>JAPWGK010000004.1:0-2447048 GCA_029641185.1 Pseudofabraea citricarpa
TCTAAAAGCTTAATATTATTAATAGAAATATAAATATCTTCTCTTTAAATAAATTTCTTTAATTTATATTTAATATAAGTATTATAAAAAGGTATTATATTTATTTTACTAAGCTAATAGGTATCTTTCTTATTATTTACCTTTAAGATTATATATAAGCTTTTTTACCTAAAATTAAGCGCTTATTATTTTAATATATTAGCTTCTTATATAATATTAAATATAAGAATAATATCTTTTTTAAGAAGTAATTCCTTTTATAAGATATAAATATAATTAATAGCTTTTTTTAATTTTTAGCGTTTATATTATTTTATTAATAGAACCTCTAATATATATTTATTATAAATTTTAAGTTACTTAATATATAAAATAATTAAAAACTTTTTATTTATTTTCTTAATTAAGTCTTACCTTAAATATTATTATATTAGGTACTTGCTTTTAATAATAAATATAATCTTAAAGCTAAATTATAAATAAAATATAATAAATCTTATAAAAGCTTTTATTATAATATTATTTATAAAGTAAACCTTCTTAATATATTTTAGCTAATTCTTAAATATCTTATTTATAATCTTAAAGAGAATTACTTTTATATTAAAGTAGCTTCTTTTAATTAAGTCTTATATATAAGAATTATAAGTACTTACTTATATCTTAATAAACTTAAGCTTAAATATAAGATTATTAAGACTTTTTTAGTTCTTAGGTTTTCTATTAATAATAAGTATCTTAAATATATTATAAATATAAAGAATATTCTTTTTAATAAAAGTAATAATATAAATAAAGTTTATCTTAGAGATAATACGCCTTATAATTATATCTAATATCTTTTTATACGTATTAATAATAAAAGACTTATTTATACTTAATAAGAGATTAATAATATTTAGATATTATTTATAATATATATATAATACTCTAATTATATAAATTATCTTATAAGTAATATTATATAACTTAAATTAATACTAGGGATATAATATTATATATACTTTTACTTATTTATAATAGCTTTCTTAGAAATAATATTTTATTATCTTTATATATATTATCTTTTATCTTTTATATATCTTCTTATTATATAACTTTTTAATAATATTTACTTATTCTTTTAGATTATTAATAATATATCGTTTATATTAGCTCTTAGTAAGCTTTTATTATAATATATTTTAATATATCTAGAATCTTATAATATATTATTAAAATACTAATTATTTTTTATCTCTAATATTACCTAGTCTTTTAAGAGTTATAAGAAATATTATAATTTATTTTAACTTAAGATTTTATTTACCTTAGAAGATAATACTTATTTTAGTATTTAAGTAAATATAAGATCTTAAAATAAGTATTATTTAAAGAAAGCTAAGTTAAAAAGTAATATAATTATTAATCTCTTCTTTTTACTTTTTATCTTTAAGTTTCTCTTTTATAATAGGATAATAAGATAATATATTTATAATTTTATTTTTTTTACTAGGTATATATATAACTTTAAAGTTAAATAACCGAATCTAGATAATTTATCTTATTAATAATATATTAGATATATCTAAAGTAATATTATTAAGCTAAGTAATAAGTATATTAGTATTTATTTTAAGAGTAAAATATACTCTAATAATATATTCTTTTACTTTCTTAAGTATCTTAAGAATACTTTTATACTTACGTTTAATAATATTATAATTATACTTAACTAGATTTTATATTCTTAACTTATATTTACTTAAATATTTTTTCTTATTTTTATTATCTTATAAGAGTATATTTTCTTAGTTATCTAGACTTATATTAATAATAATATAAATTATTCTTACTTTAAGCTTATAGTTAATTATAATAAGATAAAAAGCTTTTATTAATATCTTAATAAGCTTTAGTTTAGCTTTCTAGTATCTCTTATCTTACTTAAATATTATATTCTTTTTTAATAAATTATATAATAGTTTTATAATAAATATAAAGGTTTTAATCTAGATATAATAATATATATAAATTCTTAAGAAGATACGAACCTTTTTAGTATTAGTTAGATTTAGCTAATTAATTAGCTTTATAATTTTTATATTAATAAACGATTTACTCTTAGGGTTATAAACGAATCTAATAACTTTAATATCTTTTATATAAAACTTAAACTTAGGACTAATAATTAAACTTATTCTCTTAAGCTTAAATAATATCTTACTAAGGTTTTATATATATTTTATTATAAATTATTAAATTTCTAGAAAAACTTTTTTATTATTATATTATAAATAAGATCTTTTAATATTAATATTATTAAGAAATAATTTAGTAATATAAGGATTTAGGGAAAAAAATACTTTAGATATAATATATATAAATTAAGCTATTAAATTTATTATATCTTATATAAGAATAATAACTCTTAGTAATCTAATATTATTTATAAAAAAAGTAATTAAGTTTTTATTTTACTTAGCTAATAAAATCTAGTTATAATTAGAGAATAAATCGATTAAGCTAATAATCTAGAGATATATAAACTTTTTTATAAAAGAATTTACTAATAAAAAAAGATTAATATTTCTAATTATTATTATATTATATTTTATAATTATACTTATAAGTTTATATTTATTTAGCTTCTCTTTTATTACTAGGAATTATAAGTTCTTATATAACTTATAATAGCTTTCTAGTATATTATTAGTAATATACTCGCTTATTATCTTATATATAATTTTATAAAGCCTCTTAATAATTAAAAAGTTTTATATTTATTATATTTTATATAATATTATCTTAATCTCTTATAACTTAGTAACTTCTAGCTTTATAAGTTCTTTTTTTATTTAGTTAAATAAAAATACTTTTTTCTTATTATAAAATATTTCTTAGAATATCTTTTTCTCTTTTAAGATTAATATATTACTTATAAATAAGTTTTATATTCTCTCTAGTATAAGTTTTTAGCTCTTTAGAAACTTTATATATTAAGGCTCGAATTAGTTATTATAAAGATCTAAAATAAGTAATAATTTCTTTATTAACTTAATAACTTTCTCTTAGTTATTAAAACTAAATAACTTAACTTTTATATTTTCTCTAAGATTTATAAGTTTTATTTTTTAGGTTTTTCGCTTATAAAAAATTAAGATTTCTCTTTTATATCTTATCTTAAAAAAAGAAAATATTATATTTTTATAAAATACTTATAATCTTAATAATCTTTTAAGATTAATAATATATTAATTACTTTTTAGAAAGAAAAGATTTTATAAAATTATTCTTATTATTCTTTTACTCTTAAGTATCTTAGGCTTACTTTCTAGTATTAAGGTTTCTAAGAGAATTAATAAAATACTTAGTAAGCTTCTAATAAATACTTATTAAGTTCTCTTAAGTTTTAGAGCTTTAACTAAGAAAGTTTTCTTAAGCTTATAACTTAGCTTAAATATACCTTAAATCTTCTTATATTTCTTTTATCTTAATAATAAATATAATAAAATATTAGTTTTCTTATTTATATTTATATTTATAAGTATATTATAACTTTTTATTATTTTCCTTTTATTAAGCTTATTTTTTTTCTCTTATAATAAGATTTCTTATATATATTTAAGAGGTTTATTTATATATCTTTTAACTTATTTCTCTTATAATAAATTAATATCTAGTTTTCTAAGTTATTCTTAGAATCTAAGTTATTTTCTAGATTTTATTATTATATTATTTAAATCTTAAACCTATAAGTAATAATATAAAGATATAAAAGCCTAATTTTATTAATATTATTATTAGTTATAATTTATATCTTATAATTCTTTTTTAAGTCTTATTTTAAGCTTACTTTTATCTTATATATAAATAATTACCTAAATATTAAGTTATAACTTAATTATTATATTATATAAATATATAAGGTTACTTATATATTACTAATATCTAGTTATATATTATTATAAACCCTAAGGATTACTTAAGATATTCTCTTATAATTAATAATTATAAGGTTTTTTTTTTCTCTAATACTAAGGTTAGCTTTTCTCTAGATATTATAAGTTATAATATTAATCTTAATACTTATATCTATTATATTAATTACTTATATTAACTTTTAATTATTATAATTATAAATAATAACTAATAAGTATAAGCTATTAATATAATATAATAAAATATTAATTCTAATAATTATATTTTATATAAGAAAGCTTATATTTATATAAAGTCTTAGCTTTTTAATCTTTAGTATATTAATTTAAATTATATTACTTAAAAGTTAATAATAACTAATACTTATAACTTAAGCTAAGTTTATTTAATTAAAAATAAAAGCTTATTTATATATAAGTATAATCGTTTAATTTATAATTATATATTATATTTTAAGTATTTTAGCTTATAAGATATAAGACTTATATTTCTTTTTCTTTTTAGCTTTAATAATTTTTAAGATTTTATTATTATCTAGGCTTAGTTATATTAAGTTTTTAATAAGGATTTCCTAAGTACTTAGAAGCTTCTTATTATATCTAGATATCTTAATATTAATTAATTCGTATTAGTAAAATACTTATTTTAAAATATTTAAATTTATAATCTTAGATATTAGAATAATAAACTTAATAATTTTCTCTAGCTTTTTAGTATTCTTTTAGATACTTATACTTAACTTAGTTTTCCTAGAGATATTAGTAATTATTAGAATATCTCTTAGGCTTATAAGTATAATAATAAGAATATTAAATATAATTTATTTAATCTTATTATTTTTACTTATTATAACTAGTTATAACTAATAATAAAAGTCTAGTTTTTCTTTAAATTTAATAACTAATATTATATACTAGAAAGTTATAATATTATCTTATATACTAATAAAACTAGTTATAATATCTTTTTTCTTATATTTATAAATCTTAGTAAGCTTATATTTACTTATCTTAATATTAATATTAGATTTAGTTTTTATATTTTTCTTAAGCTAAAATATCTTAAATTAATTATAATAAGAAATCTTATTATTATTATAATATAAATATTATATTTTAGTAAGAATATCTTAAAATATCTTAGCTTTCTAAAAGAATATTAAACTAGATCTTATAAGTCTAAGATATATCTAGTTATTACTTTTATTTTTATAAATAATTTTAACTTTTATATAATAAGTAAGTATTAGGTAATTACTAGAGAAATAAAAGCGTTTATTATAATATTAATATATTTAATCTTAATTTATAAAGTTAAATTATTAATAGCTAGTTTATAAAATATTAATATAAATATTAGTACTAAGATTTATATCTATTATATAACTTAAATTATACTTATAATTATATATTTTTATTATATAATATATCTTATTAATCTTTTTTTTAATATTATAATTATTATATTACTTAAATAACTCTAGCTTATTATTATAAAACTTAATCTCTAATATATTAACTTTAATATTACTTTTACTAGTAATAATAAATAACTTATTTTTCTTTTTCTAATACTTAATTATAATAATCTTAAAGATAATATAATCTTTTAATAATATCTTAGCTATTATATTAGTAATATTATTAATTTTATTATAATTAAGAGCTACTTTAAAGGCTTATATCTTTATAATTATATTACTAAGTATTATACTAAGAGTTATAATAATTTATATAAGATTATTAACTACTAGTATAAAAAATATAATTAGATTAAAAGTCTTATTTAGATTATTATATAACTAAAAATCTAGTAACTTATTAATAATAATAATATTATTATTATCTTACTTAAGTAAATAAATAAAATCTTTCTTAACTTAAATATAAGTCTTAGTAAACTTATAAATCTTAGTAAATATAAAAGTTCTTAGTTTATTATATTTAATTTTCTTCTTTTTTATAATAATAAGAATATAATTTTTAAGAAAACTAGAGAAAAGCTTATATACTTATTTATAAGAGCTTAGTTAGCTATTACTAAGTAGTCGCTTAAAGCTTAGCTTATATATTTTTAAGAATTCTAAGATTTTAGTTATATTTTCTTTTAGATAATTAACTAAAATATTTAAGAACTTAATTATATATTAAAATTACTTAGAGTTATAATTAGCTTATTTCTTTAGGAATATTTCCTTAAAAGTAACTTAATTTCTTTACTTAAAATTATCTAATATTTTAGTATAAAAATAAACTAATAAGTAATAATAATTAAGGTATCTAAGAATTAGCTTAATATTAAAGAAATTTCTATTAAGTATTATTTATTTATAATATTAGATAAACTTAGTAGCTTTTATCTTTTTAAAAAAAAGAATACTAATAAAACTAAGAGAGTAAACCTTTAAAATAATTTATATAATTTTATATATTACCTTAAGCTAAATAATTATTTATTTTCCTTTTTTACTAGGAATTCTTATATTAAATAAGATTCTTAAGCTTAATAAGTTTAGAAAAGATATTAAAAGCTTTTTTTTCTTCTTTTATTTTTATTTATAAGAAGAAATAAATAAAAGAGAAAAGTTAATAATAAAAAAATATTATTAAGATAATATTATAATATTAGATTAAAGTTATATAAGCTTAAGTTAAATATTAAGCAAGTATTAAGAGAGGATTAAATAAAATAATAATAAGTTATAAATTATAAAATAATTAGAAAAACTAAGTAAAAGTTTTTCTAACTAAATATCTAAGGCTTTTATTTTACTTAAATATTTACTTTTTATATATATATAATATATAACTTTAAGAAATAAGTTATAAGATAAGATTAAATCCTTTTTAGTCTTATATTATTAAAATATTAGATATAAAAGAAATAACTTAAAATTATATATATCTATTAATATAACTTAAATAAGAAAGTTTTATTTCTAAGTTTTTATTATTTATATTTATTATATATTTCTAAAAAGATAAAATTAATATTATAATTAAATATAATATAAGATTTATTTTTTTTATATTAATTTTCTTAGAAATAAGTAGCTATTATTTTATTATTTTTATATTTTTATTTTACTAATTATATTATACTTCTTACTTACTCTTAGGCTTTTTCTAAGATAACTAATTCCTTATTTAAGTATTCGAACTTAATTTTATTTATACTCTAGAGTCTAGGTCCTAAGTTTTAGAGAGTCTTAGTATTATATTTTCGATTAAGTACTAGATAAGTAAATAACTTTAATTTTTATATACTTTTTATATTAGACTTATTATTATAAGAAACTTAGTATAAATAAGAGGTAATTAAGATCTAAACTTAAGAATATTATCTTCTTATTAAGATATTATTATAATAAATATAATTTTTATAATAATTTTAATAAACTAAGAAAATACTTATATTAAATTATAAGTAATATTTATCTTATAAAGTTAACTAGAAAATAAATAATAATATAAATAATATAAACTTTATTAATAAACTAAAAACTAAAAATAAATAAATAGATAACTAATTAATTAATTCTCTTTCTAGTATAATAATATATTATTCCTCTTATTTTCTTATATTCTCTAGCTTTAAGTATAATTTATACCTACTAGTATTAATTAGAAGCTTTTTTATCTTAGCCTAAGCTTTTAGTAAAGTCTTACCTAGTTTAATATAATTATTTACTTTATACTTATATTATAATAAGATTATATACTTAATTTTATTACTTTCTTTACTTTTATAAGAAGTTATTATTATCTTAGGTATTATTATATAAAGGTTTTACAAGTACTTTTTAAGTACTCTAAGAATTATATATAATTAATTTATATTTTATTATTATAATTAATTAACTACTTCTTTTACCTCTTATTTTTATAACTATTAATTTAATTATTAAATATATCTTATACGTAGTTATATATATTATATTAGTTATTAGTTATATTTATAATATTATAAATTTAGATACGCCCTAATATTTATTATCTTATTATATTAATAACTTATATAAGAACTTTAAATAATAATAAATATAAATTAGATTATAACTTATAATATTAATATAATAAGCTTATTTAGTATTAACTTTTAATAATAAGCTAAGCTTTTAGAGTACTTAGAGTATAATTATATAATTATTAGTAGAAATAACTAGAGATATTAAAACCTATAAATATAATTAACTATTAAATATATAAGATATTAATCCGAGTCGTTTTATAAGCTAGATACTTAATAATAAATATAAAGGATAATACTAGAGTACTTAGGAGATTAGGAACTTATAATAAATAATAAATAATAATTAGAATAATATAATAATATAAAGGTTAAAGTTCTTAGGAAGATAAAATAACTAAAATAATAGGAATATTAAAAAGATTAAGAACTTATAAAGAATAGGAGATAATTATAATTATAAGAATATATAACTTTAGGGGTTATCTAAAAATATATAAGTACGTATATTACTAGAGATATTAAGACTATTATCTAAATAATAAAAGTATATCTTTATAAGCCTTAGTTTAAGTAAAAGATATAATATCTAAAGTTAAAAGAGGATTAAAAGAGATATTATAATAATAGGTATTAAGAAGACCCTAAAAACTAGAGATTAAAAGAATATAAAGCTCTAGTATTTTTATTTATAAATAATAGTTTTAAGAAATAACCTTAATCTTAATATAAATATAAAGCGAGTAATTATATTAAACTAGGTAAGATTTTACTAAAAGCTTAGGCTAAGATAAAAGAGCTTTTAATTAGTACTAGTAGATATAAATTATACTTAAAGCTAGAAAATATAAGAGGATAAGAGAAATAATATATTATTATACTAGAAAAAGAAGAGAAATTAATTAGTTATTTATTTATTTATTTTTAGTTTATTTTATTTAGTTAATTAATAAAATTTATATTATTTATATTATTATTTATTTTCTAGTTAATTTTATAAGGTAAATATTACTTATAATTTAGTATAAGTATTTTCTAGTTTATTAAGATTATTATAAAAACTATATTTATTATAATAATATCTTAATAAAAGATAATATTCTTAAGTTTAGATCTTAATTACCTTTTACTTATACTAAGTTTCTTATAATAATAAGTCTAATATAAAAAATATATAAGAATTAAAGTTATTTACTTATCTAGTATCTAATTAAAAATATAATACTAGGATTCTTTAAAACTTAGGACCTAGGCTCTAGAATATAAATAAAACTAAGTTCGAATATTTAAATAAAAAATTAATTATCTTAGAAAAGCCTAAGAGTAAATAAGAAATATAATATAACTAATAAAATAAAGATATAAAAATAATAAAATAATAGCTACTTATTTCTAGGAAAATTAATATAAAAAAAGTAAACCTTATATTATATCTAATTATAATATTAATTTTATCTTTCTAGAAATATATAATAAAAGCAAATAATAAAAACTTAGAAATAAGACTTTCTTATTTAAGTTATATTAATAAATATATATAATTTTAAGTTATTTCTTTTATATCTAATATTTTAATAATATAAGATTAAGAGGAATTTAATCTTATCTTATAACTTATTTCTTAAAGTTATATATTATATATATATAAAAAATAAATATTTAGGTAAAATAAAAGCCTTAGACGTTTAACTAAAAAGACTTTTACTTAGTTTTTCTAATTATTTTATAATTTATAACTTATTATTATTTTATTTAATTCTCTCTTAGTATTTACTTAGTACTTAACTTAAGCTTATATAGCTTTAATCTAGTATTATAATATTACCTTAAGAATATTCTCTTATTATTAATTTTTCTCTTTTATTTATTTTTTCTTATAAATAAAAATAATAAAAGAAAAAGAAGCTTTTAATATCTTTTCTAGACTTATTAAGCTTAGGGATTTTATCTAGTATAAGTATTCCTAGTAAGAAAGAGAAATAAATAATTATTTAACCTAAGATAATATATAAAATAATATAAATTATTTTAAAAATTCGCTTTTTTAGCTTTATTAATATTTCTTTTTTTAAGAAGATAAAAGCTACTAAGTTTATCTAATACTATAAATAAATAATATTTAATAAAGATCTTTCTAATACTAAGCTAATTCTTAGATATCCTAATTATTATTACTTACTAATTTATTCTTATACTAAAATATTAGATAACTTTAAGTAAAAGAATTAGATTACTTTTAAGAAAATATTTCTAAAAAAATAAGCTAATTATAATTTTAAGTAACTTTAATATATTATTAAGTTCTTAAATATTTTAGTTAATTATTTAAAAGAAGAAGTAACTAAAATCTTAAAATTCCTAAAAATATATAAGCTAAGCTCTAAGTAACTACTTAGTAATAATTAACTAAGCTCTTATAAATA
Source organism: Pseudofabraea citricarpa (assembly GCA_029641185.1). NCBI lineage: Eukaryota > Fungi > Ascomycota > Leotiomycetes > Helotiales > Dermateaceae > Pseudofabraea > Pseudofabraea citricarpa. Next base: position 10,314 of record JAPWGK010000004.1, read on the forward strand.
AATATATAAGCTTTTTTTTAGTCTTTCTAAAGATTATATTTTTATTATTATAAAAAAGAAGAAGATTAAGTATAATAAACTAAGAACTTTTATATTTACTAAGATTTATAAGTTTATTAAGACTTATACCTAAGCTAAGAAGAATCTTACCTACTTACTTAAGTAAGATAATAATAATATTATTATTATTAATAAGCTACTAAACCTTTAGTTATATAATAATCTAAATAAGATTTTTAATCTGATTACTTTCTTTATATTAGTAGTTAATAATCTTATATAAATTATTATAACTCTTAGTATAATACTTAGTAATATAATTATAAAGATATAAGCCTCTAAAGTAACTTCTAATTATAATAAGATTAATAATATTATTAATATAATAGCTAAGATATTATTAGAAGATTATATTACTTTTAAGATTATTATAATTAAGTATTAGAAAAAAAAAGGTAAGCTACTTATTATTACTAGTAAAAGTAATATTAGAGTTAATATATTAGAGATCGAGTTTTATAATAATAAACTAAAATTACTTAAGTAATATAATAATTATAATATTAAAAAAAAAGTTAATAAGATATATTATATAATAAAAGTATATAATTATAAGTATAATTTAAGTTATATAATAGGTATAAATCCTAGTACTAGTATTTATATTAGTATTTTATAAACTAGCTATTAATAGTTTAATTTTATAGATTAAGATTATATATATTAGTATTATAATAAGCGCTTTTATTTCTCTAGTAATTATCTAATACTTACTTATTATATAAAAGTTAGAATTATTTATAAAAATAAAAGTAATAGCTAGATATATTCTAGACCTATAAGATTTAATTTAATATTCTTTTAGAAGACTAAGATATCTTAAGATATTCTTACTAAAAAATAATACTTATATTATAATAATAATAAGATTTCTTATTATAATTAATTTAAGATATTTTAGCTTAAGAAAAATATAAAAATCGAATCTAATATTAATATTAAGATAAGTAAATATAAGCTTATTAAGATTTATAAGTATAAGAAGGAAGATATTATAACTAGTTTTATTAGTATATAAGATAATATTATAACTTTCTAGTATATAATATTAATTATTAAATTCGAAAAAAAGCTAGATTTTTATTATTAATTATAATTAGCTATAATAAGTAAAAATAATAAGATTAAGTAAATTATACTTAATACTCTTATTATTATATTTATAAGTCTAAGAAATACTCTAGTAATTACTAATATCTCTAGAAAGACTAAGTTAAGTATAAATATCTAAAAGAATATTAAGAAGCTAGAGAAAATTATTAAGTTTATTATTCTAGTATCTAGAATTATAAATTTAAATACTTTAGAATAAATATTTTACTAATATAAACTAATTAATATTAAGATATTTAAGTATAATAAAAAGCTCTTAAATACTTAGAGAACTCTTATTAAGAACTTAATATAACTAGGCTTAAATAATAATAAGATCTTAGAGATTACTAAAGCTAAGGAAAAGAAGAAATATAAGTCTTATATCTTATAAGCTAAGATATTTAAAGTATAATATATAATTATAAATTAAATAATTATACTTATATATAAATAAGCTTTTATCTTTAATTAAATAAATCTAGCTTAAGTTATAAGTATTAGTTATTATTAACTTCTAAGTAATATAATTTAAATTAATATACTAAAGATTAAAAAGTTAAGATTTTATATAAGTATAAGCTTTCTTATATAAAATATAATTACTAAAGTTAATATTTTATTATATTATATTAATAGCTTATACTTACTAGTTATTATTTATAGTTATAATAATTAGAAGTTAATATAAGTAATAAGTATAATAAATATAAATACTAAGATTAATATTATAACTTATAATATCTAAAGAAAAGCTAGTCTTAGTATTAGGAAAAAGAAAAATCTTATAATTATTAATTATAAGAAAATATCTTAAGTAATCCTTAGGGTTTATAATAATATATAACTAAATATTAGTAATATATAAATAACCTTATATATTTATATAATATAATAATTAGATTATAGCTTAGTACTTAGGTAACTCTTTATATATAAGATAAGAGTAAGCTTAGAATAAGACTTAAAAAAGAATTATAAGATATAAATTATAACTAATAATAATATTAATAAGATTAAGCTTTTATATTTTTATATTATTACTTATAAATTTAAGACCTAAATAATATAATAATAAGATCTAAAAAGTAACTTAGACTTTAAAAGTAACTTAGAAAACTAGATATTAATTTATTATAAAAGAAATAAGTTAAGAAATATATAAATAAACCTTTTAAATATATATAAAAAATCTTACTAAAAAGAAAAAAAATAAGCTTAATATAAGAAAAATAATAGAAGGTTATAATATATTTATAAATATAAACGCGAATAAGAAGGCTAATATTTTATTATATTTATTATTAAGATAAGAGAAATATAAGAAAATTTAAAGAATACTTAAGCTAGATTATAAGCTTAAGAAAGTCTTTTTAGTTAATATTCTAAGACTTAAGAAAGCTTAATAAGTATTTACTAGAAGCTTACTAAGTATTTTATTAGTTCTCTTAGAAATCTTAATACTAGAAAATAAATCTAAGATACTTAAGAATAAAAGAATAATAAAAGCGACTTTATAAAGCTTTCTTTTTCTAAAAAGTAATTTATATATTATTAGTCTTAAAAGGCTATTAAGATTATAAGTATTTTATAAAGATATAATACTTTCTTTTTTAAGATAAAATATAAAAGAGAAATCTTAACTTTTTATAAGTAAAAAGCCTAAAAGATAAGATTTATAAATCTTAGAGAAAATATAAGAATTAAGTTATTTAGTCTTAATAACTAAAAGAAAGTTATTAAGTTAATAAAAAAGTTATCTCTTATTTTAGGTTCTTATAATAACTAGTTTAAGCTTTAATATATAAAGTTTCTAAAAAGCTAAAAACTTATATTAAAAAGAATATAAGACTTATTTATAAATAATATATTAATCTTAAAAAAGAAAGAAATATTCTAAGAGATATTTTATAATAAGAAAAGAACGTTTTTATTTAATTAATTAGAGAAAAAACTTATAAAACTAAAAGTTATTAAGTTATAAGAAATTAGAATAATATTATATAAAATATAATAAATATAAAACTTTCTAATTACTAAGAGATTTTATAAGATTATATATAAGATAATAAGCGAGTATATTACTAATAATATACTAGAAAGTTATTATAAGTTATATAAAAACCTATAATTTCTAGTTATAAAAAAAAGCTAAATAAGTATAAACTTATAAGTATAATTATAAAATATAATATAATAATAATTAAAGATATTAATTTTCTTTTATTAATAAATTCTTTTATAAAAGAGTTTATATATCTCTAGATTATTAGCTTAATTAATTTATTCTCTAGTTATAATTAGATCTTATTAGCTAAGTAAAATAAAAATTTAATTACTTTCTTTATAAATAATATTAGACTACTAAGAATTATTACTCTTATATAAGACGTAATAAATTTAGTAGCTTAGTTTATATATATTATATCTAAAATATTCTTTTCCCTAAATTCTTATATTATTAAATTATTCCTTAATAATATTAGTATTAAAAAATCTTATTTATAATATAATAATAAAGAAATTTTTCTAAGAGTTTAATAATTTATAATAAAATATATATAAAACTTTAGTAAGATATTACTTAAGCTTAAGAAAGTAAGATTAATTATTAGTTCTAAGTCTAAGTTTTATATAAAAGATATTAAAATTATTAGATTTATTTATAAGCCTAAGAATAAATCGCTTATTAATATAAAGATTATAAAGCTAATTAATTAGCTAAATCTAACTAATACTAAAAAGGTTCGTATCTTCTTAAGAATTTATATATATTATTATATCTAGATTAAAACCTTTATATTTATTATAAAACTATTATATAATTTATTAAAAAAGAATATAATATTTAAGTAAGATAAGAGATACTAGAAAGTTAAACTAAAGCTTATTAAGATATTAGTAAAAGCTTCTTATCTTATTATAATTAATTATAAGCTTAGAATAAGAATAATTTATATTATTATTAATATAAGTTTAGATAATTAGAAAGATATATTCTCTTAGGATAATAAAAATAAAAAGAAATATCTAAATAAATATAAGTTAAAGATATAAAATCTAGCTAAATATAATTATAATATTACTAAATATAAGTATAAAAATATTCTTAAGATATTTAAGAAAATAAAAGAATATATTATTAGAATATATTTTATTCTTAAGATAAATACTAATATATTTATTACTTAGCTTAATAATATTACTTTAAATATACCTAGTATATTATTAATAAGATAAATTATCTAGATTTAGTTATTTAACTTTAAGGTTATATATATATCTAATAAAAAGAATAAAACTATAAATATATTATCTTATTATCTTATTATAAAAAAGGAACTTAAAGATAAGAAATAAGAAGAAGAGATTAATAATTATATTATCTTTTAACTTAGCTCTCTTTAAATAATATTTATTTTAAGATCTTATATTTATTTAAACGCTAAAATAAGTATTATCTTTTAGAATAAATAAAATCTTAAGTTAAAATAAATTATAATATTTCTTATAACTTTTAAGAGATTAGCTAATATTAAAGATAAAGAATAATTAGTATTTTAATAATATATTATAAGATTCTAAGTATATTAAAATATATTATAATAGAAACTTATTAGAAATAAGTATAAATAATATATTATTAATAATCTAAAAGAATAAGTAAATATTATTAAGAAATTATATAATAAAGAAATATATAAGAGATAAAAAGTAATATATATAAAGATAATAAAATATTATTTCTAAGAAAGATATTATAAGTAAGTAAAAGTATATATAATATTATATTCTTAGTATTAATTTAGATTATATAATATTACTTATAAGATAATTTATATAACTAGAATATTATATATATATTATAAATAATATCTAGATATTATTAATCTTTTATTAAGTATAAATAAGTTATTTATTATTAATATATATAAGAAGATATTAGGTATAATTATAAGGTATATTATCTTTAAAATAAACTTTACTTATATTATAGTTTTTATTAAAAAGGATATTCTTTATATTTATAATATATTTAAGATACTTATTATTAATAAAAAACCTAAGAATTAGAAAAGTCTTAATAATCTTATATTTAAGCTTAAGTTTATTAAGGTATAAGTAAATACTTATAATTCTTATACCTAAGGCTTAATTAAAAGAAGCTACTTTAATATTAAGATAATTTTATCTAAGATTATAAATAAGATATTTAAGAACTAGCTAAGATATATTAAAAAGATTTATTTTATAAATAATATTATAATAAGAGCTTTTATAAGGCTTATTATATTTTATTTATAGTTTAGCTTTAAGATTATACTTATTATTAAAAGTAAGTACCTAATATAATAATATCTAAGATAAAACCTAATTAAGAAGATAAATAAAAAGTTTTTAATTATTTTATATATTAAGTAACTTAAAATTTATAATAAATATATATTAAAGGTTCTACTAATAAAATAATATAAATACTAAGAATCGAAAAAAGCTATTAATTATAATTATATCTTATAAAAAGAATTACTTCTTAAAAAGAATATTATTCTTATATTTAATATTATATAAGAAACTAATATATTAAAATAATAAGCGCTTAATTTTAGATAAAAAGACTTATATATAATTTTAAAAACTAATAATAAGAAGAATACTTATTAGCTTAGTAAAATAAATATAACTTCTCTTTATAATATTTATATAAGATATAAATTAAAGAAATTTATTTAAAGAGAAAGTATTTATATTCTTACTAATAATATTAAGCCTTTTAAAAATAAGATTATTATTAGAATATTAATATATTTAGACCTTAGAAACTCTAATAAGCTCTTACTAAGCCCTAAGATAAAGCTTACTAGTAACTTATCTAATCCTTTAAAAGTACTCTTATAATTATAAGAGTAACCTAATAATCTTAGGCTAATTTCTTAAATACTAGCTAGAATAAATTAATAAGATAATATATAAGAAACCTCTTTAAAGAAAGCTAATAATAATAAGATTAATATAATTATTAAAAGTACTAAAAAAAAAATACTAGAAGAAGCTCTTATTATACGATCCTAAGTAATTATATAAGCTACTTATATAAAAGAGATTTTTAGATAATAAGAACTTAATAAATAATAAGAATTAATTTTATATAAAAAAAAGCTAGTAATAATAATTAGATAAGAAATTAGCTATAATATACTAATAATAATATATAAAAGACTAAGAGTAAGATATTTCTTTCTAGAGTATTTTTTTATTTATAGTCTAATTTATAGATATTTTAATACCTAGTATTTTAAAGGAAGAATTATATTTAGATTTAAGATTTAAATATCTTTTAGTAGTTCCTTTTATTTAATATTTTACTAATAAATTTCCTTTTATATTATTATTATTATTTTTATATATTATTTATTTAAGTTTAATTTTATTTTCTTAATTTAAGTATTATTTCTTTATTTAAATTTTTTTTTATAGTTAGGGGACGACTAATATATTAGAGGAGGAAGAGAAAAAAGTTCTTAAATTATAAAAAGTCTTTTAGAGATTAGAAGTATAATAAGACTCTAGGAGTTCTTACTAAGTATATATTAAGTACTTTAGGTATTATTAATAAGTTTACCTAGGTAATTCTTTAAATAATTTTAAATAAAATTTATATAAATATAAGATAAGAATATTATAAATTATTAAGTAAAATAATACTTTAATTTTATAAGTATAAATTTATTTATTTATCTAAATATATAATTATATATAAGACTAGTATTAAAAAATAAGAACTTTAAACTAGAAATAATCTATTATTATAAATACTTAAGTAAAAACTTTATAAGAGTAAAATATAAAAGATTTCTTACTAAGACTCCTAGATTATATATAAAGTCTCTTAGTAAACTTCTTAAACTTATTAAAGTTATTATAAAAGCGAATTAATTTATCTTAATTATTATTATTACTAGGTTTAGTAAAATAATAATAAAAGTAGATATAAGAATAATAATAATAAAAGTATTAGTAATAAGCTTCTTCTTTATATAATTAGCTTTCTTAAGAACCTCTAGAGTCTTATTATACTTTTTATAAGCTTTATAAAGCTCTAAGTAACCCTTAGGAAATAATAAAAGATTCTTCTTATAAAAGTAATTATAAATTACTAGTATAATTTATTTTAAATCGTATATAATATTAACTAAAATCTAAAGGTTACTTAAGTATTTATTTAGTCTCTTAGTTATTTTATCCTTTTTATTCTTAGTATTATAAAAGTAATATAATACGAATATCTTATTTTAAATCTTAAGAATAAAGATATCTAGCTTATTAAGATACTTAGGCTAAGATAATATTAGCTAAAGTTATATAAGTTAGAATAAATTACTTATATAAATATAATACTTTAAGTAATTAAAACTAATAATATAAGAATAATATCTATTACCTAAAGAATAAGAATAATTAAGTAATATAATAGATATAAAGAAAGCTCTCTTAATATAAAGAGAATATAAGAATAATTTTATAAGAGCTTTTAGCTTTCTAGAAGATAATAAAAAATAAAAGTAATATTAGAAGTATTATAATATAATTACTTTAAAAGTAAAGAAATCTAATTATTATTAGAACTAAAAGAATATTTTAAAGTATTCTTTAGGTATATAAGGATCTCTTACTAAGAATATATTTTATAAGATAAGGAAATAAAAAGAGATTCTTTTTTTCTTTTTTTTCCTAATTATTATTCTTAATATAAGAATTACTATTAATATTTATACTTATATTCTTAGCTTATTAATTAATAGCCTTATTAATACGATTAAAGTTACTAGTATTAAAGAGATTAATATCTTTATTAATAATAAGAATAATAATATCCTTAGAAATATTTATATTATCCTTTAGATTTATAATTAGATTCTTTAAAGCTATAATCTTATTATCTTTCTCTTTTACTAAGAAAAATAGCGTATAACTTAACTTAATAATATAATTACTTATACTTCTTAACTAGAATATTAGATTAGTTTTCTCTTAATCTAATTAAAATAATAAGTAATATAATCCTAATATTAGAAATAAGAAGCTAAGTTAAAGCCTAACTTTATAATTAAGTCTAATAACTAGAAGTTAAAATACTAGTAGATAAAAAGCTTATATTACTTAATAGTTAACTACCTTTTAACTTAGGAGTTATTAGAATAATCTTCTTAATTATAAAATCTAAGTATTATTTTAAATTATAAACCTAATCTTTCTAGGATAATATTTATAAACTTTAGAAGCTTTTTCTAAATAAACTTAAGATTACTAGTAATAACCTTCTTCTTTTAATAAATATAAAATAAGTTCTTTATATTATATATTAAGTTTTATAAATACTTAGTTAATACTTAATAAGATCTTATAAAATAGAAGAATAAACTTACTAGAAGATAATTAATAAACTAAAGCTTTTTTTCTTACTTCTTAGTATAAAAGCTCTTTTATAAAGCTAAGATCTTTTTTAAGTGATTATAAAATATTTTCTTACTTTTAATTTATTCTTATTTAAGAAATTAAATAAGATATTAGATATAATCTCTTTCTTATCTTTCTAACTTAAAACTTCTTTCTAAGACTAAAGTTAATAACTAGATAATAAATAATAAGACTAAGAAACTTATAAAAATAAGCGTAAGTTTTATAAAAATAATATAATAAAACTTATAAATAATAATTAGATAATTATAATATTCTAGTAAAAGATTTTAAGTATTATTAGATAAACCTAATTTATAATATATATTCTTTAGTACCTAAAGTAAGTTTTTTTCTAGAAATATATTATATAAAACTTTAAAAATAAAAGCTATTATTTTATTTTTATTATTAAAAGTATTAAATAAAAAGTAATTATACTTTAGGGTTATAAGAGTCTTAGCTTATTATTATATTACTTTATTAATAGTCTCTTATTTTATAAGTTATATATCCTTAGGATTATTAGAGATAATCAAATTATTAAAATAAAAGAATATTTAGATAAGCTTAGCTTTATATAAAATTTATACTAATATTTTATTATTAGCTTAAAAATAGCTTATTATTTAATAAGATAAAGCTTATCCTTAAGCTTATTAAAAGTATTATATAAGATAATAAAATCTAAGGATATTAAAACTAAGTTAAAATATATATTTATTAACTTATTAGTATTTATAATTATCTTCTCTTTTAGAATAAAAATAATTTATATAAGAGTTAGCTTAGGCTTAGATATAATAATTTAAGGTATATACTTATTTAAAGTAATAAGTATCCTTATAATTACTTAGTATATAAAATACCTTAATAAAATATTACTTATCTTTTATAAGATAATCTAATAAAACTTTTATAAAATAAGATAAAATAAAAAACTTATATAAAGGAATACTAGTATATATATTATCTTTTATAATAATAATAAGTCCTTATATTTAGTATAAGTACTTATAATTAATTATACGAACTTTTATTAAGCTCTTATAAAAGATAATAAAAGAAAAAAGAATAAACTTATTATATTAAAATAATTTATAACTACTTCTTAAGAATAAGATTAAGAGTTTTATACTTAGATTAAGATTATAATATAAGGAATAATTAGTATAAAGGTAGATTAATATATATTACTAACTTATATAATAAGATTAATAATAAATAATTTAAGAACTAAGAATAAGAATTATAAAAGAATTTATTATATCTAAAAGAAAAAAGTAAATATATTAGAGATTAAAAGAAGAGAATAATAAAGACTTAGTAGGATATTATAAAATTAAAGTTATAAAGATATTTTATTTTAGTTTAAATAAAAGAAGCGAAAGAATTTATAAATAAGAGATAATTTAATTAAAATACTCTTTTTTTATATAATAAAAGATAGATATTATAATTATAATTAAAAGGAAGAATATAATATTAAATTAATTTTAAAAGGTAAGGATAATAAATATTAGAGTTTATAGTATATTTAAATCAAAAGAAAAGAGAATTATAGCTTTATATCTTAAGTTAAGAGATTTTTTATAATTAAAATACTTAGTTTTATACTAAAAGTAATAATTCTTATAAGAAATCTAAGCTAAGAATAACTTAACTAGTTATTAGGAGTATTTATTAGAAGAATACGAGTTTATTTATTATAAGAGAAAAGTAATCTAAGAGTTATAAGATTATCTTTTAAGAGATAATTAGAAAAGCGAATTATAATAGCCTAGAGTTATAAGAAATATATATCTTATACCCTAACTTTAATTTATTAAAAATAAGAGATACCTAATAATATTATAAGAAAAGCTATTATATAAGGGATAAATATAATAAGGTTATATACTTAATTTTATTATTTTTTTTACTTTTATAAGGAGTTATTATTACCTTAGATATTATTATATAAGAGTTTTATAAGTATTTTTTAAGTATTCTAGGAGTTATATATAATTAATTTATATTTTATTATTATAATTAATTAATTATTTCTTTTATTTCTTATCTTTATAATTATTAATTCGATTACTAAATATATCTTATATATAATTATATATATTATATTAGTTACTAGTTACGTTTATAATATTATAAATTCAAATATACCCTAATATTTATTATCTTATTATAATACTAAGATTAAGATTATTTCTTAAAACTATTATTTATAAATAGAAATACTAGAGCCTTATATTCCTTTAGTTTCTAGCTCTTAGAGTCTTCTTAATATCTATTATTATAATATCTCTTTTAATTTTCTTTTAACTCTAGATATTATATCTTTTACTTAAATTAAAGCTTATAAAAATATATCTTTATTATTCTAATAATAATCTTAATACCCCTAGTAATATACGTACTTATATATCTTTAGATAACCCTTAAAGTTATATATTCTTATAATTATAATTATCTCTTATTTTTTATAAGTTCTTAATTTTCTTAACGTTCTTATTATTCTAGTTATTTTATCTCCCTAAGAACTTTAACCTTTATATTATTATATTATTTTAACTATTATTTATTATTTATTATAAGTTCTTAATCTCCTAAGTATTCTAGTATTATCCTTTATATTTATTATTAAGTATCTAGCTTATAAAACGACTCGAATTAATATCTTATATATTTAATAACTAATTATATTTATAGGTTTTAATATCTTTAGTTATCTCTACTAATAATTATATAATTATACTCTAAGTATTCTAAGAGCTTAGCTTATTATTAAAAGTTAATATTAAATAAGCTTATTATATTAATATTATAAGTTATAATCTAATTTATATTTATTATTATTTAAAGTCCTTATATAAGTTACTAATATAATAAGGCGATAAATATTAAGGCGTATCCGAATTTATAATATTATAAACGTAACTAGTAATTAATATAATATATATAATTATATATAAGATATATTTAGTAATCGAATTAATAGTTATAAAAATAAAAAATAAAAAAAGTAATTAATTAATTATAATAGTAAAATATAAATAATAATATATAACTTCTAGAGCGCTTAAAAAGTACTTATAAAGCCCTTATATAATAATATCTAAGGTAGTAATAACTTCTTATAAAAGTAAAAAAAGTAATAAAATCGAGTATATAATCTTATTATATTATCCTTAGATAATCTAGATAATACTTATAAGATTATACCTAGGGAGTAGTTTTAACTATTATATTAAGAAGCTAATAGGAAACTAAGTAGATATATTTAAAAGAATAATATTAATAAAGTTTTATATAACTTATATAATATTTATAAATATTTTATATAAGAATTAATAAAGATATAATATATAAGATAATATTATTAGCTAATATAATAAAAAGATATTTATAATTATTATAAAAAATACCTAAGTTATTAAGTAATTAGCTTACTAAAGCTAATAATAAGTTTATTATTAATCTTATATCTTTAACCTCTAGATATAATTAGATTCGATTTTATTAGCTTTATTTCCCTAGTATTATTAACTAAAAAGAAATATATTATTATTATAAATAATTATATAATATAATTTTTATAGGCTAATATAATAGCTAAAATAAAATTAAAAGATTTAGTAAAGCTATTATAAAAGATTATTAATATATTCGGCTAGCTTTTATTAGTTTATACTAATAATAAAAATTATTTTAAAAAGTATTTTAATTAGCTTCTTAAGAATAAAAATATATATTATTTCTAGGTATTAATAAGCTATCTTATATCTATTAGTATAAATAAACGAATAATTTAGCTTATTCTAAAGAGAATATATATAATTTTATAAGGAAAAAATAAATATATTATATATTAAGATATATTTTTTCTAATAATTATTAATACGATTTAAATATAATAAATAAAAGTTTATAACTTTATACTTTTAGAGCTATTAATAGGATTCTAAGTATATTATAATAAAAACTTATTATTAGATATTAAAGTAGAAATTAAAATATATTTTCTTAAAAATATAAACTTATAATATAAGTAAATATTTATATAATATAATATTATAAATAATATTAATCTAGTAATTATAAAGCTTATTAAAGTTAAAATAACTAAGCTAGGGTTTAATTAATTAGAAAGAATAATAAAGATTAAGATATAAAGGAATATTATAATATAAGCTTATCTTAAGAAATAAAATAAATTATAAGAAAAGATAAAGTAAAAGTTTATATTATATAAAAAAGTTAAGAAAGGATTACTAGTATTTTTAAGAAAAATTACTTAAAATAAATAATACTTATATAAATTAGAACTAAGATAAAATAGTTCTTTTATAATAATATAAATTAGTAAAAAAGGATAATTAGCCGAGCTTAAAGATATATACTTAAAAGAAAAGTATAAGAAATAATATATTAATAATCTAAAGCTTTTTATACTAAGAAAGTCTAGAGAATAAAAAGAATATTTTACTTTAAATAAAAGAGTTAAGAAAGCTATTATAAAGACCTAGAAGAAATAAGATAAAAAGTTAATATTAGAATAAAAATAAAAAATCGAATTTAACTTATTAACTAACCTTAAATCTAATATAAATAAATTACTATTTATAAGTAATAAAATAAAATCTAAAGAATAATTTAAGAAGTTTATTTAATTTCTTAGAGATATTACTAATAAAAAAGATTTAAATTATTAGTAATAACAAGTAATAAACTAATAAGATAATATAAGCTTTTTAAGCTTATAATATCTAATAAATATAAATAAGATTTCCTTTATTATAAATAATATTTAGTAAATTCTTTTATTTTAGAAGGAGATAAAAGATTATAAAAAATAAGAATAAAATAAGTTTTTTTTTTATAAAAATAAAAGAAGCTAAATTAGGGTTTTATAAGAGTTATATATAATACTAAAGATATAAATAAAATAAATAATATAATTAGAGTAATAATAAAAGTATTATAATTATATACTAAAATAAAATTATATTAAGAAATATATTAAGATAATAAAAAAAATATACTCTAGAGATAATACTAATTATATATTAAAGCGATTATAAGTATTTAAATTATATAAGGATATTAGTAATTAGCTTATAGTAAAGTTAACTAGGATTATATATTAAAGTTATAAGATAGAAAGAAAAAAGATAATAAGATAATAAACTTAATTATAATAAAAAAGTTAAAAATAAAAAGAAATAAAAGGATTATATTATTCTTATCTCTAGATAACTTAGAGGTTTTATAACTTAATAATAATACGATTCTATAAAATAATTTAATAATATATATTTTAATCTAGGAATTAAATATAAGATTTAATTTAAACTTTGCTTTTTATAATAATTATAATATTAATACTAGAATATTAATAAGAATAAATATAACTTAACTAAGATAATAATTATTTATATATAATATATAATAAGAATATTTTAAGATATATTTTAGATTAAAAAATAAACCTTTTAGTTAATAATAAGTAGAAAAAAACGTAATAAGTTAGCTAAAAGGTTATTTAATCTTAATTATATAATATATAATTTATCTTTTATAATTATATAAGATAAGAAATAAAGAATATCTTTTATATTATAATAATTATTCCTTTTTAATAATATATTATTAGGATTATAATATAAGATTTACTTATATACTAGTAATAAAACTCTAATATTTTAATCGAATCTTTTTATTATTATTAATAATTAGAATTATTATTATTAAGACGGTTATAAAGGTTTATAATATATATAAAACTATAAATTAGAACTTATTAAAGATAATAAACTAATAATTATAACCTAAGCCTAATAAGTATAAGCGATTAATATTAATTAATCTATAAAATAATAAAGCGAAAAAGATAAAGTCTCTAAGAGAGCTTATAATATATAATCTAACCTTAGGAAATACGAATTTAAGAGAAGCTAAAAAAACTAAAGTAAATAATAAGAGTATAAAAAGTAAGGGATTAATAAAAAATACTACTTTTAATAATAATAAGAAATTAAGCTTATAATTAAGCTTAGCTAAGGCTATAATATATAAGTAGAAGAAAGTAGATTAAATAGCTAATAAAGCTTATAAGAAAATATTAATATAAATAATAATAAAAGATAAAAACGAAATTTATAAATAAATTATTTAAAGGATTAAAGTTATAAATATTAAAAAAGCTAAAATAAGATTAGAATAAGTAGATATTATATAATCGGATAACTAGATATAAGATATAATTAATTACCTAGATATAACTAAGTTTTATTAAATCGTTTTTAAGACTTTAATTAGCTAGGAAAAGTTTATAATAAAAGAATTAAAGTCTAATAATAATAGAAATCTACTAAAAGATTATATATAACCTACTAAAAATCTATAAGAAGAGATAATTAAGGATAAGCTAGAAATAAAAGAAGAAAAGCTTAAAAAAGAAAACTAAAAGAAGAAACTAAGTTAGAAATCTTAGAATATTATATCTAAAAAAGAAAAAAAGAAAATATTTATTAAACCTACTTAAAATAACTATTATACTAGACTCTTAAAATTAGTTCTAATAAATATATTTAAAGAAATTTAATAAAAAGGTAAAAATAAGAATAAAAACCTTATTTATATTAAATAAAAAAATAATAAAAAAAGAAAAATAATTAGACTTATAATTCTAGGATTAATTTTATTAAAGGTTAAAGATTTATATTAGATCCTAAGTATTATTAAAAAAACGAAAGAGTAAAAATAAAATAATAAAGTTTATAAGAACCTTAAATATATCTTATTATTAATTATAAATAAGAAGAAAATAAGATTTACTAAGCTAGATAATCTTATATATATAAAAGAAGAATAATTAGATTTAAATAAAATTTTACTAATATCTAAGATTATAATAATTATATTAAAAAGAATACTTATATTAATTATAAGATATTATATAATCTTATATACGTATAACTATTAAGGCGAATTATATTATAACTTTTAGTTATATTATAATATAAAAGATAAAAATAATAAACTATTAATAACTAAGTAAGATAAAAAGTAAGTAATACTAAAGTTTAATAATATATATAAGGAAAAGTTAAAATACCTAAATATATTAAATATTTAAGAGAAGATTATTATATTTTATAAGATTATTTAAGATATTAGAAATATTAGAACTAAAAGATTTATATAAGAATTACCTAAGAATATATAAGATATTAATACGCTTATATAAAAGATAATAATCTTTATAATAATTATAAAGCTTAATAAGAAGTTTAATATAAAGTAGCTAAAAGCTAAGAATTTTAATAAGAAAATACTAAAAGAAATTACTTTAAAATATATTAAGAAAATAATCGATTTATCTTATAAGAAGATAAAGTTAGTAAAAAAGAAAGTAAAAATTATAAAAAAGACTCGGATTATTCTAAGAGATATAAAAAATAAAACTAAAAGAATAATAAAGAAATATAAAAAGCTTATTAAATCTAAAGACTTAGTAATTAAAAATCTTAAGAAATAACTATAATACTATTAATATAAGAGTCTAAAGTCTAATTATAATATAAAAGAATTAATATAATCAAATAAGAAAGAAGCTAAGAATAATATTCTAGGTAATAATAATACTTTTAATTCTCTTAAATAACTTTATAAAAAAAACTTAGATTCTAAGATTAATAAGTATAAGTCTAATATTAAGAGTAAAGATAATAAAAGCGATTTTTATTATAATAACTTTAATAATAATCTCTTTAAGCTATTTAATAATATTATAATATTAATAATATCTAATAAATCGAAAACCTAGTTTAAAAACCCTAGAGAATATAATTTATAAGATAAGAATCCTTATAAAATTTAAAAGTATACTTATATAATAATATTTTAATAATATTTATATTATTACTTTTATTATATTTAATATTTCTTTTCTTTATATTATATTAAAAAGATATTACTAGAACCTAAAGCTTTTATTATATTATTATATAACTATTATTAACTTATATTAATTATATTCTTATATTTAAAAAGATTAAAAAAAGAATATTTATATAATATTATTAGTATTATAATACGTAATTTATATAATTATTAATATAAAAGAGTAAAGTCGGGTAATAGAAAAATAATAAAATAAAATAAGGATAATTTAATACTTTTAGGGGGATATATTTATAATATATTTTTATTAGGGATAATAGTAGGGTAAGTATAACTAGTAGAAAGTTATTCCAGACCTACTTACTAGCTAAACGATAATTTATATAGGAGTAGAGAGTAGCTACTTAGTTTATTATATATCATACCTTTTTAAGGATTTAAGCCACCTATTCCGTCTTGTGCTATACCGAAGAACGAGAAAGGGGCTCCAGCCAATGGCATGATATCAGAATAAGCTCTTCCTGCGCCCCTTTTCCATATACGAAGTACTGTAGAATTATTATCTGCGCAGGCGAGTACGACGGTTCATTGCGAGAAATCCCGGTGTCGATCCCGTACACGCGGTCCCGGTCCTGCAGCCATTATTTGTCTGTATCTGTCCATGTCGAACACCACCAACACCACCATCTCCACGCCTCGGCCGCACACAGCATAGCACCACTTCGCACCACCAACCAGCCAACAAAGCAAACACACATCTGCCTCTTCAGCCGCACTCCTTTCCGTCGCTCCTGTCTTTACCTTATCTTACCTGCTTGGCATACCCACGAGAATCAACTCTTCCCCATCACCAGGCTCCGGAACTGCTGTGGTGGACAGACTTCTGTGGCCTGATACTCGACTGAACCGCAAACGATAATGGCAGCTCCGGTCGATGCTGCGACGAGGAAGAAGGTTCTGCGGGTGGTTTTTGTGTCTCTATTGCTAGATCTGGTATGTGGACTTGGACTGGCAAGCTATTGAGAGCACATTTGGCTGATGCGCAAACACAGGTCTCATTCACCTTCATCTTGCCTCTATTCCCGAAACTGTAAGTCTGCCAATTTATTTACAACAGGTCAATCACTAACAGCAAATACAGTCTTGAATTCTATCGCAATCTCGAAGCCCCGGAAGCTTTCTCGTCGTCGAACAAATCTCCTACCCTCCTATCGCATATCCTCCAGTACCTCAATACCTACAAGGCTTCGTTTGCCAGACCGATCGATTCGAGATATGATATTGTATTACTGGGCGGCGCGTTAGGGAGCTTGTTCTCGTGAGTACTTGGTATCAGCTGCTTCTGTCCAGAGGTTAACAGTCAATGGCAGACTTCTCCAGGCTCTTGCTTCCCCCTTCATCGGCACACTGTCAGATCGCTATGGCAGACGCAGAGCGCTCCTCTGCAGCATGTCCGGAAACATCCTCAGCGTCCTCCTCTGGGTATGCGCCACTGACTTCCGAACCTTCCTACTCTCTCGAGTCGTGGGTGGGCTCTCAGAAGGAAACGTCCAGCTGGCAATCGCCATCGCGACCGATATTTCCGATGAGAAACAGCGGGGTTCGACCATGGCGCTGGTGGGCATTTGTTTCAGCATCAGCTTTACGTTCGGCCCGGCTCTAGGCGCGTGGTTAAGTACCATCAGTACGGTACAAGCCAACCCGTTCGCGACGGCGGCGGGTTTCTCGCTGTTCTTGATCGTGCTCGAGACGACATATCTGTACTTCTGCCTTCCGGAAACTCTTCCGAGCAAGGTGGCTTCGGCGAAACTTGCCGGGTCGCCAGCTGCCACAAACGGCGTCACCAAGGCGAGCAACGGGACCAAGACCCAGGCCAAACTTGTATCGTCGACATCGGCGAGTGGCAAGAAATTCCAGAGAACGAACTCGCATTTCCTTCTCAATCTTACTCATCTCTCATTCATCCTGTTCTTCTCCGGTATGGAGTTCTCTCTCCCCTTCATGACTTATGACCTCTTCGGCTACACATCCGCTCGGAACGGTCGTCTACTGGGATATCTCGGACTCGTCGCATCTCTGATCCAAGGCGGTGTCACGCGTCGTCTACCACCTCTCCAATCTGTCCGGATCGGAGTTGTGAGTTGTCTACTGGCACTCTTCCTGCTCGCACGTATCGACACCCAGGGCGGACTATACCTCGCCGCTACTCTTCTAGCCGTCACCACGGCCACGGTCGTGACAGGGCTCAACGCACTGAGTTCCTTCGAGGCCGGCGAGGATGAGAGAGGTGGCAAGTTGGGCAATCTGAGGAGTTGGGGCCAGTTGGGACGAGGCATCGGACCGCTCGCTTTCACGAGTATCTACTGGTGGGCCGGTAGAGAGGTCGCTTATAGCATTGGCGGCATGGGCGTCTTGGGGGTTAGCTTGATTGTTTTCTTTGGATTGGAGCACCCGAAGGGATCAGAGGTTAAAGGAAAGGCGACAGAGAAGAAGGGAGAGGTTAAGGTTGATCTCTGATGATGCTGTTTTGGAAATAAAAGAACGGAAAGAAGAGATCGTGCTCCTGTGTGTAAGTGCGCAGTGTTGTTCCTTGTATATATGTCAGTACGTGTATGTATTATCGGTCGGGATTCGGGAGCATTCGAGGAAAAACAGTCCGGGAAACAAACGGCTGAGGTTTGGATGGGTTTGGGATCGGGATTGGATTACCAAGGAAGGTTGGACAAGGTGTTGCATATAGTGTAGAATGAAATAGCATTATAGTGAGAGAAAAATTAACGTGGCGTGCGGTTTAAGATTCCTTTCGCATTTCGGCCTTTCTTCCTGTGCTTGCATTTCTGTTTGGTTGATCTCTGGCTGGTTTGCACGGTTTTCTTGATGGGAATCCTTGGCTTTTGTGTTTTTGTTTCTGTTTTTGTTTCTCTCTCTTTAGTTAGGGGGTGGAAAGTTGTGAGTTGTGAGTTGTGAATTGCGAATTATGATTTGGCACTAAGATCCAGAGGGGAGAAGGGAAGATACGTGTGCTATAGTCAGGTAGAAGTATACTTCTTAGAAGGAGGTATAATTAAAAAGAAGTTATCTTATATTAGCGCGAGATATCTATATAGGAATTCGCTATAAGTAAACGTAATAAATTAGTATAGTCTTGGCGAAGTGTTAGGAAAATATTAGTACTAAAATTACTCTAATAAATAAGTACCTTAGCTTAAAAACGAAATCTTAATAATTTATTACTAGGAATTTATATATAAAAGCTTATATAATTTTCGAATCTACAAGGGAAATATAGGCACGTGGCGTATGATCGCGTCACGTCACACGAATTCTATTATATATATATATATTATTAGTTAATACTAATATTAGAAAGATTATAAAAGAATAATTATTATAAATATTCGTATTCGTATAATAAAATCAAGTAGTTAACTTATTAGCTCGAGTAATCGAATCAAAAACCTATGTTTCGATCCACGTGTAGAGACACGTGATACGTCTCGCAATATCTATTAATATTAATAGATTTTATCAAGTAGCAAATGTGATAGAATAATTCGATTATAAATCATTCTAATCCTGCCCTGCCCCAACCCCCTACTTACCCCGCGTGCCGACTATAACGTTACGATTAACCCGAAATAGAAAGGTGCATAAGCCAAGTGCGGTGCTAGAGTTTAAAGTTCCATTTATCGTCCCCGTAAGATTTGGTCGTGCAAGCACTTACTTTGCTCCTATCGCAGATTTTTGATCATAACGAGAAGCATAATGTCATCGCAGCAAACCTCTATTCCTCATGGCCCGGACCGCCAGCGAGTTCTAAACGTGCTCGCCCAGCGCAGATACCGTAAAGAATCCCTGCATACTGAACGTCCCATACTCACAGTATCCAGGTCAGCGTAAGCGGGAGCGGCTGCAGTCTCTGGAAAGGAGTCTTGAGGCCAGACTGGTCCCTACAGCGGTGATTTCCTCGTCCGGTGGAGAATCACAGCTTCAGCACCAAATGCAACCTCCACGTCTGGAACCAGGCAACACTGACACATCCAATGACCCTCCCTATAATCTGCCTGCAGATTTCATGACTGGAGCTTCGAACGCGTCCTCCACGCACCTTGTACCGCCGTCTGGGTGGAATACATCGTCAGAAAGTTCGTCGTCGTATGTGATGGATCAGTTCGGAACCAACACCTCTTTGCCTTATGGTATGCCCTCTGGCAATTCTAAAATCTCCTGGTGTAGTTATGCTTACTAGGTGGGTTGGTTGTAGACAGTTCGTCTCACAGCGCTACATTAATGGCCGATTCCCAATTATCAGCAGAGCTTCAAGATCTGGAGACTTCTCAATTTACTCTCCTATCGGAGCATGGGATTGAAATTCCAAATCTCACAACTTTAGAGCTCTCACTCCGCTTTGCACACATGCTTGGGCTTTCGGACGACTTGGTAAATCTCACTATAAGCCGAGTCCTAGACTTGTCGAGAATTTCCGTCCCCTTGGAGGACTTACCCGGAAACTTACATCCAACGGAAGCACAGCTCTTGTTGCCACACTACCCAGTCTTAGACGTTCTTCCCTGGCCATCGGTGCGGACAAAACTTATTTTCCTCTTCAGTCAGCCTGATCATCTCAGACCGCCAATCGCGCGAGGCCCCATGGGTCTTGTGCTGCTGATGCATGCTCTTGATGACGAGTCGGAGGGACTGCGCGTTAAATTAGATACAAATGGACATGGGTATGATGAAAAAAGCTGGGAAGTCGGACAGGCCATCTTCAAAGACTGGTGGTGGGTACTGGATCATGAGATCATCTCCAACTCAAACCGACTAAGGACCATGAGAGGGGCCCCCAGACTACAGTTGTCAATACCATAACAAGCACACCGGGAGTAAAATCATTACAGTCGGTGCTATTTGCTTATGGCGTTGTTAGATCTAGGCGTTGTTATAGGAGATACCAGTTTATTAGCAGAGGGGTTGGGGGATCAGGTCTAGGGCAAGGGAATGCAGAATGGCTGAAGCCTTTACATGAGCTATTCAAATTTAATCCACAATCCACTGTTATCCTTTTTCATCAACTTGTATGCCAGATTATTTGACATCACTCCTTCAATATTAACTGTGATTTGTGCCGCAATAAGATAGGGAAACGGCTAGAACTCCAGCATTGACCTTGGACCACGAAAAACTTATCAAATGCGCCTGTCACCTTCCGGGTTAAGCATATCGTTATGGTGGCATATCGTTATGGTGGCGACTTGGCCACACTTGGCAATAGGTAAGCCGGGGCAACATAAGTCTAGCCTACTACCAGGGAAATGTATATCTATAGGCGAGTCAATGAGCTCTGGAATATTATTATAACCACAAGTAACCTCGTACACTTTGCAGTCTTCCTCTCTTGCCCTCCACCTCATCATCTTCTACGCACTAGCCTTCCTATCGTCGACCAGAACGATGTCACAAACCGCATCAAGATCCTCCCTCGGAGGAGTAGGAGCAGTCGATCCTTCCGCTCCAGGCAACATCATTCGCGCCGCCCTTGCCTTCGAGTCCTTCCTCACAGTTGCGGGGGCCAGTTACTTCATATTATTTCCACGCCACTACTTGGTCCACACAATGGGAGCTGCTCCAGCTCAGGTGACGACAACAGCACTCCAAGCTACTCAGCAATTCGGTGCCGTAAACGTCTTGCTCGGCGGCACCGTTGCCCTCTTTATACCGAATCACAAGCTTGCGATCCAGGCCCGTCAGCCGCTGTATTCCGTCCTGCTGCTTTTTGAGCTTTTGTATTCGATCCTGTTGGTCTGGCAGGCTACCATGATGGAGGGCGGCATGCTGGCTGAATCTTGGTTGACTGGGGCAGAGCAGTTTGTGCCTTTCGTGGTTTGGAGGATTTTCGTCCTCAGATATAAGCCCGAGTGGTTTGGACGATATCAGGAGGGGAGAAAAGTGGAGTAGGGCACCATGTCACCAACTGGCGAGGAGGGAACGAGCCATCATAGATTTGTAGCCCAATGTCAAACCCTACATTCGCATAATAGCAAACACCCGAGATATTTAACCACTTCAAGCTCGGGTCAAATCAATCAATCTCTCGACCGTTAAGTAATTCACTCGGAAGGGAGAAGCCTGTGCCCAGGTGAAATTCAAATCACTACCTGCAAATGCCTCGTTATACGCACTATAAATCATGTTCATCTGATATCGAGATCTATCAACACCAAGCCCATGGACCATGGTGCTTCGTGGAGAGTATAGCCTCACTGAAAGCACTAGAGGTCATCATGGTGGGAAGTTTGCCCAGCCAGAAGTGCGCGAGTCCTCCACCAAGAATGGAAATAAAGCTTGATGACGTGCAACCTTTCATCATGTCAGGATGGCTGACAAGCGTGATGCTCGACCGGCGGATGTTGACTGCTTTTCCTTCTCGTAACCTCTACCGAGCACCAGGGAGCCCGCTAGTCGTGAACGCTGATGGGACAAAAGATAACTTTGAGACGAGATAGTCTGAAGCAGCAAGACCCTATGTATTTCGATTTCTAAGGTAGGAGGTACTGTTATAACCAACAGGCAAATTGGCTAGCATACCTAGGTAGATATAAAAGAAGAAAATATCCTACATTGTACTACTGCTCCAACAGGATGGTTTCTGATGCCTTCTCGCTTAACATATACACTCCAATAGTCGGGAAAGCTTTAGGAGACCTGGGGAAAGCACTAGCATCAGTCGGACTACTCGCAAGCCAGAGACACCCCGGACACGGAACTTGGAGTCCAAGACTGCGTTTATGTCAGAGCTGGGCCCAATAAAAGGGCTTAGCCCGACGACGGCCTCTTTTCGCTTACAAAACAACTACTTTGACGTTGTTTACTTATCCTCGGCTTGATAAAAAGACTTGGCAGGGCTGGTTAATCATAACGTTAGGGAGCGGAAGCGTCGGGACCTGCCGAGTTGTTCAGGCTTGAAGCGAGAAGGTAGACGAGGCCGAAGAAGGGCAAAATGTCATCACAAGCTATAAATCTATGACAAATATGATGAATATTATACTTTAGTAACGGACCAAGAGTTCACGAGATTATTCTCATTCCTTTGACTCTAACCTCGTAGTCTGTAAAGTGTCTAATATCCCTAGTGATAACGTTAGCATATGGATTTAATTAATATCACCATGGCTATGATGGACTCTGGGCAGCTTCAAGCAAGGTAAGGGACGAAGGCAAGGGGGGCAGTAATTAATAAAATATATATAATTGGTGGTGAGTCCACTTAGTGTACCTGATATTCAATCATAGCACTCTTCTTCTACTACACAATACACATAACATATCTATCTGTCTTTCTTCAACTCTACTTTACCTAACCTTTCGTTCTAAAGAATCGTAAGAACTCCCTTCACGATGGCCTCAAGTATTTCCTCAACGAACCTCAGAGAGCGCATTGAGGCCACAGTCCGAGCCTTCTTGTCGGCGTACGAAGAGGGCGGGGTTAATAACGATGCCTCCATCATCAACCGCGACGTGACAACACAATGTACCCGGCACCTCCTTCCTGCGTCCGTGCCTCAGGCCTTTGGCCTACCGACGGATTTCTTCTTCGACACAAAGACGTATCAGGAGACATATGCGAAGGATATCAAGGTGTTGAAGTTCAGAAACTTCAACAGTGCAGACCTAGTCATCGATGCTAACGCCCGCCGAGCCGCTTTTACGTCTATCGCAACAGTGCAACCAAACGGCGGAGAGCCGTACCATGCTGAAGCTGCATGGTTTTTGTACTTCAACCAGGATGGGTCCAAAGTCGAGAAGGTGGTTGAGTTCTGCGACAAGGACGTGCTATTGAAGATGGCGAATACGGCTGCCTAGATCTGGTCTGTAGCGCCCATATTTCGAGGCGAGTCTGGACAGATGTTTGCTCAATGTGCTGCAGAACCTCTTGTTGGATACCGCCTGGGCTCTCAGGGATATTCAATATAACCTCAAGTATGGCCTCAAGTGGATCAGGGGATTCAATGCCAAACACGCTCACTTTTACATGGCAGTAACAGCCTCAAACCCTCGCTTTGTACTGGAAACAGACCCACTTTGCTTCCTTACGAATGCGCAAGTGCCCACACATTCATGTTATTCAATTTTATATAGAATAGGAAATACACCCTCTTACAGGGCATCTCAATACAATGTTAGCTTTCCTTACAATATGATTTTACATGCCTATTGAGTTTAACACCTCTCTATAAGTAACGCTTTGATATTCTAATTAATTTTATTCTTTGACTTTATAATTTTAATCTCTTTTTTATTCGCTTGAACCTCTTTCTTACTAATTAGTAACTATCTCTTATTATAAGATTATAACTTGGCAGAGAAAAATATAATATTATAATAATTAGACTAATACGCTAGAATAAGAAAGTTATATAATATACTTGTAACTTAGGGGATTTTTTCTTTTAGAAAGAAATACTAGAGTTATACAAAAATAAGCTATATATTCTTTTTATCACATGGCAGAGGTATATTCTTTTTTGTTCTTTTCTTTTGGCATAGGGCCTAAAAAAAAACTCCCGGCAAATGCTAACTTTACTTCTAGTTATATTTAATAGATCTTATTTTTGTTTTAAACTAAGCAAGCACTTTCCACATGTTCCAAGCTCAGCTGCGTGGGTGGGTAGGTAACAAGATTGATTGTCATTTCTGATAGCCTACTAGTCACCTCTAGGCGGATCTAGCACCACCGAAAGTGGCTCTGATCAAGTTCAGTCTCTCTCTACTAGCGTGACAGCGTAACATAACCATTTCCCAACCGCTAGAGCAGAGTTACAAAAGACGTCTCGCCTCAAACCATAACGTGCCTCAGCCACAGTAAAGAAAGCATCTCTACCAGAAGCGACGAGAACACAGCATGAGAGCAGAAGCACCAACCCTCAAATCGCAGCATCACAGCCTCGAAGGCCATCCCATCCCATCCTCGCTCACTCATTCCACACGCCCTCACCACACTCAAACCCAACACGGCACATAACCCAGCCCGTAACAGGCTCAACCTCACACTGGCCCGAGCTCATCGTAGCACGCACCTCCTCCTTCGAGCCATCATGATCCCAGACGAACCACAGCTGGTCCTTGCTCATTCTCACGCGCATCACGTACGGCAGGGACGAGAAGAGCGCGTAAGTCTTGTCGAGAGCGGCGGGCGTCGCGCAGCCGATGAGCGCGCACTGTGCGTTTGCGAGACGAATAGATACGGCGCGTGAGTCGGGGCGGTAGATGGAAGTCAGCGTGCATTGCGTATTGGGGAGCATGGTTGAATTGCTGCTGGTGTATGGAGCGGCGGTGGTCGAGTTAGCCGACGCGATACTGCATACGGGTGTGTCGAACATGGCTGGTGTGTAGATCTGCTCGCATGGCATGTCGGGGAACCAAATCAGTGGCAGTCCTCCTGTGGGTGACGCAGACGCAGACGCAGACGCAGACGTAGACGTAAACATAGACATAGAGATATTGCTCGCGGTGCCAGTAGGGAACGAGACAGCAGCCGTAGTCGTCATGGCGGTGGTTGAATTGGGGAAGGGGGGAGTTGTCATGATAGCTGCGGTGCCGCTCGTCGTCATGTTGAGGTATGGAGCGCCCGATCCGGAGTACTTGATGCTCGTCACGCCTGAGACGGAGAGGGTCGAACAGCTGCTCAGAAGAGTAATGCTCAGGAGACTGAGCAGGATCAAGAGGTTCATTTTGAAGACGCTGTTGAGGTAGTGGAGTTGTTCTGGTGGTGGAGAAAGAAGGGTTGCTAAACGCGCGCGTTTCGAGGTGTTTGGTGATTGAGAAGGGAGGTGGAGTGCGTAAGGTATTTGGAGGAGAGCGAGGCCAAGAGATAAATTCACCTGCAGCGTACTAAGAGACACGTGCGTGCGAATTTAAGTGGCAGGTCTGTTACTGAAGATATACCTCCGAGGCGTATCACATGGTCACAAAAGTTACACTCCTTAATATGGCTAATGAAAATGATGCATAATTGCAACCACTACAAACATACATAAATAGACTAAGGCTCGATTAGAAATAGAGCATCTCGATTGAACACAAATTAAAAAGAAGAACGAATCGTCCGGTAATCAGGTCCAAGAAAATAGACATGAACCCGAAATAAGCGACAGACACCACAAGCGACGCCCACACAACGCTAAACTCAGAAAAATCACACGGGCAGTGAAAGTAACAACACGATATCATAACTATTCAAGAGAATACAAAAACAATATCAAATCACTGATTCTCTGAACGTACCTATATACCGACTTCAAATTCAAACCCCACTTCCAAAGAAAGAGCTTGGCAAGAAGGAAAAGAGCTGACGTATGTTGAATACCAGTCTTCCAATCCCCTACTTTCTCTCTACCCCTAATCGAAAAGAAAAAGACAATATCAGAATGAAAGCTGCGACATCTCAAACCCTTGAGTATCTCCCCATCCAGAAAACTCTCCTTTCTGCAATACCATCCTCTCGATTCATCTAACCACCAATCTTGCCCAAGACGAACTGCAGCGCGGCAGAGTTATACTTGTTGAAGTAGCCCAAGTGAGCGGACATGTCACCACCAGAACAGCAGAAGGGATCACCTATCATTCATGTATCAGTATCTTACATCGCATCTTCACAAGTGCCAACCGCCAATTATCATCAAGAAGAGGAAAGAACAAAAAAAAACCAGAAGAAAACATACCCGCATCGCAATAGCTCTTCGTCACGCCATTGTAAGCCGTCAGAGCCTGGTTCGCCGAACGCGGATTGATCGAGTTTCCTGTACAGGTCCCGACGTGGATAGCCGTCTGCGAGGAACTAGATCGAGGATCACCGTACTGCAGAATAGAAATCAGCAACTTGTCTCGAACGCACGAGGATCGAGGAATTTACAAACGATGAATACGTACCATGATAACGGCAGACACCTTTGACCCGTATGTATTGAAGTCAATAGCGGCGGCTGATCCGCCACCGAGAGTATCACCAGCACACTGGGCTACGGAGACGAAGCACACACACAGAGGTCAGCTTATGTATGATCATCACTCTACAAACGCGGCCAGCCATTCTCCAAGGGAGTAGGAAAGCCAAAAACCCAAAACCAAAAAAAAAGGCAGGAGAAAAAAAACAGACATACCGCCCTGCGAATAGCCCAGCAGCACAATCTTCTGGCCGGGGCACTTATCAACGGCATCCTTGACGGCAGCCGTCATGGCAGCCGTGCCGGCGGCGACGCTCGATGCGTACGGGTTGAGCGTGGCCGGGTACACGACGGCGGTGCGCGAGACGGTCTGCTTGGAGTTGGATTGGATCGAGGATGCGAGGCCGCCGATAACGCCCTCGCCTTGCGACTCGCCCGAGCCGCGCGCCGTGATGACGGTTACGGCTGCGCAGGAGCCGGCTGGTGCGGTGGTGGGGATTGAGAGGGCTGTCAAAGGGAGCAGCAGGAGTGTGAGGAGGTGGGGATTGAGTGTGAGATGCATGGTGCAACTGGCTGGGAAGGGCACAGGTTGAGTGATGTGTAAATGAATGGATTGACGGGAAAGGTAAAAGAGTGTAGTTGGGTTAAAGTGAGGTGAGGTGAGGTGAGGTGAGGTTGGAGATGGGAGAGAGTGAGTACTTGTAGACTTTTCGAGCTTCTTGATATTCAGCTAAGCCGTCCTTCCCTCCTTCCCTCCCTGTCTGATATCTCCATGTATCCATCATCCATTTGATGAATAGAGTTAGAGTCAAGCCAATCTCACATGAGACTTCAAGCCACCACACGAAGAGATGAAAAAGAAAGAAGAAAAAGAAAAGGAACACACTCGAAGGGTAACTAGAACAGGACTGGAATGTCCTATTCAGTCCAGTCCAGTCCAGCCCAACATAGCCCGTTCTGCAATCTCCGAGAGTGACACTCTTTCTACCTCTCCATCTCCTCCTCATCATACTCCAGGCAGAGGAAACCTTGCCAGCCAACTCGCCAGCTAACTTGCAAGCCGTACCGTACCGTGCCATACTTGGAATCGAAAGGAACCTCCAGCACCGCCCTGAGATATGATAGAAGATCGGAACTTATTCTTCGCTTTGGTGCCCAACCAACGAGACACCTCGGCTTGCAGCCTGTATTAACCTGAGACTTCATCAAGGCCAGAAGAAGCCAGTGCCACAGCCATACGTAAAATTTCCATATCTCTGTGCTACACGAGCGCTACTCGTGAGGATCAAGGGATATTGGGAGAGGGCTCGGATGAGCGAGCGGCTTATAGGGTTGCTTAGCTGAAGACGGAAAAGATGTTTGGGAGATGAGTGAGAAGTTTCCAACGACAAGGATAATGGTACAAAGTAAAAGCGAATAAGAAAGCTGCCCTTGGACACAAGATTGAAAAAATACAAGCTCATCGCATGTTATTACAGTTAGCGAGGGACAAGTCAATTACGTGCTCCCACTTCAGTGCTCAGTGCCGACCCAACTCTATCAGACACGCTTTTTTACGTGCATAGGTTCATCTGACGAGGGAAAAAGTCGCGCCATGCACGGAATCAAGTGAAACGTTCGGCGCGAACCGATGCTGTCTACTGTACTGTAGAACCTCGGCCAGCCACACTTTCCATCACATCCCAAGTAAACTACACCAGCTTCCCCGCACAGTACGTGCATATCATATGATCCTCCCAAGGTTCCCAAACTAAAACTTCTGACCGGACTGTCGGGTCCAAGAATTGCTTAAAATCTGGTTCCTGTACCCAATCGCATCTTCTTAACTTCGCTCTCATATTTCACAATCCCTTCTTGAGACAGTCCTTATCATTATAATCTACGTGAAACGCCCATGGCATGATAATTAGAGAACATCCCTCCCTACATCGCTTAGCCTCGTTGGGATGATTTGTAGTAGGAGGGGTCGAAGTTTTCATGTGGTATGCAGTAGTAACTCCAAATGGACTTCTGCAAAAGCGGTGGCAGTGTAATGACTCGATTCATATCTTATCTTTACTTGCGGCTCCGAAACATTAAGCATCTAGTCTTGTCCCTGAACACGTTTCCTCAAGTGAAGGTTAACTTTCATAATGCCAGCCAAATAACATTGCATCAGGTCCCCCCGCCGTAGTCTCCTCAACCTGCGGACTTTCCTCAATTGGCGTTTCTGACGGCCATGAATTTAAAGGACTTGAAGTAGAACTTATAACAGAAGGCTCAGATCGAGGTTGTTCCGACCTCATATTCCAAGGTAGATTCTTGGAGAATATCTCGTGCGGTTGAAGAGTAGCCATGAGATGACTGTAGTCCGATGATTCGGGAGTTTTTGGGTCCGTCGAACTTCTTGTCGAGTCATTGAAGTGATAAGAATTTAAGGGTCTTGGCCCCATTGTTGTGATGTTGAACGTCATTCCAGGTAATGCTTGACGTGGATTTTCAGAAATACTGAGAGACTTTAGTGCAGCATCCATTGATTCTAGTAAGGCGGGTGTTAAAGCGGGCTCCCATGCTTTTGGTGTATGAGACGAAGATTCGGTTTGGCTGCCACTATCCGTGTCGGTTGAATTTTCTCCCTGCATAGAATACGCTTTGGAGCGGTGCTTGATATGCACATCACTATCTGGTTCTTGAAGACAATCCTCAAACCCAGCAGTAGAAATGATCTGTTCGAAGAGCTTGTGCGCCATTTTGGCGACAAGCCATACCTTAGAGATTTTTCGCAACGCATGCATACAAACCCATAACCTCTTTTGTATAGCTACATATGTCTCCGGTACTGCTGTATGCATTTCGTAGATGTGTACGAGTAAAGTTGACATTAAAGAATATACCCTTTGCTGTTTTAGTACGAGTAATATATCTTGGATCGGTGAACATACATGAATGGGGGACAATTGCAGAGTTCATTATGAATGATCATGCATTCAATTACAGCTGTAATCTCGCAAGCTGAGTAAAAGGCCGGGTTTCGTCGTGGCCATTTTTCACATCCCAGTGGATTGTCTTGTGCTCCAGGTGGAGGTGGTGCTGGTAAGTGGGCTCGATGTAAAAGGCAACTCGCCGTATGGTAAAAGCAATGCAACAAAGCTGACCAGAACTCGTATCGAGCAGGATCCCATCTAATGAATTCTGGGCAGTTTTCAAGCCATTCAGCTAGTGACATGTCGCACTGAGTCAGGGCAAGAGCATGATGCCGGCGTGTTCTCGACGTTATCGAATAGTGTTGAATCATGATAAGATCCATAATTTGGCAAACTTTAACATACTGCAAGAAGAACTGCACGTGGGTCGGATCAGGGGGGGAAGCTTCATCGTCATGTTCATCTTCGAGAAAATCGTCCTCGCAAATCATCGGCACATCTGACTCCTCCAAATTGATATATATAGGTCTACCCATCGCAACAGCAACTGAGCGATCTCTCGTGAAAAGAGTCCACCATATTCGTTTCCAAAGCTTTTTGTCCGAATTGCTCAATCGTGATTCGTCGGCATTCCGATGCATCCCAAATCCTTGAGCTAGAGTGATGGCAAGTCCAATCCAGTAAAAGACATTTTTTGTAACTCTCCCAGGTTCCTCCCAATACCAGCCCATCAGAATAAGTGTTTGGACAAGGGTAACACGATCTTGTTCGTATCCGGCATCGTATAAAGCCTTCGCACGACGGTAGAACAAGGTAGCGGCAGATATTGGTGAGCCATTTGAATCCATTAATTGAACTGTGGTACAGACTCTTGAGCCTGCTAGAAATATTGCGTGTAGTAGCAAAAGAGATGGTTGGTTATTCGGATCTTTATATCGTCTCATAAAGTCAGTCCGGTTGATTACAGGTATCAATGGGGCAACCCATATAAAATAAGACTCGATCAGCTCGTCACAAAGCTCTTTTGGGGGTAGAGAGAGTGCACCCTGTTTTTGGAGTATACTGATCTCGAATTCATCTAAATGGCTAGGGCCAGAAACTGCAGCCTTGAAAGATTCCGGAAGAGGGTAGTGGACAATCTCATGGCTGGAAGGATTATCATAATCCTGCATCAACAATGACATGCCCGTCTGCTCAGAGACATATGCAACCCTCCCTGATTCAGTTATGGGCGCCTCGGACAGTTCTGGTTGTATGAGATGTGCGTATAATTCGAGTGGATCTTGAGATTTAGATTTAGGTTGGGTTTCCGCGTGGGCATGCGCGCCGTCCTTCCTCGAGGTTGATATTCTCCGGTTGCCCGAATGGTGAGCATCAGGTCCATGTGATGAATGCTCGTGGCTTAAACTGGACCGTCTTTTCGCTCTGGAGCAGTGTCAATAGAGCAGAAGCATCCTTGAAGGAGGAGTACACACTCGTTGCCTTCCTCCGGCAGCTCGCCTGCTCTCCTCTTCTTCCTTCGCGCGGGTATAAAACATTCTGTGGAGAAGGCGGTACAATTGGTACAGGGAACTCCCAAAGTCGCAGCATCGCAGCGAATCTGCACATCGGGTCAATTGTGTTCTGCATGTATCCGGTCGGGAGGCACAGGGCATGGGCATACTCGTCTTGAATGGCACGTCTGCGAACATGTCAGTACAGATCCTCTCGGTCCTGACACCAGATCAACTCACCCAGCAAGCTCGTCCTTTGCGTTGCCTGTCCCGATGGAGTGTCAGCATACCTCACGACGACGCAGCACAGGGCTGTATTACCTCCGGAAACTCTGTAGATTTGGTCGCTGAGGGTTTGCGACGGGGTTTGGCCCGGCTCTATCGCTGTCGGGTTGATCTGGATAGCTTCCGTGATGGGGAAACTTGGGTGCCAGCTCTCTGCGGGCGGCTGGATGAACGTCCATTATGGATGGTGTTCATGATTTGGTCGGCGGGATATCACACAGGAGGCATATGTCGGATGAAGATTAAGACCAGCCAGCCGCACCTTCATGTTTTGGCAGGGAAGAAGGACGGACGGAGGACGACGAAAGCAGCAGGATTTGACGGTAAGGCAGAGTCAGAATGAGTGTGAGTGTGTGTGTAGTGTAGTGTGTGTAGTGTGTGTCTGGTAAC
Source organism: Pseudofabraea citricarpa (assembly GCA_029641185.1). NCBI lineage: Eukaryota > Fungi > Ascomycota > Leotiomycetes > Helotiales > Dermateaceae > Pseudofabraea > Pseudofabraea citricarpa. Next base: position 42,837 of record JAPWGK010000004.1, read on the forward strand.
TGGGAGCAAAAGAGGTTGGCGGGCGGTGGAATAAGGTTCTGGATGTGCATCAATGGTGCGGGGCGCGAGTGCGTAGAGGGGCTTGTAGGGGCTGTAGGGGGGTTTGTAGGGAGCACGGGGCTGCTTAGGGGGTCTCGGGGGGGGCCTGGGCGATCTGCATTAGGCTGTAGAGTGCCTATGATGATGATCGTCCCGGCTTACCAACAGTGCTTGCTTGCTAAGTATTGCGCTATTTGGAGTCCGAGCAACACTGGACGGTACGGCAAACAGCACAAGTACCGTACCGTCCCCCCCACCCGCTCCCAGACAGTATCATTATTATGGCACCGCCATGCCATGTTCATCTATGTACATGTATGATGCTTGGCCGCATCCAAGATCAGAGATCCAGATCGCACATCGCAAATCGTAAATCCCAAATCCCAAATCCCGAATCCCAAATCCCAAATCGCTGAGAGCGAGAAGTCTCCACTCTTGTGGCTGGATGTTGATACCCGCGGAGCCGAGGCTTAAATCTGCATAGCCATAAATTTCGCATCAACCGTCGTTGTGTTGTCTGTATCTGGTTTCATGGCATTCGAAGCTCGAGTTGGTTCGCCATCTATGTGACGAACAGGCTCAGATGCTGAAGTGGCATGCGACTGGAGTTGTATTAATATCAACTGCCTCTCAATTCCGTTGGCCTTGCGAGAAAAGGTGACCTACAGCCGACCGAATAGTAGACTGGGAAGCTAGTGCTACAATGTGGGTAGATCAACTATTCAATCAACAACTTGAAACCATAACGACGAAGTTGGTCGCTTGGCCAGTTGGATTTAGCGAATAAATACATGCTTGGACTTGCCACTACCTTGCAAACTTCAATCTTGTATGTCTAGTATCTGGTCTCGTGTTGTACTTGTTATCTTGTTGCTTCCTACCCAATAACTCGCTCTACTATCTTGAAAGCTTGTGTTCGATGGATGACATGACTGTTGTGCGACTGTTGCAGAAGCATAAATCCTATCTGTCAGAATTCGTTGATGTTTTCGGAGCAAATTTTCTGGCTTTTGTTGTTCTGCAAGGTCTAACACTCATCTTGATTAAGTCGCAAGACACTTCGCAGTGGCATACCTAAAGACTACCGACCGACCGACCTACCTTATCTGTTTAGAAACTTGTTAAGCGAGCCGTGAGACTAATGTTATTCTCAGAAGCATTTCCTACCTAGTAAGTAATTTAAAAGCAACTAACATCTAGATTTTCATAATGCTAACGAATTTCCCACATCTACCTAGGTATTTAAGTGATGAAGGTAACTATAATCTATTCCAACTCCAACTTCGAAAACATCAAGAACCCCGCACAAATAAATCGTCTTCTCCGACAACAGCTACGCGTGTGCTGCATAATAAACCTGAATAGCGCCTTCGACAGATTGTACCATGCCAAAGAAAATAGTCAAAGCCAGGACAACAGCCGCAATCCAGAAAGTATACCACTGGACTCTCTTTCTACGATCTCGCCACCACTGTTTAATACTGCTTGGTTCCGCCTCATCAAATGCCTGCTTGAGAATAACAAGTCGGTCATGCCAGTAGTTGAAATTCCGAATTTGCCGTTCTTCAATCTTGAGCTGGCCACACTCTCGAGCCCACGGATCAAGGGGAAGCTTATACTCTCTGAATTGCTTCTCTTGCTGCACTGAAAACCACCCTTCGACATCTCTATCATGTTCTGGCAGTAGAAGAGCTAGTGTTCGAAGTGTCTCCTCAATCAGAGGTTCTGGTAGTATCGAGCTTTTGAAGATCATTAGTCGTTGGAGCAAGCTCTCTAACACAGGTTAGAAAGAACCTACCAATTCTCGTGACATCTCAAAAACGAGGCATAATGAAAGACCTCAACTGCTTTATCGTCGTCCCTCATTTTTAAATGATCTGCAAGGTTGCTCGTCCATCGGATTTTGATTCCTGCTATACGTTCAAGATTCCTCCCGTTAAATGTTTTTTCAAACTTCACTTTTTCGTCCGAAGTCTTCTCTGGTCCGAACTCGACCTTAATCATTCCTTTAAGTGTACCTTCTCTCCAAGCGAACCTTGTCTCGCCAGACACAATGGCCCGTCCAGCAGAGAGTAAACCCCCAGTTGATACCATCAACAGAAGTTTCACACCGAGATTTATTGCGTCGTCTATAATTCCTTCGTTCTCTTCGGAACCCTCCTCCAGTAGTTGTTTTTTGAGGACGCTCCCAACATCGGTTCGCGTGGAGCTCTTCACAAGTCTAACGAGGCTAGCGATGTTGCCATGACTTTTCGTCAGCGTACTCAGCTTCACGTTCCTGACTGTCCTTTCATAATAGGAAATATATGTTTCTTCAGATCTGAGGGGATTTTCATCAAAAATCGCTTCCAGTATTTGCTTTCTAGTTGGGGAGCTCAGCGGGAAGTCGCAATTATCCATGCTGTTCGTCTTCGGAAACAACTAAAGCCTCTCTCTTAACCGTTCATGTAGATGTCGCGAACCGGTCTTGTTATACTACATTGGCTGGTGACATGGGGCTGTGCGTGGGGGATACATGTGGCTTGCATGAGCTGAATAGTCTGCCTCGCAGACTTGCCATTCAACCCTTGCAATATTCTTGTGCAAGCGCTGAGCCCCGCCTCTTCAGCATAGTGGTCGCCCAAGTTCTCCGAAGCTGACAATTCCCCTTCAAAAACCAAAAGCAAACTGCAAATCTGGGATCAGACAACTGCAACAGCAGTACCGATCTGTGGGAAATGGCCTAAAGTTTTCGTCCATGGATGATCAGGCGGCCGCTTGAAGTACCAGTACGCCTCCGACTTCGCACACTGCTTGCTCTATGTCGTTATCAACTATTGCGACCATCACCACCACTCCCAGTATGACTGCGACCAGGCTTTCTTGGTCCACGATGCCTCCATGCCAATGGCCTCAGCCAGAACTATCGGTAGGCACCCAGACTAGCCGTCATCTGGGCCTAAACAAATGTTGGAACCTTCGAGACAAAAGTCCAGCTCATATCGCACTCAGCACAATCTTAAAGGAGGCTACAGTTCTTCTCGAGGAACAATTCGAGCACCTGGAGACATGCGGTGCTGAGCTCATGATGGAAATATTCATGATCGGCCGGAAACCGACTAAGTGCAGGCCGACGGTTCTAATTAGTTGTACGAACAAAGCCTCTCGTCAAAAGGCTATGCGCCTGATTGAGAAGAGAGAAATCCTGACCAAGCATCCTGGAGTGGTGATGGCAGAATCATCACGTCTACCACGACCGTTGGCTTTGGAGGGTGATTCATCTGGCTCTGCTTTGACACCGGGCGTTTATTTCACAGGCGATACTGACTCGGGTGGCCTTTCTATTTTGGTCTCAAGAAAAGAAGGCGACGACATGGCAAAGGCTACGTTGGGTGGTTTTCTCCTCATTGAGGGTGCCGTGTACGGGCTTACAGTTGCACATGTCTTCGAAAATACACCACCACAAGACGACCTCGACGACGATGACGGTCCTGATTCCGAATTTGCCTTTTATGGCGCAGACGAGTTCAGCGAAAGCTCAAGTGAGGACGAAGATCTATATGAGACAACTAGTAGAGGTATTCCAATTCTTGGGTTCGTGTTATTCAAAGCTGACAGTGGAAAAGCCAGCTTATCGTCTATTTCTAGTCGATCAAGAACCACGAATGAGCACACAAGCGATTCAGGGAGCCTTCTTAGCCCGGCGGTATCCGATATGTGGAGTGAAGCAGAACCCGTTGGGACCCCAACCTCTAAGGGAAAAGGGCCGAACAAAAGTATCAAAGGTGTCGCTGGTTCTCGTCTAAATTCCTGATTCAAGTCTAACATTGTACCTGCAGACACCTATGGGAACCCCAGCAGCCAAATACTGAGCCCGGAGGAAGTACCCATAACCAGATCTGCAATGCATGGTAAGCTGCATTGTTTGGGAGAGATCCATGTATTAGTGGCAGATTACTAACCTTCTGGTTGAAGATGCGGGAAATTACCAATGGCTTGGTGATCTTTTTGTTTCGACAGGGAGTGGGTCGACTGGTGGTTCCAGCCGACAAACCGGCAAGGGAAGCCTCGATTGGGCTTTGGTCTCTACCACCCTAGAAGAGTCATATTTCAAATCTTATGAAGTCCCACCTTCGTCGTCAATGGAGAAAGCGAGAAAGAAAGTGAAAGGTCTGCCATATTGAGGATTTCAAGTAGAAATGTCACTAAGTCTTACCATAGGAGCCTCATTCAATCAACTCAACCGCATCGTCGCGTCTATTGCCCTAGAGGCAGCGGATAGAGCCGTGTTAGTATGCGTGGGGTCACATAAAACACCTTTGCGAGGCAGATTATCCAGTAATTCGTCGTTTACAATGAGATCAGGAAGCGAGGGTTTCCAAGAGCTATGGAGTGTCACACTTGAGGACGGATATCAATTTGGTAAGCCTCCACTTGATCTAGAGCTTTGATCATAAGGAGAGACTGACACCAGTATAGAAGAAGGATATTGCGGGTCCTGGGTAATAGATTCTGTGACCGGCAAATGGTATGGCCACGTCGTCTCTGGATTTTCTGGTACCAGGTCAGGATACATCGTCCCCGCTTCCCAAATTTTACACGATATTGGGGATGTAATCGGCCATCCAGTTCACTTTATTTCCCAAGACTTCCGTGCTGTTGACAAAATCAAAACACCAGAGGTAGTCAACACTAATCACGCTAATATATCCGAGAAGAATGCTCGTCAGCCTGGGGCACAAATACAAACATCTGAGCTTACTACCAAATGGCCTAAGAAAAGTAAGAGGGGTGATATTAATTACAACGATCAACCAAGTCTTTCCAATTTCAATATGCAAGGTGTGGCTACACCGCAAAATACTACCGGCCAGATTCCAAAGAACCCGTCGAAGCGAGCGCCAAAACCAACAATCGATGATGACGTTGCAAGTGCTTCCAAATTACCTTTCTTCTCCCGTCGGAGCACAAAAGATGGAGATAATCAACAGGCAGAGGCTCGGAATGAGAATCAGGTCAAACGAATGTCCCAATCCCATAAACCAGTAACTGTGGACGTGGATATAACCAAAAGTACAAATTCAGAGATTAGCAAATCTTCGCAACCAATTTCGAAAGCCACACCTCAAAATACCCCCAAAGAGCTCACTGAGGCCTCGGATACATCGGCTACGGAATTTGCAAAGCGACTTCGTCAGCCTTTCTTAGTTCAGGAACTAAGCTTCCAAGACAAGGTGCCAAAAGTTTCCACTTCACGACCACGTCCAGCTCAATGCGAGGAGATTGACGAGGCTAGCGGTAAAGCGGTTCAAGGAAGTAAAGTTACTGCGAGTATCAAGAGTCAAGAACCATCCAGAAAAAGCACCAAAGGACATAGTGCCGTGGAAAAAACGGAAAAAGCAGCAGCCGACAAAACCAAACACACGAAAGTTAAACCTAGCTCATCCAAGTCGAACACTAAGAAGACCCAATCTACAAGTTCTGAATCAAAACCTCCCCCGGGTCCTATTCGGCCAAGGCCGCTGCCCTCACACACTAGAACCACGCCTCCTCAGCCTCGGCCAATGGTCACTGTCAACAATCATAGCAGTAGAAGGCCAGCCAGCTACTATGGCAATGCATATACTGATACATCCCAACCAAGACCGCCTCTCTCCAACTCTGCCTTTTCTCACCAATCACCAGTAGTTGCAGGCGATGGATCATATCCGCCATATTTCCCACAGTACACCGGCCCTCAAGCTCAAGTACCTGATTACTTCGCGCAAAGTTCTCGTTCCTTGGCTGAAAGATTTGAACCTGTCAATCGACCTATGTCAGCATATGGCATGCGCGATATGCCCATGTCATATATGAATGAGTATGCACCAGAACCAGGACCAGGAGGTCGGCGAGGAAGCATTCGTGAACCAATGAGGACAGCCGAGACAGATAGGGCTTATATGCCACCCCCGCCTCCTCCTGCATCCCGACTTGTATCACAAGAGAGACAAATGCGACCTCGGCGAGCAGTTTCCTATCATGATGGAAACGACTTTCATGTTGAGACTGGAAGCAGCAACCGACGCACACAGCGATACTACGAACCATCCCTGAGGGAAAGAGCACAAGTTTACCAAGAGGATGTTGCAGGTACGACAGTACCATTGACAGCCGAAGCTTTGAGAAGAGAGCGGCGCCATGCTGCTGCCAGTAGCAGCTCACAATCTACTGATTCACGCCACAGCTCAGATTGGAGTCGTCGCTCAACAGCAACAACGAGGGCGACAATGAGCGATATCGGAGACGACGACGAGGATTTTGTCATCAAGATTTCAGGCGGCGCTAACATTGTGGTTGGTGGTACGCCGGTCAAGGTCACAGATGGAGGCGAGATTCAGATTAGGCGACGAGGGAGCTTCATAGATCGTGGGCAGTCCTCGGTTTCTGCTCGAAGTAGATCACGACGAAGGGAGTCTCCTTTGGGCAGAAGAGAACGAAGTAGGAGCCGGGCAAGAGCTACGATTGTTCACGAGAGAGAACGCTCGGGTGACCGTATAAGGGAGTCCTCTGTGGGAAAAAGAGAACGCAGCAGGAGCCGACCAAGGCCGACGGTTGTCCATGACTCAGAAAACTTACAGCGTCAACGAAGGCGGAGCAGGGATTACTTTGACCGTGAGAGCTTCTTCTAAAGCTCTATGAAAACTGTGTCTAGAAGTTCTGGTGTTCGTTGGGTGGTTGTATTTACTTAACTTAATTCATTAATCTTTTATGTTTGTAGACAGACAAGTCATGTGACGTATCTATTTATTCAGTCGCTACTTCTGTGCATGTTTTGTTTCGGAAAATCTATCTGCTCACCAGCATAAAATCTAGGAGTTTTATGTTGAAGCCTTTCTACAATTTGAAGAAACGAGTATTTATTATTTTGTTGTCCTGGAATTTGTGACATATACAGCCTGCTTGTCTTTTAATGTCACCTAACACTCAGCCTCAAGAGATACGATGCTTCATGTCATCTCAGCAATCAACATTGAAGAAGAAACCACAACTTCAAGGTCTCAGCTCTTGAAAATTAAGCTTATTTCTTACCAGTTGAAAACTGATATTAGTTTCAGTAGTCCACAGGGTGATCAGCAAAGCCTCAATGGCGAGCGAATCAGGACCTTGTTCACGCACATTAGAAACAGCATCGCTTAGATCAGAGACGTCGCATATTTAGGCGAGCATTTAAGGTTGGTTGCCAAGATGACGCACTGAAGATCCGGGGGCTATGTGGTGGTTCATTGGTGTCGGACCATGAGGGAACAAGGCACTAAGTGTGGATCTGGCGCGCATCTTTCTTTCTCCTTGACGCAGCTTTCGGTGTCCGATGTCTTTCCAGAAGCTACAGAGTAGTTCGTGTTTTCTCTGCAGAGGTAAGAGCTTTCTGTCTGGATCGGCACCCCTTGATCTTGTTCTCGTACTTCGTATCTAGGACTAGCGGCTTATCCCTATGCCCTATATTGTCTTGACAGGCCTAGCTGTGAGGTGATTTCTGATACTCCTTACACCAAACTCTCGTATTGTGCTCTTGCAGCTAGGAAATAACAGCCCAACCACAGAAACTCAACCTTAATTCGAAAGATGTATAACCCCAATTAACCACCTCTCTCCAACGTCTGAATATATAGTGATATTCTTCATAGCGATTCTACTGGTTTTCAACGACGTTCTTTTTTTCCCTTCCTTCACATTTTCCTGCCAAAATGCGTCTTTTAACCCTTTCTTTCCTTGCTCTCTTTTTCAACCAGTCACTTGCGTGCCCCGATTGTCTTCAACAAGTCGAGAATCTCCAGAGGCCACCACGGTCATGGTCACAATCACGACCAGTATCACAGGATCATATTTTCCAGCTCTCGATTGCCCTCAACAGAGGTAGCCATATCGGAGATGTTCTATACAAAATCTCAACACCAGGGCATCCGCAGTATGGGAAACATCTCAGTCAATCAGAAGCTCAGCATCTTCTAAAGCCAGATAAAGAATCGCACCAACAGATATTATCATGGCTTGCGCAAAACGACATTCCCACTTCGGACATTAATGACGAAAGCCACTGGGTCCGATTTAATACAACTGTCGAAAAGGCGAATAGAATGCTGGCTGCCAGGTTCACCTGGTATCGGAATGCCGACAATGGGATGGAGGTTCTGCGAACCCTGCGGTACTCGGTTCCTCAGGTTCTGTCCAAGAAAATCTCGCTGGTATCGCCGACTACACGATTCTGTGATATGAAGGGCATGCACTCGCCTCTGGAACACCACGAGCTCAAGAGGAGGAACACGATGCCAATCACGCAGGAACTTCCGGCCAGGCGGATAGAGAGCCGAGCTACCGTGGATCCGTCGTGCAATAGAACAATCACTCCGACTTGTCTGAGGGCTTTGTATAACGTGCCAGCAAATATTACCATGAGCCCGGCCAGAGGTGTTGGAGTCTACGCATCACAGAACCAGGTCGCTAAATTCACGGATTTCAATCTGTTCATTAAGAACGTGGCGCCCGAATCAACAGGGGTGAGTAACCTAGCTATTACCCCAATACTCGCACCACATATGTGACTGACTGCATGGTCTCCCAGTCCAACTTTAGCTTCGTAAGCATCAACGGCGGCACCACAGACCAGAACACGGCCGACAGCGACGACGAAACGAATTTCGACGTCGAGTACTCCGCTGCGTTATCGTTCCCGATCCCGAATGTGATATTTTCCATCGGTGGTCAAGGTCCGATCCAACCTGAGTTGGGCAATGCACCTGGAGACGGGACCGAGCCTTGGCTCCAGTGGTTAGATGCCATACTGGCTATGCCGAACGAGATGCTCCCGCATACAATTACGACGTCTTTCGGTGAGAACGAGCAAGCTCTTCCGGATGGCTATGTCCAGCAGGTTTGCAACCAGTTCGGAGCCCTGGGAGCTCGTGGCGTCTCGTTCATTGCTGCCAGCGGCGACAGTGGTCCGGGTTCTACCTGCACTGATAATACTGGCAATGCGACGAAATTCCAAGCCATCTTTCCTGGTTCGTGCCCGTTCGTCACAGCTACGGGCGGTACGAAGGGTGTTAATCCTGAGGTCGCTGTCCCTTTCGCTTCTGGTGGATTCTCCGAGAAGTTTGCTAGACCGGCGTATCAGGATCAAGCTGTTCCTGCGTATCTGAATACGCTGGGCACGCAATTTAATGGGCTGTTTAATGCAGCCGGGAGAGGATTCCCTGATGTCTCTGCGCAGAGCTTTAATATCTCGTTTGTAGATAATGCACTAAAGAAAGGATTCGCTGGGACGAGGTGAGAGCTAGCGATTCTCTGCAAAATCTTGAAAGAAATCTAACATTTGTCTTTAGTGCTGCATCACCAATCTGGGCTGGGCTTATTGGGCAAGTAAATGCAGCTTTGATTGCACAGAACAAAGCACCCCTGGGATTTTTGAACCCCTGGCTCTACAGCGCCGGCATGGCTGGTCTGACGGATGTTGTGCTAGGAGGCTCAATTGGCTGCACAGGCTCGAATATTTTCACCGGCCAGCAGTTCTCGCCTGCACTCGGGCCGAAGATAGTTCCCAATGCTGGGTGGAATGCTACTGCTGGGTGGGATCCAGTTACCGGGCTTGGTACGCCCAATATCGAGAAGCTCTTGAGCATTGCGATGGGGAATGCCACTGCTGCACCTGCCCGGGTGTAAGCTGCAGTTCTTTCCGGTTGGCATTGTACTATATCTCTTCTTTATTCATATGCTTTCTTTAAGCTTTGTAGCGAGCATATTTGGCGATATAGCGATGGCGTATATAATCGAAAAGCTATCAGAACTTAGTACAGAGGATTTGCTCTCTATACTTCATCAGTACTTCGAGCTTGCTTTCTTGAGAGAATTAACTTGAAATAATTTCGAGATATGAAAGACTCGATATGCAAGTTCATGGAGTGGAAATTTACAGGCGCAGTAACAAAACCAAACACACTCAAGCCCTAGGTACGTCATACCGATTGCAGTGCAATGATGAGTGAAGAAACGCACCTTTGGTGGGCAGAACAAGCCTCGATCTTTCTAAGCTTGCTTTCAAGAAGCTTAAAGGCTCAGCTTCACTGATAGGAGATAGCAAGGATGGGCACGTCGAGTGCCAAGCAAATGGGCTATGCTGTGGTAGAGCCTCGGAACGTCTAGCACGACCAGGTGACCCAGACGATTTTCAATATGGCTAGAGCCATGCTCGCTCGCAAAATCTAGCGAACGAAATTGGTCTCTAACTGTTAGGCTTAAGGCGTCGGAGCTTTGTGGCTTGTTTAGCCATCTTGGCAAGGCTTAGAGGAGTGAGTAGAGAGCTGAGCCTGAAAGGCTGGGTGCGTAGTTTCTTGTGAGGGTATGTCTACTAAGACTTGCATAGGTAAGGTGATTCAGGCTTGAAATGTTAATGATAGATAGGTGACTAGATATTATTCTCTTCTAACTATGGTATATTCTGTAAAGATGGACTAGAACAAAACCAATGCCTGCCTAGATAGTAGACATATTGAATGCCATCTATAATATATTTTGAATCTTGGTCCTTGCTGCAGCCATTTGGACCGGGAAGATTTAGTGAAAGATACCTGCTTCGTGAAATGGAGCATCTACCGGTATTTTGGGGCTGTTAGCACTTCACCAGATGACTGAAAACTCACCGAAGGCTACATTAACCTTAAATCAAGGCTCAGCACACCGATAGGCGAAGGCGGCTTTGCGTCTCAACCAAGGACAGGGAATCAGCCATCACTCCTCGCTTATCGACGCGCTGACACTCACTCATCTCGATCACATGTAGGCAAGGGAGCCTTTGATGTTCAGCATGTCGAAGAAGTGCATGCATAAAATATCGGGCTGCTGTAGCTACGTCATAAAACAAGAACAAGGGTCTAGAAGCTCGCCATGGTATCTCCTTAGTTTCCGCAGCCTGTGTTCATATCAAGTGTAGGCGAAATCGGTAGGGTGGAACAGGTGGCTGCACAGACTTCTCTATCCCTCAGCTCTCTTCGCAAAACTCATGCTTCGACTATGCCAGCTGCCTAGATGGCTTTCTCGTAGGTTCAGTATAGCCTCAATTGTATGCATGATGTGGGAGAAAGGGTCATTCTCGTGGATGCCTTTGGCCGTGTGGCTCAGAGGACAAAACACCATCGAATGCTACATTCTAGCTTGCTATGTCACTATAGTGGTATGGGAATTGAGGCTTCACGACAAAAAGTCACGATACATAAAAACCCTGCGGTTTCTCTACAGGAAGATCACAATTCTCTCAGGCCTCAAATGCTTCTACTTCTCTACTACTCTACAGTTTCTGCCAATTAAAAAAGCCCCGCCAATCCCGCAACATGCCTTTCAACTACGTAGAGTATAGCCAGGAGTGCAGCGCCATGAGCGAGGCGGCTCTGCAAAAGGAATGGCAAAATTACACACGCCAGATCGCAGGAGCAGCAACATCCACCACGCTCTCTATCCTCTTCTCGCCCTTCACCCTCGGTGTCTCTCTCATCGGACTCGGATTCTCATGCCCACGTATCCACAATGCTCGCAAGAAGCGCGCAATCATTGATATCTATCTCAAAGCCCACGAATCCAAGCACGTAACCCGGATCGGTGATGTAGTGCTGCCGATGGCTTTGAGCGGCACCATTGGAGGACTGACAATGGGCCTCGCTGGTCCAGGAGGTGAAATGATCCAGGCAGTGGGTGAGGAGGCCTTTTCTGCAATCGTTAGCCAAGGTGCTGGGTCAGCAGCGGCCCACGTTGCGCTTGATGGCGCCGGAGCGGCAGTGGAGCATAAGCATTCGAAGCACAAGCAGAAGCACGCGCAGAAGAAACACGTGAAGCAAGAGGCGAAGAAGCTTAAACTCTTCCAGAAATGGAAGGCTGATGAAGAGGCTAAATTGGCTGCTCAGAAAGCTGCCGAAGAAAGCGACACCGAAGACGACGAGAACGACGAGGATTTTCAAGAGTATTTGAAGTTCTTACGAGCGAAGAGTAAGTGAAATCTCGGAACTCGTTCGAGTATCAGATTCACTGACCATTTATATAGAACTCCAATCATAAGTGAACGGTTTAATCGCAAACTGAATGGTAGCCATAAGTTAGCAAATTTTTAATTCGGGTGTAATTTTTATAGGGGTTTGGGATTTGCAGCAGGCGGTGTTGTTGTGGTTAATTTGTTTGTTTAATTAGAGTGATATCCATAGATTTTTCGTTGGAAAGTTAATAGAACGTGGTTAATAACAAGCCTTTATGCAGACTAGTCATACAGTGCAACTTAGAACTATCGGGTTCTATAGACTGTGAAAGGTTACAAGAATTGGGTATAGAATAGGTGAGGATCTAGGTAAGTCAAACATGAATGGCACAAAAGTAACAAATCCAGTCATCGAGTCGTTTACCATTGCCGCAGGTGTTGTACGGCATTTGAAAATCAAAGCTTAGGAGATCAATAAGATGCTTGATTACCACTTTTTTTATACGATATAAATGTTTGTCGAGTGGTGATATTTTAACTACAACTTTTGTACGCACCCTAGGACATGTGGTTTGTTTTATGAATAGTGATACTTTGATGCACTGTCTAAACGTACTCCCGGTAGAATGTTCTGAGAGATCGGAGAGAAGTACAGCTCACGTGGTTACACATTTGAAAATTGAAGTTTGGTCAACAGCTCGTTCCTGGGATTGTATTTCGCAGAATTGATAGAGAGGAAAGCTCTCTCTCTCTTCTATATATACCTAGGTATGCACTATATTACCAGTTACAGCAGCTTATAACCTCTTCAAGCCACGATTCTCAGAAAATAAGCATCCATCTTCAGAAAGCTAGCCATCACATACTCTATACCACACAACCCATGCGGCGTTTATTCTCAACAGACCAGGAGAATCTTTCCGTGTTTATATCCAGATCCACACTACCCAGCTTCCAAGTTCAAGTTTTCTGTGGCGCTCATGCACAAACGTAAACGCAAACGCAAACGCAAACGCAAACTTCAGATCCAAGTCCGCCGCTAGCTACCTCGGGACTCGCTTAGCCATCCGCCCCCCTGAATGCGTTTCCCACTCCCATGCAGCCAGCCACCATGACCGGACTCTTCCAAACACCTGCCACGCCAACGCTGATTCTGATATTCTGACGCTTCATCGCATCTCTCGCATGCGCGACAGGGTATCGGGAAGCGGCACAGCGATCCAGCACGGAGAATGACTCTAACCTTATATCGTATCAAGGAACAGGAGTGTGATTAGGAATGGGGGGCTGACTCTACATTTGCTTCATCCATCTATCTACGGAATATACAACCGTCGCAGGACTCTATTGGGTATGGTTTAAATCACCAAGGCCGCTTGTGATCTTAGGGATATAAACGATATATAAGACAGGTGAGTACGATACAACTTAACGACGTCTTGTCCACAATCTTCGCCGCCCCTTTCCAGCTTCCAGCTTCCAGCTTCTGACTTCTAACTTCTAACTTCTGACTTCTGGCTCCTGGCGTCATTTATTTGTATCTCAGGCTCGGAGTATCTCAGGCTCGGAGTGTCGAGTGTGGAGAGCGTGACTTGTTTATTCCTCGCTAAGGGTGAGTGCTAGGTAGCATGTACTTTGCGACGAGCGAGCGAGCGAGGACTAAAGCCGGACGGAGAGAGTTCTGGGGCGTAGGTAGAAGAGCCGCTCGCTAGGTTCAAGAGAGAAGGGTTTCAGAACGAAATCTGGGAGGATTTGGAACAGGAGTTCAAGCGAGTTGCCGAGAGATGGAAAGGACTGCTGAGGCATGATGTTGCTGCTATGCTCTGTGATATTAGCTGGCTGTGATAAGAGGGCCGTTTTGACTAAGGGAACCAACCAACAAATAACTCATCGAATTGTGAGCACCTACGTGAGAACTTAGGTATATAAGCACAATCATCAAGTCATGAGAGAGATGAACAAATATATCGACATTCTACCATTATTATACTCTGTACACGAGAACTGAAAGTCGACCCCCTTTATTAATAGCCCAGTAATCTTGAAACTCATATCTCCCATGTCCTGTCATGACCCGAATCCCCTCATGGATAAGTAGACCATGTAAAGTAAACGCCGAAAGCCGGATGAACGCCGCCATTCTCTATGGGGTATCATCGTAATTGAGCCCCTGACATATCCATCTATCATTTCCTCATAAGCGGCAAACCCCGTAAACATGAACCTCACACAAGAAAAAAATATCCTACAAAGTTTGATCCCCATCAACGAGCAGCAGAACAAAAAATGGTTGTTGATATTGCAATCAACCACGACCAACACCAAACAGGAAGGCAAGTTGACGCGTATCGAGACGACCGAGAGAGCTTTGGGCGCCTTCGTCAAGAGCCGCGTTGACCATTGTTTTCTTCTGCTCGCACAACTCAATTATACGATCTTCGACAGTTTTTTCGATCAAGATACGGTGGACCTCCACAGATCTTTGTTGTCCGATACGATAAGCTCGGTCAACAGCTTGCATCTCAATGTAAGGATTCCAGAAAGGGTCCAGGATGATGACTCGAGAGGCAGCCACCAGGTTAAGACCAGCATTTCCTGCCTTCAATGAGATAAGCATGATTTTGCAGTCTGGCTTATCAGTAAAATCGATACAAGCTTGATTTCGAGCATTGGCGTTCATGCTTCCATCATATCGTTCGCACTTCCAACCTTCTCTGGTGATGGGGACCGAAAGTAGATCCAACAACGACACGAATTGACTGAAGATGATGGTCTTTTGATTCTCCGCCTGAAACTTTCGGAGGAGCTCCACGCACTTCTCGACTTTGGCAGAGGGTTGCCATGTTTTTGCCAGGGCCTTCATGTACTTCTTACGGCCAGCTACCGAACTCGAGGCTTCCTTCTTGAGCATCGCGATAGATTTGTGTTTTGAAGACTTGTCTTTTGCTTTGCCCTTTCCCTTGCCCTTGCTCTTTCGGCGAGAACTCTTCTTCTTCTGCTTCTTCTGCTTCGGCTCCAAGTCATCATCATCACCATTATCTACTTCATCAGCCTCGACCTCGTCATCTATTTCGTCATCATTGACAATGAATCCTCGAAGGTTTCCAGCCTCGTCCATGTCGCTATCACTTTCCGAGTCCGATTCACTATCAGATTCACTATCGCTCCCGTCATCCTTATCACCACCTGCAGCTTCGTTATCTCCAATTCCTGGTTCTGGCATGTGAACCTTTTTGAAGGTAGACCAGTCAATGACCTTGTTCATTTCGACCTTTCCACGGCAAGTGGGGCATTTAGTGACGGGACCGCCTTCCTCACCATTCGCCATATTCTGTTGAGTTGCGGTATCTGAGATTTTTGCCATGCATTCAGAGCAAGTATCGTGACCACAGGGAATGACAATAGTAGGGTTGGCAACAGCATCATAACACACAGGACACTAAAAACAATGTTAGTTGATGTCCAAACCAAGTAACTGGTCGACTTACCTCAAAGGCCTCAATCTCCTTCAATCTCGAAACAACTTCTGGAGCCAGAGACTTCGCAAGAGCTATAAGAGAATCGGCCGAGTTTCCACCCACCGGAGAAGCCTCTTCAAAATCCTGGATAAGATGTGGATGACAGCAACATTGTCGAAGGCGCAAGAGCAGAACCAAAATGTTCGCATAATTCTTGGTGACCGTGCCAGCCTTCATGTATTTGTTGAATTGTACCTTTGTCTTACTTTCAAGAGCGTTGTAGAAATTTTGTTCATCCTCGCTGAATACAACATGCTGGATTTCTTCAACTTTCGGAGGCAAGTTAATGATAGGCTTCCCATCGATCAGCGATTCTTTAGTACGCCGCAGGAGGATAGCCTTGAGTACGGCCTGAAGTCTCTTCATGGCACTATCAATGTCGCGTTTTCCACGAGAAGCTTTGGTCAGCACGCCGAAGTCCTACATGATTATTAGATATGTTCCAAAGCCGGGGAAAGGTGCAGAGGTAACTAACCTGTTGAAATCGGGACCATTCATTGTAAGGTTTGATTCGGAGGAAGTGAATCAACGAGTAGAGCTCCACTACGCCGTTCATCATCGGGGTACCCGTAAGGCAGAACCTGGTCAGTGACTTCAACTGACACGCAGCCTTGGCATTTTTCGTATTTTTATTTTTAATCATCTGCGCTTCATCCAACAGAACTCGGTACCATGTACTTTTGGGACCGAGCAGAGGAAACTGTTTTCGCGCAGCTGCAACATCCACTTCTTGACCACTTTCTTGCTTCAATCTGGCTAGGTACTTCTCCCACCTACCAAATTCTGCGGCCAAGGTTCCATATGTTGTCAAAACGACATCGAATTCCCGAAGGTCATCCCAGCCCATCTTCTTCGATTGCCCATGCATCATGTGAACGCTGAGTTTGTGGCTGCCATTAATCTTGGTCTGGATCTCTCGCACCCATTGACGCACCAAAGCGACGGGACCTACAATTAACGTAGTCTACTCATGTTAGGCTTCGAATCTGGTTATGGATAAAAATTTGCTAACATACCTTACGAAGCTTGTCCGTTGAAGGGCGACTCAAAATGAGCGCTAAAGAGCTAATGGTCTTACCAAGACCCATGTCATCGGCTAGAATACCTCCCTTGTTCGTACCCTCTTCCATGGCTTTCAGCCACGTCAAGGCGATCTTCTGATGCTCATACTGAGGCATATTAGTTTCCTAAAAGTCGTGAGAAAATGACTGGCAAGACTCACCAATGGGTATTTTAATCCATCTGGGGTTCCTTCTCTGTCCTCGGCCTTGAGACCAGCATCTGGCTTGATGTTCTCCAAAAGATCCTTGATTTCCTGGTGAGTCTTTCGGGGATCATTCATGATATAATCGAGTTCATCCCCATATTGACCACCAAAATAATCCTGGAGCTCGCCAGTATACTGACCATTGGACCTACGAAGAATATCCGCTAAAGGATCATGGGACGGACCCGACGGGGCAGTGTACATGTTGGTATTGCTGTAGACAGAGCCGGCAGTTGGACCAGGATAGCCATATGGATTACCATACGCGGACTGAGCATTGTGGTCCAAGCCACCATACTGGGGAACTGAATAGCCAGAACCTGCATGAGCGTTCGGATGTCCAAATTGTGGCTGGTTTACTTTGTGAGTCATCCAGTTTGGTACAGGTTTTGACCCATACATGCTCAATTGCAAGGCGTTAACGGAACTCGGGTTGGGGGGTGAACTGAATGTAGACGAGCCCCTATGGCGTCCATTATCATTCCAAGAGCCTGGATCAATGAACTCGATTTCTGAATCGGAGCTGTCGTCTCTATATGAACCAGGCATTTGCCGTGGCACCGCACCAGAAGTATTTCTGTTGTCAAAATTGGGAGAAGGCTCCGGCTTGACATTGCCATTGAAACCATTAGAATGAGCGTGCGATGAGTATGAAGAGAACCCTGCATTTGAGGCAGTTCTCGCTTGGGCTTGTCCAGTACTATTATTTCTAGCGTTGGATCCACTGGCTACCGAGGCGGTACGAGAGGGTGTTGGACGTATGCCAGATATACGATCAAAAGCTGTCAGGCCTGAGTTAGAGGAATTTCCAGGATTAGCGCTAGATCTGTTCTCTTGGCTAAGGCGAAGAGCAATTTCAGCATCGTCCTTTTCTCTCTTCATGCGCTCTTCCTCGCGTCTTTGTCGCTCGAGAAAGCCATCGTCATAAGCGGCAAAATCGTCATCACTAATTAACAGTTAGTCTTAACACCAAATCAAATACCACCAAACAGAGTGTAAAAAAATATCAAGGGCAGCATAAAATGAAGGAGGCACAAACGCCGTTAAGTCCACCCAGCCATCCTCAAGCGCAGGGTTAGTATACCCTGAATTTGTTGATGGAGTGGTTGGACCAGTTGTGTATGGACTGGGAGATGTGCGTCGGGATTTATTATCTGCAGATGGCGCAAAACCACCTCCGAGAAGATTGCTATGTGATCGTTTTCTTGATGGAAGACTGACTCCAGAAGGACCGAGAAAATTTGAGGCTCCAGAACTGGGTGTCGAATTTATGGACCCAGCGAAGGGATCTGCGGGGGGAGAAGTAAGCTTTTGCCCAGACATGAAGAAAGTGAGGAAAGATGATTATTATAAAGGAGTGAAGTGTAAAAGATGAAGCTTGTTGGATGTTTGCTTGTTGAGACGGGAGAGTTCATTGCCTTTGAACCGCCATCCATGGACTGCAAGCCATAAATCGTTGCATGCCGCCATCGATAAACCACACCACGGAAGATGCTTTCAACAAAGAATCTAACGTGACAAAAGAGACAAAGCCACCACGCATCGTGGCTCACCCAGGGAAGCAAAAGGACAAGACAAAAGAGGCTGCCAAAACATACCCGAATACGCACTGAGCGGTCTCGCAAAGGGATCACCGTTCATCATGGACGAGACCTTGTAAGAAGAATTTGAGTAAGAGGTGGCAGCAGCAGCAGAGGCCTTGCGCTTCTGCAGGAGTTTGCGGAACTTCCTCATATCTGCCATGATGGCGCGCTCAGCTTCGGCACGGTTCTCGACGCTGTCGTCGATGGAATGGAGGAGCACCGTCTGGAAAGCGATCTCCTGCTCCAGCTCTTCCGTCGACATGCTGGCCTCGGGCCCGCTGGCGGATTCGCTCTCCATCGCGGTGGCTGCGTCGGGTGGCCAAGAGGTGAGGCAGCGCCCGGCTGGCTGTGGCAAGCAGGGAGATGTGTGCGAGAGGCAAGGCTCTGGTTCTGGCTCTGGCTGCTTTGGTAGCTGCTGACTGCCTTGGATTCAGTGATCGAGGTGAGGTGAGGCTTCAATTCCTTCGCACGAGCTGGGCCAGGCTGGCTGACTGAAGTGTGTTGGTAGTACAGGCAGGCCGAGCTGAGCGCAGGCGCTTAAGACAGGACCAAGAATGGACACGTTGACCGTCGTACAGAGGGATTGATGGCATGAATGGGTGAGGTGGAGGAGGAGGTAGTGGTGGTGGTGAGTGGTGGAGCGTAAGTAGAGTCGGCGGGCGTAGGTGAGGTGGAAGGCGAGTTGAGTTGTGGTGAGGTGAGGTCTACTGTAGCAGGCAGGAGAGTTTCTCGGCCGCCAGAGCAGAAATCGGGGCAGCAACGCGACACATTCGGGAGGAAATCGCGTTTCTGCACAAGCGAACGCAAGCTCTTTAGCTACGGCCACACCGTCGTGACGCCTGACTAGATTTTTGCTTTTTGCTTTTTTTGTTCTTAGATATGCACCCGGTAAGAAGTAGGGAAGAATGCTACGTGGGTTGAACAAAGGAAGCCTCTCGTAACATGTTGCCCCATAGCACGAACAATCCTCTTTTTGAAAGCACAAAGCACAAGGTCAGCTTAGCCTCCAGAACGAACCTACCAACCAAGCCAGCCAAACCAACAGGTACTATAGGTAAACCTTGTCCACCCAATAAAGTATCTCCAGTTCAAATTTTGATCAACATAATCACATACTGTACTTTAGGTCTTTAACAACTAACCCATATTCTCTCTACAGTATCCTAAATAATCAAAACATAAAACCACCCCAACTCGTTTTCTCTCCTTCCCCTCCCCCTCCAACAACACAATGCCAGTACCCACACCCACACCCTCAACCCCTGTCTCGAAGCATGCACAGTGATGATGACCCGTTCGCACACCTCCTCCTGCGGGGAAAATCCAGCGCGTCCCAAGAAAAAAGAACGAGAAGAAAAAAAAGCTCCGAGCGCCCCACATCGGCTTCCATTCCATGTCGATAATAAAGCCACACCTGTGTCGGGTCCAGAGTGCAAAAGCAAAAGCAAAAAAAAGCCCCCCCCCAAAAAAGAAAAGCAACAAAAGAAAAAGAAGAAGAAAAGAAGAAGGCATGATGCCGAACACCCCCCTATCCTATTGTCTTCCTGCAAGTAGCCTAAACGACATCCCATCTCATGAGACCAGATCGGCGATGGCGGAAGCATACTTACTTTACTGGCTTGGCTTGGATTTCACATCTCAGCCTCCCTCCATTGAGCCGCTTGCCTCCCTCTCTCCAGTACGATTACTTACCCAGGCAACCAACTACCTACCGGGGTGACAATCCATTCTTTCCATTCCCTCCTCAATCCCCTCTTTTCTTTTTCTTCTTTCAATTCCAAAAATAAAATCCATCCCTACCATACCGTGCCGTATGCAACGAACCGCGACACACCTACTACATATGCGTATAGGTACATACACGAGCCGAGCGACGTCGCAACTCTCGCAACCTCTCCCTCCCAACCTCACGTAGCGACCTCCTTTTTTTATTGACACGACATGCAAGAAACCGCACCCGCACGCGCACGCAGACCAACTGGTGCACAAGAGGGGAGAAGGAAGAACCATACTAGACAGTACATCGGGCACATGTTCCAAAATATGACGAGTCTTCTTTTTTCTTTCTTTTTCTTTTTTTCTTTCTTTTTTGTCACTTCGTCCACCGGCCCATCTCATAAATCAGAAACGGGAATTCTCGCAGGAGGGGGAAAGGAAAAGAAACGAAAAAGAAATCAGATGGGAGGCTCGTCATGTGACTGGGTACCAATAGATAGGACAGATACCTACTATGTACCTAGGTAGGTAACTGATAATTCGAAAGAAGAGTGACTCAACAGAACTCCGCAATCTACCTATACGTATCTAGGTATATGATTGAACAACCCATTCCCAACCCAAAAGGAAATCCAGAACGCCAAATCGGGATCCCGCATCCTCCAGAACGCCAAAACCCTCAAACCCCAGTCCACCATGATCTAAATCTTACACGCGCGATTGATTAATCACCCCTGCCCGGCCGTCTCATTTCCCTCCGCAGCACCACCACTTCCCGTCACGTCGCCGAGCCAGACCTTCCAGCCGTCCAGCTTCCCCTGCAGCCACTCCCAGAAGCTCTTCTCCTCGTCCGTCATCTCGCTCTCGTCTTCCACCACCGGTCGATCCACACTCACATCGTCCGTTTCATCCACACCCACGAGATGCGGCGGGACGACGTTGGGATCAGCTGCAGAGCTAGCCTCGATGGGCGAGATGGAGATGACATTTGCTCCATCGTCGGTCGGCGAAGCAGCGGATGGATTAGCGTTTAGAGATTCGGCGGCAGAAGGCGCTGAAGCGGAAGCAGGTGACGGATCGGGATCCAGAGGCTCAGCGGGAGTCGTCTCGGGGCTATGGAGGCCAATGGGTTTCAAAGGCAAGCGGAGCGTCCCGTTGTTGGGCCGAGGAGTGAGATCAAGAGAATCACAAACGATATTGTACACTTCAATGTTTTCTTGCGGTCATGCGTCAGTATACAGATCAATCTCGTCTTCAGACTTGAAAGGACAGAAAAGAAACTTACGGAAAGGCTCGACCCGACTATTCGGTTCATGTGGAAAGGCTGGACCTCTAGCAATAAAGATGGCGCGCATCAGGGGATGCTCGTGGTCGTAGCCGTGTAATCCACGTGGCATATATTCAATCCCTTTGGCCTTGGAATCCTCCACATCAAAATCGGACCGTCTGACAATGGCCCAGCCAGTGGTGGGGACGATCCAGAGAGGAGCAATCCGCTCGTTCTTCGAGAAGTGATACCGTTCAGGCATATTGACATCTCGAAGATATACTTCGAATCCGGGATTGGCAGCCGCTTCCGCGGCTAGCTTATCGTACAGGCCTTGTAAGTCTGCTGGGTCCTTGGGTCGAAGACCATACAACGGCCAGCCATCAATATGCTCGATCAAATCTGGATCGATGATATCATCCAATTGGATCAATCTTTCAACAGACGTGGTAGCCATGCCATGATCGGAAACGACAACAACGTTCACGATATCGGTCAGATTCCTTTCCTCTAGTCCCTTGAAGAGATCATCAAGCATAGTATCAACGTCCGTGATAATGGTCCGGATTTCAGTGCTGTTTGGTCCGTATAAATGGCCAGCTGCATCCACATTAGGCACATACGCAGCAATTAACTGCGGCCTCATATCAGGTATCAGTGCTGTCGGGTCTTCCACACCAGGCTTATCCAGGAGGCCTAGTACTCGTGAGACCTTGTTCGATAACAATTCGTCCCCGTTGTACTTGTCCAGGAAAGCCGGCTCCAATCCCATGATATGTGCTTCGCTACCTGGCCACATGTGAATGGCTGTCCTGATGCCCTGGCTTTCAGCTGTCACCCACAACGGTTCTCCGCCCCACCACTTGGGCTGCATTGCATTTCCATGCGTATAGAAAAATTCGTCGTGGAGGTCGGCATCCCAGAATGTGTTTCCCACAACACCGTGCGACTCGGGATACAAACCAGTGACGAGCGTGTAATGATTCGGGAAGGTGACTGAAGGGAAACTTGGATTCATGTACACAGGTGAGACTCCTTCCTCGACAAAGGCATTCAATCTCGGCGTGATCCCTCTCTTCAAAAAGTCGGCACGGAATCCATCCAGGCTTATCAAGATAGTGGTCGGTGCGAACAGAGCTGTCCCATTACTCAAAAATGTCTGACCAGCCTTGACTTTCCGCTGCTTTAAGGAGAGCTTCCAGGCCACCAAGACAATGATTGAGAATCCAACCACGATCAAGAGGTATATGAAACACCACAACCACCAATTCTTGCGGCGTTGAGATTTCTCGTCCCGCAACCCCAGCAAACCTCGTCGATCGATTTCGTCGCTACCTTCGGTTTCGCTGCTCTCGCCAGTTGCACTTCCTTCTCTAAGACCGCCCTCCTCCATCTCATACATCAAACCACCATCTTCTCCATGCGAAGCCTCCGTCATCAGCTTGTCTTTTTTCTTCTGTCGTCTGGCCCGTCTCTGCTTCCTCCGTTCCCTCCTCCCACTGCCAATCTCCTTCATCTCTTCCTGCTCGACCGCACCAGACTCCACACCGGGCAATTGGCTGTAGCTCTTCGAGAATAGCTTCTTTAATTGATTGGGCATTGCCAGTCCACTGCCCCTCCGTTCTCGCTGCCGCCGACTCTCTTCCAGCAGGCGATCCCGCTCCTCCTCCTCTTCCAACACGGTCCTGTCATGCTGTCGTATATCGGCGCTGCTTCGAGCGCGCATCATGACCTGGTCATCTTCGCTATCCGTGTCCTGGTCACTGCGGTCGCTGTGGATGCTCGAGGCGTCGTCGTCGTATCCTGACGGCGAGAGGAGCGATGCATCGCGATCCTTTTTCAGTTTCTGGGCCGGCATCTTGGAGCGTCACTGGGGCTGAGAATGACCAGGCGTGTTTGCGACGGCAGCATCATTCGTTGCTTGCGAAAAGAAATGAACAAGTCGTCGTGTCTGTTCCACTATTTTGGCTGATTTGGGGTCGAAAGCCTGAGAGGCGAGGCATAAATGGCTAGCCTCGTCCCAAGCACCTGCAAGTTTCCATTTTCTCCAGCCTTGTACCCCATCCTCTGCCAATGCCAACAAAGCTTGATATACTTCACACGCTGTAGCGAACTGCTACGCTACAGTACAGCTATCTCCAATACTTGGCCTGGGCTTGTCTATCATCCGAACCAACAAGCTTCACAAGGTGGAGACGTGCTGATGACATACCATCAAAGCCGATGAGTCGGTGTGTAACCAGCCAGTGAGCACCGGATGAGCAGGACATTGCCGACAAGATGCAAAGACAAGAAATACCTCACGATAACCTCCAACTTCAAAGCAGAATGACGGTTCTTCTCGTCATTTGCGAGAAAGTAAGGTTCGTACAGTTTGTAGCACAGCCTCTTCTTGTTTGGCCAGAGGGTCGAGCTCGCGCGCACATCCCGCTTGTCCCACGATGCTTGGCGCTGAGGCATTTTTATATTCCCCTCATCCATCACCATCCCAACCCAAGTGACAGAAGGCAAATCCCGCATACTGTAGGTAGTTCCACACGAGAGCATGGGGCTGTGGCAGGTGGTGGGGAATTTAGACTTTGCTGGACAAGTATATTTCTACCTTTCCCTTTGACCTTGGAAACAATACTCGTCGCTTCATAACTACCTGCTACTTCTGTCCTCTCTCTCTGTCTTCAGACAAGAAGATTCTGTTTCTCTTCCCATTCATCATATCCCGGACTCTTACCCACTCACAAGATGGAGCCTGTTTCGTGCCTCATGATGGGACTGGGACTGGTCATCAGTTTCATCATGTTGGAATTCCTCTGACAGTATATTTGTACAGCTAAAATAAAGGTATCATCAAAATCTCCATTCCGACTACATCGCTAATGACCAACAACAGCATCCGAGGTCTATCGAACCTCGTTGGTGATGTCTGTTTCTCCTTCCATTGCTAGCTTTTTGGACAAGCCTGGATTGTCGTGGTCGCTAGAGCTATCTTTCCCCTCGATACCTTCCACTACATTTCGCCCCAGCATCATGTGCTCGACGTTTATAACTGGTCCATGGAACCCTTGTTTGTGTCAGTATTGGGCATACCAACCACGAAGAACATCACCAGGGCTTGACTTACATTTATGGGCACTCACGAACCACCATACAATCACAAACAACATTCTGAGGACAGTTAGCAACAGAGAACAAAGAGTCCAGCAGATGCAGAACTTACGGTACACCATATACAACAATGGTCCAGTTCATCAGCTCGGCTGTAAGATTGGCATTCTTGACAGACGGGAAGCAAAGTATAGGCATCATGACAAGGATGAAAGAGCAAGCAATATATCCTACCGGCTTACTGAATTTCCCCAAGTGCCATGGACCCCGACGGAAGCGATCTCCAACAAAGAAAGTTTTGATGAAGATGGGGATGGTGAAGGCGACATACGCAGCAATCGCACCGACCGAGAAGATGGCCCCGATGGCGATGGATCCCCCAAAGATGAGGAACAACAAGCAAATGCCGATGCTTGTATTGAACCAAACGGCATTGACTGGGGTCAACGTATGCTTGTTGACCCTCTTGATCCAGAACGAGGCAGGGAAACAATCATCGCGAGCATATGCGAAAGTGACTCTGGATGCGGCGACCATGCATCCCTGGCCCATAAAGAAGCCACACATGATGGTGAGCGACAGTGCAGCCAAAGCAACATTCTTTGGCACCACCTGGACTAAATAAGAAGCCCATGGCTGACCAAGTTCAGACCCAATGACCTCGTCAATATCAATGACGGTATATGCAACGACCAGTTGCAGCGCCCAGCCCATGAGACCTCCAATTCCAGCAGTCATGACAATGGCGCGAGGCGATGCAACTGCTGCGTTACTGCACTCTTCCGATAGATGGAAAGGAGCGTCATATCCCGACATGGTCCAGATAATGGCAATAAACGACATCAGCACTGCGATTCCATCAGGCCAATCAGTGCCATTCTGGACACTCCAGACTTCAGAAGACGGATGGAACTTTGGACCGCCCATTCCCGTAACGGATGCTGGAATCAAAATGATGACGACCACCAGAGCAATGATGTTCAACGTCGACCCATACGAATTGAACCTCGCAATCCACAAGGTCGGCATGCTAGAAATTCCCGCATGAATTATCAGGATGAACAGAGTAAGGAGGAATGTCTGGTAATTTGTCGGGATATATGAAGGGTGCGTGATAGAGGCGGCTGCGAGAATCATGGCCGCGAGAGCATAGTCGACGGATGGTGCACCTGTAATCTGACACATCCAATTCGACCAGCCCGTCAACCAAGCCGCGAAAGGGCCCCAACCCGGTGGTGCTAGAACAGCAGAGGCATAATACAAGCCACCACTGTGAACAAAAATCAAAAAGAATTAGCAAATGGCCTTATCGAGGGTTGGTGAGTAGGTCAGGTACATACCTCGTAGGCATACTCGAGCAGAGCTCAGCCATGCCCAACGCAACACATTGGATAAAAACCCACGAGATCAGCCAACCCCAGACCATGCCACCTCGCCCCGCATAGCCCATGCCATAATACAGCGTGCTCGCAAAACTCGGCAATAGACCCAGCACGGCGAAGGAGACGCAAAAGGTCGTCCACAGCGAGAACTCGCGCTTGAACTCCTGCTTGTAACCCAAAGCAACGAGGGCCGATTCGTCGGCGCTCAGCCCTGCCATGTTGATGGGCACGTCGCCCTCGGGCATGACGGACGTCACGGACGGCTTGCGTGGATCGTGGCCGTGGCCATAGTGCGGCTGGACGACGTTGTGGTGATGGGTTGCTGCCATTGCCACGGACTGTTCTGCTTGACTTGACCTGACTACACTGGCGGGAGGGGAAGACGTGGACGTGGGCGGGATCGGGCATTACTTATATGCAATGCAGTTGCAATACATGTCGCACGCGGCTAGTAAGCTCTCGCTATCTCTCTCTCTGTCTATCTGTCTGTCTATCGTTCACGCATATGCAAGAGGCTACAGGGGAACGGCCTGGCCTGGTCGTCGTGGTGGAGGGCATTCCATGTAGCTAGTGACGCTTCCGGAAGGTTTAGCCAGAGGCGAGAGCGACGAGAGATAATGGTGGAGGATTGACTTCCCTGGCCCTATTCCCAGATCAAGCCCCCATGCCAATTGCGAAAGTCATTTCTCTTATCTCTTGGGGGACGAGGAGGGTTTCTACTTGATTACCTACAGTAGCTTGACTAAATGTTTGAACATGTCTATCGTACTCACTCTGACTCTCCATATCCCTCTTCTTTGCTGTCTCTCTCTTATTGCTCTGGTACCGGTACAGGATAAATGCCATCTCATCTCTGTTATCTATGGCGTGGTATACGGTAGGCATGGCATGTAATATTCCGGCCGCACCGCACCCCGCCCCGTCGCAAGCGATGCAGGGTAGAAAGGCTTGATTAGTGGATTAAGGCTATCACGAAGACCACATTCTTATCTCCCGCATTCTGTCTTCTCTTTTCTTCCTGCATCTGGTTTTCTCTCTTTGTCTTTTTTTTTTTATACTATAGATCAATCTATCTCTCTCTAGTTCATATCCTCTAACCTACCAATAAACCCCTAAGAAGATTCCCTTGACCTTATCCTTATCCTTATCTCGACGCTTATCTATCTCCCCCACCTCCCTTCTCCTCCTATCCACCACAGACAGACAGATAGACAGACAGACAGCGGCACGGGAACTTACTTGCTCACTGTAACAAACTATAAACAAACAACTCCAGCCACAGGATTCCTAGCGGCGTGCAGCCACACGCGGGAGCTGGAACTGATATCCATATCCATATCTATCCATATCTATCTCTATCTCGCCTCGTTACGTAAAGCCTTCTCGGTTCGTGCTGTGATTGTGGTTGTGGTCGTGGTCGAGATTTTATCTGTTCTCGGCTTAGCTTCTTTCTTTGGTGGGGACGACGGGAGACGGGAGATGGGGCGAGCGGGTAGGAGGGTAGGGTAGGGTAGAGAGAGGGGGGTCGATCGACGACGGTGACGGTACCTTTGGTACTATTTATTGTCTTCGTAGAGCAAGTATGCCCTACTCGCCCGCCTGTTGAGGTAGATGGTAGATGGTAGATAATAAACAGAAACTTGGCAGGGACTTGGAAATACATAGCGCGCGCGCTGATCTTTCTCTCCTCTTGTTTTTTTCTCTCTCTTCTTTCTCTCCTTCTGAGTTTTCCTGGTGGGGGGTTTTTTTTCTCCGTGTGTTCTATCGCTTGCGGTCGTCTCTTCGGGTGACGTTCTAAGAGCGAGGGAGTAATCATTCGCAGAAAGGACTAAGTCGCTTGCTCTTATAATATCCTCCTCTTCTTTGGTTTTGTCTAGCACGTGTGCTTTTCTTTAGAGAGGTCTGTTTTCATAATATTTCTCGTGTCGAGTTAGGGCAGAAAGCAAGAGAAAGAAAAAGAAGAGCTAGAATCTACATATTTTTGCCGGTTAGATTTTAGAAGGCGAGGATACTTAATCCACCTTTTAGAGAATAAGAAGACTCTCGAATTTATACTTGTTTACTTCACTATTAGATAACTTAGAAGCAATAGTTATAAGTATAGATTATCAGACTCCTTCCTCATCCGGTCGGTTACTTCGCAGATAAAGCAGGTTACATTTTAGTATTTAGCTAAGTTTATTCTTGTATGACGGATACATTTACTCGAGCTTCGGTTTCCTTCAGCTTAACACAAGTAAGAAGAGAGAGAGGAAAAGAGAAAATATATCGCCCAATTCGTTTCTATATCCCAATTTGTTATGCCGTCCTGCGGCACAAAGACAAGTCTAAAGTACTTCATAGTCCCTTGACATAAACCTGCAACGCCTGAGTTCCCTAGCCAGCACATCATGTCATACCATCGTAACCTCGTCGGTTCAATCACAACGCACCATCTACCCCGCACAATACGTACTCCGCGCTCTCATGCGCTGTCCATAAACCCACAACAAGACAGGCGAGACAAGACCAACTCCAATAGAGACGAAAGCGAGCACGCTCGTACCCCAACCAACGCCCAAGCGGCCATACATAGCCGGGGCGAAGAGAGGAAAGCCAAAGCCGGCCAGGGTACGGACGAAGGCAGCAGAGCCCGTAGCCGACGCGGCATATCGCGTATAGGCATCGACGATATAGCTCTGGGCGCACTGGAAGCTGATGATGCAGCCCGTGGCGAAGATCAGGGCACCGATGTTGGGCCCGATCCAGTGCGTTCGGCTCTCGGCCGTCCAGCCGTAGATCAGCAGCCCGATGGGCACGAGCATGCCTCCGGGCACCATGAGAGGCACGCGGAACTCGGGCCGGCCTGGCTCGTCGTAGTATATCTTCAATCGCGCGTAGATCTGGATACGTGTCAGCAGTGGATAAATGCAACCTGTGGAGTGTGACTTACCTTGTCGATCATGGGCGCGCAGATCTGCAGACCCAGGGCAAATCCGATGCCCAGCGAGATGTAGTTCAGACTCGCTTCGCTTACAGACATGCCGTAGGATTGCTCAAAGACCATCGGGAACGTGGCAAGGCTTTTCTCAGGTATGTACGTTAGATGACCG
The DNA here is from genome assembly GCA_029641185.1 of Pseudofabraea citricarpa. Taxonomy (NCBI): domain Eukaryota; kingdom Fungi; phylum Ascomycota; class Leotiomycetes; order Helotiales; family Dermateaceae; genus Pseudofabraea; species Pseudofabraea citricarpa. The sequence goes on from JAPWGK010000004.1 coordinate 71,777, forward strand.
CATGAAGCTGTCTGATGTACAAGGACACTCACACAAGATACATGAGCCCGTAGATGTAAGCTCGGTACAGCGCCAAGGCCTGGATGGCAGGCTGCGTAGCGAGCATGATGAAGGGCCGCACGAGGTTCTGTCGAAGGATATGCCAGAAAGTACGACCGGGCTCTTCCCACTTGGTGTGCAGCGAAGTCTTACCCGTGTCGCGGCGTAGCCTGCGGGCTTTCAGCAGCAGAATCTTAGGGCCGTAGGTTTCCTTGAGAAAGAGGAAGGCCAGGATTTGGATTCCGACGTCGACGATGGACGTCCCCCAGAAGATCCAGCGCCACGTCGTAGCCTGCGTGACCTGACCACCGACTGCGAAATCGTTAGCACTTGACTGTTAGAATTTGCACTTTTGGCTGCTTTACCAATTGGTCCCACGACCATGCCCATGAACGGAGCGAGGCTGTAGATAGCCAACGCTTTACCACGCTCCTCTGCCCGCCAGCAGTCGCTAAGAACACCACCTCCCAACTAAGATGCGTGAGTTAACGTGTAGAGCTACTTGGAATGGGAGAGAAAACGCACAGATTGAGGAGCACTTCCGCCCAGACCGCTGAGGAATCTAAAGGCCATCATCTGCTCCTTCGTCTGGGCAAAGCCGCACGCGAGATTGAAGATCAGGAACTCCATGTTCGCGCACTGCATCACCGACACGCGCCCATACATCTCAGATAGCGGTCCCAGAAGGAAGGGCCCGATGGCGTACGCGATCAGGAAGATGGACATCACGAGTGCTTCTTCAATGCTCGATGTGATCTTGTACTCGCGCGCGATGGACGGCAATGCGGGTGCGATCATCGTTGACGCGAGAGGGGAGATGAAGGTGAAGGAGGCGATCAGCAGCGTCGCCGTCCATTTTTTGGGACGTTTCCAGTTTAGGGGGTTTGTGGGATCGTCTGGTCCGGACCATGTTACCTGAGATTTGTCAGCTGTGTTGTTCTTTCTAAACGGGTTACAATAAAAGTTGAACGATTCAAGACGTGGCAGAGTTAAGATGGATCGGGGATTGGCCGTGCAGGTAAGCATAAAGTCGATGGCTTTACCGACTTTCAAAAAGCAGCTTTGCTATTGACAATAATGCTCGTTTGACTTTAGGAGTGCTTCATTGCTCGGGGGTCAATCAATGTCAGGAAGGCTGTAAAACATACCAGATCAGTATCAGTATCCTCTCGATTTATCAATTGCAACGTATGACGATCGACTTCACTCGATGGTACGGCAGATCTATCTTCAACCGACAGTCTGGTGTCTAGCGAGTCGCCATCGCCAAGCTCCAGATCACGATGCTCATTCGGCTGCAACATAGGAGGTGATTTCAAACTGTAAAGGTTCGGTTCTTCAATTCAAATAACACTAAAATGATCAGATAAAACGAATGTATTGACGAATTCAGCGAGTGAGTTGAGAATGAAGATGATAGCAAGACGCCGTCGTGATGGACGTTATATACATTATTTGGCGACATGGAAACATCCAACATCCAGCGTGCTCGCGTGCACTGCAACTCGAATTGGAAACGTCTCGTGTGACCAATGAGGCGTCTGTGGCAGTGTTCCTGGCCGACAAAAAGACAGCGCAGGGAGACTCGTAATCCAAGCTGTCTTGGACTTCTTGTTTCCTCGATTAAAGTTGGGATCCCCACACGCTCGCTTGCTGTCATTCGCCTATCGAGCTGTCAAGAAGGCTAAATCACTCAGGGCTGTTATCTGACACCTGTACGAGGTCTATGTTGGGATAAGAAGCTGCATGTCTGAGCCTTGCTACTCCCTGCCTTCTTGGGACTTGTGAAGGGTCCACACTGCACTGTACGTGAGAAAGCTTGGCTTGCTACTCGGTGCGCTTCCGCTTGCTCCAAATCACCAGATTTGAAGCCTCGTTTACCACTCCCATGAAACTCTCAATTGATGACTATTCTTTCTTCTTAGTGGCTACCGGACCTTGACTTTGGTGCTCGGCGACCTGCAGGGAAAGGCCTCCACAAAAGTGAAAGACTCCAAAAATAGTAATGGGGATTGCATCTGAGTGATTTCATTTTGATGATGATGGCACGAGTAGAATGAAAATCACCACCTTGCGCGGGAGGCATCCATATTTTTGGGGAAGATCTTCAAATCCCCGCGCCAAAATTCCGGTTTCGGTCCCGCAGGTATTGAGATTTTGGAGGTGGATTCCTAACAATCGCGATCATCATTCTAGAAGCGTGACAAGCGTTTGCCGAGCTTACGCAAGGAGGCGAGGTGTTTGCCGAGCATTACGCAAGCCCTTAGCCGACGATCCGTCACTGCTTCTGCAACATCAGATAAGTCTAACTCTTATCGAGGAGACGCCAATCAGCAGGAACCGCGAGCCTGAGAAATCTGGAGTGGCCTGACTGGTTCCTACCCAACCCTGGCTCCGTTTCACCCGAAGTACATACGGTACTGTACACATGGCGGCTTTGGGATAGCGTCCGCAAGCTGCCCAGTCAACCAGCCATCCTGGGCAGCTGTCCGAAGCCTTAGGACCACAAGGGCACTTTGAGCTCCTCAGTTGCGGCTTAGACGTGGTAAAGTCTTATTTCGTGCCTCAGAATCCGGGACTTTCTCGAATACGACCTTTGTCTCTAGCCTCAGATCGTCAGCAGATGCCGAATAGGCTGAAGCAAGCTTCTTAGGCGACTTCTATCACGATCGCGACAGGAACCAGAGTTTAAAGGCTATGTGCACTTGCCTGCTGCCCCAAACCTGTTTCCATCTATTTCCTCAGGCAGGCAACGTCATCTCATGGCTTGGATACAGACGGCTCTTGTGACCACTAAACAGTCTGATGATTCTCATGTTGTACATCAAAAACTGTGCTGGGTAGAATCATCTTCTATTCTTAGAGTGAGATGAAATGGAAAGAACGCGAATGCATTACGAGATCTAGGCAATAGATAGCCACAATTATCGATGAGCCACAAGACATGCAGTGTCTTTGCGTTGGAAAGGAATGAAGCAACTTACATATAATAACCGTGTCTTGACCATGGTTCCTTGCAATAGACCATCAGACAAACCAACACTCGCTCAGCTCACAAGATATCCGCACTCGTTTCCAGCCCCAACACACTCGCTGAATCCTTTTTGACTTCAGTACTATCACGATCCTGTCTCTTTCTCTGAATCTAAAATGATGCAGCCTGCCGAGAAGCCCAAGAAGAACAACTTGAACATTCTGATCGCCCCCTCGGGGTTTAAGGAGAGCCTCAGCCCAGAATCCGCTGCCAACTGCATCGAAGACGGCATTCTACGTGCACTCCCTCTCGCTACCATCAAGAAAGCGCCGCTTGTTGATGGGGGAGAGGGCTTTGCAAAAGCTTTGGTCGCTTCGACTTCTGGCGAGATCAAACGCCTCACTGTCACCGGTCCGGTCGGTGAACCTATCGAGTCCCACTATGGCATTCTTGGAGAATGCAATACCCCAACAGCAGTGGTGGAGATGGCTGCTGCTGCTGGTCTCAGTCTCGTTCCTAAACATCTCAGAGACCCAGGTGTTACCACTACATACGGTGTAGGAGAGACTATCGTCGCCGCCTTGGATGCGGGAGTCGATCGTATCATAATTGGATGTGGTGACTCCGGTACCAGCGATGGAGGTGCTGGAGCCCTGCAAGCACTGGGAGCACGTCTGCTAGATGGCAATAACAACGAACTCCCCAGAGCCGGAGGTGGAAAGGATCTCTCCAGACTCAAAAGGATTGACATGTCGAGAGTACACCCAGGCTTGAAGAAAGTTCAAATCGACGTCGCTTGCAACTGGCACAACGTCCTGTGCGGACCTAAGGGAGTTGCGCGTGTCTTTGGGCCTCAGAAAGGAGCAACGCCCGAACAAGTCGAGGAATTATCCAACGCTTTCGACAACTACGCTTCGATTGTTAGTGGTATACTCGGTAGAGACATCTCTCGAGCCCCTGGAAGCGGTGCTTCCGGTGGACTTGGAGCAGGACTGATGCTCGCCGGAGCAACACTGCATTCGAGATATGATCTGATTATGAAATACTTCAACTTGGATACCTTCATCGACGATTGTGATCTCGTCATTACCGCCGAAGGGTCATTGGATGACCAGACTCCGCACGGAAAGATCCCAGCACATGTCGCCATGCGAGCTAAGAAGCGTGGCCTACCCATCATTGCACTCGCGGGCACTATTGGTACTGACGCTCAGGTCAATTATGAAGTGGGCATAGACGCCTTTACAAGCATCGTGCAAGGACCAACATCTCTCGAAGACGCCATGACGGACACCGAGAGACTTCTCAGAGACGCAGCTGAGAGCATGATCAGGATGGTCTTGATCGGGCACAGATTGGGCCATCCAAAGACCAGCGTGCCGCAGGACATGAGGGCCGTCCAGGGAATCAGGAAGGGGAAGGAGACTTTTTTTTTGTCCAGGGTTCGTTCTAGAATCCGTGCTTCGATTTTGCTGCGTCCTTTTCACTTACTCGCTGGGTATTTTGTTTAGTTGCTTTGTTTCTCCAGATATCCCTAGGTATTAGAGTGCTATGATTTACGATATTTCTTTACACGAATAAATTGATTTGATTTCCATATCCCAACTTCCACCGATATGCGATAGAGAGGTTGCTATTTTTGGTAAGACCCGCTCACCTCCTGATTCGCTTAGTTGACTCTAAACCGCACCGTGCGAGCTTGCTTTATTTAATCAAAATTCGTTTTCCTCTCCAACAATTGTCCAAACAACAGCCCTCGTAGCTCAATGGTAGAGTAAGTAGCCATCCAACCTCAGTATCACATATAACAATGTCTAACAAACAAACAGGCGCGTCACTAGTAATGACGAGGTTGCCGGTTCGATTCCGTCCGAGGGCATTCAGCTGATCTTGAGATATACCTTTTTGCATTTTTGAGATTTTGGCATTAGCCAGAAAGCATGTTGGAATAATGCATAATATCTTTTTGAGATGTCTGAATTATTTGCCCTCCTCGCTTGCTGAATACTCGGTAGCCCCTGTGTGGGTGGCTTTTGACATTAGTCAGCAATCACTCATCCATCTCCTCCACCCCCGACGAAGTTGAAGCCATTTTTTGAATCTATGTTTATGTTACTCAGAGGCACTTGGTCTTTTGTTCAGCATCGGTAAAGGAAGGATTAAAAACAACCCTTCATATATATCACGTAGAGTTCGATTCTCAAATGAGACGACCTGGTGTTAGATGTCTGAAAATACTCGGCTGTGTGGATTTGCAGTAAAGTTGCCAGCCTTTCTTAATCCCTTCATGATTCAAGTAGGTTCCAAGCACTTCGGTAAATGTCAACATGAATCTAATGCTCGATGCCGAGTTTATTTCAATCTCGTTGAGGTAGGGACGTCCCTTGCTACGACACTGTTCAGGTTAGCTCAACTTCGGATATAAGAATGGCGGGACTGACAGAGAAGCTCTGATTCTTGTTTTAATAGCTTTGCTATATCGATCAGTGTTAAGAAGAATTTAATGCAGTTGGTTTCCATTATAAACGCCCCCCAACCCTTGTCCTTTAGAAACGTCTGCCAAAAAGAGAGTTTTAGCAAGTTTTACTTGGTTAGCAATCTGGGCAGAGGTTCTTCTGGAACTATTATATCGAACTGCAACTAATAAAGCTCATTTACTAGATTTCATAGCCTTTTCGGAAAGACACTTTTCCTCGTCATTTTCAGATCTCTCGAGATAAAAGTCTTCATCCTCTTCAGCTCGCTTGTCTCTTTGGCGAACCCGACAATACCGAGAATAAATTCGAGAGACTTCTATTGCTGTCTTTGCCAAAGCTGGTATGGCTGAGATCTTGTATGTGAAATTTCGGTCCTTGGGATCAGTAGCTTCTTCGTCAACACAGCTGTCTCATACTGGGCTTGGTGTGTCTTTTTGCCATCCTTGTAACGAGCCGCCTTGAATATGGGCATATTCATATCCATACACGAGACTGCGTTGCGATTTGTAGCTAAGAAGATAACTGTATTGATCAAGATTGGATTGAATCCTTATGATATTTCATTTGGATCGCCATGGAACCTTTCACAGAGTGCAAGGAGGTACCTGCCGATTTCATCCTGTGTCAGCCTCTCAAACCTATTTGGGGCTCCTACGCGTTCGAGACGAAATTCCTTGAATCTTCCACCCTGTACAATTATTTTCACTTCCCCATTCTTCGCAACCTTTCGGACTGAGTTGCCAAAGCCGATCGAGGCCTTGAATACGAGCAATGGTGTCAGGGATGTTAGAGGTCGGAATAAAATGCCTGGGTTTGGATACTTTGGCAGAAATAGCATCCCAAATGCGTAGAACCCGCCCCTCTTAGATTTTCTAATACGAAGAGAGGTTTTGGGCGGTGGGCGAGCTTCATGAGACCCTATGAACAAACCGGGGAAAGGGCACTATCCTGATAGTTTAAAGAGGTTGATTGGCTCAATTGAAGTTGCGATCCACAACTATTTATGCTAATTTTATTACTAATAAAAAGAACTTATCAATAAAGTTCTCTTGATGTATTTGAGAAGCCAGAAAGTGGTAGAAGTCTATTCTGTTATGCTAAAGTGTAGAATTAGAAAGACTGATTCAGTAGTTGTTTTGATCTGAGAGAATAAAGATATATTAGTAGCTACCTTGCATAAATCACAGGAAGTTTCAAGAACTACAAGTGATGGATCATGTATGGATTGGTCTATATTAACAGCCTCTTTGATAACACAGGATCTTTTGGGCGTCGGACTAAGCAAAAGGAAGACAAGGAAACTACCCGCTTTATATGCCACGTGCCAGATATATCACTCCCTAATTCCAACCAGGATCACTTAGTACGTTACTACCAAACACAGTACGATGAGTCATTACATCTCACTAAATTTATTACACGAACTGCAAACTGATAATAACACAGGCACGCAAGCTTGCAAAAAACGGCAAAACAGAGCAAGCAATCGATATCATGTACGAGATGCAACTCGAACCTGATTTTGGGCTTTACCACCAAGCCATTACGAGCCTCCTTCTTGCGGCACTAGTCGAAACCCAACTAGAAAAGTATTGCAACTAGTATGGGACCTCATACAGGAGTTTCGAGCGGAGAACGATAGAGGACATAAGTATCCAGAACTCGTTGAAGCCGAGAATGAAATTCGAAAGATGCTGGAAGCAATTCAGAAAGACAGAAAGAAAGATGATAGCAAAATGGTACGCGATAACAAGGCTGGTGATGAGGGAGTCGAGCTATCTCTTTTGCCTCAATAGAGCCTCCCTCTGTTTGAAACGCCTTTCCAGATTGAAGGAATGTACCGCAATCATGATCAGAAGAAAGAAAAAAAGTCATCGCCTCAATTGTCTAGATCTGATACTACTGTTATGGCACAGATATTCAGTAAGCCATAATTCCCTCATCTTGTGATTGCAGGAGATGCTTATAAATATCAGGCCAATCGGATACCAGCTCCGCCGCGACCCGATCTCGAGAAACTACAGCTGATATTCTCTCCCCCCAAAAGTGAGTGACTAACAATATAAGATTAAACAGACGGACATTTAGGTATAAAGTAAAGCAGCATAATACTGGTTACTATTCAGATTCTAGAAATTAAATGAAATTTGATTTTGCTGTTTTCATAATCATATCCGGTGCGTCTACAAATCCATGTCTACAAATTTGTTCTTCACAGCATCCCACCAATTGATCTTAGCTCTAATATAGATCCATAGTTCCAAATATTTCAAATATCTGGTAAAGGTCATGTCAATTGATAACAGAAGTCTAATGTAGTAAGAAGAGCTGTTTAAAAACCTTTCATTTAACAAGGCTTAAGCCAAGAACATCGTTAATAACATAGATTCAAAAAATCACTTGGCTTGAGGTGGGTATAGAATCCAGGAATCAAAAGAAGTAAGTTGAATATCTACATTGAAAAAATCATCGAACGTGAAGCGAGAAGTATGTACAAGAACGCAAGCTAATAACTCATTTTCTCTCTCCTTTTGGTAATGATCATACTTCTACTGGGTAAAAGTAACATTGAAAGAATTCTGACCGACGCTGCGGGGGAAAAACTATCGGCAGCAAGTTAGCATGAAAGGATGCTCTCTAATAAAAGAGGGAAGGGGGTTGAAAAATATAAACAAAGAGACTCACCTCGACGGTCAAAGTGACAGTCTGTCCCGTCGCTTGCAGAGCCTGTAATCCGGACGCATACACGATGAAATCCGTCCCCTCATAGCCCCAGCTTCCAAACGTCCACCTCGCTTCCTGCAGCGGGCCAAACCACACCGTGAAGTCATCAGCGAGATACGTTCCGTCTGCCTTGACGGCTTTCACGGCCGCTACAGCAGGGACACCCTTATACGCGAGAGGAATATGTAAATCTGAGGCTGGGTTGATCTTGTAGGTGTAGGTTCCTGACACAATGGAAGGCGTATCGTATTGTACGATCTGTAGACGGAGAGGGGCACCGGCACTGAATGTTAATGTGAGTGTCTCTTTGATGCCCGCTGCAGCTGTCGACGTATACAGGGATCCGAGGTAAGCCGAGGTGAAGGTTAGGACTCCAGAACTCGAGAAGGTGTATGAAGATGTAGCAAGGGTGGCACCGGCGGAGGTTTTGATTCCGGTCAGTGTGTTACCGTTGAGTAGGTAATTTACTGATTGAGAAATGACGGGATCTCCGACTTTGTGGAAGAGATATGCCGATGTGTTCTGGCTTGATGCTGATTGAAGGGTAGTCGAGTCTGCAAGTGTGTTCGTCACCCCCTTGGCTGCGTTGATAAGAATATCAATCGCGACGGGATCCCTCCATACGCCCGTAGAGCGATCCAAGTGATCATTGCCGTTATCCCAGAGTTGAGATGAATAACCAAAAGAATTCATCGTGCGCACGAGAAAGTCGAAGTACTTCCAGCGAGCGGCTGGTTCGGTGCTTGCTGAAGAAGCGTCCCATTCACCGATGAATGTCGGGATATTGGAGAAGTTTCCGTGGAACAGGGCGAAGTCGTTCAAGAGACTAGCCTTGTCGTCATCAGATCCCCAGATAGTCTTTCCCCATGCGCTGAAAATAAAGTCATAGGGACTGTAGTAGTGGAATTGCAGACCCCATGGTTGAGAAGGGTAAAGAGAGCTTCGCTTGAAGAATTGCGATGTGAGTGCAGCATCCATTCTCAAACCAACAAGAGAAACGACTCTCTGCGGGTTGTATCCACCAGCTTTGTTGATCTCGGTTAAGAAGATGTCGTTTAGCTTGTTGAGTTCATCTCCATGTTCCTGAGTAGATCCTGGAGGTTCGTTGATGGGTTCAAGGATCAACTTGGACGATTTACATGCAAATCTCTTTCCAATCTGTGCCCAAGTGCGTGCAAACTTTTCTTCAATCATAGTGATGTTAGCACCTGCTACAGATATATCGGCCCATTCCCAGGAGTCGTGGTGGACATTCAGGACCACATAATAGCCGAGGGCTAGTGCTTGATCTACAACTGTCTCAACACGGTCCATCCAAGTTGTGTTGATATTCCATGTTGGCGAAGCATCGGCGTAATGATGAGTCCATGTCACTAGTTGAAATCAAAGTCTGTGTTATTTATTTCAGAAGGTAACTTACCTGGAATGCGTACACTCTTAAATCCCTTGGCTTGAACTTGACTGAAAGTTGATGCTACAACTGGTGGGTTATTCCAAGACCCTTCATCTGGTATTGCATCAAGGGTGTTGCCCAAATTCCAGCCAGGGTTTAAGGCAGCAAAGGCGACAGAGGCGGAAACTGGTGTGAATGCCGCAGTGCATGATTGGGCAACTGTTGAAGTTGCTGAAGTGCTTGTCCTTGAAGATGTTGAAGAGGTAACTCTTGTGGAACTCGAGGTGGCAGTTGAGGTTACTCTGGTGGACGAAGAGGAAGTTGTTCGGGTTGTCAAAGTAGTTGCAGTGGTTGGCGTGGTTGCTGCTGTGCCTGGAATGCATTGAGAATACCCTGCACTCAAATTAGCCTGCGCTCTTTTCTTCCCTATTTTTTTCAAGGGAGTACCGGTAACTCACATTCATTTTGATAAACACAAGTATATCCCGAAACACAGGTCTTTACTCCCGTGTAACCACTACCGCCACCTAAACTTTCAGCTTTTTTTTTTTTTTTTTTTTGAAAGCCAAGTATTTCCTACTTACATTGACCATATCCAGCAACCTGTGCATTAATCTGCTCGGCGCCAAAAGCTAGAAGACTTAAAAAATAGAGAGAACGCATATTTACAGAGAAATGAAACTAAATGGAGTCACACCAAAAAGAAATCAAAGTGAGAGAGAGGAAGCAAACCAATTTATAAGATCGTCTCCTGTTCATCCGGATTCCGAAGTCGACATGGTCTGCATGCAGTATCCTTTCTAGGAGGCATATTGCTCATAACAGGGATCGAGCACCGCAAACATCAACTGGGCTCACCTCTGAAGTTCCGATTCGTTATACTTGGGGGAAACGGCCTGACTTCATCTGCTGAGCGTGATATGTCACGGCGAGGGATAATCTCCCGGTCCTCTGTCCCAAACAACCTCACTTTAAGGAAGGAGGACAAGCGAAAGTCAGATTAAGATTCCACGAATGAGCGAAACGTCGGTGGGATGCAGGGGAGAAAAATGAAAAGCATCTGTACCATCCCCGCTCCAAGTCCGGCACTTCGGTCCCTGATTCTCTTTTTCGGTTTGCATGCGGGAGAACAGATGAGATGATGCGATAGATTGGCGAAAGGGGCACGAGCGGTACAAGTGTGGGGAAACCCCGGCTACTCATCGCACGTTGCATTTTGCCTCAACTTGGTGGTTAATGTTAATCTACCCCTCGGTCGCATCGGCCCGCTGCAAGTTGTCATGTGCTTTTTTGAAATGAGAGCATGGAAGAAGATCTTCCGTCTTGTGAACATTCTTCTAGAAGACATCTTGTGCGATGCCGAGGTCTGTATTTGCGATGTGTCATTTTCTTTTACCCACATGGTGATGGTGAAGTTGTTTGCTCGCTTGATTGTCTTCCTTTCCATGCCCAAGTCAGGGTCGGAGGTACCAAGAACTTAACTTTCTGACGCCTTATAATTAATATATGAGAGTATTAACGGCCATCATAATAATCGAAGCAAGTGAAGACCCAAAAATAAAAGTGTGAGCCATTGCAAGAGAGTCCTGAGAAGTTCTCAAAATCTATTCCTGTCTTGTTAATGCTCACTTCTCTTCCTTCTCAACTGCACTCAATGTAGTGGTCTGTTCAACTTTCCCAGATAGACCTCTCTGCACCGCTAGATATTCAAGGCCTTGTTGCAAATCCTTCAGAGTTAATTCCCTCGTTCGCTGCAGGCTCTCAATGGCATCAAGGCGGTCTAGCGTAGCTTGCAAATGCTCGTCAAATCCACTTTCAGTACAGACATCTCGGAAAGCATTCATCATCGGTACGGAATCGGCTCGGACCATAGCATCTGAATCAATAGCGAAGATGTTGATATGATCATAATTCTGCATGAAATCTGCTCGAGTTATAATTTCGCGCGCTTTGTGTGATGGGATCTGTGGGAGTGATGTATCACCACGCGCAAGCATCTCTTTCTCTTTGTCAACCAGCGCTTTTGCTAGCACCATGGCTGCGGCCTATAGCGAAGTCAGATATATCAACTTGTCCAAGAGTGGGATTTACTCACGCAATATGTCTGTTGTTCCTCGACATGCGGGTCCAAAGGTTCACCCAGGATCCAGCATTTGTTCAAGAACCAAGTCTTCTCCCGCTTGCAAATGTAGTTACACGTCTGCAGCATGTTTTCGGACATAGCCACCTGGCTTAGGAAGTTCAAACGACCACCAATCTTGTCGTATACCTCTTTTAAAACACTCTGCTCAATAGTGTCACCAAAGACCCTCTTTCGATAAGTTTTGAGGGCTTCAAACACCCGAGATGGAGGTAGATCACCCACAGAAACAACTTGCATGCGCGTAGAGTTCTGCTTCAGCCGCTCATAGACCCAGTAGTCATCACTGTTCAACACGACAGTAACAAGTCCGCTCGCCGCCCAAATCTCAGCACGTTGCTGAATCAATTCCAAAAGATCCTGCCCGTCCTCGTCATCTCGAATCAGATGACTATTATTGATTATCAGCACTAAAGGTCTTGGGATGGTCTCTCTCCTCTTCAGGGCTACTTTTTCGAGCTTGTTGAATGCACGCTCGATATCCAGCAGAGCTGTGGTATCTCTTTGGCCCTTGATGCTAAAGAAACTGCCGATGTAATCCTCGTTAAACTCAAAATCCAACGCTTTGCCCAAACGCAGGCGGAAGATCTCCAGATCGCCATGGGCATCAAACATCGCAATCCCATCTCCATGGATGCGTTTCATGGCCTGCAGGATAAGACTCGTCTTGCCAACCCCCTTTTCCCCCACGATCAGGTGATAATGCCCTTTTCGGTTTCCCTGAACAATGGCATCGATTTGCTCTTGTTCTGTGCGTGGAATCCAGAACAAATCGGCTTCGGCTTCGTGCCGCGCTAAGGCTGCCAGCTCCAAGGATGAGTAGCCAGCTTCGAAGGCATTCTCCATCTTCTCCAAGACGACTTTCTTGTAGTACCTATGGTAGAAATATCCCGCACTTCCAAGAATTGCAATGGACGCAAATGTCGTCAGAGAAGTCTCAAACAACTTCCCCAGTATCTCCTTCCACTTAAAGCCTTCATCTTCCTTTTCTTTGCCATTGCTTTCGGCGCGTGTCACGTGTCCTTCCTGCTTTTGCTGTGCTTGACTCGTAGATCTAGTCAAGGTCCGGCGGCGAGGGATGTTGTATATTGGTGCGCCGCATCGCTTGAGCGATGATACCCGACGTGGCAGGGCACGTAATGTGGAGAGCATGCTGAGGTTGATTTGTACAGCCACTGGACAGTTCCTGCAGGTAAGGTGGAAGTTGTCCTTACCTGATTGATGCCTGAGGCCATGTCACCTTTAAAGCCAAGAACTCGGTATACTTGCTTGTCGTTTTGGAACGAGAAGCATGAGATGTTTTGTTATTCAAGCAGCCATAAACACGGTACGACCCTCAAAAGTCTCTGCTCTTAACTGCACGGTCCAACTACCAGGCATATTATCAACCTCCAACTCCAATCGTCAACTACCAACTTCGCTCGTCTTGGTCTTCTGGTCCTCCATATCCTGGCCAACCAGGTACAAGCGCGGTTCCGCGCACTTCCCCTGATTGTCTTGAGTGCCAAATGCTCCCTGAGCTCCCTGATCTTCCTGCGCTTCCTGCGTTTCCTGGCATCTATGACCATCCTGGTCTTGCTTATCATCTGACGCCGGCTCATACATATTGAATGGCAATGAGCGACATTGCCAGCAGCACGGCTTGAATAGCCGTTCCTGATCATCGTCGGGTTTGGATAGGAGATCAAGCACCATAACGTTGTGGAGCTTATCTTGAGGATCTTTCGATTGCCAGAAGGGATCACAGTTAGGATGAGCTCCCGGAGACATCCCGCGCTGGCGGTCGATAAGCCGGCCCAATTCAGATGTAGTCAACGCGAAGAAGTTCGCCTCTTCGTCGATGTCGCGCAAAGTCCTCCAGTAGTTGTTTCCACCTGGATAGACGGGCCTGGTTGCTGCCGTTAGGTATAGAGGGCATTTTGACCGGCCTAAGGAGATGCCAATCACTGATGGCGCGCCATGTGTCATCCGAAGCCCCTCCTCAGCCATGGCTCTCTTCACGTCATTCGTGATACTAAGATATCTATCTATGAGAACCAACACGTCAGTGAATGTAACAACAACCATTCGCCTGGGAAATAGGGAAGCACATACCAAAGGCATCCTTGACTGTGATCTTCTTGGGAACGCCGGAGTAAAGGAACCTAAGGAGCAGTTGGAAAGGGTCCTCAGTTGGGATATCGAGTGGCAGAAGGCGATGACTTCTGAGCACACCTGCGAGTTTATTCACGGCACGTTGGACGCCCAGAAAGCGACGTGAACGTTGGTGGTTGCGTTTTGGCGATTGTGGCTGTTCTGTCGCGAAAAATAGCTCTTTCAGCACATTCAAGGTGAAATTCGTTCGTGTGAGCCAATCCCGAGCTTCGTGCGATGCGAAACGCTTATCTTTGGCTTCGATGAGCTTATGCTGAAAGGCGAGGAACTTCACAAGCCGTAGGATGTTGGTATCGCTAGGACGTCGGGGGCTCAAAGAGATAGCTCGCTTTAATGTGGACAATTGTTGCTCTCGAAATGTGGCCCGTCGGAAATGTCGATCCGATTTCGTTGTTCCATAGTGGAGAATGGGCTCACAAGATGGAAACTGTTTGCGGTAATTGTAAAGTTCGACGAGGGTATTTTCCTTGAGAGGCTTGAGCTTGTCTGTGTCTGTGTCTGTGGGTTTGGCTTCAGATTTGGCTTCAGATTTGGCTCTGGTTGAGGCTCTTGCTGTGGCTGTGCAACTCAAGCTCAGACCATGTGCCACATGCTGTGTTGTGTGGAGACGGAAAATCGACGCGGGGGGAAAGCAAAGGGGGGATAAGCGAAGGGGGGATAAGCGAAGGGGGGATAAGCGAAGGGGGGGTAAGCGAAGGGGGATCATCTTCACGACAACACCAAAGTCATGAAGATAGATCTATATCTCTGAGCACTACCATCTACATACATATATGTCGGCTGGTTCCTCATTTTCGCCCTCTGAACCCCTCTCTTTCTTTCCTGCTTGTTCCTTCTTTTTGAATCATGCATGCAGCGAACCTGTCCAGCTTTCTAGCATAGATACCAACGAGTGAGCCATGACAGTCAGCCACTTGCTGCCTTCCATCTTGCTCTCTATGCTTGCTTCCGTAGTTCACTGATTTCTAGCGTTGCCGCTAACGATTAAGCGAGATGTAACAAACGATAAATATGCAGTCTGTCGTCAATTCGTCATGTCTGCTTTCTCCTTCAGACAGTCCAGCGCAGTTGAACCATGTCCTGCATAATACAAACACCCAAGCTCGCCAGCCTGCGGCTGCAATATTATGCAGCATCAGCCACCCCTTTCCGTGCAACCAAAGGCCCGGCATCCTTCGCTAATCGCCTCGCCCGCACTCTCCCGTTACAGTCACCACTACTGTCACTATCCATCACACGATCATGGTCGCTACTACGAACACGCCAATTCAAGAAAACAGATGATGTAAGACAGACCACAGACCGCCCCGTTCTTCTTCCATCTTTTGCATATTGCAGTTTGCTAACCTGCATGGTCAGTCACTCCCTGCAACACAGTTTGATGCATGCTCCTTTATTAAGCAGACCGACTTCTCGAACCCAATCCATGTAGCAAGGGTCTATCTTGAGATCTCACGCCATCGATTTGGAGTGGATTTCCCAAACGGTGCTTTCTGGCAGAATGGGAACGAGATGCGTGAATGCCCGTTGCCTATTGTCATCAAGCCATCCACCACAGCTGCACAAAAAGCGTTTGGGACCCCACAGTGCCGCGGTATGATAATGCTTGGCTGTATGTTCTTGCCCGGTATCACACCTCCTAATTCCTGCCATATTCTCCTTGCAACAATTGGCCAACCTGTGGGGACGCTCTTTGTAACCCAGCCCATCCGCTTCAAGCCGCTTACCGATAATGAAAAGGGAATGATCAATCCGATTGGTACGAAAGATGTCCACCCCCTAACCAACACGGAGTTCGAAGCTAACATTTGTGAAGGGCGAGATTTTCAAACAGAAGATTATGTGGCACAACAATATAGGGTTACCCGGAAACATAATTATTTCGAAGATTACCACGAGGAAGAGTATCCATGGACATTCCTTGAGTACCGTCTTAAGGAAGCCGCTAAACGTAGGATTCGAGAGATCGAAAAGCCTGGTCACAACAAGACCTGGTTAGCAAAGGTGGGTACAACCGACAACTTTGACGGGATACAGATGCCGCTAAAGTATTTTTATTGCAAAGAATGCACACATCGCAATGCTATTGAACAGATCAATATCCCTTGGGAGGACCTAATTGTCATGTACGACTTATTGGTGTCAGATGCTCACAAAGCCAACCTCGACTTAAACAGTTGCTTTGAGCTGCGGAGAAGTCTCCCTGCCAGATATATTGATATGGTAGAGGAAAGCTGCTGGTACTTGGGATCAGAGCCAGAAGATGAGGAAGACGAGGCAGCCAAGATAACCAAGGCAAACAAGGCAACTTCCAAAACAGATTTTACAAAGGGGAATTGCCTGGGCGAGGAGCCAGAATCGAAGGCAGGTGGAGACTGTGTGAAAGAGGAGTGCGCAAAGGAAAATTCTGTGGAGTAAAACTATGGTGTCTCTACTTGAAATCCTTGTTCTTGCCGATGGGAACAAAGAGCGACAAGCAAAGTGATGGAGCAGTTGTTAGAATCATATGTAAAGTAGAAAAACAATCCAATTCTCTCCCCTCTCTTGCCTCCTGTTTACTCTTATAAAGCTTTGCAATAATCCCTATATGTAAACTGGTTTTAATTACTACTTTAAATCTCATCTATGGTTGGTTTTCGACGGAAATTCTTTAGAGCGTCTATGTCAGGGGTATGGTCACCAGGTATCTCACACACATGCTGGTGTCTACATTACTGGATATATCTGATTATTTATTAGAAGAGAGTGACTTTTAGTCTTGTTATTAATTAGACCATGGGATATATATAAAACCCCAACTCTAATCTTTTATTTCCGTCTAGGAACTGAAGTCTTCTATATCAAAACCCCATCTGGGCTTTCTTTTCGAAAGATAGGGGTTAAGCGAGGCGAGGTTAGCCGAACGAACGCATGAAAACCCACTTCACTTTATCAAATGATAGAAACCTACTTATGCTAAGCTTATAAATTTGTACCAGATATATACTCTCTCCTTCCCTTTAATATGACTTTTCAGTCGTGGCTTATAGTATAAGGTGGCAGAATGCAAGACATATCCTTAGATTGAATCGGAATCTCAGAAACTTCGCTTATTTTCGCGAAAATCCGAAAATCTCTGGCTCGCAAAAAGATTGTGCCCTGGTTAGGCTCCGTCACTGGCAAGTTCAATATTGGTCAGCCTTCGCCGTTTTGTAATCTTGCTGACTGGGGCCTTATACTAACGCTATCTGTACTGCCACATAGCCCGTTTACAACCAAATCAGGTCAGATTCATGCCAGATCTATTTAGGGATACTCAGTTATTAGAAACATTAAAAAAGAAACAGCCCAGTCAAAACAGGTAATTCCAGCTAAAAGTGTCTATACCCAGTTGAGATACCTTTGGTAGAAATCACTTCCACTATCGCTACTTTACGCAATTCAGGACGTAACAAAGAGAACGAGGAAGAATTCTGACTTTGGGATTACACACTAGTCTATATGAAAAGAGCAGGTTACTAAGAACCCGAAGCAAAACCAACCTTTAACAGCTTAACAAGTTGATAATATAAGAAGACGTGATAAATAATCTGCGAAGTTGTCTGCCCTGTCTTTTGATTGTAGAATTCCTTCTCACTTTATGGAAATCCTTGTGTCGCTTAATTAATTCCGCATAGGCAACTGATCATATATCTTCGGCTCTTATAGCCTTTATCTGCAAAGAAAAGTTTTCCATTTATCTATCAAACACTAATAATCACTTATTATCTATAGTAGAACTATATGGGAGATAAATTAGCTCTAAACCAGCCAAAGCGAGGATCAAGACTCCACCACAAGCAAGTACAACAGCTAGAAATATAATCTTAGTAATAAAAGAGTCTACTTGAATGAAATAAGAGGAAAGGTCGAAAATATGCCGCTCTGCGCTTTGTGGCTATATCTTTATTCTCTTCTATAGTGATAATAACTTGGTATTATAGTATAGGTGTGGTTCGCTTCCTTCTTCTATATGAAGCAACTTGTAATCTTAAACTGCGCGTGGAAGAAATTTCCATAGAATAGAAGTAAGTGTAGCAAGTTTTGGGTTGCTGTTCAGATACATGTAGCGAGACACCACAGCTAAATCTTTTAAGATCAACCATCTCTCATTCTATCATGCTCTGGCAGTTGTTCTAAAAATTTGGACCGTGTCTGCTCGTTGTTGGTTGACATCCATGAGATCTGAGAGTATGTACCCTTTTGTGTTGTTTCTGCAGATATTATCACTTATGTTTCTGGTCAGTGATTTCTACCTTGGTTAACCATCTTGTCTCATGCATATGCTACACCAGCTGTAAACGAGGAATATTGCAATCAAGAGGCACGAAAATAAATATGAAATATTATTTTTTTTTGTCTTCGGATCCAGAATCCCTGACTGGTAGTTGAGTCTGGACTCGGTTAGTTTCTCTCTAATCCCTCTTGGTTAAACCTAAGAACTGCTAAAGAGAACCGAGAACAAGCTCCAAGCCCACGATGATACGTCGGCATATATTAGGCGAGGAAGAGAAGACATTTCCTCGTAATCCCAAACCCCCCATATGAGATGATTCATTCGACCTGGAGTCAACTGTCTTACAGCCATTCAGTAAGACCACAGAGGCCTATTATAATAACACAGGTCTTTACGGCAAAAGACTGGTATTTTTAAACACGTATGGCTACCGTGTCTAATTATTGATCCCCATTCTCGGGTCCTCGACGCCATTCAATGCGTCGTTGTCATGCTGAGAAGTGCCAAGATCCTCCATGAAAGCTGTGGTAAACATCTTAATGCGGAGACTGATATACCGCCCTTTCGCAAAACACTACCGCCTCTTATGCCCAATGACATTCTCGAGCGCATACCCCTCACTTTCCGAATCTAAGCCTCATTGATCGCGTCGCTTCGCAGCTGCTTACTGGATGTTGGGTTTGCACTGGATACTCTTAAAATATGGAAGGATTTCTGAGAAGAAGAGTTGGTGGCATGGGGCTCGCAAGCCATGGGCAGAAAGTGGTTGGGAGACTGGTTGGTTAGATATTTGCTGGTTCACATAGTAGTTTTCATAGACGAGGAGGCCTTGCGAACAACCGACCTCTGGAGGTCAAATCGAGGCGAGCAAATCTTGCAGAAAGGAGAGTTCAAAAGAGACAAAGGCAAAGATGGGAATGCCGAGTCTAATAGGCTACTGAGCTTAGACCATTTACTTTAGTCCTGTGCTATCAGCGGGATCTCAACGAAGCCGAGTTAGCTCTTCTTGGGTAACATGGGTCTCCCTCCCAAGCGAGCAAAACCCAGAAGAGCGAGCGATCTTCTGCTGCGCTGTACTAATAAGCTGCTGCTTCCTCAGCACGATAATCAAGAATTGCACTGCCGAATAATCCCTTCCACGCCTCGTCAGCCAATGCAAACAATCTCTTGCTCCAGAGCGGATCATGTGACCCCACAATTTGCTTGCAGTGCCGCACGAGGATCGCCGAGTGCTCGTAATTAACGCCACCAGCTCGATGATTTTCCAGCCAACGTGCCAGCTCACGTCAGACACACTGGCCCATGGTGATAAGTCGACATGCGCCCACCCGACCGCCCATGTTTGAGACCTGAAGCTCTATTCTTCAACTGCATGGCCTCCATCCATCCACCCATCCATCAATCCATCCCTCCATCCTCTTCAAAGACGTCGCATCCAACCTCACAGCAGCTGCATATAGTTCGCTTTACCGCCAGTGACAGCTTTCCCCACATCCCACGTTGATCCGGACCATGTCGCGACGCACAGTCTTCACAACCATCACCCCCCTCCCTGCGGGCATCTCCCGTGCGACCGTCATTGAGACCCTTCACGACCACAAAGAGATGATAGACCTGGGACCTTCGCACGAGGAGCGGCATCGCATCAAATCGCCTCCTGAGGCCACGCCCGAGGAGTACCACTGCACCTGGTATCAGATCACCGACAAGGTCGCTTATCTCCCGGCGAACATGATGACGGGCAAGGTGCACTTCAAGGCATGTTTCCACGACCTTGCGAACGGCATGCAGACGCATGTCTATGCGCCCATGGGGCTCGATATCAAGCAGAAGTGGACGCTGGGGGGGACGTTGCCGGGGGAGCCGATCCAGCCGGTCGAGATTGGCTACGGGGTCCCCATCTCGGGCCTGTATCTGAGGGAGGACGTCGAGATGAAGTGCAATTTCCTCGTCACCAAGTTTGTCAAGAAGACGCTGAAGCAGAGTCTGCAGGCCCTGGTGGCAAGGTTGATTGTCAGGTCGCAGCTGGTCGAGGCATCCGAGGCCAATCGTCGCCTCACATACGATCCGTATCGAAGCACCATGATGTCGGCCCCTCTCTCTCCTCCCATCTCTGAGCCGGGAAAGGAGCCGCCGCAGTGGTTCCTGGAGGCTCGACAAGAGGCCGCGGATGAGAAGTTCAGGGCCAGTTATCCGCAGTACGGGCCACCGAAGTCGCAATCGCAATCGCAGCCGCAGTCGCCGCAGCATCCGCCGATAAGTGAGATGGCAGCCGAGACGAGGAATACTGGCCACGGCCACGGCCAGGGTCTTGTCGAGCTTCCGTAGCTGAAAGGTGGGTAGGAAATCAAACAAGGAAATTCTCATGATATATCCCAAATCCTGTACAAGTATACTGCTTCAAGGCGTAATGGCGTCAGGGGAGTAAAATGGACGGTGACATGGTGGTGGTGGCCTCTGGCGTTAGGACTCAATGAGTTTGAAGGAATTCACAACGGGTGTTTAAAATGCTTTTGCTATACACTTAAAACAAAAATTTAAATCCTGAGACCTCAAGCTTCTGGGCCTTTTTAGTCTGGTGATAAGTAGTCAAAGCGGCATATAGCAAGCTTTCACTTATTATGTTATATGAATTAAGAGTTAGAATTAAGTGACGAGAATGAAATTCATCTGGTCTACTAAATAAATTGCAAGGAACTCAAATAAGTCCTATACGACTAACTTCCACTAAGTGATTGCGGGGATAGCTTCTGGAAGATTATAGCAGACCGATTATCACAACTTAATAGATATTTTTCTGCTGACAATGTGTCGAGGTAATCTAAGTACCCTTCAAGATTGCAAGGCTGTAGCTACAGTGGCAGAAATCTCTTGCTTCACACCAATTAAGAGACGACAAATGATAGCGAAATTTTTCAATTTCAATAACGACATAGAAAATTCAGGATTAATTGTCACAGAATTTTGCTATTAACATCTCATTCCAGTTCATGTAAGCTCGGTATTTTAGGAACGCAGAAAGCTTGCCTAAAACCCGCCAAAAAAGATTTAGGGATATAGCCAAAGACATCAAATATACAATAATACCATATCACAAAAAGAAAAGAAAAGAAGCTTTAACTTAAGGGGAAAGGCGAGGTAGAATTTCTACAGTCGATCAGCCAAAATCATCTGCTATCAAAAGAGCTAGTTTATAGTTGTCAGGTCTTTTGGGGGCTCGTGGCTCCAGCTGATCGATATATTTTAGAGAGGATTATACAACAGGATATTCTAAAGCCCTCAAACATGCAAATGAACAGGTTAAAAAAAAATATGAGAATCTAGAACTCAATTAAAAGTAGTTGTTATTTCTTGTCTATCGCGGGTATTTTGCCTCATATGGATAAGGGTGCCATAAGCGAGCCACTTTTATGTGGATAGCCGCATCTGCCGATTCCAGGACCAGGACTACTTTGCTCCACCGCCAAATTTCTTCGCGATGACTCCTCACAGTTCATGATGAATGCACATCCCGTTGAAGAGGATCTCAGGTAGAAAAGATCTGACGGCGGAGATCTCCCGGTTGAGTATGTCCGTAGCCCGGAAGTTTCCACAAAATCAAGCCACTAAAAGCTGTTGGACCTGCAGGCGTAAGCACCCCTCCTACCCCTCCTCCCCGCCTCGTCCCAAAGGCAGACCAAATCCTAACATGGCTCCCAGAGCGCAAGATTGGTTGCGATAAATCATTGCCGTTATGCCAGAATTGTGTGCGCACCAAGCGGCTTTGCGGAGGATATAATATCAAGCTCCAATGGCCCGAGTCCGGCGATGGCCGAAGGCCAGTATTAGCTTGGGAGAGTGAAAGCTCACAATACATACGTTCTGGGTCAGCTCAACAATCTGGAGATTACCATTTTCTTAACACGACCTATGAGGATTTTTTATTATGCATACCCTCCGACTCGTACTTGTTCGATCAGAAGACCTTCTCACTTCATGGGCACCAACCAAGCCCTTCGCGAAGTCTACCATTTGGCTATGAGACCTCGCTTACAAAGAAGGATGGCAGGTTCTTGTCTTATTGTGAGTAATACCACTTACTTGATCATGAATTCTTTCTCAAACATATTTCAGATCATCATGTGGTGTCCCGAATGATCACTAGCATCGACGATGGCCTGAATGGTTTTCGGACTGTCCTTCTCCCGAATGCTCTTTCGAGTCAATCTCTAGCTTCTCAGAGTCTTCGACAAGCAATATTAGCTCTCTCAGCCTTCCATTCCAGTGGCCATGAGCAGGCCATTCCCTACAAGATTTCAGCTATGCGACTTCTTCATAGGTCTATCCATTCAAATGAGGATGGCCGCGTTGCTCAGATTGCCGCATGTATGATGCTATGCGTGGGCGATGTTTTTGACTCGGCGGATGGCTCTTGGTATACCCACCTCACAGCCGCGAAGATCTTGCGCAATAACCTAGCCACTCCAGCGCAGAAGAACGGCTTCATTGATTCATGGCTTGCATACCACGATGTGCTAGCAAACTTCAGTTGTCCCGGCCCCAAAAGAGTGTCAAGCGGTCCAATTAAACTTCCAAGTCAGGGAGACGACAAAGATATCATTATCGGGTCTTTGGGCTGCTCTCTTCAAGTCCTCCAATGTATAGCATGTATCAATAGCCTTTCAAATTTGCTGAGCCAGAACGATACGAAAGAATTGCCAGCCGAATACACATCATACCCTGATATACTTCTAGAGATGATCACTTCCTTGCGCCAACGGCACCCTGTCGTAGAAGATATCGAGACCGGGGTTCTAGACGCGAAAAGGATCCTGCAGACCGCTGAGTTATATCGCACGGCGACCGAGATCTACTTGCGACGCTCTGTCATGTCGACACCCTCGCAATCCTTCGAAGTTCAACAACTCGTCAACTTCACGCTTGACACCATCGAAAACCTGGGCATCTGCACGAGTCCCTGGCCGGTTTTCATGGCTGCATGTGAGGTCATCCACGATGAGCAACGGATCCGGGTTCTGAGAGCGCTCGACAGGATGCGAGTCGAGCGAAGGATAGGCAATATCGAGATCATGAGAGGCATTATTGAAGGGTTTTGGAAGAAACAAGACCTCGGAAATACCGACGTCGACTGGAGGGAGGTTGCTGATCTCCAAGGTCACGTGCCTAGCTTTATCTGACACGGATCCTGCCATGGATGCATCGGTTCCAGGCTTGTCAGATTGTTCATAGGAAAAACAATACTCGGAATCTTGCTTCTTCCTCTATACCCAGCAAAGATTGAGAAAGATTTTTCAGGGAAATGGGCAGGGGTATGCGACGTCTGGTTTGGGGCTTAAACTTGCTCTAGATAGATCTGCTTTAGAAATTTGGTCTTAGTTCGTCCTCTCAATATGTTGCTTGGATATCCGATTATCAAGCTTTTGAAATCCTGCCTATTGCCTTGATTTGTTGCTTTTTGATCTTTGCTTGGTCAAAGTAAGAAAAGTGGGAACCACTCCGGGTATTTTAGGGGCTTTCTAAATCGGGTTCGTCGTTGATAGGACGACACTGTCAGAACCGGCGGCTTCTTTATGCTACTAGCCGTGGAACCTTTCTGGAAGAATGGACTAAGTGCTACTATCGTTCTGGAATATTCTCTAGACAGGTCACATCGGAAGAAAATGACAATGAAAACAAACTTCTAGTTCTCGAAGTCTTCCTCATGTGGACCTCAAACCCCACAGACGAACAGAGCATAAAAGATTCACCAGAAAGAAAAATGTTTCTTCTGAGTCAATAATTCCCAAATCTCCTATTGGATGGCGACACAAACAGTTGTGCCTCTTGGTCAATAGTGTGGATCAACGAGTACTTTTTTCACTACCCTATAATAGGCATATATATTTTACGCTTACCAAGAGAGCAATCTAAATCTATTCATCCTACCATCTCAAGGTCATTCTTGCAATCTGAAACTAACATATCAAAAGAGGTTTTACTGTATCCAATTCATGAACGCTTTCTTTGATGCTCAGACATGTCTCATGTCAACCAACAAACTGTGTCTCAAAAAAGTCAATGGTGTAACCAAGAACACGACAAAGAAAAAGAATTCTTACAAGAGTCAATTTTAGAGAAACTTTGCACAGAGCAATATATCTTTCAAAGGCGCTCTCTGGACTTGGCATTCAGTCTCCAGAATCAGAATCAGATATCAGCAACATGGGATCGAAACTACAGAAATTCTTCGGCTTCAAGCCCCATCCCCAACCCCGGCGACAACAGAAACCTGCAACAAGAAGCTCCGATTCTCAGTCTTCGAAGAGAAGTCCCACATCACAAACCGAGCGAGTTCAGCAGACGAGGGCCTATGATTCGATGAAGCGCACTTCAGATAAAGAGAGGAGCCATCAAGATGAATCACCAAGTCATCCAGCACACAATCAACCCGGTATTGTCTCGACAACAAATCTCACTCAGATCCCGCCTCCTCCCGAGACTCCGCAGAAAGACTCCTCGGGACCAGTCTGCTTCGAGGAGGAAGACATCACGGCAGCGGCACACCTCTTCCGCGATCACGATCACGTCCTTAACGAGTTCCAGATCAGGGAATGCGCGGTAGAGTTCCTCAAGGAATATATTCAGTATCTCTCTAGCCATGTAGCATCGGCTCAACGACCGGATATCGAAGCACACGTTGTGGATGTGCCGTATCGACCGAAGCGTTGGGAAAATATCAGAGACGAGTTGTGTGGTCAAGGGATTGAGTTTGTGGATGAAAGATATCTGGATGAGTTGACTTATCAGTACTATTAGGGGCTTTGGGCAATGAGAAGTGGTTGCAAAGTGCTGTTGACAAATTACGAGGGAGAGCGATGGATTTTGGTATTTATTTTGCTCGCTTAATGGTGTGAATTGGGATCCGGTTTTGCCAATGGGAATGAATGGAACATGCCTTTTGGGATAGAATATGTATCTTGCAAACAGCAAGTGTTTCCTTATCAGCAGGTGCTTGACAATCACTAAATGCCTCTTAATCACTAACCGCTCTGTAAAATACAAACACTTTATTTTAACCGACGCCCTTTTAATCACTGCATGTAAAGAATTGAACAAAGATACAATCCCATACCAACTGTCTTGTTTTCACCGGCCAAAATTACCTCAAACAAGTGATGAATCTAAATAATAAGTAGCTTAGTACCTTCGTACCATACAACTAGCACTATATTTTAGGAGAACATACCCGAATCACTAACCGCCCAGCTATCCCTTTAAGTGACACGCTATCACAACTTTAAACATTCTGATATGAACTGACAAAACCTGGAGCGGATCAGGTATCTAGACATTAAGTTCATTTCCCGACACAATAATGCGATGTGACGCACTGGGACCAGTCACAACAAACCTATCGCAACCATCTTGAGTACCTCAGTAGCCACGACAAATAAGCACAAGAGCGACAGCTAATGTGAATCTCATAACACCGCACTATTCGCTGTGACCGGCCCGACAGACGTACAGATCTGAGCTGGGCTCGATCGTTTGGTTCTACTTCCCATAACCTATCGATCATCATCCGCTCATCTGATACTTGCGGAGAATCAGAGATCCGATATCATCCTTCTGCGACTTCTGCCTTGGTTTTGCTTCACTAAGACTTACAACACCACTCACGGTACCACTCACGATAACCACCAACAACACACCACTTACGATTCAACACTCGATATCTCGAAACAGGCCCATTGAGTTCAACAGCACTTTTCACGGATCCACTCACGTTTCAACACTGAACAACTCCGCTGCTATCAAGCGCAGGAAGTAGAGCAACTCGTTGTCATTTCCACCACCGCAAACCAGTCATCAAAACACGGCGTATCGCCTGAACCAAGATGGACGCACTCACATCACTCAACAACGTCCTGAAGAAAGCCAGCGAGTACAGCAACGCAGGACTCGCCAAAGCCCAAGAATACAGCCGGCCCGCAATGAGAAAAGCAGTCAAGAAGACGAACGAATACACGCCGCAGCTGGTACAGTCGCAGGTCAACCGGGGCGTCAAGTGGGTGCAGACCAAAGTCGAGGCGTACGAGTACCTGAAGAAGGCCGAGGAGAAGTGGTGGACCCGCAAGGAGCTATACGACATACCGCCCGGCGACGACGAGTGCGGGAGTGACGACGAGACGCGCGAGCATGAGTTGGAGGAGGCTCGCCTTGAGGAACTAGAGCGCCAGCAGGAACGGGAACGTGGCCCGCCGCAGATGGAGCGCTTCATTGTTCCTGTTCCGCTGCTGGTTTCGCCGCCCCCTTCTCGCTCTCCGTCGCCGACGCCTGGTGCATGGGAGGAGCTGGGGAATAGAAAAGTTAAGCGAGATAAAAAGAGAGCTCCCACTGGCACCCCAGCAAGGGAGGAGTTGGGCGAGCGGGAAATCCAGAAGGGCAAGAAGAGAAGTCCTGCGCCTGAACCTCAAGTCATAGATGCCAGCGGAGAGTTCCAGATAAAATACACGGCGGAACAGCAGCAACAGCGAGATCAGATTGCGGCTCGATTGAAAGCAGGAACCAAGAGGTTTGCAAAAGCCCTATGATGACCATTGTTTCTCTGACTCATGAGTAGATAGCTCTGTCAACAAGGAAGAGGAAGAATGGGATGACGATATTAGGCCCTTCGATCCGCAAAATACGGCCCTCGAATTAACACCCTATGTGTTGAGACATATTTCTCAGGATCCAGATTTTGTAGGAACTAGCTTGAGGCCTGGAGAGGTTATTAGGGCCAGAACTGATCGGGAGATCTTGAATCTTTTCAAACATCGGCCTCGTTGAGACTATTGGAGTGCTGGACCATAGCAACCCATCCACTGTTGGTTGTTGTGTCAAAGTACAATGTACTTGTCGAGGAGAAAGAACGAAGAACAGGAAAGAAAGCATCGAAAAATAGACATCAGCAAGCAGAAGGAAACCAAAAAGCAGAGGGGTATCAAAAGGCAGCAAGTGCTTAGAAAGCAGACGGAACCTGGAAAGTAGAGAGTACCCACAAACCCGGCGACACCTGAAAGGCATCGGAAATACATAACGACATACATTCATTTCTGGCTAGTAAAGCCTAGGATTCAAAGATGGTAAAAATGGGTGTTGGTACATGGTGTAATTATGCCTTCTTGCGAGAACCCTTGGGCCTTCCCTTCTTTGGTTTTGGCGCTTCCTCGACAGACTCTTCGTCCTCACTGTCGTCAACTACAATCAACTCTTCGCTTTCCCTTTCATTCTCATCTTCGGAAGAAACAGGTTTCGCAGTTTTCTCGTCTGGTCCGTCCTGTTCCTCGGTCTCAATTCGCTTCTTGATCTCTTTCACAGCCCGTAAGCCCTCATCCTCCTCACCATTCCATCCCCCACAACCAAAGCATCTCCACTTCCCTAAGTCTTGCGGTCTTTTTGTACCAGGTGGAGCTTGACCATTGACTAACTTGCAATTTTCGCAGATCAACACCATGCGATTCTTTGGTAGCGTCTCATCTTCGCCCATCAATAAATCCAGTACGCGATCATACCATTTGCCTTCGTAACTCAATTCGGCACCGTGGGCGTACTGTGGTGGAGCAGAAAATGCGTTTGGCGCAAACTCGGGTGAACCTGGCTGGAGTTTTGGAGTAATGGGGGAAGGTGCTACCATGGGTGGTGGTGCCATCTGCATTGGCTGAGGTGTAGAAGGGTGACTAGGAGGGTTATCCTGGATGCGTGGAATGTTGGCTGTGGCTGGAGGACCCATATTGGTCCTTGAAGGTTGGCGTTGGACATTCCGCGGGCCTTTTGATGGGGTATTTTCTTTCTTTGCTTTGGGTGCTGGTTTCTTCGGTGGTGCCCCGCCGTATTTCTCCAACAACTCTTGTGTAGAATTATATTTTGTTGCAGCTTTGAGCTTATCAATGGTTCTCGCCCGCTCTGCTTGCCTTTCCTCCAATCGTGTTGTGACGCTATCAATCCTGTAGGTATAGTAGACTGTGATGACACTCCGAATCCCATAGATGCTATAAGATTGTCAGTTCATACAGTTCTCTATGTATCAAGCAGCACACCTACAATACAGGACTAACGGCAACCACGCCGATTTCGACATGGGTCCAGTTCTGCCAGCCCACAACCAGGAAGAGGATGACGAAGCATATCATATACGCAAAGCTCGTGTACAAAGTCCATAGCGCCTTCAATCTTCGACCTCTCTGGCGCAAAACATCAAGCTGTTGCTGGGAATTCGTGATTTTGGTAGCCAAGGCAGAAAGCGTCTTTTCAAACGACGCTGGAGAGTTGTCCTCGCCCTGAAAATGGTCAATAGCGGCACGGGGAAGATTGCAGATATACTTGCCTTCCAGGGCCATAGAGACACCATGTTGGTAGTTCTGCAGAGGTCCTACCGTGTCATTCTACCATGAAAGATAGATGTAGTGAAAGGTGTCAGGTCGCGGAGGATGGCAGGCTTTCGCGTAGAATAGCTTTAAGCTCCGTCGTCACCAGCCCTGCGCAGCTGACTAGCTCTACGCTTAGACCCTGGGATTGATACGGGGTGCATAGGTGTGTCGCCGCGTGTCAGAGCTCAAGTCAGATCAATGTAGCCAGAACATCACTTTCTGTACCGCCTCTCTTGCATTCTGTTCTGCCCTGTGGCATGGCTATTTATTTTTGAGGGGATCATAGGATCCAAGATATTGTCTAATCTGATCTGCAAGGCGCACAATGTTCCAGGTAACGCTTCCAAGACAGTGACTTACCCCAGAGACAAAAGACTAATCCACCCCAAAGCGAATCAAGGGTGCAATAGACTCCCGAATAGCTGAGGAACAAGCGCGCCAGAAGGCGACGGCCTCTGCTACTCCTCTGTCTAGATCTGCTTCGGGTACTGGCAGGCAATCGCTTTCTTCGAGAACAGAATCTCCCAACAGACGGCCACGGAAACCAAAACCAAAGGACGACGATGGATCCCCGTTGAAAGGACCAGATCCCTCGGAATTCGAAGCTGCCTTTGTGATTGAGGACGAATCTGAAGGACCCACCCGAACAGGAACACCTGTAGCTATGGATGAGAAGACTTCGCAAATGGAAGGCGATGCTGGTGAGGCAAGCAAAGACAAGGAAAATGGTGTTGAGAAGCCGGTTGAGGCAGCTGCAAAAGTTAGTGAGCTTCCGCAAGATGTGCGAACAAAACTGCGCAAGCTGGAAAAGCTGGAGTCGCGGTATCAGGGTAAGATTCTTGTATTCTCAATAAATCTACGTTCGTTAAACCGTTTGCGCAACAGAACTTCTCCGCTCCTATCGTATTGCACATGGTCGTGCTGTATCTATTGAGCCCTTCGAAAAAGCCTTGAAAGAAAACACTCCCCTCACTACAATTGCTGATCCTGATGCGTTGGTGGAATACCTCAATCAACTAAACTTGAAAGGTGATATGGTTATGGATGAGTTGAAGCGAGTCTCCGGGGATCGGGATCAGCACAAAAAGAAAATGGAAGATGCAGAGAAGGAAAATGCTTCGCTCAAGGAAGAGCTTGCGACACTCAAGGACTCCAAGACAGCAGAAGAAGTTCCTTCAGAGAAAGCAGATACAGGAAGCATTGATACTCCATCAGCCTCCATCATGTCTCCGGTCACATCTGTACTTGGAATCTTCTCGCCAAAACAAAAACCACAAGCAACGGAAGACAATAAAGATGTGAGCGAGGAATTCTTCTCTTACGACGAAGAACTACCTCAACTGCAATCCGAGGTGAAGGCAAAGACGGCCGAGATCGAGGGGCTCAAGACAAAAGTCACTACTTTGGAGAACGATCTTACCGTCGCAAAGGAAAGCAGTTCCGGTCTGGTTGAGAATTTGGAGAAGACAACTAGAGAACTCAATGAATCCAAGGATTCTTCCAAACGTCTAAGCGAGGACTTGGATAAGGTCAAGCAAGAACTGGACGAATCGAAAAAAGCTTCAGACAATTTGACCGATGAGTTGAGCAAGGCCCAGAAAGAATTGAGTGCCTCTAAGCTAGCTTCATCTGAAGCTGGCGAGCAAAACAGTAAGCTCTTAGATACACAAAAAGAGGAAGTCAACCAGATCAAGGAGAAATTGCACAAGACCGAGGCGCAACTTACCATACTCGAAGCAGATCTTACATCACAGAAGAAGATAGTGGATGAAAAGACAAAGTTGCAAGCGAAAACAGCGGCAGAAGCAGACGCGGCCAACAGTAAATTAGACGCTCAAATCAAATCTTTGGAGCAAGACAAAGCTAGTAATACTAAGAGAATCGAAGAGCTTACAGCTGAGGTTGAAGCTCTGAATAAACCCGTTGAAGAAACCCAAACGGGCCCCACAGAGGCACCTCCTGCCACGGAATCTGCAGCTCCAGCGTCAACGGCTGCGAAGAAGAAGAACAAGAAAAAGAAGAAGGGTGCCAATGCTGGAGCTGCAGCTGTTTCGAAGGATGTCTCTGACGTGGTCGAAAAGGCAGTTGACAGTGCACCTCCTACTCCAATCGCAAGTGATCTCGAGGCAGAAATCTCAAGACTGAAGGAAGAGCTAGTGAGGAAGGATGCAGAAATTGCAAAGCTGCAAAGCAAGCGAAAGACCGAGGCGGATCTTCGCGAGGAGTTGGAGAATATGCAGGATAATTTCCTTCAGGTTGGACAAGAACACGTTGAAGCCAAGGAGAAAATCAAGGCACTCCAGGCCGAGAAGGTTGCCTTGCAAGAAAGAGTCACATCTCTGGAGTCGGAAATCGAAGCGAGCAAAAATGAAGCTAAATCTTCCGATAAGCTGGAGACAGATCTCAAAAGCCTCACAGCCGAGTATGAAGATCTCAAGATCAAATCAGCCACGTTGCAGACAGATCTCGGAGCCGCACAACAGCTGGCCACGTCTCGGTATAAAGAGTTGACCCAGCTACAAGACATTCTCCAAAAAGCCCAACCAGAGTTGAGATCTCTTCGTGCAGAAAACGCCAATATGAAGGTCACGAAAGAAGAACTCAACTCCCGCACAGCAGAGTTGAGG
Source organism: Pseudofabraea citricarpa (assembly GCA_029641185.1). Lineage (NCBI taxonomy): Eukaryota > Fungi > Ascomycota > Leotiomycetes > Helotiales > Dermateaceae > Pseudofabraea > Pseudofabraea citricarpa. Next base: position 102,951 of record JAPWGK010000004.1, read on the forward strand.
AGATTGGAAGCCAGGGAGAAGGACCTGAAGGCGGATATTGCTAGCTTCAAGAAGCAAGCAACTGATAGAGATGGGGAGATGCGTACGCTGAATGAGAAGATTGTTCAGGAAACTAATAGTCGTCTGAAGGCTGAAGACCAAGCTCGAATCGCAGGTCGCGATATGAGAAAAGCCGAAGCCGAGAAGATCTCACTTGCAGCATCTGGGGAGAAAGCCAGTCGTGAACTGGCCGAGGTTCAGGAAGAAGCTGGAAAACTGAGAACCAAGGTTCGCGATCTGGAGGAACAAGTCTCCAAACTTTCTACGGAATCAAAAGGACTCCGCGAAGAGGTTGAGCTTCGAGGTTCGCAATACAATAATGCCCAAGGACTTTTGGGATCAATGCGCGACCAGACTGCAGAGATGGCCATGCAACTCAAAGAGGCCAAGGAACAATCCGAGAGTCTGGAGGAAGAACTCGTTGAAGTGCAGAGGCTCCTTAGCGAGAGAACTAGAGAAGGCGAAACTATGCGACGACTCCTAGCCGATGTCGATGATCGTGCCGATGCCAAAGTTCGCGAGATGCGGGAACGCATGGAGGCGGCAATTGAAGAGCGCGACCGAGCTGAAGATGAAGCCAGCACCGATGGAAGACGACGAGCGAGGGAAGTGGATGAGCTCAAGAACAAGATCCGAGATGCGGAAAGAGAATTCAAACGTACCAGCGACGAGAGAGACGAGCTTGTACACGCCCAGAAGGAATGGAAACGACGAAGAGACGAACTCGAGACATCCTCCGAACGAGCGGTCCAAGAAGCCAACGAAGTACGGACTGCCCTGGGCCAATTGCGAAGTGCGTTGGATGGTAGCGAGAAGCAAGCCCGCGATGCTGAGAAACAGAAGATTGATCTGAGACGGCTCCTCGACGAAGCGACTGTGCGCTACGAAAAGTTGCAGAAGGATTACAAGGCTCTCCAAGCCAAGAATTCTCGATCTTCAAGTGTTGATGGCTCACGGGCGCTCTCGCCAGCGCCGGCTGCTAACGGTGCTGCGAAGATGGATCTGGTTTATCTGAAGACAGTCCTGCTCCAGTTCCTGGAACAGAAGGACAAGAAGAGGCAGGCTGATCTAGTGCCCGTGCTCGGGAGGCTGCTGTCGTTCGACAAGTAAGTACTCTCCCTCTTGTCGCATGTATAGAAACTGACTCCCGTGTAGGAAAGACGAGCAGAAATGGATCTCGGCCATCAATTCCATCAAGTGATTGATTGACAAGAGGTGTTTTTTTTTTTTTTTTTTTTAGAGTGCTTGAGGATGACAAGGTTGACCATCGTCGATACGTGGAGCCTCTTATGTATCAATACCCCGCAGTGACGAAAGTTGGAGATGTACGAAATAATATATGACTATTTTGGCAATGTTGCTGTTGACTTTTGATCCTGAGGGTTTGACACGTGGAGCCATGTTCATGTTGCCTCGTGGACAGGACAAAGACAAGCACCGACGACTCGTGACAGTGGCGTTCGAGTCTCAAAGGATGGCGGATAACATAACATTGCATGGGTAATCATCACATGACGAGAGCGGGCTTCAGCACGCAAAAACAAGTATTTGATCCCCCATCTGCTGTGCAATGCAGTGCAACGCGCCTCTCCCCTCTTGGCTCTTGATTTTGTTGCAGCTCTCAGGCTGGATGTCAAGCCGTTGAAGAAGCACCTTTTAGATGTTGCAAGGTTTCCGGCTCCCTAGCTCTTCTCTGCTTTTTAAGTCCCTGACTGAGCTTGTCGGTAACCTCACCCTGTGTTCTCTCTTTTTTTCTTTTGGGTGGAATGCTTGGATAATTTCAAAATGGGATAACCTTTTACGCGGAGTAATTGTTTGGCAGTTACAATGGGTAGCTGGCTAGCTGGGGAGCTGGGGAGGTTAGTACAGTAGGGTAGGTATGGAGCCAGTCTTTTCTTCCGCATCGCTGGCACCGGCCACTCCTATACTGTCCTGACCTTGGGCAGCCAGCCAGCCATCTAGGGTATGTGCACTGTACTGTGGCATTGCATTGCGCCTTTTCGAGGATGTTCCTCCCGGCTCGTCATAGTCATCAACCCATGTTCACCTGAGCGGGTGGAAATTGGCAGATGGCAGATGGGCGATGGGTTCTTGATGAGGCACTTTATGACTGCCCTTCCGTAGTAGTGGAGTGGAGTGGAGTGGGCTGGGCTGCTGGGCTGCTGGGCTGAGCCTCGGTAGCTAGCCTATCGATTACCTGGCCTGGCCTGGCCCTGGAACTGGACTGGCTTGGCTTGGCCCGGGTGTCAACTTGCAAGTCAAGTCAAGTCAAGTCAAGTCAAGGCCAGGTCAGGTCAGGTCAAGTCAGATCTTAAGGTTAATCCTATCACTTCTGCGGTGCGGGTGCGGGTTTGTTATCAGGAAGGTGGGTGGTTGGTGGGTAGTGGGTAGTGGGGAGTGGGAGTTCTCACCACACACCCACTGCTTCTTGCTAGAATACTATTGCCACCCACAAGGGAGTGTAAGTGTATTCTACAGTCTACAGTGAACAGTCCCTAAGTACTGTACTGTACTGTACTGTAGGTCCCTATAAGTAGGTAGCTATAGAGATGGTCACTACTAAATGTGGCTTGCGGGAGAGGGAGATGAAGATGGGTACGTGCCATTGCATCTCCCCTCTCCCCCCCCTCCTTGCCCACTGCGCCCTGGTCTGGATCTGCTTTGTACTGGTACTGTACTGTGCTGTAAATACTGGAATGTTGAAGCGCCTATTCCAAGAGCAGAGCAGACCCACGTTCTCGTCTACCGTGCTGTACTGTACCGTCCAGGGCTTTACTGTAGCGCCCTCCAGACCCTCCAGACCCTTCAATCAGTGCCTCCACCACCCACCACCCACCACACCTCGAAAAGCCCAATGATAGATAATACCATCTTCCACCACCATTCTAGACAGCCCACCTCCCCAATATTCCCACCCCTCCACTCCCGTCTCTTGTCTTGTCTTGTCTTGTCTTGTCTCCCATCACCTGTCTTCCATCTCCCATCTCCCCCAACATCATCATCTCCTAACTAAACTAACCTGCTTCCCGACTCCCTCCTCTCCTCCTCCTCTCCTCCTCTCCGAACCCCTCTAGCTTTTATATTGTCTCTCCCACCACCCGTGAATGCCGTCACATCGTCCCTCTACCCCCCTCCACCACTCCGACCGTCATCACCACCACCACCACTCGTCGTCTATGTGGGGTTCCAGTACATCGCAGAGAAAAATTCAGGCCTGAGTTTGTCGCAGCACACAGCACGCAGCAAGCAGTACAGCACGGATAGCGCGCCCGTGCCGTCATAACATACTTTGCCAGACCTTCCTTGCTACTCGATTGCCTGCCCAGTGCCCACCACAGACACAGACAGAGCAACAGCCACCGCCTGTGTCCTGTCCTGTCCTGTCCAAAGCCAAAGCCAAAGCCAAAAAGCCCGCACCCCCCAATATCCAAGAGAAATGAACGGCGCTCAAATCAAAAACGCTGCGATCCAGAAGGCAAAGCAGGTCGCTTCAAATGCTTCTGGCCACAGCAACAGCAGCAACAGCAACAGCAACGGGAACGGGTCCGGCACCGCTGCCAATGGCAATGCGAACAAGAAGAGGAAGAAGGACTTGAAGCCCATCATCACGACCGAGGGCCCGCACGATGCTGATGCGGCCAACGCGAATTCGTAAGTCTCATCTCACCCTGTTCTCTCGTCGTGGTTGTGGTTGTGCTCTTCCTTCGTCTGTCTTCCCGTCTTTTGCTTTGCGCAAGCACATTCACCAAGATCGCACGCAACGCCCCCCCAAAACTCTCGTGTTGCTATCGTCTTTTTTGTGCCCCGCTCGCTATCGATACAAACAAATTTCACTCTGGCAACAACATCAACAATAACCCATAACAATCTCTGCCCCCTTTGCTGACCTAAGATCGATAATGATCGCTACAGATCCGGCGGCCCAACTACCCTCAAATCCGCAATGAATCGATCCCCTTCATCGGCCTCGTCGCGAGAAGAGGCTGCTGAGACGACAGCCGACGAAGAAGACTCGGAGGATTACTGCAAGGGCGGCTACCACCCCGTCACCGTCGGTGAGCAGTTCAAGGATGGTAAATACACGGTGGTGCGCAAGTTGGGATGGGGACACTTCTCGACGGTCTGGCTGTCCCGAGATAACGTCACCAAGAAGCATGTGGCGTTGAAGGTCGTACGGTCTGCCGCGCATTATACAGAGACGGCCATAGACGAGATCAAGCTGCTCAACAAGATCGTCGCCGCCAAACCAGATCACCCTGGGAGGAAGCACGTCGTCAGCCTTCTAGATTCCTTCGAACACAAGGGTCCGAACGGTGTGCATGTGTGCATGGTGTTTGAGGTCCTGGGAGAGAACCTCCTCGGCCTCATCAAGCGCTGGAACCACCGAGGCATACCCATTGCGCTGGTCAAGCAGATCACCAAGCAAGTCCTCCTGGGCCTGGACTACCTCCACCGGGAATGCGGTATTATACACACAGATCTGAAGCCCGAGAACGTGTTAATAGAGATTGGCGATGTGGAGCAGATCGTCAAGACATTCGTCAAGGAAGACGCGGCCAAGAAGGAGGATAAGGAAGATAACCGGAATGGAAGAAGACGGCGCAGGACCCTGATCACCGGCAGCCAACCTCTGCCCAGCCCTCTGAACGCGAGCTTCAACCAGGCAGATCTTCTGAGGTTTCCTGGTAGCACGCCAGGATCTCACACGAGTCTCAATCAAATGATGCAAGAAGGTAAAGAATCTCCTGTCAAGTCTGCGGACAATAGCAGCTCTCCCTTGGATGACGTCGTAATGAGTGGTGCTATAGGAGGTTCCAATACCGCTTCGAAATCATCGTCACCTAAAAGTGCAAAGGAGGAGGAGGACAAACAAAACCAGAGGGAGAAGTCAGCGTAAGTCTGGAGTCTTGCGGGGGTCGGTGACAATTTTAACATGAGTAGTGATATCTTATCGAGAGAGGTCTCGGGTATTTCTCTGGATAAGTCAAATGACAAGAAGAAGGCCGAGGATGCACTCTTCGAAACCATCTCAGTAAAGATTGCCGATTTAGGAAATGCATGCTGGACAGGTCACCACTTTACAAACGATATTCAAACTAGACAGTACAGATCTCCCGAAGTAATACTTGGAGCCAAATGGGGAGCAAGCACAGACGTGTGGAGTATGGCAGCGATGGTAAGTCTCTGATGGGATGAGAGTGATGACGCGTGCTGATGATGTCGTAGGTTTTCGAGCTCATCACCGGTGATTATCTCTTCGATCCTCAATCAGGTACCAAGTATGGCAAAGACGACGACCACATCGCGCAGATCATCGAACTTCTCGGCCCATTCCCTAAATCGCTCTGCCTGTCAGGTAAATGGTCGCAGGAGATCTTCAACCGGAAAGGCGAGCTCCGCAACATCCACCGGCTACGGCACTGGGCGTTACCGGACGTGCTGAAGGAGAAGTATCACTTCAAGGAGGACGAGGCCAAGAAGGTAGCAGCATTCCTCGAACCCATGCTCGAGCTGAACCCAGCCAACCGGGCGAATGCTGGTGGTATGGCGGGTGCAGAGTGGTTACAAGATGCGGTAGGGATGAAGGGAGTAGAAAAGGTGCTTGGATTAGAGGTGGGTAGCAAAGGGGAAGGGATCGAGGGGTGGTACTGCGAGGTCAAGAAGCGGTGAGGGTGAGGGAGGTGGTGATGGTGATGATGATGATGCTGCTGCTACTGCCACAGCCTAGCTATGCTCTTAGAGAAAGGATATGACGATGGAGCGAGTAAAGTAAAGAAGAAGATTACACCAAGCAAGCACGCGTGTGTGCTCTGCCTTGCGAGAACTTTCGTTATCGTACAGATGAGATGGCATGACGTACGCATGGCATGGCGTGCATGATACGGATAAATACAGGAATATAAGAATACGGAAATTCAAGAGATTAATCTATCCTGGGATGGCTTACTTGTGTAAAGAAGAGAGGAGGGGGGAGAAAAGTGAAGAAGGAAGAAAGTGAAGAGGAGAAAAAAAAGAAATCAGTCACATAATTAGGTAGGTAGGTATTCTTGTAATACCCCCGAGGAAGAAAAGGAAGAAGCAAGAAGAAAGAAAGAAGGAAAGAAGGAAGGAAGGACAAGTCATCGTGTTATACTATCTATCAACCCTATCTATCAACCCTACCTCGAAACGCTCGAAACGCTCGAAACGAGAGGAGAAGGGAGAGAGAGAGAGAAAAGAGAGAAAAGAGAGAAAGAAGAAGAGGAGGACGACGAGGAGGAGGAGGGGTTTCTCACCTTGATCTACTTATACTCGTCTCGTCTCGTCTCGTTTACAATCATAGGTAGGTATAGTATAGGTGCTTAGCTGCGTGGGTACTTTTTCTTTTTCTTTTTCTTTTTTTTCCCTTTCTCTCTTCTCTCTTCTTCTCCTTCTCTCTTCTCTTCTTCTTCTCCTTCTTCTACAGTACCTGGCTTGCTTGCTTGCTTATTCTCCTTTTAACTCTTAACTCTTAACTCTTAACTTTAACTCTACCTCACTCCTGCTTCTGCTTCTGCTTCTGCTTCTGCTCATACATATATATAACTCGACGACGGGTGGTTTTTACTACGAGTCTTGGAGTTGGAGTTGAAGTTGGAGTTGGATGGATAGCTTTATCTACATACTTGTTCTTTTCCCCCTTGGGCCTTGGGTTTTTTTATATACAGAGCTACTTATTATCATCATAGTAGCTATAGCTCTATATAATCTTTGACTTTTTTGTAATACCTCCCCCTCCCCTCCCATCCCCTCCCCTCCCCTTCTTGGTGATATACACACATCTACACGATATATGTGTTCACTTTATCGTTCGTTATGAGCTAATCTCTCTTTTTGTCTCTGTCTCTTTTTCTTTCTCTCTCTCTTATTATTAGTAAATCAACCAAGTATAAGGATAAGGATAAATATAAGCGTAGATGAGTGACGTGCTAAGATGGCGAAGAAGAGGAAGAGGGAGAGGAAGAGGGAGAGGAAGAGGAGTGATATCTATAGTGGCCTAACGAGGCAAAAAAAAAAAAGAGAAAGAAGAAAGAAGAGAAGAAAAAAAAAAGAAGAAAGGAATAAAGAAGAAAAGAGAAAAGACGAATATCCTTAGGAATATCCGGGTGCCCGCTCTGCTGTCTGTTCGTGGTCGAGTCTCTTGTGGTTGAATCTCTCATGGTTGAATCTCTCATGGTTGCGTCTCTTAGGATCGAGTCTCTCATGATTGAGCCTCTCATGGTTGCGTCTCTTAGGATTGAGCCTCTCATGATTGAACCTCTCCTGATTGAACCTCTCCTGATTGAGTCTCGTGGTCTGACAGCCCCGTCACTTATAGAGAGCAAAGAAACCAAAGTACTAAAATGCATATACAGATGCTCAAGGGCTCCTTAGCCTAGCCTACCTAAATAACCCCCACTAGCCTACTAGCCCAAAACCAGGCGCCTGTACAGATATCCTACAAAAAATGTGCCCGTCGAAAAATAAACAAACCCCCGATTCCAATCCACTCAGTTAAGAAGATACCTATCCCGATCTCCCTTGCTTGGGCTCCGACTACCTTTGCTCGGGCTCCTGTTTCCCTTGCTCGGGCTCCTCTGTTCTGCTCCCGTCAACCAGGGCGTGTTGCTCTCGTACGGCGCGGCAAATCCGTTGTGTGATGGTGTCTGAGGAACGGGTCCCCATTGGAATTGACTTGGCTGCGGTGGAGGAGGGAAATATTGTGGAGCGTGATGAGCTTGAGCACTTCGGAAGGATCCAAACACCATGTTGTTGACGGAGAAACATGCAATCACTAAGACGAAAGTGAAGATCTGCGCGAGGTTAGCTCCATAGGATACCAATATAGGTAGAGACGTACCATGGCTTTCCAACTTATAGGCTCGATGAAGCTGTTGAAGATCTGTGCGAATGTGTGCGCGCTCACTCTGGCTCGTCCGACTTGCTTGGGGTCCTTGTTCATGCAAGCCTCCCAGTTCTCACATACGGCTTTCATGGCTGGTAGTCGAAGATCAGGAGCGCATCTATTCTCGACGTAATCCCGAGCGCAGATCTGGATCTCTGCCATGACAGCTGCTACCTCCTCTTGTGCTGCCTTTTCAACATCTGACCGAATCGTGAGGTAGAATGACATAACCATATACATGAGAATTCCGATCAGGAAGACATTCAGTGCAAGTTGAGCCCAGTATGAGAGGATGTCAGGTAGGTTGGGTCGAGACTCGATGCCTGATAGTACAGAGCCAAACCAGCCAGGTTTATCACCGCCATTCGCTCGCTGACTTCTGCTCCTCGGTCTTGAATCCTCCTCTTCTGAATCCGACTCTGATCCCCTCCGGTTTCCCACAAGCGCATAGTCCCTCTCGACCCTCTTTCTCTTCCGTATTTTGTTCACTATCGCATTGGCGTATTTGCCCCGTCGCAATTCGCCTCTTCCCGGGCTGCTACCAGTAAAGTCGAGTCCGTATCGTCCGAATATGGGTTTCTTCTCTGAGGTTCCCGTGACTGCCCCCATTATCCTGCTACCTCTTTGCTCGGGCGTGTCGACGTCTCCGTTGTCTGCCGGTGATGATTCTGCGCCTGAGACTTCCGAGAGCAGGTCGTCGTTGAATGGTTTGCGCGGTGTGGTGAAGGATGGGTTTCGGAATGCTGGCGCTGGGGTAGATGAGGAATTCATGAAAGAGGTAGACGGCTTGGGCGATTCGAAGCTCGCTGTTTACTCCATTAGCATGCTTTCCCATGTAGGCAAGGTTCCAACACACCTTTGTGACCTGGTTGCGGTTTCCATTGTGGAAAGGGCGTCTTGGGGTCTGTTGGGCCTTGGGTTTGCCATTCCCAGTCCATGGGGCTTTCGGTTGTGCGTCGGTCCATGAGATTGAACATGTTTTATGGTTTGGGGATTGTCGAGCTGAAGTGATGCGCCTTGGGTCCTGGTGGTCCAGCCGTGTAAACAAAAACATTGGCAGCCGGGGAAGGGCGGATATTTAATTAAAGTTTGTGCTAAGGCCACCCCTCTGATGGCGATCCTGGAATCCCAAGAACTTCAACCTCTAAATTCACGACGCGACGAGCCCCATCTAGCATTCGCTCTTCACCTTTCCTCACAACGCGCTACTCTCGCGCCGTGCGCTCTGGATCCGACCTACAACTTCTACTTCCTTCCTCTCTTCTTTCATCCCCCGCACAACCACAACAATGTCGGACTCCGATCTTAATTCGAGGCCTACAACGCCCCTTCCAGAGGCAGGAGATGATGCAGGAGATCTGAATGGAGCAGTCTCAGAGGATCGAGAGAATACGCCACCTGCCGCGAACCCAGATCTAGATATGGATGACGACGATAACAACCTCTCGGCTGATGAATCCGACAACGACTCTCTACTCTCTGAGGTCGACGAAGCAGAGTTCGCAGATTTCGACCCTACGAATGTCACATTGGAGGATAGGCCAGCAATCGATATCGATGAAGATGTTGTCAAGACTCTCAAGGCGGGAAAGCGCAAGCGGGCAGAGGCCGACAAGAAACCCAAGGAGGCTAGGAGAGACAAGACCAAGAAGAAGAAATCTCGCAGAGATGACGATGAGGATCCAGATGGAGAGCAGCTTGATGGAAAGCGGACTCGGAAGCCAAAGAGCGTCAGAGCCGATGGCGAGAGAAGGGATAGGGAGCGCACGAGGGAACGAAAGAAGACGCCAGAGCCTGAGAATGAAGAGAACCTGACTCCTGATGAGAGAAGACGACGAGCTTTGGACAGGGCTATGGATGCTGCGCTGAAGAACCCCAACAAGAGAAGACGCAAGAAGGATGAAGTGGTAGGTTTTGGTCTGATGGGGTGTTTATTCTATCTAACTTTGTACAGGACCTGGAGGAAGCTTTCGATGATGAGATTGCAGCACTCAAGATCCGTATGGAGCAGGCTTGCGAAGCTGATAATACTGCTCGCGAGAAGGGCCAACCCGCCATCCACAAGCTCAAGATGTTACCCGAAGTGGTGGCCCTCCTCAACCGAAACACTGTTCAGCACTCGATCGTCGACCCCGACACCAACTTCCTTCAATCCGTCAAGTTCTTCCTCGAGCCACTGAATGATGGTAGTCTGCCAGCATACAACATTCAACGTGATCTGTTCGCAGCTCTCGCTCGATTGCCTATTGAAAAGGAAGCTCTTTTGAGCAGTGGTATCGGCAAGGTTGTTCTCTATTACACCAAGAGCAAGAGACCAGAAATTGGTATCAAGAGAACAGCCGAGAGATTGTTGGGAGAATGGAGTAGGCCAATCTTGAAGCGGAGTGACGATTACAAGAAGCGCAAGATTGCTACTAGGGACTTCGATCACCAGTACGTACGACATTAATTGATACATAACCATGCTAACCATCATCCAGGGCTGCTCAACTCGCACTTCGTCCAGGTGCAGCACCATCTTCACAACTGCCCTCGTCACAACGTGGTCCTGTCATGACACAAAAGGAACTCGAACGTGAACGACTCCTTGCACCAGTCAATAAGAATAACCGTGCTCGCATAGAATCTTCCAATGCAAGTTACACTATCGCTCCTCGCAGTAATTTCGATGCCAGTCGCGGACCAGATCCATTGTCGAGACCCGTCGGTGCTAGTGGTATGGATGCTTTCAGGAGGATGACGGCCAAGCAAGGAAAGAAGCGATCGTAAGTTTGTAAGATTATGGGATGGGATATGGGGCGAGGCGGGAATTATTACCAAAGGTATGCAGCTGCTACATGAAGCCAGAGGTAATTTCAAGCGAGGAAATCGAGGTAACGTTCATAGAAAAATGGGAGATACGATATGAGCGTCCCTCGTCCCTTGAACTTGTTTATCTACTGAGTATTGAGAAAATTGGCAACAGCCAATCAGACTTTGCGATGTTCAATCTGTGCTGTTTCTATGCGTCATTCTTTTTCTTGTATTGTAATATTCTAACCTACAGCTCGATTTGACCGTCCCGACTATCTTCCACGTAGGTCTACCTAGCGGTCAAGCCAACACGGCACTCGCCTTTGTGAAGTTCGGAATAGGTTGCAGCGTGTCTGGTAAGAAATAGGATCGGTATACGACGAGATGTGGTGGTTGGTATACTTGGTATACGAGTGAATGGCGGTGAAGAACGAGAGGGACACATCTCCGTTTGTTGTCTAGCGACGACATTATTTTCATGTTGTGTTATGAACTTCTGAGAGCGCGAGAAGTGAGTGGTTTCGGCAGAGATACTACAGTCTTGTTGATGGGGCTTGGCTTGCTTGCTTGCTTTAACAGCTTGACCGCTAGTCGTCAGTCGTCGGCTAGTCGTTGTCAGCAGAGGCAGTTAGATGCTGTGAGATGCTGTGAGATGCTGAGAGATATTGAGAGAGACTGAGAATAGAGTACAGCACGTGTGGTTTTGCTTCAACAGCTTACAGGTACAGGTCGATTAGCCTGACCGCCATAGACGCCAGTCAGTCGTCAAGTGGTCAGTCATGTCAGCACAGCACAGCAAAGCTAGAGACTGTTTCATCATCCTGTGAGAGATAGAGCATGGCATGGCACAGCATAGCACAGCACGTGTGTGTGTGTGTGTGTGTGTTGTGTGCAACAGCTTAGCTTAGCTTAGCTCGTCCTTGTCCTTGTACTTGTATGGTCGGCAAAGCTGCAAAGCTGTGCACGCCCTGTGCATATGCCATGGCCCGATTTCTCGTACGATGAGATGTTTCTCTACCTTTTTTTTTTTTTTTTTTTTTCCCCCCCTTTCGGAATCCCGGAGATTTTTCTTGTTATCTGTCCTCCTAGGCAAAGATTTGTAGGGAGAGAAGGAGGGAAGGGGGGGAAGGATAGGATACCTTACTCGGGTTTCCTTTCTGCTATGTATGTATGTATGTATGTATGTATGCCATGCAGGCTTGAACTCAAAACCCTTCTCGGGATTAACTCTTCGCGCATCTTGTGTGCTCGAGATGGGCTGTAGATCGTCTCTTGGAAGGTTCTGCTCTTGAAGGATAATATACATGCATACATACATACATTCACACACATACATACATGGCTTTACGCGACGAGATTTCCCCCGAGTTGGACTTGTACTTGCTACTTGGAGTTGTATGCCCAGCTACCTACCCAGCCAGCCAGCCAGCCAGCCAGCTCTCCTTCAAAGATTCCGAGTCCTAGACGGAGGCACGCCGTCATGCATGCATGCATGCATATGCACGGCAGTTTCCTTCTTCTTGATGATAACAGATTCTCATCGCTAGATGCGCTGCCTCGAAAAGTACCGGGCGTTACACGAGCTACGCTAGGTACCTAATGGAGGGTGGTAGGCAAGCATGCTACGACCCCTTTCTTTTTTCTCTTTGGGGGGTGTGTTGCGGCTGTCTTTTTATCTGTATCTGGCTGCGCCTGAACTCTTTTCCCAGCTGTTAGATAGGATGGATGGACAGATAGATGGGTGAGTGGGTTCTAGGTGCGGGTGTTATGAGCGGAAGCGGGGAATTCCCATGTTGTGATACACACCTTGATGTGTGTCGATACACGACTGATTCAGAGGTGGTCGATTACCTACCTCTTACCTGCAATCAGCCAATTTATCTCGCGGCTTATCTTCCTCGACTCGAGTTTTCTTCTCGTGTGGGAAAGAAAAAGAAAGGTTGAATGTGCACAGGTCCTGGTGGTTTTCAGTGTTTGGTTTATTTATCTACCCACCTACCTACCTACGGACCCAGGTATGGAAGAAGCCCAAGGTAAAGTAGAGTAGATTAATTCATTCTTGGGCATCTTTGAGAAGCTGCGGCTGAGCGAAGCTGATCCAAAGGTAGAAGAAGGGTGAGCAGATAAGTTTCACCCTCGCTATCCCTTTCCCCTCCCTGTCTTCGCCCATCTCACATTATACCGACAATCCTCTAAAAATCAAAAACCGGGATGGAAAACGAAGCCTGGCTTCTCTCAAGAGTGGAAACGTCACTCTCTTTTCTTCTTCTCTTTTCTTCTTCTCTTTTCTTCTTCTCTTTTCTTCTTCTCTTCTTTCTTTCTTACTCGCCTCCTTATCTCCACATACGCGATATATCAAGATTAAATTTGAATCGTGGGCGTGGATAGAAAGAAAGAGTAAGTAAAGCTTATTAGGATTCTCTCTCTTCTTGTTGTAACTAGAGGATACTTAGGTTTATTTTTATTTTTTTTTATTTTTAATACTCCTTGACCTTTACCCGCTTTTCTCCTTTCTTTTCTTTTCTCTTCCTTCCTTCCTTCCTTTCTTTCTTTCCTTCTTTTAATAAGAAGAAGATCATTCCCTCTTGGATTTTTCTAATATCCTTACTTATCTACCTACGTTTCTCTCTCCTCTTCTTCTTTTGCTATCCGCTTCACTCGTTCTTTCGAAAAGAGATCGAGGGATAACTAGAATAGAAATCTGAAAAAAAAAGAAGAGAGAGAGAGAGAGAGAAGAAGGAGAAGAAAAGGGATCTTTTTCCTCGAGCGAGTCTTCGACATATAAGATTAATCGATCTACGAGGCACGAGGGAAGGTTCTTCGTCATCTGTTTTATTCACCCACTCCCTCGAGTCTTGTATCTTTTCAGAGCCAAGGAGAGGAGGGATCAGTACTCTAACCTGCAGATGACGCGTACACAAACCCTATCTCATCTCATCTCATCTCATCTCATCATATCTCAGGTCAAGTTATCGATCGCGTGAGAGAGAAGCGAGAGGCGAGCGAGCGGCGAGGGGCGAGAGGTATTCTTCTTCCTAATCTAGCCCTTTAAAAAAAAAAAGAAACAAAAAGAAAAGAAAAGAAAATCGTCCCAACGCGTGACGAGGAGGAGAAAGGGAGAAGAGAGAGACGAGAAGTAGACACGAGAAGTATCACTCACACACTCACTCACGCACTTGTCTGCATACCACCCCCCTGCTCGCTTTTTTTTATCTATCTCTCGCCCTTCTCACATCTCCCAGATCACCTCACGCGCGCGCGCACGTACGGAGTAGGATGTTGATAGTTAGTAAGGTAGGTAGATTAGCCTCTCACACGCGAGTCGAAGGCTAAAGGCCGCCGGGGGGGGGGTTCTTCTTCTTCGTGCCTGATTTATAAGTGTATAGAGACACTATCCTTTTCTTCTTCTCTTTTTTCTCTCTTCTTTTAACTCTTATTCGAATCTCTTATACTGTGTATGTGGCGTGGGATGACTTCTTAAGGAGACTGGCTATATTGTGGGAGTAGGTGGTGCTTGCTTGGATGCGACGCCTCGCTGTATGGGCTGTACTGTACTGTACGTATCGATCGGTAGGGTACTCGTTCATCTTGTCTTCACTAACTGACTGATTGACTGACTGACCAACTGCTGAGACTGGCTGGATCAGACAGCCGAGTATCAACCCCTACCTCCCTATCTCCCTACCTTACGTACTGTAGGTATCTAGCATCAGTGAGAAGAGAGAGGAGAGAAGAGAGAGGCGACCGCAAAGCTATCATAAAAGAGACTGCTAGATACAAGTAGGGTTTGGTCGTCCCGAGCATACTGTACTCCGAGTGACCGAGTCTCACCAAACGTAAAGTCGGGCATCTCGCGTCCTGGAAAAACCTGTCCCTATCCTTGAAGGGAGTAGATCAGATCCCCTAAAGTCACAAAGTCACAAAGTGGCAGGGAAGGTCTAGACCAGCGGGAAAGCGGGCTCTGTATCCTCTCTCGGCTCGCCACGCCTCTCTCTTAGGAAGCAACTCCAAGCCAGAATGCTTCTAGGATATCATATCATATCATATCATATCACGGCGAGGCAGGTAACCATGACCATGACCTTAAAAGACAGATAGACAGACGGACCTACCTCTTCACCTCTCAATGCACAGAATCCGGTATGGGACGTAGCAGCAGCGGCATGGAATTTGATAGGTACCTTACCTTACCTTACCTTACCTTACCTTACCTTACCTTAGCTAGCTTTGATTAGGCCTTACCATCCATCCATCCATACCTCGCCTGTCCCTCCTCGTTCTCGGTCTCGCTCCAGTCCCCTCTCAACTGCCGAGATCCAGATCAGAGGACCGAAGCAGCTAAGTAAAACACTGCTCAGGCTCGGGCTTATGCTCATGCTCATGCTCAAATGGGCACACATCAACGCATCAGCATCAAGACTCAGGACTCAGGACTCAAGACTCAAGACTCAAGAGCCAGACCAGATCATCTAGGGATTGGGATTACTTCTGACGCCGGGAGCTGACTCGGGTCCGGGTCTCGCTGGAGTCTAGAGTCTCGAGTCTCGAGTCTCGATGGTCCGGGTCGTGCAGCCTTTTCCTCTTCTGCGGTGGTAGCGGTAATGCAGATGGATGCAGATGGATGGATATGTATCTTGGGGATCCGGGACATGTGAAGGTGGGTTCGGACATGCGAGCATCTTCTCTCTCTCTTGGTTGTTCATGTATGTCTACGAGAGGGGAGGGGAGGGCAATCTGAGATGGTTCCTTGATATTGCGTGCATGGCCTGGAAAAGGTGGTCCGATCTGTGATGCAGGTTAACGGCCCGTGGAGTGTGGTGTAGTGTAGTGTAGTGTAGAGAGCTGGTTATGTGTGTGGATTGGGTTGGATTGGGTTGGGGATGCGGATGTGGATGTGGATGTGGATGTGATGTGGATATGGATATGGATATGATGTGCATGTAGGTGTCTTGAATCAGAGGATGGGCGTCTGAGAATTCTGGTGGTGTGCATGTTCTTATGTCTTTGATTCTCGGGAGATGGTTTTCAGAGGTGTTCTCTCTTCAGGTATAGGGTAGAGTAGGTACTTAGGTACTTAGGTACTTAGGTACTTAGGTACTTAGGTACTTACTCACTTACCGATAGCTCACACGCGGAGGCAAGCAAGAGGAAGCGAAGAAGAAGAAGTCCATTAACACGGCCTCAATGGCATCTTTATATTCAGCAGCCAAGCAGAAGAGTCCTACCGCAAAGGGAAATATAATCCCTTGGACCGAAGTAGTAATTCGAAAGAGACTCGTCCTCGATGCAGCTGGCTCGGGAGCTCCCGCGAGGTGCTCGACAAGAGAACAAGCACGTGCAAAGGCATAATGGGCAATTCATGACGGGTTACAGGCGATGTTTCGTTCTGGAAGGGGTAATTTCATACGACCAGATGTGCAACAAAAGATTGTGTCAAGCGGGGAGGGGGGTGGTTAGGGGGGGTTAGGGGTGTAGTGTGTAGTGTGTAGTGTAGCCGTCGTTAGGCACTGTAGACAGTAGTATCAGGCCCTGTGGCAGGTGTTGTAGCTACTGTAGTCTATTCTCTGTACTGTAGCTACTCACTTCACTAATCATCCCTCCCGGATCTATCCGAGCGCTGGTTCTGATTGGGTGCTGGGGCGGGCACACATCAGACCACTCTCCCCCAGACTGGCGCGATGTTGAAGGCGGATCGTATGCTTTTCGCACGCTTTTCGCAACAAGCCTTGACCTTCCAGCCACTCACAGCCGCGTCGGAGCCCGCCTACGCTGGCAATTCACGTGCTGGTCGCTTGGGGGGTTCGACGTCGCTGAGTGACTTTTGGGCGAATGCTGTGCTCGGGAAGTTGTGGGGAGTGAGTCGAGGGTCGAAAGATGCTCGTATGACTCTGTGACTCTGCAATCCCTTCTGTGTCGCCGGGAACTGAAGCCTCTCGGGCCCAGCCAGCGGGACTTTTGCACTATGCTATGCCCGCGTTATATATTTTTCTACCTCCTCCAGAAGTCTCTCCCTCTCACACCATTTCTACTACAACACCTCATCACTCTATCACTCTACTACCATCACCACTATCATCACCACTATCATCACCAAAACAACAAACACAACCACAACCACAACCACAACCACCTTGGCAATCCTCCCACAACCACCGCACCCTGCAACACACTGACCTGCATCCATCTACCCATCTACCCATCTACCCCGCCAGCCCGTATCCACACACACATCACATCACATCCCATAAGGCTCATCATCCCCACCCAGAACCACAGCTCTACGCCGAACTGCCTGTATTTACCCTA
This sequence comes from Pseudofabraea citricarpa, assembly GCA_029641185.1. Lineage (NCBI taxonomy): Eukaryota > Fungi > Ascomycota > Leotiomycetes > Helotiales > Dermateaceae > Pseudofabraea > Pseudofabraea citricarpa. The sequence goes on from JAPWGK010000004.1 coordinate 119,992, forward strand.
CTTTGTTAAAAAGTAGAGTAGATAACCCTCGACGTCTGATCAATGTCGAGTACAACCACCACCACCTTTACGACTACCACGCTCAGCAGACCCAAGACCAAGACCCAGTCCGTTGACTACTTCTCCTTCTCGTCTCAGAAACCACAGGTAAGCCAGAGCCCACACCTCTACAGATCACCACCCTAACCAATGGCTCCCCCAGAACATTGTCACCTCCCAACCGAGGAGTACATCTCCGTTCAGATTCTGGTCGACCGCTGAGGAAGAACAAGAGAGTCCCGAAGAGTCAGCATCAGATTCCTTTCTGACCACGCCAACCTCGCGATCCCCCTCGCCACATCCAACCTACCACCTGCCGCAGTCACCACCAACCAACCAGAAGATCGTCGAGCCCGCTCCAGCATCGGCACTGGACAACTTTGGCACCGTCGAAGACTGGATGTGCTGGGACAGCTGCGGATCCATATCCGACGCATGCGACAAGGCCCTCTCCCCAACATCTGAGTACTTCCCCGAGTTGAAGCTCGAGCCCTTGTCCCCATCGCCCATCATGAGCTCCGTCAACCCGCGCTCCATGTCGCTCAACGACGACGCGGCCCTCTTTAATGGAGGAGGAGCACAAGAGCACCTCTACTCGACCCCGCTCTCGTGGACCCGACCAGTTCTCCCCCAGCAGCAGCAGCAGAGACAGCCGCTCTTCACAACGACTCTGAGTCCCGGCGAAGAAAGTAAATTACGCTCCATTGCTATGCCATCTCACTCCATCCCTATCTACCCCGGCTCACCAACCCAATCAGAAATGTCGTCCCCGTCACAAGAGCCCGAGTCGATGAGCATGCGACCCAGGAAGCGCAAGAACTCATCCGACGAGGAAGACGATGACGAGGATGACCGACACCGTGATCATCGCGACGAGCCCGTCCGGAAGCAACCCATCAAGAAGACGGCGCACAACATGATCGAGAAGCGGTACCGAACCAACCTGAACGACAAGATTGCCGCGCTGAGAGACAGCGTGCCAAGCCTGCGCGTCATGGTCAAGAAGAACTCGAGAGGTGAAGATATCGAGGAAGATCTTCAAGGCTTGACGCCTGCTCATAAATTAAACAAGGTATGTTTTTCTGTGGGTTTGGAGTGATCAGAGGCTGATGAGAGATAGGCTACTGTGCTCAGCAAGGCCACGGAATACATCGCCCACCTCGAGAAGAGAAACAAGCACATCTCGCGCGAGAATGCGCAGCTGAAGGCTAGAGTTGAAGCTTTTGAGATCCTGATGCTCTCGCAACAATCAACACAACAACAGCAACAACAAGCTCAAGCGCAGCAGCAACAGCAGCAGCAGCAACAACAAATCCAACAAGCCCAACAACAGCAGCAGCAAAGACAAGGAGGATACGGCATGATGAGATGACCGTCTTTCAAATTTTGAGATGATCATCTTTTGATTTTTGGGTTGATTTACTGGAGTTTCTCATGAGGGTTGAAGGAGTTTTCATAGTCACGACTTTGGCGTTTACGGAAGGGAGGCAATCGCGACAGGGCAACACGCGAAACCAAAAAGGAGGGAAGGAGTTCTGCAGCATAGCATCATCTTGTTGTGTTTTTTTCTCTTTTTCTGGAAAAGGAAGAAAAAAAAAAAGCGAAATCTGGAAAGGGGGGAGGAAGGGGAGGGGGGAGAATCAGAATCAGATACCCCTTTTTTTCTTTTCTTATATCTATCTCTCTCAAGGATGAGATGAGATGACGAATGGAGATATCCATCCAGGCGTTTTTGTTTTTTGCTACTTCCAGAAGAGGAAAGGGGAGGAGTGGAGTGGAGAAGCGGAGAGAGTCTAATGAGGAGGTCGCTTGCTCGTTTGCCGTTCTTGAAATATATACTTAGCATGCATCGCATTGCATTGCACCGCATCGCACCGCAGCCTTTGTTTTTTTTTTTTGGTTTGTTTCTGCATAGCATCTGGCATCGGCGATTGGCATTGGCACTGGTATTGGCACTGGCGTTGAGCATTTGCTCATTTACTCATCGAGATGAAGATGAAGATGAAGATGAGGTGGTATGATAGAGAAAACAGAAGACACGAAAGAAAAAGATATCCCCTCTCAGATACGTACATAGCTATATAGCCTTAGGGGTTTTTTTTTTAGGAATCACCCAGAATCAAGGCCTTCGAATTGAAGAAAGAAGAAAGATGCAAGAGAGTCCAAGTTTGTAAGAGAAGAAGTGATCTACCTGGCCAAGGCTAAAAAGGAAAAAAAAAAAAAAGGAAATAAAAGGTAACTCGCGAGAGGAGAGGAAAGGAAAGGAAAGAGGAAAAAAACAAAAAGGACAAAAAAAAAAAAGAAAAGAAAAAGGAGAGAGAAATACTTAAGTCGAATTCCTTCTTTCCTTCTCCTCTCTTCTTTTCCTTTTTCTCTTTCTCTTTCTCCTTCTTTCTCTCTTTTCTCCTTCTCTTTCTTGCTTTTCTTGCTGCTGCTGCTGTGTAACCCCTTCTCCTCTTTTCGTCTTTTCCTTCTCCTTCTCCTTTCCTCCTTCCCTCCTCTCTTGGCGACCTACAAACCAACCAAACGATCGTAAAGTCGCCGAGCTCGCTTCGCTTTACGCTTTTACTCTTCACACTCTCGGCTACACGCATACATACCGTGCATGCATACAGTACCGTACAGTACATGCATAGGTAAGCATAAACCTTCCAAGAAATCAGTACATAGAGGAGGGATGGGGAGGAAAGGAAAAAGTTAAAATCAGCCCACTTTTTTTTTGGGGGTTGGGATTTTTTATGTGAGGAGAGAGAGGAGGAGAGATTGGTAGGGAAGGGAGGAGGAGGAGGAGGGGGGAGATGTGTTGGGTTGGGTTAGGTTGATTTGGGAGGGAGGGACGGAGGAGGAGAGGTGGATGTATGCATCCCCTACTCGTAGGTGGAGGGAAGTAGAGGAGTGGACCGAAGCGAAGGTAAGTGCGAGAGGGATAGAGGGATAATAAGGTAGACGAACATCTGGTTGCGCACCCGTGTATCTTTTTTTTTTTTTTTTTTTTTTTTTTTCATCCGCTTGCCTGATTATCTACTCTGCTTGTCTGCTTGTGTGCCTGTGTGCCTGTGTGCGTGTATTTGTTGCATGTTTGTACGTGCGTGATGTTGCTGAATAAAGCGGACATGGTATGGTATGGTATGGTATGGTATGGTATGGTATGGTATGGTATGGTATGGTATAGTACCGAGGCTTAGGCTGTTGTCTACCCCAGGTACGGTAAGCGTACTATAGTAGAGGTAGGGTGGAGATGGGATGGGATGGGATGGGATGGTATAGGTAGGTAGGTACGTTTGTAGTATAGTAAGTGCGTTTGTAGTCTGGTACTATATCCTAAGGTGGGGTAGGCTAGGTAGGAACTAGGTATACCTAAGTAGGTGTGGTGCATGTCTGTTTATGTGTGTTACGTGCGTGTTACATGCGTGCATGCATGCATCTGTTTGTGTCTGTCTGTGTGTGTGTTTGTATGTTTGTTTTTGTGCGTACATGCATATCCGTAACGCAAACGAGTAAATGAATATGCGGTGTATAGCAAAAGCGAGAGGAGAAGAGGGGAGGAGAGGGGGAAATGTTCCGCATATAGCTACAGAGAACAGAGAGCCAACTTTTCTCTTAGAATCTTATACTTTTACTTTTTATCAGACTTGTAATATTACCGCTTTCTTAGGATACTTGCTCAGATCAAAGGCCTTGGTTTACTTCTAGCAGATACTAGTTTCCATATATTTATATAGGGATACGTGGATATACGTATAGCTTCATACGGGGGTTTTTTTTTTTTTTTTTTTGCAAGAAAAAGAGTGTGTCAGTCGACTGTAATCAGTAGGTCGACAGGTATTATATATCCACTCTAGTAATATAACACTCGTTTCGAGGGTATTCATTTGTCTAAGGAGGAAAGAGGAGCTTGTGGAGGGAGGCCTTATATACGCACTAGCGTACCACGTGCCCACGTGACTATCCTTCCAGCGGAGAGAAAGAAGAAAGAAGAGAGAATAGAGAAGGAGGAGGCATGTATAAAGAGCATAGATATTTGATTGACGTCTGGTATCTTTGTATATAAGTTAACCCTCTGAGTATAGAAAGCCGATATGCCCCTCATATACAGATGGTCTCTATAGGAATATCTCATCCTGTCAACCTCACGTATTTAGAACTCGAATCATTCTCGAACCAAAATCCAAAATCTAGAAAAACACTGCTTCCTTCTTTAGTAGTAACCGTTCCCGTTCACGTGTCCAGCACAGCACTCTCTTCCTAGCAGGTTGATGACATGAGATCTCTGATTGCTAGCAATCTGCAGACTAGAATCGCTTAGCTAGCACCTGCTTCTCTCAAACCCCATTCCTTGCCATTGCCATTCTAGTATCCGTTTCTCTGTACACCTACACCCCAAAACCCAGCTGCTGCAGTAGCGGCCTGAGCAGAAGACGCTGAATTACCGCAGTGCTATTACTTAGCCCGCAAATACTTGGGCTCGACATCTTTTAGAACCCAGAATCCAGAACCCAGAACCCGACCGAACAAGCCACGACTGGCAGTCTTTCCCTCATTTTTTCTTCCCCCTTTTTCTTTTCCTTTTTTTGAAATCCACGAGATTGGTCCCGCTCGCCTCGCTATGCTTTACAGAAGCCGAGGCGGTGAGATTTATCCGCTATCGCTCGACCAGTTCTGATCCCCAAGGCCTAAGGTCTACAAAGACGACGAGACCGGATATGTTTGCATCGTCAGGCAGTTTGTCGAGGCCGACCGTCTGTAGGATATCTGGGACAATGTTGATGCATCTCAGAGAAAGATATCACAGACCAGCTGCACGATCTTTTCTCCTAGCTGCGAAAAGTTAGAGCGTCCTTCGATGGCTGTATCGATAGGTCTGCATGCAAAGACCAGCTGTTCAGCTGTTTAGTGATGAGTTGGTGGGTTGCGGACCATAGAGGATGAGACAGAGGTGGAATTCAGCGAGGGTATTATCAGATACCCTCGAACGCTCATAGCAGGGTCTATAGATTGACGTAGTCTGCGAGATGGTTTTGCGTTTGCTGAAGAACCACGAGATTGCCCTGTCTCAATCTTTGGTGATTTCAGCCCTGTAGTAAAAGTATCCTCGTGCAAGGTACGAAGGTTGTTGCGATCTTCGACTGCGAATTATCTGGCTATTTCCCCGAGTACTAGGAATCTGTCAAAGCTCTCTGGCGGCCATGATTATCCGATGGAATTAGCAGTTGCTTAGCATATGAGTGATATAAGTTATATAATTTGGTGAGGCGGCTAGATACAGATTCGGGATCTTTCATCATCGTCATGGCACGTGTATTCCACAACCTATCCCATACTCTCATTTTTCCTTCTTCTACTCGAAAACAATTCCAGCGTGTCATCAATCTCATCCAGAATTCTTCATACCAATGACCAACCCAGCCCGGAGTAGTCTCTCCAGCTCATCTGCATGCCAATAGAAGAGAGCGTGTGAGGTAAGCGGTTTTCTATCCCAGCTCGCACTTGATCTTCTCGTCTTCTTCGCCATGGCAAACCAGAACCGGCGTTGCTAAGCACGTTTGCTTATTATTCGAAGCCAATAAACACAGCGGATTGATTGCAAGTACATAGTTTGCACCCCTCGCGACATTGATCGCGATTGGAAACGGTCAAACGGATTGATGTCTCTACCCGCATCTGCATCTGAATCTTCAAACGAGAAGGTCTCATTAAGCGCCATCGTTGAATCCTGTTGAGAGGGGTCTGACAATATCATCGAGTGAGCTTATTGCGAAATATGAGTCATTTACTCACGCCCGCGAATCCACCTAGCGGAAACTCTAGACATAATAGGGGGAAAGGATAGAAAAAAAGAAAAGAAAAAAGAGAGTTGTTGCACACCACTGGCTCGTACCTCCCACCGTAGATCGATCTTCTCGCGGAGTATCACTTCCAACTATCCCCCCAGAAGAGACGCCGTGTCGGATATACTACGAGTCTGCGACGACTCAGCCAGATAGATCTTGAAAACTACACTTGTCGTCATTCAAGACAGGCCCGTCCAGGTCGTCAGGAGAAGCGATATCATACCACACCACTTAGTGGTTTGATATTGCTGCTCGACGAAAGCTGCTCGATCGGGAAGTTGGGAAGTAGGGAAGATGAATTTACCATACTCCGGTGAAGATATCCGACATTCGAGCCCAGGTAGGTAGGTAGGTAGGTAGGTAGATGATATACCAGACAGACTCGAGGAGCATACTCCCGATTCCCGAACTTCTCGCCATTGCTGGCAAGACTACGTAGTAAGATAAATGCATGTGTATGAGCGGATATAGCTTAGACAACCAACAGCTCCCGTGTAGGTAGGTAGCTGCACGAGAAGCCCCTTGCAATTTATCCACCGTGATATCGCGGGCACTATACCGCGTGGAGAAGCTCAAGTTAGTGAGGCTAAGGATAGGGAGGTTTCTCGCTAGGCCGTGTGTGGAGAATACGGATAGCTGTAGAGGGGAAATTTTGAAATGTGAACGAGATTAGCTTCTATGTATACCTATATCGGTACGTACCTAAACCTCTGTTGGCTACTCTAACCCACTCGGTACAGAATCATAATTATCAGACGACACATCAAATCCCGTGTTTGTTTGGAGGAGAGTGTCAGACTAGGCTTTCTCGCGCTAGTTTGGCTCAACAATGAATGAAAGACCAGCGGCTGGTCTTCCTGCGAGGTGCGAGCAAAGCAAGTCTCAAATGGGGTATATCAGTAAACTCGTCTGAATGTGGCATCCGAGAGTAGTATTCAAACCTAGGTATGAAACTGAAGATCCACCTACAAATTTTACTACCGAGAAAAGCAAATCATAAATTGCCAAGTACTTGACACAAACTGCTTGTATCCATGCCCTTCATCCAAAATAACAGAACAGAAAACGAGTTTAGGAGTACTAGATGCTAAATGATAATCTAACATGCACGCATGACACGACACGACACGAAAGAGTCGCAACATAAGAGGTATCAATCCGTTCCATCCTTGAAGAAAACAATCGAACCGCCAAACCGCCAAACTGCCAAACTGCCAAACCACCACAATGCCTAACATCCATCCAGCCACCTACTCCTGCTAAAAATGAAATTCCCTCCCCAAAGAAGAGAAAAATAAAAAAAAAGTCCACCTTAATCATCCCCAAACCCTGCTCACCTACCCGCATCAAACAAAATCTCAAACCCTGCCGGCTCCAACAACTCGCCAATCCCCATCATCGGCCTCCCCTGTAGCGGGAAGGGCCAGAAGAGAGGATTGTCATCCACCGATACAGGCCGTCCGATGCCCTTCATCATATCGTGCTGCAGCGTATTCGGACAGAACTGGTTGTTCGAGGTCGATAAAGACCGACACAGCTTCTTCATCTTCGCATCGTCCATGTCGCCGGCGGGTATGTTGATCTTCCAATGACGGATGAGAAATTTCAATATGTCGAGAGAGCGGCTCGCGAATCGGTGACAGGATTTCATCTCTTCAAGATCTGCTATGGCTTGTTGAACTTTCTCGGAACTGCTGTGTTCGTTTCCGAGCGTCACGAGGTGCGTGATACTTGATGTCAGCACGAAATAAGGTACGAATGAAGGTGTGCGTCGAAGTGTGTATAATCTCGAGTATGAATTGACCAGCGTTGATATGGCATCAGCAGCTTGGTTGCAGACCTCGCGTGGAGAAATTTCAGAATCTGTCATTTTCAGATTGATAAAAGGTCGGAAGAGTAGGAGGATAGCATAATGATAGTACATACTATACGCATCAGCATCTGACACGTTCAATGCCCAGAAGACTTACTGCGCAAAAAGAACTGCCGGAGTAAAGTTTTGACCGAGTCGAAGAGCTGAAGGGATCCCTTCATACCATCTTAGGTACTTTGTATATACACCCATGAGAATTTTACTTGTCAAGTTGTTCCCGGGGCTATAAAAGGCATATAATTGCTTATGAACAATCTCTGAAAGCTCACAGAATGTTTGGTACACGCTACGAACATTGGACGGCTGCGTACAGCTTCTTTCCAAGGGAATACCTGAGACACGTCATTCTCCATTCTCGAAATAGACGTCCGTCAAACCTACCATCGTCTGTATACGGTATCCACGAAGACTTTTCGATGTGATCCACGATATCTGGTTTTTCGATGAAATTTATATCTTTTGAGAAACAAGGTAATCGCCCAATGGAGAGAGACCAGGCTCTGGTGACAAGTTAGAAGATACAAAGGACTGAAACGATGCGACGTACTGATCGAGAGAGAAGGCCCCCCAAAAGGTTGCTGCGCGAACAAATCTATCCTCTACTGATGTTTTACCGTCGTTCCTAAATTGATCAAGATGTAAGCCCATCTCAATCGTTAGTCGGATAGCTTGGCCCGAAAGATATACACTATGGCTCGACCTTCCACAACTTGCTTCTCGAATTGACATCAAACCCATGGCCTGAATTGTTGTCAAACGGTGGCGATCCTCTTCTTTATCTAACAAGTACTTTGCCTCGGCAAAGAAGTGATCTCCAGCGGTATTAGGATCATCAGGAACTACACGAGCCCTCGCTTGCATCGAGAACCGGCAACCAAGCGCAAGGATAGCATTCACGAGTAGAGAAGAGCAGTTGGTGTGTCTGCCCAACCTGAAATCTTCCAAGAAGTGCTCCTTGCTCAATGAAGCAAACGTTGGATATTCCCAGCAGAAGTACAAAGCCAACAGATGCTCCACAAATTCCGTATCCGACGTGATACTGGTCCAAGATGACATGTAATCGGGATTGGTATACGTCTGGTTTTCCATCCCAAATTCAGACCCGAGAATAATATCTTGTCCTTGGCTCCGCGCGCTGAGTATCGCGTTACTGGACTCGCCTGTTCCTGCCGTCTGCTCGTGCGAGACCCCGATGATGGGCACGAGACTTTGCTTTGGAACGTTATCTGGAGACCAGTTCATCACGTCCCCTGGCTCGGTTATGGCTGCAAACGCTGCCGGCGACCCCTCACTTGATGGCCACGAGCTTGGGATGGGCGGGTTCGAGAAATTGGACGTTGGCATTTGTGCTCGCAAACCCATCTCGTATGCGTCGTTGAGCGTCATATCCGTCAGAGGTGCTCCCAGAATCTGGGCTGAATGCATGGCGCTCCTGATCGCATCTTGATCGCTGGCCCGCTCATATGATGTGACATTAGATTCCGACGGAGATTTGCTCAGCCTTAGCTTCTCGACCGATTCTGATATGGCCTCTAAAGATTCTCCCTTCCTCAGCAGGTCCAGAACCACATCTGCTTGTGGGATGCTGGATAAGGCCGCGAGCACACTATCGGACTGCTGTTGATGTTTCCGCAGCTGCTCGATCTCGGCACGCATGTTCTCTTTGGACTGTCGCACGGGAACTTCGTAGATGCAGTCGGCCGACTTCTGGGAGCGACACCTTGCGCAAGGTCTCTGCCCGTCGCATTTTGCTCTCTTCTTACGACACTCGGTGCATGCATTGGGCGTCACCAGGCCGAGGCCTCGACTGCGCTTCGAATTGCCGGCCGTGTCATCGCTTGCAGGTTTCTTGGGGCCGATGGGGTTGTTGCCGTCCATGCTCGGCTTGTAAGGTGGAGTGGTGGTGGTGCGTGACTGGATGCCAATGAGAGTCGGTGGGAAAGGGATACATTGGAGCTGCTGAGGTGGCCGCGGGTGGTCTTGTAAAGAGCGATACAGGTGCAGTACGGCTCTGAGGTGGTGGTGGTGGTGGTGGTGGTGCTGTGGAAGGCGACGCAGGTCATAAAATTCGAGTTCGGGCTGGCGTGTACGGTCTTGAGATCTGACCTTTAGGAGTGACGTCAATGTGCCCGTGCTGGAGCGACTTTTTTGCGACAAGCACCTTTGGCGACCCCTCGGACCCTGTAGAGCACCCTGCAACGCCTGTAATGCCTGTAATGCCTGTAATGCCTCCACTACCGTGGAGCAGCACCCTGTACGAGACCCTGAAAGCAACTGTCACCCTGCTGCAATGCCACCGGAGCCATGTTCCGGCTGAGGTGTCTAGGATCTGCGTCTGGGGATGGTGCTGATCTGGTCCCCGTTGAGCGTAGGGGAGGCCCGGGCTATCAGCTGTCATCTGTTTTTTGCTAATAAGGTGCCCGTCAGACGCCATGAGTTCTCGGCCCTTTAATCTGGGGAAAGGGGATGGTGATACTGTAGTGCTGTAAGGAGGTGGCTATTGTAACTAACTGCAGCTCGTCCCTGGGTAACGGGGGCTAAATATTGACGCTGCAGATCTGGTGCCAAATCAGTGAGCGATGGTTATATTTTGATATAAGAGAAATATGCAGTTGACCGGATCCATTGGCAGTTACACAGCATAGGCCTGTCCTCAGTCCATTTCCTGATTCATGGCCAAGGTCTCGACATTTCTCCAACGTTCTGCTCCACTATTATATTGCTCCCATCTTCGATCCAATGCCTCCATCTACCTATCGTCTCTCCCCTTGACAACATCATGAGTCATGGTCGTGAAATGGCAGTCTTTCTTTTATCCAGATGTAACTTTGCCTGGGGGTCGACCATTGATATCTTCTCTAAATCTGATATCACCCCATCGATGATATGCTTCCGGTTCGGCATGCGCCGGTGGCACATCTTAAGACCGAGAGAAGCAAGCAATATCAAGCCCGAAACTCCAACCGTGGCGCACTTGAAGTCTACGAGCACCTCCAAAAACTCATGATACGGCCTTGGTTGATGGGAGCAGCTTTCACTTCCCCGAAGCCTTGCAGTGGGCCCAGAACAGCCAGAAGATGCCGACTCTAGAGGCATGCAGGTTGGGGCAACGATTTCCCAAATTCATTGCATGGCCGTCAAATTCTCTAGACCTTCTATGTGCGTCATGCTTGCAAGGATGCTGGGAAGGAAATGCTTTTTTAGTACAATATGTGGTCGGCAGTAACAGGACGTGCTTCGGAGTGAACCGTCTGCCACTAGACAAGGTAGCAAGTGCAGAACACGGAACTGTGAACCGTACCAATCTTGATTGCAGCGAGCTCCTTAGCTTAGTTATCAGGTCGTAGAAGAGACGACTATGTTTTTTTTCGCAATCCCATTTTCTATAATCTTTACGTGCTTTGTTATCATTTTTGCTAATTTTCTCCTGCAGTTAATACGTACGCTTTAGAGATAAAACTCGGTTGACTTTCTGTACAGACTAGAGAAGCTCTAAACCAGTCGATGTTTTCTTCCGCTACTTACCTACTTAGTTCATGCGGGTAGAAAAACCCATGTCTGGTTGCCTAGCATGTGCACTCGTTCCCTCTCAAACAAGTGGCAAAAGCACTCAAGAAAGTTGGAAAACTCACAGTTCTTCGAAAGCCCTCCAAAGTGAAATACTAAGATCCCTGAAGCTCATATGGTAAACTTTGAGCATGACTCCGGATGAGTCCTGAGATTCTCAGGATTAAGATAACCAGCTAATTCGCTACACTCCTCTATTTGTACCTTACAACCAGCAATGAAATGTTAATCCGCAAACTAGTACCCGACAACCCAGCCTTCTTTACTTGAATCTTGAGGTTTCATCTATACAAGCAAAATGGCAGCATGTTGCAAAGAGGAAATATGGAGCTTCATGTGGATGGTAACGTCTTATGACAAAACTGCCCCGTGTGTTTTCGAAGTTTCCTCTTTGAAATTTTGCCGGTTTTATTATATTATGACGACAGCCATCCATATATCACGTCATGCCTTACCGCCCCACGGGCGGTAAAGGGCCACTGTTTAAGCAATGAAAGTTATTTATGGTTTGTTGAGAAACCACGAAGTTAATATAGTTTATACATTGTACGTCTCCTCGATACTTGTTACAGTTATAAGACAATTGTAGAGAGCTCAGAAAATCCGATGAACAATTTCGATGCAAAGATTTCAAATGTATAGTATATCTACCTGATACACACCTTGCACTTGATTTCTTTTGTATGGGTGAGAGGAATCATGGATATATAAAAGTAAGAGAGTTCCCGGCAGAATTGAGTAGTTTTAAGTCCCAGAGCCTGTCTCCAGAACGATTCCTAATCTACAACCTGTTTACTGCGCCTTGAAAGAACTAACGAGCGCTTTCAAAAGCGTTATACCATTATACCAAGTGCATTTGCCAGACGCTTCGACAATATTATCGCCGTGCAGTGCAGAGACTGGGATGATAGGTATCCTATTAACGCGTTTTTCATTAATACATGCCTGTCATTATGACTCAGGTGGTATCAACATACCTGGCTGCATCGATGCCATTCTTCTCCGAAAGAGTGATCAACTGCTGAGCGGCTTTTTTGAATTCTTCTTCTGACCAATCAAACGCATCCCTACTATGTTAGCGGAGAGAACATCTTCAAGAAAGACGACACACATTTTGTTAAGCAAAACAATGACCTTTTTGGCGTGGCTCACCGCGTCAGCTAAGATCCGGTGCTTATCTGTTTGGATTAAATTATTCGGAGCTGTCACTAAGATAATACAATCTGCTTCGGCGCTATATCCGTCTGATTTGTCAGAATCCAAATCTTTCACAGGCGGTGTTCTCTCATACCGAGTATAGTAACATGGTTCCGCCCGGGAGTATAAAACTTTGGAGTGATATTCAACTCTTTCAGCCATTCCTTTGCCTGATCAAACCGGTACGGGCTTTCTTCCAATGCCTGCATCGTCATCATATCTATGCCCCCATACTAGATATTTATCAGCAGGCACTACTGTAGAGGGATGTATATTGGACCAGACTTTGAACAGCATGCTACCTATGATGGCAGCTTTCCCCGCACCAGATTCTCCCAGGACCACAAGAGTCTTCTCATGCACGCTTTTCATAGGAGGAACAAGTCAGCGAACTATCCTCTGCTGCAACTAAGATTACATCACACTTCATGTTGAGTACTGCTTTGAATGTAATACTACAAAAATAGTTTTGTTTTATTCTCCTGTTTGGCGCTTTTGTTGCACTTCTGCCCCGCCTTTTATGAGCCGAGTTGAGACGAGATTTTGTGGTTTGCAAAATCCTTTGGCTCCACGATTGATTTCTAAGTTGAAAAAAACGGAACGGAACAACTAAAAACAGAATTCAGAGAGCAAAAGCTTACAGGTCTTTAGCGAAGCATCTAAGAATTTCAATGGACTATACATCCTAGAGATGTAAATATAACACAGGCTTAAATCCGAGTAGAAACAATTAAATCCGCACTGCTTAATTCCGTTTTGTATGCTATAACTGTCTCCAGCTATCGACTATAAGAGCCCATTGATGACCTTGGCTTGATGCAGAAATGATTTTAGGTTCGTTATCTTTGATTGACCAGGTCACTTATAGTAATAAATAATAAATCTGGACTTACTTTCAACTCGTCAAAACTCGGTATTTCGTTGCCATCTCCGAAACACCACTTGAGAAAACAAGGGTTAATGAGTCTGAATATATCTTCAAGATTTCCAGTCAGTAAAAGACACTGTGTGTATTGTTGTTCATCTTCCTGTTTAAGTAAACAAATAATCCCCCCCGCTAACAACAGCTACAGACTCCCCAGCCCTACCTACCCACAGTATGGCCACCCAGAACACCCAAGTCCTCGTCCAGAGAAAAGGATGCCCCCCAGTGACCACACACGTAGCAAAACCGACACTAACTGAGCCGAACGAGGTTATGATCCGCCTCAAAGCCATAGCCATAAACCCGGCCGATTGCAAGATGATTGACCAGGGGCACAGAGTCACTTCATGGCCACTCGTACCAGGCCTGGACGGGGCCGGCATCGTCGAGGCGGTAGGAGAGAAAGTGAAGAATCTGGCGCCTGGGGATGAGGTATTAGCCATCTTCACGGCAGGCGATCGAGGGGCGTCGTATCAGAAGTTCGCCGTGGTGTCGGAGATGATGGTAACGGAGAAGCCGACGACATGGTCGTTTGAAGGAGCTGCGACTTTAGGGTATATGCTCTTTCGAGTCCTCATCCTTTTAGTGAGCCGTTTGGATATATGAAGCTAATGTATTCTTGTCCCCAGAGTATGCTACCTCACGGCCGTAGCAGCGCTGGGAATCGGCTTGAAAGTCTCACTGCCATTCCTCCCGTGCGGACCAACGACTGAGTTCAAACCCACCTCCGTTTTGATCCTAGGTGGCAGCTCCGCACTAGGTGCCGCCACAATTCAACTTCTTCGTCTCGCGGTCCCAGAGTGCACCATCTTAGCGACCAGCTCGCCAAAGAACCATGACCACCTCACCAATACTCTCGGTGCCGATGCGGCTTTTGATCGAAACTCGGCCTCGTTGGTCATGGATATCAAGTCGGCAACCCCGGGATCTCGAGGCGTCGATGCAATTGTTGATGCTGTTGGTGCTGGTAGCACCGAAAGACATGTTTTTGAGGCGTTTGATAATGACGGACCTAAGAGGTATGCACAGGTATGGACCGGTGACGACGAGATTCGAGTTCCCAGCGGTGTGGAATCTATCTTGTTTAGAGGTCGAGATCTATCACAGATGCAAGGCGGCAGGAACATAATGGTAGCATTGCAGACGTTGCTGGAGGAGGGTAAGTATAAGTTGCCTCTCCCAGTACATAAAGTGGGTGATGGGTTTGGGGCGTTAGAAAAGGGTCTAGAATTGATGCGTGAGGGTGTTAGTGGAGAGAAATTGGTGGTTACGATATAGAATTGGCGAGCGGTAGCTACACAGGTGTATTTCATCGATATTCAAGAGATTTTGTAACAGCGTAGTGGAGTTTGCGGCAAAAGGCCAACCGTATAGTTTTCTCATACAGCTCTTTGCAACTCTGAAGAACCTGGAAAATCCAAGTGGTCGAGAAGGTCACAAGTACAATGGATCAGTGCCACAATCAAAAGAAAGCCGGCTGACGAAGATCATTGTTAATCTTGCTAGAAATCTACCCAGTGTCTATTCACAGAGAATATAATATTATGCATGAGCTTTGTAAACATTTGACGACAACTTATTAGCACAAGCATATCACCATAACTCAAGAACCAAATCTGCTCATCTACTTACGCCGAGTAATGCCTTGACGATTTCCGGGTACCTCGCTGCATAGGATAGAGGAGTTCGTCCACTATTGTCTTCAGTGTCCGTCTCAATCCCTTCAACTTTCAGTAGCTGCTGGACAACAACATGATACCCGTAGCCTGAAGCGAAAGACAGAACAGTCCGTCCATTCGTATCTTTTTTATTGACATCCACAAGTCCAGAATCAAGCAAGACCTGCATGGTCTTGGGAGCTTCCTTGAATAGTGCCCAGGCTAGTGGCGTCCATTCATCCACGTCTATTCCGTCGACTCCTTCGCGGTCATGCTTAATCAGGTATTCAATTACCTTATCGTGGGCACCCGAACAAGCCCACGAGATGGCGTTGCGCCCGTCATTGTCCTTCCTGGATACATCGAACCGCTGGCTACGCCTCAGGTACATCGTCGTTTCTAGATGTCCATTTCCTGCAGCCCAAGACAATGCGGTACGGCCATTCATGTCTGGTTCATGAGCTTGGAGACCTTCAAGATCCATAAGACACTTCACAAGCTCAAGCGCGCCAGCGGAGGCAGCCCAAGAAAGAACGTTTCGACCGTACCTGTCTATGTGATTTACAGACACACGGTTGTCTGCAATGAGCATATGGAACACCTTCAAGGTCTTCGCATTGACAGACCAGAAGAGGGGTGTCCATGACTTAAAGTCTGGCGTATCTGGCTCGATTCGTTTGTGTTGTAGAAGCTGCTCGACCAATTCCACAAAGCCGTTGCCAGCAGCTATAGAAAGCGCACTTCGACCATCCGCCCTTGTACAGTTGACTCGATAGCCTTCCTCTTCCGAGAGAAGCCCATCACCCTCCAAGAGCAATTTGGCCACATCTAGTCGGTTGTTTTGGACGGCGGCAATGAAAGAACTCTGGTTATCGACAACCTTCGCATCCGGGTTAACATTCCCTTGCAGAAGAAGATTTACTGCCTCGCAGTGTCCCATTCGCGATGCCCAATAGATAGCACGCGATCCTATTTTTGATTCTAGGGGAAGACCCTTTAATAATAGAGTCTCTAACGATGGGATGTGGCCAAAATAACTCGATGTAACTATCGCAACGAAATCTCGCGGACACACGCTCATTTCAGCATGATGCCAATAAAAGCGAAACCAATTCAGTCCCTGGATACTACTTGTATCTGATAAGAGAAGGGCATCCTGTCGCAGTTGAGGTGTACTTATAGACGAAGCCGATGAAAAGTGTCTGGCCCAATGCCTCGCAGAATACTCGTAAAACGGGTATCGGTTCTGAATAGATTCACAAGCTTCTGTCTCAAAAGCCGAGGGATCCTTGAAAATAATGTCGTCCCTAAGGTCGAACATGTCCAAGAGATGAAAAGAAGAATCCTCGTCCATAAACCTTGCTACGGGAGAGGTTGGCGAGTATTCGATATTAGCTTCAGCTTGCGAAAAGAGATCTACTCTGAAATTATCAAGCAAAAGATAAGAAGCACAACCCTCAGCTAATAGTAAACTTGCTCTACAAGGATCAATACCGTACATGGGCGAGAGTGGATTGTCTGTTTGAGTCGAGAGAGCTTGAAGAAACTCTTTGAGTGACTGGTGGACTAGATAGATGCGAGAATTTCGGATTCTAATCAGTGGACCTAGAACACCCTCAATGGTTTCCTGGATGTTTGGCTGTGCATCTTCCTCGATAGCGGCCAATGTGCGGTGATGATCTTGCATCGCAAGTAAGATTCGCATTTCGTCAAGAGTTAGCGGTCTCGAGCTACCGACAAGGAAATGTAGAAGCTTTGTGGCGAGATGTTGGTAATGTGGAGGAATACGATAGAGAAAACGTTCGTAGGTGGCTGTTAAACTCATCGGCAACTCGTCGATGATGCGTTTGAAATCCTTTTGCGATGCTAGAAAACTCTTTTCTAACAGGTGAAGTACAAGAGTAACCCAAAGAAAGGTTCCATCTGCTCTTGAATTTAAAACACTTTCGAGGTATATCCTCACCTCGGGCTTACATCGAGTTCGCCTAGCGATGCTTTCGACTTTCGTCTGTATAACTAGTCTCAGGTCTTGTTCGAGATAATTCTGAGAAGAATCGATTTCAAGGAGGTTATTGGTGTAATGGCGTCCTATGAGAGGCCGGCTTGTTACAAGGAATTTGATGCAAGGAGTAGTTGAGTTAGGTGATTGGGAGTTACTGATGAATCTGATAACGTTTTGTAGAAGTCGATCTCGTGTTGATTCTTCACATTCATCAATTGCATCAATAATAACACTGACAGGACCGACTCGCTTGTCGCTAGCAATTGTTACGAATATTTTCCAGAGTTCGTCAAGATTGTGTTCAAACTGTGGTCCTTGGACATCGTACACAGCCTTCACATATTTTATTAGCAATCTGCGTCGAATGAGAAGCTGGTGAATAAGGCTTCTAAGAATAGCCATAGCATCCCTTTGTGTGTTAATCTTCTCGTCACAGAAAAAATAGCATTCCGTAGTACTTATGGCTGGAGATATTTCGCCTGCGCCGACATATTCCAAAATGTAGGCAGAAAGAATTGTTTTTCCACTTCCAGGGCAGCCACTTAGCCATAAGACGCAACTTTCGTTTTGCAAGCTCCATTGCCGGTACTGCGGGTCAGATAATATCCATCGACAAGTACCTTCCACGCGACTTGGAAGAGAAGATTTATACTCTGCTACATTCGAGGTGTTTTGAGTTAGAAGTATAATGCACTTCCGGTCGGTATCGTTCATGGCTTAGCATTTTTCAGCTATCTTTCACAATAACCAAGAGCTGGTTTTTACATACAATAGGTAGAAGAGGATGATACTGTTGCCTGACTCGGAGGCCTAGCAATCAGATTGGCGAGCTCCTTGTCCTTCTCGAGTATAGCCTCGTCCCTATTCTTCTGCAATTTAGATACGAGAATCTGAATCTCGCTTAGAATCTGCTTGTATCCTTCATCTTCTTTGTCTGTAAATCGGCACATGGACATGTGGTTCGCATTGATGGTTTGAATTGGCTCGGTAGTAGTGATCGAAGAAGAGAAAGGCTCCACAACCTGTAGAGAAATATGAGTAAATGGTTAAGGAAGAGATTCTTGGGCTCTATTGTGAGAACTAACTCTCTCGTTTAGCTTTAAATAGCTGATTCCTATCACTCCTTTGGCTTCTTGGAACGTCAAAGCCTTGAACAAACGATTCTTCTGTTCATAGAGTTTCATGAAACGCTCGTGGACAAGTTCAAACTCGGCGCCGTTGACCTGAAGTGCCCTTATGTTCTGATCTGATGTATCGAATCCCGAAACAGAAACAATTTTTCTAACAACCTCAGCAATCCCAGCCTTGCTGCTACCACGATGCGGAGTTCCGAGAAAAATAATTGCCTCCGTTGACGTATATATTTCGAGAATGGCGGGGTCGAGATCTTCGGCAGCGCGGTTAAGGACCTGTAAACGTATCAATAACGAATTTCACCTTCTGAAGTTACCCAAATAGTAGGCTGTATCCTTCTTCAGTGCACTCACTTCCTTCACGATAATTCCTTGGGATGGTGAGCTTGGATAATTACTTATAGAGCTGTGAATGAGCCTTACCACCAAGAGAATGTGCTATGAATATGAAGTTTCTTCCTGGCTGTTGAAGAGTTTAGTTCAGAGCTAAGCTGAGGCGGGGGAACTTACATGTTTTAACCTTCGAACCTTTAATGCGTGTAGGAGATTCCTAGCATGTGCAAATATATTGCTTTGGTTTGTTGGCCCTCCGAAAAAATGAGAGACTTTTGAATCATAGCCCCACGTTAAGATACCCGAGTTCACACAATCCTTTGGAAGTAGATCCTGTGGCCAAAAAACCTCATCTGGTTCACGTAGATGCATATTCTTCGATACTTCTGATCGTTTTGGCGAGAACAGCTTCTTGAATCTTCGACTCGAGCTCCTCCTACCTGTTGCCTTCCCTTCGTGTTGTTCAGTCTCAGACTTCTTTTCGCATGCCCATGTTTTCCGGGGATGGCCTTGTAAACCATGGACAAAGACAATACTACAAATGTAATTAGAAGGC
The DNA here is from genome assembly GCA_029641185.1 of Pseudofabraea citricarpa. Lineage (NCBI taxonomy): Eukaryota > Fungi > Ascomycota > Leotiomycetes > Helotiales > Dermateaceae > Pseudofabraea > Pseudofabraea citricarpa. The sequence goes on from JAPWGK010000004.1 coordinate 139,106, forward strand.
CGATAGAGTTAGATAGGAATTAAGCTTACTCTACAATTGCATCTTCACTATCATACAGAATAGAGAAACCTATCTCGTTGATTCCAGACATGGTCTTTGTTGGCTGGGTTTCCTGTTGGATGAATCCGTTAGCGCCGCATGGACGGGGTATGTTGTAAAAGTACAATATTCATTTCCCTTCATGCTTAATATGGGAGATCTGGACTCTGTTGAATTGTATTTGATAACGATTTGGTTCTTTATTGAAGTATAAATAGGGGGTATCAGCTTCTAGAGTGTGAAGTTGGAGAAGAAGCAGAATTGCGGCCACACAAATTGGACATACAAACGGCCCAAATGCACGGAGCGGCGAAAGGATAATCCTTTACTGCACTGTGCAGTATGACTAGATTTCACCTTTTCCCGCCTATGCATAGCTCCAGATTATAGAAGTATTCATCCATTAGATACTATCCAGTCTATCCTTATCAAACTAAGTCTTTGTTGAATTATTGAGTTTTGGAAGAATTGAGCTGACTCAGCACGAGTAATGCTCACTAGACTCATACCACGGGATGGGCCGAAATCCTGCTAAGAAAGCCACCTTGGTAGTATACCACGTCTATAATGAAATGGAAGGCGTGGTTCGTACGCAATTACCTTTTGAAAGGTATAACCAAGGTTTGATTTGGTGAAGTATGTAGTCACGTGTCTCATTTATCAGGGTGGCGAAATTGGTACAAGCCAGAGAAAAGAGAGATACAGAATCTGGAAAGGGTAGCACAAATGCCCTGACCAGCCTGTGTATTTCTATCACTTCATATACAAGCTGCAAATAACCTTGGATATATTCAAAAGTAAATTCGTCAAATCATCGAGAGTCTATCAAAATCCAATCCAATCAACCAAATCGCTGAATAGTTGATGCGAGACAAGAATCAAGAGTCAAGTAAATCGCTCTCCCATCCCACACCAAGAAAATTCCATCCATCCAGAAACCCCAACAAACAAAATAACAAACACAAGGATATACGAGATGCAGGAGCGCTATGCAAGTCATAAATTACAGCCGTTCCGTCGTGCCGCTAGATGATTCATAACCAATTCATGACCCATCGATATCGCTTTTTTATCTGTATCTTCGCCCTCCTCTACCATCGTAAATAATCTCGCGTTCAATAATGCGCTCGTCGTCATATTTGTCAAATCGTGTACTCCTCCATGCTTCTTCTCGCTCGCGCTCATATTCAAATCGTTCTCGTTCCCGTCTTTCCATTCTCTCACGCTCTCGAGCAATCTCGGCAATACGGTGCTGTCGTTCACGCCGAATACGCTCGGAAAGTTGAACAAGTTGAAGTACATCCTCCTGTCTCTTGTTAGCATATTGGATTATTAGGCAACCGGGAAACTTACGTATCGGAGATATTGGATCACATAATAGAAATACTCGGTCTCCTCAAAATCATAGCCCATTTCTTCAATGGCCTCGCGCACAACAAGATCTTTTGTGATTTCCGTCCAGAGATCCCCGATTCTGTTTCTTGGGCCTCGGGGCAATCCAACACGTCGATCGTTGGTGGTTGTTTCTTCAATCCTTTCGTACTCTCTCTCATATACACCACCACCTCCTGGGGCTCTTTGGTTGTCAGATGTGCGAATAGAGATATCCATGCCTGTTGTCTCCTTATCTCTTCCGGAGGAAGAGTCTCTATCCGATATGCGTTCCCTTATTGGTTCCCGCTCTCGCTCAGGAATGAACTTGGAACGACGTACACCATTGTAGCGCTGCCAGGTTATTTCCTCGGAACCCCCACCAACACCATCCATACGTACACGCTCGGTTCCCGGAGGAACGTCTACAATGGACCAGTCTTTGGTGGCACCATTGTAGGCTTCACCAATATATGCTCTTTCCTGGTTCTTACGAGCATAGTATGCCGCTTCGTCATCGTTGTCCCGGAGGTCAATCTTGACTCTTTCCCTCTCCCTTTCCCTGCCCCAATCAGGGCGGGCATCTATGCTCTTCCTCCTCGACAAGGTAACTTGCGTATCCCGTACTTTGAGCTTGTCCCTTTCTGACTCATAGATATCCTGTTCATCAAAGAAATCTGGTCTGTGTCGTCGGGGAGGCTCGGGAGTGAGAGCACGAGGGCGAGTGGTTTTAGTTATATCTACCTCGGTATTGCCGCGTGACGTATATATGTCTATCTCGGTTTCCTTGCTCCGGCCAACGGCAGAACGAGGAGGTGGGGGTGGAGAGGGAACCTTTGGTCGCTCAAAACCTATATTAATGTTAGACAAAAGCCGCTGCAGACCAAAAATCGGTGTTCATACCATGATCAATGTGACGATGATGAGTGATAATTTCCTGGTGGATCGGTGGAGCTCGAACAATCTGTGGCGGAGGAGAGGGTGAGGGTGAGAGAGATGGTAGGGAAGGCTGTATTTCTTCCCGCTCCACAATTCTTGTACGTACACGTTCCATGGGCGGAGGAGAAGGAGTTCGCGGTCTCTGTCGCTCAATAATCCGCTCCCGGATATGGACGGGTGGTGATGGGGATCGTTCCCGTCTGATCTCTCTCGTCTCAATTACTCGTCTGCTCAAGCGATCTGGTGGTGGTGAAGGTGGTTCCCGTTCAACGACACGAGTTCTGAATCTCTCCTCACGGAACTGGGGTGGGGAAGGCGATCTCTCGATAATCCTCTCGCGAACGACACTGCGTACTGGCGATGGTTCTCGTCTGGTGATCTCTCTGGTTTCCACCACTCTTCGTACCGGCGAAGGTGATCGTTCTCTCCTGAATACTTCTCTTGACTCTGTGACTCTCCTGACCTGAGACGGTGTTCGATCCCTCCTGTAAACCTCCCTGGACTCGGCAACTCGTCTCACGGGCGACAGAGATCGTGGTCTTCGCTCCAACGGTCTGTTAAATGTCTCCGTCTCTCGTTCCCGCAGAACCATGGGTCCGCTTGGTTCGGGTCTGGTGAAGTCATCGTTCAGGAAGGCTGGCCGGTTGTCTCGCTCACGACGAACGTAGGTATCCTCTTCATACTCTCGTTCTCTTGTACGGACAGGAGCCCGTACAGGTGGAGCTTCCTCTCGATAATAGGTATCACGCTCCTCATACTCGGCCACGCGACGGGGTCCTCCGCGGACAGACATTCTCTCTCTCTCTCTCGAGCGGTGAGGTTCAAGGTCTAGCCTCTACTGCACTCTCTCTATGCAACAAGCGACGCAAAATCGAGGGATAGCGAGCGGGCGGCGAGAGCATAGGCATATATCAAGAAAGATCAACAAGGCCGCAAAACAAGTCGTGAAAGCAGTGAAGAGTGTTCGTCTGTTCGCATGTGGGATGACGATATGGAGGGGTTGGTATGTCGTTGGGTATCGTGTCGAGCGTCTGCTGCGGTGCGCTGTCACAGGCTCGAATCCCTGCGAGGCCCACAGTGAAACCGGCTGGACCAGACCCTGTCGTTGGCCCGCCTAAGCAGGATGTCGATGCCAACTTGGTCACAGCTGCGGTGTGATGGGCTTTTTATGGTTGCGGATGTCGCATTCTGATGTAATCGGACAGGAGAGCAGCGCTGAAAGTGGGAAATCTGGGACGGCAGTTATAGCGCAGTGCCTATAACAGAACAAGAGATGGACGGAATGGGGGGAGCTTCTGGCAGTCGACCTTCCGTTTGACAGCGGCTGTTCCTGATCCCAAATGCACTGGTTGTGGTTGTGTGGCCGCGACCGAGAACACCAAGACGGGCGGGAGGGGGAGGAAGAGGAAGAGGCGAGGAGGGGAAGCGATGCGATCTAGAGTTTCTTGGGCGACGACTGCTGATATCACGTGGCCAGCTGAGATGAGACATCAGATCGAGGTCACCGAGTACTGGTCGGGGCCCAACGATGAACCGAGCAGCGTTGTAGCTTTCTCACCGAGCATCCTGTTCCCAATTTCACAAGCCCAAACCAGTCACTTGCGTCGATGCAAGTCAGCACCAGATACACCGAGTGGTCCATCTGATCCGGGTTATCACTGGTTCATGCACTGCCCTCTGGATCTCGAAACATATCTTTCTTGCTTTCCCCATATCTTTTTGATCCTTTTCAAAATCCCCCTTCTTCTGTCACGTTATCAGATAAGGCCAGATGACTTGATGTTCTATTGTTCAGCTGCATCTTGGGATCAAGTGGGAGATACAGGAGACTTCTTCTATGCCTCTTGAATTCTTTGCCATGTTATACAGATTTACTGATAGGAAACTCACACCCGAAATCTTCCTTTCGTTTGACGATACGTAGTACCCAGGTATCAATCATTGAAACTAATATGATTGGCTCAGCTACTCAACTACGTAGTACTTCTGAGGAGATAACTCCACGTATGCAATCCACGTGACTATCGCGTCACCAAAAAACATGCAAAGTCGACTTGGTACCCCACAACCACAAACCATGGAGGAAATTAGACCAAAACGATTGCAGGGATGGTTTTGTGCCTGCAGCATATACCCACAAGTGCTCCGGGAACTGCATTTTGAAATATGGCGTCAGGTGATGAACGGTTCTGAGTGCCAAGCTTTCAAGTTGTTTTATAGAAGATGATTTGAGCATCCAGAGGTTGCTATTAGTACTTCCTCACAATTATATAGAGTTATATTATACGAGTCATTCAAGCATCTTAAAGCTATAAAGGGTGGGTTTTCACTTTCTAATAAACTTGAACGTGTTCTTCGGTAAGAGACAATTACCAAAAAAAAAAGATCAAGAGAGAATGAAAAAGTATTTATCATTTTATATTTGTTATATGGCCAAGAGCAAGGAAGTTAGAACTCCGAGCTTTTATGTCTATAGTTATTAAGAAGCTTGCGATAACTTAAACATAATAGTATTTTGAAAGTGCATAGGTAGTTCATCTATGTCAAATATGATTTACCAAAAATACATAAGAATCAATGGACAATCAACCATTTGAAAGCAGTGAGTAACTAAAAGACAAGTACAAACTGAAGATAAACAATATCATCAATGCAGATAATAACTAGGAAATTGTTTTTTTATTAGAATGTATATAAGAATAATTTCAAATGCTCTTATTCAAAGCGTGCTTAGATACTTTTATCTCAAGATCTACCCAAATACTCAATAGTAAGCCAGGCAGTTCTACATATATTGAATAACCATAAGCTTATAGTATATTTTAATACCTTATTAATTTACTAGAAATGTATAAGCAACCGTTGTTTATTATTGTATAGAAAGTCTTTTGTAATATAATTTGTAATACAACGTCATCCGTCAAATAAATGGGGCATCAAGTGGATTGCTAGAATGGACTATCAGCAGGCAAGTATAACAATCAATAGAACAACTTATAATACCTAGGTTTATGTAGGTGCTCTAAATAATTAGCCGAAAAAAATTCGCCCTGTAAGCATTACAGATTTGGATACTCAAAAGGAAAGAGGCGGTTGGATAGCTTGAAACACTTGAAAGTTTAATATAGAAGAGGTTCTATAAAAGCAACACGATTTCACCTGGTTTGTCCCTATTCAAGCCAATGACGATCCCCAATCATGGATCACAGATCGTCTGTCAGCAAGCGATAGGCTTTGCTATCATTGGCTCTCCTTTTATACCCCTCCACCACTGTATGCGGCTGACGGGTCTTACCGTATACACAATAGCGAATTCTTAAAATAAACCTCTTCAGCTTTGTTCTGTAGAATAGGTCCCTGATGTCGCAATCGAAGTTCTCTCTGCGCTCTTATTACAGTGTCTTGTCTGCATGCTCTCATGTTAGGCAAACGAGTTGAAGATGGAGTCGCGAAATTCGTTCAGTTCCTACCGGAGAGGATCTACCGATGCTGGGTTGAGAAGTAACTTCGAACCGAGTACATCGGTTGATTGCCTGGTTGAAAGTCCGAGGGTAAGTGTTTCCGTATCCTCTCGGTAGAGCTTGTCTGATTTGATTCTTGGTAGCATCAAGCACAAGCTGAGTCAGTACACACTGAATCCGCAACAGTATCATCACAGCACTATATGACTCCAAGAGACGATGAATCACAACAACCAATCAAAGATTCGTCTCCAGTATGGCTTCGAGCTCTTTCTACTTCCAAGTTCTTTGGGAATATCTTCAATAGAGGAGATGGACGCGAAAGTCAATTACCAGAAGACCTCTATGATCATATCGATCGACCACGACCGTTGAAGAAACCAGATTACGACCCTTATCAACTGCACTTCCCACCCAAAATCTTCCCAGCCCCAAAGCAGTCTTGGTATAATATCCCCACCAAGGATGATGGTTCAAATTCTTGGCCGTTCTCAGAGATCTGGCCTGCAGAGTACTTTGTTGATATCCGAAAACACCTACCAGTTTTCGCGGTCATGTTTATCCTGACCGGGCTTCCTGTGTGTCTTGTGCAGCGTTATATGTATCCAAAAACGCAGCACGGAGGGAACAGGCCGTGGTACGACTGTATGTAAGTGAGATTCAAAACCTGGTCCTACAGACACCTCACTTATAGTCGATATAGGCACTCAGGAGACTTCAACTTACAAGGTAAAACGGCGAGAAGTCTTCCAACTGTTTCGCTTGACTAACTAGCACCAGGTATTGATGTAACTTTTGGCCGTATGACTTTTGCTGAAGCCAAAGCTATCGATGTGGCTTGGAATGCCCTTGTTGGTCGTGGTGTTCAGATCTTCTTGACAATGATTAGTTGCAAGGTATTCTATGCGGCCTTGCTTTATGTCTGCGAACGCCATCCCATCACGTACGAACTTTACTCCGCTGTCTCACTTACACCTACGACATATATTGGGCTACGGCCAATGCTGAAGTCCATCATCGTCAATAAAACCTTGAAGGTTCGGTTGATTATAGTATGGTTATTAATATCGACTATTTATCTCGCGATCTTACCAATGCTTTTCGATGCAGTAAGTGGGTACAAAGCCACTCAGTTGACTATGGTAATTATTGTTAGTAACCGAACTGTATACGAGTACTGACATAGGTATCAGCTTCGTCTTGCAAACGGGACCCGTCTCGACGTTTCCGATAGCCTCACAACCAACGCATACCAACAAATTGAGCGTAACCAGCCACCACCTTATCTCAACACCAACACCACCACAGATTACCGGCAGGAGTACGGTGCCGATTTCGCGCTCAAAATCAATTCGACCACAGTTTACTTCTGGGGCCAATATAGCATAGATAATATCTCAACGGTATATAGTTCGTCCTGCATTAACTCGACCACATCCGCAGTTTTTCTGAGTGACGATCATTACACATATTTCACTCCAGCCTCCCTGACCACTTTCGAGGATCCCAGCTGTCAAAACTGGTATCCGTTGGCCCCAGTAATAGCTGCTGATGCCCATGCATTGTGGAATTCTACCTACTTGAAAGATCCAGTGAACTACGATTGTGTTTCGAAAGACATATATACCTGGGTATGTTACTCAATTCTCAACTCCCAACCCACAACTGATATTTGGCTGATAATTTTACACAGGGCTTCTCCTACGAGCTCTTCCTAATATACTCTTCTATCAGCGCTGTTTGGATCTTGTGCACTTGGATTTTATACGTCTATACTTCCGTGCACAGCGAACTGTTGCAGAAAGGGAGGGGATTTGGGCCATGGAGAGCATTGCTTGATTTAAGCGAGGCTTTGAAAAGCCAAGTGGAAGACGCAAATACCTGTGCTTACTCAGAAATTGAACTGAGAGACAACGTTCGAGACCGTAATATGGTTACGTACACAACTTTAAATAAAAAGGGAGAAACTGCTGCTTTTGGGCTTAGAGAGATTTGTGACGGAGAATGTCACGCGAGGCGACTGAAGTTGGACTGGGATAGGGAGTACGGATAGATGAGATGAGACCTGTCAAAGATATGATACCCCACTAAACACGTCCCCAAAGCAAATTCTCGACTCCACAGGCGTGAATTCTGTGCGATGTGAAGGAGAAATAACAAGTTCTACGGGTCCACCTCGCCTCGGCCAATCGATAGCCCTCACCCACGTAAACGGAGAACCAAGATTTAAAACGCATCCAAGCCTTGCAGCTTCGACCGGTCCTTCGGAAACATATCCTAAGATTCGGTCCTGGGTTTCCAAAGGGAGGTTGTGAATAGGTGTGCGGGATTGAGGCCAAGTTAGCGAGAAGGCTTGAAGGAGGAGATTTATAGTCGAAGAGGCAGGTGGAGTAAGGCCATCCATAAGAATTGTTGGGACTGTGTATGAGAAATTTCCGTTGGAATCGAGGTGGCAGACCAACATATATCGTACCGACAAAAGTAAGTACGTACGCTGCTCGATGCCAGCACCCGAATTCATGACCTTGCTAGCCTCCTTTACCTCATCCTGCGCAATCTTTAGTGCAGTTTGAAGGTCTTGGTGTAGAATAACCGTGGTTCTTCCAATACTGAACAGGTGGTGTTCGTAGGGTTCCCAGGACGGTACATCGAGGACAGTGACGTAGGAACTTCTAAAGGAAATGTGCTGCCTAATGAAGACCTCCTCAACTCGAAAATCGCATGTTGCTATACTGACAATTGCCTTTGCGAGTCTCTTGAAGGTAGATTCTGCGTAAGTGGATCGGAGAATGTGGCGCCATTGATCTGCGAAGTCTGATAGAACACGTGCAGAAAAGGCAAGACGGCGTTCGGATACAGGAGTTGAAGCTTCCTGGTATGGCGGGGGAAAGCCAGTGAGGTCCAATTGGAGAGGGGACGCTATTTCAACAGTAGTAAATTCGGATCTCTGTAAAGGATCAGAACCGGGCTTCCGTAGTCGAGCCAAGGGAATTTTGATATGGCCGCTCTCGTCCGAATAGAAGAGAACGTCTTGGATGAGGTTGAATGTACAGACAAACGCCAGGTTCTGGCGTCTATCGCCGAAAGGTTTCACAACATCATCCCGTAAGAGCCATTTTTCAGCTAAACCTTTGTGAAGAGTATCAAAGGTTGCAGCTAAGAAGGCGGTGAGTTGGATGTAAATTGGTGCGTTCGAAAAGATGACGATTGTCAGACTCACGCTTGGATTTCCCTTGGAGAAGGTTATGGGCTTTCTCCATCGTGACGTCGAATTTTAACTCCCGTCTGCTGTATACGTAAACACATCCTACACGCCAAATGAGCTCCTCAGGAACAGGTAGTGGAAGAACGCGGCGGATGAGCTTGCCTACCCTCTTTGATGATTTGGAAGGTTATTGACATCGTGCTCAGATACCAGATCTTATGCTGCGAAAATTAGAATATCAGATGGAATGAACAGCATCACAAGGATTTTAAATTAAAGCTTAGATGATGTAGTCCCGTGCGGTGTTGTTGAAGAGGGTTGAAGTGAAAGGAATGTGGGGGAAGAAGGTTATTGCGGTTTAGGCGGTTAAGCGGGAACGGCAGAATTGTGCAAATAGGATAGGTTACCGTGTAATTAACCACTTATAATCTCTTCTAAAGCTCCACACCTTTCCTTACGCAAGCTTATAAAAGGTTAAGTTTATAATAATGATATCACTTTATAAGGTCATAGAAAGTATAACTTGATATAACCCTCTTTTCTAAAAGGGCTTCCTTCTTATTTTGCATAATATCTCTTCATTCAAAATTTAATAATTAGCTACCTATAAGCAGGAGATAGATGAAGTATGAAAAAGGGGTTAAGTATTTCAAAATAATTTGAATGTTGAGATTCTTAATTTTCTAGTATTAATACATGTAAAGATATACTATTCCAAAGAAAGAAGAAATATAAAAGAATTGAGAACTTATAAAAGTACCTTCTCACTTCAGTAAATTTAGAACGCTTTGATTATAAGAGTATTAGTACTTAATTAAGGGTATTACCCCGTATACCTTAACTCCCAGTAAATATTATCATTGCCTACTTACATACTTATATAATTAATCGGACATACACAAGCTGTGTACCTAGGTATCCTAGTTTAAGGAGATCATACAAACTATAACACCCAGATAACCCCATACAGATGGTATTCTAGTAAGTTCAAAGTGTTTGGGATAGGGTTTTAGATATTTTTATTATATAAATTTATATGTGTAGATTGTAGACTTTAATAGCTGATCGACATACTCTCGGATATACGAATCAGATCGATGTCAATTTATATGGGTTAAGTACGCGGATCTCCAGTCGCAGTGGCAGGTCATTTGCTCGGTAGATATTGCAATCGACAAGGCGATGCTCGATGTTATGACGCACCGGTCGTTATGGGACCCGCCTGTGGAGATGATGAAGAACGTTGGAAAGTATGCTCACGAGGTTCGTTCCGCTTTTTCTCTTCTGCCCCTTTCCGCCGATGTCTTTATGTCTGTGCATGTTTACTGATCCATCTTGTGGGCTTTGCTACAAGGTTTCGAGAGCCCTCAAGCCTGGTGCTAAGTGGCTCTATATCACTTATCGCCAACCATATTTCATAAAAATCTTACTGGAGCGCAAGGAGTTGTGGGATCTTCAGGTCGAGGTCCTCACTGATCCGCTGGGAGGCGGCGGGTTTAATTATTTTGGGTTCGTTATGACGAAGCCTTAGGCTTTTATATAGATATTTATTTATAGACCTATGTATTGAATCAAAAGATGACAAGCTGATATTGGCACAGTCTGAGATACTAAACATTTTAAGAGCAGATATTTTAAAGCGAGGTAAATTTTTGATATAAATCATTCACTAGGTCTACGATCATTGGAGTTACAAGTTGCGGGGAAAGAGTAAAAACTTAAAGAATTTATTGTAGACTGAAGGTTGAATCTATTTATACTACAATTGCATAATAATTTTATAGAGCTGAATACTATCGGTCGTTATGTATGTCACTATTATTTTTTAATGATTGACTAGAACTGAAACAAGGCTCTTGTAAAATACCAAGACATCACTTCAGTACTCGCTGTCGTTGTGAAGCTATCCCTCTTTCAACATCTCCGTCAATTCCCGTAGCTGGAATTATAACTTGGCCAAATCGCTTTCAGGCAGTGCATAATTTACCCCCGGCGTCCTTACCGCTGGTACCAGTGGGAATGCACTGTTCCGAATGCTATTTGCTACAGTCCTAGAGATATGCCGCAGTCGCTCACAGCTACAACCAATTACCTCCCTAAATTCATGTAGGGGACTTATCTAGTCCATGGAAACTTCGTACCTACGTCATTCTAACTGCTCATGTTGTGGAAGCAGCCGTTGCGGTCTTGGTAGTACCACGACGCCCAAAAACACCAACATGGTATGGAACGAAGATGATAGACAATGATTTCGATGACATAGTTATTTCGCATGAATTGAATTGGATCTTCTATGGGACAAAACAAAAGATACTAAGCTGGCCTTTCTCTTTTGTACAAAAATAGGGTATCAAGCGATGCTCGCTTATACCAACAAAATGGCCCCAAGTCTTTCTGTGATAGATGTGAAATATAATCAGAGTACGCAATATTTGTGCCGTAAGCCAAAATCTAGGAGGATGAGTCTAAGATATCACAGAAAAGTTTCCCGGTTGCCCTATTCCTGCCATATATTACGGCTGGTAAGCGTGTAAAATCAGGCGGATTGGCTTGTATCCCTTCATCTGGCGAAAATCGAGGCATGATGTAGAACAGATCTTTACCTTGAGCCCTCTGGTCTTCAATCTCTTTAAATTCGTGATGGAAGTTGGATAAATTGACGTGTCCGTCATCTGGAATACAATTTTCTGAACACACCATGGTAAGATAATCCGCAAGGCGACAAATGACTACATTATATCGTGGTAAGCGCAGGCGTAGCTGGCACATCCTGATAAGCTGGCAGAGTCCTACAGTGTAGCTACAATACTTGACACACGTGGGAATATCCAGACTGGCAACGACCTGGAAAAGCATTTGGAGCCAATGATCAGCTTTAGAATCGACTTCCCCGGTTTTATTATCGGGATCTTCCATCGTCAAGTATTCATTCAGAATCTCGCTACACTGGACAATGCGTGCAACAATATAGTAAGCATAAGTTATCGCGGCTCTTTGACTGTGGAACTTAATACGAGGAGCGACGACGAGTGGTATATCGAGTTCAGGCAACTGATGAGGTTCGCTCTCAACATTGGCTAACTGTATTGGGAGCTGCGAGAGCGGAAGGGCGGTATGCCATTGTTCTAGTTTTATTCGTTGCTGATTCAGTAGTTCACCATAATTCTCGTCTGTAATTGGGACTTTCGGCTGCCACATCTCTCCGGGTGTAATATTCTTGATGCGGTGGTAGACATCTCGAACGCATTTACTGCTTATGCTTTCCATATCTCCTCGGCCAGCATAATGCTCAAATTGTAACATCAGGCTCAAGTACCACGACTGAAGCATGATGACAGCGATTGCTTCATCACACGCTTTGCATGGGTCAAGCACTAAGTTGATGTCTACACCGAGCCTTCCAAGAGTCTTTTCGAACCCAAGTAGGGTATATGGAACGCGGTAGCTCCAATTATGTGATCGCGAAAAAACCCATGTAGCCACAAGAGCTCTCCCTACTGTGGTCTCGCAAATTGTGTCGTCTGAAGAAAGTAGATGCTCAATGCCATGATGATGGAATGCTGCCCCACGGAAGCTTCCAATGCGGGTCTCGATCTGCGTAAAGAGCAATAGTGTTGCAAGGACGGCAATCTTGTCTTGTTTGTCGTACTCCATTCTTGCAAAATCATCTACTGCTTTATTGTACCAAGTGTATGCATGGCTTTCGTGCTCTTTGTTCATGCCAAAGTCCCATTGGACCGAGTGACCTCGTGTATAGCACCGCACTTCAACATTCAGGCGAGCAATGTCGCAAGCTGCCAGTGCAACCATAGCTGGTTGTAGAGCCGGGCATCCGTTGATAATATTTCCAATGTACCGATAAGCGCCAGGTAGTACATCAACAAGCTTCTGGTGCCAGTGAAGCATGTAAAGCTTTTCTTGAAGTTTGTAATATTCATCATCTCTCTCCTTTTCTATCCCATGCATCCATGTGTCTTTCAAAGAGCTGCTCTTTCTAGTCGACATAATGGGGCCATTTAAATCAACAAACGACGAGAACCATAATTCCACTGTGGAGGTTTCCTGATCTCCAAGCGATGGGATCGAGGCGGCATGGTTCTTTTGTGGTAAGAAGCTTTGAATCCCTGTAGAATAGGTAGCATTGACGCCACTGTGTACAGTAGTATTTGAGGAGTTGGCGTTTTTACTGTCGTCTACGTCAGAATCATCCAAAGGTAATCTCGGCTGAGAGGGCCGAGTGGTAGGACCTGGCGTAGTCTTCTTATTCAATTGTGATTCATCCACGAATCTGAAAGTGGAATTATTGGGCTCGCAAGAAAGGCCCAACCGTAAGCATGCAGTGCATATCGGCTTCTTCTCGTCACACTGTGAGAAGTGTTAGCTCTTGAACCAGGTCTTCATGCAAATAGCTACCTTTTTCTTGCGCTGTCGGCACTGCCGGCAACCGGTGCGTGCACGTATGATAGGCATTCCTTTTGGCAGAGACTATTTTTTCAGTAGCAAGAATCGCCGATTGTGATGAGATTTGCTGATGGAATGAAAAGTTGTGCATATGAATTCATCATCGGCTGCTAAGGAGCTGGGCGGCAAATTATCCATATTCGGCCAAAAGAGCGCGGCTCGCTAAGCTTAATAAAGTAACGCGTTGCGCTCTGGTGGCTCTCTGGCATTGAAACTTCCAAATGTGGTTCAAACTGTATCTTTGGAACTGAATTGTTACGCAGAAATAGTTGCTAAAATAATTGGTGGGCGGTGACAGCCCCTCAGTGGCCCCACGATGCATGTCTATATAACATACGCCTGAAATCCGCCATCTGACGAAAAACATACATGTCATCTATAAATCAGCTTTCGAAAATGGCCTCATTATCTTGGACAAAGGTTATTCAATCAGCAAAACTGCAGAGATCATCGCACATCTTGTCGGTTTTGAATGATACCGCATTTGTGTATGGAGGAGAGTTGTTGCCTCGTCAGCCGCGTGACGGGAATGTGTATGCATTTGATTTAAAATCCCGTGGTCAGTTGAGTTATATAGGTGCCTACAGTTAATTGTGATAGTCAAGGCTGATGAATAGCGTATAGGAACCACGTCTCTTGACGAAATCAAAGGCAAATCTGTATCCCCATCCCCACGCGTCGGTACTGCATCTGTAGCCCTCGGCAACAACATTTACATATTCTCAGGCCGTGGAGGAGAGGCTATGGCACCTATTGAAGAACATGGCGGAATATGGCAATTTGAATCCTCGACTCAAAGCTGGAAGCTCGTGGTACCTATGGATCATGCCGCACCATATCCACAAGCTCGTAGTTACCATTGCTCTTCAAGTGATAACGAGGACAAAATCTTCGTTCATGCAGGATGTCCTGAGGCTGGTCGTCTTTCCGACCTCTGGTCATTCAGCCTATCAACCTGCACCTGGACACAACTCTCTGCTGCACCAGGGCCTGCTCGTGGTGGCACTTCGATGGCCTATCATAATGGGTTGCTTTACCGGATGAACGGATTTGATGGCCAGACTGAACAAGGAGGAACTCTTGATATTTATGACATAACAAGCAATTCCTGGTCTACCAAGGTCTTCATTGCCGACGGTGTGTCTGGCCCTTCTCCTCGGAGTGTTAGTGCCCTTCTTGTGGTCACTATTGGTGAAAAATCTCACCTCGTGACGCTTTTCGGCGAACGTGATCCAAGTTTACTGGGCCACCAAGGTGCTGGCAAAATGCTTGGGGATATTTGGGCGTATGATATTGCTTCTAAAATTTGGACTGAAATTCATACTGCAAATGATGCAAAACATAAACCAGCTCCTCGGGGATGGTTTGATGCAGATGTCGTAAGGGAGTCGGCGATTCTTGTGATTGGGGGTCTTGGTGAGGAAAATGAGAGGTTTGATGATGCTTGGATTTTGCAATTGTAACTAGACACACCGTAGAAGAAATTGTTGACCGCTTTAACAACTTTGGACCTTATAATAAATACCTAGGTATTTACCTTGAAGTGGCTACTTATGTAGACTTAAATATCTGTGCGCTTTTAAGTGGTGTATAACGATTATTTGTTTTCTGGTGTTGTTGTTAGAACAATGAGGCCTGATTAATATGGCCAATTAGAATCGGCATTGAAAAATATCCGCTCGAGCCGTTGTAGAACCAACGCCATGTACTTAAGTTCAGAGCAAAGGCATTTAGCGGGTATTGCCTCACATGGTCCGTTCTTATGAATTTTGAGTGTCACGATTAGGGCTAGGCCAAATAATATGATAGTATAGCTTGTTATGCCTTCTGTCTAATCATAGCAGAATTTAAAACTCCAGGGAAAATGGATGGGCTATTACTAAAGGATTAATCTCGTTTAGGATGGAAATACAATTAAAAGTTGATCGCCCTCAAGAAAGTGGCTTGATTGATTAGACTGCCCTGGCGTTTAGAACCATACACGACTGGCGTTCATTTTAAGAGCTAAACCGGAATAGTAAGTCTATTAATCCAACGTTATCCACTCTTCAAAAAATTGTTCATCAGATGGTTAGTCTTGGCGCTTATTTCGAGTCCGGCTTAACTGTATAGTTCGGAGTATGGTAACCTAGTAGCATATTATAAAAGTTCTCTTCATGCCCCCCACTAAAAATAATCTCCAGATATGTTGGCGTCTCTACATCTCACAGTTAACAGGAGGTTACAGTCAACAAGTCACAATAATAATAGACGAGGATGGATTCTACCCCTCGTTGAATGAAACTGGAAAGTTTCTGCGCGCCCTCTCCTAGACGAGCGTATTTTCTTTTGAAATTTTTTTGATCCTCGCACTCGTTGTCCTTTCACTGGGATATTTCTTTATGTACCTATATATTATGGACGGAGAGGAAGTCGAAAATTGCCGGCCGAAGGAGGAAAAGGGTTTTTTGTTTCTTGACAAATCAGTCGATCACTATACTCGGAATGTAGAGGCACTCCAATATGTTGAGAGTATTATAAATGACTACGAGGAGTGGCCAGCTACAGAGATGAAGGAGACGATAGCTCTTATATTGATAACAAATAAAACTAAAATTAAGGTGAAGGTGAACAAGATGAGCATGAAGTAGCTTATTATCGTAATACCTGGGTAGTCAAAAATTGCTTTAACATATTATTATCACAGCTTTCTTTTCTTTTTCTTTTTCTTTTTAAAAAAAATAGCCAGCTTTAGTTTGTTATTTTAACGCGGAACTAAATTCAGAAACTTTCAATCGCTCGATTCTTTAATTTATTGATTATTAGGCTTAGTGCCTGATCATGTAATCCAGAGTATGGTAGACTAGTACCAAATTATAAAGGTTCTTCTTTCACTGTTTAAATCGAACGCAATTCCCAAATAATCCCTCAATTTTATTCACTCACCTGGTATTCGAATAACAAAGTAAGCAGATCCATAAATAGACTTATATCTTAATATTCTAAAGCTAATATAAGGTTATAGTCAAACAGCATGGCAGATAATATTACCTTATTTCCCACTTGGTATGATATCGCAGATACTCTATACTTTACCGTCGCCATGGCGGTGAGAATCGGAATCGCGGGTCTCTTCTTCTTCGCTATTTTTATGTTGTTTATTATTATCCACATGGTCCGTTACGGCATGGACGGACCGGAAGATCGTCGGGGCAGGCAAGAACAGGCACGTTTGTTTGATTCTGAATCTTCAAACCACCATGTTCAGAAGATGGCAGTATTGCGGGATATCGAGGGCATTATCCGGGATTATGAGGAGTATTATGGTACTGGGAGTCTGGCTAAACAGTGGCTCATGAGTCAGATTGAGAAGATACCTGTCAAGAAAAATTAAGTGGAGTGTCGAGACCTGGCAGGCTTATAAGATGGTCCAGCAAATTTGAAGAATGAGATGTTAAGGCGGACTTTTGGCATCCCTGCCACTGCTGAGAATGATAAATCATAAATGGGACTTCCTCTGAGTACCTACGACTTAGTCCTTTCTGCTTTTAATATTGAGCACATATTTCGATCCTGACTTACCGGTGCAACTTAGGAATTAATTGGCTTGTAAGGGCTGAATCCAGCCCTGACTCATTTAGTCAAGGGTCTATTGAGAGAACGTGGCTAAGATAGAAGGATGAAGTGATATGTTTGTTTCTACTGAAAAGGACTTCATCTTCTATAGGTGGGGTAGATGTTCCGCTCCATTGAGAAATGATAAACTTCAGCCCGTTTTTATCAAATTAAAAAGGGTTAATTTATTTGCGCTACCTGATCATTGGACCATAAATTCCGCAGACAATAAGGGGGGTCATGATGTAGGACCTAAATACGAAAGTTTTAGGAATATAGTTGAAGAAGTACCTCTTAAGGATGAAGACATAATGCTATCACTTATAACACCTATGCGCAGCAGTCTTACGCCTCCCTTCGCCATCATTTAGTGTATTGGTTTGATGCACCCATCTGCTAGCAGGGCATATTTCAGTACAAAACTGTTCATTTAGGTTGCTCGTAAATCCTATAAAGCTTTCCAGTGATTAATCCCATTAATCACATCTTACTCAAGAGAAACCAACCCTTAATTCTCATCATGGCTTCGGATCAAAATACGCGACAATCATCCACTGGAGTTGGGCAGCTTCCTACCAAGATATGTTTCCAAATTATCATTTTGCTCACCGGAGCTTCAATTAGCGTCAGAAAATGTTTGACATGATCCGCTTGCTATTCGAATATTCTAAGTACTGCTTTTTGCCGGTCACTCTCAGGTTTCCAATAGGGTGACTCATCTCTGGAGAAACCATTCTTTCGGATCATGTGTCGTTTCACGTGATTAATTATTGACGTTGTTGTAACACTTTTAAATATTTAAAAATAATATACTTTCATAAGAGATATTCAATTATTCTTTGAGTTTATCCTGTTTGATTCATCTTTGTAGTTCTTGAGCTTTTTGTTTCGATGTATGAGAAATTTCTGTCGGAGTTTGAAGAAAGAAAGTTTTCGGTTGACTGTAATCAATAGGTCGACTGGCACCACATATTTACTTTTTGAATTGAAAGCTTTTGTCGAAGGTTATTGATTTGTCTGGGAAAGAAAGAGGATAACTACAAGAGGGAGTCCTTTATTGGCAGTAGCCGATCAGGTGCCCACGTAGCTACTCATCCAACACTGGGCCAACTTCAGAAAGCTGGATTTTTGGACAAGCCAGCGCCAGGTAGCTCTGAATAGCTTCATTTTCCCGTCTCTCCTGTATATCCTGAGTCCTCCTCCCTTATCCCCCTCCTCCCTTGTTCCTTGTTCCTTGCCTTCCCTATTGCCACAGATTTAGAAGTAAAAGTCCAGCGTGTTATGGTCCTCAAGTACGATCCAAGCAGATAACACTTTAGCCTGCAGTGTGAAACCCCCCTCCCCCCACCAAAAAAAAGCTTCTGCGATGCGACTCGCGTTCAACCCTTAGAATTTCGAGTAAATTCTACTAACCTCTTCCCCAACTTCTTTACATCCTCGGCCTCAATGCTGTCGAGGCCCATCTTCTGGATAAGCTTGTCAAGCTCTGGCAATCCAGCCAGCTTCTTGCCTAGCTTTTCTGCATCCTCAGGCTTGATTTAGTCTAGGCCTATCTTCTTAATAAGCGTGTCAAGCTCCGCTATTGCTGTTGCTAGAATTCGCAGCCCTACGGCGGCTAGCACGCAACCAACAAGTATAAAAAGAAACTCAATTTAAGTTCGACGTCGGCTGTACCTAGTTATAGGTTAGTATATTCTTATATATAATTTAACAGCTATGATTTAGCAAACAAAAAGGGATTTTTGACTTACGAATCAAAAAACCCGGCAAATCCGGCCTCCAGCCCCCCCCCTCAAACAACCACCAAGGCACCTAAAGCAACATCCGAACAAATCCTGCCTTCATGAGTCAGACTGGATAAAACATCTATAGATAAAATTGAGTGGCTTACATCGATAAGGGCACCACCCCACAAGAATCTCATCTTCTTCTTGTCTTCTTCTTTTTCTTCAAGAAGACCAGCAGGTCTCTCTTGAGCTCTTTGAGAGCCGCGATTTCGGACATCGCACTCTGGCCATGGCTCAGGGAAGAAGCTGGAGATTGCTTCGGACAGCGTTATTTTGTGTAGATCATTGGGGATCTGCTGGATTCGTGGAATGGTTGTACGAAGTAGCGAAGAAAATGGCGCTAAATTAGCGTCCACCAGGCCTAATAAGTAGAGGGCACTGGAGACGCAACCTTCTTACCTCTTCTCATACAACCCATCTCCTATTGAAAGTCAGCCGCATGGTAACCCACTGCTTTCACCACAAATACCTGTGATCTTATTGTCAGTACGTGTACGTATTCTGTTGTCAGCTATCCGTTGTTACGCTATTGACATTTCTCCCAGAGACTGACGATGCTCCTAAAGCCAATCCCAACCCAACCCAACCCAGCAGCTGGTCCGAGTAAGCGTATAACTTCCTCGAATATTTTCAAAAACAACCTATCAGTTGAGATTGCGTTGCTGATTCGTGGTTTCTACATATAGTTACAAGGTGGCGAAAAGGAGGCAAGGCTGGCAGCTGCCAGAAAGACTAGCGTTGTGGAATGAGATTTCTCACTGCCCTCCTCTCTTTTCAAAAATTGAAGGCTACGTATAGATGACAACAAGAATGCTTCAAATAACGAGAAAGTTTCTCACACTTGGAATCTTAGTCAAGGGAGCAGTCAAAGCATGAAGGCGCTAGAAGACTAAACTTCTCTGTCAAGAGAACTTGTGAGGCTCACAATCGGTTATGTACATAGCTGAACTCGGCTAGGCAATTCGAACTACCAAAGCTCACCTCTGGTAGAACATCCAGGTATATGTACTCCTACGTTATAACCATATAACGTCG
Source organism: Pseudofabraea citricarpa (assembly GCA_029641185.1). Taxonomy (NCBI): domain Eukaryota; kingdom Fungi; phylum Ascomycota; class Leotiomycetes; order Helotiales; family Dermateaceae; genus Pseudofabraea; species Pseudofabraea citricarpa. The sequence goes on from JAPWGK010000004.1 coordinate 158,998, forward strand.
TTGAAGCCCATTACAGTAAAATAGCTATGATAACACGTATATCGCTTCGAGAAAGCAGCTCGTTTCAAGTACTAATGGCAATATTGTGCAACAATTCTCTTCATTCCCACTCTCCGATCAAGAGTAACGTGAACATTAAGTTCCATTTAGACGAAGAAGAGATATTTTCTTTGATTACCGAGACTTGGTGAATATGCCCCAGATTGCAGTGAGGTACTAGGGATTCTATCCTGTATCAGGCCTAAGAAATTTTGGAGCAGCAACTGCACAAAGGTCGAATTTTCTCTTCATGAAGACTATCATCAAGTCTGTGGCTGAGACGAAGTCGACAATTGCTCAAAAGCGGGCACAAAAACGTAGAATAATCGAGAAAGGGTTAAATGTTAATGAGAAATGGTTAAGTGTTTAATTTCAGACGCAAAAGACTTCGGCTAAAAAGGTTTTGATGTTATCCATCACGGTACAGAGGACCTACTCTCGAATTCACTTAGCTGACTCGTGCGATGGAAGGGGACGTATATGACAGAAAAGTAGATATTGTTGTTAGAGGGATTATTGTTGTCATCTTTACGTAAGTAGTTCTCAATTTCGGAAAAAAGGAGAGAGGGATATCAGAGTCTGACATAGAAATTCCATTTCATAATTCTACCAAAAAAAAGAAAAGAGAGATAAAAATCTAGTTGGTGCCGTTTAATACCAAAAAGATTAGGGCCTCGCCCAGTTTCTTTCCCGTCTCGTCACCCATCTCTCCCAACTTCAGCTTCTTGAGAAGCTTGTCCGCCTCACTGCCTCTTGGGGCCCAAAACAATGCCCAAAATCCAAAAATTGCTACTACGAGCAACAAAAAAAACCGCAATTGGGTTCGCACCCGATTGTGTCTATAACGCAAAAATATTAGCCTTGAGATTTCTTTCTGATGATTTTTTAACGAAAAGACGGAGTTTTGACGCAGTGACCGAGACGAAGAAGCAATCGAAAAGAAATTAAAAATGAAGGGAGAGAGAGGAAAGGGTGGAAAGAGAGAAAGACTCACGGTCCAAAAAAGCCTTCGGAGTAAGGCTTGGTGGCCGCGGCCAGCTTCCCCTCTTCTTCGTCGCCTTGTACATCTATGTAGAAATCATGAATTAGCAATGAAATGACATTTGTTGCTAGCACCAACGGGTTGATTCAAATTTTTTAAGTTATGATTTGTTTTTGGAAGATTTGGGGAAGATGTAAACTTACTCGAATCCTCCTGCTGTCTTCGGCGCAGACGGGACGGCATATTTTTTCTCCTTTTTGGAGAGAGAGAGAGAGAGAGAGTGAGTGAGTGAGTGAGTGAATGTGTGTGTGTGTGTGTGATAGAGAGAGAGAGAGAGAGTTGTGGAATTTTGGTAATTCTCAGGCTCTTCAAATCTAGTTGAGGTTGTTGAGAAAGGTGCGGCTACTTTAGCGTACCTACCCATTACAATATTGTAGGTCTTAGGGAAAGAAGCAACCAAGCAGGCAGCAAAGCAATTCCATGCGTCATTTTTGCTGGGAATTGCCTTCCCATTTTATGACCATCTCGCATTTCAAGAAAGCTAAGGGGGAAAACATGATTATTAATGCTCGAGGTCCTTAGAAGTTATAAATTATAACACCACTTAGTGAAATATCCCCTCTAACACTTCCGCCTATGATGCTTATCCGAAAGCTCAGATATATTATCACTACCTGATTAGCGTATAAACATTAAAGTGAGGTCTTTTTTTCTTCTTTACTCCCCCCCTTTACTCCCAATTAAGAGTGTGGTAAATATCAAGTTCCATTCAGAAGAAGAGGTATTTTCTTAATACTTATACTTATCCACCCTACAACGGGATCGGCCAATTATCCAAGACTTTCTGCAACTCTGCCTCCCCCTCTCTCATTACAAGCTGGTCTAGAAATTTGCCGGCTCTGTGTAGAGTCTTACTAAACCCCTTTTCTCCTCGGGGTATGAGATTAAGTTCCTCGGCAACTTTTGCACTCTCGGCAGAAATTACGAACAGGTACGTGACCAACATCGGCAGCTCGAACTCGTCTACGAGGTAGTCCGCACCACAATACTTGACAAAGTCGTCATGGAAATCCGTTCGGAGTTCACGGAGAAATCGCCAGCATCGCCTATGCATGCTGAAGTAGTCGAAGTTGAGCGAAGGTGCTTCAGCGACCATGGCGTTCTCCAGAGCGAAGAGCGTGTCTTCCGGCGACATCTTCCCCGAGAAATGGATCTGCTCTTGGAGGGCAATCTTCTTCTTGATATCTGTGGGCTTCGAGTGCCGCTTTGGTTTCTCGTTCTCGAAGAGAAATTTCTCAATGTTGGCTATGGAGAGTTCTGGATGTTCCTGTGGCAGCACAATAAGCAGCCCATCATTTCACGGTCCCGATTTAGTTAACGTACCAGTTCGGTTACAGGCTTTCTCTGACCATCATGCTCCCAGAGATAATGATCATCCAGACCACGACAGTACCTTTGATAAAAGACCTCGGCGAACGTGGACAGCTCCATCATTTTGCGTGGCTTGCCCAATATGGTTTTGCTACCCTTCTGCTTGTTCGTTGCGAAATGGGATGCTGGTGTGCCTATTACAAGCAGCATACGCTTCAAATAGTCTTGGGCATCTTGCGGTTTGCCCCCGACGAAGATCCGCTCGGCCGTGTGGCAGTCGATCAAGAACTCAGAATCGCCCCACTCCCTACATACCTCTTCCTGATGCACTGCATTGTAAAGATGAAGAAGGCTGGGCACAGAAGCCCACGAGTTGCCTAAGACGATGCCGTTGATATGCATCTGTAAATTGAAACGGAATAGCATTGTGCCACATAAGATTGGTTGGTTTTTAAGCAGGCAGTATGTTTCCAGCGAGCTTGCATCCAATCCCTGTCTGGTGTAGAGATTCTCTCTGACGGGCCCAAGGAAATCTTCTTGCACAAACGTTTTTATATCGTAGGCCATCTTGTACAGGAGATAATCGTTCTCTTTTGGCCAGGCGTCGTTGCGAATACCCTCGGAGGATTTGAAATGCCGCTCTAAAGTTAAGACAATCTTTTTGGTGGCCGTAGATAGATGAGCTTGGCCCCGGCTCATCTCCTTGAGGAGAACCTTGTGGATGTCCAGATACACTTGGAACGCAAGAACAAGCCAGATTGGAATGATCTTCGTTTTGACCATGTTTATTGCCCCCTTCGTGAGCTAGAAAAATCATCAGTAGGTTCGCAATCTGGAAGGACTCAATTCACCTCATCTTCACCAGGGATCTGAACACTAAAGCCTCTTTCCAGGATACAAAGCTCTGGGAGTATGTTTTTGAGCAAGATGGTAGCATTTTGAAACCACGTCTGTTGGATCGAAAGTGGGCGACCACTAAGATCAGGGCCCTTGTAGAACCCTTTCTTAGGAACGGGCACTGTCGATGGATGTACTTGCCGCAGAAACCCCTGTAGTACCATGTTTGTTGTTGAGCCAATGAACTCTGAGATGTCGAATAACTCTACGCTCATGAAATCGTCAAGTTGTGGGCCTTTAGGCAGTGTGATTTCGCGCAGTGAAGCAGCTGTGTTGATCACGAATCTACTGAGGCTGTTATAGTCGGAAATATTTGCCTTCTTTGGCAAGACAGAGAGAAATTCCGTTTCGGCGCTTTGGAACAGCTCGAATGCAGTGTTGGTGATGGTCGCAGCGGTTGCGAGATCTAACTCGCCTTCTTTGTACCTCGTCCAAGTATTTCTCAAGTGATGGCGCACAGCATTGAAATCGTTGAAAAAGCACCAAATAAGCCAGTGAACATCCTCGTCGTCATCTTCTACCTCGTAAGGAGGGACGGCATTGGCAGCCTGCTCTTTCGTGGCTGACCCAGCAGGGGAGGAAGTTCCATGCTCGTCCAACTTAGCCGGGTCGTCAATCGTAAGAGCTTCAAATACGCTATGCAGCTGTCCACTGTCCGCTTCGTCACTGTTGGAATTGGTGCTGGTTTTGATATTTGGAGCTAGAATGTCAAGCACATTCTCTAGTATTCCAATGAAATGTAGATGGCCATCATTTTTCTGTTTGGAGTTACTAGCAGAAATACTGCTTGCTTTCCTGTAGTAAAATCGAGCAGCTTTCTTCCTAAGAGCAATGACCTCTTGAGTTAACTTCACCAGCCAAGATGGAATGTCGGGTTTGGGTACGGCTGTGGCAATGAATTCGGCCATAAGTGGGATTTCCTTGAGTGGCACCTGAGATAATTATTAGCTTTAACATCACCTTTTCCTGGTTGATTTCCAAATCGACAAAAGCGCCCTCAAATATTCTTACTTTGCCATTGGCTGCGGTCTTAGATTTTGCCTTGCCTGGTTGATCTTTAACTTGAACCTTTTAGTTGATGAAGTATTACTCAGTGCCCGAGGTACTGTACCTTGAGCAGAGTCCTGACTCTTGTACCCACGGCTTATGGCGTTTTTGGAAAGCCATTCGAGTATTTTTGATGTTCCATCTTTATATCGCCGATAAGTGCCAAAGGACGTTTCCATCGTAATAGTGCACTGCAGTCCCGGGCTTTTTGTGCTGAAAGAAAGCTGCAATGAATAATTTGGGATGATATGTGATCTTATCTGCCTAAGCATACACCGCCAGACGCACATTTAGGTTTCTGTCCCCTCCCCGTACTGTGGAAATGATATTTGCCGAGGGCTAACCGCTGCCTTTTAAAAAAAAATCTTTTCTTGCCTCACTCGAGATAGGATAGCTCATATGATTAATCACAGAATATCCCATTTTCTTAATTGTTACACCTAACCAGAGTCGGTTTAGAGAACTGAGGTTGGCTTTTCCAAAAGGCTGGCGCCTCCACGATTACCCAACCGATCCTCGACACAGAGTCAAATACCAGTGTGTTGAGTTTTTGTTTTCCTGCTTAACACCATGCTTGGTCAAGCACAAGTTCTCACAAATTTTAATTCAAGATTTTTGAACTCTGTGACTTCTCATGTGGCCTGATCATACAAACCACAAAAACAAAATGAAAAAAACCTCGGTTGGCGTTTTAGGTATTATTCGCGTGTGGGTTTCTAACGGGGTTTCAGTTAAAAGTCTAAGTCACATGTGCGTTTTTGTGATCAATACTCTCAAAAAACCATCTGCTTTAGACATTTGTTTCGTGTTTAGTTATTCTGGCTCTTGTGCTTGTTTGTCACTGTAAGCAATATATGTTTAGAGTTCTGATTTCCTTACTCCAAGCCATGCGATAACTACATGTCACATTTGGGCGCCTTGCTTTTTCCACTACAATGGTCGTGGACCTAGTGAGCTATAATAAATGCCCCCGTGGAAGTTGGATATCGAACATCGCAAAAGAGAAATTCCTAGCAAAGACACTGGTAGATACAACGAAACAATTGAACAGCAGAATAGAATCCACTTGGAGTTCAACATCGAAATCGAGTAAGGGAAAAGTCAAAGCATAAAGGCGCTAGAGGACTAGGCTTGACTATCAAGAGAAAGGTACGGTAAGAAAAACTAGTTTCATTCGTGAGTATAGAAAATCCAAGGCCCACACTAACATGTAGAAGGAGAACTATCAATGCCCTAGCATACTACTCTTGCCAGCACGTGCACTCTCACGTGATATAGCATATGACGTAGTTGAAGGCCGTTGCAATAAAAGAGTCATGATCATACGCACACCGCTTCGAGAAAGCACCAGCTTGCTCCCGCTCCCTCATCTTTCACGATGAAAAGATAGTGCGTCAATGTCAAGCTAGGCCATCATGTCAAGTCCGGTGTCCAATTCTCAACGAAGCTATCCCCAAGCCTGCGGGCGCCTCCTAAATCATCCCAAGAATGCTTGACCCACTCTGCAATCACCCGCACCCAATGATCGTCGCCGATAAGAATCCAGGGTCTCACTAGCATGACATCATCTCCAGGACTTATCCCTGATTTTTCCCATCATCAGGCTTTGGTTGGTCAAAGACCGGGTCAATGGTGGCTTTATGCAGTACCGATCGTCATAAAGAAGGTACAGACATGATGTTAGCGCCAAAGGAGATTCAGGTAGAGAAGCCTTTGTATGGAGGTACTTGACTTGTTATTCACAACCACGACCTCGACCACACAAATACCGCGCTCCTCGACAGTTGATCTCCAAACCAACTAACGCAACACCATCACAGCCACCATACAACAACAATAACAACATCATCAAAATTAACATCCACTGTCATCATGGGTCTCTTTAGTGGCATCGAATTGACGCTCGCGTACATCCTGCAGTCGGTCTTCCGATTCTTTCAGTTCGTCATGGCCCTCGTGGTCTGTGGTCTGTATGGGACGGATCTGAGCAAGGCCAACAAGCAGGGCAAGTACAGCGATGGGAAATGGGTATGTTCTTCCAGATGCGACGCGCAGAGAAGGACCAGTCATGCTAATCAGATGTGCGCATTCTAGGTCTACGCAGAAGTTGTCGGTGCATTGGCTGCCTTCACGGCCCTGCTCTACATGATCCCCTTCTTCATGCGCGTGCCCATGATCTTCGTGTGGGACACCGTCCTCTTTATCCTCTGGATCGCGCTGTTTGGCATCTTTGGCAACGTAAGATACCGCTCTCCCTTGATACGAGGCAAATCAAATACTGACATGTGCAACCACAGATGTACATCAAGGAAGACGCAGAAGGAAATGCAGGAATCACGCGGATGAAGAACGCCGTCTGGATCGACCTCGTCAATGCCCTCTTGTGGCTCATTTCCGCCGTGGGAATGACGATCCATTGGGTCAAGAACAGACACAACCGCAGCCGGTTCACTGGACGGGCGAGCGTCTAGAGAGATGATCGATAATGCTTGCATGCGTGATTGGAAGATGGGAGATGACGAGACACGAGAAGAGATACCCTGAAGTTTTATCTTCGCTGCGTAGGAAGAGAGGTTTTTAATGAAGGAAACATGAGCGGATACCACTGCAGCGATGTTATTTTTGTTTACTTATTACTACACATATTTTTTTTTTTCTGCGGCATGCTTTGATTGGTAGAAGACAACACTTGTTGAACTACTACATGTTCTGTAGCATCACTTGAGAAATAGAAGATACCACTTGTTCCATACCCCCTCTTATCATTGCTGCTTGAAGACTTTTATACTTGATCCAGCCTTGCCGGCCAAGGTGATAATATGTGTGAGTGACCATAAACAGAAAGAACACGAGAGCAACTCATCCAGTCGCATGCACTCTGGCGTGTACTTCTGGTCGCCTCCCTTTATCTCTCTGCTCAGGTCTCTCCCGTCGTACCGACACCCAGTGGGAGGCGACGAGCTTAATAACGACAAGAGAAAGTCAGTTTGTTCGACTCGAACATCTAGAACATGATCGAAATTCTATTCCTCATCTATTTGACTTTTGCGACGGCGACGGCGACCAGAAGACGCGTACATCGCATCTCGGTCCTGGTACGGTACAGTAAGTAGTGTACACCTTTTGCTTTCTCAGCCTCTCTTGTCTGTCTGGTGATGATTGCGTGATTGTCACATGAGGGGGGAAGGGGGAAGGGGGGAAAGGGGTTCCTTTCCTCCGAGGTTGGGTTGGGTCGGCTTGCACAAAGGGAGGGTTTTTCATTGCAGGAAATAATACTGTATGTGATGCCAATACCGTGGATGCATTCCGATAAGCTCCCACCTACTTTTTGTACTACCTACTCACCACCCATCACCTACTCGGCAGAGTATAGCAAGTTACCGTACGGAAGTACGTGGATAAATTATACTGCAACTATCATTTCCCCGTACGGCATATTATATGAAGGAGGCAAATCTATGGAAGAGGGAAAGAGAGAGAAAAGAAAGAAAAAATCTTGCTTTTTATTTTTTACTTTGCAGGACCTGGACGGTGAGCATTTCCGGTATGGTATCGAAGCGGGCTAGCGATGATAATGATGATGATGATGATGATGATGATGATGATGATGATGATGATGATGGTGATTATCCTTTTGCGCAAGGCCCAAAAAGCAAGACTTGCCAGACCGGGAAACAAAGTTTCGTCTAGGCTGCACGGCACTGAGAAGGGCCAAAGACAAAAAAAGGGTTTCACATGTCCAGTGTCAGGCCAGGGGACGCAAGGCTTAAGGTTACTTCCGACGACAGCACAACACAACACAGCGCAGCACAGCACAGCACAAGACCCAAACTGGCTCTACCCACATACTGTCCATCCAACTGCAACATCAACCCCATCCTTCCGGCTCTCTCTCTTGGACAACTCAAGATCGGCAAGGCTACTACGGCTCCGACTACGACTCTCGGACGCCAATGGAAAAGAGGGCGTTGCTACCCGACCGGATATCTTCTCCTTTCGCATGAGAGATGAAACGAAAGCACGGCGGGCAAGAGATCGACGGCAGATCTTGGAATGTTTCGTCAGCCCGAAGCTCTCCTTGCTGCTTGCTTGCTTGCTTTCGCTTGCTTATCAAAGAGGGAAGAGGGGTCCTTGACTCTCTCCCTTGACTCTGGCTCTTTTCTTCATGCAGGCCTGATGATAAGATGCACGCCGGTTGATTTGGAGGACTGAACAGAGCCTTAGACGGGGCTTGACCCTTTGCAACTTTACCCAGGTTTCAAAGGGAGAAGATCTCTTGTCGCTCGCCCTCTGAGCCTTTCTTTGCGTGCAGCCTCCCGTACAGTAAGTGTACATACAGTAAGAATAGACGTGGAAGCTTGCCTGCTTGCCTGCTTGACTTTGGTTTTATTTTAGAATGCCTGCCTTGTCGCTCTCTCCCTTCCATTACAAATTCATTCTCTCTCAGCACCACCACCTTCACCACCACCACCTTCACCACCACCTCCCCCAGACCCCGAGATGCTGAGGGAAGTGACCGTCTCCAGATACCAGCCTTAACCACGGAAGGACTCATCGTCCCAGCACTTTTCAGAGTGGGGAGAGAGAGAGCGAGAGAGCGCGAGAGAGTCACCCCATCCATCATCTCTTTGTTCGTTCTTTTCCGACTCCACGAGAGACAACCACTTCTACACCGACATATCTTTCTTTCCACAGACGCATCGTGGTTAACCGCCGAGAAGTCGTCTCCATTCTCCATTCTCCATTCTCCAACCCCTTCTCCACACAGCGAACCTAGTCGGCATCATCTCCGAATCGTGGGCCAGTCATACAGTAGCAGCAAGGTGCTGCGAGTACACCGGTACCAGTACCAGTCTCCTCCGCCTTCTCCATCACGACTCACGGCCCAGTAGCCCCTCGGCGCATCGCCATGGAGAGTCGATCTTTCAGAGCGCCATCGTATCTCACGTCAACGAGCCGGCCACGAGCATCGTCAAGCTCGTCGACCAGCTCCGACGGCTCGTCTATCGCGCCTGCGGAGGGTGGCTTGGGGGCAGAAGCAAGTCGCATGTCTTCTCGAAAGCCCGGAACCGGTAGGAGATGCCCTGATTTCTTTTAGCTGGGTTACTCTGCAGTGTGCAGCACAGGGGCTGGTGTCGCTGGCTGGTGTCGCTGGCTGGGGAGGTGTAGGGGGCTTTACAGGGCTTCACGCTTGTACCCTTGGGCTGTGTGCCCGCTACCCCGCCGCCACACACGCCAACGTCATGGCCCGACGACCCTAAATCCCTACACTTGCTTACCCTTACTTACCCTTACTTACCTTCCCTTACTGTACCCGGAATCTTTTAATTTGTTCCCACTTTCTTGGAGTCACGGTCACTAACTTCTGCATATCCCACTCATAGAGGAATCCCGTACTTCTACATCGCATCTTCCACATCTCGATCCCGTCTCCATCAATCGAAGTCGTCCCATTGCTATCGAGCTGCCGTCTTCTGCCATCGCTGCGCGGAAGAAGAGCCTACCCGTCTACACTCCCGACGAACCTCTGTCTGCAAGGGGAGATCTACCCGGGTGAGTGGTTTCCTGGTGACTAATGGGATGATGCCGAAATACTAACACGAGATGGGGGATTTTAGAGGTTATTTTCCGCTGCACGAGGATCCGTCCACACGATCCTACAAACCGCATCCTTTTCACCACTCGCCGTCGGAGACCATGCCGTCACCGTCGTCAATGTCCATGTCAGCCTCACGCCCGGAAGCAACTCCGCGAGGAGGCTTCCAACCAGAAACCCTCTCGATCCCCATGGGAAAATACCACCCGTCAAACTACAAGATTACGCCCGTCAGCTCGCCGGGCCCGACGTCCAACCCACCAGCCAACCTCGCCATGCCAGCGTCGTCGAGCCGCAAGCAGTCGTCGTCGTCGTCAAACCACACCAAGCATCACCATAGGAAAGGAAGCGATGTCCGGCGCAAGATCCAGCAGTATCAGCGAGACATGATCGCCCAGGCCCGGCTCGCTTCCGCCTCGACTTCGGGTGCGGCCTCGCTCATGCCCAAACCCATCTCGCCGCGTCTCCTGCCGCTCGGCAGCCCGGACGAGCTGAGCGCCGCCATGACGCCGCTGGAGTTGGGCGATGCCAGTGCAGGCTACCTCGGAGCGAGGGCCCTGGCGGGCGAGTCGAGAGAGAGCGAGATGGTGGGCAAGATGATGCGCATGGAGGAGGAGAGGCGGCGGAGAGAGGGCCAGAGCTCCCCGGTTGCGAGGGTTTGAGGATCTCGGGGTTTTTCTTTTTTTGTGGGAAGGAAAGAAAGAAAGGAGGAGAGAAAGAGGTGTCTAAATACCCCATACCCTCCACTACCTGGCGTTCAAACTGAGCTTATTTTCGTTGGACATGCCCGATCGTTTTGATGGGCGGCGAGAAAATCGATGGGTTGGCTATTGCATGCATGCGAAAGGAGAGACGAAGAAGAGGAAAAAGCTGAAGAAGAGGAAGAGGAAGAAAAAGCTGTCGATATCGTTTTTTGCGGGAGGGTTTTCTTTTGTCTCGTCTTGTTCTTGTTCTTGTTCATACTTTTATCTTATACCCCGACTTTCGTTTTTCTTTTTCTTTTTTTCTTTGCGATTTTTTTAGCTAGGAGTGTGGGGGAATGAGAGGTAAAGAGGAAAAGAGTAGAGAGGTAGATGGCCTGGCCTTTTTTTTCTCTCGACGCACATAAGCTAGCTAGCTGGTAGCTATTGTTGGTTGTCGTTGAGGCTGAGGTTGAAAATTGCACTGCTTAGTTGGTTTGTCAGCTGATGTGCATGAATGGATGGCATCGTTTGCGTGGAATCGGGAACTCGGGAAATCGGGAATCGCGAATGGGAATTGGGAATTGGGAATCGGGATAGACTTGATCGGTTTTTGTTTTCGTTTGCGGTTTCACCCTACCTATTCTAGATGAGATAGAATTGGGTGGATCGGATGAGAGGAAGAGGGAAAGAGATGAATTTGAATACCTGAAGAACTGAATCCCAAAAGACCACCTGGTTCATGCTCATGCTCATGCTCATGTTGATGTTGATGTTGAAAATATACTCACTCGTCGGCTTGGTCGGTTTGCTTATCTTGGCCGTGTGCTTATGCTTGACTCTGAGATCTTGAGACTTTGGAGATTCGGATGGATGTCCAGGAAATTTTTCTTTTCTTTTTTTGTTTTTTTTTTTGGTGTGCTTGGGTATAAATATCCCCTCCCTTTTCTTTTTCCCATAGCCCTAACTATCCCAGGAAGACAAGACAGCGATGAGATCCCAATTGGGCCAGCACCAAGCTTATCCTCCAGAGATAGCGACGCTGTGAGAAAGAAGGTCTGGTCTTGCGTCGTCCTTGATCCTTGGCGGCGTTCTATGCCCCTCTCTGTCTTTTGAGAGAGAGAGATAACAGGTTCTGTTGCTAGGTGGCTTTCTTGTCGTTAGATGGCTTGGATGGTGAGAGAGAGTGGAGAGATGAGAGGGGGAGGGGAGAGATGTGATTTGGGACAGGGGACAGAGAAGTTCTGATCTTCGTTTTGGTTAACGGATGGACCGACGACCGATGGGATGGGATGTGTACGAAGGGCGAAAAGATCTTGGCTGTCTCTCTGTATGTCTTGGTTGTTGGGGCATGTGTGGATAGATAGATGGGCGACGGGTGGGTGGGGTTGTTTTGTGTGTCTCGTGCGTATTTATACGTCTGGCGGCATTGGATTCTATGGTTTGTCCTTTTTCTTCTCTTCTTTTTCTTCTCCTTCTTTTTCTTCTTATTCTTCTTCTTGATCTACTCACTGAGTTACCTACCTAGCTAATAAATAACCTAAGGATTTGAAGAACCAAGCTCTATAGCGAAATTTTTTTTTTTTTCTTCCTTTTTCACTCTTCTCGATTCTTGCAAGCGTGCTCTTCTTCTTCTTATCCTCTCAAAAAATATAAACCTACCTTTTTTTTTATCTCTCCCAGATACCCACCCCCCTTTTCTTTTCTACATCTCTCGCTACGACCTCGCACGGGGGGGTGCGAGACCGTGGTTCGTATCCCTCGCTTGAGATTAATTTTCCTTTTCTTTTTCTTTTTTCCGTGGGGATCACGTGTCTTTCATTATATACCCATATATATATACCGTCTCCACCTCGTAAATGAACTTCTACCATCACAGGAAGACATGAAAGATGACGAAAGGCCGCTTTCTGGCGATGCATCGATATCATGTGCGTGTGTGCGTGTGTGTTTGTTTGTGTTTGACATACCCAGTCCTCGAGCTCCTCTTCCCTCTCAAAAACCCACTTCACAGGAAAATCGAACGCAAGATCCAAAGTTTCAAAACGGAAGACTAGGTTTGGTTGTCAGGGGTCTTCTCGCTGTCATCCTTCCCGGATTCGCGTGTGGGAAGTGAGAAATTGATAGGGAGAAGAGAGAGAGAGAGAGGGAATAAGCAATAGAAAGGAAGAGAAGCCGCATGCCAGATTTTGGGAAGCATGGCTCCGTCTTGATCGAATACTGCTGTCGTATGCTGGTGGAGTGCTCGGATCTCTTTTCGCGTCGTGTTCGGGCTTCTTGATTTTGACCTTGCGGGTTTTTTATAAAGACGCGCCGTTTCTCGCAAGAGGGAGAGAGAGTGAATGCGAGCAACGAGAGGGAGGTTCCCCCCTTCTCCTCTGGCTTTTTTCTTTCTTTCTTTCTTTTCTTCCTTCTTCTTTTCTAGGCTTACGTCCAAGATCTAAGCACTTGTGAAAATAATTCATGCTCTCATTTTCTGACATATGAAAAAAAGAAAAAAAAAAAAAAAACTTTGTCATCCCCTTCTCGCTCTTCTACTCTTCCTTGTCTCTTTTTCTTTTCTACCTCAACTGTCATCCTGTATCTTGGACTCCTATACAAATAGAAGACGAAAAAATAGAAGATAAAAATAAAAATAAAAATAAATTACGGTACTCAGAAGGAAGGCTTTTTTTGCTTACCCCCCCCCCTTCCTCCCCCCTCAGATCTCAAGCCTATAAATCTCTTTTCTGCTACTGACTACTGACCCCGAGGAATCAGCAACTGTCATTCATCCTTGTATGCTATGCCGAAAAACTAGGACTACCTACCACCTACCTTGGAGACCTACGAGGAGCCGTGGCGGCTGAAATGAAGTGAAATGAATTGAGTTGACACTGCGCTGCGGCCCCTTATATGGACTCAAAAACAAAATCTGCGTGCTAGTATCGCATACTTAAGATAGGCGTACATGGGAATACTTTAAACATCAAAAGAAAAGCAAAAGCTTTGGCCAAGTTGATTAGGAACCTCCAAAAGCTAAACCCCGTCTGTAATATTAATACAAGATGCAAAAACACCAAGTTCTGCCATCTGAAAGTTCAACGAACAGCTTAATATTCTGCTAGCACTTGAGAGGGTCTGCTCGCTCTCGGTTTGTACTCCACAGCACGTCGTGCTTTCTAGAGATGTCATTAAATGTCCTATTGTTAACTTATTATCAATCACGCTAGTATCTTCGATCGGCTGACTATAAGGAGCTTTCCTAATCTCGCTCTAATTATGAGGACGGCATCATAGGAGACCATGTTACGAAACTTGATGGCCTGGCTAAAGTCGCACGGTTGCTATTATCGGAAGCTATCGTTTTCTTTATCAAGGGCTATAATGCTGGACTTCTTGTATTTCTTCGCACATCCTGATGTATCGCGTATAAAGTAGGCTTGTAGGCGTGAGCAACTGTAGTCGATGTTGTCAGTCAAGAAGTAGGCTGGTAGACGAGAGCAATGGTAGTTGATGTTATAAGAGTCAAGATCAAATGCCGTTTGTTGAATGCTACACAGCTAGTGTTTTCAGAAAGGTGTACTAGTCCGAGTGCTTCCAGATTTCGTTTTTTCAGAGACGGACGTCGCTTAACTTTTCTCGTCCGACGCTCGATTTACGCGATGGATGAGAGGACAACGTGATGCCTTCAGAGAAACTCAAAATCAAACACAATTACGCAGATGTTTCAAACCAGCAGCTTAGTTATAAGTTTATGCTAACAAGGTAAATATCCGATTGGATCGAGTGACAGTAGAAAAGGCGAAAAAGGAAAGAAAAGCAAAAACATACAACAGTGGGTATTCGCTGGTGGTCACCCACCCAACTACTAATCTACCGATCTGAGGCTTATGTATGGCAGAGCGGACGGGATGCCCAGTTCTCCTCAGTCTATGGTCGTATGTGGAAGCTTTCGTTGTATCTTTATTTATATTCAAGTGATTATAGATGCTAGGAAGATGATCCTGCAACCTTTTTGTTTTTGCTTTGGAGAGTACACTGGTTTGGAGTTTAAGAATCGAGCCTTTTCGCTCAGCTTTTATCTCTGATTATCTCTGATTATCTCGGAATCTAAGAGCGGAATATCCTAAGACTTTGTTAGAAAGTAGATGGATTGCTCTTATATCCCATGTGCCAGCTACACGCTAATATCTTTACAAATATCTATAAAACTGTTCCTAGTTATAGGATTATGCTTATATAATACGATCGTGTTTGCTAACACACCTAAGTCACTCCCCCTTTAGACTTTGACTTTCTGCTATGAAGAGTTTACCTTTTATTGCCAGATACTGTGGGGATTAGAAATTATCACTTGATCAATGCTAGTTAGTAGCCTTAGACATCAACACCCTAAGGAGTCTATCACGGCGAAACCCACTTAGAGAATACAACTTGCCACCTTCAGATCGATTTAGCCCCCACTCCCTTAAGGAGTCGATCACGGCGAAACCCACTTAGAGAATACAACTTGCCACCTCCAGACCAATTCTGCTTCTTTCAATACCTAGGCAGATTCTTGTTGCCAGGTACTTTCATGTTGTCATTCAAATTCGAGTGTCTTTAATAATCAACATCGCCAATCACCTACTACTCTTCTCCATCATCTCCAACAACAGCACCAGTTTCTAATACCCTGTCAGGCTTCTCAAACATAGCTAGGCGTCCTCTCTCCAAAACGGCCAGTCTTTCACAGTGTGTTATAGTTCCAAGCCGATGTGCAATAGTGACAGTCGTATACCCATCAAATTCCTCTTGGATAATTCGCTGCATCAGGTTATCAGTCTCGTTGTCAACGTTGCTTGTTGCTTCGTCGAGAAACAAGATTTTCCCCGTCTCATCTTTTCTCACCATGGCGCCTGCCAAAGCCAATAATTGCTGTTCACCTTTCGATAGTGGCTGCGCGTTGAGGTCTGCATCTAAGCCCCCTCGATTTTGGATTGTCTCCCATAGGCAGACCTTTTTGAGTGCAGATATGATATCCGTGTCATTTACAGCGAGGTTGAGAGGATCAACGTTGAGTCTAACCGAGCCTGCTATGATGAGTGGATCTTGAGGAATGACGATGAACCGGGATCGAAGTAAGTTTCGTGGAACAGTGCTAATATCGATGCCGTCGACGAATACTGAGCCCTCATTCATGTCTTGAAGGCGCAATAGCACGTATAATAACGAACTTTTACCACTATGAAAAAGTTAGAGAATCGAAATTAAAGATCTAGCCCACCTGGTATTTTAAAACCCAAGGATCTAAAACTCAAAGCTTACCTTCCAGTACGCCCACAGATACCAACTTTTTCACCAGGGAGAATCGTCATGGAAATATTCTGCAAGGCATTGACGTCCCCACTATCAACAATCAGTACCTAGCATACGAATAAAAGGCTCAGAGAGCAGTGGCTACATACCCATAAGATGTTGTGAGGTCTCGAATTTCAATCAAGCCCTTATCTGGCCAGTTTGGAGGTGGTATCGAATCTTCTCCTGGTTTATCTTCTGGGGTGATGTCCTTTTCAAAAGTCTTGGTTCTTGCTATTGCACCCAACGAGGTTTCCAGAGACGTCCAACTATTAATGAGATCCTGAAGACTCATGGTGAATGCCATAACACTTGTCAATGAAACACCAAGAGTGCCGGGACTGGTTGTACTGCGGAGTAGCATAGCAAGAGCCATGACGACGACTGCTATTGAAGCCGTCATAAAATCGAGCACGAGATTGAGCCACCTCTGAACGCAATAGAGAAGATAGTAGGGTTTTTGAGAATTGTCAAGATGATTCTCATTGATATCTCGGAAGTAGGATTGCCAACCGAATGCTCGGATAGTAGACAGCCCTTCCAAAGTCTCTACGAAGCTCGAGTATAAAGGACTTTTGGCTTCTAAATCCAAGAACCTTAGCTGTCGTGATGTACGCAGATAAAACATCTGTATAAAGTATAGAACGATAACAGTTGGAATTATTACAATGGCGATATAGCTGGATCCAAGAGATATTAGTGCCAATTGGGCAAGGCATTGTATAGCAGCTACATAGACCTTTAGTCAGACCCTTGAGATCAAATATAGTTGATAACTTACCTTTGAATGTTCCGAATGCCTCCGAGGGAAGAACGGCATCCACAAGTGTCATGTCCTGACTGAACCGATTAAGAGTGATTCCTGAATCGGTTTTTGCAAAGAAAGACATCGGAGCACGCATCACTGTTTGGAGTAGAATTTGATGTAGACGTGCCCCGGATTTTGGTACGATCTTAATCATGATTTGCCTATTAGAATAGAATTAGTAGTGGCACGAACTTTATATATTCTCATGCTGAGAAGTCTTTTACCGTGATACATACCATATCATCATAGCCTGAGATACAGAGGCCGCTACCGCAAGCAAGACATAGACACCTATGAACCTCCCAGAGTTTCGACCCTGGTCATTGCTATACCACATGAGCCAGATCTCTAATTTCTGATTAGTATCGAAATGAGCAACCTTCTCGATACTCCTGACTTACGAGGGAAGTTGACGGTGAATATATTAATCGAGATAATGGCTAAGGCTGCCATGCTATACCAGAATCCAATCGATTTCAGATAGTACGAATAGACCGCGAAGTCACCCGCACGCCTTGTCAAGTCTGCAAACTGCTCCTCAGTTGGAGGTTTCACAAACTTGATGGCAGCACGTGGTGTTTCTTCAGACGAAGTTCCACTTTCCTGGGCCTTGAAATTAGGTTGTGATAAGAGAGTATTGACGAATCCAGGGACTGTCTTTAAGACATTGAATGGCCCTTCCTGGGCGGTATGACCTGAAGATAGGACGATGATGTGATCCGATATTGACAAGTGGCGAGCTTTTGTATTTCTATCAGCAGTGGTCCGAGATGGATATTGATTTCGTTTACCTGAGTGGGTGGCTATTATAATTGTAGGATTCCACCTACGAAGAAGCCCTTGCTTGCTAAACAACCTTGTAACAAGAGTCTCTTCTGTTTGGATATCTAGAGCGCTCAATATGTCATCCAATAAAAGGATGTCACGTCTTGCATAGACGGCTCTAGCCAGGGCCTAATCCATTAACTCTGCATAACTATGATGAGTATTAAGTGATAAACTTACTATACGTTGTTTCTGTCCACCGCTCAATGTGAACCCTTGGCTTCCTACCACAGAGCTATCGCCGTGAGGTAAATGCGCAATATCCTCCTCGAGAACACAACTGTAGATAACGCTTTGATACCAATTCATGTCAAATATAGACGCACCACAAACTGCATCACGAATGCTGGTATTTGGTAACCATGAACTCTGACTGCAGTATGCCATGTGTGTAGAAGAAATCTGCATGGTGCCATTCTCACAAGGCAGTTCTCCTAAAATTGCCTTAAGCAATGTCGACTTGCCGCAGCCAACCGAGCCAAGAACCATGGTCAGGGAGCCCTTGTGAGCATGCAGGTTGATATGGTGTAAGGTTATTTCTGATGTAGATGAAGCTCGAATGTCTACGTTCTCCATCAGTATGCATGTATCATTCGTTTTAGAATTCACAGCTTGTAGATCTTGAAGCTCAATGGCATCTCGTATAGCCTTGTCCGAATTTTTGTGGCTGAGTTTTCCACGTGGTATTTCACGGTCTATTTTGATGCGGTGATCTTCAAGTTGTGGAGAGTTGAGGAATTTGGTAATTCTGTCAAAGCATCCAAAAGCCGATGCCACCACCGGGAGCGAAGAGAGCAGTGCCGTTGCTGGATTTGTAACAAGATATATAATAGAGAGTGACGTGAACGCTTGGATAGTTGAAAGCGATTCGGACCCCCTCACTTCGGCTTGTATAGCAAAAGCAGCAAAGGTGATAAGAGGTGCTGATATTTGTGGCAGCGATGCTGAGAATGATTAGTTCATTGACGTTTTCTTTGACGAAAGCCAAGGATTGACTTACCGATTACGTTGAGCCATACAATCAGCCAGCGGAAACGCTTTCCTAATTGAAGTTCCCTGATCCTTTGACCCTGGAGTACTTCAGTCATTCGATCAACAAGGCCCATCAACTTTACGCTTCTCATTGATCTCAATGTTGTAGAAACCATCCCTATTCTACGCTGGATCGCCTGCACCCACTCCACTTGCGTTCCACCAATAAATGACGCAATCCAGAGCTCTATGGCAAAACAGACTAAAACATAGTTAGTTAAGTGATAGAGGGTAATTGATAAATTTGGAGAAAGGAA
This sequence comes from Pseudofabraea citricarpa, assembly GCA_029641185.1. Classification (NCBI taxonomy): domain Eukaryota; kingdom Fungi; phylum Ascomycota; class Leotiomycetes; order Helotiales; family Dermateaceae; genus Pseudofabraea; species Pseudofabraea citricarpa. Next base: position 177,851 of record JAPWGK010000004.1, read on the forward strand.
AAGCAACTCATAAATATAAATCAAAGGGTTAGTTGAAGGGAACATACTAAGAACAATTATAATAGGTGCGACACAGACCCCACCAAGCTGTAGCTCAAGAAGCCAGATTCCAATGCCAATCTCAACAAGCCTGGCCCAAAGTTCATTGGCAAGTTCCAAACTACCTGCAATCCTATCTATGTCTGTGCTCATAAGAGTCACTGCAGCTGATTCATCATACTCGTCTGCGTACAACACAAGCGTCTTGCTGTAAATCATTTGAACGATCGATCCTCTGAACATGGTGATCATCCTAAACATTTGATGCTTGTAATGAACTGTAGATATCTAGGATACCAAATTAGCCCAAGTTCTATATTCTATGTTTGTGGCATATTAATTACCGCAATTCCAAGATATATGAGTCCTGTTGCTGCTATAAGGCCATATGCATAGTTCATTGTATCGATGTTGCTTGGTTGGCTAAGAAGCCTAAGAGCTCGGTTTATGAGAAATGGCTGAGCATAACTGAACCCAATAAGGCAGCATCTCGGGATGATAATTCTAAGCAAAGACCATCGTAAGCATATAATCGAAGCATATATGAGTCTATAGCGACTTTTTGTTTGGCCTAAAAGGTGTTAGTAATACATTTGAGTTTGAAGACGGGTTGTCATACACTTTTCCCAAGACGCGTGCATGCGCTCACCAAGCAACCTAGAGCTTAGGTCTTCGTCTAATGAAAACAGATCATCAAGTGCCAGGAGCTTCCAGAAACCTTTCATGAATAACGGGTCGAGCCACCAGAATGTTGTACGATTGAATATGCCGGCGGTTGATTCAGGAGAGGAGCCTTGATAAGCCAGTGTAAGGCACGAACGCTTATCTTTGGACTCAACAAGAAGAAGTAACACCTGGATTCCGATGCCAGTTGAGAGCACCGCGGCGATAGCAGGGTTTTCATGTCTAATATACAACGTACGCACTTGAGAAATACCGAACATAATCGATGAGAGTAGGTAAACGCTGAGCAGTGTTGAAGGTCGGAGGGATTTGCGATGCTCCATCCATGAGAGTATCGCAACGCCCAAGGCGCCGATAAAGGATAGCACAGAACTTGGAATAGCGGTTCGGACACGTTTAAGGTCATCAGAAGACCACAAGATCAAAATGCTCAATTGAAGAATGACAAAGAGAACTGTCAGCACCTGAGGAATGGTTAATTGGTAACTTGATCCCGCTGATGGCTGTGACATACGATTTTTGCTGTTCGAAATGCATTGGGTAGTGTCTTAATGTCGTATCTATATAATTTTGATATCCTGAAGGCAGAGAATATAAGCATCAAAGATGATGGCCCGATAGATAATATGCTCTGCTCGAAAAGAAGCGTGAAGTCGAAGGGGTGCTGCCCACATTTGACAGCAGGCCCAAAGACGTTGTCAAAATCAATAGGACACTGGGCTGCCATAGCGAACCAAATGGATCATTCGAAAGGAATGAAGCAGCAAGTCACGAGAGATAGAAGGACTAAGCATGCAATTAAGGTTTTCAATGCGGCGGCGTGACATGAAAGGAGGCTTTGATATTTTGATCTTGCGCTCGCCGACCGAGCGGGGAAGCACACTTATGGATGAAAGGTCACGTAGTATTAGCTTGCTCCTTACATTACGACTCCAGCTTCTGCCTGGAAACAAGCGCTTTTTACAACGAATCAGAATTTGGGTTTTAATGTTGTGATACAACAATGCACAAACCATAATGTTGGATCTGGTAAAAGTAAAGTAAGTTCATATATTAAAGGTAATTGTGGCATGTATTAGCAACATGTTGATTTTTTTTACCGCTGCGGTGACTTCATTCGGCAAAATTTAATCAAATAAGCTCCATGATTTACCTGAAATCTCCTTTCAGACCTTCGTCCCGACGTAGTGGTTGCGACTCCATATCACGTGGTCACATATCTTCAAGCAGATACCTTTGGAAGGTAAGACACAATTCATGACTCTATTGTTTCGGCCGTGAAAGAATGTCATAGAGTTCAGCTGTCTCGCATATAAGAATCCTCTTCCCTTATCCAAGTAAACAATAACCAGAAAGAAAAGAAAAGCAATATAGAAGGAAACAAAGTCATGTTCGCTCATCCTTCTCCAATCATCGCTTATCTTAGAAAGCTCGAAAAGCTCGAAAAGCTCCTGTCATCCACAAGCATTACTTCTTCTCCTCCTCAATCTCGCTATCAGCTACAATGTAGCTATATAGGGCAGTGGAAGCTGAATCGCGCTTCTTTTGTTCCTCGACTTCGCTATCGGCAACAATGTAACTATACAGGGCGGTAGAAGCTTGCTCTCGCTTCTCTTCTACTTCGCTATCAGCTACAATGTAGCTGTACAGGGCTGTGCTAGTTTGGTCGCGCGGTGAGAACTGTAAGGCTTGTCCACTGTTTTAGTAAACACGAAAATTTCCGACAAGAGGTCGCCTAAATACCTGGTACCGAGCTAATGGGTGCTGCCACAGCGAATGATGATGCAAGTGCCATAACTGTTGCTATCTTGCTAAGAATCATCTTGAGATTTGTGAATTCTGTTGATAATAATTATCACATTCCCAAAAATGGCCTCAATATGAATGCTTACTGGCTTTGGAAATCTAGTTGACAGAGTCGTAGAGTATCCTGGGGTGGTAAGCTAATAGAAGGTATTGAGTTTGAGTAAGGAAAAGGGGACTCTGAAATAATCAATGAGAAGTGCCCTTGAGTCTCCCTTCAAATTATTGGATAAAAGGCTTGCTTTCCGCTTCCTTCGTCGATTTTTTCTTGGTCGAGAAAAAGCATACTCTGTATGTTTGTTGTGCCAGGTCCTTGCAGAATCCTCGCATGCATATGGTAGCTTGACACGACTCACCAGAAGGATAAATGTATTGTTGGATGAATGAAGCAGTAGTTTTCGATGATCCTCTTCCCGAGTTGAATCAATCATACATAATCACAAAAGCACTCAGCATGAGATACGTAGAGATATACGTCAGGGTACAGGTGTAAGGAATCCTACCGTGACAATTCTTACTCAACTGCATAATCCAGGCCTCTTATCTTCGAGTAGCATGCACGTCTGTATAGCGGATGAAATAAACGACGGTTATTGATCTGTACTTGGTTCAATGGGGAGTTGTCGAGCTGCTGCTGCGGGGTCGACTCACGATGTGGCCCTCATTTTAAAACTTGCTTGACTGCAGATGCGAACAATTTAAATGCATGCAAGTGCAGCCAAAATATATTTTCATGCATTGGAAAATGCTCGTGTGAATGATTTTGTGATGTTACCTGCATATAGACGTATCAAATCTCGGCTTCCTTATCTATCAGAATTCCAAGCGTTGGATCCAACAACGCAGAATCCAACAGCGTCGGAATACTACCATTTCTGTAAATGTATGCACCAACTCCACGAACACTATCGTATGAGGGGTAGTTTGGGTATCGAAATCTCAAGAATCGAGAGACTGAGAATTCGAGTGGTGCCAATGTCCACACGCTTTTATTTTCTACTTCTCTAGCACTCAATCCAGCTTCAAATTTTCGCAAATAATTTGCTGTCAAAATAATACAGAATTGAGATGGGTCTCTTATCCTTCACTTTCAACTCATCCCGCTACAAAGATGCAAACGATCAGTTTGATGAAGCAGCTGAAAAATCGTTACGCACTTCAACGGACAACGAAGGCTACTATGACGAAGTTTCAGAAAACCAAGTCCAGAAAATCAAACATGGTCATCTAAAACTTTTAGTATGGCTAAACATTCTGGTATTTTGCCTACTTTCAGTCATGCTTGTGATTACGGGACATGTCTGGTTCAAACAGAAAAAGGTTGGGATAAACACTCTGGCGAGACAAGTCTCTGAGCATTGTATGAGCTTTCTAGAATTTTTGGTCTTTTATTCATTTTTTCAGTTCCTTGCTAATCTCCCAAAAGCACCAATATTCGATGATCTTGAGATCTCCTTATCATCTATGAAGATGAATGCCACATTACTCGAGTCCTACCCTCCATCAATCTACCGTCAGAAACCAAGTCATGAAGTTGATCTCGCATGGAAAAGACTGGCCAACATTCGACCTATCCCCCTGACGCGCGAAGATGTGATGAAGGTGGGCAAAGATCCAAAGCAGGCGGCCAAATGGCCCGAAAGCTTCGGATTTGGTCCCGACTCATACATCGGCCGAGTAGACGTGTTTCATCAGATTCATTGTCTCGATACTCTGAGAAGGGAGGCTAATTTTGACCATTACTATGGCAAGAAATGGCCACATGGCACTCCGACTTCAGAACTCCATCAAACACACGTCTCGCATTGCATCTATCTGCTTTTGCAAAATCTTATGTGCACTGCCAATGTCGATATCTATACTCACTTTTGGGCCGATGCGCAGTACAACGCTTTTCCAGATTTCAGTCTCAATCACAAATGTCGGGATTTTGAGGCTATCTTGAAGTGGCAAGAAGATAATTCTATCGACGTTAAGGACTTTGAGGTGATCAGACGTCCTGATGATTATCCTCCGCATGTTATGACACATCATTTTAAGGAATTATTTGGCTGGTTCAATGATCATGAAGATGATGGCTCAGCAGGTGTTGAGATTGCGTAGCAAGATGATTGTATGTAAGGTGATTGATTACTTGAGATTATCAGAATTATCAGAACGAGAATTGTCAGAACTAGAACACGGGAATTGAATCGAGAAACAATTCAATTGAATTCATTGTAGTCCATATCAAGTGTGACCCAACAATCGTGAGAGGTACATGTTGCCAATATTGAAACTCATTGTGCTTACTGCCTTGGACTTCTATTTCAGACTTGACTGGGGTAGCACCAAAAGTCCAACAACAATCCAAACTATGCACAAGTGAGGTCATTTTTCAGACAGAGATGCTACAGAAGTTCTCAGTCCCTTTTCAGTGCCTGTCATCACAAGTATGTTGTGGTCGGTTAAAATGTCGAATACCCTATCACATGAAAAGAATCGCCGATTCCCTTTTGCCACCAACAGTCATGTTTTGATTGAGTTGATATCTGTGTGTCCACATTATGCATGTAAATGCAAGCACATAAATATTCATGCGGAGGTCTCCCTATTTCGTTGCTCTTCGGTAAGGGAGTCAGATGGGGCTTGTCAGTGGTGATGCATGATAACATGGAGAAATGATGTGGGATCATATTCATCCAGCAAGTGCATACATACAGCTGCAACCATCTACATTTATTGGAACACCAAGCTGTTGCATTGCCTAATATCAACAATATGGCGCAATAGCTATGCTCTGGGGCAAAGAAAAGTCAGGTATCTCGATCATCCCCGAACATCCAGGTTTGAAAGCCTTCTTTCAATCGAAGAAGTCAATTCCTACCTTTACAGCACCTTGTAGCATGATGCCCTCTCGATTGAACTTTGTCATTCTTGCATCTTTATTCTCCATGATCTTCGTCGCCTCGTCCCTCTTGGTTCTTCTATACAGCAAGCAAAAACATCTCACTTCAGACGTGGCCAACGTTTTCCTACACCATAATCAAGTTGTTTCTGTGTATCCATGGTCTCGTCCGGAATCCATCTTGCGAAAATTTCGTCCCATATCAGAACTAGAAGGTGTTCCAAGCTTGAACATGAATACCAACTCCTCAGCCTCAGCGAATGATACATCAGTGGTTGATGACCATTGGGGCATGTTCTTACTTCCTCCAAACGGCGGATATATCACAGTAAAACATGAAAATGGCGTACAGCAATACGGGGTCTCAATGTTTCATCAGTTACACTGCTTAATAATGCTTCAGAGGATGTTTTTCTCTGCCACATCGACATCATCCTCACAGGACCGGAATTTGCCACCAATGTCACATTATAACTCGGCCCCAGATGCAATGAAGCACCTTACTCACTGTTTTGATTATATTGCAGAGGTACGTGTGGTTTCTAGCTCAATTTCAATAGCTACACGATCAATTGACTGATTACAAGGCAATTATATGTGCGGCCGACGATACAATCGAGCCACCTCAAGTTATAAAAAGTAAGGGGAGTGAGGATAAGTTTGTAATAAACGGAATAGGGTCCTCGCACCACTGTCGAAATCCAGACCCGCTTTGGGAAGTTGTTGAGAAGTCGAAGAAGAATCCAGAACCCAAATGGAATTTCAAGGAAGGGGACACAGTCCACTCTGTATTTTCTCCTCGGCAGAGGAGAAACAATCAAAGACTGTGATCTTCGAATATTAGCTAGTTTCTGTATTGGCCGTGTGCCACAGAGAACGGTTGCGTGTATAGAGATAAATTCAGCCAACGGTCGAAAGTATGATAGTAAGGTTTCCGAGAAGAAATTGCGTCCACACACTACTACTGAATTATTTTTTATGGACAAGCATTCACGCATTTGAAATCTCAAATTGCCATGGTATCACCTCCCTGGGGGTTGACTAACTCTCCATGCCAGAATATGACCACATTAGCAGATAACCCAAAGGAACCTCGTCTATTGGAACGTGGTTCTGAATCCAATTGCAAATGGAAAAGCTGCAGTCTACAACTACTATTTGTGCAACATACAGAAAATTAGAGATATGTTTCCGATCTTGAAAATAACTTCCAGATTTCAGTGATAGTGGTACTCAGCCTGGGACCACTTTCGGACTCCATACGGTACATGAGTTTTCAAAGGAATGAATCTATTACCTCTAAATAGCTCTGAATATTTAACAAACGCCCTTCTTATGATGTATACTGGGCAATATCTACATGCTTGGGTTTATCTGTGTACTGAATAAAAACGTAAAATGAGAAAACACGAGAGCAGTTTACGAAAGCCAGTCTCTTATCGTTTAGCCTGCCGATAAGTCCACTGTGCAAATCTAACGCTAGGTTCGTCAAATAACTTGGTAACAATTTCTGCCAGCCAAAGAGTAACCGGCAAAAGAATCAAATGTGGGACAAGAAAAGCAAATTCCAGCCCTAATGGACCCGCTTTCGATAGCGGATATATACCAGTCCAACCACTCAGCCCCGTGTTATTGAAATCTCTCTGCCACCCAACAGCTGCATAAAGCCGATCACCAAGTATCCAGAGAACTGGTCCATGAATAAGGTATAGTCCAAATGATATGCGGCCAAGATACTGATTGAAGCGGGTTTCGAAAAACCTTTTAAGCCAGTGTATGTGTTGTGTTGCCGCGACGAGGAAAGTTGAAGCCCAGAACAGATAGAACCATTTGCTGTCCTTGATAGCTAGAGGCTTAAAAAAAGACAAATAATGCCATCCAGGCGATGCTGCTAATGTTTCAACATCAGTTGTGCGGGACGGAACACCGCTAAGGTAGATGCTCGCTACAAAGAGCATATAAAAGAAAGGAGTCTTATACCGCTCAAGCTTAAAGCGCGAAAACACTTCAGGCAGATCGTTGTTCTGTGCAAGCAAATCGAGTTCGCAAAGAAGCATGCCTGCAAGAAACATAGAACAAAACCAGCCATCTACCATGCATACAAAGTAGAGGATAAGTCCTACTTCAGCCCATAACCGAGCGTTTCGTGTAGATCTTGAAAATGCGAGGAGAGTTGTATAAACAGTGACAGAGCCTCTAAATTCGACGGGAATCGACCATAAGTGTACGTTATATTCAAGCCATGGTGGGTTGGTTGGCAGGGCTACTTTGAAGACGAAACTGAACCTCCAAAAATCTCGATACCAACTTGAAAGCTCTTCCAAATAGTTTGACTTATGCTCTGGATACGAGGTCCAAATCCCGAAGAGATGCCATGAAGTCATGTACAGGAAAGTCGTGCCAATGATCGGGAGATGAAGTCGCAACCATCGCCTGAAAAGAGCCGAGGAGAGGTTATCTCCAAGCTTTGAAAATTCTCCGGCGTAAATCAAAGCCACAGGTTTAACCGAAAGCACATATCCGGAAAGAACAAAGAAGACCGTTACTGCAAAATGCCCGCCAGTAAAGAAAAGCCGTACGCCAGGTATGCACGCAAAGTAATATCGGTCTTGATACCCAAAAGCGTTTTCGAAGATATCATTAGCTGGCCCTGATAGGCGTGCCCATCCTTGGTGATGTTGCCAGTATACGAGTAACGCTGCGAATCCTCTTAATCCATCAAGATATGCTGTCGGCGTGGCTTTCTTACTCGACCGCTGAGAGAAGAACGAAGGTTTCAGGAGATCTATGAACCATTTTGCTGCATGACTGGGCCTCCAAAGTTTTAATTCTGAGTCGGTCTTCAATAGACCTGTAACTGGGAGTGACATGAGTTATGCTCAATTGCAGTAGCTGATCTTGTTCATATGATGAAAACGTTTTGATGGGCGTTTGAAGCCGGCTGGTGGCCTTGAGCACTTCGCAAATTGTGTTTAGGAGTTCGTTAAAAGAATCTTCGAGATGAGATGTCAACGAGCTGTTCTTAAATCTTGTCACGTCGATGTGAAACTTGACAGCGCTTCGATGTTTCTCGCGTTTCACCACTGATGTTCGCTTGAGGATCAGACTCTCTCTCCTATGCGACTGGACGGGAGATAGGACCAGTAAGTAAGCGAGCAGGGCGAAGTCCATCAGGTAATAAGCACAGACCACTTCTTATCTATAAACTTTGGTAAAGCTCCCACAGTACCGAGGTGCAGGTGGCATGTACTACTCCCTGGTTGCCATGTCTGTGTTATAAAAGAGCATAAAACTACTGTGCTGATTCTGAAGCACGCATCTAAGAGAATGTAAGGACTTTCCGACATAATTAATACACTTTTAGCATGAGGAATGATACCTACCACCTGTAATCCGCAGAAAGCTTTACGGGGTCTTAACATAAAGCTGAGGCATTTAATATTTCTATGCATAGAATATCCGTCAAGTATTTCAATTTCTTGAACTTAAACTTTAGAAACTACAGCGGATGGTAATATCGACGGGTAGCAAATTGAAAGTATACAGAACATATAAAATCTACTCGCTGAATAAAGCGACAGTTAGCATCTCTAACATTTTTTCCATGATTCTCAAAAATGCGCTAGTGATTAAGGGTATCTCAACGAAGTGATAATACGTATTGCGCTCCGTTTCAAAGTAAGACTATTCTATTATATATGTGAATGACACCTTTAGTATAGCCTCAGATTTCAAATTGAATCTATCCTAAGCCTCTTTAATTGCAAACTTAAAAGCCATGCATCCCGATGCTATGCCACAATAAATACAATAGCATGCTATTTTTTAATTGAGGTTGCGTCTAAAAAAAACTGTTTTGTTGGTTTTATTTTTTATTTTAGAAGTCCAGACTGAAGTAAAGTTTACTTGTTAGAGAGGACCAGAACACTTCAAGTATAACAGTTGACGTATTTGGAGTTCCAAAGAATAATCACAATTTCCAGAATAAACAAACAGACGTCATACTGACCAAGTCCTCTGAACCGTGCCCTCGTATATCAAGAACTATTAAAAATATCATGAAACTAGTACAAACAATAAGACCATGTGTAGACAAACAAACTCTTCTAATAAATTAGATCACTAATACGCCTTCAATTTCAGAATCTAATAAAATCTCATTATAAGTACATATCCTTCCGGCCAGCGGTCGGTCGATCCAAAGGTAACTAAAATACCAAAAAAAGATTTCTTCAATCTTCACGCAAAGTAAACTCCACGCCACTAACCCACCAAGCAGCAGCATACAAGATTTTCTTTACAATCTTGAATTCTGCCTCGTTTCTAGGTGCATAGATGAAGCAGAGGGTTTCTGGAACAGGGGGGCGATGCCCCTTGATGCTATGGTACCAGAACAACCAATACCAACTGCTCCGTGAGAGGGGATGTCTTTCGCCCCATCCAGCTTCGATAACGGTTCCGACATCCTCGGGATGCAGAATCATATGTAAGCTGCCATCCTTACGATGGGGGTGGCAGATCTCGAGGCCGAATTCGGCATTGGCCTTACTTTGAAGTGTGTTGTTGGATTCGTTCGCCCTGAGAGACTGGGTATGTTTAGCCCTGAGACACAGGGTGTGTTTATCGAGAAGCGATGTCTCAACCTGCAAATGGTTCGGATTTTTGGCTGCAAACTCATTCATCATTTGAATGAGCTCATCGAAGGATCTACCATGTGCTCTTTGATCAAGCTGTCGTTGAGGTGCTACACCACCAACGGTTGGCCGCTTGCCTTCTCGTTTTGGAAGATTGTAGAGAAGACCTCTGTAGGGCTGGAGTTGGGGATCCACATGTGGCGGATCAAGAACATCGGGGATTGCACCACAGAGGGTCAGGCGCTTGATACGCCACCATCCCCACCAATTCGAGGGCGTGCCACCTTCTCCTAAATCAAGATAAGCTTGGTAATCCGCACGGATATACTGGATAACCTTGAAGAGTAACCATAGCGCTAGTATGATAACGGTTGTTTGCACGACAGAAGGGAGATCTTCATAGAATTCGAGCAGAAACTCCATAAATTCTTGAATGCTGTCTTTGGGTTCGTAGAGGAATTGCAAGATGCATAATTTTACGTACTCAATATACGAAGTTTCGATCTCAGGCACTGCCTCATATCGATATTGGTTCATCTCGGAAAATGTTGTGAAAAGATTATTCTAGAATCTTAGCGTGGACTTGTCTTAGACATTTAAGAGTGTTATGTTATGAAGAACCTTATTTCAGAACCCAGACGAGAAGATGTGGATGTGTCTCAAGTACTTATAGAAGAAAGTTTCCAAAGAATAAAGGTTTCTTCAAAACCCTATCGCATTTGTCATTTATGGTTTCACTGCGATTGTTGTTTGAGGCCGTCTTTACTAAGTGAAAGCAAACCTTACCATGACTGATGGGCCTGAAAGACTCATCTCAAACTTCCAGTGAACCTTAAGAACATCATAAGTTCGAAACTATACGATTCTCGAGTTGAATTTATTTTATATTTTAACCAAAACTTTATGTGCTTTCGTCGATGGAAAATCAGGGACTCCGTCGCTTAATTTGGTTTCTCCTCCATTTCGCGTACCTTGAGAGCCTCAGCTTTTCAGCATATCGATGAATGATGCTCATGTAACTGTTTATAACAATGAATTAGTAATGATTTTCTGAGGAGAATCGCATTGTTCTCTTTGTCACGATTCCTTTGCTTGTTGGCCGAGTTGTTAACAAAGTCTTTCTCCGTGCTTTCAATTCTACACCTAGCTCGCTTAGCCTTTGCACTCCTTTGTGATGACAATCTCGCCAGCAACTTTCAGTCTTTGTCAGACCAAGTCAACTATGCAATCTCTATCCCCTAAATCACTCCAGGTGGAAGTATAAAGAATCACCAATTTCCAGTTCAACTCTGCTCACAGCGCATACTTGCAAACACAACTGCACATAAAACGAAAACAAACAAAAATACGCCATGGAGAACCAAATGGAGCCATGGTCTACACCAGCTGCAAACAAATTGTGGCTACACGATCGTGACTACGATCTCTCAGAAGGTCCGGATGGAAATCTTCCTTGTGTAAGTGCAGGTGCAGTCCCTAAATCTCGAGTATAGATGTATATAAAGGCCACCCACAGCCTCTTGAAAGAAATATTCACTAACCTGACGAATTGCAGACAGAAGTTTCCATCTTCCACTTCCGTTGTGGTCATGTAGAGATACTTTACGTCCACAAAACAAAATACTGCTCAATGCACGACGACCCGGAAGACGGCTCTTCCATCACAGGGAGTCCAGACCCTTGCACAAACAAAATTGTCTGCACACCTCAGTACCAGAACGACCACTGCGCATGGTGCAATGGGCCGGATGACTATCGTCGGAGAGAATTTCACAGTACGTTAGCACCTGGTAGCCCACCGCAATACTCATCCGAGGAGAGGAAAGAGAGGGCAAAGAAATGGCGTGCTATCATAGAGGAGTATGAAGCACTAACTAGTGAAGAGGAGGAGAAGGAGAAGCAAAGATTAGAAGCGAGACGGCAGGAAAGAAAAGATGACTGGCTAAAGCAGTTAGAAGAAGCAAGAGAAATGGAACGGAAAGAAGGCAAGGCTGAGGCGGAATTAACACGCGCTTTTGATCCCAAGGAGCCGGAGGCCAAGTACCATGATACGTTGTGGAGTGTGGTGGATTTAGCCGACCCTGCAGTCCAGGATAGTAACTGTCCCATCTGTCGAGGTTCCTATGCCCAAGGCATGGACGGTACGGGGGTCGGCAAACCACGCAAACTCGTAAGCTGCGGCCACATCTATCACATTGAGTGTATCTCATTTTGGTTCGAAAGTCGAATCACCTGTCCCATGTGTACCCGTGATCAGCACATCATTTGTGTACCATCATGGGACGATCGGGTGTACCGCGAAGTTGGATATAGCCGCTCGCAGTCGAGGATAGGGTTTCAGGTTCCGGTGGCTGGCTACGTTGATTTTATTCACCGCCACTGGGTGGGAGATAAATTTTGGGGTTTACCAGAGAATAGATGGGGCGAGGATAACGATAATCCAGACGCTGAGCTATGGCCAGGCGTTATAGATGAATAAGGGGTTAAACAAACTACCTCTTTGATCTTGAATCTCTTTTGTCCTAGAAATTGCTAGTTCGAGGTTTCTGTAAATAAACGCAGATAGATTCGCTAATTTCACCTTTGTATCAATTTACTATGAAAAGTTTTCTTGTTTCTTTTTAGGTCTATTTATTCTTTGAACTTTCAAATATATATTATTAAACTTTGCTTCTAAGTGATAACAGATTATTAACTTATGTCCTTACAGAAAGGGGGCATGTCCTTTCTATCCTTCTCATTTTTGAACTTGAGTCTTTATGTTAATCCTTCGCCCGCTAGCCTTATATAACCTAGGTCTAGACAACGAATATCTCTTAGAGGATACACAAACCCGCAACACCCAACAAGTAACACGTCTGGACCAAGATTTGGAAACGAGGACGAGCGTCATTCTAGAGAAAGAGGTCTGCAAGAAAGAAGCCAGCTGCTGATGGAATTAATAGACCAGACGGGGAAGCTGTCAGAGGAATTTAATAACCGGTTGTTATATCTATTCCGGTTGTCACTCATCGTATGTAAAGAACTTTAACCCTTTTTCTCTAGCTTGAACGATTTGCCCTACGATAGGACTCCTGCAGCTGTGGTGGCTGGCCTTACAGGTATGCAGACTTGGCTCAGACATTTGGCTGGCGGACAAAGGCGCAAATATATACTTCTGCTGGTATAACCATTCCGGTTGTCACGCTTATTCCGGTTGTCACTCATCCCAGGTAAACAACCTTAACCCTTTTTCTCTATTATTAACGATCTACCCTAACGCTAGGGTTCTTATAGCTCTAGGCAAAGACGTATAAACTTAGCTTAGACTTAGCCTCAGACATCTGACTGGCCGTTAAAGGTGAGAATATATATATATCTGTAGTAACAAGCGATAGTTCACAAGTCTTACCTCTTTCCAGTACAAAACAAACCCTGCCGATACATGTGAAGAAGTCGCGTATATACCTAATATAACTTAACTATCTCTCCTTACTAAAAAGAGTTAGCTTAATAAATAATATAAAAAATACTAAGTATTATTACTTTGCTTTATAATTTAATAAGTATTAAGTAAAATATCTTTATTATTTCTATTATACAAAGAGCAAAAAGCAAAAAACAAAGAGTATAATCTATTCCTAGCGATAATAGATAGCGAGTAGTTTACGTACCTAGGATAAAGATACTTTCTTATTATTTCTATTATTTCTTACTTATATAACAAGTTTAGAAAATCTTTAATCCCTAGGTTTGGTATTAGTAACTAAACCTTTATCTTACTTTATAAGTTAACTTAATCCTCTTATATTATCTTATCCTATCTTATCCCTAATCCCTAATTCTTAAAACCTAGCAAACCCTAGAGAGAGATAAAAAGAGAAAGATATATACGATATATAGAATTACTTCCTTTCACTAGGAAATCCTTGTTATTATCTATCTAATTTCCTATCTTGCTATCTACCTAACCTTAACACAAGCCCTAGTTATACTCTAAACTCGGGGACTAAATAATCTATACGTTTGGCCGTCTACTTACCAGCTAGGCTGGTGGGCTGGGCTACGCTATATTATATATATATTATCACCTCTCCCTCTATTATTATCATTATTATTATTATCATTATCATCATTATTATTATCATCATTATCATTATTATCATCATCGTCATCATCATTATCATTATTATTATTATCACCACCATACTGCCAAAAAAAATAAAAATTTGTCACAGCAAGGGGGAATCAGAATGATATATAGGTATATATACATGTGGTACATTGGTACATAAATTATACTCACTATATCAATCCACCCACCCACCCATCCATCAACAAAGAATTATTACAACTTTTTCTATCTTCATCTCGCTCTCTTATTGTTTCTTTACTGTCTCATTAACCTCAAAGATCGATGCACCGCTCGATTGCTGCTCGCTCGCTCATTCAATTACCAAAGGTATTTCTTGATTTATTTACTATCTCCCGCACCCTCAGGTGTGCTCTCCTCGTTCTCCTCCTTGATACTTCTCGCCGCGGCCGCCGCTGCACCGCTTGAGCTACCCAGCGAACTCCTCTTATTCTTGTTCCGCTTCTTCTTCTCCGCCGCGTCCGAGGCCAGTTTGTCCTTGGACGCCTTCTCCTTGGCCTTGGCATCCTTCGACGCGTCGGCCGATTGCGAGAAGTCTTTCCACTTGCGCCACCCGTCAAAGTCGATCAGAGCTTGCATGCAGCCCCACTCCATGACTTTGCGTTCCAGCCAGACGAAGTTGACCGGCTATGAGAATCATTAGTCATTGTTCTTTTCCTCAAAAGGGAACAAAAAGAAATAAACTTACCTTGGTCAGGAAATCATTGCAACCGGCTGCCAACGCTTCGTGTCTGTCGGATTGCAATGATGAAGCGGTGAGAGCTACGATGATGACGGGGCTCTTGAATAGGATTGAACTTGGAAGAACATCTTCTCCTTGTGGTTCTTCTTCTGCTTCACGTTCCGGTGCACTACTGCTCGCACTCGAAGAAAATACTCCAATCGAGTTCAGCCTCTCTAATCTCCTAATCTCCTTGGTAGCTTCTAATCCACTCATGATAGGTAACTGAATATCCATCAGGACCAGATGGAAACCTCCCGTGCGCCATTTCGTCACGGCTTCTTTTCCATTCATGGCTGTCTGCCATCGAACCTTCAATCGTTTCATGAAAGCCTCGAGAAGTTTCAGGTTGATGATGTTATCTTCGACGATTAGTACGTTGATAGGCGGTACACCACCATTCAGTAGACCTGCTGGCAGACTGGGATGTTCAGCCGATGACTTCTTCTTTTTTGTTCGGTTATTTGTAGGTCGAGGTGATGATACTCGGGGAGGTGGAGTTGCAACTCGGGCCACTTGAGCAGCGTTGCTCATGTCTGTCGCTGGTGGGGTAGGAAGGAGGGGAGGGGCTGCGGGTGGGATATTTGATTTTTCTGAGGCACTTGAGTGAGTTCTTGATCTGGGCATCCGAGTATATGCTTGCGTACCATTGCTAACAACGGTCGTTGGAGTGTGTCCGCTGATTATTGATGGGGACGAAGTATGCGTCCGTCCCATACGAGGTCTATCTCGATGCCGCTGCCGGGTGCTCCCCGGCGACGGAAGCGCTGGTACGTGACCTGTGGTGAGTACTGACATGGCATGCTGCGAGACAGCTGGAGGATGTCCATTCATTGTAGCTGGTACACTGTGTGGTAGATGAGGTGAAGGCACCGCAGGAACAGGCATAGGTGGGAAATAGTCTGAGCCAGCTT
Source organism: Pseudofabraea citricarpa (assembly GCA_029641185.1). Classification (NCBI taxonomy): domain Eukaryota; kingdom Fungi; phylum Ascomycota; class Leotiomycetes; order Helotiales; family Dermateaceae; genus Pseudofabraea; species Pseudofabraea citricarpa. The sequence goes on from JAPWGK010000004.1 coordinate 193,665, forward strand.
CCATGGGCCGAACCTCATCGTAGTAGGGACCATGGGGCCGCGGCGAAGGGCGTGGTGTTCTTCTTAACGGCACATCAATCACCAAGGCTTCATCCACGGTTTGTCCACCTGGAAAGTATGCATCTAGAGTCCGACCCATTGGTTCTTCTGGCCCCAGCGTCCTCTCCTGCCGTTGCTCCCTCGGCACAATCCTCAAAGTGACATCTGGCGCATCGAAGCTCCTCCCCAGCGAGTTGGCATACTTCTTCAAGATCATGTCCCGCACATCGTCCACCAGATCATCCTCGTTTATCGTGACTAGTGTTGCAGACGCACCCGGTCTCTTGACCCAGATCTTCCTGCTGACCATGTTTCCACTGATGGTCGAGGGTCCGTTGTCGTGGAAGTAGCCTAGATTTGCAGCGCTGTCCTTGACCGGAATGTCCGTCTCGAGGAGGGTCTTGATCAGTCGTGTCTGCTGCGCCGGCAGTAACGACTGACGCCGCGGCAGTTCAGGCTTGGAAGGCGAGGAGGGCGACTCAGGTTCCGGGCTAGGACTGGCAAGTTGGATCTCTATTTCCGGGTCGTGCGCGGTCGCATTCTCTCCCTCACCAAACTCCTCAACAACAGGTGGGATGTCGGAATTGGGGGTGGGTAGGAAGTTGGCGGTCGAGGTGCTATCGTGCTTGGAGGGTTCGAGTTGCACGTCCAGAAGTTTTGAGGTTGTCGAGGACGATTGTTGATCGTTGCCGCTTTCGAAGCTTAGCCCGACATCCCGATTCGCGTCTTCTAGCTTTGGCGACTCAGGTTCAGGTCCAGCTCCAACTCCAGCTCGAGCTTCATCGTCAACCTTTTCCGAAATCATCGGGGGCAGCTCATTGAATGGCGACGGCGGCGCTTGACTTCCACGGCGCGAGCGCAGAGACCGGGCGGTGAACTTGCTCTTGATGCTCTTGAAGCTCCGAGCATCTGCGCTCTCTGAGGCATCAGGATCCGCGACTGAGGAGGAAGCAACGGAATACGCGGTGGAATTTCGTCGGGTGAACTTGGCCCTCAGACGCGTCTTGATCTCTGAGATAGTCATGCTCGCCCTTCACAAGGCTGGACAGCCTGCGAAAGGAGATGAGCTGATAGCCAGTTCCCGGTTCGACTTGAAAGAAGAAGGAGAAGAAGGGGAGGGCGACGAGAGAAGAATCCGAGTCGTGTTTGTCTGCTTGGGGGTTTGGAGGGAAACGTGGAGGACTGGGTCGGATCCGAGGATACCCTCTTTGGGGGGTAGAGGGGGGGCGTGTGTGGGTGGGTTGCTCCAGAGTCCAGACTGCTTATGGCGAGATTAGATGAGCAATAAAATGTGCATTGAATGGCAATGGAGCAACAACAGGCTTTGTCCATGGAAGAATCACGACAACTATGCACTTTCGGGACTTCTCGATCTGGGTTATCTTTTCTCGATGCTGGCTGGCTGGCACGGGCGGCGGGACGAGGAGGGCCAGAGGAGATTGCGAGAAGGTAGAGTAATATAATATAGCCTTTCCTTGTGCCATCTTCCTTCTGCCATGTGCAAAGCAGCAAGCAAGCAAGTACTTAACTTGTACACTCCGGGATCCATGCAGAAGTTGCTTCTTCGCCTTCACCACGACCACGGCCACTGCATCTGCAAGGCCAGCAGATGGAAGGAAAAGAAGAAAAAATCAATCAACTCTATTCTCTTCGGATCGCTGGGAACAGCAGGGCAGGGCAGGGGAACCAGGCCGAGAGGAATTCCAGGCCAGACTCCAGAGTAGCATCTCGTCAAAAAGGAGGCCGCTAAGCGAGGACATAACGCTGGGGTGCATGGGCTTTTGGGGCTTTTTAGGGCCCGTCGTCCCCTGTCACTCACTGACTGGACAGTGGACAGCGGACAGTGGACATGGGAAATCTTGATTCGGATCACCACTGACTGGTATGCGCAAGCCCCCAACGGCCGGAGTAGTGAGGCCCCATGTATCCGTTTCTCGTTCGCCACTCACCAGTTATCGAGGAGAGAATTGGCGAAGAGCAGAGCTGGAAGACAGCACAGCTTCTTGGATTCTGTTGCGGTTACCGTACTTGCAAGGCTGTAAATCAGAACATAGTGGCGAATATGGCATAGCCTACAAGAACGCGTGGACCGTGACATGCACGCTGTCTCTCAGTTGCCCCATCGGTTGCAGAGATTACCTGCTGGGCTTGCATGAGAAATGATGAGAACCCGACACAGAAGAAGGTGTGGCGTGAAGTACAGTAGAGTGTGGAGTGCAGTGTACAGTACGTACTGTACAGGAGGTAGTTGTGGATCAACAAGTCATACTTTCTTCGTGCGACGAAGACTCAGTGGTTATGCGAAAGACACCTCGGTACGTGCACTTACAACAGGCTGGCCTGTTCAATCATTAAGAGAACCTATGTGCTACTAATACAATCATATTTCCCAAGGGAGAAAAAAAATACACTTGGCCACAAACAACTGTAAGGTCACATTATATGCCGTGGCCTCTCATACCACAACCCCATATTGCGCCAGATTCCCCCAAGACCGAAATGAACTCGCATATCCGCTTTCGTAGGCAATAAGCAACAGGGTATATTAAGAGGATGGCTATAATTCTGTCAGGAAAGAAGAATCGACATGCTGGAATGATCGTCGTCGGTCGATGATCAGGTGGATCTCCCCGGATCGCCACGCGTTTATGTGTAAATAGGAAGTCCCTGGAGGTGTTGAATGTGGAAATATTGAAGGCTTTGCCAGACCAAGATCCTAGGTTTCTCTTCCTATTCAGAGATAATCTCGTTCGAACTCAGCGTCTAGATGAACAGGGACCCTTCCATCATCTTCATCGTGACGATCCTTATTCTGATTTGATAGTAGTTGCAGCAGGAGCTTGTTATTCTGGGAGACGATCAATTCAATCTTGTCCACCTTATTCTCCAGTGTCCGTAAGCGTGCATCATTTCCCATGATGTCTCGCCAGTCCTCCTTGGTCAATTGACCTTCAACCATAACCCGCTTCACAGGCTCGCGCATTTGTAGTTCCTGATATTGACGTGCCTCTTCCTGAATCTGTGTTTGCAAGTCGCTAAGCTCGCGTGTGAGTTGTCTCTCCGTCCGCTGGCGTTTCCTGGGTCGGTCTAAGCCGTTGATGATATTGTGCTCGTGTCCGTTGGTAATATACACATCGTCGTTCCCTTGCTGCTGCGGTTGCTGTATCATATTAGGTTGTTGAGGCGGTGCAGGCGCAATAGCTACACCTGGATTTTGCGCAACCATGAGCGCCTGTGCAGCATCCGCTTGTCGTCTTGCCTCTTTCCTCTGCTCTTCCAGTCTCCTTCTGGCTTCAACCTGGCGTACCCGTTCGGCTTCCGCATCTCCATCCTCGACCCTCAAGAACTCGATCCAAGAGTCCAGCAGCTCGTTCAACTCTCCCCCGGGTTTCTGGGCAATAATCCGATTTTCCCAATCCGAAATTTGTCGTCTTCTGCCCTCTACTAATCTGCCCACCGTCGCACTCATCTGCGCCAGGGCCTTGCCACTCTCGGACTGGAACTCTTGGTTGACGCCTCCCCAGAATTCGGCTTTCGTGCCCTCCTTGAACTTGGATCGCTGTCCGTAACACGCTTTGAGCATGAGAATATGATCACCCTCAGAGAGATTCTGCCGCGGTTTTCGCGACGAGCTGCCTATCGATGAGGCCACCGAGCCCTCGCGCACGTCGCGCGCCGGAGTCATGAGAGATCGTGGGAGTGACGGGGGGTGCATGGGGGTTGAGGAGGCCCCCGTGCCATTTTCGTTCACTGGGTGCGCATTATTATTATTGTTGTTGCTGTTATTCAACGGGGTCGATGGAGGGTTGATTGGCGCGGGTTGTCGATTGTTGGTCGACGCCATACCGGGTATCAGCTTGAAGGTATGGAAGGCAGATGGCATAGATGTGTTGGGCGGGTCGATTTGGGGATTGGGGTTTACGGATTCCGTGACATCTCACATCTCATATTCTTGGCTTGGTATCGAAGACCCCCCGAAACTACCTAAAGGGTACTAGCATCATCACGTGTGCGATTATGGGGTAATGGTTTGCAGCTTGGTTCTTTACCATGCTGCATAAGCCTTGTTCTCCCCTATTATGAACATTTTCCAGAATGGTGGTTAATTGATAAGTCCATACCTTAAGTCTAAAAATTCTTACTATCGCAGTTAAACTTATTTTCTCATTCTTACCTCCTCAATTCAGATAACCTTTCGTGGCTATTATTTAGAGTTCGGACCGCCTCTTGAACTTTCAAAGGGTGATATTACAACTTAGAAGCAAGCCAGCTCATTGAACAGCGACATAAAAGGACCCTACAACATGTTTGGGACCTGGAAGAATTGTTCTACGTCTTGTTTCTACTCTTAAACAAGAAAGTTCCAAGGGACCTCTACTGTGAACCAAAACACAAACAAGAGGGGAAAATGGCGGGAACACAATTAAAAATTCCAGTATTCCAAAGCGCAGAAACAACTGTTCAATTCCGTTCTATTCTTGAAGCCACCAAAGTCACGAAGACTACGCAAGAGCTGTGTGTATGCGACAAGAAGCCAATCCGTGCCAGCTACTATATATCTGTAGTGCCAGGCAATCTCACTAATCTGTGGCCATGATGGGCCGCAGGAGGTAAATGGTTATGATGACCGATCAGCTTTGGACCAATTCCACATGAGATATTTTTCTCCTTGTCAAGATCAGCCTTGCGGTCATCAACTAAATCCGGTTGGCAACACTCGACATTCTTCAACCAGCGATTCGTTGCAACATCGTGCATGCTACTCCTCATCTCTGGGTTGGGATTAAGCATGGCAAGTAGTATGCGACGAAGTGCAGGAGGATTGATGCATCTGTCGAAGAAAGACACATATGGATAGTCCCTCTCGTTGATGGCCAAGGATCCTGTATGTTTGGAATTCCACTTTTCCCAACCATTTACGAGACTGTCATACACCGCAGAAGAGCCAGATCGAGCTTCGGACCAAAGTGTGCCATTGGCTGTCATTGAGATCATGACAATGGCAGCTGCCCAAACATCCGTAGCCCTCGGATCATAGTCACCCTCCTTCGCCATTACTTCAGGAGCAATGTAGGGTGGACTGCCACATATTCCAGGAGCACATAGTCGAATCTCCTCCATTGCCACCCCACACTCACCTTTAGCAGATCTTATGCCAGGATGTAATCCTGAAAACACCTCTGATACGCCAAAATCGGTAATCTTCAACTGGCCCTGCTTTGTAATCAACAGATTCTCCAATTTGATGTCACGGTGTGCAATACCATGATGGTGAAGGTAGTTGATTCCTTGCACGAGCTGCTTAAACAAGCATAGCCGATCCTTCAAATGATCTTGGTCGCTAAGATAATGCTTTTGGACCAACCCAAATAAATCCCCTTGATCGCAAAACTCCATGACATGGTTCCATCGACTGTTGTGAGTACAAAGAGAGAATGTTTTGACAATATTCGGATGGTGGGCACTTTTCGCAATCGTGAACTCCGACTTTACTTTTTTCTCATACTCCTCAGCGTCCTCGTTCTTTCGTAAAGGACGGAATTCCTTGACTGCATACAGGTCACTTGAAGACTTTTTACTTGTCATCAGTTTGACGTGTGCCGTTGCACCCTTTCCCAGGCTTTTCCCCCGCTTGCCAAAGATTTTGCTCTGATCAGAATACTTCTCGTATAATTCAGTGACAGGAACAAAAAAGTCATCTGGGAGGCTTTGACTTATCCGTCTGGCTTTGAGTCCCACTCCAGCAGGAGCTGGCATGTTCCAGATCTGTTCTTTTATAGCAGTAACGCCGGGTTGGAGATTAGACTGCCCTTGACGTTGCATCGATCCGATTGTATCCACACTGGAGGCTCGATGGCGACTTTGCGGTCTTGGCTTCTCCTCATCGTGCGGAGCAAAGGATATCTTAGGAGTATGTATATGAAGAATATCTCTAAGAAAAAATCCAGTCAACGATCGACTTTTTCGGCGACCTTGAAAGACTTCTGTTGTGGCATCTTCACCGCTTTCTACTCTTGTATCAAACTGGATGCGACCAGTAGAAGGTTCTGGATGCGGAGGTGTATTTGGCCGTGTCAAGTGTGGCACTGGTGAACTCGACCGGGTTTCCACCTGAGATGTAACTGATGATTCGCTCTTCAAGGGCGTGCGATCTCGTGGTACTGTGGGATCAGACACATTGGCAGTTATCAGCGATGATGGCTCAGGGTCGTCGCTTGAAAAGGATTGGGTTGCATTCGACTTCTTGAAGATACTAGACATGGTCTTCTTGAGGTTTTCTTTGCTAAATATCGCCTTGTTGTGATCCGGTGTCGTGGTTCCTGAGACCTGCCCAGACGTGCTCCCACTTCCAGCACCTGGTCTTGGAATAGCAGCAGTGGCGATTGGTCGGGGCGGGCTACACAAATGGGGGAGCGAGTAGCCATTGTGCTTCGACACTTCTGTCTCATCTTGACTGAGAGAGTTCCGGAGAGCTGTAGGGCCAGATCTTGTTGCAAAGTTGTTGTCTGTATCTTCTTCCTCGAGTATAGCAGCGTTGAAACCGGTTGGTGTATAGTCTGAAGCCGTTACAGAGCTGCCTCTCGAGGACTCTGCTCGCGAGTTAGAATGCTCATCAGACCGAGTGCTGTGTTCAGCGGTGACTTGGCTAGACGCAGCCTTCGCTGATAGAACTGGTGAGCCGATCGACATGATGAAATTGAACAGTAACTCTGTCTTAAGAAATCCAATGATGGCACGTCACACCAATGTGCCGCAATACGCGTTTCGACAATAATAATCGTGTAATGATATAAGGAGGAGCTTGATGAGATATGTATCTCATACAGGGAGGATGTCGAAGCACACCTTTCTCAGCACCAGTTGCTGCTGCCACGTACTCTCCTGGCTACCACCAACGCAACAATCGAGGTTTAGATTGACCACCGAAGCCAGTCACTGTCAGGAAGCAGGTCGCGACATCTTTGCAGATAGGGAAGATCGAAGGACGATGATGATGATGATGGCGGAAGTGGTTGCACTTCTGGAAGGTCTTCGAGCTGGATAAATAAGAGGTACTTTGCCCTTAGCTCCCAATTGAGTTTGTAACAATCAGTTAGAGGATATGGTACTGACGATGAGGGCTAGCGCAGCACTAAAAGAGGACCGGGTCGTGTGAATAACAAACTAGGTACCTAGGTATTTAGGTACGTGTCGCAATACGCCTGGCTGACGATGCTGCAAAATTTGTTGGTATCTATAGATATCCAATGGGCTCCTCCTTTTTAACTAGCAAATTTTTCTTCGTCCGTTCTTCTAATTCTTTAGTTGCAATTGATTCAGCCTTGTGAATAATCCAGGATGACAAAAAGGGTGTGCAGAGCATCATATATACGTACCTATATACACTTAGCTTTTACGAGGGCTGAATGAAGCCAACTGCAGAGGTGATTATACAAGATTACAAAAATATGGACAGGAGGAAAATATGATCGGAGAAAAAGACAACCCTCTCGTCGTACAATATGAAAGACCTTGCCAAAATTCTCCGACCATGATGTAGCACGGCATGACACGAATGAGGTGCTACAATTCAGGAACAGCCGAAGATGTATTGCAGCTCTCTCCAGCTTTAAGATTCGCTGCATTGAGTTAAACGCTACTGTTAACAGAAGACGCTATACAACATGGAGCGTACTACATATCCATGGAAACTCAAGAAGCTGCTTGGAAGCTTTTAGCCGCAGCACACCAGGTGACACTTGTCTAAGTTCCGGAATGGCATTCCGCTGGCTTTGTACAAGGATTGGTAGAGCGGAATACAACGCATGCCAAAAGCTTACCACCACAGCAATCCGCCCGAGGAGAAGGATTCGATCTGGCATTGTATCGCAGCAAGTTTATACCAAGTCAGCACAATCATTCGTGGTCCAGCAGCAGGTGTAGACCTTAGTGCGGAGGGTATCCTTATTCCCATATTGTACAACAGTTCGTTATCGACAGCCAGTCTAGCCAGACTCCCATCATTCTATCTTCATGGTTTCCCTGTTTGGGTTTTATTACAAGATGGTCTCTTCCGCACCTCATTATATATTGCCGCTCCGAAGCTATACACAACCCAAGCCATTGTCGTCCCCTTTATACAACCTTCTTCAAGGCATCGATGGCGAATGGTGCTGCAGATACTCAATTAGCAGATGTCCTATAAACAAACTGGTTATCGACTCACATAGATACAGCATAACAGCAGCAGCAATGATCTTCTGAACCGTAAGGCTTGCCTCTGCCTCTTGAGCCCTGAGCTCTGCCTCGCTCATCTGGGGTGGTGCTGGATGCAAGTTAGCTGGCTGGCTGGTAGAAGAGATGAGTGATTCCACATACGTCCTCCGAACATGTCTGGGATGTGATGTGGATGGGTGAAGGGGGTGTTTTTGGTGGCTGTTTGGAGGTTGCTGCGGGTGTTGCAGGTGTTGTTGCGGGTGATGATGCTTGCGTCGTGATAAATTTCTAGCTTTCCACGGCTTCCACGGCCGCATTCGCTTGAGCCGTCATGTATTTCCCGTTGCGGGCGTCGGGTCCCCGATGAGGCCACAAGCCAACCAGAATCGACCCACGACGTCCCCCCGTACCCTGTCGAACTCTGTAGCGCCTTCCTTTATCGCAAGTCGCTTTGGCCTGGCAACTTTTTTTATTTTCTGTCTTGCAAGCAATCCTTCGTGCCATTCCATTCAACTCTCTGTTTCCCATCATACTGTACCAGATCAATCCTCTTCTGCTCAGAAGCCTCAGACCAATTCAGTTGCCCTGACTGAAGAATCTCAACATCGACCGCGTTGAGAGCGTCATGTTTGCATGCTGAAGCAAGGACCGACCCCACCATCAAGCTTACTGTCCCATCTCTCCCCAGATACGATACGCCATTCACCGACTTTTCCTGCCACTACACTCCACTACACTCCGCAACCTCGAATTTGAACTGCAAGTTCATCTTCAACCTCATTCCGCAACATGGCAGCTTCGGGTCTTGCCATGCGAGCCCAGCTTGGGCGAGTGGCGATAGCGGCCAGAAGTTCCTCGGCCAGAACCTCTCTGCGTACACGACCATGGACGTGCCGCCAATGTACTCGCTCAATGGGAGCCTCACAGTCGATCTCGAAGAGAACCTTTTATACAAGTTCGGCCGCCGATGAGTCAAACAGCGCTCCCACTGCGAAGCTGTCCAGCGGAGCATACTTGCCTCTTGATACCTTCGCACGACGCCACATTGGCCCTTCTGCAGATTCCACAGAGCAGATGCTGAAGGCGCTGTACCCTCCCGTCAAGACCTTGGACGAGTTTGTCAAGCAGGTTCTTCCTAGCGACATCTTGTCCAGCAGGGACCTCGAAATCGATGCAAAAAACTCGGGGGGTGAAGAAGGCTTCACCGAATCCCAGTTACTAGCGAGGCTCAAGTCAATCGCTTCAACAAACACAATTATGAGAAGTTATATTGGCTGCGGATATGCTGGAACCAGAGTACCAGAGGTTATCAAGAGAAATGTATTAGAAGGACCAGGATGGTATACCAGTTATACTCCTTATCAGCCTGAGATCAGCCAAGGAAGACTGGAATCACTGCTCAACTTTCAGACTCTTGTCTGCGACTTGACAGGACTTCCAATTTCTAATGCATCTTTACTTGATGAGTCGACAGCAGCTGCTGAGGCCATGACTCTTTCTATGAACATGCTACCTGCATCCAGGCAGAAGAGCAAGAACAAGACTTTCTTCGTCAGTCACCTCGTTCACCCACAGACCAAGGCAGTACTCCAAAGTCGCGCAGATGGTTTTGATATCAAGATTGAGATTGGAGATGTCATGGAGGATGGTGGGAAACGGATCAAGGAGCTCGGCAGTGATTTGATTGGTGTCCTCGTTCAATACCCTGATACCGAAGGAGGAGTAGAGGATTTCAGGAGCTTGGCCGATACCATTCATGCCCAAGGTGCTGCTTTCAGTGTTGCTACTGACCTTTTAGCATTGACTGTTCTGACACCACCCGGTGAATTCGGAGCCGACATCGCTTTCGGTAATGCACAACGATTTGGTGTTCCATTTGGATATGGTGGACCTCACGCAGCTTTCTTTGCCGTTAGCGACAAGTATAAGCGAAAGATTCCTGGACGTCTCATTGGAGTCTCGAAGGACAGACTAGGAAACCGGGCAATGAGATTAGCTCTCCAGACCAGAGAACAACACATTCGACGAGAGAAAGCTACAAGTAATGTTTGCACAGCACAAGCTTTACTGGCAAACATGAGTGCCTTCTATGCTGTTTACCACGGTCCACAAGGGTTGAAGAACATAGCCGAGCGAGCCATCAATGGTGCTAGAATTATCGAGCAGGGACTTAAGAACTTGGGATTCGAAACTGGCACTCGGGGCAAGGGTGAAGATGGAAGAGTCCTTTTCGACACCGTTGTTGTTAATGTCGGAAAAGGCAAATCCGATGAGATCCTAACTCACGCAGTCAGAGATTACAAAATCAACTTGAGAAAGTTCGATGACAGCCGAGTCGGAATTACCATCGACGAGACTGTCGATAGCAAAGATCTCCTTGAAATATTATCGGTATTCAAGGACTTCTCTGGATCTCAAGAGGAAATCGTCATTGAGCAATTAATTTCATCCTTGCCTGGTGATGGAAAACTACCTATTCCAGCCGCCTTCAGGAGAATTTCCGAATATCTCACTCACCCAGTCTTCAACTCTCATCACTCTGAGACGGAGCTTCTCCGCTACATTCACCACCTTCAGTCAAAGGATCTTTCTCTTACACACTCCATGATTCCTCTTGGATCCTGCACAATGAAGCTCAATGCTACTACCGAGATGGCACCAGTTACATGGCCAGAATTTGCCTCTATTCATCCATTTGTGCCAGCGGACCAGGCAACTGGTTACAAGACCATGATTGATGAATTAGAGGCCGATTTGGCAACAATCACTGGATTCGATGCTGTTTCTCTCCAACCCAACTCTGGAGCGCAAGGTGAATTCACTGGGCTCCGCGTCATTCGAAAGTTTCAAGAACAACAGCCCGGAAAGAAACGTGATATCTGTTTGATCCCCGTATCTGCACATGGAACGAATCCGGCTTCTGCTGCTATGGCAGGTATGCGTGTTGTCACCGTCAAGTGTGATTCCAAATCTGGTAATCTCGACATGGCAGACTTGAAAGCCAAGTGTGAGAAATACAGCGAGGAATTAGGAGCCATCATGATCACATATCCCAGCACATACGGTGTTTTCGAGCCCGAGATCAAGGCTGTATGTGACACCGTACACGAACATGGTGGACAAGTGTATATGGATGGTGCCAACATGAATGCACAGATTGGTCTGTGTTCGCCAGGCGAGATTGGTGCTGATGTCTGCCATCTCAATCTTCACAAGACCTTCTGTATTCCTCACGGTGGCGGTGGTCCTGGTGTCGGGCCAATTGGTGTAAAGTCTCACCTAGCACCTTTCCTACCAGGCCACCCCTTGGTACAAACTGGTGGTGAGCACGCAATCGCTCCAGTAAGCGGTGCTCCATGGGGTAGTGCCAGTATCCTTCCAATCAGTTGGTCTTACGTGAAGATGATGGGTAAGTGTATGCATTTCCGAAAGTAGGATATCGGCTAACATAATCCAGGAGGACGAGGCTTAACTCATGCTACCAAGATCACTTTACTAAATGCCAATTACATTATGTCTCGCCTTCGAGACCATTACCCAATCGCATACACCAACGCAAATGGTCGTTGCGCTCACGAGTTCATTCTTGATATAAGAGGATTCAAGGAAACTGCTGGTATTGAGGCTATTGATGTTGCCAAGCGTCTTCAGGATTATGGCTTCCATGCTCCAACTATGAGCTGGCCAATCTCCAACACTCTGATGATTGAACCTACTGAGTCAGAGAGCAAGCAAGAATTGGACAGGTTCATTGATGCCTTGATTTCAATCAGAAAGGAGATCAAAGCAGTCGAAGATGGCAAGATTCCCAGAGAAGGAAATGTTTTGAAGATGGCACCTCATACTCAAGGAGACCTGTTGGTCAGCGAGTGGGATCGCCCTTACACTCGTGAGCAAGCTGCGTATCCATTGTCATGGCTCAAGGAGAAGAAATTTTGGCCGAGTGTCACCCGATTGGATGATGGTATGTCTCTATCTCAACTACTGCAGAACATAATTACTGACGTTTCTAGCTTACGGAGATATGAATCTCTTCTGTACTTGCGGGCCAGTCGAGCCAGTTGATGATGCCGAGGATTGAGTCACGGGCATCTCGGCCCCTAATCCCACATGAGGGGTTCACAAATTTCACGAATGAAAATGGTTAAGGATTGATTGGTAATTTCAACATACACAACATGGAAGGAGTTAACAAATGGCATATCAATTGGCGTTCTTAGACGAGCGATATCGGGGCTTCAACTGCCATTGTAACTGATCTGGACATAGAACTGGCAGATCGATAGAAATTTGAGTATTATTATCTTTGAACTAGAGCCTCAGGTTAAGCTTCATGATTTTGTAGCTTTCGTGTGTTCGTTCTCAAGTAGGTAAATATGGGAGTTCATTAACTCATTGGACACTATATTAGAGCTTTGATGGATGAGAAGTTCGCCAGAAGTAAGTCATCTAGTATTATATATTCTTCGCAAACACCCAAGCAAAGAAGACCATACAAGTGACAAAACTCAACCCCATAGCAAGGCCTTCAAGCCCAGGCACGAAGCTGGCAGCAAACCACCTCGCGAACGAAGCACCCACAAGCGAGAGCCAAGCGGTAGTAACCGACCACGACCCAAGTGTTTCTCTCCGCAAATTCCTACTCACGTCCTCTTTCTGCTCAGCCGAGCTCCTCATAGGCGTCCCCCAACTATCATCAAACACTGTCAAGCAGGCCCACAGCATATACGCAGCCTGTGGGAGCTGCAAAAGTGTCTGCGAGAAAGCATGCAACGCATACGCCATCAACCCTGTCTCGTACCTCCACGTCGCATACGCGGAAAACAACAAGAACCTCATGGCGATGTCGGGCGCCGAGGAATACTGGCTTTCGTGCCCGGTTATCAGGTACGTGATTATCAAGTGGAAGTTCAAGAGTGGCACCAGGAACCGCCGGGTTGCGTACAGGAAGAGGAGCGGGTGGTGTAGCAGGAAGAGCCGTGGGTTGCTGAGCGATTCCAGAGCTGGAGCTCGTGACCATCGGATCTGCTGTGCGCTCCAGCGAGCGAATGTTGATGGTGTATCCGTTGCTACTACCGCAAGGGAATTGAATGCTACTTTTTTCCCGGACATATGCAGACGTGTGGTTAGATGGCGGTCTTCATTCACAATCTATATTCATATTCATCAGGACTGTGGATTCACTTTTACCAGGAAAGAAAGAAAGACTTACAGGTCTCTTCCCCAAAACCGTCTGTCCATACCACGGTACTAAAATCCCGGCCAATGCATCGGCACGAAACAGTGCACAAGGACCAGACTGACAGTCTACCACATCAAACGCTCCCAGCACACCCGTCGTCAGTCCCAGATCAGCTTCATACGTCGCGGCTACCATTCTCGCTACTACACTCGCATCTCCATTATGGATGTGATGTGATGTACATGCTCCCGCAATGGACTTGTCACTCACGATCCCCTCGATTACTCGCTGCAGGGTATGTGGGTAGATCCACGAATCCGAATCGCTAGACCAGATGAAATTTATGTGCTGGGCTTGTGCGTATGCCAAGCTGAAGATTAGTGTCGTGAACATGATTTCTTTCTTGGCGACGTGTGGCTGATATATACAAATGGGTTTTAGAGACGTACGGTGCCTTTTCTGTTTCTGTTTCTGTTTTGCTGCTGGGGAAGAGAGAATCCCGTGAGAGAGCAGGATGGCGGTTGCGTGCTTGATGAGTTTTGCGAGTATTAACGGTGAGTTCTTTTCTTCTTCTAATTTTTGGTATTTAGTCTTATGGTCTGTGGATGTTCCTTTCTTATTGTATTTATCGTCTTGTTTTCCCATCTCGGTTGTCATCTTCAATGCTAGCTCGCCGAACGGTTCGGGAATATGTATCTTTATTAATTCTTTGCCAAAAACCTGGAAATTCAGAAAAACATTAGCTATTCTCAACTGACCCATCAAAAGAAGAAGAAAGAGAGAAAGAAAGAAAGAAAGAAAGAAAAATAACCCCGAAATCCTTCGCCTGAAAAGAAAAGAAGAAGGGGAAAAAACAAAAGAATAATCTCCTACCTCGTCAGCAATCCCCACCATCTTCAAATCCTCCTCCTCATCTCCATCAATCCCAACAAACAACGCTGGCGTACACTGATCATAATCGGCACGATAACTCAACAGGCACTTCCTAAACACGGTGGGATCCTCACGGTAGCCCACGACCGCCGCAACGCATTTCTTCTCTTCCCTTTTCTCTTTCTTTCCAGCCTCCTGACGAACCCGCTGTTTGCGCCGGTTATACTCGGCGCAGCTGACCTGGAACAAGCCCTCAAAAAACAGCGGATAGCCCAGAGAATAGACGTTTCTGTAGTACAGCAACAGGTAAAGAAAGGTGAGGTGCAACAGCGCTCGGAAGATCTGCGCGCTGCTGGTAATTATGGCCGAGATGTCTACGTGGAGGTGGGTCTGGCACCGGTGCTGGAGTAGCGACTGGAAACTCCTCTTGGAGGAGGCGTACATAACTCTCTTTTTTCTATCCTTAATATTTTTCGGTATTTTCTTTTTTCTCGGACAGTACGCAGTACACAGTACGCAAAAAAAAAAAAAAAACAGATGGGGGGGAAAACACAGGGATAAACGAGCGAGTTGAGTGAGTGAGTGAGTGAGTGATGAAAAGCGAAGCGGAACCCCGCATGCACCGGGGACACGTCCGGATGTTATTTATCATGCTCGCATCCTTTCTCATGTCGGCATCGGTATATGTATGGGAATCGTTTGTTTGTGTTTAAACTTTCCCCCTCTCTCTCTCCGCTCCCCCTCCTTGTCTAGACCTGGCCTCCCCTTCCTGCCTTGCCCGGCCATGCCGACTCGAATCTGCTGATGTGTCGCATGGATAAAACATGCCAGTACCGGTCCAAGACTACAAGTATACTTTAGTGATATGGAAGTGCCGACGGGCATGAATCCTTTACGGCGAACAGCGGGCCCGTCCGTCCGTTTAGTTAATCCCTCACCCTCATCACCGACGAACAGAACAGCAGCAGGGAGGGGGAGCGGAGGGGGTGAAGAGGAAACGAAACCCGCCATTAGAGATCAGTGCTGTAGATGTAGATGCAAGATTTCGATGTTGATACAGTAAACAGCATGAAATGCTACTTCCCCTTGCCGTACCTCGCAAAAGAAGAAGAAACAAAAGTTTCTCATGTAATTCTACAGTCTCCTTCCCTACCCTCGCCTCCGTCCCTCCCAGGTCCATCGCAGTCGACCGCAGACAAAAGCGAAAGATTACAAGAATAGAAGCGGAACGCGGCGGTAGTGGGGACGTTTTGAGACTTGGCGGGGGGGTTTGTCCCAGGTGGAGGGATTTCGTCGACCTGGAGTACGGTGCCTAGGCTGAAGGTGCGGTACGGTACCGGTACTCGGTCGGCTCGGCGTGCCACGTTGCTCAGCTCAGTCTCAAGTCCGAAGGTTTGAGGTTTGGAGCTCCGCTGGCTCGCTTAGCCCGTTTAAGCGACTGCTAAGGTTTGTGAAGGATTTTATGTACGGTACTGTGCTCCGTGGCCTCTGTATCAGATGAACCTAGATTCTTGGGGATGTCTTCTTCTTCTTTGTCTCTCTTTTTCTTATCAAATCGTTCCACTGCGGAGTATCTGTGGATTTGGTGGAACCCGCCGTTTTTCTTTTTTTTCTCCCTCCTTTTTCGTCTTTGTTTGATTGGAATAACAGCTCACAAAGTGTTAGTGGTATTACTCGGAGATTTCAAGACCATCCTGTATTTTGGCTACTTGCCGCAAAATATCTCGGATTGGCGAAATAAAATAAGGCTCTGAAGGAAGAAACTTGTGAGCAAATGCCGCGGCTGGTACAGCTAGCCTAGAGCCAAGAAAAAGTAGCTACATAGCTACATAAGTTTAAACAGATCTACACTGAATTGGGAAGAATCTAACCTGTCACATTTATGCAGCTGACCTTTGACCAATCTCCTCGAAACGAAGAACTTTATTTAACCTTTATATAACAATAAGCAGCTTGGCCGCCGGAGCGGGACGTAGGAAAGTTAAAAGTAAGGTTAAAAGCTATTTAGGAAGGTGATGTGAGTAGAACAGACTCGTTTGGAAGCTTCATAGTTCAGTAGACATGCAGGTAAGATAAAGAGGACTGAGCAGATCTCTACCCAAAATCATAAATGGATATGATTTGGCCTGCTTTTGGGGTTTGATAGACACACTTCTTGTTTTTCATTTTCATGGTTTCTAAACAGATTCGGCCTTTCTTACGATCTCGCATTCGCATTTTGTAAATGAAGTTTAGACTTTGTAATTACATAATTACTTCTATCCGCATGGCTGATCTGGTGATTAAATAGCCCTCGTATGCAGATAGTTAGCAGATTTTGGTATATTTGTTTAAGTGGAGTTATCTCCTTCCCATGTAAACCGGTTATTTCTCTCTTTATTGAAACGGAGGAAATACTTGACTTCTTCACAACAGTTCAAGTTGAGCCAAAATTCAAAAGTGTTGACCCTTCAACATCCAAAGACTAAATTTCCTTGAAATCGTAATATTGTTTTGGCTATGCTTTTAGCGTCGATTGGAATAGCCAAGGGCAGTGAACAGTGAGACAGATACTTGGCTATGAAAAAGACTATGAACTCTTACTAGATAACTGTGCTAAGTTAGAGAGCTATAAGATGCCGAATGACTTCAAAATCAAGATTACACATTATCAGCTACAAAGTTATTGGATATCTTTCGCCATATGCTCTATTCAGACACCCAAACTCGAAAGCCAAAAATACCGCCCCCGTCGCGCCCCGCCCCCACCAGCTTGTGTACTTGTACTTGAACCCTCCCTGTCAAAAGCACGAAGCTATATCAGACAGCTTCACGTCACTCATCCTCGTAAGAAACTCAAATCTTTGATGTTGCCATGAATCTGAACGCTCGTACCCTCTGCTTTCGTTTCGCCATTGTAGGTATGTTGAGCACCCGCCTTGTCTCCCATAGCAACGTCACCCTTGATAATACGTGCATTGTCCTTCGAAAGGAACGTGCCCGAGTACATGTGACCAGCGTTGCTAGTTGGCGCTTTTTGGGCTGGAGGCGCAAGTTGCCCATTTTTGAACTGAGTAGAAGTCGTTTCCATGCTAACAACGCGAGAGCCATCCCCAAGTCGCTGCCCGAAGGTTTTTTCCATCTTGCAAATCCCTATTTCGCGTTAGCATATGGCAAGATTGATCAAATAGATGTGTGCCATCACAGAATGAAGTAACATACTCACTGTCGGGAGCCTAACTTTTGAAAGTTTGTTCGTGGTTGCTGTGCACTTGGTGTAAATGCTTCTTTTGTCAGCCGAATGAAGCCGTTTGCATGTTGGTTAGTTGAAAACTATTCTCGAGAGCGACTTGTTATATAGTGCGGCTTGTTATAGAGTTGTTGAAAAATATCACATGTGAGAGGCACTTTATTAATAAAGGGAGGTTTCGTTCTCCTTCACAAGTTGGCCGCCTTTAGTTGGTGCCTGCTGCCTAGTTGAATTGTTTTCTTGGTCCCAAACTTGTCCAACTAAATCTTGTTTGTCGTGAGGCTGAATCTATAAGTGAATCATTTAATATTGATGGCTTTGTCCCAGTGATCACTTCTTGAAGGTGTTTGGGGCGGTGCTTCCAGTATCGCCAATAAGCAACGAAATTCAAGGACAATCAGAAGGAGGAGTCATTTCCTTGAATCATATTATTGGCTACCTACTACCCTCTTCCGGGATTAAATGCCCTTCTCAAGTTACGAATCGCGAGGCCCTACTCTGAGTCCCTATAATAGTTCCCAAAGTGTCCCAGGGCATTGCCTGATGTTTTCATGTGACTATAAGTGTGTCCATGACCTTGAAGACCGTAAGCGATGTTATCGCCGGCGTGCAATCTTGAGTTGCCCGATACCTCAACATTCGTGTACATGTTGCCTTGTGGGCATATCTCGAGGCTCTTAGCTCGTGGATGAGTCACACTGGCCTCGGCTTCATCGGTGAGAGCCTGTCTGATGTTTGTTGTGCACAAGGCTCCGCCGACTTTACTTGGCGAACAGTATCCTGCGGCTATGTTGGTCCCGTCATCCAGATATTCTAGCACATCAACCAGCTCAGATAACCTCTTCACCAAATCATCGAACTGAGCCTTGCTTTGAATGACAAATACGTTTGCCGAGGCTTTCTCTGTCTTCTCAAGGTCGTAGCCATGGCGTTTGCGTAAGGCATCTTTGAGCCAGAGGACCTCGTCGACCTCCGCATCATTTTCTGCCCTGGGCAGCGCCTCACAGCTCGGTAAGTCGGTGACCGCTTTCTCCAGGGTTTCCATCATAGATACAAGGACATTGTCGGCTAGACTTATGTCGGCCTCGGCATCAGCCTCTGAGGCGCCTGCGACCGAAAGGTCTTTTACGCCGCGAGATTTCGCCCAGCGAGACATACGAAGTTTTAACAATTCGAGCCTAAGTATGCACTCGGCACGGTCCGCCCCTACTCCTGCGCTGACATGAAGGCAGTCCAAAGTAGTGATACAAGAGGAGAAAATGTGTGGAGGCTTTGCAACATCCATCGTGTTCTCAGGCAAACAAAATATAATAATCCAGTGTTGTCCATACCAATATAAAGATGATTTGTATTTTTTTTCTTCTGACAACGTGTCTCCCCACTTGGTAACGTGATAAGCGATGGCAATTCTGGCCAGTACTCAGATACATAATCTCATGCAAATGCAGGCCAGAACGGTGACCTTTTCGTTTCCACTCGCTCGCTTAACTGATGTTGCGTGAAATCACATTTATGGTTACACCAATTGAGGGGATATGACTTGTCAACTAACAGAAGTCAACACATTCAAAGCTCTTTAATGCTTGTCTTTTTTTCTTTCTTTTTTTCTCTTCTTCTTCTTTTCCTCGTCTCTTCAATCTAGCTTCAATATAAACAAAGTTGAATCAAGAGTGTTAAAAATAGTAAACGAAGCAGATTGGATTAAGATTTGTGTTTCCGTGCATAAAATCTAGATGTTCTTCGAAATCCCGGGTACGATTTCCTCCAATCTCTTCAAACTCAGGTCCCATAATCTACTCTGTAACTCCTCCCCTTCCGGGCTTATCACCAACTTACTCGGTTGCGCCACCTTGCAATCTGCCATATACGTACCATGAGTCTCTGGACCAGCCGAAGCAGCAGCCACAAGAGTTCTTGCACCGACCTCCGTAGTACGTGCAACGAGCCATTTCGCAAATGACATGCTTAATCTTTGGATGAGACTCGCTTCGTCACGGAAGAAATCCGAGTGGCAAGCTCCAGGCGTCATACAGTTGACGATAACTTTGGGTTTAGTAGAGGCATCGATTTTTGATCCGAGAGTACGGACAAAGAACAACTGGATGAGCTTCGTAACTTGATATCTGTTTGTTCTGGTTAGTCATTTTTTTCTTTTTTATGGCGACACAAGAAGATAAGTGGTGAATATACCTCTCGCCCATATTCGCCCCCTCTCTCACATTCAGGGCTTCAAACACATCCTGATTCTTCCTCTCGGGGAAATCAAGCAGGAAATGCAGATCCGAGGTGACTACTGACAGTACCGGCTGCGTATTAAACTTCGAAGCCGTTTCCTGCATCTTCGGCAATACCAACAGCGCTAAGAGTTCTGTCGAGAAGACATTTGTCGTCAAAGTCGACTCATTCCCCTCGGTAACAACATACTCCCTGGTTCCGATCCCCGCATTCTCAACGAGAATATCCAACCTCTCAAGATCCTTCAACGCTCGCGCAGCGAACTCCTGGACCGATTGATAACTGGATAGATCAAGTTGCCAGACCTCGATTCCGACTTTCTTTCTCTGCTCTGGCAGAGCGGTTTCGATCTTTTGCTTGGCCGCTTCACCTTTCTCGACATTCCGCACGGCGAGGATGACTTTGGCGGCATTGAGACGCACGAAGTGCTTTGCGGCTTCGAAGCCAAGACCCGTATTGGCACCCGTTACAATGACGGTCTTTCCCGAGAAATCTTCCGTCGGGTACGGGAGCGTGACAAAGAGTTGCGAGTAGAGAAAGCTGCGTATGAAGGAAAATGTAGCTGCCATATTTGCGAATTGTTTTAATTTGTTGTAAACTCAGACCAAGAGATTAAAAATGTTTTATGATTGAGGGTTTGAAAGAGAGAAAGAGAAGAAAAGAAAAGAAAAAAAGAAGTTGACTTGTTACTTATACCAATACCTCGTACTTTGAGATTGAAGATCTTTGTATTACAAACATTGTGACGCGCTCGACACTCGATGTCTTTAACTACTAGCTCAAGTGCTTGGTGTTTCGGCAAATGTGGACTTTGCTGGTCCGAAAACCGGCCGAAATATCACGGTTCTCGCTGGAAAGTCACGCCGGGTTTGTAATGATGACCACGAAAATGAATGGAAAGGAGGAATAGATTGGAGAAGAACCCGCAATATCTACATATCATCTAGATGGGTTGGTAATCTTGCTATATAACTTTCTTTTTTTGGTGGCGGACGGGAGTCGGTTGAACGTCGCGGAGGAGGGGGTTTGGTGCTTGGGCCATCTAAGGAGATGGGCATTTCTCAAGTTAATATAAGAATATATAAAAAGACATTTGGGGTGGCATTATTGGTTAGAGTTTTAGTTAATGTGATTGACGCTCTTGTGATATTTGAAAAGGAGGTTGGTTATTAACAAATAATAGGTACTGAAAAGTGAGAAGTAACTTGGATGGATTAGCACCCTAACTAAGACATGTTCGTTGTCTATCAATTTAGCTGAATCTGAACACAAGCGGCACTTCAAGACCTTTTTCGGCTTGGTGTGTAATTGAACTGAATAGGCAGCCTTCCAAAACTAGCAATAATCCCCAGTCTAGCACCTCAGCAGCGGCCAATTTGTCCTAGCCACAAGCGCGCAATACTTTCATGCTTAGCCCAGCCAACCAGAATCAACCAAACCAAAGCCATAGAGACAAGTATGATCACTTGTTCCTCAGCGCTACCTTCCCCTTCGAGTGATCGAAAAGCGACATATGGGTCAATCTCATAAAGGGAATATGATCGGCTGGCAGGACCTCGAGCCCAGGGTCTATTCCACTTGGTATACCACCTGTGAAAGAATTATCATAGTATGATCCAGATCCATGAGACCAAATTCTAAGGCCGTGGTCGCCGCCTCTGAAATAAATTCTCTGGTCCATAGAATCGTGGTCTGGGATGTGAATTGCAAATGCGTCCCCAGTCAAAGTGGTGCATCGATACCTGTCGTAGTAAAGTTGCTTGGAAGGGGGCCACCTTTGCTTTCTGGCCAGTTCGCTGAAATCCCACGGTACATTGTGGAATCGAATCCCGGAAGCTCTCTTCTGAATTTCTGGATCTTCCGGCCTGGCAGCATTCTCGCATGCTTGGTTCCAAAGAGTCCAACCATGTTTCTTTGCCTTGTCGGGATCCCCCAAAACGTCAATGTGGTCTAGAACTAGGCGAGTGCTCTCAAAAAGCTGTTTTCTCAAACTCTGTAAGCTAGACTCGGCCTTCTTCTGCTTCTTAGGTTTGAGTTGCTGCAATGGCTCATTGGGATTGTCTGCAAAGTTGAAGATACGAGTGTCATACCAGACATCCATGAAATCGAGCCCATATTTTTCTTCCCCAGGCATGTCCCAGCGCATGAGGAGCTTTCTAGGCCGAAAGTATTCTCTATCCCACCGTGCAATTTCGTCGAGCATGGCCTCAATCCTATGTGGGATAGAGGCAGCACGGAAAGCGGTATCCAAATACTGCGTCACAGAATTCCAGTACTGCTTCCAATCCTGCTCCGTCACATTGAAGTAGTTGAGAAATGGCGGGTAAGCAAAGCCTGTCACAAGACGCTTGGTATCTCCGGCTGGAATCTGAAGTCCTCGGGGGATTGGATTTTCTGTAGGTGCCGAATTCGATATGCCTTGGGACGCGGGCAGATGGCGAAGGTCTTTAGGAGTTTTAGGCATCTTCCGCCGAGGTGTTCTGTTAATCAATGGTGAGCGGTATTTGCAAGATGTGTCTAAGTAATCAAAATCAGTAAGCAACTTGAGAACAGAACAACAGCCAGAGATGACTTGACTGAAAGGGATACGTGCTACTTAGACCAGTAAATGAATGACCTGCAGGAATAGTTGGAGAGAAGTTCATAGGGGTATAGAGGCAGATAGTCTCAGGAGTAAAGCTGTAAAGTGCAGAGTGCTCTCATGGAGGAGAGTGGTTTTGTCCATGGATAGGTACCTTATGTCCCCGAGGAAAGAGCCACTTCGCAATAGCTAAAAATTAAGGCAATCCTTTTGTAAATCTCAATCACATGACAAGTCATAAGTGTAAGTCCATGAAAGATCGTTCTCATTGGTATCTGAATGTGAAAACCGGTAATTTTCCATGTTCCGCCCCAAACTCCGTCGCTGAATGTCAAATTCCCATATCGGTAGCAATTTCAACGTCTGCCTCTGCCACCTCCACCTCGACGGGGGCTTCTGCTTCTACTCCTATCCCTATCCCTATCATCATAACTGCTGTAACTGCTATAGCTTGGACTTCTTCTTCGGCGACCTCCTCCATTGCGACCTGGACTATCCCTGCGACCACCCCGTCTTCTAGGTGGGGATCGTGATCTTGAGGAGACTGATCTGGTACGAGATCGGTGCCTTCTTGGAGAGCGCGATCTAGATAGTGATCTTGGCCGGTAGGTGTCGAAGTTGCGGTCGGGTCTGTAGCCAGGAGAACGGCGTCTGGGAGAAGAACGGCGGGCTGGTGGTGGACCACGAGGAACTCGAGGGTCAAAGTTTGCGCCTCTTCGTGCGAGAGGTGGAGAAGGTGAGAATTTGCGGCGTGGAAGAACAATTGAGACATTGATGATAGCTCCGTCGATCTGAGACTCGTGCATATGTGCAATTGCAGCTTCGGCGTCCGCTTCAGAGGTATAGAGGACGTATGCAGTACCGCGATTCGTCATGACTGAGCTATCAGCAGTGAATAGGAAGATGAGGATAATACTTACATTGCCTGTTCATCGGCATATCCAGATCTCGGATTGCACCATATGAGCCAAAGATTTCTCGAAGGTGGTCTTCGTTAACGTTCTTGGTGAGCTTCTCAATAACGATCTAGATAAATGAGCAACCGATCTTAATAGAGGGGCGATGCGCTTACCTTTGTGCTGCGGACTGGGCTTGGGCTACGGCTGATGCTCCTACTCTCACTTCTGTATCTAGCATTGTGCCTTGGTGATCTGCTGTCTGGACGAGGAGAGACTGTACGCCGAGCTCTCGAAGCTGATCTCGAACGATATTCCGCAGATATTGGTGTGATCGAACGCGTGCGGGCTCGTCCTCGAGACAGAGATGGTGATCTTGAAGCCATCGTTGTTGAAGGGTCCGTAGTTGTCGCGTTCAACATGCGATGGACGCGATTTGATTGCGACAAGACGGGAATCTCAGGTTATTGCCGCCTTTTTTTTAAGGCTGCATCAACAGCCGTCGCTAGAGGAGTGTCGCTTAGAGCACCACTTCTTAGTTTCTTTTTCATAACATCGTTGTCTTGTACTAATAAGTTGATGCTATTCTCTTCTTTTCCTAGGCTACTCAGCAAACCCTATATAATACTCTATAAGCTGACAATCGTTTTTGTACTTCTAGTTTTGAACAAAGCTTCTAGCAATTGCCTCTCAATAAGTATGCTAAATCATCCCAACTAAGAGAGGGAAAAAGAGAGCAAAAAAGGCCTTCAAATAACCTAGAAGAGAGATTGAGAGTCCATGTACTATTCTGTTCATCAATCTTGACTGATTCTAGTAGAAAAAGAGGACCAGTAGCAAATAATATAAGGCCTGAATTACTAATCTCTAAAAACAATTGACAAATAGATAATCTTAATTTAGTTTGATTTATATAACTGGCTTGTATTTAACTTGACCTATCTGTTCAATTGGAATGTTATAGTAGATGGCACGCTCCCTGCATTTGTACAAAAGTGAAAAGCATTTATTAATATCATTGGTTTTTCTTGTAGCGTAAGATATTAGAGTTTTACACAAAGAAGCTTGATGTGGCTCAGGTTAAGATGAAAGGGGGATGGATTCTCATACGTGGTGAATACAGCACTAGAGAACTGCTATTTTAATAAGTGAATAAAGTGAGTCGTAGTAGCGGTCAAAAGACAGAACAATTCACAAAGAAAGTGGTAGGTGATGTAATAATAGACAAATATTAATATCAATAGACACTTATTCCCTGCAAGAGCTTACTTAGTCCTATTTATCCTCACTTATGTATATCACAAACAACTATTACCTCGAAAAAAATTTTTAAAAAAAGAATTAACAGCTGGTGCTTTGGGCATCATGCGATGCGACTGGACGGCTGTACCATACTAATCTGCCGAACAGGGTGCGCCTCGCTAGAGCTTTTTATTCACCACCTCCGGCAGATCTTTCTCGCTTGCTAACATCACATCGCACATAAAAGCAAAATGCAAAAAAGGAAGTGAGGATCAACTGAATGCCCTCGGACGGAATCGAACCGGCAACCTCGTCATTACTAGTGACGCGCCTGTTTGTCTGTTAATTGCTGTTGAACCTGATAGTGCGTTTGTTTGGTTACTTACTCTACCATTGAGCTACGAGGGCTGTTTTGATGATTTGTTGAGGACTAAATCTGTTATCTGTATCTATGTTTCATCACAATTTCCATGACTAAGCGAGAATATCAGCTTGGGTGTCGCAAATGCTTTGCCGTTTAAAGGAAGCTGGTTTTGTTCATGGACTTTTTGTTTTGAATCACAAACTATAGTCTGAGAAGAATATTTGCCTTAACGTGAATAGGTTCGAAAAGGAACAAACAAGTTTCAAATCAAGGAATATCTTTATACCTTGTATTAAATCTTCAGTTTCTATAAAATTCTAGAGTGCATGCCATATCTATCCTACCAAATATTCCATCTATTTAATTTTGTTTACGCCAATTCTATCCATTTATCCAACCTTCTTAACCTGTATTTGCCTTGCCTTAAAACCTAAAACCTAACACCTCTTAGATACTCCCTAGGGAGTTCACATCAGATGCAATAAAAAAGGCCTCCGCCGAATCCACGAAGCTGTTACCATAACTTGATGATAGAATGCCAAGCTATCCTCCGGGGCGAGACCGATCAATAAACAGAAGAAGACGAGGACGCAGCAATAACTCCAGTCTCGGGTGCCTTCCTGTCTGCTCTCTCGAAGGGAAGATAATCGAGACTAGGCAGAAGCTCGATATCGCCCATAGGAAGCTTCTTACCAAATGAAGCGTCGATGTCCTCTAGGGTACGACCACTCGTCTCAGGCATAACGAATACACAAACAGCAACTGTGAGAAGAAGTGATCCACCAAAGAGAAAGTAAACACCAAATGAGGACTTTGCAAGAAAGATTGGTGTTGTGAATGCGACAATCCAATTTACAACCTGGGGATTATTAGTTTAGCTCAAGAAAGAAGATGAAAAAGGCACGTACCCAAT
The DNA here is from genome assembly GCA_029641185.1 of Pseudofabraea citricarpa. Classification (NCBI taxonomy): domain Eukaryota; kingdom Fungi; phylum Ascomycota; class Leotiomycetes; order Helotiales; family Dermateaceae; genus Pseudofabraea; species Pseudofabraea citricarpa. Next base: position 219,415 of record JAPWGK010000004.1, read on the forward strand.
TCGCCGAAAGAGAAAGACTTGTAGCACCAGCTCGAGTTTTGTTGGGCTGGATTTCAGAAACATAGACTCTGAAACCAACAGCCCATGTCGCGCTGAAGGCGATAGCGAACAAATAAATCATTACTATCACAACCCATCGTGCTGAGCCATGGGAGGCATGTACACTTCCTGAAGCGTACAATGAACCGATTATTAACATGAAGGCACTCATAAGCAGGCCTCCAACCACACAGGATGTTTTGCGACCCCAGCGATCTGCATAGAGAAAGGCTGGGATGGTGACCAGCATTATCAGAAGTGCAGAAATCCCGGACGCCAAGAAAGATGCTGTACTGGAAGTAAGTCCAGCTGATTGGAAAAGTAGAGGAGCATACTGGTGAACGTTAGCAAAATCCTCGAGCACAGAAGGGGCTGCTAACATATAGAACTCCATCGATCCCACTCAGTTGCTGCATGCCCATCAAGAACACACCAAGCGCAGTTTGCTTCCAAACATCTCTCCCAAAAACAGCCAGAATGTCCTTCATTTTGACCTGTTCTGCCAGTCCCTCTTGTGCATTTTCTTGAAGTTTTTCCCTTTCTGCAGCCTGAACACCAAGTCGTTCCCAGCACGCTAACGCTTCTTTGTGTCGGCCACTTGCACTCAACCATCTCGGGCTCTGCGGGAGTAGTATCAATGTGCTAATGACAAAAATTAATGAGAAGCCAGCTTGTATCGCAAAAGGTAGACGCCATGCGAGGGATGATTGTATGTTTGTGCTACCATAACATATAAAATAACCCGCGCAGAGACCAATTGTTGTAAGAAGTTGAGGAATTGATGCGAGTGTTCCACGAGATCTCGGAGGGGATATTTCTGTAATGTAGCTGTATTTAATGAGCGGAGGTTTCCAGACTCGAAGAAACAACTTACACCACCAATGTGCTCAAAAACAGTCCTTCTCCAATACCTTTTATCGCTCTTCCAATAAACAACATGGCCAGTTTCACACTCGCGCATTCTATGGCTGCACCTAGCCCAAAAATTCCAGCGCCAATAGCAGTTGCCCTCGGCCTACCAACTGCATTTGCGAGATGGCCACCAAAAAATGAGGATGCCGCCGCCGGAATTAGAATTGTTGAAACCACAAGTCCATGAATTGTTGCTGAGAGTTTTCCAAATGTGATGTCAAATTGGGGCATCGCGGTTATAGGGCCAATTGTACCAGTATCCAAACTAAAAGGCGTCAGTTCTCAAAATTACACAATTCTAGATTATCGCGGGTACATACCCAAACAGAACTCCTCCAAGAGAGATCAAAACAGCAGCTTCGACATATTTTGGTGGATGAGCCCACGATTTGGCTTTGTCGGCCAACATGATTTGAAACTGAATGAATAAAAAACTTACCTCTCACCAAAAAGAAAGGGCAGAAAAGAGAGTTATACTTGTCGTTGGGCATTGATCGGGGAGCAGAATTCTTTGGGGAAGATAAGAAATAATTCTGGCAACCCCACCACTGGGGAAGATGGAAGGTATGCCGACTCGACAGATGCGGGCATGTGTTGTCCGCAGCCCCTCCACAGGCCATTGATAACGCGATTCCAAGGCGAATGGCACTGAAACTATTTGAATATTTTGTGGATCGTGCCGGCGAGGATGTGCCGGACTGAGTTTGTAAGCAGGTGAGCCGTAAAACCAAGCCAAAGAGGTATGTAGAGGCTCATGAGCATGATTTGGTGGCCTTGGCTACTTGAGGTGCAGCTAGTGTGAGTCTAGACTGAGTCAAGAGTTTGGATAGCATTGTGTTGCATGTAGCTGATGTTGATGGTGGGAACAAAGCAGGTTGAGCGATGCTGTGGGAGAAGATAGAAACGGGCGGAGAATGTTATTTTCCGCTCGACTTGGAAATTGCAACGACAGCACAGATTTCTTTTCCTTCAAGCTTTTCTGTTTTTGAATGTATAGAAATACAAAGATTAGTTGTAGCATACAAGTAAAGTACGAAGCATCGAGAAGTACAATCACTGAAAAACGGGATCAGCTGAGTAGTGATATCACGTGAAACCAGAGACGGAAAGCTTATCCGTCGTGATACTGTGCCTCCTTATCTTTACTCCTGTAAATATTCAAGAGAAACAACCCCAATCCCAAATATTCTACAGTAGGAAGTGCCATCCGTAGTGAGCAAGCCATGGCGTCTGCTTCACTGCCATCTGCCGAACCAATTCGTCTCGCTGCAAACGTTATACTTCAGCCACCGTTAAGCAGACGTGGTCATGGTCCCGGTCTTTTAATCTTCCTCCCAAGCACTTATGTCCCTCAAACTCATTCATCAAAGAAGAATCTAGACCCAGAGCCTCTGCAGAAATGGGCGGAAGAAGGATACTGCGTTGTTGAGATACGAATCGGAGACCTTGATGCATCCACTCTTGAGAATGAAGTCGCTTGGGAAGAGTCAGATGTCATAGACAAGAGCCTTGAAGCTCTAAAACTCTGTGCTAACTTTGAAGGTGATTCTGTTGGAGCCATTGGTAAACCTGCCCTCCTATGGGTCTTCCCATACTTTTTGGGAAAGTTTGAATTGTCACTAACTCATCAACTACTCAGTATACGAAGATACGAATGTCACCAAATTCATGCTGAACAAGGTTGCTTCAATCAAGGCAATAGTTTCATTTGCATCCGTGGACAAAGCAGATTGGCTAATACCAGTCATGGTGCATTGCAGCGGAACGTCCCCCACGACCGTTGCCGAAGGTTTGACTGCACACTTTTATGACTCAGTAAAGACTGGAAACTTTGTCCTCCCAGGCCATCCAAGCTTTGCCGTTGCTGCTGCTGGCGTTTCACATACCCGGAGTCTTGGCTTCCTCAAAAAGAATCTTGGTGGGCCAAACTTTGACCTCGAAGCAATATGGGATGAGCACACCTTGTTTGAGTTCGGAGAAAGAGATGTGGAGAGAACAATGGGAACCATGGTTCAAGAACCTTATGTTAATCATGGTAAGTGAGCCGAGCAATTTGATCTGGAGTCGTATTGACGTCGCTTAGTGCCTACTGTATGTATCCGAACGACACTTTTCTCCATCAGATGATAGTTTAAGTAAGAGCTGACGTAGAATAGATGACTGGTGGCGTCGGTAGAGCTTCACTTACAGCATTTTACCGAGATCATTTTATCTTTAACAATCCTGAGGACACGACAATGGAACTCGTTAGCCGAACTGTTGGGGTTGATCGAGTAATTGACGAGTTCATATTTAGTTTCACGCATGACAAAGTTATTGATTGGCTGTTTGTAACCCATACCCAAACTCTCAAGCCACTTGCTGATAATTTAACAGCATCCCGGGCATACCGCCAACGCAAAAACATGTCCGTATCCCCTTTACGTCTGTTGTCAACATCCGAGGGGACCGACTTTACCATGAGCATATTGCATGGGACCAAGCAACACTGTTGCGCCAATTGGGCCTTCTACCAGAGTATCTACCTTTCCCTTATCCTCTTGCTGATGGCCGGGTTCCTGCTAAAGGGAAACGATTTGAATATCGTGTTCCGACTGCTGGAGTTGAAACTGCGGAGAAACTGGTTGATGAGAGCAGCGTGCAAAGTAACAGTATGTTCGCCTTTGAAATTAGAGAGGTTGATGATGTATAAGGGGCAGCATACAAATGCCCAACAAAAAAATGCCTTTCGAATTTTCTTAATTTTCGAAGTCAGTTCGACTGCGGTGATTTATGTCTTTGACCATCTTTACAGATGCATAAAAAAGTCTCAGCCCGAAAAAGGTACCCTAAGGCTCGCCATCATTTATAAATAATTGGTAAATTGTGTTCACAATCAATTCTTGATACACCACCCCTACTACTTGATTTGCAATCCACACAAACATGGGGTATGGGAACATCGGAATAATGAATAACGAGACAGTGGCACCGAGACGAGCCGAACGTACAAAATGAAGATCGTGTCCACAAAGGATCACCTAGCCTACTCAACGAGATCGTCATCGACCCTTCAAAGATGTCCTCGCACAAGGTGAGCGCCGCTGTGATTGAGAATAGACGCAGGAAACGTGCAAAGCGGCTCCGAGATAAGGCGGTCAAAATGTGTATTGAGTATAATATGCCACGACCAACTAAAGTTGACGTGCGTGACTTTCCACTGGCCGAAAATGAAATCTATACAAGACCGCCTAACTGACCTCGCTATAACGAAATTTGTAGGCGTCTCTTTACCAATCATCGACCACTCGTTCTAGATAGTATGAGTTTGGAATACCGGATTTTGCACTTTTCCGACACATAAATAGCCATGGCGGAGTGTGGCGAGTTTCTGCGGCAGTGTGACGAAAATAGGAGGTTCTTTCAATAAACCTAGATATCTCTTTCGAGCCTATCCTTCAAACTAACTAACGTCTTAACAGTAATATAATGTAAGATGGATATGGATATGTGACCCGTGACCCAACCGGATGGCCTTTAAATACCCTAATTTCGCCTCCTTCGCCTCAGCGTTGGCGTATACCACTTGTCAAACCTACAAGGGACCCGTTCGAAGCCATCGGTGATTTGGTATGCCAGCAACAATACTAGCAGAGCATCTAATCCGACAATAATTCTGATGATGCTGACTTTGGTGCTGTTCTACATCTTATTAATACTGTACGTGCGGAAATCCATTCACGGGCGAGTTCCCTAAACCTGGTTCTCGGCCACGGTTCACCAGTGAACAGTTCACGGCCTTGCTGGCTTACAATCCACACCAGAATGGAAGATTCAAGTCAGCGCTCAGGTCCATAGTGAGACTAGATAGGGAGATTGGATGGTTCATACCAGCGTGTCGGAAAATTGTGCGTATCAAGGAACCAGGACATCGCTGTGCTTTCCAGTAAGCGAGCCACCTACCGACGTCGGCACCAGCCAGCTTTAGAGTTCTGACTTTGTACTTTTACATTCTCCATTTGGCCTTTGGTGGGAACAAAGGAGTACTAATGCGGGCTGACGTGAGGGGGCGCAGGGTTATATACTGGTACCGTACTGTAAACGACAGAATGAAGCTTCGGCACTTTGGTTTTTCTTTTCTTTTGCTCGTTTCGTGCTGGGGACCTATGTATCTATGTAGCTAGATCTATTTCTTGCCGAGAATGATTTGCACCAGTTGAAAGTTATATTGAGTCGCGTTCAGAGAAAGTCTAAATCCGTGACGACTCGATGTGTCATCGAAACAACTGATTCAAAGCCTCAAGAAGGTATTAAGTCCTCTCATCGCCAACTACAATAATGGAGTTGGAGTTCTGAAGGGGGTTGTCTCGCTTGGTCGACTCACGGCCCCTTTCCCAATTCGAACGACCAGCGCGGGGTCCCTTCCGTACTTCCTCCAGGCACGCGACTGCTTCAATTCTTAAATGACAAACTCTCCTTCGACAAAATTACATCACGGCACAGGAAACCATCATCACCCTTCCAGGCCTCCCAGGACCAAACCTCACGATGCTCGCCTGTTGCGAATGCAGCACTCAGCTTGCGTGTAGGAACTCAACGGTCGGAGCCCTTTCCCCAAGCGGTCAGCTCGCGTCCGGCCAGGGAGCCATGCTGCCACGCACCGTCCGATTCGCCCGGATGTGCTTCCTTGAACAAGAATGAACTCTGGATCCAGCCAAATAATGCTCGTTGCTTTTGTGCTGTGACCCCCAGTGGTACAGGTGGGCAGTTTTAACTTCTACCGCGTTGGAATGACTGGCTGACATGAGCTCTCAGGTCTGGAGCATCTACATGCCAAATGCCTGTCAGGATAGCTTCTCGAAAGAGTTGTGATAAGCTTCAATTCTGTCTGCTTACAGTACAGCACAACTGGCGAGGTATTCTACTCCTCACATATTCGGGCTGGATTACGGATTGGCTTTCCATACTTCGTATTTGGCTGGTTGGATTTGATCTTGGCATGGAAGCGGACGTACTTCCGGGCGCTCAAGATCGAACAGCAGGTTGGATTGGTGTAACGATGGCCAGGACTTGTGTGCTCAGATGGGCGCTCCTGAGTGGACAGCAGTCACTTCTATCGCAGAGAAAGAACAAATCACCTGCGTCCATGTCTTCGTTCTCCCGTCTTAATTTGACAAGGCCAGAGCTGGCTTTCCCCAAAAAGCCACCCGCAGCGGGGGAGTTTGTTTCTGCCTGACAGATCCACCTGGTATAAGGGCTCGTCGCGCCATCGCCTTGTTTGTGCCCAAACTCTTCTCTTCGATGGACTGACTCCGCCGCGTGAATGTCAGAGAAGATGCCAGAAATGCCAGCAGGATCACTTTGCAGCACAATCCTCAAAATGTATCTCAACCCGACGCTAAACAGAGATGGACTTAGCTTGGCTGTTTAAGGTGTACCGATCACTGTTGGTCTGTTGGCCTGAACTTTATTTTCGTCAGTCGTCAATCAGATCGAGGACTGCTTCACAAGTCTCTCCACATCGAGACCCCCTACCGGTGCAGCGCATGCTGCTACGAGAACGTGAGTGGTCACATTTGCTTGTGCGAGGCTCCAGAAAAACTGCTAACTTTATTGAAGGAGTGTGTCAAATATCAAAAGTACTTTTCCGGTTCTACAGAACAACCTCAAGCAGGAGGACATTTGTGCTCAAGCGAACAGCACATCCCTTGTTTCGAGCCTCAACGACCCCCACTTAATTTTTCCATTTGTTTGTTCCAGCTACTCCGTTCAACGCCACCATCCATTCCAAATGAGCACAAGACAATTTGCACGAAAGCACACGTACGCTGCTCGTACCTAGGGTAGAGTGGTCTAATTTAGTCAAAGTTGTCTTGCTGAACAGCAGAAGCACCTCATACCTTAACATCTAACAGCCGGTGCCGCAATATCCACAGGCTCTTCCAGGGATCACCCAAACCTCCTGGCCTCTGGCAAGGCAAGTTGGGCAGCGAACTCCAGACATCTACATTCAAGTCAGCCAAGTCCTCAATATCACCCAGAAGACACTCACGGGGAGCATTGCCATTCCGGGGACAGCCAGGACACCACCCAGTGGGGTGGGCATGACAATATTGGAGTCGGGCAAGTGCTCAAAATCCAAATGGCAGCCAGTGCAGCCAGCATTGCATGGAAAGGACCCGAGAACCATTTTGGCTTTTCTTTCGAAGATGTGATTGAGAAGATGAAGTATGAAGTCTGACCGGTGGTGGAGTGAGATCAGTTGAAGAATGTGTTGAATGTTTGAAGTGATTGTTAACTTCTAGGCCGGGAGCAGCTGCTTTATATAGCTTTTGAGAAGGCCAGTCCATGCAAAGTTGTCAAGACTCTCATCTCACGGCTATGCAGGAACCCAGATGGATGGATTGAGTAGTTGCTCAGCTGATACCATTGAGCTGTGTGTGCACAAGAGTAGATCAGGATGTTTACATCAAATCTGCTCGAACCCTGCCGTCTGCATGCAAGTATGAAACTATTGGCACTGTACTCTTCACATTGAAATTCTCCTGAGCATGGAGCGAGGCTGTGTTTGGAGCGGTGGCTCCTGAGTTGTATGGCTATGTTCAACTTGAAAAGCTACGCAGGACCGGCCGAGGGAGGATGAAGGTTAAGCGGGAGCGCGCTCAACTCGGAAGTACACTTCAATATCGACGGAGCAAGAGTAGCATATGCACGGTGTGGAGCCACCACGTCCCTCGATTAGAATGCGGGAACCGGACGTCACTACCCGGGTCACGTCTCACAAGCATCTGCCTAATCTAGAAAAGTTGCTGGCTCTTCTCGGTGCCCATGGAGCAGGGCACAACGAATCAAATACCGAGATCTGAGATCCCCCATTCACCCCGACGTAATGGGTCTTCCGGCTTTACAAATCCACTACTGTACCCAGACTCTCGACCGGCCTTCCATCCTCAGCGAACTTAGTATCTCGTAAAGGAACCCCAGGCCGGCATTTTAGACTTTGTGGTCAGCATCATATCTCCCATAAATATCTTGGTCGCAAGTCTATCAACGAACATGTCGGCACGGACAAGGGCCACCTGAACGATCGACGCGTCGGACCACAATCCTGCTGCAGCGTTGTGGCCCTGGGCCCTGCTCTTCCTGGGCTGCAGAGTATAAATGGGTCAATCAAAGCCACCAACGGTTCGAGACATGGGAGAAAGTCTATTTCTTTTTATCGGGCTATCACCTGTCACGTATCGGCTTGTGTTGCAAGCCACGAAGCCGATCAGATCCATGCAGCCAGGGTCGAGGGCCCAGGGCCTCTTACCAGGTTCTACAGCTTCTTTCTTTAGCGGGGAAAGCGGGATGTGGTCCGAGAATGGCGCACAGTTGGCTCGCAACCTTGACGCCGGATCATTACTTTTTGTGCCAAGGTCAGTCCCCCAACAGTAGCTGTTGTGGCGAGCTACATAAGGCCTTGGAGATGTCCTGAGTGAAGGGCGATACGTACGAGTTCTGGGGTCAGAGACGTACCGGCGGTACAGTGACAGGTCCCTGAATGGTCTGCATCTCTTGCACTTTCGACTCGGCTTGCATGTCGCTAAAAAGAACCCTGTCTGCAGCAAATTTAGTTGCTTACGGTTTGCCTTACAGGTGCTACTGCCGGGGCGTGTGCATTTGGGCTTTTTGGCTACTTTGTATCATGCACAACGGCAATTTTTCTGGCAATTTTTTTGTGTTTTTGCGAATGAGAAAGCAGACTGCCGGCCCAAGGTGGCGTTTTGTTCATGTATTCCAAATGATACTTTTTTTCTTTTCTTTTGCTTTGTTTCTTCTAACTTTTTGGAGGAGCTACACCTCGGCCTCGTGGCTCCATAGTTGTCATTTCCGATACATCATATAATGTACTTGGCGAACTTTGTTTTGCGGTCGGTATACGACAGCTTCACGTACCATGATTCCCAGTCTCCCTGGTACTTCTTTCACGGGTACAGTGACCCAGGCCAAAGGAAGAGTTAAAGTTAAGGATCCACACTCAGGGCATCGAGTGGGACTGTAGAGGCTCACGATTTAAGTGCATACTGGTTTTCAGGGCATTCGGATATGCGGAAGTTTTCAATGTGGCATTGTGTGTTCCATCTGCACTCGGCCAGGAAAGTCACAAGCAAAAATGGTCAATCGAGCATGGGAACAGGCATAAGTGCTGAATAACCGTCAAATTCCTAGGATCTGTGTCGAAAGAAATCAACTACTGGTTTCTCGTGCCGAGCCGCGATCTGCTGAGGGGAAGCAGTTAGCCGCCATCGAGTATGCGGAGTCTACACCGACCAGACCTTGTACATGTCATCACCAGTGGAAGTGAGAAGGGAAAAGAAAACAAACAAAGGGATGAACGACAATCTCAACCAATTAATTCGGGTTTCAGGGTTTGTTACTTCCGAAACCAGCCATTGGGCGGCACGTTCAGCTGGCTTATTTGCTTGCTTACTCGGAGGCAGGCTGCCAGCATGGGAACGCGTCTTTGGCAGTTCAATGCTCCTGACTGATTTGATGTTTTGTCTCTGTTGGCGGCCGATCGTTAAATCATGACGCCTCGATCGCTCGGGAGACTTGGAGAATGTTTCAAAACAAAGAGAACCTTACATCGCGTAATGTCTATGGGCATTGAAGATCTTCTGCCTTGACTACTACTTCCTTATTTTGACATGCATAGACCGTCGAGGATAACGGAAGGGTCCTTAGCACTCTTATCTTGATCGAATGTGGAAAGACTGGCGATTTTTCCCCTCCCAGTTTTATTTGCATTGGGGTGAAGTGGAATATCATTATTGCTTTGAATTGTAACACGTAGCACGGCATTTTGGTAATACTAATGTGCTACAAGACGTGCCTGTACACAACAAGATTACACAGCATAGCGCGTCTACAGACTGCAGAGTATATAGCAGAGGGGCGCATGGTAGGGTCGGTGTCATGGGTCTCCTACAGATTGTCTCCCCACTTCCGGAGAATAGTCCGATCGATGATGGAAATTCTGATTTCATTTGTGATACTGTTGATACTAGGCGATAAATGGGAGTTTCCAGGTGAGCCTGTGAGTTTGTATTTTCTCTCTCGCTTCGTCTACTCTATGAAGGCACTGCCAGGTATTACATTTTCTTGATTCCTACAACTTTTTACTATCGTGTATTGACTCCTTACAGTGCGCGAGATATCCTCTATCGGTACCTATTTCCATTTTCCCTGCGAGTTTACGGTACGTTCTAATGCGATATAACGTGTTCGGTAAAGGAGTATAAACTCTAATTCTATCAGGTTTTCCCCAGACCGACGACGGGTCGCAAGCTAAGGATCCAAAGTAGTCCCAAGGCTGAGATTGAGTTCCTTTTCCTTTCTCTGACGTTCCCGTTCCCCACTCAGAGATTATTGGATCAGCTTTCTCGTTATCCTCCGAAAGTCAAACAATCCCATAGCGTCGTTCAAGGCTGAAATTGAGTTTTTCTTGGTCTTACCTATCCACATCGCCCGAGGATTTTGCAGAGAACCGAGGCTGTACCTCTATGGTGATGTAGCAGGAGACGATTTGTCTTCGGTCGAAAAGAAAGAAAGAGAGAGAGAGAGAGAAGGAAAAAGAAAATAGACGTCGAAAAAGTTCTACTGGTCTCGTTTCCTTTTCTTTTTCTGGCTCCTCTCCTCGCCTTCGTTTTAGTTGCGATTTCTCTGGAATGTAAAAAAGGATAGAAATCTGACCCCCACTCCACGTCCTGAGAGCCGGGGCTTAGAAGGAGAAGGCCCTTTGAACATAAAAAGAAAACAAAATACCTAACTTTATCCCGTTGAATAGAATAATGACGACAATGCATTTATGCACGTCGACTGCAGTCAGTTTAGGCGAGTAGATGGTTGGAGGGCACAGTTGGAAGAAGACGTGGCTGGCTGGGTACCGTACTGTATCGAACCTTGTACAATTAAACAAGCCAGTAACCTGCCGGTACATGTCAAAGAAGAAGCAAAGAAAAAAGCAAGCTTGTCTAACGGAGAGGACGGAGAAAGCAAGGCACGAATCAAAAGCTCGCTGTCTGTCGCTTCGCAAGTGATAGAAATAAGGTTTCTTATATCTCTTATTATCTCCCCTTCAAGTTTTCCTCCCTCTTCTTTTCTTTTTCTTCTGAGGAGGGGCCAGCCAGAGTCTTCATCTGTTAGAGTTTTTAACTGACTTACTACTGCGCTGCACTGCACTGCACCCCACGAGATGGGATGGGATAGGACGACGGGCGGGCGGGATGAATGAAGGGTTAAACGACCCTCTTACGGGAGGTGGGAAAGTGGGAAAGATGGGAGAATTGCGTGCTTGAGATAGGAAAGTGAGGAGAGGGATGGGAATAGGCCGGAGGTATTTCCTCGACCTGGGAGTTCCTTTTTGTGGAGTGGCCTGAGATGAAAAGTCTTGCCGAGTAATGGTGGTATGTAGTCGGTGCATGTGTGTATGTACGTGTGGATGTTGTGAGAAGGTGGTATTCAGTACCGTACACTATCGGTGGGTTGCACCTCGGGATGAAAAGGTTGAATGCTGTCTCTGCTGTACAGTGCAGCGCAGGACGATGCTGTAGTGGTCGGATCTTGAATCCGGATCTGGCTTCGGGGCGAATTGAGTTTTGTCTAGCAATAAGATGAACTACTAGACGGAGTTACCGTTACTGTACAATACTATGATAGACTTTCTCCTCTCTCCTTTTGCCTCGGTCTCTATTTCTGGGCGCCTCTGTAGGGGACATGGACACATCTCCGAGAGAGGGGCAGCGGGCAGCGGGCAGCGGGCAGGGAACCACAGTAGTGAGGTTTGGGGTCTAAAAAAGGGTACCTCGTAAACGGATATAGACTTTCGTCTCGTCTCGTCGCGTCGTCGCGTGTTTTCCTTCAGCTGTCTCAGAGAGATCTGTAGCATCTGGTATATCTGCATCTTCGGCCTCGACTGACCAGAGAGATGCGATTGGATCGGCGCTGGGTTTGGTTGAGTTACAGTACATACAAGGTTGTACATCCAGATAGGTACTGTACAGTAGCAGATAAGAGCGACCGGATCGGAAGAGAGAAAATCGGGAAAGCGGAAGCGGATCACTGAAGGTTGAATACAGGCGGCACCGAGCACAGGAGGAAGCTCCGCGACGCTGGAGGGGATCGATCCGTTCGCTGCTGTATTGCTGTCGAGATTCGGGAGAGCACTGAGCACAGATTGAGGGGAGGGGATGGGAAGGGGTGGGCTGGGCTGTGTGGGCGTGTGGGCGTGTGGGTGCCGATGTTACAGGTTGCATCGCATGCATATACAAGTAAGATGAAGAGGAGACTGAGGAGTCAACTCCGCGACAGCAATTTGATTTGCTGGGTTTCGTCTTTTCTTTTTTTTTTTTCTTTTGTATCTCCTCTCTCCCGGGTCTTGGATAGAGTTTTTTTTTTCCCCCTTGTTGCCTTTGGCTTTGGGTGCTGTGTGCTTACTTACCTTGCTGTATGTCATACTAGGTATGTATGTATGTATGTATACCGGGAACCGTGTCGAACGGCTTGACTTACATAAACCTACACCGGCGCATCCTACGCAATAGCTCTGTGCAACGCAGCCACGCAGCAGAGGGAGGAATCGAGAACCGGCTCAAAGCTAGATGGAGCAGTGTCCCATTAAGGTAGGAGGTTGAAATTGCCTAACCTGTCCCGAGTACAGAATAGAGTTTGATGTTGGTTTTTTCCTTCTTCTTTTTTCTACTTTTTTTTTCTTCTTCTTTTTCTTCTTCTTCTCTCTTCAAGCCATGGAGCTGGTGCAGAGTGCAGATGTGTAGGTTTTGCAAAAGAGAAGAGGCGAGGTGAGACGAGGCGCGGGAGGAAGATAGATGACGAAGAGCGGGATCAGAGAGAGGAGGGGGGAAGAGAGGGGAGGAGGGCGGGCTCTCTTAGGAAATTCCCAGACAAGAGAAAGGTGCAGAGAATTACTAGACCTGGCAGGAGGCTAAGGAGCTACCTCCTGACAGCAAGTGGAAGCGGAGAGGTGGTATGATATTGACGTCGCTTAGGTTCTAGACCTCCTCGCCTTGTTCGAGTTGGCTCTACAGGCGACGCGACGCGACATGCTATACCAAGGAGCGACAAGAGACGGAAAGAGAGGAGGGAGGGAGAGAGAGCGAAATGGAAATGGAAGCTTCCGTGCCGTCCCAACCTTTGCGCGACCCTCAGCTTCTCTTCTCAACCCCCTCTTTCTCAAATCCCACAAGCTGGCAAGGCGGGCTGGCAGGCAAGCAAGCAAACACAAGCAAGCAAGCAAATAAGAAAGAAAGCAAGAAAGCAGTAATTTTGGTAGCTTAGCCGAACCGACATACATACATCTATCTGCAGTGTAAGCCAGACCAACCACACACCGATAGCCAAACATTACAAAAATACACAGCATAGAATAGCATATGCCACATAGAAGATAACGCAATACACGGCATTGCATGGGATAGGGTCCGAAACCGGCGACGAGAGGAGATACTTCCGTTCTACGGCCATTTGCTCTCCACGATGGCCCACACTTAGCATAGCATAGCAGAGAGGAAAGTAGCTAGCTATTGATACCTACACAGCATACGAGACCAAGCCAACACAGCACAACACAACACAACACAGCACAGCACAGCGTAATGAATGCACTGAATTACCATGCGTGATACGGCATTCTAAAGAACCAGAGCAGAGAGGAGATACTTCCGCTCCCGCAAGGCGAGGGCTTTCGTTAAGGTTTATCGTTCGCCTTACTCACCTACCTACCTTACTCAGCTAGGCGATCAATCAATTGGCATACCTACCTACCTACCTTACCTACCTAACCTGCCTATACACAACATAGAGCTGCCTTTACACAACACAGCACAGCACAGTACAACCAAGGCGCAGCACTCGAAAACTCCAGACGTGCGTGATACTGCAGAAAGAGAGCGAGGAGATACTTCCGCAAGCTTACCTCCCGCCTCGTTTTCTTTACAAAGAAAGAAAAAAAGAAGAAGGAAATAAAAATCCCAAGCATGAGTAAGCCAAATACTGCCCAGGTGGATGATGTAAGTAGATGCACAGGCAAAAACTCGATATGCATGTGATTAGGAGATAATTATTTCCCTGTACACAAAGGTGACAAATTGTTCAACCTAGAAATAATCATAAGCACGAAACTTGCATCCTCACATGGTTAGTCTACTCATAGATAGTAGACTGACCAGAAACACAAGACACAATGCCAGCTTATCCTACCTGCAAGCAATATAAAAACACCACAAAGAGATTTTGGAACATACATTTCTACTTTCGTAATAATAACACAACACTATCATAAAAATACACGACCCATTCCGTTCCATTCTAGATGAGTTCCCCGATTACAAAAAACTCCATTGGGTATCCTCCATTAATAAACGCCGACTTACTCATCTCACCACCGCCAATTATACAGTCCAAAAATCATCGCAAAGTCTTCTCTACCTTGATCATCAAGAAACCCGCTGTGGCCTGGCCCTTCGCATCCAACAGGTTCACAAATCGGTAACCTTGCTGCAGCCGATCGAGTCGGACGCAAGCCCACGCCGCTAGGGAATCGTTCACATATCGAGAATCTTCCACCTTGAACCTGTTCAATTTAATCAGCCAATGCATCAAGATAGAACCTGGTTGTTGGGACAGGAGCGGTGTGCATCAAGGCATTTGTGATGTAGGTTGCCGTTTCGCCACAAGAGATCATCTGAGCCACATCTTCGGCCAACTGCATGCCTCGTGATGTTGAAATATTGGAATCCTCTGTGACATGACAACCTCAGACCGAACTGCTGGATTCATGGCGGTGTAGATTGTAACACAATGCAGGCACTGTCCCATGGTACTACACCATGGGCCGGTGACCAGAAGAACGGGAAGACTAGAGTAATGGAACATGAGAAAAACTGACCTGACGAAACTCAACTCCTCGACAACTTTCGGTATCCCAAGGAATTCCAATGGAAATCCTCGATCTCCAAAATCTGGATGATCTCCTTTCTTGTAAGATGTCTTGTGCTTGTATTCACCCTCCTTGGCTCGTCCTCCGCCTTCGATCGGCTCTCCTGTACGTTCTTCTTGTCTCTCAACATGTAACTCGCACTTAATGTAAGGGTGAAACCCCTTCACATCATCCTCGTCGGGTGGCATGGGAACATGCTGTCCTGCATATACGGTGATGGTCAGGTCCAGGTTCTTGTGTTGTATGGCTTCGGCCTGATTCTGAGCAGGGTCATGACTGCGATAACCCGGTGGCTTTAACACCCATCCGTGTTCGCCAGCAAACATCCCTTCATTCAACATCATTCCCTCGTCCCATTCTTGCCAATTGAGTGCTACCATTTGAATCCCCTTTCTCCAGAATACCGAAGGGTCAAGGTTCGACGAGTCAAACCGATACCCAGCCGGGTAAGCTCGCATGAAATAATCACGGTTGTGTGCAAACATCTCGTCTTGCTTCTTCTCGTGAAGTTCAAGGATCTGTCTTTCGCCAATTGAGAAGACATGAGGTGGTTTCTTTGCTGCCCTGGATTCGAATGTGGTGAAGTGTTCACTGTGCGTGTATATGCCCAGGTTGCTCAAGGATGGATGGATCTTGACCTTTTTCTTGTTACTCGCTCGTTCATCTTCGGAACCTGATTGTCCAGAGTCTCCGTCCCGAGCAGGAATCGGTGCAAGAGAAGGGGCTCCGGAGACTGGTCGTGGCTTGTCCGCAGAAGCCTTTTTCACTTTGATCAAGATCTTTTCCATTAGTTCTTCGAGTCGGGGAAGTCTCTCCTCCGGATTGCAGGTTGGATGTGCTTGATCGATAAGACATCCTTTCCATTCTTCTTTCATGATGTCAACCATAATCTCTTGCTGCTCCATGTCTGCATGCACCTCCAAACTGACAATGATCGGTAATTTGCTGTTGATGAAGGCCGTTTCTCTGATTGTCTTGCAAACTGCCCGAAAGCCTACAGGTGTAGTGAAGGTCCAGCCATGCAGAACGAGAGGCTCACCGAGTCTCATTGATCTCGATGAAGGTGGTCGTTCGATTGGGTCAGAAATTGTTAGAGACAGGCTTGAGTCGGAATGAGGTAACTTCTCCTTCTCCGAGGGTGTATCTTTTACGCTTTCAGCGAGAAACTCCTTTGCCTTGTCAAATTTCGCTTCCGCCTTCTCTAGCAACGCACCAGCTCTACTCGACAGTGTACTGCCAGAGAGATGTCGTACGTGTTCGGGTTTGGGTGATGTCGAAAGGATTGAGCCATGATCCGATTTAGAATCTGGAGATTCGCCATTGTGCACATCAATCTCGATACATCGACACCCACGCATAAGCACCTGTTCTTTGTCAGTACCAGGCTTGCACAATCTCTGAGATGTCCCTCACATTTTTATATGCTTCCGTAGAGCTCTTGGAAGCCAATTGGTTTCCCACCAGGTATGTATTGTGGCTGCTACTGATGTAATAGTTGCTGATTGGTTTGGTCAAGTCCTTCTCGGTCGGCTTGAGTGGCCGTATCGCCTGAAATCCACCACTGTAGTATATGGTCTCCAGGAACTCTTCGAATTTGTATTCGTCTTTGTCCAGCTCAACATCGTGGTGCTGGATTGTATTCAGGAATTCGGTAAACTGCTCCTTGGAGAGTGCGGCGGTCTTGGAGGCGCACAGATCTTCGAACACATGCCGCAGATGATTTTGGATGGCATGTGAAAGGTACATCTGGTGCGGTGGCACTTCGGATTCGGCATGGCCTCCACCTGCTGCCACTATCGGGTGCAGTTGCGGATGGTGGGTTGGGGAAGCTAGGGTGGACATCGCAACGAGGGTGTGAAGACTGAACTTCTTGGTGTGAGGAGCAAGAAAGGACATGGTGGTTGGCATAGCTTTTATAACACTGTGGCCAGAGTCAGTCATAGCTCCACTCCGTCAGGATCGTCTCTCGCCAGTCTGATCATCTCAACCAAGGAAGCAACTTTTGTAGCTACCAATCCACCTTGCCGGGGCAGTGCTGGATCAGAGCGAGAGGAAACACAGGCCAAGCGTACCTTTGAGACGTAGAGAGTCGTATGCTATCGACGATCCATTGTGCAGCAGCAGTTGAGAGGGCGATTTTGGAGCTTTTCAGGAGTTCACATTGAGTTATGAGGAGAAATGCAAACAAGGCGGAGCTGTCATTCAGCTGCTGACGCCAGGGTGGATGGTGGATGGTGGATGGGGGATGGAGATTGGGGGCCGGGTGTGAGTGTGTTTGTAGGTTGGTGCACAGCGGAATCAGGCAACAAAGTCAGGTGCCACACAGGGAGAGAAGGTGTGAGCAAATCAACAATTGGGAGGGAGAGAGACATCTTAATACTCTGGCCGGAAAGGGGGCTTCAACATAAAATGTGAGGATCAACAAACACGAGGAGGCTGTCAAAGAAAGTTGGAGTCTTGAGCTCTGTTCCCTGCCTGTGCATTGTCGACCATCTCCCACGTCACGTCCCATGCCATCCGGGCCGCCCCTTTTTCCGGCCCGAGGGGGTGGGGATTTGGGGAGGCTCCCATATGACGATGATGATTCCTTTCTACAAACTTCTCACCATCACTCCACCATCCTGTTCCCGCCTCGAGTGCCCATCATGACAGCAAAATCCCACCGCGAATCAGAGAAGGAGGTACAGTCCTGGGGATTCTCTCACGTCTTTACTTGGACCGATCGACCGTAAGTAAACTCAATGGCGAGAGGGAGAGGGAGAGAGAGCATAGCCCCAGCAGCCTCGCCAGGGACAGTTATCAATTATTGACAAGGCTGACCCAAACTGTATGTTTTGCCACAGAAAAGCCTATTACAGCCCGCACACTCACCGAGGCCTCACCACCCACCTGATTCTCGACGGAAAGTTGACCATCTGGTTTCCCAAGGACGAGCAGCCCGAAAAGAAGACTTATGGTGCAGGCGACCGAGTGGATGTCGATGCCGGTCAACTTCATGAGGTGTGGATTGGTGATGAAGGCTGTACATACATCATCGGAGAATAAACATTGATACCCAGGTTGTCCTGTCATCCTATTCGAGTGGATATGGTCATGCGGAAGTCCGGAGCGCCGTGGAGGTCATGGCAACGAGGCTGCCATGCTGTCAAAAAAAGACACAAGATCGACCAAAATAACAAGAGCCATTCAGGGGCTCCCGACTAGAATAACCATATAGTGGAATCCAAACTATCTCCCGTCCCGGTATTCCTAGTACTTGTTTTCGCATCGTCTTAAGGGTACCTATAGGTTGGTATGGCAGCAACCAAGACAAAGACCCATCATACCTATACACATCAACACCCATTTCTTATTCTTGAGAAACTGAAGTTATTGCGGCCGGTACCGCCAAGACAGCATCCAATCACTTTGCTTCATGAACATGCACACTGATTATTCAGTTACACCTCGCCAGCCGTTTCTCTTATGACCCCCATTTCATGAAGTATTTGAAAATGAGTTTTTATCTACAAGATTTATTTGAGCTTCTGAACATTTATTCCCAAGATCCACCTTGATTGAAAACCAAAATGTCTCAATCTGCAAACCCCCTTCCAAAACCACGGCGCATAATGACTGCCAACTTACCCCTGCCGTCAGCACTTAAAGACTCCAAGGCTGAACCGGCAGCTGACATCGTCTGTGAAGAACTCACGGGTATTGCAAACTTCGATGGAGCACGATACCTAGTTTTCAACCATAAAAGTGTACCGACAGTCAATCACAGCCAGCTGTAAGTTATAACCAATGGCTCTCCATGGACATATCTCACATCACCACAGCAAAGACTTGGTTCCCGAAGAAGTTCCTCTGCCTGGTGTAGTTATGCCAAATGGGGTAAATGTGCAAATATTTGACATTGGTCCACATGCCAAGGTTCCAATGGTGAGTGGCTTCCTACAACAAGTATTATTATATACTGACTGGCGTAGCACCGGACAACATCGACCAATTACATCGTTTTTCAAATTGGCACAGTCGTTCTCACCACATATTCCGAGCCACATGATACGGAGAATAATGCAAGAGCACTGAAAGAAACTGTCTGTAGAGCGGGAGACATCCTTATTCAGCGAGGAACACTGCATGGGTTCAACTTCCTTCTATGGTTGATCGCTGCCCAGACGACTAACTGTTTAATAGATGGGAAAATCAAACTGATGAATGGGCTCGTGTGTTGACATTCATTCTGGCAAGCGAGCCTACAAGTACTGGGATTGAAGGAAGTGAGGCTCGATATGAGCTTGCAGATGTGGTGTTTTAAATTCTGTTCTACTGCTTTTACAACTGTCACTGTTTTTATCAGTCTGCCCGCACTCAATAGGTCCACAGCTCTTCAACACGCACTTTTGTTAGGAGATCTTCTCCAACCCCAATTTAACAAAATATTTTACCCCAGTACCGGCATATCAGTGATCATATAAAGCCGACAAGGGTATCTGCACCTGCAATCGCGGGGTGCGCTCGAGCACTTCCTCTCCCACTCTTCGTCGTCATCAGCCGGATATATAAAAGATACCTTCCTTAACGGTTGAAATTGCAGATCCACTCCGATAGCAACGTTGCCAAGATGCGAGGACTTTTTGATAGAAGGCGAGAGTACAAAATCAACATCATGTCGCCACTTAATAATCTTCGTGAAGCTTGCGATTCCGTACACGTTCAACCATGAAGTACTGCATGTTAATCCATTTTCTCGGTGGTTTACTTTTCGATATAGTAATTGCGCTACCATCAGCAGATGCTTTCAAAAGAGAAGCTGCTTCATCGGGAGTTCTGGAGGTTGTACAAGCTCAAGTACCCCCAAGGACGAGTTACGCGAACCCAGCTTGCAAGCAGACCGTCTTCAATCATAATTTTGCAAGTAGTTATGGCGTTCCATATGTGGGTCAGTAAAACCTTTCAGAACCATAAGAGAGCAAAGAAAACTAAATTCAAACCTAGGCACCTATTCGCCCCCAACATCTTGCAATTACACCACTACGATATTCAACATGTCAGTGACATCTGCCGGTCGGCAATATGACCGGCTAGCACTTTTATTCATCGACGATATCGAAGTATGGCGCACTTCCACTGCCATGCCAAATCCAACTGGAATCCACTGGAGTTATCAAAAAGACATGACTATCTTCGACACCCTGCTCCGTGCCGAGAAGAAAATCATCTTCGATCTGAGCAATGTCTATAATGACCTCTATACCGGTGCATTTAATGTCACGCTCGAAGCACTTTATTTTAGTGACCTTTACGACCATCTCGATCCGGCTGATCTCATCTATCCTATTTCCGCCCTCGCTTCCTCGAGGAACATCTCTTCCGTCATATCTCTCCCGGATGATGATGGAAGCGTCTCCATCACATTACCTAGAAATATCAAGACGGCCGTCGTGTCGCTTTTGGCTTCAGGCAATGGCGCAGAGGAATTTTGGTATACCAATGTACCTTCGGAATATGTCGAGACGTTTCCTAGCAACCCAGGCTGGTTATATGGATATAGCCCCTTTCGCGAGATTGAACTATTGATTGATGGCAATCTCGCAGGTGTTTCTTGGCCATTCCCAATTCTGTTCACTGGCGGTGTGGTAAGCATACACGGAATCCGTAGCTAAGAGTTTTACTGATTCTTAAAAGTCGCCGGGCATGTGGAGACCAGTTGTGGGCATAGATACTTATGATCTGCCATCTTTTGAAATTGATGTGACGCCATGGCTACCGTTACTTTGTGATGGGAACGCACATACGTTTGCATTAAAGGTCGTGGGGTTCGATAGTGCGGTTCCTGGAAATATCGGACCCGTGGGTGAGAATTGGTGGGTCACTGGTTCAATCTTCGTGTGGGTTGATGAAGCGGGAAACCAGACGACAGGAAGTGTAAGTAAAGGTCTTCCCTGAGACATTGTGTATGCTAATTAGAATACACAAAAGGTCATCCAGAGTAGCCTCCCAGCGCCCTCCTTCTCATACCACCCCAGCCTAACGACAACAACCCAAAATGGCACAACGACCAACTCGTCCTTTTATTTCAGCCTCTCGGCATACCGGTCGTTGTCCATCAGCTCCACGATCCAGACCTCAGCCGGGAACCGCTCCATCTCCTGGAGCCAATCCCTGAACTTCACCAATATCCAAAACATGACCAGCGAAGCATTCAACCAATCGCTCGCAATGACAAGCACGGGCTCTTACAGCTCGTCCTTCTCCGCCGAAGAATCAACCTACTCGTACCCGTTGAATCTCTTCTCGGCATACATCATCGCACCGACATCGGCAACGCTCTCGAGCGTCTTCACACTCATCGATCGCTCTCTCCTCTCGGAAGGAATCAACACGCTGCCGTATCTAAGCGGCATCTCGAGCGGCGTGGAGAGTCTGGAGACGAGACAGAATGCCACGAGCGACTATAGCTGGAACGAGACGATTGTTGAAGGCATGCCTGGTGATAAGAGCCAGAACCAGCACTGGCTTGCTTTCTCAGGTACGCCGGGGTATGAGGATGGCGTGGCACAGTTCTCAAGGATTGTGGGTGAGGTAGATGATGAGATTGTGCAAGATGAGTTGGCTTGGAGTTTGATTGATGTTCCTGGTACAGTGGCTCTGCCTGTGGTTGAGGGAGAACCTAGTGTATGATTTTGATCAGGCCTTCTCTTGGTCCCAATCCAATCGCATTTCCATAACAAATGGTTGCTTTTTGGTTACTTTCCTTTGGTTATGATATGTTGAGCATTTGAAACTAAGCAGTTATCTTAAGATTGGCTTGTCGAGTTTTGTAATAATAAATCGCTGTGCCATAGATGCTCAAAATGAAGTAACAACAATATAACTCATTCCAAACCCAGAAGCCAAGATGTTCAATATACCGAGCCTGGTCGGAGCCTATCAAACAAAGGTCGCTTAGATATCGCCAACTTCAACTCCATCAAGCACAAGAAACTTCAAGTAAAGCCTTTAGCATTCGAATTCCAAAGAAAAACAATACATCTGTGGTACTAATATCCGTATTCAGTAATAGGAGGTTTTCATCTTAACGAAAGTATAGAAGTAAACGATGAAGAAGACTTTCCTAGCCGTTATCGAGATCTATCAAACAAAACACCCCTGACGAGAAAGAGTGCGGCTGAGAAGAAACTTTCTAATAATAGCAATCAACACGTCAGAACCTTCACAAGGCTTGTCCTACATTAAATAACTCGATATATCCCTAGCTAAAATCTCGTCCTCTATAACTCATATGAGAAAGTCAAACTCTTAATACCGATCAAGCTTGTCAATCTATTAGCTATTGATACTCAGTATCTTAAACAACCATGCTCTGCCAAACGTGTAAAGATGCCATCATGTACAAGAAGAACCCCCTCCTCGACGAGAACGGCATTGTATTCTGCACCCACCACGCCACAGGATCGAGTTTCCAAGCCGCCGCCACGGAAGGATGTCATATTTGCTCGGTAGTTTTCAACCGTCTCGCTCCCTCGCAGCAGGAATACCTGCTAGATGTGAAAACCGAAGACGCCTTGACGAATATCTACATGACGGGTCCGCAGATGATTGAGGATTCGCCGGCTGTTGAGTTGTTCCAAAAGGACTCTTTGTTAGTGGTTGTGCAGATGGACGTTGAGGCTAAAATGTGGCAGCTTCCTGGTGCGAAGGCAGAACGCACTGATATGTTTGTTCTGCAGCTTTCGGAAGGTGTGTAGGTTTGGGATTTATACATGTTTCTTTCTCTCGTTGATTCCTTCTCTCTTGTAGCTTTCGTTGGTGATCTCTGATTTCTGTGGATTGTTTCCCAACTAACGAACGGTTACCTTAGCGCTCGGTGAATATTCACTGTCGATTCCTTCAGGAGATAATACTGCATCGGCAGAATCATGGAAACTTGCCATGCAGTGGCTAGAGACATGCACTTCGCAGCACTCACGATGTCTAGATGTTTCAGGTCCGAGCCTTTGGTATCCAACTCGATTGCTCGATATCAGCGAGTCGGCTACCTCTGATGTTCGACTTATCATTAGTAGTGAGACCCATCCAGAAGGACCTTACACTACACTCAGCCACTGCTGGGGCTCGAAAAGATCTCTGCAATTGACATCTGGTCGTCTAGCGGAGCTCAAGCAACACGTTCCACTAGACGAGCTGCCACAGACATTCAAAGACTCGTTCGAAATCACAAGGCGTCTAGGGATCCGCTATATCTGGATCGACTCACTCTGTATCATGCAAGACTCCAAGGAAGACTGGTTGCACGAAGCAGCTCTCATGCATGAAGTCTATGCCAAATCATACTGCACCATCGCCGCGGCCGCTTCTTCAGATAGTAGTCAGGGACTCTTCCGCAATCGCACGACGCATTTCCTATACCCTACTGAGATTGAAATCCCGTGGCTCAATAGCACAGCCAAATATCAGCTGATCGATTTCAACTTCTGGAGCTCGCAGATCTTAGACCAACCTCTGCATCGTCGAGGCTGGGTTGTTCAAGAACGACTCCTCGCTCCACGGGTGCTGCATTTCAGCTCGGAGCAGCTGGTCTGGGAATGTCGCGAGCTGGACGCGGCAGAAAAATATCCTCGAGGGCTGCCGAAAATGCTGGCCGATTCGGCACTGACATTGTTCAAAGGACTAGATCCCGAAAGAGATGGGGCGCGGCTGCGGAAAATGAGTGGTCAGGCTCTGGATCCCAAGTTTTACGCCTATCATCTCTGGAGCAAGATTGTGCAGGCCTACTCGAGCTCGCTGTTGACTTTTGGCAGCGATAAACTTATTGCACTGTCGGGAATTGCCAAGCAGCAGAAGTCTGTTTTGGAAGATCAATATATTGCAGGTCTGTGGGGGAAATACTTACCTGGCCAGCTACTATGGCATGTTGAGAAGTGCCAACAGATTGATGGCAGCCCCTCTGTGAGATCAGAGCAGTACCGAGCACCATCTTTCTCCTGGGCTGCCGTGGATGGGGTCATCAGAACGGGTACTTTCTCCGATGATGGATATGTCATCGATGTTGTCGAGGTACAAACCAGTCCTGCAACTTCTGATGTTACGGGCATCATCAAGGATGGATTCCTCCGTATCCGTGGCGTGTTGAAAGAATTGCGACTCCAGCGGCACGAGATCATAGATCATTACTGGTGGATGACGGTCAACGGGACTGAAATTCGAAGCCAGGGTGAAGACAAGCCGGAATGGGAGAAGATGGGACCTCTGGTACATCTTGACGTGGACGAGTCTGACCTTTCAGAAATGAAGTATTGCATGCCGGTGCGGGTCCCTTCCCAGTACAACACTTTTGTGAGTGGGCTCATTTTGGAAAGAACCGGACATGCTGAAGGCCAGTTCCGTCGAATTGGTATCTTTCAGGCGATTGAAGAAGAGCTGCATCCGATGATTCTGGCACGACATGAAAATGAGACTCAGTTGCCGTGTGAGAGTTTTGATACTTCTACACAGATGCATACGATATGCATTGTATGATATGGCCATGATAAGACAAAACCATTGGTCATTCTGTTCTTGGAGCACTTGCTCATCATCTGACGAATACATCAAAATGGCATAGAAAAACATCAACTTGGTAATCTGAAAATAAAAACTCTCCAGATCCAACACCACAGCAGTAAAAGACAATGCATTGTTGTGATCTGAACATAAATCTGGAACGGCTATCAGTAGCCGACAAAACCCTGCAGTTGTTGAATGATTAATCCGTTGGAGCTTGGCAATGCCGCGTAACAGATTCTGTACAACCACTAAATTGTCATCATGTCATCGAAATTCCGTGGAGTGCGTAAGAAGATTACTTCAGATTCAGACTACGGAGTCTTCAGCTCGGAAATGAGACTGGTATAAATAACAGATTGCGGAGGGGTATGCTCTTCGCTTGCAAGTTGTGCTCAAGTCATGACGTGCAAATCTATGTGGAGATATATTTAAAGGTGCGGCACAGTCGAAGGATCCTCGTTCCC
Source organism: Pseudofabraea citricarpa (assembly GCA_029641185.1). NCBI lineage: Eukaryota > Fungi > Ascomycota > Leotiomycetes > Helotiales > Dermateaceae > Pseudofabraea > Pseudofabraea citricarpa. The sequence continues at coordinate 244,339 of JAPWGK010000004.1, forward strand.
AACTGCTTAATAAAGCTGGGATTGCGTGTCGCTTTCCAAAGCGACCTCTTGTCTCGCATTCGTAGATATACTTTTCCAGCCTATATTCGGGGCCGAAAGGTATATCCGAATTTGACACAACCTTTAAATACATGTCAAGCCCGAAAAGGAGAAAAACTTCGTTGAGATGTTTTCCATCCGCGATTCAGCTAGCCGGTCCTGTTATGCTACTCCTGCTATTTTAGGGAAATCGGATGAAGATCTCCAGCATTGCGGATCGGTTGGCCTTCGCTTTCGCATCGAGACAATGCCATTGGCGAATTAGATTCGTATGTCGTATGTCGGATTATTCTCAATCTCCGCAAGGCCACGGAAATTCACGTCAACCGATCTGATCTGGATACGCCGTTCAGTACATATCCAATTAGAAAACCCATCTTTTCCACTGGCCCTCGATCTTATCTCAAGAGTGGGCATGGACGGTACACATGCACATCGGACCAAGAACCAACATCACCGATGCTGCATTGACTCGGCTAAACCCGAATCTTGGAAATACTGGGCGCCAGCTTACCGAATGACAGAGTTGGAAATCCCCAACCTATTTTTTCCCTCGAAGGCCATCCTGCTTCTCCCAAAGTGATTGCGAAAGTTCTGCAGAGAATTTCGAATCGCTCTGCCCGGCCTCTTGCACTCGCCCTCAACATGAGCCGCAACTTCGTAAGCGAGACGCCTTTCGATGCTCCCGCAACATGGAGCAACTTGCCCAAGAAGAGCCAGCTCGCGGTGCTTGCCCTCTGCCGCGTCTTTGATTTTATGCAGGTCGCGTCGTTCCAAACCATCTGCTATTATCAATTGAAGTCTTTTGGTCCCTCCTTGCCCGAGAAGACGTTATCATGGCAAACGGGAATCGCTTCGAGCAGCTTTACGGCTGCACAGATCTTTACGGCGATGCTTTGGGGTCGCATGGCTGATGCTGAGTGGAGTGGGAGGAAAAGGGTGTTACTGATAGGACTCTGGGGAACGGGTCTATCTTGCGTTGGATTAGCTTTCTCGAGAACCTTCATTCAGGTCGTCCTCTTTCGACTGCTTGCTGGAGCTTCAAATGGCACAGTTGGCATCATTCGGACAATGATCCAAGAGAATATCAAGGAAAGAAAGTTAGTTCTCCCTGCCAAGAACACATGACTCTCGCTGACCAGTACCCCAAGACATCAGTCACGTGCATTTCTTTTACTGCCAGCCAGCTTCATGGTGGCTAGTGTCATTGGACCAGGTAATAGCGCATTGAGTTGATTGAGAACATGAGCTAAAAATATATTAGTTGTTGGAAGCGCTTTGGCCGATCCTGTCGCCACATACCCGTCCACATTTGGTGGGATTGGATGGCTAACGAAATTCCCTTATGCATTACCCGCTCTTGCCAGCGCGTTTACAATGATGTCTATCGGATTTATTGTATTTCTTATAATTGAAGAGGTAATAGAACTCCTGTCAAAAACAAATGTCACAAAACTGACTGAGAAATAGACCCTCGAGGCACGAAAGGGAAAAGCCGATAGAGGAATTAGATTATTTGAGGTTCTCAAGAATATCATCACTCAAAGAAGCATATCCGGAACCACCTATGATCCGATCAGTACGGACGAGGTTGATCTAGACGTAGAAGGGCAGAAGTCAGAAGATGACGACGATGACGACACCAGTAGTCAAGACTCAGAACCAGTAATCCGACCTAAGCTTCCTTTCCGAAGTGTTTTCACGTATAACGTCATCATCACATTACTCGCTCAAGCCATCTTCGACTTTCACATGGGTGGCTTTGGAAGTCTGTGGCCGCTGTTCCTTTCGACTCCACGAGTCTTCACAGAGCAGCATCTTCCGTTCCTTTTCAACGGCGGTCTAGGCATGGAACCGCTCAGCGTCGGCTCGGCTATGGCCATTCTAGGACTCATCGGTATTGCTCTTCAAATCCTGATCTATCCCCGAATTAATGGCCGCCTCGGAAACGTTCAGTGCTTCCGTGTCTTCAGTACCTTGTTCCCCGTCGCTTATTTTATCGCCCCGTTCTTAGCGACCATCCCGTACCAGAGTCCGAGCGTCATTCTATGGCTCGGCATGACTCTGGTCTTGATCGTGCACACGACGGGAAGGATCTTTGTCCTGCCGGCCACCATCGTGCTGCTCAACAATTGTGCACCTGACCCGTCCGTCTTGGGGATGGTCCATGGCATTGGACAAACCACGTCGGCCTTGTTCCGAACTCTGGGCCCGATCTTCTCTGGTTGGCTGTTCGGAGTTAGCTACCAGCATGAGATGATTGGTATCGTATGGTGGGTGATGTCCGCCACTGCTGTCGCGGGTTGGGTGGCCTCGCTGTATGTGTGGGAACGTCCTGCTTGATCGCTTCCGCTTCTAGACATTAAGACATGAAAACGCTTTAAGATTTTTTAGAATGTAATACTTTTGAAAGTCAACTACTATGAAAATTGCTTGTAGACTCGTGGATTTGCACAAACAATATCTATCGCATTTCACACTTGGCCCCCGCTGTCTAACCCATGTTTCTGGGCCCCTACCCTCTTTGAAGCACCGAGGCGAGGTTGGGTTATGTTTATGGAACGATTCCCATTTTCAATATCATTTCATGATATCGCTACAATATGTCCATCTGAAACCCTGAGTTTTGGGCTTTTCTGACTCAATCTTCTTGTCAGTTTAAGGGCCACTTTTCTCTTCCCCCAGAAGCGCTATGCAAATGTAGAAGACAAGCAATCCAGTCCCAGAAAGTGTATTTCTTCTCGGCGATTTCAGCTGTGATATGCAAGGAAACGCACCACGGATCTACAAAGTAAAAAAATAAAATATCCTCCCCCCAACACACACACAAAAGAAAGAATCAAAACCCCCCCTATTAAATAAGATACCCTCCCTAAAGACACAGGCCCCGCAGCCAGCAAACGACAAAAACCCTTCCCCTCGGCAGAAATCCGTGCATCGACAGCTCAAACCTCGATACAGAACTCGTCGTCGGCAAATTCGCCAAGGCATGGAACCCTCGGGTGCGCGGCGGACGGGACGCACAGATCGCCCTGCTTGAAGCCGCCGATGCATGTCGTGTGCGGCTCTGGGATGCAGAGGCTATCTTCTGTCGGTGCCGTGTTGGACGTGCATGGCCGGACGTTGACGGTGGTGGTTGCGGAGTCGCGGGGGCGGTGGAGGGCGGCTGCTTGGGTGAGGCTGAGGCTGAGGGTGGTGGAGAGGAGTGTGACGAGGAGAGTGAGCGAGTACATTACGAGCGATTTTCCTTTTTTCTTTTCTTCTTTGTTCTTGATTTAAGGATTGCGAGAGAAAGAGAGGGAGAGACAAGAAATGAGATGGCCTTTATATGTCCCTCGCATACGAACAGGAAGGATATTTTCAGTCCGGCTCGGAAGAACGGGAAAGCTTGTCTAGATTAGACAATCTACTGGTCCCAATCTTAAGAAATGCTTGTTCTGACACCAAGGAGTGCCTTTTCATTGTTCGCGGGACTTGGTCTGGCTCGCGTCCAAGTAGACTTTCCTGGGGAAGTCTATTAAGATGAAGCTCGTCTCGCTAAACGGCAACTCGTCTATGCGGTTGCGGTGCGGGTGTGTGGTTCCTTGATGGCAGGTATCTTCAGAGAGAACGTTGAAGAGAGAAAGTGATCGGAGAATCAAGTACTGTGGAGATTTGTTGGCGGAGAAGTTTCTGGCGTCTTCTTGGTGAGATGGTTGGCATTTAGTAGTTGGCATTTAGTAGTTGTCAATTTGAAGATAACTTTGCAGAACTGTAACGTGTGAAGGCTCTCGTATTGACACGTCGCGAAACGAGTCCGGAAATTGAAACTTAACAATAAGTTTTGATATATATATATATGTGAACTGTATAAGGCTCTGCTGTCCTTACTGAGGGTTTAATCAAGCACTTGCTTGGCCTTGAATCGAACACAATAAATGTAGAGATATAATACATATTGTAACTTACTATGAAATGTCTTCTTGAAAACATGTAACTCAATTCAAATACTTGCTAGACCATGCGCTGTCAAAGTGAACATTTATATCATACCATATCTAACTCTGTATCGCTTCGCTCGAAGTGTAGGTGAAGATGAGAAATTTGATCGCCTTAAATATGCGGCGTGCATAGAACCCGCAACAAACATAGGGGGATATTATTATACCAGACTCGAGAAATGCATCAAGTCACAGGGAAAATCAGTCTTCCAAATGGCATCAGCTAGTTATTTTGCACAAAATACCTCTCCGGGCTTGGCCGTGGAGTGTGAACGGCCAAGCCCGGAAGATGACATAATCACGAACCAGAAAAAAATCCCACTCCTCAAATCGCAGCGATATATAAATGTAAACGTACCACTTTTTTGTTCTGATCTATTAAACCTGATTCAATTTATGATCCATTTCGAAAAGAATAAAGAACACCTGCTCCCCCACTCCCAAAAGTAAAGATGGCAGAATACACCGTTCTCGGAGCAGGCGTCATCGGCCTCACGACGGCGCTAGAACTGCACGCCCGTCACCCAGGATGCAAGATCAACATCTGCGCCAAATTCTTCCCGGGCGACAAGAGCATCGAGTATACGTCACCGTGGGCGGGTGCGAACTGGTGCAGTGTAGCGACGGATAATGGACGCCAGGAGACGTGGGACGAAGTCACCTATCGCCGCTTCACGCAGTTGAGTGAGCAGGTAAAAGAGGCCGGGGTGCAGAAGATGGAGCTGCGTGCTTTTTATGACCGTGAGATTGAGGATGCCGGGTTGTTGAGTACCGGAACCAACAAGATCTGGTATGATCAGTTGGTTGGCGGTTTAAAATCCGTCCCTGCTGAGAAGGTGCCTGAGGGAAGTGTTTTTGGTTTTGATATGAGCAGTTTTGTGATTGAGGTGCCGGTTTATCTGTCTTGGTGAGTTTTTTTTTATTTCAGCGGTAACATTCTAGTTCGCTAATAACGATTTAGGTTACAAGTTCAGGCGAAGAAAGCGGGCATTCAATTTTACCGACGCAGCTATGCTGATGTTCGGGAAGTGTTTGCTGAGTTTCCTAAGGCTAAAGCCTTCTTCAACTGTACTGGACTGGGATCATATCATTTGAAAGGAGTTGAAGATAAATCATTGTACCCAACACGAGTGAGTATCCTCCCTCCAATAGCATCATATTGTCTGCTGACAGAAGAAAAGGGTCAAGTGATGTTGGTTGAAACTTCCAAGAACCCTCTGACAAGGATGTATTTCCGCTCTCCTCAGAGAGTGAATAAAGATACCACATATGTATTCCCACGCAATCCAACAGGAGGTGTCATTCTCGGTGGTTGTAGATTTGACAATGAATGGGACGGTGCAGTAGACTTGGAATTCGCAGAGGACATTAAGCGAAGATGTTGTGCTTTGGCTCCGGAGCTCGGAAAGCCAGAAGACCTCAAAGTAATCGAACATGCTGTTGGATTAAGACGTAAGTGCTCAAGTCTAAACCTCCTGCATAACTAACTTTATAATAGCAAGTAGAAAAGGCGGTGCGAGATTGGAGAGGACATCTTTGGATGGTGTAACACTAATCCATAACTATGGAGCTGGAGGTGCTGGCTACCAAGCTTCATGGTATGACTGAACTCTCCCTTTTCTAGGCAAATCTAACAACTCCTTTAGGGGAATGGCAAAGGAAGCTGTTGATCTACTTGCCCAGAGTCCACGCCTATGAACGGATCGAAGGCTTGAAAATCTTCATACCCACCCATGAATTCCAGAACCTCCTCGAAGTTTGAGAAATTTGAGAATGAAGCGAGTGGGTCGAACACTCCCTCACCAAAGTCGAATGTTTCGGTATCCGACACAACTGCTTGAGCTTGCTGCCACGTATGGGAACAGAGATTCTCAATCCAGAGACGAGTCTGACGGTTTCGAAGCCCGGAATTTTCTGAGACGGTCATGATGATCAAACGAATTTTGTCAATCAACCGATTTGTAATTGTGGAAGTTCGTGGATCTGGAAGACCGCTTCCAAGAGATACGTCACCACATATACCGGGCGGGTTCTCATCTCCAATATCCTCAACTTGAAGAATCGGGCTTCCTCCAGGTCGTGCAGCATCGTAGAGCTTCGTTAGTAACTCGATAGTTTCGTACCAAGCCGCTGCTATAGGCCAGGCTGCACTCCAAGATTTCAGTATATCTCCTAAGAGACGAAGCTTCTGTCTGGGAGTGGCTCTTGGTTGCTCTAATAGTGCATCTGCATCCGATACTTGTTCGTGTAGATAAATAGACCATAAATGGCAACAAGCTGCACACTCTATAGCTGTGCCAACGAAAGGAGCACACAGCATCTCTTTGTCCATTGCATCTCCTCCATATAGAGATGAAGCCATCCGAGTAATCTCATCTGCATGATGGATACATGTTATCACCACATTGCAGGTAGCAGGCCTCTTTTCCTCCGGAATCATTGGAAGAATCGAGTCGCTGTCCAGCTGTGGTAGATACTCCTGATGGGCAACACAGAGTGCATGATTGAGAACGAAATGTAGTGAGACGAACAGACTTGCCTGGCCCAGGACGCGATGAGTGCGATAGTTCTTCATTGACCATTGCATTCGGCTAGGTAGGTTATCTTTCCACTTCTTGATTTCTTGCTCGGCCTTGTAGAATACACCGTTCGGGTCAGTTGGAGAATTTGAGGTGGATCCTCTTACTCCAGTTGCGAAGATATCTGTCATGGTACCCCAGAAGGCTACTGCTTTGATGAAAAACGGCAGTACTTCAGTGCAATTGGGACTGGGGCCTGTCTCAAGGGTCGAAACCGTTCCTAGAGATTTCTCCTCGAATAAAAACGCAGTCTCGGAGCACGGAAGTTGTATGTTGAGCTTGATTGTTCTCAAAGTATATGGCCGCGCTGTGACATGTGATACAAGTCGATCCATAATGAAGCATGTCCACATGGTCCTTCGCCTGATTTCTTGATCTCTCGGAGAATGTCTTTGATGATATTCTCTACCAAGGCGAAGTGCTTGTGCCATTCTGATTGCTACCCCGGTGTACATCCATGATTTGTAGCCAGTTCTACAAAGTAGTTCTCTAAATCCAAGTATGAGATTCGCTTGTGTTGAGGGTACTGTTTAGTCAGTTAAGAAGAATAAAGAACGCATATTTGCTGATCATGTCTTGGCAGCTTCGAGTAACGAAAGAGTGTAACACTTACCAGAAGGCAAATCCGATGTATCACGGGAGCACTGTTGTGCAGCAATCGCTAGCCTCAGAGATAAATTTGCAGCCGTCTCACCATTGAACACTTCTCGGACCTGTGTGTCAGAAATATATAGAGCACTTAGGCAATATATAGATATAAGCAGAAAAGGACACCGGTGATGTGTCGTACTGGTCTCGAATGAAGGTCGATGAATGCTCTGGCGGATAATATCCAAGTGTGGAGTGGCAAAGAAGATATCAAGTAGCACACGACGTTGATCGAGGTTCAATAGTACGTCCAAGCTGGTACTCTTGGCTTCTGGTATTACCATAACATCGCAATCGGCGTACTGGCATTTGTCCTTGAGACGGAGGCAGTTCTCGCAGCATGGTCTGGCCCCCGTGCATTTCACTTTTCTCCTACGACTAAGGTCCACGAAATCAATACAATTACTTGGGAACAATGTTGTGTTACTTGCCAGGGTAAGCATGCGCTCGGAGTTCTGCGATATGAAGCCCTGTCATCATCACGTTTCCTTTTCAAGCTCTTCTGTTCTGATTGGACCTCTGACTCCGTCATGTTGAGATGCAACCCTTTACAGGCTGTAGTAATTCCGTGCAAGTTCGGATATACCGGTCCTTTTTAACGGACAATGAAAGTCCTCGTATATGTGAGTACTTTGCCCTGTTCTAAATAGGTCGTCTCTGAGGAAGAAGCTTTTCAGAAGTAATGATTTTGTGAGGGGAGCCCGGAAAAGCCGTTTTGGTCACGTGAATGGCGCACCCAGAAGTCGGATAATCCGACTTCTAGATTTACTCTCATCTGGGTACCTAGGTATGGCCTTATTCATACGACGGAGGGTGAGGCTGGTCATAAGTTAAGTTGCTGTATTAATAAGTGTTCGAGTGGTTTCTAGTTATCACATGATTATCATTAATCAAAGTAGCTAGTTCTTTTTCATTGGCAGAGCCGCTAATGATTTCCTTTGCTGCTTGTATTACTCTAGCTCCAATGTAATCGAGCACATGTAATGGATACATTATGGTTGGGCTCCTTAACGAATTGCAAGATTAGTGCTTGAGGGTCTAAACATATCTGGCACGGAAAAAAAAAGCAAAATAGCAGCTTCAATTTCTTTAGGTGAACTTTGAAGATATAAAATGAGGTTAAACGACAAAAGGGGGCAGGATCCTTCCTATATGCAACCATATCTTTGACATAATGTCGTTCAGCTTACACCCTACGAATTGATAAATAGCTGGGTTTGGAGAGACCAATTTGTTAGCTCGAACTCTCCAGTAGAGACCTACTTATGATGAAAATTTTGTGGTCTAAGTCACCGTAACAAGATGATGCAGATACAGATCTCAGTAGCCTTAAAGACCAAACAAAAAGAAAGCCATGATGTCGAGGAAATGAGATGGTTTCTGATCTGCCAGAGGACTAGCTGAGCAGACGTGCTATGTTCGAGGTTAATCGTGCGTTCTTTCCAGAAGAAGCTGATAAGTGACCGATCATCACCAGTTACGTGAAAACCAATCGCGATCGTTTCAAAGGAGCGAGGAAAGCTGAGAGAATCTCAAGATCTGACGATCTTGCTTCGAAACTATGGTATTGCAATGGCTGCTTAAATGGTTCACCCACACAATGAAACACGACCACCACCCAGCTCAACGGCAAAAATGGCCATCAGCTTTTCCAGTGGATCGAAACAAACATCCATCCTCTTCCCCGTCGACAGCGGTGTGACTGGGCGAGAGGCTTTTGCAGCTTTCTCACTGGATATCAACACCTTGGACTACAAGAACATTGTGGCCTTGGCGTGATGAAGATTGCCGTCATCCGGGACGTATTCGGAGCTCGGAATGGCCGGTCGATGGTCGTAGATCCTGTGCAAGCAAACAAGACTTCCCCCAGAGTAAAGCCCTGGTGGTACTGGTTTTGAACAGATGTTTCCTGTTTCGCAGAGATCGACCAGCTCAAGCTTTGGGGATCTCTTGAGACTCTTGACAACGCCTCTGCCAGTCTTGGGGTTGAGGATATATTGTCTGCCGCCCGATGTTGGGTGGGAGGATGCATGAGACGAACAAGACGGCGGCGGCAGGATCATGGACTTGCGCCTCAGCGCTTCATCCTGCGATGAGCCTCACCAGGCGGATTTTCCGTCCAAAGCATGAATATGCTCCCTACATGAAACTCAGCAAGATGGGATTGCCCAACGACGTCAACGGAGAGCTCAGCGATCAGCCCTATCACAGCAACCGGCGCCCTTTTGGCACTGGTGCGACGGGTGCGAATGGGACGAACGCCAGAGTTGGATGTTTCCGGTAGAATTCCCTGTCGCATCAAACAAGTTTGGAGCCCACCCAACGTCACTCGACTGTTGATCTGTGTGAGAGCATGAACACTGCCCTCTCCTCTTTGGCTCGCGCTGAAGGCATTGCGATCTTCGGGGGACCTGCGACCTTTCGTGCTGGCGGGTTTGGATTTCATAACCAGTTGTCGGCAGCAGTTGCATGCATGGCCGCTTGACCCGGAGCGGTCGTTCGTCATGGTCGTGGATAGTCTGTACTCGGTGGTGATGTGCGTGTGGAGTTTCGTATACAGAAATAGAAAGCCAAGTTGGCTGCCGTGATTGGTTGCTGGGTCACTTGGATGGAAGAGTGAGCCGACGCGTGATAAACATGAGGCGCTCTTTATTAACGGTATAGGCGCGCAAGGGGGGTTGACGTAGCAATCCAGACCCAGACCAGACCCAGTTCTCGCAGACAAGAATGTGCAAAATATCTTCTCGTGGCGCAGGGTGTTCAGCCATCGTTCAGCCATCCTCTCGTTTGCCGGAGCCGAGGGGGATAGCAGCAATAGTGGCTCGATGCGCTAGAAAGGGAGCCATTCAGCGGCTGTTGGTCCCTGAAATCGCTGGTCACCCCCCCCCTAGAACCCTAGAATCCGAGTCGAAGCCCCTAGCTTGCTGGCCCCGCAGGCTATTCTGGAATTTCTGGTGGGCGAGGTGTCGATCAATACATTCCTGGATGCACACCCCGGCCTGTCAATTTTGAGCACCGGCTCTCGAAACACGACAGCACAAAGATCATCTGCACCCGAGAGACCCCTTCCCTTCCCTCTGCCAACATCCTTCTCTTCTTCAAAACCACCATAATACCACCATCACCATCACCACACTCGTTCGTGTTCGTCACTTCATCCGACCATCTTGCGCCCGTACACCAGAATCCAACGTACACACTACAGTCGTTTTTGCCGCCTGTCATCGAACCAACCTATCCAGTATCTATATTTGTTCGCCTTGGTCATCTCATCAATCTCGGGGACAAAGCCTTCGTTCGACTTCGCCTCATTCGAGATTGCTCAAAGCATCGTCTTTGATCGAATACGACCCCGATAAACTTCTTGCTCTTCGCCTCTCTCTCTTTTCCTTTCGCATACCCATACACACCTACAACATGTTTTCCCGACCTGAACAACTAAAACTGCTCGCCGTCGCACTCGCCTTCACACAAGTTGCAAACGGGTGGAGCTTAGCCCCCAGAATACCGCAGAGCAGCAATGATGATGACGATACTTTGGATCTCGGGGCTGCTGTCTCTGGCCTCACCTCTGACCTCTTAGCGACTACGTCTGCTACATCTACCAGAGCCTCTACCACATCCTCTTCGCGCGCCACCACCACAGCGAGGACCACCGAAGCCACTACCACAGCATCCAGCACCAGACAGACTTCCGCTGCCGCCACCACACCCACCACCACATCAACCACGGAAGCGGAGACTACCTCGACCACCGAATCCCAAGCTGAACAGACCAGCGACGCTGCCAGCACAACCGTATCAAATGTTCAAGTCACTTCAACCGCCGCAGGCGAATCTTCGTCAGTTGCCGATGTTACCGTGATCAGGACCACGATCGATGGAAAGACAACCTCCTACACAACCACACCTTCAGTATCTGCTACTTCATCAGGGGCTTCGGCCAGCAACTCGGCAAGTCTTGCTGAGGCTCAGTCCGAGAACAGTGGCATGTCAACCAAGACGCGAAACACGGTGATCGGAGTAGTGGTGGGCGTTGGTGGAGCCATCGTACTTGCAGCCCTATTCGTGGTCGCATGGAGAATCTGGGGCCGAAAGAAGACTACCGATGAGAGTGATGGACTGATGGGATTCCGCACTGGACCTCATTCGCCAGGACACGAGAAGAACAGCAGCAGTGTCAGCGGGCCAAGACATGATCCTTTCTCTAGCACGCTCGAGAGCTACCATCAACCTTCCCACAACGTCAATGCATCATCCAACTTCTAGCGTGCGGCCCAATTTGGTTCTGTTTGATTTTGTGGAATGCTTTTCAGCGGTAGGCATGGGATTTTCGACGACGAGACGTTTTCTTTTTTCAACACAGCACACTACAACAATATTTTCATTTATTCTTATATTACGGTGGTGGATTTACTTTGCATTAGACAGCGATTGTCAACAGAAGATGTCCTGGTAACCTCTCTTCTCTGGAAGACAGCAAATCAATAATAGATTGATGGTGGAGGGGTATTGTTGTATATAGCGAATGGATCCCAAGGATATTGGAAACCTGGACCGCTTTTAGAAGTCCGTAATAATAACAAATTGTGATACCACTTGAAGCATCTCTTTCCGTGTTCCTTTTCCTCTTTTCCAGAATGAGACTATTCCCAACTCTTCGCGTCGCTAAGACTCCCCTTCAATATCGCGGGTATGTTCCACAACGGTTTCAGGAGTATCTAGGCAATGTTTCACGTCTTTCTACAACAGAGGGCAAGTTCAGATGGGATTGACTTTCTCCGAACCGTACCTCACTTCATCCACATCTTCGCAATCTTCTTCTCAATCATAATCGCCATCGACATCTCGCGCAAGCCAACAAACATTCTTATCGCATCTTATCGACGGATACATAGCTGCTCTGCCGTGCACGCGCTCCGCACCAATCATGAAGAGCCCAACGCTGCTCCTCGCACTCGGCCTGGTGGCTCGAGTGGCCGCGACTGATATCGACATGGACATGGATATCGACTTTGGCCTCATGCCACGTACGCTCACGAACCTACAGACCTTCACGGGCGCGCTGGGAGGGGCCACGGCGCCGGCGATTACGAATTCGGGCAGCAGCGACCGTCCGTTCATGGTGGACGGCGATACCTTTGTAGGTGATTTCCTTTTCTCTTGTGTCTTCTTGTTTCCTTCCAAGAGCGAGGCGGAGGCGGAGGCTGTACTGTAGTATGACGAAGGCTAATGTGCGCCGTGTGATTTGCTGCAGCCCGACTTCAAGACGGCTGCCACTCGAGCCTGCAATAATCAGAAAAACTCGTGTGCCTCGATCGCCAATGGGAAGTCGGGCTCGAACTCGGGTTCCAACTCTGGCTCCAACTCTGGCTCGAACTCTGGCTCGGATGGGAATTCCGGCTCTGGCTCTGGCTCTGGCTCTAACTCGGACTCTGGCTCTGGCTCCAATTCTGGCAACTCGGCGAATTTCGAGGTCTCGGATTGTGATGAGCAGAACAGTACGTCTTATTCTTCACTTTTGGTGGTGCTGTTGTTTTGCTTGGAGAAGGGTGAAAGAAAGAGTAAATGCTGACAGTGAGAAATAGCAAAATGCCAAGCAGCTTTGACAAGTTCTACGACGCAGAACTTCCAGGTCCTTGTTAGTCAAGATGCGAATTTTGACTATATCTGTGATAGCAACCTGCCTTCTTCGTGAGAAGGGGGAGGGAGTGTGGAAGAGGAAGAGAGATATAATGGTACACATGGAATTGGGTGGGAAGGATAGGGAGGTTATGGGCGTTTGGTTAGCGTCTCTTATTGGCAAGCTCTATTTTTTAAGAGGGAACATTTGAAGAATTGTACAAAGAAGAGAGGAATGATGGGTGAATACCAAGAAGAAACACGAGAGATTCGAAAGAACAATACAGTACAGAACAATTAAAGAGACCAGGTCTTGTGAGTTCCTGAATCGTACTTCGGTATTACGACATCTGCCGCTGCTTCCCCTCGGGGAATGGCGGTATCGCTTGCCTTGATTGGAGCGCTTACCTGCTCGCTAGGCTCGCTATGAGAGACTCCTGCGCATGAACGATACAATTGAAATCCATATCCTGAGAGATTGCGGGGTCGTACACCTCTTCTGGATCTGGAGTATCTTGGTACCTGAGCAAAGAGTGAGGGGTAAGAAATGATTCGAGCGTTTATTCAGGGATCTACTCGTCTTGAGAGATCTGATGACTTTATCTTTCTTCTCCTTCTGGACTTATCAAGCGTCATTTATGGGCCCCGGCGACTCTCTCTTGTTTATTGTGGATTGAATAGGTAAGTGAGGATGAGAGCGAGGGGTTTAGCCTTGTGTATATAATGTTTCCTGTTTTCTTGAAAACTCTCCTCTGGTTTCATCTTTTGTTTTCGACTTGTCCAGAAATAAGTTTCCACTTAGTGCAGTATGTTTCCCGCCTTCTGGTTCTCGCTATTCGCTTTGTCGACGAGGGTGTCGTCTTCGACTCTCAAAGCAAGGCTCGACAACGGTCTGGGCATCACGCCGCCTCTAGGGTATATCCATCTCAGTTCTTGAAATAAGAAATTTCAACTGATTCTTCTTAGATGGAACTCATACAACCACTACTCCTGCTCCCCCAATGAGAGTATCATTCACAGCAATGCAGAAGCCCTCGTAAGTCTCGGCCTTAAGGATCTGGGTTACCATTACGTGACGACAGATTGTGGCTGGACGCTCCCAGACCGTACCGAGGAAGGTACTCTGACATGGAATCCTGAGAGGTTTCCAAGCGGGTATTATGCTCTGGGCGAATTTATCCATAGCTTAGGCTTAGGCTTCGGTGTTTACTCCGATGCCGGGGTGAAGATGTGTATGACGGGGGAGCCAGAACAAGCCGGGAGTTTAAGTGAGTCGAAAGTCTTATAGTCCTGGATTTCACAAACAAAAAAGTCACTTCCACCTGTGCTTTCAATCTATGTCTTTACATGCGCTAGACTGACAACCCACACAGCACACGAGCAAATCGACGCTGAAACCTTTGCAGCATGGGGAGCTGATCTTCTGAAATACGACAATTGCTTCTCGGACGCTGCCCTGAACTATCCCGTGACATCATATACGCCGTCGACCTCACCCTCGCCAAACTTTGTCACCATGTCAGATATCATCGTGCAGCAGAACCGATCCATTCTCTTCCAGATCTGTAACTGGGGGGTTGACTTCCCGTCCGCCTGGGCCCCAGATCTAGGTAACTCGTGGAGAATTACCAACGATATCATCCCCGCGTACCGAACGATTCCACGGATCTTGAACCAAGCCGTTCCACAGACTGAGTTTGCTGGTCCAGGACGCTGGCTGGATCTCGATATGTTGGAGGTGGGGAATGAGGTCTTCACTATCCCTGAAGAGCAGACGCATTTCTCGCTGTGGAGTATTATCAAGAGTCCGTTGATGATCGGGTGTGCCTTGAATGATACACTAACTAGTGTCAATGCTGCGAGTCTAGCAATTCTGAAGAACGAGAAGGTCATCAGCTATAACCAGGATTCTCTTGGTGTGCCGGCTAGTTTCCGACGAAGGTGGACTGAGGAGGGATATGAGGTGTGGGCAGGGCCGCTCAGTGGAGATAGGGTTGTCATTGCACTTATCAATCTATTTGACCAAGAGAGGACTCTAACGTTAGATCTCCCAACTGTGGGAATCCAGAAAGCAGGGACTTTATACGATGTTTGGAACGACGTCTCGCTTGAGAATATCGTTACGAGTTACGAAGCGAGCGTCGGTGCTCATGGTACGATCCTTGTGGAAGTAGGTGATATCACCGAGTCAGGAACCTACGACGCATCAGATGCGGTTATCTCTGGGTATGTTTTCTTTCCCTTGGTTGTTTGAGGGTGGGAGGAGAACTAATACATGTAGAAACACGGCTACGTTTGACTCCGTCTATGGCTTAACATCAAGTTCGAATTACACAGCAACACTTAGTTTCCCAGCAAGTACTACGAGCTTCACAGTCAATGATGATGCGTATGAACTTGGAGGATCCAGCACCTCAATCCCTATCTCTCTCGTCGCTTCAGCAAATAACACTCTCTCGATCTCACCTGCTCCTCTCTCACTAGCCATTTCAGCTCCGCCATCGACTTTCTACCCCTCTACATCATTCACTCTCTCCGGGGACACAAGTCTCACGACCTGCGCATCTTCACTCTGTTCCCCGGTGGGATCGAAAATCCGCTGGTTAGGACCGTCCCCCAACAGCGCATCTCTCTCGGTCGATTCGCCCAGCGAAGGGTCCAAATCCGTCGACTTGTACTTCTGCAACAACGACATCGCGCTCGCCACGGCATGGGAGTTTGGCACGAACACGAGGAATCTGACCGTGACCGTGAATGAGGTTACTACGAGAGTTGAACTGTAAGTCTCTTTTACCGACTTATCTGCTCGCTGAATAAACAACTGATTGGCCCTTCTTTTCTGGTGGTAGGCCACTGAGTGGAAAGAGTAGCGAGCTCTTCTCTCCTGGGTTGGGATGGCAGGATACGGGCATCTTTAGTGTCTTGCTTCCTGGGTTTAAGCAGGGCGAGAACGTGATTCGTGTGGGTAATGATGCTGGTGGTTTAGTTCGTAAGTTCTTCTCTCTTCTTTTCTTTTTTTCCTGCCATCTTTTTACTTTCTTCTCTTTATGTTGCAAGTCACTAACCACATATTTTTGGTCCTGTTTAGAATGGGGTGCGGATCTTGTGGGGCTGAGTATTGTATGGTGAGGAGATGGTAGAGTAAAAAGTATATAAACACTCACATAGCGGAGGAAGAAATCGGCAGTTGCTTCCTAACAATCTGTTATGTGCAATGCAATTTTCGTGATTATCTTCTCAATCATTCAAAGTTGTCCTTTTTCGGATCATCAAAACCCCTTAGGTACAAAGGAGATCCATATCACATGCAGAAACCAGAGAGGTTTAAGCCCGGATGAATGGATGAGGGAAGGAGATTAAAAAAGGCGGAGATTCTACGGGGAAAGAACTTGGATGGCTATATTCTTACTAGGATAAATTTGATCATCCTTGAGAGATGATATCCGAAGTCGTTTTACTGATTGGAGGTGGATGCACTCGTTTCTACAGTAAGATAAAAATCCAATCAGGCACTGTTCAGCCCCTCAATCTAACAAAGGAAAAGCATCGAGCTCAAATCGAATCAAGTTTTGCGTGGTACGATTAAAGAAAAAAAGAAAGAATGTTTTGACATATCAATAAAACACGACAATGCCAAAGATCCAGATTTCTTCGAGGTTCGACTCCTATTAAATGTCAAGAGCTACGAAACAACACAAAATATAACACCACCCAACTTATCCCCTACTTCCAATCAAGTTTTCCAAAGGAAACCCATTCACAACTTCTTTATGCATTTACTCACCCTCCCCAAAGAAGGATCACTTTTCTTTATTCTTCATTGCCGGTACTTATTGCTAAAGCTAAGAATACTAAGGACCAACACCTAGCGGGTAAAATAACTTAGCTGTCCCGATACTTGAGCTGTGATTTCTCATAATCTGAAAGGAATCATGGTTACTCCACCTCGAACCCCCAATGCAAAACAAGCACCTGAATCTCCGGATCAATCTACAGGTCTCGTAACTCCCGGTCCACCTTCGCTTCTTACTCCAGCTAAAACCCCCAATTCAACTACGAAATTTGATCTAGATGCAATTCTTAGTCTACCCACATCTCCCGATACAACTGGAGTTCCCGAGCAAGATATATTTCTCAGCCAAGATGCAGATGCCAACCCAGCTGCAACTCCGAGCCCAATAGCACAACTTCCTCCAGCTGTAGCACAGATCCTTTCCAAGCCACTGCATCACAACACTGAAATCATAACCCAACTCTTACAACTCCCCGTGGTCCGGGAAGCCACACTGCGATCAGGCAAGGTATTCAAGCACAACCGCAAGCGCGCCATGGCCGAAGAAGCCTACCTAGCACAAGAGCGAGGAACCAAAGAGGAAAACACGTGCGAGCAGTGCAGGAAGAACCGGGGCCCGTTCCAGCAATGCGTAATCCTGGACGACTTGCTAGCTTACACGTGTGCGAATTGCCATTACGCCGGGAGGGACGACTGCACTCTTCTCCAAGGTAAGTCGACGAATCCCCAAGTCGAGAACCCAGTGAGGTGTGAGAGGTCTTCTCTCTTGCTAACGTGATGTTGATAGAATATGAACTCGCCGAAGCGATGGAGATGGCCCAATCTAACGACCCGCCCGAGCTGCCAGGCATGGCGCGCCCAAACAACTACGGCGGCAAGATCGATCCCAGGGCGGGATTTGGAACCGATGATGAGAGCACGGCAGAGAAGAAGAAAAAGACAAAGGCGCCAAGACGATTAGAAGAGGGTCTACTGACGACGATCCCTCTCGGTCAACAATTCGACTTGGCTACAGCTGCAGTTGCGCCTTTGGTAGCCATTGCACTGTCGGCCGATGTCGAGGATGTGGGGAGACTGTTTGTGCAGCAGATTACGGCGTATAGTAAATTTACTCGTGCCCAGCGTGATGTCGAGCGGGCTAGCTTGACTCTGGCCCTTGCTGCCCTTGATCAAGCGAATGCACTTGACTTGCTAAGACCAAGTGTAGAGGTTTCGGGACCAAGTGCTACAGCTACAGCAGCTACTCAAACAACTACTCCTTCAAATCGAAAAGGAAAAAAGGAGAAGAAGGATGTCAAGGGAAAGGGAAAGGAAGTAGTAGACCGAGGCGACAATGTCACGGATGTAAAAGCAAAGGCAAAAGAAGAAGAAAGTGAAGAAGAGACGATCGAGTTGAAACTAGGAATTGATACGATAGAAGAAGAGGCAGAAGAAGAAGAAGAAGATGTTGCGGATGCCAAAGGTGAAGAAGAGACGATCGAATCGAAACTGAAAATGGATACAGCAGAAGAAGACACAGCAGATTCACAAGAACAAGAGCAAGAGATGTTGGAATCAAATAAACGAGCAGCGGAAGAAGATCTAGATGAGGATGTGGAAGGACCTTATTCGAAAAGACAAAGATAGGTAGTGATCTATCCGAACGCCGAGCGGAAGAAGAAGAAGAAGAAGAAGAAGAAGAAGAAGAAGAAGAAGAAAGGTAGTGTTTTTTCCCCTTTTTCTTTTTCTCTCGTGCTTATACGTATTATTGATGCTATATTCTATCTATTGGAATTAATAGATATTCTCTATTGATACTATGTTTTGTACGTAACAAGTAGAATTTTTTATTGGTTCTCAAGAAGAGTGTAACAAAATTTAAAATTGCAACTTGGTTTAAATTATGAAATTCAAGTGACTCTAATATCTGCTACAAAATCGAGAGTGAAGGATAAGTAGGTAGCAACTGATATCCTGCCAGTAGAGAGTCTTGAAGATAATAGTTTTGAATAAAAAATAATGGCGGAAAGCCTGGTATTTTGATCTACGAAAAGCACAAAAAGTCTATAATGCTACACTTATTCCCTCTAACCCCAGTCTATAAGAACGCCAAATCCATCTAAATATTTGTACACCATAGCCCCATTTTATTTTCGCCGCCCCATCATATAATCATTTCCACCAGCTCAGATCGCTTATGCGGAGTATCCAGCAGCTTGATCGACCGCAGTCGCCTGAGCACGGACGGAAGAAGCAACTGAGACAGTTGGGATGACACCCATAGGGTTGACAGTGTTTCCACTAGTAGCCACTCCAGCAGCTGAGGCATTGACACCGACAGTGATGTAGCCGACGAGACCATCAGCGATAGAAGAACCAAGGAGTTCCATAGAGATGACGGAAGAGTAGCCATCAGCATTGGCAACAACATAGACGCTGTCTTCATCATTGGTAGTGCGGTTGAGAGTGGAGAGATGAGCATTGTAAGGATCGAGCTCGTAGACCTGGTTGATAAAGTCCTCCTCGAAGAAAAGCTGGCCAACGTGCTGAACTGAGGCAGTGTTGTAGCTGTAATCGCTGCTGGAGTTGCTGGATGCGTTGGTCTGGACTGTCAGATGGATGTGGGTAGAGCGCGTGATGTAGTATCCAGGGAAGATGGTAAGGAACTCTGCCATGCCTTCTTCGTTGGTGCGCATCACTCCTCGCAAGAATGTCTCGCTATCGGTGGTGCCGTCAGCTTGTAAGGTTTCCCCGTCGGCTAGCTCGGCAGTGTCTGGGTCGATTCCTGTGAATCCTGAGTAGGTACCGTTGGCATTGCAATGCCAGACGGTGAGATAGGCCTTATCAAGTGGCTCGCAGGTCTCGATGTCGATAACACCAATATCGAGGTATATGTCAATTCCCTCTTGATCTTCGCGGATGTCATGACGATAGATCTCTCCGTCAATTGCATATGGACCGAAGATGGTATCTGGTGATAAGACACAAGTCTCATTCTGGATGGTAGAGTAGACATCTCGCTTCATAGACATGGTTTCATGACGGCGTCCAAGGCGGGTGGCTTCTGCTGCACGGCGTCTGAAAAGAGACTCAGCTCGCTTGGCTCTGAAGGCTTCTTTACGGGCCTCGATCTGTGCAGCACAGTTGCTGCTACCACGACCAACCAATTCGGATTTAGCATTCTCCTTGGTGAGTTTTTCTGGGTGAGCAACTACAGAAGAGATAGTTGCGGCTCCAGCGAGCATGCTGATGAGTTGAGTGGAGAACTTCATGTTAGAGTTGTTGGAGTTGTTAGGAGGAAGATTATTGGGAAGAGTAGAGAGAGTAGAGTAGAGTGTTGATTGGACTGGAAGGAGAAGAGATGATGCTGATGATGTTGATGAGGATATGAAAAGTACATTCCGAAGCCTTTATTATATATTCAACGATTTCAATGAAGGAATCGTCAAATCTCGACCTCGGCCGATGATTTTCGGATTCTTTTGATACCCCTACAAGTTGTTGTCGTCAACGTTGGGTGGGCCTCTCATGGTTTGTCTATTTGGAGGTCGTAATCCTCCCAGGGCATCGACACTTCGAGCCAATCGAAGCGACGCAAAACATCAGCAGGCACTCATTTACTCCTGAGGCTCGACTACTGCCATGCCATCCCCGTCCAGTACACGTCGGTTCGTGGGTAAGCAAAATGGCACTGCCATCGCGGCGCCCCCGTGATTTCATGGTGTGGAGAATTCTAAATCCGTTGACGATGACAGCCACTCGGTTGACTACCGAACTGGTTCGTCGGAAGATAAAAGGATTTAGCATAAACTTGGCAAGGAACTGTCTGTGAAGAGTTCTGGACAAGCCACCTTGCCACGCCAGTCGCTGCCATCGATGAGCCCACAGCCCGACAAGTTCTCCACAAGCCGAAATGAAACATGACGAGGCCAGGCATCTCGGCACGCACGTGACAAGACGAAAGCCTCTGCTGTCCACCCATCAGGATGCAAGTGGACTTGCTGCGCTACTCAGCTCCAGTATTTTCTTCCAGAAGATGAATCTAGTACGTGTCTCAGGTACGGAAGGTAGTCTTGAAGAGGCGAGAGCCGCAAGAACGCCTGCCCAGGCTAGAAAGGCTGAGATCTGATTATCCAGGAGGTTTGTAGCAAGTTGACTCAAAGGAAAGAAATAGAACCAAGACCATGATGTAAGTATCCGATACCAAACCATCTCCTCTGGTCATTTCTTCTGCCAAACCGTTGTCGTATATGCTTGATATCAGGATGATTATGCGCCAACGTCGAAATCATGCTGCCTTCCTGGAGGTTGAGAATTTCTTTTTCTTGTGGAGCATGAGCTTTGATTATGGATAAGAGAATGTTTTCGCAAGTCGCATGGGATTCTGTATAGCCCAACAAAAGTAGATATAACCACCGTGCTCATGGCCTGGCTTGGTTACCTGGGTCAGGTACCTCATAGGATCAGTTTAACACAGCAATGTATCTCTGACGAATGCAAGCTCCGGGTAAAGCTAAGGATATGCCGGATAACATCTCGCATAGAGGTTGGTACCTGCCGCAAATGAGAAAGAGAGCCTGCTCGATGAGCTGGATCTGAAGTCTTCTGGTGGTGCCTCGTGTGTTCGGTCTTGGTTTAGTGCTGATGTTTCCATCTTCGTTGTTCGCGGAGACAAGATCATGCGGAGATGCCTCAGAAGATGCCCAAGTGGCGAAATACAGCGACAGCATCATGACGCGGGGGGTGGGATGGAGGGGTAACTTGCAGTAGACTCGGGCCATGCCGAGTAGTGCACGTAGGTACTGTACAGTAACTCCAATCCAGATAAGTAGGCCGGATATCGTCAAACACAACATACAGCCAGTCAGTCCTTCACGATGTTGTTGCAGCTAAAGACGAGGAGGAGAGGAGAGGAGAGGAGAGGAGAGGAGAGGAGAGAGAGCGACGACGACCTAGACTGGTGACTGCAGAGCTGCGGTGGTGGCTTCACGTGATAGAGCTAAGATGAACTGGTGAACGGTTCGTCCCGCCGTGCTAGCGTAGCCGCGTGAAGCTCCAAAAACCTCAGCCCTTCCGTTCATCCTCCACATCCCCAACCACCACCCATCGACCATCCTGGCCTCCAATTCATCCATTGCTAGTTCTGCGCTGCTTATCTTTCCCTGTGACTTCACGACTTCGCCCCTGTGCCTGCGATACCCTCCAATTGCCTTGCATTTAGACCAATTGCTTTTTCTGTTTCAGCTGGTGAGCTTCCCCTCCTTGGACTGATGTGAATCGAGCTGAATTCCTTATTTAAGTTTCCTCTTGGTATTTTCACACACACATATCGCCCTTACAATCAACATTTCTTGCTACAGTACCTCCTACCCAAACTTGACCTCTCGTTCGGCCACGAGCACAACCCAGCGACCATCGAATCTCCACAGCCTCGCACGCTTTGTCCTTATTTCACCAGTGCAACCCTCCTTATATTTTGCATCTGTTCGGCCTGTTCATCAGTTGTAATCCTATGCCTCTTTCCTAAACCAACCTCCAATAATCACAGTTACATATCAGGTTTCTGGATAGTCACGTCGGCTCTCGGCGGAGTTACTTGTAGTGAGCCTTGTAAAAGACAGCTACGCTATTCCGAGAAACAGGAAGGGTCGGACACACATATACAAAATGGCAAGCTCGCGTGCTACAGGTCCTGATACACCAAAAACCCCAAGCTCAAAGTCTGTGGGCGAGAAGACTTTGAACGATGAAGTCAACAGGAAACTTCATCATATCTATGGGAGCCTCGAACGCTGGAGTATCTATCTTCGGCCGAGTAATCCATCCGACTCCCCAAGAAAATTCCGGGCTCAACGGAAGGATGAAATTGATGATTATGTACAGAATTGCGACACTTGGCTCAGATTTCTGTGCTGGAAGGCAGATCCCTTCTCGACATTGCAGGCCTTTGAAAGGGAAGCTGAAGTCCAGTACACTAATTGGGTTCGGAAACCCAACGCTGACATCAACACCATCCCAAAAGCCACCCGCCAAAATCCCAAGCCGATGAATCAAGAGTTGAAAAAGAAGATGCTCCTTCTATTACACAACATGCTGAACGAAGAGGTTTTCCGGGTCCAGGCCGGCCAATCGAAGTCCTTCTCGGGAAGAGATGCACCTAAATATCCCCCTGATCTCGACCACTCGAAAACCTTCTCTACTCTTGATTCCGCAAGATCTCACAATGACATAGATCCGTCAAAGTCTTTCCCGGATTATGATAAGTCGACATCATTTACACGCCACGAGAGACACAGCTCGTTGTCTACAGAACTCGATGACGAGCCTGTTCCATTTAAGATTAGTCCCAAGTCAACTGGGCCGAAGAGGCCATTCAATCAAAACGATGATCGCAGTTTCAAAATACCACGACTGCCGGGTGATAATTCCTTTTGTAGTACTTCTCATGGAGACCCCGAAGTCGCTGTATATTCTCGCCCATCGAGCCGACTCCAAAACCATGAGCATAGGAGTGCTGCGACAAGTTTCGTATCGCATGATTCCACCGTATTTTCTCGAGCACCATCTTTCGCTGCTGCTTCCGCTGCACCACACTATGTTACGCAAAGTACACAAACAACAGTGGAAGATGATGATGTTGAGCGCTTCTTGAAATCAGTACCTGTTAATAATGACCATGTTGCACAGGACGCAAAGACACAGAGTTCCGATTACTGGGGTAGCAGCTTCGAGCTTGGAGATTTCGAAGGAGATCGTGACTCGCAAATCGAGGCTCAACGTGTAGCAGCTGAGTCTGTAGAGGCTGAAGATCCTAGATATGAAAGTTTATCTAGTGAAGAAAAGTTGCGAGCGCGACTTGTTGGAATTTTTCGTAAGTCATATTTAATATTTATTCATTCCATATTTCATTACGTTTAATATTATCTTATAAACATTGCCTTACCAAGTTGTCTTGAACGGTTCTGCTTAAGAGTGTATCTCTAAATCATTGGCAAAACTGATACCGTGATAGCCGAGATGCCTCAGTGCTTGCAAAATTTGCCACTGTGTATCAATTATGAGATTACTCGGGTCTTTCTACATGCTGCCGTGCCTCTAGGAAAATTTAGCCGGCCAAATGCCGTGGATTTAAAAGACTATGACACTCTTTGGAATCATCTGAAAAGCCTTCCAGCTCTGCAAGGCAAGCCGTTTCCAGAAAGATGCCGCCCTGAAGTCTGGAAGTGTGCTCTAGAGGATTTCCGACTAGGCTTTCGCGGAATTGTCCTCTCTGGTTCTTTGCGCTTCAATGCATCCTTGAAAAGAGGTCCACTGTTCAGCTTCCAACTTGCGCCTCTGAAGTTGGAGTTATCGCATAGACTTGGTCGACGATGGGGAAACGACAGGTTTCTTGAGCTTGATATGCCTCATATGACAGGCGGGCCTCGTGATCGGATGCCTCCCCTATTGCAACAACTAGGTAAAGAAGGGCGTGACATTATGCTACAGTGGTTCATCGAAGAATCTCACCAGATCTTTGCAAGGACCTGGCAGCCGTTCCATGTGAAACCTAAAGATGGTAAGTCGAGGAAGAT
This sequence comes from Pseudofabraea citricarpa, assembly GCA_029641185.1. Classification (NCBI taxonomy): domain Eukaryota; kingdom Fungi; phylum Ascomycota; class Leotiomycetes; order Helotiales; family Dermateaceae; genus Pseudofabraea; species Pseudofabraea citricarpa. Next base: position 268,553 of record JAPWGK010000004.1, read on the forward strand.
CGAAGTCACCGAGGTTCAAGCAGATGAGAGTACAACTGCTCATCGAGTATACATGTTCGCAACTAAAGGACGTGGAATTCCTGCTAGTAATGAATCTAAGGAAATGTCGATATATGAACTACTCGAACACATCAGACTCATTCGAAAGAACAAGCAGCAACCATTCTTAAAGCTCTTCTCTCGAACCTCCCTAGGTACGTGATATTGCTGATGCGAGTACTACTGCTAACCCGGCTGTCAAGCTTTGTCTAGAACCTTCGAGTCTATTATTCTACAAAGATCCCAAATACGTGAAATGACAGACATAACTTGCAACGAAGAAGTAATGACAGATGGTGCAGGGCGAATGTCACGAACTTTAGCTCTGAAAATTACTCAAAAACTCGGACTGACTCATTTACCATGTGGATTCCAAGGACGGATTGGCGAAGCCAAGGGTTTCTGGAGTGTTGATCATTGTGACAAAAGCACTGAAGATTGGATTGAGGTCTATCCTTCACAAATCAAATGGAAACGTGGAAGCAACCCCGAGTCCAAATCGAATGATCCCTACCACAGAACCTTTGAGGTTCTCAAGACTTCCGGCCCTTTGAAGTCTGCTGACCTCAACTTACAACTCCTTCCCATTCTAGTTGACAGAGCTATTTCAAAACCAGACATGGAGATTGCGCTTGCACGACTTCTTGAGGATGGTCTCGATAAAGAGATGTCGGAACAACAGGCGGCTATGAATGACTCGCTTCTGTTCCGAAAATGGATCCGTGACAAATATCCAAATCTTTCAGAGAGACTAAATACTGGGGTCGTTCCATTCAAGGCTGGAATGCCCAACAAATCCGAGGAACGTCTGAATATGTTTCTTGATGCTGGTTTCATACCTAATAGCCTGCCATACCTCAGAGAACTAGCGTGGGCAGTATACAAGACCCAGTGTGATATCTTGAAGAAGAGAATGAACATTACTGTTGGCAAATCAGCATATGTCTACATGGTACCTGATTTCTCGGAAACTCTTGAGCCGGACGAGGTTTTTCTTGACTTTTCCTCATTTAGTGATGGGAATGGTTATTCTACATTGCTTCTCGATGACGTAGATGTCCTGGTCGCTAGATCACCCGCCCATTATACCAGCGACGTTCAGAGAGTAAAGGCTGTTATCAAAAAAGAGCTGGTCGGATTAAAAGACATTATAATATTCCCAACAAAGGGGAATCCTTCCCTAGCGGCCAAGCTGTCAGGAGGAGACTATGATGGAGACATGGCATGGGTCTGCTGGGAACCTCAAATTGTGCAGAACTTCGAAAATGCCGAGATGCCAGATATCCCTGACCTAGTTAAAAATGGCCTGATGGCCAAGGACTCTACAACATATGAGACATTGACACATGGGCTTGATAAAGCTGCAGCTACGTCGACATTCCTGAAGAACTCATTCGAATTCAACATGCAGAAGAGTATGCTGGGGTTATGTACGAACTACAAGGATGAAGTTTGTTATAAACTTGGCACAGTCAATTCAGACAAAGCCGTACTTTTGAGTACTCTGTTGAGTAATTTGGTAGACCAGGCTAAACAAGGATTTCTATTCACCGAAGAGGACTGGTCTAAGATCAAAAAGCAGATCAACGTCTCTACCAGGACCCCGGCTTACAAGAGTGGCGAGCTCGATGCAAAATCGAAACACGTCATAGATCGGCTGTCAATTGTGGCCCATGAAAAAATAGAGAGTACACTCACTGAGTTTCACGAGAGTTTAGGAACACCCAGTCCATCTGACAAAGACCTAATCTCCTACTACGATTGGGCAGAGGAGGAGGCGAAAGTAGAACCAGAATGGAAGGAGATTTTGACTCACCTGGAAGATGAGATAACCAAGGTCTACGATATGTGGCGTCGGGAATTAAATAGCAATCCAAAAGATGAAGAAAAGCCTGCCTTTGGTCCGATCCTTTCGAGGTGCTACGAGGCCTTCAGGAATATCCGACCAACTGGAGATACAGCTCTCACACGATCCATCTTACAAAAGTGGCAGCCCAATAACGATAACTCCACCTGGGCTCTACTTCGCGCTTCTGCAACATTTAACAAATATAAAAAAGGTACTTTTGTGTGGTGGATGGCAGGTCGGCAATTGGCTTTCATCAAAACTATTCGTGTTGGGGGTGCGTGGTCTTCCATCACGCCTCGTATGTATGCGGGACTACGCCCTGATCCAACGTTCATCAAGCTTTCTAAAAGCGCTGAGCATGATGGTATTGTTTTGGCTGCAAAGGATGGGGGGGAGGTTGCGGGTGGAGAATTGGATGACGAGTGAACCCGACTTGTCGAAAGAGCTTCATGGGCACAGGCGGCCAACCACGTACGGGATGTGCATACTTAGGTTATGCATGGTTATGGATGGATGCACTACAATCAAGCCGTATTCTGGATCGCGATTCTTGGTGTCGGGAAGGATTGGACACAGCACCGCACAGGAGTTCGGGATTGTTGATGGGCTGGATTGATTGGATTGGATCCGATAATGAGATATGACTTGGACTTGGATGTGTCCTCTCTTTGATTATGGTCACGGTCACGGCGGTCACCTGTATAGTATTACTTAGCTACTTGTAATGAATCAACGATTGAGATGCCAGGACTTTTCTTGCACGATTCGGTTTTCTCTCTCGGAATTTACGCTCTGGGAATATTTACATGGGCGGGACAAACGAAAGATATATGTCGCTGAATAGTAGAGCTGGAGTTTAAGTCTTCTCTTCTACGGTGTGTTTACCACTTTGTTTCATAACATGCAAGGGATTGAACCGCTGCCAGACACTGTCTACAAAAGAGGTGAATATACAACTTTGCGACTTCCTACATTTGGTTTCAGCACATAAAAAGAAGAAAAAAGAAAAAAAGGGTCAGAGGGACAAAAAGAGAGGATCAAGAATTTATCTCTGCTTGGATTCCACTCCACGCCCACCCAGCCCAGGCTAGTAGTAAGAAGAAAACACTTCTCTGCGGCGAAAGAAAGGACCAAGGTTCCTATATCACCAACTCGTCTAGTTAGTCAGACATTCCTCAAAGGAACGCGACGAGGTCGGGGTTCTCTTCGAAGATGGCAACCTACCTACCTATTCAAGAACAGAAAATATAAAACCAACTGCCCAGATAAGCCAATCCCAAGCCACGCTCCAACCTTTTTCGCCTTCACCTTCAGCTAATAATATCAAGACCAGTATACCAGACGGTGCGCACATATATAAAGAAAGTGAACTAGACAGACACGTCTTCGGTTACCAAGAAGCTGTGCCGACTTGCAACTAATGCGAAACTTAAGCGAGGAATAGTCGCTCGCTGTAGCTTTGGAGAGTAGCATCGAGATGTTTTTCTTAGAAGATGCATTTGCGTTTTCTCGTTATCAAATTGAGGGGGTTTGAAGAATCTCCTGACACACACACACACTCTCTCTCTCTCTCTCTCTCTCTCTCTCTCTCTCTCTCTCTCTCTCTCTTCGAACAAGAAACTGATCTATCTACGCATATATCGAGGTAGAAGGAAAGAAAGAAAGAAAGGATTGAGTAACCTCAAGGAACAACAGCTCGAAACACAAAACAAACACCATCAATTTAGTAGCCACACAAACGAGACATTTAAGACCCAATCTACGAGCGAGGTAACAATTCGTCGAAGTAGTAGTAGTAATAAAACATCATTACAGCATACTAATACAAAACCTCCTAATAATCAACCAATCAACCTATCGATTCTACCTCCTTCGTCCTCTAAAGAGTATTAGAAGTCAAAGAAAGAAAGAAAGCCCTCCTACATATCTAGCGACGCGTCTATGCTCGCTTAAAAGGACCAGAACCCTCTCTTTAATTACTTCTTGGCACTATCTACCCTTCCCACACATCTACACACTTATAAATGGAAATAACACGCTACCAAAGAGAGAGAGAGAGAGAGAGAGAGAGAGAGAGAGGGGGGGGGGGGGGGGGGGACAAGACAGTGATACAATCCAATCCAAGACAAGACAAGACAGACAAGATTGTATTTATTTTCTTCTCCCTTCTACCTCGCGATCAAGTAAAGACAAGCTTCCCTTTTCTTTTCGTATACGTCACATCAACAACACTACTACCACTCTAATCCTTCTATAACCTTCCTAATCCCATACCATAATAGACCCAGGCCTAGTCCGTATCTTAATCTTAATCTTAATCTTAATCTTAACGTCAATCCCAATCTAACGTCCCAGCCCTCATCTCCTTATTTTCACCTACCCAACGGTTAAACCAAACCGAAACCCCCTCACTCCAAGACAGGCAAACCAAACACTCCTCTACTCGCCCGAGCTCGCCTGAACAAAGGAAAGAACAGACCACGGACCACACAAACAGATCAAAAGAACGCACGAGAGAAACACAAGAATAAAAAAAAGTAATTCTCAGTTTTGGATTCTGACTTCTCAACTAAGGTTTTTTTTTTTTCTTTCCCAATCTGGTTCGAAATAAAGCAAGGGGGGTATCAGCTATCTTATCAATCTAACTATTATGTATCTGTGCGCGTTTCTCAGATGTGTGTATGTATGTATGTGATGCATAATCACACACTCTCCTCCCGCCTCCACTTTCCTCCACCTCTCGAATAAACCAAAAAGCAAATAGATTTTATGAAAAGAAATTAACAAAGGAAATATAAGTTAATCAGTGATTGATGTCATCAATCATCGGCCGCCAAAGTTGGTAAAACTATCATCCGCCGTACTCTCATCATCGTCATCGACATCGAACGCGAAGTTCTCTGCCTGTGCATCCATATCATAACTGCCCTTCCTCATCATCGGAGGTGTGGCAGGTACCGGTGCACGTCTCGGACTACCACGCATCGCCATCTTGCCTTGCTTACGTGGTGTAGTGTTTCGTGGCCGATTGGCTAATTGTTCAGCCGTAAATCGTTGTCCGGTACTACCAAATGCGGTAGGTTGACTCGCTGGTGGAGTACGGGCGGATGCTGGTGGTGTCAGGAGCCCGGAGAGGAAACTCTGGGATCCTGGACTAGGTTTGGCTGGTGTTGAGCCACCTGTCTCGGGATCACGAGACTTTCGCCAGTTACCCCAGGCTGCTGCTAATGGTCCAACAGCCTGAGCAACTCTTGGTGATGCTGCAAGACTTGCAGCGATGTTTGGAAGGTTGATTGCAGATCCTCCATTCATTGCTCTCTCACGTTCCTGCTCTTCCATTTGGAGATTGGCATTCAATCTAATGGCTGCATCCTTCACGGCCTCTGGGTCGAATTCTTCAGTCGACAGAGTATTGACAATGTCTTGCAAGTCACCCTTTCGAACAGCAAGGAGTTCTCGGAGCCACATGATTTCATCATCACGCTTGGTGATCTTGGAAGGTGCATCCAAATCGACAGTCGATAAGGTTTGTTCCATCTTCTCAATCTTCTGCTCGCGATCTTGCAATTGTTCTTGGAGAACCATGATCGATTCTCGGAGTGCTTGCGGAGAAATCTTTTCTGGAAGGTCGAAACGAGAGTCACGAGCAGGTTTGATGGCCTGTGTGGGTGCTGCTGGAGGGGCATTGTACGATGAGGCCCCACTAACAGATCTATCGGATCTCGCAGCTTGAGCAGCCGCATGTGCAGCCGCCTTGGAGATCTCAAGTTTCTCCTCCAAGTGAGAAACACGATCCTGGAGATGTTCGGTCTTGGCCGAAGAAAGGCTCAACCGTTCAAGAAGATGCTGCTCAGATCTTTGAGCATCCTCAACGGCATTATTCAGTTGGCGTTCATGTTGAGTATGGATATCCTCAACCTCATTTGCATGCTTGTTGGTGAGATCCTCGAGGATGGTAATCTTAGAAGAATTAGCTTCCTCAAGCAACATCTCGTATCTTGCCTTTGCTGTATCGGCATCAAGCTTAACCTGATCGACTTCAGCGCGAGCTCTTGCCAATTGATTCTCGAGATCATCTCTGGCAACGTTGACTTGGTTATTTGCAGCCTCGATCTCAGCTTGCATGTAGTGTCGTGTGCGTTGTACCTCACTGAGACCTGATTCCCGGGCCTCTTCATACTCTCTCTTGAATCGCATAGCGTCTTTCTGAGCGAGATGACTCTCGTTGCGAAGTTCTGCAACGAGAATCTCCAACTTCTTGCAATCATTAACAGCCCGCATTCCTTCTCTCTCACCACCCTCAAGCCTTTCAATCTCCATCTCCAATCTCTCTCTCGTCCGGGCCTCGGCTTGAAGTTTGGCGTCGAGCACTTCTTGTCGAGCGATGAGTTCGGCTTCCTTTTTGGCACGTCTGGCGTTCTCTTCGGAAATTTCGCGGGCGGCTGTGGCCATATCCTCCTGCAAACCCATTAATTTCCCTCTCATTCCTTCTCGGACTCGGATACTTTCCTCCATCTGAGTCCTCAAAGTCTCGATCGTACGCCTGAGGTCCTTATTGGTCTCGTTTGCCTGCTCTGCATCGTCACTGTGTCTCTTCGCAGCTTCCAATGCTCGCTCGGCCTCAATCTGCCAACGTTGAACTTTCTCGTTGGCATCGCGAAGGTCATCTTCCGTCATGTTGAGACGATTGTGGAGGTCTGATACGTTCTTCTGGGAGTTTTCTTGAGCGGCTTCCAAGAGAGCCATCCGCATGGTGGTCTTGGCCTTCGAGTCCTCTACACTTCTTACCTTGAGGTCTCTCTCATCGACAACTTGTCGGATCTTGTCATCGCGTTCATCAACGGCTTCACGAAGTCTAACCTCTTCTTCGGAAGAGATACGGAGCAATCTTTGAACTTCAGCAAGACGGTCCTCAGCGGCTCTTCGCTCTTTGATCTGGTCTTCGATCTTCAGATCTGCACGACGCAGGATTTCTTCAAGATCAGTGATCCTTGCCTTCTGCTCCGCATCCTTTGCAATGAAAGCTGCATCAGGCTCAGGCTTCTCTGGCATGCGTGCCTCAACTGCCTGCTCGACAACATTGCGAAGGTCCTCTCCACGAAGATCAAGTCTAAGTGATTGACCAAAGGATTCCTTCATCTCTTCTAACACCTTCAAGACGTTGGCATTGGCGTTAGCGGAATCTGGCAAAGCAGCGGGCGCGGCTGATGATTGAGGCCGAGATGGAACTTGATGAGCTGCAAGTGCCTCGTTGACAATTAATCTGATCTTCTCGAGCTTCTTATCTCTTCTTGGGCTGAGAGATCGTCGAGGTGGATGATCATCGTCTTCATCATCCGCATCACTTGGCAACTCAAGAGACACGCTACGACCATCACGACGTCTTGATGGCACATTGGCCATTTGCTCCAACGACAACTGAATACTCTCGAGAGCTCTTTCCAAGGGATCGAGTCTCTCTTCGAGCACAGCGCCGACAATATCATTGACGTGGCTGTCGAAGAAGCGGGCACGCGGTTCTAGTTTAGCTTCTTCGGCTTCACTGATGACATCGTCCCAATCGCTAGGAGGCGCGCTGCCAGCGGTGTTGAGATGATGTATTGGGGAATCAAACGTCATGCCAGCAGCAGATTCTCCAACGAAAGGATCATCCTGGGCACGAGCGAACATTCGTTGGGCTGCCAAATCGATAGGAGCAAATCTTCCAGGACTTGGGCTTGGAGCATCACTGCGCATGAGATTTTGTGGTTGCAAGCGCAATGGCGACGAAGCGGCCAGGTCTGCAACCTGGATGTTTCGCATCGGGCTGGGTTGGTGCCACCTTGGACTGTCGTTGGTCCGAGGTGCAGATTCCAACTCGGCCTCATTGAGTTGTTTCATCACAGCATCAATCTCTTCGAATGTTGGTTCACGGCCTGGAGTTGGGTCTCGAGGATACAATGGAGGACTCTCCGGTTGTGGAAGACCAGCTTGGAAGACAGGAATCTCGTCTGGTTGCAGGTCTAGCTCAGGTGAATGCGCAGGAGGGGTTGGAGTCCTTGCATATCTTGAAGAAGACAAGCCTGAAGACAAGCCTGCACTTGTAGGAACTGGGGCAGCTGGGAGAGGTTCGACGGGCTCGGTGCTGAAAGTGAAGGCACCAGGACGGAACTCGAAAGGTTTGGCTGTGGCAGAAAGAGAATTCTTCTTGTGTGCCTTGGGGCGTTCAACCTTGGGGAGCTCCTCCTCAACAGGTACAACCTTGGCCTGCTCTGGAGATGCTGGTAGCCCATAAGGCTGGAGACCAGATGTATACCTGCGAGAGGAGTTGAACGGTCGTGCGGCATTGAAATCTTCTGCCTGCTTCTGTTGCTGGAACTCGAAAGGACTGAATTCCTTGGTCTCGTGATCGGAACCATCTCCAAATGGTTGAGGCTTTGGGAATTGGAAAGTAGAAGGTTCTTCTTGGCTCTCTGGAGTCGAGTTCTCCTTGTCTTCCTGGGTGACTGGTGTAGGGGAGAACTCCTTGGGTGGAGACTGCTCACGCATAGTCTCTCCTAGAGGCATGCTTGGCTCAGCAAAGAGTGGCACTGAATCACCATCATCCTTGCCACCACGAGCTCTCTTGATACGACCTTCGCCTTGGGTAATGCGACCATCTTTACCTTCCATGGTTTCATCCTCCTTGCCGTGATTGCTATCAGGTCTGATGATTTGAATCGCCTTGGATTTCTTTGGTGGCTTAACAATTCCGATGTGGCTAAGATCAATCTTGCCAAAGATAGAACCAGGAGCAGGGCCCTCACTGGCACTACCCACCGAATCAGAGAAGTTGGCATTGAGTGGGGTGAAAGCCGGTGCGTCTGCCCGGAATGAAGGTCCATTTGCAGAGAAACTGAACTCGCTCTGGCCAGGTGTGAAGACTGGAGCTGCGACATTGATTCTGCTACCAGTTGAGCGATGTCCGAAATGGCTAGAAGTTGCAGAGTTGGGCACGCTCGGTGCGAAGGCTGGCGCTGCGGGTTGGAAACTGGCGCCGGTGAAAGAGAATTGTCCCGGCGAGAAGGAGTTTGACGGCTCGAACTTGAACTCTTTCGCAGTCACGTTTAATGTTGACATGGATGATTTAGATCCATGACCAGGACGACGTGGTGCCGCCTTCTGAGAATCAGAATCCACCCAAGGATTGCTTGCAGTGGACATCGTTCGGTCGTGTCCACTGAACCCATGGGTTCCCACGGGTGTGCCCAGATTGCTTGGATTGGTGTCCAAGTCTGAGAAATTGTTCAAGCTCTCATTCACAGTTTGCAAGTTATGAGTAAGCGACTTGCTCGCTGCATCACTTGAAGAATCACCATCCTGGAAAGGACGTTGAGACAAAGAGTGGCCACGGCTATGAGGTTGTGGGTGATGCAAGACAGGTCCGTCTGAATCATCAGCATATCTCGAGGATCCAAGGCCCGCGAGAGTATTGACTGATGACTTGCTCCGGGCATGGGCATTTGTAGGCTCTTGAGCCCTATCTTCTGGGTGGTCAGAGTGTGGACTATAATCCTCGTGTTCAAGCTGCCTCTGGAATTGCTCTTCCAAGTGATATTCAGCATCATCAATTTCCTTCTGCAAGCTAGCACTTGGGTTGTGTTTTGGAACACGTGCCTCCGGTGTCTTTGAAGGACTCTTTGCAAGTTGAGTAGTCTCATCGTCATCCTCCACCTCTCGGAGGTCTACCAAACGTGGAGAGGCGGTCGCAGAACTGCGCATTTGCATCTGTTGCTGTTGATGAAGCTGAGACTGAAGCTGCTGTTGTCTCTGTTGTAGCTGGGTCATAGGATCTCCTGGGAAGTAGCCTTCCTGGAATGGAGAACTAGGACTCATCATGGAACCAAGATTTTGCAGATTGGGTGAGCCACCACGAGCAAGCGCAAAGCTTTGGCTCAGATGGTGCCCTGGAGAAAATCCAGGAGACTGTTGACCGTATTCAAAAGGTGAACCAAACGGATGGGCGCCTGGCAGAAATGATATGGACGCTCTTGGGTTGAACTTGCTCTGCGAGTAAGAATGCATTGAAGCTGGTGAAGCGATCGAACCGTTGATGGAGCTTTGACTTGCTGATGGGCCCACTCCAACTGCAAGAGGTGGGGAGAATGGATTGTGGTTTGCCCGACTACTTGCTGCCGACGAAGTTGGTAGCGGTGGTGAGAATGGTAACTGTGGATATTGTGTTGACATTCTTCGGCTGACAGCTGACGGGACTGGCGAGATAACAGGCTCTTCGTCTCCTAGGGTAACACCCAATGCTCGAAGTTTAGCTTCACTTAGTTCTCGAACATAAGCGTCCCATTCTAATGCAGTTAGCATGGTTCAGATACATAGCCAAGCTAAGCAATTTCTCATCGACGCCAGATCCAGAGCTGTTGTCAAACAACCGCTTTTCTAGTTTCCACTCAAAATAAAATATCGACTTACCCTTCTTATCAGGAATGCTAACTTTGAAAGAGCGCTGTGCGCGCTCTTGATTGACAGACGCAATATTGGGCCACACACTACAACTCTGGCCCTCACTCGCTTCCTCATCACCATTATCATTATGGCCCAAATTGAAGCCCGTCGTATCATAACCGAGTTGCTCCCAATCCCTGAGCATCGCAACCACATCCTTCTCGCGCATTGGCGCTGGCGCTTTACCACGCTTGCCTCTTTCGTCATCCCATGGCAGCAGAACCATGATATTCTTGCCCTTCCATGGTACTTTCTTCTTTAGGCGCGGTGGACCTGGTGCTGGTGAAGGCGCAGATACAACCGATTCAACTGCTGCTGGCAGAGCTGCTGCGCGCCACGATAGCTCATCCTTTGGCGGTGGAGGAGGAGGGAGCTCCTTTTCTTCAAGTGATGTCGAACCCATCATATCCAAATCTTGTAAATTATTATTCGTAGACATTTTTGGCTGTGGCGAGTCGGAGAAATCAGCCTGCTTCAGGGTCTCGGTACTGGGGATCCTCTTTAAAAATCCACTTAGTGATTGTATGCGATCGAAACGCGACTGCTCTCGCCTTCCAAGAAAGCTCTTGAGGGTGGGTGTTCTTGGATCGTTTTCCTGCATCCAGTCGATTCCGTCTCCTGAGATGGATCCGCTCAGTGAAGAGTGCTCACTATCTCCAGGATCGTCACTTAACCAATTCTGACCCTCGGTTGACTCTCCAACAGTGTGCTGGCGAATCCAATCTTCCGTCAGACCTTGAGTAGGTCTTCTGGCTCGACGCGCTAGGACAGCTGCACTGACACCGTGATGAGTAGCGGAATCAGAGTCCGTCCGCGTTCTCGTCAAAGTAGGGACGGGCCGGAGAAAGGGGGTATGGAATTCCAAATGTCGCACAGGCGAATCAGAGGATGGTCCACTACTCAAGGAATTACTGTACCCGTGGGAACTGGGTCTCTGGCTACTCGCAGGCTGCTGGTATGGAGAACCCCAGCTGGCCGTGTAGTATTGACTGCTGCTATCGGTTCGCGGGGGGGTCTTGAGATGATCAGATCTGTTCCCGGGGAACTTGGGCGCAGGGAGAGGAGGGAGAACCGGAGAGGAACCACCGTCACCGTCTGCTGTCGAGGTCGTCGAGAAAGCCGGGGATTGAGGGCGGGCTTGTCGGGGTCCGTCCTCTGCAATCGCAGCAGGAGGAGGGGATGAAGACAATGAAGACGTGATTCTCGATATCTGCTGCTCGAAAGGAGACGGGCGCGTTAGTTTGCTTTGGCCTGCACCCTTGATCCTGCTCTGCACACATCACTTACCACGCCGAGACAAGCAGCAGACGAAGCTCAAGTCGTCTGCAACTAGTCTCTTTGATAAACACGACGTCCCTTCGAGTCGCTCGGTCGGCCGAAGATAGGAATACGTGGGCGATGGACGACGAGGCCGGGTGGGAATGGAGGAGCGCGACGACGCGGTTAGGGGCTCAATAATATTATTGGGGAGGGGGGGGGGTTCTCAACAACCCGAGCTGGCTAAAGACACAGAACAGAGAGCGAGCAAAAAATAAAAAAGTAGGAGTCAAAGGAATGACATTAACATAATGTAACAAGAAGGTAATGGTGAGGGCGATGGTGCGAAGACATCAAAGGCCGGGCGTGGGCGTCTCTCGGGGGGGTTTGGCGATGGTGAACAGATGATGGATGAGATGGGATGCGTTGGAAGAAGTTATCTAGGTACAGTAGTCGTGGCTGCTGCTGCTGCTGCTGTTGCTTCAGGGGAGTGACAACCCTGTCATGGCTGCCAAAATTTGGTTCCGTGCTCCACGCTGCCAATTTGGTAAGCGGGACGCTCCTTTCCTTTGCGCACCATGCATAATTATCAGCAATCTCCATAAGATATCAGAGGAAGAGAGCAGCTATAAATGAACTAGAGTGCTCAATGTGCCCCAATCTAATCCGTATACAATAAGCCCATCCATCTCGAGTCTCGCCATCGCTCACACTCAACCATCGAGAGAGTCAAGAGTCAAGACAGACATGCAGCTTCCCGTGCGGCTCAAAATTCCGTGTATCCATACGACCTGCATAACCTTACTACCGTCCGCCCCTTACCCCACACTCACTGAAAGCTGTCCTCATCGGGGCGAATGGGCCCCGCGAAAAAAAGGAACATTCCAACAGCTTTCTTTCTTTCTTCCGTGGCTATGATTTCTTTTCATGGGGGCCAGCCCCCAGACCCCCAATGCGCTGCGCGGTTAAAGAGGGAAATATACTGCCATCGATTTGCTGTTCGTGGGTGAATCGTGCGTGACGTGATCGGATCAAAACAAAACAAAACAAAAAACTCAAAAAGTAAAAAAGTGAAGGGTAAACAAAGCTTGGACTAAAATTTCAATAACCCCCAAGAGCAGAAGGGCAACAGCGACGACAGAGCTAGGTATCTTAGCTAGAAGTATATCGAGGGTCTAGGGCGTCTTTGGAGGACGGTGGGCTCCATAGGCATTGGGAGGAAGCATAGTAGCGACACGGGCTACCTTAGCCAGAAGCATAATTAAAACCCATCTTTCAAAACATCTCAGGCTCATGCAGCTTCAGGAGCGCAGTCAAGCACAGCAGCATCATCGAATTTTCCAATTTAGCTACTAGAGTTTGCATTGCATCTATGTGAAAATACCCAGCTCAGCTCAGCATTCGGCGACAACAAGAAAAGGAAGTTGGTATAGTACCGCAGAAGAAGCCACCAAATCAAGACCAGACAGCACAAACTCCCACCATCATCATCTATGATTCTCCCATTCAACACCCCCATCTAGCACTTATTAAACTTGTACTTAGCAGACCGGTCCGCATTCCAAACACCCCAATGCGTCTCATCAGCAACGGAGCCATCAGCACCGATGGAGAGCGGCTTCCAAGGTTCGTCAAAGGCCTCGAACGAGAAGACGTTAACGCCCCAGGCGAGGATCCCACAGATGGCTTGGTTCCAGTAGGTAGCGGCATTCTCGACACCCGGAACGGCAGATTGATAGGTAGTTCCATCAGAAGGCCATCCGGTCTCGCCGACCCAGAGTTCGGGAGCTTGTTCGACGCCACCCGCGACATTCTGGATGTGGCCGAAGGCTTGCATCATGTCGTCGAAGAACGTCGCCGTTGCGTTCTTGATGGTTTGGCCTTGCCAGTAACTGAATCCATTGCAGAGACTGTCGCACCACATAATTAGTTATACACCCTCTACCCAGCGGGTGAGAAACCAAACTTACAGGATATCAGCACCACCAGTGATCAGCGCGTCCGCCGTACCATCAGCATATTTGTTCCATGAATCTGCCGTTCCAACCATGAATTTTCCTCCAGTGGCCTTCTTCGTCTCCTGGATTTTCACCAACAATTCCGGACCGGTGAAGTTTCCACGGTACATGCTCTCAGAACCAACGGTGATGGCATAGACCTGATCGGGGTATTGAGGAGCAAACTTGACAATAGCAGCTTGATCCGCCGTGTACGAAGCATCAGTATCTGGCCTAAGATCAACAAATCAGCAAAACCACCCCAATGCCCATGAGAATTCACAAAACTCACCAGATCCCCAGAATCACCTTGATTCCGGCAGCCTTAGCAGCAGGCAGGATCTCCTGGGCTGAATTGCAATCCGACGCGGCATAGATTCTTACGACCGAACCATGCTCCTTGATGGTCTCGAAATCCGTCTTGTAATCAGCCTGGAACTTGCAAGTCCCATCGGCATTCTTGTTTCCCAGGGCAAATCCCAGAGTACCAGCTGCAGAGACAATGGCCGGGGCCGTGACGAGGAGGAGGCTAGAGACGCGCATGTTGAAGGGGGGGTATCGTATTGCTGGTAGGAAAAGGACAAAGTTCGAGGCACCGCAACAAGGAACAAGAACAATGTCAGAAAAGAGGCTCGTACAAAGGAGTGAGTACGATTGAGACCTCGGAAAAAATGAATGACTTAAAGAGGGATAGAGAGGGTTTGTTGATGTTGAAGCTCCTCGCTCATCTCTCCTTCACCGCGAAAGGGGTGCGGGTACGCTAAACCTTATTTGACGAACCCACACCTTACCCCTGCTCGCAAATTAGACTTATGTTTCAGAGTTCAAATGATGAACGGCCAAGAGGGGTAATACTGTAGTCGTAGAATGCAGAAATATAATACCCATTTTCAAATAGAATCTTTCCACATGATAAGAATCATATCAACTTAAGCCAAACACATCCTCATTTTCTAAAAACAGCTATACCCCTATTTAATCCAACCGCGCTCGCTTCATCACGTCTAGTTAAGCGACGAGCAAATCGTAGAATAGTACAATAGATTCCAAAGATAAGTTATACATTATTACAATTTCATTCGTTTAACTGATATTTTTCTATCTATGCATGCTATCCATCAAGCATGTCTTGAATGTCAGGTCAGATGAGACCAATGGTGGCAGTAGTGTAATCTCGTTGGGACGCCTCGCCTTTCCAATCTAGCATAGTACTGTATCTTCACAAGATACAAAGAGAGAAAGAAAGAAAAGATGGTAGCAAATGTGCAGCTACCGGGTATCGTATATCCTTCCCCTTACAAATCCATCCTTGTTCCCCACCCCAAATCCCCCAAGCTTCTTGAATAAACAAAAGAGAGAATTCCGGTACGCTAAGGTATCATAAAAGAAAAGTGAAAAGACCCGTAATGAAGTTTTATGATCTCAGGGGTGCTGTCGTAAGAAAGACGGGCACGTCAGAGAAGTCAACGCCGTAATCCATACTGATCCCCATACTCTTGCGACTGCCTTTCGTGGAGGCCCCTTTGGTTCCAGCACTCCCGACGATTCCATGGCGCCCGCCGTTATTACCACGCTCGAAGCCATATCCCAGGCCTCCTGCATAGCGATCAAGAACCAGCATATCTGATGTGGAGTGACTGTGAATTGGTTGTGGTCGAGGTCCGGTCTTTGGAGTGTGGAAGGTAAGATTCTCCTGGGCCGTTGGCCCCTCGTAGTATTCGTCATGTCTAATTTCAGGCGTCTTATTGCCATAAGTATGGTCATATTCTGCTTCCAGGTCCAACGTGAGCTGTCCACCATAATCATACCCACTCTCATATCTCCACTGTTGCTTTGCCTGTTCAAAGCTTGAATGGTGGCTAAGTACGGGCTTTTTAGCCGTATTAGAGGACTTGTTATCTAAGCTCATACGAGGACGTGCCCGTGGAGCATCCATCGACTTTCGGCTATTTAATTTGGGTGTACTTCTTGATTGCCCATCTATGGACTTTCTTCCACGCGTTTCCTGCTGAAGTGCCTCGTTTGCTGATTGTCTTTGGTTTGCCCAGTAATCTTTTTGGGCTGCCCATGGATCCAAAGACTGGTTCTTGGCAGTTGCTCGGTCAGGAGCATTATTCTGGTTTCCTGCTGGCTCTTGGACTGGTTTTCTTGGAACAGGTGAATTTCTTTGTGTTTGCATGCTCACAGGCGGCTGGCCTTTGCCCTTACGAGGTACATAATATCGGTTCAAATCTTCCACGCTCAAGGCTTTTGGCATGGGAGGTGCTTCTTCGGGCTTCTTTGCCAAACTCTCTCTGGACTTTGATCTGTCCCGTGACTTTGACCTCTCCCGTGAAGTCGAACGGCTTTCTGCATGCGGATTCCTATTGGCAATTGATTCGTAGGAATGTTTGACACGTAAATCCGTCTCATTTCGGCCATCTGTACGTCGACTCCGCGCGAATCTCTCCCTGGCATCGGCTTCTAGTTGTAAAGTCATTGCTTTTGTTCGTGATTCTGGAGTTGAGGTCGACGCAGACATTGCATTGAGAGCATGATCATAAGGACTCTTTCCCAAGCTCGACGAAATGTTCTCGTAAGAACTGAGCTGCATATCAAAACCCGAAGACTGTTTAACAACGCCAGATGATTGAATAGAGTGTCGAACTTTGGGCATCTGTATAGGTGCTGGAACACTTTGAACTGCGGGGGTTTGAAAGGTGTTTCTACGATTGTTGCCAGGTCTGGACAGTGCAGTGACATCATGTTTGTAAACACTTTGATCAGAGACAACTGGCAAGGTGCTGTGATACCGCTCAAGAATAGGCTTGTGTTCTTCGCGTTGCTCTACTGATCCAACAGACAAGATTGTGCCTAGCGTCTCCTTGGAAACCGACGGTCGCAAGTTACCTTCTACAGTATTGGGAAAGCTTGCAACTGGGAATCCTGACACCCGCTCCTCGAGTTGTCTCGCAGCTTGCGGTGATACCGGAGGAATTTGTAAATCATCGCCAATGCTGCGTTGCGCTTGAATTGTGAAGATTGGTTGAAGAGGAGGCTGGGGTTTGGTCGCCTTGCGTCTTGAGTTGACACTTGAGTTAGAGCTATCAGATCCAGTAGGGCTATCTGTTGGACGCGCTGGTGTAGGAGGACCCTTTTGACGCTGGTGGGCTGCAGCTTGTGCTCTTACTTCTGCCGCAGCCCATCTTTGCTCGGCAGACTTTCGCGGAAGAGTTGGTGCTGTAGCGGTTCGAGTTATAGTAGCTTCTACTGGAACCGGGGGTGCTTGTCTAAATGGCATGCTAGGCACATCCTCCTGGTAGGAAGTCGCTGGCAATGAATATCTTGGCCGAATCGTCTTGTCAGAATCTGCACTCGCAACAGATGACTTCGAGTAAGAAAAGGAAGACATTCTAGGGCGCGACTCTTTCGGTGGAGTGGGCGGTGCCTCCTTCGCTGGTACATCAGGAGCAGCGCTCTTGAATGACCGAAGTGAGACATTGGAACTGTATCCACTGTCTGCTTTGGCAAGCGGTTTTGGGGTGAGATCTCTAGAGATTGGAATCTTCGCCGGAATAGGTGGACCTGCATGGTATCCTGAGTCCACGCTGGAGCTAGGAAGAGGTGCTTCAATTGGTGTGACATCGGAGTCTGGGGCAAACAAATCATCTTCCATGGCATTGTGTTTGCTTGATACCATCAACTCAGGAGATCTAGGAGGAGATTCTTCAAAGGAAAATGGGCTCAAGGCAATGTCTTGCATATACTCGTTGGCCAATTCTTGTGACTTCGTTGGTGAGTGGTGGGTGCGGAAATCAAACAAGGAAAGAGACCGATCAGGAGCAGTATGCTTGGCCTCATTGACCTCACTGGTCTTACTAGCAACTGTTTTTCCTGCAAGGTGTTGCAACTCTGGTGGTGCAGTATGTTCTTGGCGAAGAGGAGATTCAGCTCGTATGATCCACGGAGGCTTAATAATCTCAGTTGCAACTGTCAAAGTGTTGCTCCTACGATGCGTATGGCGGGATCTGCTGCTCTCAAAGCTAGCTTTTCGATCGGCTGTTGTTAGAAGATCCTCTTCTCCACCCATGGTAAAAGAACGATTATCACTTGGTGTTGGACTCGCTGCACCATTAGTAATTCTGAGGCTTCCCAATTGAAAAGCTCCTATGTGGCCATAGCCCTGCTCACTAGGAGTCAGAGCCCTGGGGCCAGGCCCATCATCTGCAAAGTTTGGGGCTGGGAGTGAAAGATCAGACAATGGCTTAGGGGCTGACTTTCGAGGGCTATGGTAGTACCGGCGCAGCTGATCTGAGGTCGACGGCGCCTGCATCTGCGACGGGAGCATTTCACGAGAGGTGGGCTCAACATAACTATTTCTTGTAGCAATGCCCGGTGTCAAGAGTGATCTACGCCGAATGGGAGCATATATAGCAGGCTCGGCTTCGGGTCGTTCTGCAAGCGGAGACGGGGGTGCTGAACTCTGACTTTCCTGTTTATTTCCTCCCCATAATTTCGAGAACCGCTTCGACCCTTCATCCGATACTGGTGATGGGGTTGCTAGCGGGGTCTGTTGTTCGACCACCAAGGACAGCCGTGGTTGATGTGAGTACGACTGGCGATTGAGAAAGGAGAGGCGAGGGTTTGGCGCCGGTCTTCTATAGGTGTCAGCTCATAAATTTACCGATTCTCCACGACCATCAACTTACGTTTCTACCGGGTTTGGTACGAAGTAACTATCCCCCGGAAGTTCATGCGTCATGGAATTGGACCGCGACCATCTCTCCGCTGGCGTTGGTTCTGGGACCTCAGGCTCAATTGACGTGATCTTGACCGATCTCACGGATTTCTGCGAGCTCTTCGACCTAAAGATACTCGTTCTCCTCTTCTTGGGCTCTTCTTTCAGAGGCACCTCCTCCAGAACACTGACGGCGCCCTCGATAATGGAGAAGGTACTGTTTCGCGTGTTGGGGGAGCGCGCCGCCGTCAGAGGCAGCGGTGGGGGCGGTTGTGACGAGATCTGGACTTGTGAATTGCGGCGACTGGGTGTTGATGGGGCACTCAGACTGAGCAGATTCGCCGTGGAGGTATTGGTCTTAGGTTTCGTGAGTTTGTTGGGTGTCTTCTGAGGCTTGGCCAGTTTTCGAGGCGCCTCCGTAGATTGAGTGTTTCCCATGACGAGCGACGAGAGATAATGAAATGGAGAAGCGCTCAAGATGACATTCTCTCCATCCTCCACGCACGACCTAGGTTTGCAGCTGGCGCAAACTCGAGAGGAGGTAATTCAAGAGGGGAGGAGGAGGAGAGGAGAGAGGGGGGCGGCGGTGTGGTTGGGGGATGAAAGAGGATGGGATGATGGAGAAGGCAAAAGTCGATGAGACGAGCCAGGATTGTACGGGACTTTGACCCAAGATGTGCAGCGACCCTGGTCTGAATTATGGAGAGCGAGAGTGGTTGTGAAGAGCTACCCTGGACGGCAGGGATACCGGGAGATGGAGAGCAAAAGCAGGTTTATCAGGAAAGAGATGGGGGAGTGGAGTGGTCCGGCCTTCAAAGCGTTGACGTTTCAGAGATTAAATGGCCTGTGTGAGCGTGTGAGGCGGCGGCGGGTGGGAAAGGGAAAGGGAAAGGGAAAGGGAGATGATGATGCAACGCAAATAAAGAAAGAACGAGAGACGGGCGAGACACGACGACACGCGAAGACGATATAACATGAGAACCAGAAAAAGAGGGACGATAATGATGGGCGATCTGGTTGTTCAGCTGGCCTTGCACGACATGATGAGGCTAGCAAGGGTTGTTGGTTGGTTGGTTAGTTAGTTGGCCCGGCGGCAATCATTCAATCAATTAGTGTTTTGCGTGCATTACTGTACATTATTCTGGCTGTACAGTACAGTACAAAGGACAAGTGAAGATAGACGGAGAGAAGATGGTCGTGCAATAATCTGCAATCTGCATCTCGCTCCCATCTCCACTCTCCCATGCACGTAAACAGGGTTTCCCACACGCTAAATCATGCTAAAGAAAGCGGGCCATTCGGAAGCCTCGCTTGAGACGCCGCTGCGCCCAATTCTCCATTTGGCGCACGAGGCGAGAGCACTGAGCCACTGTGGCGAGTGCTGGGACCAATCAGGGCGGCGGGATAAGCGGCAAGATTGAAGATTGCGCGTCGGGAGGGTGACATGGCGCACAATCAGGAAATACCCTGTGGCTGGGATCAAGCCCAGGCTCATGTCTGGGTACAGTAGTGTCCAGTGCTACTGTACTTGTCCAGCGTCCAGAGCTTGTACCGAACACACTTCTCCAAAGCAAAAGCAAAAGCAAGACCATGACCACGACCACGACCACGACCACGACCACCCACAGATCTGCTTCCAGCACCAGAGCACATCATAGCGAACTCTAAGCTCCCAGCCTCGCCTTGCCTCGCCTCGTCAGCACTGCTGTACATGTACATGCACATGTACATCTACCCAAGTATATGCACTAGAAGTACAACAACAATAATGCTGGAACAAGGTGCATTGTTCGAGGGGTCCCGCTAGCTTTGCAACACCACACACCACACACACACCACCACCACCTCTCATCTACCACTCGTCTGCATAAGGCTTCGCAAAGCCGAAACGCCCTCGCACATCGCTTCGTGAATCGCGAACCGTAAATTCGTGCTGCGCAAAAAACGTGTAACGGTACAACGGTGGCCCATCCCAGCCATCTCGTCTGATGTTGCCCTTGTCCTTGCACTTGGGATGCATCTCTTCCTTCTCTCTCTCTCCCACTGACTCTTGTCGTCAAAAATTCGTCAACTTTGGGTTTTTGTCACGCGTCAAAGGCCTTGTTGGTCGTTGTTTGACTTCGCCCTGTTTTCACCTGGAACTTTGTTTCAGCCACGTGATGTATCATGGATGCTGCAGCACATCAATCAAGTCGTGAGCATCTGCCGATCAAGGGGAGCACTAAGAGAAGGTGAGGAGGGCGTGCAGAAATTGCCTCACTCCCTTCGTTACATAACCTCGATTGCCTGCTGCCCACCTTCTTCCAACGTCAGCTTCCAAGGCCAGAAGTCTCCATCGATGAGGTACTTTGAAGAACTGCAGATAGATCCACCATCGCCCGGGGGGGAAATCAATGGCAAGTTGGCATACTAAGTGGGGGGCTGGTTGACCTACCTTACATCTTGACGTACGGTACGGTACTCGGCCGGGTCAAAGAGAAGCAAGGTGTGTCAACGCTCCCCTCCAGAGTCCAGCCTCCAGCAATTCCAATAAAGGTTGATACACGGTGTTGAAGATGATTTTCAACTCCCGGCCCGTGGCATGGTACCATGTCGGCAAAATCCAATCGGCTAGACCGACGGAGGGTAGTCCGCTTCGAAGTTTAACTTAATGTCAGCTTATCAATTGAAAATCTAGATAGCCGGTAAACTTTGGGTTTCACTAGTATTCTCTTTACTTGCGGTCTTTGAAGGCTCCCTTTTGTTTATTGGTTTGAGCTGATGTGATCTAGAATTTCCAATCATTTTCCCAGGCCGTGGGTAAGACAGGGCAGTAAGGAGGTCTATTTTGTCAGATACAATATGAGTTGTCAGTTCGAGATCAATCCGGACGGACCCTGACTACAAGAGTTAAATAAGTTGACATAACGCCTCTCAATTTGCGTATACGCTACAAAAAGCCACGTTCTATCGTCTAACTGTCGGCCCTGACTTTCGACCGGCTATCGAGTATTGCCGCCTTTGTCTGATTTACGAACGACACCCGCGCCTCAAGTACAGCCTGAGCCACGCCCAGACCCTCTTGCCAAACACGCGCTCAAGCAAAAGGAACCATTGACCCAAAAAGAGAACGAAATGGCGAGGGGGAAAGAAAAAAGGGTAAAAAGAGGATATGGGTGTGTGGATATTTCCTCTATCAGGAATCGAACTCGATGAATTAGTATACAAAGGCCCCTAAATGTGATGTTCCAGAGCCATGAACTTATGCGCCGTTCATATATTTGCTTGCCTTTTTGCTGATTTGATAGACAAAGGGCTGCAGCGTGTCTGCTCTTTTAGATGCCTACATTCACCGGTACTCGGTTAGCACGTGAGGAGCAATGCAGCAACCTCTCAGTTGGACTCGACCGCTGTTCATTTGTTGTATGTATACATAGGCCTTGGCCGTTGGTCAGAATTATCATCTATGGATTTTGATAGCTTGCGGGATTTCTATATTTCAATCTCTGCTTCTCCCACTCGTAAGCGAGCATGTCGAGTTAGAGAGTGAGTGAGTAAAAGCCAGTCGCAAGATAAACCTCCTCAATTCCTTAGCATGTTAAGCTTTCAGTAGAGAATCGTTGATTGGTGGGTGTTGGTCAGATTCTCGCGGCTAGCATCGGATCTTGGTAAGATAATGACTTGTAGGATTTGGTACTTGAATTTTCAAACTGGTTGGTATTAATCGGATGTTAGCAATAAAGCCTGACGCGACAGAAAATTGACGATACCTTCTCGGAATCTCTGGAAATGGTTAAAGTTCAGGTATTTGCATCATTGAGAGTTTTTGTTATCGGCATGTTATTCGAGGTCGTGTGAGCACAGAAGTCTAGGTTTAAAATGCAAACATTTCCATCCCAGAACTATATGTACTTGGCAGACATTCTCGATTTACAACGCACCACAAAAGTCACACCACATTATGTGGTTTCAATCTTGGTTTTGCAAATCTAGATTCCTGTTTAAATGCGGGGTCTCGACAGCACTCCCCGCTCGAAGGTAATGGGAACAAGGCTCGCTCGGCGAACTAGGCGAAGAAGTAAAAAAAGAACAAGAAAAAACTCTCTTGTTTCCCATACAGCTGATGCGTCTTTTTTTTCTTCTTTCATGGGTGCATCGTTTGTTTGCATACACGCAATCCTCGTGCTGAGTTTAAACTTTAAGCTTGCTCATCCGGGGGGCTGGGGAACGTACAGTACCGGTACTTTGCACAACTGTGCTGCGCCACTGGGGAACTAGCCGACCTGCTTTCTCTCTCGAATAATCTGGGGAAGCCGCGTCCGGTCATTCCAGCCCCTCAAACTCTACGCTTTGTCAGGATCCAGGTTGCAGTAATACGAACAGCATTTGAAGTCGAAGAACCCTCTTGGATTAACATGTGAGCTCGGTCCTGGGCTTATGTGAGAACTCATCACGTGTGGAGCGCCACATACATACCTCCTACCTGCTGCTTGGTTGCCTCGGCACCAGAAACACATCACGATACGTGGCAAAGCAAGGCAAAGCAAAGCACAGCTCAGCTCAGCTCGTCTAATCTCCTGTAATCATCTGCCTGGAGAATCACAATCCACCACGACTCCACAATCCATCCCCAGAATCCATTCTCCTGCCAAAGCTTTGATGATCCGGATCCACAACAACACAAGTGGGCCGTTCTATCATGACCGCCATCACGATTCCTCCCGCGCGCAATCCCCATAGCCTCGAGGGTTTGCCGGATGAGCTGCTGATCCTGATCCTGGAGACGCTGGCGAACAGCAGCACAAAGCGTCACCTCTGTGCTATGTGCCTCGTCAGTCGCCGCATCAACTCCGTAGCTGACCCGGTCTTGTATCGTTCCATCCTGTTCGATGAACCCGAACACCACCTGACATTTTCTGCCTCGCTGGCTACGAGACCGCGTCGAGGTTCACTGATTCAGGATGTGAGGCTCGAGTATCCAGGTTCCAAGCTGTCCGGCTTGATGTCACTCCAGGACAGCCTGAACCGCATCGATGCTTTCTCGCATACCATCTCGACCATGTCGAACCTGGAAAACCTGGTCATCTCGGTCCCGGATTCACTGTGTCATGGCATTGGGACTTTGTTTAATGGTCCCTTTGATCTGGCCTGTCTCAGGTCATGTGAGTATCAGCCCACATTTCAGGACACATTTTCTAATCGAATCGACAGGTTCTTTATTCTACCAGCGTGAGGATGACGGGTACTGGGACCTTCGTGAGAATATCCACATCTTCGGCCATCCAACTCTCGAGCATCTAACCATCCGGAGAGCCAGGCTCGACCAGAGAGGCTTCGAGAGTCCAGAACACCCATCTGAGACAGCCTTGAAAGAATTGAACCTCTTCGAATGTGATATCAACGACGACGCCCTCTCGGATCTTCTCCTCTTCCCAGAAGCACTCAAATCTTTCACCATGACGCAACTCGAAGTGCCCGTCCCGGAACTCGAGGAGAGCTCAGATGACGTCGAGGATTACATCCTCGCCTTGCATTCCGCCCAACACTCGCTAGAAACTATTACGATTGATTTCGCCACTCTAGGAGCCGAAAACGCCTTGCGGTTGAGAGATTTCCAAGTCCTCACCTCTCTACGCCTGAGGGATTACCAGCTCTTCGGGCAATCGTCCAACTCTCCTCGTCTGCACTCTGTTGGTTTACCGCAGGACATGGAGGTCCTGGAATTCCTCAATCGCCTCGGTGAGGATGAGGAGGTTACGGAGCTTTTGTGTATTGCTATTGAGCAGAAAGATATCCTGGCTCGGAAGTGGCGTAAGATGATTGCAGTTGGTGAGAAAGAAGAGCTTCCGGTGAAGATCAGGGAGGCTTGTGATGCGGCTGAGAATCTAACTCTGGAGTTCAGATGAGACGAAGAGGTGGAAGGTGGCAGCTGTATGACATATGTGGGATAGTGTTGTTGGTCATTACATTACGTAGGGGGTTGGAATGCTCTAGAGAAAAGAACAGAAGTAGAAATAAATCACAAAAAAAAAGGATAGAGTAATAGTTAGACGAGAAGATAATTGGAAATGAGGGGGGGGGAGAAGAAAAAGAAGAAAAGAAAAAAAGAAAACCATAGAAAGACAAGAGAGATGGTAAGAAAAAGAGATCATAGATCATAGATCATGTAGCAGTCAAGAAGAAAAGTTCAGAAGATTAGATATTTTCTCGAATTAGAAACAATCTCGAATCAGAAACACCTTGTCATAATATCAGTGGTTAAGTTGTTAAGTGACTAGTCCTCACATCTCCTGTGTCGAAATCCATCAAAAGAGGTACACGAATACACACTCAGGTATGATCTAAGCACTACTTTGCAACTGATTATAGAATACTATATCTTCACTTTTGTCGCTTACAACCTATCTTTTCTTTCTCGATCTGATAAGTTCAGTTTCGTATACCGCCGCCTACTTATAGTTTCTCCCCTTGCCATTTGCTTTCACTCCAAGTTTTTTTTCTTCAATTATCCGTATTCGAATCTTAATCTAGAGATGGGATTTACAAGAGCTACTTCTTTGGGTATTATATTCGGCTCTTGGGTATCAACGCGTCGTGTCGTATGCACCCGTTCCGATTGCCGCCAGATACTAGAGGATTCGAGTATACCGTGTGTGCCTTGTTATATGTTATACACGATCAGTATCCAAGGACCTCTTCGCTATGACAAGCTTTGTGTTTGATGGGTAGCTAATGCCTGGGTTGAGTGATAAAGTATAGAAGGAATGAAGAAATAGCTACGATTTGACACCTAGGGGTAGGTACAATTGCTCAAGACCTGAGCTAGATTATATACACACCGTGTATCAGCCAAGGATTCTGGGAATGGTGCTGAATATGATAGGCAGATGGGAGTCTTAGGAGATGATTGGAATCATTCCTCTCCTCTCATTCTTAATTGGACTTGAGAAGGCTGTTTTGTACCTCTTACCGAAACAACACCCAAGAGGGGGAAGAAAGGAAATTTATAGAAGTACACTTAAGAATAGTATATATTTGAATAAAGGCTTACGCTTGTATTTCTCCTTTTCTTATGTCAAAATACTCTACTATAGAGGGTTTGCCAGAAGGGTGTCTGTGAGACTTTGATTTTTACATTTTATACTTAGATTGAATGCTTAAATGCTACGTTTTCTCGATCTTGAGAATATCAAAAGAAGAATTGTCTTGTAAAGAATCAGCTAGATAGAAGGCTGGTTTATGAAAATCCATCTCGTATTGTTTTACTCCCGAAGGCTTGAAGATACCACACGCCTCATTGTTACACGTAGAGTTGTTAGCAAGTATCAAAGTAGAAAGCGCAGCGAGATAGCAGACGAGCTCGAATCCTATGATAGCTCAAAGGTAGAAATTCCCTTCGAGATGTACTAGCCTTTACTAAATGGTTGTTTTGTGCCAATTTACTCACGTTGCAACCAGGCCAAGTAGTTGGGTTTATAAGTTTCATACGAGAAGTGATAGAAGAACTGCCTTTTATTATCCAAAAGGAAAAGAAAGGAGGGTGTGGTTATGAACACGCCAGTAGCTAGAGAGCTTTTTGGCTGTCCACTCGATATTGTTCCTTGAAAATTCAAGCCATAATCGATATGACTTATACCGAGGACGCTTTTCAGAAGTAATTGAACCATTTAGGAATTTGTTCAAGACGGGAGAAAAGGAGAAGCTTTGGCATGAACAGAATCCAGTAACAAAAGTATGAAGTTGAATCATACATCCAACCACAATCCAACCCAGCATACTCTTGCAAAGAATCTATCTTCCACTGGCACCCATTCACACTATATCCTATAAAGCGCCCTGGAGTCTCAGTTCAAAACAAAGCCTATTTGCATCTGCCACTCGGAAAATTGACACGGCACGGTTCACACATATGACAGAGTGTGTTTTGTTTTGGAGAGATATATATTTTTTGTATCATTTCGTATGTAACATTATATGCATGGCAAGCAACCCAGAAGAATCCCAAAAGAACATGTCCAAACGCTTACGCGGCGTCCTTCTGTTTAACAAATCAGTATATGTATCCTGCGGACGAGAGCGGAAGGGCTAGGAGAATACGTACAGCACGCTGTCCAACAAAGAAACCGAGACCGAAAGATGGGGTGGTGAAGGTGATCTTGCTTCCCTTTGGGACTATTTTCAACGGCATCAGCACACATTCTCGAGTGGGGCGAGAAGCAGAAAAACTTACAGTAGAAAACATCGCCCTTGGTGGCAGTGACCTTCTGTCCGGTCTCGTCGGCAATCTCGAACTCTCCATCGACGATGATCTTCATCTCGTCGTAGGTGTACTCGTACACGAGCGGGACACCCTTCTCGAGACGGTAGAAGCCTGCCGAGATAGGGGCCGTCTTGTCGGTCGACGTGGCGACGTCGCCGAGGAAGGCGTTGTCGTTGGCGATGAGAGGAGGGTTGAAGCTGGTCTGAGCCTTGGCGTGGTATTGGAAAGCGAGAGGAGCCATCTTTTCTGGAGCTGCGGTCTTCTTGGAAGATTTGCTGAGGAAGGAGCCCATTGTTAGAATTTGTGGATGAGATTGAAATGGGAATAATAAGAATGGCAACAGCAGCAGGAACGGGCAGTTGAGGATATATGTATACGTACATTTCTTTTACTGGAGCCGGCTTATCTATGCAATGCACTGCAGATCGAGGTGAAGTGACGGGTGATGGTGATGTGATGGGAGGAGGATAGAGAAGGAGTAGTATCTCTCATGCAAGACACAGGAAAGATTCTCTTTTATAAGATCTTTACCCCTCTTCCACCAATTCTATTCAGAACCCTCCCCCAGCACCCGCGGTGCAGAGAGGCTCAATGGCCTATCAAAGAGGGACTCCATTTCCAGATTGGGACTCGTAAACGGATGGCGTATCCCATAGCGTGGGACGCTGCTTAGCAACTCGGACTGCAAGGCTGGCTGGCATGAGTTTTGAGGGCAGCCTCGTCATTCCGATTCCAAGATCACCAGTCTGAAAGCAGAAGGATAAGTGAGAAGGCTTTGTGAGTGAATGGTGGGGTATTTGGTATTGGGTATTGGGTATGACCCCTCTCTTATCGCAATCGCCGGGGAACCTTTAGAGTTTTCTGGGTTCGTAGCTCGACGACCAGCCAGGGGAGGGAACTTTTGCCTGGAAAGGGTTAAAACTTGTCTGTTATCTCCTCTGCCGATAAGCAAAAGCCGAGGGACATGTTTGGACTGTTTGCTCGACATCAGAAAGTCTCCTTGGCAAGTGTTGTTCTTGATAGTGGATAAGGAAGTCGAAGAGAGGAGCATGAATGCATAAGCCACCCAAACGAGGCTGACCCTTCGAAACAAAACACAGTGAGAATCAAAGTGACAGAGCTAAAGTCAAGTGAGGGGATCTAGATTACCGCTCTCCTTCTCATTTAACCTTCCTTACAGAAGCAATCAATCGCAAGAGCGCCAACTGACAACCAATTACACCCCATCTAGCCCCCAAGCCCAACACCGGCAAGACTCGAACCAGTAACAAGTCCCCCAATTATTAATTCCCATCAATCCTGCCTATCGGAAACGAACGACCAACACTCATCGCAATCGCCTCAGCCTCGCCATCGTACCGTGCTGTACTGTATATCCTGTTTGTTAACTGCAAAACAATCCTCACCACTCTGATGAGGGCATCCCAATCCCAATCCCAATTCCCATTCAAATCTCCAGATCAAGCAATACACCAAAAGCACAGATCACAGTCGAGCACTTCCTCAAGCATCGCCTACCTCCCGATAAAAGAGAGCTCAAGCTCAAGCTCAGAGCAAAGCACAAGCGCTTCATCTTCATGCAAAGCCCTATCATCTCGACGGGAACCCTGCATCCTGAAATCGCCATCGTCTCATCTTGAGAACAACAGGTCACAATATGAGACGAAGAAGAAGAAAAATAAAAAAACTTCTCCCAACCCTACAACCTTAAATCCAGATTGAACTCAGCCTCCCTCCTCCACTCGACGCGACAAACATCAGCCCATCTGGAACACAGAACTCCCGCGTCAAAGCTTATTCCGCCCTCTTCTTGCCCCCTGCGTTGGCTTAAAGAGACCATCATTCCTCTCCCCATCTTCTCCATTTCGTGATAACTCACATCTTTCGGATTCCTGCCTCTTCCAGTTCGCTATCCAATTCGCTCGTGTGTTGCAGAAAAGTAAAGTAATCATCAAAAGAGTCGTCCTTGGTTCCTCCAGCCTCGTCTCATCCCGTAGCACGACAGACAAGACTTGGTGCCTCACGTCACATCCAAACAAGAGCACGGAGATCAACAACCAGAGATTACTCAACACACCATCTGTATTCCTCATCCCGATCGACTACTTGTTCAACCAACCAAGCAATCTATCCCCAAGATACGTTATATAACCAACACCACCAGAAGAAAAACAGAAGGATTACACGACCTGATTTCCCCAAATCGCCTGCTCCCGCTCCCGCTCCCTCCAAAAAAGCATCCCAATCCAATATCTTCTAAGATTGACCTAAACTCCATCGCTGAAATCCTAAAACGAAACATCATATCACAACCACACATAACAACCATGGGATTCCTTAACAGTGTCCGCCGCTCCCTGAAACGTCAAAATTCAAATTCCTCATCCACATCAACGTCCTCGTCATCTTCCATCCATGAATCCGCAAACGCCCCAGCCTCAACCTCAACCTCAACCACACCAAACAACTTGACTACTTCTACACCCTATGAAGAAGAGACACCTAGACCATTACTCCTAGTTCCAGAACCCCAACGCGATGCTACATCGTTCGATGCGTTCTTGAGCTCCGACCGAGACGAAGAGTTCGAGACCAAGAAGAGAAAGACCGGAATTTGGGGAGGCGGCTTGTTAGGATTGGGCAACACCAGACAGGATCGCTGGACCGGGGGATTTGGATATCACCCGAGGAGAACTAGTTGGGGAAAGTTAGTCTGAGGTTACAAAAACAGCAGATGAAGTGAGGAGCGGGGCGAGACAACTCACTCTCCCAATTCCAATCCTTCATCACGCCTACCCAGTGTAAGCGTCCTCGGATGGTCAACTCGGGATCCATCTCCTCGGTAATGGGCTCCATTTTCCTCTTGTTCGCCATGGAAGAGGTCCCGCTAACACTCGGTCTCTGCCTCTTCGACTGTGGTGGCATGTTCGAGTTCAACATCTCCTCAAAACTCATGCCTTCCATTCCCATACCCTCCATGGCCATTTCCTCCTCGAATTTGCGTTTCGAACTTTCGCTGTGCATCATTCTTTCGCCTGGTCTTAGACTTGCTCGATCTCGTTGTCGTTTCTCTCTGGCTTGTTCTACAGCATCTCGTCGATTCCAAACTTCTTGGATGACCTCCCAGCATCGATCAATGTTTCCAATCCACATCCTCTGCGCCATGCTTTGCCATC
Source organism: Pseudofabraea citricarpa (assembly GCA_029641185.1). Lineage (NCBI taxonomy): Eukaryota > Fungi > Ascomycota > Leotiomycetes > Helotiales > Dermateaceae > Pseudofabraea > Pseudofabraea citricarpa. The sequence continues at coordinate 298,305 of JAPWGK010000004.1, forward strand.
TCTCTTCAACCCATTGTCGATCTTCTTTCTCCCAGGCTTCACATCCAGCTGCTAGGAGAGGATAGATTTGAACTATCACAAGGCGAGATGAAAGAGGTACAGTAGCGAGATAGATCAGCACTTTCTTTGCAAGTTGGGCTGAAGTCAGTGACGGAATCTCAGGTACTGCTTGGTGAAGATAGAGGAGGGTGGCATAACGATATGCCTCCGCTGTCTGCAGAGCGTGCTGTATCTCCGATGTCGGATCCTCAGGTCGCTCGAAAGAAGTGCCAGGTTGCCATTGTTCAATACTCTCCTTGATCTGATTTGCCTGACTAATGACGGCAATGGAATTGGTTTCCGTCCTGCACACTCTCCGGCAGAGGTTTGCAGCGCGACCAATCAGAGGGAAGAGGGTCGAAGCACAGCCCATCAAAGGGTCGATCTCGGTGTTGTTGCCAAAATAGAGAGGCCGGAGGACATTCTCAAAGTCAGTAAAGTCATCGTCGTCAACGGATGTTAGACGTGCGATGACATCCATGTATACCCATGTATTGCATAAAAATTTCAATCTTGCCAGATCGTCTCCAACCAGATTTCGCTTATTGTGCTTGGTGAGAGCCTGGTTGACCAAAATCTTTGCACCTCTGAGATGCTCGATACCGGTAGAGATATGTTGATCCCATGATTCCGAGAATGCTAGAACCAGCGTCGTTGCCAGAGCCGTATCGGTACGCATCTTGTCAATCCCTGTTGCCAAAGATCGAATACTCCTTCTCATATGTTCCATGCCATCGACCCGTAATGCAGGTTTTTCTTTTGATGTGTGAAACGCTGTCATCGATGCGATGGCATGATACAAGGCGGGTGAGTCCCTCGCAAGTGGCCAAATCAAAGTTCGCCATGGATTTTCTGTCGGCCCATCCTTCACTGATAAGATTCCACACGTCTGCTTGTCAAACCGTAGCATTAACATCTCCGGGCTACCTGCCTGGACATCTGGTTGTCGATACAACTTGAAAAAAGGATCATCTCGCATCGAGGTCGGTGACGCAGTGGACGAACGGGACCCAAGATCCATGGGTGTCGGAACTGGTACTCTCAATGCCATCCACATATCTGGGTCCGACATCTGTGGCTCTCTAACAATCTCCTCCACGTCATCATCCACAACTGTTTCATGTGGCATATCCATGATCGAAAAGTGGTGATCCAGAGATGGATCAATCATTGGTGGATGCATCGCCGTCGAGAAGGATCCTGGCCGAGCATTAAGTTCGGACCCGGGTAGTAAAAGATCTATAAGTCTCGGAGACTGGCCAGAAAAACTCGGCCTGGACGACGGTTGTCGAGGCATCGTATTAGAATCCTCAAACATACTACTCAGACTGCTTGTGACCTGATCGGGTTCAAAACGGGGTCTGGGATGTTCTCGTAAAAATGAGGTAGTGTTCATGTCGAATAACATGGGCGGGTGGTTGAAAGGTTGGTCGGGAAATTCATTCTGTATTGCGAAAGGTGGAGGTGAAGGGGCGGCTGCATTAAAAAACGTCTCCTGCATGGGAACATCCCCATCATCGGCCCCGGGCGTAGACGTAGAGGCATCGGAAACTGAAGGACTTCCAGAAGCCTTGATATCCGGCGGTCTATTCAGATCCTCAGAGTCTGGCAAAAAAGAAAAAAGTAAAAGTCAGCCCGCATCCACGAATATTTTTCAAGAATTCCCTTCCTACCTCGTTTTGTCCGGGCCGGCGGTGGCTTATTTGTGAAAGTAGCCTCCTCAAAGGGCCGCCATTTAAAATCCTTCTTATATCCTCCGCATGGAACGTTCCTCTTCTGACACTGCTGGCATGTCGGCTTCGTCTCGTCGCATTTTAAACGTTTTGATTTGCATGTAATACAGCCTGCAGAGAAATATATCATTAGCCGCCAGCACGCCCGAGTGCCGTCCTTATCATTGTTGAGATAAGACAGGCAGGACAGGTAATTACATACCATTGCGGCTCTTGGATTGCTTGGGTTTTACTATTCCATTCTGCTTCTTGGTGGAAGTGGCAGCGGCCTTGGTGGTGGTCGGTTTGCGCTTCTGGGTGGTCGGAGGAGGTGGTTTGGACTCGGATTGGAGGACGGGCGACGACAGAAAGGCAGATGGAGAGGGAATTGTTATGGTCTCCATCTTGAGGGTTCAATGAATAGATACATGGATATCTGCTCTGCTCTGGCCTGTGTCTAACTACAAGAAAATAATCGGGCGCACTGGCTGGTTGAAAGAGGGGTAAGGTGCCCAAAAACGAGTGTCGTGGTTGTTGACTTCTGGACCTAACGAAGCAATGCCCGCTGCTGCTGTACATTTTGGGTGTGGAGGCTTTGTACGGCAGCCTCGTGATTGGGCCGACGAGCCACTTGTCATATTGTGGAGAAGGAGACCCCGAAGCGCAGTGATTCGACGGCCAAAGTCTAGCGTCGGCACACCCTCAAGACCCCTAGAGGCCCTCCCGAGTCCCGAATGCTGCTCCCTACTTACAGTACAGTAACGACCCCTGTGGCCCCTGTGGCCCCTGTAGCACCCCCGCTACGAGATCCCCTCCGCGAGCAAAGTAAGCTTCGTCCGGCTTGCTAGATCGCCAAGCGATCTCCCTCTATTATCCCAAACGAGCCGTAGCTGGTGGATGACCATCTATCTCATCTGATAAGGATTCATACTTAATCATCTCTTCCCTCCTGCTGACGTTTGGTCATGGGAGATTTGAGTTGCACACTTGTACGTCTATTTTCCTCTGCTACCCGCCGCTGCCGCTTATCTTCCGCTGTGCCTCCATGATATGTATGTGACGAGGTGGTGTAACCGATATCTCATGATTTGGTGCATTTGCAGATGACGAGAAGGCGAGGCACAGCAGATGAAGCAATCAATCGACGTGGGTGGGATAACAAGATTGGTTTGGAGGGGGTTTCTATTCGTCAGTCGGGAAAGGGGACCGTGTCGAATCAGAGGGTCGTATGAAGTTGAGAACTTTGTTATCTTTTATTCTTTTGACCGTGTCGAATCAGGGGGTAATGTGAAGTTGAGAAGTTCTCAATCTTCAGAGTATTTGAGATCGAGTATATCGTCCTACTATTAAGTGTAGATTATACTTTTGAGGAGGTGTTCGGTCTTACCATAGATATACGATCCTGACTTGGGCGAATGCTACTTTGTGTCACCAACGATAAATGCCATATAGAACCTCCTAGAAATATCAAATACTAGATCATTGCTCTCTTTTCCTTGTAAATCTACCATTCTCCCTTCTGTTCAAATTTCTAACTCTCTCGTTTGACATGCGCCATGAAAATATAAATTAACCGGGTTGGGAGAAGTTTACCGTGATTAAGTTGAGCTTCTCATAGCCTTTGATCTGTCGGGAACCGGTGGGAACGATAATACTATATATATATATATATGCAGAAGTTAGGGCTGTTGTCAATCTTACTCTTGTTATTTATCTTACTCTTGTCATTAATCCACTCTTGTTATTAATCTCACTTTTGTTATTAATCCTACTCTTGTCATCATTCTTACTCTTGTTATCAACCTATTACAAGTATAACCAACGGAGGAATCCTAACTTTAACGCGATATCAGAGTTCTTTTCAGAGCCCTTATGTTTTCTCCTGTTTCTGTCTAACTCCCCTGATAGTAGACGGACTTTTACTTGGTCTGAAATCATGTATACTCTTTTAGCTCGGTTAAACTTTTGTCGCGATTGAATATTCTCAAAATGACAACATGGTAAATAAAGCGAAATAAAGTGGAGAGACTCTTTTACATCTTTGATAAACACTTCCCACCCCCAATAAACTAAACCACAACCTCGACACTCAGATCCCGCGGCCACTTCGGCCCATCCACTCCATTCCCCCTCGTGCCCACCTGGAATCCCAGTTCCACCTCTCCATGCACATACTCCAGCACAGGTTTCACACATCTCACACGCACCCCCAAGACTCCCGATCTCCTAGTCTCGAAAAACTCGTCCCTGAACACGTCTCCCTTCTTGAATAGCATCCCCAGCACTCTCGGGATCGTGTAGCCCATGTTATGAAAATGCCTAAAGACGAAATTGTCATATTTTGCCCAGAGGGTGTCCCATACTTGAGGAGGGTAGACGCCGCAGCTGTTGACGAGCCATGTCGAGTAGTAGTTTAGTGCGAGGTCGACGCTGTAGGAGCCGCCAGTTTGAGCACGTTGGAGGAGGGCGAGAAGGATTGCTGAAGTACCTGCTACGCCGGTACTGTTTTGCATTAGTTTTTCTTCTCTTTTTTTCTTTTTGCTTTTTCTCTCTTATTGCTACATGGGAGGGCAATTTACCAGTAGTCTGAGTTGGGGAATACCGGAGTGACAGGTTCATTATTCCCCATGGCTCGGCCATATTCCATGGATACACCACAACACTTTATCACAAAGTTAGTATACAACGAAAAAAGCATGATAGGAGGAGGTATGAAGGTAAAAAGAAAAAGAACAAAAGAAAAAGAAAGAAAATACATACAGCATCACTAATCTGCTGCCACCCACTCCTCCCCATCCACTCCCCATTCCACCCATAACAGTTCTCCCTCGCAAAAACCACACCCCTCTCTCGGCCCTCACACATCTTCAGGACATTCTCCCTGCCCAAGCCCCATTTATCCAACACCCCCGGTCGGTAGCCCTCGACAACCACATCGGCATCCAGGATCAACCGCCTGACCTTCTCCCGATCCTCCTCCTTTTTAAAATCAAGACAGCAGTTCCACTTGCCCCAGTTCAAGTCACAGTGCAGAGAAGAGAAGTCCACGAGGTCCGGCGCCGTGACACGCATGACGCTGGCGCCCATCTCGGCGAGCCCGCGCGTGATGGCCGGCGCGGCGATGACGCGTGTGAGATCGAGGACTTTCAGGCCCGCGAGTGGCCGTTTGGCAGATGTCGATGGAGAGGAGGGCCACCAGCATGCGGGCTGCTTGGGGTTGGGGTGAGCGTGGATTTCGAAGAGTCCCACGTGGGCGTTGGCTTGGCCGTGCGAGGAGGAGGCGAACTCTTCTTTCGTCCAGCAGATGGTTCCGGCTTGCTTGTATACGTTGGATGCGAGGTGCTGCATATCATGCGAGTTGATTTGAGAAATCTTTTCTTCGAAGGGGATCCATGATTCCTCGATGGTGGAGGCATCGAGATCCGCTGGTAATCCGATACTCTCTAGTGTAGGATCAGGATTCATACTTCCTGATTTTCTTCCTGTCAGCTTCTGTACGGTGTCTTTTGTTATTGAACCAATGAAGCCAACTGACCGTGGAGATGAAAGAATCGATCATCTTTTGTCTTGTAGATGTTGGTTGCCGAGGCCCGGTGGAAGGTTGCAGTTTGTCGATGGATATCTCTATTAGGAAAGTACTTCTCCATTTTTTGGGCTCCTGAAGGCGTGTTGACGCTGCTGATTGTGAGATTCTCGCCTTCTGGGTCGATAGCCCAGATCAAGGTTGACATGATAAACAACGAGGCGTGGTCACTGTTGGTGTTAGAATCGATAGTTAGGGGAAGGGTTTGTACGGATTCAACAATTAAAAAACATTTGCAAAGAGATGATTGCAGGGCTTCGTCACCAAATAAACACATCTTTCATTCTGAACCACTAGATTCCTTCCCCCCTGAAAGCAAAACCAACCATCACAGTCTACCTCAATCTTAAAATCGAATACCAAAACCCAACACATAGAGATGAAGCGAAAAAAAAAAGAAAAAAAAATCAAAAGCGAAAATGACCTACGTATCAATAACCACCTCCCTCGGCTCAACACCATACTTCTTCTCCAGCAAAACACTCAAGACCGTAGCCTCCAACCCCTTCAGCGAGGCAATACTCTCGGCAAACCGCCAATTAATTGGTATACTCGGCTCCTGCGAACCCGTATACCTGATGTTCTTGGCATACTTGTGTACATCAGACGGTAGGTATTTAGCGATGAGGGGATTATTCAAGATCCCTTCATCTAGGAGCTTGCGTGCCTCGAGGGGGACAGAGTATGGGGGCGAGATGGTTCCCATTTTGAAATTTGTGTTAAGACGAAGGAAACATCGAAAGGAAAAGAGAAAGAAAATCAGGAGATGTGAAAAATTGGAATACACACGTATCTCTCCCCACAATCAGAAACGCGTCAGTCGGCTCGATTTATGGAGCCGGCGAGCTACTGCTTGTATTACTGGCGCGAGTAGCCGTTCATCGTGACTAAACGAACCGGTGTCTCTCTTCCAGCGAGCGAGTCAGAAGTGCCGAGTCAAAACCGGCACTGAAAGTGGAAGAATTGAATGAAACCTCGGTATACAAGATTATCCAAGACTTGATATCCTTTTATATACCAGGTATTAAAAAGGAAATCTCGGAAATACGAAATCCGATAAAGCGAGAAGCTTGTTACACCAAGACATCATAAATGAAGACCACGTGACTGACCCCTCACCTATGATGCATGTAGAGTTTAACATCAACTGCCGCAGCATTCCTCTGTAGAAGAGATAACAAATATATTTTAAAAGTCCTCAGTTACTTAGCTCCATTGACATCAGTTGTATAAATCCGTACGTTAAGAGAAAGATCATGTCTGTACAGTCCCCAGCCGCGTCCAGCTCGGTAAAGGCTCGTCGAAAGAATGAGGTTGGGAAACGGCCTGTGAAAGTCGCAAATTGTTCCGGATACAAAGGGGACCCAGCATGGCAGATGCTTCGTCAAGCTACTATGGGTGATGTGGACTTCATCACTGGTGACTACTTAGCGGGTAACTCCATTCTCGCTACACCCTTTTCGTACGTGGCTGATGTACGAGATAGAGATGAACATCGCCGAGAATGCAGAGGCATTCAGAGCTGGTTCACATGAAGGGTTCGAGGAGACTGCTTGGGAAGGTTTGCAGTTGAGTCTGGATGTAATTGCTGAGCGTGGAATCAAAGTTGTTATCAATGGTGGCAGTCTGAACCCATCTGGGCTCGCCTCCAAAGTAGCTGCTCTGGTAATTTCCTTGGAGCAAAAACAACACCACAAACTGACAGGATGTAGGCATCAGAGAAAGGACTTCGTCTCAAGGTTGCTTATGTCTCTGGAGACGATCTCATGTCGGAGCTCGGACCAGATCTGGCATCATTGAAAGACAAACTCCCTCCACATCTTGACTCGGACAATCCGGATATCAAGATCCAACCAGAAGTACTGACCTTCAAGGAATGGGAGAAAGTGCCTCTCGTCTCAGCCAATGCATATCTAGGAGCACGAGCAATTGTTGAAGGGCTTCGAAATGGCGCCGACATCATAATTTGTGGTCGTGTCGCCGATGCTTCGCCTGTCATTGGAGCTGCTTGGTATTGGCACTCTTGGACAGATCGTGATTATGACAAACTCGCTGGAGCTTTGATTTCTGGTCATCTGATTGAGTGCTCTGCATATGTCACCGGGGGGAACTTCTCAGGATTTACAGAGTATGACCAGGAAATATTTCTTCAACCTGGATTTCCCATAGCCGAGATTGACAGTGATGGATCCTGTGTGATATCCAAACACCCTGGAACTGGTGGCATCATCAACGAAGATACTGTTCGATGTCAGTTTCTGTACGAACTACAAGGCAGCATCTACCTGAACAGTGATGTGAAGGCCTACCTGAACGATGTCAAAGTGAAAGCGGTAGGTGTGAATAGGTGAGCGATGCGACATGATTTCGTGACACCCGTTGACAAAAGTAGAGTACGTGTCTCTGGAATCACGGGCAAACCTCCACCACCAACGACGAAAGTTGCCATCTTTTATCCCGGTGGGTTTCAGTCTCAACTCCTGGTCAACTCGACTGGATATGGCACTGCTCAGAAATGGACTCTACTTGAAGCACAAATCCGACGAAAATTGAAGGAATCCAAGGCGGATGAACAGATCTCTCTTCTGGAATTCCAAATGTGAGTGTACCTTGCATGCATGGCTCAACTGGCGGCTGACGATGGATAGAGTTGGAGTTCCAGAAATGAATCCACAAAGTCAACTTGCAAGCACCACGTACTGCCGTGTCTTTGCAGAAGCTGCGACACCCACTGCCCTCGTTGGCCTGCTCTACGCCTTCCGGGACATCTCTCTGCAGCACTTCTCCGGGTTGCACTCATCGCTTGATATGAGAACTGCTATACCCAAGCCGTTCCTGGCCATGTATCCGGCCCTGTTTCCTCAGAACTCGCTTCACGAAACCATCACCTTTCTCGATGGGACCAGCACGCGAGGAAAGACCACCGACGCAGGACATCCGCCTGCCTACGAAGCGCTGGAGCGGCGAGAGAATCAGGCCGTGACCCATGGCGGGAGAGCGTTGCCGGATTTCGGGCGCACTCGAAGATGCAGGCTGGGAGACGTCGTGCTCGGGAGGTCCGGGGATAAAGGGTCTAACCTTAATGCTGGGTTTTTCGTCGGCCAAGCGAAAGCGTGGGAGTGGCTGCGCTCCTTCCTGAGCACTCAGAGCATGAAGGAGCTCATGGGCCTCGATTGGTCCGAGGATTACTTTATCGAGCGAGTCGAGTTCCCGCACATCTTTGCCGTGCACTTTGTGGTGTATGGCATCCTGGGCCGCGGGGTGAGCAGCTCGACCAGGCTGGATGCCCTTGGGAAGGGGTTTGCAGACTACGTGCGTGACAAGGTGGTGGAAGTGCCGGAGTCAGTGTTGTCTGATTCCCATCTGTAGCTCCTCCTTCCGAGGGTGCTGTACTGTACTGTACAAGAAATTCAAGAATGCAATAACGGTAGTACTTGATGTGCGGGAAATGCTTGTATCCGAACAGGCAAATCAGAGCTGGTGGAGTGAGAGATGGGTGGATGGATGGATGACTAATCGTGGGCCAGCCGATGATTCCGGGCGGTATGGGCTCACTTCCATGATCCGTAGTAGCCAGCACAGCACTGCCTTCAATTTGCCAACCCTCCCTAAGTCCCCGGATAGAGCTCAAGACTTCTTCTCCCTTAAGATAGCAAACTCTGAGCAAAGTGTTGACCAATCAGTGGTTGTGGGTTCCGAGGTCCCCAAACACAGTGGAAGGAGGAATGAAGCGACTTGCGACTTGCGACTTGCGACAGAAGCGAGCTGCCATCCGATGTGTGAGTGAGTGAGTGAGTGAGTGAGTGAGTGAACATGGCTACAATAATACAGTATAAAAATAACAAGATTGCTCGCTCCCCGTATTCTGTGCCCCCTCCCCTCCCTTATGACGCGTGAGAGCGAGGAAGTAGCAATAATCCTTGTTGACAGATCATGCCAATGCTCGCACGCTGGGCAATGCGATAGGCCAAGCAAGCCTCCCGTACCTGTCAACCTCAGCCTGAGCACCCACCTTGACAAAAAATAGGGGCACCGCTTACCGTATAGGATGAACTGCACTGCATAGCTCCCTGCATAGCCTGCACCATCGCAATTATCCCTCCCTTGCCCTGGAACTCGGATAAGCCTCTCATTCGATCAACATCACCACAACCACAACCACCAACCACTACCAACCAACTCACAGCACTCGGCTTCCACCATCATCCTGTGGCTCCCAAGTGCGATGCTCAAGCATGTCCACAAAACGCCCACACTACAAGACCCGGACAGGGTGTTTGCAGTGCAAGCAGCGCAAGGTCAAGGTACGAGAATAACTCTCTTCCTCCCCGCCCGCAAAGTCTATATATCCCGTGCCTGGCTGGCTGGCTAGCTGCCTGTTTCCCTCACCCACATATACGAACATCTTCCCACCTTTTCCCCCTTCACCCTTCACCTCCCACTTCTCACCTGTCTACCTGCTCTGCTCCCCTCCCACACGCTCTTTTTTCCCTATCAAAACATTCGCTTTTTCTTCACAACCACCACCACCACCACCACAATGCAAGTCGCTGTCATCATCCTCGCCGTCTTGGCCATGTGCATCGCTCTGGTCGGTGTAGCAGCCTTTGGCCAGATGTGGCACCAGCAAGGTCGTCTCCCGGGACGCAGCAGCAGCGCTGTGTAAGCCAGACACAAACCTGGACTAACAACTCTCGGAAACATGAAAGTGCGACGAGGACAAGCCGCAATGTGCCAATTGTCTGCGCCAGAAAGCTTCCTGTTCCTATCTGCAACACATTCCTTTGGGCTCTCGACCGCGACATCACAACCAACGTATACAACCGCAGCAGCATCACCCTCTTCCAGCCATTCTTCCTTCGCAACCACCACTCGTCGCCAAACCCGCGCCGGGGCTCGACTCGCTACCCCTTCAGTTTACCTCGCTCGACCTTGAACTTCTTCACTTCTACACCACCAACACCAGCATTGACGTCCTGGGTCCGCATGTGACCGGGACACGCATCTGGCAGACCGAGGCCGTCATTCTGGCCTTGAAGCATCCATTTCTTCTGCACGAGTTGTTTTCCTTTGCTGCCCTCCACCTCGCCTACGTCAAAGCCGACGATCCGGCCGCCGCGCAGAAGTATCGCGAGATCGCCGCCCGGTACTACGCGAAATCCATCTCGCAATTCCGCATCGAGATCCAGAACATCAATCAGGAGAATTGTCATGCGGCTTTTAGTTGCAGCGCCTTGCTGGGCGTCCACGCGTGGGCCATGCAGGGCGAGCGGGGAGCCAACTTGTTTTTTTCGGGGGAGGACGACGAAGGGGAATGGGGGCCGGGGACCAGCATCGCTTGGTACAAATTACATCGGGGTGCCAATCATGTTCTGAATTCCGTCTTCCACTGGATCCGCGAGGGCCCACTCTGGGATATGATCCGGCCGTGGATGTCCCTGCGGCCGGACGATCCCATGCCGTTGATGCCAGAGGAGGAGAGGGAGCTCGATGCACTGGCCGGATGCTGGGCCGGTGACGATGGCGTAAGCGATGCAGAGAGGGAGGCGCTCGAAACCACCCTCCAGATCCTCCGCCGGACTTTCAGCATCGTGACGATGACGCAGGCCGAGATTGGCGACAGCGCAGCTATCCTCTCCTGGACCATCCTCATCCCCGACAGATTCTGCACCATGGTCGAGAACCGACATCCGCAAGCCCTGGTCCTGATCGCAGCTTACTGCGTCCTGCTCAAGAAAATCGATGACTTATGGTGGATCAAGGGCAAATCTCACAGTCTCCTCGCGACGGTGAAGAAAGAGCTTCCTCCCGGTTGGCGGAGATGGTTGACGTGGCCGACAAGGGTGGTAGATGTCCTGGCGAAAGATGATAGCATGGTTGAAGGTCTGGAGGATGCATTATTATTAGCGGCGCAACAAATGCCCAAGGGCACATAGATTAATATGTAATATTAGGAGCCTTCAATGGAGTTGGGTCGATGGTGTAAAAAAGATATTTCCTATTGCGTTTCCAGGTTCTATGCGAGTGAGATGCAGTGAGAAGGAGGGAGGGGGGATAACTAGCAGACCCCTGTCGCGGAATCATCCTTCACTGTCAGAATCAAAGTTCTGTCACGAAACATTATCATGACCTGATATATATCCTCCCTAACCTTATGCGTTGCTATTATGGAAAACGTAAAACATTCCTTTTCTTCTTTTGTTCTTCTCTTCTGCGATAAAGCCTTAACGTGTCATGGTACTAGGGAGGATGCATGGCGAGTTACTACATGCGTAGGCCTCTCTTGTCTCCTCTCTTCTCTCTGTTGTCTTCTCAGACGCATGAGTTTTAAATATGCACCTACCGAAGACTCTTGCTTGTGAAACAGGAAGAAAATAGGATGCGAATGCCCTTAAAATGTGTTGGGTCAAGTGGGATTAAGTTGAGGTTCCCTTTTCGAGTAACGGGGCAGAGGGGAGATTTATTCCGATTCCGATCAGCATCTCTCTCACCTCTTGCTTTCTTCTTTTTGGGGATGAATTCTTCCTACTTCGAGCTCGGAACTAACCACCGCGTGAGTGCTAAAACCCCTCCGGCCTGGAATAGAAAAATAGTAAGCGAGCTGCCGTCTTGGAAATCATCTTCTAACTCGCAGTGGAGAAGAACGACAAGAAGTTGCTTTCAAGGAAGACTGGCTCTCTTCAGGCTGGCAAGTCATCCATTAGATCCCACGGTGCCTGGGTAGCTAATCATTCCACTTGTTTGGGGGAGGCTAATGTGGCATGTCAATGAGATGACAGCAGAAGGGAGAATGACAGCGGAATGTAATTTGCTAAGGACTCTCAAGAGAATTCGAGGTGCATTCTGAGTAAGACACAAAAAATTTCGCAGAATATCAGATGCATGGTCGGTAAATTATCGATACTACAAGTTGACACAGGTTGATTTACCTGGCTCTGTGATTTCCATTAATTTCCATACCTAAGTTTCAGCAAGTAAGTCTAAATGATACTTTCTTTCTCCTTCTGGACAAGCCAGAGGGGTTTGTTACTCCAAAGGCAAGCAGGTGAGGTGCTTTGTGGATTGAAGAGGTCGAGGAAGTGATTGGCTTGGGGAATAATAAGTAGAATGCGAAGACGAAGTTCAGATGCACGTCACATTTCTTGTTTTATGATTACCAATTTCAACAAAGCTCGATCCCGATTTGGCTTTGAGATCTGGCTGCACATGAAGTTGTTTTGTGGGTTTAAAATTGTTCCGGGTCTCTCTCGGTGAAAAAAATACGCGTTCTTGAAAATCGACAGTGACAAACTCGTTTTATTGCACGCTACTTCAAAGAGAAGCGTGGAATTTGTAGCGAGCGGTTGACTTAAACACCCTTTATTCGAGTAGCGACGATCCAAGCACCGATAGCGAACCCACCATCTCTTCATTGGCGTAACTTGAGCAAAATCACTCTTTGACTACCTACCCAATTTCAACCCTTGTATGAAAATTAAAGGTGCTTCGGATGATGTTTGGGGTTATTCCTCTGTGCTGAAATTCAAATGACAACAGGAGCTATTATAGCAACAGAGGAGAGTGTATCTTCTATACTTGATCTTTATACGGTAGAAAGAGGAGTAGATACCAACCCTAGCAGCTAAGTTTAATGTCATTTTGAGCTAACATAGTGTCTTTCTATCAGGGTATCTTCGCTTTCTCGACCCTCTTCGCTGTTATGCTTCTTTGCTTTTCTGGGGTTGTCCGCCTGCAATTTTGAGTTCCGTATAGAATATATTCATACTATAGGCTTGAATCCCCGAATTTTGTCTCCTGACGCTTAATTCTAGATGGGTTTGCATTTGGAAAGTAGTAGACCGAGGATCCGAGAGTGCTTGTTGACCTTGACAATAATAAGACCCTTTCTAACACTGATATCTCTTTTTTCTTTTTCTTCCCCACGTCAAAGGCATATCAAAGGAACAAAACACGAAAATATGAGGGTGGTAACAATATATCTGTATCCAATCGAGAGCAAATAGCCCATTCGCTACGTGACTTCATTTCGCATAATATCATGCCTATTGATATAACCCCCAACGAATAAACGAGCTCGACAACTAGTAAATTAGATTCTTTCAGAATATATTCTTTATAGAAGACTAAAAAGTTCTTCTTGTATTAAGTCATACCTACACATGGTCGAATGATTATACTTGCCAACCTATCAGGTACAAAATAACAGTAGGTTGTATTTCTGTTAAAGTAAGATGCTGATGAAAATGTTGTTTTGTATTATCTTACTGTGTTGGAAATCTCATTGGGTTAAAGGGTTATCAGTTATCTGTGGTAATAACGTCTCTCTTTCGGGCGCAGAAAATAATCCGAATGTATCAAACTTAAGCGAACGAGGATAGAGCTAGATTAAGGGCCCGGTTGGTAAAACAGGAATAGCTGTTATTTTACTCCCGAATCAGGCTGTCAAATAACCTACTACTTAGTCATGAAATAACCTACTATTTGGTTACCGAAACGAGATTTCTTGGTATTTCACTTTTTATTAACCTCCTAAGCTACTTCTGTTTTTTGTTTTTTTGTATAGGCACGGGTAAAAGCTATTCTATCAACCGAATCGGGAGTAAAAGCTATTTTACAAAGTTGTGGTAGTTGGTTACGCGAGTAAAGCCCTATTTGAAAAGTAAAATAGGGCTCTGTTCGTCAACCAACCGGGCCCTAAGATTTGATTTTCCCCTGTAGCCCTATTAATACTCGACAGACTCACTGTTCTTGATATATCGGGTACTCTAAAAACAAATAGGTGATTAATATGTTATGCCAAAGCAGGCCTTCATTTTTACAGATAAGTAATCTTGGCGTTCCAAGTTTGTAAAACGTTGCGCAAAAAAGGCATATTTCCTTTTAAGAAAAGATCCTCAATTTCTAATACCAGTAAACCTTAAGGACTCATCGTATCCGCATTTCACCCCATTTATGATGGCCCATACACATTCGTTCCAGTCATATCAACAACTGGGTGTATCTGCGACATCTTGTAAGTCTTGATACTGTCCTGTGATGGCGGAGTCTTTCGCTTGGTCTTGTTATTTTCGTAAACACACATCACCCAAGCCTTAGAAAGAAGCCTGTTGAAAAAGCAACATTATAAACCTACCACGTATTTCTTCTTGGCTATGGAATCCTTTCCCCCACCAGGATATGCATGTTCTTCCCAAAGTGGAAATTTACCGAGGGAAACCCTCAAAGTATGAAGGCGGGGTACGACTAGCTTGGCCTGAACAACACATAAACCTATTTCTACCCCATCTAGAATATGAATAACACTTTCATTGCTATGTTGATTGGCACGCACCGAGTTCATTCCGTATAGCAATGATGCAATAATTCCGAAGTTTACTCAATTCGGCAAATGATGAAGCGATTTGATTTGTTGTCGCGTCAGATCGGGTCCGCTCGTGAGGAGTAAAGTAATCAATCATCCCTGATGTCTCTATAGAATAAGCAGTTGATTACCACGAAACAAGAATTGCCACCAAATCGCAATATATATTCAAGAAGTCCGATCCGACTTCTCTGGTCTCTGGGCATTCTTTTCCCCAATTTTGTATCTTCTTCGTCAGTTACTTACTAATCAGTCGATATCACATGGCTCAAAATCTCATTCAAGCGAGGGTCCCCGCGTACGCCTGTCCGGCAGGAACAAAAGTACATATACTGAACCTTGGCACTCTAAGAATAGACGAGGGATGGTCAGTCATTTTCTTTTGGTCAAATGCTAGAAACTAAGCAGAGACAGGATCTTGCGTGGCGGAAATAGCAGTTTAGCGAGCAACGCTAATCCCGAGAGAAAAACTCGAGATCTCATGCTTATATCAATTCTTATCGAGCACCCTGAAGTAGGACTGATCCTCTTTGAAACGGGATGTGCCGAAGAACTGGATATTGTAAGTGACCAGGCCTGATATTAAATTTTAAAGTCTAAGTTACACTTAGAAATGGCCAGCTCCGGTTACCGATATATTCCCTCGTGTTGTTTACAACGAGGAGCACAAATTACCCGCCGCCATCAAAGCCACAGGAAATGACATAAAAGATATCAAAGCCGTCATCATGGGCCACTTGCATCTCGATCACGCTGGAGGCTTGGAGCATTTTACCAACACTGGTATCCCCATCTACGTACACGAAGAAGAGTTTAAACATGCATGCTGGGCCGTTGCAACAAAATCTGATCTGGGAGTATATCTTGGGCATTATATGGATCTCGAGAACTTAAATTGGCAGACCTTCACCGAACCACACCTCGATGTTTTCCAAGGCATCTCTTTGCACCATTGCCCTGGTCACTCACCAGGATTGGTGGCCATGCAGGTTAATTTACAGAGGGATGGGACATATATCTTTACCACGGATCAGTTTCATGTGAGGGAGAATTATGAAATGCTGCATCCACAAGGGTGGGTTGCGAGGGACCACACGCAGTGGGTTAGGAGTGCAGGCATGATTAAGAATCTTCAGAGATTATTTGGCGCCACTATTGTTTTTGGGCATGATATGGATGTGGTTAAGGAGGTCACAAAGGACAAGAAGTTTTTCGAGTGAGGGTGTTTTCAATGTATGAAGGTCTTGCCCAAAGCTTTCAGCACGAACCTCTCGTGACATCCTTGTGAACTTTCAAAGAGTTAGGCATATAATATTACTAAGAAGTGGTAAGCTTGAAGCATGCAACTATTTGATATTCGTGAATCATTCATCGTTCTCTCCTTCGCACAGAAGAATAAAGCATCGCATGTACATTTGAAAATAATAAATACCCATAAGTTCCTCCAGTCAGTGAAAAAAACATGGCAGTTCATGAAGATCCAGAACTCAAACAACATAATCCAGGCAAACAACCCCTCAATCTAATCACACAACACAATCCCCAGCTTTCCTGTAACAGAAAGGACTTTCCTCTGTATCCAAACTCCGAACAATCTTCACAACTGGCGCCCGTCCAGAAACCTCATGCAAGCCCATCAGAATCCTCATAAATCCGTTGATGACCTCGGCACGACCCCATTCCCATGTCCCATTCTCCGGAACCATCTTCCCGAACTGCAAGTTTTTTTCCATCTCAGCTCCCTTTGGTACCTCCTCTAGAGGCTTCGCAAGAATTTGTATCTCTTCCAAGTCATCCCAATGGACCTTTTCCGCACTCTCCTGCAGCCGACTGAGAAGTTCCATCAGCCTTCTTTGGTCGATGGCAAGGTAACGGATCCTGGATTTTGGACTGCATGAGAGAGGATGGACATTGTAAGGAGACCAATGCCACCAATTGTTCTGTGGGAAGGTGACTGGAATTTCGGTGTTACCGTCCTCACCACTGATGATTCTCTTGGTTTCGTAAATGATGTCCTTGCTTGGATCGAAAGCTAGACAGAATCCTCGTGGTCCGTGAATCATCTTGTACTTGCGCTGGATCTCCGTCCGTGATTCATGATTTACGAAGAGAAGGATGGGGTTGGCATTCTCACTCCGAAGGTAGGTCATTGGTCGCTCGTAGTAACAATACTCTGACCCGACCCAGTTGATCTCCAGTATTCGAGCATTTGGCATAGCAAATCTCCAAATCATGCAGCGTAATTCTGTGGGGAGGAGAGGAAATTTTGGGAAATCCAGAGCTGTCATGCTAGCTGTGGTAGAAGGTCCAGTAGTGTCTTGGTCTTTGAGTGTCATTTCTTGATAAGTGGCAGTTGTGCTACTGATCTGGTCTGACATGATCTAAAAGAAAAGAGTTAATCTGTGTCCTAGTAAGTATATAAGATATAGAAAGTGTCATACCTAACGTATGCGAAGGAGTACGAAAGAATAGAGTAAGATATGCGAAGAGGGGTTTGTAAAGCTAAAGTACTTGAATTTTTGTTGTGTGATATGTTGTATAAAGGATAGAGATATTATGTGAGTGTGAGATATGTCTGAGATTAAAGAATGGATGTAAATATAAAACAAAAGAAAGAGAAAAGAGCGAGCAGGAAGGGGGTTTAAATAAGCCTCAGCTAGTTAATGATTCACGCCAGCTTTATTATTCACGGCTAGTTTACCATTCACGGCTAGTTTACCATTCACGGCCAGTTAATGATTCACGCCAGCTTTATTATTCACGGCTAGTTTACCATTCACGGCTAGTTTACCATTCACGGCCAGTTAATGATTCACGCCAGCTCACGACTAGTTTATTATTCACGACTAGTTTACCATTCACGGCTAGTTTACCATTTACGGCCAGTTAATGATTCACGCCAGCTCACGACTAGTTTATTATTCACGACTAGTTTACCATTCACGGCTAGTTTACCATTTACGGTTGGTTAATAATTCACGCCAGCTTTGTTATTCACGGCTAGTTTACTAGTTTACCATTCACAGCTAGTTTACCGGTTTACCATCCACAACTAGTTGTTCATTTACGGCAAGTTTGTTATTCGCGGCAAGTTTGTCATTCACGGCAAGTTTATTATTCAGGGCAAGTTTGTCATTCACGGCAAGTTTGTTATTTAGGGCAAGTTTGTCATTCACAGCAAGTTTGTTATTTATAACAAGTTTGCTACTTACTATAGCTTTACTATTTACAGCGAATTTTTTATTAATAATCTATAGCGGGTTTATTATTCACGGTAGATTTGCTACTAGTAATTCTTAGCAGCATGCTATTTATAATAGCTTTGGTGTTTATAACAGTTTTAATATTATTTATAATATCTTAGTAAAATAACTTAGAGTAATTAATAGTTCTTAGGTTTAAGTCTTTGTACTAGCTTTAATATTTGTAATCCTAGGATTAAAATTAAAATACTAAAGATAATAAAATAATTTATATAATTTAATAATATAAAAGAGAGTTTCTTATTTTAAACCTTATTAATAAGTCGAAATAAATTTACTTAAAAACGTAATAAGTAAAATTAAATAAGCCTAAGAGGTACTTAACTTACAAGTAATATTGAAAATTATTATCACTTGTCGCGCCTTAAAAATATTAGGATAAGCTCTTGTGATATATTTTACTAGGGCAGCTTTGAAAACTCGTGTAAAAATGAGAATAAAAGGATAGATATACTTACTTCTAGTAATATAATTAGCTAGTTATAATATTTGCTACCTAGCTTTATTTTAATCTGTTTATAAAGGATGGTATACTATAAGAACGAATTCTAAAAATAATGCTTATTAAGGGAGGAATAAGACGAGAAAATAATTGCAAGGTGGTAAGTTAAGCTATAATATTATAAAAACACCTCTGCAAACAAGGGACTTTTTTCTTTCTAACTTAATTGCATTTTCTTTTACAAGGCAAGAGTAATTATTCCTAGGCCCTCTAAAACAAAATTTGACCGATATAATAAAGAGTTCAAATATAAATTGTATCTATAGACTATGTGTTCTAGGGAAATAATAAGAAAAAAATGTATCGCATTAATATCTAAAATAAGGTGTCTTAATCCAAAGCATCTCCAACCAAGAAAGAAAACCACTAAAATTGTCATGTCATTCGTTTTATCATCAGTACCTAATAAATTACCAACCAAACTGCTCACAGTGTAACTCCACACTAGGGCCTGCGACCGTGATACTGCTTGCTACTGTCTTTCTTGTGACAGCCATGAGAGAATCCGGACCACAAGCAGCAACAGCAACACGTTCGTGTTTCTCACAATTTCCAATGGCGTCTGTGATAATCTTTGCTATATCAGGGCGACCGGCATTTATTGTAAGGGTACGTGGAGTTGAGGTTGTCATGGCTTCTGGATGCTTCTCGACATCGGTTATTTCTGATATTGGTCTGGCGGAAGAAACATCAGGAAGAGATATTTTATCTTCTTTCTCATCGATGCTGCTACTCGAGCTCCTGTGTGGTGCATGTAAGACTGCCGAGGTGTTGCGCGTAGAGTAGATGTGGAGGTTCACGACATGCGAAGAGATGAGCTCATGTAATTCAGTGCTGAACCATGTGATAGACTCTGCCAATAATGTTAGAATACCCCAATAATAAATTCAACAGATAAATACCTTGTTCTCGCACCACCCAAATGAATTCGATGACTGTGCTGTCCTCTTTGACCAAGTTACGAATAGTGTCAAGCGCGACACCGAAAGTAAAACTGCCACCTGAACCACCAGCGATAAGAACCACCTTATTATAATTGCTAAAATTAGGCACGGTACCATACGGGCCATCAATAGAAGCTTTGAGTTGTGCACCTGGATTTTTGAGAGCATAGTTATGAAGATCTCGAGTGAAGCCATCATATGCTGCAACGACGAAAGACAAAGAGCCATTCTGAAGCGAAGCCACAGTGAAAGGATGTGTTTCGGTCGCTCTTATTTTCGGGATCCACAAGAAGCAATGAGTGCCTGGCTTCGCTCTAGATGATGCTTTGCGTAATACGATCCGAGTACCTCCGTGTGGTAGAGGTGTAATGATAGCGGTATTACCAAAGGAAAAGATAGAGATCTTGGTAAATCTGATCAAGCGATCGGAGAACCATAGCGCACCAGAGAAGATAACAATGATGACACTTTGCGTGGCCAGCTCTGGACGATGCAAGCCAACGCCAATAATAATCAACATATACATGGTAAGGTGTGTCACATACCATGCCTCGTAGCGTACCTTGCGTATGAGCAGTGATGTAATCGCAATGACCAACATGGCGAGTCCAGCAACGATACCAACGACGTTTTCAGTCAATTTGAGTTCATGCAGATCTCCAGATTTGTTCCATGCTTCAATATAGACAACGCCATGTACAACACTGTAGATGACAGTAACATAACCAGCTATACGATGTAGCACATTGAGTCTTTCGTAAGAGTAAGCCGTAAGAAAGGCAAGAGGAGTGTTTTTGAGGGAGAGGAAAGTGATGAAAGCTATGTTGGAAAGAGCGACCCTGTATAACGGTAAGCATGTATTGAAATTACTTGAGATTTATCGTACCATCCTAATCGTTTTGCGAAGCCATTAAGCGTTGTCCAGTCAATGTTGGTAAATGACACCGCGAGACAGGTTCCGACGTATCCGATAAACAAGAGAACATGCCCAAGCGAGGTGAACCTAGGAACCTTACGCAGAAGAAGACTTCTCGATAGCCTGTTAGACTAAGTAAGTAAAGATTTGGATGCATGTATGCGCTCGGGGAAGTACTAACCTGGTTATTATAACTGGTCCTTTCAAGAGACTATTATTTACGACTTTCTTCGATTCGATTTTTTTATAGAGATACCGGGTCCAGTGGAAGATGATAAATAAGAACATCATTGCCACCATGCCAGCAGCAAAGAACTTGGCAGAATTAACATTGTTGAGTTGACGGAGCTTCTTGGCGAGGGCCTTTTTGGCGGCAGCCGCCTGTGATGTAGCGTCAACCATCTTTGATTTGAGGTGCAGGCAACCAAATTAAATGCTGCTAGAGAACAGAAGCAAGCTTACAAGATTAAAGACAGGAATAGGAAGGCAATCCAAGGGAGAAGAGTAAACTTATAGAGAAGTGTAATCGAGAAACAAGGCGAGGAAGCCATTTCGGGGCTACCCATCGGCTCACGATAATTGCTCGTAGTCCAACTTCAGGATACTTACCATCTTTGCTAGCTCGCCTCCACCATCCCCAACACATGGCTTCCTACTGGCCTTTGCAACCGTGAAGTCCATGGGAAGTACTGACGCCTTCCTGGTTAGAAAGTGAAATGTCACTGCCAAGTGGCACCCGGCCAATCCAGTATGGGTATAGAGTGACAATCCGCCCAAGCTTTATTGGAAGCTTGAGGCTGTTAAGCTTTAGGCCTTGGGAGCAGTGGGTCAGAGGGAATTTCATCCTGTGCGCGGTTGGCAGAAAATCTTATCTGATCTCTAGTGCCGCAGTTAGCGTCCGTGTCTCGGATCTGATAATTCTCGTGGTAGTGGAAACTGGTGCAGCCATTTAATCGCTGGCGAATGAGCATGCCTCAATATCATTCGTTACCGCATACCTCGAGGTACTGCCGGGAGTACCACCGCATGCTTCGCTTATGATAATTGTTGAACTGCCCTTTTAGATTCATCCAGCCGCCTCGAAACACTTAGGGCCGTGATGCTACCTCGTATTCAGCTTTGCCGCAGGATGATTATTTGTTTTCATGTGTAAGTGGTTCTTTTGATGAATCATTTCAAAATCATACAATTCTTGTGCGAAATGATAAACACCTTGACGGCGTCACAATCACATAGAGAAGTAAGTAAGTTGTTACGACATGCCATTGCAGGATAATTATGCGGTTTGAAATGTTGGGTCCTTGGGCTGTTCCGTTTGCAGAAGGCTTTCCTCTTGTTTTTGTTTTTCCCCCTTGATCAGTAGCGTCATTCCTTACATGGCGTCGAAAACCTCGCATCCTTCCGGAAGGGCGATCTCACTTTCGAATCCTGGTAGAACCGCACGTGCAGTTCTGGATGGTTGCATCCGATACTCTGGGGTTTCTCCGTACCAGTTGAATCCTTATTGGCTCCTTGCATTACTTTCTTTGCAGTAAATTCAGGTTCTAGAAAAGTCTTGATCTGATTGCAGACTCAGCCCTAGCTGAAGATCAGATACGCACAGACCTCACGTCCCATGCAAAGAACCAGTCGAGTGGTTTGTAGTGAAGAAATTTTCGACTGAAAAACTCTCTTATGATGCTCTCAGATACTGTATGGCAGGGGCATGGTTGGGCTGAACAGCGCGCTGGTCCTTGAGGCAAATCAGTTATTAACTGTGTTAGTTTACATAGTACTAACAAATAGAGCTAAGGTACAAATCGAATTTCTCAGTAGTCACGACGACCTGAACATAATAATATCACACTACTTGAACAACAATCTGATACTCTGGCTTGTTTGTCAAAATGAAATAATAGACTTGTTACATCTGATTTTATCTACCTTGTTATTGTCTCCCCATTCTCTTCACTCCCCCATTTATTTGTGTCATAAAATTTTAGATCTCAGCCCCCTAAGAAGAAATTGAAAAATGAAGGAAAATTCAACATTGGTACAACTCAGAAGAAGAAGAAGAAGAAGAAAACTACTGATTTTAACCGACTTGTCTTTCGGATCGCAAAAGATTTGTGTTTTTTTTTCTTTTCTTCTTACAATTGAAGCCAGCATAAAAGCCATTCACTCAAATACACATTACAGATCCAACAACTGACCCCCTAAAAATAAATAACTATCCACTAGCTAATCCTCCAAAGAACATCCTGGGTTTACAGGTGATTGGCGGAGCGGAAAACGAACAGCTCAAGACTTTTTAATCGCTCAACCCGACGAAGCACGCGATATATATATGCACCTAGTCCGACGCATTCTTTATACCCCACATCCCCGCAAGCTATTGTACCACCCACATTGATGCTTCTCTGGGGGCGTGAGGAGGAAGATGGCGGAAACTTCTGAAGCCCAAGGTACGATGGCGCCGAACCCCAATGGCACGTGATAAACATACGAATCTCTTTCAACGACAAGACAGTACTATTATAATCTCATACTGTCCAAGATAACATACCCAATATCATACTTCCATATGAATCATCAAGGACCAGCTGACTACAAAATTAATAGCTCAAGACATGATCGCTCAACCCGACAAACACGTGACAGTAATATGGACCTAGTCCGACAGATGCAGAACCAACGACCTTATTTATATCCCACCTTTCCCGGGCCACCAACATCAACCCACTCACGTTCCATGTTTTTCCAATCCAGAAAATCGCAAAGATTCTGTTGAAAATCAAGCCCAAAGCAAAATGCTTGACTCCCTCAGTATCAACTGGGCGATCCTCGGAATCATAGTCGCTTCCATTTCCGTTCTACACTCTCTCCTCTCACCCTATTTCGCTCTCCGTACCATTCCCGGTCCAAAAATCTTCGCCGTAACAAAATGGAGATTAGCACTTGAAGACTGGTTCGGGACACGTACGCGAACTATTAATTCGCTACATGCTACATACGGGCCTGTAGTGAGGGTAGGGCCGCACGAGGTTTCCTTCAATAGCCTAAGCGCACTGAAAACCATCTTCGGAGCCGGGAGTGGATTCGAGAGGACGGTGTTCTATCGTATGTTCGATGTATACGGTGAACAGAATCTCTTCACATTTGGGAGCTCTAAATCACATGGCGAGAGGAAAAAGTTACTAAATCACGCATACTCGCGGTCGAGCATTCTAAAGAATTCCTCTAACGCGGTGCAAGAGAAGACATCCGACTTTCTCAGACTTCTCGAGAGAGAACCACAGGAAGGGAGTGAGATCTTCAAGAGTCTGCATTACTACTCGCTAGATAACATCACGCATTTTCTCTATGGTGATAATTTCGGGGGCACGAGGTCGATGCAGGGAAATCTGGAACATCGAAGGCTATTGAATGATGTACTCGATCCCGCCCGAAGAAAGCTCTCCTGGTTCGCAGTCCATTTCCCAAGGTATACGAAATGGCTTATGACGAGGACGGGGGTTCTCGAGAGCGCCATCAACACACTTGGTTTGTTGCCGCAGAAGAAACCTACCGTGTACACTGGGATTCGACGACACGCACTCGAAGCGTGGGAGAAATTCTCAGGGAGCGAGAAACTAAGCACAGAAATATCTTCCACGATTATTGGAAGATTATGGCAGAGCCATATCTCACAGAAAAGCGAAGACGCAGGAGGATTAAGAGACATGGAGATCGCTTCTGAGGCAGCCGATCACCTGCTGGCAGGAATCGACACTACAAGCGATACGTTGATGTTTCTAATCTGGGCCTTGTCTCTCCCGCAAAACCTGAGATTCCAAGAGAAACTTATTCAAGAGGTCTCACATATGAGTTCCTCAGACCTCGATCATCTGGGTATTCCTACCGCCGAAGCAACAGGCAAACTTCCCTATCTTGATGCGGTGATCAAAGAGACACTCCGTTTGTATGCACCCCTTCCCGCAGCCGAACCACGAAGTCTCCCGGTCGATACCGTCATTGATGGATACAATATCCCGGCAAATACAGTGGTAATAATGTCTCCGTACTCACTTCATCGCAACGCTGAGGTGTTTCCCGATCCCCTACGGTTTAATCCCGAGAGATGGTTAGCGGAGGATACAGCAGAAATGAAGAAGTGGTTCTGGGCTTTCTCGAGCGGTGGAAGGATGTGTATCGGTATGCATTTGGCTATGGCCGAGATGACGACTCTCACTGCTGCAGTGTATAGAGTCTATGGCACTAGTATCAGAAAGGGGTTTGAAGATACTTCGCCAGGGATCACGAGTCGCTTTGAGGTGTTCTCGGATGAGACGATGCCGAAGATGAAGGTTTGTGGACATATTCATCTATTAGAAATCGAGTGGCACAGCTGACTTTTTTATGTTTTGTAGGAACATTTATGCTTGATTGATTTTGAGAAGCATGGTAGTTGTGATTGATAAAAATCTTACCTCATTTGAGACAAAGAAATCACCTGCACAACTGCACAGATTTAAGCGAGGGTGGGAACGATGGAAGCGCGGGATCCTGCAAGCATCATGGCTGTTTGAAAGGACAACAAACTGATCAGCTGTCAATCCCTGGAGTTGAAATCAATACGAGCATATTCTCGTGCGATCTTGAAATTTAATTTGATATGCAGTATAATCATATAGTGCAACCGCCCAAACCAGAAATTATTACCATCCGGTCCCATGCTTCTTTCTATATGCAAATGCTAAACTGTACATGCGATGATCGCGAACGCTCTAAGTCCCTCTATGACCTACTCGATAGCCGAGATAGACGCCTTTGCTGAATTATAAACGTGGAATTGGGCAAAGATGAAGAAATCTTCGAAGATGGTTCCGATGGAGCCAATCAACCACGGGAGGTTGGTGATCAGGTATTCCTTGTCTTGAGAATGGAAGAGGATACCGGCTCCGTAAGTAACATTACCCATGGTTGAGAGGAGGAAAAACAAAATGGAAAGACCGTCTACGGATCTCTCCTTGTGATTCTTCCAAATTTGTGGAAGTCGTGCTCTGGTTGGATACTTAGTACGATTTTGCAGGATGGAATATTCCACTTACCCGAGATAGCACAAGGCACTTACGTAACCCAAGAACTGGGCTCCAAATGCCACGTCAGTCGTTTCTGGATCATGACCATGCTCTGGGGTCGGTTTCCAGACTTCAGTCTGCCACGCGATACCCCATCCCACGACACCCAAAGCAATAACACCAAGAATAGACAATGAATTCTTGATCCATGCCTCTTTTCCTGAAGTTTCTTCCTCAACAACCTTGGAAAGAGAGTCTCTTCTCAAGGCGGATGAACGGCGTCTATGAGAACCGGGAAGACCGATGTTCTCGCTGCTGCGGCGACGGAGGAGAGGCTCTTCCTCGGAGCCAGTTGACGCAACAGACTGTTGGCGTCTGGCTTTGGCGTTCTTGTGATTATAATACAAGCATTGGGAAATGAGCACAAAATCAGCGAAACAAAAGTAAATTGCCAAAGCAATGACAGTTGGAACCAGACCAGCCCATGCAGCGCCTGAATAAGGAGTTAGCCAGAACCACGTGATGAGTGTTAACAACAATAAAGATAATCTGTAGAGCGAGCAGTGTTCTCTCCATGAAGTTTGGTAGCAAACCGAAGTTTGACAAACGCAGACTTGATGGACATGCATATGAAGAAGTGATGGCCGTGGAAAGTGCATACCTGCAAGATTGGTCATATCTCCCAGAAGCCATACAAGGAGAAAGTGCAGCGAGACGCCATCTGCGCTACCAAGCTTGTAGTTCATGATCACTTGCGGAATCTGTTTTTCAGTCAGTAAGTGTAATATTTCAGAGAGTCGACGGTTCGAGTAAGCTTACCAGCAAGCAAATCCATGTTGCCAGACTGATGCTGCCAAAGACTCCAGATAAGGCCTCCTTTGTTGTGACCTCTTTCGATAAGGCGAACATGGAGGTTATGAGGATGGAAGCCATGGTTGGTGTATGTTCTCGGTGTGGTGCAGATGGAAGAAGATATAAGAGACTCGTAGGTCGTCGCACCCGTGAAGTGGAGTGTTGTATGGTCGCGTGAGAGGATGTCTCTGATGAAGAATGAGCAAGACTTGATAGGCTAAGAAAAACCAAAAAGATAAGAAATTTGTTGCCAGGGTCCGGAGATTACATAAGCCGACGTCCCTTATCGACGCAGGGCTAACGCCTAATCTCTTATCTAAACGCCGGGCCTAAACACGAATCTCGAATCACTTGCGTCAGGTCATAACCACTGCTTCCTTTCATCTTCATCGGCTTTCTCGTCTCTGCAAATCCTCTTTCAACAACACGACATCCAGACATGTTCTGTTGTTCTGCTGCACAGCAGGTGCGGCGGCAGCGGATCGGTCGCTACAGAGGACCGCTCTGGAAATTGGCCATTAGCTGACCAACCCATCATGTTCTCTTGACGGTGTCCAGAAAACCGAAAATTGACATTATCCCAAGGAGAGCTTGGCGACGTAGAAGGCTAATAGAGACTGCAGCTTGCAGGGTTACTGCAGTCATCTCGTTGCAGGGCCTGTACAAACAGCGGGATGGTCATAGTACGTACACACTTTAACTACCCTCTCTCTTGTTGGCAAGCGACAGAGGTGGCTCATACGAAACAGATCAGAACATAAGCATTAGGCATGCTGCATTCTCTTCTTCCTACGAATGGGACAACCTGGCGCGTTCTTGTCCCGCGTTGTCATCTGTGCCCGAAGACGAACAAAATAAAGCGGTGGTTTTATTGGCGTGGATTTCTACATGCGCCCGCTGGAAGGACAAAGAATTACGCTTGGGGATAAGATGGGGTGGATCGTCTTTCGGGTGCCGCCATTGGAAGTCGGGGAAGCTTGGGGAGAATGATGGCGAAGTAAATGTTTCTTCCACAAGCAACACAGAGGGTAAAGATGGTTTAGTTCTACACGGCTGAAAAGATGGGGTTTGGAGAAGGAGGTGACAAACGAACGAGTAAGGAATCATCTGGCGATCACTGAGGCTTGAAAATGAGAATCGGTAGACATGGTAGGTTGTGGGCTTTGTGCTAGACACATGTTTTTTTGCGTAGGCATACAAGAACCGACTGATTTGACGATGACATTGAATAATGATGCTATACTTAGAGTCTACGTGGATGAGCACTAGATAAATGAATACCAAACTATAATGCAGATAACTCAAACCACAAGACCCAAACTCTGGACTTCCACGACAACATTCTCTTTCCCTTTCGATTTCTTTGACTCCTTCTCAATTGCATGCTGCGCATAAACGGCACTCCTAACCTTCTGCTGGTAGAAAGCAACCCCGTTCTCCTTGATAGGATTCAAGATGCCTTCGCCGTAAACACCCTTCTCCAGGTTGCTTTGTGCCTTTTCACATAACTCGAAGTCCTCAAGTGCAACTTGCCGCACAAATTTGAAGTACTCCTCAAACTCCTCGTCGGTACCAGCATGATAGTAGTCGAACTCCATACGTGAGATACCTGGAACCGTGGATGGTAGAGTACGGAAGGATGACATACCGCCTCCGTACACATTGAGGGTGCAGATGGGGAAAAAATACAAGAATAAACCATCGTTGGGCTTGGTGGGATCGGCAATGTGTTGACTGAAATTTGCATGGTTGGTCACGCTGTAGAAAGTCGGTGGGTAGTATTTAGAGAAGGTCGGATGGGTGTATTGGCAGTGTAGACATTCTTGAAATCCATCAATCCTACAAGGTCAGCGGATACTGTTGGGGGTAGCACATGACGTACATAGTTTTCCAGTTGAATTTGCCCGAGTAAGAGATACTGCGTCGGTGAGGTAGCTTAGTGAAATCAACCGTATTGGTTAGTTCTTCCAGACCGACAAAGAACTCCTCAAAACATGGTGTATCGAGAGATAGTGTAGCAAAGAGGAGACCACTTGGGGTCAAGTGACTTCGAATATCGACCGACTGGTTTCATTAATGCAAAGATTCCCATTGGATTGTTTGCATACCTCATCTTCAGCATATACAACTATCCCGTCCTTGCTTACGCCTTTTGACTCCGGTGCCTTGTTCTCGACAACAATTTTGACTTGGGCGATCTCAAAGATGACAGGCTCCGATCTTTTCTGGAACCGAGTAACTGGGCCCAGGAGATGCCACGACTGAGATTTTTCATCAACGAGAGGCGCTTTTGGGCTGGTACAATGCGTTTACCTTCAAGAAGACCGCTCTTCGTTCCAACTGATATAATGCTGGGCTGCAGAACCATGAAGCTGGTAGGGTTCGGGTGAGCTCCATATTTTCTCTGACTTGGAAAGAAACCTGAGACTCGGGGAAATGCAGCTTATAAGGGCTGAACCTTGATAGCTCCAAGATGGGCCAAGAAAGGTTGGCCGTTAGCGAGGGGAAGATGATATGACCAAAAGTCGCTAGCCAAAAGAAGTCATCGTATCCTGTCCTTAAAATAAGCTGTATTCCCGAATCGTGGGGACGGACTTCAAAAACTTACGATGTGAATGGTGTAAATGGTGTGCAATCAATTGAGGGGCTTCTTCCAGGGTCCTGGGTATGCAGGCGTCTCACGAGATCATGTTTGTCGACGATACAGACCTTGTGTACCCCGACATACGCCTCAATACTGGGCAGCCATGCGTACGGAATGCAGGAACACAACATCAGATAAAATGGTCACTGGAAAGTCGAACCGAATCCGGATGTATTGTGGGCACAAGCATTTGACTGGCGGGCGGAAATCGCGGGCAAACTACTCTGACTCGACTCATTCTGGTGTCATTGTCCACCTTCCGTGAAGCTATTGATGATTTATAGAGTGTGTCACCCGCCAGTACCTGAGGACGGTCCTTCCCAAGTAACCAAGATGGCTACTATCACTATCTACTCAGTTGGCATCATCGTCATCCTTTTCACGGCATACTTCTTTCCATCATTCCACATAAACAATGTGTTAAATGGAGTATATCATATCAAGCGCCGAGTGATTGGTAAAGATGCGCAAGAGATGGATCCAAACGATGGCGCATGGTCTGAATTAGCTTCGGAAAGCCTCCCCCAGTTCTCGTCGAACTGGTGGATAGACGACGATATCTTTCGGCTTGAGCGTCGAGCAATCTTTAGCAAGGCAAGTAACCATCGCCATCACCACCACCATCGCATATCTAATAGAGGCAGGAATGGTTGTTTGTCACCCATGCTTCACGTTTCCGTAAAGCAGGTGATTACCGTACTTTCGAGATTGCTGGGTTTTCATTTCTCCTCATTCTGGGAAAAGATAGGAAGATTCGAGCCTTCCATAATGTATGTCGTCATCGCGCCTATACTATCACCAAGAAAGAAAGTGGCAGTTCGACAGTTTTAGGATGTAGATATCACGGATGGAGTTATGACACCAAAGGAAAGCTGGTCAAGGCACCTGAGTTTGACAAGGTCCGAGGATTTGACAAGGACTTGAATAGCTTGTGGGAAATCCGCGCCCAAGTCAAAAATTCCCTAGTTTTTGTCAACTTTGACGCCGGCGAAGAGCTACAAAGCTTGGATGCAGACAACTATAATGCGCTTGAATTATGGAAAGTTGGGGAAATGGAGTGGGCCACTGGTTGGCAGGTAAATGCTGCCTGTAATTGGAAGCTCGCAGGTAGGTCCACCGTTGATTTGGCCAGTTTACTGCTAACTCATGTAGCTGGAGAACTTTCTCTTGTCCATGAAGAGGATACCACAAAAACTATGTGGCAGTCGATAGTATCTCAATGGCAGGGCAGTACCATCAAAGAATTGAAGGTTTCTCCATCCGCGACTTTGCAACTTCTTCCTACCGGACAAATACTGAGTATCAGAGTCCTTCCACAATCTGCATTTGCAACTACCATCCAGTGCGACGTGTACGCCAAAACAGCCAAAAGCACCAAGTCGATTCAGAAAGAACGCCAACTCTGCAAGGAAAACATGCAACTAAGAATCAAAGAGCTTGAACGCAAACAACAGGAGATCCTCGCTGGAGAAGACGTGTTTGCGAGAGGTAGGCCAACCGATTATACAAGGGCATTGCAGTTGACGTATTGTAGCTCCTCAGGACGAATTCAGTAGACTCCTAAAGGCGCATCTTAAGGCGGAAACGCATTTAGGAACCGAGATCCAGCCTGCTGCGAGAAAACAGAGCTTTACAAAAGATGGAAAGGCCGACGATGATCGTGCGTATCCATATTTTTTCCGCCGATGCTTGCAAGACCTTGGATGCTAATAGTGAACAGTCTGTGCCGAGCTTGAAAGTGACTTGGTGTGCAAGGCCAACAAAAACGGCTTACTAGAATGGTAACAGAGACCTTGGGTCGGGGGGGTCAGATTGGAGTGGTGGTATAAGGGGAGTTGAGAAGGGTGAGATGGTTAAGGTGGTGGTAGAGGTGGTTGAGGTGGTTGAGGTGGTTGAGGCATATCCTGTGGCTTGGCTCATTTCGCTTACAGTAGTAGTAGCTGGATATCTCCATGATCTACAGATGCTTGTTTTCTTTCCTTCCATCTCCACGATCGCTTCTCTTGTCTTGTCCCCTCTTGTCTTGTCTCGAGTGCCTGTTACGGCGGAGGAGATCCAACAGTTCCTGTTCGAGTCACAGCTTCACCGGATTCCCCATATCTTGCCGTGGGTCCTGCCATGGCTGAGCACTAGCAAGCAAGCCCTTCTCGATCGTCTCCAAGCTCGAAGCTCCACCGGATTGAGCCTACACGTTATTGAATCTAGACGTCGACCTAGACAATCAGCCAGCATGCAACTCATGTACCTAGTGGGTTGTTTTTGCTCAAAGAGCAGTCAGACTCTGTTCCGAAGACCCTTTCTCTTTCTTTCTTTCTTTCTTTCTCTCTCCCTCTCTCTTCTGTCCTTCACTTTACACCGAGAGAGAATATGCGCCTCCTTCTCCCAATACTTGCGGGTGTCGCCATCATCCAAGCACAGTCAAATGGCTGCCAGAGTGGGTACTCGTATGGTAGCGATACTGTGCTCTTCACGCTTCCATACAGCTACGCCCAAGTCATGTCCGTCATTGGCAGCTACAAGAACCTCACTTGGAGTGCAAGTCCCGATGGAACAGTAACGCTCAACGGAACAGACAACACCGTCGGCACATCGCGAACATACGACATTGCGGGTGCACATGTAGTTGAGACCATTACAAATTACTCCAAGCCTGTAGAGGGACCATACTTCGAGTCACATACCCTTGCACCCCTCGAGATTCCCGGGGTAAACCTCCGCGCATATTCTGATTACGATGCAACAACTGTTTCCACAATTTGTGATGGGCGGGCCAGTACTTTCAATTTTACCATCAACTTCTGTGCAAACAACATAACCGTCGGAGCGGGAATATTTCACGAACTACATTTGGCAGACGCAAAGACCGTTGGCGTGTTTCTTGGAGGGCGAGAATTCACTAATTGTGGAGCATTGAATGGGACATCAACAACATCCTCGCCCCTTGTGACGCCCACGACAAGCATCGGAGCTGCAAGCATTGCCCCGATGTGGATGTTAGTTGTAGTAGGGTTCGGCATTGCGCTGTATTTTGTATGAGGAAATGCTATCTGAACGGCGTGGGCCGAGAGAATATTCGGCCAGATGAGCGAGAACTAAGTGAGTTAGCTCGGTACAGGTATAAACTCTATTAAAAGCATTTCAAGTTCAGTAGGCTATTCCCATTCGTTGGTTTGGGTAACCTGAGTTCCAGCTATTTCGATGATTCCGATGTCCAGCCATCCAAGAACCAGTCTTTGTGTCTTCGTGCATATGTAATAAACATCACACGGCATGTATCGTTGAGGCGGGCTACAAGGTGTTCGTATCGGATGTGGTCCACAGCATACTCTAGTATGAATTCGTTTTTGTCACTCACCTGGTGAGGGGGTTTCATCTTTCTTTCGATTCTCATTTGAGTCAATCTCTCCTGCATAGTCCCACTCTTGGTGTCGTGTAACCAGGTATGTTCTTATCAACTGATGTAGTTTGAGCAACTTCGCATACTCCCGCAAGCTGTGACAAGGATGGCTGCGGAGATAAGAGCTACTGTGCAAGGGTGACATACCTATTAAAAAGAACCCGTCGAGGAGTTTGCCTAAGGTATATCCAATCAAGCTTCGGATCCTGGCTGGTCCCGATATGCACTTCGTCGCTTCTCCGCTTGGAAGTTGTTTCCATGGCATCGCTGTATTCGAACAAGCTTCTGCGCTACCCCTCAACCGAACGTGTATCGAGTGAAAGACTCCTCTCTCCTTCACCCTCTCTTCAAGGTCACACTGCCATACTGATCCAGCGGTTCTGGCATCTTTTTTTATCCTTCGACATAGCACACCACCCCGAATATGGATACCTTAGAGAAGGAAGAGAACTCCATCAGGCCGGCGGCCTCTCAACGGGTCGCCTCGACGGAAACAATCGACAGAAATGTAAAGAACCAGATGACCAAGGATGAGCATCATCTAGCCACTCTCGGATACAAGCAAGAGTTCTTTCGAAGTCTAGGTCTTTTTGAGAACTGGTAATTCCCAATGATGTAATATATCAACGGTTGCTGATATTACTAGGGCCGCTACATTTACTGTGAGCGATATCCATTTGCCATCATGGGGCTGACTGACTCCAGCTAGTCGATGAATTTTGTATCTGGTATCCCTGTTTTATTTGGCTTTGTCATGTACACTGGTGGCCCGACTGCTGCATTTGCAAATTGGACTATGGTTGGTTTTCTATCCCTAGTCGTTAGCTTTTCGATGTCGGAGATTGCTGCTGCTCTACCTACTGCCGGAGGTATATATTACTGGGCGTATCGATTGGGTGGCCCTGACTGGGGGTAAGAAATATGTTCAGTGAATTGAGGGGTTGGCTAATGTCGTCAGTCCTTTTCTTGCCTGGATGACAGGTTGGTGGAACTGGGCAGGTTGGGTAAGTTCCATCCCAATTTGACGTACGAGTTGCTAAGTGTAATGCAGGTTACCGTAGTTCCTGGAGTTCAACAAGGATCAACCAACTTTTTAATATCTGCCCTTGAGATCAACTACCCCAATGCGACAATTCTATCCCAGGGTTGGTTTGCCTGGCTCCTCACATCTCTTGGAATGTTGTTCGCCATGGCACCGAACATTATCAACCAAAAAGTGCTGAAATGGTACTTTAGATTTGCTATCGTCATATTTCATCTTCTACTCGTACTCTACTGGATCTGGTTTCCCATCAAGGCCCATCAAAAGGGAGGCTTTCAAAGTGGTTCTGGGGTTTTCAAGCATTTTTACAACGGAATTAACACTGGCGAAAACAAAGAAGCAAGTGACGCATATTGCTGGATCATCTCGGTGTTATTCGGAGCTTGGGTATTTTATGGCTATGATGCAAGTGTTCATCTTGCCGAAGAAACACAAGACGCCAGCGAGGTCGTTGCGAAAGGGATGTGGATGTCAACCCTTTCGTCCTGGGTTATGTCTGTTCCAACCCTGATCCTAATACTTTTTTGTCTTCAGGATTTTGAAGGTATCATTAGCGGATCATATGCGAATAATTGGGCTGTCTATCTGGTCCAGCTGGTCGGGCCTAGAGGCGCAACAGCAATCCTTGCTCTGCTCTGGGTCGATTCTACGTGTGCTACAGCGTCTTGCTTCATGTCAGCACAGAGAGTCACATATGCCATCTCGCGAGATAATATTCTTCCAGGCTCCAAGTACTTTCGTCGCCTCTCCAAAAGTAGTCATATGCCAGTCAATGCAGCCTTGCTTGTATGTGCCATCTCTATATCAATAACAACAGCAGTCATCGGCTCTGCAGTGGCCTTCTCTGCCATTACTGCTGCGGCGACCATCGCAACAAACGTATCATACCTCTTCCCCATTCTCGCTCGTCAAACAGTCGGTCGTAATAGCTTCCAACCCGCAAGGTGGAACTTGGGGAAATGGTCGCTTCCATGTGCGGTTATTGCAACGCTATATATCTCTTTCCTCGTCGTCGTTCTTTTACTTCCTCAACTATACCCAGTTACTGCTCAGACTCTGAATTATGCGCCCATAATGATCGGAGCTATCACTGTCATTAGTGTTGTGGGTTGGTGGCTGCCTTTTGCCCTTGGTGGAAGGCATTGGTTTCGAGGCCCCCAGAGAACGATCTCGGTTGAGGAGGTTGCTGGTGCAAGGGTTGTTAATGATGAGATGTAGTGTGTACACGTGAGGTGATTTTACGCTCGAATTACTTGAGGATGGTTTTTAGTCACTGGAGTTGATGCAAGCGAGTATGGTTGTTAAGTTATCGAGTATTCATAGATTCCTTAAGGTGACTTGACGACCCCTTGGAAGTATGTGGTATTTTCGTCCATGCAGTTATAGGCGGTACTTATTTTGACCAATTCACCATATGCTGACTGGCTCCTCTTTATTTTTGCCATATCGGCTGAGTTTTCTTGGGGCAACTGACTTCTTAGATCATATCTCTCTTAGTATCTGTGACCATGTTACGTTTTGCAGCGAGCAAATCTACTGCATTTTTATATGAAAAGGGTGGCTATCTAGCCTTATAAAAAGCACATAGTTCTCACTGCGTCTTTTGATAGAAAGTTGATTTCGCTTGTTTCGTCCGGCTCTTAATTGCTGTTGTAATGTAATTAAAATATATGGTTGATTATTGAATAGGTGTATCATCACACGTTCGAAAGAAGCAACATCAGACATTACCAAAGGATAAATATTCCCACATAGATAAAGCAGTGTCCTCTGAGATAAGAAGCTTTGATGAAGAACATGGACATTCTTGAAATTTAAATTGTTATGACGAAATATGCGTAGTAAGCGAGCATCCCCTCCCATTTCAGCTTTATAACCCGTAATCGTACCGGTAGGAAAGCACAATCAAATCAACACAGCTACAAAATAAAATGATGCTGCCTCCGGGTATTAAGGCAAAGTTACACATCTCAACAAGTCCCACACTGATGAAAGAGAATGAATGTAGCACAAATTCTTCAAGCAGGGGGGTTATTTGCGGGCGGCATTTGCATCTCCTGCTTTAAATCTGGCTGTTGCATGATGGGTCCGCCGCCGTTCATAGCCTGATACTTTGCTTCCTTCTCCTGTTGTACCAAATCACAGCAGGCACAACAGAATATCTTCAAACAATCGGTCGGAAAGTTCCCTTCAAGGTTGTGCTTCTGCTGGAGATTGTGGCGTTGAAGGATCTGCGGTACCCAGTGAAGGCAGACATAAGATGAGAGCCAAAACCCAACACACTATCACTCCGTCAGTATAGGGTTAGGGGTCTGGGTACAGGGGGGTGCTTACGGATGCATTGATAGGTGAGTATCCCACCAGGTTTGGATCTTTTCTAAGGCGGTGGTGGGTCCTACCGAATGTGATGCAGGGGCAACAGCAGGTCAGGCAGCCTAGTACGTTATCAGCTGGTGCAAAATATCTTACCGAGCAGATTACCAACATGTATCAACAGGAGTGAAGCATCCGAAGAACGATTCGTGCCATTTTTCACCCTGCTTGGGAGTTGTGATGGTTGCTGGTGTAGCAGCAGCATCCTTTACACGACCGAGCCAGTCTGCGACATCATCATTTTGCTGGGGGGGGCCTTGAGGCTGTGCGGTTTGGGGAGGTGGGAAAGTAGCTGCAGCCATGCTAACAAGAGTAATAATATGCTTCTTAAAACTGAGGAACTTATTTAGCGAAGTATAAAGTTTCAACGAATTTTCCTGCTCGGAGGATATGTGAGAAGAGAAGTAGCTGTGAGTAGTGACTGTGAGTAGGTGCTGAGGAAGCAGGGAAGGGATATAAACACTCAATATATAAGACTGACACAATACTAGGCCTTTGCTTCTCCCCAGCCACATTTTTCATTCTTCTCCCGCTTCACGTGAAAGTCGCATATCGTGGTAGGTAAGGTTTCAGCCATATCATTTCCACCTGGAAAGGCTGAGTCTTGGCACACCCCTTTTCCGATAGTCGAGAAGCCGCCGAACATCGCCTGGGCAAACACTTGGCTTTTTTGAGTATGGGGTTTATATACTAGTGCTTGCTAGGGCTGAGGGCTGACTGCAGCTTATCGTCGCAAACAGACTTGTCAGCCTCTTTTCAATAATCTTTCTCCTTAATGAAGCCAAAGCACGTGTCTGGCCCCTTTTTTTTGTTGCTGTTGTTGCGAACAAGCCTTTTCCCTTCTTTTGATATCCATCATGGGATGCAGGATAGCCTTGATTGTTACAATAAGTGATAACTACCACTCATAGCTTTTCATGGGCAAGCCTCTTCCGCCTTAGTACTTAATTGTATTGGTATGTAGGCTACATTGTTACACAGACTTGCCTTGTAGAAGTCTACCTCCTGATTGAGCAAATTATCAGACTGGATGTGACTGTTGTAATAGGAATACTGATCAAAACTTGCCTGGAAGTACGAGTCGGGGGTTGGATGCTTGTCAAAAACTTTTTCTTGTGCAGCCTCCACACCTTAAATCGACTTGGCGGACCTGTCAAGGTGATCCTGGGGTCACAATACGGCTTCTGGGTCCTGTTCAGGTATGAAGACCTACTTGATAATTTTGATGCGCCAATGTGGAATAGAGACAAGCTTTAAGTTTTTAGCGTTTAGACTGTTGACTATTCGGCCGACAATTCTTGAACTGTTGTGGTCTACGTAGCTCTTGTCTAACGATCATATTTAGGTTTAAATCTTGAAAAATCCTGATTGTGATATTCATTAAACCATGTGTGAAGTTTTAGATGTACATAAACGATCATGGAGTTGGTTGTCCGCAAATCCGAGAAATGCAATTAGGCGAAGAGAGCTAACTGTTGTCACTCTTGGACATTCTGCCAACAGACAGCTAGCTATGAAGTGTGATTTATTATAATAGCCTTGGGGTGATTTAATACCGAAACCCCAAGAGTTGGTTCCCTCACACACATAACTGACTGCTTTCCGTGATTATATTGCGGGAACCCAGATCTTGTAATTACTGCATCCTTCTTAGATCTCTAGCCATGATATTTATACTCATACGAGAATAGTCTAAAAATTGATTGCTTGACTTTCCAAGTCACAGAATGATGGCTAGATTAAGTATCAAGTCGGGCGAGTCAGGAACGGCCGAGTTAGATCTGTTATCCCACCTTTTTACCCACGCATACATAAGAAGATGCTCGAAGTCTTTCGAGAGGTTGATCGATAATCGAGTAGAGTAAGGACCCGCAAGTTGTGTGGAGGGTGGGGGTATGACGATAAGCTTTTACCGACGGAGCTCTTTCAAGCGACGGCCAACTCACATAATGAAGTGGGGGTTAAGATACAAGGATTTAGATAAGATCACACATAACACTGTGAAATCTCATGAAGATGAAGCATTTTTGTTTATTTCTGTAAAATCTGGACTGAAGATGAAGCAGAATTACACATTTCTGCCACAAGGCGAACCACGACCTGCTGCGAAAAAACAGGGGTTACGTCGAAAGATCTGGCGATGGACTGCTTCATGCTTGCTAGTTGTCATTTTTGTCTATTCTCTGGTTATAATACAGACCTCTGAGGGTGGAGATATCCACCTCGAGTATGACTCAAGCAAACCAGCTTGTCCTCAATTTCCAGCCTTGAGAAGCGTCTCGGGCGAGCAAGCAAGGGTCGAAAGACAAATTCAAGATAAGCTCAGCAGTGAGGAATTCTTCGAAAAAAGTGTGAAGAAACTCCAAGGAGCGGTGCAGATTCCAACTGAGAGTTTCGATGGCATGGGAGATGTAGGAGAAGATCCAAGATGGGAGATATTCAATGATTTCCACGCGTACTTGGAAGTGACTTTCCCTCTGGTGTAAGTCGTTTCCTATCGTCGAGTTGAGTTGGTCACTGAGACTTCGCAGATTCTCGAGACTCAATATAAAAAAGCCGAATACTCACGGTTTACTTCTCGAATGGAAAGGGGAAAATGAATCGCTCAAACCATATATGTTCATGGCACATCAAGACGTCGTGCCTGTCCCAGCCGTTACCGAATCACGATGGAGGTATCCTCCCTATTCTGCATACTATGATGGTCGATTTATTTGGGGCCGAGGTGCAGCAGATTGCAAGAACAACTTGATAGGGGTATTAGAAGCCCTAGAAACACTTCTCGAGAAGGATTATAAGCCTGCGAGGACAATCATCTGCGGGTTTGGATTTGATGAAGAGATTAGTGGATTTCATGGCGCAGCATACATCTCCAAATATCTTGAGGATACGCTTGGCCAGGACTCTATTGAATTGATAATTGATGAGGGTGGTCTCGGAATTAAGGAGATGTATGGCGTTATGTTCGCTTTGCCAGGTGTTGGAGAGAAGGGTAACATATTTCACACTCCGCGTCGATTCTAACATTAACATTCCCAAAGGCTATCACGACATCAAAGTCACCGTTCAGACAGAAGGAGGCCATTCATCTGTTCCACCAGATCACACTGGCATCGGCATTTTATCTCGTATTATAGCCGCGATCGAAGACTCGCCATACAGCCCCAATTTGACCCCGGCAAATCGTAAGTTTTTGACCATGTTGACTTTTTGAGCTATTTCTGACCAGAAAATGAAGCATATTTCACCACTTTACAATGCGCTGCAGAATATGGAACTTCCATGCCACTATCGCTTCAAACCCTCGTCAAGAAATCACAGATCAGTAAATCTGCTGCAAAGTCCCTCGCTAACTACCTCGCCAAAGACGATATCCACAATCGATACCTGATGCAAACTTCCCAAGCAACTGATATAATCTCAGGTGGGGTGAAAATAAACGCTCTACCAGAAGAGGTTTATGCAGTTGTTAATCACCGCATTGCAGTTGAGAGTCACACAGGAGAAGTAAGAGAGAATCTGCAAACAATCCTTGAAAAGGACGTTCTCACAAAGTTTTCCATGTCACTTGATGCCTGGGGAAGTATTTCTGGTAATACATCTGCTACCTCAGCCGGGCAGATTGTTCTTTCGGACTTCGAGGAACCCCTTGAGCCGTCGCCTGTCAGCCCATATGATACTAAGGCATACGAGCTGTTCACCGGGACTATCAAGCAAGTTCTGGGCATTGATATCATTGTAGCGCCCAGTATTATGACGGGAAACACAGACACGAAGTATTATTGGAATCTCTCCAAGAATATTTACCGATTTAGTCCATGTAGAGATGAAGGCAGAGCGAATGGGCATACCGTTGATGAACGAGTTGGCATGAAAGAACACATTGAGGGTGTTAAGTTTTATGCCCAGATAGTGATGAATGCTGGAATTTATTAAGAAGGTCGGAGGATTATCAAAAGAGAGATAGTATTATAACTATAATAACGTATTACAATAAAACTGCCTAGTTATACTTACAGCTCGTGCATCCTATGACCCTCACGTGATCTATGGTTATTTATCTCCTATGCCAATTTGTCTTTAAAAGAAACCACTAAAGTATTAAAAGTATTAGACCTACAATTTATTATATTTTAATAAATATAATTTTATAAAAGATTACTTGACCTTTTATTATTTATATAATATTACTGAATTAGTATTATATATTAGCACTGGTGAAGTATACTTTTATTACTTTAATATCATCTTAAAAACCCATATACACGTTGTTTTAATAAGCCTAGTGGATATTTTAGCTTTATCTTGTATCTCAAGTAATCGTGTTTCGTCCTAGCGAATTCAAAGGAGGGGACTTTATGCCGTGGAAACCATTTTTTATAATCATTATATGTAGCATAAACTCGACTTTATCTTGTTAGTAATCAAAAAGCGTTGCATTCACTCCTACTGATGTCTGACGCTTGTGCCAGTTTCGATGCTTGGTATACCGAAGATCAGACACGCAATGTTGTGGAAGAAGTAAGGAAAAAGGGGGTAGGTAGGGGATGACGGTAGCTAAAACAGTTCGAGATCCAGGGTACGACACCAGTACGAAAACATATCGACACGAACTCTAAATATCAACATCTATGAATTGGTTCCTTAGCTCGGAGATTAAAGTATCAACTTTCTAGTGCGCTCGCCTTTAGTAACTCGAACTCCTTTCCATATCCTTTGTGTTTTGCCCAAACCCATGCAGTCCGCCAGTGTTTGTCACGAAGTCGCCGATTTGCGCCAGAGTCGATCAACTTGCGTACAATCTCCAGTTCTCCAGCTGAAGCTGCTTCCATCAATGGCGTTGTCTTTTCAGCGTCACACGAGTTGACATTGGCACCTCCATTGACAAGCACAGATACAATATGCCAGCTTTTCATCTTTGCCGCCATCATGAGAGCGGTATACTTCCTGTCGGTTGTTTGTACTTCTAAGTCAACACCTGCATCCATTAGCACCTGAACGGCTTCCTCATTCCCGGCATCCACCGCAAGAAGAATGGGGCTATATCTATTCTCCTGTGGGTCGCCAGCGTATGAGAAGGTATCGGTAT
Organism: Pseudofabraea citricarpa; assembly: GCA_029641185.1. Classification (NCBI taxonomy): domain Eukaryota; kingdom Fungi; phylum Ascomycota; class Leotiomycetes; order Helotiales; family Dermateaceae; genus Pseudofabraea; species Pseudofabraea citricarpa. The sequence continues at coordinate 339,061 of JAPWGK010000004.1, forward strand.
TGGCGCCTGCATCGAGAAGAGCCTGCACGACGTCCTTATTCGAGTACTTGGCTGCAAGTGCAGGTGTCAGATCCTTTTTATCCTTGGCCTCTAGAGATGCACCATGACTCACAAGCATCCTGACTATTTCTGCTGACGAGGCCTTTCTTCGAACTGCTTGGTGGAGAGAAGTGTACCATTCGTGGTCTCTTAGCTCCGCATTAACACCGGCATCAAGCAGCAATTGAATGCAACCAGGGTGTACATTAAAGCATGCTTCAGCCAGAGGAGTCCATGAAGACGGGCCTGAAAGAGAAGGGTTACTTGCGAGTGAAGGATGCGAGACAACCATCAACAAAAGCTTCATTGCCTCTTCGTGTCCGACACGTGCTGCTTCGCTTAAAGGCGAATATCCTACATGATTTGTAATTGTAGGATTCGTGCCGCTATCGAGCAAGATCTGTACATGCCCTGTAGCTTCCATATGAGAACGTGAAATACACTCAAGCAAAGCCGTTCTGCCAACCCTATTTCGTGCGTTTACTTGAGCACCATTGTCGATAAGGAATTGAGTGAATTCTGGGTCTGCTCGGTGACCAGAGCAATGCAGTGGAGTGTTTCCACGATGATCGGCCGTGTCGATCCGCGCTCCATGCATGATCAATAATCGTGCAATGTCCCAGTGGCCTTTATATACTGCTTCCGCAACGGCATCGTGATTACGTTCTTCAGTCGAGTGCAATCTAGCCCCAGCCAGTATCAACATCTCGACTGCATCCCTTCTATTGTTCGAAACTGCAAGTAAGAGTGGAGACCAGTTTCCGTCTCTGATCTTAACTTCCGTCTCTGCGCTAGCATCGAGCAGCAGTTTAACAACCTCGGTATCACCATGCCGACTGGCGTGCGTCAACGCAGTCTCCCCATAAGAGTCACGCTTGTTCACCTCAGATCCTTGAGATAAGAAGAATACGACACCCTCCACATCGCCAAGCCAAGACATGGAAAATCCCGTCTGCGTTGCACCCACGTTCGAGCATCCAAGCCGCAGCAGGACAATCCTCGGCGAGGTCAATAGGAATCTTGCCACCGTTGTCCGCCTTTGTTGTCTTGGCATTCCTAGAAAGTAATTCCTTGACAACGTCGGTGGAGCAATTAATTCCTGGAGCGTCCAGCTACGAGTGAATCAATTGCTCTTTCGAAAGGCTGGTTCCCAAACAGACTGAGGATACTCCTTATTCGGTTCATAACCATTGATAGTAACATCAGCCATATAAACGTAATATTTCTGTGAGCGGTGATACTAGCAAAACATAGGGTTGATGGCCTAATTATTAAATAAGACTTATAAATATTGGAATTATTAAAATTCGCTTAATAATAAGTTACTATTAAGGAATTTTTATAGTAATTAATAATGAGTAATAACTTATTACTTTTACTCTTACTTATCTTCTTTATAATTAAATAAATATACTTTACGTATATAAACCTTTATTAAATCGACTGATTTTAGTATTTAAAAAAGTAAATCATTGATTCTTATATATTGAAAGATCTTTCGAGCATTTCTTTATATTAAAGATAAGAAATTTATTTACTTAACTACCTAGGTAAGGTTCTAAGTGTCTTTCTCCCTCGGAAACATGGAATTAATTTACTTAATCGGTAAATCCCGGTTAAACACGAGAAGCCTCGATTAATTATGGCTTAATTATCAAAGAATCCTTAACTATAAATAAATGATTTATTAGAATCACCTCGCTCCGCCAAGGTACTTAATAAGTGCCTCGAATTGTCTTTGCATGGTGTCGGCACAATTGAAATTGAGAATGACATCTTTCTAATCAACGCTCGACCAGATTGCTTATAAGTCCAGATGGAGGGGTTCTCTCTGATGCGGTATCACTAGGACCAAATCCAACGAGTCTTAACAGTTAGGTCAGTCGTCAAACAACAGCGTCATCTCGATTGTAGTTGATAAGTTTCCCCTAGATTACGCCTAGCATTACAGAACCTGCGAACGGAGTAGCATCGAGTTAAACTATACAAGCCCTAAACGTCAAAGAATGCAGCAAAAGTTCCAAGTCACCAAAGCCCGCAGAAATTGCTCCTTCAGATAAAAGATTTAACTGAAGTGTATACGCTGATACAGAGGAGTACAAGCATAACTTCCTACTTGTCTTTTCGCAGCAAAGCCACCCTTCTATACTATAATCATGCTCGGCGTGAGCTTTACCATCGGTTCGCACCCCCTCGTACTTGATGCTGTGAGAGTTCGTTCCTTACTCTGTTTTTCTGAACACGTTTTTTATACTTCACAAAGGAATACAGATGAGAGTACTACATGTTCTACTCTACTTACTTTATTTTTATTTCATTTCTTTTTGCCGTTGGCGACTCGGCCGTGAGATCTGATACACCTGGATGGAGATGGTGAAGCTTCGCTAAACTTAGCCCCCTACAAGTTCGCAGGCCTCGGACATGTCCACCAAGTCCAAGTCAAATTTGAAGATGGCGTATATACTTTCACCTCGTCTGATTTTGAGCTGGGAACTACCCACGCCCTTGGTAGCCAGCCTGTGATGGGGCGGCTCAGCTTTCACTATACGTAGGACGCCGAGGGCCACGGCGTTGCTGCGAGTCACTATACTGTAATATTTTTAATAGCCTGCAAGGTATATTATTTACTGAGTGTCAAGTCTGTTGAACACGATGGCTCTTATCTCCACACTTCTTCGCGGGATAGCATTCGCTGGAGCTGATGGGTTCATGATAGTTGCGTGTGGACAAACTCCCATCAGTCAGCATGAGAGCTGGATATTACTTGAAAAGAAAAAAGAGATCTCCTTACAGTTCAATTGGGTCTCCTTTCTGGAGTCAAAGGCAACGAACAGCCACAGCTCGTTCAGTCTTTGCCGACTCAAGTACCACCATCTCTGTCCTGGATTGTGCTTTACCAAGTAGACTTCTCCCTCCCAATAATTGGTAATGTTGTCAGCTGTGAAGATATCTGAAGATATCACGGTTCGCGGATCTAGAAGTCCAAGGGGATTGTCCTCTAAACCATCTACCAAGGGTTTCCAGAGACTATTGCAGCGACATTGGGTAAGTGTTGAGACGTCCGAATATGGCTGGGTGTATCGCTCACTTGATAATCCGATAGTAGTACTCCCCCGAGAGATACTTCTCTCTTTCATAAGGATCTAGTTTCTCCTTGACGAATCGAATGCCTTCATCGCGGGTGTGATCTAGGTTCTATGCTAAGCCACGAATTTCTTCTCCTGTGATAAAGAGAAGAGATATTACCAGTATGGACGAGCGTGGCAGGACCTGTTGGGGTGGATCTGGTCTCGGAAGCTCTTTTTCGGGGCTGACCGATTACTGCACTTGGTTCGCGAATCTAGCTACACGTTCAGCATCCGTTGCAATCAAAGTGAAGTGCTTCTTGATACACACTCGGAAATCAAACTTGATAGCCTTCTCTGCTTGTAGCTGCTTCTCGATGACTGCTGTCATTTCTCGTATGTCTTCATTGAAGCCCTCTTCGTCAAACCTGGTTCCAAGTAACGTATCATGCGTAAAGTACTTGAACCGGTCCACATCGATTGACAGTTCGGTGTTGTAGTTCCTGATATCGTGAATAATTACATTTTCAACCCACTGAGTTTGTATGTTGGTAAATTCAGCATCGAAGCCTGTATTTGGATCTTGAGTGATGTACGTGTATGGCTTTTCCTCTTTGTAAAGGTCGATATCTTTGATGAACTCGACAGAGGCTGACAACGGAGAATTCGATCTGGTGGACATTATTCCGTATGATAATCCAAATCAGTAACATGAAATTTCTCGACGAAGTTGTCAAACTGAGAACAACTGCAGTCCCGCAGTGTCTCACCTCTTGTAGTTCCATATCCCCTATGCCACGTAGCCAAGGTGCCACAAGACTGATCTCACCCCCACGACAGCCTCGCTTCGATGACGACAGCCATCAACAGGTGACAGCAGCCAACCCTCATCTTAGCCTGAATTCTTCATATATTGCCCAGCAGGAAGGTGGAGGTTGACACAGCCTAGCCTGCCAGCGATGGGACGATCGGTATTTCCAGCGGCTCCTTCAATCAATCTGGAGGCCATTGCGACAATCAAAATGCGACGCTCAACTTCACCAAGCATATCACGTTTCCAAAGTTGGCGCCACCTGCAGCATTTCCGATTGTACATCTCACGTACCCTCTTCGTGGTCTCGACAAACATTGCAACCAGAATCATCACACCACCGTTATATCGCTTGGTGGAACTTACAATATGTCGAGTATACTACCAAGCCCACGATCCATCTGTCATTGGTCAGACTGGAGACGTGCTCGAGGAGCATTGCAAGCTTGAAATTGTCCAGGAGAAGCTGGCTTGTTTGATGGGAATTCTTGAAACGATGAAAATCATTTGTGGTAAGGAGCAACAGAAAGGATTTTGCTTATTTGCTGACGATCTTCTGCACCTGATCAGTTATCCTGGTAACGATTCCATTCGGACTGCTGTCTGACAAATATGGGCGGAAATTTATCCTGACTTTGAATATCGTGGCAACTATTTTGTATTTTGGATGGATCATGATTGTCGGTGAGTAGCACCTCGCACTGAAATTCTTGCGATCTATCTTACTTGAAATTCTCTAGGATATTGCTTCAACGCAATAAGAGTCGAATTCGTAATCTTGTCCGGTTTCGCGTTCATCATCGGTGGGGGTGATAGCGTTGCCTTTGCAAGTCTGTTCGCAGTTGTTGCGGATGTTGTGCTTGATGAAACCCAAAGGTTCCGCTTCTTCTTAATCTCATCAACAAGGCATGTGTCATCTAATGCCAAGCAGAACCACAATATTTGCACACCTCAACGCCGCAAATTATATCACTATGCTTTTGAGCTCTTCCGCTGCATCGGGGGCAATGATGGTCAATCTGTGGCTTCCAATGTGGCTGGGTATATTCAGCCTCTTGGTAACCTTTCTAGCTATCTACTTGCTTCCTGCGACTGTAGAGGGTGCAGGACGCAAAGCAAACTCGGCTGTGAACAACGAAGCGGCAACCCTTTTGCCAAGGACAAATGTCAGCTTGATCGATGAGGAACCAGAACTTGAATCCGAAGACACTGTCGTGTTCAAATCACTTTACACTAGCATTTTAATTCAGGTCGGGCATCAAATAAAAACGGCGATAAGAAGCTTCATGGAACTCCTCAGCTCACCCATAAATTTCAAGCTCTGTCTTGCTGTTTTTCTTGTCACGACGCTGGGCAAGGAGAGCATGGACATATTACTGCTTTATATATCCAAGAGATATCATCTGACGATTGCAAAGGCTTGTACTTACCTATATCTTCAATGACCAAAAGCTGATGTTCCTTTAGGCGGCGCTATTATTTTCCGTGAAAGCAGCAGTGAGTATACTGCTTTACACGGTGATTGTCCCCTTCGCTATTAAATATCTCTCCACTCGGACGCATTCGGTGAAGGGAAACCTGTACTGCGCAAGAATCTGTATCCTGCTTCTTTGCACTGGCTCAGCAACCATTGCTCTATCGCCTACAATTCCGTGGCTTATATTGGGTATGTGGAGAATTCTTCGCGTCTGTCTGATAGCAGAGTCTCGCTGACGAACTAGCATTGATCCTATACACAACAGGTTCAGCTCTTTTTCTCTTCATGCTTGCTCTTGTTAGATCGACTTTTCCTGTAGTCCAGGTTTTCCCACACTCTTCGTTTTCTCCAGCCAACACAAGTCAACAAAATGCACATTTATACAGTATTATTGGCTTAATGGAATCGTTCGGATCTGTTTTTGGAAAGCCGATAATCACGATCGCATGGGTATACGGTATAAAGATAGGTGGCATGGGTCTAGGATTGCCGTTCTACGCCAGTGCCGTGAGTACAATCCAACCATGGATTATGTGCACGTATTCTGGCTAGACGCTAACATACTTCTCAGATTGCATACCTTATTGTCTCAGTAATACTTTGGAGCATTGATATATAGAGGCACAAAGATATGGGTTACGGGATATGCTATAAATGATGGATAGAAGTGTATACCTAGGTAGGTATCTAATTGTGATAAAAACCTAAGTGCTCCAGCATGAACTCCACAATCTAAGAATTCTTTCCCTCATAATAGTATGAGGCATCCTGTCCCCTAGAGTTAGATCCCTTCCGGCGATTGCTTTGATAGGCCACAAAGATTGATCAAGAATGGAAGTTGCCAGTTCACCTTCATATCATGCTATCTTTTGGTGCAGTATCCGGCCCATCCTGCGAATCTTCCATGAGCTGAGCAGGTACCTTTCTCTTCGGGAAGGTAGCTTCGAAAGCACTCATGAAGTGAATGATCAATCCATCGTCGTCCCTCTTGGCTAACACTGATAACCCAAACGGCTTGCCATTGTAATCCAGGTAGCCTAGAGGCATCGTCCCAATGGGAAAGCCTAGGTTACATTAAAATCTCTTACGGCGATACCAGCAGAACGTCTTACCGGACGCAGAAGCGAGGGAACAGATCCTCGAGTCTGTTGGCACAACCACGAGATCGAAATCAGCCCTCTCAAAAGCATCTTTCAGACTCGCAGTGAATTTTTTGAGGTGTGCTTTTACTGCAAGATATAGTTCCTGGGGGGGTACACTGTCTTGAGCAGCTATCAGGCGAGACTGACTAGGGTATTCTAGAGATCTTAGACGTGCATCAAAATTGATGTTTTACAGCGTACATACCCTTTGGAAGTTCAAGATCGCGGTGCGCCTCGTTCCATGCAATGAGTTCTTTGAGACTGCGTACTTCCGAGACTTTGAGGCCCTCCAGATAGGAATTAACCAAAGGACCATACTCGTACTCTATAACCTCGTTAGAAGCGGACTGAAAGAATGGGGAGATGCAGACTGATGGTGTTAAAGAAGCTGGATTGGCCATCAAGGTCAATTTCATCAGGGAGCGGGATTGATGCCGGGTATACGGCTTTGGCAGCAGTCTCCTTGATTTTCGACATCGCGTCGAGATAGACCCGTTTCTTGAAGAAAGTCAGTATTCAAAGTGCGACAAGTTGGAATGGGGTTGGGGGGGTACCATCTGTTCTCTTGATCGACCGACGGGTGCAGCGTATCCTTCTGGAAATCGCCAGATATCAGGATCGACGAAGCCTAGTTTCAAACCCTTAAATGACCCTGTTAGATATGCCGGGTAGGCTGACGAGTTACTCTCGACTAGTACGTCCAGGAGGTTTGCTAAGTCCGAAGACGACTTTGCCATACAGCCAATGACATCAAAGCTGCTAGACAATTTCCAGACACCATCCAAGGATATGATACCGTGCGTTGGCTTCAAGGCGAAAAGAGACGCTCGATTTGCCGGCTGGATAGTCGAGCCATCGGTTTCTGTCCCCAAAGCAAGTGGACTGTAACCTGCAGCAACTCCAACAGCCGAGCCCGTGGATGAACCTCCTGGCATCTTGTTGTGTTAATATTTGTAGTGCCCTGACAAAAAGAGAAGAAAAAAAGAAAAAAGAGGTATAACAAACCGTTGGACCCAGGGGGCCTTGATCATGTCGAATAGGTCCGCGCACGTAGGCTGATTTCGTTTGACCACCAACTGCAGACCAACCAGTGGTAATGTTGTCTCCCCTTCACCTGTATCAGCATTTCTTCTTCTGGAATGTTTTCAAGTTTTTGCCTGCCTACTTCATCTGGCAGAATTCCTGGGCACCATGTTAGTAGAAAATTCTGCCTAGAAGAGTTGTACGCACGGTAAGATTGGCTTTGCCAAGAATGATAACGCCAGCTTTTCGCAGCTATATAGATTAGAAATGAGTTGTGAAGCATATCCTGAGAGTAGCACACCTTCTCAATAACGCGGGCATCTACATTCACCATAGAGGCAAGCAATGCATAGGAGCCGCAAGAAGTCTTCATCCCTAGATCGGGGTGTGTTGCAATAGCATCCTGGCTAGGTCAATATGGGACAGTTGATGGGCCGCTCTCGTGGCATTTCTTACTTTCACAATGATTGTAATGCCATGTAGAGGGCCTCGAATCTTGCCTGTGGCTCGTTCTTCATCGAGTTCGGCAGCCAACTGAAGAATTTCTCTCTCAGATGGTGTTGAAATAATAGCATGTAAGTTCACTCCCTTGTGGTCATGCTTTCGAATCTGCTCAAGTTGGGCTTGTACAAGTTGCACACTCGTGAACTTTTTTTGAACAAGACATGACTGTAATTCTGACGCATCCATAGAGAGTAAATCTACTGTGGATGGGACCTTCTGATAGCTTGCCGCGGAACCCATTTCTGAAATCGACATGAAGGATCCGGGGCAGAAAAGATGTGTTTGGTGGTGAGGCTCAACGGCTGCCAGTGGGCGTTGCAAAAGAGTGGCTACAGAGCGGCAATGCAGAATAGAGATAAGCCAGGCGTGACGGAATGCTAGCATGGTCCTCAAAAGACACCGTGACGATAGACTGAAAATCCTCGTTGGGGACGGTTAGGACGCGATGCGATATGGAAGAGGAATAGAATGGAGAGAATTGGTGGTGGTGGTGGTGGTGGTGGTGGTCAGCGTTTGCTTGGCGACATTCAATAATGGTAGGTTAGGCAGCTGCAGCCCAGTACTTACTTACCTACCAGCCTACTTACATGAGGTGGCGGGTGGAAGCGTGGGCTAGGCTGACGAGCATGGCATTCCCAGCCTATTACAACCCAACTTGAGAGACTATCGCTCGATCCTACCATCTTGCCAAACGGGAAGTCAACATGTCACAAGCTACCGGCGGTGTCTAATCCAAACTTCTTCGGTCGAGTCACTGAGATTAAGCAGATTGAAAGCCTGCTCAAAATAGATCAAGAGCCATTTCCTTCTGGATTTCCATCCGTAGTACTGCATGGTCTCGCCGGCATGGGGAAAAGCCAGATCAGTCTTGAATTCGCATATAAACACACTGACAAGTTTCCGGTCATCCTGTGGTTTAATAGCGAGACAGAGATTTCAATGCAAGCCAGCTTCAGCTCTGCAGCTGTAGACTGGCTAAGATTGTCCGATGCAGTCCCGAATCAAGATCTTGAAAACCGGGTCGTCCTCTTGAAATGGCTTCAGGAAACGGGTTAGTAAATGATTGATTGCGCGTTATTGAAATGAATTGACCAGAAATCAGAAATTAACTGCCTACTGATCTACGACAACCTCGAGAACAACGAGATACTGAATCGTTATCTCCCAGTCCTGCCTAAGAAAATTGCACTTATCATCACCTCCCGAAAGCGCATTTTCAACTGGAATCGAGGGGCACTGGAGATCACCGAGTTCTCACCTAACACAAGCGTGAAATTTATTTCCCATCTTCTGAAAGATCGCGTCTTGAACGAAATAGATCTCGATGCTGCATTGAAGCTCTCCACGCACCTCCAAGGGCACCCTTTAGCTATCAACCAGATGATAGCACTCATGGACAACAAACGATGGTCCTTTACCAAATTTCTGCGCAAATTCGAGTCTTCCCGCCCCAAATTGCTGAAAGATATCCGAACAGAGTGGTCTCATGGAGGATACAGTCATCTTCTTGGCAACCTCTTCTCGATGTCATTTCAAGAGCTAATGCCTGATTCCCGTCATCTACTTGGAGTTTTGTCTTTCATCTCAGCGGATATCATACCACAAAACCTTTTCATGGTACGCGAGGATTTTGAATTGCCCGACAGACTCCAATTCTGTCAAGACGAGGACTCGTAAGAGCAAGATATCCCCATGCATTTACACAGGGACTGAGTATAACCTATAGTCTCGATGATGTTGTGAAGACATTAATCGATTTTGCCCTAATAAAAATCGACCCTGCTGATGACACAATCAATATTCACCGTTTGGTGCAAGACGAGTTCAAGGGTCAACTCGGCAAGTCTGACCACCAAGAGACTTTCGATGCGGCATCTCTACTTTTATATGACGCATTCCCCAAGCAAGTCAACGGGGCGCTGTTCAATGATCGTATGCCTGTTTGTGCCCGATACATTCAGCATGTCTTCTGTCTCCGGGACAACTTAGAGACCGTCATGAACGAGGACAAGCGCTTGAAGCGGTCTCCTACCATTGTTCCATCACCCGAGTATGTTAAGTTGATGACGAATGCAGCTTGGTATTGCGTTGAACGTCAAGATCATGCTGAGCTTGAGACTGTTCTCGAGAACTCTTTCCAGGCCATGGAACTCAACAAGATGAAGGACACAGAGCCTCTGATATGGGCTCATCTATGCAATTCGGCAGGTCGCCTGTGGGGACAACGCGGTTATTTTGCAAAAGGTGAAATATACTTCAACGAATGCCTCCAAATTCGTCGAATGGAGCTTAGAAGAGGGGATGAAAATATTGCGGGGGTCTTAAGCAACCTTGGTAACCTGTACCTATCAATGGCAAACTATGAGAAAGCACTCGACTTTCAGAAGCAATCTCTTGACTTTGGGGTGGTTGGAGATCAAAATCTTATCTCGAAGCCTGGCCAGTCAATCATCAAAGCAAATACCGCACGTGTGTTGACAGATATGGGTCGAACAGAGGAGGCAAGTGTCGCGTTCAACGAGAGTGATGCTTTGATACCGGACAATGACTCTCCATAGTAAGGCTGCTTTTCGTCAGTTCTGGATCTCCCCGTGCTAACAAGAGTCTAGTCGCAGATTCTACAAGTGTAGACTACTTCTTAAACAAGGGAGGCCGAAAGATGCCAAAGAAAGCCTCAAAATATGTCAAGGTGATATTATAGCCGGAGAAGGGCCAGGTTCGGTCCTTTTGGCTGCTTGTGCCTACAGATTAGGCTGTATAGCCTTGAGCGAGTGCAATTACAAAGAGGCAATGTGTTTATTCCCTGCCTATACGATTTGCAGCTTCAATACTAATGATAGACAAGATCATACTTTGGTAGGTCTCGTGCTATAATCGAGCGACGCCAAGCACCGGACTGCACAAAAGCCCGAGTATTATACGCACTCTGGAAGGCCAGAAGTCTAGCTGGATTTGAGAACGACGAACAAAAGAATGAGTTTGAAGAGATTTTGAAACAAGCTCAAAAGTTACGGAAGCAATTGTCTGGCAAGGGCGAAGATGAGAACGATAGTGAGGAAGCGTATGACCTACTTGTTGAATGCCAGTTACGTTGATGAACAGCAACTTTTTCGTTTAGTGAGGCGCGTCTGTTCCATAAATCTGGTTGCCTTTGTAGCTAGTTTTGGCCCGTTCAAGATTCCCTTCGGGTCTATACGTCGTATGTCCCCCCTCCCAAATACCCTTTTTCGTACGTCGTTGTATGTGCGGCACCTCAGCAGGATGTGTGGTCCACGGTTTGTCGTCCTTCGCCGCAGTCGAATCCGGGGTCATCGACTTCCGGCACCCTTCTCTTTCATAAGAAGTCTCTTGATCCAATCTTCTCGGTGCGCATCTGGATGAGCAGAGCACTCTGCAACTTATTTAGGCCATGGTATAGTTGCAGAGCTTTGTGTCATAGCTGTGGGGTGTACTTGAACGTGGTTCTTCCCCTTGATTTTGTCCTCCAGCTGCTTATCCATCCAGCTCCTGTCTGCCTCATGAGCCAGGTTTTCAAGGTTGCTTGCAAGTGGTATGTCCTTGTTTATATGACGTTCTCGTTCCCCGGGCCAGCTCCTGCCTCTTGTTTAGCTGCTCTCTTGGCTGCTCTATCCGCTACTTTGTTTCCTCGGATGCCGGTATGGGCTGGGACCCACCTTAGCTCGACTTGTATCCCCCGCTCGTTTTGGAGTTTGTTTATGAGTTTTATCGCGTCAGCTACGACTTACGCACCTGATCTACTTGTAGGGTTTTGAAATGTCCGGATAGCTGCTTCGTTGTCTGTGAAGATGATCAGCCTGTCTCTCTTGTCTCTTCTCTCTGCGTCTTCATCTGCAATTTGAAGGGCCAACCTGATGCCCTGTATTCTGTCTGAGGAGATAATTCTGCTAATAGTCTCGACACTCGTCTTCCAGATCTGATGTTTAACAGGTGTAACGGCTATTCCTTGTTAAGATTAGTTAGGAAATAATATAATTAAGTATACACAAAGTCGTATTAGTTTATTAGTTAATTATTCAATTATATAATAAATATAATATAATATCGTAATAACTAGATATAAACTTTTTATCTAATATATAAGCTATTATTACTAAGTATATTATTTAATATACTCTTATATATATATATATATAAGTTCGTTTTATTTTAATATTAAAGTTATTTAAAGCTTTAATTTCTTATACTAAGCCTTATTAACTCTTATATCTAATATATAACTAAAGGTTCTTATATCTTTTTATATAAAAGGAATTTAATAATCTTATATTTATATATTAGTATTTTATTATTATAACTTTTATATTATAATATAAGAATACTTATTATTCTTTTATTTCTTAGAATAAGAAATAAAATAAAAAGAAATTTAAGATATATATAATAAGAAAGAAAGCTAGATAAATTTTATACTAGTTAAGCGACTTTTAATTAATTCTTTTAGTATATATTTTAGTTAATTAATATTTTATCTTCTAATTAATTAGAATTTTAGCTTTTAATTAGCTAGTGTTTTAGCTTTTAGTTAACTAAAATTTCTTAAATCTTACTTTTTAGCTAATTATTTTCTTTTATATTCTAAGGTTTTTAAGTAATTAATTTTATTATAATTCTAATAATAATTAGCTTTAAGTTTATAGTTTTTTATTATAAGAATATTAAATAAAGTCTTTTTTATTAGCTAAAATATAATATTATTTTTTCTTTTTTATTATATTTTTATTATCTTAATATTTATTAATATAATTATCTTATAATTATATATATAAATAATATATATATAAATAATATATATATAATTATAAATATATATTAATACTTAGTTATTTTATTTATAAATACGATAACTTATATAATATATTATTTATATAAAATACTAAGATTTAATCGAATATTTATAACTTAAGAAATATAAATAAAAATAAGTAATTCTTTTAATATTAGTAATTTTTTTCTTTTTTAAAAAATATTAAATTAGATTATATCTTATATAAATTATTTTATATAAGTATAATATTATAAATAATTAATACTAAGAAAATATAAGTAATTAAGAAACTAAAAATAAAAACTTATAAATATTAAACTTATAAGTATAAGAAATATAAATAAGAAAATACTTAATATAAAAAAGAAATCTATAAAATAAATATAAGAAATATATTATATAATATTAATAAGTCGCGTACTAGGGTTCTAGAGATTTCTTTTATAATAATTCTAGTAACTCGAGTAAATTATTAATTTTAACTTTTAATAAATAAAGCAAATAATTATATAAATTAATATTTAGTAATTACTATAAATTATCTTAAAAGTCGAGTAAATTACTTTATATTAAATAAATTATTACTTAAATAATTACTTAGCTTTTTTATAATTATAAATACTTAGAATTTTTTTATTTTACTTTTTTTTTCTTTTTCTTATTAATAACTAAATTTTATTTCTTTGTTTTTTATATTTATAACTAATTATTTATTTTTCTTCTTTTTCTTCTTTTTTTTTATATATATATTACTTTTATATTTTATTCTTTTATCTTAAGTATATTTTAGATTACTAATATTAATCTTATAAAAAATATAATAATTAATCTTAATTTTCTTAAAATATTAGGATTCGAAAATTTTAATAAGTTTATCTTAGAAACGTAAGATTATATATTTAATATATATAATAAAAAAATAATTTAAATTTATTTTTAATACTTTTAATAACTTATTATTTATTATATTATTATTATTTATTATTTACTTAAATTTAACCGCGTCTTTTAATAATATTATTTTTATAATAAATTATATAAAAATATTATATTTATTAAGCCTAATAGATATAATCTAGTTAATATATACTAGGTATATTAATTAGACTTATTTTTAATAACTTTTTAGTTTATTTATTTAAGTATTATAAAAAGTAAAAAAATTAGTTAATAATTATTATTATAATATATATAAACTTAATAATTATTATAAGCTTTACTTTTTATCTTATAATTTATACGAAATTAAAATTAGTAGAAAAGCTTATAATAAATATCTAATAAGTTAATTTAATTAATAATATAAGTATTATAAGTTTATTCCCTTAAATAAATCTTATATATTATATAATTAATTAATATTAGGTAATAATATTTTTCTTATTAGATTTATAAGTTATAATAAATTTATATAATATTTTTTACTAAGATTATTAATATACTAGTATTATCTAATATAATATATATTATATAATAAAAGTAAAGTTAATTTAAGTAATTAAAAAAGCGTAAAAAATATAATTTATATTATTTAATTAAAAGAAGCGAGAGATTATAAGAAAGAATATATTTATATAAGAATAATACTTATTACTAAGTAAATTATCTTAGTTATTTTAATCTCTTATATAATAAATTATTTAATACTAGATTTTATAATATATCTTATAGTTTATTATACTTAGTATATATATTACTTTCTAGAAGTATAAGATTAATATATTATCCTTAAATAAATAAATAATATAAGCTAAATAATTATATTACGCGTAATTATTTATTAATCGAATTATTAGATCGAGTTTATAAATCGAAAATTTCTTTATATTATTTTTAGTTCTTTTAATTTAGCTAATATTAGAAGCGACTTAATTATTATTTTATAGATTAAAGATTTTATTTATAAAATTCTTATTTTATAACTTCTTTTTTTTTCTTTCTTATAACTTTAACTTTAATTTTAATTATAATATTATTAAGCTTAAGTATTTCTTTTATCTTTTTTTTTTTTTTCTTATTATTTATTCTTTTTAATAAGTAAATTAAAGATATCTTATATAACTTATAAGATAAAAGTAAAAAATTTATTAAAAATACGTAAAATAAAAGAAACTTTTATAAGATTTTTTTTTTATTTTTTTTTTTTTCTTAATATATAAATAATCTTTTATATTTTATATTAATTACTTATTATTTTATAAGTTATAGATATTTATAATTCTTCTTAAGCTAAAGATATATTTATTAATAAACTTATATAACCTATTATAATATTTCTTATTATTAATATTAAGTTAACTAATATATCTTTTATTTCTTATATAATTTATTCTTTTATGTTTTTTTCTTTTATTTAGCTTACTTCTAATAAGTATTTTTACTTTAATATAATATCCTAGGGATTTTAATTAACTTAAAGTAATTTTTATTAATTTATAATTAATAATTTTTATTTTAAGCGTATATTTATTATATATAAGAAATTCTAATATAACTTTTTAGCTCTTAAGAATAAATTTAAATAATTAGCTAATAAAACTAATAACTTTAATTATAAGAAGCTTTTTATTTTAGAGGATTTATTTTTCTCTTATAAATATTTTTATTTAATATTTATTTTATTATTAATTATAATCTAATTATTTTATATAATAAATACGATCGTATAAATTAGCTTATATTTACTTATACTTATAAGAGTAATACTTTTAAGCTTCTTAAGGGTTTAGATAATATTATTTTCTTTTATTTAAATAATTTATCTAATAATAATAATAATAATATCTTTAATTAATATATTATTAAATATAAATATTACTTTTATAAGTATTATATTTATTAAAAGAAGAATTTTAATTAGCTTTCTAGATACTAGAAGCTTAATATTAAAAACCTTAGTCTAAAGTCTCTTAGTAAAATCTTTTAGATTACTAAAAATAAACGCTTAATTTTTTATTTTAGTTACTTAAAAAGTATTTTAAGTAATAAAAATAATAATTATTATTTTAAGATTATTAGTAGAAGTAAATATTACTTATTATATTTATCTAAATATATTTATATCTTAATTTCTAATCTAGTTTTATCTTTTATTAAGCGTTTTATTATTATTTTTTAAGAAAAAGTTATTTTTTTTTCTAAGATATATTCTTATATTTCCCTAAGTAAAAATTTTATTAATTTATTATTCTTAGGATCTAGAGAAATATTACTTAGTTATTTATTAAGCTCTAAAATTAAATATTAATTATAATAAGTTAAAATAAATTAAAGGAATTTATAGTTATAAGTATAACTTTAGGTTTATTAGTCTTAGTAAGTAAAATAAAATAAAAACTTATCTTATAAAAATAACTAATAATATAATTAATATTTTACTTAGTTAAAAGCTTAGTTTATTTTTATTTAATTATTTATATAAATATAAGCTTAATAACTTATAAGTATTACTTAGGAATATTTCTTATTATAACTTTAATAATTATTATTATACTTTAAAACGTTTTACTTAAATAAAAGAAATTTATAAATAAAAATATAAATAAAAGTAAAAAAAAATTTATTTTTTAAAATTACTTTTTTATCTTATTATAAGTATCTTATATATTAAGTAAAACTCGAAAATATTTAAACTTATATTAAGAGAGATTTTTTATAAGATTATTAACTAATATATTATTTATAAGAATATAAGATATTTTAAAAATATTTTTATTACGTTTTTAATATAATTATATATTCTAAATATTTATATATTTTAGCTTAGTTATAATTCTTATATTTTCTCTAATAATTAAAGAAATCGTTTATTAGTTATTATAAAAGATTATTTATAGTTTTTTAATCTTTAGATTTAATTTTTTAAAAAACTTCTAAAAAGCTATAATTTCTTTTATTATAAACTTAATACCCTAAAGTTTAGCTTTTATAATTAATATAAATACGTTTAATTAATATATTATTCTCTAAGTAATTAAATTACTAAATAAAAAGATTATATAATTATACGAAAAATATTATATTTTTATATTATTTATAAAAGATATATCTAATATAATTAATATCTAGATTTTATTAAACTTATAATTAAATTATATTACTAGGAAATATATTCTAAAAAGATACTTAATTATTTAATTTATAATTATAAGATATTTCGCGCTCGAATTAATTAAAAAATAAAAAAGCTAAAAAGTTATAAAAGTTACGTTTAATCTAATTATAATTATAATATATAATATTAAGTTTATTTTTTCTTAGTATTTCTTAACTTAAGCTTTAAAGATTTATCTTATATTTTTTATAAATTTTATTATTAGTAATAAAATACTTAAGTATTTTTTATTTATTAAATTAAATCTAATAATAACTTTTTTAATATATATATTATAAATTAATTATATCTTTTTTTAAGCTTAATTTCTAATAATATATATTCCTAAGAATTATTTTATATTTCTAAGGTTTTTAAGCTTATATATTTTATTAAGTTTATAAATAATCTCTTAGGCTTTAGTTTTATTACTCTTATAATATAATACTTATATATTATTAATATAAAATATAACTAAGATTTTAGATTTTAGGCTTATATAAATATATAAATTTTTCTTATATATAATTAAATTTAGCTTTTTTAAAGTAACTAAGAATTTATAAAATTATAAAATAAAAAAATCTCTTAAGTTATATAATACTCGATTAATTTTTATATATATTCCTAGTATTTTAAATTTATTAGATAATAAGTAAATAACTAAAATTTCACTTTTTTCTCTTAAGATATTAATAAATATATTAATTATATTAAATTATTTAGATTTAAGGTTAAAATATATTATAATTATTATTATTACTTAAAATAATTATAATATAAAAGTAATTATATAAGTTAATATAATCGATTTATTATCTTATAAATTACCTTAAACTATAATTTATAATTAATATTAGATTATTATTCTAGATAAGTTTAATTTATATATAAATACTTATTTTAGAGGAATTAGTTTAATTTTTATTTCTAAGATTTTAATTACTTACTAATAGTTTTTATTCTCTAGGTTTTAAAGTTTTAATCTTATATTATCTCTAAAATAAATATTAAGTAAATAATTTATTAGATTCTTTTAATATTTCGATACTTTTAGTATATTATTTTAATAAACGCTTAAAAGTTTACTTAAAAGACCGCTTATTTATATACTTACTCTTAAGACTTTTATTTATAATATTATAATAATTATTATATATATTATTTTAAAATAATCTTTATTTTATTCTATTAATTAATTAAGCTAATAAGTATAATAAAAGTTATTAAGTAT
Source organism: Pseudofabraea citricarpa (assembly GCA_029641185.1). Taxonomy (NCBI): domain Eukaryota; kingdom Fungi; phylum Ascomycota; class Leotiomycetes; order Helotiales; family Dermateaceae; genus Pseudofabraea; species Pseudofabraea citricarpa. The sequence continues at coordinate 357,235 of JAPWGK010000004.1, forward strand.
ATTAATATATTAATATTTAGCTTAACTTATTATTTCTTTAAGTCGCTTACCTTTTATTTTTATAAAAAAATATATTATATTTCTTTTATTTTCCCTAGAGCTCTTATAATTTTTATCTTAGAGTCTTTTATTAGATTATATTATTAGATTAAATTTCTTATACTTATACTTATACTTTAATTCTAAGAGCTAAGCTAAGGCTTTTCTTTTAGGTTTTTTCTAAGAAAGCTTTTATTAATTTATTACTTAGTTATATAATCCCTTTTATTATATAATTATCTAAGATATTATTCTTCTTAGTAATAAATTACTTAAGTTAACTTTTATTATTTTATTATTATTTTTATTCTCTAAAGTTAATATATTTTTAGGTTTAAGAATATTATTAAAAGATAAAAGTCCTAAAAGTTAATTAAGTAAATTATTCTTTTATTATTTTATAATTACTAAAAGCACTAATATAATTTCTTATATTAGCTTTTTAGCTTTTACTTAAAACTTAATCTTTTAAGAGGCTAAGATATTACTTTCTAGATTAATAAAAGTATTATTATTTTTTTTAATAAGTTTTTTATTTTACTTAATTATAAGACTTATATCTTTTTATCTAATTAAATTACTAAGTATTAATCTAATATCTTAAATCTTAGGTTCCTTAATTTTAATTATATTTATTATTATTCTAGTAATTATAAGTAATTAGCTTTTCTTTTATTTTTTATTTAAGTTATATTTAATATTTATATTAAATCTAATATTTCTAGTAATAATAATTTTATTAAATATAAGAACTTATATTTTATAAATATTAGATATAATATATCTTACTAAAATATCTAATATAAACTTATAATTTAATTTTAAAAGCTTTTATTAAGCTTTTAGTTTCTTATTTTTTAATTAATAAATATATCTAATAATCGTATATATAAATCTTATCTTAATTAAGTTAAAGATTTATTATTAAGTTAATAATTTACTTAAGATTATATTATTAAAAATATAAGTAAAACTAAAAGTTAAATATTTTATTTAAGGTTTTTATATTATTAGCTTAAAATAAGCTAATATTATATAAGAAGATTCTTATAAATATAATTTCTAGTTATAAGTTTACTAAAAGATTTATATTTTCTTTTATTCTTATAAATCTTATAATTACTTTTTATTTAGCTTATTTTACTTTATTATTTATCTTATATATATATATTAAAAAAAGCTTAAAATTAATATTTATTTCTTTTATCTAATACTAGTAATAAATAATACTTTTAATTATAATTATAAATATATTATTATTTTATTTAATTTTATAGATTAAAAGCTTATATTAAGTTTTTATTTAACTCTTAAAACTCTTAAAAGAATAATATATCTTCTTATAAGTCTTTTATTTTAGTATAAAACTAAAAAGTTTCTTATTATATTTATTTTTAATTATAAGTAACTAAAAGAAGCTATTATATTTATATTTAAAATCGAATAAGTTTTAATTAACTTTCTAGAAAAATTAAAATAATTTTCTTTTTAGTAGTTATTTTAATATTTTTTAGTTAATATAAATTATAAAATAATACTTATATTTTACTTATTTTATCTTACTTATTTTTATATTATAAATTAATTTAATAAATATACTTAGAGTTATTAAATTAAGATATTTTATTTTATTATATTAAAATTATTTAGAATTTAACCTTAGATATAAGAATCTTTTTTAATTCTTAAGCTTTAGTTTTATTTTTTATTTAATTATAAGGAATATAAGAATCCTAGTAATATTTAAAGAAATATTTATAAGAAATTTTAAAATAAAGAAAAATAACTTATATTCTAAGAATATAATATTAAATAAAAGTTTTAATTTTTTAATATATATATTCTTTTTTTTATTCTTATATTTTAATAAGTTATTAAATCTCTAGTATTAGATTTTAATTTTCTTAAGAAAAATCTCTAATATTATATTAATATTAAATCTTTTAATTACTTTAATATTATAAAATATTAAATTTATTATTTCTTTTTTATTTATTTTATCTAATATATTTTTTATAATCCTAATATTATAAAATAAAATTAATAAACGTAAAATTCTTATATTTATTATATTATTTAGATTTACTTTAACTAATAAGCTTAAAACTAAAAGTTTCTTATTATTTATTAAGTAAATAACTTTATAATTATTAATAAACGTATTATTAGATAATAAATAACTTAAAAAATCTATAATTATATAAATATTTATACTTAATTATTAGATTATAAGCTTTAGGTCTAAGATTATTATATTTATAAGTCTTAAGTATTTACTAGTAAAACTTCTAGAAATTTTTTTTTTTTTTTAAGATAAATCCCTAAAATTTAAGATCTTTTAATTTTTCTTAGTAAACTTATTATATATTAAACCTTAGTTTTTATTTTATAAATAATCTTAGATTATATAATATTTTTCTTTAGAAGAAAGATTTCTAAGATTTTTTCTTAAACTTTTTATAAGAGTATATTTAAGAAATAAATATATTAAAAGTTTCTAGAAATACTTTTTATTTTTTTTATTTTAATAAAAATAAAATTACTTTTATTTTTATTAAGTCGAGCTAATATATTAGTTTCTAGTATTATTCGATTTTCTCTTAAAAATAATAAAAATTATTATTTTCTTAATTATAAATCGAATTAAATTTTTATATATTAAAACAAAAAATTAATTTTCGTATTACTTAAATATTTTATCTAAGAGTTTATTTAATAAGCTTATTTATTTTAATATATTTTATTAGTTAAAGTCTTTCTTATTCTAAAGTTATTTTTATAGATATTATTATAAGAAACTTTTTAGTTATAAGTAAGCTTTATATTTCTAATATATTATATACCTAAGCTTATTAGAGTATTTTAAGTTATTTCTAATATTATTATATAAGATTTATATTTTTTTTTTTTTTTACTTAAGTATAATATTATATTTTTAGTAGATAATAATTAATATATTATTATTAGTAAATATAAGTTATAATTTTAGTAATTAAATAATTATTTATAAGCTTAGATTTTCTTTTTCTTTAATTATTATATTAATTAAAGTTAAGATTAAGAGAGAAATTATTTATTTAATCTATTACTTAAGGATATAATATTTAATTATATTATATAACTAGCTCGCTTATTTTATAATATAAATCCTTAGCTAAGTATTAAGCTTATATTATATATTATTATATATAATTATAATATCTTATAATAAGTTAAACTTTAGTTTAGAAAGCTTATTAATTATTATTTAATCTAAGTATAATTATTAATTAAGTATTATTTTCTTATTAATAAGCTTATTAATAATTAATACTTATATAAGAGAATTAATATTTATACTTTTTATATTTATAATATTTAGGTTTATAAGCTCTTAGATATATCTTATATAAGCTTAGTAATAAAATTAAAGGAATTAGTTAGGTTATAAGTTATAATCTTTTAAAAAGATTTTCTTAGCTTTTTATTAGTTTATTTTAGAGGTTATAATAATAATAATAGATTTTAAACTTAAGAATAATTATTCTTTAGTTCTCTTATAATTTAAATATAATTTTAAGAAGCTTTAATTATAAGCTAATATTATAAATAAAAATAAAACAAAGCTTAGAATTAATATTATATAAATAATAATTAATAATTATATAATTATTTATTATAGATTATCTAAAGAATAAAAGATTAACTTAGGAAGAACGTAATTTTATACTAACTAATTAATACTAAGAGATTATACGGGTAATATAACTTATATAATAGCTAAGATATAATTTAGATTATAATATATCTCTTAGTTAGTTTTAATTAATCTTAAGAGCGTGCGCTCTTATTAGTTATAATCGTATATTACTTATATTACTAAAACGTCTCGTATTACTTATTATAATCCCGCGTACGCTATTACCTAATCAGGCTAGCCTAGCCTACTAGATTATTAATCTTTTAACCTACTAGAGAACCTCGCTTATAAATCCTTATATTTTCTATTAATTTCTTTTCTTTTTTTCTTTTTATAATAACTCTCTTATACGCGCTTTAACTTAAGATTATTTTCTTATCTTACTTTTATTCTTTTTTTTTTCGATCTTTTAATTTAATTATAAAAGATCTTAATTATAATAGCTCCTAAGACTCTTATTAAGATTACTTATAATATAAATATAACTTATACGCGTATTATTTAATTCTAATATTATAAAATTACTTACGTTCTTATAAAAATAAGTTTAATATTATACTCTTTTATTACTAAATAATTATAATCTAATTACTCTAGCGTTTTAAGGATATTCTTACTAATAAGGATTTTATTAATAATAAGATTAATAGTCTTTAGTAAGATACTCCTAAGCTTAAGTTTAAATATTATTATTCTAGTATTTTCCTTACGTTTTTTAATCCTAAGTTCTTATATTTAGAGGACTTTTCTTTTACTAAGAAACCTAAGCGAGTTAAAAAGACTTTAATCTTTTTTTTAGTATCTAGTATCTTAAGTAAGAATATTCTTAATCTTAATATTCTTATTTCCTTTAGTATATTTATTATTTATATTATATAAGATAATCTTAATTAAGCTATAAATAATTATATTTATAATAAAAAAGATTTAGATACTTTTATTTAGTTTTTTACTTTTACTTATTAATTAAGTTTTTATATTTATATTATTATTATTACTAAGAAAAAGCGTGCCTAGGAAGAAGAAAAACTTATTTATAAGAAGAAAGCTAAGTAAAAATATACTCGTATTACTAAGATTACTTATTATATATAAAAAGCTTATAATAAAAAGCTCGCTTATAAGTAGATAACTTATAAGTAATATAAGTATCGTAAAAAAACTTATAAGAAGACTTCTAATATTATTAAAATTCTTACTTCTAAGATCTAGAAAATTAATACTAAAATAAATCTTACTTATAATACTTTTACTTATTACTAGAAAAAAGAAACTTATAAGCGTTTTTATCTTAGTTATTTAAAAAATACCTTAGGTAATTCTTTTAATAATATTTATTATAATAATAAGAGTTCTAGTACTTATTACTAGAAATATTCTTTTAGATACTTTTACTAAGAAATTTCTTCTTTTATTTAGCTTTTTATTAATTTTTTTCTTATAAGAATTACTAATACTTAGGGTTTTAGTAAGCTAAAAGCTTAGGATTATACTAAGAAAGCGATTATTTATATAAGTATTATATTCCTCTTATACTTAATTATATACTAATATTACTTATAATAATTAGTATAACTTTATTATATTATTCGTATTACTCTAGAATTAATTAAGGTTAAGCCTAAGCTTAAGGTATCTTTTATTATTATTAGTTCTCTTATATTAGAGAAGTATACTAAGTTAAAAGAGTTTCTTAGTAAGATTATTAACTTAGTAGTTAACTAAAGCTAAAAAGAATTTTAGAGATAAGCTAGAAGCTTAGTAATTAGAGATATTACTTAGGAACGCTTCTTATTTTATATTAATAAAATAAGCTTATTATAAGCGCTTTTATATAAATAAAATATTATAATATAAATATATAAAAATATAAATAAAATAATCTAAAATAAATATAAACTTTATTAATATTTCTTAATTAAGTTTCTCGATTTTATCTTTTACGTCTTAGAGGTTTAATAAAATACAAAAAGCTTTAAACTTATATTATAAGAGATTCTTAGTTAAATTATTAGCTAATATATTTTTAGTTAAGATATAAGTTATATTAAAAGTATCTTTATTATACTCTTAATATAACTATATATTTTAGATATTTATATAATATAACTTAGTTATTATTTTTATATTCTTTCTTATAATTAATTTAATCGTTTATTAGTTATTATATAAAATTATCTAGGTATTACTAATATTAAGTTTAAGATTATAAAAGAATCTTTAAAAAGTTATAATTTCCTTAGTTATAAGTTTTATACCTCTTATTTTAGCCTTAGTAGTTAAGATTAATATTATCTTTTAATAAGTAGCTTATTATATAATAAGCTTATTAAATAAGAAAATAATATAATTATACGAAAAATATTACGTTTTAGTATTATTAGCGAAAGATATATCTAATACGATTAATAATTAGATCTTATCTAGCTTATAATTATACTTAATTATAAGAAAGCGTATATTAAATAAATATTTAATTATCTAATTAATTATAATTAAATACTTAGGGCTTAGGTTTTAGAGGAAGTTAAAAAGCTATAAAATAATAAAAGTAATATTTACGTATATAATAATTATAATATATAATATAAATCTTACTTTCTCTTAGTACTTTTTAATCTAAGTTAATATAATCTTTCTTATATATTTTATAAATTTTATTATTAGTAGAGGTATACTTAGGTATTTTTTATTTATAAGCTTAAATTTTCGTATAATTTTCTTAATATAAGTATTATATATTATCTAGATCTTTTTATACTTTTTGTTTTTAATTACTCTAATACTTAGGAATTATTAGATTTTATTAAGCGTATATAAGTTATACGTTAAGTTTAAATCTTTAATAATCTTTTAAGCGCGCTTTTTATTATTTTTATAAAATAAAACTTAGATATTATTTATATAAAATATAATAAAAATCTTTTATTATTTATTAAAGAAGATATATAAATCCTTTTTATATAAGATAAGACTTAAGCTTTTTAAGATAATAGAAAAATATATAAACTAAAACGCTAGAGAATCTCTTAAGCTATATAATACTCGATCGATTTTTATACTTTTACTAGGGATTTTAAATCCTTCTAAAAGATAATAAGCTATAAATATATTACTTATATCTTTCTTTATATTAATAAATATATTTATAATATTAAATTACTTAACCTTAAGATTAAATCGAGCGATTAAAGTTATTATAATATAAAAAGATTTAGCTACTAATATAATTATATATATTAAAATAATCGTTTTATTATCTTAAAGATTACCTTAGATAATAATTTTTACTTAATATCTAATAAGAAATCTAAATAAATCTAACTTATAACTAAATATTTATTTTAATAGAATTAAAGTATTCTTAGCTTTTAATATTTAGATTATCCTCTAATAATCTTTTACTTTAAGGTTTTTAAGCTTAAGTTTTACTTTTACTTAGAATTATATTCTAAGAGAATAATTTTTAAGATTATTTTATTTCTTTAGTATTAATAAAAATTTACTTATTCTAATATATAAAGTTATACTCGAGTAAGCTTATTTAATATACTTACTAGCTCTTAAGACTTTAGTTTATATTATTACTACGATTATAATATATATTATTTAATAATAAGTATTTTCTCTAGCTTCTAATAAATTAAACTAAAATATATTAAAAAAGTTTTTAAGTATATTAATACCTTAATATCTTATTTTATTTATTATTTCTTCGAGTTTTTTACTAATATTTATATTTCTTATAAATATAATAAAAACTCTTTTTCTAGTTTTATTACTAGAAGTATTATTATTACTCTTATTTTTATCTTAAAATCGCTTACTTAATCTTATAATAAGATTATAAACTTTTCTTTTATATTTTTTTCTAGGTTTCTTTATAATAAGCTTAGCTAAGTTACTAAGTTTTATTAAGCGTCCTATTACTTATAATAAGCTTTATATATTAGATAATAACTTTAGTTAAGTTATTTTCTTTTATCTTTAACTTATTACTTAGTTTACTAATAATAATTACTAGATAATTACCTAGGAGTATATTTCTTATATTAGTCTTATATTTATATTATTATTAATATTATAATTAATTATACTCTTATTTTTATCTTAAACGTACGAATCTTCGCTTATTATTACTAATATACTTTTAGTAAAAGAAATACTTCTTAGAGATAAGAGATTAATTTTTAGCTTTAAAATATCTTTTTATTACTTTATTATTTAGATTAATATAAATAACTTTTTAGAAGATAATCCTAGTATTTTTATAATCTTAGAATTTAAATCTAAGGTTTTAGATATCTTTTTATTTTTTAAAATAATTAGATTTATATTTATTAGCTTTACTAGTATTTTATTTTACTTATTAACTAAGTTTTTATTACTTAGGTTTATTATATTTTTAAGGATCGACCTAGCGTTCCGGATTTTATTATTTCTTATTTTAATCGCCTTAATAATATTTTAAATAATATTAAGTAATTAGCTTTTCGCTTACTCTTAAGTTAAAATATATAAAATATCCTTATTAAACGTAATATTCCTAGTAATAATTACTTAGTTAAGTACTAAAACTTATATTTAATAAATATTAGAAGTAATATATCTTATTAAATATTTAATATACTCTTATAATTATATTTTAAATACTTAATAATATTAATTAGCTTTTTTATCTTTTATTAATAAATATACTCGAGTATTATATATATAAATCTTATTCTAATTAAGTCTAAGATTATCTATTATATATATTATAATTATAAGATTATATTACCTAAAGTATTAGAGAAATTATAAGTCGAGTATTTAATTAAGTAAATAAAAATTATAATCTTATAAAAGGCTTATATTTAAAAGATATACTCTAGCACGTATAATCTCTAGCTATAAACGCTTAGGTAAGTTAGCTATTACTTTTATCTTAATCGACTTTATAATAACCTTTTATTTTACTTTTTTAGAAGTATTATTTAGCTTATAAGTATATATTAGTAAAAGCTTTAACTTAATTTTCTTTTTATAACCTAGTACTAATAATTAGTTATTCTAATATTAGAGATTATTATAATATTATTATTATACTTAAGAATATAAATCGATAGATTATATTATCTTCTTACTTATACCTTAAAGTCTTATATTATAGGAAATATAAACGCGTATTCTTTTAAGTAAAATAAGAAAATAAATATTTTCTTATTAAATTTATTTTTTATAATAAGTAACTAAGAAAACTTATTAAACTTATTACTAAAGTCGAATAAATCCTAGGATATTTACTAAAATAATCTTAGAAATTATTAATACCTTAGATAATATAAGATTATTTATTTTATATATATAATCGCGTAGCTTTTATATTTTATATAAGCGGTTCTTTTAATTATTATATTTCTTACGTTTAAGATAAGATATTATAAAGCCTTTAGACTAAGATATTTTACTTATATATATTATTTATCTTCTAAATTAACCTAAAGCTTTATTTATTTTTTACTTTATCTTAGTTTATAAGTTATATTCGTAAACTAGAAATTACTAGGAAATTTAATAATTTCTTTTTATTACTAAAAGTACTAAATATATATTAAACGTATTAAACTTTATACGCTTTCAAATATTAGTATACGTATTATATTATTATAACTATAAGAAAAGAATATTATAATATTTATAGTATATATATTATAGATATTATAATATTAGTATTATTTATAGTTTATATATTATAGATATTATATTAATCGTATTATTATTATTTGATTATAAGCTAATAATACTTATAATTCTATTATATAATACTAGTAAGTCTATCAAATACTTCTTATAATTAATATACTAATTATATTACGATTATCTTACTAGTAGTTAATAATATTTACTTCTTATAATTAGTATACTAATTATATTACGATTATCTTACTAGTAGCTAATAATACTTACTTCTTATAATTAGTATATTAATTATATTATAATTATCTTACTAGTAGCTAATAATACTTATAATTCTATTATATAATACTAGTAAGTTTATTAAATACTTCTTATAATTAGTATATTAATTATATTATAGTTATTTTACTAGTAGCTAATAATATTAATAAAGACTTATTATTTTTTTAATATAAGTATCTTTCTCTTTCTAAGTCTTTTAATTTTATTCTTACTAGATAATATACTAGTATTTATACCTTTATATTTATTCTCTCTTATATGCTTTTATTTTATAATTTATTTAAGATATATTACCTAGTATATAAGTATTTTTCTTATTTTATTTTTTATCTAGTTCGAGTTATATAACTCCTAATATTAATCCTAATTAATATAATTATTAATAAAATATATATTATCCGGTTAAGGCTTAGGATTTAAAGATACTAGTATAATATATATATTTCGTATAATTATATCTAAGGTATAAAAACGTCTCTCGCTTAGCTTTTAACTATCTAGTTATAAATAAGTTTATAAAACCTAAACTTTTATTATACTATAAATTTTATTAGGCTTATCTTAGTTCTTTAGTATTATAAGATTAACTAGAATATTATAATAATAGATAAGTTTATAAGTTCCTAGTAATATATTAGATAAATCGAATACTAAGATTAAGCTTTATATATAAGTAATTCGCTTATCTCCTAAAATATTAGACTCCGTTTATAAATACTCTTAGACCTAGTAGTAATTCTTCTAAGTATATTCGCTTCTCTGAGATAAAATATATTATATATACTCGGCTTCTAACTTTTTAGTATTCGTATAATCTTTACTTATATATTTCTAGTATTTTATTAAAAAGTAAAACTAAACTAAGAAATTATTAACCTAACTTAGATCTAGCTTTTTATAATTAACTAGCTTATTAGGTATTATTATATTATCTTTTTTTTATTAGTTTTATTAAATAAAAATAACTAGAATATTTATAAAATTATTTAATCTAATTACTACTTAGGCTTCTTTTATTATTATAATTACCTTATAACTTAAGCTTAGCCTTTAAAAGAGTTCTTAGTAAGATAATAATTTACTTATTTATCTTAAAAGACTAAGATTAATTAAATCTTAGGTTAATATATTTACTTATATTATAATTAGCTTATCTATTATTATCCTAAAACCGAGCTAATAAGCTAAAAGATTATTTATAGCCTATAGATTTATTACTTTTATATTATATAATATAATTTGGTTAATATATATTAAGCTTTTATTAGTTAGATTATAGTATTTCTTAAGTAAATACTTATAAGCTATCTTTATTATAGTCGAGTTTTATTTATCTAATAAGTTATATCTCCTAATATAATCTAGGTAATATAAGAGTATATAAAATTTTATATAATTCTAGTAAGCTTTATTATTAGTATCTTTAGGCTATTAGTTATTAAAAGCTTCTTTTATTTTATTAAGTTACGATAAAATATACTCTAAGTATTATATAATTTTCTTATTATATACCTTATATTATATTATTATTACGAAGTTAATAAAAGCTCTAATAAACTTTATTATAGCTAAGGAATATTATATTAATAAAAGTATAATAATAAGAACTAGGATTTTTAGAATTATTTTTTCTTTTTTTTTAGTTTATTATATAACGTAACTAAACTAACTAAAATACTTGAGACCTTTAAATCGTAATATTATATTAAAGCGTATATCTAGTTATATTATACTTATAATATCTCTTAAGAAACGATTTTACTTTTAGATCTTAGTATTAGCTAATATAAGCTTTATAATTAGTTCTTTTATCTAGTTAATAGTATTTTAGATTACTCTTTTATAAAATTAATAAAAAATATTAATAGTTATATACTAATAGATATTAATATAATAATAATACTAAGTAAAGTTTATAATATTATAAATTTAGTTTAAGTTCTTTTTTTAGTATATTCCTCTTATTATTATTAAATCTATTATTATATTTACTTATAAGTTTATAATTATAACTTTTTTATAATATTTTATTATTTATCTAGATTAACTTAGTAGATCGAATATTATCTCCTAGATTTAATCCTAATAATTAATATTTATTCCTTATAATTTACTATAATATTAAAGATTATAAGATAATATTTTCGGATTCGATTATTTATATAATAAATTAATATATTATCTAGAGCTTATTATTCTAATATTATTCCTAAGTTTATTAGCGTATATCTAATAACACGTAAGATTACTAGAAAGCTAATAGTTAGGTTAAAATATATATTATAATATAACTATTATAAACTTATAATATATTTTAGCTTTAATTTTTAATATTTTATTAGTATTAACTTTTTTTATAATTTTATAAGTTACTAGAATAAACCTAAGTAATAACTTACTTAGAATTATTTATCTTTAGTAAAGCTTCTAATTATAATTCTCGATTATAATATATATTAGCTAAGTTATCTAATTACTATAAAGCTTAGTTAATAATATCTTATCTATTATAAGTATTATAAGAACTATTATTACTTTAGCTAGAAGCTTCTCTTAAGTTTCTTATTATTATTTAGTAATATATATCTTATTATATAACCTAATATTATCTATTACCTAATATTATTATACTAGTATTTATATTATATCTTAAGTAAACGGGTTATATCCTAATAAAAACCTTAGATATAATATAATATCTTAATATAATAACTTATATACTAAAAGTTCCTATAATAATCCTAGTACGTTTATTAATAATTAATCTTCGATTTATTTATCTTATCCTAGTATTTTATATAAGATCTTATAAAAACGGTTAAAGATATTCTTATATATTCGCGCGTATAAAGATATATATATTACTTTTAGTCTTAGGTCCCTAAAAAAGTCTAATATATCCTCCTTTATATAACTAGCTTATAACTATTATATAATAAGCGCGTAATTAGTCTAGGTTTTAAATAATACCTAAGGGTTTTTAATATTTAATATAAGAGAAGCTACTAAAATATTCTTATTAATAATTATTCCTAGATTTATAAGTTTATTAGCTTACTTCCTAGTTATCTTCTTAAAACTATCGGTTCTAGAAGATATTATTATTATAAGAGTATATAACTGATCTTAAAGAAAAAATTACTTATTTATATATTTCTTATCTTATAATTTTTTATCTTTTATATTACTTTTATTTTATATATTATTATTTATCTAACTATTAAAGTTTTTAAATAAAGTCGTCTATAAATTAGAAAAACTACTACTAATAAGAATATTTTTTATAAGAGAAAGCTTTAATATATATATTAGTAGAATTAACTATAATCTTAAAGTATTATTATACGTATAATTAGCTAGAGTATAAGATAATATATTATTATTAAAGTCGTCTTTATTCTAGGTAGTTTAATAATCTTCTTTTATAAACTATTAGTTATTTATACCTACGGTTAGTTATATAACTAAAAGATTTATAATCTTTTAATATATTATAAACGAAATTATATATTATATTATACTACTAAGATTCTAATATTATTTATTATATTAAGGGTATCGAATTAAGTTAGATATAATTTCCTGCTAGATATTATTAGATAAATTATATATAAAAACGGGTTATTATATATATAAAGTAATATAAAAGATATTATTTATTAGGTAAAATATTAATACTAAAATTATTATAATTAAAACGTAACTCGAGTAATTTAACTTACGATTATAATTATAATACCTAAACCGAATAAATAATATTCTTATTATTCTCTTTTATTTATATATTATTTTACTTTTATAGCTCCCTAGTATAATACCTAGTAAAAGTTTATATTAAAGTCTTCTTAGTTTTATATTATAATATTCTTATTATTATCTTTATAATTATTATAACTAAGTTAAAGTATTATCTTTATAATTATATTAATCGAGTTAAAGTAATATATCTATAATTATCTCGACTAAGTTAAAACACGTTTCTTATTTTTATATAATCTAGATAATTATCTTTCTCTTTTACTCTAGTTATAATCTCTTTTATAACTTCCTAGTATAATACCTAATAAAAGTTTATATTAAAGTCTTCCTAATCTCGTATTATAATATTTAATTATTCTCCTTATTTTTTTATTTTAACTTCCTAGTAGGTTATAAAAGCTTCTCTCTTATTTTTATTACTTATATTTATTATTATCTTAGGCTACTTTATTATTATTAACTATAAGTTTCTTATTTTAATAATAAAAGTACTAGTACGAACTTAGTCTAGCTCTTAAGTTATAACTTAGTATTATAATTATAACCTTTGCGTTTATATTAATTATCTTCGCGTTTCTTATTATAAGTATTATAATTCGATCTATTATTATTAAAGCTTACGCTAGATTTTTATAAGTAGCTTTCCTAAGATATATACGCGTAATATTTTATTTATTATAATTTTTAAGAACTTATATCTTATTATATATTTTTAAAAGAAGTCTTATAATTAAGATAATAAAGTATATATAATAATTATAATTACCTTATATTAGCTAGTTATTTAATAGCTTTACTCCTTATTATTAGCTAGTTATTTTACCTAAGATAAATAATCTTATAAAAGAATCTTTTTTTTTCTCTCTTTTATTTTTAACTTCTTTTATTATTCGATTTATATATTATTATAAGCGTAAAATATCTTTTACTTTATATCTTTTATTAGTATATAATAATAAATATAACTTTTTATTATTTATTTTATCCTTAGATATAACTTAAAGGTTTTATTTTCTTTATTTTAACTTTTTATTTATTATATATATTTAATATAATATTATCCTTAGGCTCTTAATAACTAGCTCTTTTAGCCTTAGACTAATATATCATATAATATAATATTAGACTAATAAAAAACTAGAACCTAAATAATAAGTTATTAATCTTAGGCTTAAGACTTTATAATATAATAGATAAGTTTAACTTATTTACTTAACTTAAGATAATAACTAATATTAAATCTATTAACTAATTTATATATATATATAAAAGTAGCCTAATTTATAATAAGCTATTATAAATTACTTAAGTACTTAAAAATATTTTCGAGTTATAATATAATTAGTCTTAGATTAATATAATAAACCTAGAATAAGTTAAAAGTATTATATAAAATTATATAAAGTAAGTTATATCTAATTATAAGCGAATATTAAGTCGATTAAATTAAACTAAGCTTCTTATTACTCTTAGTACTCTTATATATAACTAATATTTGGTTCTCTTATTATTACTAGTAAGCTTTTTAATTTCTTTTATATTTATTTTAATTTAAATAATAAGTATAAAAGTTATTAATAAAATACTTCTAACTTCCCTTTTATATTATAATATCTTATTAACGTTTATAGCCCCTAGTAGCTAGGGTAAGTTATTAGAGAATCTAACTATTATTAATCTTAACTTTAAAATCTTTAAAGATATATTAATAGATTCTTCTAAGTTAGATATTAGTTTTAATAAAAAATAATATCAAATTATATATTAGATACTAGGTAATATAAATATAAAGGTTAGATTAAATAATTACTAGTATATAATCGTTTTCTTAGCCTAAAAAACTAATTAACTAGATATTAAACTTAATATTTACCCTAAGGTAATAACTATTAAGTTATCTTAAGATCTCTTACTTATATTATTACTAAAGATATATTATATATACCTAGTAGTAATAATATATAATCGGAAATAAAAATAATTTATTAATAATAATAGTAATTCTTTTAACTCGAATATTAAATTATATAATAAGTTAGCTAATAAGTTAAATAAGTTAGATAATAAGTTAGTTAGTAAGTTAAGTAAGTTAGATAATAAACTAAATAATAAGTTAGTTAATAAGTTAGCTAGTAAGTTAAGTAAATTAGATAATAAGTTAGCTAGTAAATTAAGTAAGTTAGATAATAAACTAGACGATAAGTTAGTTAATAAGTTAGCTAGTAAGTTAGCTAGTAAGTTAACTAGTAAGTTAAGTAAGTTAAATAATAAACTAGATAATAATAAACTAGATAATAAGTTAGCTAGTAAGTTAAATAAGTTAGCTAGTAAGTTAAGTAAGTTAAATAATAAATTAGACGATAATAAATTAGATAATAAGTTAACTAATAAGTTAGATAAATTAGCTAATAAGTTAGGTATATTAGATAATAAATTATATAATAATAAACTAGATAATAAGTTAGCTAATAAGTTAGGTAAATTAGCTAGTATATTAGACGATAATAAATCAGACGATAAATTAACTAATAAATTAAGTAAGTTACCTAGTAAGTTAGGTAAGTTAAATAATAAACTAGACGATAATAAACTAGATAATAAGTTAACTAATAAACTAGGGAAATTAAATAAAAAGTTAGTTAGTAAGTTAGCTAATAAGTTAGATAATAATTTAGATAATAAGTTAGCTAGTAAGTTAGCTAATAAGTTAGATAATAATCTAAGTAATAACTTAGATAAATAATTAAACGAAGGATTAAATAATATATTACCTATTAAGTTAGGTTATATTAATAAATAACCTAAAGATATTACTTTTACTATTAGTATAATATTACTAAGTAAGCTTATAAACGAAGTTATACGAGATCTAATTATAAGCTTTAATCCTAAGAAGTAAATTAATATTATTTTATTATATAAGTAGTTTAGTTAACTAACTAATATATAATATTAGTTTTATTAATATAAAGAATTTTCTTAGGATTAAATACTTTTTTTTAGAAGGATAATATAAATATTATAAATTCTTTTTTTATAACCTAATAAAATTCTTAACTTCTATTAGTTATATTATTATCTTTCTTAATTATAATCTAGATTATTACTTATAATCTTATTAGGCGTATATAACTTAATAGTTATTTAAGTAATAAATACGTAGTATATTTAGAGGTATTTTAGCTAATAAAACTAGTATTAGTAAGATTATAAAAGTCTTAAGCTATAACTAGGTCTAGTATAAATTAGTAGCCGCCTAAATAGATTTTAATAGATTCTTAAGAGAATATTACTCCTAGAAGTATTTACTTAGATTAATAAAAGAATAACCTTAGAATAAAGATATTATTTATTCTTCCTAGGAATATTAGGGAGTATAATATTCTTATATCGAGTTTTCTCTAAGTATAAACTTAATCCCTAGATTATATATTACGCTTACCTTAATAATCGTATTTCTAAAGCTTATTTTATAATAGAAATAAGAGTTTATATTAATATTCTAAGGCCTAAAAAACTTAAAAGTTATTAAAAGAGATATTTATAGGTATCTAGAGTTATATATTAAGTATTATAAGTAGCTAAAGAATTCTTAGTACTTATATTATCTTAGGAAATACTTAGCTAATAATAAGACTAATAAAGAAAAGCGTAACTATTATAAATTTATATTTATTAGTATACTAAATAAAATATTATCTAGTAAAATAAAAGAAAATAATTTTATTTATATTATAAATTATAAAATATACCCTTAGTTAATTATATTTTAGGACGAATTCTATAAAATCCGAAACCCGAATATTATTTCGTACTAATACTTCCTCTTATAAATAAAATACTTATATTTTAATAGAAATATTTTAGAGCTTTTATTATTTATCCTTCTTTTTATAATACTTATTATTAGAAAAATTAGTAACTTTCTTCTAGTAATAAAAGTACTTAAGAGAAAAAATTAAAATCGTAAGACTAATAATATTATTAAATCCCTTTAGTATAATATATTAGAGAGTATTTAAGCTTTAAATATAATATACTAAGCGATTTTTAAGAAAGATAAATTATATAATTAGAGAGTAAAAGATTAATTAGATATACGTAAAATATTATACTCTCTTAAGCTTTTTATAGCTCTTAGTCTAATTATACTAAGTTAATAGTCTATTAATTTATAGTTTAGTAAGTAACTTATTAAATTATTACTCTTATATATTAATAATATTATAATAATAACTAATCGCGCGTATATATAACTAATCTAGGATCTTATTAATATTATATAAAGAGAAATAAACGTAATATATAATATAACTATAATAAGATAAATATATACTAAAAGAAGCAGCTTATAATTAGTCTAGAGCGTTAAAGGTCTTAATAAATTTATATTATTTTATTATATATATTATTATATAAGCTTTCCTACTTATATAACCTTTTTTATTATTAGTTAATATAAACTAGGTAATAATTTTAATCTAAATAATAAGCTAGTTATAATATACGATTTATATAATACTATTAGCTAAGATATTATTAATAATACCTAGTATAATCGTCTTTTATAAAACCTATTAGTTAATAGTTATAAAGTAAAGAAACTTATAAGATTTATTTAGGAGATAATAAGTAGAGATCCTAATATAAAGATATTAATTATTTATATTTCGCTTATAAGTATTATAATTATACGATTAATAAGTTATTATTTTAAGCTATAATTAGATATAATAGCTAATATATTATATAATAGTTAGGTAATTCTCTAGTTATTTCTAGATCTTAGGGTAATAATCCTAAGTCTTTAATTAAATAATAATACTCGTATAAGACTTATTTATTCCTTTAATTTATAAGAGTTTAATAATATTTTTAAAGAACCTATTATAATAACTATAAAAATCTTAATTACTAATATCGATCTTATTAGCGTAAGTTATAATATCTAAATAATAAATTATATTATTATATTCGAGTTATTATAAACGTTTAATAAGTATAAATAAACCTTAGGATATAGATTCTAGAGTAATTAAACTAAAGAAATATTTATAACTAAGCTTATTTTAATAAGTAATAATATTAAATATTATATCTAGTAAAGTCTTTAGTTATAATAAGAGGTTACTAAAATCTTATATTAAGTTATTACTAGTAAGATAAAAGCCTAATAACTAAAGGATTAAGAAGCGAATAAGTTAAATAAAAAAGTAAACGAGTTAAGTAAGCTAAATAAAAGAGAAATATATAAGATTTAAATCTTATATTTTTTCTTTTTCTTTTTTTTTATTAGATTATATAAGTATTTATAAGAGTTAATTATTTATTAGATTATATAAATATTTATAGGAGTTAGTTATTTATTAGATTATATAAGTATTTATAAGAGTTAGTTATTTATTAGATTATATAAGTATTTATAAGAGTTAATTATTTATTAGATTATATAAATATTTATAGGAGTTAGTTATTTATTAGATTATATAAGTATTTATAAGAGTTAATTATTTATTAGATTATATAAGTATTTATAAGAGTTAGTTATTTATTAGATTATATAAGTATTTATAAGAGTTAATTATTTATTAGATTATATAGGTATTTATAAGAGTTAGTTATTTATTAGATTATATAAGTATTTATAAGAGTTAATTATTTGTTAGATTATATAAGAATTATATCTAAGTTAGCTACTTATTAGATTATATAAGAAATACGTCTAAGTTAGCTACTTATTAGATTATATAAGAATTATATCTAAGTTAGCTACTTATTAGATTATATAAGAATTATATCTAAGTTAATTATTTATTAGATTATATAAGAAATATATCTAAGTTAGCTACTTATTAGATTATATAAGAATTATATCTAAGTTAACTACTTATTAGATTATATAAAAAGTACGTCTAAGTAAGCTACTTATTAGATTATATAAGAAATACGTCTAAGTTAGCTACTTATTAGATTATATAAGAAGTACGTCTAAGTTAGCTACTTATTAGATTATATAAGAATTATATCTAAGTTAACTTCTTATTAGATTATATTATATATAGGACTCCTAGTAACTTAGAATTAATTAAGATAAATTATAAAACTTAAAATTAAATAAAATATAAATCTCTTTTATTTTTATTAAATATTTATTTTATTATAAGGATTTATTTTAATCTAAGGTTTTAATTTTTAATATTTATTTCCCTTTTATTTATATTATTAAACTAATCTATAGGGTTATTACTAGTATTATATTATAATAATTATTATTATTTAAGTAATAATAATAATACTAAAATATAAATAATAAAACTTATTATATAATAGTTAAGTAATTATAAGTAGGAGGTAAATATTCTAAGTCCTTAGATATATATTTTATCTTATACCTTCTTTTATACTTATATCTTTTAAACTAACCCTCTCTTTTATAACTCTCTAGTATAATACCTAGTAGAAGTTTATATTAAAGTCTTTCTAGTCTCGTATTATAATATTTAATTATTCTCCTTATCCTTATAACTTCTTATTATCTCTAAGTCGCGTCTTATATTATAATAATTTATTATCTTTCTTATACTCGTATTCGATCTTTAATTTAATATATCTAAGTTATATCTCGTATTATAATAATCTATTATATTTCTTATACTTACGTTCGATTTTTAATTTAATATATCTAAGTTACGTCTCGTATTATAATAATCTATTATCTTTCTTATACTTACGTTCGATCTTTAATTTAATATCTAAAGATCTTACCTACTTTAATTATATAAAATAATAATTCCTTATTTAATTTAATTATTCTTCTTATTCTTATAACTTCTTATTATATTTAAGTCGCGTCTTATATTATAATAATCTATTATCTTCCTTATACTCGCGTTTAATCTTTAATTTAGCCTCTAGAAATCTTAGCTAATTATCTAGGTTTATATTTATATAAATCTTTCTTTAAGAATTAAAAGATCTTTTACTAATAGTTAGATAATATCTTATAACCCTAGTTATAAATTAAATCTTATAATATAATTAATTTTTATAACTATTAGTTTATACTTATATATTTACTAATATTATTTTCTTTAATATTTATTTAATCTTAATCTTTTACTTCTCTTAAGCTTTTATATAAAAGTTAAAGTATTATATTAAATTATAATTATCTTATATATACGCGTATTATTATTAGCCCCTAGGGTTCTAGTTATAATCTACTTTACTTATATAATAAGCTTATTAGAATATTTTATAACCTAAATCTTCTTTTAGCTTAAAGAGATCCTAATACTAATAAAATTATTAGTATCCTTCTAGTAGCCCTAAAGCTACTTATCTAAAAGATATTTTAAATATATAAGTTAAATACCTATAAGCCTAATAATAAGTAAGAACTTTTTATTAGATTCGTACTTATTATTAGTATTATTAGCTCTTCTTAGCTTATCTTCTAATTTATTATTAAGGAAGCCTCTTACCTAGTAAGTATTAACCTAGATCTAATCTCTAAGAATAAGCTTATTATAAGATTTATAATCTCTAGTTATTATTTATATAATATAATTAAGATATCCTTAGTAAAGTTCTAAGATTAAGCTAATAAGACGTAAAATTTCCTACTAATAAATCTTTCTTTTATACTTAGAAAAGATAAAAAGTTCGAGAAAAATAAATATAAGTATTATTATTAATCTATTATATTAGATAATATTATTAATCTTATTATATAAGAGAATACTCTTAATTATCTCTAGTTTATTATAAAAGGTATAAAAAGAGTTATTTAGATTTTATATATTATATTTAGCGCTTATAAATAAACTATCTTTCTCGTCTTCTTAGCTAAGGATAATAATATAAATCTATTTATCTTAGTTAGATTTATAGTTATAGCTTTCTAGAAGGAGTAATAAAAAGGAAATATCTACTATTACTTTTATAATTAATTATTATAACTTATAAGTATAATATATAATATTAATATAAGTATAATACTAAAAGACTCTTTTAAGTACCCTAATATTATAACCTTCCCTTAGATATCTTATACGGATTTATTTAAGCTTATTACTTATCTAAGAATAATTATAAAGTAAACTCTAGAAGATAAAAAGGCTAAAATACTAGTACTTAATATTATAGTTATTATAATTCGGATTCTTAAGTACCCTAGAGTAAAAGATAAAAAGTATTTATACTTCTTAAATACTACTAATATACTTACTTATCTTAATTTTAATAATAAGCTTAGTCTTAACTTCCGAATTAGAAATTAGATTATAAACAAGAAATAAATCTTATAGGTTATTATATCTCTTAAGTTCGCTTTTTAAGAAAAAGTATATAATATTTTTTATTACTTATAGGTTTCTTATAATATAACTCCTAGTAAGAAGACAAATAACTTCCGTTTATTTTAGGTAATACGTCTTTTAGTTAGTATATTTATAGCTACGAATATCTAAGAGTCTTATAAAATAATTATATTTATTATACTAGTTAAATATTATATTATATTAAACTTATTAGAGAAAGCTAAGAGTTAGATAATTAAAGCTATAAATACTCTTACTTATAAAGCTTAAGAGAATAATCTAAGTTAGCCTAGAGTATATAATCGTATTATTTTAGAATTAATAAGAGGATAAAGAGATTTTATACTTATATATAATATTAAACTAAGATTTATATAAGATTTTATTAGTACTAATAATATAATTATATTAGATATAATTAATAGAGATTATCTTAACTTAGTATAATATACTTAGTATATCCTAGTATTAAAAAGTAAAAAAGCTATTAGATTATATATTAGATTTACTAGATTAAGTAAGATAAAAGTAGCTACTAAGATAATTATTATAATTAAGCTAGTAGACCTAGCTATAAAGATCTTAGTAGTTACTAATATTAACTTAGTAGTTAATATTATTATAAAGAATATCTAAGCTTACTTTACTACTAATAATCTTACTAAAGAGTTAATAGTACGTTTATATATTATAGTAAAATAAAACTTCCTATAAATTTATATTCGGGTTTTAGTTATTCTAAGCCGGAGGCTTTATATCTTTATAGTTATTTGTAGCCTTTTAAATAATATTATATTCTTCTTTTATTATATTACTCTTATTATTCTCTTTTAGTTATTTATTTATCGTATACTTAATAGTATATATCGTATTCTATTATATTAGTAACTTATATAAGGATTATAATTAATAATATAGCTTTCTTAAGTTAAATAATAATTATAATATAAGAAAGATAAGTTATTATAATTATTTATACGAGTATATAAATTATTAAGAAGATACGATAAGTATTATAGAGAATTATTATAATCTTACACGAGCGTATAAGTAAGAGAATAAGAGTTAAGTTATATTATAATAGTATAAGATATTATAATAGTAGAATAATATAATATTAGGAAGAATAAATACGAGTAAAAAGCGGGTTAAGATATACGTACGAAAGAAAGAGTTTTTTATTACTAGAGATAAGAAGATAATTAGAATAAATAAATAAGCGGTTAGGATAAATAAATAAGTAGTTAAAGAAAAGTTATAAAAATAATTTAAAAGAGTAATATAAGAGATATACTTATTATTTCTTATAATAATATATATATCTTTAAAGATTACTTAAATTAGCCTCGTTTTACTAATAAGCTATATATCTTTTAAAAAGATACCGATTAAAAAAGCTATATAAGTAGAGTTAATAATAAGAGGATTAAGAATACTAAATACTAGAGATAATAGTATTATTTTAAGAGACCTAATTATTAGGATAACCGAACTTATATTTAGCTATTTAGTATTAATACTAATTTTAGGTATACTAAGGGCTTTATATTTTAAGAATATAAATATTATAAAGTTCTTAGAAAGATATAATAATTAATATAATAATACTAGGTTTTAGAACTTATAAAAAATTAAGAGGTTATCTTATTATTATATAATAATAATAAGGTAATATATAAAGATAATACCTAAGTAGGTTAAAGGAGACTAAAAAGCTTTAAAAAACGTATTACTTAAGAAATTTAAAGCTTAAAACGCGTATTAATAAATAAACTTAAGGTTTTTCTTAGAAATACTTAAAAGTAAGAGAAGGATAAGAAAGAACGACGTACGTTAGTATATTTGATAATATATAGTAATTTCTATAGTACTTATTAGTAAGAAGTAACTTAAAAAATATATACGAGGTATCTAATTTTTAAATAAACTTCTAGAAGACGTAAGAGGAAAGGTAATTAGGAAGAATAAGATAAAAATCGATAAACTTATAATAATAAAGTTTAATCTAATAATAAAAATGGTAATAAAGATTTATATATTAAATAAGACGGTTTAAGAGTTCTTAGAAGATTTATAAAAGTAGGTAAAACTAAGCGAGCTAATAGATCGACTAGGTTATATAGTCTTAGCCTAATATATAAAAGTAAGGATAAGTATACTAGTAGTAATAGCGTATAATACGCTAATAATAAAAGCCTTAGAAGATTTAATAAATACTTTTAAGGCTTTAATATTATTAGTACGTATAATAATAAACGTAAGAAAGCTAAGTAGATAATAATTTAATTAGCCTAGTAAAAGAAATCTACCTAATATTTATCTTATTAGAAGTATTAGTCGTATTAATATAAGTATATTATCTTAAGAAAGACTATTACTAGGAAATATATCTATTATAAAAGTATATATAATAGATATTATACTCGGATCGTATAAGGATTACTTTTATTATTTAGAGACGAGATATTTTTATAAAAAATACCTAGACTATCTTATTAATATTAAAGGAAATTATATATATAAGAAGTAGAGATATCTTTTTTTTAGAAAAATAAGCAAGAGTAAAAGCCGAGTATTTATTTTATAGGGAATAAAAGCTTATAAGTTCGTTTAATAAGTATAAAGAGAAAGCTAATTACTAGAGCGAGATATTATTAATCTAAATAATATATTTATTAAAACGCGTAAGTTAAATTTAATACTTATATAGATAATAAGTATTAATACCTTAAAGGTAATTAAGCTAGAAGATTCTAAGAGTAAGCTAGAAAAAGAGGATTTAGTACTTATAATAATAATAAGAGATAAAATTAAAAAGAAAAGTAAAAAGATATAAGTAAACCTAAGAAAGATACTTAATAACTAGGTAATAAAAGAGAAGAAACTTATTATACTAAAACTTCTAAGAATAAGAAAGTAAAAGAAGGTTATTATAAAGGAAATACTAGATAAAAAGATAAAAGAGATAAATATTAATAAGAAATAAACGAAGAAATTATATAAGATAAGATTATAAGTAACTAGAAAGATTAATAAGTATCTTAATATCTTAAAACGAGATATAAATCTTATTAAGTTACTAGATAAGATCCTTAATAATAAGCTAAATAAGATTACTAAAAGAAAGATTATTATATATTCGAATCTTTTTTAAAAGCTTTTATTTAAGAATATATTACTTATAATTAGAAAGACTAAGAAGTAGGTAAAGAAGAGATTAAAAGCTAAGAAAGAATCGATACTTATAATAGGTATAAGAATACTAGTAATATAAGTAGAGAATATAAAATATTTATAACTTTATAAAACTCTAAGGATTCGAGTAAGAATTAGGAATATAAAGTTATACGTACTAATTAGTTATAATTCGGAAGCTAATATTCTTAATATTAAGATAATAAAACGAGTAAGATTACTAGTTTAACCGAACTTATATATAAGAATAATAAAATATAATAAAAAGTAATAACCTTTTATAAGAGTTTATAAGGATATAGCTATATAAATTAGAAGGATAATAATAATAAGGTATTTCTTTATAATAAAGAGGTTAATAAATAAAGTCGTTCTAAGATAATCTTTTATTATTATAAGTCTCTTATTATTTTTATATAAGGAGAGGTCCTAGTATATTATAATTATTAATAATAATAAGACCTAGCAAGTAATTATAAGGGTAAGAAATATAACTAACCCTTATAAGAAGGCGGTTATATTTCTAAAAAAACAAGTAGCTAGGGTTAAGATAATAAGCGGTCCTAGTAAGCTAAGAGGCTTAGCTATAATTAGGAGTTCTAGTATTAGAGTATTTAACCTACCTAATAAGGAAAATCGTTCTTTAATAAAAGATAATAGGTTAATACGTATCTTTTTTATAATTATAAATAAGTTAGAGAAATATTAAGTATTATCTTAAAAGTTAGGTTTAACTAATTTACTTTAAGCGAAGTATATATTTCTTATTATTAGTATTTTTAGGGCTTATAAGAGGAAGACTAATAAGATTATACCTATAAAAGAAAGACTATTAGATAGCTTCGTACCTAGAGAAAAGAAAGATTAAAAAGCGAGAGTAATAACTAAAAAGTAATAATAAGGCCTAGTAAAACCTACTAATATATTTGATTAATAGTTAATTCTAAAGTTTTTAGATATTTAATATAAGGAGAAACTTATAAAAGAAAGACTAGAGATTATAATAATTAGAAAAAAGTTACTTTTAATAAAGAAAGTAATATTAAAAGAGTTATTATTTTAATATAAGAAGATAATCACGTTCGATTTTATAAAATACGAAAGAATTAAGAAGAAGATTATTTTCTTATAAGAAATTCGTATTATATCTTATAAAGTATAATAGGCTTCTAGCTTTCTTATACTAAAATATCTATAAGACGAAATTATATAAATACTTAAGAATAAGCTAGGTATAAATACGCTTAAATATTATTATAGCTTATACTAAAATTAATAGTTCCTAGTAAAAAAGAAAAACAAGAGGTATAAGATAATAGATATTATAATAAAATATAATATAATAATAATATAAAACGCTAATATATTACTAAATATTAATAAGATATCTAAAGACTTTATAAGATACTAAATTATATTAATAATCGATTTTTACTCTAGATACGATTAATTAGGAATATACCTAAATAATAGGAATATTATAGCTATTATAACCCTTTTAGGATTATTATATTATATAATAATAATATAAAAAGAGACGAACTTAGTATCTTAATTTATACGAGTAAGGTTTATTATTTTAGTAGATTATATTCTTATATATATAAGGATTTTTATAAATAATATACTTATATTTAGCTTAAGAATAAGATACGAGAATAAGAAGATATACCTAGGTATATAAAGGTTTATATAAGAATACTTAATAGATCTTAATTAAGTACTAGTAGATATTAAATATACTAGTATTATAATTAAAGCTAAATTATAGTTTAGTATAACTAGAATTAAAATTATTAGATTTATATATATAATAAAAGAGAGATTACTAGATAATAAAAAGATATTAAAGATTATTAATTAGCTAAGTTATATATATCCTATAAATATAAGGGCTTTTCTTAGGGTTTATATTTATTATAAGATTTAGATTAAGGGTTTTATTATTATTATAAAACTAATATATAGGTTACTTAAGAAAGATATAATATTCGATTAATAGAAAAAGTAGGAATTAATAATAAATACTCTTAAAATAATACTTATAATAACTCTAGCTCTTATACGATTAAATATATTAATTAGGGCTCTACTAATTATCCTAGTTATAGATATAAGCCTAAAAGGATAAGAGATAATATTTATATAACTAGATATTAAAAGGCGAAGATATCCCGTTTATTATAATAATAAGTTATAAAGTAAGAGTAAGTAAAATTATAATATTATTAAGCGTAAATATAAAGGAATTCTTAAAGTATTAAAGAAAGTACGTAATTATTTATATAATATCTACTTCTTATTAGAAACGAACGCGGCCGTACTAATAATATAATTAAATTAGTTAGCTATAAACTTACTAGGAGCGTTAATAATACGATAATTAGCTTAGATTAAATTATTTGATTTTAAAGTTAAGCATATACCTAGTAATAAATATATAGCTATAAATAAGCTATTACGAAAATTATATACTAAAAAAGAGATAATAAGAGAGAAATAAAAGAAGGATATTAATAATTTTATTAATACTTATATAAGAAGCCTCCAAGTAATAAAATATAAGAAGGTTAATATATAACTAGCGTAAGCTAAGATAAAGAATAATAATTTCTTAGAAGAAGAGTAAAGCTTAGACTCCTAATTAATTATAAAGTATCTTATAATATTTTATAGATTTTTATAAGTATATATAACAGATTTCTAATAATTTAAGATACGAGCTTTAAATTATATAATATAAAGAAAGATACTTTTTTATAGAGTAAATAAAAGCCTTTTATAAAAACGTATAATAGATTCTAAGACGAAGAGATAAGAGATTTTATAAAACTTATATAATAAAACGAGATATAAAAGATATAAAAGTATATATTAAAAAATAATAAGAAGGTATTTCTAGGACTTTTATTATAAAGATATAAAATAATATATTACTATTTATATTACGTATTAATTTTAGGATAATACTTAGATAAAAGAATTATTATATCTTATATAAATAAGCGTATTATAATATAAAGTAGGATTAGATATAATTTATATATCTTAAGCGAGAGGATATAAATTTCTTATAATTACTTAAGATAACTTATTAAGATAACTAAAAGCGAGAATACTAAGGAACGTTATATTAGATATTATTATAGAGTTTCTTTAAGAAGATATAATTTATAGATACGAGCTTTTTAGTAGACTAATTATTAATAGAAGTCCTAAGAATAAAGGTTAATTATAAAAACTAATAAAAAGATACGAAATTAAGTAAATTATAATCTTTATATATTATCCTCTAGTAAATAAAATAATTAAGAGGAGATATAAACTAATTATTAATATCTTAGTAAAAATAATAAATAAAGGAATTAATAGATAAGTAAATAACTTATATATAATCCTATTAGCCGATTAGGTAATAATAAAGATAATAATAAGTATAATATTATTTTATCTAAATTATAAATCCGAAGTTATATTTCTTATTAAAGCTAAAATACTAATATAAAGAATCCTTAATTAGGAAATAATTTAGGATATTAATAATCTCTTAGTTATATAAGCTAAATAAATTTAGATCTAAGATAAAGATTTAAAGGAAGTTATAATAAGATAATAAAAAATAAGAATTTATAGTAAAGATAAGTTCGACTAATTAAGAAGAATTCGAATAAAAGAAATTAAGATTAAGGATTTAATTTTATTATATAATATATTATAGGAAGTTAATATATTATTAAGAGTAAAGCTTAGGTTTAGGTAATTAGGATTATTTTAGATAATAAAAGCGATTTAGAAGAAAGGGATATATTTTCTTAAAAAACTAGATAAAACGAGGTTAAAAGAAATATTTATAAGTAATAAACTAAAAGCTTTTAAGAAATATAAAGGAATTTAGAAACTAGTAGAAGTAAATCCTAATAATAAGGATAAAAGCGTATCTAAGGAAAGTATAAGAAATATTATTAGGAGCGATAATAATAGTAATATAAATAAAGATAAAAAGCAAAAACGTACGAGATTATAATTAAAGCGCGTAAAAAAGTTATAAAAATAATAAGAGCGAAAAGTTATTATACTAAAAGAAAGGGGAATAATTATTATAATCAGGTAGGGTACTAAGTAGTATAGCTTATTTAGCTCGCCTAGTAAAAGAAAAACTATTAGATACTAAAAAAAAAAAAAGAAGATAAAATATAATATAATAATCGGTTATAAAATAAGAAGGGGTATTTAGGGAAGAGATATTCTTAATTTACTAAAGAAATAATACTTTTATCTAACTAATTAAAGGGAATACTTAAAGCTAATAATAAAGTTATTATCTTAATAAGAACTAATACTATAAACTAAGAGAGAAAAGTTAATAAATATAATACTAGTTATACTAAACGGTTAAGTACCTAGTAAGTATAATTAAAGTAATATATACTAGAAGGAGTATTATTATTATTATAATTATTATTAAAATTATAATAATAATTATCTTAATTACTAGAACGAATATAACTAGGATTAATATAATAAGAAGGAGTTAAAGGCTATATAAAAGAATTAAAATATCCGGGTAATATTAGTTTAAAAGAATTAATTAGAAGAAAAATATAAATAAGAGAAGGTTTAAATATAATATTAGCTTAAGTATTATTATTAGAATCGTAAAAAAGATTATTATTATAAAAGGTATTAGACTTAATACTAGGTATATTAATTATAAATAGTAGGCTAGTAGGAAGAGGTATAATATATAATAAAGATACGAGTATATTACTTTCACTTAAGTTAGAATTATTATCCTCTAGATTACTAGAAATATATTATACGACTTATATAAAAGTAATAACTTATATAAGACTAGCGACTTATATAAGAGTAATAGCTTATATAAGAACGATAATATATATAAGAATAATAACTTATATAAGGATAATAATATATATAAGAATAATAACTTATATAAAAGCAATAACTTATATAAGGATAATAACTTATATAAGAATAATAGCTTTAGTAAGAGTTACGTTATTATTATTATAACTATTATTACTATTATTATTATTACTAGCTAATAGAGCGAGGTTAGGCTTAATTATATTATTAAGAATACTAATATAATAATTATTAGTATCGCGTTTATTATTATAATATAATAAAGTAGAGATCTAGGCCTAATAATTAGTATATAATAAGATCTATTATTAGCTAAGAGGAAATAAGTATAAGATATTATTATTATTATTATAAGTAATATTATTAATAATTATAATAAGATTATTAAAGCTAAGAAAAAGGTAACTAAGATAAAAGCGTAATAATTTTATAACCTTACCTATTAAGAAGAAGTTCTTAAATTAATATAACTTTCTCTTAGTAATAGTTATCTCTAAAAAGTCGTATTAAAATATACTAAATATATAATTAGAGATACGATTCTTAAATAACTTATACTTACGTATAAGATCGTAAATATATATAATAAATAAAATAAGATCGTAGATAAGAGGGCGTACGCGAGATATAATAATAATAATTACTTAGGAGGGTATAATAATAAGAATCTATAAAATATAATTAGCAGGTATACCTTAAAAACAAGAGTAAAAGGGGTAAGAGGATTAAGAGGTAATAATAAAAAGAGATATTTCGATCTTACTAGCTAATAAGATAAAAAATTATTAAAAAAAGAAAGAAAAAAAAGAAAGAATTAGGAACTAAAAGAGATATTTATATTTAATACGCGAGTATTTTTATTACTTTTTCCTATTATTCTTTATTCTATTAATTTGCTTAGTATTATTCGGTTTCTATTAAGGAATCTTAATAGGAATAATAATACTAAGGGTTTCTATTAATTAAGAAATAATAATAAGTATTTCCCTAATACGAAAAAGTAATTTTATAAGTTATAAGTTATTTTAGTTATTATTTTACTCTTTTACTTTTTCCCTTCTTTCTTTCCTTTTATAAAATAATAATAATATTATAATATTATTATAACTCGAATATAAAATTATAAGTATAAATTACGAAAACTTATAATATAATAGAGATATTAGGAAATATATTATACGAAAATAATAATATAAAAATAATATACGCGACCGATAATATTATTATAATCCTATTAGTTAAAAATTTTATATTACTTAAGTAAGTTATTAAGTATCTTAAGAAGGTAAAAGAGTAATATAAATATAATACGTAAATATAAGTATTAGAATAAATAATATAATATTATAATTAGATAAGCGATTTAATTAAAAAAGTATATAAGTATACTATATATAAAAAAGAGTAGTAATTATAAGAAGTACTAATTATAAGAGGAATTTATAGAAGTATAAGAATACGTTCGGGCGATAATAGAAAGTAATCGTAAGTGATAAAATAGATTATTAGAAGTAATAAATATTATAAGTAAAAGTTAACTAAGCGAGAAAGTAATAATATAAGTTATAAGAGCGAAATATTTTATTATATTTATAATAATATATAAATAACTTATAAAGGTAATAATATTTAAGTAAGCTAAGTAATATATTAATATTATAATAATAAGATAACTTAGCTATAAGCGATAAGAGGTATTTACTTAAATTATCCTAATTATAAGGGATATATAAAACGCGAGATATATAACTAGTAATAAAATAAAGCTAATAATAAAAGCGAAGCTAAAATAATTAGGTCTTAAGGTTAATAAAAACGGATTTTTAATAAACTAAAAGGTAAGAGCGTAAGAGTTAGAAGAGGGAGATATAAGTAGTAACTTTAAAGATAAAGATAATAAGAGAGAGTTTAATTTAGCTTATCTAATAAGGGAAATAAAAGAGCCTACTAGACGCGAGCGCTAGCGCCTTTAATTATAGATAAAAAAGTTATTTATAAAAGAAGTCGAGAAGTTTCTTTTAGAGCTTAATAAGAAGTAGGAGGTTAATATTATATAAATCGATCGTATAACTAAGGAATTAGAGGAATTAAAAGGAGATAATAAAGATAAAGAGATAAAATAAGCGTATAAGTATTCTAGAAATATTATAGAAATATAAATTATAATTATAACTATAAAAAAGTCTTATAAGATAATATTAAATATAAAACTTTTAGGGAAAATACTAAGATTTAAGAAAGTATATTACTAATACGCGTAATAAATATTAGGATATATAAGATTATTAACTAAGAGACTAGAAGATACGATTATATTTAAGAGATTATAAATATTATACGACTAACGCCTTAAAATTAGTAAATTAAAGATAAACCTAGAGATATACTAATAATTTCGTATAATAAGCAAATTACTTAGATTATTAGATAAACTTAAATTATATAAATTTTATTACCTAAGTAATAAAGAATTTTAGTATAACTAAAAGGCGATCTTAGATACCTAGGATAATAAGATTTAGTAGGACTAGGAGAGGGATAATTCGATTATATATAGCCTTTTTACCTAGTAGTTCGAGTTAAAATTAAGGAGAGAGATATATATTAAATTTAATATATATTTATATTACTTATAAGAGATTAATAATTATAAGAATATTAAGTAATTATATAATATATTCTTTTCTATTATATAATAACTTATATAATAAAACCTTATATATTATATATTATATATAATATTATAATCGGATTATATATAAAGATTAGTCTTATACTTATATTATATAAAATATTTATAATCTAATAATAATATATATTTTATTTATATTAACCTTAATATATCTAATTTATTTAGAGAAAAGTAAGAAATTATTATAATTTAAGGAATCGTATTATTAGATAAAAAGAATAATAATAATTATACGTTTATACTCCTAGGTATATAATATAAGTTAAGATAATAATAAGACTAGATTAAAGATAAGAGGTAAAAGACTAATAAGTTTATATATTAAATTAATAATAAAACGTTTACTAAGAAGAATATACGAGTATTAAGTATTAACTAAAAGATAATATTATATAAGCCTAATAAAATTAGGATTATATTATTATTATTATCTTATAAGATAATAAGACTTATAATAAAAATTTAATATATTATATTACCTTAGTTTATTAGAGTATAAGTAAATAAGAAAAGTCTTAAGATATAAGAGAGAGATATATAATTATAATTAATATAAGTATATTAAGATTTTATAATACCTAAGATAATATCTTTTAGGTTATTTAATTAGTATAAAACTATTTTATATTAGTTCCCTATTATTATTAAGTTATATAACCTAGGTATATTATTAGATACTCTTATATACTAAAGATAATAAAACTTACTAGTAGTAATTATAAAATATAATCTTTTACTTAGCCTAAATAAAGTTATAACTTATACTTTTATTAGAGAATAATACTAGAAGATAATAAAGAAAATACTAGAAGTATTTAATCTAATAAGAAAGAAAAAGATATAATTATTTAAAGATAAATTATACTTTTATTATAAGAGATAATAAAAGTAATAAGATATCCTTATACTAGTAATAAAACCGAATATAAAGAAATTAAAGGAGGATAAATTAAAGGAAGTTAAGCGAGAAAAACTATTATTTACTAAGGAGATAAAATAAGCGAAGAAATAATTATTAGGAGAAAGTTAGATTCTAATTCTTAAGTAGAATTACTAGGTAATTATAAGATAATTATATATTTAAAGTAAAAATATATATAATAAAATAAAACTCCCTATAAATTTATATTCGAGTTTTAGTTATTTTAAGCTAAAGACTTTATATTTTTATAATTATTTATAATCTTTTAAATAATATTATATTCTTCTTTTATTATATTACTCTTATTATTCTCTTTTAGTTATTTATTTATTATATACTTAATAATATATATTATACTTTATTATAATAATTAATTATATCTCTAGATATTTTATTACTTATATAACTAATATAATTAATTTCACTTATAAAATAATCTTAGTTAACTTTAAGTTTATTTTTAATCGTATATTTCTAATCTTTAAATTTCTTATAAGTTCCTAAAAAGAAGATAAATAAATCTAAGAGCTTATTACTTTTATACGATTAGTTTTTATCTTCTTATATATCCTTATAAGTATTTAAGATTATACTCTAATTTCTTATTAGCTAAATAATTTATTTCTTATTCTTAAGTATTTCCTAGATATATTAAATATTATAAGTATTTATACTTATTATTTTATCTAACTAGTTATTTCTATTAATTAATCTAATATTCTTTTATTTTAATTTTATAATTTACTACTTTCTTATTATTAACTACTTAATTAAGTTACTTATAATATTATAAACTTCTTATATAAGTTAGTTTCTTTCTTATCTAATAAGCTTATATTTTTTATAAAATTTATTAAATAATTAAAAGAAGTATTTATATTCTTTTTATTTTATTAAAATAATTTCTTTTATACTCTTAACTTTCTAGAGTTTTTTTACGTTCTTATTTTCCTTTATTATAAGTATTAAAAGTTAAGAATATATATATTCTAAGATAATATATTTAATCTTTCTAGGTTATCTAATTATTCTTATAATTACTTTTATAAGTTTTTTTCTAGTTTTAATTAATATAAAAATAAATATCTTATTATCTAATTCTTTTTTCTTATTATTTTCCTTAATTATAAGCTAAAGGTTTATTTACGTTTCTAAGTATTAAAGGTTTTGATTCTAGGGTTTATATTCTAGTATCTTAGATACGATTTTTATTTATTCTTTTATTATAACTAGTAAGTATTTAGTATAATAATATATTATTATATATATTCTAGGTTCTAGGGGTTCTAGTTTATTACGTATTATTATAACTTTAGTAAATCTAAGGATTTAGGTTTTTATATAATAAAATATAAAAGTTTTATAAGTTCGTATATATTTTTATTATTTTTATTAAGATAAAAGTAAAAGAATAATACTTAGATAATATTATAATATATAAAATATAAAGTAAATAAGAGATTAATATAACTAATTAATAATAAAAGATCTAAGTATAAGAAGAGAAAAAGAAAAAAAAGGAAAAAAAATATAAGAAGCTAATTATAAGTAATCCTTCTTATTATATTAGTATTTACTTTCTAAGTATTTTTTATTATATATATTCTTAGGTAAATAAATATATAAGATAAATTATATATAATTTACTTTATTTAATAAATTTCTAGTTATATAATTTAGGTTAATAAGTTATAATATAAGGTAAATAAAATATATATAAGAGAAGTAAGTATATAATATATATCTTAAGTAACTTATATAAGAATTATAATAATATTATACTTAGAAAAGCTTAGATATTTTTATAAAATATATTACTAGATATAATAAAAAATAAAATTATATTTAATATAAAAAACCTAAAAAAACTATTAAAAATTTAAATATTAAGCTTAACTTCTTTTTATATAAATAAAAGAAAAGATTTATACGTTTATAAAAAGATAATTAAGATTACTAAGATCTTAAAAAAAGATAAAATAAAAAAACTTCCTAATACGCTTTTAATTTCTTTAGAAATCTCTAAAAACTTAAAATAACTAATTAAGAAAGAAATCCCTAAAAGCTTTAAAGAAAAAAAAAATAAGTATAAAAAAAAGTTAAAATCTAGATATATAAAAGAAAAAATTATATAAAAAATTAAAGAAATAAGACGAAAAATAAAATAAGAAAAAATAAACTTATTAAAATAAAAACCTTTATATATTAGTATTCTTAGATTTAGAAAAAAAATAAAATAAAAAGAAGTAATAATATTTATTATCTCTCTAAAGAATATTATTAAATAATAATAAAAAAATATTAAAAGAAAAGTTAATATTAAGAAATATCTCTTAAAAGAATTATAAGACTTAATTAAGGTATTCTTAAAAAAGGTTATAAATTAGTTATTATTATATAAGAGCTATAATTATTATATTAAACTTATAAGAGAAATAAATCTTAGATATATTTTTTTATATAAGATATCTTAAGAAAAACTCGAATTTATTAGAGCTTATATTAAAGAATAATTATTAAAAGGTTTTATTAATATAAATAAGATATTTTACTTATTATTAATTTTTTTTATAAAAAAACTAAGAGAAAGATTAAGATTTTATATAAATTATAAAAAACTAAATATAATTATAAAAAAAAAAAAATATCTCTTATTCTTAATAAATAAAATTCTAGTAAAAATAAGAAAAGCTAAGTTCTTATTAAAGCTAAATATCTAATATACTTTTAATAAAATTAGATTCTAAACTAAAAAAGATAAAAAGCTTATTATTTTTTATATTAGATAAAACTCTTATAAATATAAAATACTTTTATTTAAATTAACTAATAAACTTTTAATATTTTAGAATTTTATAAATAAGATATTCTAAGAATATTCTAATAATTTTATCTTATCTTATATTAATAATATTTATATTTATATTAATAAAACTAAAGAAAAATATATAAAATATATTAGAAAAATCTTAATTAAATTATAAGAGATAAAACTTTAAGTAAATATTAAGAAATATATCTTTTATTAAGATAAAATTAAATTTTTAAGACTAATTATTAGTATAAAAGAAATTAAAATAAATCCTAATAAGATTAAAAATATATAAGAATAAGAAATACCTAAGAACTTAAGAGATATATAAAGTTTTATTAGATTTATAAACTTTTATAAAAAATTTATTAAAAATTATTTTAAGATACTCTCTTTAATTAATAACCTAAGTAAAAAGAAGAAAAAAATAAAAGACTTTAATTAGAATAATAAATACTAGAATACTTTTAAAAAACTAAAAAAAATAATTATCTTAGTATTAATACTCGTATATTTTAATAAAAATAAATAATATATTATAAAATATAATTTATTTAATTATATTAATATAAGAGTATTATCTTAATATAAAAAAAATAAACTTTTATATCTTATAATATTTTTTTCTAAAAAACTCTTATTAGCTAAGTATAATTATAAAATCTATAATAAGAAACTCTTAGTAATAATTAAATATTTTAAGAAATAAAAACCTAAACTTTAAGAAATAAACTTATTAATATAAATACTTTTAGATTATAAGGTTTTAGAATATTTTATAACTATTAAGAAGCTAATAAAAAGATAAGCTAGATAAATAAAGTTCTTATTAGAATTTAACTTTTAAATTATTTATAAACTAAGAAAATAAAATAAGAAAATAAATATCTTAACTAAAAAATCTTAAAATAAATTATAAGATAAATTAAACGATTAATAATAAGAATAAATATAAATTATTCTTCCTAAAAGTAAAATTAATAGAAAAAAAGCTCTAGAAGTATTTAACTTATATATCTAAGTTATAAGAGTAAAATAAATAATTCCTAAGTATATCTAGAAAGAATAAAAGAGTAATTAATTCTACTAAGAAATTCTTAAGGTTTTAAGAGATAATAAACTAATAAAAAATATTCCTAAGTTATATTATAAAAATCGAAATAATATCTTATTTTATAAGAATTAAGTTTAAATTCTAGAAGCTTATAAAATAAAATTAATTTAGAAAATATATAAAAAACTTATAATTAAATATCTAGGTAAAAGAAAGATATTAATTCTTTTATAAGACGATTATATTTAGAAAAATATAAATAAAAATCTTAATTAATATATTAGAAACTATTATATTTATAGGAAATTAAAACTAAATAATATTACTTACTAAAGATATTTAAAGCTATTATTAATACTAGATAAACCTTAGAGTTATATATCTATAAACTTTATAATTAGACTCCTAGAAAGTAATAAATTTAATATTATCTTAGTTATAATCTATAAATTATTAAAAGAAAGATATTATATTTTTTATAAATATAAAAATAAAAAGATAAATATAAAAGAAATTACTAAGTTATTCTTAAAAAATATATAAAAATATTATAAATTACTTATAACTTATATCTCTAATAAAAGTTCTTAATTTATAAGTAAGATATAAAGAAAACTTTATAAGATATTAGGAATTAATATTTAATTATTTATTATAATATATCTAGAGATAAATAAATAAATAAAAAAAAAAAATACGAAAATAAAATATTACTTAAGAGCTTATACTAATTACTTATAAGATAACTAAAATTAAATCCTATTAATAATAAAATTTATAAGAAATAAATATTAATTTATAAGTATAAAAATTATATTATTTTTTATAAATAAAAGATATAAACTAAAAATAAATTTCGACTAAGAAAATATAAAGATTAATTAATTATAACTAGTAAAAAGTAAACTAAATAAAAGATAAGTAATAAAATTTATAAAAAAAATAAAAGATACTTAGAAATTTATATATAAAGAAATAACTTA
Organism: Pseudofabraea citricarpa; assembly: GCA_029641185.1. NCBI lineage: Eukaryota > Fungi > Ascomycota > Leotiomycetes > Helotiales > Dermateaceae > Pseudofabraea > Pseudofabraea citricarpa. Next base: position 395,539 of record JAPWGK010000004.1, read on the forward strand.
GTCTTAAAATAAGATAAAAAAATATATAAATAAAAAATAATTACTAGTATTAAATTATAAATTAGGAGATAAAGTTTATATTTTAATAAAAAATATCCGAATATAAAAACTTTTAAGAAAACTAGAATATAAAAATAAAAGACCTTATAAGATTAAAAAGAAAATTAAACTAAGCTTTTATAAAATAAAATTATTACTAGGACTTAAAATTTATCTTATATTTTATTCTAACTTATTATATAAAAACCTAGATAATTTATTACTAGAATAAAAAAAAACTAAATCCTTATTAATTAATATAAAAAGAAATAATAAATAAGAAGTAAAAGATATTAAAGACGTAAAAATAATTAGAAGAAAAATTTTCTATAAAATTAAATAAATATAATAACTACTAGATCTAGAGTAATATCTAGTAGAAAATTTTAAGAATATATAAGAAATTTTAAAAGATTTTTACTTTAGATATCTAGATAAGCTTTAATTAATATAAAAATTAAACGCTTAGAAGAAAGATAATATTATAATTTTTATATAAGTTACTTAAGATATATATTATATATTTATTTCTCTTATATATTTTATTTATCTTATATTATAATTTACTAACCCGGATTATACGACTAGAAATTTACTAAGTAAGATAAATTATATATAACTTATTTTATATATTTACTTACCTAAGAATATATATAATAGAGAATACTTAGAGAGCAAATACTAGTATAATAGGAAAGACTACTTATAGCTAGCTTCTTATACTTTCTTTCCTTTCCTTTCTTCTTCTCTCCTTATACTTAGATCTTTTATTATTAATTAGTTATATTAATCCCTTATTTACTCTATATTCTATATACTATAACAGCTTTCTCTAAGATCTTAAGCTACAGAGTAGTCGTTATATAATCTCTAGAGGGCCCCTGAATAACAGAGAAGTCTTTGTAAAGCCGTAGAAATTTTCAAAGAACGCTAACTACTCTAATAATAACAAGTGCGGCTGTAGCGACCTTCGTGGCAAGCTAAGCCCGGAGAGACAATTGAGTCAGACATTAGGAGACTTAATAAACAAACCAAATTCCCAAGGGCCAGAGGGAATAATAAGCCCATGGCTTATCTTAACGGTGGTGTTATTGCTCTATTTTGTGTGGGAGTAGGGCGAGGCTATATTTGAGATTTATGTTCTAATATGAAAGAGTAACACGTTATCTTTTCAGCATAAGAAACTGTGGTTATATTATAGTGGTTACACTTTTCTAGTGTGCGCTATTTAAAGGGACAACACAACGTGGTCCGAGACGAGGTTGAAGATTCACATTTTTAAGCGAGCAACTTTAAACCTATCGAGTTTCAAAAAACACTAATTCCAACCTGAGCCTGTTACTAGAAATGTATACGGGGATTGAATTATAGTAAAAATGAGCCTCTGTTGCATCAATTCATACTGTCATACTTTCGCCCATTCATAAGCGTCCCTATTCCATCTTGCCCACAATTTAGACATCAGATCCTCCGACATGAGATCAGCCTATTACCTAGGTAAGTAGAAAAAAACAGTTTCAAAGAGCGTGATTCAACTTACCAAGCTTATTCTGCGAGTACATCTTTCCCAGAATACCCCCTTTTGTTCGTTTTGAATATCTGCTAAAGCGAGCCAAACGCCTGTGGCAGCACCCTCCTCCGATGGCACAGCCAGAACGGTGCCGTTCACCAAGATCCATAAAATTGGGTCATCGATAAATTTGGGGGCACCAGCCTTTCTGCTCAGGGATGTCGCTGTGAACATGGGCGAGAATGATGATGCCTGCATCCTGCTACCCTCCTTGTCGAATTGGTTCTGCAAGATCCTCGCGTAAATTATTTGCATACACTTTGAGTTGGCATACAAATCAATTCCAGTGACAGTTTTGACTCCTGTTGGATAGTGGAAGCCGCTTTCTGCAGTTTTGGGTGTGCTTTTCAGAGAACAGTCGGAATTGAACTTGGCCGTGTAGTGGCCGTTGCTGCTGGTAAAGATTATCCGAGCAGCTTCGGCTAGCAGGTTGTTTTCTAGAAGCTGTTGGGTGAGCAGAAATTGTGCAAGGAAATTTGTTTGGTAAGTGAGATCATGCTCATCTTCTGACCATAAACCAACAAAGCCTGAAATGCCGGCATTGTTGTACATGTAATCAATCTTGATATCCAAGTTTGCCAGCTCTTTGACAAAGCTTTGCACAGATGCAAAGGAGGACGCATCGAGCTCCAAGACTCTGATTTTCGAAGTCTCACCATCGTCCTTCATGTGTATTAGATGATTTCGTGCGTGCTGCTCGATGTCTCTGGCAGCTTCCATCCCTTTTTCGACACTTCGGACAGCAATATAGATAGTGCAACCTCTCTGAGCGAGCTGTTTTGCGATAGAGCAGCCAATCCCGGAATTTCCACCGGTGATGATAGCTATCCTACCAGTGAGATCATCTTGTGGTAATCGTCGTAGAAGAGTCGACCGAGTTCTGCCAAGAAAAAGGTTGTAAAGTCCTAGGAAGAAATCTCGAACAAGGCGTAATCTCAGAAGCAGAGACTGTGGCGGGTTTGACATTACGAAGTCGAGGAGAAATGAGAGACCAATGATGATAGTCCGTGAATGTTTATGGTACATTAGAATTATATAAATTCATGATCATCGGCATTCGTAGATGTTATCCTTCGGTTTCTTCATATCGTGAGAGGACTTTTCGGACTCTACCGGACTTAGAACAGGATGAATAGGGACCCGACGGCGGAACTTTCGTAGGCGAATATCTTAGCATCGCAGGTCCTCATATAAAATACGGGGTAAACTAATCGCGTTCCCAAGCTATATGCGAGCTTTTCTCAACTTGTTACACAAATGCTAGTAAATGCATTACCCAATCATTTATTTACATACAAATTAAACCAAAAAAAAAAAAGTATTCAAAACATGCCATGTTTAAATTTGTGTATAATTTTATGATAGTGGCAGGAACCATTCTTTATATGAACGTTAACCTTGCAACTTAATTGTATCAGCGAGCTGCTCTTTTGTTTATCTAACCAAGTGGTTTATATAAAGGAATAGGGGGCGAAATACCATCTATGTCAATTGACCTTTACCAAACTAAGATTTTACAAGAACTATAAAAGGCATTAACCCACAGTAAGATCAGCTACTATGTGGGTTTTCGCCTTACGGCTTGGCGCCGGCAAAGAGCTGTTGTCCCACAGCTACTCCTGCGACTCAATTGAGTTTGTCCAATAGAACGAAGGGCTTAGATACTATTCTGTCTAGATTGATTAAAACCGTAGAAGAACCAGTTTTGAAAGAATTTCTAGCGGAGTTAACCCACAATATCCTACTCAAATATTCTTATTTGGATCCCCGATATGAAGCCAAGACCCTCGGCAAGCTTGTAAAGAGAGGGGGCGGCCATAGTCTGTCAACAAGTTGTTATATCTATTCAGAAACCTCTGATATTTCTATTCCGGGGCATAATTTAGCCACTCACAGCCTCTGCCTTTCGATTCGGCCTCGCTGTAGCTTACCAGACCGAACTACCCCTCAAGTGTCTTTGTATTATATTCAGCTCCACTGATTTGGCTGAGTTGATGGATGTAGCATGGTCAAGGGGGCTAATAAGTGTACGTGGCAAATGTGGGGTCAGGAGTTGGAGGTGCTAGTTTAATTGTCCCTAGAATAAATAGTTCACTGTATCATTCAACAGAAGCATTATCTCCGTCAACTTTTTAACTCAACCTTTTATTTACACTATGACGCTCTACGTATCGCCAGAAATCTTGATTTCCGGTATCTTGTTATATTTCGTCTCTACGATCGTCTACAATCGCTATTTTCATCCTTTAGCCAAGTACCCTGGCCCGTTTTTGGCGTCATTTAGTAGTCTGTGGTTGGTGAAACAAGTTCTCTGGGGACGTCGTCTGGAAACGGTCGAGTACGAATGGCATAAGAAACATGGTACAGTACTCAAACGTAGACGAGTCGAAAGTTGCTTTTAATATTTAACACATCTCAAGGCTCGATTATACGATTTGCACCAAATGAGCTGGCAATCTCGGATCCCGTTGCCCTTAGGGAAATTTACAGTGTCAGAGACGTCTTCTTGAAGGTTGGTCATAATAGAAAAGTTCACTTGACATGTTACTGTGCTAAGCCGGAGGAAGACCGACTTTTTTAGACTACAACGGCCTGCCTTTGGTAAATAAAGAAATCTGCCTTGACTTGGGAAAATAACGAGAGACGCTTATGATTTTGCCACAGCTAGAATTCCAGATCATCTAACGATGATAGACCCGAAGTCTCACACGCAAAGAAAAGAAATTGTCAACCATCTCTACTCAACTTCGTTTATTGCGAAGTCTGAAAAGTATATCGAATCAGTCATCGAGCTCTTCTTCTCCCGAATGGATGAATTTGTGGAATCTGGTGAAACCTTTAATCTGATGAGCTGGCTTCAAATGTACTACCCTTGAACAATTTTCTTTAGTACAAATGCTGATCTAGCATACTAGGTTTGCTTACGACGCCGTTGGGGAACTGTTCCTCGGTAGGAAGCTTGGATATCTCGAAAACAGGGGCGACTTTAACGGCTTCATCGAAACTCTAGAAACGGCAGTGCCCGCTTTGCAAGCTTCTGGCCACCTCCCAATCTACCTGCGACCAATTGCCCTGCTCATTGCCTCTGTTAACTCTCACATGAGAGATGCTCAAAAAGGAGTTACCAAAATGGGAGATGATTGTGAGCAGTTTGTTAAGGAGCGCTACCAGGCCATGAAGGAAGGGAAGTCTGTCCGAGAAGATTTCTTAACCAAAGTGCTTCAGATATACCTTGATAAAGGAGAAGAGATTGATCTGCAACTGGTTGACATACAGGTTGAAATTTTTATCCCCATGTAAACCTCTGGCCCCTTAAACTCCTGCAGCCAGTAACTAACTCATGTCAACAGATTTGCTGGTAGTGATACTACTGGGATCGCACTTTGCGCCATAATTTACTATCTTCTGAAGCACCCACACGCATACAAAAAAGTCGTGGATGAGATCGACGAGGCTACAAACAACGGGCTGTTACCGGGTAAGTTTATTCAGTACACAGACGCCTTGAAATTGCCGTATTTTCACGCGGTCTGCCAGGAAGGCATGAGGATCCATCCACCAGCATCAGCTCGTCTTCCGCGGGTAGTTCCAAAAGGAGGCCGTGTGATCGCTGGTGAATTCATTCCAGAGGGCACTAAAGTTGGAACTAATCCATATACCATTCACCGAAATAAGAAAATCTTTGGGGAGGATGCAGACAAATTCAGACCTGAAAGGTGGTTGGTAGATGATACCAAAGAGATGTACTCTCACATTCAAACAGTATGTCTGATTGTCTGCATGTTGTTGTATATGTTTAGCTAACACCCCAATTTAGTTTGGTATTGGCTCAAGAACATGCATTGGGAAAAATGTAAGTCTTTCGATGTACTTAGGACGACGAAAGGATACTAAAAACTTGTGGAAAAGGTCTCTCTGTTTGAAGTTTATAAATTGCTTGCACAACTTCTACGGACCTACAAGTTCGAGTTGGCGGATCCTGATGTTGAATGGAAACTTTGGAATTATGGGTTTTACAAGCCACAAGGTCTCGATATTCGCATTACAAAGCGAGATGTAGTGGCATCATAATTTATGGAAGGTAGCTGTGGCAGATCTCATATGGTGCTCAGATGAAGATTGTGTTTTGCATCTATAAATGAAAAAGAAACCATTCTTCCCAAATCTTCTATTTCTACTTTCTCCACAATCCTTATTCCCCAAGCTATGTCTAGACACCAACTTAGAATTACTTATAGGGCTTATGTTGAGCGATCTTGTGATGTTTTTTCATAGAACGAAGCAAGCACAGCTTATTAAATGAATATCCTCGAGCATTGAATTCGAGACAGTTCGTGAATTCGACCACTGTAGCTCAACTCATGTCTATAAACGAGCTTACCCAGACATCCCTCCCCTTTTATCCTCAGAGGACTTCCTCGGCCTGACTCAACACCCTGCAAAAAACGGGACAAAGTTAACCTCGAGCTTGCTAGATAATGATATAGTCACATATTCGAACTTATCGCTACTGAAGATGACTGTCTGTTGATTCGAGATGCGACCGCTGAGCTAAAGGGGAAAGTAGCCACACTTTGGAGGCAATTTTAGTGCAGGTTGCGAGTAACTCGTGGAGAACATTGATGCCTATTAGAAGGTGGACTAAAGTTTTTTTTAACGTCAAGTTCAACTATCATATCCGGGAGGATGAGAATGATCTAAAGGCTGTGATGTTGCGTATTGACACCGACTTCTAGGTTACGTACGTGGGATACCGCTAGTAAGAATTAAGTGAAGATTTCTAGCCATCTACAATGGGGTGTGAGATTCAGAGCGGCATACAGTAATCAGACTATGTTATGCGATATTAAAAACACGTTGTAGTTAAAGAATATAAAATTAACGGCAAATTCTTGATATACTCCTCGCACGCAGTGGACTTATTTTATCATCTTATAATGAAGGTGTTTGGGACGGGCATTCCTTTCATTAAACTCTTACGATTCCAAACAGAAAAAAGGTTTAATGTAGAAGAAAAAGTAAGGGGGAGGAGGGTGGGGGATGTAGCGGCTAACGTGGAATTAAATAAGTGAGGAATCGAGGGACGAGATCAAGTACAGGCGGAGAAGTAAGGGCGTACAATAATTTTGTCACTGTCATTGTCACTCGAGCCCAAGACAGCAATTACCTTGTGTTTTCGTTAGCCCCTTTGCGTACATATTATCGTGTGAAATAAGAGACTTTTAGTCGTGTTTTTTTTTTATCACCAACACCGCCTCGAAAGCCCTACTAACATCATTTGTATGTTAAAGCAACTACCACAGCGTCAGAGCCTTGAAAGCACAACCGATAACCTTAGCCCACAGCAGACTGCCATATCACTACGTGTGACACCAGTCGAAAACAAATTTGTCGACAAGCCAGTTGCGTTACCATGGATCGGAGATGAAAGTAAGTCAATTTCTCTTCTTCTTTTACAGAAGACAGCTTATCCCCCCTTTAAGGCCATGACATTGGAACTCTTGAAGATACCCATTGGAAAGCTCAGCGGAAGGTAGATCTTAGTGTGAATAGTGTTTATTTGTGGCTATGTCATGCATGCCTAAGCATCGTGCTCATAGCTGGTCAAGCTTTCATATACACAACACAACAGTAGACTATCTTGCGCCATATATACACGCAGTCTCCAGTGTAGAGACCAGCTTAGTGTATCCTGTCCAGCCTTGCTCTATTCATGGCGATTTGGTCATCAACCTTGTCAGACTAAAAAGTTGTGTTAGTTATTAAAGTTACCATCAAGTACAGAAACCAACATACCTTGCCAATAATCACATCAATATGCTTATTCTGCTCATCAACCTCCCTGCCGGTCGCTCGAGCCAGGGCATTCAGTCGCCCAGCTGCACCACCCAAGGCATCAAGATTAGCATCCAGCTCATTCTCCATGTCCTCGTCCTCGCTGTCAGCCTCGAATTGATACTTTGAACGTTCAGCAAGACTGGATTTGCTTTGCTGGGGTCTATAGCCCGGATCTCCAGGTTGTAAATCCTTGAAAGCCCTCTCCATACGTTGCTGCGTTCCAAAAGCAGCTTGGCGGGTAGCATCACGCTGCTCACGTTCGGTGCGATGCTTCTCCACAATTTCCTGATCACGCTCTGCTCTTCTTGATGTAGATGTGAATGGGTTGGAGACATGTACGGCAAACATGCTTCTATTCAAAGTTTTCAGCTCCTTTGCCCTCTCCTCGGCGATCCGGTTGTGGTTGGCAGCAAGATCTAAGTTCTTTTCCGTGTTGTGAATGCGTTCACCTTGGGCGCCCAGTCTTGCCAAAGTGGCTCGGCCAGTCTCTTCTGCTTGAGCGGCAATTCGAAGAGCATTTCGCGTTGATGAAACATCTTCCCGCTTCATCTCACGGATTTGCTGCTTTGTCGCTTGGACGTCCTCCTCCTCCTCCTCTTCAGCCGTCAATTGTCTCTCTTCGCCATACGCTCCATAGCCCCCACCCTGTGAAGCACCCGAATCCGCACCATAGCCACCAGGACGCGCGCCTGGTGGTTGAGAAGACTTCTGAGCATATCTGTCCTTCGCGCCACCAAACAAAGCATCTCGATTATCCTCTGTTGTTGTGGTATCTACACTGTTTGTTCGCCCTAAACCTCCATAGCCACTGGGGCCATATTTGGACCCAGCACCAGGCGCAGCGGCTCCGTCATATTTGTTTGCACCATAGCCACCACCACTGCCATATCGATCTGCACCATAACCTCCCGGGGCTGCACCAGGACCATTGGCTGGGCCGCCAGCTTTAGGGCCCTGAGGTAGACCCGTCCGAGCTTGCTGGTAAGGAGAAGGTCCGGAGGAGCCCATATTGGCGTATTTATTGGTGTCTTGGGCATATGGATCCGATGACTGAGGTGGTTGAGCGTAGGGATTTGACGATGCAGGTGCGGGCGAGGAGTTCTTTGAAGAACGTGAGAAAAGAGATGAGCGACTTGCTTCCTCATCAGCTGCATCAGCAGAGCCAGATTTCTTGCCAAAGCCAAATTTCTTCATGTTGGGCTAAGGACTTGTAACAACGAGCAGACGGCGGGTTCAAAGACAGAACAAAGCTATCAATCAGGGAGGGAGAGATGGAAAATGCCCGGTTGTTTAGGGATAGTTTTGGGATACGCAGCGAGGAGCGAGGTGGTGAAGTGGTGAGGTGGTGAGGCAGGATGTGTATGTATATGTGTGGGCAAGCTGTACAATAGTAGTAGTAGTAGTGGAGGTGGTGGTGGGTTGCAAGTTGCAACAGTGCCGTGTCCTTGTCTGGGCTTCTTATGTGAAGCAGCAGCAGTTCGGTTTCAAGGGTGCGGGGCGCGGGCTGACACAGAACACAGCCTCATAGTGGATGGGTGCAACCCTGCCCGCCTGGAGCACCCGAAAATACTGTGCAGACTGTACAGTAGGGGACGTGGCGATCACCCGAAAACGGACAGCAGGGCTGGCCTGGCTGGATTGCGTGGATCGCGCGCGGCGGTTCCAGGTCAGGTGACTTACCACCTCCTGCTTGGCTGAGCTGGGACGTCGACGTCTTATTAGTCATTCGAGCTTCTACGTTCAACAGCACAGCGTTGTGGTCATCATCCTCCTGAACTCCCCACAACTCCACACAATAGTAGCCTCGATATTTCGCAGCCCGGGTTGGCAGCGCTATCAACGCCTACGCCGCCACGGTAGTGACTCACGCATCCTGCAAATACCCTATCTAGCACTGCAGTAATCCGGACCTCGAACTTCAAATACAAACCTCCGCCCCGCACGCAACTTACTCCAGCCTCTACAGTCATCTCAATTACAACCGCCAGCATGTCTGCACGTCATTAGGATTCGTCTTGTGTCAACCGCGCAACTAGATGCTTGTAGGCCGCACCCAAAACTACATATTCACCACCACACTCATATCCAGATCCCTTCAAGCCCTCCTTTGTCCCAGAGTATCAAGATGCCTCTTCAATCGGCAAGGCCCACTTGCTCACGATACGCCTTTACAAACTGCATATCCAAACCGACTTCCAAATCAAAACCTGAACCAATACTCATATTAAGGCAAACACGACTGGGTTAGGGAACGGCAGGAATTTACATGTCCACCCAAAGAAGTCACCTACCCTAAACTCCAACGCACATCTCTCGTCTTCTATGGCGTCAATATTTACGTATGACTCGGTCCTCCAGAGGGTGTCTTCGCCATGGAATACACCTAGCGACTCCCCGAAGCCATCCTCGCCGGCACCACCAAACAGTGAGACGTTAACGCGGCTCGAGCCGGAACCCCAGGAAGGACCCACGGAGTACAAGCTGCATTTAATGTTGCGGCCGCGAAGAACTTATAGTTCTACCAGCACCAGCTCGACATTGTCTGGATCACGGCTACACAAGCAGCGAACTGCAAGTCAAGCGAAGATTGCCAACAGGTCAGGTCCGCTCGCATCTTCGAGTCAGTCAAGGCAGCAACGTTTAGAACAGCTGACAACCCAATTGTTGTGGCGACTTCAACAGTCGTCTCCATACCATGCATCTTCGAAAGGCACCCTTATTATCCCGAAACTTCCAGAGATTGATGAAAAGGGCAATATCAATTCAAGACCAAACAATCTTCTTGCCGGCCTCGAGCAAAGCCGTGGAGCATTATACGAAATCGGCGTATCAGATGATGGAACTCTTATTGGACTCACTCCAGACGAGATGGACGAGAGTTTAGAGACCCTCCGAGCCATGGCTACCAGTCTGGGTTGTAATGTTGAGATTCTGCGACGAATCATCGTGGGACAGTGTGAGTGGGACGAGGTCCACGAGACAGATGGATGCTTCGAAGACACAGCAGAATCTCGGACACAGATGTCCATGGCAAGTGGAATGGTCAATGCCTCTCAGGTCTCGCACCATGAAGCGAAGCTTTCTGTGGTCGAGGCTTTGGTAATGCCTAATCTTAGCCTTGAGAACGCCGTATTAGCTCCGTATTCTACACTGGGCATACCGGCTCCAAACAAAGTCGCAGAGCAAGTCGACAATGTATCAGTCCAGCCGTCTCCACTTGGTCTTTGTGCCTCAACCGAGCAGCTCCGTGTTACTATTACTGGTCCATCCACATCTGGAAAGTCTTCCCTTTTGGGAACACTCCTAACAACCAATCTAGATAATGGTCGTGGTAAAAGTCGAGTGACCTCACTCAAACATCCGCATGAGCTTGCGTCTGGTGTTACCAGTTCTGTTGCGCATGAACTAATAGGCTACAAAGAACGAAGCGTTATTAATTATGCCACTGGAGATGTTACAACCTGGACTGATATTCATGCTGCAGCTGACGGTGGTCGTTTAGTCTGTATGACTGACTCCGCTGGGCTCCCAAAATACCGACGCACGACTTTGAGGGGTTTGGTAGGCTGGGATCCGCACTGGCTTGCCCTCTGTCTAGGGGTTAGCGAAAACGAATTCGGGCCAAGTGGTACTGTTTGTTCCTCAAACAATCTAGGGCAAAGCCCAAATGATATTGAAATTGATAGCGCAGGTGTATTTCTAGACCTTTGCTTGAAATTGGACAAACCCCTTGCGATTATAATCACTAAATATGATTTGGCATCGAAAGCTCGCTTACGACAAATGCTCACGAACATATACTCTGCTATAAAATCAAGCAAGCGGACTCCTTCCTTCATACGGCAAGACCCCTCAGAGGGCTCTTTTGACAATTTTAACACTATACCTAAAACAGCAGACGAATTTGTCCAAGCAGCCTTGCAACCTATGATGGTTTCGGGAGACTTCACGTCTATTGTACCTATAGTTGTGACAAGCGCAAAAACTGGCCAAGGCATGCAAACTCTCCATTCACTATTGAAGAACCTTCCGGTGCCTATACCCCCAACAATGCATGGCTTTGTTGGCACCAGCCGAATGAACCCTGAGCAGCCAGCTTGTCTCTTTCATATCGAGGATACTTACGGTGTGGCCGCTTCATCTTTGCCACTAGTATCAAGTACTGCTGTTGAAGTTGACGGTGGGATTGTAATAGCTGGGCATCTTCGTTTTGGAAGCTTAACCATTGGTAATAATGTCATGATTGGAGTAAGTGACAGTCTCATATCAAAGTTCAGCCAAGCTGGTGGTGCAAAGTTTAACTGCAGCTAGCTCGAGATCAATCATGAGCTTCAAAAAAAATAGCTAACATTTATAGCCTTTCCCAATCAACACAGACATATCTTCCTCGTCATCCCGTCGTCGGTCCGCACGATCTTCTCCAGCCACATTTGGAACCCCACTGTCTCACACTATTACCCATGGTCACTCACAGGGACAGCAGGACGCTACTAGCCTCGAAAACACAGCTGAGTGGCATACCGCTTCTATTGTGAGCATACGAAACCTGCGTCTTCCTGTACATACACTCCATGCTGGCCAGGTAGGCACTGTAGGAGTGGTTTTTGAGGGCAACAACTTGCCGCCATCAGCCAGAATGGGATCTGTTCGAATACGGAAAGGGATGGTGATGGCTGTTCCTAGCCGACATATGACTGAAACTGGAAAGACTCTTCAAGCTGCTAGCAGGTTTACTGCCTCGTTTCGCGACAGCGATATTGTCTCACTGTCCCCTGGCAATTCGGTTATTGTTTACATTGCAAGTATACGTGCCGCAGCAAGAATCATCAGCTCCTTGCCCACTACATCTCCCAACTTGGAACTTTCGAACAGGAATGAATATTCAGATGACGTCTTCAGTCTTGATGCATTTGATCTGAGGCAGGATGATGAGACTACAACCACGAACTATGAAATGGAATCTAGCACAGAGCTCACCATGGAGCTTTTAACAAATCGTGAATGGATCGAGCTTGGGTCTCCAGTTTTACTTATTCCAAACAGAGGTACGGGGGCGCCCGATGGGCCGGATAAAGGTAAGGGAGGACTGGGTAGTTTAGAGGGCTGTGTTGGGCGAGTCACTGTTGTAGAGGAATAATTTGAGAGTGCAAGCAAAACTCTACCAGTAGGCAGGCGCATGTAAAAAATTCATCACGTTTTGGACGAACAACCATTCTGATACAATTAATTCTCTTCGCCCGTTTTAACTCTCCTAGATAATGCTAGATGGAGCATGTGAGTGTCGTGCTCATCTCGAAGGCTGGGTACATCCCAGAGAGAAAGCAGCCAGATAATAGATAGATATACATATATTCAGTACAGTAGAGAGAAAACCGTCCCTGGTGCACAAGATTCTGCTTCCTTTTTTGAGGTATGCCGTTCCTTCTTGCCAAGTCCCGAATGTAAAATTTATACAACTCACGAGGTGGTCTCTTGGGGCCTGGTCTGAGTCCTGATGGCTTGATGAAATTATTTGCCAGTCTTACGGACATTGCAGATGCATGCGCGACAAATTAGTCTGAGAGTTAGGTTGCGGTAATGCCAATCCACAAGCAGACCATCCCCGGTTTCGCTCCATTGGCGGAGTAAGTCCTGGATGGCGTGAGTTGTACGATTCTTTCTCCCATGCATCCCTTTCCTCTACAGAGACTGACATGACATGACCACATCATATCTTTACTACGCCCTGACCAAACCATAAAAGAGTGTCCAGGTCAAGACGAACCCACTGAGTCCCTCCACCAACCCGCCCGACCACAACTCGAAGCCCCCTCTAAAGAATCTCTTCAATCCCAACTCTCCTCCACCTTGTTCAGCATCCTTGACAAGCGCCGGCCGTACACGGAAGATATACACGAGAACCGAGGTGAGGAGCGAGAAGAAGAGGTAGAACAGGAAGCCCGGATAAGACTCCAGCCCAAGGATGCCAGCACCAATGCCGAATAGAGACGCGGTCAGGTTGTGGAGTGTTGCTAGAGTCTGCGGTACGGTATAGAGATGAGTAAGAGTTTCTTGAGATGAGTAAGAAGGAGAGAGGGGGGGGAGCGGCTGAAGCTTGGGGGCCATCAACAGCTCTCGATGCGAGCGCGACGACGGAGCTGAAGTGAACTAGCTAGCTAACTGGAAAGAAATACTCCGAACGAACCTTGGTGTTGTGTACAACTGACTCCTGCACTATGGGGCTAATCTGGAGTTCTCGTTCAGTGAGCATATCTGCGGCTGCGACTGCGTATGCGTGCGATAGTACTGTGGGATCGGATGGTAGATGGAAAGTGGTCGACAGGTAAGCATGCGGCTTGTTTGTCATTACACAGTTGCGGAACATAGTTTTGCCGACATGCAACAACTCAACTACACCAGGCCAGTCCAATTGAACTCGTTTTTCTTTTATATGGATTGTGTAGCTCCTCGAAAGGGTGTGGATATTAGCATGTATCTACTATTCTATATGTTTTGATTTATACCTTTTCAATAAGACAATGGACAGAAACTCCGATTATTGTGAACAGATGATGAAGTATTAATTGGAATATCGACTTTTGGCTACAGAAATTCTACTACACTACCTAATAAATAAATACCTTACTACCCCAAGAAATTACGTTGTCTCGATAACTTAAAATTGAGGATGCGCCATCAGAAAGAAAGAAATACCAAGATATTTGTTGGTTATATATCCATACTGGTGAAGAAAGGACAGGTCGGCACTAAGCGACATATCTACCATAGTCGTTTAAATACTGTTGGTGATAGATGGACAGGCTGTAGTCAGACATCGCTTCTGCTCGACGTAGATATCGAATCGCGTGAGTGAAATTATCCTCGTCGCGCGGCGGCCCCCTTACATTGCCGAGGCTCATCTCCGCTTCCGCAGCCTGTTGGTTGTTAAACGCGTGCTTCTTGGTGATGGTGAGAATCCAAAGACTTACTGACGCCAGCAAGTCACCACTTGTGGTTCCTTCCGTATCTGCAGCCCTTACAGCTCGATTGTAGAAGTCGACTGCGGGTTGAATGTACCCCCTAGCTTCAACATAGTAAGGTCCCTGCAACCTTTCGCGCTGGTTCACTAATCCTCTCAATCAATGGAAGGTTCTAAATAGTGGAATATATTCCCATGGCGTTCCGATAGAAACTTACTGCTGGTGCTTGAGTACTCACTACCTTCTTCGTACTGAATCCTGCTCAAAGCAGCTTGTGCTCTCTGGAGCCAATTGCTTCCTAGACCTGAGGCAAAATGTTAGTCAACAGAAAAGCTTCGACCCAAGAACTGTGCCACTTACCGATCAACACTTGTGAGTTTTCGGGATAGTTCCGAAGGACTTTCAGCCATGCAGCTTGACACCACTCTGCAATGTCCCGGATACTACCAGCATCTGCATCATGATAAGCAAAGTCTTGTAATCCTTGAATAACCCAGACTTGCTCGGCAAATCGCTGTGGGTTACGAAAAAAACGAAGATGATCCATTGCCGCCATCGCCGAGCGAGCTGAGGGTATGTATGCATCTACCTCGGACGGCCGGTTTGAAACCACATCATCGAGGTCGGTAAGTATATTCTTAACTTGCTGTACGATATCTTCAGCATTTCCGTCGGAGTTTCGGGCTTGGTGCGAGCCATGTGACCGATGCCGGTTAGATTGCGAGTTGCGAGACATCTCGGAAGAAAGACTTGAATAATTACGGATGGCGGGGATATGAGTCCTTTGCGACCTTCAAGCGGAGAGAATCAGGAGCTCACAGGAGGTACCACTCTCACCCGAGCAGTCATGTAATAATGAACAGAATTGGAGCCTGATAGGTTAAATTCAAAAGGGCGAGCTGGTACAGAATAGTGAAGAGTGCTTTGGTTGTAGAGCTGGCAAGTAAAGAGTGGCAATAAGGTAGGATATATATACTAGAAGAAGTGCAGAGCGAAACCTGCTCTCCATCCCACTAACTCATAGTACATGGGGGACTAAGTCCATAGCCAGAGTGGCATAAAAAGACACATTCAATCAGCTGGATCTGATATCTATCGGCAGCAGAAGCATTCGGCATGCTGACTTGCATTGCTGGCTGCATCGCATGGCATCTGCAAGAAGGCTCTGGATTACAAGACCACTTGCTCATATAATCAGAGTTGCTAATGACTCAAGCCTCTGTAGTCCTGGTATCGCTTGTATACATGGGGGACAGTTGAGCAAAAGAGAGACAAAGCCAGTGCTTACAGGCCCGATTAGGTAGGGTCGACTGATGTAGTGCATCGCGACGACAGAGTGAGAGAAGGTCTGAATGGAGGCATTGTCAAGATGGCATCGGAAGCACCAAGGAGTCGGCATTGTCGAGAGCTGCTGACTGTTGATAGCCATTGCCGCGTAGCGCGCCTTGGTCAGCGGCTGGATGGCATGAAGGCCTGTTGAGCTGAAGCCTCGGGCAATATTAATCTTCAGCCCGGTGGCCTCGCGGATAATGATGCATAGAAGAGCAGAAGAAAGTGCGGGTTTCTGGTCAGCGTGCGTCATGGATGAATGGGGATTCTGGCGCTTCGCGTGTCCGGCCCCCAGCGCTTGTTTGTGTAGGTAGGTGTAGGCTACTTTGTACTGCAAGTTTGTACTCTAGGCAAGTAATCCTTTGTCCGGGGGGCCGGGACATTTAATATTATTGGGGTCGGCTTACCTCACTCGACGGCAGACGCTGGCGAAGCACAGCCTAGACGCGCCAGACGCCGGGCGGCTGCTGAATAAGAAGCCAGCGCCAGTCAAGCTCAGGTACGGAAGTCCGTACTTGTGGACCGTCCACGTGACTATATTAAGATTACTCGGCAGCGAGATTGGTTGGTACTTTCGTACAATGTGTGTATCGGTACCGTATGATGTCGGGTCTGGACTCTGTCCAGTGCTCTACATATACCTACTGTACCTACCTATACCTACCTACCTAGTACCCAGGTGCGCTTCTTAAGGCATTACATCACCACGTCCAGCGCTGCCGACTGTACTTGTTGTCATCATCATCATTATTATGGTCATTATTATCGAGATGAGGGCAATCAAATCCCATCCATGCATGCGAGCACAACCGTAATTGACCACCGTCGTTGTGTCTTGGACCCCGTCTTCATCCTCGTCTCCGGGGGTCCTCTCCTCGCCGACACTACTGACCCTTGCTGCGATGCTCGACGACACACCATTTCAGCATCACCATCTCAGCATCGTCAGTACCCATATCACTGCAGCTGAACGTTGAGCGGCGGATTCCCAACCTGTCACCTCTTCTTCTGTCTAATCTGATTGCTCTCCACGCGCGGACGCCTTCATAATTCGCTCTACCCACTCTGCCCTGGGAAATGGCTGGTCGATAGCTCGCAAACACCACAAAGCTCACTCCATGGAGTCCGTGATATATGATGGCTCGCCGTTAGCCAACTATCTTGAAGGTATGCTACTTGGCTTCTCTTCCAGCTCCCAGCCTTCGTTCTCGCGCGAGTTTCTCATCGCAACCCCATCTAACATAGTCACCACAGGCGAAGGTGAAAGCGATGGACCATGGGCGATACAGCATGAGCAGGCCACCGATCATGAAATAGCTTTGCCCGAGTCATCATTCGCACCACGAGGCAAGCCGACCGTTCCATTGAAGTTTCGCCAGAAGCTTCCTCCTACTTTGCGCTTGACAGTCCCCCAGAACACCGCAGCCGCTGCAGTACATAATGCTTTCTCGGTGCGTTTACCAATATTCTTACAGGTTGATGCGAAGGAACTGACGGATGTTTAGAGGGCCGTCAACTCAAGACTGGGTCGAGCCGACAATGAAAGATTTCTGGAGAGATTTCGGTATATAATCGTAGCATCCCAGCTACTGAACACCAACTCCTTTGTGTCTCAAGGTTCCCGTGGCCATTCGCGACCAGAATCAATGGCCTTGCCCACGGCGCCTCAGGTGGGTAGCTTCACACTCTCTGGAGCCGTCCTCACAGCTTTGGGAGCGTTTGCTCTTACTTGGTTGGTCCATTGGGCTCGAGGGGGCACGAACAACAGCATGCTTGGGAAAGGGCGTATGTTTTTGGTGGTTGCTTTCGTGGCCGTCTTAGCAACCGTTTCCTACACCCAGTTGCGCAGACAGTGGCTTCAGTATCTCCGTCAGCAGACCCTGGCCGAAACATCAGAGTTCATCAGCAAAGCTCAAGGATTCGATGAAGTGGCATCGGCGGCCCTGACTTTAGTCCAGGAGGTCGAGCTCGTCTCGCGTGGCTACAGAATGTAAGTATTTTCCAGAAGGACTCACTTTCATCGTTGACATCAGATCAGCAGCGCCCCCCTACCACCAATCAGCCGCCTAGAGGATCGTAGTCAAACGAGAAGATGTGCGCGGCTGAGGAAGACGCTTCGTCTCAGCTTCACGGACATGCTCCCCCTCTATAAGCAGGCATTCTCTGTCCTCCAGCCACATACCGAGCCAATGGATCTGGAAAAGTATTACGACGTGTATGACATCAGTGATTTGGACTTTGCGGAAGCTATGATAGATTACACTAGTACTGAATTCGAGGACATGGACTCTTTACGAGCACTCAAAATCCTTGCTGCGAGATTGCATACGTTACGGAAGGTGTTTCTGTCTTGCCTTTTGGCACTAGATGCGCATGGTGGCAAACCAGATTTTGATCGCTGGAGCACAGCGGTAGATGAGGTACATGCCATGAGTCTTGTGACCGGCAAAGCGGAAGGGCGTCTTCGTTCAATACTCAACGAGGAAGAGAGTACGCATAATGCATTTTGGTTTATATTGTATCATTGCTAACACACTCCAGCGTTTCCCGTGCCTCCTACCCCCAAACTTCCATTGTCACCTGGTCGTGAGCGTTGGCGAGCCCAGCTACGCAAGCTAAATTCTCTCTCGTCCGGCATTCGAGGTCTGCAGGCGAAGCTCCATGTTCTTCGCGAAGAGTCAGACAAGAATCTGAACGATTCAAGCGACGTTTCAGAGCTCGGGACGAATCTAATGATTCAATACGAATCGATCGGCATCGACTTGAAAGAATTGATGCAGGAATGGGAGGATGGAAAGGCTGCACTCGCATCAAATATCGACCGAAACGAACGACGTATTTCTTCCATGAGTGGCATGCTTTCTCCCACCATATCTTTAAGTGGCCTTACAGCTGTCGAGGAAGGCGGTGCTCTTGATGCTTTGCGAGCTCTAAATGGCGAGGACCGAAGATCGCGATCCAGTCTTGATTTTAGTAGCTCTGATGCAGAGGAGGTCTTTGAAGCAGTTGCGCTACCGCGGCAGAGGAGCACACTAACCAGAGAACAACGAATTGCAAAAATGAAGGAGGACAGAGTCAGGAGAGAGTCCACAAAAGATCGAGCCGACGCCAACACGCATATGCTTCGAGAGCTGGAATCAGTGATTAATCTGAGACCCAGAGGAAGGACAACGCCAGCCGGGCGAATTACGTCAATATGATGCCGACGCATAATGAATTTCCTTTTGATTAATGACATGACCTGCTGTCTGGGTAAAGAAGACAGATTTGTATAATCAGCCGCTTTGGCATTCCCTAGTCTCTCCTTGGTTCTAAATTGTGCGATTTAGCATGCTTGTATATCGAGTATTCTCATTTGTCTAGAAAGAGGTGTTAATGATAATGAAAATAATCACTAATCTGGCGGTTTACAATGAATAATATAAAACTAGAAATTAGCAGCTGCATATGTCTCTGAGGCCCTGATCTCACTTGCCTTTTTATTAAACAATCGCAGGGGTCTGTCATGTGACTTGGCACTGGTCGCGCTTACCTACCTAATTTGTCTGAAGATAAACGCGAAGACCAAACAAACCAGGCACACGCTTCAATTGGCCTTCTAACAACCCTTTTTACAACAAAGCAGAGCAGAGTAATGGCCCCCTGTATTCTCTGGCCCAGTGATCCCACATAGCTGGGTATCTATTGACAAGACACGCGCAGCCGGACAGAAGCCCAATGGCAACTTTAAGAATTGCTCAATCACGACAGAGGCGCGTCTTTCAGGCAGTCTTCCCATCAGAAGCTGATATATCTCAGCCTACACCAGCTACTACCCCAGCCATTGGGTTTACACCTGTTGGGCAAGCCTTTGGCGGACCACCAAATATCACACATGACCGTCGGCAAGCCTCGCGGGGGTTGCAGCAACCAGCATCTTCGCCCGAAAATTTAGATCCAGTACGAGATCAAGTACATTGGGACAGATCATGGCACGCAGTAACAGATTTTCTCAGCCTGCCTGATAGCGTCCTGCGCAAAGACACTCTCCAGGCTCCCGACTTTCGGCCGAAGTCGCCCGACTTTGCCCTCAACCAAGCTCTTCAAGATGTTCTGGCTCCTTCATCTCGTCTTCCCTTGGCAAGGAAGACAGAAGATGTTACACCATGGTACGCACGGCATGTCAGGCACCATTTTTTGCACCAGGTTCTTCCGTTGACCTCTAGATCTGCTGGCATTCAGGACCCGCAAACCGTACTATCTGAGGTTATCGCGATTCTCCAGGCTATACATCGTCAATACTCGCATGGACTTGCATTCGTTGCTCAAGGAGTGGAAATTCTCATTCCTGGTTCTTCAGAACCGTTAGTCAACAGGTTTCACCAAGATCTCCATACCCTGATCAGTAGTTCGGTTACTGAGCGAGTGGCATTTGCCTTGCGGTCTGTCTTGACATCGTTAACATATACCATCTTAAGTATACCAACACAAATAGAACAGGATGCATTGCCCACACCCTCGGATAATATCACATCAGGAAAAGCTCGCAGGAACATGATGAATCTTGTGGATGCCTTGCATAGTGTTGGCTTGGCTGGAGAGAGCTTCCAAGTCATCTTCGCTGAGATCATGAATAAGGCAATGGGTGAGTATGTACAGGGTGTTTTCAAAAATGGTTGGTCGCCATCCCAGAATCCTAATTGTGGAGTACTAGAAGGGGGTACTCGGGACGCTGGTAAGACGGGAAGCATACAAACATTACAGCAGCAACATCAGTCCCGCTGTGTGTCAGATCTCTACGACTGGATTGAGAATCAGTATTCAAGGCTAGCTGTGGAAGTTTTTAACAAGATTGAAAACGTCACAGTGTCTTGGCCTGATGTAGAGAAGTGGAAGGAGATGAGCGTTGGGCGCCTAGCAGGGTTGCGGACACACGAGCTATTCGAAATAGTGGTCAATTGGCCGAGCAGTGGTGATGCTCTGGATGACCTTCGCACTGCCATAACAACTCCACAGCGACGCTTGCATCTCACAGATGTCTTTGCCGTTGCTTTAAACGAAAGGCTTCTACATCCCGGGGCTTCGACACTGGAGATATTACAGACATACATCTCTATGATATGGTCATTTCACTCTCTGGATAATTCCAAGGTCTTACTTGACCGTGTCGCTTATCCTCTGCAACTCTATCTGTGTTCGCGCGAAGACACGGTACGAATCATAGTGACTGGGCTTCTCTCTGACACAGAGGATGACCAACGGGTGCCTGTGCAACCCGGTGGTGATAGACTGGTTGAACTAGCTCTGTTATTGAATCAAGGCACCGAACAGAGCGGCCATCGAACTAGCGAAGAAGAGCTGGATTGGCACGATATGGATTGGGTGCCTGATCCTGTGGATGCTGGTCCAGGATACAAGAGATCCAAGAGTGCTGACATTATTGGGACACTGATCGGTGTGCTGGGGTCCCAGGAGGTCTTTATCAAGGAATTTCAGAATGTCGTCGGTGAGAACTTGTTGAGGCATGATGCTGGGTTCGAGAAAGAGGTAAAGAATTCATGATTGTATCACATTCATATGCTAATCATCTATAGACCAAAGTTCTAGAACTTCTGAAAGGCCGATTTGGTGAAAGTCCCCTTCAGAGCTGCGAAGTCATGATCAAGGATATTCAAGATTCGAGTAGGGTGGATGGTGTCATCCGGAAAAACCAGAAATTGGACCCGAGCCAGCAAGAGATTCGAGAAGCTCGCGCCATCACAGCGAAAAGTGAACTGGCCGAGAGCCATACTAGCCCCGAAGGACTGCTTAAGCCATCGCTTCATGCCAAAATCCTCTCTCGACTCTTTTGGCCGCAGCTGCAAGATGAAAGCCATCGAGTACCCGATGAGATTGCGCAGTTACAAAAGCAGTACGAAGAGGGCTTCGAAATTCTTAAAACATCTCGTAAGCTGACTTGGCTTCAAACATTGGGCCAGGCAACTGTCGAACTTGAATTGACGGACCGTGCAATTCATGAAGAAGTACATACGTGGCAAGCGACAGTCATATGGGCCTTCGGCAGTGAAGAGGTTGGCGATGAGTCCCTAACACGCAGCGTCGACGAGCTAGTTCAGCACCTTAAGATGGCAGAGCCACTTGTCCGGGCGGCTTTGAACTTTTGGGTGGGAAAACTAGTTTTACAGGAGATTGGCAAAGACACGTTTGCCGTCCTCGAGACGCTCAATCACGAAGAGCGCGCACGATCTAATGCGCAAGCAGCGGCTGCAGCTGCAGCTATTGCTGACGACCACACTGAGGATGTTGGGGCCATTGCTAGCGATTTGACGGAGAAGATGCAAGTCCCATGGCAGTTTATACAAGGCATGCTGACCAACATGGCGTCTCAAATGCCGTTACAGCAAATTGCCATGATGCTCAAAATGTCCATTGCTGATGGGTTCCCTTACAGCAACGAGGAGTTGCAAGAGTTCTTGGCATTGAAGATTTCGAGTGGGGAACTTGAGCTGGCTGGCGGCAAATATAAACTGAAGAAGTGATGGGAGGGGATCAGTAGGCATGGAAGAGCATTGTTCGTTGTTGGTACGAACATTTCTGAAATAGATTAGATCTCTAGAAATGCATGCCTTGCTGCTGCTTCGTAGACGACGACTCGGAAACGGGTACTTGGTCCATAAGACCTAAATAACAAGAAACTCAAGCCAGCCCTATTAAGGCTAATGTGACAGGCTGGCAGGCCCTGTGCTTTGTTTGTGTCGGATGAAGGCAGCATATATGAGTTCAAAACACCGACCAGTTTCGTCCCTATCCAGCTAGGCGGAGCTTTCTTCCTTTCTTTTTCTTGCCTTTCCACTCGTTCATCCCGCATCGTCCATCCTGTTCTGATGTGCACTGTCAACAAGATCACAACATAGTGGACCGCGTGTGACCTAAAGAAGCTCAGCCCCGGATCAAGCAAGGCCGGACACCACACACGCCTGATGTGTGTGCTTTCATGTGATTGGGTCGCTCACAGGGTTCAGCGTCTGGAAAGGCTCAATAAAATGATGATGATAATAATCAAGGTCGGTCGGTTGTTATAGGTAGTGAGCTCGACCCGACTCGACGTCCGTCCTCTTTTTCAAACTTCACCCCGTCCGAAGGCCCTTTCAGCCCATGACAAGCTCACACCGCTCACATCCGAGCCTCTGAGCCTGTCCGCTGTGCGACTGGCTGGTAGATACTCGGCTTTGCTTTCTTCTTCGGGAACATAAGTGGAGGAGGGTCTTGCGAAGTTGCGAAGCGCGGCTAAGACAGAACCAGCAGAGGATAGAGGATAGTCGGCTGGGCTGGGGGCTGGGCTGGGCTGGCAGAACTAGCTGGTGTGCCAAAGTACAGAAAGTCACAGTTGAGAGTTATTGTACAGTACATAAAGTACAAAGTAGCACCGCTTATAGCATAGCGGTAGCGGTAAGAAGAGCAGGGCAGCAAAGCAGCAAAACAGGAAGAAGTACGTACTCGGGTAGCAGCAGGGTGCCTGTAGCAAGTAGCCTATCGTATCAGGTCCGGGTCTCACTGCCCCGCCAGTCGTTGATTGCGATAGTGATAGCAGATAGCAGATAGTCGATTGTCGATTGTCGATTGCTATTGATTGCTGACGATAAGGCCCTCAAGTGCAGGGTCAATAATAATAATGATGAGATAGATGGCCGGCGGCTGTTGGGCTGTTGGACTGGCGGCCAGTAATGTGTACTCCACTCACTGCTGACTGACTCCCCGAAGGAGGCACTGATCACTATAGCACAGTATAGTACATCACAGGTAACTTTATAAGGTGCTAGCTACTGTGTCAGCGACCCCTCTTCCTGAATTCGGACACAGGCCAGGCCGCTCTCGCCGCTAGAACTACCCGTAACCCGCTGACTTGCTGCCCCCACCCCTCCGTCCCTCCACTACCTACCTACCCTACCTGTACCTACCTACACCTGTGAACCTGCGCCTAAACCTACACCTACCTACACCTGTCTTGTCTACCAACACCTGTCTACACCTACACCTACCTACCCTACCTCCTCCCTCCCTCCCTCCCTCCCTCCCTCACTACTCACTCCTCATCCAGCCACCGCTGGTGCCCCCTCTTCACCCCCTCCGAGTCCACTACTACTGTTCTCGCGGTTACTGTTACAAGACGTCGGATACCCTCCTACTCCTCCTCCTCCTCCTCCTCCTCCTCCTCGCTATCGTCCCTGCCCCAAGCCTAAGCCGTCCATGGTCATTATTCATTCACTCACACCCTGTTCTCCTCCCACCTCTTCCACTCTTCCTCTCTTCCTCTCTTCCTCTGACATCACCTTCTCATCGACCCTCATTATTCACCTCGCCTCGTCGCCTTCACCGTCCTATCCAAACTATGACATGAACTCTATGCCAGCCTCCGCACGAAACACCAACCACGCATGCTACGCAGAAGCAGAGAGCCAGCGGAGCGGAGCGAGGTCAACGACAACCATCTGAGGCACTCTTCCAACACCCGCTCTCTGCACCTGCACCTGCACCTGCACACATCAGTTCAACAGCGCGAAGCCCATCGAAGGAGGCACCTTCTCTCTTCTGCTGAACATGGAGCAGATGGACTTCACCATGGAGTCCGAACAACCTGCGAACCTCGCCTCACGCTGTCCATACTTCCACCAGATGAGCCGCCCCGTCAACCATGTCTCGCACCGTGATGGGCCACCAAACTATGACCCAACATCCAGCAGAGATTCTCGGTACGCAAATAGTACGAGTATGAACACACAGCAACGGCCTACCTACTCATCGAATATGCCACACCTTCCACACATGCCACCGCAATGGGGTCCCGATTCATGGTACGGGTTTGGACAGTTGCAACAACATCAGCCGCAGTATCAACCACAACAGCAGCCGCAACAGCATTACCACCACCAGCACTATACCCCACATCATCAGCCATCCCGGTCTGCAGATGTGTCAAACTCGAGGCCACCCTTCTTAGCAGGTGGCTGGAGTACAGCCTCGAGCAATCACCAATCACCCTTTGGCTTTGTTATCAATAATCCCGCACCTGGGATTCCTCATAGCGGTCTTGACCGCAGTACTAGCGATAGCACTGGTCCGGTTGAAGCAAACGATGGTCGAATGCCAGCATCCGCGGCCCCAACAAGCGCTCCGCAGCCTTTTAGACAGTCTGCTATAGTTTTTGCGAGGAGCAATCAACCAACATCAGATTCGAATAACGCACCTACCACTCCATCTGAAGGCTCAACTAACGCTCAGAATCGATCTACTCATGAGCCAATGGGAAATCGAGTGGCTC
Source organism: Pseudofabraea citricarpa (assembly GCA_029641185.1). Lineage (NCBI taxonomy): Eukaryota > Fungi > Ascomycota > Leotiomycetes > Helotiales > Dermateaceae > Pseudofabraea > Pseudofabraea citricarpa. Next base: position 420,572 of record JAPWGK010000004.1, read on the forward strand.
GAATTACACCTGCTGGCCGGCTTGGCCGAAATTCTCTTGGGGTACCTTCCGAGGAAGTGCGAGCACGTATGTATAGTCCTAGTTGGTATGGGTATTTGAAGCTGGCTTAAAGCCTCTTCTCTGGAGTTGGACCATCCAGCACTTACTGAAGGCCTTTTCTAATTGTTATTTTAGCTCAATTTCGGCCTACGAGGGGAAATCCTCATCATTTTTCATCCGCGGCACGCAGAAGCCGAGGATTAAGTCATGGTTCCAGTGATGCAGATGCAGACGATGATGACTCGGATGACCACTCGGAGCTCTACCATCGTGAGATTTACCTAAGTGACGAGACGGCTCTAGCTACTATGCGTGGTTTAGCTGCCCACGGGAAACTTGTGGCTTCTCAAAGCGCAATAGCTTCTCTGGAAAAGGTTGAAGTGAAAAGTCTTGCTGAAGCGGATCGAAGTAAGTTCCGCCCATCTTTCATATCTCTTACCATCCATCAAACCTCAAAACACAGCTTTTGCTGAATGATTGCTGGCTATCTGCAAGCGGTGTAGTCGGGCGTGAATAGATTAGGTGAAGACATATATCGTCAATATTCAAGCTAGACTTTTGATTGCGTGCCTAAAAATCAATCATTTGAATTAGTATATCCCAACTAACAAGTATCTCTAGCCTGCATAATCTGCTACAACGAGTTCAGCATTGAAAATCCCGAAGGCATTGTGGAAAGTCCGTTACGTCTACCCAAGTGCAAACACATATTTGGTGACAAATGTATCAAAAAGTGGTTTCAGGATTCTGATAGCTGTCCATATTGTCGAGACAAGCTGCCGTCAGAATCTAGTCGTCCCAGGATGCTACTAGCTAGACTGAACGAGCAACAAGCCATGAGATCCTCTCGAATGAACCTCACCACCATCTCGGCACGTCATTTAACCTCCGATGAGCATGCCACTGGACTGAGGTTGGTCTCATTTCCCCAGCGATTTGGCTAGGAAGATCATTGACTTCTATATAGAACCAGGGATCTTGCGTCCTACCAAGCCGATTACCTGGCAGTACAACAAGGCTTGGCAGAACAAAGAAACCCGCCTTATGTACCCAACAGGCCCTTGTACCCCGAGTCACCAGAGAGTAGGCGCCGTCGAGGACGGCTAGGTGTTGGAAGAGCCCTTCCTCCACCAAATCGGCCAACCTCGGTTGGCACAACAAGATTCAACATGCAGCAAGGCTTGTTCCGGAATGTGCTTTCTGGCCCTACGCAAATACAAATGAGTAGAAACCATTACACCTCACGAGACAATCCGCATACGAATATCCCCAACGGCCACTCAGCATCATCATCACCAGAGGGCTTATCCCCCCCAGTTGCTGTAGGGTCATCGCCTGCAGATTCAGACCTTGTTGAAACAGCATCGCACGCTTCCGAAAACCCTGATGAGAGCCAGTCTCATTCACAGTGGCACGACTCCGCTATAGAATTCTTGACAAGAGACGAACACAACAACGCCTCCCAGCGGCCAGTGATCAATAATACCGAATCGCATGGTTCTCCTCCGCCTCGGCTGTTACCACCACATTTTATCTCAATTCAGCAACAGTATTCCCCTTCGGAGAACAGTCTTCCTCGAACAGCTACCGATTCAGGAAACAGTATAGCGGATGGGGCTATATGGATTGATCCCTTCACCACGGTGCCGAGAATAGCACCCTTTCAGCAGCCTAGATGGTCAGGCTGGAGTTCTCGGTGATAGTAATACAAAACATTTGAAAGGCTCGGAAGATATAATCCAATGAACACGAAGCTTCACAAGGCAAAGGGTTGTGGTGGTGATTTTAAGAGGGCATTTAAGTTGCAGAAACTCGTGGCAACGGCGTATGTGGAGTATTGAGGGAATAATGAAAGCGTATATTTCCAGATAGGCACTCATATCTAAACATGTGCATGTCACTTTGCAAGGTCCATCACAGGAACCCACACTCCTTGAAATAGCCTTCAATGAAATTTTCTTCATCTACACCGAGGACTCTCCCTTGACCAAGATGCTTGCAGGTGTACTCCCATGTACTTACTGTAAGGTTAAATGTCTACATCTTGTCAATACAGTTACGTTATATTAAAAACGATTTGAAGTACTACTTACACAGTTTGTTGATTCGCAGCATGTCTTTTCGTAACTGGGGCCCTTTTGAGTGCTGATTTATGCTCCTAGCCGAATGGTGTTTTAGGACAATGCCATCAAGAGAGCTGGATATAGTTATATCATCAAGTCATACGCTTAGTGCGGTGTTAGTGTTTTACAGTCTTTGTGCGGCATACCTTGTTCTTATCTCTTGTTTTCTTTTTTTTCTTTTTGAAAAAGGAAAATGACAACATCTTAAAACGTATCTCCTTGAGTGATAATGTGGTAGAATTTGAACATTATCAACAAACTTACTATGAACGTTGTAGAATTGTATCATGTCGAATTCAAATAATTGAATAGCCGGTGTAAAAAGGCCCCATTCACCCTGTCAAGTATTCCGATTCTAAGATCTAGAATAACCTAGGTCCTGGGTAGTAGTTAAGATTATTTGGCGGAGTATTCGAGCCAGAGATTTGTTTGTGCTTGATCATTCTACGCCGACTGTAGGCCGGCTGCACTCGGTTTTGCGAGTCAGTCACAGTTAACGGCTGTATACTCACCCATCGGTACCACTGTGCCAATTAGCTGCCGCGTGAAGTTCGATATTCTGGTCCGCGCGGTGGATTGTGAACTACTGACGATTCACCTACATGGCTAGGTACAATTATCAGCTGTGTGCCTCGCCCCCTTTTCCTCTCCGCCTGCTAGATCCCTAGGACCGCAATCCCTACCCATCGCTGATTATACAGCCCTTTGAAAAGAAAAACCGGGGGAAAAAACACCAAGGTCAAACACGCAACTAGCGAACAAATCGATACAGACCGAAGCCCGAAAGTCTCCTTCTTGTAACCCCGGAAGATCCTTGCGTCAGAACAGTGTGATGGTCGCTAATTGACAGTTGACAGTGAAATATCGGCGCAGTCAATTCTTCTTTAAAGCCAAAGTTAGTTTAGAGCGAAACAAGTAGACGGGAGGAGGGGCTAATTTACTTGTGAGTTTCAACATCGGCAATAGAAATTCAAACCAATATCAAAGTGAAGACGTCGGCCCGGGTGGGAGTGTATAGCTGATGAGACGATATGAGAGGCTACCATACGAAGGTGACAGACATTAAGCGACCACCTTGTGCTCGTTAGATTTAGAGACGAGCCTGTTCATGTTCGGTATTCGGTGCTCGGTGATAAGTGACTAGGAAAGCAGAGGTCGATGTCATTCGTGCTGGAGAGGCTCTGTTCTCAGACGGGAACGCGGATGCGTCCCGAGTGCTCGCGCGGGACAGGCGCCACCTGAGGCCAGTTATAGATGCTGGGCAGGTTTGGGAAACTGTGTCGTCGGATAGGGCCATCGAAGATGCGCAGAGTGACAGCGAAGACGCAGAGTCCCATGCAACCCCCAAAGATAGCGAGGGCGAGCGCTTGGCTCGTGGAGACGGTGTGAAACAGTCCGGACATTTGTGGCGACGAAGGGTTGGGACGGTGATGGGATTGTGTTATATCGTTTTCCCGAGTGCTGGATCATGAGGAACGAAAGAGGTGAGGCTCTCCCAAGAGGATTGCGTGTGGATATGTACCTTGATATTCAAATAAGCGATGGTGTTGAATGAGTGAATAGCCGAGATGCGGTAAACACGCGAGCAAAGCAAACAACAGCAACATTACCTACTCAAGAGATGTTAAGAACTTCTAGGTCGATCTTGCTACAAAACCAAAACACATAATTGCGCAAATGCAAAGGGCAGCTTGCTATGTGCGAGACTGAGTCTTGTATAATGAATACTTATCCGTTGCATTGTGGCCATCAAAGTTTAGCTCCTAGTTTTGACTCCCGCCTAGCCTGCTGTACAACATCCCACGCAAGCTTACCCATAGGATGCCTCTGCTCGGCATTTTCCCTTGCCTTCTCACTACTCGCTTGCCTCACAGCATATCTCGCGGCAATGCCTTGATATATACATGTCGCCCTGAAAAAGCCAAATGCTTCACCCCACACCAGATCTGGGCTTGGGTCCCAACCCGCTACCTCAGCATACCATCTTACTAGTTCATTCTGTGGTGGAAGGCCAGGCGTTGCCCCATCTTTGAACGTTGGCAAGTTCTTGACATGAGTCTGATTGACTAAGAGATAAGGCAGAATGAGATTTACAAGATCTGATATCGGATGGCCGATTGTAGACATCTCCCAACTGTTTTCTCGTTAGCACTCAAGCTACACTGCGTGCCAGGGGTGAAATATATACTCCAAGATGCCAATCACTCTGGGCTCGGTCTTGTGGAAGACTAAGTTATCGATTTTATAGTCTCCATGAATTGGGGTACCTCTATCCTTTGGCTGAGACTTTGCATCTCTGAAAAAGTCCAAAATTTCCTCAATATGGGGCATCTGCCCCACAGGCTGTTTTGTCTCGATATCAAGAGTCTCAGCTTGCGCTTTTGTGATGGTTGTAAATGTTTTGATCTGGCGGTTGTAAAAGTTTGATGGCCGACCGTAATCTTCAAGTCCAACATCCTTTGGTTTAATGCGATGAAGCTTTGCCAACGTCCGCACGGCATCATGCCACCTGTATACGATTTTAGCAACCTCTTCCCACCATGTCAAAGAGCAGAAGATTAAACACCAACATCTCTGTGCGCTCAGCAGGAGTCACATCTGGGATCGTAGGATCCTCAATGATTCTCCCATCTAAGAATTCCATGATGTAGAAGGGGGTTCCGACTACGCTTGGGTCCTCGCAAAGACAGTATGCCTTTGGCACCGGGACATCAGTCGGCCCTAGAGCATGTATAATTCGATATTCCCGCTCGACCTGATGAGCTGTCTTTGAAACCAGCTTCCCTGGAGGCTTCTTGCGCATTACGAATCTCTGGCCATCGCTGCCCGTGATTTGGTAGGTAGGATTGGACTGGCCAAAGCCGAACTGGAATGCTCATCAGCACACAGCTATACACAGATTAACGGATTGAGGTTGGGTAGCACCTGTTTGAGTTCTATGGGCACGCGGATCTCTGGGACATTATTGGAGATGTACTGTTCCAGCGACTGCACGTCAATGGGTTGTCTAACGACCCCGGCCATGATTACAGGAATAGCTACGGGCGCACGGAATGGATTGGAGTTGCGAGTTCAACCTGTGCCTACAATAGAATAGAGGAGAGACGAGGGAGCATGGTAGTTGTGCTCAAAGCATGGCTTTATTGAGAAAGGCTGACAAGCCGAGGCCGAGGCTGTTCCTCAGATCGGCACCTCGTCACGTACTGTACCCCAGCACGCCCGCATCCGAGCCCAACCCCCGCTTAATCAAGCCCCCCTTTTCACACGAGCTATAGTACAGTACCTACGTACCCAGGTTCTCAATCTTGTGCACACGAGGTTGGTCAATTTGGTGATGTACATATGTTTCTTATAACCATTTCTCATCTAGGATACTTGTACAAAGCCACGCTTCTTCTGACTTCGTGTATCGTCCTGCTCCCATGTGTCCTCGTCTACATAATCCCGCACGCCCTTCTCTTGCACCTGCTTGCCCACGACCCGCAGTGCAGCCAGATTATATCCCATCTCATCCTTTTGTCGCTTCAATGCGTGGCGCAGATTCCCTCGGATACCATCAAGCATCAGACGCATGCTTTTGCTAGCCACAATTTGCCGATGGTGTGTCTTCAGCATGAAGAACAGCACGCGGCATGTCAGGGGAATATTCATGGACCGTGTGGCGAATATATTGAGGAATGTAAAGAGCATCGGAAGAGCCGCAAAGGGGAGGACAAGAAGTGCATCCTGAAGCGCAGCAGCCTTGATGCGCTGTAGGACTGTCAACACATGAGCCTCTGCGCTGATGCCTCCCAATGCCATGAAAAGTGGGTTCCTGGCTGGAGGCGCCATGTTTGGCTGAGTGACCTTGGCTTGTTCCCATTCTCTAATTGTTTCCAGGTCCGCCATACCGATTTCCAGAGCCTCTGCAATCTTCTCTCCTGCCATAAGTGTCTCCACAGTTTGCTTCCCCGCAGCACCAACTTCACCGTCTCCTTGGTCATGTTCTTGCTCCAAGGATGTCGTCAGAGTACTCTCGTACAGTTCTTCGAGCTCCTTTTCCTTTTCTTCTTCCAAGAATATCTGCTCATCTGTCTGCTCCCAGACCCGGATGCTTTTATCGTGGCTGGCACTGACCAAGAAATTGCCAGTTCGACTAACGGCGAGGGCCCAGATTTCGCCGTGGTGACCGTCTAGTCGCTGTATTTGCTCAAACTTGTCTCCGTCCCAGTATTTGATCATACGATCTTTGCTGCTGCTGAAGAAGTGGTGGCCATTACCATCTTGATTATGCGGAACGAAGGCAACCTGTAGGATACTGTCCTGATGGGCAAAGAATGCTTTATGACAGTCACCAAAGTCAAGGCCCCACAGTCGTACATTCTTGTCAGCGGAGCAAGTGACAATCAACTTACTGTCAAACGATATGTCCATGCTCAATACAGGCAGCTTGTGCCCATAAAGGTTCAGGAATAACTTTAGAGAATCAACGAAGAACACCTTGACCGTATTGTCCAAGAGAGCTACAGCTAATAGTCTCGCATCTGGCGAGAAGCGAAGGCTCAATATATCATCAGACACCTTCAAGGTCCGGGTATGAACCAATTTTAACCGGGGTGTAGTTCGTTTCGTGCCTGGGATTTCCTCTTGCACAACTTCAAAGTTCCAAAATTTGGCAGATTTATCTGCACTTCCAGAAACAATTGAGCGACCATCTGGATGTACTTGTAATGTCCATATTGCACCCTCGTGAGCTTCGACAGTATCAAGCAATGCAGCGGAAGAAACATCAAAGAGTTCCAGCTCTCCAGACTTAGTTCCAACAACCACAATCTTGTCGCCAGGTAGAAAAGAGCAGCACAGGGCGTAACCACACTCGAAGGTTCTTATACAGCTTCGAGTACGTATGTTCCATATCTTGAGACCGCCATTAGAAGCGGATGCAAGCATTCGGTCGTCCGAACTAAGTGCGAGCGCTCTAATATCCGCTCTATGGCCAGGCAAGTCCACGGCGAGGGTTCTTGTATAGTCTGGCAGATCGTCGGACTTGTTCTTTTTCGATTTCTCTTTTGTGGGCACGTTGTATACTTCGAGTTGATTATTCGTAGTTGCAACTAGCATGTGGATGGCCTTTGAGCCTCTGCTCCGAACCCAGTCAAAAGACCGAACTTTGCCTCCTGTTCTGACAATTAGATATGGAACAAAGAAATCGGCTATTTCTGCGCTTGATATGTCATCGGATTTTTCATCCAAGTCTGGTCCCTCGATGGTTGTGTCTTCTTTCGCTGGAGTGATTCCTAGCTTCTCACGCCTTCTCTTTCGTTTCCGTGCCAAGACCTTTTTCACTTCATCTATTGATCTTATTCTCCATGTCTCAATCGACTTCTCTGATCCGTGTACTGCAAAATAGTCGAGGCGTGGATGGAAGGTCACCTCCAAGGCTCTATCCTTGCCTTGTCGATGAAGGACACCTCGACTGTGTAAATAGTGGTCACCGACTGCGTTGTCCACTTGTTTCGAAAGTTTATAAAGACCAGTTAAATCAATGGACCAAACCTTCATTTCACCGTCATTCCCAGCAGTAATACAACCACTACCATCTGGTGATACCCCTAATGCCCAACACTCACCACTTGTTTGTGCAACGTGGGTTTCAATGCAGTGCTGTGATGTGAGGTCCCAGATTTTGATGAGTGCATCCTTGCTGGTAGTCAACAAAAAGCCCTCTGAAAGTCCTGGGTCATTGTCGCGACTTAGAGCAACTGCACCATCTCCCTGATCGTCTGACTCTGGTGCCTCTGGCTGAAGAAATTGGAGGCCAGTTATCTGATCCTTATGGCCACGCAGCTTAAACAAACCCACTTCGGCTACCAGATCCCAAACAATGATATCCGTATCTCGCGAGCCACTGGCAAGCCTAATGCCCGAAGAATCGAAACAGAGGAGAGTAATGGCAGACTTATGACCGTTGAAAGCGACTATGATGGAAGCGATTTTCGAATCCCACAGGCGTATACTCCCATCTTCATAGCCCACAGCGTATATGTCCTGATCCGTCTTGCTTTGAACGATGGCAGTGACTTGTGACTTGCATCCATCGTCGCGCCAACGACTCAACAATTCGCCCTTCTTGATATCCCAGCATAGGACTTCCTCGTTGGCCGCCGTCACAGCTCTCCCAGAACCAGTGCTTCGACTTGTTGCACTCGAGGCATCGGCGGACCATACAACATTGGCCGTACTGGAATTGACGAGACCAAAGGTCTTTGCGTGCTCATATTTCCTAGAATTCGGGTGATCAGAGGAGAATACGTTATAATTGATAGGGGCGGCCAGCTTACAGGTAGGATTTCACCATGATTTTCTTCCCATCTGGCGTGCTGAGCTCTACTGGGCGCAAAGTCAGCTTTGCCGATTTAGAAGTCTGCAAAAATATTGTCAGAAATTTGCTAGTGCTACGATAAACTCTCCCAGGTACATCGTGGCACGGCTTGGCAGCTACCGCCCCGCTGTCATGTGACCTGGGCCAGGCACGTCAAGCTGAAGCCATCGCAAGCTCCACCACGACAACCGGTATTGCAACGCCTTGTCCTTTGCACTCCCCGAGGACTGCAACCCCAAGCATCATGCTTCTCCTAGACTTCCAGAATGTCCTCATTCAATCGGTTCTTACCGAACGCTTCTCCGGGTAAGTTCCGAGTTGCGTTGCGTTGGCGCGGGCCCGTCCTACCAGCTGCTGATTTCCCGAACAGAGCCCCTCCAGTCAATATTGATCAAACCGTATCTGACTTCGACGATGTGACCTTTCACATATCGACCCCCGAGTCGAAGACAAAGATCCTGGTCTCAATTCAGGTCAAATGTTTTGATGAGCTCGTCCGGTACGGTGCTCAGCAGGTACTTGAAAGAGAGTATGGGCCATATGTTGCTGCTCCGGAAGCCGGGTACAACTTTTCTGTGCAGGTAGATCTGGAAGCACTCCCCGAGGAGAAAGGTAGGATTCTTCAAGGATTATGGCGCTGAAGGTGGAAGGCTCATAGATTTCATGCAGAGGCGCGAGACGACTTGATTCGACGGGTGTCATTGCTGAAGCGAAACGCAATGGCTGCACCCTTCGAGCAGGCCTTCGATGAGTATCACAGATTATCAGAAGAAGCTTCCAAATTCACATCCGAGGAAGCGCCCCAAGGCTTAAGGGAGGGTGGCGAAGTAATGGCCATTCACTATCGGGATGAGGAAGCAATTTATATCAAGGCTAGTCATGACAGAGTCACAGCCATCTTCAGCATGATTTTTCGGGAAGAGACAGACAGAGTCTTCGGCAAAGTGTTCATACAGGAATTTGTTGATTCCCGACGAAGAGCCATCCAGAATGCACCACAAGTCCTGTTCAGAACAGATCCTCCTCTGGAGCTACAAGGCGTACCTGGAGTTCAGGATACGGGAGATGGAAGGATCAGCTACATTACGTTCGGTATGTTTCCCCACATGTTTAACTACTTCCAATTTAACCAGCTTTTTAGTACTCTTTCCTCGTCACTTGACAAATCAACGTCGCGATGATATTATTTCACATCTTCAGACATTCCGCACATTCCTGCACTACCATATCAAAGCATCCAAGGTAAAATCATTTATATAGAGAGATTGTGGCTCCAACTAATACGTAGTAGGCATACATGCATTCATCCATGCGTCTTAGATCCAATGGCCTGTTGCAAGGTAAGATTTATAACAATCCAATAGCTATGCTACTAAGCTTGTGCTAATATCAACAGTGGTCCAAAAAGCACAACCTGAAAACGAGAAGAAGGAAAGAAAAACAGCTAGTGGCCGGACTTTCAAAGTTCAGGGAAGTTGATTGAGGTATCCAATTTTCCACGTAGAATTTATAAGATACCACGTCAAGACATGCCTTCCTAATATGCCACGTGTTTACTGCTTACATTCCGAAAGCCGCCGTCTGGCAAGAGAAGAACGTCGGTTTATCAATACAATGAGGACACTGGGTCTGATACAAAGTTTCATGTGTTAGCCGCTGCCGGGGAGTAGATAGCTTTGCTAAAGAGCTCTTGAGTTTGCTTATTATCATGACTCGAGAATGGTCTTAGGAATTTCTCACCAAGTGCCAACCTGTACAGTTTCGAGTAAAAAAACGGCACTAAGATTATAGTTGTGGGCTCAGGTGTGTTAAAAGTGTTAGTAAAAGACCGCTGGAAATTTCAAATTGCTTCTCGGTGGACGCCTATGTACCGACTGAGCCCGCCAATTATGCTAAAATTACACGTGCAATCCCTTGAGAATTGGTTAGTCGAATTTAGGAGGTCATCCTTGTCCACTCTGTGAGCATCAGTAGTATTCAGTACATCCTTATGCTTTACCAAGCGGAAACCTCGAAGTTTTCCTACATCATATTAGTTGACGTCTTGGTAATTGAGAATGTTTGCACTTACCTCTGAGAAATAAGTCACGACCACAGTTCGATCTGCGAACTTCCGCCCTGCAAGCGCGCGCAGAGCCTTGCCAGCTGACTCCGGCCCATCGAACTTTACAAAGATCTTGCCTACTCCAGTTGATTGTCTGCTTCCGCCACTGGGCCTTGGAACCTTCATTTCCAAAACCTTACCATACTTCTCGCACTCCTCTTTCACGTCCTCGCAGATTTCTGGCACATTTGTCAGCGTTTATTTATTTCCACATTCGCAGGGTAAGCATACCTTCATAGTCTTCGTTATCAATCAGTTCTTCGGGGGTGACCATGTTGAGCAGCTGTAAAACACGACCTTCTTCTAGACCTTGCGATGTGGTCCCTGCAAGCATGGACATTGCGTTGACACTCATCTCTAAGCCGGAGACCTGGGTGTTTCCGATGCTTGCCCTCTGGACCTTGAGATGCTTGTCGCCTAATTCCATTCCATTTAAACCGTCCACAGCAATATCTGTTGCGGCTGGATCCACATACTCACAGAATGCGATACCCTGTGGCAGATTAGTACACAAGGAGATAAGCTATGGTGTTGGGAACTTACACGTGATTCGTCAGTACTACTATCTTTTACCAACACGAAAGCTTTCAATTCCCCAAACGACACCAACAACTCAGTAACCTGTTCTTCTGTCAAATATAGCGGGATGTTGGAAACGCTAATCTTGTTCTGGGTGTCGACTACTACGCTAGAGATAACTCCTGGCTCGTAGGGTGTTTCGTCAGTGACAGCAGGAACAATGTAATCTTTAGGGCGTGCAATAGAGAGACCCGCGCTGGATCCATTTGATGCACCATTTCCTTTCGAACCATGGTCGTTGTCTTCCATAGTAATTCTATCAAGTGCCAATGCGACGGTTGCATCCGACGCTGTTTTGAATTCCAAGAGCGCAAAAGAAGCATCTTTGGAGATCTGTGCTGAGATACACGGGTCTGAGCCTTCGATTACGTTGAGGCCGTTTAACTGAAGATTGAAAAAGCCAACGATTGACTCTTCAGTTGCCGATGACGGTAGGTTATGTACGACAAGGCGTTTTGACTGGCGCGAATTAGATGGTTTGAGAGCTGCATTGGTGACTGAACCACTTGGCTGCGCCATAAACGCTTGAAGCTTTGATGGATCCATTGGCTGCTGCCGTGGAGCACCAGGAAGTGGAAACATGCCGGATAACTTTGCTTGCTCGGCTGTCACATTCTCGTATCCCGGAGGCTTGATATCCCATTGCGTCAGGCGTCTCTTGCGATCAAGGACCGAGACGATGTCAGTGAGATCAGGCGTGGGCTCTTTTTTCTTAGGAGGTGGAGAGGCACTCTTCTTGCGATCGCGTCCCTGCTGGCCACCAAAGCCCCCATCGCGATCCCCCCGGTCTCCTCGTCGTCCTCCACCCCCTCTACGATCATCGAATAAGTCACGATCTCTTCTTGGTGGCCGTTCATCATCGTCTCTTCTTGCGTCGCGGCGGGATGAACCGCGGTCCCTGTCCCATTCGCGATCACCTCCTCCCCGTCGATCTCTGCCAGAATATCTGTCCTCGCGCTCGCGCTCTCTGTAGTCGCGACTTGTAGAGTAGGAATCTACATCTCCATCGCGCCGAGATGGGCGAGAGCCTCGATGTCCAGGGGAACGGGAGCGTCGCCTGTCATTGCCTCTCTCGCGATCACCACGTCGATCGTCGCGCGACTACTGCTGATTAGTAGTGAAGAATTGATTGAGTATGACATTTACTTACAGGATAGTCTCTTGAAGATCCGTGGCGGCCAGTATCTGTTGATGCTTGATTGTCAGTAGTAGCTCCATTTTGTGCTTTGGGTTTGGTCGATGAAGGTGCCATGCCTCTAGATGAGTAGCTGTCGCCGTTCATGTTGGCGATGCCGATCAATTAACACACCAGATTCAGCCGAATTGAAAAAATCGTGTGTTCTTTATTGCAGCGTTTGGGTGGGAGCAGAGCCGATCAAGAGATGCAGCGGCTGGGGTTTGTATGGACGTAAAGTAGGTACCAGCTTGAATTTTGCGGATGAGGTTAAAATCAAAGTCGCGCTAAGAAGTTGCGCAACGAAACGCGGGGACAGGGGGTGAACGCGTCTTTCCGGTGAACAGCTCTGACGAGTAAACTCCTAAAAGTCAACGTTGGAAAATATTGCAATCACCTACTCACGAGCCAGCAAACATAGAGGCACACATTCTCTCACGGATTCGTGCATTGGTCGCACCGCCGCTATTTATGGTTATCCATTTGCTCTACTAAGTGACAGTCTTCTACGGAGCTACTACTGTCCTCGGCTTCTTTACTTCCTCTTGCAATCGGGTAATTTATCGCCATTAACAAAGACATTCTCATGTCGGGTTTGCGCTCTACAGAATGGCGCAAGCTTCCTGTGAGCTTGGCCGAATTATGCCTAGATACGACTTTACGCTGTGGGCAGTCATTCCGGTGGAGAAAAACACAAGACGATGAATGGTAAGTCAGTCAGTTAGCCTCTCTCTTGCGCCATAGTGTCACTCAGACTTGAGCTCATTCTTTGCAGGTCTTGTGCCCTTCATGGACGAATCGTCACCCTCAAGCAAGATTCAACACACCTTCACTATCGTAGCAGTTGGCCTGCAATTAGTGATCAGCTTCCGTCGGTTCCACCAACTTCCACAACTGTATCCATGATCGACCCTCCAAGTGAAGATACAGATGCTCTATTGCATAACTATCTTAATCTAGGCCCAGATCTACCTGCCCTGTACGAAAAATGGTCTCTAGCAGACCCGAACTTCAAAAAAAGGGCTCCCAAATTTGCTGGTGTTAGGATCTTAAAACAAGACGCTTGGGAGGCACTTGTTGGATTTATCTGTAGCAGCAACAATAACATAGTGAGGATATCACAAATGGTATGGAAAACCTGTGCACCCGTAACTGCAAATACTCCGATAGGGACTAAAACTCATAGGTCCACAATCTGTGTCTGCATTATGGCCCTTTAATAGGCCATATGGATGGTCTTGCGTTTCATGATTTCCCTCCAGCTTCCGCGTTGATTGGACCTGGTGTTGAGACACATCTCCGAGATCTTGGATTTGGTTACCGTGCGAAGTATATTGCCCGAACGGCGTCTATTGTCACAAACGAGCGTGCTCAAGGATGGCTGCAAGGTCTGGTCAACACGGAAGGTGCTGATACAGAAACAGAGCTCAAGATCCTTCCAGAAGGAGGCAGACCAGGATATCGCAAGGCTCATGATGAACTACTTCAGCTACAGGGTGTGGGCCCAAAGGTTGCCGACTGTGTCTGCTTGATGGGCCTAGGCTGGGGAGAAGCTGTCCCTGTTGATACACACGTATGGCAATTTGCTCAGCGGGATTACAAGTTCGGTAAGGGCAAGCACAAGACCCTTACTAAGGCCACATATGATGCTATTGGCGATCACTTCCGCTACTTGTGGGGCGGCGAGGCAGGTTGGGCACATTCAGTGCTCTTTGCTGCCGACTTGAAAACCTTCGCAGACAGAACTGCAACTAAAACTGAGGTGGATGCGGAGGAGGTTAAAGTCAAGCAGGAAGACGACAGTCTGCTGAAAGAGGCGGTTATTGTAAAGCGAAAGCTGTCAGTATCTGGTATAATTAAGGAAGAGTGTCTTGAGGGTGTGAACATTGATATAAAACTGGAGAGTTCACGTGCCCAAAGAGCGAAGAGACGGAGATGGGAGTGAAGTAGGAAGGAAGGAGAATAGGAAGTGAGCTGTAGACCATGGTGTATGAGTTCTATCTTATTATTTGTATTTTGACATAAATAGTGCAGCAGTAAGTTGCAGTTTTAGAAGCACAGCCATTTCCTCAGAAAAATGGTTGTGGTGTTTAGTGTTTATAGGAGAGAATGCACGTCTTAATCCTCGAATGAAATTTATTAACCCTTTGTAAAAGAAGAGTCGTTGTCAGTCATATGAAAAGAAATAACAAATGAATTTAAATGTCCGAAGTAAGATGTTGGTTGCTTTGATCTACCAAACCTTTTTGCTTTCGCTTTCCAAATTTCTTTTTGTAAATCCATTTTTTATTTTATTATTATTTTTTACTATGGTTTATACCATTGAACTAGGCTTCACTGCCAACTGAAAAATAACAATAACATAAGTTAACACTTATATTATAGGTTCTTAATAGTACCTACATTTTGGTTTGAATATCAACAAGATTAAGAAATACGAATATGATATTATTGTCGGTAAAATCGAGGCTACGGTTACCTAGGTAGAGCTCGGCCGCCTAAAGCACTCTTGCCTTAGGTACCTACCCAGGCTAATGTTTGGATTGGATTACCTACTGAAGCGGCATCCACCAAGTTGAGCTCCATCTCCTCTCCACCACGATGCGATGGCCCCCATGGTCTTCAAATTCCGCAAGGGACAAAGATGACAAGAGAGCGCCCGTGCTGTGGACAGAGAGTCTGAATGGCACCGATTGGAAGCATTACACCGACCCAAGAACAGTGGTTCCGACCATTCTTCTCACGACCACAATTCTCGTCTCCATACGCCTCTACCGCTCCTACCTGCGTCGTATTCCTGAAGCTACGTATATCAGGCCTGGGTCGTTCAGGAAGCGTAGTATCTTTGGGACAGTAACCAGGGTCGGCGATGCAGATAATTTTCATATCTTCCACACACCCGGCGGAAGGCTAGCAGGTTGGGGTTGGATGCCAGGTAGGAAGATACCGGAGAAGAAGATTGAATTGAAAGGCAATACTGTACGTGACTTCCTGGCCTAACTGCTACTGCCGTCGGTAGCTCATTCATCACAGATCCACGTTCGAATTGCAGGTATCGACGCGCCCGAGGGATCTCACTTTGGGAAGCCGGCTCAACCTTTCTCGGATGAAGCGCTTGCGTGGCTGAAGAACTACGTTATGAACCGACGAGTTCGCGCGTACATCTATAAGAGGGATCAGTATGAACGGGTTGTGGCGACTGTCTGGGTACGTCGATTTCTTCTGCGCAAAGACGTCGGCTTGGAGATGCTGAGGGCTGGATATGCGACAGTGTATGAAGCGAATACTGGAGCAGAATTCGGCGAGTTTGAGGCCAAATATCGCAAGGTGGAAGAACAGGCAAAGAAGAAAAAACTCGGAATGTGGTCTGGGAGAGCAGTGGATTATGAGAGCCCGAGGGACTACAAGACGAGAACGGCTGCTGTCAAGGAAGCTAAATGAAGGGGGGCGGACAATATATCTACATGGCCGTATATCTGGGAGAAGGCGTTCATTGTTTCCTGAAGCCTTAGCAACCAACTCCCCATATAATAATAATGGTGACGTCCAGCTTGTTCCAGCATATTGAGTGTAATATAATGCGGCGACATGCGGCTGCTTTTAAAGGGAGACCACAAAAAAGGCACCACAAAGGTTCCTGGTGTTGATCAATCTGACCAAGCAAAGCTTGCGAACCCAAGGTGGCAAGGCGGCATCAGTCGTGGGCATGGAATATCCTTTCTCCAAGTTTCATGTGGCACTGTGAACCGCCAGGTAGATGCTCGGGGCTGGGTGGGGGATATTTTTGGGCGCAGCGATGCCATCTGAAGTTGATTGAGTTGGGAGTTGGGAGTTGGCACTGGAATGTGAAAAGGAGGACTGCGGACCCCCTCGTTAACGAGTTCGAGTGGAGTCGCAGAGTCGCAGAGTCGCAGCCCAGATGGAACCAGCAGCAGCACCAGCGCTTCCTCCTGAATTCTTTCTTCTTGTCTTGTGTACTTCTCCCCAAACAATATACAACAACAACACCATCCGCTGAGACCGCCCACACGTCTGCATCCCCCATTATTCCGGTACGGATTCTAGTCACTCATTCAACCCCTTCCCCTTCCCCTTCCCCTCGCCTTCCTCCTGCCTCCCGGCCTACCCAATCTACAAAGTACGTGGCTCGTGGTAAGTGCGTGTTGGCGTGTTAGCGTGCTGGCGCTGCAGCATACGAGGCCTCCTATACCTATAGCCTTGACGCAACGTCGAGAAGAAGCTGACAGTGAGTGGTTTGTTCCAGCCCAGGTCACGACCACCCCGACACTCGTTTTTCCAGACCCCAATTCTGTATCTCAGACTCACACTCGTTCACGACTCCCTACTCCATCGTGCCCTCGTCATTCTCGCTACATACGACCAGCACATTAAGCCAAACACCACCCACCATTCACGATAACTTCTACGAACCGAGATTGGCTGCTCGCTGCCATCGACCATTGACCAACCCCCTCTCTCGATACTTGTAGCACCACTACCAGCGCCTTTCCAGCCCCTCTGTTCAGCGCATTCAGGCCTTGCGACAGAACTGTGCTCGCCCAAGTAGGAAGCTCAAGGTTGTACTGTTTGATCGTGCCCCCTTCACCCGGTCGTCGCAGAGCTTCTGAGTGCTTTGGCCAAGACTCGTGTCACACTCTGTCACGCTAGCGAAGCCACTTCTCATCTCCTCTCCTCACCACAACAATTGACAATTGATTTCGCATTCGGACGACACTCGTTACAATAAACACTCCGCCCGAAGCATCCCATAGAGTGGTGCAATTTGGTGTGGATTCCTGGGGCGAAAGACGACACCGAAACATTGGGAGCCAGTTCGTGATGGAGGCGCGTCTTCGCCAATGAAAGAAGAGGATTTGACCATAACACCCACTGGATTTCGATTCAACTCTCAGTGACTACTGACTGAGGAAAACACTTAACTCACAGGCCGCCTGGGCACAAATCCAGCAATGAAGCTCTCGTCATGGCTGAGTTCATTAGCAGGGAGCTCATCACAACAGACTCGGCTTTTCTTACTCGCAGCTATAATACCCTTTTCGCAAGCTGTTAATTTCAACGCTGTTCCTTCAACAAATCTCGACATCTCACAATTGGGCCGTGTTGCACTAGCAGGGGACTTTGACGGCATTTCTTTATATCAATTCGAAGGGCAAAGTGAGGATGGTTTCAGCACGAATGGCAGTCAGTCGATACTATCACGATTCCCAAATGGAGCTTTTGCGACGCTGGCTTCGGCCGATGCAGGGATTAGAACCATGTGCACTTTCGTCATGGAAGATGGAACTATGTCAGGTGTTGTTATTGGAGGTAACTTTACTAGCCTCGGCGGAATCGAGTCGCAAGGGGTAGCTCTGTTCGACCCTGATACTTCTAGCATTACTCCATTAACAGGACTGTCCGGCCAAGTATCTGCTGTTCTATGCGATCAATCGACAAACACCGTCTATGTGGGAGGGAGTTTCAGAGGTGCAAACTCTACAAATGCTATCGCATGGGTTGGAACGGCGGGTTGGACAAATTTGCCTTTTGCTGGATTCAACGGACCCGTCTCCTCCATCTCACGAGCCTCTAACGGCAACATCATCTTCGGTGGAAGCTTCACTGGTCTTGGGAATGCAACAGGGCCAACTTTACCAGATCAGCAGGTAATCAATATATCCGGCGCCAACATCACATCAGTGTCCTCGACTTCCACAGACGGTTTCAGTGACCCTAGAAATATTATTTGTAAGACAAGCGGTACCGATGGCGCAGGAAATACGTGGCTCTTGGCCGACAACACTGCAGGCTCGTGGAGAGCGGAGTTTGGCTTTGGTTTCGAGCCAACTAAGTTGCGGTTATGGAACACCCACCAGGATGGTCGAGGCACACAAACATGGAGATATACCGCTTTCCCTATCAACGGCATTATGAATTTTACCTATATCGATCCTGCAACTGGACAGAATCAGACGTGCACATCCGAGTGTCCGCTGAGTAGCAACACAAGCATTCCTTTTCAGGATTTCCACTTTGTAAATGTTATTGGGATGGATGGATTTCAAATAGACATTTCAGCATTTTATGGTAGCGGCGGTGGACTTAATGGGATTGAGCTCTTTCAGAATGACATTTTCGCCTACGCAATTAACGATTTCAACGAGCCAACCTGCAATAGCATTGCTACCGCCTCAACTGCAACTTCAACGGGCCCATGGAACGTCAGCCCTTCGTTACAAAGCAATTCCCAATACCTATCAGCCAGCTTGACAACCAGTTCTAACTCGGCATCTGTTACTTTCCTGCCTGATATCAAGCAGTCAGGAAATTATTCGGTCAACATGTACACTCCCGGGTGTCTCCAGGATGGGACTTGTACGTCTCGCGGCCAGGTCAACATCACAGGTGTCATGGCTAGTAGCACCACTAATGCTGGATTTCAAACGGAAATCTTTCAATCCAACAATTTCGACAAGTATGATCAGATCTACTTTGGTTACATTGAAGCCAGTAGCAGCTCTTTTCGACCTTCTGTAACTCTTACTCCCGCATCAGGCCAGAACTTTGCCAATTTGTCGATTGTTGCTCAACGGGTGGGATTCACCTTGATTGATTCTGATAGTGGCCTTAATAGTCTCTTCGAGTATGATCCAAGTCAAGCGGAAGTTAACACAACCGATTTTACATCCTCAGCTTTCGATAAGGCAGGCATGAGCCTCGATACAGGATCCGGAATCAACTCTCTGGTTACATCGGGCGAAACCACTTTCGTTGGGGGAAATTTTAGCTCCGACGCTTTTCGGAATATTTTCTCTGTCAGTGGTACAGAGACTGCATCTTTGGTAGGAGGCGGACTAAATGGTGTGGTTCTGACAATGGTTCTTAATGGCAGTCTTTACGTCGGCGGCAATTTCTCCGATACGAATACCGGTGGTGTTACAGGTCTAAGCAACGTTGGTGCCTATGATATCAACGGGAATACATGGAGTGCCCTTGGAGCTGGCGTCAACGGCCGCGTAAACAATATCGTCCCGTTGTCTCTCAACATTAGCAGCAGCGTTCCTGAGACAGTTATCACGCTCACTGGAGATTTCGACCAGATTCTAGCCTTTGGGAGCAACGAATCCGTCTCAGTTACGGGTTTTGCTGTCTGGGTTCCCTCCCGCAACAATTGGCTACAAAATCTGGGGAGCGCTTCAATAGCCATCAATGGAGAACTCACAAGTACAGCTGAGATTTTGGGCGGAGGCGTTGTATTTGGAGGCTCTATCTCCTCGTCTCAATTGAGTGCCAATGGAGCCGCAGCCCTTTCGTCCACTCTCACTCCGTTACCTATTGATATCCGGCCGTCGTCAACATCAACCAACACTCTAACCAAAAGAGCAACCGGCAACCAAACCATAAACGGCGTTGTGACAGGTGTATTTTACGAGAGTGGTGACCGTAACATTACCGTACTGGGTGGACACTTCACCGCTAGGGGCACAAATGGCTCTGATGTCAACAACCTTGCCTTTATCAATGGTGCAGAATCTAATACCGTAACTGGCGTGGGAACTGCTCTCACATCCGACTCGACAATTCTTGCCATGGCAGTTCAAGGCAGTACACTATGGGCTGGAGGATCTCTCACTGGAACTGTCAACGACGCCAGTGTCAATGGCATAATCTCATATAGCCTCACCAATCTGGCATTCAACAACCAACCTCCAGCTCTGGCCGGCGAGTCTGTAGCTGTGAATACGATTGCAGTACAGCCCAATACTGAAAATGTATACGTTGGAGGTAGTTTCGCTAGTGCCGGGTCACTCTCATGCCCTGGTGTCTGTTATTTTGCCACACCTACCTCACAATGGAACCAACCTGGAGCTAATCTTGGAGGTGTTGCTAATGCCATGATCTGGGCTAGTGCCACTTCTTTGATTGTTGGAGGTTCCTTAACAGTTGATGGTGGTAACATTTCTCTGGCAATTTACAATTCCAAAAGCCAAATTTGGACTGCCGCAACAGGAGCCAGCGCCATCCCTGGACCTGTCTCTGCACTAGCTGCTGCTAATAATGGCGCATCACAGCTATGGGTTGCAGGTACCGCAACTGATGGGTCGGTCTTCTTGATGAAATACGACGGCACCTCGTTCACCTCTGTTGGCCAAGATCTGGGCAGTGGCACTACTATCCGGGGCTTGGAGGTCTTATCCGTCTCGAAGAACCATGCCTCTACAGACCTTGTGTCATCTAGTCAAGTTCTCATGATTACAGGGTCACTCGTTCTTCCTGGATTCGGCAACGCATCGGCAGCTCTCTTCAACGGCACAGATTATCAACCCTTCGCGCTAACGAACTCTGCCACGAACAACGGGGGTGGTAGTATCTCTCAAATCTTTACACAAGAGCAGAATAATTTTACCTCTGGCAGTACGTACCCCCGGTCAAGCTGCATGTCCCCAGTTACTAATTGACCTTGCAGAAAAACCACTGGCGAAAGGCCTCATTGTCCTCATTGCCCTCGCTATTGCCCTCGGCCTCATTTTCTTCCTCGTCCTTGCTGGCATTCTCGCCGAGCGCATTAGACGGAAACGCGAAGGCTACATGCCCGCACCCACCAGTACTTATGACCGACAGGCTGGCATCTCAAGAGTTCCTCCCGAGCAGCTTTTCAGTTCCCTGGGTCGCGGTGCGGGTGAAAAGGCACCGATGATTTGACGTAGCAGCAGCAGCAGCGATAGTAATGAAGGCGCTTGGGTTATTATTGGTTAGGCGTTTAGGATAGGCTGGGTCGGCACAGTCTGACATTTCTCCTTTGTTCATCTTCTACAGCGCACGCATTGGGATATGGATGCTGGAGTACCTTGCTTCATGCCATCTCTGTATCCCTCCTCGACAACCTTCTTCGTGGGGTCTCCACCGTGCGGGATCTAAACCGGGCGCACCGTTCCATATTTTTTTTTCGAACCTAATGTTTAAGAGATACCTCCCCCCATGTTTTCTATCTCAAGATCTTCTCTTTGTAAGATAAATCTCTGCAGCCCCGTCACAAGGCTGCGCTCGGAGGTTGGCGGCAAGACTTGCCATTCCTATACCGTTAGAATAGTGTATCGCGTGCCAATGGTTGCAGCATAGTAGATCAAAATGATAATTCCAACCGGCACAACCCTCTCTCTGCTGTGCATGATGTACATCGATGCAATGCAGCACCTCTGCACGGCGCACACTGCACGTCTCGCAGCGAAGGATCTTGCTGTAGGATAGCTGGGTCAGGTCAGCGCAAGAGGAGATAGATTGGCGAGCGGGTAGGTGTTTGCACATGGGCGATGAGGTCTTGATCGTGGTGAGTCGGTCTCTCGTTGATGGAGGGCTGGAGAAGGCCAGGTCCGGCAAGGATGCTTTTCCAGAGCTCATCTCCTGAGTGAAGATCCTTCGAGGTGGTGGCCATCACGCGATGGCTCGGATGGCATGAGAGATGATGCTCTCAACCTCTTTTGGGGCGGGGAGGTGGGCAGGCAGTGGTTCGTTTCCTTGGTGGTGTCGTCGTCTCGTCGTCGCCGGTGTGCTCGTCGTCGCATGTCGTTGAGCGACCGTTGTTTGTCGGCCGGCGAGATTCTCGGGCAGATAGAGGATTAAGCTCAGGTGGCAGCGTGGCAGCGTGGCAGCGTGGCAGGCGCTGGCAAGCAGTTCGAACTTTGGGCGACGATCTGCAGCCGTTCTGTTCGTTCTGTTCGTTCTGTCGCCCGCCAAGGCAGGCCGTGGGAAATGAAGAACGAATGTGGGGGATCATCACTGTCGATCCAGCACCGCCTAGCCCGAACGAGCCGGTGTCTCGCGGGCTGAAACACGCTACCGCGCTCGCTGACCAGGTTCTGAGCATGCGGGGCGCGCGAGGCTGCAGGGGCCCGTCCGTTCGTTGGGTGCTGGTGTTTGTTTGGCTGTTTGGCTGTTTGCCTTTTTGCTGTGTACCTAGGGAAGGCGAGAGGCGCAACAAGAGTGGATGAGGCAGCCTCGGCAGAGAGCTGCTCAGGGGTCGGGTCGGGTCAGGGTCAGGGTCAGGTGAAGTCAACTCAGTCAAGTCAGGTCAGGTCAGGTCAGGCCCAGCTCAATCAGGCCCCCCGGGGTCAGGATCAGCCAGGAGAGAGAACCAACAGAACAGGCCGGCCAGGTGGCAGGAGATTGCTGCCGCAGGGGGCCGATTTCCTCTTCGGGCGCCCATCGTGCCCCGTGGGAATTTGGAAAAGCTGGAAAAAGTTGGGAAGCTTGACAGATTTGGGGGCCATGCAGCACGCAGCACCCTTCATGACCGCCGTCAGTGCCGACACATGCCCCCCCCTCCTCGCCATCGCGAAATGAGATGGCATAATTTTAAGCTCGGCGACCTCGTGATGATCCGCCATGCTACTATAGACTTGCTATCGACCGGGTTTGAAATGAGAAGATCAAAGCTCTGCAATGGAATTGTGGGAAAGGCCCATCCAGAACTCTGAAACGCATATTTCGTTATTTTCCTTCTCTTCATGCTCGCCATGGCTGCATGCTTCCACGCACGGTCCCTGAGTCCCTGAGTCCTCTCTCCCCTTTCAGCCTTCACTGCTCGACACATGACCAGGAGCTCGTATCTCCCTCTCTCTCTGTTCTGTAAGGCAGACTACAGTAATGCCTGGATTATTGGCATTATTGAAACCTCGTCAAGCCGCACAGCCGGGTGGGTTTCCTGTCATGAGTTTGATAGTTTCAGTCAATGCTTCCCTACTACTGTAGATTCCTAGCGCATCGCGGGGAGCTGGCTTTCCGGGGCCAGTGGCTGTGAGACTTGAGGCTATTGCCAACAAACGTGACGCCATGCAGCGACCGACCCCAACCTTATCTGCACGCGCAAGTTGATCAAAAGATGAGATATGCGAGTGCTGACAGGTAGCCGCCCACCGCTCATCATTAGTGACCTTCCCGCAGAGCTGTGTGTGAATGTGAATGTGAATGTGATTTGGCCGTTGTGAAGCCAACGAGTACCGATGGCGAGGAAGCTATCCGTACCTTAGCACTTAGTACGAGGTAGTCAGTCCCATCAGCCATCAGCCATCAGCCACCATCCACCATCCACCAGCCTTCCCAAGATTGATGTCAACCTTCCCTTCTTCAGTATGATAAGGTGTTGATGCGAGCCATCGGACTGGGACAGCAGTTGAACGTCACAACGCTTGTCTGTCCCCGAGACTTCCTGAAGCCCAAAGGACCACAACTCAAGAGTCAAGGTCAAGAGTCAAGAGTCAATAGTCCTCCCGAAGAACAAGTTAACAAGTCAGTGTTTTCGACGCTCGACTGTGATTGGGCGGATGCAGGACCACAAGCCACAAGACAAGGACACACAAGCTCGGGATATTGGGCATGAATTTGGAGGCAGTTCGGACTGTTCTTTCCCGTCAACAAGTGTCCTAATTTGTCGTGTCCCTGTCAACCAGATCAAATCGATCACGTAGGCTCTCCCGACCCTGGACCCAAAATCACCAGATGCAGACACACAGACGCAAACAAAGCCAGCGCCTCTGGCGTTTAGGCGTAATTTGACATTTGTACCAAGCGTGGGAAAATCGAATGCCGGTTAGATCGACGTCGTCTCCCGACATTCAATGGCTGTTAGCGTTTCCACCAAGGCTCAGGGTCCTCTGCGCTGCGTCGAGTCCACGAGTGCGCGAGATGAGGAGGATGCGGTGGATAGGCGCAGGCTCACGGGCAGGTGGCAGATGGCAAATAATGGGGGCCAGCGCAAGCAGCCCCACCGGAGCAGTGTTCACGGGCCTCGCAGCAGCAGCACTGTTGAGCAGTTTGTACTGAAGGCTTGCTTCCAAAGAAAGGGTGTGAGAAATGAGAGAAGAAGGAAGATTGCCAATGGAACATACGAAGACCAGGGAGAGCCGGTCAGAGCCAGTGAGCAAGGCGGCTTGAAGCCACCCAAGCCCCTACCTTATTTTCACCACTGACTTTTGCTGGAGTGGAGTCTATCCAGCAGCAGCAACAACAACGACGACAGCGAGGACGGCGCACACTGTCCTCGATGCGACCAGTGCGGCTTGCGTCTCGGGAAATTGCAAGAGATACTCCGCTGAGCTGGACGGTGCACGACTGTACAGTACATGAAACGATGTTTCCAATTGGCTATCGCCATCATACACTCTCTCGACTCTCTCTCTAGGCGTGCGGAAGGCTTCGACTGGCACTCTACTAGCTAGCCCAGCCTGCTCCCCCATCTTTCTTTTGGTGGCGGCTCACGCAACATGCGAACTGGTCGTCGTCGTCGTCGTCGTCTGTGTTGTCGTTGTCGCCATCGTCGCCATCTTCCTGTCAGCGTGGCCTGTTCTGCAGCCTCTCTTGTTCGTTCGTCTTTCGTCATCTTGCGCCGAGTGCCTGGGTCGAGGGGAGCCACGCACAAGGCCGGCGGTCAATTTGCAGCGCTGCATCAGACGAACTGAACCCTGACCTGATAGGGAAGCCAAAACGAAAGGAAAAGGAGGGAAGGAAAAGCACAGAGCATGCAGAGCCTTGTGCAACATGCCCGATGCGGACTTGAAACTTACCAGTTCTGTGTTTCCTCATTTCCTGATCTGCAAACCTTGCTGGTGCTGATCTGATCGTCAGCCGTCTTGCCCGCATGGAGTTGTGCGGACTGCAAGCCTGGTGTTTGGACGAGATCGCATCCTCTGCCCTCTCCACTCGTCCAGCCATTCCGTGGTCACCGCCTGACAAACAAGACTCTTGACAGCAGCAGGGCCCAGCGATAGAATGAATCATGGCCATGACATTACATTACATTACATTACGCTGCACCACCGCGAGTGGATATGAGTGCCGCCGGCCAACCGGTACCCAGTATACGAATTCTCACGCACTCACACCCTCACGAACTCTGCCTTGGGGACTTGGGTCGAAGAATGACTCGAGCGACCAAATTGCGGTACCAGGTACTATTTCAAATACTCTCACCTCGTGGGCCCGGGGTGCTGGGTGAGGGGTGCTGGGTGATGGGTGGGGAGCGCTGCGTAGATACCGCACTCTAGCAAGATCATCATCGTTCATACCGCTGTACTTACTACGACTCCCAAGAGACATGGAGGATAAAACTTGTTGGGCGTGGCTATTCGGCCTTCAACGTCGTCTAAGTGGCCTTCAATAACGTGACATCGGGGCTTATATCGGAGGAAGCACGGCCTACTGTAATTTGTACTGTAATGGCTGCCACGCCTGTGTATTATAGGGTACCACTATCACTACTACTACTAGTATTATACCGTATCCCGTAACCTACTACCACGTAATTGAAGCTATTCGCAATAGCCTCCCCATATATAAGTGACTCTAAATTCGACGATCAGGATACCAGGCCGGTATCGATTACCCTAGGGCCTACGCCAGAAGGTACCTTCCCTACGGAGGAGGCGGTTGATTAACACCTTGGTAGCGATACTAACCTACTCGAAAGAGTAGATAAGATTATTCCTATCGCCGGCCCAGGGAAACGTACCGCTGCTACTGAAAATAAGGCTACGGCATCGGAGTACTATAAGTTAGAATCACAGTTACCCGTACGATTGAAGGGCAAAAACCAAAAGAATAGCGTGGCTACAGCAGGGAGTTAATATGATCCGATTATATTAGAGAGCGATAACGACAATAGGATACTAGTAGTAGGCGACGACGAGGTAGCAGCAAAGGTACTCGCCAGGCGTAAAACACGTATAGGAGTACCCGTGGGATACGAATCGCAGTCACAGGAGGCTTACTAGTTATTATATGAGGAAGGCTACGTGCCAGAGTAGTACAGTGAAATAATATATCTTCATTTTTACGCATATATAATATCTGCGGGCAACAACAGTGGTATACTATAATACACAGGCGTGGCAGCCATTATAGTACAAATTACAGTAGGCCGTGCTTCCTCC
This sequence comes from Pseudofabraea citricarpa, assembly GCA_029641185.1. Classification (NCBI taxonomy): domain Eukaryota; kingdom Fungi; phylum Ascomycota; class Leotiomycetes; order Helotiales; family Dermateaceae; genus Pseudofabraea; species Pseudofabraea citricarpa. The sequence continues at coordinate 446,877 of JAPWGK010000004.1, forward strand.
GATATGAGCCCCGATGTCACGTTATTGAAGGCCACTTAGACGACGTTGAAGGCCGAATAGCCATTCCCAACTTGTTGTTGTCGTCGCAAGTACTCTTGACCTAGTGACAATACCAGGTTGATGCGTGTTTTGGGTCTCACCTACCCCACATCTAGTCGACGCATCTGCCGGCCGAGGCAGGGCAATCGATCAATCAAGGCCTGCGGTGTGATTGTGATGTGATGATAGAACATCTCCCGCACGCTTCGGTGGCTCAAGATGCAAGCCATGGCCTGCTTGCTGCGCGGGAGGGAGTGGCTTTGGGCGTCAATCGTGCTGAAGAAGAGCAGAGTCAGTTTTGACTTTTGGGCCCTACTACGGAGCAAGCGCCGGTGCGAGCCAGTGAGTGAGTGAATGAGTGAGTGAGTGAGTGAGTGAGAGAGTGGATGCTTGGATCAGGCTCCTCAGAGGTGCGATAAACAACAGGTCGAAGCAAAACAATCGAAAAGGTGGACCTTTCCATACCATACCGGCCAGGGTGCAGCAAAGGAGGGTTGCAAGTTGCCAGTTGCAAGGGGGTCCTGAATGCTTTTGTTTGTCTTGTGCAGACAGACGTCTTCTAGCCTGGGCATTCTGGGAATAAGCGGGAGATTGAGAGAGTTGCGAAAAAGAAGCATCACCCGTCAGCGGATAGAGCACCGCCCCGGCAGTGCTAGAGGACGCCCCTCGCTCGCCACAGCGACATTCTGCCAGCGCAGCGGTGAGTGCGGTGCAGCGAGCCGCGGGGCTGTCAGTATCACGGGTCACCACTGGCCGGCCGGCATAGGCAGAGGGGACCCGGCACATTTCATCTAGTAACCAGTAACCAGTGAACCACTGAGTGCTCGCAGGCTAAACTCGCAGTGGAGCATCAGGGAAAAAGGGTGAGGAGTAAAGTGGCTGCTCGCTAAGTGGAGAGGGCTTGTGGTGGAGCTGTAGTGGCTTCAGGACCTGCTCCGTGGTGTCTCCCTGTCCACCACCTCAACCACAACCACCACAAACCACCACAACCACCACACAAACCACCACCACTAACATCATCCCTACCACCCTCAGCGTCATTTTGGAGAGGGGGGGGGGAGGGAGAGATGGATAATGGGGTCCCTCAGCGCACCCTGGATTCTCCATCCACACCACAGCCGCTGAAATCATTACAACGACACCATTGGCCCGCGGCCCCCCAGCTGTGGTTTGCCCCATCTTGCTACTCTACTGTACTGTAGCGTACTGTCCTTTGGACCCTGCAACATTATCACGACAGCAGTATTGGGATTTCGCAGGCGCACGACGGCTATTCGATGGTCCTCGGCGGGGGCTCCTCAGTCCTCCTACACCTCTCCAATGACCCAGCACTTGGCACCGCACACCTACGCCATCACTCAATCTCAGCGATGGCTGTGGCATGTAGCACACGATGTTCCGAGGGCAGCATCGAGCTACGCTCTTTGCAGCGCAACCGCATTCCCACCACCTACCGCTTTTGCTCCTAGCAGCTCTTCTCACAGCCGTGGCTTGCCCGTATGTCGAAGTATCCGGACGCCAACATGTCTTGTAACAATAGAGATGGCGACAGCGCTGTGAAGCATGAGCCGTTGACGCACGGCGCTACGGTACTTGAACGCGCGAGGCTTGAGCCAACCACCCGCATCAGAAGAGAGGAAGAGAGAAAGAAAAAGAAAAAGAAAAAAAAAACGCTTGGGGAAAACTGGAGAAGGCTGCGGTCATCCAACATACATACTACTCCCGTATTGTACTGTACTGTACATACATACTTCCACACCAACCATTCGGAAGTGCTTCACCACCACCTCCTCCTCATCCCCCAAACGGGAATAGGCTAGGGAGCAGAAGCCGGAGCAGCGTTGCAGTGTCGTCAGGCGCGGACTGGCATTCGTGGTTCCGCTCTCCTCTGCTTTGCTCGCTCTCTTCTTGGTTGCTTGAAGTGCAGTGCAGTGCAGTCAAGTGAAGTGAATACGTACGGGTAGTGAGTGATTGGTGAGTCCTGGTGGTGGTGGATGACGGGTGACGGGTTGACTTGGCTGCCCCAACGTCTTGCATACCCACACGCCTTCTGCGGCCGGCCAATCATGCGCGGCTGCTCCTCGACTTGGCTCTGGGATATCCCTGCCCTCACGACCGCTGCTCAGTCTGCACGCTTGCTGTCGACCCCGGCCCCCTGGCGCCCTCAACCCTAGCCCCTGGCACCCTGGCACCCTGGTCGGGATGTTCTTTATGGGTCCTCATCCCTGCTCAAGTCCATCATATCCCATCATACCTTTTTTTATGAATCTCCTCAAGGAATTCTTATGTAAAGCTCTTCGCCCCCCGCCTTGTAGGTGATCGACCTCGAATCTTCCCTCATCCTCCCTTCACCACTGTTATCAGCCTCTGCATACGACTCAGTCTAGTCCAGCTACCTCAGTTACCATCCATCCATCCATCCCCCTCTCCAACTCAGCCATCATCATCTCCATCAGACACGTTTTGGAGCCCTGATCAGCACCCGCGCCATATCACACCCACGTCCCGCTATCTATCTGCCCAACATCAACTACTCAAATCCCCCGAGCGCCAAACACTTGTTACAGGCACCTCCGCCCGAACCATCCCAAAGATCGTCATATATAAATACATCCATCCATCTCAAGATTCCCACAGCACAGCAGACTGCCGGAACGAAGATCTGACAGCGTGCCGTCGCCAGCCTTGGATTGTCTCAAAGTGGACCAGGCTGATGAGCTTAATCTCCAAGTCCAGCACAAGACAGGTAGAAGCGCATTACGCTGGGAGAATTGCAAAAGCATACCAGTGTCGATCTTTGCTCAAGCCATCCTCTTGCAGCCCGTAGACCGCAGACCGCAGACCGCTGCAGCTCCACCCATCGAATCCCTTACGACCCCCCCAGCGACCCCCCAGCGGGCCATCAGACGAGAGACTGTACCCTGTGCCCACACGCACAACTACCACCGTCCCTCACGCCGTTACTTCTCCGCCATTACCAGACCACAGTCCTCAGGCGAATTACATCTCGTACAAGGGGACACTATTCCAGCTTAAATCTACCTCCAACCAACGTCCTGGATTTGGTCCCAATTTTTTGGTGTACCGTCAAGCACATAAGAACGCTGATCCCCCTTCGATCGACTCGTTATTACCTACAAAGTCACTCGGTCCAAAGTGACACAAACTTGTAGACGGGATCTTGCATATCATCTTGAAACTACCCTCACTCCTCGGACAACATCACCTTCTCGTCGCATCCGACCTCTGATCTACCTCTAAAAAGATGACTATGGCCATCGACAACCAACAACGCTTCGGCGGCGTCAACTTCGACCATATGCCTTACTCCAACCCTACTCCTCAGTTCACCGATCCATGGAACTCTCAACAGCAGCAAACCTCTGCTCCCGCGAGCCACTCGCTCTACGCATCCCAATCCCACAGTCTGAACGCTCCGCATGGCCTCAATCCCAACCTGGGTCTTGACAGTCTGGCAAAGCAGCATCAGCAACAACACCAGCAAGTGAGCCGCATCGGAAGCAATGTTTCAATGGGATCGTATGCCAATGTGCCAGCCACAACAGCAGGTAGCTCTCTCTCGTCCGTGGATTTCTATGGACAGGAAGTACTCACTACTGCGCAAGATCTTTTGAGCCCCAACCAACGTTTGCACTCCATCTCGCCTAGCGGTGCGTATAGCAACGATGTTCAGTACAATCGAGCTCCCTCGCCATCTTTTGTACCTACCTCAACTCCATACGAGAATATGGGATATGCTCCGGCGCCAATAAGGTCAACCTATTCGGTCCAGCAAGCTCCACAAGACTCCCGACGTCTCTCACAATCGTCAGTCTCCTCTTCTCCCTTCAATCCTAGCGATGCGCCGCACCCGATTCGGAACTCATTTATTGACTTCTCCAATAGATCCTTATCGGAATCCGCGCGAAGCTTTGGCGACGCCATTGACGCGAGTAGGGGCATGATTGCTATGAGCCAAAACACCACGCCACGAAACATTTATGGGCCTCAAGGGCGTACTGGCCGAGGATCAGGTGATTCCTATGGTTTTCCATCAACGCACTCCACCAGTTCGTCCATCTCCTCCACTGGGAATTACCCCTCATACTTCGGCGGCTCAGTGGATTCTTCAGTGAGCGATTACTCGAACGCCGGCTCTGATATTGAGTCCGTGTCATCGCGAACCCTGCCAAGGCCCTCGGGTCTCATCAACAATGGCATCCCGCCAGCACCTCAATCGATGATGGGCCAGTTCAGTTCAAAGGTTTCTTCCAGCACGCAGAAAAAGCACAAGTGCAAAGTTTGCGATAAGCGATTTACTCGGCCCAGCTCGCTACAGACACACATGTACAGTCACACTGGCGAAAAGCGTAAGTCATTCATGACCTCGAACCGGATGCTAGATCTCCCGTGCTAACCCGGCACAGCATTTTCTTGTGAGGTTGAAGGCTGTGGGCGTCACTTCTCCGTTGTGTCGAACCTGCGAAGACACCGCAAAGTCCACAAAGGCGAGGCGCAATCCGAAGCTGGCTCTGAAGATCACCAGTCGGACTAGAGAAGCGCTTACTGTACACCAAAAGCGAATTGTCGATACATTACGAACCCCTGAATTATGGAAGTTCCATACCGAGAGCGAAATACGTCAAAAGTCGATTATTTTGAGGCCACCTAGCCGGCCTCGTGTGCTATTTATCTTACACCCCGCGCCCTGTCTTGTTATTTTGTTGCGATATCCTTTCTGCGTGTTGATATCCACTGTGCTGTGCAACAGCCAACTGCGCTTGCCTTTTAGAACATTATTCTTCTTCTAATACTATCGCTGAGAATGCGGCCTCTGGCCGCTTATGGGAACTGGGAACTTTTTTTTCTTCGGGCGTTTGAAGCGGAGATATTTCTCGCCCGGGTTGGGCTTGAGGATTGTACTATTATGGGAGATTTTTCTTGACGCTCGTTTTATGTCACATATACCCCCACGGCCTCTTTGAGAGAGAGAGAGAGGAGGCTATAGCCTACAGTCGCTACGATTAGATTAATGTCACCAATACTTTTAATAATTTTTTACACTGGCCGCGCCGATGGCCAGGAATAGATAATGTCTAAACACCTTTTCCCTCACTCGTCGCGACTCTGCTACTTCATCTGTGCTGGATGCTCCTCTCCGTCGGCGGGTTGAAGCAGCTTCACCGCTGCCCCTTCGGTGTGGCAGTCATGCACTTGCAGATCTGTGGCCGAATTGAGCGTACGGGCCATTCCCGAAGAGCGTTGGGAAACCCTCGGAGACTCAGAAGCAGGCAGTCCCGTGACGATGATACCCAGCGGGGAGAAGAGAGAGAGAGAGAGTGGAGGTGGTGAAGGAGCCGGTGTTCTCCAATGGTTCCAAAGGCGTTCCACTCGCCTTTGTCGTTCGATACGAGTCTGAGACGGCGCCGGGTGACGATCGGACGAAGAGAAGAAGAGCACGGTACAGTTACGGTTACGGTAGTGGTGGTAGTAAGGTCTGGTAGGGTATGACGTGGGGAGCAGCGACTCAGCGAGACAGACACCGCACAATCCCACCTTCTTCGGAAGACCCCTTGCACGACGACTTCTGAAACGTACTTAATCTGGACTGGGGGGTGGAGGGGGGAGAGGAGGGGGGCGGGTGATCCATCTGCCATCCTCCATATCTCAGCATGAGAGGCCGATAAACAGATTACCATTCAACCCTCTTCCCTCCCTCTCGCGAACCCGGAAGCGAAAATGGGGCCGCGGAAGCAAAAACCCTCTTTCGGGGGTGCGAGGGAGGGATGGAGGGTTGGAGGGTTGGAGGGTTGGAGGGTTGGAGGGGAGAGTTGTGGTTGGAAAGAAAGAGAGAAAGAGAGAAGAGGGAAGAGGGTGGAGATTTGGGGTGGCGGATCACATGACTGACTTGCGAGTTAAAGCACAGGAAAGCAAAGTGCAGTCAGTACTGTACAGTACAGTACAATACAATACAGTAGGTACCATACAGTAGTAGTACACAACAACAGTAATCGTTATTTTCTCGCCAAAGATGAAAGCATGCCAGTCAGGGATTTTAGGGAGGGGCGCATGGGGGGGGGGCATGGGGGGATGGTAGGGGGGATGGTCAAGAATTACAGGGAGTTTGTAGGGGGGGTGATGGAGGGGCAGCGAGGGAGAGGGAGAGGGAGAGCGAGGCTTTTTCAACGACGGGCAGCTGTTGGCACTTGCGCGACAGGGACCAGCACCGGGACCGGGACCGGCACGCGGACGGGGGGGGAATGGCGATGGGGATGCTGATGCTGTTGCTGTTGCTGATGGCTGTGCTTCGGGAGCACGATCCAGGAAGCCGATGGATCTCTAATCCGGTCGCTGTGTTTTCTGTCTTTTCTGTCTTTCTGTCTTTTCCTGGTACAGGTGAAGGTGCGTGCGTGCGTACGTCAGCTTCCATCATCGCTATAGCATACTGTATAGTTACACTCCGGCGGTACTCCATCCATCTCCATACTGTATCCATCTCCATGTTCCATGTCTATCACCATCTCCATCTCCATACTGTAACCACTCCTCCCGCAACTCGGTAGCAGCCATCCACTACTGTACTGCGCCATCGTCAGCATCCACCATCTTGCTCTTCCTCCTCCTCCTCCTCCTCCATCATCATCACCATCCACAATCAACCATCCACGCCGGCCCCTGGAATACATCCGTAACACGCGCAACCCACTTTTCTCCCATCTGCGACTCTACTACGGGCTCTGCCACTCTGCAACTCTGCAACTCTGCCACTCTGCGGAGGCAAAAAAGACCCAGCAGCGCAATCAGGCAGCAAATAAATGGCCGGCGAACCACTGGTCAACAATTATACTCCCGGCCCATATGCTTCTTCTTCTTCTTCCTCTTCTTCCTCTTCTTCCTACACTAAGGTTTCATAGATTAAGGGTCCAACTGCAATCTGCAACATGCTTGGGTGCCCGAATCATGATTGATTGATGACATGGAGTCATGGAGTCATGGCCCATCGATGATGTAGCCTGTCGCTGCTGAGTGGCCGTGTTTCGAGCCCTGCTGCCCTCTCTGCCTTTCTGTCACATTTGTTTCTCAGATGAGATGGACGAACATGACGGCAGTGGCTTGATTCGCAGCAGGGTTCCGGGGACGCGCGCGAAAAGCCGAGGCCAGGGAGAGCATGCAAACGTCGTCATTTGGGTTCGTGCTCCGGATGCAGAAGCAGATGCAGAATTAATATCGCCGCACACCACTGTCACCACCCTCACCACCACTCACAGCTGCAGCCACAGCCACAGCTACTCCAACACATCCAGCTCCAGCACACCTCCCATACTACTTACTACGGGAGCTGGACAAAGGTGCCCAATCCAAACTCAATCGAGTGGCAACCTCTCCAATGCAAATGAATGTTGAGGCAATTTCTTCAGATGACAGATGACAAAATACAGACGACAAGTGACAGCTGACAGCCTCGGCGACATACTGTCCCCCATCATACTGTGCCTGTGCTGGGCGACCTCTATCGTGGGCTCATGGCCAATCATCCGTTGTCAACACAAACAAACCTCAGCTGGATAGTACTCAAGTCCGGGTATAATCAACGTGCAGCAACATGGTTCTACCATCTCACTTCACTAAAGTTTGAGTAAAGGGAACTGCTTTGGGTCATAATAGTCAACGGCTTGAACTTGGATATTGTAGAACAACAAGCTTGTCTGGTACGACTTCACTTCCAGCTCCCGACACCATCACATGACATCTCCACCCAGCCATGGCAGCGCCAGCCTTGTGACGACACGGCTGAGATACAATCAAGGTCTCAGCCAACCGTACTACACATTCCGGCAGTAAAGTATGAGGTCACAAGCTAGAATAAATCCGCTTGGATGGTAGCTACATGATGAGAGAAAAGATTTAGCCAGGTAGGAGTCTTAACACGCTGCAGCTATTATCAACCATCAGGCCTCCATCACAAGGAACCCATATACATTTCAATTTCATAGACAATGGCCGTTGAACCGTCCACGCACTCGACCCGAGACCCTGCGCACCCATCGAATCCCAACCAGGACCATACCACCAAACACGGTGAGAAGCCAGACAATGCCTTTACTGCAATCACCGATCCAGAATTCCTCCCGACCCTTGAGTCGGCTCCAAAGACTCAACATCTCAAATCATACCTCGTCTTGATATCACTCGTCGTCGGAGGTGTGGTCGGCGCATGGTTCTATGGCTTCGAACTTTTCCAGTTCTCCTCGACCCAGGATCCCCCCATCCCCTTCCAACCAACTGAACCGACCCTTTCGAGCTCGTCCGTCCTGGAAGTGGGAGGCTTGCTGGCTTTGATCGTTGTTGCGTTGTTGGTCTTGATCAGTTGGACGGGCGCTTTGTGGATTGACTGGTGGGAGCTTGTTCTTGGCTATGTAAGTATTGTACTCCATGGTCGCCGGATATTTTCTTTTATTTCTTTCCACATCCCATGTTAGGATCATGGTTGCAGGGGCGCATCCATATCTGCTCTGTTTTGCTTGCGTCGCACAAGCTCATTGAGATATTGTCTCTTTTTGAAATACCAATTACTGATTCCATGTGCGAACAGTGGTGGCTAAGGTAAGAATGCACCTGTGTCTCCCCTAGATTGACTAAGGCTAATATGATCAATAGCATGCCTGCGGGTGCCGCAGCAGGCCTATGTCTGGTCTTGATGCAAGAAACCAGTAGTGGGATGGATGAGGTAGAATAAATGTATGCATTATAGATGAGGGCAAGTTTCGAGGATAGTTGTAAGATAATGGAGGGTTGGCTGATTGACTGGGCGCACTCTCGATCTGTTGGAATGAACAGGCTTTCGTTTAGAGTCTAACCTGCGAATTTTCCCCATGGAGTATTTTATTGAGTGGTTCGCTCCCTCTCGGCTTCGACATTGTCGTGAAGGACCCGATTCAATTCGCAGAGCTTGCCTGCTTGCTTTTGGTGGGACGAACAAAACTAGAGCGCGAACTGGATGCGCCCCCGATATGTCAACTTATTCGAAACCGAGCTGCGTTACGGCATCACGACTCTCGGGTTCTTGGAGCGGGTGGAGAAGCAATGAGGGACCGAAGTAGCGCACTGCCAAACGATAGCGACGGGGAAATATACCAGATAGTAACTTAACAGATGAGCATTCCCCATGACTTGATTTGAATTGATTCAATATGATATGTGGAGATGAGGGAAAGAGAAACAGACGTTGAGGTGTTTCCTGCAAGAGAGGTGTGACATGTGAGATGTGAGGAGAAGGATGAAATCGAGAAGTCGCCGTGTTGATGTATGGTGGTAAAAGTGGTAGGTAGGTAGGTAGCTCTTCTTACCGTTCATCCGATACTTGGCCTTGGTAAGCAAGCAAGCTTTCATTCAAATACCTTATGCAGAGAGAGAGGGAACACATGCGCAGTGCGCAGTGCGCATACGCACACGCACACGCAAGCTCGTCCAACACGAGAACGAGAGGGAGAGGGAAGAGGGAGAGGGAGAGGGAGCGCATGGCCTGATGTATCCAAGGTATCTATCTATCGCATGCATTTTACTGTTCCGTAGGCGCAGCGCAGAGCAGAGCAGTGCAGTACAAATGCAAGCCGGCGGTCCGAAGAAGAATACAGCGGAGCGGAGCAAGGTCTCGTGAGTTGTGAGTCGTGAGTCGTCCACGGTAGGCATAGCATGTTCGCGCGTGCGAGCAGAAGCAGACTCGGATTCGGGAGTAAATTACTGTACGATGGCGTATACGAGCGAGCGTGTAATACTTACTACTGTAACTGCTGCAGTGCAGTGTAAGGATGCTGCTACAGTACAGTATGATCAAACCAACAACGCCTTCGCCTCTACCCCGGATCACCAAGTTCCCCTTCCCGAAGTGCTTGACAGATGGATGGATGGATGGATGGATAGACGGATGCTCATGCAGTACAGTACCTACCTGCGCTGTACCTGAAAAGGTAATACATTTTATTCTCCGGGAATCTAATCCCATCCCATCCGTGACCCATCGCATCGCATCCCATCCCATCCCATCCTACTGTATCCCATCCCGACTCATCAGGGATGCGCCGCTGATCTTCGTGGGCCTGATGATCCATCAACTTTGGATCTAGATCTGGACCAGTCCATGGGACTGACTGACTGACTAGCAAACCGTTGCGTCTTAGTCTCCGCGCCTGTCGCAGATGGACGTCGAGCGTGGTAAACGTAAGCAGGTAGGGCAAGGCAGAGAAGCATATTCCATGTGCACATTGATGCCCGTATCCATTGTAAACAGTTTGTCTTCCCTTGCTATATGCCCTTTATTTGCTACATTAATGCCTTTAACTTACAATCGCTCAACGCCAAAGCACTTGCTTATTCCCGCCCAGAATCCCATCTTGCACGTCCTCCTTAAATTACAATAGCCAACTCAGGCCTATCCATCTTCTCGTCCAGATTTGGATAGTATGGGATCATGGCATCACAAGCTGACACGTAATTCAGGTTGTGCAGCCTCCAGTATGGAACTCTTACTTTTCGCGCAGGGTGGAAAAGCCCTGCCCAGATGTAGTTCATAGTTAAGCCGGTTCCGATAGCCATGCGGATAGCGTCGATGGCTTCAACAATCCGATCAATGACGTGGGGACTTGTCTCGAAGAGATTGGGGTAAAGCAGATTCAAAAGATGTAGCATTGCATCCTCACACCCCAAGCCTACAACTCCCAAAGCAACGTGCTTGACGACTGAAGCCGCAGTTTGCCGATGCACTTGGTCCCTATCGATCAAGGCGTCCTCGAGTAGCGGTGTCACGGCATAGACATAGTCCTTGGCCATCTCACCAATGTACTCGAAGAGAAAGGAGAGTGACTTGAGGACACCGTTTTGCACATTGAGCTCGGGCACACGGTATTCGTTCATGAGAGCTGGAAGAACCGTGAAGGGCGCACAAGTCTCTGCAACAATTCCGATTGCAACGGCTGTGCATACACGGGATTGACGCTCCTGTACGCGTAGGTTGTTAAGTAGAGTTGCCAAAACATCCTGGGGTCCGATGGCTTTAGCAATGAAACCAAATGTGTTATTTGCGGCTCGGCGAATGCCTTTCTTGTGTGCCTTAAGCATGTCAAGCAACTCGAAACAAATTCTCATCCATTCACGAGCGTTGACACTCTCAGGGCCTCGGTCAGCAATACGGCCGACTAAGTCAATCGTGTTTTCTTGCACCTTTTCGTGTCGATTTCGTAGAATTGGGGTTAGTCGTGGTAGTAAATCCTTGATGGGAGGCTGCATCTGGCTGATACCGACAACAGTCACAATCGATCTGAGTGCGCCGAGAATAGATCCAAGAACCTCAGGGTATTCTTCACCTAGGTATTCGTAGAGCACTATACCAAGTTTGCCCATCAATGCATCCTCACCACACTGCTTCATAACCATGGCAATGCGAGAGATAAGGTCGGCTGCTTGTTGTCGAACAGTTGCCGACTTATTGTTGAGGCGCCAAAGAATCGTACTGACAATCTGTGGAAGATAAGGCTTGCATCGCGTTCCAAGAGCATTGACAACGGTTCCGAATCCGTTGAGCATGACAATGTCCTCTACGCTTTGCTCCTGGAAGGAATGAAGAATTCCGTCAATCAATCTCTCCTCTAAACGTTCTCCTATGTCCGCAGCCCCAAGACTCGCAACCACCTTCTCAACAGTCTCCACGGTCATCTTCCGGTATGCTTCACTCTCGTCTTTGAGGTTGTTAACAATTCTCTCCACAATTTCCCCAACGCCAACCTTCTGTCCTAGGTCTACGGTAGTTTCTACGACCTGGCGGTAGTTTCGCTTGTCTAGCGCCATACGTCGAACCCAGAAACTCTTGAAGAACTCGTCCAGCACATGTTCCTTGAGATAGCCTGCTGTGACTCCGTCCGTCCCTGCGCATTGTGATACAACTTTAAGCACGACTTTCTTCATTTCTTCGTCCGGTGACGAGAATTCTCTCAGAAGAATCTCCATGATCTGGCTCGTGTAATAATTGGCGTATTCTTCGTCCATCAAAGGGATAATGTAACCAACAGCTTTTAAGAAACCAGCCAACCCTTTTCCTCGTTGCTTCCTTGCCCCCGTCCAAAGCGGGTTCAGAATATCGTCGAAACTTTCGATACCATATGGATTTGCTGCTTCGGCGAGTGCTGCAATTGCCAAACTTGTCACAGTTCGTACTTTTGTCTGATCATCATTGAGATTGCCACCGATGCAATCAACCAGGCCCTTCAAATGTGGTAAAACTGCACAGCCCATCAAAATCGGTATTTGCTGCACGATCTTAACACCTGTATGTCGTGCTTGCCAGGACTTCTTGCTTCTGCAGACAGCGCGCAAGAAAGGAAGCAGAGCTGGAATTCCTAAAGCTGATGCAACAACCGCGAATGCCCTGGCTGTTGTGTTTCGAACATACTCATCGACATGATCAATATCGGGTCTCATAGTACTGATCATGTGAGCAAGGCCAGCTGCCTTACTGAGATTGGATATGATCTCTCGACCTTCAACTCTTGCATAATAGTCTTGATCGATAAGGAGAGGTTCGATGACAACCAGGATCTTGTGGACATAGGGTCTAACAAGCTCATCAAGTTTATATAGAACTCGATCGATAACTTTGACAAGCAAATGTCGCTCTTGGTCCTCGAGAGTCTTCTCCATCAACAATGGTAGGATTTGGTTAAACAGTGGACCAGCACCAAATTGACGGGCGTTATCCGTAAGCTGACGCAAAGCCGTCTTTCTCATTGGGGGTGTGCCGTTCTTCACTTTGAGCAACAATCGCATTATTTTCCGTTCCTTCAGCTCCTCCACGCTCATTGTGTTCTCGTCGCTTCCATCAGTAAGCTTTCCGAAATATGCCATATCTTCGGCCTTGAAGAACTGGAGATCTCCAACTCCAGGTATTTCGGTGGGTAATTGCTTTCCCAAAGCCCTGCCGCTCTCTGGATCCTGCATCATGAAGCCTCCAGACGGGGCCGGTGTGGCCATAAGCTTCTGGGCTGGAGCGCGGATTGGGGCGTATCCTGGGGGAGGATCGAGAATCTTGTATCCTTCTGAAGGAAGCATCATATCGAGCTCTTCGTCAGACAGGGGGGCATTTCTCTGGGAGATATCCGTTCCAAATGCAGTTGGAATCATGGGACCACCAGTTTGTGAGGGGTGCATGGGAGTGACCAGCCCTTGGTTTCCAACAGGAGTTGCAGCAGGTGCCTGGTCCCATCTTGATCTTCGAGGTGTTGCTCCTACTGCAGCGGCTCCAGGAGCTGGTGTCTGATCCCATCTAGATCGCTTCGCCTTTGCATCTGTAGCTTGGACAGCATCATCCGTAGTCGCCGCAGAGCCAACATCCCAACGTTGCTTTCTCTTGCGACCAGCAGTAACAACTTCAGTGGAGCCCGATTCCTTATTCTCCTTATCGCTGGGAGAGCCACTGCCTTCCGCGGCCAGAGTGGGCTGATGGTGAACCACCTCGCCATTCGCTCCCTTCTCCTCGATAGCCCTTCTGACACGCTCCTCTTCCCGCTCGAGCTCTCTGCGTGCCATAATATCTCTATAGCTTTCGCCATCCTCAGCGGCTCCTGCCTGTCTGTTTGCAGCGAAGGGGTCTGTTCGGGTGGGTGTCAAGACGCGATCATAACGACGCTTTTGATAATCTGTTTCGCGGTCCGCAATACGTGCACTCTTCTCCCTGCCTAGCAAGATATCTTCTTCCTCGACACCGTTGCCGTGCGCGAATTCGTTCATTTGTTCTTTCGAGGCTGTGTACTGACCAACGAGCCGCCGACTGGTATCCGCCTCTTCCATCTCATCATCGTCTCCATCTGCAACAGCTATGGATGTATTGTAGCCAGCGAATTTGTCCCCTCCATCGCGTTCGTAGAGGGTCGTATCGAAACTCTCAGTCAGGGAAGCCTTTGTGGAGACATCAGTTCGTTGTTGCGACGGATCAAACGTCTTCGATCCCTTCTTACCAGCAGAAGCGGCATTGCGCTCAGCCTGCAGCTTCCTGATCGTCTCGAAATCGGAGTCAGACATGGTTGGACGATGGTGGAAGTGTCATGAGTATCGCGATACGTTACAGTGATGGTCGTGGTGTAATCAGACTTTCTTCCTAGCCTCTAATTTTGCGATGCGCGAAATACGCTTGGCGCACACGTGAATATTACTAAGCAGGGTCGCGGACGTCGGACCTACAGTAAGCATTATGGTGTCCGCAGCTAAATCTAATCCTAGCCAGATACGTCTTTCTGCGACAGGATATTGTTATATGGATGAGCTTACTCTTAGTCAGGATAGAGTTTTCTCCAGATGAATAGAGGGTTAATATCACGAGTCTCGTCATAAATAAGTAGTCTGAGATACAGTTTAAGATATGGCAGCATCATCGATACTTATCATATGCAGATCATCACTAGGTATCAAAAGAGTTGAAGAGAAAAGAGGCGCTGTTGTATTTATAATATACAAGTGTACTGTAATGAATCCAGACTATGCCACCAACACCGTGCTCGCTATGCTTGGATTTCAATGTTTAAATCCCAAATGCCCAAACCCCAATGCTCGCTCAAACGGTTACAAGCTCATGTTCTTGTATCATTGCCCGTTTTCGTATAAAAAGAAGCCTTTTCCTTCCTTCTTTCCTTACTTCTAACCCTTCCTTCCAACCCTTTCTTCTCAATCTTTCTATGATTCCTCCAGCAATATGAATTCCATCCCAGACCCTTAAAACTGCACAGACGGAACTGCATTTGCGACAAATGCGTTAGGTGGAAGTTTATCCTTGTTGCTCGCGAACGCCGTAAATGCCTTCTCAAGGTCACCTCCGGTCTCATTCAAGCACATAGATGAGTATTCGAGTGTCATTCCAGTCATAGTCGCCAGTCTCTCCATGATCTGTGTCTTCTGCTGCTCTTCCGGGAGGTCATGAAACTTTGGTCCTTTGATGGTTTTGGGCGCTGGAGCCGCTAGTTCCTCTGCTGTTCGCATAGGATATCCGTTTAGAGAGGCCAGCTTGGGAAACCATCGTATAATCTCCATCTGGTAATGTGGCAGGAGCGATGTAATGGGGTTATCTGTCATGATCAAGTTGCCCAGCTGTCTGAACTTGTAGCGCCATCCTTCAAGAGATTGTAAGTCGGAGAATGAGTTTCGGGAGAGGTCGAGATTCTGGATATCTGGGAATGTATTTGCCAATGACATGACGAGTGATACATTGGCCAGTTCGTTGTCTGAGAGAATGACACTGATGATAGCCTCTTGCTTCTCAGTAGCCGATTTGAAGAGGCGATCACAGACGACCATTAATGCGGGGAACAGCTTTGACATGGTCTGCGTTCCTTCGAAGAATCCCATCTCTAATAACAGCGGGTCGCGTCCGAGAGCCGACAAGTTAAGTAACTTCAAGCTGGTGTCATATCGAGAACTGAGAAATCCTCGCAAGCGGTCTTGCGTTTCTTGAGCGGCGGCGGATAATTCCTCCTTCTTTCCTTTCTTCTCGGGTTGCGATGGTCTTTGCTTTGAATTACATGCTTGGATAGTCAGAGATGAACCAGCAAAGCTAAAGGTGTTGAGCTTGAGGAACTTCTCCTGGTCTTCGGAGTTGATGAAAATAATGACCGAGTCACCTTCTCTGTGTGACTATTCGATATTAGCAAGGCATAACAACCTTGAATAAGATCACGGTCACGCAGTGGTATAGCGCGTGTCAGGGCTCTCCTCGTTGTAAACTTGGCTTGAGAACGAGTGCAGTGCGGCGGCGACGTTGCTGACCTTTGCGATCACATGATTGATTATGGCGTTGGACATACCTTTTTGATCTTAATAGACTTGCTCGATCTTGGGGGGAGTGTGTTGACCTTGCGTTCCAGAAATCCGAGCAAGGCATCAAGACCTCCGTCTGAATTCGATACAGCTTTGCTCGAAGCCAGGCCATCGACACGCAGAGAGGCATAGCCTTTGGATCCGCGGGAATCCACCATTGTAGCTTGATCGGAGGCCAGGCCCTTGATGATTGCCTGCTGAGCCCGTTGTGATGCGAGCGCTGCCCTTCCTGCTCCACGCGTCCCTCGTCCAGCTGTGTGACCTCTAGGGGCTGCACTTCCATCA
This sequence comes from Pseudofabraea citricarpa, assembly GCA_029641185.1. Classification (NCBI taxonomy): domain Eukaryota; kingdom Fungi; phylum Ascomycota; class Leotiomycetes; order Helotiales; family Dermateaceae; genus Pseudofabraea; species Pseudofabraea citricarpa. The sequence continues at coordinate 463,053 of JAPWGK010000004.1, forward strand.
TGGCGGCCTCTGCCGGCTCCCTTCTTGTCGCTGGAAGATGCCGTAGGGTCCATAATCAAATCTCCATCTCTATCGACTCTGGTCGGACCAGTGCTTCGATGCTTGCGAATACCTCCTCTGCTTCGTGAACCAGAAGCGCCATGTCTCGGGCCGGTTGGTGGGGTAGAAGTGCGCAGCATCCTGACAGTTGCGATGATCCTAAGATCTTGAGGTTGGATGGCTTGTAGATGGAAGTAGGGTTCTGAGTAGTTCGTGTGCGCGTGCGAGTAGTATTTGTGGGTACGGTGCAATGTTGCGCGCGTTTGGTTGCTGTCTCAGGTTGTGTTGCGTCGATGTAGTTGAAAGTATAGTTTATGGATGATGGAAGGTGAGCTTTTGTAGAATTTCGGTAGCCTCACGGCAGTGCATAACTTTAAGCCCAAGCGGGTAAGGCTTATGCAAATGTGCACGTGCCAGGTATTTGTGTCATCACGTGGCTATTGGCAAAACTCTTCCCAAGCTACCATCCCAGTAGATCGTTGACACAATTGTTTAGTGTTTTTGTTTTGGATTCTTGTTGAGGGAAGATGAGTAATTTATCTCATGGTGGGCGTGCAATTAGTTTTATAAGACTACAAAATGCTTTCTGGCTCTTGGGACACAGCGAATTGATCTTAGAAGGCTGTTGACTCACCCTGTGCTGGGTGCACAAGGCAGCAACCCATTTGCCTAAGGTGCCACCTACTTACCTGCAGTACACTTGAATCCTCACGGGGAATAATAGTCATCCTGACTCATGTTCTGTGCATCAACATACGACCCAATGGTAGCATCTCGCGAAATACCACGCCCGCCCTATTCATACAGTACCAAGCCGAGTAATACTAATTACACAAGCTCATTCCTGAACAAATAATATCGTGTTAATGGTCTCATCTTATCGAGAATTCCTGGTCAAGGTGGCCTTACTGAAACATTGTTTAATTGTGGTTCAGAGCCATTCCGGTCGCTTAACCTCGTTTGTTTTTGCTTCTGAGAAAACTTAAGGCTAGCTGGTCTGTTTCTTGCCCAGGCAATAAGCTCTAAAGAGATACTCGTGAATAGATATAGCGGGGGTTAAGCTCAGGGTCTTGCATGCAATGGTGCTGTTCTACTAATGAGCTTTATCCATCACGATTTATAACAGCTGATCAAACAAGGGGGTTCACTTTTGAGCCTACTTGAACCCATAATTTCCCATCCCATTGCAGAACGAGATGGTTTCTTTCTACTTTGTTTCATTGAGTTTCCCCTTCTGTCGAATCATCGAGCCAGGCAAAAACACGGATTTAGCTCACACGACTTTCCTTTCATTTGAGATTTCAGAGGGTCAGCTTGAAAACAAGGCAGTCAAATATCGTTCTTTACCGCATATGTGGCATAAGTATGTGCTCGGAAGTGAGGACTCTAGTGGACAACGTCGATTATGTTACTATATTTGCTAGAAGTGGATGCATATTCTATAAAATAAGTAACGCGGTCGTATAAACTGGCTGGATTGAATTGAGCGTTTGGAACATATCTACCATCTTGATCTCGTTTTATTGATACTTGACTTAACAGTTTTAGTCAATCATACCTTCGTTGTTTTTATATTCTCGGGTAAATCTCCCCTCCGCCCTGGATTGCACTTGTGCTGAAAACCCTTTACTTCCAATTATCACTATAATCATGCCACATACGACTGTGTGCAGCTACCTCAGTTGTCTTCACAAAACAGCCTTCATCTATTTCTTCCTTGTTTCATAAAAGTAAGGCTGTAGGGCAAAATGTCTAAAATCGAACTTGTCATAAACTGACTCGAGGTCCAAATTAGAGCCCAAGAACAAGCATCCTTGGGACTTTTTAAACCAATATAAATAGAAAAGCCTAGTGAGTCAGGCGTATAATAGGAGTATTATAGTATGTTGTATTAGTAGTTGGCTCAATCTGTACAAATTAATCCTCATATAAAACCACTCCCGGTAGAATTATGACTTTGAAACGGACGACGTATGAATTTAAACTCCCGGTTGCTCGATATAGAATTCTACTCAATTTACATTGTTTTTAGGAAATCAGACCCAGAGTTTGATAATAAGCAACCGGGGTAGCAGACGCCGTAGGAAGATTACTCTAGAGTAAATTAGCTTTCGGCGCACGCACGCACGATTCTAAGCTATATCAACTATACACTAGTAACACGCTTTAGTTCTCTAACGTATCTAACAGAAACGACCTTGATTTAGCAGGTATAATAACTTGAGAGTTAGAGCAGGGTAGTCTACTTCCGGAATATAACGGTAAAAAGCTAAGGCTCCTAGCAACGGCATTGAAGGTTAGAGGCAGGGCAGAGTCTTGTAGAATAGATTTGAATCCTTCCTAAGTTCTCTTTCTAGGTTACCGTGAAAGGGCCGATATACCTTATACCGAAACAAAAACCTGAGGAGCGGAGAGAGGGTGTTTTAAAGGTGCACCTGAGGATAGTACCTGTTTTGGATAGAAGGTACTTCTGTTTCTCCTACGGCAGGCGCGCTGATATAGCGGTTCTGGAGGGATATATACAAGAGCCCTGGGTTCGCCCGTTCATATACTTAGAACAAGAGAACAGGCCACCTTTTCTCCTCGTAAAATATCAAATAAAAGAAGAACTCGCCTATAAATTCAAACTCCTATGAATTGTTACCGCGTGTGTATAGTTTCCAATATATATATCACAACAAATCGTTTACCTGATTAATCTTCGTTGAGAAACCACTCAAGTATACGTAGTCCTCGATTTCGAGCAAAGGTGCTATTTTTCACTTTCAGCTCTTTCCCTCCTAGCCTTATCATTACCGGACCCAGAACCGTGTCGAGAGTAGATAAACGTCACTCACCAGTATAGCATTTTTTTGAAAATATATACAGAGGGTCGCAGACAGCAGCTTGTGCTGTTATATATAGTTTACTAAACTAACCAACGCCGTCGGCTAAGCCATTTGCTAAGCGACGATATGATTGTACGTAGACACTTATAGCTTTCTATTGACAACCACAGATCCTTCAGTAAACGCCTAGCATAGTTACAGAGAAACAGGACGTGCGCTTCGTTTCTGATATGAGATCCTCCAACGTGCACTGGCTCGGTGATCATTGGACTACAGCAATTTCGTTTGACGACAAGAGAGCAAGCCACTGTTCAGTGATCTGAATTTGCTCAACCAACAAATCAGACTCCACTACCGGAAGGACTTTGCGGCAGGCATATAATGTAATGTCCTATCTAGGATAATCCCGAGGCAGAAATAATCCAACCACATTCGTGATCATTCTCACCTCACACAAGGATTTTTGACCCCGAAGAACTTCTTTTCGTTACTCGAGGGGATAGCCGTTTATTCTACTCTAGAGAATTACCAGAGTACCCTGTGTATTGTGACTTGATGACGGAAGCAGAATAGTATTACTATAATGCTGGCTCTGACTCTGAGGGGAGGTTGATTGACCAGCAAGCAAAGGTACTTATATTATCTAGAAGGCTGTGGCACACACATAAACACGGAATCCCTCCAAGGAAACTTCTAGATTTATCCTAACCGCTTTCTCCTTCTACTACTTCTTTTGATTGCCCTCTCATCTAAAAAGAGGGTGGGAAAGGGGGGATATCAAAACATATCCCCAGAAGACGAATCTACTCAGTGTTATAGGCTCAATCGTTCAAGATCCACCCGCCCAAAAATCTCCATTCTCCGTCTTCGTCTTGATGCCCACATGTCAGGTTTCCTTGCAGACAGAACGAGCATCAATCTGTTTGCAGCAAATCTATTTCATAGCAAACTATTTCCTACGAACCTGATTCTAACCCCATTCGATAAAACCACTAATACAACATGATACGTTACCCTAATATCATACGCGCAAAGTACCATACCAAATCCGAATCTCAAATAGCCACATGGTAGTTACGTAGCACCACTTCCATCTCCATGCTCACTATCCAACACGCACAAGCCGTCCGTATTTCGAAAGAGAGGAAAGATCTAGACCGACGTCGGGTGACACAGCCCATGACGGTGACGGTGACGGTAACCGTACCACACAGCCAACACGGCTTCGGGAAAAGGCAGTCCTGAGTATTGGCTTGTGGTAACCCGTTGCCACTGTTGCATGATCGAGAGGGTCAAGCCAGCTCACTCGCATAAAAATCCGGTCAGCCTTTTCTCTTCTCCTGCACATCCCGAGTAGGGAGGGGAGCTACAGTACAGTACGAGCAGCTGTCGAGACCTGGCTTCCCGTATCACGGATTGCCAGCCACACGGTAAAAGACGGGCGGCCACCATACCTCTACGTGCCATTGTTGTGACAAGCCCAGCCCCAGCCCAAGCAAGGCGCCCGTCATTATTCGGGCCTTCTAGCCAACGGACGTTGGACAAGGTTCCATTCCGCAAGGCAAAAATCCCGATTCCCCACGCTGCGCACCGTCCGCGCGGGGAACTCGTACAGGAGCGAGCTATTGTTGGAAGAGGAAGAGAGACGGCATGGAGATTTGGTTGCATGTGTGTGCTTACTGACATGCTGTGGGTATGATCTCATGCAATTTTCCTAGATGCAATGTCCCATTTGGAGGACTCGATTGGCCGGGCCCCTTTCCTCGGGAGGGTGGGTAACAGGCAGGACTGGAATTGCCCATAGGCCTGGTGTTGCTGCCATTGGGCGGGCGCCTCTGAGATGCAGCAGTCTGCTGCTTACTTCCACTGTGCCTGAGGGCTGGTTCCGAGGCTTACCTGAAATGCAGGTTCTATGTCTTGGCTGCCGAAAAAACCTGAACAGACACAATCCATCTTCACGGTCTGCTTCGCATGGCGAAAGATCTTAAATGTGGGAAATCATGTCGTATACCTCAATTGAGATGAGATTTGTAATATTAATGACGCGGCATTGAGGCCAAGAATATCCCACCCTAACATAGATATGTATGCCCGGATGTAACTCGATATCATTCTAGAAGAATAAGAATGCCCTGGCCTCATACCATTTTCAAGGTGGACGTTGTTACGCGGTGAAATAATGGATTAGCCGGTTGAAAGATGATTTGCAGTAACCAAGCTGCCTTTGTTCTCTCAAAGCATTTAACCATTATATAAATCCTATGTTGTTACCTTAGAAGCATAAGATTATTATATGAAAAACGCATTAAAAAGTCCACAGTTACTCAAAATAATGATTATCATAAGGCCCATAGTCGTACAAACCATGTGGAGGCCAACGAATTCTTGTCACAACTAGTAAAACAGGCTCAATTTTCCACCCAAGTATTCGGGATTATTTTCAAGGCTCGCAAAGATAGGAAGCGTCTCCGTATGATCTCCCAGCCACCAGATTGAAAGAATGAAAATGTGCAACAGTTCATGCTGCAGACTAGCAGCACAATTTGCAGCGCCCAAGGATTACTCTTGGGTAGATTCTGCTGGCCACTAGGACATCGAGTCGAATTTCATAGGGTGATTCTGCTCCGGTGTTCTGGGGTAGGGCTGGGCTGGGCTGGCCGCGCTACACGGCTCGGTGATCATTCCTGTGATAGAAGCGTGGCCGCCCGCGATTGTCTCCCCATATGCATCTTGTTTGATAACGGGAGATGTGCCGAGGGCTTGCCCTCAATGCTTTGCAGTTGATATTGGAGGGAAATGAGGATGACGGCCCACTGAGAAATATGGAGATGAGCAGTCAGCTCGAAGAATCGACCGACATCATGATGGACGAAAAAGAAATGGAGATGGGGATGTACGATGCCCGTTCCGGAGACCCAACGGTCCAGTAACATGAGGGCTCGCCGCAGAGGCTAGGCTTGATCACCCATCTTATGGCTGAAGGGAGAAGTAAGGCCGTTGGAAAGCTTCTCGAACGATGTACAGATTCCGTGCTGATGATAACATGGATTTCTGTTGAGCTCGCTGCAATGGCGGACTGTGGATGGCTGGATATATGCCACCATGACACAGAAATGCATTTAACCTAAGAGATCTTGGCCTCTGGTGCAGCTAGCAGCTAGGAGGCCGCTTTAACGACAACCTTGTCGGTCAATGTGCAGGGCTGCAAGGGCTGCCAGGCACCACGCAGGGAACGCGTATGGCCCTGGAGACCAATTATTATTGTACGGGCCTGTCAGTGTCAGCAATGTCGCCCAGATTTCGAAATGAGAACAATACTCTCCCTCTGTCAGCCTCGTGCGATCCCGATCGTGTTTTCCAAAAGGGGACCGTGGGGAAGACTCCACCCAGCACCGATGCGCAATCTCACCGAGAGGAAGCAATGATTCTGACTTGTAGGCGGGAGGAATCGACGGTACGCTTGAGGTTGCTTGTAAGTTGTATGTATGTAACGTTCGACAGACGGTAGCCGAAGGTGATGCCAACCCTCACTAGAATCATCTAGATCATCTAGACGGCAGAGAGGGAGTGAGTAGTTCTTCTTCCCGAGTTCTTCAGCGTTTCAGAGGGCTTTATTCGGAAGCCACTCGGGCCCTTGGTTTCCATGTTGGGGAGAAGCAGGCAAACGTGCTCGCTCTGTGTCGCCGTGAGATGGCTACATTGGCTAGCCTGCAGTCTGTGGTTGCACTCGGCTGGCATTATTCGAATTTCGAAGTGATATGCGATGGTACCGTACCGTACCGTACTGAACGTGAACGGTAGTCTGTCGGTGATGGTCGGTGGGTTGTCTGTGCGATGATGTTCACCAGGGAAGTCGGAAGGTCGGGTGCCCGGGGAGCAGGCGGTGCTGGGTACTGTGAAAGGCGCTAGGAAATAGGCAGAGCCTGAGCGCAGGAGGAAGTTTAGCAGTAGATCGCTTGCAGATTGCAGAGAGGAAGAGAGAAGAGCTATACAGCACGGTACTGTACAGTACAAGATTCAAGAGAGAACCCAATCCAACACCTTGTGCCTTGTGCCTTGTGCCTCGTGCTGAGGCCGATCAAACTTGACACATTGATAAGACTGTCGTTCTCCGCGTGTCCAAGCCGTGAAACGACAACCGTTTGGCACGGATGACGCACCTGAGGCTATTCTCAACCTCGTATGATGGTAGGTGTGTGCCCGGTGACTGTATTGGGACTATGTAACCGTACTGGACTTTACTAAGTGATTACAGTGGTAAGAAAAGATTGCGACGTCGAAGTTCTGGGGTTGACGGATCTCATCCACCCGGCTGGAGGCCTCCAGGGCTCATCGGAACAATGTAGGGCCATTCATTTCTGGCAAGACAAAGTAGTTATTCCCAGGGAGTGCACTACAGTAGCTAATAGCTATATACTACATGCGGCTTTTAAGTCGTCACCCAAGCACACCCAAGCCCACGTCGCCTCAGATCCGGGGCTGTTTCTTCAATAATCGCCACCATTGAAAGGAAAAACCCAGAATCCTCCGCGCGATCAGCCGCACTGACCCGCTGAGTCTACCTATTCTTTCTCGATTGGCGACTCTACGGGCTATGCGATTCCTCTGAACTGTTGCCTCCAAGCCTCCAAGGCCATCTTGTCAATCCAGTTCGGATGTGATGTGTTGGCAATGTCTGTATGGCCAGCGCTACTACCGCAGAGAGCCAGAGCCAGAGCCACAGCCAGAGCCACAGAGAGGCTATGTCGAGCAGTCAAGCAGTGGCGAAGGATGGCGCATAGTGCGTCCTGCGTGCCCGGTTATTAATATTATTACTGTTGTTAACCAGGGACATGACAAGTGACCATCATGCTATTGGGCCCTTCTAAGACAATATCGTGAATGTTTTGCGTTGCAGTTGTTTTGCTCACCGAAGCCTGCGAGGCTGAATCCACTTCGCCAGGACCTCACGGCAGCTGTCGAAATCTTCCGACGCTGTGACGATTTTCATCGCGATCCGAAGAAGAGCCAAAAGCTGAAGATCCACTAGGACCGATTGATTCACGGCTCTAATGACTTTACCGCCAGCTGTGCGAATTGCAAGACGGAGTGACCAAGTCTCGAGAAACAGCTGGTTGAAGGATTGGAGGCTATGCTTTCGTGCAACAAATGACAGAAGGCGGCCGCGAGTCTGGAGAGAAGGTCGCACAAGATGATATTGACGGATACGTTGCGCTTCCGTTCTACCAGCAACTCTGCTGTAATATCCATCAGCTTTCCCCTTTCCCATTCTCTTTCCCTTCCCCCCAATGTGTATGTGTGCCGAGAAAGGCTTTCGTCCCAAGGGGCTCCAAAGAAAAGGAAAGGCCGATCTTTGTGGAGAGCACAAAAAGCCAATGTGAGGATCAAACACAATGCATTGTCGCCGGGACGCATTCCGACAGAAAGCGAGAACGGCAGGAAATGTGACAATATTGAAAAGACTGAAATATTGGATCGTATCCTTATGCATTGGCTTGGTCGCACGCCAATCGAGGGCCGAAGATGATGTGCGCTTAACGTCGTGTCTCCATTCGACGACGATGCTGGTAGTGTACTGTAGGAGATGATCAAGCAGAGGCCTGCCGGGTTCTCGATCGTCCGTCGGCAGAAGCAGATGATTCTGCGCAGCTATCGGTACAATATAACTGTAGTGCAGCGCCATACAGTCCAGTATAAGACAGTACAGCCACAGCCGTTTGAGAAGAGAAGTGCTTGTTGATGGCCAAACCGTAGTTGAGGCCATGAGCTAATTGTCTGGTTGAGCAGCAACGTCGTCGGCTGATTGGCCAGCGCCGGAACTACTGCTGTGTGCTGCACGCACAGAAGCGGGGGAACGAGCGATGTGACTTCCCTAGGAAAATAAAAAAACATCTACTCACGGTACTCAACGTCTTGTTCGATTGGCTGTTTGTCATGGCGCTATATTTATTACTGTTGTCGACTGGCCCGCAGCGGGAGAGAGAAAGAGAGGAGAGCCACGCGGTAAGTGAGCGTGCCCAACGCTTCTGCAGAGAGAGAGAGAGAGAGAGAGAGAGAGAGCTTCCGTTCCATCTCACCTTTCTAGCTTTTTCTCTCTGTACCATCATGTCACGCTACTGAACTCTTCTGGTGCACAGATTGTTCTTCCAACCCCTTGTCGGGGGAGTTTCTGAGTTGCAAGTGGGGGGATGGACCAGTAGCTGGGCCGCAATGCAGGGAACTCGAGTTCGGCAATAACAACAATGTCAGACTTGGATGCTGTTCTTCTCGAGAGTATCGACATTGGACAAGGTGAGAAAAGAGATGGCAAAAGCCATGTTTGTTATTATCAGCCTCACGACGTGACTCAGGTGGTTGACTGGTGTGCCCGCAAGCCATGAGCCATTAGCCATGAGCCATCAACCATCAGCCATCAGCCATCATCGGCTACCGATTTTGCTGCTCGGCTAGCAGCAGCAAGTGGCAGCGCAGAGCAGAGCCAAGCATGCTCTCTCTGCTCGGCCGATCGTGGAAGACTCAAAGTTCTGGATGGCGACAGGGGAGAGCTTTTTCCAGTGCTTCCCCCCCAGGCCTGTGCATTGTCTTGTACCGTCCATTGGGACCATTGGCACCATCTGCTCCGGAACCTACGCCGCTTACAGTTTTCTCTGCTCATGGCTGCCCCTGAAAGTGGGCTTCGTCATCTTAGCCCACCTTCTCTGTTGATACGGAGGTATGATGTCCCTCTGTTGGATCGAGGCCATGAAGGGCAATATATCGTGATCGCCTGGCGACAACAAGAATGCCCCGCTACGATTGAGGCACAGGCACAGATGCTCCTGAGTCCTGAGGCCTTGGGCTAATATCCTGAGTCCTGAGGCTTCCAATGAGCAGGGCAGGGCCTTTGGAAATAGTAATGATAACCTCAGGGACCACCTAGTGACAGAGGGCACTACTGACCCAAGCAGAGGGGAAGCTGCCTCTTACTAGAGTAATTTACCGCATGAGAAAGCTAAAGAGAGCAGGTCGAGGGGGGGTGCAGCGTCACTTACATAGTACTCCGTGGCCCAAGTCGGTTAGGGCGTCCGACCTGGCTACCAGGTACGAGCCAGAGCCCTTGTCGAGTGCCCCAGCGAGTGCCTCAGCGAGTGCCCCAGCGTGTGCCCCAGCGTGTGTGCCCCTCCAAAGCCCCCCATCAGCCCCCCTGTCACCCGCCGCTCTGTACTGTCCTGTCCTGTACTGTCCTGTCCTGCGCTGTCCTGTAGGGTACGTCGCCCAGCCTCTCACGCCTCTCACGCCCTCTCACGACTTTCTCTCTTGTCGTGCCCACTGCCCACTCCACTCAGATGGTAGGTCACAACCGACGTGACAAAACCAATCAGCCGCGCCATCTCGTGGCCTTCCCATCTGGTGCTTCTCACAGGCTGTCCCGTCATGGGTAACCTGGCAAATAACTTCACGTTCCTGGTCCGCCACTGATTCTCGTGCAGCAGCCAAAGCCAACAACCCTCCCCTCCGCTCCCTCCAACCAACAACCACCATCACCACCACCAAACACCAGAGTTGCTTGCCTGCACGACCCCACCCACGCGACGAGGGTACTCGCTGATGTCCAGTGTCCACGCATGGTGGCTTTTCCCCAGCAAAATATGCTTCTTAATCTGGACTCCCGTCTTCATTTATCAACTCTGCTATTCCCCCAGCTGCTTTTGTCTCTTTTGGCCCTCCTCCTCCTCAGACACTCCTTGAGTTCCATCTTGTCCACCCCCCCAGCATTTTCGAGAGATGGCTCCATGAAACCACTCCCCTCCTCACGGGCCTGCGCACCACACTGCGTCCAAAAGTCCAAAACAGACTATCTGGAATTCAGATCGAATCAGAAGACAAAGTTCACGTCTCCCACAGCCTTCACCAACGGCTTCACCAGTGCCGGCCGTTAACAAGAGTCATTACCATACTTCTACCTCGTCTGTACCACGCTCCAGCAGCAGATATATAGCACACACTGCAGTCGACCCGGCTTGCTAGCTGGTCGCCTACTCCCGCTTGTACATCGCTTCTCCATTCGCGTCTTTTTATCTCACCAGCTTAGATCATGTCCAACACAACTACGAGTCCTTTCCAGGGCCTTTGCCTGGCTCCCTTCCTCCAGCAGGACCTTTTCCCCGAAACGGGTGGTTGTGAGTGACGAACCTCAAAATCGAACTCAGCACTGAACTGACAGCTTGCAGTCATCCCGGGTAGATTATGCTCATCGTTATTATCCGGTCCGAGTTGCTGTCTGCCATGCCCGCAGACCGATTGGACATATCCAGATAACTTCACCACAATTACTGCGTCGGCTAATTGGATCAATGTCGTCGCTATGACCTGTTCCGTCTTTTTACTAATATCCTTTGCTTGCTTGCCGGTGGACAAGACTCACCGACACTACCTCAGTATCTGCCTTGTGATGGCGACTGCACTCATGCAGGTCAGTGCTTCTTCGCTTGTGGCTATGCACTTATGTTAACTCGAAAGTAGTTGGGTTTTATTATTCCTCTCGCCGCGCAGCCAGATCAGTGTTTCAATGACATAACTCCCCATGACCAACAGAGCAGTTTGACCTGCGCTTTCTCTGGCGCGTTCTTGCTTGCAGGTGGATGGGCGGGGGTGATGTGGGTTTTCTTGAGAGCAGTTGCGCTGCACCTCCAAATATGCTGGCAGGCAGTTATCGGGAAGACTTTCATGTGGGGAGCTTTGGCAGCTGGCTGGGGCATACCGGCAATCGCCTTGACCATCGCGTTGGTACTCAGTGGGGTGTCGTTCCGATTCGGTGATACTTGTCACATCAACCACAAAAACAGCTTGGCCGATTTCTGGATCCCCCTTCTGGTGTTTGCAGGACTCACGGTCATAATTCAATTCGCTACGTTCGGTTACTGTATCAAGGTATACCTTGCATCTCTGGCGGATGATTCAAACACCACGAATAGCTCGAGCTTGCCATCATTACGAGGAACAATCTCGCCTCGACAAGCATACAGGAGGGTTCGTCGGGTAATTGAGTTGCAGTGGAGAGGAATTGCCATTGTGCTCTTGATTATCGCCGATGTTATTTTCTTCGCGGTTGTCTTCGTCTTCTTGGACAACAGTCAACAAGCAGTGGAGAGAAATCCTGCCAAGGCTGCGGACTGGCTTGCATGCCTGGTATTATCCGGTGGGAACAAAAACAACTGCCTGGATCTCGCTTCCGAGCTTGTAGTCAACGAACCTACCGTCATGTCGGTACTTTTGTTGTTATCTGTAAGTGTTTTCCTGTTGCCACGAGTAACCCTGCTAACAACACATAGATGAATGGCATTTGGTGCTTGTGTCTGCTGGGAAGATTCTCCATGTTCACTGGCTGGTATGATCTAGTCAAGACAAAAGTGAGGCCCAACAAGGAGTTTGTCAGCGCCGACGTGCGAGCCTTCAAGGATCCCCGATCGTATGAGATGCTTGCATCAGAAAGAAATGGAAAGACGGCCGAGGCCTTCAATTCACCCACAACTTTAACACCCCTTTCTCCAGCGGCCAAGAGTGGACGAGAAACACCAGACTATTTTGGACGAGAAGCACGATACAAATCACCTTCTCGATCGTTCTCGAGCCCAAAGCCGCCTCAAACCAACCAGAGCTGGGATTCCAGCCAGACGCATGCAGCACCATATCATGCCAGTATGGACCCTTTAGCGATGAACAAGATCTAACCGCGGTTCACCATGTCATGATATAACTGTTTCAATATCTATCTCTTGCAATTTAGCGACCCATTTTTTTCTATTGTCTATATATGTTTCCCATGATGAATAAGGACCGGGACGGCGTTTCAGGAGTGATTACTATGCAGGAATAGTAATTGGGCGGCATTCATTCAGGAGTACCCAAGGGGCTTCAAAAGTGGCCAGGAAGTAAGATACCAAGTGTTTGTAGGGCAACGGATCATAGCGTGAACGGTCGCAACGACCAGGGACGTACAGGTTTGAGGACATAGTTTTGTACGAATGAGAGTCATCTCTAGTAGATTAGCTGAACAGAGCAAAAGTTAAAAAGTTCAGGACGTTTGCAAGCGGTTGCCATCAGACCTGGAGTGTTTCGTTTCTTCTTCGCAGCTTGGTCCGTGTCACTTGTGCTTGCGAGATAATGATAGCACTGCAACAGAACAGTCTGGGGAAGCCAGCGTTTGTCTGTCTGCATGATGATGCTTGTTCTTGCCAGACCCGAAGTATGAACTGGTGGAGGCACCTATGATCATGTGACATGCAGTACTACCTAGGTACAGGACGAATGATGTCTGGTAAGGATGTAGAGGGTCTGTTTCAATTCTTGCCAGCTTGTACGAATTGGCATGGATTGAAGATATACTACAGCGGCCACGGAAGAAACAGACCAGGTCGCCTAGGTGGTCGCGGCGTTATTCTGTCGTCATGGAGGGTCCCGCGTCTATTCTTGACGCTTTCACCTCGCGGCTTTTGCTCGCTCTATTGTTCAGCCTCGTCCACGGTCAGACCTCTCCACTCTCCACTTCACTTCTCCAACTTCCAAGTCTTTTGCCCTTGCGCAATTATATTATGGTCTCTTCCTTTCTTCTCTTCTGAGCTGCATTCGTTTTCCATGCATTTCCAATTCCAATTCTGTCCTGCCCGATGCCATATAGCCCATTGAAATTCTGTCCAAGGCGCGTGCGGCGCGTTGTATCTTGACCATGTCAACATCACCTACCAAAGAGTCCATCTCCAAGTTGGCACCGCCGAATAATCCCTCGTTGCATCCTCCACCATCTCCAGGCTCGCATAGAGCGCTCCGCCGTTTGAAATCTGCCCATACCCTAGGTTCGACGATCAGTCAGCCCTCGTTGATCTCGCAGCAGCATAAACAAGCGCTCCAGCGAAACTTCTCCCCCGCTCGTAAAGAACAACCCCCACCAAATGCGCATACTCGAACGCGATCCAATAGTGATGCTGCTGCCATGAGTCCCTCTCTGTCGGCTTCCACAGGAAGAAGGCCCCAGATGAAGCGGACTTCCACGTTGGAGCCGTCCTCACTCGACCGCCTAATAAGAGACGGTCCTCCCGATGGCGACCTAAGAAGTGGGTTGGAGAGCACAAGATTGAAGATCTTAGATCAGGGAATTAAGAGTGACAGTGATGGCATGGTACGCTGTATCCTTTCAACTGTAATGCCCAAACTCTCTAACAATCAACCAGTCGTCTCTTCGTATCTATGTCTGGCTTATTCTCTTGAATGCGCCGGTCCTTAACACGGATGAATACCTCTCCCTCATCCACAGAGGTGCATCGCCAGCCTATTCTAAGATTCGAAATGATACGTTTCGAACCTTAGCTACTGATCCATTGTTTCGCCGGCGGGTCAGTGAAGCGAGTCTTATTCGACTTCTCAATGCCGTTGCTTGGAAATTACACGATGCAAAAGGCGAGCGCACAGAGATTCAGGCGCGGTTGACAAACACATCCAACATGCATGGCAGTCCCGAGCTTCAACAATCCACGCCCACGAGGAGAGCCCGCGCAGCGACCATGACCACCGATAGCTCAGAGCCCGGCAAGTCAGAGCCTGGAACCTATGTACAGGGTATGAACGTGTTGGCTGCGCCATTCTTGTACGCAGCACGTAGCGAAGCCGAAGCCTTTGTTGCCTTTCATCGCTTCATCACTACCGAATGCCCTGGCTATGTACGTGGTGCCATGGATGGGGTCCATAAAGGGCTTGCTCTCGTCGACAAGGTGCTCGCTATTGTGGACCCCAAGCTCAGCCTGTATCTGATAGGTAAAGGCATGAATGCAGAACTCTATGCTTTTCCATCAGTGCTCACGCTCTGCGCGTGCACTCCCCCGTTGCCTGAAGTTCTACGTCTATGGGACTTCCTGTTCGCTTATGGAGCGCACCTCAACATCTTGTGCATTGTAGCACAGCTTGTTATACTTCGAAATTCAATTCTCAGTTCCCCAAGGTATGTCCGAGCCTCAAAGCATGGCGCGGGAGACAGGTTGCTGACCCAGACTAGTCCGACGAAGATCTTGCGATCATTTCCTCCTTTGCAAGCTGAGATAGTGAAGGAAGTTACCTTGACGCTTATCAAGAAGATTCCTGATGATGTTTATGCTGAGATAGTTGCTCATGCGAAATGAATGTTAATTTAGTTGGGGTTTTGGCGTTTTCTAGGGTGCATTAATGGGGGAGGTCTCCTGTAAATTAAGAATGGAGTTCATGGATGTGTCAGGGACATGGTGGGTGGGGGAGGTGATGATGGGGATGGGATGAGGTTTAATGAAGGCGGGCAATGACAAGTGGACACACACACAGAGAGAGAGAGAGAGAGAGAGAAGCAGACAGCGATGATAATGTTGGAATGGATACTGGGATACCCACCTGTACCACCCACGTGGCTTAACAATAATAACGGTCGACTTCTTGGCATGGACGCACGTGCTTGACACGATTGGGAATCGATGATGTGAGTACCTGATCAACATCGCAATCCAGGAACCGACCACTCCGACCACTACGACCCCACAAAAATCCAATATAATGTATAAAAGGTATGTAGGACCTCGCATCTGAGGATGGGAGGTCCAGCCAGCTTGCTCTTGTTCATGTCAACCTTCCCGGCTTGATCTCGTCATCATGCTCTCTCTTCCCTCATCCCTGTGTCTTGCAGTGGCCGCCACGGGAGCCATTGCCGCAGCAACAGAGCTATCTCAAGACTTCTCAAGCTCCTTGCAAACCATTCTGAGCCAAGCACATCAGGGCCCGTTGTACACGTACCCTACGAGCCTGACTCAGGGCATCGTTCCAGTTAGTGAAGTGGGAATTCCCTCGTCGTCTACCAGTTAACCAACACGCCCTGACAGAAAGGCATACACTCTCACAATGACTGTACGTAAACGACGCCCTACCTACCTACCCATCACAATCCCCGCAACTTTCTAAACCTGCGTGAAATGAAATAAAGACTGGCGACCTGTGCCCTTCTACACGGCCCTCTCGCAAGGCGTCGTCTCCATCGAAGCCGACGTCTGGCTCTACAACGAGACGTTGTATGTCGGTCACGAGCAAGGAGCGCTCACGGCCAGCCGCACCTTCGAATCTCTCTACATCAACCCGATTCTGGATGTGCTGAAGCGCCAGAACCCAGCTAATTCTA
This sequence comes from Pseudofabraea citricarpa, assembly GCA_029641185.1. Classification (NCBI taxonomy): domain Eukaryota; kingdom Fungi; phylum Ascomycota; class Leotiomycetes; order Helotiales; family Dermateaceae; genus Pseudofabraea; species Pseudofabraea citricarpa. The sequence goes on from JAPWGK010000004.1 coordinate 479,085, forward strand.
CCTTCTTGAGCGCCCCGACGTACAATGGCGTCTTCGATGCCAGTGCTGGCCAGACGTTGTACTTGTTTGTCGACCTCAAGACCGAGGGGGCTAGTACGTGGGAAGCGGTTGTGAAAGCTATCGAGCCTTTGTAAGTCAGCTAGTCCTTTACTGTTCTCTTTATCTCCCATCGATTCTGCGTGGATTTCCCACGAGGGTTTGAAAGTTATACTGCGGACCTCAAGTGAGGTACTTGGAATCGATTAATTAGGTATTTAAGTTTGTTGTTATACCATCATCGACCCAGTCAGATTGTATTGGCAAGAGTTCTTTTGTTTTGCGCTTGAGATTCATACTTGATAAAACGACCAAAAACCTTCAAGAAACAAATAAACAACTAACCGTCAAATTAGACGAGCAGCCAAGTACTTATCCAGAGTCAACGAGACAACATTCACCACCGGCGCCGTAACCGTCATCGGAACCGGCAACACGCCGTTAAACCTGGTCCAGCCGATCGCCGAGCGTGATTACTTCTGGGACGCTGTAAGTCCTCCCCTTCGCGGGCCCCCCCCATCTCTCATATCCCCATCGATTGACAGAAACGCACACGTACATAGCCCATCGCTACGCTGAACACGACGTTCTCCAACGTCACGGCGCTCGTCTCGCCCATTGCCTCGACGTCCTTCACGTCGCAGTTTGGACCCGTGCGTGGCTCGTCCTTGAACGAGACCCAGCTAGCACTGCTGAGGAGCCAGGTCGCCGTCGCTAAGGGCAAGGGCATCAAGCTGCGGTACTGGGATCAGCCGAACTGGCCGCTAAGCACTCGTGATGGCATCTGGAGCACGCTGGTGGCTGAGGGCGTTGATCTTATTAATGCCGATGATGTCGTTGCTGCTGCTGAGCTAGGGTTGGGATCTATCTGAGATTTGTTTGTAGATGGAGGAGGGATCGGTTGTTTTTGTTGATGATGATGGGTAGGAGATGGCTCTTAATAATGTGGTAGATAGATAGCTTAGTTGCCTTGTATCTTTCACCTCAATCAATATACAGTGCCTTTAGCTCTATTAAGAGAAAAGAAAAAGAAAAAGGGAAAGGGAAAAAAAGAAAAGTAAGCTGCATATCAATAGATCGAGGCAAGACTGTTGTAACTCTGAACGAAGGATGCTGTTCACGATGACCAGCGCAGGAAGCTTTCAAAATTGGTATCATAAGTTATTAAGCGGATTCTTGAATAGCCATATACGGAATATCAAAGAACCCAGCCCCAAAGTGTGCGCCAATAATCCTCGGCAGCTCCCAAATCAGTCTGCTATAAGGTACTCCTACTGCGCCAAAAAGCCAATCAACGCTATGCTCCGATGTAGCCTCTCTCCAGTTGTCCAGACGCCCATCATAATGTCAAACAATGATACGTTACTCATATAATCATAAGACCAATGATCCTGCTCTGCTATCCACAGGTAACAGAGCAAGACCACGAAGAATAATTAAAGCAAGCTTCCAGAAGCTTCTGCTTTGTGACAGCTCACTTGATATCCGCGATATCTACCTCGGGTTTTCGTGGGTCGAACCACGCAACTCGTCTTTCGTCTCCATTCTGACCGCCAACAGTGGTCCAGACATGCTTGTACGGGACTTTAACGTTGACTAGTTCCCGCAGCCCAGTCCATCTCAAGCGCTCAGATGGCTCCATAGCGCTGTTTCCTAGTCCGCCGTTTCTGACCCATTCTTTAATACAGGTCTTGACGAATTCTATTTTCTTACGGAAGTCGTTGGCTTGAGGGATTCCCTGAATCATAGGATCAATCTGAGGCTTGTTGCGGCCTGTGCGTGAAGGCTTAGCCATGAAATTGAGAAGTGTCTGTAGAGGATAAGAGAGATGTTGTCGATCATCGAGGGCGTTTCCTGGAATGGTCCCTTTCATGCTCAAGTCTCGTGCAGCTTCAAGAGGAAGGTGGTAGAAGTCACACCAAGTGCCATCAGCTGAGATGACAATTTTGGTATGATCTGGAAAGTTGAACTGCGAAGGGTTAGCAAAGTATACAATGGATAGAATGGTGAACTGGAAATCCTCACCTGGAAATGCCCATCCCCAAAATACCAACACCCAACATCACCCCAGCGCTGGTAAAAGGTAACAACATTGCCGGGAGCGACCAATTCTGAACTTTGGCCGTCTTGTTTCTGTGGAGGCATCTCCTCGCCTGGGTAGTCGGAGTCTCTGCCATACTGGGTCATATAGTTGGCAAACTTCTTCCAAAGCACAATCTTCTCTCTTTTCCTATCATCCCATTCATCCTGACCGCGTGATAGCCTTCCAGAACTTCCATTTTCAGGAATTGTAACCTTGTAATTCATGGGGTTAACCTTTCCGCGAGTGATTCCCAGTGGGCCATGATTCTCGTAGAATTCAATGTTGGGTCCTGATATAGGTACGATTTGAAGTCGATGTCTATAGTCGGGGTTGTTCTTGTTTTGTATGTGATATTCCGACTCACGGACTACAACACAACAAGGAGGGATAACACCTCGGTATGGGCCCGGAAGCTCCGAGTAGGTATCCCTGAAGATACATCCGACGCTGCCATTGCTGAGAATATAACCGAGTCCAAACTTCGTGGTATAATCTACCCATTTGACCACAATTGGATTGTTAGATGGGATCGAGCTAGGCGTTGCAGCAACCGATCGGCTATTGAGAGCACGCTCAAGCTCTTTCTCCAAGCGACGGAGGCGGACAAGAACTTCATCAGGCTTGGTTCCTGGAAGCCATTCCAACCTTTCTGCTGGGTTGAATAGTGATACATTCTTGTCGGCCAACACTGGCTCCATCTCTTGTGATTTCCGTTCTGATTCAACCTTTTGTAATTGCTGAACCATATCAGCCGCCAATCGCTCCTCCACTCCAACTTCTTTTCTAGCAGGCGCAGACTCAGACTCCCGCATGGTAGATCTTCCCGGTCTAATTATAGGAATCTCCCGTCTACTAAGCTCGGAAATAGATTTGCCTTTAGGCTGTTCCTCAGCTGTCTCGGTATTGGTTCGGCGCAGTTTAACAGTCCTACTAGAAGCAGTAGTTGCTGCTGGTTGTGGTCTGACCCTTTGTTGAGCTGCAAAGCTCTGAGTTGTAGTGCTCCGTGGTGGTGGTAGCATTTGTTCTGGCTTCCTTGACGATGAGCGAGGCTCAATACGAGGACGCTTCGCTTCCAAGATTTCTGAAGCAGGACTTAATTCATCCTCTTCCTCAGTTGCTGCATTCTGTTGTTCTCGTTTCCATTCATCAAATGGACGGTAGACAACGTCCTCAGGAAGTGGCACTTGTGGCGTCAACCCAACTTTCTCCTCGGCAGCGACCTCTCGATAAGTACTTGTGTGCTTGGTAGGAGCGTTCCATGGTCCAACGTCGCACTGAATGCATAATTTCTTCAAGTTATGGACATAAATGTTCGACTTGACAGACCTAGAACCAAAAGAAGAAAACTGGCTAGGGTCTGGGGAAGTTTCTCGAAATTCGGAATTCAGCTCGCCAGCTTGCGGCATCCAACCACAAGTAAAAAAGGGATGCTGAACAATGACATCGGGATCGGGTCTTAAAGCAGGGTCTTGAAGCATTGTCGACACCAAATCTTTCGTTTCTTCAGAAATATAATTTTCGGATGTGTCTAATTTAGGCCAGTCGTACTCTCTCTCTCTCGCTCTTCGATATATTTCGTCGGCTGTTTGGGATTGAAATGGAGGTTTGCCTGTGAGCAATGCAAAACTGGTATTGGGGTTAGTTATAGTTCAATCATTTCGTGGTATCAGTACGCTTACATTATGATACCCAAACTCCAAATATCCACAGCATGGTCATGCCCGCCCTTGTTCTTTTCCAAGATTTCTGGCGCAATATAGTTCGGAGTGCCACAGAGTGTCGTTCGTCGACATGCAGTCATGTCCTTTCCTGACATTAAAAGAGCCGCAAGACCGAAGTCTCCAATTTTGACGTTCATATCCTTGTCCAAAAACACATTTCCCATTTTTAAGTCGCGATGAATTATTCCCTTGGCATGCATGTACTTGATGGCACCGGCCATCTGTACGGTGTAGAATCTTACTTCAGGTTCGGTTATGAATTTCCTCCTTTTGACCATGTCCATCAACGAGCCATTGGGGCAGAGTTCCAGCACAATATATGTACACTTCTCATACGAGAATGCTCGGTGGAATTTTACAATATTCGGATGGTTCATCTTGGAGTGGATTTGAAGCTCTGTTTGGAACTAGAAGAAATTTAGCATAATTTGGTGCCAGATAGATGAAGGTTTCTCTGACCTTTTGCTCCATTTTCTTTTGTGGCATATGACTCTTTACAATCTTCAGAGCGTACTTCTGTCTCGTGCCTGAAAGTTTTCCCTCGTAGCAGATAGCGAATCCGCCTTTACCAAGTAGCCGACCTGTCTGATATACGGCGCCATTCTTGCGATCGGTGCTGGGGGGCTCGTGAACCTGAGCAGGCGGTGGAGGTGGATGATCCTTTTCCTTCTGGGTGGGTTTCGCCGCGGTTGCTGCCTTCGTAATCACTTTTCCCTTCTGAGCATTCTGCTTTGCTCGAGTGTTTGCATTTGCGTCTCGAGGGGCTAGCGCTTCCATATTGGCCTTGACAGAATTGTATTCTGTCAAGAGCTATATAGCGGTAAGCCTAGACCCAGATAATCGTCCAGATTTTATCTTGTGCTGTTGCGTGTATTGCCAATTGGTGGGAATACAACCTCGTTCGCAATCGTCGACAGTGCAACCAAGAGACCTAAATGATTGGTTAGTAAAGATGAAGGAGAAGGTGTTGAACAGCACAAGCATATTGCGGTCTTGTTCTGAAAGAGTTCCAGCGCCCCACATATTTCGTTTCTGTATACAAACAAGGAATCCGAGTCGACTGTACTCTAAAAACCAAACAGAATGGACAAGTGCGTCGAAAGAATCCAAAGATCACAACATGTGGATGCTCCCATCTCACAATTCTGAGTTTTCTGCGACTCTTATAGGCGGCGCCGTTCATTTGACTTATAGTCTTTCTTTGGGATCCCAGACCATCGTGATATGTCTGGGGAGGAAGAGTGGAAAGCAAAGCTTACAGTAGTTAGTTATTCGAGTCAGCGGTCGACAGTATAGGCTAGGTCGTGTTCAATCAAAAGAACTCAGGCGGATTGATGTCGACGCGATTGCATCGAATTTCGAGAGGGACCGGTCGAAATCGAATTGTTGTCGTGATGAATTAACGTGAGTTCATCTTGAGGCGAGGCAAGATCATCCGCCAAAAGTTGTGTTTTCCAGAATAGCTCACCGTTGCCCAGCAACCACCTTAAATTCTCGCTTGGGTCGATGACAAGAGGGTCTACGCATTAAATCTTTAAGTCCGATAAGGGACTTTGCGCCCCTTGAACTTCTAACATTTATGCTCCGGGTCGCCCTGTAATTCAATGCTAGAAGAAAACATATCCTGATGGACAGAGGGCCTACGGTTGCGCTGTTATCCAATATCAAGCCGAAGGGCAATCCAAACAGCATTTGATCCAAAGGGTCCCCGATGATCTTCAATTGCTAGCATGGTTCCCCTTCCTCTCTTCAAATTCGCATCCCTCTTCGTGAGGCATATCTCGAAGTATGGAGCAGTGAGTAGCAAAAGCATATTCAACGCTCGTAACTGAGGAGGGCTAATATTGGTCAGAATTATATCAAGGAGCAAGCGCATGAACACCCGAAGTTCCGAGTCATCGCAGCCCGGTATGGCCAGACCATGCACCAAATCAACATGCGGATGGCGGTAACCCTCCTTCGAGACTCTGCGGCGGAGAAACGAGCAAAGGAAAAGGCTGAGGCACCAACGGTGAAGACGGAAGAGCAGATGAAGGCAGATGAAGCAGCGAAGGAGAAACATGCAGAGAGGCGCGCGAGGGAGAAGGTAGAGGCTTCCAAAAGTATATGGCGACGAAAGTTCAGGCCTCTACCGGAAGCAAAAGCTGTAGATCTCTTTGCGGATGTTATTGGAGACTCGTTCATATTGTTGGTAGCAACCATCCTGATCACGTATGAATACATCCGAACGAGAGGAAAGCCAGATACGAATGCACTGAAGATTGAGGAAATCAACGAGAAGCTGAAGGAACTAGAACTCAAGGAGCAAGAGTTTGAAGAGAAGGAAAGAAAACAACAGAGCCGTGTTGAAACCTTGGAACAAGCCATTGAGGAAATGAAGAAGCAGTCACAAAGCAAGAAGAAGTATTGATAGCGAACATTGTCCCTTACAGATCATTGCACAGCTGCATTGAGATGGAGGCCTCTCTCGTGTAAGAAGAGCCAAGTTTGTTCTGAAGTTAGAACATGTGTATATAATAGATATATCGTGCAAGATGCACACTGTACAACAAATTGGGCAAGCAAGAGCTCATTTGCTTTAGGGTCACACAGCCCTGCTAGCGAGGTCTTCTCAGAAGATTCGAGCTCGGAACGATATCTTGAAAGCCAAGCGCCCTACCATCTGTACTTACTCAACTCAATTGACAAATTTCAAACGTACCATCATTCCACTAGTTGACTACACTCTCCAGAATGTTCTGTTCATCTCTACGCAAGCGCAAGGAATGGGCAATGGTGCCATCAAACCTACTCGCGTGTAAAAACCCCCAATGGACAGGTGAGCTGTGATGGTAGCCCTCGTCACTTTTGTCTGATGAAGCTGGCAGAGAAAAAAATCGGCACGCATGACCTGAGCATTCCTCTCCCCCAACAAGCACGGCATCAACAATCAAGGGACTGGTTCAGGATTCTGTTGGTGTCGTCCATGGATACGCTATCACCGCAGCCATTGATGGATCGCATTGAAAGACTGTGCCATCAAACAGGAGGACAAGACGCAGGCATTGTCTTCCTATTGATGCAAGACTCGTCAGGCAGCCGTGGAGTAGCGTCTTTCATGGAATTACAGGCAAGGTATGTCATAGGCTTCCTGGACCTTTCTACATTGGATGTTGATCTTGAAAGCGTGGTACAAGACTTCGATATTCCTATTTTTCCATTATCCAACCTCTCTTCTCTTCAGGCTACACTGCTAGGTCTCCAACGACAACTCGTCCAAACCCGCTGCGCACCACTACCAGCCGCAGCAAATCCATTGACGACGCTATTGCCATTCTGTTCTACCAGCCCACCGATCCCTGAGCATGCTAGGAACGTCCTTAGCGATATCTCCCACAGTCTTCTTGAATTGGCCGGATCAGCTACGATGCCAGATGGAAGGGAGAGTATAAGACAGTGGCTTGCGGATGGTGGCCGGAATATAGCTGAGGATATCATTGAGTTCTGGGGAACAGAATTCATAGTTGACACATGATGGTTTTGATTCGAAGGATAGAAGTACTAAGGTGCTGGAGTGCGTGATTTACTCACCTTTCACAGAGCTTGCTGGCAACCATTCTCAGAAAGCATACATATATGCTAGGGTCGCTGATATTCTTTGTGCTTGATTTAATTTCCCTTCTAGGTACTACATAACCTTTTCGGTGGATTTCTTGAGGCATTTCTGGTGCTATAAAAATACCAGAGAGGATAAAAGCAGAATCATATGTACAGGCAAAATGCTTGCTTTCAAGATCGTTGAGTGAGGGCCATTCCATCACTGAAGCACAATCAGGTGATATGTTGCCATACTCAAGGAGTAAATTGCATACAAGAATTGATCCTTCCATCGATAACCAATTGTTAACCGCTTTCAAAATACCTAAGTTTTTGCATGCGCAGCAAGTGGGTAAGTGTAAGATCAGGCTGAACTGGGGAAGCCAGAATGAAGGGATTGAAAGACGTAAGGTGGTCAAGACACCACGTGAATGATGCCATGACAAACAACTGAATCTTCTCGAAACAAAAGATCCATCATCGATCGTGTCAAGGTCAAGGACGAGCATAATCCGCACGCATCGTCAAAGCCCAACCCACCACCTCAGCCGACTCCACGAAATGACGTCGGCTCAGCCTCGCAAACAACAGGAAAAACGGGGATCTTCAGGCACGACTATTGGCAGTCCACGGAAGCTGCCAGCTGCCAAATTGCAATGTGTCGTTCCGTGATGTGATCTAGCCAGATTGATGGGCGAAGAGACGTTCGTGGGTTTGCATTCCGGAAGGTGAGTAGGTGAAGAAGTCTCCACAAGGTGCTAGATGGGCAATGTCTCGTGAGGGGTCCTGGTCCGACCCCTGGAGCCGATGACGTACAGTGCCGCTTGCCAGGAACTGGACCAGATCTAAGTGTCAGCTGTTTGCTACAAAACCATCTACCATCTCCCCTCCATTCCCATCTTCCCTCATCATAAACACACACACATACAACCCATTCAACCCCAATCTACACCCTCCAACCAGCTCTACCATTTCCACATATCCCCTTTTCCCAACATCTCAAATCAGCAATCATGGTTCGCGGAGAAGCAGCACAAACCAAGGTCCACTACAAGGGCAGCACCGAGGATTTCGTCATCTTCGCCGACAGCCCAGCTGAGGTGAACAAGTGGAAGGAGGACAAGTCAGTTGCGTTGGCAAATGTCGTTTCCAGCTTCAAGATCTTCGTCACCCACAAGTAAGTGAACTCATCCCCATCCCCGCCACCGCGTCGTCCAGCTTCTACATTTTTACCCCTCCTTTGGTCATACCCCGCCAAGATTGGTCATCTCTACATGTCCTACCTAAACACTCATCCATCAATCTTTGAAAGGCTCTTACTCTCTGATTCACTTGCACTACATGAGTGTGAACAACCACAGCTAACAACATGCAACAGGCAAGGTGCCCAAGGACAGTTTGACGGAGCCTCCCATGCTACACTAGACAACGAGTTTGGCACCCACGTCGAGGAGGAAGTCATCAAGATCATTCTCGAGAAGGGAACTATTCAAGAGACTGAGGTATGTTTTAACTCTACTTACCCTGAATGTATTGGTCGAGAAACATACTGACTATTCATGCAAGGGATCCGATCGTCAAGGACCCAAGAACGACAGCATGGGATCCCGCGCTGGTCACTAAAGGAGCATTGTTGGTCTCTGAATCAAGCGTGTATGGTATGGTATCAACGGCGTTGGGATTGATGGGAAGGGAAGGCGAAAGACGGGTGCATGTTGGCAGCGGATATGGCATGATTTTGCACCATGGCATGATCAGTTTACCCGATCAGAAAGGTCACGAATTGATGACGATGATGGACGATAGTTACTAGCAGCTAGCTACTCAGTCCTCGCAAAGATAAAAAAGAAATGTAAAACCAACCTTTGGCGTCGCCCACGGATGAGTTTTGTTTATCGTGGTGGCTTGTGATGACTTGAAACATCTGGTGTGGGGGGATGTGTTCGATAAACTAAACTCTGTCCTAAGCTTTGGTTCATGGTCGACGACATTAATCTCCCCAACGGATGTCTTGCAGCTCCCCCACATATTAATAACTTTTCATTTATCTCATCACGCAACCGGCACGAGCCGTACCTCTCTAGCTTCAGTCTGATGACTTCACTTCAAGCACCTAGTAACAAACATCCACGACAAGGGGAGATACAGCAAGCATACTTTTCAAGAGACGACAAGTGGAGAATCAATAATTTTTTTTTGGAGAGAGCAGCCTAAGCTTCATCGATTGACATTATATCTTGAACGCGTAAAAAACGAGACGGACCACCACAGGAGCACTGATCGCAAATACCAAAATCCAACCAACAAGCGCAAATCTCTGCTTTCAGCAAGCACCGTACCACCGTACCCGCTGCCACAGCTCGCCCTCCCCGAGAAGAAGATAGCCGTCGATCGAAGGTCCTGATCCGATGGTCTATCGCACTGTCTCCTCGTCTCCATGCTGCCACCACACCACACCAACACCCGACCGACAACAGTAAAAAGAAAAATGGGTGTCGTCGTCTAGAAAGATTTAATAAAAAGGTACGCCGTTCGCTTATGCCAAAGCCCCAAAGCCATAGCTGGTCCATCATGCAGGAGCCTGATTCGTTCCGCTGGTCGAATATGTGCAGATTGCTGATAATGTCCTGGCCCTCTCTCGCTGCCTCTCCTGGAAGCAGGCAGGTCTGATCTAGACCTTGCCGACTCTCTCGCGCTTTGGTAGTGACCATGGTTGTTCACACACGACCTATTTGATACACTCATTAGCCTCACGTTCTCCTAGCCTACTGATTTCTGCCGAAGCTTACCTCTCCATCACTATAGGCCCAAAAGTAGACTCCCATCGCGATGGTGTAGTATATCGCGGGGTTCGTAGCCTGGTACAACAGGGCAGCAGCCAAACCAGCTAATGGCAATGCTACCAACCGGGCCTCCATGCTACGGTGCAAGGCTGAACCGGCCAAAAATCCAAGAGGCCATTCCCATGCGAACATCAAAATGCCGAATAGGAGGTTGATAATTTGTAAAACGGGTATGGGCTTCACGGCTCCATCGAGGTTCTTGGTGAGGAAATCCCAGAAGATCTTCGGCCAGAAGAATCCTTCAATAGCGGCTGCTACTTGGTCTACAGAAATGGTCAGCTGACGGTTGAATTATGCAGAGCGTCGGAATACCTACAGACGGCGGCCGTGAGGACAATGAGGCGAGCCCAGTGGTTCTTGACGAGTCTTCCCATGATTTATTCTGTGTGGTTTTCTTCCAAAAAAGCTTTCAATCCAAACACCCTTCGAGTACGTCTTCTAATCCCAACCGAATACGCTGGAAGCTGATTAAAATTTCGATTTATAAAAAGGTCTGGCGGAAGGGCGGTATAGTTGAGAAGGCAATTCAAGTATCCGACCTGCGGCAAGGGTTGAAGGAAGAATGAACGGAATTGAAGTTATCGATATTAAAGAATGCTATCGACGACGACGAGTGCACAGCGCTGGTGAAGAAGAAGAAGCAAAAGAGAAAGAAGAGAGTGCTTGGCTCGAGCGGAGTGATACTCTATATCTCTGGACGCTGGGACCAAGGACACCAGGGAGCAGTGGCTCCGCTTGGGACTTTGTATCAGGGCTGGGTGGAGTAGTGCTTGATTTCGGATGCTGAATACGGCGGCGTGTCTCTGAGGGAACAGACCATGTACTGGTAATCTGATCTACACTGACAGCGGACATCCGAGCGACGGGATGAAGAAGCAGAAGAGGATGATGCCAGGCCAGGCCAGGGGCAATTTGGGCTTGATGGCGAGACGATTTCTCTGGCAGAGCAGGCCAGCTATGGATCGGTTGTGTCAAGATGGTCACGGCCGCATCTGATCCGGAAATTGAGATGATGCTGAGGGCGGATGATAGAGACGATGGGGGGAGTAGTGGCTGATATGATCGCCGGGTTGAGACGTCTTAGGCTGGGTTGTACGTTACGGATTTTGAGGTTAATTCTATGCAAACGACAATGAGATCTAGTTGTGTCCCAGGAATCAGCAGTGGCAGATCTCATGTTTAAGGATAACCAGGCCCTGGACGAACGGGTGCGGGCTGGGGCTGGGGGGGGTTGGCCATGGGTGCAGATGGGCTTCAAAGATGGCCCAATGCCTGCTCTGGATGTCATGATGCACAGAATACAGGTGCATCCATATGCCTGGGCGGGTGGAAAGCGCACAAAATCGGGGGGTGGTTGAGAGTTTGCAGGGGCCAGCGCTGGCAGTGGCAGATGTTGCTTCGATCTCGAACGTGAGCCGAGCAGCCTATGGGGAGTCGAGGGAGGGCTAAGCCATCTGGGTTATTGTGCCATTGTGCGGTGAAGCCGGATGATTCGAGGGATGAGGCAGCAGCTAGAAGTGTAGTGCGAGGCTGGGCGGTTAGAAAGAAGCAGGAGCGGTATGACAAGCTCTCACATTGGATGGATTGCGCAGTGGGAGCTTAGCCGAGAGAGGCGGCGCTCGGCAGGCTTGAGAGGCTTGTAGGGTTAAGGCCACTACTGTACTGTACTAGTGAGTTAGTAACTGGCCAGGCACTTACAGCACGCTACTGACTGAGTGACACTTTTCTGCCTTTCATCTGCCATCGTTTACAGCTTCAACTCTCAACCCTCAACCCTCAACCCACGACTCACGACACGCTCAGTTACACACCATTGTCACACCGTCCCCTCCCTTTGTCGCAGCTGCCATCTTCATCTCAAATGGCTTCGGACGGCATAACTGTAAACAGCCTGCCATCTGATGATCCGCGACAAGCTCACACTCGCCTAGTTTTAGGTTACCCGACCTCAAACCGACGCCGTTTGGACCACGGCAGGCCCTCGGAGCACTGTCGCCATGCCAATGACCATCTGATGCCATGATGGGACTACACTCTACAGCGGTACGGCGAAGAGGAACAAGAGAACAAGACGCAAAGCCCGCCGCCCGGTGGTGTGCGCTGAACATCTGAAGCAGACAGCTGGTGCATGGCATGTCATTGCTGTCATGGCATGTCCAAGCCAGCCCATTCTTCAGAAGAATCTGATCATCTGATGGCGCCTTGGTCTTCGGCCCTCGACCCTCGATCCTCAACCCTCAACCCTCAACCCCTCCCTCGAGTCTCGACTTGGTCTGCCCAAGTGTACCAAGCTCATGGCGTTCTTGTTCACTTATCTACCTACTGTACTTGTGCTCCACCACCACTCCATGTGACGTCTGCATGTCTCCCGCACCGCCCATCCTGCACAAAGCTGCACAACCGTCACAACATGGCCGTGATGCGATGTGATGGCCACTATTTTTGCACCCAAGCAAGCTTTTCCAATGTATTTGTTAATCTATTCTTATTTTAGCTCCTTTCGCCTCGAGAGCGCTTCCAGAATGCTTGCCATTGGGTGTTTGACCGGTGCAGGGGATCGCCCCGTGCAAGCGCCAGGGTTCTTTCTGCAGCAGGCCACATCCATCCATCATCATTCCCTCTGCGAGCTGCGTCCCAGAATCACGAGACGAAACGAGACCGATTTTGAATCTCGAACAAAAGGGATCGCCTTCTCTCGTTGCTCGCGGCCTCGTACAACAATCCCGTGTGAGGTGGGTGCAGCTACAAATGGGACGAAACGGCCTTCATGGTTCGACCATGGAGCTGAACCAAGCTGCCGACGAATACAACCGCACAGCGCGTCCCCGCGACGCTGCACTCGACTCACAGGAAACACTTGACGCGCGTGTACGCTATTGCTAGAACAAACAATCGATCTTCGAACCACTGATTTGAATCGCGGCGCAAGCTTGAGTCGATCTTCTGGAGCGAGCGGGTATGTCTGATCGGCCCCCGTATGGTACGTGTGAACGCTGCGGAGTAGACAGGGCAATGAAAAGATTTATATTCCAGCTCTAAGTCCTAATCTAATGACACAAAAAGTCAAAGACTTCTCGCTATTTTAACAATAGCCAAACGAAATTATACAGTCGAATGCCAGATATACAAATCAACACGACAGGAGAACGCGTAGTCTCTCATCATAAACGACAGCCTATCAGCGGAAGAAGCTCCAGAGACCATCAGCACCAAACCCTCTAGCTCTAGATAATCCTTTGCTTTTCTTGCCGCTGTGTTGCCCGTGTCGCACTCGAGACACGTTTTCTTTTTCTCCGGTTACCAAATCTGTAACAACAGGTACGGTTGTAGGCTTACTGTGAGTAAGGCTATTGGCACTTGAGGTTCGCAAGGGCGGCGTAATGATCCTTTGGCCGTCGTGAGCCCAACCTTTGTTGATCCTAAGTGTAGCCAGTCTTTTTATCGTGCTCGCTGGACTAACCCTGTCGTCATGATGGTCGATGGACCATTTTTCGGGATGATGAAATTTCTCCTCAACCCATGTCTCTGAGCGCACTCGTCGGCCGTCGAAATCAGAGTATACAGTAATATTTCGAGTTCCCTCTTCAACAAACGCAGGATCACTCTTGTTGGACATGGGATCGAATGCCGGAGTGTCTTCTTCCGTGGCGCGGTGCACACTGGCTAGGCTACCAGATCTCTTCGTGAAGTTACTTGCGATGCTAGCAACACTAAGCTTCCGCATTATGGAACTTGCAGAAGCGCGAACAGGATGCTCGCTTCGAGCACGCCCACTCATCCCAGGAAAGGGAAGAATGTCACGAGTCCAGACGTCTGAAACAAGGTTTTCTAGTCGTATTCGATCCGCGCGCGAAGGTGAAAGAACGGGTATTCGATTTGTTGTAAGTAGGGATTGGGATCTATTGATAGAATTCAAACACACGGATTGAGGGACGTCTTTGAACGCATTAGTATTTTTGATAATTACTTGGCATAATCCTGATGTTGGCCCGACGGTTGTTGCTCTGTGGATCGAGATACGTCGAGCAACAGTGCCTGAATTTTTTATTAGCTCTGAACTCAGTAGTACACAACAACAATGTATTGCGCGTGACGGAGTCCACTCACCTGGTTTCCCAAAAACCGTTCCCAGGGGTTTGATCGCTAAAGCAAGCGAAGTGAATACGCTTTGCTCGCTAGTGTCCAAGGTAACCTTAGAAGCACCATCGCTAAGTCTACTTCGCCACTCAAGCTCCTCCTTCGGCGAGCAAGCGCTCATCGTAAGTTCAAATAATTGATGGTCGAATTCGAATACCAGTTTCCAAGAAAATGGTGCAGTATGGCATTGAATTCCTAAGAGCAGAGTCAGCTGAAGGAATAAACAATGTGCCATTAGTCTGTAGGGTTCGCCTGCTTACCTCTACCGTTATCAATCTCTTCGAGTCTGATTTGGTTAATGCCAATACAGGCCTGAATTACGTATACTTGTTCAGACTTAGCTGAGGAAGCTAGCAATAGAAAATCTCGATACATTAAGCAGATAAGGTATTGGCCATCAACGCCATCCTTTGTCTGCCACGAAGCATGGAGGACACCACATAAATGAACGTGTCCAAGTGCACGAACAGTATTCATTGAAACAAAGGCGGGCTGAAAACAGTATATTAGGCTTGAAATTTTCGTCATTATACGTTATTATGACACTTACCTGATTAGGAAAGACGAGACGGTCTTGTAAGAGCCATGACTTTTCCATAACTCCTTTCATTCGAGGATCCTCGGTTGCTCTGTTTATTTCCGCAGTCGCTTCACGTAATCGGATGAGCACATTCTCGATTTCGGCGTGAGATTCTGGGCAATCGCAGACTGGTGTCTGTTTTAGGAGTTCTGCAAACAACAAGGGGTACTTGCAAACTCTTTGGATTGGCTGGCACGATTAGCATAATATCTTTTGATAAATTGCGATTGCTAAAGCCTACCTTAACCAACAAATCGCCTACTGTCAGAGCCTTTTTTGATGAATTAATTTGGCTGTTGATGGAAGCTAAAGACGCACCCAAAGCCTCGAGACCTCTCTGATATGTGTCCCATTGCGGAAGAGTTCGATGGGTTGAAGCAACATCTCTGATCATCATCTCATACTTAGCACCATACTCCTCGTACACGAAAAATTGATGAATCTAGTAGAATGACATAAGTAAAAGCCAACACCGACAAAATATAGAACATTGTGGCGTACCTTCTTGCCGAAGACCCTGGCAACATCAGCTGCAACTTTTGGCTCAGCAGTCATTCCTGGAACCCTTTGGAGCCATGAAGAGTCGCCGACGCCTTCCATTACTGCATCAAGGCTTCGCCAGCGGAGGTGCCCATGGTTCTTGGGGATCGCAGGCGACTGTATGGTGCAGGCTTGCGTATACTCAGAGTGTGGTACGACGCGATGGAGATCGCCTAAAATTTCGTCATGCAATTCTATAATCTCGTTCAAATTACGATTGATAGAAGCCCGAAGATTCATAGAGAGTGTTGGAATGGATGCCAGCAGCGTGACGTATACCTTTGGGGCATCAGTGATTTCATAGGTATAAACCGGACAAGGCTAATCTTACATTCATAAGAAATCTGATGTCAGCGACATAACCTTCTTCCGTACTGATGAGCTCTTCGAGTACTCGCCGACGTTGGAGAAGTCGTGCGGTCACAGCATGATCGACGATAACGCCATCCGGAGTGTACGAGCTATCCTCGGAGAGTCGACCGGTATTTGACGCCCGACTACTTCGTTCTGCTCTGTTTTGGCGAGTTGACGTGTCGGTTTTCTTTGATCTCGCAGCAACACTGAAGCTTGCGATACTGACACTGGCACTCTTGACAGCGGTGACAAAACCGAATGATGAGCCTGACGAAGACTTCTTGTGGCCGGAAGCAATATGCCCTTTCGAGTTTTGAAGAGGCTCCCTATCTAGTTCCACACCTGGGCTGTCACAGCTCACAGTCTTCCTTCTCTGTGTGCCCTTTTTGTGGAGGTTGTTCAGCCATTTGTTGAAAGGAGGTTGTTGCTCATGAATGAAACGAGACCCAGTGGAGTCTGTCGGAGCTTCTATCACGAACCTGGCTCCATGATTAAAGTCATCCAGCTCAGAGTCCTCGGCCGTGAAGGACAAGCCCAAGGAGGCTATGTTATCCAAAGTATTCCATGTCTCATCTGCATGGCTGGCTACGGATGTATCACAATCGGTGTCAAGCTCCACACTCTCCAATAAGTTTTCCTCGGAGGGAGTTAAGGGATCCAAGTGTGTGGTCGGGGGAGGGATTGTAGTGCCCCAGCTGGTCTTTCGAGATATATCGAACGAACTTTGACGAGAACGGGTCGGGGGTGTCGAGGACTCCAAAGGTGCCATTCTAGGAAATCTTTCATGAGAGTACTCCATTTTCCACAACCAAAAGACCAAGAAGTAAATACAAAACTGTTCCAAAGGACCAAGAAGAGGCTCGTCGCTCGGATAAGACGAGACTGGGTTATAGCATCATACTATGATGAAGGGGAGCAAGAAAAATGGAATGACTTGAAGAAAAACAGACACACCAAACGGAAAGCATGCATGACGAGATTATACCCCAAGCCAAGGTAGAGACGCCATAGAGAGAAGGAAACCGAGAGGAAGGAACGTCTGATGGCACACTACCAACATTCCTCTGAGGCGGTTTTACCTACACAGCGAATTTGACCGTTGCCTACTTGTATACATTCCGACAGATGAACTCTGAGATAAGAGTCTCAGATGGGGGTCATGGAATTGCGTGTTGCCCACGACAACGAACGAACGAAGTCTGAATCCATCCACGAGATTATTGCCTGTTGTCGTCACTACGGGTGATGCGCTTAATCAGCAACCCCGCAGGCCGCCGCCATCCATCCAAACGCGTCTCCTGCAGCCTCAGACCCTCCACACAAGGCTGAGTCCAGATGCAACGATTCCTGGACTTATCTACCAGCAGACTTCACGGGACTCCGAGTCACTGCACAAAACCCCAATAGCCTCAGACTATGGGATTGCCCTTAAGAATGGAGAATCTTCACGCCCCTACAGTCCCCTCAGGACCTACATCTGGAGCTGGTGCTACGAATGGAGTCCAAACCAACGGTTTATCTTTCTCTCAACTGCAGGCCAAGAAAGATAATTTAGAAGCCGAAATCAGAGCTCTAAGTAGTGTTCTTGACTCGGTAGGCAAAGCAGTCTCTCTTCTCTATACTTCAGTTGTGCTGACGCAAGAAAGCATGGCGTTGACATGAATACTAGACTTATCACTCCAGATGGCTTCCCTCGCGCAGACCTGGATGTTGCACAGAGTATTACACACTCAGTATCCGCTAGTACTTACTGTGTGCTAATGGGAAATAGTCCGTACAACGAGAGCCCGAATTATCTATCTTCGAAACGACTACAAGTCTCTGATGAACGTCATCGAGAAGCACATCCACGAGCACTTTGCGCGACAAGCTGAGGAAAGCAGGGCAGGCGAGGCAGGCTCCAGCAACGAGCTGGATATCTCCGGCACTTCAAGCACACCAGCTCCGCAGCAACTAGGCCCGCCATTCGCAAAGGTCAATAGTGTTGTTGCAGGTAGCCCATCAGAGTTGGCCGGCTTGAAGGCGGGAGACGAGATTAGGAACTTTGGATATGTCAACCACTCAAATCACGATGGTTTGAAACGAGTTGGAGAATGTGTTCAAGGCAATGAAGCTGTAAGTGTTGGTCCCCAGTAATTGAGAAAGCAGTCATCTAATAGCAACGGCAGCGCAACGTTCTAGTCAAAGTCTCTAGGCCTGATGCGTCCCAACGGAGACAAGAGTTACAGCTTACCCTTACGCCGAGGAAGGATTGGGGTGGCCGGGGACTTCTCGGATGCCACATCTTGCCACTGTAGTTGCAATTCCATATTAGAATTGCATTGCCGTGTTTTCCTTTGCCTCTGGGGGTGCTTCTAGCGATGGTGTTGCATGGTTGGCGTTATCTTGAATGAAAAAGCTCTAGAATTTTGTATTGATGACTGATCCTCAGACTGTCGTCGATAGAAAGGCTGGTAGTGAAACCCAAGGTGACAAAATAGTTGTAAAAGACCATTTCCGTGACTGCCTAATAATGTGATCTCATGATCCTGAGCTCCTAGACAAGCCAGGCTGCGATAGATGGTGGGTGATTGGTAATTAATGATTAACACCCAGTAGATAGACCATTTGAGGAGCTCTAGGTTGGAATGCTTTAAAAGGAGTCATGGTGACCGATTGCTCTGCAGTTACAACGTGGTGAACTAATCTGCCTTGTTTCTGCCCTCGACCCCTCGATTCTAGAACCTTACCTGAGCACGTGACAGTTTAGCGTCATTCCATTTTTTAGCGGTTCTTCGCCCACCGCTTTCTGTGCAGCCATCAAAACATCGGGAGCCTTTCATAACCCACCACGTTCACAACGTCTGTCAGTAATAATAGGTACGCCATCCCATATATTCTTCTTCCTCCCTCCGCGCCTGTTCTCGACCCTCAATCTTGGATATCAGCTTGGTGCTAACACTTATCGTGCGTAGCATTGCGACTGTTACTGCTGCACTGTTTACCTGCCATTTCTCATACAAACAACCATCATGGCTGACGCAGCTACCAACGTCCCCACCTTCAAGCTTGTGCTTGTTGGTGATGGAGGAACCGGAAAGGTATGAATCATCTCCTCCACGGCTTGTTGCTCGTCATATCGCAACTTCTTCGATAGACCCCGCCACCAGCCATCCCACCAACAGCGCGCATATTGAATTTTCACCTTACTGACATCAACACTATAGACCACCTTCGTAAAGCGTCATTTGACTGGAGAGTTCGAGAAGAAGTACATCGCCACCCTCGGTGTCGAAGTTCACCCCCTTGGCTTCACCACAGTACGTCTATGCCCCGCAATGTTTATTACCCCACATCTCTGGAGCAAAAGCTGATTTCCTTCCGCAGAACTTGGGCAACATTCAATTCGACGTCTGGGATACTGCTGGACAGGAGAAGTTTGGAGGTCTCCGTGACGGATACTACATCAACGGACAATGTGGTATTATCATGTTCGACGTCACTTCCCGCATCACCTACAAGAACGTCCCCAACTGGCATCGTAAGTTCGACGATTAGATATTTCTCGTCTTCAATTATGTTCGTATTCTGACCCTCAATAGGTGACCTGGTTCGCGTCTGCGAGAACATCCCAATTGTCTTGACCGGTAACAAGGTTGATGTGAAGGAGCGAAAGGTCAAGGCCAAGACCATCACCTTCCACCGAAAGAAGAACCTTCAATATTATGACATCTCCGCCAAGTCCAACTACAACTTCGAGAAGCCATTCTTGTGGTTGGCCAGAAAGCTCGTTGGCAACCCAGCCTTGGTAAGCCTTGCTACATCCGCTCACAGCAACTCAACTAATGTTATTTTAGGAATTCGTTGCCGCCCCAGCACTTGCTCCCCCAACAGCAACTGTTGACCAGGCACTGCTCGAGCAATATCAAAAGGAGATGCAAGATGCTGCCCAGATGCCCCTTCCAGATGAGGATGATGCCGACTTGTAAACCAACTTTGGCTTAGGCGCAGAGGCACGTGCGATTCTTAGCAGCATCTTAGAACATTCTTCGGCGATTTTTGCATCTCAATCGATCGGTCTGGTAGTTAGTTAGAGGCAGCTGAGAACGAGATTCCCTCTTTATTTTACGGGCGTGGACACATCACATGCGGACAGCGCGCATGCTGGTGATGGGGTGGACTGGTACTTTTTTATGAGCGATGAACGAAGGACATCCTGCAAGCAGAAAGCAAGATTTTGCTTTATTAGGCAGGTTATTTAGCTAGACTACCAAAAGCACGAGTCTTTCAATAGACCGCCCTTTTCTCACTTTTGCCTCTACTAGCTCCTGTGAAATTTTGCCGTGAGTTTCCTTACATTAGCTTTCAATGAAATAAATGATCATATCTCGAATCTCAGTTCTATATAATCATACCACACTGCTTAGGATTAACTTTGTAGTAATTTAATGTTTTACATCAAGCGGTCTTCCATTGGTATACAGCGAGATGTTACAAATCCCAATGAAATACATTATCCTCGAACTGTCCATGAGCGGTGATGTTTAGAATTGGGATGCCTGTAATTCATATCCTTGATGGAGAGAAAGACGAATTCCAGTTGTCCTCTTAAAGCTGGTGATACCAAGTCAATCCCTCGCTGAAAATTATAAATTAGGCTTCTATGGCTGGCTATTTTTGATAACAGTGAACTCTATTTTGCTCTTTTTTTCTAACGCTGATGGTCAAGATATTAATTCAGCAAGACTTATCATCTAATTATAAAGCAAGACAAAGTATTGTAGGTTTATACTTGATATACTCGGTTAGCTAGCATAACTAATACATGCGACTATTAACAAAGGGTCACTCTAGGACAGATTTTGGTATGATTATGTTTGAAGACATATACATTTATGTCACTTAGACAGCCAATAGACAGAACATCTGCATTGGATAAATGGATGGTAGAACAGCTGACTCTCAATGCCTCTGAACTACACTCTAAGCGAGCTTAAACCTGTATACCTAGGTAGGTATTCTTCCTTATTTGGAAGCACGAGGAGTACATTCATATTGTTCTTTATACAAAGGAAGGGATGTGTCCTAATAGGATATTTTATGTATAGATGCGTGCCTAGGCAACTTTCAAGTTTACAAGTTGCTGCTTAGACCTTACGCTAGATTGAGAACCACTCAATGACAAAGTCCGTCCGAGATGATTTTAATCATAGGCCTATGTTTGAAAATATGAGATATTACAATTAAACCCAGCTTGAAGCTTTTAACTCCCATTTATCCCATTTATTAGTGAGAAAACCAATGCAGCTTCTATTGCCAAATCTTCTATATTGAATGAGGAGGTACCTATGAGAAAATCGAAAATCGGAAATCCAGCCTTGTGGATTGAATTTAAGCCCACCTAATCTATTCAACTTATTGGAAGGACTTTGTCCAAAAACACACCTTCCAAGACTTACAAATATTATATGCCTTTTAATCATTCCAAATATAGTCTATTGGGACGTCCTATTTCTCAACTGGCTGTACGAAATAAATGAAGAGGCATAACTACAAAACACATTTTGTTACTGAAGATAGCGGCATGAAGTATACGATGTCAGTTGGTAGTCAGAATCCCATTTTGTATCTAGTATTCAGGCAATGAATGGTAATATGTCAAATTCATAACCTGAGGAGAATAGACATGTATTGGATATTTAGATTGCATAACTGAAAGATGAAAGCATGAAAACGGTTATGCATTGGTATGTGCTGTTATGTTATGTAAATAATCGCAATCGATAAACAAATACGATTGCGGAATATGGTTTCGCCGGCTTCGGAAGAGGGGATCTCGCTTGGCCGACACGTCTTTAAGAAACGCGGTCAAGACTGTCCATGTCTTGACATATTAAACTTCCTCAGAAGTTCAACCGCATTCCTTTTCAGACCTTCTTACAGTATCTGATTCTCCTCGAAGATACATACTTTCCTATCTATTCCTAGGTTATGAATAGTTCATAAACACCATGAGCGACGCGTCTTCAACTGCACCTGGCTTGCCTGCCATTGCCTCAGGTGATGCTCGACCAGTTTCAAGCGCCAGTGGAGGAGAGACAGATGGTTCTGTGGGCCACTCTGCAAGTTCAGACGCGATGGATGGCAGGAGTCAAGAGCGAAAGAGCGATACAAAGCAGAGGAGAAAACGAACTAGGTATGTGGGAGCCATTCTTCGCGCATGCGCCAATACGTGTTATAAGACTCATACATGAGATATCATACACTACGACATCGCCATAGCTCAATGGCTAATTTTGCGCATAATAGTCCGGAAGATCAGCTTGTCCTCGAAGCCTTTTACAAAGAGAACCCAAAGCCAAATAAAGCCGCGCGTGCTGAAATACTCAAAGACGTGAAGGGAATGAACGAGAAAGAGGTGCAGGTTAGTGGTTTAATTTGAGCGCGAGCTTAATTGGCATAAAACGCGTTTGGTGCTGTTCTACAGCTAACAAAAAAGTAGATCTGGTTCCAAAACCGTCGCCAAATCAATCGGAGAAAACAACGACCTCTATTACCGCACGAGATCGCGGCCTTTGGTCTTGGTGGCATGGCAGCGCTTTCATCTGATCCAATCACTGGGGTGATCAGCAGTCATCGCACAGAGTTACTTCCTATGGGCTCGTCCTATGAAGGTTTCAGCAGTCAAGGAAGCGATGAGGGCAATCAAGAATTACAGGGTTCATCACGGAATTCTGAAGAACGCCGCGAAGCCCTTGAACGTAAGCCAGCAGAGATCATTCCAGAAAGTGGACTCCCCCAAAAGGCAGAAAGTCCCCCAACCATCTCTCAAAGCGTAACGCAGTCCTTCTCCTCAACACCAGGATATCTAGCAAACCGATGGAATACATCAAATAGCTCCTTCTCGACACCTAACTCATCTCAACTTCCTCCTATTGCAACCCCTTCTATGTAAGCCGTGCTGATTTGAGTATTTAACCATGTCGTGACTAACCTTTATGTAGCACTTTTCCAGGTCAACCTCAGTCTTGCCCAGGACGACTTGCTGCACCTCCATCTACTCCTCCTCCGTCATCACAAATCCGATTGTCCATGTCCCTTGATGGTAAAGCAGAGATTGTAACATTAGACCTCTCTCCTCCTCGTACCATGGCTCCTCGACCTACTTCCTCGGGATCTTCTCTCCCCCGGAGAAGAATGGGTCTTCAGCGAAGTCAGAGTGCGCTTCCTTTCGGTCCACTATCACGCAAATCTACTCCTGAGATTGCTTTTACGCCTAGATTACCTGCTGGTCGATCGCGTGACACACGCACTTGGGAATTTTGCTGCGACGGGGAAACTCGCGACGAGCTTACCACCCAAGCAGAAAATGAATCTAGTGGATCTGCTTTGGCGGCAATTAGCCTTTTACGTTCTACCAGCAACTCAGCACTGAAGAACAATAGCAACAAACGCAATCAGTCAAATGTTAAGCAAGTCACTGGCAAGAAAATAAAATTGGGAAGAGCTGCATCCAGTCTGGCGAGATTGCAGAGCACTGGCTCAGAATCATCTGGCAAGGATAAAGAGGGACTTATGAGATCGCCATCTGGAGATTCAGACAAGGAGAACTGGTCCCCTAGCGAGCTTGGACAGAACCCTCGCCGCCGCCGTCCTCTACCTTCTGGTCGCCAAAAGCCAGGAACCTCAAAGCGTGTTCTAGGAGACAATTTCAATGTTCCAACACACGCGATCGACTTTGGTGGCAATCTTAACAAACACAAACGACGTAAGTCTGAGCATAAGGATGGCAGCATCTTTGAAGACGAGGGAACTAAGGAAGTCGGCGAGGAAGTCCAAAAATTCATGAGTGGAGAAATCAGCCCTAGCAAGAAAGGTGACCTCGACTGTGTTCAGGGTTTACTTTCGTTGAGCCAGGGAAATTGGCGATGATACCAGATTTCAAGATGTAAGGGTATGGTGATTGATTGTTTTCGGTTGTGGAGATATATTCGCACTTGATGCCGGATCGCATCAGGAATGGGCTTAGCACGGCGTTGGAGTATAATCACTAGCTGTTTGAGTGTAACTTGAGGAGAAATGATGGGGCAGCAATTAAATACCCGAATCTGTCTGGATAGGAGTCCTTGCTATAGTTATTCTAGAAAATGACTATGTATGATGGAAATCCATTGGACGATGTTCATAAGTCTGGTGAAAGTTTTGTCGATTTTGGTCCTATCACATCTATCTCATCTATCTCTAGGACGGACTTTAGACCTAAATCGGGGGCGTCTAATATTGAAGTCACACAATTAAGCGATTGCGTCTTTGCCACTAAGCGACGAACTCGAGGTCAAGGTCGAGGTTAGTTGTGGCGAGATTAGATTATAATTGATATCCCAAAACATATGGTACGAAAGCAGTTTACACTATGGCTTCGTTCGGTGTTGCACCCAGTCTCATTCATAGGATAAGGCTTCGCCGCAACCAGCAGTTTTATTAAGCTCACCAATGATGTAGGCTTGTGTATTTTAATGTTGATCTGGGGAGTTGACAAGGTAGGTAACATTACTTCTTCACATATGGGAGATTCTTGCTTTTGTACTTCACTATAAGGCAGCTACTGAAGTTCTCAAATTGCAGATAATACTACAATGTAGGTGTGGACTTTTGCGCGTTACTGGTCTGTGCTCAGACACGACAAGCAATCTCCCGTCGACGGACCGCAGTCTCGATTCTAGTCATTGAAGTGCTACTCCGCATACACTGGAGGCTCCTCCCCAGCAGCCCATCTAAATTTCCTTCCCGGATGGTCCTGAAGAAGCCACGGCGAGCCTAAAAAGGCCTCGCGTGCTGTCACCCCTTCTTTCTCTACTTCTGTTCGGAATAAGCCACGCCGCTGAAGCACCGGCAGTACAAACTCGATAATGTCCTCGAACGAACCCGGGTTCGTGATGTTAGCAAGGTTAAAGCCATCAATGCCACCGATATCCACCCAGCGCTCTAGCTCGTCTACTACGGTTTCTGGGCTGCCTACAGCTTTGGCGCCCGTCCCACCCAGGGTCAGGTACTCTGCGATTCTGGACTTGTTCCATGGAAGATTATCGGTTCCTGGAACTGTTGCACTCCACCTATCGACAACGGAGCGGACCGAGTAGTCTTTTACAAAGCGGAAATCTTCGTCGTCTGTATATGTGGACAGATCAATGCCCGTCCAACCACCAAATAATGCCAAGGCACCCTCCCTATCGCCATAAGACAAGAGCTCGGCCTTCTTCTGTTCTGCTGCTTCATCGGTTTCGGCCACGATTATGGTGATGCCTGCGAGTATCTTAATGTTATTGGGATCCCGTCCGAACTTGTCTTTGGCGAGGGCTCGGATTGCTTCTACTGCTGGTTTGACAAGCTCCGGCAATTGAGCGCTGACAAAAATCGCTTCTGCATGCTTCGCCCCAAATTCTTTGCCAGCCTTTGATGATCCAGCTTGGAACAGGAACGGAGTACGCTGCGGGGAAGGCTCGCAGAGATGCGGGCCAGGAACGGTAAAATATTTCCCTCTGTGGAAGATTTGACGTATGAGGTCCAGGTTTGCATACTGGCCGCTCTCCTTGTCCTTCAATACAGCATCGTCCCGCCAACTTCCTTCCCAAAGTTTGTACACAACGTCCAAGTACTCATTCGCAATGCGGTAACGCTCATCATGCTCGATCTGCGTGTCTAACCCAAGGTTACGGGCAGCGCTCTCGAGATAGGAAGTCACAATATTCCACGCAACCCGGCCACCAGAGAGATGATCGACTGTTGAAAACCGTCGTGCTAGTAGGTATGGCTGCTCATAAGTAGTGCTAGCAGTAATACCGAAGACAAGGTTCTTTGTAGCTGCTGCCATCGCAGGAACGGTATATAGAGGATCGTTTATAGGAAACTGGGCCGCGGCCGGAACTCCTGGGCCAACATTGGAAGGACCTTTATACACATCATATCCGCCAAGAACATCCGCAACGAAAAGAGCATGGAAATTGGCTTTGTCAAGTAGCTGAGCTAAATCGGTCCAGAACTTCAGTTTGGTATAGTCTGTTGTGTTGTTCCGGGGATGTTTCCATAGTCCCGGTGCCAGATGGCCAGGGGAATTTATAACAAAGGCATTGAGAATCAATTTCTTTTTTTCTTCTGTCTGGTTCAGGCCAATGTTGCCTTCAACTCTAGCTGTTTCTTCATTTAAAGACATTGTCATAGAAACTTTGACGCTATGAAGCTCTTCTGTTTAGCAGCAGGTGACCTTCGGATATGTGTTGTGCCTAATTGCTGCTGCTGAAAGATTACTCTCAATCGTTATGGGATAAATGGGGGTGAGGAAAGACTCAGTTATATCCTTATTAAGGCCGAGTCTTCCTCATCTTCCCAAGCATGTCATTATCCTTGGAGATATCCTCATTGTTGCCATCATAGTTTTAGAAAAGATCGACCTATTGTCGCACAGAGAGAAAGTATGCTAAGCCCACTCTTACACTTGTGGAGGGGGATTTAAGGTAAGCATCGAGATGAGCCTTCCACAAATTCTCCGGACAAGGTTCTGGCGGCATCAACAACCTCTGTCATCCAGTAGCAGAAGTCGTCCTAAAAAGCAGAGGCTTCGATACAGGGACAGGTGCAGGATAAAAAAAATTGGGACAATCCCTACTGTGCCCACTTTCGCTGCATCAAGATAGCGTTGATATTGGGTGGTTCTTTGCATTGTAAGATTGTTCTGGTCGAAAAGCACGTCAAAAGTTCATGGTGTTGCATAATTAGCAAGACCAGCCAAAAACATGTCCAACCATTGGTTCATAGGCTGTACGGCAGAAGCGACCCGCAGAAGAACAGTGGGATAATAAGGCACGACTACCAAATAGCTTCATTGTCCACCCCGGCCATGTGGCAATTACTAGTTAGTGTACTAGATGATACAAGCTTCACAAGCTTTTGAAATCACGCAAGCTTTATTTACGTGGGATGCTGTCGAAGTGCATTGATATGGGCTATCGGATTTATTTTGATAAATAGCTGGCTGAGGTCAACGAGTCTTTAGCACAACCCCAGAATCAGCTTCGGTCTTGTTCTTCAATTCAAAGACGCCCACATCAGTTTTCTTGCACTTTTTTATAGATAAATTTGGGAGTTTTCAAAGCATGTCCCGCTTCATCCTAGGCGATGTGACAAATGGTATCACTCTTCTTCCTCAAGCTACTGGATATGGCATGGTCATTGGGCTCGGGATTCTATTTGCTGGAATAATTCTCTTTGCAGTTAGAGTGCAGAGGCTTTACTTACAAGAAGACTCTGATACATCTGAAATGTTCATGGTAGCGAATCGCTCAGTCGGTACAGGGCTTACAGCATCCGCTGTCTTTTCATCTTGGATGTGGATAAATGAGACCGTCTTCTCGGCAGTCATGTGTTACAATTACGGTATTGCAGCACCATTCTGGTTTGCAACTGGTTGTGCCTTCCAGGTTGCATTGATGGGTGTCTTGGGCGTCTTAACAAAATTGAGGGTCCCATATGCACACACGTCCTTGGAGATTATTCGAATGCGGTATGGGCGTGTCGGGCACTTTATCTACATTGCACTCAATCTTATCAACAACGTATTTGGGTGTTCATCGATGATTCTCGCTGGGTCACAGTTAATTGTAGGGATAAGTGGCATGCATGTAGCTGCGGCAACTATTTTGCTTCCACTGGGTGGTAAGATCTTTCTGCTCTATCTTCTATATCTTACCCAGCCTAATTAACGTGTGTCTTAGTCGTTTTGTATACCGCTGTGGGTGGGTTAAAAGCCACCTTCATCACCGACTTTATCCACACAAGCGTTGCACTTATTTTGATTATCTGGTTCACCTTAGCCGTCCTAATGAGTGACACAATAGGTGGTATCTCCGGTCTATACGATAAAGTCATTGCCGCTGAAGCGGCAGGGCAGTATTACATTGAAGGAAACTTTAAGGGCTCTTTACTTACTTTCAAGTCCAAAGGAGCCACCATGTTCGGTGTTATTCACTCTTTTGGTAATCTTGCCTTGATGACTATGGTATTGTTGCCCTCTATCCCTGGAGAGAAGTCAGGCTCACAAATTCTAGGATACTGGCTTCTGGCAGAAGTCCTTTGCCTCCGAGGTGCATGCCACAGTTCCAGGTTACGACCTTGCAGCCATAGCCATATTTGCTGTTCCTTGGGGTCTTGGCACCGTCTTTGGATTGGTTGCTCGGGTTATTGAGACTCTTCCCATCTTTCCCACCTATCCGCATGCCTTTACTGCCGCTCAAGTTGGCGCTGGTTATGTAGAGCCATACGTGCTCAATGCAATTCTAGGCAGTGGCGGTGCAGTTGGTCTCTTGTTGTGCCTTTTTATGTCTGTGACCAGCACGGTCTCCTCTTCGATGATTGCTGTTAGCAGTATCTTGTCTTTTGACATCTACCGCACTTATATTAACCCCAAGGCTACCGATCGCCAGGTCGTTAGAGCAAGTCACCTCGGAGTTGTTTTCCACGGCGTCTTTATTACAGGTATTGCACTCAGTCTTAATTATGGAAAGGCCAACATGACCTGGGTTAACTACTGCTCGCCTATTTTGATATCTCCTGCTGTCTTTCCCATCTTTTTTACCTTGATGTGGTCCGGCCAAACTCAACTCGCAGCAGTCATATCTCCTGTTTTGGGATTAGCAACCGGTATCACTGTCTGGCTCACAACGGCGAACTCTATCTATGGTTCCATCTCGCTAGCAACTACAGTGAAACTAGCACCCTCTCTCTACGGGGCAATTGGGTCACTGTTCTCTCCAATAGTTTACTCTCTTGTAATCTCCTACCTCCAACCCGAGACTTTCGACTGGAGAGAATTCTTAAGAGTTGGATTGAATGATGAAGACGATCCCTCTTCAGACTCCGACGTTGTCACTTCCCCAAACGCCTCCACGCCCGTCCTTGGCGCTCCATCCAGTGATATCGAGAAAACTGGAAACGAATCTCCCATTACTATCACTACCCGATCTCATATGAAGCAAACACATTCGCTGGATAGTATCGAGCATCCTTTCGATGCACAAACCCTCGTATCATTGAGGAGGTGGTTAAAGGTCGCTTGGGCGGTCTTCATTTTTATCTTTGCCATCACCATTGTCATCTGGCCCCTCCCGCTCTACAGGGACTATATCTTCACTAAATCTTTCTACAGCGGTTGGATCGTCGTTTCGATCTTCTGGCAGTTCTTTGCGCTGGTTGCTGTGGTTATTTACCCAATATATGATGGAAGACATGAGATCTCGAAGTCATTCCGTGGGATTTGGAGGAGTTTGACGACGCGTTACTTAAATTCTAATTAGTTCATAATAATTCTTCTGGAGATTCATAATCCTTGCTGTCAACCTCACCTGCCATCGCGTTGGGTGATGTCTTGTCATTAGAAAGGCCGATCAAGTTGAAGAATACGCTGTTTATTACGAACTGGCCTCGGTAATCTTCGAGCCAAATGCTATTCATTCAATTTCTAAAGTTGGAACGCATAGCGTTTTCAGTTATCTTAAATATTGGATTTTATCTCGATCGAGTTCTAGAGGCGCTGTTGATGTGACAGGTAGGCACATTGGGAAAAAAGCCAATAGATCTTACAACAGAAAATCAGGCATATAGTTTGGTTCAAATCCGAATTGGGGAAGAGGCTCTTAAATTCTCGTTTTTGTTGATACTCTGGTAAATACATCATAAGAGAGAACAATTATTTTGGGCAACTCTGAAACTGTGTTTGGGCATCGCAGAGCAGATACCTGTTGGGCAGCTGTCTCTATTCTGCTGTTATATCTACGCTTGCTAGTCTTTGGTTATATATACATATTAATGTCATGATATTTGTATATTAGTGATGTACGTACTGTGGCTTGCTTGCCCCTCTTGGAATGTTGGCCTGTGAAGTTTCTCACATTATGGTTTGAAACTCCTGTCCCGTCGCTATATTAGCCTCTTGAGATGAAACCCAGTTCATAGCATTTCTTCTAGTATACTTTATGGTGTACCAAACCCCTTATTGCTGATTTATCTCATTGCTAGTTGAAGGTAGGGTGACAGGCGTGGAAATTAAGCGAGCTGGGACGAAGGTCGCTGGCGGGAGCCCATGTTGTTATAAAGCAAAGCACTTCACCGAAGATTGCTGGGGTTTCGAGATTATCAAACTGATGCCATTTTCCAAGAATGATAAAAAGACCAACTCACCACCAAATTACGCCAACATACTTAACCAAAAAAAAATTCCGAGCGAGCAAGACCTGTAATCTAGAATATAAGAGAAATTACATGGTAGATACTAAAGTATTGAATTTTAAATACATGAGTAGATTTCTCAGAGTAACGTTGGATAATGCAGCAAATAACATACAAGGTTATCTCCCAGGTCAGGATATTCTACCTCATTTTTCATCTTCTTCGAATCGCTTTCGGCAGGCAAAATATTTGGACTTGGGGCTTTTAGAGCTAGTTTGTGTAAAAGATCTAGTCTAGTCTTTCCATATGAAAGTCTCTAATGTCTAAGTACCACGAGTAAGTGGTTGTTTGGCCACTAGAAGAAAATAAGCGGGCTAAGAGAAGAGCATTCTAGGCAGTGGCATAGCTTCAACCAAATCTGGGCTAGATATTAGCTGGAGCTAAACTCCAGTAAAAATTGGGTTTATAGGCAACAATTACACAAATTGCTTGCATACGAGCCAGAGAACAAACATAAGCTGACAACACGAAAGCCTAGCCATACTCAACATTACACGATGAATCCTATACTAAAATACATCTTCAAACCTGCACTATTCGCGGCTGCTTTAAGGGACGGAGTGGGTAGGTTGCAATGATTTTACAAGAGGCTCGGCATGGCTACTCGTATCTTATAATGGTACTATATCCCTTCTGATACCTATGAGGCGTCTGTGTCTTATCTAACTCTGATACAGGCATACAAACGAGGCAAAGACCATTGTCAAATGCCTTGTTTAAGATCAGGATAGGGAAATGAGCCAGTATTCAAAATGAGCTTAGTATTTGGTTTGTCAATTTGTAATTAACACCACTTTAGTATTATGCCATTTGAAATTTAGTTTTCCAGCAACCGCATCCAATGGTAAAACAAGCCGAACGAGAATGCATCACGCTTGGTCTGATATAGATGGGACGGCACATAGACAGGGATTTAAGCTGGAATTACAATGAAATGTTGAAGTGAAATATATTGTTTGATTCTGCTTCAGAATCTCCCTGTATCTTAGAGACATTGTCTTCTGGATTATTTAAGTATCTAGGTCAGCGGGCGCGATCGCCAGCTTGGAATAATATAGAGTTCAAACGACAAATAGATACCCCCACAACAGGCTTTGAACTTGGAAGAATGTACCTGGAATACTATGTTGGCTAGGTATGGGGTGTGTATACAGATGTCGATGTAATATGACATTCAGCTTGTCGCATCACGAGACATATTTGTACAGCTCTGAATGTTTAGTTGTTACTGAGTAGACAGAGGCTAATTTTTAGGTTTCAAAGAGAATCGAATCAAAGTTACGGAGTGCAAAGAGAGAGAAGGGTTGTCTTATTCAGTCTCCTATTGTCTCGTCAATAGAAGACTACAATCACGAGAAATTAAAAAAGGAAACCACCCAAACACATCGATGATACTCCGATGCAACTGAAAACCATAGGGCCCCAAGTTGCAATGATTTATACCCGAGTTCACCTCAAGAAATTGGAAGGATTAATATTTTGTCACCACCAATCAGCAAGAGAAAGTCAAGTTTTCAGTTTCATAAATGTGTTGCATTGTGAATTGAGATAGCTGATTAAGTAAGGTATGGCAAGATATCTATGCGGATACAGCTCTCAATGATGATATAGCTAGATGGAGTAATCTAAACTTTTGTGTGTCAGCACGTGATTTTACGAAACTTCAACATTCAAAATGGAAAATTCGCGATCGAGGTGTATAGTCAGAAGTCCAGTGAGATCATCGCACTCCGAAGAGCACTAAATCAAGAGGTACCAGAAAATAAAGTATAAAATAGTGTATCATCATTGAAACACCTCAATCACAAAGAGAGGGAGGAACGTCGTGTACTTACAAGTTAGTTGATTGCCGAGCGCCTTGAAAGCATCCCATTATCTTAGAGACCTTGGACCGAAAGCATGCAGAAGCGGAGTCCTAGATGCTTGTTGGTGGTTGGTGGTTGCTGGTTGCTGATGGAGGAGGAGGAAACGAAGCACAAAAGAAGTTTTTCTACAGGTCGTTAACTGAGATGTGCGCTTGTCCTAAAGCGTGCTAGCATATTATCATGCCGCTAGTGCAAACGAGTCCCACGATGCAGCATTCTGAAAATTGAGGTTTCGCGACAGACTTTCTGCCTTCTGATCTTCCTCATCGACAACTTTCAACCGACAACTACATCCTCTCCGTCGTCAGCAAAAATGGGTAGACTTCACTCCAACGGAAAAGGCATATCAGCCTCTGCCATCCCTTACTCGCGCACACCTCCTGCGTGGCTCAAGACCACCCCGGAGCAAGTCGTTGAGCAAATCTGCAAGCTTGCAAAGAAGGGTGCTACCCCATCGCAAATTGGTGTCGTTCTGAGAGATTCTCACGGTATTGCCCAAGTCAAGGTTGTTACTGGTATGTGCTGCTTCAACTCTGTGGTACCCGAACACCTCGTACTGACTCTTTTTTGCAGGTAACAAGATTCTTCGAATCCTCAAGTCCAATGGTACGATTTGCCCGACATGATTCCTCAATTGCCATCGTTGGTGCCCAGCCAGCGATGCGTCAATGGGAAAAAAATACAAAACTGCCTCTGCTTGGTCTCAGACTGACGGAGTGATTGAATGATAGGACTCGCACCAGAAATCCCAGAAGATCTCTACATGCTGATCAAGAAGGTAAGTCTCCTACCTGCTTTATGAAGTGCTAACAAGCTAACCAATGGGAAAAGGC
Source organism: Pseudofabraea citricarpa (assembly GCA_029641185.1). Lineage (NCBI taxonomy): Eukaryota > Fungi > Ascomycota > Leotiomycetes > Helotiales > Dermateaceae > Pseudofabraea > Pseudofabraea citricarpa. The sequence continues at coordinate 511,909 of JAPWGK010000004.1, forward strand.
CGTTGCTGTCCGCAAGCATCTCGAGCGCAACCGCAAGGACAAGGACTCTAAGTTCCGTCTCATTCTCATCGAGTCCAGAATCCACCGTTTGTCCCGTTACTACAAGACCGTCGGTGTCCTCCCACCTACCTGGAGATACGAGTCCGCCACTGCCAGCACCATGGTCGCATAGATGTAGAAAAACGTCACGATAATTTGGTTGCGGTTTGGCACGGAGTTAAGGGTGTGGGACAACTTGCATTAAGGGCTGATCTACCAAGGTAGAATCGCGGTAGCATAGGACACTGCACAAAATCAGATCTCAAAACACACTCCTGAAAGTCATAAAAGTTTATAAAGTGCTTTTCATAATTCCACGTCCCTGACAATCCGCTTGTGATATGTCGATCATTGCCGCCGGAACTCCAATGCGCCCATAATGCACTGACTCCATTATTTATTTCTGCATGTCATCTACTGCTGATTTTCTGATGTCCCTTCTATCTCTTTGGATCTTTGTAGAAGAAACTCGCCTAAGAACCTGAGGGGATCAGTGGGCCTTATAGGACGTTAGTAGAATCCGAAAAACGCGGGAGGTATACATACTGCTCCCGTGCTAGCTGCTTCATGCCATCCAATAAGTGCAGGTTGACTTTGGAATTGAGATATTCACGTGTAGGACCGGCTCCGATTCCAGCAACCTCAGGATAGACAGACGTGCCTTGCAATCTTGAATCATTGCCAGCTGGAGTACTGGCACCCTGAGGGAGAGGGCTCAGACCGAGATCCTGGCCCACAAGAGGAGACTAGACAGGAATTAGTATAACAGCATGTTTCTCACACAGGTCTAGCCAATACATACAGCAGCACCATCAAAACTGGCATTGGCTGTGCCGTTGATCAATGCATTGTTATTGGTGGGGGACTAAACCATGTTAGATTATATTCTTTCAGGACCTTTTGTTAAACACGTACATCGACGGTCTCATGGGTGCCATTCAGAGTGCCATTGGGTAAATTTTGCGTGGCTGTAGGTGACTAGAGACTTGTCAGAATGAGAAAATAAGACAACAGGGGAGGCGTGCATACGACAGTATCTTCGGCAGATATGTCAACCATGGAGGTATCTCTATTTTCTGGCTCCATGACTGGTGTAGCTGAGGCTGAAGCCAGATCTTGTGCTTGGTGATCATCCATTGTCATTGATTGTGATAGAGATTTGTTGGTACAGGGTCTTTTCTTCCTCAGTCGCGAACTTCTTTTGTGATGCGACACGTGACTATATAGCTATGGATAATTCGCGAGTTGCATATAGCCACGTGAATTGGTGTCAGAACTTAGTGCGCGTCTCGGCTTCTGCAACGCGACTTCCAGGCATTCTGTAAACAGGGCAGCACATGTTGGCGTTGATGACCTTATTCTCCTAATAAATGAAGATTTTCATGCCCGCAGTTAGCATTTCGTCATGGTGTTAGAAGACCAAGGGAGTAAACTTCATAACGCCATGCTGGGACGAAGAATCCCACATCCCCCGTCTACAAATTACGATGCCAGCATTCATCCTCCCACAAAGCGTCTGAAAACTAGTGATAGTGAACAGAGCTCCCTTCAACTATCCTCGGACGATGAATTATCTTCTATGACGCCAGTACGAAATCGGGACGAAATCCCTGACTCTGAGGCTGAAGCAGACTCTGAAGATGATCAACTGCCAGTACAACAACCAACTGAGCTAGAAAGTGCACTTCCACCGGTAAAAACGGACAAAGATGCCATTGCTGAATACGAAGCTATGCGAGCAGATACCCAAGGGGTTCCTGAGGACCTACACAATCGTCTTAAGCAAAGGCAGTGGACTCAAGGCAAGAGTTCCATCTACGTGGATGCATTTAACTTAGCTCTTGAGACAGTTTTGGAAGATGAAGGGCATCTATTTGACGAGAAGGAAATGGAGGTTTTTAGGTCATGGAGGGAGCTCGAATATGAGGCCCAGTATCTGTAAGTCAATACTTATGCAAATATCCCAAATGTTCTGCATTTAAGTACTAGAACCGTACTTTGAATGCTTTCGGATATTTCTTGTAATGTCCATCGGAGTTATTTACTCTTCAGTACAGAAGCTAACACTCTACAGGTATGTGCGTCTTTTCCTTAGGAAGACTTCTGCCTGGCATCGTATAAATCGTCTTGGTTATTACAGTGACATAGCAGATCTTCCAGCAGCAGCAAAAGTCCTGCAGGCGGCGCGCCAGCTTCCTAACTCCTCTGCAGCCACCCAAGAAAATCCTGCTGAGCTAGCGCCCCCTGAAGGCACTGTTCTTGAAGAAGACTTCGCATTTGCAGATTCATCAGAAGAGAGTATTACGACTCTCGAAGAGGCATCCTCTTTGTTGAACCTGGAAGAGCTCAAAATAATCTCCAAGGAAGCTAAAGTACACGGGAAGAACAAAGCAGAACTATTGCGAGCACTTCGACGTATGAGTCGGCGTCAGACCGGTCTAGGATGGGTCGGTCTAAAAAGATCAGATAGTGAACAATCCGTTGCAGCTATAGACTCGAGTGGCGAGAATGAATCAAGTGATTTCGCAGATGATGGACTAAACGAGAAAACACGGGACAAGCACTTTCTGCGAAAGATTCTAGCAAGTACAGGTTCCTGTATAAGACTCTCTCTGCCAACACTGAAACTATTTGAACGCGTTCATTTGGTCTTTTATAGGTCCACTGAGTGGACCGAAAAGTCGTTGACGACCATCATATTAGCGAGGATTTCTCGTCGAAACTTCCCACATTATATAGTGTCCCGTTCAGCAAATATCTTTCCTTCACGGCTTGACCTTCTGGAGTTTGAGGCTGCGCTGAGAACCCAATTCCGGGTCGATAACGCATTAGAGTTTAATGGCAATGCAAATAAACAAGGCCTGGAGGAAGTCATGGATATCTTTGAAGAGGTATATCCAAGATGGAAAGTACTTCTTGCCGAAGAGCAGAGAAAAGAAGAGAGGGTGTATGAGAGTGGTGAAGGCGCATATCTGCGAAGATTTTCGCCTGCGTGGGTATATACACGAATTATACACAAGGGAATGTATGTCCTCGGCCGACTGAAAATGCATGAGCGAGAACTCGAAATCACCACAGAACTGTTAAATCAGCATCTATTCCATGCAGCACGGAGAGGCGCTTGGTATCAGCGGAAGGCTCTTCTAGAAGAGCATTACATGCACGCTCTACAACCACCACCAGGAATCACAGACCTAGAAAAGCAAAAGAAGTACTGGAAACGGATTTCTCTGGAAACATGTGAGCAAGGATTGCAAGATAAAGATTGCCACGTTATTTATCATTATGACCTGCAAAAGCGAATCAAAAAGCTCGAGAGAAATCTCAAAATTCCTATGCGAGAACAGCATGACTTCGGTCACGTCCTTTTAACAAAGGCGATCGAAACTACGGTTAAGGGAATCCTCATTAAGAAGGAATACCCTCCCTCTAAAAGGCGCCCTAGCCAACCCGAAGAACGACCTCGAAGTACAAAGACAATTTGGGTCGATGAACTCGAAGGAGGTGGTGAGTGCAGTGTTGAAGAAATGTGTCTCTCTTGGTATAGAAGCCAGGGATGGAAGGGCTATCACGCAGAAGGTGGAATTATTCGCACACTATTTGCTTATCTTTTTGCAGACGTCCTATTTACTTATATACCTAATGTTTTTCAAACAGCATACCAGACATGCCCTTTGGACTTGCATACAGACGCATTCTTTCCTTCACGAGCATCAGAGATCAATCATCGACTGGTAGCTATTGAGAACGGAGAGGCTGAGAAGTTGATTCGCGAAGTCAATAACAGAGAACGGGAGAACAAAACCTGCATCATTGGATTAAACTGGGACTTTGATATTGAGGACCTTCTAGAGGTGGCGGGCTGCTTTGGCGGTACTGCACTGGCCATTATCTGTAAGGTGATGGCGCAGGAATATCGAGTGAGGGGAGGCGGGATCCCCGATCTATTCCTGTGGAGTCCGGAGAAAAAAGAGGTCATGTTCTCGGAGGTGAAGAGCGAGAATGACCGGCTGAGTGATACACAGCGCCTTTGGATTCATGTTTTGACGGGCGCTGGTATCAGAGTAGAATTGTGCAACGCTGTTGCGAGGGAAGTGAAGGTTGTTTCTGTCGAGTAGTAGATCAGATCCCTCCCGTCAGATCAGGTAGGGATTGTGATCCCTAGACCATGCAGGAGAAACGCTTAAGCAAAGGTTAAATCAGACCGTTTCCATCCTGCCTGTGATTTAAGCTTCCGTGACGCGCGCCATCCCATCTTGAGGTTCTCGACTTCGTGACACCGTTTCAGACGATACCAGCACCGCGGTCCTTATCATCGGCCTTTGAAGGTTCAGCCTCGCAAGCTCAAGCATGCCAAAGTCTGATATGTCAGCTATTAAGCACGCTGAGCCACAGTTGCTGTTTTGCACCGATGCCATGGCACCTATAATGAGAATCTAACGAGATATTGTGCTTCCAGTAAAGTTGATTATTTTCTACAGTATGCTCTGGTTAATCGAACGGTATTCTACGCAGGCCTTGGCTACCTCCACCCATCCGCTTCTTCATTTCCTGAGCAGCAGCAACGCTGCTAGGAACTTTGATTCCACAGCAGTCGCCCCAGCTGTTCATCTGATGGACATGCCTCATCCCATCCACCATGACCACGACTTCACCTCCTTCAGTTTCTTCGTCCTCACTTGGTACGCCGAATTCTTCCTCTGTACTCATCCCCTCCTCTGCTGGTACAAGAGAACCAAAGAGGAAATGCTGCATAACAGGGAGCTTTTTAAGTACCTCTGCAACAAACATGCGCCGCATGCCGTCTTCGACCTTAGTCCACGACTTTGCTGAAGATATATCGTCTAGCATGGGACTGTGCCATCTCAGTCCTTCTACGTTCTTGACGCTATTGACGAAGTTTACTTGTCCCAAATACAAGAAGTCTTTGCCGTATTCCTCGAGAATAAGACTCTGGTGAATTGAAAGAGGTCTTATAAATGGATGATGAAGTAATTGTGACGCCCCAAATAGGAATGGGAGAAACTGGTAATCGTCTAGTCCCCAAACTCCATGTGATCCTGCGGGCTCCAAATAATATGTAGACTGGATTAACCTCATAAGAGTCAAGTATCGTGTGAAGACCTTTAGAACCAGTGGACGGAAGTCAGATCGCTTGACAATGTCTAGTTGGTATAGGCATAATAGCCAGACGATGAAGTTCAATTCATGACCAGAACCGTAGTCTATCCGCGTCCGGTTGCCAAATGCCTGCAGAAAATATGTTGACACTTCTGATATGGCCTCATCTGAAGGCAAGCCTAGCTGCGTATGCCAGCTCGGGTGCTCTTGCGCTGCTAAATCCAGGAAGTCTCGGAAACCTTTGTTGCCAAAGCGCGAGTCGCCCTGATTCTCCGGTGGGCTTCTCTTTACTACATCTTCTACTTTATCTAGTATGTCGAGAATATTCGTGATGGCTGAGCTGTTGTCATCCTTCGCAACTTGCGAAACTGGGGTATCAACAACAGAATCTGCGAGGCCGAAGACGAAGGCCAGCAACAACCTATATGTCTGTGATTTGAGGAAGAGATCGTGATCGTGCGGTGATAGAATGCGTCGACTTGGGGTCTTGAAGCTCAGTGTGGAGGGGTTGGGGGGCGAGGGTAGATCTGGAGTCTCAGGTACGGGCAGGGGATTCGAAGACGGCGGCGCTCGACGTCTTGGTTGTAATTTGGGGAGTCGATTCCGCAAGTCAGGAATGCCAGTGGCAGACTCGACTTTTTGAGGTTGGGGGTTCTCTGTGCTGGTCGGCATATTGAATGTTGAATGTATCGGTATTTGGTTGTGATGTTGACCCAAAGAGGTGCTTTGAAAGCGATCTGAGTGGGGGGATGCGTAGATGCTGCACTTGCTCCCAAAGAGCGCTAAGTGCGGGGCTATCCGCATTTAGTGTGACGGTAAAAAAGTGAAGCTGATGTTGGTTCAGAATGTGCCGTACGATTTTGGCCGCGTACGATCCAACATACGATGCAAAGCTCCTCGCACACTACATAAACACAATGATTGCCTCAACTGAGCCCACAGCTCTCCTCTCTCATCTGCACCGAGCAGACGGCTCTGCGACCTTCTCCCAGAATGGCTACACTGTTATTGGGGCCGTCAACGGCCCTATCGAGGTCCAACGGCGCGACGAGCTTCCAGAGGAGGCAGCGATAGATGTAGTAGTCCGACCTGCGGCCGGTGTGGGAGGTAGAACATCAAAATAATGACTATTCGAAGGCCATTCGGACTAACCTGTGTGCTAGGTACCCGGGAGCGACATCTCGAATCTATTCTCCAATCTACCCTCCGCCAAATCATTTTAATCCATAACTTCCCCCGCACACTCATTCAAGTCACGCTCCAGATCACTGAGACACCTGAGAACGAGACAACTGGCGCAAAGGTTGTCCAAGCTAGCTCAGTAACTAAACCCGACTCTATGGTGGGAACAACCATGGCTGACTATGTTCTTTAGAATCTTGCTATCCTCCCTGCTTTACTACAGACTTCGATTCTAACACTGCTCTCTGCTTCGATGCCGCTTTCCACCGCTGTGCTATCTGTCTTGCTAGCTGTTATCTCAGATGGTACTTCCAAAAGCATCGTTCCCAACCCAACCCTTCTCGAGTTCCAAAACGCCGAATCTGTCCACGTGCTTGGATTTACCTCTGTGGGGGAGCTCCTGATCGCTGAAAGTGAAGGCAGCTTCAGTATAAACGAGTGGGATGACATCTTTCTTCGAGCTCAACAGCTATGCTGCAAACACGAGGAAAGCGACGACGACGAGATGGAAGATGCCAGCGAGCATGAAGGGGAGATGATGGCATTCGTGAAGTCAACGTTGCGGGGAAAGGTGGGCAGTGATCTGTCCTGGAAGGATTGATTGCCCTCGGGAACCGTCTTCAACGCGGTCGTACACCGCCATCAGCTCGTGGCTAGCGATTGTGCCCCCATGGTGCAGTTCTGTGACAACGCTCGTCAACCGCGTCGAGGACCCTCAAATCTTGCAAAGGCATAGATGCCAAGCTGAGACACCACAGGCGGCTAGACGTGCCATTCTCAAGACTGACTAGGACCGGACCGCCCCCAGCTGATGGCCGATACTTTCACCCAGCGAGACCTGATGTAATAATTATAGCTTCACCTGGCTGGCAGGCTGAGTGAGAGGGCAAGGCCAGCCTTTGCCGTTTTGGATGGGGCATTGTGGGCATACCCCTGAGCGAGGCGATGTTTCACCCGCTCTCAGTCCCCAATGACAATCACAAAACAACTTCCGGTTTCCAGCGACTGTGAAGTGTGAAGTGATGATTGACACAAGACCAAAATTCAGGATGTGATGCCCAGTACCTGGGACACGTGGGGGGCACAATTCCCAGACTCCCAAACTCCCAAAATCCAGGAAAGTTCTGCAGGCGCTGGCAGTTATCAGATGGAGTGTATAGTCTGCGTGTGCCCATGCAGTATTGACACGACCGGCCGTATGATCGGCCGGCTAGACTACCCCAAAGCTGAAAAATGATCCAGACGTAGCGGGCATGCTTTCGTAGGCTTACCGCTGGTCGTTAGGCTCGAAACATAATGCCAATGCTTAATGTTGCTTGACTCTTGAGTCGCCACGTACGAGTATTGCAACCCTTGGAACGCTAGCCTGTCACGATGTAGGCTCTTGAGACGGTGGGTCATCAAACTGCTGCTTGCTCGCCTGCGCTTGTTCCTATCTGTATCTGTGCTGCTGTTCTGGAATTCTGGAAAAGGAGGCTCGAGGTATAATAAAGACAAGGGCAAACCTGCACGGCGAGCCTCTTTGCTCTGTAGTCTTCCTCACCAGACCCAACCCTTCCACTCTCCAACATCAAGCAGAGCTCCGGCAGCTCTTGCGATCCCGCCTTCTCTTCTCTCTTCCATTCTTCTCATTTCCGCCTGTGTTTCCGGGTTGTTCACATGTCCGGTTTTCCTGCTTAGATCTACTTTTGCTCGTTGCTGCATTTGCCGGAGTCGATACATGATAGAATAGACGGCGCTCATTCCCAAGATACCCACCACCTTCATTCGTCCAGAAAAGCCACATCACATCAACTGTCCAGCTTTCACCTCTGACTCGCTTAATCGAGAAGACTCTTCTAAGTGTAAGTAAGTTGCGGTAGTTCGTTGGCGACGTCGAGAATGCAGGTGCACTTGTGTTGTGCCTCCTGCAGCCGCCTGCATCACGCATCACGCATCACGCAGCACACAACATCATCATCATCATTATCACCACCATCACCATCACCCCGCGCCCACAACATGACCGTGATCACATCGGACGGGCGGGGGCGCGAAGATGATTGATGTTGCGATGCGAGGCCATCCATCCATCCATTACAACTTGATATTGCTGGTGATATAGGTTGCTAACAGGATATTCATAGAATAATTCGGGGTCCCATTCCTACCTAATACTCGATCCGCTTCCGCACAACGTTTTGTTTTGTTACACGACTCTCGCTCCTCACAGCAAGAAAGGCTCTCCGACGTCTCACCTCCCGCCAAACAATTGTCTCAATCACGACCCACCTCCATTTGCCTTTTTCCGTCTTTGCTTAGAGCTCTTTGCGAGTCCCTTCCGTCGGCCGAACTTTAACGCCGGACCGCGGCCCTCTCAACAACTACTTACATAAACCCTGAAAATGTCCGCTGACTTGCGCTCCCCGACGTCGATACACCCGGCCCTTACTAAGCCTGACAACCTCCCGCTGGCCATAATCGACGAGAACTCGACAGCTTCTTCTAATGGCCTGAGCACTGCTCCCAAGATTGGAGACTCCATTCTCCGCGAGCACGCCTCGCACCTGGGATCCTTGAACACTTCCGCCAACTTCCGCGATAATGACCCCTCGGAGCCCTTTTCCGCAGCTACAACAGTAGGGGAACACTTTCCAAACGAGTCCGCATCACTTCCAGGGACACCGGCCTTCCCCTTGAAGCCAATACCTGGATTCAAAGGTCATCGCAAGAACGCCTTGTCGGTCGAGGCAATCCCTAGACAAACTATTATGAAAGCGCTGGCCTCGTCAAACCGAAACCACAGCCCACAGCATCTCTCACTTGCGACTTCGCTCTCGGAAATGATTGCCGCACAGAAGAACAAAGACAACAGGCCTGGGACGGCTTCGTCCCAGAAGCTTTCAGCAGCCTTGTCCGACCTCGCCGGTCGAAATGCCACCCCTTCGACGGCCCGATTCCCTGCCCTACAATCTCCATGTTTTTATCACGAACGTTTCGACGACGCAGTCAACATAGATAAAGTGCTGGAAGAGATCAAGGACGATGAATGGATGTCACACTCTCGCCTCATGCAGACTGCTACAGGTGTGCGAGAGGTTTCCAAACAGTTGCAGCGCCGACCAATCAAAAGAGCCGTGCGCAACGTCATGATTGTAACCAAGGCCAGAGATAATCAATTGGTGAACCTCACCAAGGATCTTGCTCAGTGGCTGATGGCCACACCCCGCTATGGTTCGGACCTTGGTGTTAATGTTTACGTTGATGCCAAGCTTCGCAATTCCAAGCGCTTCGGTGCAGCCGCGATGTTGGAGGCTCAACCCCGTTTCCAACACCTTTTAAAGTACTGGTCACCTGATCTCTGCTGGAGCCAACCTGAGAAGTTCGACTTGGTGTTGACGCTAGGAGGGGATGGAACCGTCTTGTTCACGTCATGGCTATTCCAGCGTATCGTACCACCGATCTTGTCCTTCAGTCTTGGAAGCTTGGGCTTCTTGACCAACTTCGAGTATGATAGGTTCAAGGAACACCTTAACAAGGTCATGGGCGACGATGGAATGCGTGTCAACTTGCGCATGAGATTCACCTGCACTGTCTACAGAGATGGTAAAGGTGAAGAAATGGAAGAAGGTGAACAATTTGAGGTACTCAACGAGCTTGTCATCGACCGTGGACCATCCCCATATGTCTCCAACCTTGAGCTCTATGGCGACAACGAGCTCTTGACTGTCGTGCAAGCCGATGGCTGCATCTTCTCCACCCCCACAGGATCCACCGCATATTCTCTTTCTGCTGGTGGCTCTCTAGTCCACCCAGATATTCCTGCTATTCTCCTTACACCTATCTGTCCGCACACCTTATCTTTCCGGCCCATGATTCTCTCAGACAGTCTGCTCCTCCGTGTCTCGATTCCACGCCACTCTCGTGCTACTGCTTATTGTTCATTCGATGGCAAAGGTCGTGTAGAGCTCAAGCAAGGAGATCATGTCACCATTGCTGCTTCTCAGTACCCCTTCCCAACTGTTACTCGTTCCGGCGCAGACTGGTTCGACAGTGTATCAAGAACTCTTAAGTGGAACTCTAGAGGTGCACAACAGAAGGGCTGGGATGGTGAGGCAGAGAACAAGGAGGCAGAGGTTGAGTGGGATATCGACACTGATTCCGCATTCTACGGCAGTGAAGAAAGCAGCATCAGTGCCAGTCCTCTCAGACGACAGATGAGTATGCTAGGAATGTAGATCCAGTTCCATCTCGACTTATGAACCCTCGAGTTTGGATTTTGGGGATGAAAGGAGTTCTGTTTCGTTTATATAGGTGCTTGGGAATGCACAAAGATACATTACAGTAATACCGGTCTTTCGTTAGCCGGGTCTCATAGACTAGAGATAACGAAGCCTTGCAGATGCTGGCCATTGGCTGGTACCAACCCCAATATTCATTCTCAATTCACAGTGACAATTTGTGAAGGCTTAAGGCTCGTTTCTGAGAATACGGAAAGTCCTCGCATATCGTACTCGATGATCGACTTCGGACTTTTGAGTGATCGTAACTGACTGACCGAGAAACAGAAACGAATGCGGATGAACAAGCCGGAAACGTCTGATGTTTCGAATGAACGCTTGATGCAGAAAAGACCCTGTAGACCCGTCCTCGGATTCCGGCAACATCGGCTCCATATTTCTCTGATTGTGGATTGTCGTGGCCCATAATTCTGCGTCGCTATTGCCATGCCTCTCCTTGAAGTCTCCGGCTGGGCATAGAAAGTGTCTTGGATGTGCGGCCACGGCGGGTATTGATACACCAGACGGAAGTACCTCCTTGGGGATTATCTTTCGGGTCCCGCGGGTGAGCAAAGACTGTCACACCCACAACGGCCCGCCTTCAACACCAATGTATAGTTGGTCGCGGTTCAAGTACTTTGGCAAGTATGTATATATTGTTGATGAGTATGTCTCAGACGGTGAGTTTAGTACAATCAATGCATGCCAAAAGAGGCCATGATGAGACTTCAATAGACCTAAGGCTTTTCGGTGCGGGATTTTATGATTTGGCAATTGCTATTGTTAATTGGTAGGTTGGGATACAAAGGATAGAGATGTTTATAGAAGAGGCATCACTGCAATTGAGGTTAGTGCTAGTAAGAAACGAACTGTTAGGTTGTCTCGTAGAATGGGAATATTCCTGATCCTCTCATAATATAGATAGGCTTCATAATCGTCGGTTCGCTTAGGTTCCCTCCTTCGTCACTGCGTTCCGAACCGACGATTACTTCAATGAATAAAAAGAGGCTAGCAATAATACCAAACAATACATTAGGCTTATGCATTTTGATCCTCTACGCTGGGTTACTACCCTCGCCGAACCTGTCCCTCCACTCGTTAATCCTACTAAGAAGATACAGGAGGTCCTCGACCGTGCGGCGACATACCTAGAGAACATGACCCAATGGTATCGCCAAGCGGTGCTGTATCCTGTCATACTCCTCTCGGTAGATATTAAGGTAGCCAATACCAAGTCTCAAAAGATAACTGAGATCGGGTTCGCGATTAGCAAACTAGGTAGCCTACACCAAGCTCCCCCCTCTATCAAGATCGACCAAGCTACGCAGTTCGATATATCGGAGCATCATGCTCTTCCTACCTTTTATAGCCGACGTCGCTTTTAGTACGGTCAGATAATTAGCAGAGCAGTGCCGGCAGCCGCTTGCAGCAAGAGATCCGGGAAGCACGACTCCGAGGGGATATTATACTAGTAGGCCACTCAATTAAACACGACGTGAGCTAGCTCGAGGGCATCTGTCCAGAGTTGGGCACCCTCCCACAGCTAGACCTCGCCCTGGTATGGCAGGCTGCCACCTGTAATATCAATCGAACGAAGCTATGCAAGATAGCTGCCGCTGTTGGGTTCGAGGTGGACGACTGCTACTAGCATAATGCTGGGAATGATGTATTTGGCACTTTGTATACTATCCTTGGGTTGATGCGGGGGGTGGGGGGGGGAGGGGAGAATACCACTATATTAGGAGAGCAGGAGAGGGAGATTGGGGGTTTGTATTAGGCCGTGGCGAAATGTGTTACGCTGGTTGTGTGCTATAATGCTCAAAGCTTGTTGGTAGTTATTGTGGGTACCTAGGTATAATGTAAGGGTTGCTTAGTTCTTTATACTCCTAAAACGTGAACTCCAACCATGTAGAACGACACCAGCTATACACAAAAACTCCAACTATACAGAATACTCCAGCTATATAGAAAGATGCCAAATACAGAGAAAGATGCCAAACAAAGAGAAAGACTCCGACTATCTAGAAATATCACTTTCACTCACCGCCGAAGCCTTCTGATCCAATGTATACTCCAGCTGAAGAGAGCGCCAACGTAAACCACTGCCCGATCCCCTCTGTATATCCCGACATATGTTGTTTACCTTCTCCCGCTGTATACCTGGATCGCATGTATGGAACGGCGGACGTAGTTCCACCTTATTGAACTTCGTTGCAGTAGCCGATCCTGCCGATAGGAGAGGCTGGAGGTCCTTGTCGAATAAAGCAAGCCTCAAATTGAACTTCCCGCTCTTACTAAGCTGTCCAGTTACAATATAGCTCCCACCTGCACCAGGGACTGGCGTCTTTACTTCACCCACAATAATCTTCATCCCCGGAACAGGATTTTCTATAACCTTAAACGTCTGTATTATACCGCTCTGCTGTCGTGTAGGTGGTCTGGCCCTCTTCCGCTTGCGAGGAGGCTACGTTCGTCTCTGACTGCCTACCCAATGAGCGGTAACTTGTTCTAAGGTTCTTCGACCCTGTCCGTCGTTACATCTCTGCACTTAGCTACCAGGACCTCTGCATCTTTTGGCAGGTGAAGCAGACACGATTCCATATACTGCAATTAGCAGTTGCTCCTGAGCCATCCATGTATGTTTCTTTAGGATCTTCACAGAAAGGTCCAAGCAAGCGAATAAGACTGGAGCAATGAACGTTCCTGAAATCTTGGTCTTATAAGTATATCGCTGGAGACGAGAAGGGAAGGAAGGGAATAGGGTGACATAGCCATAACCTACCCGTTGAATATACTGTGCGATTTCAATATTTTGGCAGCTTCCAAGGAGAGGGGGTGGTTTTCATTCTTGAATCCAAACACGGATTGGGTAGAACCCAAGGTTTATGTAAATACCCAGCTATATATACCAGACTTTTATATCATGCTATGGGAGAAATAAAATTAGTAGCGTTATCTTTAAGTTAATAACATACGATCCCCAGACGGAGGTAGAAGATGCCTTCTTTCTACTCGCCTTTAAAGTATTTGTTTTGTTGCGCGTCAATGCCTTTCCACGGTAGCTATAATGGAGGAAAGAAGCATCAATTCATTCTATGGGAGTATTCCTGCCTCTGTTATTATTATACTGCCAAGTTCCCTTATAAATGTATACTTGTGCGTACAAAAGAGGAAGAAAAAAACAGGAATCAAGAATTAGGACATGAATAACCTATCTTACAGTAAATATAAGCTAAGTAAAAATGAAACAGGTGGGCTCAAACAGATAGATGAGGTGAGGACCAGCTAGGTGTATAGCACGGAAGTTCTTCTCTCTATGTCTTGAAGTACATGTACTACAAATAAAGTACCAATAAACAAAACAGTTCACACAGCTAGGTACCTAGCTATATCCGCCCCTAAATCACAACCAAGATATCCATGTGATCGATCTATCAGCATTCAAGCAGACTACTGCAAAAGAATGAGGATATCAAGGGATTGTATTTACCAGTTAGCATACCAAGTAATAGATAACTGCACAGACAACCTCCTTATACTCCAGTGGCTCTACGGGGACAAAAAAACAGGCCGATTTTGGTACACATGGCCAATGCGTACCACGCCAAAGTTCATACCATTGAATATCTTGTTATTTACCCTTCTGTTTACTTATTTACCTTTCTATATGCTAACATATATATATATTCTAGATCTTTTCACGATCAAAGTCTGCCAGGACTTTTTTAAATAAGTTAAAAGTAGTATACGTAGTCTCTGTTCGACGAGTATGAAATTTGGTGTGGTACGCATAGGCCATGTGTACCAAAATCGGCCTGTTTTTTTGTCCCCGTAGAGAGTAGGTTAGCCATTCTGTGTTTTGTTCTCTCCGTATCAAGTCCCAGCAGTGCAGGAAATGAGTTCTCTCCAGTACTTAATGAATGCTTCTCCCCGTCCGCCACTTTATGTAGGCCGTAGTAAAGAGGTAATGTATTAAACATTCAACTAGCTTATGCGCTTATAAACTTATGTGCTTATGGACTTGTGTGCTTGCTTTATAGAGTCACTTTCTAACCGGACAGGAATGATAATCACCCGCCCACAGCGATCTTTGAGTGGGCTGCTAGTATAGACATCTTAAGATAGAACTTATGCCTAGCCACGATTACTTTATATCTGCTATACCCCAACTTGTACATGGTTAGCCGGGCTTGCTGTGAGAATAGGCTCTACAGCAAGTACTACTGCGAAACTTAACTATTCACATTACACAAGATACTTATTTCAGCTGAAAGCTTTAAAATTACGTTCAAGTTATTTCCCATTCGTAACAGGCAAGGATATCTAAAGTCCCTGACTTCATCATGGCTATTTGATCATCTCAGTGATGCAGCAAACGCCTCATCGCCCCCCAAACCCATGCACCGCTCCCGAAACACCAGAGAAATGCATAACATACGCCTTCCCTTGCATGCATGCAGTGAATAATCCAACAGAAAAACTTGGTCGGAAGGTAATAATTTACCTCGACAGACATATGCAGAAATTTTCCATATCCCCGTTTTATGCAAGCTCCAGTTCTGGCTTCGTCCATAAAAACCACTCATCTGAGCACCGTCTGTGATTGAAGCCTCCCTTTTTGCCCAATTGTGACAGCTCCATCACATTATCTTACAATCCTTGTCCTTGTCCTTTTCGTTTGCGCCCTTTTTGATTTTCGCAGCGTTTCTAGGTGGTGCAACTTCCATCGGTTGTCCTCCACTAGCAGCAGCTCTGATAGCAGACAATCTTTGTTTTGCACGTTGGTCCCCAGACTCTGCAGCTTTGACATACCATACATTGGCCTCAAGAATGTCACGGCGACAGCCAATACCCATTTCTTTGAAGTAACCAACCGCATACTCAGCCTTTGTCAAACCTATTTCATGTTATTAAGTTATTCATTGGCACAGGACACATATAAGACTTACCACACTCGGCTGCTTGCCGTGCCCACTCATATGCCTCATTCTCATCCTTTGGCAAAACAGGCTCTGCACCAATCATGTACCATGCACACAAAGCCATCATGGCTGCAGGATGGCCTTTCTGTGCTGCACCAGTATAGAAATGAACACTAAGAGCTGCATCTGGTGGGCAAGAGAGCTTGCCATGCTCATAGGCATCACCGAGGCGATAACTTGCTTCCGCATGTCCAAGATCTGCTGCCATTGTGAAGAGCTGTGCTGCATAGCTCTCATCTTTAAAAATGTCAGCACCATACCCAGTCTCATAAAGCAGACCGAGATGATAGGGTGCTGCATTGTACTGCTCATCAGCTGATTCTGTAGCTCGCTTCAACCACTTCAACCCTTCTCTGTATTGCTTTTCACCAAGGTCTCCAGATAGGCACGCACGCCCGAGTCTTGTCATTGCTCCCGGGTGGTTCTTGGAGGCAGATTGTCGATAGAACTGTACTGCTTTTGCTGGATCCTTTCGGGAACCCCATCCAAACTCGTAGCAAAGTGCTGCACGGTATCCAGACTCTGCATGGCCATGTTTGCTAGCAGAGATAAATAATGGAAATGCAGTGTTGTAGTCCTCCTTGCCCTTATTGAACAAGCCAGATGCATATCCATCGGCTAAATAGTACTGAGCGAAAGGATAGCTTCGGTCAGAAAGCTTTTGGAGAATATGTCGAGCTTCGCGGATGAGTTCCTGGGGAGTGGATGGTGCACTCTCGATGTATGGACCAGTTGAGTCGCGCGCACCTCGAGAGCTTTTCTTTTGAGAAGAGACACTTCCTTCATTAGCAAGCCCGGCATCCTGGGCGAGCTGAATAAGGTGGATAGCGAAACTATACTGCGTTTCCATGCTGCTTGTCTTCTTGATGTTTTGTCGATACATGTCTAAGGTCTTTTGTGCACTTAGGAGAGATGCATTAGAGCCAACGTTGGCTCTCAACTGCGAGTTGTCCCATGTCATGGCTGCTGGTGGAGGCTGGGGATAAGGCACGTTCAAAAGATCTACATAAGAAAGAGGTCTATCATTTGAACGACCAGAAGCTGCTGAAGGTGCTCGAGCGCCCCAGCTAGGCGACTGAGGAATATGTCCTGGACGACCTGGTGAGCGACCTCTTGGGCCAAAGTCGGAATACGTAGAATTTGGTCTTGGTAGAGGAGTTCCCCTCGCGAATTGTGAATTTGGGGTAAGGTAGCGGTCGATAGATGGGCCTACCTCTGCTGGATCGCTTGGCCCATACGTTTGAGGACCTGATGCTCGACGTTGCGTTCTTTCATCAAAAATCTGCGACTGGTGGTGGTATTGTAGTTGAGGCACCTGTTCGTTTACAAATGCATCCTCACTCTCATCTACATCCTGTAAGTTATCAAGCCCCGTTTTGCTATTCGAATACTCGCTCGATGCCACTCTTGAATGAGACTGCTGATCCGGCGACTTCACAGCACCTTCTCTGCCATTATTGTCTGACGGATGTCTTGGTCGATATGCAATACTTTGCTTCGACAAAGCTCCTGGCTCTCGATTTTCATATTGCTCCCCTGAGACATGCAGCTCACTGGAGTACTCACTGCCTTCAACAATACTAGCACTCTGACCCTGAGGAGGCCACCCCTCTCGCGGCATATCCACCCTGACCGGCGACTTTGGTGTTCCATGTACACGGCCAGATGAAGGAATAGGGATATCAGACAAAGGCTTCCGACCGCTACCCTCCGCCGGACCTCCTTCTGCAGAGCCATACCTCGAAGGCGACCTGGTGCCAGATTCAGGCCGCGGAGAATCATTCTCGTGGGAGGCAAGGCCAACCGTAGCCATGATAGAGCAGTGTGAGGGGTCCTACAACGTGTATATCAACCAGCCCAAAAACCCAACGCAACCCACAACCAGCTCTGGTCTCCAACACACAGAAACTTCAGCGCTTTCCTGCTCGGCCACGTCTATATGCTCGGATTAGGCTGTGTAGAGGGTTTCCCTAGGTGCTGAAAATATCGAAGAGGCTCGGGGCGGTGTCCGCGGGGTACGACAGAACCAACAATTCCGTGCCGACGTTTATTCCAGCGCTGGAAAACGGAGGTATAAGGTCGCAAAAACTCGAGTTTCTCTTTGGCACAATGGACGGCCGTTTAACCTGTTCCGGTCAGTATAAGTCAAGGCAAAATATGTCAATAATAGCCTTGCATGGAGACTGAGTGGGCCGTTCGTGTCTACCAGAACGTACCGAAGTTTTCCGCCAATTAAGGGTCTACGAAGTATCACACCAAACACCGCGACTACTAAGTGTTCCTGGCGGGGCAATAAGTAGGAACCACAGTCAGCCGGGCAAGTGACCTGCTAATGCTGGAACTCTGTGGTGCTGGTGGTGAGATATGGGTGAGTTCTTGAGCTGGACGTGGTTCCATACAGCGACTCTCGAGTTGACCCTTTCACAGTGTTAGCGATGAGTAACAACCCTTGCACACCACCGAGCCGCCATATGATGATGTACCTGCGGCAGTAGGGATGTGAA
Source organism: Pseudofabraea citricarpa (assembly GCA_029641185.1). Taxonomy (NCBI): domain Eukaryota; kingdom Fungi; phylum Ascomycota; class Leotiomycetes; order Helotiales; family Dermateaceae; genus Pseudofabraea; species Pseudofabraea citricarpa. Next base: position 529,996 of record JAPWGK010000004.1, read on the forward strand.
GCGAAAGATGACGCGAATACGGGGGATTCTTTGAATAGAGTCTAAATAGGGGCGTTCTGCTGATGTATTCTCCGTTGCGACAGGATGTCGGCGGACGAACTGCTACGGGCGGACTATTGGATTTTGTTTCCTGTGGCCTCTGTTGCCTTTGCCAGGAATGCCAGATGTCGGAAACAACGGAGGCATGCAAGAATGCTCAAGAACACCCATGCACGATCGTGATCCGATGCTGCAAGCTCTGCAGGAGGGGGTCGCACGCCGGATGGCCACAGCTCCTCTACTGCTGTACTCCACGCAGTCCACGCAGTGCCCGAATCGGATGTCAATCCCTGTCTGGGGACCGAAAGAAGCTCAGTGAAACGGACGGAGAATAGGATGAGGATTCTGACGTCCAGGTTGGATCGAGAGAGGAGAGAGGAGACAGGAGAGAGGGAGGAGTATTGCTTGCGAGTCAATCATCCAGGCCCAGGACCCAGGACTGGCGAAGGGAGAGCCTTTGGGGCGTTGACCCTTGGGGAGCTAGAAAAAGGGGAGAGCTGGTGGTGGTTGGATGATGGATGTACTGCCCTCCTTGGGCGGTGGCAGGCGCAATGCGATGGCAGCACGTTGCGGGTTGAGAGGTGTAAGAGGTAAGAAAGAGGATCTGCTAGTGCAGGGGCATTGCCCATGTAATAATACAGAGTCAGTAGTGAATGACATGATCTTCTCAAGTCCTCCGTCATGATTCACTTCTATGACATTATTGCATGTCAGAGGGCTCTTCTTCGTTGAAGCTCTCTGTGCTCTCACTGCTCTGTACCTCTCTATCGGATCGAACGCCCGCTGCCGTAAATATAGAACGAGGCTGAGCCATTATTTACTTTTTCTCTCAACACGAGATGCAGAACGAGACGGCAATGGCGCCGGTTTGGGCGATCCCGATGTTTCTTAATAATCATGTCGTACTTTTTAGTGGTATTATTCTGGGGATGTGCTGTAGCATTATGTACGAAAGTACACACATACACACTCTCTCCCTCCTCTTCCCTCTATCTCTATCTCTCTTGTCTACCTACATCCATAACAATAAGCGACTGACTAACTCAAGGTTTCGGCACGGTGGGCTTTGGCTTCACCGTGTACAACACACCTTGTAAGCCAAGATCCGATAAAAAGAATCCATCTGGTTTTTCTCCGTAAAATGTCGATTTTGTTAAAAGGTTAACCGCATTATTAATGTTTAAGGAGGGAGAAGTGGGTCGCAGCAAGATAAAGCTTACTAGCCACAAGTATTTGGCTATTTCCATTTGCTTCCCCAGATAATAAGCTTAATCTTAATATTGTGTTCGGCCTCAGAGGATTCTACTTTTTTCCTCTCGCCCACCAGTCCGTGCTAGTTCATTTGTCCTAAGCCGAATGAGTTGTCCGGTGGGGCCGGCAAAGAGACAACAAAGACGGCCAAAGGTCAGAGAGCCTCCAAGTCACAGTAATAATGCAATGCAACGCTTCTCCACGCTACAGAAGTGTACAACGCAGACAGTGAGTGAGTGAGTGAGTGAGTGAGTGAGTGGGATGGAGTTTGGGCAGGAGTGCGGCATGGTATTGAGACAAGCCGTCATGTTCGTATTTGTTTCTGTAGATCTCTTGGGTGTGTGGTGTTCTCGTGATTTGTACAGTACGAGGCGAGTCGATCGCCTCGTCAACGAACAAACAGACGGAAGCTGATCTGTTTTTAGCCTTTGCGGGCTTTTGGTGGCAAAGACTAAGAAGCACAAGCGAGCAAAACATCTCCACTGGCTCTGGCTCTGGCTCTGGCTCTGGTTCCAGGGGTCGTTTGTCGTTTGTCCCGTCGCCCGTCGCCTTCAGTGCACAATGACTGGAGGGGCGCATCGAGATGCTTGATACATTCCCCGACCACCACCACCACCACAACCACAAACCACAAAATCCCCATCCCTATCGTTACTGTTCTGCATCACAGATTCATCATTCGTTTATCATCCATTTCTCCCTTCCGCTGTCCACTGCCCACGGGCGCAACACTCGCTCTCGTATTCTTGCATCCGTATCCACCCACAGTCGCTTCCCCATAGTCCGGCCAATCCAACAGCCCTTTTCTCTCAGCAACCCCTTCCGAGAAACATAATTCTGCCTCTGACCTGAGAGGTCCTGGATAGAGCCTTATATATTGTTACCTACCGGGGATCGAGAGGAAGTCGCAATCGACTTTCCGCAATCCAACCCTTGACCCCGAAGTTGCATCAAGCGTTTCGCTGCCTTGATTGAGGTCGTGGTCGTCCAAGGAACAGCATTCGCACCAGGCTTATTGGCAGGGATACAATATACTATCACCCAAACAAACAACCCTTACTTCTTCACCACGTCCTGCGACCATTCTGTATGTACCATCTCAATGCTCCCTATCATCTCATGACATTCTCGTTCCTTTCGACTGCCTTCGAAGTCTCTGGCACCATAAGAAATCCCAGACCAACACCCTAGACGTCACTCATTGCCAGACCAAAAGCAAAATGAAGTAAACTCGCAAAGAAGAGGGGTATCTCAGGACTTTGCTGACACCCATTACTCTAGAGAAATGTCGATGCCACAACGGCCCGAGGCCAGCGAGTCTCCAGTCCGCGAACAATACCGCAGCTCGCCGTCCCGACGCCCTAGACAGCAGGATGAGGAAACTGGTTATTATGCTGTATCCGGCGCGCCTCCTATGTCTCCCTCAAAGCATCGCCGGCATCAGTCCAGGTCATCATTCGCAGATACTATAACCCCAACCCCTACTACCGAACTCGCACCACTTTCACCTACCGGCCGCTCGCAAACACCGTTGGATAATCAGGTCTCGAGAAAGAGGAGTCTTATTCGTCCGGAAAGGAGTAGGATAGATCAAAACCACCCCAACTACCACTACCGCCAACATGCGGCGAACATGAATGTGTTGCCGTCTTCCACAGGGAATGATCCAATACTAGAAGATTTGGAAGTAGATGCAGCCACCACCGAAACTTCGGGTCTCCGTACCTCAAATGATGCACCATCTGATACAACACCCCCACGGAGGAAAAGGACGCGCAGAGGGAATGGTGCTGGCCCCGCAGATGCTGTATCATCCGAGAAGGCAGGTCTTGCGCCTCGACAGCGCCAAAAGCTTACTCGGGAGAGGACCAGAAAAATGAAGATGACAAAGGAAGAAAAAGAACGACAAAAGCAACTGGACTATATCAAGCCCCCTAGTTTATGGAACGTCTACTGTGCTACGGTCACATTTTGGTGTCCTGATTTTGTCCTACGATGTTTTGGCATGCCAGCACGAGCTCAACAGCGAGCTTGGCGGGAGAAGATGGGTCTAATCAGCATCATCCTCATGATCATGGGCTTCGTAGGGTTTCTAACCTTCGGATTCACGGCAGTCGTTTGTAAAAACGGAGGAGGAACACGAATGCGAATTAATAAAGTTGACCCAGGAAACATGATCTTCCATGGCAAAGCATACAACTTACTAGAATCACACCATCCAGCTGCAAGAGGCATTCCGAATCAAGCGAACGTATTGTGGGATCTCCCCGAGAAACATGCTGGTCAAGATGGCAGTTTCTTGTTTCAGAACGTCAATGGTAAATGCAAAGGTCTCATAACACTGAGCGAAAATTCAGATGTTCCCACCAATGATGACGGCGACCTTGCGTGGTATTTCCCATGCACTACGTTCAACCAGGATGGATCCACCGCTCCCAATACTACCATCCCATATTATCTAGGCTATTCTTGCCATACGACAGCTCTCGGACGAGATACATTTTACAAGGACTTGCGAACCTCTGGCGACGTCTTTTTCACCTGGGATGATGTCAAAAATGTCTCCAGAAATTTGATGGTCTATTCTGGCAATGTTCTCGATTTGGATCTATTAAATTGGTTTAACTCGTCCCAAGTCCAAATTCCGCAACTATGGACTGAGATTGCTGACAGAACTCATTCTGAAAATGCTGCAGTCCATGGCAAGGACGTTACACACGCATTTCAATCGTCCGAGTCCAAGCATATGGCTCAGTGCTTTGAGCAGATTATCAAGGTTGGAGTTGTGGATACTGCAAGTGTCGGTTGCATAGCATCCAAAGTGGTACTTTATGTATCGTTGGTCTTTATCCTTTCCATTGTGATTGCCAAGTTCCTGCTTGCTATCGTATTCCAGTGGTTCTTGAGCCGCAAATATGCTGCTGCCAAGACCTCGCAGTCTACCAATTCTAAGAAACGCAATCGTCAGATCGAAGACTGGTCAGACGACATCTATCGTGCACCTCCAAGGATTGCAGGCGATCCTAGCAGTACTGTTGCTGGGTCAGACAGAATGAGCAAGAGAGGTAGCACTTTTTTGCCCCACACCTCACGCTTTAGCAGTCCATATGTTGGTGATCGGTCTTCACGATTGGGTCGTCCTCAGCCTACAACCATGGCCAGTCAGAGCTCGACTGCACAGCTTGTGCCTCCGAACCCTACTTTCCGACAAGATTCTATCCGCAACAGTATAATCCAATCCGACTCGCAACAGTATGGTACTGTCAGTGACTTTGAAGGTCCTGGCCCTGCTGGTTTTATCCACGAAGCTGTGGTCCCTCAACCACCCGCCGATTGGCAGCCTTATGGCTACCCACTGGCTCATGCTATCTGTCTTGTTACCGCTTACTCCGAGGGCGAGCTTGGTATTCGTTCAACCCTCGATTCCATTGCCATGACCGACTATCCCAACAGCCACAAGACCATACTTGCTATCTGTGATGGTATGATTAAAGGACAAGGCGAGACAATGTCAACTCCAGATATCATTCTGAGCATGATGAAGGATCATGCTGTTCTCCCTGACGAAGTCCCTGCCTTTTCTTACGTTGCCGTCTCTAGTGGATCCAAGAGACACAATATGGCAAAGGTCTATTCAGGCTTCTATGATTATGGTCATAACTCTTCCATTCCATTAGACAGACAGCAACGTGTACCCATGATGGTTGTCGTTAAGTGCGGTACCCCGGATGAAGCAAAAAAGAGCAAAGCAGGAAATCGAGGCAAGCGTGACAGTCAGATCATTTTGATGTCATTTTTGCAAAAAGTTATGTTCGACGAGCGAATGACTGAACTTGAGTTCGAGATGTTCAATGGACTGTGGAAAATTACAGGCATTTCACCAGATTTCTACGAAGTCGTGCTTATGGTTGATGCAGATACCAAGGTCTTTCCTGACAGCTTGACACACATGATCTCTGCCATGGTCAAGGACCCAGAAATCATGGGACTCTGCGGTGAGACCAAGATTGCTAACAAGAGGGCCAGTTGGGTTTCCGCAATTCAGGTGTTCGAATACTTCATCTCTCATCATCTTTCAAAATCATTCGAATCGGTTTTCGGAGGTGTGACATGTCTTCCAGGATGTTTCTGTATGTACCGGATCAAGGCACCAAAAGGCGGACAAAATTACTGGGTTCCTATCCTAGCCAATCCGGATGTCGTCGAGCACTATTCCGAGAATGTTGTCGACACGCTCCACAAGAAAAATCTCCTACTCCTCGGTGAGGATCGTTATTTGTCGACATTGATGCTACGAACATTCCCCAAACGTAAACAGGTCTTCATACCTCAAGCGGTTTGCAAAACCACTGTTCCGGAAACTTTCGCTGTCTTATTATCTCAACGACGTAGATGGATTAACAGTACTGTCCATAATCTCATGGAGCTGGTCTTGGTCCGAGATCTCTGTGGTACTTTCTGTTTCAGCATGCAGTTTGTTGTTTTTATTGAACTAGTCGGCACCCTTGTTCTACCTGCCGCTATTGCCTTCACTTTCTACGTCGGTAAGTAATTTCGTGCCCTGCCGTAACCCAAATTCTAACACCACGTAGTAATTGATTCCATCATTCATACGGTGCAAGTAATTCCACTTGTCCTTCTTGCTCTTATTCTCGGTCTTCCCGCCGTACTCATCGTTTTGACTGCCCATCGTTGGTCTTACGTGGTGTGGATGTTCATCTACCTCCTCTCACTCCCTATCTGGAATTTCGTTCTTCCGACGTATGCATTCTGGAAGTTTGACGATTTCTCCTGGGGTGATACTCGCAAGACAGCTGGCGAAAAGACCAAGAAGGCCGGTATTGAGTACGAAGGTGAATTTGATAGCTCGAAGATTACGATGAAGAGGTGGGGCGAGTTTGAGAAAGAAAGAAGGCTAAGGAACCAGGCCTACGGGTATAGCAGTAAGGATAACATGAGCGTTGCGGGTAGCAATTGGCCACCTGCTCATGGCCATGGTCATGGTGGGTACGAGGAGTACTCTGATATTTAGTTGCATGTGTGTTCGTACAAAGCATTGGGCGGTTTAATGAATGCATGGTTGGAGGCACCAAAAATTGGTTGCAATGGGTAGGATTGGGATTGAAGGGCGTCTGTCTATTTTTTCGCTGCACATATGCTGGGGGTGTTTGTCCCCGTCTTTTACATAGACCTTTTGTATTAATGCATCGATTTCACCTCGAGACTCTTATCTAATCAGAAATTTAAATGCTTGCTTAGTATTTGTTCCGGTCAGATTGGTAAACAAGTCGCTCTATTTTTGTCCCACAAATTGCTACTACTTCCAACTACCCATATCTCAACATACCCATCTATTCAAATATTATATATTACACATTCACCACTCATGTTGCTGGACTAAGAAAGAACTATGTGTAGTACATTGGCATACTAAATTTCTCCTGGTCTGGGAACTTTCGAAGTTCCTCTGAGAGAACTTTTAACCTGCTACATAAATAAAGTAGTGTGCTCAACCAGGCTGACACATCTACCACCGGAGCTGCAGATTGATCGGTGTTCTATTTTGGACTCTGTTCCAAAAGATATTGCCAAGTGGCAAAACTACTTTGGGATCTTCTAGTATTAACATGAATAACCATCTGCTGTTGGGTACAGGGAAACCAACTGTTCACATCGACTTCTCACGTATACGTGGTCTAGTTAGAGCCCTTGGCCTACACTTCTCGGGTGCTACCAAAAAGATTCTGAGAAGTCGAAATTTGGTAGGTTATGAGATTGAGAAAGGGGAGTTTTAGACGCGGAGGATGGTCGGATGATGATTGGTTACAGCCAGGCAAGAGCTTGCTGTGCAGTCTTTTACGAGAAGGAGGAAGATGCGATCAAGTGAGCAAGCTAATGAGCTACATGTAGGAATGCGAGGAAAACTTGTAAATCTAAATCCCCTGGCAAAGAAGATCTTCAGACGACCTTCTGAAGCTCGGAAATACCGTGCTGCATTTGCTCGATAACACCTACGGCCATTCGATCTCTCAAGCCATCTTAAGCTTAAAACCCCGCTTCCACAATGTTGCAAGAGGGATGAGGTGTTGAAAGAGCCTCCTATAGGATACGTGGAGGTTGTTGGACAGAGAAGGACATTTCGGTATATTAGAAATATATCGGCCTTGCCCCATCACTTTCTACTTGGCAACAGACCTACTTCTTAGGGACTAACATATCATTCGACTTCGCTGGTGGGGTTTGAATAATTTTGGGTTTTATTTTCGTTATTGAAAAGTCCAAGTATATTTGAGAGGGTTGGCTCTTCCTCCGTGGTTACAACGAAGACTCGGCGCTCCGAACACCAATGATCGTAAACAAACCTGTCTTGACTTGGAGTAGGAAAGTACGGCGAAGCAGAAGACTCGCCCTAGAAGTTTGTAGTAGGTGTAGAGAAGACTCCAAGCACAAATCATTCCAGACCTTGAGTTAAGGAAAAGCTAGGCAAAAACAAAACCGCCGGTAAGACTCGAAAGAAGGCATGAAAAGTTACAAGTACTCATCCAAGATAGAATAACAAAGAACAGAATTTTAAACCAGGGTACGTAGAGGTACCTCTATATTGAGGACCCAGGAGAGCGTACAAGACATGAATCCGTAGAGTCATAAACTCATAGCAATCGCCGAGTAAAAAGCCTCCTGTAATGAAATAGTTGAAAAGACAGTTCTGCACATGCACGTGCACTACATCATTTGCATTAGGATGTAAACATGGCAAGCAATCGATGTTTCCCCCATGCCGTACAATAACAATGAAACAACCAGCCTCCACTCCATTCCTGACTCGATAAGGTCGACTCATGTCTACTGAAGCAGCAACCTGTCGCGCAGTCTCCCTGCTTAGGCCCGCTCAACACATCAGAATGCCCTGCTCTAACAAATAAACAGTCCTGGACTTTCACGTTCATCTCGACACACAATATACAGGTCGGTCAAAAGCCGAATCAGAAACGCCGTGCGCCATCCCGTCTTCTCCTATCTTCGCTCTCTATCTTGTACGCATCTGAATCGTTGGTTATGAGAGGGAGATGGCTCCCCTCCTGTTCTCGCGATAGTGAAGGAAAGCCTGGAATCCGCAGCCAGCAACAAACACCTAACCCCACGGATTAGCAAAAAGCTCAATGCACCACGCAGAGACACTGGGACGTACAGCATAGACGATCACGGCAGAGAAGACGGTTGCCGCGACGGCTGGACCATCGACTGGATCCTCGGTCGAGCCCATCATAGAGTGGTGGTTCGACTTAAAGAGCGCGCCGATAATGGAGAGGATCACAATGCCGAAGACTGAAATGACGATGCTGTACGAGTATGTATGTCAGCATAGCTGTTACTATGTAGGTATGCTCAGCTCGCGCTGGTTGGCGGGCTGGGAGGAGAGAGCTTTACCAGATCCATGCCTGGCCGACTCCAACGACGGGCTTCATTTTGGCAGATTGCTGTGTACGGGTCTTGGTATGCGAATGTAGGTTGGGTCACGCTCGTCGTTAGGGCGAGTCGATAGAATTGGGATTTCGAGCTGATGGAAAGCTCGTCATGGACCTTGGATATCGAGAGGTCGATATGGCACTATCATGGATACCTTGGATATAAGGCAGTGAGACGTTGATGCCTTGGCGTTGGTACTTGAGTACCTACTCGAGTACCTTAACGAGACATTGTCCTTTTCACTATCGACGCTGATACAAAAGAACACGGGAAATCACACTATGGCTTCTGTTACTACGAACAAATAGAAATTCTCTCTCACCTTGTCTGTATCATATCAAGATGCGCATTGCAGCTCTCCCAAGTAATGCAGTCCGTCGTCCATCAGCCAAGTGCTGCAGGAGCTTCAACTTCCTACCTCATGCTACCATCGAGCTCGATGTCTCTTGTCGGCTTTACTTCTTTTGTTGGTTTCTCTCTTTTCTTCCTCTTTTTCTCGTCGTCAAATTTCCTTCGAATTTGTTTGGTCATCTAATCCCGGGTTTTAAACGTGCAAAGTTGCATTTTCTTAAAGAGGCCACTAGAACAGCCTTTCTGAGTAGAGTCTCGAAAGATGACGTCGAGGATTGAACAACCAAGCATGATTGCTACCGTCTCTGACAGTGTTTATGATACCATGCAAAGAGTATGAGGACATCTTCTTTTCCCTCAACTCTTTTATTTTTTTCTTCTTTTTTTTTTCTTTTTTGGCTGATCCCAGGCATAGGAAGATGACATGGGATTGCTGAACTTTCAAAGAATATGCATAGTAGCTTTCAACTGTGCTAGAAAGCCGAAACGAAAGAAAAGAAAAGAGAAGGGGTGGAAACCGAAGGCAACTTCCCATTGTCCGGGTCGTATTTGGATATTAGGTCTAGGCCTTCTTGGAATTGTTCATAATATACAGCCTATTTATCCAGAAACAAGCTGGCAGGTACCATACGTGACAGAAGGGAGGTCGGCACCTTGATCCAGAGTCTCAACGGAGGGGCGAAGTTGAAACTATGATCTCATCCTGGCTAAGGAGATACCAGATACATGCTTGGTAAGGTGGTACTCTACCAGCAAAGAGATTCCGAAGGTTCATTCACGCTAGAAACTCGCTCTAGCATAAGAACTAGGAGAGTCTACTGACGATTTGCGGGGATTCTTATTAACCGATCGATGAGAGAACTCCCGAGAGTCATACTTTTCCACTTCAGGGCAAATTAATTAACTTATTCTGTGGGTTCAAGATTTCATTCTCAAATTCAATATGTATATATATAAACAGGCTATAGTGGTGGCTCATCGGATCTAGTCATCTTTCTCCAAATTCTTCTTTCGACGATGCTACATAAGCGAGACTGTGGTCATCTCTCCTGGTATATTACACCGTGAGCATATTTGTCGTCTCGGCTCGTCTCTAGCTTTCAGAAATCGAGATGCCGAACTCCAGGGCAAATTTCCCTTCAATAGTCAACGAGCCCAAGGCCAAGTCCTTACGAGCATCATGTGATGGAATTCATAGCTGTCGCAAAAGTGCGGTAGCGGATGGCACAGCCGTTCGGGGCCATGGGCATCCGAGGTTGACACTCTCGTAAAGAGGCTAAATAGCCTCAAGCTCTCGCTTTGTCGGTTTGATAATATGCAATGTCATTTGGGGGTCAGCACCAACGGATGTCAGTGTACAGTATGAAGTTCTCTAGCCATTTAGGCGAACGAGGTGACATATGTACAAGTCATCCAGGCCTTCCTTGTGCTATCAAATGCAGATGGAGATGATAATTCTTGGCGCTGGCCATAACAGTAAAGCAATGCCCAATGCGGATTTGGCAGAAAGCTTGGCATAAGCTTATCGTGTTTCTGAGGGGTTCTCTGGTGATGGGCTGACTGTTTGTTTCGTCTCCTGCATCCAAAGTTTCTACGGTGCTCTAAGCTTCTTCCAAAGGGTCAGAGGTGAGGCATGAAACAGAAGAGCTCGGTATCCGGAGGCACTTCCTCGGACGCTCTAGAAGACAAGGGGGTCAAGGGCCCTGGATCTCGTATTCCAAATATTTGTAATAGAGCTGTGAGGTGGGTAATTATAGCAGCCGATCTCCTTTGGCCAAGGATATCCCATTTATGGTACTGTACAGTACGGCACGTAGCATGCTCGCCTGCACCGTACTAAGTTTACTCTCTTGTCGGCGCCTAAAGTGTGCATCCAACAAAACAAGCGACGGCGCCCCACGATAGATCCGTTTGCTGCTGGAAAGAGATAGCTCTTGAAACAACAACAACCAAAGAAATGACAGAAGTTGCAAAGGTTGCGATGGCGGATCCAAGCCCAAGCCCAAGCCCAAGCGCTGGCCAACAAAAGTGCAACAAGGGGCTGCCCCGGATGAACCGAAGATCAGCGCTTGGACACCACCAGCCTATCGATTAGCCGAAAAGCTTGGTATGACAGTTGTTTCCCACTGGGCGTCTCCATCCCCAATCAACAAAACACACCAACCATCTCCTTATTGCTATACTCAGCTCCGGCTCAGGCTCAGGCTCAGGCTCCGTCACATCCCTGATCCAACTCCATCTTTCTGTACGCTGGCGGCTCTTCTCCTGCTGCCACTCACTTGATCTGCAGGCTCAGCCTCAGGGGTGATAATAATAATTTAACAACACCAAGCCAAGTGCTGGTGTTGCGGGGTCTTGCAGTGAGTTGCTAGTCTTCCCGCCACATGTTTTACTGGCTAATTGGCACAGCAATATGTCTGCCTCTTAATGATTGGGAGAAAATGGCGTCGTTTGGGCTTTTACGATGTGAAGTTCGGAAACTAGTGCTCTGTTGGTGTGAAACAAACAAACACCGATGATGGCGACGTGGGTACGTCCGTACAGTCAGTGAGTGATGCTGTACCTGTGCCTCCCACCGAAACAATCCCTGTCCGCGCGTGGAGATGTTCTAGAGAAAGGAACCAGCCTCATCCGCTCAGTCAGTGACAACAGCTGCTGCACGGAGAATCTGCAGGTGGGCGCAGTAGTGTGTGTTGACCAGACTCTCTGGATCTTGTATAAGACATCAATGTCGCGCCTTCATTCAGGAGAGGTGTGTCTTTGTTTACCCTTTCACCAGATATTCACTCCAATTTCCCAGCGCCCATCACACGCTCGCTTCTCCATTGAGTTTGGCGATCGACCTCCACATTTGCTCACTTCCAGCCCCCTTGCGCCTTCCCCTGCCCGGTATGTCATCTCCCCCTGGAAAGTTCCATTTTCTCCCAAAAGACTAAAGTAAAGTATCCAGCCCCGCCAGTTGGTTCCTCATAGAAGTAAACATCCTCTTCTCCGCTTCCAACATCTCTACTCGCCCTCACACATACATCAATACATACAAGATGCGTTCCGTTCTATCTACCATCTTTGTCGCCAGCCTTGCTGCACTTGCAGCAGCCCAAGACGGTCCAGAGACAGGACAGCTCGGAAATGCAACTGTTGTCTCCAACAACCCTGTTGGCCTGATCTACGTTGCAACTCTCCCCGAGAAGCAATTCAACAATCCGGACGACCCACGAGGCAATGTCAAAGGATCAATCTCAGCTACCGCAAGCTCTAATGGTATCGGTGTTGAGTTCCAAGTCAACTTCCAGAACCTACCTACCAGTGGAGGTCCTTTCTGTATGCTTGCCCCTTGACCCTTATCGATCTTCGACTGACATAATTCACAGTATACCATATTCACGTAGCACCTGTTCCGGAGAATGGAAACTGCACCAGCACCCTGGCTCATCAAGATCCGTAAGTATCAGTTTCAGCTCTAGTGATCTCGTTTTAACGTTTTCCAGCTTCATCCGCGGTGAATTGACTCCCTGCAACGAGACTCTGCCCCAGACATGTCAAGTTGGTGATCTCTCAGGAAAGCACGGCAAAATCACCTCAGACCCATTCACTGATTCCTACACCGACGACTTCGCCTCTACAACAGACGGCCTCGGATCCTTCTTCGGAAACCGCTCGTTTGTTATCCATTTCGCGAACAAGACTCGGATCACCTGTGGCAACTTTGCTCTACTCACAGACGAGGATGGTGGTAACAAGCCAAATGCGACAGCAACTGGTAGCCCCTCTCCTACCGGAACCGCACCTGCCCAATTTACTGGTGCTGCGTCTTCTCTCCAAGTCCAGAGCGTACGCGGCGTCATGGTCCTCGGATTCGTCGCTTCTGCTTTCATGCTTTTCGCATAGATAAAGCGGCATGTCAGGGATTTTTCTTTCTTTCTTTCTTTCTCGGGCGTTGGGAGAACCCCGGTTCCCACTGGGTTGCGATGGGATTGATACATGACCTTTTTTCTTTCTCTGTATGCATATTTGATAGAGGGGTTATTGCGGTTGTAATGGGACGGACGAAAAGAAAAGAGAAGCGACCTTACCGAACTGCTGGGGTCAATTTAATAGACGATGCAACGAGAGGAATTCCAGGTTGTAATGAGTAGTTACCTTAGCTTCGAAGTAGATGATACTCTGCGAATGCCACAATGAGCAATTGAGAGGATTATTTTCAAATTCCTCGAAGATAAAAACAAAATGACCTTCCTCTTTCTTTTTCGTTGCTCATGCATGTACTCAAAAACTTGACAGCAAAACGATAAACGATAAACGAAAGTGCTTTGGACCCTGACCATGACCTTTCTCCCACTGACTGTGCACGTGCATTGCCCTTCAAAAGATCAAACAAAAGGAATGAAAGAACGCTCAGCTCCAATCAGACAGTGATTAGATTGCGCTGGTTTCACGATGCTAGGAAGAGACGAGGAGACGAGGAGCTCAGACGCCTCAGACAGACAAGCAAGACTGGAGAGATCAAAGTGTCCAGACTCCAGACTCGCGACTCCAGCATCTGGCATCTGAGCTTTTTCTTCTGAGGAACTGTGGCCTTGGCGTTTGACCATCTGGATCTAGATCTGGAGGTGGGTGGAAGGGGAGAGAAAGAAGGGCAATGGTGTTTGGGGACGGCACGTGATTGGCGATGGTTGGAGCGAAGACCACACACAGAGAACATGTCGCCTCTTTTTTCTCTTCTTCTTTCTCTCTTCTATGGTTTCCTCTTCGTTGGTGTCTGTTTCGATTTGCGAGAGAACAAAATGGGAAGGGGAGATGCTAGACAGCATTTGCGAGTATTTCCCTGTCGAAATTCCGATCCGAGCTGTTGATCGGCAATTGGTGTTCTGAGAAAATGCTATCAGAAAGTGTGTGTCGTCTTTACATGCTAGTTGGTGTGAATAGAAAAGGCAGTTAGTTACTGGCATCCTCTACCTCCTGGTGCCTAAGCAAGGTTTGGTTTTTACATTGTCCTGGAAACTCTGAGTGGAATAAAGCTGGGCAAGTCCTCTGAGACGACAAATAACATCAGTCTGCCTCCCCCGATATCATTGGTTGTTGTGCCCTAGGTCTACTTATGTTTGGTTTTTATGATGAGTTCATTCTAGGGCCTGGATATTCTGCGTACCAAAGACGCACAAGATCTTGGAGACATGGGAGACCTGAGAGACATGGGAGGCCTGAGAGGTCTGGGACATCTGAGAGATCTGGGAGACCTGTGAGATCTGGGAGATTATTTAAGAAAGCCTTGATAAAATACGAATACCTATGTATATCGCTGGAATCCTCTCTTGTTTGTGTATCTGATCATTCCAATTCTAAGGAAGAGCAAGATTCGCCAAGTAGCAAGCAAGAGCGACAGTGAAAAGTTTAGCGAGGAGCAGTGCAACATTCCAAAACATCATTTATTCATCCATCTAGGTAGTCAACTAAGTACCTATAATCAACCACTCCACCCCGAGCCCAACAACATGCCTATCCAACTGGCCCCACCACCAAAAAAAAAGAAAAAGAAATCTCAGGCACGATCAGCATACAAGACGCCTCTATACCTCACCTCGCCACGATCCAACTTCTCCAACACGTCCCCCACACCGGCCGGCGTGAGCGGAAAGGCCTGAACAACAGGCTTGACGCCCTTGCGGGCCGCAAACTCCAACATGCGCCGGTACTCGATCTTCCTGGCGGCCGTCGAGCCGACGAACCTCCAGCCCTTGACGACGAACATCAAGAAGGGGATCTCCAGTTTGGCATGCGGGTCCGTGATGGTGAGGGGGTAGATGGAAGCCTTCGGAGCAAGCAGCGGACTGAGGCGTGTCCAGTCAGGCATCTTGGCCGTCGTGACGAGCAGGTGGTTGATGGGCCTGTCGAGCGTCAACTCGCCCGCCGTGCTGGTCGAGAGGAAGGCCCGCGCGCCCAGAGCGAGCGCTTCTTCCCTCTTGCTCTCGGTCCCGCTGATGGCCACGACGTCGCAGCCGAAGTGGGCCGCGAACTGGATCGCCAGGTGGCCCAGCCCGCCGATTCCTACGATGCCGACGCAGTCGCTGGGCTTGACGGCCGCGTCGTGCAGCGCCTGCCATACCGTGATGCCGCCGCACATCAGGGGCGCTGCGAGATCCGACGCGAGCCTGTCTGGCAGCCGGAACAGGAACGGCTCGTTGATGATGGCTGCCGAGCTGAAGGAGCCCTGGTACGTGTCTGGCATGCCGTAGTTGATCTTGTCTTTGCTATCCTTGCAGTACCAGAAGTCGCCTTCGGTGCATGCGTCGCAGTGTCCGCATGTTTGGATAAAGTAACCCCAGCCGACGCGGTCACCACTGGAGACGAGCTGTTAGTTAACTACCCCACTGATGGCTGTGAGGGAAGATAGGAGGAGGGAGATATTGCTTACATCTTCAATGCCTTTACATCGGGGCCGATGGCTTGGACGACTCCAACCCCTTCATGGCCGAGAGGTACGTCGGAGTGTTTGACATGCTCATCTGTGCCGCAGACACCCGAGTGCGTCACTTTGATAAAGACTTGCTCACGAGTGAGGTCTGGTAAGCGAGTCGTCGCTTCGGTGACTTCTCCGCTTGAAGAACCTTTGATGATTCTGATATCATAAGGCATTGTGAGGGATGATTGGTTGCACTGAGTGAGAAATAAGCAATGGAGTATAAAAGAGATGCTGTGAAGATTGATGTAGAAACTCCTCATAGGTAGGCGGAAGAATGGCCGTTTATACTTTGAGCCCTTGTGGCTAAGTCCGAACCACTGCGCATCCGAATATTTCCTCTTTGGGAATATGTCAAGCATTTTTCCTTAGAGCATGTAAGACGGCGATAATCTTGTAAGGCACAGCATATTGGATTGTTATGATTGGAATTCATGTTGAGCCTTGCTACAACTATGACTCGAGAGGAGTTTTGAAGATAACATACCACGCCAGGTCTGGGTTGATTTGTTAACCCCGATACCTCCATTGACAGACGCCAAGATAACAGACCCAAAGCTGACCGACCACGTAACGGTGACAGAAAGATACATTTATAGTGGACTTGAAAATTTGAGTTCATTGTAATCGTAACACATGGCTAGAAACGCCATTTCTAAACACTGAAGATATGCTGCCGCTCTTTGGTATCAATCATAAATCCTTACAACACCTAGCACACCTAGCGCCCTATATGTTCCATGTATATGTCAAAAGAAAGTTGTGCATCCTGACGATGAGTAAAAAGCTTGTATGAAAATGAAAATGAAAATGGAATAATTGGCAGTCAAACTTATTGACCGTAGAATTGCCCGTGCTGTGGAGAATGTCCGTATGGTGAACTGCTTCCTTGAGTTTGAGTGACAGGGACTTGAGGATAGCCCTGAACAGGGTTCAACGGCAAATCAAAGCCATAGCTAACAGTGTTGATTCCAAGCATATTGTTTGCTTGGAAATTTGGAGCCGCGACAGGACGAGGGCCAGGTACATACCCTTGCGACATCGAATATTGATGGCGTCGTGGTTGAGATGGCTGAGAAGTACTGTAGATCTGGTCTGGTACACCTTGGGAGTAGCCCGAATCTACCGAATTGAAGCCGCGGGTGTGCTCCATTTGAAATTGATTTGGGTTGGTGTAAGTGGAAGGTGGATTGTACGAAACAGCTTGTGGAATATGTGGTTGTGGTTGCATTCCGAATTGCGGCGCCGATCCATTTGTAGGATAGTAAAGGCCCTGCTGCTGAAAGGTATTCGGGAACTGCTGTGGAACGGCGGGATGAGGAGAGAGGTTCTCAAAATCAAAAGGACTTCCACCAGCCTCCAGTTTTGGCATTGGTGTGACAGGAGTCAAATTCTGTTCGACAGGACTGATGATTGTATCGGCGTCTACCATTCTTTCTTCGATAAGCTTGAGAACAGGTAAACTAATATTTTCCATGTGTTTCGCTAGATGTACTGTAAGTTTCTTCCAAGTGTTGAAGGTTCGGCCGCAGAACTTGCAGGCCTCATCCTGAGGTCTGTTCTTTGTTTCGTGGTGACATCGATCCAGCATAGCCCACACGGGCTCCTTTTGACGGGCATTCTTGATAGCCGCCTTGGTTTTCTGCTTTGGTTCTGGCAATTTGTGCTCGCGGACGAGATGCTGCAGAAAGTTGTCTTTACGATAGCAAGGATGTTTGCAATCATCATATTGACACACCCACCATTCTAGGTGACGATGTCGCTCATTCTCATGCCTAACCCAATCTGCCTTTCTTTTGAAAGACTTGGCATCCTTGCACTTGTCATAGGTACATGTGAAGGGTTGGACGTCTTCATGAACATGCTTTGTCCAGTCTGATGGCTTCTGGAATTTCTTGGACTTGAAGCATAGTTGGCACTCAAATTCTGCCGGGAGACTTTTGGTTGAAGGCATTGGCACACCAGGAGGAAATGACTCAGGACCGAGCGCGGTGTCGCCTTGTCCTGACTCATTACCATCGAAGTCTGTCATGAGATGCAAACCGGTCGTAGCAGGCTCGAGCTCGCGAACGTTTCCTTTCACATCGTATAAAGTCGGCTTACCGCCCAGAGCCTCGCAATGATGACCTGCAGAACAGCTGCGTTTCCTGACAGCCTGGGAATGTTTAACTCGCGCACCTAAGAGATTCTTATAACGAATGTCCTGTTGATGCGCAATCCTACTAACAAGCCAGCTGAATTGCGGATCCATGGTAGGATTTAACCGCCGTACATGAGCCTTGAACCCTTCATAGTTGGGTATGATGGGATCCGAATTCTGATCTGGATCGACCTTGTGGTCCATTTCATTATCCTCATCGTCTTCATCATCCTCGTCATCATCTTGGTCAACGTTGTCTTGGTGCCTCTGTTCGGGTTCGGTGGGAAACTCTGTTGTGGCGGATGTCACCTGGAAAGCAGTGTTGGGAACTGGTGGGCCCCCTTGCCGACTCCAAAGATTGGCGATGCCCGTCGGCTCGACATTTTCGTTTGAGGTACTCCGAGCCAAGTCACTTCTGCTTCGCGCACGTTTTATCACACTGCGTGCGAACCCTCCTAGATTGGCAGGACTTTTTGGTGACGTTGCCGAAGCGGGAACAGAACCAGAAGCGCTCAAAGAACCACTGCGCGCATGAGTAGTCCCTACTGCTGCAAGTGGTCCTGCCATGGCTGCGAAAGCTGTGTTGATACTAGGGGTGCTAGCTTGTTTTCTGCCGAAGCTATTATGTCTCGGTGGTGGTGCAAGACTTCCTTGGCTATTGACCCTGGGATGGTCGCCTACTGAAGGTTCGCGCGTGTCCTTAGAAGTACTGTGCGCTCTCTTCAGATTACTGCTGCTCTTATGAACAATCTTGGCCAGGCGGTTGAAGCCACCGTCAAAGATGCTTTGTCGACTCTTTTCGGTAGGGTCGGTAATGGACATTTTCTTGAGGAAGCTCCCATCTGTGATGGATTCGATGTCTGCGACGCTAGGTTCACTCAAACGCCGTGTCCCCCAAGTCGCTCTTCGCGAGATGACAGAAAACCGATCAGCGTTCTCCTTGTACTGCATCATTGCTTCGTTGGCGGTTGGCGGCTGGACCTTTGTGTTTGTCATGGACGGCACCATCGGGGCATCATTCCACTGACGACCAACAATCAGCTGGAGATCAGTTTCGCTAAGATCAGAATTGAATCCATTATTCTTGAAATTCTTGAGATTATAGTATATATCTCCATCGCGAGGCGCATTCTCTCGAATGCTGGCCGCATCGTCCACAGGCAAGATATTATTTTCGTCATCCGCTGGGTTGAAGTGGTGGATGGAATTAGTTTCAGATGGTTGATACTGGTTGGAGCGAGGCTCGCGATACTGCGATGCCGACATCCAATCTGTGACCTCAGAGTTCTTCTGGTCGATGAGTCTAGCATTTTCTTGTTCCTTCAGTGTAGGGATCTCAGCATCCCCCATCAACTTGCGATGCTCAGGATCCAATCCAGCTTGTCCCGTCTCTTGACTAATTCTCCAAAGGCCATCGTCATCCCGTACTGTGGCGGCTTGCGATCCAGGAATTGCTGTGTGATGGTCGTCCAACAGAAACGCACTATTTGTGCCTGTCTGCCATTCTGAGACAGTCACCTGGGGACTCTTCCGGGGATATGCCATTGGGAAAGGTTCAAAACCCTCGGCGCTTGTATGGCTACTACCACTATGATCGGGGGTCAACTCTAAGAGATTCGAATGGGTAGGTCGGAGGGTGTTTGGGTGCTGTGAGCGCGCTTTCTGCAATCCGGTGGTCAGTTCGTGCTGTGAGATTGTCCTCCGAACTTGTGGATCATTGGCTTGCGTTCTCGGGGAGGGTGTGCTCGGCGTGTTACTCTGTATCGGGCTCAATGGATATTTGGGCTGTTGGAAATCGGCAAACTGCTGGTCGCCAAAAAGAGGTGATGGATCGGATTGGGAATGGATGAGTGGCGGCGCTTGATAGGCACCGTTGTTGAAGTGGTGAGGTGGAAGTGAAGAGGTTTCTCCCTGGAAATCGGCGTCGAAGTTTACACCAAAGTACTCGTCTTCCAGCTCGGTGAACTCGCTTGGTTGGTAATTGCTGTAGTCGGACAGACTCTCGCCAGGAGTGCTGTGGAGGTTGTAGGAGGGGCTCGCAGAATTGCTGAGAGTATGTGAGTGGTTGTAGGGCGAGATGTTGGTAGTCCCAAACGGTGTCGTGGGCAGGTAGTCAGTGTTCATGCCTAGGTTGTCGGAGTCTGGTGTAGTGTACGTAGAAGACATCACGATTCCAGGCGGAGAGGGGGTGGTGGCTGAGGGTCGAGGATGGAGTTGATTAATGAATGCGCTCGCCGGCAAGGCCTCATCAGCTGGTGCGCAATGCTATCACAAGGCAAATAGCAGGGTCCTGTTCATGTTGCAGCCTTGGGATGATGTTGAAGTGCAGGTGAGGTGAGGTGAGGTGCAGAGCGCGCTTGGTGCCTCGGGCTGAGAACGGACGAGAGCGGCGGCAAGACAGCGAGAATGCGATGCGACAATCGCGTTCGAGAGACAGATAAGATAGAGAAGATGGCGACGACGGGTGGTGTAAATGCGACTGACAATGGCAATGGGCGTGACTTTCAGACACAGGAGTCGCTGTCAAGGTAGCTTTGCGGGGGGGGGCTTCAGGAGAGTTGGGAAGACAGAGCACGGGTATGCGTTTATTAAGGATAGGGTTGGATGTTGGATGAGAGGAGGAGGAGGAGTAGGAGGAGGAGAGGGTGGACGAGAGAGGCGATGACAGTAGACAGTAGTGTAGTAGTCAGCGTGTCTCGTTTGTCGAGGGTAACAAGGCAAGCTCATGGATGGGGTCTTATGCGCGCTAAAGCGACAGAAGAGCGCCTTGCTGCCTTTTCCCAAACACCAGAGCCGAATAGCGGACAGACTGGTTGGATCTGGCAGCCTCCTCTGATCCTCTAAGTCCCGTTTATGGGCGTGGTAGGCACTCTTGATGGCTGCTATGCTATGCTGTGCTATGCCATCAGAGGGAGGAGGAGTGAGGACATCTGTGGCTGTGTGGCCCCCAGAGCCGCAACTGAATCTCAGCAAAATAGGTAAAGTAGACCAGCAGGACCAGCAGGACCAGCAGGGCAAGGCAAGGCAGACAGGCAGACCGATGGACGACGGGGACGGGGACGGGGACGGGGCTGACCGGGGCGTGGATGAGAGAACTAAGTCATGTCTTGTGCTTGTGCTTGTGCTTGTTGGCTTGCGCTCTTGCTTTGCTCTCTTGCGCTCTTGCACTACTCGGCAACGTGCCGGGTTGGCATTGCTGGCATTGCTGCTTCATTCATTATTGTGCTGCCATTGTTGTCGTCCAACCCCTCTTCGTCGCTTGCAAGTTGCAAGCCGCTACACAGTTACCGTCGCAGTCACCCTCACTCTCCCTCAACCACCCTCATCCCCATTCGCAGCCAGCAGCAGGATGAGGATCGACGACGGCCAAATGCGCTGATGTCGCATGTGTTTCGGCCTGAAGTCGACAGCGTACAGCAGCAGTACAAGCGTGCTCGCGGGTCCCGAACCACCTCCGCTTCCCTCATGCCAAAGGTACCGCGTGGAAGCTTAAAACGAAATTCTGTGGGGAAAAGGCATGTGTGGATCGAGGATGGTGTTTCTAAGAAACTCTGCATCCTTCCTTCGCTCCCTGCCAATACAGTAGAAGGGGGTTCATGGAAGCATACCTTATGCCACCATCTCCGCCTCCGCCCACGCCCACGCCCACACAGCCTCGACTTGTGCAAAAGTAATGCAGCCGCCGTCGCACGCCTACGTTGTACATAAATAGGGCACACACTCTCACGCTCTCTCGCCCCGACAGCCTTACCTTCGGCGCATGAATCTCATAGGCTGGGGTGCACAAGCTCGAAGGGTTGTTCCGAGGCTGTGGTTAGCTGCGGTCACCAGCCGTCCTTGGCCGATGTGTATAATTGACTTCGCCTTGGGCTGTGTCTTGCATCTTTTGTTCACCCACGAACTCAATGCAAAGACGGGCGGGAGTCGACCAGAATAGGGGGGGGCTATTCTCTAGTTCCGCATCATGGGCCTCTATCATAACTGGCGCGCCTTTTGACATCACTCACCTTGTACCTACCTCCATGCTTGGTAGCCTGGCCTGGCCCTCGGTGAGCAAGAGAAAGCATGCGAGTCCCTGGATTGAACCTTGTATCATACTGTAACCTATATGCTTGGAGCCCTCTGGTTCAGATGTAGACGACACTGGTGATGCTTGTATCGACATCATGCTTCTGTCATCTCATGTCGCCAACCACGACTTGTCAAGACTGCTGATAGGAGAATGCTCCGCTCAAAAGCAAGAAACAAGAAACAGGCGAAAGATGTACCACATAGCAAACCTAATCACTTCAACTCGAGCCAGGGCCAAGACGGCTGTGATTGCTGATATTAAGATGCTTTATCGCGCAGAAAGCCGTGACGAAGCGCTTCTACGGCAAAAACAAGGGCCCGAATAGAGCGAAGAGGGTTTACTGTGACGTTTGTTGCATGACCAGCCAGAGGAAACACCTCTAATGGCGATGGCATTTCAAAGCAAGTATAGGAGTTACTTACCTATTAAGCATACGGTGTAATGCCATTGCGATGCTAGGAATGCCACCATGTGATCAGAGCCAGGACGAAAAGGCTTAAAGTCCCGCATAAGGAAAGCAATCATCTTCAGCGTACGTATCTTATCATATCAACAAGATTGATCTAATAATACAACATGCTTTTGACTCTCATCTATAATCAGTAAGTTTCTATTGAAGGTGCATAAGTCGAACCGAACCGCGTGACACAAATTCACTTCCGGGAGAACGCTGTATAGAAAACCAACCATTAAAGGTTCAAAGATGGAAGCAAAAGTATGTCCCGAATTCCAATGGAACAACTTTATGGAAGCATAAAGAGCATACGTACTGGCCCTAATCAAGCCCCAACGTTTTCTACTTCACGTCCGGTTTTGAGCTTCTGATAATGTCTTGAAGTCCGGAAGTCCGGCGCGAGATAGTAAACTCTATCCGTGACTGCCAAGAATGCGGCTGTGAACTTTATAAGTCAGTTGACTTGGAGCTCGCCAACTGACCTAGGTAGGTATGTTTGAGTGATACTCAGTTCCTATTGTTAGCGATCTTGTCGAATTTCCCAAGTGAAAAGGAGGTAAACCGGTCGGGGTAGGAAAGTCGGACAACCGCTAAGCCCGAGACAAATAGAAGATGTATCTGGCCTACAATTCACATTCCACATGTGACAAGATGGCCAGACAGATACTACAGTACACTGAACAGAGCTTCATGAAAATTAAGATCTCTGCCGAAGTTCCGTGTTGAAACAATTGGAAGTTTGTTTTGAGATGCCTGTCGAAAATAATATTTGATAAGAGATATGGAATTGGCATTCGATCTTCGATCAGAATCCCCCATCGAATATTCGTAATTGAAAGCCTTGCAAAGGGTAATTGAAACCTTACTTAATGAAGGTGCATAAGAGCTGAATACCGGACAATCGCTCGCTAGAACAATAGCCTTTCCAAGACAATGACGTCGGGAGAACTTCAGAGAACGCAGATCATACATTGTGATACTCGCTATGAGGATGAGGTTGATACCACGCTCGGCTACAACAACCTCACCAGCGTGTGCATAAATCAGAAGTCTATTTTCACCCTGTCGTCGACTTCGGCGAGGTGCGAAGCACATCATGGGCGATCAGACTTGGAAATAGCCGTACTGATATGGAAATGAAGCACAGCAGTGGCGATGACTCGCCCAAAGTCCGGTTCATTTGAAGCGTATGCATCGGCGCCCGACGTGGAAGGCTGGAATATCGTATTTGTGCACAGATGCGGATTTTACCCAGAAATGTGGGGCGTTGATTTTCAGAGCTGTCAAAAAGGTCAAAGAGTCTGTCTGTCCAGTGTACCTTGCAGACTCTCCGAAAGAAAAAAGAAAGAAAAAAACAATGCGCGACAAACTGCTTCCAGTGCAAAAACGTGGCATTTCTCCATGAGTATCGGAGGTACTAGCGGATGACTGTAGTAAGTGTACGAAGTATGCTAAAGTATGTGGGAGTGGGTGGGCGGATGGGTGAATATGAATTTGCATCTGTTCTCCACAGTCGGTAGAGATGACGAGCTGATGCCGTACCTCGGTACAGTACGTATCATATGTACCAGCCAGGACTACAAGCGTGATCGGGCTAGATACTTAGTTGGGGATTCAGGGCTGATTTGTTGACGCGCTGCTGTGAATGGCAGCGTTACCAATGATAATGCCGCCGGGGCCCCCAAGGACATTATTGATATGCTATTGATATGCGGCACGATCCCGCCAGTTCCGGCTGATAGCTCGCGTGGCAGGCCAGGGATATGATGATTACTCGAGAGTTTCGGGTTGCCTCTTTCCAAGCCTTCGTCTGTGATCTGCCTCCGCGATAGGATACATCTTCGATGCGCTACTACTGTACGTACCGTACCTATAATAACAACAAGATATGAATGAACGAACTGATGAATGCGCAAGGAAGGGCGCTCATTATTGACCGCATTGTCTGGCCACCGTTTGTACAGTAGCTCGGTGGCTCCGAGTTGCCAAAGCCTGGAACTGTGAAGAGCCCAACCTTCAAATCTGGGTGCTTGCATCTAGAAGTTTATTTTCGCGGAGGAAGTGGTGAGAAGCAGGACTTCTCCGGCATCATTGGCTGCCTAAACCGCAAACCTTGTTGTTATCGAGAAAGGGTGCAAAGCAAGTCAGCTTGGTCGAGGTGCAGAAATGTTAATTCCTCCGCTGTGGGAAGGTGGCCCGGTGGAGAGCCGATCATTTATGTAATCGAGCGACTTGAGAAGATCTGGTTGTGGCATCCTGCATTCTCACCACGAGTCTTGTCCACAATGGATCAACAAAGAAAGGCCCGGGAGTGATGTGATCCAGGGGCAAGCGACCAGTATTAAATGTCAAATGCTTAGCCATCACATGATATGACTTTGCCCTATGCACTACTGTACGGTATGTGGACAACGACTCAAGTAGTAAATGAAGCAGTGTCACTGCGTGGCCAAGGTGGACTGCCCATTGATTGACAAGAAGCGAAGGATAACTGAAGGCGCTGAACTGAGATGAGAGCCTCACCAACCCCTCCCTGGAAGCGAGAACACCTGTCCTTGGCTTTCTCGACTGCAGCCAATCTTTTTGACCACAGGATAATATGGTGTCATCATATTGCTTTTGGTGTGCGGTGACCATCTTTCCGAATGCTGGTTGATGATTATACTTTACAGCCTGGAGATAAGCAAAAGAGTCCAGGAATCAAAAGCCTAGACAATGCCTGACCGGGCATGAGAGATTCAGCGCGTGTGCTGTACAGTACCGAGGCTGCGGATGCCCTGGTGCCTCTGATCACCGAAGGCGACAGACATGCCTGATGGTTCGTCTCAAAGTCTCCCAACTACCAGCCATGCAGGCATAGTTGCTTCTTCTCGATCCATGTTTTCGTCAGTTTATGTACATGCAGTGTCTTTTGTTGGATTGATTCATCACAATAAACAGACGGGAGCGCCGAATTGGTGTGCATATTCAGGGACGAAGAGTACTTGCTTCCGCTTTGAAGATTTGGAAGCGGAAGACCCTCGGAGAGATCCCCTGAGAACGACGAGAGAGGGCAGCCTTGAGAAGTGCCGTGGGGGATGTGGTTCCTGCTAATAAATTTCTGATCCTTGAAATGTGGCAATCAAATACCAAGGTCGTGGACGTGGAGATGGACCGAAGGCGAAGGACCACGGATCATAAACTCATGGGTGGGATCTTCATTTTCGCTTGTGTTGGCTGGATTGAGTCTGGACTTCAAGCCATATCACTACTCGGGCGAAGGTAGCGAGGGTAGCGAAGTCCATCCTTTGGGCCTTTGGGCCTTTTGGGCACATGTTCCTGCTGAGCGATCTCTTCGTAATTCAGCCGTAGTCGCTCGCCGTAGTCGTACCATACAGGGGCCCGGCAATTATCGAGAGCAAAAGGTGTTCCATGTTGAGCAGTGTGTACAGTGCAAGCTGAAGGGTCCATCTCGCCGCTCAACATAGCGCGTGTATCGCCAGAGGTGCCGTGCCTATGAACCTATTGTTTGTTGCTGTTGATTGAGCGATTCCAAGTACCCGGGAGATGCTAGGTTGGCTGGTCAGGGTGTGTTCCTCCAGATGGAAAGAAGGTTGCAAAAGTGATGATCGACCTCACAAAAGGGTCAGGGCTTGACTTCACGATGGCAGATCCGCTGATGCCTGTACCGCTGTACTGTATGTACTGTACTGTACTACCGATATGTACGTCAATCAACTAGTGTCTCATCCAAGTGAGGCAGCTGGGCCCGAGAAAGGGTCGTCGCGTCTTCACATCCTCCTCGAAGGAGCAATAACTCAGCAAATAACCAAATCACCACTTTTCAACAACACATCACCACAATGCCAAAGCAACTGCCAGTAGCTACCGTGCGAGCTGCTGGTGGTCATAATAATGGGGGGCGCAAAGCTAGGGCAAGCGAGGATGGCAAAGTGCAATAGGTCAGGCGTGCTTGGTGCTTGGTGCTTGGTTCTTTTGGTGCTAAGTGCCCACCGGGAGCTGGAGTTTCGTCCGGAGAGTCGCGAGAAAGGGCTCGAAGTTCCTGTATGCCACGAGATTTGGATGACAGCGGTTGGGTGTGGGTGGCATCGTTAAGCCAACTGATGTGCAGAGCTTGCAGCGTCTTGCCCTGCAGTTGGCGAAACAGTGGAGATGGGATGAGGATCATGAGGGGTGGAGGCACTTTTTCCCTCGCGACTTGGCGCTTCGCTAGACGAGTCGACTACGTCTGATAGAGGTCTGTGGCGCCTTTAGCCTCAGCCTCTGACGGTCTGACCTACGAGAGGAAGAAAAGTGAGGTCGTCTTAGGAGACCAGCTGTGAGTCGTCAGCCTGTCGAGTCCCTAGACAACTCCCTAGGGACAGTGTAGGGGGCCTACCACCTGCTCTCCACCGGCCCAGTGCCCAGTGCCCACAGCACAGCACAGTACACTGAGTACAGTACCAACCTCCCTCTGCCTCTCCGGGTCTTTCCAGCGCTTGGGAATCTGACAGCGGCGTGTGAACCAGCCTGTCAGATGGCAGCCATCTCTCTGCCTCTGGTTCTGCCTCTGCCTTTTGCCTGTGCCATTCCCCATCCACTTCCACATCCACATTCATTGCCCTGTCCCCAGTGCCTGCCTGCAGTGCATTGCACCCGGTAGTACTGCTCCTGGCACCATCACGATCCAGACCAGAGCAAGCAGCATACAGCAGAAGCACTGCAGTCTGCAGTCTGCAGGATGGGATATTTTTGAGCAGCGCCGGATGCATCTGGATGCTGGATGCTGGATGCTGGATGCTGGGTACTGGAGGCTGGAGGCTGGAGCTTGGAAGCTGCCAATCCGAGGGTGATGACGATGTTCTGATATGCTGCTGGATCTCTAACACCCACGACCTGCTAGGAAATGCCCATGGCGATCTTCTCACTACATCACACACCCGAGGCCCCCCTTGACGCCCCCCCTCATGGACAAGTCCGAGAGCGATGCTCCATCTCGCCAGCCCCAGCCAGACATGCGTTTGCCGACCCAGGTCCTCGCACTGGGTCGTGGACCAGACGGGCGCTGCTCTTCGTTGATGGGTGGCATTGTGAGCTTCTGCTGTTGCCGCCGCTGTCATTTGAGGTGGTGACAGGCGGCGTGTGGGTGCGTGTGGGTGTGAGGGTGTGAGGGTGTGAGTTTGGGTTAGTGAAGGCGTCGTCGACGTGGGTGTGTGGGTGTAATAGGTGTGGGTGTACTGTGGGTGTACTGTGGGTGTAGTGTGTAGTGTAGAGGCCAGGGCTACTCGTACCGTCGTCGACAGCAGCATGCGGATCGTCCCTGTGAGAGAGAGAGCGAACGATTGCGCCAAAGGGCTGGGATGCTAGGGCTGGCAGAACGGAGCTTAAGCAGAGACTAGGACCAGCATCGAATTAATCCGCTGTGCAGGCTCAGGGGTAGGTGGAGCAGTTGCGGTGCTGGAGATGGACGTATAGGTCGGTATACTACCCAATCTCGTGGCGTTGGAGACGAGTCTGCTACTGATAATAGTGGGAAAAAGTCTTACCGTACGTCTTCGGCTCTTGCCTCTTGAGTCTTGAGTCTTGAGTCTTGACTGAGTTGACTTGGTGCTTCAACTCGAGATATACTTTGTTTTCTTTTCTCTATCCAGCAGTCCCTCGATCAATCAGCCAGTCACTCAGTTACCCAGCGACCCAGTTATCCAGTCACCCAGTCACTCACCCAGTCACTCACTCACTCACTCACTCACTTACTCACTTACTCACTCAACTCGACTCGACTCACTCACTCAATCACTTCCGTATCAGAGAGAGTCTCCCTCAATTCGTCTGGCCATCATCCATCATCCTTTCTCAACAGCCGTCATCAACAGCTGCCACCACCTGCCCACCTGCCCACCTGCCCGCCTCGCCCTTCCAGCAGCTCTCGACTCGACTCGACTCGACTCGACTCACCAGTTGCAGCTCTCGACTAAGCGTCTGCTCTCTGATTTGACATGCTGGGCCGATTCTGAGTTTGCCAGAGGAATTCCCATCTTACTGCTATTCCTGGCCCCTCCACCACACCTTGAGCTGCTTGCTCTAGACTCTATCTCGCAGTGGCTTGGGATCTGCCTGCGTTCATTCGCCATCAACGCTGTTGAACTCAGAAAACTCAACTGGTTTCCTACGGTGCTGCACTGCAGCTTCAAGCCACAGGCTTTGACTTC
Source organism: Pseudofabraea citricarpa (assembly GCA_029641185.1). Taxonomy (NCBI): domain Eukaryota; kingdom Fungi; phylum Ascomycota; class Leotiomycetes; order Helotiales; family Dermateaceae; genus Pseudofabraea; species Pseudofabraea citricarpa. The sequence goes on from JAPWGK010000004.1 coordinate 558,415, forward strand.
GACTCCACACGTCGTCCATGTCCAGTACTTGAACTCCTGCTTCCTTTTTCTTCGAGGCAAAGCAACTCTGCATACACTCTAACGACAGTCTGACTGACTCCAATCAACCCCACACAGCCGTCTGCCTGCTCTCAGTCCTCAGTGTTACCACAGGAAACGGCTGCGACTGTTTGCAACAGGCTCTGTTTCTTTTCTTCATATATCTGTCAGACCTTCTCGACGCGACCTAGTCTCCACCCGAGAAGTGCGAATGCTTGGGATACATTAGTCAAATAGATTTCGCATCTGTTCTTTTTCCTTGGATTTTGCAGGAGCCTTCGATTTCCATCCCTTCTGAAAGTGGCTTTCATTTCTTCTTGCCCATCAAATCGCGTCGCATCTAGGGTAACTACTTCTACATCAATTGATGGCAGTCTCTCACCAACAAGTGCCGTATTCAACTTCAAGCATGTGGAATATGGGAGGTTCCCCGCATACCTACACCCCACCCGGGTCGGAAATGCATCCAACAACTATGGCCTACCAGTATCCTCCACTGTCTGCTGGTCTAGACCCCTCGTCGGCGATGATGCACAACCCGCATGGCTATCCAACGATGCATTCGCCTTCAGGACCATCCCCATCACCTACGACGTCCAAACATCGAACGGGATCAGTAACTTCCAAGACAGCAAAGATAAAGCGTTCTTTGTCAACTCCAAATGTTCGTGGGCAGGCTTCTGCTGATGCAGCAGCCTTGGCCTTATCATCGGCAGAGAAAAGACGCAATAAGTTAGGTTACCACCGGACGTCAATGGCATGTGGTAAGTGAAGGAAGGCGATTGCGAAATCAAGTAGCCCATGAAATTGTGTTTAGCTGACCCTCATCTCAGGCCATTGTCGCCGGAGGAAAATCAGATGTATACCTTCAGCTGGAGATGCGCAAAACCGATGTGCAAATTGCATCAGACTCAAGAAAGAGTGTAATTTTGTCCCAGTTGACCAGCAGCAGCAAGATCCTTCGCGCAGAAGCTCCAAAGCTCAAAGCGGTACCGGACAAGCTTCAGAATCATCTTCACCATCAACGTCTTCTGTCCATCTTCCGGAGCTGCAAAATAACCTTCAGTACACGCATTTGACAATGCCGCCCATTCAGGATGTTGGAGGGTCTGAGGTCAATAGACAAAGAACGGCCAGCTATTCCCCCGAGATTAGAGGTACTTTGATGGTGTTTGTATTGGTGCCACGCTTTGACTGACAGTACTCTAGGACTGAATCAGTCTCGCACATTTGATTATGGCCAAGGATCGTCAAGTTGGCTTTCATCGGACGCCCCCTCTTCAGCGACAAAGATTCAGCCTGAGATGGCACCAGGTTATTGGCGCGGCGCTCCACAAGAGTCGCCCGTTGCACCAGCCTTTGGTAACAATTATGCTCCTAATTTACAGATTCCACCGCCGCAGAACTGGCCGGGGCAGACAGAGCAGAGTCCTCGTGAAGAAATGGCCTGGTCAGCGGGTCCCCAGCGTTCAACATCGTACAGTAATCTTGAAGGTCTTAGTTCTCAACAACAGTATTCAGCTTATTCACAGCAACCCTCCCACCATATGGCGGATAATTATACGGCGAAACCACGTATGATGCAATCGAATATGTACCCACCACCACTTGCAAGTTCGGGAGCTCTTTCTGGCCCCGAAAGCGCTCAACAGCCTTCTGCTGGCCCAATCTCTCACCCTCCGTATCCAGGATGGGCACCGCAGCAGCAGCAGCAACATCAACCACCACCGCAACCGCAGCAACCATATGGCGGTGGCTTTCAGCATGGAGGGCAGCCACCCCAGTTCGAAGGCAACAATAGCGGACCACATTATGGTTACAGTGATTCGGCGGGCATGTATCCGGCACAAACACATCACGGTCGCTAACAGACGCACCGATCTTTGATATAGATAGAAGATGGTATATTTTAGAGCGTCACTTATTACATATGCAGCAGACGAGGAGGCCAGAGATTTGGCAACCAGAGCCATGATTAGGTACAACAGGACTACCATGGTGTAATATCACATCACTTGGAACTACTGGAGATCCGTGTATGTGACGGACCAGGCATGTATAAGCATACTGGGCATTTACGGAACTAGGATGAGGAAATTTGCGGTCTTGCTTTATACCATACCATACTCCCAACCAAGGCAACAAAGAGCAGACGATTGCACGAAGCGAAGCGACATGACGGGCCAGGCCAGAGCTGTTCTCACGAGGAAATGGGAGGATAACGGATAGGACAGGGGGAGTCTTTGGAACTTGGGAATAAGGGGAAAGGGATGGAAGAGGGAAGGGTGTTTTTGCGACAAGGCAGGATGAGGGGGGATGGCTCGCTGGCATTTTTGGCTCGGTGCTCTAAATCGCGACGAATTAATGAAATATACACACCAATGCAATACGCTTTACATATGCATAACATGATCTGGCTAGTAGGGAGTAACTGTTATTAGTCGCCTAGTGAGTTGGCGAAGTGGGATCAAGTAAAGTGAAGCAAGCCATACACACACGCATGCATGCATGTACCTAGGCATGTAAGTATAGGTGGTGCTCATATCACTGAGCAATTCGGAACGCGAGCTGAAAAACGAGTGGCTGGCTTTTGGTGGAGCACGTCGATTTCACCTTCAGGTAAATCTACCGTCTACCGGTTTCTCTACCGGTCTCTTATTCACGTATGCAATTTCAACTGGCCAATGACGATCGGATAATCTTGCGAGCTTAATTTATAAAAAATCCCGTGGAGGTCTGTCTGTCTTGTCTTGTCGGTCTGACATGTATCAAGATTTCTGGAGTTGCTATAGGTAGGTAGGTAGATACTATATATAAACACATGGTATGGTATGGTATGGTATGGTACCTATGGTACGGTGTGCAGTCTTCCAGGCAGCAGGCAACAGGCAGCCAGCAACCAAGCCAGTGCCAGTGCCAGTGCCAGTGCCAGTGCCAGTGTTCGTGTCGGTGGCTTGCTGTAATAGCAGCAAATGATATATGCTATATGCTTATCATTGACTTTTTGCCTAGAAGGTAGGTTGGCAGGTCTAAGCGGAGCCGCCGCTTGAGCCTATCTTGTTTAAAGACTTGTAACAAAGGTTGTGTTATGTGAGAAGCGGCAGCTAATCGAATTGGAGTTGAAGGGCTTGTCAGCATTTAACGAGGAGAGGATTTCAACCTCATGTCTCTTGCTGGCTACTTCTTACATGCTCCTACATGCCCTGCCCTTGCGCCGAACACCAGACGTTCTTTTGAGACATCTTCTCAAGAGTCATCATCACTCGTGTGCCAGTAGATGTGACTCTACTCGGTACTCGTATTACGACTTACGAGGCCAAGTCGACCTCATCAAAGCGTTTGGTAGGTGGTTTCCCCAGCCCTCAAAACCTCACCGACAGAAATCTTGAAGCCACCCATGCATCCCCAGTTGAGTTACGATGCGACTGCACCTACTCCTCCGTACCCAATTTCAACGTCAGTGCCAGCAGACTCGCATACGCAGCGACCGTGAGGGCTGTCAGAACGACAACCGCATTGCCCGAAGTGCGGAACTTCTTGACATTGAGGCCATCCTCCCCAACCTCGCTGAAGAACTGGCGGTTGCCCTCCCAGCGCCGGTACATGCTGACCATGAGGATGCCCGCGCCGTACGTGGCGAACAGCGCGCCGATCGAGTAGAACTCGGCCGTGAAGATCTTCAGCACCACGAGCGCGAACGAGAACTGGCCCAGCGCCGTGCGCACATATGCTCCTTCAAAGGTGCGCTGCGCGGCTCGGATCTCAACTAACCTGTGAAAAGGGAGGCAGAGTAAGCACGTGTTGGTCAGTTAATCAATTGGTGTTTGGTTCTGCCCCGTTCTTTTTCCCTCTTTCTAGAACTGCGAGGGAAGGGGGAGAGACTTTGAAGGTGAGGCTAAAGTAACATACTCTTGTGCTGTGAGGATGACAGATCGAGCGCGGTGAAGTCGCAGGTGAAGCCTATCTTCCGGATGAGGCTGTACAGCATTTAGTATCTCGTGCATTTTCAATCCTTCTCTTTCTCGTCAATGGCAAGTAGGAAGGGTAAACAAACCTCTAGGAATGCAAGGAATCTGGTAGAAATGGGTGACGGCATGTTTTCTGCGTGGGAGTGGTGGGTTACGTCGCCGTCGTTGTGGTTGTGGTTGCAAGGAATGTGATCGAGATTGGTTCCGGAGTGTGGGGTAGAAGGAGGAATCGCCGGGAACTTGCTGTGCTTACGTGAGACTGATAGATTAAGAAGCTCACCACCCATCTACCCATGTAGCATCTGCCGACCATTTTGAACATATCATTCTTTTGAAGACTTACAGCTTCTATTCAAGAGCGAGTTTCCTCGGTGATGGCTTATCCCTCCAATGGTCTGAAATAAAACAATGATTATACAAACCAAATGCAGTGCAAGTATATCACGAATCCTTGCTCCCTTGCTCTACAAGTAAGGTCTCGTCCTCGCTCCATCGTATCCTTCCTCATCCTCGCTGATTGGCCATCCGAAACCGAGCTCAGCGAGATGAGCAGAGATGCAACAAAAACAGCCAGCCTACCTATCAAGAGGGAAGACCCCTGAGGGCACAAGTTGGCCATCACGTGATGAAGAGGAAACGCGTCTCTCGCCATAATGTCGCGTTCGCGTCTTTCACTCCGCTCACCGCGCAATCAACCAGCCAAATCAATCAATCGAAACAGATCAAACATTCCCTCACCACCAAATGGAAAATCCCATCACGACGAACATCACATCTCCACCAACATCACCTCTCCCCAAAAGACAAAAACCCAATCCGACCAACATGTCCGACTCCATCGCAGCCCCGACCGCAGCAGTTACAAACCTCGACACCTCTCCACCTCTCTTGATCAAGAAACTTTCACCTAAAGCCCGTCTCCCTACACGAGGCAGCGCCTTCGCCGCCGGGTACGACATCTACGCATCGCAAGATACTGTGGTTCCCGCACGAGGAAAAGTATTAGTCGATACGGATATCAGTATGGCTGTGCCAGCCGGAACATGTAATTTTTTTCCCTCTTCGATTTAAATGCTGATGCTAATCTTGGTTGTAGATGGACGGATCGCACCACGATCGGGATTAGCGTCTAAGCATATGATTGATACGGGAGCGGGGGTCATCGATGCTGATTATCGCGGCCAGGTTAAGGTGCTGCTGTTTAACCACGCTGAGAAGGACTTTGAGGTGAAGGAGGGCGATCGCGTTGCACAGCTTGTATTAGAGAGGATCTATACCCCTGAGGTGGTCGAGGTAGAGGCACTTGAGGAGAGTGTGAGAGGTGCGGGCGGGTTTGGAAGCACTGGTTGAAGAAAGGCCGAAAAGAGGAAGAAAAAGGAAAAGCATGTGTTTAATGAATGATATAACGGAGCCTATCATGGACTTACTTTGGGATTGGCATATTAGAAAAGTAAGCATCCCTGCTGTAGAAAAGCACCAAGAAGAAATAAAGATAGAAAAACTCTAAGATGATTGATTTTTATGACTTACTGTGAATGCTATGGCCCTATGCATGTAAACCGAATCCAAAAGAAAAGCGAAAAAGTTCTATACATTCTCGGCCTTGAATCTTACTTCGGGATTCATCAGGCAATCCAGATTCCGCACCATGCGAACCTCATATGCCTTTGATTTAACCAATCTCAACTCCTTGTCATCAACCTCGCGGTCCTTGGCTCGAAAAACCTCCATCTCTTTGTCTCCTTTTTGCTTCGTCCGTGTCAATACTCCTTGCATGCTTGCTAATACCTTCTCAGCTGCTTTCGCAAGAGGTAACTCCGGTGCATTGACTTCATCCCCACTTAACCAAGCAGCCGTTTCTGAAAGACCTTCTGTATTATACACAGCTTTGCGCAGACGGACCACCATAAGCGCCGCAAACATATCTCCTGTCCCGCTGAAGAAACAATCTAATGCTGGAACTTTGATTCTAAAAATGCGTGGGGTGCCGGAGGAGGTCATTGATGATCCAACAACAGAAAGTGATGGCTCAGCTCCTGGTCCATTTAGTGATGGTATGGAGGTAATGACGATATGAGGGATTCGATAGGTTTCATGGAGCGTAGTAATAGCCTGCTTCAAAGAATCCATATCGGTGATTTTGACTCCTGACAATGTCCTGGTTCAGATTAGCAACAATTTCTTCTCCTCTTTTATTAGCAGCCATACTCCGCCTCAAATTGGTTGGGTAATATCAGATCCGCGTCCTTAATCATATTCTTATATGCAGGAACAACATCCTCAGCAACGTATAATCTTCCATTGTCGCCCATAACGGGATCGAGAATCCAGAAGAAGCTGCCTGGCTTCAAGGTAGCCTTGTATTTTAACTCCCGAGCCATAACTGCCACGGCCTGCACGACCTCTGCGCCGGGAAGATATCCCGAGAGCATCATGTTGAAATCGTCCAGGTGTGAGTCTTTTAAGCCCTGGTACATCTCGGTGACCTCGGACGCGGGCGTCTTCTTTCCTTTCGCTTGTCCATATCCCAAGTGGTTGCTGAAGTTGACCGTGTTCAGTGCTGCGACTTCGCATCCTAGTGATTGCATAACAAAACCCGCCATGGTGTTTCCAACATATCTATGCGCAGGCTTCAGTCTCGGAGAATCGGTGAGATGCTTTACAAGGTAGACTCACCCATAGACAACCTTTCAGCACAATTAGTCTCTTCCCCGCGGACGCAATGAAAGTGGTATCCCTACATGACTGGCGACAGCGAGTACGCGTGTCTCAGGGACTGGAAGATCTGCTGGAGCGGACATTTGAGAGAAAGTGGGGTAGATAAACTGTATCCGATGTTATTTGCGACAAGATATGCGATCTGGTTGTCTAATGTAGACTGCTGGAGAGATTGTGAAAGATGTTAGGGGAGAATCGTAAGCAAGAATGCGTGAAATGACTCTTAAAACCTGGGGAGAAATAATTTCTTATCTGCTCGGTCACCAAAAAGGCGTCTGACGTTTAGCGGCAGGGATTCCATACTTTACCCCGCGCTAGCGAGTAGTCCCGAAAAAGATAAATGGAAGTATTATATCCCTTTAAGGAAGTTAATATGTACCGATTACGTTCGATAATAGTAATAATAACGATAAGGTAATAATGCCAGGTATTATACGGCTTAAAGTATACTTAGGAGTACCATATTAAGTATATAAGTAATATACAAGTAGTATATATACAAGTAGTATATATACAAGTAGTATATATACAAGTAGTATATATACAAGTAGTATATATATAAGTAGTATATATATAAGTAATAATAGTAGTTTATTATAATATATAGGTAGTACATAGACAGTATATAGGCGGAGCAGCTACTATAGTATAAACTACAGTAGTACGTGCTTCCTCCAGTATAAGCTCTGAAATCACATAGTTAAAGGCTACATAACATAACCCAAGATAAATGACAACTTGGGGAACGTGGCTGATCATGATGTGTTGCTTCTGCTTGGTTGTTATTATGTCCTACATAGAAATTCTTCTGCATCCCTTCATATTGTGCAGCGCTAGTAAGGCTCGGCAGTCAATCATATCCATAAGACAACCCACACGCCGCATTTATTATGCTTAACCTATCATGTCTTGATTCATTACCATAGTCTTTCTTTTCTCCAACACTTTATTCCTCGTCACCAATCTGCAAAAGTTCGTTAGCAATTGTATGAGGTGAGAAATTGAGCGCTGCATGTGTACCTTAGGAGCCAAGTAGAATCTGAGATAACTACTTCCGGCGAGGGCATACTCCACGAGAAGCGGTACCTCGTTAGACAAACAGAGCTTAACAGAGCCTGAAAGACCAGAAGCTTTGCAGAAATTGACGAGATATTTGAGTGAGAAGGTGAGGGAGACAGGCTCGGTGAGCTCGATGTCAACATTCTGTGCCGGCTTGTCGACATTTGTGTGACTTCGTAGAGTGACAGCTCCATTACCAATATCACCAGTGCAAGAAAACTTGACACCATCCTTAGATGCCTCAATGGAAACTAGATGGTAATATTAGTCAAAGTCTCGTGTAGCCGAGAGAAAACGCACCTGACTCGGAAAGAGCCATGAGATCCAAGCAGATTCTCTTGAATTCGGAAGAAGGCATAGAGATAGTGGCAGCATACTCAGTATCTGGAATACCCAAGTGCTCCTGATCAATATCCATAAGCTTCAAATCATACTCGCTCAATCTATCGTTGTCGCTAGCCTCAAAGACAAGGTTGAGAACATCAGGTGCGTCGTCTGCCTTGAGCGTGAGAATATCTTCGCCCTGCGCAGCACGGAGAACCTTTGTTAGGGAGGTGAGGTTGACACCGAGAGCCACGTTGCGATCGCATCGGTATGGCGCAAAACTCTCAGCCTTGAGCATCATCGAAACGAGGGCGACATGTGAGTTGTCCATAGCCTGTAGGGCAATTCCAGAGTCATTGCAATCGAAATTGCAGTCTTGTACCAAGTCCTTGATCGCATCGACCACCTTTGAAAGTTAACATCGTTGAGAGAGTACCTCTGCATGGCGGCATACCTTTTTCAGGAGGTCGGCTTGTTCGAGGCGTGCTTCCAACACTGAACACAAAAGTTAGTATCGTCATCGACGGTGAGGGGTACCATCCTCTGCTCGGGGATTGGTTGCCAAGATAGACTCACTCTTGTTAAACTTGTAGTAGAGCTGAGGGGTTGTTATGTGGTCGGTGTGAGATTTGGAGTTGGCTCTGCAGAAGTTGAAGGTTTGCGGTTGCGATGGAGAGATGAAGTTCTGCGAGACGCGACTGAAAGAGGGACAGCAAAATTAGCGCGAGCGCGCAACGCGAATCGACGCGTAAATGGAACACTCGCTTAAACCCCTTTCCCAGCCATGTGTTTGTGCAACCACTTAAGACTGAGTGGAGTATGTAACACCTCAGGTACCTATACGTAACTCAGCAGATTTTGAGAGCCAAAATCAAAGCCAAATACGCAAAGGCATCAAAGAAATCATTTCAATATACAAAAAGCTGATCAGCACTACTCATATCGCCTCCTCGACCGATGAAGTTTATAAGTTCTTTATTAACTGATTCCAATTAATTTTGAAACTGAACCCGTGCCTATGTTTACTCACAACACCATGCATGATAACGGATGTTCCTTTCTTATCTATGCTATCCTACGCTCGCTAAAAAAATAAAATGCTCATTTCCTGCAATTCCATAATTTCCGTGCAGCTAGCTCAGCATCTGCTGTGATAATATCGATATACAATCAAACGCTTCCTCTTGGTAGGTGCAAGGGACTCGCTGTGTCGCTAGTATCCAAGTCTCTTCGTATTCTCTGCCGTCTAGCTTCTTCCGCAACGATATCTGCAGCATCCATGAAAACAAAATCCATCTCCTCAAGAGCGAGGTTGTTTGTCTCGTGTACGAAAAAGTATGCCCAAAAACCAGAAACCAAACAGAAGACGGTGAAAAATAGGAACGCTCCCCAAGCGGTACTCTGAATGAAAGACGGTATAATTAAACCGACTGTAAAGTTGGTGCTGTCGATGTTAGATGCAGGCTCATAATTTCGATGTAGAAAGACTTACAGCCAATAGCAACATGTCGAGAGTGCAACTCCTTTAGCTCTCAAGGAACTTGGAAATATCTCTGATGGCATAACCCAGGGTACTGGCCCCCACGTTGCCCCGAAAACAAGATTGAATAGCAAGAAAAAAGCCATACAAGCCCATCCCGCTCCTCTCTCCGATGACCAATCCGAAGAGAATGTACCTACCAAAGCAGCAATAATAATTAAGCAAACGCACATCAGCCCAGAACCCCACAGGAGTAATGGCTTCCGGTTATACCAATCCATTGTAAAAAGACTGGATAATACTCCAACAAGTTGGCAAATATAGAGGGCGCCAAGCATGATGAGATGCAATTCATCTTTGAGGCCTATGCCGCTGAATAGCGTGTGCGAGTAATATATGACGGCTTTCGTTCCAATAAGTTGCTGAAAGAACATTAGGCCCATACCGATATGTGTTCGTTTGTAGCAGCCTAGTCGGAAGCAATCAGCCCACAGGCCCAACTCGAGCTTGAATTTGACCAAGTATGAATTCCCTTGGAGTTTGGGATGTAGTTCCCGGCTGATCTCTTGGTGGCAGATAACATCAGCACGAATTTCCGTCCATTCTTTCTGGACCTTGAGGTCCCTTTCAGGCAACTGCCGAAGTTTGCCCAAAACCGTGAGAGCGGCTTCGTCCCTACACTCTGCCACAAGCCATCTAGGTGAGTGTGGAATTAAGTAGGCACCGAGCCCTAAAACCAGCGCGGGCGCTATCTGAATCATAAACGGGAGTCGCCAGCTCCATTCGCTGTTCATGTGTCGAGTCCCAAAGCTGATCCAGAATGCTACAATGATGCCACCAACAACTGCAAGCTCCTCTACAGTGGTATGTCAGCATGAGTAGTTACATAGTGGCAAAAAAACCGACCTAGGACAAGGAGGGTGCCACGAATCTCCGCAGGACTGATCTCAGAGATATAAAGAGGTGTTACCATGGACAACATTCCCAAACCTATACCAACAATAAATCGAGCAACAAACAGCATGGCAAAGTTCTGTGATGAGGTCTGCAAGGCGTTACCAACGAGAAATACCACTACGGCAAGCATGAAGGACCGTTTCCGGGAGTACTTGTCGGTGATCCATCCCTGAACTAAAGCACCCATAAATGCACCAAGCTCGATAATGGCAGTCAAGAGCCCTCTCCAGAATCCATACCCACTTGTGTTGGACTCAATGTTTGAGAATTCCGACATGAAATGACCCATGCCAAGTACCACACTGACTACACCTTGATCATACCCAACCAAGAATCCACCGAGGGTAGAGATGAGAGCACATGCCAGAGCACGAGGAGAGGCAATAACACCACACAACCCGGGATATCTATTTTTTATATTAGCATAGACGATTCAGAATTGGCTTTATCAGAAGTCCCTTACACATATTCTTTGTCAATGCCTGGCTCTACAAGGGCTGGTGGTCCTTGTGGAGTAAAATAGGCCGTCTCGCTGTTGCTTCCGCTACTATTCTGGGCTGTAGCTGTAGAGGTACCTTCTCTTTCTTGAGCGTCGTCCCGTATTTCCTGAGAGCCATCTCGCCGTGCCCGCGCAGCAATGGCATCTGCTACGATACCTGCTCTGTCTTCCCACGATCGAATCCAGCCATAGACCTTGCGAGCTGGGGCTGCCATTCGAACAAATATGATACCCCAATCGAAATAAGAAAAGAACTGATTACCTTACTAGACGGTATTAATGAAAACCAAAAGTCCTGGAGATGATGTGTTTGTTTATTGAGGTGGTGCTCAGAGCCATCGTAGAGAAACCTGGACCTACCTACCTCCCTACCTACCTACATCGTGCTTTCTCTGCTTGCCAACGTCAAGACGATGACGATGTGGTGTCTGCTCATGGCCGTCAGTGTTTTCTGGAAGGTCAGGTAGGTGCCATGGAGAGAGAAGAGCATTTCCAAGTTTGGCGAGACGAGATCTCTTGAATCTTGCTGCGCTGTTAAAGACCAGATTTGGAATACACGCGATTCATGCAGGCACAGACCCTGCACAGCACCCCCGTGACGCCCCGTGCCAGACCCCGTGCAGTCGTGCAGCACGCTACGAGCAAAACCGGTGAGTCGGGGACTTAGCAACGGCCACTAATCCAACCTTGAAAACCACCCCTCAAGGCCCCCCTACAGCCTCCAGTACCCAGCACGGTACAACAATCCCCCCAGCATCTTTTCCATATACCGGTGATGCCGTCAAAAAGCGAACACGACGTCCGCGAAAGATCGACAAAGGGACCCCCTCTGGATCTCGGACTGTCGCCGTGGCCGGATGTAGGGCAAAAAGCACTGAGCATCTCCTCTCCCCTGAGGGATGGGGGGATGAGCTCCCCGAGTCCGACCCCGTGCTTAAGTTTAAGTGGTGAGATGGAGGAGGAGGAACTCGGGGCACAAGGCTGAGAGATCGGGTCGGAGCAGGAGAGAAGAAGAGGAGGTCGATGTCCGGGCCGGTCGAGCGTGCAGGAGGAAAGAAAGTCAGCAGGACTTCCGGAAGCAGCAGGAAAACTCTACTGTCCTTGAATATTTGGATTTTGGATTCTGGGAAAAGTCAACTTTGGGGCCAAGGCATTCCCGGGTCCTCAGCGGTTGAATCCAGGTGAAAATGGAGCTCGAGAGTCGGCTTCTCCATGTTCTTCTTCCCATGCTGCACTACATGCTGCTAACTGGGGGCCCACCGACGAGGGTCAAAAGCATCGTTCGTGATTGAGTTTGGCTTCATCTTCACGCGCTCCACGGCGACGCCGGCCACAGCTCACGACAATCATCGTACCGCATTATGAGCTGGAGATTATGAGACCCCTCGATGGCCCTCGACGACCCTCCTCCCAGCAGATACCAGGGTTGTAGGATCATCCCAGGGACTCAGCGACGGCCTGAGAGTGCCAGAGGGCATATCCACGGGAAGATGAAACAGGCCCATGGCAATTAGTCAGGTGCAGCCGTTGAGCAGTACTGTACAGTACAGTGTACAGTACCATCATCACAGCAGGACTGACGAGGACAAGACAACAACCGTGACCGTGGACCGTGAACCGTGGACCGTGGGCCGTGGTAACCATTGACCACTGACCGTTGACCAGCAGAGCAAACCCCTCTGCCAACGGCTTAAGCTCGCAAGAATATAAAGAACGGCACTGGCAGCCATTCCCGCCATCCTGGCTAGCGTGGCTTCGTGTCTCTCGTCAGCCATTCATGGGGGTGTGGTGGGTGAGTGGTCTGTTGCGTTGTGGTGCAGCGGTGCTGTGGTGCTGTGGTGCTGTGTCTTCTTCCTCAGCCGCCAAGGCCCAAGACCCAAGGGGGAAAACCTCAGGGCTTCCAAGATCTGCTTGAGCCCTGATGCGTGCGCCCGTGTCGGTGCCAGAAGCCAGAGCCAGAGCCAGAAAATGCTCCCAGTGCCAGCCATCATTACCCAATACTGCCTCTGCCACCACCCACTGGGCCTTGTGCCTGTGCCTGTCCGGTGCCTGTGCCTGTGCCAGGTCGTCGTTATCGTTATCACTATTGTTAAGATTGCCGCCAGCCCAAGCATGCTACACCCAACACCTACACCTTACCTACGGAGTACTGTGTGCTGACAATTATTATTAGGTGTGACCTGCGGCGAAATTTCCCGCCTACCGCAAAGCAACCGCAGAGAATCACTTACTCTGAGGAGAGTTTGCCTCGCTCTAGAAAGTCTTGATTACAATTGGGTGCGGCATCAGCTTCCGCCTTTGTACGTGTACGCAGTACAGTCCGGTCCCTTACGGTATATGCCTTGTTTGTTTCGCTCAGATAGGCCACCGGCCCTTAAGGTTGTCTTGTGACAACTGTGCTCTCTGCGTAAGGTATACACGACTAAGACGACTGCTATTACTATTACTATCACTAGTACGGCGCACTCGCACTCTCACACACACACTCAACTCGGTGGTCGTACGACCTCGCCTAACTTTCTCGCTAGCGGTAGCCGTAGCCGCAGTTCTACGGTGTACTGCACTGTGCTGTACTGTACTGTGTCTGTAGCTGCTAGATGCTGCGCTGCTAGGTAAAAATAGGTGAGGCTGCGCCATGCTATGCTGCGAGCCTAAGGTACCAACCATACTTTACTTATGTACGATGCTGTAAAGAGGTCGGCCGGCCAGCACCAGCGACCTCCCAAGGCCACGTAAATGCGCGGGTTTGTCTTTGCTTTATTTTCTTCTTCTTTCTTACCCATGAGACATACATATACATAATACATGCATGCATGCACATCAACGTGAAGAAATTTGACCGACCAACGAGTAGCTACTTGCGGAGGACTTGCTGCTGCTGACCCGACCCGTGCTTCGGCACCACCACCACCTCTCTCTTCTTTCATGTCAATCTTTCGTGTCTTGTCGCGGCTGAACGAGAGACCCGACGTCGCTAATATGTGTAACCTTCGTACTTGGTCAAATGGAAACGCTGACGGACAGGCGACAGGCATCAGGCATCAGTCGTCGGACGATGCTGGTGTTTGAAGCCGCAAACTCACCGTGTCCAATGCTACCGTACGGACGGACACGCGACAGAAAACTTTAGTCATTGATGATGTAGATGCCGTTTAGGCTTCCATTAATGCTAAGAGAGAGAAAAATAAAAAAAGGGTATACAGTGTGTTGTCCAACCATGCTTATCCTCTAAATATTACGCCTGAAAACGAATGTCCCTATTTTTGGTCTAGCCCCCAATGCCACCACGAAATGCCCGCACCAATGCCTCCCCCCCAAAATATACATTACTCCTCACCCACGCTCACGCCCACGCCACGCCGGGTAGCCTATGACCTAAGAGTACCTGCGTTGCTTACATTTGTCATGCAGCATGTGTCCGTTTCGTGCCGTTGTTCGTGTGAATTCAGCTCCACAATGCGGGCATGTTGACTTGGCCGCTACACCAGACTTCTCGCGCTGATGTCGTAACAAGTTACTGAAGGTTGAGAATTGTCGTCCGTTGCAACCATGTTCCCAGCACTGTGGCTTAGGACGGCTGTGAACAACTCTGACTGCTTCTGATGATGAGTCTGGAGATCCCACGGTTGGACTGTTGTGGTTCTGATACATGCTTGGCGCATCCGATGCTGATGACATGGAGTGTGGTCGAGGACTAGCCGGGTCAGTAAAAAAGTCAAAATTGGTCCGAGGTACATGACTTACGCATACGACTGAATGCTTGACTCTCCATTGCTTGAATATGGAATACCGTAAGATGGAATTTCAAAATCGTTTGATCCACTACATGCAGTGTTAGTCACAGCCCTATCCCATGTACACTAGAATTAGAACCTACATTGCAAAAACTGGGCCGTACATGTCGGATCCGGCCTCGTGAATATGCGAAGCATAAGGCGATTGTGGAGAATATGAAGAAAGGTATGCGGGGCTCCCAATGATTGGAGATGATACCAAATGCGCCGAATGTGACATGTGAGGAGATTGAGCCATATGTGGAGAATGCGCCATATGGGGAGACTGGGCCATGTTGGGCGAATGTGCCATGTGAGGAGAATGGCTCATATGAGGCGAGTGGCTCATGTTGGGAGCCGAAGTCAAGCTCTGGTAATCTGGAAGGGACCGCGGCATGAGCTCTGGGGTGCTCGTGTTGGAGCCGATATAAGAATTGCTGTTGCTGCTCGAGGATCTCTCTTTGCGTTGGCGAGTCTTGGATGTACGGCGGGCGTGGTCGCGCTGTCGCTTCAATTCTCTTTGCTCGGGTGTTAGACAGGCTCGCGGAGGACTGGCAGAGACTGATCGCGAGTAGACGGGCATATTGGGATCATATGGCGCTAGGGATCCTGAATTCATCTCTTGAGGCATATACTGTTCTGGCATCTCAAAATCTAAGGGATACTTAGTACACCTTTTATCCTCTGATCTGAAGCAAGGCTGGACTTACGAGGCCATGTATAAGAATTACGTAGGCCGGCATCAAAGCGAGCATCATAATGCTGAATTCCGACAGTACTACCATAATCATCAATACTTGCGGGTCCCGAAATAAATTCCAAGAGTGCTCACCTCATCTTGGGCGGGCTCCGGCTGGTGGTTGACTGAGGTGACGAGGTGGGTTCTGAATGCTGACTTCCAATGTAATCTTGCGAAGAATGAAGCCGTACCAAAGGCGGGCGCTGGGGATGCGGTGCTGAAGTAGACTGGTGGGAGTCGTAGGTCCAATTGGGGTCTAGGTCACTCTGGGAGAGCAGAGGGAACGGAGAATACTCTTGCGGGACGGGCGAGGAGACAAAAGAGCCGGAGTGACGAATTGGCTGAGGGTCCAGGTAAGAACTAGGCGTGTTGATGTTCCGGGGCGTGGCGAGGTTGGACTCAGTCGAGGCGGTCGAGGTGGTCCTGATATGCAAGCCTTGGAACTGGGCCTCGGTGGAAGACAGGTGACTGCTGGCTCTTGATCTGGATTGCCGTGAGTCTCGCGCCTCTTGCTCAAGATAGAAAGAATCCATAAGGCTGACAAGGAAGGGAGAAAGAGGCAAGAGGGCTGTGAGAGGTACTGTAGTACAGTGGCACGTACGAGTTGAGCAGTAGTAGCAGTAGTAGTAGTAGAGATAGAGTAAAGAGCGGGTTGATGTCAAGCGTTGGACAAGACGAACGGCTGAGTTATAAAGAGGTTCTTCGGGATGGCGTAGATGAGTAGATGCAGCGATGCAGGGAAGAAGTGGTGGTAAGGAGCAATAGAGATGTGGAAGAGGCTATTTTGGTTGCCTCGATGGATTCAACAGCTGGCTGGACTGGATGGAGTATGATGATTTTTCTGGTGGTCTTGCAAATGCCATGGGGACAAGGCTATAAAGTATTGCGCAGAAGCAGCTCTGGATGGATGGATAGCGCTGTGGAGGTATTCACGCCATTGGGTAGATCGACGCCGCTTGGCGAACATCTTGAAGGATTCGGGCCCTGGTCGACGGTGACAGGGCCATTCCCCCTCGTGAAATAGAAACGCGAACAGAGACCCTGCACAAACTTACACTCCCGTTCTCTGGGTCCGCAGTCCCCCAGTCTCCAGCATCTCGACTGCGAGCGAGGGACAAGGCCGGGTGGTGGAGGGAGGTGCAGGGTTGGCCGTGGGAGTCTGGCACGTCAACGGACTAGTGCGACGGTAAGGCTTTTCTGTTATTATTTCAGGTGCACGGGGGGGTGTGAGGACGGTGGATGTGGTGATGGTGGTTGTGGTGGTGGTGGTTGTGGTGGTGGTGATGATGATGGTGGTGGTTGTGGTTGTGATGGTGGTAGTGGTTGGTGGTGGTGGTGGTGGTGTAAGAGCCGTAGCACTGGAAGCTGGGAATAGTACTTGTTGGTGGTGTAGGTAGTTCTAGCGTAGCCCGTAGGTCGTGTAGTGAGTCGTACCGGTCCGGTGTTGTTATTGTCATCCATGAGGCTGGGTGGCCTACCGCATACGCCATACCTCACTCAACCACACACCTACCACCCACAACTACCACCACCACCAACACCACCCCGGCCTGCAGCAGCAGCAGCAGCAGCAAGCCAGCCAGCACTACACTACTGTACAGCCGTACCACCAGCAAAGGCCCGTAGCTCTGGTTAGATCAAAAAAGAACAACTGCTGCTGTTGCGGCTTCTGTTGCACACCGCTGCCCCTCCACAATTCCGGTCTTCCACTACTGCTCTCTCTTACTTCGCCGTTGCCAAAAAGAAGCCAACTTCTAAACACCACGCACTGACGCTCGAACATTGCTGCACTGGAAAGAATCGCGACCGGGATGACATGACTGGTGTCTGCACGCACATCAATCAATCAAGCCTCCGGGTGCGAGGGGGGGGGTGACAGACAGGACGGACACCGTGGCAGAGGCAGAGACAGAGGCAGAGGCAGAGACATAGCGACCTACCGCACCGTACACCACCGCACAGCACAGCACAGCGCAGTAGAATACCGGCCGCGAACCAGTCGCTGCTCTGGTGGGTGAGAGTCATGATCTGGGAAGCGAGTGAGCCTAGCTACCCCATTGAGAAAGAAACTTTGGCCATGTGGGCGGATGCGTCTTCTGCGGTTCTGCCTCAATTGTTCTGATACAAGAGACTGAGTGATGCATTGGATGCAATGTCGCGCACTCCGTAGATACCTGAACAACTCGCGCGAGGCACTGAGGCAGCACCAGCAGCAGCAATCAGAGGGAATGGGGAATGAATGAAGGGTGGGTACTCGGCTAACCCTCAGGACCCTGGAGCGACCCTGGAGCCCACTTGCACTCACCACTTACCACTACGACATGGCCAGGGGACCACGACAGCATGGCACTTTAGGGCGTCTGGGCAGGCACAGAGCCACAGAGCCTCCCAGGCACAAAGGCGGCCAGAAGGCACTTACCGGCTCGGAAGAAGATAATAGATAGAGGAATGCTGAAAGAGGGAGAGCGAGATAGAGTATCTGCATGTCCATACAGAACAGGCTCGTCAACAGGCATGCGCGTGGGAGCCGGTGTGTCCTCGCTACGAGCATGGAGCCTGCGCTGCAATCTCTTCTGGCGGGCAGTCTAGCCTCTGCATTTTAGCATTTAGCTACTCTCTGGATATTTTGGCTTTTGCTTTTGCTTTGGCTTTGGCTTTGGCTTTGGCTTTGGCTTTGGCTCTTGTCTCCATCGCTCGTCGGGACAATTGCTGCCATGGCATCCGCTAACCGTTGAACTCCCGGCCGACTAAGCTGCACTCGGTTACGGTATCAAAGAGCAGAGCGACGTGAAAGGCAGCTAACAAGGCCATGGTGGGTGGGATGGTGGCATGGCCGAATGCTGGGTATGCAGCTGGTTGCCATTCAAGCACCACGGTACTCCACTCCCACTGCCGTCGAACTAGAGAATTACTTTATTATTGCGGCGCGGTAGTCGTCGTCGACGTCGTCCTTGTCCTCGTGTTCGTTAGTCTCTACCCTCCCACCGGGCAATGGGCCTCCTCGCTGCATCTGCCAGTGCCAACTGTGCCTTGATTGCAGATCAACCGCCGTGTGCTGCGTCTTGCGTCTTGCGTTCATGGGACCCGGATACCGAGAGCAGCAGCAGCAGCAGCAGTAGCAGCATTATTCATCCCATCCCATGCCATGGCCGCCGCCAGTACCCACAGACGCCACGTCCAGAGATATTCCTACCCGCTTGCCTTTCATCTCATCTTTGTTTCCGTCCCCCAGATTAGGTATCCGAGGCACTTTTAGGTTCTGCAGAAGTTTGAAATCTTCCACAGAAGTGCAGCCACTTGTCGCATGTGCAGCCTTTTTTAACCACTGGCCATATGCGCTTCCTGCATGCGTAATCCGTTGCCAGCTTACCCTTACCGTCGCTCAGCCTGACGTCTGGTCTGCTGGAGCTCGCTTGCTTACCCAGAGTCCCAGAGTCCCAGACAGACCGACCGACAGCTCCAGAGTCCAGACAGAACCGGACAGCAACCTCGCCGGGCCTCTGCATGTCCGGCCTGCCGTCTGCCATCTGCCATCTTCGAACAGCCTTCTAGAAGGAATGGAACAAAGCCACATGCCTGCGCGATATAATAGTTGCGGTATTTATGTTTCACGACCTCGACTTTGTTTCCTTCCCGCTGTGGTCTGTACTCAAATCCTCCTACGACGTCAACGGCCACCGATCGATCTGGCGAACTGGCGAGCTATCTTCCGGGGCCAGGGCCGTTGACATGGGAGCTCTCGGTCGAATTGTCGATTGATTGATGGACACGCAGGAGCAGCAAGCAGCACGCAGCACGTAGCACGCAGTAGCAGCAGCAGCAGCAGGATGTCTTAGACCCTAAGATGTGGGGAGGGGCAGCAGTGGTGTGTGTGGTGTGGTGTGGTGATGAAGAGCTGCTCGAGGACCTGCCCTGGCAGATTCACGGCGATCGAGTGCTGTCAAGACGGGAAGCTTTGCAGCTGAGGGACCGACGAAGCCGAGTGGTTGAAAGCGACTTGGGTACCTGGAAGGCTGGAAGGCAGCACGCCGCGCACGCCCCCTCGTGCCCTGGGAGCCCTACACGTACTAACCTATTACAGTAGCCTACTCAGTACTGTAGAACTTCTCCCCTTCTCCCTCCTCTCCCCTTCATCAAATCAAAAAGAGCGATCAGTGTGCCAGGATGGCACAACCTCCACATCTCAACCCCCTCCAGGACCCAATTGTGCCAATCACACCGACGGCCCATCTGCGTGCCGCTGCCTCTAGCATGGGCCAGCTCGAAGATGCGGAGTGCTGCCGTCATCACAACTGCATCTCCTGCTTTTCTGCGATCAGCTGCACGAATTCACGTCTCACTCCAAACCTTATGATGAGCTGAAATCGCTGCTTTGGACAATCCCACCAACTCTCGCACAATCTCGTGCTCGTGGGGGACCATCACCTCGCGCCTCGTACCAAGCGCCCCGTAGGCTCGTGGCATAATCGTGGGAGAGCTGTCACATACACAAACTCTCTTCACACTCCGACACACTGGCACACTCATTAAGCAACGGCCCGCTCTCACCCACCTGAAGACCAGATTAATCAGATTAATGCACGCCAGCCCTCTGAGGCACCAAGCCGGTGACTCCGTTGATGACAGTCGCCTTGCTCAATCAATTTGCCTTTGGTACCTTTCTCCAGAGTCCCAGGGCTCCCAATCCTGAAGGGATGGATTCTTCCATGGATAACCGAGCCAAGCCATCAACCCCTTTTCACAATCGCTGTTCAAGCGATCTCTATCACCTGGATTCCCATCCCTCTGTCCTCCACTTCACACCACGCGAGCCTATGTGAGTGACCATGGCACGCCGCAGCCACAACTACTCCACCAGATTCCTTTACAACCTGAGGTAGTGCCGAGTCTACTACGGTGGCCCTCGCAATGCCAAGCGCCAACTGCGCAGAAGGAGTTAAGAGCATGGACTGTCAGCTATATCGCATCACTTGCCAGCAGCAAGAGGGCGCAACGGCCATGCCCTTGCCTTCCAGAAGAATCTTTCTCTTCGTTTTGTCCGTATCCTTCGACCGTTAAGATTGCCATTGCCTATTCAGGCCGACGCGAGAGATAGGGATAGGGAATTTTAGGATCAACCGTTGGGATGAATGACGCGTTGAGAGGGATAACCATGGTCCTGCATGTACTATGTGACCTACGCAAGATCGTATCGCGCAGTACATACCAGACTCCATCACCAGAGAGGACACCATTCTCCTCGGGCTCACAATCACCGCTTGGATCCTTCTGAAAACCACTCACTCAGGGCTCTCAGCAGCTTCGAACAGTTAGAAATGTCTTAGTACGCGACATATGAGTTACCGTGGTCGGATCTCGAGAGTCCTGTCTCGAGAAGTTCACCTCTCGGCTTGGCAGTGTAGAAGACGTTGCCAAGCATGCGTATATCTGAGGAGAACCTTTCAAAATAGACGTGACGTGAGGAACTCTTGGGGAACCAGACCAGGTGATGTTCGCGTCTCATGATCAGCGCGGATGTTTGCTGTGTGGAGGGGGGAGGGCGATAACAGCTCGCGATATCCATCATTATTCTGCCTCGTAATAATATTGATACACAAGTTTCGTTTCTCGAGCCCTGCCCTGTCCGTCACCATCCATCAGAGCACAGCCAGCCTGCCCTGCTTGACAGACCAACAGGAAACAAATGTCACCGTTTCCGTACCTGGCGTACCGTTCTACGGCGTCGGCCGAAGTGTTATTGAGCATGGGAGGTTGATAATTTGATGAAAATCGGAATCGGAATCTGAGGCAAAGCATCGCTAATCGCCAATACACGGGCACAGAGTCACGAGAGTGCGTGCAGCACGAGCACGAGCGCTCGGGGAAAGGAAAGGGAGAAGAAAGAGGACAAAGGCTTCAGGTACCATGGCATGCCGCATGAGGTCACATCACAGCAAACCCACATGGAACTTGTTCAACTCACCTCACGTCGCTTTGCGCGCATACCCACCGGTGCCCACTACTGTACCATTACCCACAATACAGTATCCATTGTCTTGTACGGGTAGGACTCTTCATACTCACACTCGAACGCTTGGGCTTGGCAAGGCTGCGGCTGTGCAACGAAAGTGCAATCGTGCTACTGTTTGATCGACCACAGGGCTCAGGTTCCTGTACGGACCTCTCCTTACCCTACCCTACAAGCATCCCCCCCATGCTCCCATCCTGTACAAGCAGTGCTAGGCTAGGCTAGGCTACCCTTTCTTCCCTTCCCTTCCCATCACTCTCACAACTCACTCACAACTTCACAAGCAGAGCAAGCATGCAAAAAGCAAAGGTGCAGGTACCACCAAAAATAATCATCCTCCCCCGTCGCTTATGACAGAGACCCCGGCCTATATCATACCAAGCCTCCCAAGCCCTTCGTTCTAATCTGAACGACATCCCAAAACGTCGACTGATATTATGCTACCCCATACCGTACCAGACTCGGTGACCGAATGACAAACAATGAGATAGGGAAAAAGGGAGAAGGAAAAAAAAGAAAGAAAAAAAACAACGGAAAGTCAGAAGTCCACAACTTACCCTTGAGGGCCTCCATGGCAGCATGGATTCCGGCATGGCCGATGGTTGAGAAGTACAGTAAAACAGCGTGAAGAATGGCAAGCTACCCTTCAGAAGGATACATGTATCCAGTCCCATCTGACATGGTTCTTTCTTGGTCATGGGCAACCGCCAAGGCCAAACAAAGAAACGTCATTCGGTTTGAACAGTGATAATAATGAGCTTCCTCTATTTGAAGGCTAGCTAGGTACTACTACTAACTATGAACTAAACGGGACACAGATGCTGCGTTTTCCTTTCCTGTACCTCCCCTTTCTGCTCCCTTGTAGGAGGATGTATATTGCTAAACTCCGGGTGAACCAGACTCCGTCGCGTCGTTATGATAGATTCATAACATGATGCTATTTTCCATTAACGCTCAAAAAACTCCTGGAACATGTTGACAAAGTTTATTGTTGTTGTGTTGTGGTTATTGTTTCCATGCAAAACCTAAAGTGTCCAACCTGGGTGTGCTACTAGAGTTTGCCATGTCGAGCCTTGAAGATGGCAACCTTGTCGTCGTAAAAAAGAATCTCCCTCAGCCTAAGCCGAAATTTCATACGGCCATCCTCAGATCCATCATACGAATCGGTGTCAGAATCGTCCTGATCCGACATTTCCGATTCGGTTTCGTCAGGATCAATACCTGGTTGCGCAATAGCCGTCCCGTCATCATCCTCGTCTTCTTCCTCTTCATCGCTACCCTCCTCATCGTCCTCCTCATCGTCGTCTTCGTCAGTAACAGCACCACCAGGCCCCCCATTAGCAGCACTTGAATGGGTATCGGCAGCTCCATGGTTATCTTCATGAGGGCGGTTCTCCAGAATCTCAAAGCACTTGTGTGCAACTCCCATGTAGCAAAGCTCTATCTCTGGCCGTAAAACTATCACGTCAACAACTTGCATGGCAAGCTCTCGAGGATCAAACGCAGGCGTAGCGTAGTCAGCGATGAAAGGAATGTTGAGAGACCGGATGTGGGGGATCTGAGGCAGTCGTTGCAAGAAGTGATGCTGGAGCAGGTTAGCACCATTACTTCAAGTAAGTCATAGCTCAAGGCACGGAGACTTACCCAATCTTTGTAGTCGACGGCGATACTTAGTTCTCGTAAACTTGACATTCGGCCGCTGGTGATAAAATTTAGGACCTCTCGTGTTGGCATCCATAATCTCCACCTTGGAGATTCCGAACTGCTGGTTGGGCTTCTAGGAATTCGATCTGAACTATCTATCATCAATTTCTTCAGGCTACCACGATGTCTCTTGAGTGGGCCCCGGTAGATGGAGTCCTGCAAGCTTTATATCAGTAGTGCTCCGTACGTGGTTGTTGACCGAACTTACAATTGTAATGCTCGAGGTTGCAGTTCTTCGACGATCTTGCAAGAAAAGAACCTCGAGCGTATTAGGGGCCAATGTCTCTTTCAAGAAAGTTATAAGGGCTGGACATGCAGCGTCTGTGTGGATCTTTTTTAAGTTGAGGTGATATTGTAACGGAGGACCAGATCCTTGCTTCCCAGGAGGACCACCAACCCCAACTGATGTCGGCTGAAAATGACGTCGAAGCATACTCCACAATCTATCATATTGTGGACAGTCGAGTATCGTCAGGCTAGTTAACACTGTCCAATCGAAAGCCTTCTGCAGCACGGAAACTGATAAAGGAACTCTCTCCAATTCCAAAGTCTGTAGTCTTAATTTCCCATCCAATCTTTCGCGTACTGGCGAAGAACTTTCGGAGAAATGGGACGATCTTTTTTGTGACTTGGATCGCCGTAATGGAAGTCCAGTGGAGATATCTGCGGGAATGTATCCTCCAGCTTGAGACTCTATACCAGAAGATATCTGATGCGCAGAGATTAAAGCTGTTAGCGAATCCATGTCAGACTGAATTACCTCAGGATTTGTCAATCCTTGACTACCTGTATTTACAGGTGAAATATGACCTTCGTTGTCAAAAGTAGCCAATGGAGGCGATGGCATTCCCGATAATCCGGTGGGCTGCGAGCTAATGGGCGATAAGTCAAATGAGACATGCCCTAAAGAGTTGTTTTGATCCTGTTGAGTTGGTTGGTTGAAACTAGGTGAAGTTGCAGTGGGGTCTTCTGTTTGGACTTCTGAAATCAAAGGATCTGTAGGAATCGGAGTAGATGAGGCCATAGATGTACTGAAATCTTTCTTCTCGGGCTTAGTCGATTGTTTTCTCCGGATATCAAATATCCTACCCAAAAGAACTCCCAACACCCCTCCTAATCTCCTCTCACCGATCGTACTTGCACCAGGCCAGTGCGCTTTGTGATCAACTTGTTGTAGGCCAGCTCCATCCCAGGCTATCACAAAGTCTCGGTTGACAGCTTTGGCGGATATACCAACTCGGAGCTCGCGTAAGCAGTCTTTTGACTTGGCAATCAAGATACTCATTTCGTCCAGATAATCAACCTCGTCAATATCTAGAACAGACAGACTCTTTAATGGAGGCAGCACACTTAATGTTGGATATTCGACTCGACTCTGTGCATACGAGCCAACGGCAGGTAGGTTATGCTGATTTGGAGTTGAACTAGGCGCAGAAGGTAGAACCCAGCCGACAGAGGTTAATGTTCCACCAGCTAAAGTTTGGGAGGTGGTGGTTGATTGGTTAGCACTTTGTCCTGGTGGCAGATTGGCCTGGTCTGAATTGTCATGCCACCGGACCCAGACTCTCTCTAGTCGACATTCTTGTTTTGCACTCCTGTTTTGAAGAGACGAAAGAGCCAACCAAACATCACGCAGAACACCTGTCGGCATGTCCCAAACGAAAGTCTCCAGATTTATCATTCTTGCTACAGCAAGAGCCACGAGGGTGCCCAACATCTTCCCACTCTCCTTAGTTATAAGATATTCCTGCACCCAATCGGCAGGTCCATTACCCAATGAAAATTTCCTGGTGAATTGGGGATATGTATTTCCAAGCCGCCTTTGTCCACTGCGGAGGCCGGTCGCATATCCATGGTTACATTCAACCACACTGCTCGTACCACACTGGCCACAAGTAAAGTAATGTTCGGGTGCTGGGCCTACGAAAACGTTGCCCATGCAAAGAGTAGCGAGTCCATAGGTAAGAGCATCTACGCCAGTTCTTGGGTCACTGGTAGCATGCGCATCCGGCCAAACAATATCGAATCGGGAGTATATGTGAGGAATGGCGAGATTGTGGAGGGCCGAATGGGTTAAGGCGAGAGCTGTTAGATCGTTTGTATGTGTGACCTAAAGAAAGTCTATTAGCAGATAGCCAAAGGCGATTCTTCAACACCGGTAGATCATTACCTCCTTGATGATCTCCTTGAGAACATCCATTGGGAGGTCCAAGAGCCGAAGCGGCCTGTCCCTCACAGCAGCAGACCATTCTCTCTCCTTATCTTTCAGCAGATTTGATATCTTAGTCTTCGCATCCACAGTGTTCTTCTCTGTGCCCTGATGAACCGCCATATCTGCCTCCGCTATTTGATGTGCAAGCCCAAGATTCGTCGATGCTACACCATTTAATAGTTGAACAGCGGCTGACGTCTTCGGAATCGTCATTAGCTGTTCATCGGGTTGAGATGCGGTATCGCTGAGAGCATCGATGCTAGGAAGACTCGTTGTCATTGTCCGTTGTATGTATGTACTGTTGCGCTGTCCTGGGCTGGGTCTTGACTCGTCGACTGACTGATTGACTGAGCTGTTCGTCAAGCGGTTGTTTCCCTATGAATAGTGCGAAGGTGGATCGGCAATCATGATAGACTGTGTGCCATTCCTCGAGGTCCGCGTAAAGAGTGAAGTGAGAAAGGAAAGGAGGATTGGCTGGGAAGATTCACACTCATTGCCCGATGAAGCGTGAGGACCGTGATAGAGGTACGGCATCCGCTGCGCGCGATCTCCATAAACATCCTCCGCATCACGTGCGTGCCAAGATAGTGGTCTGTGGGTAATTTGTTGAACTCCGGCTCCAGAAGCTGAAAGCCTGGCCGGTTGCCGGCGCAGCACTACGCCTCACCAAAGATCCTCTTGCCTACATCGACCTATGACAAGCTCTGACGTACTCAAATTAACAGGCATTGCGGATGATCAATAATGCCTAGTACGCTTTTTAGAAGTCGGCCACGACAGGCTTACCTACCCAGGACAAGCACTAGTTTAGACACTCTACATCAAACTCTACCAGATCGTCAATGGCGGATGAATGAATGGATAGCCCTTCTCAAGTATACTTAGCAGATAATATCAACCTGACGCTCTGATATATCTTAATCCCAGACATACTCACAAAGGTGAGCCGTTTCATAGGATAAGCATTAAGAGGTGAAATATTCATCTCGAGTTTACAGCAATATCTCGTCTATTTAAGTTCCTTCGAGGGTTCTCATACAAATTCAAGTCCTACAAATTCAAGCAACCTCGCTCGACTTGAGCAAAGCTTAATTGTAGCTCAAAAGAGTGCACATCTCAACCAAGTCTGCCAGTATCGCCGCGGCGGTCCAATTCGGAAGAACTCCTTTCACTTCTGTCCAGAAGTCCTTCCATCTATAACCCTGCTTTTCTTCTAGGGGTTCTTCTCGAATTCGCCAGAACAAGCTCCCGTCATAACACTACTTCAAATCGGTCCTCCATATTCGGCCATCCCGCTGTAATAGCAGCCATGTTGTTGACCCTGAGATACGAAGCACAATAAGTATGTTAGCTAAAGGAAGTTCAAGACAACAGCCAGGGAAACCATTTGCGTAATCCCAAATAATGAAGTTTCGTCGAGGTAACCTTACACTCCATGTATGAAAAATTCCACTGCATATCAGTATACCCAAGCAGAAAATAGTGTTGTTTGTGTAGTCAGATGTTGCAGTAAACGAGAACGCAGGGAAATACTCACACCAGCTAAATCTGCAGCGACTTTGCCCCTTGCAACCAGGTTCGAAAGAGCTGTTCTATCCAAGCCTCCGATGCTATCTGTATCGAATCGAGCAAACAAGTCTTTGAATTCCTTCTTGAAAGTTCCCATCCAGATCATAAACGCCTGTGTCGGAGCCGTGCTTTGCTTTGTATATACTATTTAAGTATATGCGGAATCGAGGATCTGGAAGGTAGCTGTGTGCCAGTCTGGTGGGGTAAGAGAAGAAATAGGGATCAAGAATGACAGCATGGAAAAGGGAATTGAAAACCCCAGGTCACGAAACTCATCGTACACGTCGCTTAATTTAATGATACCATCGTTGTCACGATCCCAGAAAGAACAGTGTCTTTGCAGCGCTGTCGGCATCTTTCTCGGGCTGAGCATTGACGGATACGTCGACAAGGGTCTGTTTGTCTATCAAGAGTTATAGACTTGACGAGCAAGCTACAGTCGCATCGAACAAATGTTATTTGTCTGGAATTATTTGGATTCAAAGTATGGAGGATCGTTCTGAAATCTGTACCTAGGTAGATATCAGTCCCTCCAAACTCATTACGTCAGGATTCTTGGTGTAGTCACGTGTGTCGCGTAGCCCCTCGTCCGCAGGGATCATGGCGGAACGACAAGGCAGGCTGGCAGGCAAGGCGACCGAGGGGAACGATGTCGCGTTCATGGCAACGCCGTCATAACAACACCATCTCATATACGTTGTCCTTTTTCAATACTGCTTAGGCAACGACTTCTCCAGACATATCTGTCAAGTACGCATCCAGTCATAGCAGAACCGAAGGCATCCCACCAGCTCTGTCAATTTTCCGGGTAAAGGATAAAAAGCCGATCCTTTGTCTTCTATGTCCTGATTTCTAACCTCCCCACAGCTTCACCATTACCTGCCTAGTACCTTCGCATCCCCGTTCTCATTCGCCGATCCTGAATAGACCGCCAGATTTCGCAGACCATAAAACATACATTATCATTATGGCATCGTTCTTCACAGACCTAGCCAATTCCATCTTCACACCTGGTCCGACGCCCACTCTTGTTGTCGCAACCAATGCTGCATTCGCATCTCTTCAGCTCGTACTTTTGCTATTGCTCATCGCAACCTATAGCATCCACTTCTTGATTCTCTCATTCCTGAGTGCGGCACTGTGGTTCTCGATCAACTGGTTCGTGAAGGAGTTAGCTGTCGCTCAAGCCCAGGCGGAGGAAGAGGCGCGGAAACGTGCTGAGGCAGGATCGGGATCAGACAGTGAGACTGAGGCGGAGACCATAATAGATACAGATGATGGACCATCGGGGAGTAAGGAGGTTGAGGTGTTGGAGAGAAAAGGTAGCTTGAAGGCCCGACATGAGAGCTCTGGCGGAAGCAAGTCGGAAATCAGCACGGAAGATGAGTGGGAGAGAGTCTCGGAGAATGAGAAAGACAAGTAAAGTACGTCGGTAATATCAAGAGGAAACAAGATGTAGCGTTGTATACCCAAATTTGTTGTTGGCCTTGAGGCTTTTGAATGAAGATTTCGTGGTTAGAGGGGGTTTTCATCCTGCATGTACATTCGCACGAGATCTATTATGGCTATCTGATTTAATCGCAATGCATGGTCTAATTCTGTTGTGCTTGTACACGCTTTGGATTTTTAGCCAATGTGCCTGCGAATTAAATATGATACCAGCCTTATATTTAAGGTTTGCGCCAAAATTTCAGAATCGCGATGCGCTTAGAGCCTCACAAACAGCTTCAAGTCCTATCTACCCCACGACCAGCCACAATCACGACTCTGCAACCCCAAAACGCTCCACAGAACGTCGCGACCACATTTGAAGTAATACACAGTCATCATGAAGCTCGTCAGGTAAGTGCTCCTTCCCATGTGCGCTGCGTTCTAGCAAAAGCTGAGCACCACTTTTCAAGGCTCTCCTACGAAGCTCCTGACTGACTGTTATGCCTATGGTAGGTTCTTAATGAAATGTGCGAATGAGACGGTCACGATTGAGCTCAAAAATGGTACGTTGTTCGGAGCTCAAAGTAGAGAGATACAACTGACATGACGCGCAGGCACAATTATTCACGGCACAATAACATCAGTCTCCCCTCAGATGAACACAGCTCTCCGTACCGTCAAGATGACCCAACGTGGCCGAGACCCGATCTCTCTCGATACCATCAATCTCCGTGGCTCGACTATCAGATATTACATTTTGCCTGATTCGCTTCCTCTCGATACCCTGTTGATTGACGACGCGCCAAAGCCAAAGAACAAGGCAAGAAAAGAGGCTACAGGTGGAGATAGAGGAGCACCTCGGGGAGGCAGAGGTCGTGGTGGACCAAGAGGACGAGGTGGTTTCCGAGGTGGACGTGGCAGAGGTGGTGGAAGAGGCTTCTAAGAAGGCTTCGAGAATGGGTAGCGGTCTGGTGATTTTAGGAGACAGGCCATGGGCAATTTGCCATGACTTCAAGGAGGCAACCATGCATAGTATGTGGTTTAATGGCGTTTGTGGATAAAAATCAGGCAATCGACTTCTCACTGGCACAGGACTTCCACAAGGTTGCGTGGGTTCTCATATCCTATCTCATGGCAGCTGTTCTTCATTGGGAGCTGGCGTCCGCCATATTCTTATGATCTGCAGTTTTTCCCATCCTGCTTTCTTCCCGCTACTCCCTACCGTTTCCGCCATCCATTCTATTCCCAGTTCCTTGATGCGCTGTTTGACCTCGATGGGCTTGTTCTGAGCACATAGCAAGACGTATGCACACCCTCGATCTTTGCTTAGGATTTCGGGTAAAGCATTCAATAGACGATCAGTAGTTTCCATGCCATCCGCTCCTCCAGCATAAGAAAGTGATAGCAAATGAGAGTCATCCTCATACGTGGGCTTTGCTGTAGATTCTGAGTTTGCGGGGAGAGCAGGCAAGTCTTCTGTTGGCACATAAGGCGGATTGAAGATCAACACATCCACAATTCCTGGCTTTAAAGAAGCAGCGAGATCTCCCACCACATTTCCTAAATAATGTCCATGAGACTTTTCTTGCTCTTGCTGTTCCATCTCCGCTACGCTCACGGTCTCTTCCGTGGCCTTGCATGCATACCGATTGACATCCACTCCAGCTGTGAATATGTCCTTTCTCCCAAAGATGAGTTCTGCATGAGCGTGTACAAACGACAATACAACCCCAGAACCAGTACCTATCTCAACGACCAGAGGTGACGCAGAACTAGTCACGGGTCCAGTGTTGAAGCGGTCCTTCAAGAAAGCCTTCTCACTCTCAGATGATAGAGTATCAAGCAGCAGGTATGAATCCTCAGCCGGCTCATAGATCCTGTCGAAATCCACATGCGAAGTCGAAGGTGTGGGCAACATTATCTAGTTGAATTGGACGTCTGGCATAGAATCGGTTTGGCAGGGTGTAAGTAGGCTTTGAAGAGAAGGCTGAAAGATTTTGTAAGTGCGGCAGGCTTTGCCGAGGTCTGCGTCCGTGTTGACCTGATGACGCTGTCGAGGCTTCACATTCACATCGCGCATCAATTCGTCTTCTCTGTGTTCATTTACACCCGCATTTACACGACACGATGAGGGTGCATTCGCGATTGCTGATGGCGACGCCTACATCGGCTGGGGCCTTCAGAGCTGCACCAATGGCGCTGCTACCTCCAATTCCCCTCTACAGACGCCTATTCCGCGCGCATCGGAAACACCTCCCCAGACAGATGCGATTACTTGGGGACGAGTATATCAAAAGCGAGTTTCGAGCACATAGAGACGTGGAGAATCCGGTACATATCGTACGTCAATGGCACATTGGGGATTGAAGGAACGAGCGGCTACTGAAAGTTAGAGCAGATTGGCTTCTTGACGGAATGGCAGATGTATGCGCAAAAGCTCGAGGGAGAGTCGTGGATCGGCGAACGTATGGATATAGCTAAGATTGAGAAGATGAGCGGTGAGTTGGGGCTATGCTTCGCCGGACTTGTAATGCGGGAACTGATATTCTTTGGTAGATCAGCAATTAGGGCAGATGTACGAACTCATGCAGGCGATTAAGAAACAGCAAGAGGAGGAAAGGGAATCTGAAGAATCGTGATACAAAAATGTCTTCGTATAGTTGTACATTATCCAGGGCGTTATGGTGGGGCATGACCATGCCTCTGTACTGATTTAAATATTGAAGTAATTTATCCCCAGAATAATTCCGCACGGTGGAGAATCAGATAGTGGATATTTCAACTACTACTGGATATTAGAAGCTCTTGCATTCCATCTCATATATACTAAAATCGAGCTGTCAAGAGCATCGTCATTCGAGGCTTCATTAACAAGTCCGAAAATTCGTTAATAACCAAATTAAATGAGTCCCTTCCATTCAGAACAGCTAAAAGTCATGCTATGAATCATCACTACTATGGTTTATATAACATCTACCATGCACTCAAAAAATAAAGATCGTAGGGGGAAATGATATCATCCTTCTTGTCCTTACAAGAGGAAGGCTAAATTTGATGCCTGTACTTTCATGTTATCCAACCAAGCTCTTCTCAAAACAAACCGTGTTCCAGACGAGCCTCTCTGTGGACATGTGTGAATTCCAATGCTACAAGGCATCCTGTTGCACACTAGGCTGGGCCGAGATAACGAAAGCCTGCGAGGAGGGCAAGGGATTCCAGACCTGCGCAAAACTCAAGGACGGCAAAGCAAAAGAAAGGACAGAGCGTGTAAGCATGCGTTTTATCATGGCGTCTACATCTAAATGTCCATACCACGGGCTGAAATCTCAGTATGATGCGAATCTCATCTTGGTGGATATTTGGCCGAAACCGGGTTGGATCATGTATCGTCCTGGTGAGAAAAACGAGAAGGGGAAAGGAAAGGGGAGATGGAAGGGAAAGGGAAAGAAAAAAGGCAAAGGGGGAAGTGGTCATGGTTGTTTAGTCCAGTAATGAGGAGTTTTCTTCGAAAGATGGGTTTTTTTGTTGGTCAATTTAAATAAGCGACCAAACAGGTTTTCCGTTGGTCATGTAGAGGAGTTAAAGCATCGAGTAATTAAGCTGGATATATAGAAACATATTCATCTACCTACTAGATGTCATAATCCCAGGTCGATAAACTTTGCTCTTGTGATTCTACCCATCAATTTACGCATCCATAAAAACGCATTTGCTCAATCAACACTTAATACTTAGGGTCAAGATTTCCCTCTAACAACAATAAAAGACATCTACCAACCTACGCAACTTGCTCTCTTTAAAGACCGTTATTATTCGCAGCCCACTAGCGTTGTAATAGCTATACCGTCATATGCGAGTCACACCCGGCAGATTGGCAGGTACGTGCCGTCTCGTCGCTTCGCATTTCGCTTTGATTTAACAAGATCCATCTCAGCAGACACAATTTTTTCTTCTTCATATTCTGCAACCAATTGATGATCACCAGAAATACGTACAAGCAGCACTAAGATCTAGATCGACAAGAATCTCAACACGAGCACATCTGTTTTTAACAACTGCCATGTGTCTGATCAAGTACTACGAAGCACCATGCTGCACCAATGGATGGGCAGAGATCTACAGACCATGCGGACCTGGCAAGGGGTTTGAGAACTGCAGCTCTCTGGAAGGTCTGAACAGAGATTGGGTAATCAGACAGGTTGGGAAGAATATCAGGATTGCACATGTGTCGCGGTCACGATGTCCTGCACACGGGCTGGGCTACGATTATGATCACAACAAGGTCAAGATGGATATTGTCCGCAGAAAAGGAATCACACCATTTCCACCTGCTCCACAGGGTGGGCCGATGGCCAGGATCTATTGCTGTGTGGTTCAATAATGGAAGGTAAGTGGAGCTGGCTAGTTGTGAATTTTTTCTTCTTTCGTTCATTATGATTTCTGGTATCTAATCTATTCGGCATCTAGAGGGCAGTTGGGTGGGGTATTATTGACTTGAATGCCACCTCTCTTCTTCTCCCACGAATCATGGAATGGCAGCTTCCAGCCTCCCTCGTTCTCCGGTGTCGCTAGCCACAATCTCATCAGATGTCTTCGTGGGGCAGGTGGTGCGTGATCGGTGTATTCTGTTCTGGCATGGAGGACATGCTCGTTGCTCACGAATTGGATGTCACCAATCTCCAAGATCATGTGTAGTCTCAATCGATGGCAGGTGTCCTCTAGAACTTTGGCGGCTTCGACTTGCTCAGGCGAGAGGGGGGGAATAATGCCTGCGTCACTGAAGCGACTGAGGGACTTGACATAGTATGGATCCCACTTCGAGTATACGCGGCCATTCTCACCCCGCTCAAGATAGAAGACCGATGTACGGATGTATGGCTCCTCGCCTTCACTGACTTCTCCCTTGCGGTCGAAGTACCAAATTGGCTTTGTCAAGGTCTCTGCAACATCTGGACGCTCCTTTTGAAGAACATTCCATACATGATGCGATGAGACGATGTCAGACTCGCCACCTTCCAGAGCTCGGGAAATGCAGAGTAATCCAACAACATCAGAGTCATCAGCATGGAAGAATTGGCTGGAAGAGAATTAGCGATGGCTCCAGGTTGTGTAGCATGGCAAACAAATTTTAATTGTAAGCGAGCAATTGACTTACCGAGCATTTGTTCTGTAGATTCGAACTCTGTCGATTGCAGTAGGATCATCACCAAGATCCTTAACGTGTCCAAGAACATGGCCACGACCATTCTGACTGACAAAGTACCCAATGTATGTTCCAAGGCCCATGTATGCGACGGCGGATTTATGATTACCCCATTCTTGAACAGGGAAGCCTTTGAAAAGAATGAATCCCTTGCCGTTCAGGATTTCTGACCGGATAGAGTTGAGAGTTGTGGAGAGGTTTGGCAGTGGGAAGTTTTCCTAAGTTCAAGTCAATTGCCGTCTATGATGTACCGCTGATTGGCACCTACCTGAGATATTCCCGTAAGTGGGGTCTTGTCCTGTAAGAACTTATCCGCTGCGACACTGAGTTCACTGATTTCCTCAGCAGTGAATGGGTGAATCCATCGCTCAGGATTGTCTTTGTAGTCCTCCGCTTTCCAGACACTCTCGCCCGTGATTTCCTTGGGGAATTCGGAATATGGTTTAATGTGCTCCAACAAAGGTGGGTGTTGGCCAGAAGTTTTAATTCCGTCTGGGAAGATCTTCTTGTCTACGACCCTCTGAGTGGGGTTTGATAGCTCATGGGGGGCCGTGGGCTGAGAATCAAGAATTGAAGGTGCCATATTGATGGAAAGCAATGGGAGTAATGATAAAAGAGGAATGGGGAATGTACAGAAATTGGGGATATTGGATATGAAGAAGCACAAATAGTGCGAGAAGAAGTAACACCACCTACCTTATATATCAAGTGCTGGACCTCTCAGACCCTGGACCATGACGGGATATCTCGCCGACCATCCAGCAGCGGCAAATGGTAGCAAAAAGGCCTCTTTGAGAGAGAGTTCTGCCAGGTCTTAGGTCGATTTCGCCAGATGCCCTCGAAAGCACGTAATTGAGGGTCGATCGCTGGTGTGGATTGGCTGGTGGGGCAGACGCAGATGCAGACGCAGCGCCGGCCGTTTGTTTTCCCCCGCGTCGCAGCGCTTAGTCAGCCCTTATCTTATCCGATGCGAGCTGCGGTGCGGCAAAAAAAAAATTAAAGTTGAAAGCGCGTGGGAGAGCGAGCTATGGCAGACTGCTTAAAATATTTACTGTCCGCAAAACAATCACCATGGCACCAACGGACCCTTGACATCGCGACATAGTTCTTTGTGATCGATAGAGTAACATCATCACATAAACTCTGAGTTCTTCCCCTCGAAATGCCTCCAAAACTCCACACAAAATTTGCGGACGACGACGGGGCGAAGAGTCCACCACCAGCGCAAACACAAGTCAATGGCACAGGGAAGACTCTTAAAGCGACAAGCAACGGATCGACAAGAAAGGGAGATACCCCGGTCCAGAATGGCCAGAAACGGCTGAGAGATGGCAGTCCGAAGACTCACACAAGTTCATTACAAGGCTCACCTACGACGAATGGTGGAAAGAAGCAAAGCGATGTCAGTGGGACTAGCAGTTCGAAGCAAAATAATGGCCCGAATATAGCAGCTCATACAGCGACGAAACAGAAAGACAACAACGGGGCTGGGCTCAAGCAGGCTGCGGGCGGGATTGTCCAAGCAAGAAATGTAATGCACGGCGCAATAGGTCTGGGGCAGAAGACACCAAAGACTTTTAAAGGCACGGCAAACCATCCACAACAGCAAATATCGAGCAAAGACTTAGAAAAGACTGCCAAGGCATTACTTGCCCTTCGAAAACAACTCCCTATATGGGAAAAGAAGGCGGACATCAGATGGAGCTTACGCCATAATGATGTATTACTTTTGGTTGGTGAGACTGGTTCTGGAAAGAGTACGCAGGTACCGCAATTCTTATTCACAGAGCCTTGGTGCAGGAAGCAAACCGTGAAAGTTACGAATAAAGACGGCGTAGTCGAAGATATATCTGTGGGAGGTGTCATTGCTGTCACCGAACCACGTCGAATTGCTGCAACTACACTTGCACAAAGAGTTGCCCGAGAAGTAGGCTCTTACCTGGGTAGTTCTGGCGAAGGTGCAAGAATGCCAGGCAAAGTAGGATACTCGGTGAGATTTGATTCGAATCTGCCAGTAGGCTACAAGATCAAGTTTGTAACAGAAGGTACACTGTTACAAGAGATGCTTCGAGATCCACATCTCAGGCAGTATAGTGCGGTTGTTGTTGACGAGATCCACGAGAGGAGTGTGGATGTTGATTTGATCGCTGGTTTTTTGAGACAGATTGTTCATGGCAATTTGAAGGGCCGTGGAGGAATTCCGCTCAAGGTCGTCATCATGAGTGCCACACTTGATCTCGGAGGGTTGGAAGCATATTTTTCACTACCTCATACTGTTCCAGATTATCGGCCAGGAAAGAACCACGAGACCGTATTTGCCGAGCACTTACTGAAAGAGCAAGCCGCGGAAAAGGAGAAACTTGCAAGTGAACAGTCTAGAAGATTGTCAACTGAGTCCAACGAGAGTTATTCTTCTTGGGGAGGCATTAGCTCTACGAATGAAACGGAAGATAACAAGAGTAGCAATACTACTCCCGAGAAAACAAAAGAGATAGGCCGCCCGAGACCTGCTCGCGTCCCCGAGGAGATCTCCGGAATACCCGATGAAGATATTCATGAGAGTGGTGTCACAGTAGAATATGTTGAGGGTAGGCAGCATGATGTTGAAGTGCTGTATAGACTCACACCTTCTACTGATTATATGGAATCGATGTTGAAAACAATACTTCAGATACACACTTCAGAGCCTTTGAAGGGAGCTGGGGACATTCTTGCCTTCTTGACTGGACAAGAGGAGATCGAAGCTCTTAAGACCCAGCTTGAACACTATGCTTCTGCTCTTGTCAAGACTGTTCCAAGGATGAAGATCTTACCATTGTATGGTTCTCTTTCAGCGACAGCTCAACAAGAAGCATTTGAAAAGGTGAAGGAGAAGTTTACACGAAAAATTGTTCTTGCCACAAATATCGCTGAGACTTCCGTCACGGTTTCAGGGGTGCGGTATGTTGTTGACTGTGGAAAGGCCAAAGTCAAACAGTATCGTCCACGGCTAGGAATGGAATCTCTTCTCGCGAAGCCTATCTCGAAAGTGTCTGCTATTCAAAGAAAGGGGCGAGCTGGTCGAGAAGGCCCAGGAAAATGTTATCGGATATACACCGAAGAGGATTATTCAAAGCTCGAAATGGACGAGAAGCCCGAGATTCTTCGCAGCGATGTTATCGAGGCTGTACTTAAGATGAAAGCTCGAGGTGTTGATGATGTCCTATCGTTCCCACTTATGGATTCACCCGATATTGTTGCCATGGAAAAGTCACTGCTCCAGCTTCATGTCATGGGCGCGCTCGACGACGATGGGAAATTGAATGACACGGGGAAAAAGATGGCAGCATATCCACTTCCGGCAACATATGGAAGGGTCCTGATTGCAGCAGCTGATCCCACCAAAGACTGCTTGCTTGAAGCAATAGATGTCATCTCATGTCTCACAGCCGATGCTGAGTTATTCATGCAACCACAGTCTGAAGAAGAAAGAGATGACATTGAAGAGAGTCGAAAGGATCTTCAACGACGGGAAGGAGATGTGATAACATTTCTCACCACTATACAACGCTACGCCTCGGAAAATGCAGACCGTACTGAATGGTGTCGGAAACGTTTGATATCGATTCGTGCTATGAAGATGGCCATGGTCATTCGGAAACAGTTACGAACACTATGTTTGTCGCAGAAGCTTTTGAAAGAGACACCACTCCCAGACCCTCAACCCTTCGAACCAATTTCTCCAGAGCGGGCTGAGGGACTGCTTAAAGCCTTTTTAGTTCCTTTTGCAACAAAGACTGCTGTCCTCGCTCTAGATGGATCGTATCTCACCACGCAAGGTCGAAACATCATTGCCATACATCCATCCAGTGTGCTTCATGGGCAGAAGAAGGAGGCTATCATGTTTCTCGAACATGTTTGGACTGCGAAAAATTATGCCAAGAAGGTCAGTGCCATACAAGCGAACTGGATCGTTGAAGCTTTAGGGATCTAGAAGGTACCACCTATTCAAAAATATGAGAGGGAGAGAGATCCAAGGTCAATTATATACCCCGGAACTTGGTTGCTGTATATATAGAGAGAGATGCGCTCGATAGATATAAGAACCTAGAACCATTTATACAACATGAATATACTCTAACAGTCTTTGTGAGCAACCAGATGATTGACACGTGAAGAGCCTAGCTATGAAACACACAGACTGGACCCATTCGGACGTTCAGCTCTAGAACTTTCTAAGTATTGAAATATGTGGCGGTAAAATGCGTTGATGATATGTGTACCAGGCAGGCGAGCAAGTAAGCGTGGATGATGATTTTGTATGTTTCCTCAAAACTAGACAAAAGTTGTAAAAGAAGTAGAAATTTCAGCTGCCAATTGACTTTGGGAGTTTAACTGTTACCACGAGAGGGACGGTTGTGCACGAGTGGCACGTGGAACATACCGTAACACTACAAGGGTAGTATGCGGCCTCGGGTGGATGTACGCGCAGCTCGATCCGAAAGGTCATGGTCATGTTCCGCTGCAAGCTGTCCTTTAAACTTACGAATATAACCAATTTTCTCGGCGCAAGCAAATCGCAGCCCCATTTTCGCAAGTTCTTTTTGGAGTTGTGATGAAGTCGATTGATCTCTGACTAACCCAACGCCCCCCCCTTCTATGTATTATTGAATCAAGCCCGTCTTTTTTGTCCAGTCTTTGCTGAACGAGAGCAAGGCTAGCTTCAGTTCTTCGGATTCTTTTTTAGAACCTTTGCGACGTACCACGGCACCAATTCCAATTGATCCACGATGCCGGCGAAATCGAGATTCACCAGGCTAGATGCCTTCACTAAGACGGTCGACGAGGCAAGAGTGCGCACCACCTCTGGAGGAATTGTCACGATAGCTTCGCTGCTCATCGTTTTGTTTCTGGCATGGGCAGAATGGGCCGACTACAGGAGGATAGTGGTACACCCCGAATTGATTGTGGATAAGGGAAGAGGTATGCAGTTATGGTGGGCGCCGCGTGAGGAATATTTGCTAAATTGTCTGATTAGGTGAAAAAATGGAGATTCATTTGAATATCACCTTCCCCAAGATTCCTTGCGAGCTATTGACGCTGGATGTGATGGATGTGTCTGGGGAGCAGCAGACTGGAGTTATGCATGGTGTCAGCAAGGTCAGACTTTCTCCACAGGAAGAAGGTGGTGGAGTTATTGATGTTAAGGCATTGGACCTGTAAGTCAATCTGGTGGGGGAATTGGTGACAGCTGGCAGTAACTAATTCCTACAGGCACACGGAAGACCAAGCTCCCCATCTTGCACCGGACTACTGTGGTGAATGTTATGGCGCAACCCCTCCACCCAGTGCACAAAAGACGGGCTGCTGTAATACTTGTGACGAAGTACGTGAGGCTTATGCATCCGTGTCTTGGGCTTTTGGTAGAGGCGAGAATGTCGAGCAGTGTGAACGCGAACATTACGGAGAAAGGTTAGATGCTCAGAGACACGAAGGTTGCCGCATTGAGGGTGGTCTACGAGTGAATAAGGTGGTCGGCAATTTCCATATTGCTCCAGGACGTAGTTTCAGCAATGGTAACATGCACGTACACGATCTCAACAACTACTTCGACACTCCAGTCAAAGGCGGTCATGTCTTCTCACATCATATTCACCACCTTCGCTTTGGACCACAACTTCCAGACTCGGTCTCGAAGAAACTGGGCACCAAGTCTCTCCCATGGACTAATCACCACATGAATCCTCTTGACAACACCGAGCAGATCACTGGCGACCCTGCATACAATTTCATGTACTTTGTAAAGGTTGTTTCAACCTCGTACCTCCCATTGGGCTGGGAAACCGAGAATACGGTTCACCCCGGTGACGACACAGTCGACCTTGGCGCATACGGACACCGACAAGACGGCAGCGTTGAGACACATCAATACTCGGTGACTAGCCACCGACGAAGCTTGAACGGTGGCGATGATTCTGCCGAGGGCCACAAGGAGATTCTCCATGCTAGAGGTGGTATTCCCGGCGTCTTCTTTTCATACGTAAGTTTGCCCCCTCGCTTGTTGGCACCGAGTTAGCTAACACGAAGACAGGATATCTCTCCTATGAAGGTCATTAATCGCGAAGAGCGAACCAAGTCGTTTGCCGGCTTCTTGACAGGACTCTGTGCTATTATCGGTGGTACGTTGACTGTGGCGGCAGCCGTGGATCGTGGTGTATATGAGGGGGCAAACAGACTGAAGCTGCAGTCGAAAAAGCTGTAAGAATCAAATATGGAAATTGTGCATTTGGGAGGCAAGCATGGTGCCGGAGTTTAGGAAATCTTGTGATAGCTGAATGCAAAGCCGACATCTACTCGTATGACTGACCGAGTCAAGGTGAAACGAAGGTTGGTGCAATGCATAAATCTGGCCTTGGGAAGTTGGGAGGCGGTGCGGTACAGCACAGCAGCAGACAGAGCATCCCGTCGTAGCATAATGGCTGCTGAGGGGCATCACGTGACGCATCTCCCCAAGCTCCATCCCATGATCCCATCTGTCTGTCCCCTTGCCAGTTCACCCGATCTGCGAAACATAGTTGGTGACCCGTTACAGTACTTAGCGCTGGTGATTATTCACGGGTCTTGCAAGAAGAGACGCAATTGCCAGGGTCCAATCACGACCAAGTACCGATATTATCAGCTGCAATTTGATTACCTACCGGCGCGATGCACTGGTGATTGGCAGCGCGAGCAAGGCATTGAGATTGAGGCTTCTCGCTTACGTGGCATCCCGCTCTGGGCCCCATTATTACTGTGTTGTATTGTATAGTATAGTGATGGTGATGGTGATGATGATGAATGATTGTGTTGTACCGGTGGAAGTGATGGAAGGCCTGCCGGTCTTCTAAGGGCGATCTCTCGTCCAACTAACTGCTTGCCGCCTTTCGGAGGAGAAAGTATAAAGTACGTAGATGTCAAGTTGCTGGGCCGGCGGAACAAGCTCGTATTGTTGTGACTATCGATCGCAGGTTGTGGTGCTCGTTGTAGTTAGCCAGGAACGGCTCTTGACCCCTTGAGCCCCCTAATGCAGCGGCGAGGAGGGCAAGGCGGGCACTATCCCCCATATTTCTGGGCCTGGCGAATGGCATGGCACTATTTTGGGATCTGGAGATATGTTTTGGTACAGACGCCGTGCTACTCGTGATGGCCGCTCTCGTGAAGTCTCCTACTTGGCGCAAGGGAACCTGGTCTGCTTCATTTCGTTGACAGTTGACGAGCAACAGTGAACCCACTCCCCAGTTGTCCCCCCCCAAAGCACCCCCGACCAGACAATTTGCTTCTTCGCAGCGCCCATGGGAGAAAAAATAATAACAACAACAAAACATCCCAACCCTCACTTTGCTTCTTCTTTTGTTTTGACTCTTGCTCTCTCTCCGCCCTCGTCCGCCCTCGCCCTCCCTCCCCCACAGCCTGTCGCAGCGCATTGCGACTTACACTCGGCCGTTCGCCACTGACAATTCTATTTCAATCACGACGGGGAATCCTGCGTTTGACAACACAGCCCTCCATTGACGGTTAAGCTCCACCTTCATTAAGCAACTCGCCACAGTCTTCACCATCTAGACGATCGTAGAGTCTCGAACCTGTCGCTATCCAAGCTTCTCCAGCGCAATAACCTTTTGCGCATTACCCAGGTACTTACTTAACCTTGCGCCCGCCCGATTTCACACCCGAGAGTATACGAGCGGAGGATCAACAGACGCCCAGCAGCAGCAGTGCAGGACACCAATTTCACGACGACAGACCTGAGCAACACTCAGGTCCCATATCATGACGAACAGGCCAACCTTTATAGATCTTCGCGCGCATTCTCATGGCGGGTTTGGCAGCGGCCTACCGTCTCCACGAGGATTGCCCTCTCCCCGAATGCATATCGCTGGGGAGATACCTCCTGATCTCTCGCCCCTCGATGCCTTCGCCGCCCAAAGCCGTTTGCTTGCGAAACAATTGGAGGAAGAGAGCTCAAGAGAAGGACAGCGGATGAGCAGACTACCGGCCTTGGGAATTGCTACGTCTCTAGGCGTGCGGCCAGGAATTATTCGGTCGGCATCAACCTCGGAGGCAACTGCTCAGGTCGACAGCGTTATCTTACCACCATCGAGCGAGGGATTGGGATTGAGAGAGGTGGAATCATCTGCATTTCGACCAGTTTCCGTGTATCCTCGTGTAAGCGGTGTTCCATCGTTTGACGACTTTGACGGACCATCCCCCCCTCGACCAGACACGCATGAAGAAGAGCGATTCCGCGGACGGAAACCCCCAACCTATGTAGATGGGCCCGGTATTTATGGCGCTCGAAGAGAAGAATCGCCGGGCGTCTTGCAACGCGAGAACAGGTCTCCAAGGCAGGCCAAATCACCTTCGTCATTGCACCATAGGCCAAGTAACGAATCTATGCGCCAGCGTGGCCAGCTCTCTCAAAGAGGTCTCGATGGACCTTTGAACACCAGAGGATATGATTCTAGAGCATTGGCCCCGCCTCGTTCTCCGATGTTTACACAGAGAGCTCCAAGTCCAAGCTCCATGTCGGTGACGAGTGAACATAATCCAACTTCGCTGAATACCAATGGGTTACAACGACGCCGAAGGCTGTCATCCAGCAGTGGAATATCTATCTCGCCAATATCACCCGTGATGTACAATGAAACGCGATCGCCTTCCATCAGTTCGGAGATCTCAGTTGGCGGCACCCGATTACCTCGCCCTGCCTTCAATTTCTCAAGACCAATTAGTAGAGCGAGCTTACCTCCTGTTGAGGTACCATCGAGGCAGGCCTCTGAGGATAGCCAGCCTTCATTTGTTCTTGCTGACGATACAGCACATACTCCTGTGAGTATGCACAGCGATGGCTTTCCTGATACTGTCATCGACGGATCAGGTGCACCATCTTACGTATATTCACGCTTTTCGTTGCCTAGAGGGAAGATGTTACAACGTAATTCCTTCATTTTCCAGGAGGGATTACCTCAGGCTCATTTTCAATGGGAACAGCCTTTGCCATTTAGCAATGTGCAAGGCCATGATGGTGGACGCGTTCAGGCCCCACCTTCGCCCCCAACGAGACCCTCTACTTCCTCGCAATCACACAGTTATTCTTCACCATCTCCCCAAGATGCGAGACCGTCTCTAGATCCTGGCCGCCCATCATACGAGAGATCGCGATCAACGGATGGCAGGGGCCGTTCATCGGCTGAGCACATACGTTTTGCAAATCAGCCAAACACTCGAAACCTGGAATCAAGTAATCAGTCTTTTGCCTCGGATAGTACGGTGCGGGCTAGAAGGTCAATGCACTCACTGGCACCTTCATCGGAGCATTCAGCGGAAGAACATGTCACCAAGGCAATTGAATTACATGAGCAAGGAGCGCTAAAAGAATCAACGTATCATCTTCGACTTGCTGCACGACAGAACCACCCTACGGCAATGCTTCTCTATGCATTGGCATGTAGACATGGCTGGGGAATACGCCCGAATCAAAAAGAGGGTGTTCATTGGTTGAGGAAAGCAGCGGATTTTGCCAGCTTAGAGGTGGCAGATGACGAATCAACTATAAAGGACGGAAAGCCTGTTGATGTTTTGGAACAAAAGACCCGAAAGGCACAATTTGCTTTGAGTATTTATGAGCTGGGTGTGAGTCATATGAATGGATGGGGCATTGAGCAGGACAAAGTGCTCGCTCTTAGGTGTTTTGAAATTGCCGGGTGTAAGTCTTATTTTGAAATTAGTAATTTCGAGTACTGACACTTCACTAGCCTGGGGAGATGCAGATGCGCTTGCTGAAGCTGGATTCTGCTATGCTCAGGGTGTTGGCTGCAAGAAGGATCTCAAGAAGAGTGCCAAGTTCTACCGTCAAGCTGAGGCTAAAGGCATCAGCATGATTGGGAATAGCTGGTAAGTTGAATGACTTCAGCCTTTTACCACCTATACTAACAGACACAGGATTTATAAAGCAAAGTACAACGACTCAGATGATAGTACATCTGGAGCGTCCCCTGAAAAAAAGACTCGTAGCAAGTCGAAAACAAGGGGAATGTTTGGAAGAAGAAACCGGGCAAATAATGATTGATACCTACATAATGATGGTGATTTTTTTTCCTTTGGGTGGGATTAGGAGTAGGCGATCATGGCGTTGGGATCATCGGTCGGATACCTATGGCTGTGCATTCTAAGGAGTGCTTTGCAAGCGCGTTCGATTCTTTTGTCTCTTTTCTTGACTCTGGGACGGAGTCGTTGATCTTTCTAATGAAGGAACGGGTTTGCTGTTTTGAGTAATTTAAAACGGAGACAGGTGTGCTTAACCTGATGGACTAGGAGGTTTTCTGCCTTTTTCTCGGAAGAGATTAAGAGCCTATATTCAGAATCCCATTGTGGAACCTTGGGCAGAAATTAAGCGCTTTGAGAGTGCAAATAATACTACCTACCTACATACCAACGGAATTTCTTGTGTGATTGATTTACTGCTGGTGGAAATAAATGCTTGTTAGTAACGGTTGGCAGTCTAAAGCACTCGAAAGGTCACATGATACCGTGATTGCCAAGCACTCTGTAACTTTAACCATTTCAACCGCGACTGAGCAAACACGTAAAAACACGCTACACGCACATCTCGAGAACCCCACAAACGCCGCTTTTCTGTCCTAGTTCTCATCAAGTATTGTTCAATTAGATAAGGGCATACATCGCCACGAGGTTGCCCGCCATTTGAGGCTATCCACAATGGATTTCAAGCTTCAGGGCACTGAGTTGGCAACTCACACGCATCTTCATAGCGTTGCGTGTAGGAAGCTGCCAGATATTACCCCAGAGCCGGATGTCTTGTAAGTGCATCCCGAAAGGGGCATTTCATTCTCCATGGGCCTAAATCGCACCTAGCCTCATGGACCGTGATTAATGCC
This sequence comes from Pseudofabraea citricarpa, assembly GCA_029641185.1. Taxonomy (NCBI): domain Eukaryota; kingdom Fungi; phylum Ascomycota; class Leotiomycetes; order Helotiales; family Dermateaceae; genus Pseudofabraea; species Pseudofabraea citricarpa. The sequence goes on from JAPWGK010000004.1 coordinate 603,013, forward strand.
TTAGGTGAGTAAGGCTAATATTCAATTCTAGTTGGGTCGCCGTCCTTCCTCACAATAAAGACATAGCGCACTGCCAACCTCCTGACTTCATCTGGTTCAAGGTGAAAGCAAAGCATTCTGTTATTAAAGTAAGAAATGCATGGTTCAAGAGAAAGGGTATTGAAGCAGAGCTCCGTCAAGGTCATAGATGCGTGCCTGACCATACACAAATGCGCCATCTTAATCATTTTCATGACAATGTCATTGCTTTTTGGACCACTTCAGACACTAGTGACCCGGCCCCAACATTGTCCCAGGTTGAATCGAGGACGCCGCTTCAAGCTGTGAATAATACACAGCCATGTTTGCCTGGGCCAGCGAATGTCGGTCCCACTATCAAGCCCGAACCTAATACTGGGACACCAGACTTGTTACAACATCCCTCTCAACATGTTGTTTCTTCCGCAGCTCCCCCTAGAGAGACGCCTACTGTCAAGTCTGAACCTAGTGGTACGAATATCGCTTGGCACCCCCCTCATCAACCTGCAGGTTTGTTGCAACAGCAGCGATCTTGTGTATTTTCTTGCTGATAGCTTTACCAGCACCGCAACCACAAGTGACGAAACGAGGAATGACTGGATACGAGATTTATGCAGATGAGATCCGACAGCAAAATCCACATCACAATCAAGGTACATTATGCTGAGCATTTCCGAGCAGCTAATAGAGTGACTAACTTGACGCAAGAAAAATTGGAAAACATAATTGCTAGACAGTGGTCTCTACTGAGCGCTAATTCACGGGCCGAGTATGAAAAGCGGGCTTATAGGGACTGGCAGCGTCATATTAAGGATAATGTTACAGGTGCACCGGCCGGCAGCAACAACGATGCATTCGCTCGGGAATTTAGCGAGCAGGTGAGAGCCATGCATTCAAACCCTGCTGGTGAGCAAAAAGAAGCTGTATATCAGCCTCCTCCTGAAGCACCCAAGCCACCACAAGATACTCGCCTTCAGAAGATCATTGAAAACGGCTCCCCCGAAGCTCTTGAGAAGGAAGTCAAAGCAAGTGGTGATTTATTGGAGACCTTACAAATTCACCTTAAAGGAGATGGCGAAGAAACCAACAAGGACGCTCAGCATTGGCTTCAGCAAATTGGTAAGAATGCTTTCAGTAAGACAGGCATTTGTAGATTGCTTATATTTAATAGAAACTCTCCAGAACCAGGTGGTAGATACGCCTACTATTATTGGTGTAGTGGGTAATACAGGAGCTGGTATGATGACTTTGTTCCCGAACATCCGCAACTCAGCTGACTATTCTCAAGGCAAAAGCAGCGTTATAAATGCTATGCTTGATGAGGAACGTTTGGTTCCTACCAACTGGTATGCTTGACCACCAATATTGCTGATTCTAGCTATAACTAACACATTGAAGCATGCGAGCTTGCACAGCTGTTGTGACTGAAATGTCATGGAATTCTAGCGATGATCCTGATGCCAAGTACCGGGCTGCCATTGAATTTATCAAAGCATCTGATTGGGAGAAAGATCTTCGACTCTCCTTGAACGAGCTGCTCGATGGCTCAGGAAATGTAGGCATGTATAGCCCTGTCCTCACTCAGATGCTAATGAAAATAGGTATCTCGTGAATGTAATAACCCAGAATCCGAAGCTGGGATTGCTTATGCGAAGATCAAGGCTGGTAAGCTATATTTGCAACCATCTGTGGTATGTAATTTTAACAGGCTTTAGTTTATCCGCAGAAAACAAAGGAAATGCTTGCACAGACCAGCGTAGAAGAATTAATAAACGAAACTGGGGTAAAAGAGGTTCTTGGTACGGTCAAAAACGGTCAAAGAGCCCGCCCTGAACCATTCTACAAGGCCTTGCAGCATTATGTTGACAGCAAGGAAAAGTCAACTGGCGACCTTAAGAAGAAGAAAGAAAAGCGACAGATGGAGTTCTGGCCACTAATCAAGGTCGTCAAAATCTACACCAAAGCCGACGCCTTATCTACTGGAGCTGTCATAGTGGACCTACCCGGTGTACATGATTCTAACGCAGCTCGTGCGGCAGTTGCAGCTGGCTACATGAAGAATTGTACCGGTATTACTTGTCAATTCTATACAACTTTACTACCGCAACTGATTTCAAAATTTTAGGACTCTGGATTTGTGCACCTATTAATCGGGCGGTTGATGACAAGGCAGCCAAGTCTCTTTTGGGCGAATCTTTCAAGCGCCAGCTCAAATACGATGGCGTATTCAGTAGGATTACGTTTATCTGCAGCAAGACTGATGACATCAGTATTACAGAAGCATCCGACTCGCTCGGCCTTGAAGAACAAATGGCTGCAGACTGGGCCAAGATTGACGAAAATGAGCAAAAGCAAAGAGCGTTAAGAACATCCATCGCGGAGCTCAAGGAATCTAGGGAAGTATATTGTGAAGTGTTGAATGATACCGAAGATGCCATAGATGTATGGGACAGTCTCAAAGATGATGCAGAGAGTGGCAAAACTGTATTCGCCCCCTGCGAGAATCCTCCAAAGGAGAAAAAGCGTAAACACTCGCCGAGTCCCAAACAGTCGTGTAAGAAGCGCAAAGGATCTGATACCGACTCCGAAGGGAACGAGGATGATGATTTCATTGACGACGAGGACGAGGACGAGAATGACATCGAAGATTCTGGAACAGACGATAAAGGAGAATCATCTGCTAGTCAAGGTAAACCAGTTACATTGGAAGACATTGAGCAAAAGCTCGACGAATTGAAAAGCACAAAGAAGAATGCTCGACAAGAACGTTCTAAAGTCGATGTTGAATCCAAGGAGATACGCGAACAATTGGGCGCTCTTGAGAAGGCGAAGAATGTAATTGAGGCTGGGATGAGTGCTATCTGTATCGAGGGACGAAACAAATACTCAAAAAGCGCCATTCAACTAGATTTTGCTGCAGGAATTAAAGAGCTCGACCAGGAGAACGCCGAAGAGGAAGACGCGGACAATTTCAACCCAGAGGAGGACATCAGAGATTATGATCAAGTGGCCCGTTCGCTCCCTGTTTTTGCAGTTAGTAGTAGAGCTTACCAAAAGCTCAAAGGCAGACTGCAAAGAGATGCAAACGTCCCGGGATTTCGAACTCCAGAAGAGACCGAGGTATGTACTTATAATTGTAACTTTCTATTCCAAATCACCCACGTAGTACAGCAAAAGCAAGCCGCTTCCCCCATGGCTTACTGGTCAATCTGTTGTTACTTTCGTTTTAATGCAACATCCTGTCTCAGTCGCTAACCTAAACTCAGATCCCTCAACTTCAAGCACACTGCAAAAAGCTTACTGAAGCTGGACGTGCTGCTAATTGTCGCCGATACTTGAACTCCCTCTCGCAACTGCTTCTATCTCTCAATCTTTGGGCTAACAACGATGGTACGGGTGCCAATCTTTCAGACGCGCAAAGAGCAGCCGAGGGTCGTTTTTTACAATCTCGCCTGCAAACTCTCGAGAAGGATCTCGAGAAGGCTGTTCAAGACTGTTTGAAGGATATGAAGGATGCGCTATCAGAGAATATTTATGAACATTTTGAGAACGTGATTCAATTGGCTATAGACGAAGCTCCTAAGACTTCCAAGAAATGGGGTGTAAGTAACTCGCAAGCAAACACCGTTTCCCTCAGAAGTTATTGCTAAGTCCACGGCCTGTTAGGATCCCGTGAACAAAGTTGATCGCAGCCAAGGCGGATACTACTGGGCAACTTATAAAGCAATATGTAGACGAGAAGGAGTTTATAGTAATGCACAAGGCATGTTGGTTGATCAGACTAAAACTTTGTTGTTGTTAACGGGTATAATTAGGTACACACGACTTCAACAACCAGCTTACAGAGCCTATAATGAAGCACCTGGCACATCACTGGGAGAAGGCTTTTGCGCGAAAGCTTCCACAAGTCCTTCAGAGCTTCACTCGAAAGTCAAAGACTCTCCTGTCAATATTTCACCAGGAGATTGAACTTCGGACTAGGAACAACGGCACTAGCGTAGCAGGTCTTGCAATGTTGGCCCAGCAGCTGCGAACTTATGAAGCTACTTTTGCCCATTTAACCAACGAGATGGTCGCAGCCATCAACAATTGGCAGAAAGATAGCAACCGTGAATTTGTCCCAGTTATTGCCAGTAACTTGGCATCTGCTTATGAATGGTGTGCTGTCGAGTCTGGTATGTTTAAATGCTTCAATTGCTTATATGATTCGATCTAAACAGAACACTAGGGTCTGGACAATACGTACGCATGAAAAATCATATGAACAACCATGTTGAAACTACACGACATTCTATGTTTCAAGACAGTTGCAATGAAGTCAAGTCACGATTGACCCAAATGTGTCGACAAGTTGAGGAGGCTATGGCCAATAAGACGGATGAAGTATTCATGTTGATGCGTAGAGATTATCTTACTGTCATCAATGGTGCCGAAGTCCCCAAAGGCGGAATTATGCCAAAGTGGGAACGCCAAATGAGATCGTCAATTGCTGCTGTTATACAGAGTAGAGAGGATGGGGAAAATGCTGAGAAGGAAGCTGAAGATGGGGAAGTTGGTAAACCAGCCGATGGACCTGAGGGTGGTGTTGATAGCGAGCCTCCAGAAGAGACGGAGGCTATGCCCGACGAAAATGGAGAGAACGATACCCAGGACCCAAGCAAGCAGCTGGAGGACGAGGCATCACGGGTTTTTGAGGATGACCCGCTCCCAGAGGTCGTTGCAAAGAAGGAACCTGTCGATACTGATATGAGCAGTTAAGGCTTCAGAGATGGACTTTGTGTGCCCGGGCTAATATGACTATTGTTTGGTGTTACTCAGGGGTGTACGGAGTACAAGTATTCTATGGCTAATGGATGGATGGACAGCCAGGATTACAGAATAGATATATAGATATTGTTTGTTGCTCTCGGGGATGTTTGTTCTTAGGGATGTACGGATACAGAGCTAATGTGCGGGATACCTTTAGATGTTTTGCTAACCAAGCGCTGGTCCCATCTAGCACTGTTGATAATTATCTGGTATGGAGTGTATGATAGTTAGTACCAGGCCACTGCCCTAATGAATGCTCTACAATCACTATTAAATGCTCATAAATCGGAGCGCACTGGATCAGTCCTGTCAAAAGTGCTCGTTGCTCCTGGTGGAGCATTTAGGTAGCAATCCCCCAGACTCTACTCTGATCATTCCACTTGCAGCAGCAGGCCAGAGATGATGTTCAATGTGACGCTCCCGTATCCTGATTCCCCTATTCGGCCATCGCGATGAATACGGTACAGAGTCCAGTCCAGACAGGTGTACAGCTGTGCGTGCGTCGTTCACGAGTAGCAATTTCAAGAGGTCTAACAATCACATTTACCGCAGTAGCACCGTCGCAATCGTCATGGTTCGCTGCCGATCGTAGTTCGGATTTGACGGGTCGAGAGCATGGGGGGCCAATTTTAGCTGGCCCCTAGGGATTTGGGAAATTAGATGTTCAGCGCTTTCAGGGAATCAGGGCTTAGCTGGCGGGGCATGGTCCCCTTTCTTTTGCTCAGCGCCGGGCATGGCTCACCGTTGGGGAAGTCGCAAGGGTAGTGGTTGACACTGGTTGTACGGTCCAAAGCTGTCAGGTTTTCCTGTTTGGCTTTCGAGAGCGGGAGTGTGTTGTGCTGTCGGTTCTTTTTGTGCCTGAGTTAGGCCTCATTGAGAGTGGCCACAAGGTTTATGCTCCAGTGCTCCTCCTGCATAGGCTCCGGCAACACGCATCATCCTGGCTTATGCAGTTGCCATGCCCCCCGTACCACCCACCATTGTCGTTCTGTGGATGTTTGTTGTTGACACGATGGAAGGATTTCATCATCACACCTCCTCTTGCTCCTCCCTCGCACCGTAACAACAGCATCCGCATCCCCCAGCATCAAGGGCCCTCTGGATGTTTGGCGCCAACCTCCAGGAGCTAGAGACGGTGAGATTGGCCTCTAAGACAAGACATGGTGATTGGATGGTCGAGTCTCTCCTCTTGCCCTCGTACCTGACTAAGACGGCAGCCGTCTCCGCCTGGGCTGAGAATTGCAGCGCTCTGGGGGGGTCCTTTGTTCGTGTTCTTGGGGTCTTTCTTCTCGAATCTTGCGGCACCAGGGCCCTTGGGTGCATCACTCGCTCGCTCTCTGGGCCATCATTCGACGGTGACGGGTGCCGGTGCAAATAGAACGGGCGCATGGTCGAGGAGTACAGCCAGATCAACACGAGAGGGAAATGAGCGTCTAAGCTTAAGCCATCCTAGTCGCTGGAAACAGCCTAGGCCAGCGGTATAGTTTGATGAAGCTCTGCGTTCCCCGCAGATTGGGAGACTCGTGCTCATGTCGCTAAATGGGTGAGTGGTGTGTGGCCGAGTCAGGGCTGGTGGTTGCTGTAGAGTGGTCTGGCGAGAGGAATTGGAGATTGGGGAGCAGCCAAGAGGCAGGAAATGATCCCCTGCTAAGCGACCAAGGCCAGTCCCGCAAGTTTCCCACAACCCTGCACCACCACAACGCATCCATCCAGCTCGCATTCTCTTTATCTTCTCTGCGCCCCGGACTGCTTTCTCTCTTTCCTCCTTCTTAGCTGTCGATGTTTTGATCTTCCTGCACACCACCGCTTCACTCTTTCAGCGGGCACTCGTTACAGTAACGCATCACGTCCATCTTTCGATATCCTTTACGATCGATCTAATCAGCAAACATGGGTGGATTTCTTCAAGGTTTTGCCGCAGCTTTGGCTACGGCCTCAGTTGGTACTGGAGGTCATCGCCAAAATGCACGCCATGCTCACCGCGCGATGCATCTCGAGAGAGCTCTTCACCACTCAACCGGTACTGCTTATACCGCAGCACCAACCGGAGCTGTTAACTCGACCTGCGGATGCACCACCATCTACGAGACCATCACCGGCGAGGCTACACGTGAGTGGGCACTTTGATATGACGGCTTGGCGCAAAACAAAGCCAAGCGTGAGTTGTGGTTTACTAACCTGACATCTTATAGTCTACTTCCCACCAGCACCAGTTACCTCGTCTGTGGAGTCTACCTCAACTGTGATCCCAATCACCACCACAGCTACCATTCAGCCGGTTCCAGTTGTGCCAACACCAAACCCAACCACCTGCCCAACTCCAGGTGTTTATACCATTCCAGCCACTACCTTGACTCTCACCGAGACCACCACCGTATGTGCTGCTACTTCAACCCCAGTCAGCCCCGGAACCTACACTGCTGGTGGTTCTACCTTGACTGTCACTGAGGCAACCACCGTGACTGTCCCATACGCCGCTATTGAGACCACCGAGGGAACTGTCACCAGCACCATCCGAACCACCACCTACGTGTGCCCAACTGCTGGTGTTTACACTGTTGGTGCTCAAACCACCATCGTGGCAAATGCTACCGAATGGGTCTACCCAGTCCCCGCCACCTACGTTCCAGGAACCTACACTGCACCAGAAATCACCACCACCATCACCAAGACCGGTGTAGTTGTTTACTGCCCATTCACCTCAGACACCCCTGTTGTTGCAGCTTCAACCTCCGCCCCAGCACCAGTTGCTCCTCAAACCACTGAGGCTCCTGCCCCAGTCACCACTGAAGCTGCCCCAGAGACCACCTACGCTCCAATCCCAGAGACCATTTCCGAGGCCCCTGCTACCAGCGAAGTTGCCCCAGTTGAGACCTCAGTTGAGATCCCATCTTCAGTCTACGTTCCAGTTGCCAGCAGCACCTCCTCCGTTGCCGTTTCTACCCCAACTTACAGCGGTGGATCAGGAACCATTGGAAACTCTGGAAACCAATGGGCTATTGTTTACACCCCATACACCTCCGATGGACAATGCACATCTGAGGCCCAGGTCTACATTGATGTTGCCCTTATCGCCCTCAAGGGATTCAAGACTCTCAGAACCTACAGCACTGACTGCTCTACCCTTGAGCACGTTGGTTCCGCATGCAAGATTGCTGGTATCAAGATGATCCTTGGTGTTTTCATCAGCTCCACTGGTATCAGCGCTGCCCAAGAGCAAGTCACTGATATTGTCAGCTGGGGTCAATGGGAGTTGGTTGAGCTCATCTCCGTCGGTAACGAGGCTGTTTTCAACGGCTACTGCTCCGCCTCTGAGCTTGCCGGTTTCATCTCATCCACTGCATCCACCTTCAAGGCCGCTGGATACACTGGACTCATCACCACCGCTGAGACCCTTGATGTCTGGCAATCCAGCGCCGATGTCCTTTGCGGCGTCGTTGACGTTGTTGCTTGCAACATCCACCCCTTCTTCAACACCGCCATTGAGGCTTCCGAGGCCGGTTCGTTCGTCGCCAGCCAGCTCGCTATCGTTGACAGCCTCTGCCCCGGCAAGACTGGTATCAACTTGGAGACTGGATGGCCAAGAGAGGGAAGCTGCAACGGATTGGCCTGCCCAGGTACCAGCGAACAGAAGATTGCTCTTGCATCCATCAAGGAGGCCGTTGGAGGAAAGTCCTGCATTCTCTCCTTCGCTAACGACTTATGGAAGGACCCAGGACAGTTCGGTTGTGAAACCAGCTGGGGAGCCATCGACCTCTTCTAAATCAACAACCTAAACCCTTGACAAGACAAGGCAGCAAGCCCCTCGCCTTCTGGACAAGCTCCAAGTGGACAACATCTAGCAATAGCATCTTGCGCAGAAGGGAAATCACCTTTTCGGCTCTTGTGTACAAAGAACGAGACATTTGGTATATGGGAAAGGGATTTGGTGTTTGTTTTTAGGTGTTTTGAACAGCTTAAGCTCGGGCAGATTTGGAGTGTTGTGGATCCGGCGGGGGGAGGGGAAATACGAGAGAAGAGAAAAACGCCACAGCCCGTTTTTGTATAAATTCTAGTGTCTATTTTTTGTATCAGCCTCGCTCAGCCTTCAGCCATCTTCGCACCTGAATGAGTTTGTACATTTTTTTCCCTTTGTTTTGGCTAGTTGTGGTTTTGGTCGCTGCTGTTGTTATTTTTGATACCAGAGCAAGAGGTGCATACATGCGCGCACGGCATATAAAGATGAATTGAATTGGAATGGACATGAATTCAGATCAGATCAGCCCTTTATTGTATCTTGTCGTGAGGGACTTTACGTGCTCACAGTGCAATCGTCTTAGAATTCTACTTAGAGGCATTATCTTTGATTGTATTGTCTTCTTTGCTATAATAAGGTGATTTCTGTGTATGTAGGTAGTCAACGCTCGCTGGCTGATATGGTGTCACAAGCGAGCTTATCATAGACCATTCTCCATAAGATGGTATTGACTCCAACACTCAAGAAAGCAAAAATTTCAATTACATAAAGGAACACTGCACGAGGCTGTTTCCCTCTTTCTCTCACAACGCATATCCAGAAGCAGGCAGGTCGTAGGGGGCGCGCACCTTCAGCCGCGCACACAAATCCATGCAGGTGGAAAATATGAGAGAGGCATAAGATCCTCACCCTCCCCCACCTGAAGCTTCAAGACTTTTCCGCTCTGTTTCGCTGTGTAGCCTCACCTTCAATCATCTGCAATTCTTCTCGCCTCGCTTCTATTGGTCGCCCTCGAAACTGCGCCATCGCGCCCTCGCACGCCCTCAATCATGCAGAACACCAAAGATGAGAATACTTGGACCAACCAGATGAACTGCCCAGATGCTTTCAGCCTGTCTCCTCACCCTGACATGGGGTATGGGGGCGAGGTTGGGGCTGGGTAAGTTTTTTTTTTTTTCCTTCTGCTAACGTGAGATTCCAGGTCACATACTGCTGATGTGCTCATCGATCAACTGGGTTATCATACACAACATGATGACATCAGCTATCTATCCGGTACATGCTGCAGACCACTTCTGCATGTAGATGTTATCGCGAATAACTTGGACGAACTTTATGGAAGCCAATATAACGGCTGTAGCATCTATTCGCCTCAGCTATCAGTATTCCCTGCGGTGACCGTCGATAACAACCACCTCCTGAAAGAAGATATCAGTATTTTGGACAACATCACGCAACCCGTTGGCAGCCTCGATGCGAACTCTTTCTATCTGGACGCCACCGGATTTAGCAACTCCTTTGCCGGTATCACAAATCAATCAAGCCCATCGTCAACTCTTGGTATTTCCTTCCCCAACCTGGAATTCAACCAGGCCGAGCATGGCATATCACCAGCTCAGCCCCATGTTGATGGGCTCTACACAGACTCTTTTGCATGGACTACAGGACTTCATGATTTTTCCACCGGTCTAGTAACTCAACCAAGCCAACCTATAGTTTCAGCACTTCCTTTTGACAACTTGGTTCTGGATCCACTTCAACATGTTACATTCCCAGCTCAACCCCAAATTGGTATGAATCTGGCTGGGTATAGTTTAAACGAGCCAGCTAGACTCGATGTTCAAGCTGGCGCTATTGATCAGCCAATCACCATTCAAGCCGCCTCTAACAATCCAGAACATTCTACTCGAGGCTCTTCTACTATCAGATATCGGTGCTCCAGATGCACCAAGACCTTTGGTAGAGATGCAGACCGTAAGCGACATGCCCAACAGTTCCATGGACAGAATTTGGGCCCAAGTCGTCTACCTTGTCCTTTCGCTGGATGCACGAAGACATATAGTCGTGCTGATAAGGTGACCGCTCATTACAAGCAAAAGCATGGGAATGCGGGTGCTGTGAGCGCTTCGAGCTCTTAAGCTCCTCGCTAAAGATACATGTTCTCCTTCCGTATACGTATCTGATCTGGTCTGATTTGATAGATGCTTTTGTTGTCGTTGGCTTTGAAATGCTTAGATTGTTATGGAAGATGGGAATTGGCCTAGACATATATGTGCAGGGTTTGTTATGATGAATATTTTCCTTTCTCGTGAATTATAAGTGAGGGATGGCAGCGAGCGAGTTAGTTTCATGAGCACACGAAATTTATTTCTTTTTCACTAAAGGACCCTTCTTCTTTCTGGAATTGCTATGAAAAATCACCCAGCATACCAGTCATCATTGTATACAAATTCATCTAGCATGTCATCAGGTATGCATGCGCAGAGCCTCGCCCATCTCGTTCCCCATGCAAGCGAGCTATGCAGCAGAGAAACGAACAGAGGGCGCTCAGCCTCAATTCTTAGATGTGTACCAGGCTCAAGAAAGCATAAGATACTGGCCTTCCCCAGTCTCCTCTACACGCAAATTTCTAGCACTTTTTGCGCTGTTTCACTGCACCGACAGCCTCGCTTTTCCTCGGAGCCTTTCAATTGGCCGCCCTCTGCCAACGCCCTCAATCATGCAGAACAACGCAGATGACAGCTGGACCAACCACATGGATTACTCAGACACCCTTGGCAGTCTCCTCTTCCCTGATCTGGGGTTTGAGGGCGATGCTGAGGCTGGGTAGGTTTTTTTTTTATCATCGCTGACGAACTCATTGGCTAGTGACCATGCATGTTACTGCTACAGCCCCTGTCAACATGCAGTACTTGGTGTCAGCAACTCCAACGAGTCCATCAACTATCAAATCGACTTCAACGATGACCTGCCAAGCCGAGCAACAGATTTCATTCAAGAACTACCGTTCGCCAATTCAAATAGAGCAACGCCTCCCATAGGTGATGCCTTTGACACAGGGTTTTTCAACCTACCTTGGATTGGACTCAAGGATACTCTTGGCAACACTGCACCCAACAGCCTCAATCCAGTGGCTCTTACGTTCCCATATGGCAATATAGACTCCAATTACAATTTAGCTGTGCCGACAGCTTACTCGGGCATTGGACTCCAACCTGTTTTCGCCAATGGCATAAGCGAACCACCTCAGCCTGCCCTTGTTGCTCCAGCCCCTATTTGTACTGTGCAGGCCGAAGACCACTCTGCTCAAGACAAGCACGAATGCGGGATCTGTAAGAAAACCTTTGGAAGGAAGGCGGATCTCGTTCGTCATTTCAGGCAACTCCACAGCCAGAACCGCCCGGCCCATTTCTGTCCAGTTCCTGGGTGTGACAAGAGTCGTGCGCCATTCAAGGGCTATACTCGAGATGACAAAGTGAAGGAACATTACAGAAAGAAGCATGCAGCAGCGGTTGTCGTTGACAACATGGACTCTTGAATCTGGGTCGTGTACTGTCTTGGGTTACGGTCTTGGGATTGGAACTGAAGGTGTTTCTTTTGTCTTTCTTATTACGTCGCTTGGAAAATAAATGTTTAGGATGAGGGGATAAATTGCAAATTGGTGAGGAGAAAGTATGTTTGTATTGGTTCTCTTTCGTGTTAGGTTCATTTGCTGCTGCTTGAATTTACACCTTTAGCTAGATATTTCCTAAGTACCGATATAAAATATACAAAATGCCCTGGTCATTCCTTTGCTACTGTTACCCTATCTAGAAAACCATAAATCACACATTAAGTTTCCTTGAAATTCAAGTGCCGCTGTTATACTTTGACAAAGATGTCGATAGATACCATATACCTCTGGATGATTTGATACTTTGTGGTTGCCATATATTCTAGTAGTCAAATACCTTTTCATAGTTACGTTGTTAAGTGCATTCTAATTTACTTTCTCAGTTTATTTCTCCCTGACCAATTTGCCCGCATTGAGCTGAACTACTCCTTGAATTAAGCGAGGTCAAAGTCTCGCTATTAGCATTGCCTCGGTTCTGATTGGAAGCTAGTAGGAATACAGTTAAGCGTTTAGCATCAATTGTTGCGTCATCAGCATAAATACAATAACCAGATGACAAAGGGTTGTATTGCCTTCTCATAGTCCATAATATGACAACCTTTTTGTCATTGCCACCAGAAATCCTTCAGCTCGTTTTCCGGGCTCTTCAGGCCATTAGTTATGGACCTCGCTACTGCCTCACGCCTGTTGACAACGTGGCAAATGAGTTGCCCGCACAATACGCTAAATGGAGACTGATTGATCCTGGCCCACTATATCTTGCTTCTGCATGTCGCGCACTTCGAGATATTTACTTATTGCGAACTACGGCTGGTAACTTGATCCTGTCGCTTCCGCCGAACTTTGTGCCGGATAGCAATGGCTCTTATTTCGATAACTGGATGGAGCCTTACGCAGACTCAACCTTGGAGTATCATTTGAGAAGATTGAAAGTCACAAGGAAGGGAAGTCCGCTTTCTCGCTTCATACTCGAATCGGAATGGGAAGCTTTTGAATATTCAATCAGACCGCTGTGCAAGAAAGTCTGGAGTGATATCTTGTCAACAGTCAGTGAAGTATTTGGGAAAGAGTTAGCAGTGGTTGTTTTATCTCAGGGTAGAGACGTGTTCTCAGAGCGACGAGCACTTGCCCCAAAAGCATTTAAAGACTTGGAAAGGCTTGAATTGCCCAGCAACTTCTATACCCTAGAGAACGAACCAACAGACGATCCGGTATTGGCAGGCCCGTCCACAATTGAAACTCTTCCTAGCGTTTCCTTCCGCACTAGAACGATCTCACTTCGCAGTGGTAGGAATCCAGCACCGCCTTTACCGTCGCATAGTCCAAAACCAAAGATCGAGCAGCTTCAAGTCTCGGCCCCGTTATCACTTCATATCTATTTTGGGTGGAGACAACACCACGCGGAGGCTTTGTGGTCAGCAGCCCTCGTTGCTTTTTCGAATAGAAATCTCAAGTCGCTTTATATTTCGTCTGATCCAAACAATTTACATCTTGTCGGGCACTCTCGTCGTCCAGCCCAAGGTCGTGAGCTGTATACTGTTGTCAATACCATTGGAAATCCGTGGCGACATCTTCTACCAGATCTCACTACGGCCTCAAATACACTTGAGGAAATCACCTTGGATTGTTCTCTCTTCTGGTCTGAATTTGCTTATGTGCTTTCCCATCTGCACAAGGTACAGAAGCTAGACCTTGAACTTGCTTTGTTGCACTCAGAACCAATATATCCGTTTAACCTGTTATCCAGAGCGCAATCAAAATCAAAGATTGTGGAGACGTGTTTTAGTCCAAAAACAATGGCAAAGGAGAAAGCTATGAAGAAGAATAAGGATCGAAAGTGGCTTGGTATAACTAAGGAGCAAATAAGGTTTCCAGCCATCGAGCCTGTTGATATCAAAATGCCAGATAATCCTCATTCAAGACATGCAACCGTAGTTGAAAATGTCTGTGAGCAGCTACAAGATATTCGACTCGAAAAGGCAAAACGAAGTTAAAATTATTACATGTTGACTTAGCTAATGTCAGGCTTTACCCACAATACAAGGTATCTCACGTAGGTTTATTTTTGGCTTCACTATATCTAGGTACTTTATCAATTGAATCATTATTCTTCTCGCTCTTCTACAAAACAAAATATACAATTACATCTATTCTACGAGATTATGACGATTTGGCTGCCGGACTGCCTGGTGAAGGCTTTGGGTAAACCGTCCGTCTCTTAGTCTTCACATAGAGGTTGACTGGTCTGATCAATTGAAACGACGGGTCGTACTCCACTGCCTCATCTCCAACCTTCGTGAACTCATATCGGTAGATGAGCATGGATAGAATTACACGAACTTCCTGGAGAGCGAAATTGAAGCCGATGCACATACGTGGTCCGGCAGCAAATGGCATGTATGAGCCCTTATCGCGGTTACGGACTTCAGAAGTATCCCAGCGATCCGGATTGAATCTATGCGGGTCTGCCCAGACGGCTGGGTTGTTATGAATATGATGAATCGCGACAATCATAATAGCGTCTTTCGGGATTCTGTAGCCACCTGGGATGATGACGTCTGACAATGCGGTACGACCTGGTTGGTAAGAGGGGTTGTGGAGGCGTTGCACTTCCTTGATGAAATTGTCCAAGAATGGCAGTGACAGTGCTAGATCTGGAGTCCAAACTGTGTCATCATTGACCCCGTTATCAACCAATTCCTGGAGTAGCCGCTCCTGGTTTCCGGGATATGTTACTGCGCTGAAAAGTAACCAAGAGAGAAGACTGGCCGTCGTGACAAATCCAGCTGCAACAGTGACTATGGTAGCTGCGGCCATATATTTCTCATCTAACTTATTTCCCTTCGGATCTTTTGCTCGTGTCAGATAGTCGACGATACAGGAAGCTTCGAGTGCAGCTTCCTTGATAGGAAGGTCATGAGATCCAGTAGAGTGTACATCTTTAATGCTTTCATCAACCATATGCTCAAGCTCTTTCATAACGGTCTTCAACTTGGCGGGATCACCAAACGGCAAGCGACCATACCAAGCACCACGAGTCGAAATCTTTTTGTTCAGCTCCAACGACTCGCCGACTGCCATGACTAGCTTATGAAGTGGCGCATCTACGGAGTCGAAATGGTGAAGATCCATGTTCAGAGCCAATTTTCCGATGGCTGTTGATCCGACTTTGAACATGTATTGGTAGACGTTCCATGCCTCATCCATAGTTTCTAACTGATCAAAAACTTTGAAGGCCAACTCTCCAGTGTGTTGCATATGTGGTGTGTAGTGGCGTACCGCTTTGGGACTTAATGCAGGAGCAAGGAACTTGTGGACTTGATGCCACGATTCAGTGTTGGAGTCTGAAAGAAAAACACCAGCATGCTCGTTTCGTATTCCGTACAGAGGATGATCGATGTTGATCATCTTAGCCCAGTAACCATCTTCGTTCATACATATGGTCGCTACACGAGGGTCGTTTGTATAATATGTCGTCCTTCCCATGTCCGTGGTCTTTACCACCGGGCCATATTGTTCAAACAGACGTTGATGGTTTCCCAAATGATCTGGATAAACTTCATAGTAACTGCCGACGAACGGGAGACCAGAAGGCCCTGGCGGGTCGCGAACTCGGTTTCCGTCTATTGTAATTTCGATGGTATTGTCCGATTCAACGATGTCTGAGATTTCATTGAGAGAAACGCCAGCGGATTGGTATCCAATACCTACCATTCGTTAAAAGCTGGCCCAACTCGTGTACATCGAACAGTTAGGATTTCTCTTACCAGATGGCACAGCAATCCCAAACTCTGATGCAACCTTTTCGCACAAATCATCATAGTCCATAGAGAAGTCGATCACGATTTCTCTCGCTGTCTGTTCAGGAGCGCCCAATAGGGCAAAAGTTTTTGCGACCATGATTGGAAGTAAACCCAAACAGTTTCACTGAGGAGGTGAGGTATGGTTGAAAGCTTGTCAGTAATATTCCTCTTCTTTGGCGAGAAGAGAGAAAGTGAATGATGGACAAAAAGACAGGGTGATTGATTCTGAGATTTGGCACCTGGAGTTCAAAATCCAAATATGTCTGTATATACATACCAAACCACCAGGGTTCTTTCTAGGAAGGGTGGCAGGGATTGTGCAGACCTACAATAGCGATGGCAAAGGCCCGATTTTCATTGTGCCGTGCCATCCGCACACTTGACTCAAGCATTGCTGGTTGAGAATGATGCAAAATAGTAACCTGGGTTTGATCTCAGTCTAGAGCGTAGCAGGGTTAAGGAGAATTAACAATGATAAGGTCGTGCGTGGCGTGTGACGATCTCGGGAGCAGGGAGAACATTGAGATGGCATCTCGGTACTTGGGCGGGTCGGCTCGGCCTCAAAAGTTTATCCCCTGTCTTGGAAACTCTTATTGGTAGATTGTGTACATTTTGGTGGGAGACGGACAGAAAAAAATGGAGGGTCAAATCATTTGTGCCTTGATGTCATCTCATGGCAGCCGAGGCGTGGGGCTTCGGCAACTAATTTCCTCGGTATTTACCCACTTCCAATGATGATACTTACATTGCAATCAGTCTTTACGGCCGAATAGTCATGGGTTGCATTGGATTTGCCTGAGCCACGAAACGTCGATCCAACTTTGAGAGTCATGCTTGTCATCTAACGTCGTTTAATTCGTCTGTATTTGTGACCTTGCCATTCGTTTTCGGACCGTTCCCGTGAGCAAGTACATCAGTGCCTCCTTAGGTCATCAGAGCACTTATTATTACACGACGAAGCAGCTTCTTATCAAAGTTCCAGCTTTTTGTTTTCTCCTTGCCCTCGATAAACTCCTCTGATCTTTTGGCATTTGCATTTATAGCCCAGCCCATACTCTTTAATCTTGACTTGCAATAAAATGGCTGAGCTAAAAGAAATCTCCATGAGCGAGATCGCCAAACATAACACGAAGACGGATTTATGGCTTACTATTCACGGCAAAGGTACGTGCAGGACTTTCGAATTTTGGTTTATTTCTAAATATTGGCACACCTATCTAGATACTGACATTTCTTGCGGACAGTATACGATGTCACTGAATATCTAGAGGACCATCCAGGTGGTATCGAGGCACTGGTGGAAGTTGCAGGCCAGGACTCTACAAGCGCTTTTGAGGACATTGGACATTCGGAAGATGCAAGAGAACAGCTCGAGGAATTTCTTGTCGGGAGACTGGATGGCCACGAGGACGATGGGCATGATCGATTATCATCTCAAAAGCTCCCAAAACCTACTCCCCAAGTTCCCAACTTTCATTCCAACCAACCTGGTGGCGACAAAAAATCCATTACGATACAGGCCTCGATTTTTACAGGCAAGCTCACAATTACGGCTCTTGTTGCATTCGCTGGCTACCAAGTCTATTCTCGTGGGCCTCAAAACTTGATACCTGCTGGCAAGGCCTTGCAACGGCTTCAACTGGGAGATATATCATCTTGGCTTAACATTCATAATGGTGGCTTTGCCAAGGGAGTTGTAGTTTCTTCTGTCGGCGGTCTTTCAGTTCTTGGTTATCTTGTCAACTGGGTACAGAATCAAATGCCAACAAACAAGCACCCATATGCATTCCCACCGCATTTTAAGCCAAAACACAACCCCATCAAGCCCGTCACACGGCAAGTGGGGTTCCTCAAACCACAACAATATCAAAAACTGCCACTTATTGAGAAGACGCAACTATCCTCCAGCTCGACACTCTTCGTTTTCAAGCTGCCTTCCGAAACAATGGTTTTGGGACTGCCGATAGGTCAGCATGTCAGTATCCGCGCAGAGATCAATGGCAAGACCGTTAGCCGATCGTATACTCCCGTATCGAACAACTCCGATCCTGGAGTTTTACGTCTTGTTATCAAAATATACCCCGGAGGCCAGTTGACGGGAGGTTACTTGCAAAATCTTAAAGTAGGAGACGAGGTAGAATTCCGTGGGCCGAAGGGCGCAATGAGGTATCGACGAGGAATGGCCAAGCAAATTTGCATGGTCGCTGGTGGCACTGGTATTACACCTATGTACCAACTCATTCGAGCCATTTGCGAAGATCCAAGAGACAATACTCGGATTAATCTGCTGTATGGCAACAATGACGAGGGCGACATCCTTTTGAAAGACGAGCTCGATGCCTTTGCTCAAAAGTACCCAGAGAACTTCCAATACCAATCTGTCCTCGCTAAACCTTCCTCTTCATGGAAAGGGCTCAAAGGATTCATATCAAAAGATCTTTGCCAATCGACGTTTCCTGAGGCCTCTGCAGATGTCAAGGTTCTTCTTTGTGGCCCTCCAGGACTTATCGATGCCATGAAGTCATCACTCTCGCAACTGGGTTTTGCGAAAGCTTCTGCTGTTTCCAAGCTCACTGATCAAGTCTTTTGCTTCTAGGCTTTTACGATAGTGACATGAATTTGAGATAGGATGGAGTTTGGAAGCTATTGATGGAAGGGAAAAGAGCATTGAGCGCGGAATTAGACCATGTGCAGATTTCTATGTTTTTATTCCTGATAGGATATGTACTTTTAAATAATACTGAAATATCATATCCTGGGTCTACTTTTCTCAATACTGAAATTGCATTTTGATTGATATATTAAGCGACATCACTTGAGTGGTATTTTTTAACTTCGACTTCAATAACTAGACTACCTCGCATCTCATAAAATCGAGGGAGACCTCGTTTAACCTAACCAAGAAGATGAAGAAGAAAGTGAAGTGTCAAGATTGTAAACAAGAGGTGGGCATGCGGTCCTATTTCCGGGCGTGCAGAAGCGTTGTCATGTCGAAGTAAACTATTCCGATTGGCGGGTAGACGACCCAGCGAGCTGTCAAGACGACGACGGCACTCGGCCGGCAGAAGCTTATCTGGCACCCCTGCAGCATATTTCCCATCAATTCCTGTTACGTGGGGCTGAAATGCCCATCAATGTTCACTTTAGCCGTTGTCGGGACATTCTTGTGTGGGAGTCCATGGACTTTCCGACACCATGGCAAAGTAGCCTCGGCACGGCGACGGCGTCAGACACCATGCCGCACACCTCACATCGAATCCACATTTGATACGTTTGCTAGACAGAATCGATTGAGTCGCTCTCAGAATTAGCAAAAATACCTCTCAGTCGCATGAATTCGGTGCCATAGACCGGTCGCTTAAAATAGGGCATGGCGTACTACTGTATGGCGACGCCATGCAGACAAGTGCCAATCCTTTCGGATCAAGCCGCATCGGATTGCCACGTTTTTGAAATGACGTGCAGCCATGGTCCAGGGGTGTTACATCTTCTGCTGAACCTACATCCGCAGCAGACGGCGGTTGAAGTTGATCTTTTGGATTACTTAGAAATACATATGCCGAGGTTTTGACTCTTGAGGGAGATGTGTGGATCAGCGAAAGACCTTTCAACGGCATTGGGATCTTGGGCATGGGTGTCACGGGTGTCACCATCACTATGATGTCTTGAATATCAGCTTCTTCCGATGACAAAAATAATGGCAGAAAGTGGACAGTGCTGATTCAATCAACTTTTCTTCTCTATCGTCATATACACGACTCGCGTTTCTCTAATTTTGGTAACTTGCCATCGCCTGTAGAATAATCTCCCGTACTTATTCCTCTAGGTTATTTCTCATTGGGGTTTTTCTTCTTCTTCGATATTTTGTCTACGTCTTTCAAACTCTCAAACTTCTCATAGAGCTCGGAAATTTTGCTTCTAACCCCAATCCTGGACGAGTAAAAGCCAACGTGATTTTTTATTTTCGAACTTTTCATTCACGATGTCGGACTGGTCCGTACCGAATCTGGACGGCCGTACAGTTGCCATTTTGGGAGCCGGTGTTCTTGGACGTCGGATGGCCCTTATGTGGACTGCTGGAGGATACGATGTCAAGATCCGAGATCCCAACGCCGAGCAACGGGCAGCGGCAATTCAATACGTAGAGGAAAATGTAGCGTCTCGTGCGCGTACGATTGGCAAGGCACCGGGGACAGTAACTGCTTCTGACGATCTGGCGGCGACAGTCAAGGATGCGTGGACAGTAATCGAAGCCGTGCCAGAAGTGCTGCAGATGAAAATCGACACGTTCGGAGAACTAGTCAAGTTGACAAAACCAGACTGCCTGCTAGGCAGTAACTCGTCTTCTTACAGAAGCAGCGAGATGTTGGAGAAGGTCACGGACGCGGATAGAATACGAATCTTGAACACGCATTACATGTTGCCTCCAGCCATGAACGTTGTCGAGTTAATGACGTGTGGTGCAACCGACCCGTCAATATTCCCTTTCTACGTTGAGCGTCTGAGAGGAATCGGCATGTCGCCATATGTTGCTCGGAAGGAGTCTACTGGGTTTATCTTCAACCGGCTCTGGGCTGCTATCAAGCGAGAAACCCTCACAATCTTGTCTGAAGGAGTTTCGGTTCCCTCGGAGATCGACAAGCTCTGGTTGGAGATGTACAGTGGTGGGAAATCTGGACCATGTGCTATGATGGATAACATCGGACTTGACACGATAGCTTTCATCGAAGATCATTACGTCCACGAGCGAGGTCTCTCAACTGTTCCGACGATTGATTACTTGAAGAAGAACTTTCTCGACGAGGGAAAATTGGGTGTGAAGTCTAACAAGGGTGGATTGTATACCAAGGAGGAATATCCTAATCCAGATGCACCCGCGAAAAGTCCTTCCACTGATCCAGACGTGTAAGTTGAGATACCTCGAACCTAAGATCATTGTTTTGATTTATGCTGACCTGAAGCTTTGTAGATATTTCCTCGACTTAGGCGTCACCAAATCATCCAATCCCACTAAAAACGGCCGTATCCTAAAACTCAGCTCGGGCAGTAGTGAGCCCACAGTGATCGTTGACAAACTAACAGCCCCGGACGGACTTGATATATCCCAGAAGACAGACCGGATATACTGGACTAATATGGGTTTCCCCTTCGCAGAAAACAACGGCACAGTGATGTCCTGTAAACTGGATGGGAGCGACATGAGCACTGTGATACCTTCCGGTACGATTTGTACGCCCAAACAACTTACTATCGACCAATCGGCGCACAAGATCTATCTTAGCGACCGAGAAGGTTTGCGTGTTCTGCGGTGTAACTTAGACGGTTCGGATCTAGAGACGCTGATTCAGAATGGGGATTTCAACATCAGGTCAGAGCGAGATGATGTCAGCAGGTGGTGTGTTGGTATTGCCATCTCGGCAGCCGAAGGAAAGTTCTACTGGACACAGAAAGGCCCAGCTAAAGGGGGGAAAGGACGTATACTGAGAGCGGATATTCAAATGCCAGCTGGGAAGACCGCTCTGACTCGAGAGGACGTCGAAGCCGTGCTCGACAAATTACCCGAGCCCATTGATCTTGAGATCGAAGAGGAGACATCGACTCTGTATTGGACAGACAGGGGAGAGATCCCGCGTGGAAATACCGTCAACAGTATCGAGCTGAACGCTCTCCGAGCCAAAAGCGCCGGGCAAGCAAATCCTGAGTTTACAACACTGGCGCGTAATATGCACGAGGCAATCGGTATCAAGCTGGATTCTAAGAACAAGCAATTGTTTGCCACCGACCTGGGCGGGTCTTTGTACCGGATCGATCTTGCTAGCCAGACAAAAACAAAAGTATATGATGACGATGCTAATTTCACGGGAGTCACATTATCCTATGTTTAATATTTGGATGTAGAATAGTGTTAAATTTGTACAGATGTATATAGCCGCACAATATCTTGGTAGAAAACCCTAGCTGTAATAAAAGGACTTGATATCCACTAGGATTTGACATCGGTACGACAAGCCTGGTCTTCAACTATCTAGCCCTTCCTCTCCCCTTTCCACAAGAGATAAGCGAGCTCAAGCGAGCAGAACGACAACCAAACCCGACGTAAACTCCGTCATATAATACCAACTTTTTTTACCCTTTCATTTCCTCATGTGCTTCTTAAACCTCTTCTCATTTCGTTTCCTCGTTCTAAGAGGCACACGGCACTGACTTCCTCGCCGTAACGTCACCCACCCAGTCTGAGCTTTATCCTCATCTCAGGTTACCTACACCGCAAACATCAAACACACCCGCGTACCTGCCTGCCTATCACCAGCAGCAAGAATACAAAAAAAAAAGCTCGAGGATATCTCTTATTCATCTTTCATATTGTTCGCATCAAGGTCCATTTTAAACCACCAAGGAAGAAAAAAAAAAAAAGAAGAAAAACAAAAGGAAGTAGAGAGCGAAGATCGTAGGATGATTCGGAAACAGAACAGCGAGTCAAGCCGAGGACTTTTGTTCTAGTTTTCGACCTTGCTATACCTACCTACCTTTCCATCCGTCTCGCTCCCTCCGCCCCTGGCATAGCATACGTGACCCGGAGTAGTAAATTCCATGCTTCACGTACCGTATCAGCGTAAACATACCCACGTAACACAGCTTGATTTATGCAAAGAGCAAGAAAAAGAAAAACAAGAAACAAGAAACAGAACAACCAGTTGACTTTCAATCAAACCAAACCAAACCAATTAATCGCCCACTCACTCATTCCATACCCACCACCACCCCAAGGCCGAGATAGAACCCACCCTCGAACGTGCTGTAAAGATTCAATTAAGTATATAATAAGTATGTAAAGATATAGATCTACCTACACCACCCGCCAACACCACCCGCCAACACTGTCTGACAATCCTAGATCCTAGATTCGAGATTCGAGATCCGAGATCCTTGCTAAATATCATACCATATATCTACCTCATTCATTCATCCATTCACTTCAATTCATTCCATCCACCCTCCTTCTCCCCCCCCCCCCCCCCCCCCCCCCCCCCCGGCCCCCACATGAAAATAAAAATAAGACCAGAAAGCTTGAAACCGTGATAAATCGGTAGCTAGCTGCATCCCTAGGACGCCGTCGCCGTCGCCAAGTGAGAAATGAAGTCGCTTCGCGTTCGGGATCGAGATCGAGATCGAAGCCGGCGCGCCGAACCAAAAAATAACCAAAAAGTATATCCAGATCACTATTTGCATGAGAAGTGTATCATATACTTCGTAGCTACCGCATTCCCTTCTTCCTTTTCTTCGTCGCCGAGAGCGCAGAAAAAGGTAGAAGAGAACGGAAAATAGAGAGCCCCCTTTCATCCATCCCAGAATGAACGACGCCATGTTAATGCCAGATGATGAACAAAGCTAAAGTAAAAAGCATAGACATGAAACGAAAATTATCCTTCTTCGAGAACCAAAACCCATCCCGTTCCCGTGTCCACTCATCGATGCCGATGCTAAAAATAAAAATAAAACCTATCCCATTTCCCATATCCCAGTCCTACTCCCAGCCATGGTATCGTTTGAAAAAGAAAGTCCCTCCGGTATACTTATAAAAAGCAACCCCCCCTGACAGGGCTGCCGAGTTTGGAATCAAGAAGAGTCGCCAGGTTCCTCGAAATGACTCAATACGCACCCAGAGAAGCCAGGTTGACGGCTTTTCTTCTGCGATATGTCGCCGTTCTCTGTGCTTTGGGATGAGTCATAACCTGCTCGACCGTCGGTTTCCAGTCTAATCCAGGTTCCCGATCGTGTCTTCTTTCTCTACCAAACCCATCATCCATATACTCATAATCACGAAGCTCATAGAGGCCTTCGCCAGCCAGATTGCATCTTTCAAACTCCATGATTCCTCCTCTCATACCATCACAATTTGCTACCATCAAGTCCTGTCCATTATTGGTGAAATCGACGCCACCGATTTCCCCAAAGAAAGTCAATGTTTGCTTGCTGTCGAATGTTTCCGCATCAATGACATTAACGAAATCTGCAGGCTCTGCAGCAATCAACAATCTCTTGCCTGAACCGACGGGAGAAAATTTCAACTTTCGTACTCCAGCCATCTCAGCCGCGATGGTTGTTACTGGTGTGGCAGCACCGAAACTATCGGTCCATTTGCGAGCGTCCCAAATCTTTACCTGCATATCTTGATTTCCGGTCGCGACAGTCCATCCGTCATCTGCCCAGTCACAAGCAAACCCGAAATCATGATGACCTTCTAATGCTTGAAGGATTTCGCCCGTCTCAGCATTGCAGATCATGACCTCCTGGGTATCACCGACGAGGACGCGAAGCCGCTGATCAGGTGATATCACCGAGCAATTAATAGCATAACCGAACTTCTGTTCCGCGATGAATTTGTTTGTTGTAATGTCTAAGAGGCGTAAGCTGTTGTCGTTTGAGGCAAAGGCGGCTAGAGGAGATGATGATGCTCGAGGCAGGTGAACTTCAACATGGTTGGTGATACTGTTGTGGTGGTCCGTGATGATTCCTTCGGCGTGCCTTGTAGACTCATGAGATCTTAGATTGGTCAAGCCATACTCGCCAGAGAAGCCACCCGCAACGAGAATATCATGGGCGGCTGTGATGGTCGATATTTGAATTCCGCCGGGATAGGAATGGAACGGTTGAACCACGGGATCCGTCAGATCCAGAATTACCGACTTCCTATTCGGGGTAGACGGATCAATTCGAAGCACCTGTGAACGGCCTGCATAGAATACGTTATCCCGTGATGTGCCGGTGAGGAGGTTTCGTAATTGGAAATGTGATAGATGAATGTTATGCTCAAAATCCATGCGGCGAAATCTAAAGAAGCTTTCATAGTCAGAAAGACGAGCGCCATGCTAGAGAGAGTTAGTTATGTGCACGGTAACACTAACATTACGCGATACGTACGTCTGTAGGCAGACCGACTCTCAGATTTGCATAGTTCTTGTAGGTCTGCCGTCGCATTGCTTTTGCCTCTAGCCTCGACACGCCCAAATTCTTCCAATTGATGCCTTGGATATCCAGGCGGTCACCGTTGAGGTCGGATTTTTCCACTGACACCATTCGTTGCATACTTTGCTCGCGCACACTGGCAAGGTCCGGACCACGAGATCGCTTTTTGTTGTGAACATCGCGCATGACAGACACGCTCCAGCGGTCAAGAAAGTCTCCGAGACTGAGGTTGAACTGCTCGTCCACTTCATTCTGGTCAGCCTGGGACTCATCATGTTCGTCATCATCATCGCCCGCATCTTGCGACGACGAAGAAGGGAAAATGCCTTCGAGGTCATGACCAGAAAACAAAACATCCATGGCGGGCGAAGGCGCCGTGCCCTCATTGCCCCATAAATGTGGTGCATTTGCAGACCCCACCAGAGAGAGCGATGTAGACGTGAAAGCAAAACTTTGGGCTAGTGAGACAATGGCAGGTTCCCCAGAGACATCCGCACTCTGAGGGTAATGATGTAAGGAAGGGAGTGATGTACTCGTTTGTAGATTGTCATGTCCTTGCGGTTGTTCGTCCGACCCCGTCGAAGGACCTCCGTGCGCTTGCCCATCTTGAAGATGCTGTAGTTGTTGCGATACCTCCAGAGCCGCTGGTAAATTTGCAACGTCCGATGCTCCTTGGGCAAACCCCGCAAAGCCTGGCCCGTCATCTGCGGTATAATGGGGTGTTTGGCTCTGGTAGTATGGAGCCTGGGCCGGTGAATATGGAAGGGGTGTGTCGTGACTGTCCATGGTCGACGTGTATCCAGTTTCGGGGTATGCACCTGGAGGATTGTGGGTGCTGGATTGTCCTGGACTGAATATGTTTGCGGCCATGTTGATCGGTTCCACATGAGAGGGAGATGTCAAGGGAGCACCGCCATCTGACATATCCTGATCTTCATCCACGGAGTCGTGAGCCAGTCGATGTTCCAGGCTGCCTGCATATTCATTGCTGCTGCCCAGCTCCATACTCGCATTGCTGGTGGGTGTCAGTAACGAAGCGTCTTGGGGCGAGGAGGCCTGATTTGCGTCTTGGTGCAGGAAGAAAGCATCCTCGGTATCAAGGGCCGAAGGCTCGCGGGGAGGTGTTAGAAGGCTGCTCATTGCCGCACACCTTGGCTAAGATCGTGCTCGTGCAATTACTCTGAACAAGTTCGCGCGCATGTAGAGAGGAAACCTGGAGTCGGTCCTTGGGAGTTATCAGAGTGCAATAGCGTTCTCGCTCTCGAGTCCCCGAGGCGCGGACCTGGAAATGCTCGGAGCAAGGCGGAGGGCTGGAAGAATCCTCGACACACAACACAGCACAACACAATAGGCGCGATTGTCGGTAGATGCAGTGTGCGCCGAAGGGTGGGAGATGACTGGTGGATGCTGGAGAGGTCGGGGCTGGAGTTGGGCAGGCAGAGGGCAGATGCGGTCGAGTCGTTATTGTTGGTGGAGGAGCAAGATGAGGAGGAGAAGGTGGTGGTGGTGGTTGTGATGGTGGTCAGAAAGTGGGGCAACTGTTGGTCCACTGCGAGTGAATGGACGGACGAGGCGCGCGCGGGATGATGATTCGGGCAAGTCGCGACTGTTGAATGAGGAGAGAGTGAGCGATCGATTGACTGATTGATTGCTTGGTTGGTTGATTATTTTGCGGAAGCATCCAAGCATTCGACCCAGCCAGAGAGAGACAGGCAGACAGGCAGACAGGCCCAGAACCAGGACTATGGCTACGGCGACAGCGACCGCGAGAATAAGAAGAAGTAAGACTGTCAATATCCAACACCAGACCACACAACTTGACTTGCCCTCGCACTCGCACTGCTGATTAGGATACCGGTATGCCCTGGTCGAGATGGCCGTGGACGGAGGGGAAGAGGCAGGACGAGGAGCCAGGAGCCAGGAGCCAGGAGCCAGAAGTGCAGTATAGATACCAACTCTCGTCGTCGACACGCAGACACCACCCGTTCATATAAAAGCAGTCCTCCTCTTGAACTCCTCCTCTGGATTCTCTGTCGACTCCCAGATCCCACCGTTGCAGCCAGGTCCGACCACCACCCTCACTCTCTCTCGTTTTCTCCACTGCCCACGATCTCCACTCACCACCACCACCACCACCACCACCACCACTCCCAGCTGCTGCTTCCGACCTTCCCTACAGAGCATCGTCGGTGCCAGGTTCAGCATGGTGGCCCATGGAGGCCCTGCAGAACCCGCGGCCGAGGCGTGCACGGCGAAACCAGGCTGGCGTCGGGCCTATGAGAAGGCTGTCTGAAGGCTCTGAACCCTGCTGTCATGACTTGCAGCAAATGCTCACGCCTAGGTTGATGGGCCCGATCTCGTGGTATGCAGTTGCACATCCTAATTAGGCATGTACTGCAGAAATAACTCTCCTCGACTCCACACGGGCCCTCGAAACAAGCATATATCCCCATCCGGGCCGCGCGTGTCACGATAGGGTGTGTGAACTCTGAAGTCGTACGGGATGCGTTGATGGGATGGCATTTCCAACCTCCTGGACTCCGCCAGATCCAGTGTGGGTGGCGGTTGGTTGGGTGTGTATGTGTGTGATTTTCGTAACACCGTGTGAGATGGGATGGGATGGGATGGGATGATGGGGGAAGGTAAGGGACAAGGAACTCACTCGGGGGGAAGAAAAAGAGGAGAGAGCAGGTGCAGGGCTGGGAGAGTAGAGTAAGGTAGGTAAGGGAAGGAAGGAAGGGAACGAGGGTTGTCAGTGTCGCACACGATTATTGTTCCCAGTCCAGTCCAGTCGGGTCCAGTCCACAAGGTACATACAGTACAGTCCAGTACAGTAAGTGAGGATGACCGCTCAGAAATCATGTTGGTGTTGGGTTGGGTCTCATGTCATGTACTGTAGGTATGTAAGCCACGGCCACCCTATTATTGTGTTCCCATTGATACGATGATAAGCCGACTCGACCCTTTTTTTGTTTCTGCGTGCAATAATCGACCAGAGGCACGCCATCTCGACGCCCAGAGGAGACAAAGCACAAAGCACAATCACAATCACATTATTGTGATGGCGATGATCTAGAAGGATTCATCACTTATGCGAGCACCGCCGGCTGCTTGCATTCCTGCATCTTCCCTTCCCTTCCCATCGCCCATTTCTCGTCATTCGGTACCCGGACACTCCCTCCTCCCTCGCACACTCACATCTCGATATTGCCTCACAGTCACGACGCACCTCTTTGGTTACCACCCACCCGGAGAGCAAGTTGCTACCCGCTCATGTGGATGAGCGGTGAGCCATTCATTGTTACATTACATGGCACTCTTCTTGAACCACAACGGACTAGTCACGTGCACAACTCCTCCTGGTCAACTGACGTCTGGGAATCGCAAGCTATCATTTCTTTGATATGTAGCCCGTGCGAGACTTGCTTCTCCTCATCGAGATGGCCCGGTCATGGCTGTGACTTGCTGCATGGCGGGTCTACAAGAACAAACATGCGCCGCTGATAATCGCCGCGTACTACGTGTTTTCCTGTTTCTGCGAGAGCAGGCATCCCCAAGTAGCATGCAAGTCGTGCCTATCCTGGAAAGCCGTCTTTCGAGCACCTGACATTGAATCTATTGTACATTTTACATCATATAAAAACAAGGGCGAAATTATCTAAACACAGCATGAGGCCTAAGTAAAGCTTATGCTTCGAGCACCTACTATGTCGGTGCTTTGGCTTCTCAGAGCATCCAAACGCCTGAGAGGCCGAACGGAGATAAAACCCGCGCGAACATCGACGTTTGATATTTCAACCTCAAGTATATCGCCAACATTAATTTCTCCCTCAATGTGAACTTGTATATCCTCTTGGATCATAGACCTCGAGAGAAAGAAAGGCAGCATGCCTCTTATATGTCGATCTTTTTCATAGACTACTTCGACGATGAAATCAAAAGTAGACGGAAAGTTCACTGCACCAGATTTCCAGGCACGGAGGACCAATTTACACAGCCAGGTCTGGTCTGCGAGTCGCATACTTTGCCTCAGGAGCTTTTCCCCAAATGAGATGGTTGGCAGGATCTGGTCGATTCGCGCCTTTGTAAAAGGGAGAAAATCCTCTTTCGTATTCCCAACAAGTGATGTCCCTGTACGGTGTTCTTCCAGTATGGCTGCCTCAACTTGCCAGTGTACGAGCATATCTTCATATCTTCGCAGAGGACTCGTGCACCTCGTGTATTTATCAAGACCAAGAGGTTTGTGTGGAGTTGGCGTAGAGCTCAACGTGACTGGGCCGCAGAGTGTTCGATACGTAAGGGCAATTTGCCGTGGTGGGTGGCCTCGTGCATTAAGAGATGGTAGAACGGTGCTCTGATAGTACTCTGCAGGGTCCTGCCCACCAGTACTATTTTGAGATACGCGGAATGGGACGGGGATCCCTCTCTCATGGCACCAACGAGCAGCAACATAACCAGCTAGCAACATGAGATTTTGGATCGTTTCGATTTTATCACTTGCACGGTCTTTCTCAACCTCCAAGCGAATGGTAGGATCTCCACGGTATTCATAGCTTCCACGTGCTGGATGTTCATTCAATGGAAATCCATCAGAAAAGACCGTCAGAGAACGTTGCAACTGGTAGGGAATTTGCAAGCCACCACGAGCAGCTCGCTGTCTTGTATGTGCTTCTCCAATCATGTACAAAAGCTTGAGGTCTGCCTCCTGCGCGCTACTGAGTTGGTCCAATTCAACCATTTGTCTAATTTTGGGTGCTCGAGGGATTTCCGGTCCGACGGTGACGACATTTGTAGAAAATTGAGAATTGGGTCCCCGGATAAGCTCGTCAAGGACGGTGGGAGTCAAGAAAACCACATTTTGCACAGTACCGGGTGTAATCTTCGTTTCCAACACATTGCCGGTCTTATCCAATCTAGCACTAAAGGTCAGACTGGGTTTCCCTTTGCTAAGACTAAAATGGGTCTTGATATAGTCGTTTGGAAGCATGGAGACGATGGCTTCTGCAAAATAAACAGTTTGCCATTTGGATTCCGCTGCCTTGGCTATATGGCTGTCAGGATGAATCCTAGAAGATGGGTCTGCAGTGTGAATATGAACCCAGTACTCATCGGCAACATCGGTTGCCTCTATAGAAATACCGTCATCCAGTTCATTAGCACTGGAAGCATCGATACAGTAAACAGGGAGATCTGCCCAATCCTTACGGAGAGGTTGTAATATGTCTGTTCTATATGTTTCGTGTGGTTTCATGCTCGGCGTACTACTCTGTCTGGGCTCTTCCAAGCGAAGGATGTGAGTAGCGCGGTTTGCCCAGGGCGATATAGCACCTATCTCCTGCAGGAATGTCCAAGCAGTTTTTTGATCTAGATTTGTGTCCTCGAACGCATACCGCTCCATTTCTCGTAAGATAGACGAACCAATGCCGTGGTAGTGAGATTGTAAAGGAAACGATTCTGATCCTGCCCAGAGTTCGAGGAATCTGATATACTGGAGATCAGAGCGACTGAACTTTTCTACTTCAGACGCGTTTCCCGGTGGCATCGCTTCACATGTATCCATACCGTATTGGCTAATGGTACCGTAAGGAGTGTATGGCCGAAACTCTCGACTCCGGTCAATCAATCGTTGAGACTTCTTAACAAAGTCAGCGAAGCTATTGTTGGCTTGTACTTGAGAGCCTGGCCGTTCCCAACTCTCCCGGCTGGGAACCTTGCCATTCTGAAAATTTCGGATTTCTGCCACTACCGTGGAAAGATTCAAAAGTTCAATTCGAGGGGCGATTTCATACTGGCCGCCAAAACGACTGCCTGCTCTGAGCTGACATCTGATACCGAACTCACAGTTCACAAGAGCGCGGTGGACCGCATATAGAGCTGATGGTGGATATCTTCCATCCTGACTTTTCTTGACATTTGATCCAAGAAGCACATCTGCAGCTTCATGCAGAGTAGCTCTCTTATAGCTTGTCTTGTGAGCTAAATGTTCATGGGCAGTATCAAGTTTGTAAGAATTTGCTTTGTACGTAGCGTCTGCTGCTGATAGAAAGTTTAACATTTCTTTCATAAGATGCCCTCCTGAGGTACTTGGGATTGTCCGTTCACTAACACTTCGTATGCATGAAGGCAGCTCTGTAAATTCTTCTGTTTCTGGTAAGTAAGGCGTAATAACGTCAAGTCGGGCTGGCTCCACGAATCCAGGCACATGAAATGTAACGTCTGTAGCACTTTTTTCAATCCACTGGCCACTAAGAATGAAATATCGTCCCTGTTTGCCGAGCTCTCCTAAGCCATCATACAAAAAAATCCCGGGCTCTTCTCGGCCATTACTTAACCTGTATACAATAAGCTTCAAATACTAAACCTGGGCAACGTTTATGAGTGAGACGTACGGAATCATTACGAGGTCACCAGGAGCGAGAGAGGTTTGTGAATCCCCGACGTCAGCCCTATTGTCCAGGGGTCCTGATGTGTATGAATCGACATCCAAAGAACCCTGATCAGGTGGAGCAGTGGCAGTAGTCTCGGAAGTTGACATTCGAGCAGAGTTATTTCGAACCGATCCAGGAGCCGGCAACTCGTGCATTGCGGGAGGAAAGGTGAAGGTTTTAGCATTTTCATTTTCCCACTCTTGGAAGTACCTTCGGATGCTGCCGAGAGGAAATTCTTTTGATGCAGAATAGTCTGATGCGTCGAGGGGACGATGAGGAGATGTTACTTCAGTCTATGAAAATGTTAGCAATCAAGTACCACTGATTATGGGTGAAATAGGACAAAGCACAACCTTCAAAGTGCTGTACGGTCGACTGTCCACACTCTTACGACGCTGAGATATGTTGGTGGCATATCTGATACTCTGCGACCCAGATGATCTCGAGGTTATTCCAGATAGGTGAATGCGGCGAGAATTGGATCTTGTCCGGCATCTCCAACATACAAAAGGCTGCGACAGCGTCTGAGAAATTGGTGCTCGTAACATAGCTTCGAACGATAACCGGCATGAAAAAAAGAACGTAGTATTAAAGATCCCGAGTACTGTATGATGAAAGAAAAATGGAGTACAAATACAACGATGTCATGATACGCAACCTCCCAAGAGCCCCGAAAAATAATTTGAGAGACGCGACACGCCTAACACGTGAACCAATTACAAGATGGGTGGGTGCACTAAGTGGTCCGTGGCTGATTATGTCACCACCCGCATCGCCAACCTAGAATTTCGTTTGTTGTTTCTCGCCCCTTCTCGAGTTTTTGTCAACATTCACAACGAGCTGGATTTGACAAGATCTACAAATTAGTCCCCCCTCAGATTCAGTCACTTTTTAACTTGTAAGTTACTTATTTCACACTCTTACTCTAGTCTCCACTTCCATGATGCAAGAAAATAGCATGTATTACCTGATTTTTTCGCAAGAAAATAACGAAGACTACACCAAGATCACTGATCGAAGTTTTACTACCCATTTAGTACCGGATCTGTCTGGTGGCCTCGAAGCTAATGGTTCAACACAGGGTCTACATGTCTGCCGAAATGGCCGACAAGCCATCTGAACAGTTCACGATTCTTTATTTCGCATCAGCCATGTCCTACACGACCAAAGCCTCAGAGAAGATAAATGCACCTCTTCCACTCTCCAAACTATTTGAGACTCTGGATGAGCGGTATGACGGGTTCAAAACCAAGGTTTTAGACAGCTGTTTGGTCACAATCAACCTGGAATACGTTGACGTGTCTGAGGACGGCGAGGTCATCATAAAGGAAGGCGATGAAGTCGCAATCATACCACCTGTTAGTTCAGGCTGACGCGTGACATCCGTTCATCTGTCTACACTTTTGTTGTCATGGAATGGCTAGGAACTATCCCCATGCCCAAGTGATAAGCTCAATGCGTGACGACTTCCAATCTGCAAGGAAAACAGCCTTTGGACCAGTGGGCTTGTTTTGACGGCAGTGCTTGGTCAGGTTTCTGGTACCTCAGATCAACATCCTTTCGATTTTCATTCTATGATTATCCTCATGGCAACTTGGACCACTACAACATGCCTGAATAATGAACTATCAGCTGCACAGTATTTGCCTATCCATCAGCAGACGAAGACCATAAAGTGTTTAGGAAGCCTGGGATGAATCCACGGTATCACCGAGTAAAGGACGCCTTTCTGAGGATGTGCGTGGTTGTATGTCTACGAGCCGTAACCTCCAGCCTCTCCACCACCCCCTCTTGTAGCTGGGCCATATCTTCCACCAAGACTCGGAGCGATTCTTCCAACGTGTATATATTCTCGGTGCCATCTTCACAGCCAGAGCTACCAAAGCAATGACAAGGCAGGTTGCCAGAACAGAAGTGATGCAGGTCAGCAGTGTGATGGTTGAGACATGACACCCGAATGGCTGGCTTCTCAGCTCCCAACCTTCTGACCACAAAGGGCACACCAAGTCAGAATTCTCCAAAACCGGTGCTAAGATGCCAGACTGGTTTGGCACGCAGGTTGAAGACTGAGGGGTTCCTGGTTAGAGAAGAAGCCTCTGTAAAGGTGAGAGGGGACTTGCGGATGGGCACCAGCCACACTGGTGTTCAGCCAGGCATCCGGAACACTCTTGATGCTTCCAACATCGCTTCAGGAGGTCTTGTGGTTGTGGAGACATTGGGTTTGGATAGCAATGGACGTGGTTCTTGACAGGGAATTGTTGTGCACTTCTTGAACGTGACTGGATGATGATGCACTTCCACCTCGATTTCCATGGCCTGTTCTGGCCACGTGATGCCCCCGTCCAACTGCCTCGACGTTTTGCTTTGCACGGCGCATCGGCGCCAGCGTCCAGCGAACACAACGGCATCACAGAGCGCCGACATTGCGCAAGAGCATCTTTTTTGTGAGGATGACTTCCTCATCAATTGATCCCAGACTGAGAGATGCGGCGCCAACCCCAACTGCCAGCGGGAGCCCATATTCTCAGCAACAACATCCTCATTTGATGAACGCGTCACATCCTTCACCAAATCTTCCTGTGTCTGCACCTGCACCTGCACCTGCATCTGCATCTTCAAATCCTCGATTGCCTCCGCCCTCGCCGCAGTATCAGCAACCCCTCCACGACCACCACGGCGCATACCTCCCTCACAGCCCACAGTCCAACGAACACACTCCTGCGCAACACAGTCTGGATGGTCGAAGCGATGGCGCCGATGGTGGCGCCAACGACCCAAAGCGACCCAGAGCATGTGAAGCCTGTCGAGGATTGAAAGTGCGCTGTGAACCAGACCCCCACAACGCAGACGGGCCCTGCAAGAGATGTGCAAAAGCAAACCGGCAATGTCTTGTTACAGCGCCCAGCAGAAAGCGCCAGAAAAAGACGGATAGTCGTGTGGCAGAGTTGGAAAAAAAGATAGATGCGTTGACAGCGAGTCTGCATAAAAAGAATACTGGTTCTGAGCCTGACGGTGCAGATCAAGAAGCGCCAAATATCCAATCCGGACGCAATCCATATGAGCAGGTTACAAATGGAAGCTATGCCATCTCCTTTGGTGGAACGATTGACGATCGAAGGAGAAGTGAGTGGATGGCGCCTGACCGGTATCCAAAGCCTCCGGAGTTCGAGACTAGAAATGCTCCTCCGCCAATGGTTATGGCAGGCCAGAAAAGAAAACACGCTGAGAGTAGAGAGTATGCTCCGCCAGCTGAGAGACAATCCTCGGTTTCGGCTAGTGCACCAAGAAGATCTGTCGATGGCAGTAATCGGAATCAATCTGGATATGCAGCAGGTCTTGACTCGCAGACATCGAAGCCTGGTCGAACTCATGAATATGCCGATGTCATTGATCGAGAGATAATCACCGCTGAGACTGCTACACAGATGTTCAACCATTATGTTGAGCGAATGGCTCCTCATATGCCGGTTGTGGTTTTCCCCGCTGGCACGACTGCCGCAGAGATACGCAAAACCAAGCCCACCCTGTTTCTAGCCATCCTCAGTGCAAGCTCAGGATTGAATCACCCTGAGGTACAACGCATGCTGACTAAGGAAGTCATGAGCATATATGCAAACAGAATTGTTTGCAACGGAGAAAAGACCCTTGAACTAATTCAAGCTTTACATATCAGTACTTTATGGTACTGGCCACCTGAGCACTATGAAGAACTTAAGTTCTATCAGCTCATTCATATTGCTGCCGTGATGGCTATTGATATTGGTATGGGAAAGAGATCCAAAATTACCAAGACCAAGAATGCTGGACTGTTCAGAGATACACCATGGCGACGAACACCATATCCAGACCCTGAGACAATTGAGGCCAGGCGAGCCTGGTTGGGTTGTTATTGGTTGTGCTGCAATGCGTCTATGGGACTACGTCGACCTAACTTGATTCGTTGGAATTCTTACATGGCTGACTGTTGTGATGTGCTGGAGAATTCTCCTGAAGCAGCACTTTCCGACAGATTTCTCTGTCAGTGGGTTCGGTCTCAACACATTGCAGAGGAAGTAGGGACACAGTTCTCAATGGATGATCCTACCGCAACTGTCAGCATTGCCGATTCAAAAGTACAGTACGCTCTTAGGGGATTCGAAAGAGACCTCGAAAAATGGAGCAACAGCGTGCCAGTAGAAGTGCAAACACGTAAGCAGGATCATCTTCATCTGCTTGATTTCTCCCAGCTAATTTAATGTAGCTACGCTAAAGATGACAGAGCATGTCATTTGTCTTTACATGCATGAAGTTGCCCTGCATGTTGATCATAATGTGGATGAGTTTAAACCACCGTTTACGGAGAATAGTCTAAGGGGAGCCGATGCAGAACCAGTCGTGCTTACGCCAGCTCATATCAGCGCCTTGTCCATTTGCCTCACCTCTATAGACGGCATTTTTGAGACCTTCTTGAAGCTAGAGGTAGAGGTCATTAGATGCTTGCCCATTGCTAACTTTATTCGCATCGCTTACACCGTGGTCGTGTTAATTAAGATGTATTTTCAAGCATCAACGCCAAATAGCGAGCTCGGAAAAGTGATCGACAAGGACAACATGAAAGTCGAGCAGTATCTTGATGGATTAATTGAAACTTTCCGAGCAACAGCAGCGAACGAAAAGTCACGACCTGCTGCCAAGTTCTTAATGGTTCTTTTGATGATGAAGACTTGGTTCCATCGGCACAGAGAAGGCAAGTCTGCTAAGCCTGACAATGCAGTTGCTGTTACGATGGGAACAATACGAGTGGATAACAACCCTCAAACAGATTCCTCGAGCGAGTCGAACCAAGATCCGCAGAACCGCCAATTGCGACATGGCCAACAAGGCCCACATGTTGGCTATGGCCCAACGAACACGCCACTCCAGCTCTTGAGCGAAGTAGCTACCGGAAATTCGAGAGGGCAGTCACATGGAGAAGCGGGAGGAAACTACCCTCCCGGTCCTGGCGGATGGACCCAACAGCCTCAGCCTCAGCAATCGTTCGATGGCTATGATTCATCGATGAACCAGCTTCCACCGGGACAAGGATATGATGCGAATTCCGGTCCCAAGATTGATCCTGCTCTTAGCATGGATATTGGGTACAATATGGGTGATGGGTTTGAGCAAGCCATGGACATGACGCTAGGTGATGGACAGTTTGAAAAGTATTTCAGTGACGATGCATTTTTTGGGAGTTTGATGGACACCGTTGGAGGACCGGGAAGCGTTTTTGAGCAACAAAACCAACAACAGTTTTAGCTGGGAGCTATCTATGGTTATCATGTACAGCAAGGGGATTTTCATGCGAGCAATATCGGGACACGCCAGGTGTTTGAATGGGGCTTGTTTGACTATAATTTGCATTAAGCAAGCCAAGGGTTTTATCTTGATTGCTTACAAAACTGGATTTTTGTTGCGCAGTTCTTTAATTTAGCATGATATCCTGAGAATGTTATTTTTCTCCAACTACCCGCCATCACATGAACATCAGCCATCGGGAGGCGAAGTATATCTTCAAATTAAATCTGGAACAAATGCAGAGGCGGGATCCGGCGAAAGGAGAATTGCTAGCAGCCATTGGCCCCATCGCGAATCGGAAAAACTGCAGGGAAAGATTGAAATTTTGCAAAGCGATTAGACAAAGCCTGGCGGCTGCATGCATGACCAGCATGTGGCCGAGCCGAGTTGGAGACACGGCTGGATATCTCCCAAATTTTCCAACTTTTTTTTCTCTTCAGCGTGCATTATCTGTTTTCTTGGGTTGGCGTCTCGTATATTTATCTAGCTATCCTTCTTCGTCCACTTGACTCGGGAGACCAGAGATTCACTCACTAACTGAGACAATTCCAATTCGACCCAGCCCAACCCAGTCCCGGCACTGACTGACTGACTGACTGACTGACTGACTGACGCCATTACCCCGCGAAACTTCCTCAGCCTCGAGTTCACGCATGACCTGAAAGAGTTCGCATTTCGCACCGATTAGACATTTTACCTTGTGCACTCTTCTTCTTCTTTCTCTCTCTCTCTCTCTCTTTCCTGCTCATCGTTACACTTTCAGCATGTCTCTCTTACAGCGAGTGTCGTCTCTTGAGTCTCTATCCCCGGAACGAGGAAGATCTCCAGTGGATAGCACGAGAGGGAGAAAGTTATCCTTCAGCCCTCTCCCGGCGGAGTTCTACCCGCATTCTCAAGAGGAGCACTCTCAACCTATTGGTGCTTTCGAAGTGCCCAAGACTAGAAGAATTCGTAAGTGGTAACACTATTTTTTCAATCAATAGAGTCTTCACGGCCATCTACTAACTTCTCTTGTCTTGAAAGTCCAAGTTATATTGGCTTGTATATACTGTCTACTTGCTGCTGGAATTGTGTTTGGTTATGCCGCAATCAAGCCAGTCCTCATTCGTGAGAATGTCTACCGAGACCGGTGCACGCAAGATGAGCTGGATCGGGACGTACGCACATGTTACGACCAGGAAATCCATCTAAATCTCATGTTTACTGTTGCCGCTGTGGGAACTAACGTGGCTGCACTTCCCATCGGAGCCATACTGGACACCTTTGGCCCTCGGGTATGCGGGATAATCGGGAGCGGCCTGCTTTCCTTGGGAGCATTACTCTTTGCTTTTGCCTGGGAACTACCTTTCGATGCATTTATTCCAGGATACCTTTTCCTCGCACTTGGAGGTCCTTTTGTCTTTATATCCTCTTTCCAGCTGTCGAATGCTTTCCCAAAGCATTCTGGTTTAATCTTGGCCCTACTCACAGGAGCCTTCGACACTTCGAGCGCGGTCTTCCTTGGGTATCGTATGCTCTACCAATGGACTAATGGGAGTTTCTGGCCGAAGAAATTCTTTCTTGCCTATCTTGCTGTTCCAGTCTTCATTCTCCTCGTTCAGATCTTGGTCATGCCGGCCCAGTCGTACAAGACTGTTGGTGAGCTCGTCAAACAAGTAGAAGAGGCTGAAGATGTTTTCGATGACCAGATGGATGAGAATACAGCACTTCTCCGTGAAGAGCGTCGCCATCGTCAATCAGTCGTTTCGGAAATTACTGATCTTCTTGGTTCAAAATCCGGAGGAACTCACCTCAAGAAGGAAGAACAGAAGAACAAAATCTCAGGAGTGTGGGGAGCCATGCAGGGCAAGACCGTCCAGCAACAGATCCTCTCACCTTGGTTCATCCTCATAACTCTCTTCACCGTTATTCAGATGACTCGAATCAACTTTTTTGTCGCTACTATCCGTCCTCAATATGAATATCTTCTTGGCTCATATGACAAAGCCGTCGAAATCAATACCTTTTTCGACGTTGCCCTTCCTCTCGGCGGTGTCCTCTCGATTCCCGTAATTGGTACAATTTTGGATCACACAAGCACCTCATTTGTGCTCGGTTCTCTTGTCACAATCGCAACAACGATTGGGATTCTTGGGATTCTTCCTTATGAATGGGCAGCGTATGCTAATATTTCGCTTTTCGTCCTTTATCGACCATTCTATTACACAGCAGTTTCCGATTACTCGGCAAAGGTCTTTGGGTTCAGAACGTTCGGCACTGTTTATGGCTTGATTATCTGTCTTGCTGGTCTGTTCAACTTCATCCAGAGTGGATTGGATGCCATGCTGCATAAGGTCTTCGATGGCAATCCCGTTCCAGTCAACCTGATGCTTATGGGATCGGCATTGGTTGTTGGACTGGCCTTGGTTGCATTTGTTACATACAAAGCATATCACATGAAGAGAGATATCTTGGAGGATGAGGCAGAGGGTGCTAGTGAGACTCTCATGCCAGGAGCTCGGGATTTTGGACGGTCGTAGGTAAATATGGATGTGGGGTTTGAGAGAGAGAAAAAATTAACAGCATGTAATATTTCAGCATAGCAAGGCGTTCTTCAATTGTTGGGGAGGAGGGTTGCATAGTATATAAAACTGTGTCTAGCATTTTAATGATTGTATAGTTGAACATAGGTAATCCCAATGATTCTCTCCCCTATTCGATGACTTTGATATAGCGGTGTGAGAGATAGGTAACTGACTAGGTACCTCCTACTAAGTACTCAGCTCAGCTACTTGTTCTGAAATCCCGTCAGCCGACCACCCGAATTTTTTTTTTAATTCTTAAGCTGCGTTTCACGACATTAGACTGGTGCTACCTACCGCTCTATTATTGCAGCTGAGGTTCCTTAATGTGAGGTATGGCTGATGTGGCTTGGCACCGGGTCCTCTTCTCTCCTCGACCCTCAAAACAAGGGGCACTTTCTCTATCTATCTCCTTACCCCTTATCTCAGCCATCCAGCCAGTCACTCAGCCGCGGTAGTTTGACCCGATCAAGTAATTTTCACCGCATGTCTGCAGGCAAGCAAGCAGTCCATCATACAAAAAGGGTAGCCCGCTGCTGTGTGGCAGACATTTCTTTCCCAGTCGCCCCTCAGGTCTGACTGATTGTCTTGTTCAAGAAAAATACTTACTTACGTAGCTGCTTGAAATCCAAGCACGGCGTCTCGACAAGGACGGATACTTAGGTATTAGCAGTTAGAGATTCGAGAAGATGGGCAGTATCGGCAGAAGCACGACAATAATCAGCGACGAGGGCAAGAGAGAGCACCGTAGCCAAGACATCAATAACGCAAAGGCAATAAGAGCAACAAGCCCAGAAGTCCAAGGAAACCAAGAAACGCAGAAGGCGACCGCCAGGTGGTGGCAGGTCCACCAGCCGGCGCACGCGCAAACCCCCACCATCCCGCCGTTCCTCTGCCACGTCAACGCAAAGGACATCTCGATCCTGTCGACGCCAGACTCGGAATACACGACCCTCAGCTGGAGCCGGGTGCAGTGCATCATCCAGGAGAACCGGCTCGACGTCTTCCAGCGCGAGCCCTCGCAGCTGTACCGCTATCTGGAGTTCAACGCCGGCCTGAAGGAGAAGTGGGGATCTGTGATCCGCTTCGTGGTCAAGGAGCGCCTCGGCTGGGATGGCGACGGGGCCGAGGCCGAGGAGGAGGGCAGGTTCGAGAACCCGCGGAATATCAAGGTCCTGTGGAATGATTGGCCCTATGGCATCGATGGCCGCATCGTGCATCTCGTCGTGTGGACGAAATTCGTCCTCGAAGATGACGAGGCCACGAACGACTTGAGAGACGATGTGAGGGCCGAGATCGAGGCGTTTGTCGAGAAGGTTTTTGGTTCGAGGGTTGGGAGGGAGAATGTAAGTCTTCCCTTTTCGTTCGGGGTCTTTTGGTACTTCATCATCACGTGTCTCTTGATGCCCTGCTTATAGTCGTGGCAATGGCTAATTTTGGGTTTTACACCTGTGTCAGGTCATCTGGTTTAAGAATTGGAAAACCCTCAAATCCGTCCATGCCGTCGAGCATTTCCACGTCATGCTCTTCGATCCCGACTTGGACTTTGTCGATGAAGTCACCGGTGGAGATGTACCATTGAGTAAGAAAGTGTGATTAATCACCTAGAACTAGAACTAGAGTTTGGGATTTGCAGAGATGCCTAGATAGAGGTTTAAGATTCTGCTGTTAGATCAAGTGGATTTGGAGGGTGGATTGTTTGGCCTCTTGGCCTTCTCTGGGGCGTTAGGTGTGACTAAGGTACTTTTCTTGGGGGGTGTTTACGAGGAGTATTAAATTGGATATTTTTACTTGCAGTGGAAAGAAGGCCGAAGATTGAAGGTTATACAAATACCATAAATAGCGTAGCACTGACAGCTATGGGTATAAATACTGCTGAATTAAACACACACTACCGATC
This sequence comes from Pseudofabraea citricarpa, assembly GCA_029641185.1. NCBI lineage: Eukaryota > Fungi > Ascomycota > Leotiomycetes > Helotiales > Dermateaceae > Pseudofabraea > Pseudofabraea citricarpa. The sequence goes on from JAPWGK010000004.1 coordinate 644,164, forward strand.
GACGTTAGCATGCCACACAAATGCAAAAATACGTTGAGAACCTCGACTTCTTTTTTAAATTTGTTTACTACCGCGTCGCGGGCTGCTTTTTTAAGCTGTTATCAAACAAAGCTGTGTCCTGGAAACGTCAAAGTTCCTTGCAATTTCCAGTCCAACCGAACTCCTCGCTAATACCAATTTCCCCCCTTTCACTTCCAGAGAATTATCTTTTCATATCTTTCGTACACACAGGACAGATCCATGTTCCAACAGGTTCGCTCTTGAGTCCGACACAAGACCAGTGGAACCATTCGAATGGACAGCTTTGGTTATCGCAAGCCACCATATCTCCATAACTGACTGTTTGGCAAGTGCAATATTTCTTGTCGTCTCCACCTTCATCATCATCTGGATCTCCCATGTCTTCATCACCATCCCCATCTCTTCCTGGTCGTGGTGAAGCACCGTCATCGTCATCATCTCCAGATACGGAATCGGCGTCACTTAGCTCACTGTCATTTGTTGACGAAGGAGAATTCTTCGTTCCTGGACGACGTTTGAGATGACTGACATTCGACTTGACAGGTTTGCTCTTCCGTGGTGCAGCACCTTGTCTATGTGGTGCAATCTTCTTGCTGGTAGCTGTGGTCTTCTGAGAAGCTCGAGGGCCTATGCTTCCAGCTCTTGAGGAAGATGGTGTACCAGCAGCCTTAGGAGTTCCAGGTCCAACGGGAGGTCGAGCAAGTCCACTTGAATTTGGAGGGAGAGCCCCCAGACCTCCTGCCAATCTTTGGCGCTTGTGAGATGCACCAAGGGACATCTCACGTGTTCGTTGGTGCAAGAGATGTGCTGCCGCAGGCGTTGCCGGAAGAGAGGTAGACGAGCCACCAGGAACTTGCTGAGCTTGAGATGCAGTAGGAAGCATTCTATTTGGGTACTGATTTGGGTGACGAGTATGGGCGACAGAAGCTGAGTTGTTGATTTGTCCAAGAGGTTGAACGGTCATGGTTGGTGGTGGAGGCCGGTTCTGTACGACGGGCGGATTGAGCATTGATGGAAATCCTTCTTCTTTGGGGAACTCTCCTCGGTCTTGCAACTTTTTGATGTTCTTGTCAAGCTCAGTCAAATGCTTGTTAAAGATCTTACTCATCCGCTCGGTCAAAGCCATCTTCTCGGCCTGCAGGATCTCAGAACGATCAAAATTCTCAACGATGACTTTGTGGTACTTGTCCTCCTGTGGGTTTGGGGTGTGGCTGCCATTCTCGCGAATCCAGGCCTGGATACGCCCGTCTGCTTTGTTAATAACGATACGACATTTTTCCATCAGCTTGTCCTTCTCTCGAATCTCTTCTTGCATGAAAGCAATCTCAGCAGGCAGGTTTGCCACTCTGTTGGTAAATTCATCCAAGACCGAGGCGGCATCAGAAGGCTCGTTCGGGGCGGCCATTTTGGTCTTGCCTACAAAATCGATGGATAGATCGTCTCTGGGCATGATTGTTAATGGCGTTGTGCTGATGAAGCTGAATATGCTAGTGATAATGCAGAGTGACAAGATAAAACAATGTCAAGGATGCTGAAAGAGTTCATGAAGGCCGCAAAGTCATAGGCTCACCTCGAAAGACAAAGTTTGCTCCCTTTCATTCACTAAGGCAATCATTGATTTGGGGTCCAGTTCCAGCGGTCGTGGTTCCCACCTTCAAAATTATTAAGTGATGTGTGGTTGTAGGAGAGAAGGCTTGCGTGGTCGCTGCCGAGGAAAGATCGAGAAGGCTGGGCTGGGCTGGGCCGGGCTGCAAGTCACGCGTCACGCGTCACGCGGCTCAAAATGCAGACAGGAGACAAGGCTGAATGAAGTGCTGGAGGCTAACCGTGTTCGGGATGCGCTACCTGGGTATTCCAGCGAGGTACGTACCGCAGTCTTGGGATTCTCTACGGTATCAACACCATTGCGATCTCCAAGACCACAGGAATGGCTGCTTATTGAGGACCCGTCACTGGTCCTTCATGCGACCCTGATCGATGACCATATACCAACCTATCTCGCACGACAGATACCTACCAAGACATTGACATTATTAGCATCTTCGATTTCCGCTGGCCACTCAATACTCAGTTGAAGTTTGCAGACGTCCCGGCGTGGGGCTACCTTTGCAACTTGCGCCAGCCCGAATCTTCAATCACAAGCAGAGGTTCTGTCCCCATCGATACACTCCATCTTATTGGGCTTTGCTCTCATACACTCGACGGCGCGACCGGCAGTCTTGAAGCTAGAGGGTTCTGGCACGGCGCTTCACTGGACGATCCGCCACTATACAGCACGCCTAGGTGTTCGAACCCTTCAAGATTCTTCTTATACAACCTCTCCCTTAAAAGTTTCTCTGTGTCTCGGAAACACACTCCGCCTTCGAGGCTAAACCATTGAGGTTGCGGCCAGAATGCGCTTCTCAACCGGCGACTGTGGTGGAAATGTTGTCCAAGAATACAACCACATCCCTCTGAGCCAGCAAGACGATGCCCAAAATGCCGATTACTTGAGGGCGGTTAAGGAGGCTGCTATCAGCAATGGCATTACTAGACCCAAAGGCTACAAAGTCTCTTGGCACGTTAATCCGGAACTCGAAAAACATCACTTTGGACACTCACATCCGATGAAGCCATGGAGACTTACTCTAGCGAAAGGGCTCATCACCGCCTACGGTATGCATTTTGGTATGGATACTTATCTATCGCGACAAGCCACAAGAGCAGAAATGGCCGACTTTCACAGTGAAGACTATCTCGACTACCTAAAGACTGCCATCCCCGCCATGCCCGACGATGACAACCCAGGCCGATTCAATCTGGGGGGGTCTGACTGTCCTATCTTTGAAGGCCTCTTTGATTACTGCTCGATGTATTCGGGGGCTTCGATTGATGCGGCGCGTAAACTTTGCAACAGAGAATCGGATATTGCCATCAACTGGTCTGGAGGTCTTCACCACGCCAAGAAGTCCGAAGCGTCTGGATTCTGCTACGCAAACGATATCGTCCTTGCAATCCTTCAACTCTTACGAACACACGCCCGAGTACTGTACATAGACATCGATGTTCACCACGGCGATGGGGTGGAAGAGGCGTTTTGGTCCTCGGATCGGGTCATGACACTTTCTATACACAAATATGATGGGAACATCTTCTTTCCCGGAACTGGAGATGCTGACAGGATCGGACCGGAAAGCGAAAAGAACGGCGGGTCACATCATGCTCTCAACGTTCCTCTAATGGATGGTGTCTCTGACCAACAATATGAATGGCTATTTACGACAATCGTCGGACAATGCGTCGAGAAATTCAAGCCGTCTGCCATTGTTCTTCAATGTGGTGCTGATTCACTTGCAGGTGATCGTCTCGGCCGCTTTAACCTTCAAGTACAAGGGCACGGCAAATGTGTCGAATTCTGCAAGAGTCTAAACATTCCACTTCTGCTGGTTGGTGGTGGAGGATACACTCCCCGTAATGTTGCACGAGCCTGGGCACACGAAACCAGTATCGCCATCGGCTGTGCAGATAATATAAACGCGATCATCCCACAACACACCCCATATCGAGAGCATTTCCGGCATGACACCTTGTTCCCTACATTAGATCAAATTTTAGGCGAGCAGAGGACGAATAAGAACACCACTAAACGGCTGCAAGAGATCGTAGCGAACATCACAGAGCAGCTAAGGTTCTGTGAAGCTGCGCCAAGCGTTCAAGGATTTTATATCCCGCCACATCTGGATGGGGTCAAGGACGAGGTTGAGGAGGAACTCAAGGAGATGCGGATGGAGAACGAGAAGGAGAGATTGCGGTTAGAAGAGAACTTTGGCGGGCCAATGGAGATGTGAAATAGCTTTGAATCTGGCGTTCGGGATGGGGATGGGCTATCTAACAGGAGCTAGGCGTTCGCGCAGCGTGCAGCATGCAGCATGCAGAATGCAGAGAGCTCGGAGGCATATATGATGATCACCTTTAGTAGAGAAGAGAAGATACCCAGGCTGAAAGACTTGATGAAATATAAGCAAGGATTCCATCAGCATTGAGATTGGCTGGCTCGAGAGCGTCTCGAGAGGTTTGAGACTTGAGTTGGAGTAGGTACGAAGATGATCCAAGCGGGCAAACCATAGCGCAATACTGTAATATCCGTGAGCATGGACAGTGGGCACTGGACAATGGACACACACATGGCGACTTGCGACTTGGAACTTGGATATGATGAGTGAAAGTTCCCACCCCTGAGTCCTGAGTCCTGACTGAGTGGGCAGTTTTCTCCGCATTACCTTAATCTACCTCAGAATAGCATCGATCCGGTGAAGCGGTGCAGCATGTGAGCCCTGACCTGACTCCTGAGCCGACGACGACGAGGTCAAAGAGGCTCATTAATAGAAATTCAAATTCAAATTCGAATTCAGGAGCTTTGTTCCTGTTCTTGTTCTTGTTCCGAGTCGCGAAAGATAGCCCGCCTGGTCTGGTTGATGGGGGGTCTTGTATTGAACAATGCTCAGCCCAGCGGTTGACCAAGTTCACGTCGACAGATCAAGCCACTAAACTTAATCTGACTCGGATACATACAGTAGAGGAACGATCAAAAGTACCGAGAGAACCGAGTCTTTTTCGAGATACGATGGATACTACTCGTCATGTGTTGCTTCGCAGGATGCATGTGTTCAGTGTTTAGTGTAGTGTTCACTGTTGACGCTGCTGCAGGGCGGAGAGAGAGTCAGAGTTCAATAGTTCCCGGGCGAACCCCTGAAGAATGCAGGCCGTTTGCTCGCTAACGGAGTACATTACTGTAGCACAGTTGATTAGGCGCGCGGTGTCTGGCTGTGCACTACTGTGCACTGTTGCTCTCCAACTGCCAACTGCCAACTCTCAACTGCCTCTCCGGCTCCACCGCAATCTCTCGCGTGTTGCGTACTTCGTAGCTGGCCAAACAGAGGTTAAATGTACCCCTAGTTCTTAGTCGTGCCGCTTTGATTAAGTTTACCGAGAACTGGGTATAGCCTCCTCTTATATTAATCATAGCCTTGGATATCTATAAGGTAAATAAAAGCGGCGAAGAAACACTGACGTTTGATAGGCTGACTACCCTAGAACCACCCCAGAACATACTAGAACCTCTTTAACCTCTGTTTCGCCGTAGAGGAAGTAACTTGCGTAACTCGCCCAACTCGCAGGCACTGCCCGCCAGAAACCCACCCACCCATCAGATGCACGACAAGCTTTGTCCCGGTCTCTAATCTCGTCAACGGCCTCCACGGCCGGCTCATTGGCTGTCGGGAATCTCAGATACACGCTGCATGCGGTTCCTGCGTGATTGAGATGAAGAGTGAGGGAGGGGGAGAGAGGGGGGGGGAGGGAAGAGCACTGAGCATGAGTAATTGAGCATGAGCAACTACCAACTGAGCTGGATAGATGGATGGATGGATGTCGTTCTGGGCCTGAGCGACATCTGGGATTAGGGCATTGGCAGCTCCGGTTTTTCTCTTGAGGGCTTACACGCATCGCGAGCACAGCACCACAGAAGTGGGTTGTGATATTATCACCCACGCATATAGCTCCCTTTTCCCTCTTCCGTCCGGAGTAAACAAGAAAAAGAAGCTTTTTTCTCGTGCTGTTGCATCTGCTGGGCCTGGCTTTTATTGGTTTGCCCGTCTGCTCTTTTTTTAAAGTTGCTTGCTTGCTTGCTTTGCTTTGCTTACCAGCTCTGCTTTCTTGCCTGCTGACTGACTGACTCTCTTTCTTTCTTTCTCTCTCTTGCTCCGCCCGAGTTCGTCGTCGTCCGCTCGAATCCTTCTTCTTCCACGCACACGCACACTCATTCGTTGCCTGTCCTGTTTACTTGTTGTTGCTGTTGTTACAAAGTTGTACACGCAACGTTCGCTCGTTTTCTTTTGCCTGCCTCGAGTACCATACATACGTACCTCAGACACACACACTCACTCACCCACACACCCGCTCTCTTGACGCACTTCACTCTCTCGTGTGCCCTCGAGAAAAGAAAAGAAACGGAACGAAACAAAACAAAACATCACCCAACCCTCGTGCCGGAAACTGCCTGTCTCTTCCTCATACCATACACCACACCACATTCTTTTTATCAGAAACGCCCCGAAGATCCATCCGATCGAGGGACTCGTGCCGGCAGGGAAACAGGAACAAGAAGAGTGAATCGGCTTCTGCGTTCCCCACTCTTCCTCGAGGTGGACTGTGTTTGAAATACATTATACACGCCTATATCCAACCACGCATCCCACCATCACGACCAAACGACCAAACAACCAAACGAGCAAACGACGACGACAACAACTTGACACCGGAAACGAGAGGAATCTCCACCACCACCACCATCACCACCACCACCACCACCGTGGATTAAAACAAAACAAAAACAGACAGAAACAGATTATACCAAGCTACCACGTTCTTTTCTCGGATATTTAATATCCGACGACCGTCGACACCACAGCCAAGATGGGCAAACCAAGAAAGCAGAAGTCGCAGCCCAAGCCCTCGCCGCTGCAGCAGGTGCACTTCACACGGCCGCTGTCGATAGCGCCCGCGTCGTCGCCGCCGGAGATGGGGCTGGTGCGGGACCCGGAGTTCTGGAAGAGGTTCTCGGTGGCGGCGCACCAGGCCGAGGAGAAGGAGATCAGCCCGACGTCGACGGCCAACCTGGAGTCTGGGTACGGGTAAGTCCTCTCTCCCTCTTTTTTTTTCACCTTTGAGAGGAGGGGAGTTAGATGTTAACGAGCTGCCTACAGGGACCAGTGGCTCACGCAGCAGCACAAGGAGAAGAGGCGGTGCCGCGTCTACTGTGCGAGCATCACGCTCGTCGTCGCCCTCACCATCACCGCTGGTGCGGTGGTGGCGTGGTGGTTTACGAAGGGCCGGAACTGAAGGGGAAGGAGAACGAGAGATGGAAATCACCCGACGGCCCGCCGGTGGCTGACGGTGGTTCTCCTTTTTATGAATATCATGAGGACAAAGAGCGGAAGACATCACTTTTTTACGAAGGACGTTGAGAGACGAGGTGAGGGGAAGGTGAAGATGGCGATGGCAGTGGCAGTGGAAGAGAGGAAGGAAACGGTTGCTCGACCGAGCCAAGTTTTGAACCATACCTCCTCGACAAGAGAGAGGTGTGGATGGGAGGTGTAACTTGCTTGCTTGCATGTTGTATGGGCTTGACTTTTACCTGATTGGGATGCTTCTTGTGAATACTTTTTTTCTTCTTTTTTTTTTTTGAGAGAGAGAGGGAAGGGAACGAACGAATGGGGGAGTGGGAGTGGGAGTGGGCAAGGATTGGGTACGGATGGCCACCCTATGTATGTATACTCTCTGCGGCAATGCCAGACAGACAGAATTATACCCCTTTCGTCAACACCGACGTCGCCTGATGGATGGATCGATGGCTGGACCTTGGGAGCTTAGACTTCAGACGCAGCAGCTACGGTAGACTCCCAAGCCGGGACCAGCGGTTCTTGTTCTGCTCCTGTTGATTCCTTGATGCTCTTGACTTTCTTGCTTGGGACGGTGGCCAAGGAAAGCTTAAGATGGAAGGGATGGATGGTTTGACGACAAGCTTTCTTTTTTCTTCTTTCTTTCCTTTCTTACTTTCTTCGCAGCCGAGCAGAGCAGAGCAGAGAATGAGATATATGAGATATAGAAATGAAGAAGAAAGAATAACCTTGATCCTTTATATGTCGTACGTGACATCTTTCTTGCTCAAGAAGTCATCTGCTGGCTTTTTATGCTTGCGTGCTGCCTACCTCTGTTCTGGTGATATCTACCGTGCCTTGCAAACTTCCACGATACACAAATGCTGACAGACAGCGCCAGGTAGGGCTGAGAGGGCTGAGATGGATGGATGGATGGATGGATGGATGACTGGATGGATGTGGCTTGCGAGCAAAACCCCCCACACCCCTCTCCTCCCAATCTGGAAAGGGATGAGCGGTTGTTCTTTTGCTGCACGAGCGACAGAAGCATGGAGCTGAGTTCTCGAAACGGTGTTTCTTAGAAAGAAGAAGAAGAAGAAGAAGAAGAAGAAGAAGAAGAAGAAGAAGAAGAAGAAGAAGAAGAAGAAAATCTAGTTTCTTGGAGAGGTAGAAGTGAAGTGAGAAAGGTCGGTATAGGTGGTATGCAGCATGGCCGCTCTGCTCTGCTCTGCTCAGCAAGAAAAGAACAACAAAGATGCAAACCGGATCCCCCACCCCCAGAGAAACCTACCGGTATGAGAGCTGCTGCATGTAATCAAAGACGATACACATGTCATACTCACACATTCAATCATGTGATGCGAGTGATGGCAGAGATGCCACCCCCAAATTCTCCGGTGCATCATCCCGAGTTCCACGGCCCCCTCTCGGCCCTCGTACAAAGGTGCCACCACCTGCCACCACCTCGCCTGGCTGCAGTGCAGTGCAGCCGCCGCCGACTTACCGCAATCGAACATGCCGGGCAGACGCTTGCTTATTAGAAAGCGGTATATCGAGGGGGATACGATGTGCAACAAAAAGGAATACGAACGAGCATGACGGATGGGATTATGCAGGCCATGGCATTTCCTCTTTGGCATCGACATCGGCATCGGTCGTGCATAAGAGAGGAAGGAGGAAGGTGGAAGGTGAAGGGGGAAGGGTTGGTAAAGTAATAATGGATGGGTACTTGCATGAGCTCGTGAGCATGGCAATGGCAGTTGAACTTTGAACACCTATCGCTCTCCTCCTTTTTCTTCTTTCTTCTTTTCTTTTCTCTCTTCTAGATCGGAGGTAGAGGCGGCTTTTCTATGCCAATGCAAGACTGCTAGAACCAGATAGTTGGCTTCCTAGTGGTAAACGTCAGGCGGTATGCTGAGTGGCGGGCGAATAGCATCGCTCAGCACGAGAGCAGAACTGAGTTCCCGGCTTCGCTCTAGAAGTAGCAAAGTCAATGGTCTTATGAAACTGTTTCACTTCGTCCCGCATATTTGCAAATATTGATTTATTGATTGATTTTCCCCCAGCCATGGGGGCCCGAGACGAGAATGGCCGGTAGAAGGCCAGGAAGCGAAAAGGGGGAAGGAGAGAAGTAGCTGGATGGCTGAGCGATGATCGTTTTACTACGGAAGAAAACCCCCACGCCACGTGCAGCAGCACATCTAGTGACGGGACTCGCACGAAACAAGACGGAACGAGACGAGAAGCCTCTATCTCGTGGCGTATTGCTTTGGCGAGAAGTGTTTGCCTCTAGCCCCAGCCAACATGCAGGAAAGACACGGAACAGGCAAAGAGCTGAGCGAACGTGGCGGGCCCTTCCATCAGTTATTGTCTCATGGCAAGGTGGTAGGTAGTAATGTGATACTCATAGACAGGAATAGCAACCAGCGACGGGTAATAACTCGTACAGGCTCACGATGCTTGAGGCTGATGAATGGATGGATGGATGGAGCTTTTTATACTCGGGGATCCACACGAAGGCGTCCCGGTAATTTCCCCGCCAGCTTGATGACCCCCTATTCTTCGTCTCAGGTGCATGCATACTGATGTTCTCGCGACGGAATCACGACAGATGATGAGCTGGTCTGCGAGGTTGAGACTTATTTTCTTGTGTTTTTGCGAGAGCTGTGGCAGGATGGATGGACAATAGTACAATAGAGGCGGACTCGCCGAGGGCAACTTGTCGCTAACTCTAACTCTAACTCGACTCGATTTGGGCGGTAGATAGAGCGATTCGCTGCATATGGGATCATCAGTGAGTGAATGAGTTGAGTGCTGCATCTGCTGGCATGGCACTGCACTGCACTCTGGACACGAAAATACTTAGGATGAGATACTGTATGGGATGGAATGGGGGGTGCTAACGAGAGTCCATCCCTGCCACTCGGGCCCAGTCGTCGTCCCAACTCTGGTCGGAGGCGCAAAGGTAAAAGGGGGCGGGCTTTTCTATATTGGTCTAGAAGCAAATAATGATAATTTCGAGAGAACGAGGTCGACGCTGCAGAAAGTACAGCGAACACCCTGCCCTCAGCTGCCCGCCAGATCTCATACCGTCGTCCTATCACCATCCTCAAGTCTAGCGTGTGTGTTTTGTTTTTTCCAGGTAAGGGGTTCAACGGTGCTTATTTTATGCTTACCCCTCCACTGTATGTACAGTATGCTGGCAGCCATGATAATTAATATGATGGATTGGTGGTGTTCCTTCAGCTGGCTGCCAGCCTCTACCCAGCGGCGGCCCAATTACGTCAATCGGCTAATCCCAGTTTCCTCGTACAGACAGACAGACAGACAGACAGCTCCTACAATAAACCTCCTGCTCCCTTTTCGCAACAACTCCATCTTCCTCCCACCTCACCAACAACCCCAGATCTCCAATTCACGACACAATGGCTTCCACCCTCAAGAGTGCCCTCCCATCACACCTTAAGCCCTCGAGCTTGGGTGATGCCGAATTCACCAAGAAGCACCATGGCAAGACTCAATCGCACATGGTATGTTCATGTTCAACCTGCTTGTTTTTGGCGTGATGCGTGAATTCCCCTTTGTTGCATCGCACACGCACCTCACATGATTCTCTGGCGCTCCGACCTGAGTGAATTCCGAGCGGGATTTGGATCTGGTCAGACCCTGAAGTCGTGGGATGGCGCTTCTTGTCAGAATCTCCAAAACGAGAGGATAGGAGGTGTGCCAGAACATTGCAGCCAGCACACGCACGTATCAATGGCAACCGAAGCAGAAGTCACCAGAATGTCTGCGCAAGCAAGTGCACGAGATTCCTGCGCGTACCTGCCTGGTTTCTGTATCCATTGGGTGCCTGCCAACTTGCTCGGCGTCGAGTTGCATGTCCAAGATCAATCAACATTCGCATCACAACCTCTCCCACCAGAACCACCTTTGGCAGATCACCCTGCACTTGCCCAATCTACTGCATCCACTCTATCCTAGTTACTCATTATGTCTTCACATACTCCCTCTCTCGAGTCTACACCCGCATCCACACCTGTCTTGGAGAACCCACCTCTTGAAGAACTGGCAAAACTAATCTGTGCGGATAAGGCTTTCGAAAACACCTCTACCTCCGTAGCTGCCAGCCAAATGCGTAATGCTCTCAACAATCTCGCAGACACCGTCACAGATCCTGAGGAGAAGAAGGTACGGAATACCCCACTGGCGACGTTGGAATACTTACTGATCTGTCGTAGCTCTTCGAGACAGAGATGGACAACTTCTTTGCCCTTTTCCGAAGATACCTGAACGACAAGGCCAAGGGAAACACACTGTAAGAATACTGGGATTTTAGAGGTCGTCGTGAAGCTGATTCTTGTGTAGAGACTGGGATCGTATCGCACCACCTGCCCAGAACCAGGTTGTCGACTATAGCGAGCTCGCCAACACCGAATCGGTTGGATTCCTTAGCAAGTTGGCTGTCCTCAAGCTTAACGGTGGTTTGGGTACTTCTATGGGTTGTGTTGGTCCAAAATCGGTTATCGAAGTCCGTGATGGCATGTCCTTCCTCGACCTCTCTGTCCGTCAAATCGAGTACCTCAACCGCACATACAGCGTAAACGTACCATTTGTCTTGATGAACTCGTTCAACACCGACGATGATACCCAGAACATTATCAAGAAGTACGAGGGTCACAACATTGACATTCTCACCTTCAACCAGTCCAGATATCCCAGAATCCTGAAGGACTCCCTTCTCCCAGCACCAAAGTCTTTCGGATCTCCCATCTCAGACTGGTACCCACCTGGACACGGAGATGTTTTCGAGTCTCTGTATAACTCCGGAATTCTGGACAAGTTGATTGAGAGAGGTGTTGAGATTCTTTTCCTCTCCAACGTCGACAACTTGGGTGCTGTTGTTGATCTCCGCATCTTGCAACACATGGTTGAGACCAAGGCTGAGTATATTATGGAGTTGACCGATAAGACCAAGGCCGATGTTAAGGGTGGAACCATCATTGACTACGAGGGATCCGTTCGTCTTCTCGAAATTGCTCAGGTACCCAAGGAGCACACCAACGAGTTCAAGTCGATCAAGAAGTTCAAGTACTTCAACACCAACAACATCTGGTTGAACTTGAAGGCTGTCAAGCGCATTGTCGAGAACAACGAGCTTGAGATGGAGATCATCCCCAACAACAAGTCCATCCCAGCAGACAAGAAGGGCGAGTCTGACGTCTCAATTGTCCAACTTGAAACCGCTGTCGGAGCTGCTATCCGTCATTTCCACAACGCACACGGTGTCAACGTTCCTCGTAGACGCTTCTTGCCTGTCAAGACCTGCTCTGATCTCATGCTCGTCAAGTCTGACTTGTACTCCTTGAAGCACGGTCAACTCCAAATTGACCCCAACCGTTTCGGCCCAGCTCCCCTCATCAAGCTCGGTAACGATTTCAAGAAGGTGTCCGACTTCCAGAAGCGTATCGGTAGCATTCCCAAGATCATTGAGCTCGACCACTTGACCATCACTGGTGCCGTCAACCTTGGCCGAGGTGTCACTCTTAAGGGTACCGTCATTATTGTCGCGACAGAAGGCAGCACGATTGACGTCCCTCCCGGATCCATCTTGGAGAATGTTGTCGTCCAAGGTTCTTTGAGATTGCTTGAGCATTAGAGCGTCGTTTTTTGTAAGAAGACAGGATTACGGAAAATTATAATTCTGGGTTTGCAGGATCCCGGCTGGGTTGTGGGTTAGCATTAAGATACACTGGCTATGGGCCTGCCTTTTAGGCGCAGACTCGAAGATTTATGATACCGGACTTGATTCGTGTAGTAGTCTTCTCGAGGATAACATGAAGTTCACACAAGTGAATAAGAAGTATTTGCTCTATTTTATCGTTTGTGATTGTGATGGTGAATTTTGTTGTCAACCACTTTTCTGACTATCCGGTCTTGTTATTAAAATAGAAACATGCCCTGACAATGCTCTGTACCAACAGTCAAGGGTCTTTTATAGCTTGAATATTCCCAGCTTTGTGTAATCTCACCGACCTTGCAACTATCCAAGTTGGGATTTCTAAGTATGGTATACCCCTGTAGAAACTACAGATTAGCGTGATAAAGCCTATCGCCACGCGGATCACGATAAGGACGGAGGGAGACGATACAACTCAAACAAAACATCCAAGCCGACTTCAGCACTGTCGCGTGTCGTACCTTAACACATCTCTTATTAACCTGCCGCACCGCTTCACCCGTAGTAACACAAACAAACAACTTCTCTTGCACAGCGACGCTGGTCGACTTGGATCATTTCTGTTCTGCGGCTGCTGCAGGACTCGGGACCCGCCATACGAGTACCATTCACCGATCGAAGGTCGACAAGAACGTATGACTCGGTATATGCTTGGGTGTTGAAGGATTGTCCTGTGTTGACTCGGGATCTTGTGAGGATTGAGGTACACTGAGAATCCTGGATCTGCAGAACGGACGGTCTTGCTGACTGCCCACATCCAGTTATCGCCCTGCTCGAGATCCCCTGATGTCAGTCAGCATTGTTCCCTCGATTTCAATATTGGAAATAGACCCTACGGAACGACGTCGAAAGTCGCAACCGTTCCATCCGCACCAGAGTCTGTGCTGTTCGTGGTAAATACTGGGTTTTGGACTGGAGGGCCTTTCAAGGGCGGCCTTCAAAATGAGCACTGAAGGGATACCATCGCAGCCAGCGGCCCATCCTTCTTCATCTTCTTCGGGCGCCGCTCTCGATCAGGCGACACATTCGGCCGACCTTTCTCATATTTATCCAAGCATGAATACATCTCCGCCAGCCCAAGAGGGGTTGAATACCCCACCGTTATCGAACGGCCAGAAGCAGATCACGCCATCTTTACCGGGTGGGAGCAATCCTGGATCGAGCAGTGTAGACGGTGTTGATGGAGCTGGTTCTAGCCCGCATACTCAAGAAGGGCCTGATTCGACGCAGAATATACTTACAACGCTGGGTATACCTTCGCAGGAAGTAAATAGGGAAAATGCGTTGAGCAATGAAGTTATAGATCAGAATGCAGGAGGCCGTTCACGGGCAGATTCTCATGATAGTGAGATAGATTTGCTTGCGGCCTTAGCGGCGTCAGAAGAAGCAGCAATTTCTCAGACAAGGTCAAGTTCAAGCCCAATGCCGCCGAGACGTCGTACAAGCACAGAAATAGTGCGAGCGAGGTGGCAGCCAGATGCCGAAGTCACATATTGTCCGATATGCCATACTCAATTTGGCTGGGTTGTGAGAAAACATCATTGCAGGTACGTGAGTCGACATCTCCAGAAATGATGGGTCTAAAATGAGATAGGAAATGTGGTCGGGTGGTGTGCGGCTCATGCTCGACTCACCGAATAACCATCCCGCACGAATATATTGCTCGACCTCCATCTTACAATTCGAATGAGGATTATTTGGCCCTTTACCGAACTGGAGGTGAGAGAGTGCGTTTATGCAATCCGTGTGTTCCAGACCCAAATGTTGCACCTCCCCAGGTCCCTTCACCCCATAATACTTTACATCGACGTGACTCGGATAGATCACATCTTCGAACTGCTAGCTCTGCTGCCTCGACTGTCTCAAATACAAACAGACAGAATAATCGCTCTAGCTTAGTGTTTGATAACTTTCCTCGTCGTCCTCGTGTGCCAAGTATACTACGAAATGCGGACGATGAGGACAATCAGGATGGCAATCGGTCGCGCAGTACCACTGTAAGTCTTTAAATGGTATTTTTCAACATGTAACTGACTTGGTTATAGCTCCCTGGGCGTGATGCTGGAAACATGGTAAGATTCACCACTGACTGTTTCCATCTCTACTTTTCTATATTGACATGTAACCTTAGGATGATAACCTAGTTGGAAATTCTAGACGGCCAGAACCTCGACATCCACAGGGTCGATATAGAGCTGTGAGAGAAGATAATTCTCGGCCTCTGCCTCGTCTACCACCACCCACAGAAGATGATATATGCCCAGTGTGTCATAGACTACTCCCGACACGCTCACTAGCAAATTTCGAAGATCTTAGAGCTACACACATCAGCGCGTGCATTGAATCCCACACCACATCTAATTACGCAGCACATACCCGTCCAGGAGCCTACACATCTAATTCGCAACCTACGGGGCCAGTTCAACAGAGCACACCATCACTCGATCCGCCACGACCACAGCGAAGACGCGAACCCTCTCTCACAGCATCTGCATCATCCAGCTCCTCCCGCATCATTCCCAACACACCCGAAGCACGTACAGCAGCACGTGAACAAGCGCACGCAGCCATCGTTCTCGGCGCCTCACGAAGCCCACCGCTCGACTCAAGTCGCCAGACGCGATTGTTCCCCTACAAAGCGACAGAGAAAGACTGTGTCGACGACGCAGAATGTACCATCTGCCTAGAGGAATTCGAGGTCGGTGCTGATATGGCACGGCTAGAGTGTTTCTGTCGCTTTCACCTGCATTGCATCCGCAGTTGGTGGGTGGAGCATCATGGCCGGTGTCCCGTGCATCAGCATGACGGCTATGGCTATTAGTCACTTCCTGGGTCACGTTTGGATTCTGTTGTTTTGTGGGATGGCGTTGAAGCGAGGAGGATGTTTGACCTTTTTTTTTTTTTGGCTTTTGGGATCTTGGGGGGTTTTTTTTTGTGTGCGTGTCAGCATCAGCGGTTTTCGGTTCATACATATTATATTTTGCATGATATGATATCCCCCCCCCCCTCTCTCTCTGGGTCTATGATTCCTTGGGTCTTTTTATTTCTTTGCGTTACACTATACTATATCGCACCGCATCTACTCTCGACTCCGACTGTTTCTTGGTCACTTGTTACCACCACTACCACTCGCTATAACTACTACAAGCACAACTCACTATAGATTCTCCCGATCTCATCTCATTATATTTGATTATCTAGATATGATATGATATGACATCATAAGATCAAGTCCATGGCAATACCTTGCTTGAAAGGAACGGGCACGGAATAGCATAGAATAGCATAGCATAGCACGACGAGGCAAGGTAAGGGGAAGGGGGGTTTATTATACAAGAGAGAGAGAGAAAGAGAGAAGGGAAGAAGACATGACAAGACAAGAAAAGAAAAGACGAGACAGAAGAAGATTAGCCCGTAATTTATTTCTACTCCAGCCTTTCTTTACCGGACTCAAACTCCACACTACTCAACATTACAGACCTGTCACACCCGCTCCGCTCCGCTCCAAAACCAACCTTCACTACCTACTTAGCCCAAGCTTGAAACCTTGCAAGGACACTTGTAATGTTTATCATAGGTGAGCCATGGCGAGTGAGATGATGAGGTGATGAAAAGAACGATATCGAAGGGGGTTCGATCCGTCTCTATTCGGCTTCTATCTGTACATGAATGCCTGGGTAGAGAGAGGTAGGAGCAGGCGGCACGATATGGAATAGTACAAAGCAGGGCAAAGCTTCTTTCTATAAAGCACCTCTAAATAGGAGAAGCGGTCCTTCATTTTTTCGCGTTCTCGTATTCTCCTCTCTACCCATCTTCCCAGATCCCGAACGTCCTGGCTGAGTTTCTCCTTTCCCCCCCTCACTCCCTCACTGCAAGAGGCAAGAAGAAAAGAGCTAGAAATATTAATTCGTCCTTCATTGATCGATTCAAATTCAAAGATCCGAAGCTTTAACTATTAAAGTACATAGACATATGAGCCAGGCCGAGCCGAGCCGAGCCAAGCCAAGCCGAGCAAAGCAGCTCCCATTCCAACGACGAAGAGCCAGGGGGGCCCTTTTTCATCTCCTTTTTCATCTTTTTCATTCTCCCTTCCTCTCTTCCTTCATCTTCTCCATAACAGTCGCTCCCTACAAGCCAAGTCCAAGCCAGGTCGGTGTGAAAAAATCGCTCGTGCAGTAGATCTCTTTCTCGCTGGTATGGTAATTCCTCTCAACTCTCAAAAGAAGAAAGCGACATGCGAAGAAAGGAAGGAAAATAAGCCCAAGACAAATTGAGCCGCTGTGGTATCGTGATAAAATATAAGAAAATGGAGCAGAAGGAAATTTTCGGGAAGAGAAGGAAAAGCGGGTTACGGACGCATGATAAGCCAGACAAAAACATCAACTCCTCCTCCGGTTTGCCTGTCCGCTTTTGCCATTTTGAGAAACTGATTTTCCTTTCCCTCGCCCAAATTTGAAAAATAGGAAAACTATCATCGCTTAAGCAGGTGTCACCTCTCTGCTATTTCTTCCGTTCTTACTCAGCATGCTCTTCCGAAAGCTTCCTACTCCACTCGCTCTCGGGCTGTCTCCGTTACTGGTAGGGGCAAGCACAAAATTGCTCTTTAGTGTCACCGAACCACCACCAGCCTTGACAATCTTTTCTTGGCCCGTTCCAGACTCATCGACAAAGAATAAGCCTTCTCCAAGTTCGTCGTCGCTGCCGAATGTAGCATGTGCTTTGACTTGGACTTGGAACTGCGTATCAGCCGAACAGGAGCACTTAAAGCTCTCGTCATACTGAACAGTTCCAGATGATCCCTTGATATGTTTGGTCTTGTGGATAACCTTCGTCTTGGATCCGATTTGCTTTACATATACAAGAATGCTTGACGAAGGAGGATAGCCAGTTGCTGAGATAACAGTGAAGTTGGCAGTGCCAGTAGGAGCTGGACCAGGTGATCCACCAGCCATACTGTGCATCGAGTTTGCCCCAAAGCTTCTCGTTCTACCATGATTTCCTGGCCCTCCAGAAGATCCTGGTGGGGTTACAGGTAGGGCAGGCCCTGCAGCCGCGGGTGACAACCCACTTGCACGTCTGAGGCCAGCGAAGCCGCCTGATCCACCTTTGTCGCCTGAATCATCATCATCCGAATCGTTAGCACTATCGTCCTTCTTCTTGCTTCTGAAGCCATTTCGAATAAACGAAGCTCCTTTACCAACGCCATGTGCAGCGAGACCAACACCCTTGATAGGAGCACCAGCAACACCTGTGACAATCTTGCCCGGGGTAGCAAAGGTACCAGAGAATGTTGATGAACCTTGACGAGATCGCGTAACATAATCTGGGCGGAATAGAAGTCGTAGTCTTATGGATCCCGACTTCCCATCTAGGGCGAGGTTGTATTCTTGTGGCTTGAAAGGATCAAGTAATTCGAGATTGATGTCAGCAGCTCCCAGGAAATCAGCCTTCTCACCGAAATCCCAATCGTTGACTTTACAGCTAAATTTCGCTGCTGTTCTAGAAGCAATATCCACTTCGAAGAATTCATTCCAAGCTGGGTGGAGAGTCTTCTTCTGAACCTTAGTCTTGAACACCTTTTGACCGTTCAGCTCGAATTCACAGAATGGATCACTGTAACCATTTCGGTCTGCAGATGGAAGATCTGTGGCATCAAGGACATCGACACGAAGCTTTCCCATGTTGTTTATACTCTCGCCTGGATCGAGTTGCATCTTGACTGGGATGTACTTCAAACTGACTTTAACAGAACTGATCTTGCCGTCGTCGTCCCTTAATTTGAGAATTGTAGGATTATTCTATGAATGTTAGCAGTAAACTTTGAAACTTCAGTGGCTTTGACTTGCGAGACATTGCTTAAGAGTATCCAATGTGTTTCCAGTCAAGCGTGCAACAGTCTTGTCTTTATCCTTCTTCTCGTCTCCTTTGCTAGCTCCCTTTTCACGGATGCGCAAAGTCAACTTAGAAAAGTCAAGTTCTCGAACGAAACAATCACCAATCTCGTCGATGACAGTCTTCTTAGTCTTGATAGCTGATGATGAATAGGACGGGAATGCCATGTCATCAACCAAAACCTCAACATGAACATCGTCCTCGGTAAGTTCTGCATCCAGAAGCTTGAAGATGATCAGACCAGATTCATATTTGATCAGTTCCTCGGGCGTGAGTCGGATCTTTGGCAACTTTTTCTCTTCGGATGTCTCCTCTTGCTCCTTTTCTCCTTCTGCGAGAGTCTTGGCGAGGCTAGGATCGAACTTTCCACCAGCTACCTTGTCATTCTCAGCTGTTATTCCATCAACACCATTGGTCTCTTTGCCTGACTCGATAGAGCTGCGTCCAGTTTCGATGGATTTCTTAGTTTCCTCCTCATCTTCTGGATCTGCGATATTCAAGCAAGGATAGAAAGCAACAGAGTAGTGGAGAGTACCCTTAGGCGATCCCTTGCCATGCATGCGCAATGGACTTGCTTGAGGGGTCTTAGCATCATTGACAAGGAATTCGCCATTTTCAGCTTGATGCACGTAGTCCGATGCGACGACCTCAACCAATCCCAAAGATCTATCGCTGTTGAGACTCTCCTGGTCCATGACTTCTAATGTCAGCTTCTCCCGCGTGCTGTGTATTGGTACGTAAATGATCTCGTCCCAGTCAGGATCAAGATTGTTCTTGAAAGTGACAGTACGACCTTTCTCAATTCCGGAGAGAAGTACTCTACCATAGGCATCAGACTTGCCTAATGTCTCTAGATTCCGGAGATCTCGTGCGTTTTTGAAGTGGAATCTCATAACACCAATGGGAGTGACATATCCGCCAGTACCAGCTCCAACGCCAGACAAGGCGATTGGTTTCCATTGCAATGTCAACTTGGCTCGTCCAGTCTTGGCACCTGCAAGGTTATACCACTCTTGTCCTTTCTCCATCAAAGTCAACATATCGTCAAGCTTGATCTGGTATGTACCGAGGATTGGATCAGCTGATAGATCTCTGTCGTCTTTGATTACAAGGCCAAACTTTGCGGTCTTGCGATCGGTAATTAGGATTTCCTTGGATCCATTGTCCCAAATAGGGTTGTTGGTTCGCTTTAATTTCTTAGAGACATGAATCTCCTTGTTGTTCAACAGAAGCACAGCGTACGGGTTGAGCTGTCCGATCAAACTCTTGGTGCCATCAAGATCCTTTGCTTGTTCCACTGTAAAGCGAGCAATTCCAGTATTTGACTCTGGAGGTGGTCCCTTCTTACCATCAGGAAGTTCTGGACCTTCAAGGACAGGGAAGAATCGAACATCCGCTGACAGAATACCACGAGGCTTGCCGTTGGCCAAGACTTCAAGTTGCTCATTTTCATACTCTGTGACCTCTTGTATCCTCTCCAAAGGAAAGGTGGCCGTTCCAAGTTCTTTGTCTTTTCGATACTCATTGTAGTCGAATAAATTCAAAGTGAGAACGTCGTTGAAGGAGGTGACAATAACATACTTGGTCTCGTTCCACTTGGGGTTCGCATTCTCCTTGATGATCTTGGTTTGAGCTAGAGCGGATCCATTGTTCAACGCTAGAACAGTGTAAGGATCAGGCGTGCCTGCAAATTTGTCGGGATTCTTTAGGCCTTGAGCTCCATGTAGGGTAACTGCCATGACACCAATTGCTTGGTCTACTGCTGATCCTGAGAGCATCTTTGCAACCTCGATCGGGAAAACGTTAGGAGCGTACATAATTGGACCAATATTGGCGTGGATTTGCTCCAAGATGAATGTCTCGAGTCCGGGAATGAAATTGATGTCAAATCCAAGTGTCTCGCCTCCCAAAGGCTTGCAAACATAGTCGATAGTTGGGCGTTCAAGGAAACTAATTTCAATCTTTTCCACGTGAGGAAATGGAATCTGAAGCTTGATCTTGACACGCATGAGCCCAGAGAAGGCCATGTCTTCCACAATCACATCCAGACCCTTACTAATCATTGCCTTCCCTATTCTGATCTCAAGAACAATTTTTGGGTTGACTTTGTTCTTGATCTGACGAGATGTCATATCCGCATGGTCGTTTGGTGTGAAGCTGAACTTCCAATCCATAAGTACAATATCATCATCTGCCTTGGGGTAAGTCTTGACATGTTCCATCCGCGGGGGCTTGGTGCCTAAAGTAAAGGTCTTCATGCGCAGGCTGTCCAGAAAAGCAGGTATTGAGGTGCTAAGTACCTGGTCGACAGAATTGATAATCGTCTCGGCGAGTACAGGTTGGAAGATGGGCCAGAACTTGACCAAGAAGCTGTTGATCCACTCCAAACTCTCGGTATCTGTGTCTAGCCTATGTTTTGCCAATTCGCGGTTCACGTCGTCTCGGAAATTTCTTCTAACGCGTCGTATCGAGGTTCGATAGTATGTCCCACAAATCGCCATTACCAGAAAGAGCCAGCCAAGACCACCTCCCAGGACAGCAACCAACCAGGATGATAGGCATGCAAATATGATAACTCCAGTATTGTGGTACCAATCTACAAGAGACCAGATTAGCGGTGTCTCACCAAGCACAAATATTGTACTCACCTCCATAGAATTTGTCCTCCAGCTTGCCTTCAACCCATGTTTGATGGTCCAGTAAGCTTTCACCCTCGTCCTCTTTGTCGGTGGCACCATTGCCAAATCTTGGAGCCCAGCCAGCGCGCTCTATCCACCGGGCTTCTTCGTCTTCGTCCATATGGCCGTTGGCGCCATTTGTTAGAGGCTGTCCAGATGCGTCCTTAAGAGGTCCGGTGGGTGCAAGAGCTCCGGCGGTTGTAGGGGACGGAAGATCGTAGGCCCCAGGTGTTCCATCGTCTAGATCAGTTGCAATTGCAACGCCTTTCGATTTATGCTCGTGGTGGAAGCCATCTGGGACTCGCTGCAAGAGATGTGGTCAGCTAGACACCCCAAGCATGCTTGGGATTGGACGACTTACAGCTCTGGCCTGAGCTGCTTTCTCTTCGGGAGATGCATCAGGGTCGAAGGTGAATGCTGCAACGCCAGCCTTTTTACTCTCGTCGACCATCTTCTTCTGTGCATCGGCCGAGGTTACTGAGCTATTCGGGTCGTTGGCGGCCTCGATCACGCCTTGAGCTTTAAGCTCATGCGATTGTGAAGCAGCCGACATGGTGCGGACTGGCAGATGTCGCTATCAGAACGTCTTGATGTGAACACATGCAACTTGGACGTTGAGATGTCGAGTGTCTAGCTGGAGGCGTGCGAGGGTCGAGGGGGGGGTAAGAAGAAGAGGTCGGGAGAGGGCGAGGTGGAGGAGAGGATGCCAGAATGCCAGAATGGGGACAGGGAAACTGGAGACTGGAGACTGGGCGAGGCGGAGATGTAGTTCGGGTTAAGTTGTTAGTTGCAGGTGGTGGGTGAGAGGATTAGAAGTTAGAGTCCAGCGGAACAGGGTGACAGGCACAGGCTTTGTAGCTCCAAGCGAGACTTTTACAGGGCCTGCCAGCTGAGTCTGTCCACTAAAATGACGAAGACAGCTCAGGTGGAGATGTGATGTTCCCCCCCTGTGCCCTGTGCCCTGCGATCTGCTGTCTGGAGATGATTGATTGATTCAATCAATCAACAGCTGCGACAAACAATCTATCGAGAGTTCTGAATGGGGTCATTCATGACGTGCGGTGCGCCTGCGTTGGGAGTTGTGCCGAGCTCAATTGAGCTGGCGTATCATGGCATGGAAGGACGACGCGGAAATCCAGGAATTATCCAGGCCTGCAGCAGGACCCAAGATCTGGAAGCTGGTGAATTTCTTGGTATTCCCTGCAAAAATCATCGTCACTCTGGCCGGCCGTTGATGGGGCGCATGTGTGACCCTTGTCCTGCTGAAAAGGCTGCTACCTACACACGGACAACTCCGCCCAGCAGAGTAATATCATATCAGCAAATAAATACGCTTTGCACGGGAGTATCCTCTTGTCCATCGCCAGTGCTAGCCTCCGTCTTGATTGCGATGAACACTTCACTCTTATTGCGATGCACAGCAACGAGACTTGGGCTCTGACGACAAGAGCTGCCACGACATGAGCTTGCCAGCTGGCCTGCTACAACGCCTGGAACCCCTCCTCGCTTTGGGAACAAGAGAAACAATTGTGCAATGCGACAGAGTCAACCACAGTCAACCCGACAGGACGGAAGCCATCCTGGATTCGAGCATTCTCGTGAGTCTTGTGTTTGGGTCTGATACCTGTGGGACCTACTGAGAGGGCACGAGCATTTACGACACCCCGTTTATCACAATACTAGCCAGTGCAACCTTCTCCCAGTGATCTATTATTGTTCGCCAGGATTTCACTATTCCAACAACTCGGTAGTCGGCTAAGTCATCAAAAGGAGCTTGGACGCTAAATCCATTGGGAACTCCTTCAAGCAGGGATGGATCATCATCATTTGCCGCTCCGTCAAATAAAAACTTACAGTACCGCATACTTGTTGAGTTCGAAGTGAACCCACGCTTTCAGAAACCCTTCACACATAAGTACCTTGGTGCTTAGTGGCTATTCAGCTTTTGTTTTTCTCGTAATGTTTAAATTGAATACTTTCTAGTTATTCGATGATTCTGATAGCTCAAGGAGATTGATTTCTTATGATATATATTTCGATATCCCTTCAAGTAGTAGTAAGGTACTTTAGGGCGGTGCTATTATGGAACTGCTTGATTGCATTCTTGTGGCTAAGCTGATAGGCTGCACCATGGCACGAAGCGAAGTACTTGAGATACCACAAGGAGAAGTGGGCTGTCAAGTTTTAGGTTGAGATGGATTTTGGTTGCTATGCAAGGAGTTTTTACTTTCAGAGGGGCCCTTGAGTGAAAATACGAACGTTTCCTGCAGCAAAATTTACCTTTTCGGCTAAGAGTTCATGTTCGACTTACGAATAAAATGTTACCGATAAACAAATTTCGGGTTTCGGGTTGTAGTATATAGGTAAGGGCTTCTCTACAAAGTTTGTATGGCTCAGAACTCATATCATGGATGCAGTCATGGAGTTTAGTTCACCCTGTTCAAGTGATCTGCTGTATGAGCAAAGTTTGCTATGCTAACAGATATCCAGTCGCATGTCAAGATTTGAACAGGATATGCACACGTACCGAAACGGAGTGAATCTTGTTTTCGATGCTGCAGAAGGTAACACTAACTTCGTGCCGTATTCTCTCCTACTTCGAACAAAAGGGAAAGTTATGCCAACTACTTCTGCTTTTCCTTTCTCTTCTTTTCTTCCTCTCAACCTAACCCGATTTTTGAGTTGAATTCGCCAAATAAGTGCATTTAATTAGCTATAAGAATTACTACCCAAGTAGTCTGTGTCTTGCAATGCACTTGCTTGACATGTGAAGAGTTCAAGGAGGCTGCTCGCTTAGCGCGCGGTTGCGAGAAGTGTAGCGATACAAAATCCGCTGGCGTCTCATCTTTACGGTGGGTGCCCTTTCCGATACGACGTTGCCTTCTCTAATACTCGGGTTTGCTCTTAGGTACTTGACCTCGGAATGGGATTCCTCCGTACTCGACAGATTGCGATACAGTATCTGGTTGAGCCAACCCTTTTTTATTATTGTAAAGTTATGTCCGATCCGAGAGAAGCTGTAATTCACTAGCATGAACGGATCTTGTCTCTCGGTTAAATCCGTACAAGGCTAACACGGTTAATAAGCAGAGCCCTTACAAACTGGTTACCTAGAAAGCGAAGGGTGATCTAGGCGATACAAATTGTCGAGATATTCCTCCTGTGAGAAAATAGCGCCAATGATTTACATTGGACGGGTAAATGAAGGCTTGCTGTGGTTCAGTGGTTCAGCAGTGTCACATGATATCGACACAACCACAGCCTTTCAAACCCCGCTGATGCGTGATTGGGCGCCTTGTAGGAGCCAAGAGCATTGCACTTGGCAACGTCGACTCGACCTCTTGAAACAGCCAGGTACGAAGCCTTATGGGTCAGATATGTGTGAACCTTGCATCCCCTGACACCCCTCCACGTTGACTGGCAGTCTGGCACTTGATCTGTAGCCATCACCTTCTACTGTAGGTGCTTGATTTTCTAACATCATCATTTCAGTTCAGCGCGACTTTGTTCAAGAGCGCCCGTCGTTGCACCCCCATGTGGAACTGTATTCCCCAGATTTAATTTAAAACACCTCCTGCTTCAATCCTTCAGCTACTGCTGCTGCTGCTGCTCCTGCTCCTGCTACCACTGCAACAACACCTGTTTTTTCTTTCTGCTATCTGCTTGCTCTTCCACCAAGACCATCTGCCATCTGATATGGACGCCGAATATCGTGCAACGAAGGAGCTGGAATACAAACAGAAGTTCAAGGGCATAAAGGGGAAGCTGTTTGGGAAGGACAAGAAGGTAGCGACCGGCCCCGATAACAATAACAACGATGTCTCCGACTTCCTTTATGGCCCCTCAGACAAGTTGCATATGTCAACGCCGACTCCTACATCCCCTACCAATACCCAGCAGCTACCTATCGTCCGAGTCGACACTTCGAGCGCGCGCCGATGGCCATCTGCTGCCGAGATCAACAATTCGGGCATGGCAAGGAGCCACTCGGCGAACTCAAGAAGAACTAGGAAAGGGCTGGTAGTAAGGTTTGCAGATATAAAGCCAGAGGTGATAGGAGTAGGTGGTGATGAATCTGAGGAGCCTACAGCAGTTATATCTCAGAGGAAGCGAGCCAATTCGCATCCTCCTGGACGTCGATCGAGCGAGCAGCAAGTTCCCAAGGAGCATCAAGGAATACCACCGCCAGACTATGGCCGACCTCCGGATAAACTTCAATTCCCAGGGAAGTCGGAGGCATTCGCGCCTGGACCATTGCGTAGGACACAGACAGGATTCGAATCTATCCCTGGTGATTCGAGTTCAAGGCCGGTGCTGGAAGATGTGCCACCAATACCTGATGCTATACCGGCAGATTCTTTGCACGACGGGTTCCTGAAAAGCGAACCAGATGATTCAAGTTCGTTTGCTGCAAAGGTCAAGGCGGAGATGCGCGCTGGAGAAGGACACGCTTTAACACAAGGCGCGTCTGAGCTCTTGAATCGTCCATCGATGGAAGAAGAACCAGGAGATCACAGTACGTCTGGACTGGCGCCTCAAATGCAACAGCTACACATAAACACTCTGCGCAACTCTTTTATTTCCACATCACCAAATAATCTTCCACCCCAGCTACAACCAGGCCCTCGACCAGAGACACCCAAGAGTCCTGCAGAATACTCTCCTTCGGACTATTCACCCTCCTTGTCTAGATCTTCGACGTTAACCATTCAAGCCGCTGCTGTGGCAGTGGGAGATGAAGCTCTGAAGGAATTCTCAAGACGGACCGCGCATCTATTTACTCTATTCCGCCTTTCAACAGAGAGTGTGAAGCCCATTTCCGTCTGCTCATCAGAGGAGTTGGCTAGAACTGCTCTGTGGTGGTTTCTGAAAGGCCGTATGAATTTGGAAGCAACGGTTCGAGAACGGCCTGCCAGTCCAGAAGCACAGCAGTACAGCTTCTTCAAAAGGCAGCAAGCACATGCGGATTTGGCTAAATCATTATGGATTACGGAGCAAGTTATGCCTCAAAGACCTGAACTTTCAACCCAGCAAGGCGCGGAGGGCATAGACGTGTCGGATATAGTAGAATCGCGAAAGGCAGTTCTCACCGGTCTAAGAAAATTGACCATGTCGATGCAGCGAAACAACTTTTTGCCTCCTGATCCTGATGATGCTCCACTGCAGCAAGGTCTTGATCCATCCATATGGGTTCGCGATGATGGCAATCGATCGTTGGTCTCTAACCAAAAGAACACATTTTCCATGAAACTCTTGGATGCATTTCCTTTGGGTGACACTAGCCAAATATTTAGCTTTAGCCGAATGTTTGTGGAAGCCACTCTTATGGAAGAGGATGAATCGCAGCAGTATCGTAGCTCCTGTCTGGTTTCTGTCATTCGAGTTCAGAATGAAAAGAGGCTGAGAGTCTTGATTGCTAGTGCAAATGGTACGATAAATTTCTGTTTGCAAGGAGATAGAGCACAAGGGCCAACCTGGGACGATGTCGCATGGCGCACAAAGTCAAACACAATAGATATCAAATTGCCAAGAGGGTTTTTGCTTCGATTACAGTGTGATCAGCATGATTTCAGATCACTCTGGGCTATCTACGACTATCAGAATACCATTCATGCTAGTCTATATCAACAGCAGAATGAAGAGGTAGCATTTGAAGCAAAGGTGAAAAGTTTCCAGATCTTTGATCAAAGCCCTCAATCTCAAACGTTCCCCAAGGAAGCAATGTCTGGCTGCCAAGTAAGGATATTCGAAAAGGTCCTTGCAGAGAAGGCTGCTGCAGGGACTCGAAAATTCCATCGTGGTTTCCGAATAGCTGTGGTCACCGGACAGAAGGTCAAAAATCTGAGCGGCATCAATCAAGATTTACAGCCGACATTCCCAGTTCAATTTGGATTCCTACGTGGAGAGGGTGGATTGCCAGCATTCTTGCTAAAGATAGACGACGGGAAGAAAAAGGCTAATATGGTCTTCACTTTCAATGACGTGCATGAGCGCGCCACTTTGCATGCACGCCTTGCAGGAATTGCGCTTGTGCACGCAGAATCTGTGGTCGCCGAAGTAAGGCTCAAAGAAGTTGCAATTTCAAGTCCTTCGGATCATGCCAGGCTCTCAAGTATCTTGCAACCACTTCAATGGCAAAGTATCCGCATCATTAATGAGGATGAAGGCGATATACAAAGCAACAAAACGGTTCTCTCCGACAACCTGCGCATAGTCATGGACTTTAAAATAGGGACCTTCACTGATCGAGTAAATATTGGAACAGGTGAGATGAAGCTTCGCTTAGACGTTGGTGCTACCAACGATCTGAGAATCATCAGACAACCACAAGAAGACATGACAATAGCATTATCTGAAGCTCAAGCTTCAAAAGAAATGCCACACCAATTAACCGAAGTCCTTCGAACTGTGGCCAAGAGCGAAACAATTCGTACTTATAGTTTCCTAACCAGAGAAGAACTGCATCTGTTCCAGGCTGCACTGACTGGATTCAAGGTAACTTATGATGGCAACGCTATGTCTTTCAATATATCACGCCGACGAATGGTTGTGCCTATCTACAAGAAGTGGGATGCTGCTACTACGAGGATCCAGGTTATACAACGAGAAAAGGTCGTACAGCTGGTGGCCTTTTTTGAGAACTTTAGCCATGGAGATTGTATGAACTTTATCTTGAAGAGTACAGATATCTTTGAGACGTCAACCAAGAGCAGCAAGTTTTACCTAAAAATTGTCGATGCCAAGTTTGCCATGCCTAGAGCAAAGCCGCTAGAAGGAGAAGCCGCTGGTGCGATAGATAGTGGTTATGTCTGTTTGGATATGCCTGATTATCCGGGCGAGCATGACGATATCACTATTGTTTTTGGAAGTGAAGCTGGTATGTTGGATCTCCTATCACTTTAAGAGATAGCTCGCTAACAATGATCAGAGCGTGACCATTTCACAAAAGCATTACCTGCACCCGCAAAGGGAGCATCACGTATGGGGTCTATCAAGAGATGAAGAAGTTATCACGTAATGAAATGGTTGACGAGAGAAAGAAAGAGCCCACTTGGGATCGGGAATACGCAACTCTATAGACGATTGATTGATGGTGGACGTATGGTGTTGTTGTTATGCTCGTGTTAATTGTCGGTTGATCTAAGCGAGCAAAGCAAATCTTGAGCATTTCTCTGCGGGTGCACGGGTAGTAAATATATCCATCGGTTTGGGTCTTTTCCGGAGTTGGCAGCCTATTTTAGAGCAGAGGTGAATTGAATGACTGGATTTGTTGACTCATAAATCGGTTCTCGTTTTGCGCTAGTGCTTCTGGGACGCGTGCTGCCCGCCCTCTTAGATCTCATCTCGTGCTACCTCTTCCTCTTAATTGAGGGAGTGATCAGTCGACTTGCAAGAGATGATTGAGTGCGGCCTGATAGTATGCATGAAGGCCATCGGCAATTTGCTAACTTCGTAGAGCAAGGCTAGATGGAGCTTATTCCACCTCACCTCCGTGCAGCGGTTTCGATCGGGAGAAAAACAAATCTAGCAAGCGATTCATGGAGAGCTGATATCCAAGCTGCTTAAACGTCCATGCATGTATATATCTACATATATTATCCAGATAACTTGTACATTGTGTTAAGCTACCTATAAGCTATGTTAAGCCACTGCGTGGAACCACCTCGCTTGTACCGTCCTCCAGTTCCATCGAGGTCCGCAACCTCACAGACCTTACAGACCCCCTCAACCTTATGCTAGCCATACTTCAATCCCGCTTCTGCTTCTGCTCCTGCGCAACGAGGTACAGTTGTCCGCTGCTCCATTGCGTCAGTCTGGCAGTGTGCCAAATTAGTAGAGATCTACACGCAGGTTGTACAAATAACCAGACCTTGTTCTTTCTGCCGAGACAAGATACGCCCCCCATTGGCTGTTTGTACGTGAGAAAGCTGTCCTTCAAGCAAGGCGGGCTGGGTTTGGAAGGTAAGCTATACTTGCTGTGCTTGGTATGACGGATCGGAGCTTGTGTGGTATATATAGGGACTGTGTAAGGGATGACGATGCATTGGTTTTTTCTTCTTCTTCGGTCAATAGGTAGAATGAGGGAAAGGAAAGGAAAAGAAAAGAAAAGAAAAGAAAAGAAGGGGCTTGCTCGGGGGGTATAAGATAAGAACAACGGACGCAACTATGGCCATGGCCATGGCCATCAAAAGAGCAAATTCCAGATCCAGATCCAGATCCAAACAGAACAACGCACTACCTACCCCCTTCCCACTCAACATAGCATCCACCCAAAAAGCCCACGCCAAACCATCACAATGCTTCGCTTCTCACCATCCCTCCTTGCCGTCTTCTCGCTGCTCCTGTACGTCCACGTCCACGTCCACATCCACCCTGCCCTACCCTACCCAAATCCCTCCGCTCGCTCCCCTCTTCCTCACACTTGTATAGAGATCGCTAACTAATATATCCATCTCCAACAGCGGAGCGACCTACGGACAGGACGCTACGCCATTCGAGATCGCGTGCATCAATATACAGACGGGCGTCCCGAGGCGGATCGACGTGAATGGCGATTGCACCCCGCTGATTTTGAACCAGGTGCAGTCGGCTCTGTTTGTATTGCGGGGAGGTACGATTGATAGGGAGCGCTGAGGTAGAGAGGAGAGAGTGGTGTGGTCATGGTGCCAACTGATTGCGGATGGTGATCTGGAGGAGGATTTTGGGGGACGGTGTGCATTCTGCGTGTGCGATGAGGTTTTCATTTTCACTTTCACTTGGCGCTATCATCTTAGTGCGTGCGACAGGTGCAATATCTATTCTCTTACTGGAACTTGGAGCCGGCTGGTTATACAGTAATCAAATTCAAAGACCGTCGTGAACCGCGCCGAAGCAGTCGCTTAGCTCTCGAGAATCGACAACTGCTAGTGACAATCATCAACCAAGTTCCAAGAGTCGCTCTTGACGACCTAACCATAACTGCACGATTTTATTTTTCTCCAATCAGGGTATTCAGAGTGTGGAGATTGAAGCTGTCTTATGCAGAGACTAAGAGAAGGAAAAAGGAAAAGAAAAAAACGAGGTTGGGATAGAGAGATTCCAGAACCAGCTCTCGCTTAACGCTCTTCCTATTCCGGCTGCACAGAACCAACACCTGTACTTTTCATCTCCTAACGTACCGATGCTACAGAAAAAGAGCCTCTAGATCCACTGTCTGCCGGTTTCGATAAGTGTAACGGCACGTACCTGGGCTAAACCGCACGCGGGGCGGGAGGCTTTGAACGCTGCCCATCGCCCTACTGAAATCCAGGGTCTGGGGCGGCACCTATGAGAAGCAGGCGTTCGTTGTGGTCTCCCTCGCCTCGGTAGGTTCTGCTGGTGCGCGTTTGCCACATTCCTCACGCTACTCCTTTCGTCGCCCGATAGTGCATGCGGCTATCTGATTATCGGTTTTCGTCTGGAGAGGTGAGATGACTTGGGACTGGGGATTCGGAAAGAGTTGTATAAAGACGTCGGTCTTCTGCTTGCTTATTTTTCTCTTTCAGTAGGTGACAGAGAAAAGCACTTCCGATTACAAACACTTTTATATAATAAGCCGTTGGAATAAGCTACATTGGTGTTTCGTCGAGACAACATTCGATTAATAATCTCAATCACCACTTCAGCGAAAATGGGAAAGTCATTCGGAGTCGGACTCGTGATCCTTGCGCTCTCTCTGGTGTAAGAATAGACACCATACCCCACAAAGTCTTTTGCAATAAAGCTGACAAGTTCTCAAGCGTATCGGCAGCACCTATGCCCAGTCCTCAGCTTGTTATGGATACAGTCCTAAATTGCGTGGACTAATATTTCCTCGATGAAATAGAGGATCCTGCCTCTACAGCCGTGAAGAGAATGCATTAAAGCTCCTTGTTAATTTAGCGGCATAAACTTCGAGAGAGAAGATGGAGAATGGGCTGCATTGGTTGTTTTTGATGCTGTAGGCGTTCGGGTATCGTGTACCGGTTTATGCTATTTTGGAAGTGTACCACTATGCTACTCGGCGAGAGGACCTGGTAGATGGAGGAATAAAGTCGAGATTCTAGATCTTTGAAAAACGCACCATGTTTTACTAGCAAGGAGTGTGACTTGATATGTCTGAAAAATTACTTACACCTCTCGTGTTGTGCCCCTTTTTGATTTCTTCAACATGGCAATTTTATGCGAAATGCGAAACGACGCATGTTGATATATACGTTGATCTAGCACTCTCGGAGAACCCATTTCTCTCTCCCTCAAGCCTGTATTAAAAACAGGTTGGCCGAGGAGTTGCTTGATTCTCGTCATCTCGTGGCTACAGAATTTCTTGTCGTGCAAGCCACACTTGAGCTAAACTGGGCGAACAAGTATACGGCCACTAAGTATTACGAGGTCCGCTCACGTTTGGCGTGTGATCTCTAAAACAGTTGACATCAAGTTGAATAGTCGCGTATTACCAGGTTAGCTGTTTATTATAGCATGACACCAACGACACACCATTCTTGCCGAAGATATTCATAGCTGTCGAGTGAGACTGAGAAGAAAGCCACAAAGGAAGACCAAGACGATACTTTCATCTTATCTGTCTAGCGCGTGCGCATAAAATACCAAGAACGAGGACATGTTTTTTACGCCTCACGAGTCCCAAAAGCTGCTGCCTGGAGACGCTGCGATTAGTCGTAGCCAGAGGACTGTCTGGCGAGTAGAAGATATGTTGTTTCAATAGCCAATTGGGTGCCACGTCGGAGGAATTCCTCGAGGCTGACATGGAGCTGCTGCTGGCTCTTGTAACGCGCTTTGCGCCACGGCAGTGTGAGTAC
Source organism: Pseudofabraea citricarpa (assembly GCA_029641185.1). Classification (NCBI taxonomy): domain Eukaryota; kingdom Fungi; phylum Ascomycota; class Leotiomycetes; order Helotiales; family Dermateaceae; genus Pseudofabraea; species Pseudofabraea citricarpa. Next base: position 676,229 of record JAPWGK010000004.1, read on the forward strand.
GGCCATAGCATGTGTAGTCATGCTTTCGAATTCCGCACGACCAATACCGCAGTCGAGACATAGGACGGTCCAAGTGCGAAATGCCGTATTATGCTATGCAGCCTCAGCGCTGGATGTAATTGCTGGTTAAACAGTGTGCATCTGCGATCTGTCGGCATAGTCAAAATCGGTCGGGAAATTTCCTAGATGGCTCGCTCCTCGCTCTGAAAACGTCATTAGTCGATCTTCAGGGCTGCTGAAAATAGATATTTTAACGTTGGCCAGTCGGAGAGTGATCGACATGCTTGACGAACACTTGGGTGGGCAGACACTTGGTCACCACAACAAAGCAGAGCCACGATGGGAAATACAACGGTGGAGTCAGGAGAAGGAGGAGACAATCGTTGCCCAGAGGAGGGCTGTCGGTCCTCCGTGATGTGTCGAATAACAAATGCAGGGTGATGGTGAGAGCTAGGTAGGTCATCAGCATTTTGCAGGGTTGGTAGAAGGAAGAGTACAAGGAGTGAGTCCCAAGTCCCAAGTCCCAAGTCCCAAAGCAGCCAGCGCGCGAAGGAAAATGCAAAGCTAAATACCAGATTGGGGGAGTACATCATATCGTAGGGTGCTGGAAGGGTGTGGTGTGGGCGTGTGGGTGTGCTGTAGGGTGGAAGGTTGTAGGGTGTAGGGTGTAGGGTGATGGAGGACGCTGGAGCTGGAGAGTAGAGATACAGTACAGTAGCGAGGGAGTGGGCACATGGGCGTTGCGGCAGCCCCCCCCCCTAACTCCCCTCTAACCTCCCCTAACCCCTCCCCTGTACCTGGCCCATTCAGCGCCAAACATGCCATTTTGCAGCCACGACTTCTCCACAAGTCTGGCTCAATACGAACAGGCCAAATCAAGGTCCTCCTTGCCTTAGCCCTGCTGACAACTAAATTTCCCGCTGCTGGCCATCCGATTCCCCTGTGTCCCCTGTTGCTTCTGCTTGTTACTACTGCTTGCAAGTTGTTGCTACTGTACTCTGCTGTACTTTCTACCTGCTACGGTACCTGCTACCTGCTATCTGCTACATGCTTGCTACCTCTACCACCTACCACCTACCACCTACCACCTGCCTCTATCCCCCCCTCCTCGTGAATACTCATCGTCACACCTCCCCCTCGTGAGCAGACCAGCAAGTCCATCAACACCCTCACCGTCAATGCTGCGTCGCGGAAGCTGAACCCTTCGTTCCCTTTGAGTTTGATATAGGGTCGTGGCCGTGGCAAACCTCGTCATACAACCAGCTACTGCACCGTAGTCTGGGTCGGATAAAGCTCGAATCGCGTTTCACCATTAGCTAAATCAACAATTTTATGCGGAACCCAGTGTCCCTCACCAGATTCCTCCTCCCTTCTCCCACCGACCAGACCATGGAGTGCTGAGCCTGAGTCTTTTGGCGACGTCGATCTCGTTCCCGGCCTTGTCGATGGTATTTGTGCCATGGAAGAGCATCGCTTTCAGGCCCCTCGAAAACAGCACCACCATGACCGACACCACACACGATCCAGTCCAAAGATGATACCTGGGGATTCCGGGAGGCGTGGGGGGAGAGATGGGGAGGACCGTCTTCTCGGACACCATGTAACAACCACCTCGAGACGCCATGAATCCTCTCCAGGCAGCACATCCGGCCGACTGCTACGACAGAATCCTCTGCGTGCAACGATGAGCTATCTCCTGATACTAATTACCTGCCTCTGCATCAACCCTGCCGCTGCCGTCTTCCTCGATTTCCAGAACTGCCTATCCGAATCATACCAGCACGATACGCCATTACTGCTGCAGTTCGTGCCATTGTTCGTCGATGCTGTCTTTAATACCTCCGACTCTTCACATAACCTGCGCGTGACGGTCTGGGGGAATGTGACAGGATCGCTGCCTCTACGTGCCTTGCCAGGCGCCAACGATACCGAATACTGGAATAGTAATACAACAACGGATGGGAAGATTCTGAGTGTTCCGGATCCCAATGGGGTCAACAAGCTCACAACGTCCTTTAACAAGGTCAACGTCCTAACCTACGAACCATGGAGTCAGACACTGGAGTGGTGTGAACAATTGGTGAATGGGACTTGTCCCCTTGGACCCTCATTCACAGCAAATGCGTAAGTAAATTTGTTAATCGGAGGAGAAATACAATTCTGATTCTAACCTTTTCAACTGTAGGAGCATCCCACACGAGCTACCTTCGTTCTCAATGTCGAACAATTTTTATTCGACTTATGCCTTCACTTCACTTACAGCAACAATGATGATAAAAAATGGAGATGCTGCCATTACAAATATTGGTTGTGTATCAGTCAATATCACTCCGGACCTTGGATCGACCTTGAGTGATCTGATCACATACATACCCGCAACTATCCTCATTATTGTTGGCATTGCAACAGCCTTTGCCGGGGTTTTTAGCCCATGGGGATCGACTGATACGTTTAGATGGACTTCAAACTATGGCAGAGACGCCGATCTGTTACGCTTAGTTACCCCTGGCTTTGGAGATTGCTTACAATACATCCAATTCGTGGCTCTCACGGGCGGTCTTACGCTCAACTATCCTGGCTTCTACCAACCTATCATAAGCAAGGTTTCTTGGTCAACATTGATGTTTAACCAGAGTTTTGTGCATAACACCACGGGCAATACCAGTCTCCTGGATGGCATGTACGTTACCAGAGGATCTTATGGCCTTGATAAGCTTCGTCAGCTAGTCGGTTTAGGTGATGTCGATGATGTATGGACTGGCATGGTGATTTGGCTCTTGGTTATCATTGCTTCCGTCCTAGCGTTTATTCAGATTGGCTTTGCAGCAAGATGGGCCTATCGACAATTAAACAACACGCAAGAGGAGGATCTGAGAGCCAAGAACTTCCCATTTTCAGTCGGCAACGTCGTCCGAGTTGTTTTCAACTACTTTTTACTGCCAATCGTTGCTCTTTCTATGTACCAATTGGTCGTAGCTGGACAATCTCCGGCATACACTGTTGGTCTAGCAGCAGCACTGCTAGTACTTATTGTTGGCTTTGCTGTGTGGTTGCTTTATTTGGTTGCAACCACAAGACCAAGGTCATTCCTGTTCGATGATTTACCAACGGTCCTTCTTTATGGATCACTGTACAACACCTACTCTGACAATGCTGCACCATTCGCACTAGTTCCTGTACTCTTGACCTTCGTTCGTGGTGTCTCGATTGGCGCAGTTCAACCTTCAGGTATCGCTCAACTTGTACTCCTTGCAATTTGTGAGGTCCTTACCATACTCTCACTTCACGCCTTCCGGCCATTTCATTCGGCTACGTCAAATAACGCCTATCACACTATCTTTGCTGCTGCACGATTTGCGTCTGTTCTCCTGATGACTGCGTTCGCTCCCTCTCTTGGTGTTACAGAGGGCCCGAAAGGATGGATTGGTTACGCCATTCTTTTATTACACGCCCTGGTACTAATTTTCCTATTTCTTCTGAATGCTATACAGACGATAGTGGAGGTCACAGCTAGGATGGCAGGGGCCGGAGGAGATGAGACGGGCGCTGCCAGAGGTGGTCTGGTCAGGGTTTTCGGTATGCGACAACTATCACGGCGCTTACCTCGTCGTGATGCTGGCTCTAGGGCTAGTCAGCTTTCGAATGCTGCAATGCTTGATACTGAAGCTGATCGCAAAGACTACATTGTCAATGGCAATAGAATGAGGGCCGAATCAGCTGGTAGTAATGCGGTGCTCTTAAACAGACAAAGCACCGGACTGGACTCGACAAGTGTTGATCCCTTTGCAGCCCCACCAGCGAATGGCTCAGGTGGATATACGCCATCTACACCGGAGGCAAGCAGCTTTTCATTCTTACCTTCAGCAGCAGCTCCTGCCGGACAAAGCAGAGTCCGTGGGCCTATACTTGGTCTATCTACTGCGGACGCAGCCGACCCTTATTACCGACCTCCAAGACCGCGTAGGCCAACAATAGAAGCTTACTCACCTGGTGCCAGGAGTCGTGGATCATGGGCCAGTGGAGACTGGGGGAATAGGCCAGACACGGCTACGAACGATGCAAGCGAACAGCTAGAAGGGCCATCGATTTCTGGACGTGTAACACCTGTGCAGCAAGCCCTGGATACAAGCCCTCACGAAGCACGACGGTCACAAGCTGATTATGCCACGAGAGAAGTCGATTTCTATTATGGGGTTCGAGGCCCAGCTCTGAATGCAAATATCCCCAGTCGTCGTATCAAGACGGGACCTGCAGATCCCACTGGAATCCCCGCATCTGCCGCAGGATGGTTCAAGGGCCTCTTTGGCGGCAAGACCAAGGAAAAGGGTAAAGGATTTGAGGTAGTGAGAAGTTCTCGAATGCCACCAGCGATGATGGCTAAGAATGCGGCTCCTGAACCAGAGACACCCCCCGAGGGGATCCCGGTAGCTACAGGGGGCGTCCGTAATGGGCCTATTGATTCGGACTCGGAAGACGAAGGCAGCCCAAGGCAAAGGCCCGGTACAGAATCTAAGCAGGCGGCTGCTGGGGGAGATGGACAAGCCGACGAAAATCTTGTCAGCCCTTTACAATCTGATGATGAAGACGATTCAGACAGCGATCGAAAATCGACCAGATTTACACGGATCTCAGATATACCTCCTTCACTACCAGGTATTGAAGCGAGCGATGGCATAGAACTTCCAAGCAGGTTCCCGTCCAAGGCGAGCTCGCGACACCCTCCAAACCACAATCCAATAATGCCTGGATTTTCCGATGTACCGTTGATACCTTCGGTACCGCGTAAGAGCTCCCGGCGCAAATCAATGAGCGTGGACCTATCTGCCGCGCGCGATACGAGCCGCCATAAGCCTCAAGGTTCCTTGGAACCACGATTGCCGTTCGATCGCTCGGACTCCAATAGACGTCATTCAGCCGTCTCTTCGAAGTCAAGCGTGGGACCAGTTGAGGACCAGCGTTCGAGGCAAGGATCATCTGTAACTGGCCAGTTCAATGCAGATGCAGAGAATGACCGTCCCACGAGTATGGGCTTTGTACATCATCATAACATTCATACGGTTAACCAGTCAGAGAACCCAAAATACATGGGTAGCTCTGCAGAAGTCGTCAATGCACGCGACTAGCACAAAAACAACAATAGACATGCCTTTCTAATTCCTCGCACAACAACGAATCTCCTTTTACGTCTTTAGGGAAAAGTGTTCCGGCGTTCGAAACTTTGGGGTCTCGCGCCCATGTATGTATGTTATCGCTTCTCCGTCGGGCGGCGGAGGAGCATTGAGCGGGATGCAAACCTAGGGGTGGCTAGCAATGAGTTTTTTTCCTCCCTTTCCTATTCTCTTGTGTATGTGTGGTGGTTTTATTTTTCCTTAAATCTTCTCTAATACGGGACCGGGCATTGCATGGGCACACCTAGGTGGGTGATAAGGATGAGGTTAGGATGAGAAGGGGGGATGGCTGGTGTGCAATGTGCATGACTGGAATACAGGAAACAGATGCAGATAGGAAGATTCTGTTGACCATAATTAACCAACTTAATAGTTCCCATTTTCTAGTGTCATGTGTGTCTATTGTGAAGCTGATGCAATATGTTAATACCTGATAAATCAACTGACTTGATTTACTTCGGTAAGATGCCTCTGCATATATGTACTTGTGTTGTTTCATTTGATTTTGTCTGTTTGCCTGCCCGCCCTTGCTCGCTAAATATAAACACGCACGGCCGGCAACAATGACGGCAACAACAACAACAACGGCAGCGAGCGGGATTCCGGAATCAAAGACTTTTTTTCTCTTTAGTCTTTTGAAGAAGCCCTTGTCATTCAACTGACGACCGAAGGACCGAAGGGCATGGCAAAGACCAAGAATCGGGTTTTGATTCCTCCTAACCCCGAACAATCGAATTGACGTCCCCTCAATTTTTCTTTTATAACCAAGAAGGGTTTTTTTTCTCTCCTTGGTGTTTGTAGGAATACGGCATGCATCCCGTCGCATCCGAATGGGGTAACTTTGCAGCCTTGCTATATACAGCACAGTTACTTCTTGGCTTGGGTGGGTGGAGGTAGGCTGCCAAGTGCCGTGTCCGTCGGTCCGCGTGTGCTGTCATTGGCGTGCGTCGTATCGTGCGTGCGGTACGGTAGATGCATACTGTGGAGGGAGAGGAGGGAAGGAAGGAAGGAAGATTTTTCGGAGTTCGGATCCTCTCGAAATGATGGGATTGAGTTTTTTGTTTTTTGTTTGTGTACGGTACTACAGTAATGGCGTATGGAGATTGGGTTGGGTTGGGTTGGAAATTGAGTTGGGTTGTTCGGGTTTAGGCGTTTGGGGTTGTTTTGCTTTCTGCTGTGTTGCTTGTGAATGGTAAGCTGGATGGATATTAGGAAGCTTGGGTTATTCGTTCGCTTTGGTATTATATGTGAGGTGGTTTTTGTTAATTGATGTGGTGACTTTATTTGAGATTGAGTTGGATGCAGGTAGCTATTGTAACAGCTTGGGGTCGTCGAAAATCCAATGTAAGCTAAAAGTTAAATCCAACGAAAGTTGATAACGTTCTACTGTACAGAGTCCGAGGTTATTACTTTAAAGAATGCTAGACTACTCATGTTTGGATTCTCTAGATAAAAGCTAGAAGTCGGTGGAAAGAATACACCCAGAATAAGTCTTCCTCACCTGGATTGCCTGGCTACCAACAGCCGAGCAACATAGGAGAAAGGAGACCCTTTCCATAATTATGTCAATATGAGATGAACCTCTTTCATGCGTGCGTGCCCAGCAACGAGTTCTTACTGACTGGGCTGACCAAGAATGACTAAGTGCGGCGTCTCTTTGTGACAAGCTACGGTGCAAGTGCACTCGTTCTGCTTAGTCTTGTTGATAATAGCATAGGTACCTATAGCTGTGATTAGTGACAACATCATCGTCACCTTCAGGCTGAAACCACACGTCGTCTACACGGTGAATAACAGAATCCGATCCGACGTACGACCGATGACGAGGTCGACAGCGACCCACGAGGGAAACCCTTGGCTACTGACCCAACTACCCCACCATCAAATTACAGTAGAGCTCGGCCACCACCACCACCACCACCACCACCACTACAGTACCACCACCACAGCCAGCTACCAGCCCAGCCCTCCACTAAAAGCTGATCTGCGCCTCCCTCCAGAGTCTCAGAGCGGGCCACCAACCAAAATTTCTGATGCGTCATTTTGCCTGCCGCTATCAACATTCCCGTGGTGCGGCCTCGACTATCACTGTTCTGCATCCTCTGCAGTCCCCAGAATATTGAGCACAGCCTCATCTGAACATTCCCCCCCTCTATCGCGCCCACGTCGCCCTTCTTAACCTGCTCATTGTTCCAACGTGCGAGGACGTCGTGACGCCATATCGCGAAAATGGTCAGCCTTACGGGTCTTAAGGACCACACTCATCGCCGAGCTTCCGGGGCAAGTATGTTGTTACCTTTGCATCTTGATGTTCCATCTGCGAAAGGAGAGGCTGCAGTATCTGGCTGTGTGGTTTGGGGAAGCACCTGCTAACGTCAAGCCGGGCCTGCAGGTAATCGATCATCTGTCGACGAGGTGAGGTCGGATGGCGCGGAGGAGGAGACGACCATTGTCGAGCCTGATCAGGGAAATGGTGAGGATGCAGCGGGTTCATACTGAGGCGGCCGAGCTGAAGCTGATGGTTCGACAGTCCTCTCTCATATTATTTCGCAGTTGCGGCCGGGTGCAGACCTGAGTCGAGTGGTGCTGCCAACTTTCATCCTCGAACCCCGGAGTATGTTGGAAAGAATCACCAAGTGCGTGGGCCGCCTATAGAAAGAGCTGGGGACTGCTTTGGGAGCTTAAGATGCTGACTTGTTATAGCTTCATGGCACACCCTGAGACCCTCCTACCCATGCCGGAGATCGAGGATCCCGTCGATAGATTCGTCTCGGTTGTGAAGTTTTACTTGAGTGGATGGCACATTAAGCCACCGTAAGCACTCACGACCAAGCACCAAATCTATTTATCTACTTTGCTAACGTACATGGAAGGGGGGTAAAAAAGCCGTTGAATCCTATCCTCGGCGAGACGTTCACTTGTTTTTGGGAGTTCCCGGACCACACCAAAGGCTACTACATCTCGGAGCAGACATCTCACCACCCTCCAAAGTCCAGCTATTTCTACATGGCCCCAGAACATAATATTCGAATCGACGGGTGTCTGAAGCCTCGAAGTAAATTCTTGGGTAATTCGGCTGCAAGCTTGATGGAGGGTATTGCTGTTCTTCGGTTTTTGAACAGGGGCACAAGTGGAAAAGGAGAACGATAGTAAGTTTCGAATCGAGTTGGCTGAAGATGTATCGTTTCATATACTGATTTTTTACTAGTATTTTGACTCAACCAAACATGTATGCTCGCGGGATACTCTTTGGAAAGATGAAATATGAGCTTGGTGATCATAGTTTTGTTCGGTGCCCAGAGCTTGGATTAAGTGCAGATATCGAATTTAAGACAAAGGGATATTTTGGTGGCACTTACAACGCAATTGGAGGAACGATCAAGAATGATATTACTGGAGAGGTGCTCTATGAACTATCTGGAATGTGGAGTGGAGAGATGGTTATCAAGGACGTAAAGGTAGGAGGACCTATACTGGTACATTGAGAAAATGCTGACTCGCTACTTAGACTGGAAAGAGGGATGTCTTGTTCAACGCCCTACACGCCAAACCAACAGCCCCCATTGTAAGACCCATCGCGGAGCAGGAGGAACGAGAATCACAAAGATTATGGCAAGCGACCGCCAAGGCAGTCATTAAGCGTGACCATGTGGTAGCGACAGACGAGAAAACGAAGATCGAAGATCAGCAAAGAGACGAGGCTGCTAAGAGAGCCGAGGAGGGTGTAGACTGGCACCCAAAGCTATTCAGACCCGTTCGGGGCGGGCCAGGTGGCTCGGAAGAAGGGGAGGAAGACCTTGATTGGATACTTAATGCTAATATGTAAGTCAACACCCTCGACGGTAAAATACGGAAGCTAATATTTAAAGCAGTGATGGCGCAACACCACAAGAACAAGCCGAACAAATCCTAGCCGTGACTCCTATCCTTCCTGGCCAAAAGGCTACTAGGGCGCCAACGATCCCTCCTTATACGCATGCCGAACCGAATCCAATCCTCAGCTCTCCAACTACCCAAACCCAGCCACGTGCGGAAGAGAACCTTATTGATTTTGGTGATTCCACACCCGCCGCACCCGCTGCACAACCCATAACCAACACAAGCCCGCCTCCAGCATCTCACTACCCTGCAGACCTACAGGCAGCTCAGACGCAAAATAACGGAGAGGAGCAGAAAAACCTAGAGAAGACGCTCCGGTCAACAAGCAAGGAACGAGGCAAGAAGGATTCCTTGATAGACTTCCATGATGATCTGAAGAGAGATATGCCTACGTTAGGTCCCCCCAGCCTGCTCCGGGAGGATACTGACACCAAAAGCGTGGACGAATTTGTAGATGCTCGGTCATGAAAGATTGCCGTGTGCTTCTGAAGGTGCATACAGGGGCGTGCCTAGAAAGGGCAGGCGTTGTGATCTCAGGACTCTTTTTTAATGGCTGTAATGATTACAGGGCACGAGACCAAATTACGGATATGATACTTCCTAGGAAATAGAGAACCCCAATGAGCTTGTCAAAAATTTGGAATCATTTTGAATAGACTAGTGTGAGGCTTCCTGTGCGGAAGCAGTATTCTTACACGAACATGATTTTACTTCTTCCTAAAGCACAACCGTAAAGATCACCCATAACGCCAAACGTGACCACTTCAGAATTTACATACCCTAATTGGCTTTTCCCCACCACTGTCAGAATCCTCTTTCCTTCCCCACACTCTTCATGCCTAATATCTCTTCCTCGTTGGTTCTGGGCTGGGACTTCTGCTTGCACTTCTCTCATCCCTTCCTCTCTCCCTCAGCCACTTCTTCGTGCTGAGCTCCAATTCCCTATCCAGCTCGTCGCTCGGGTTCTTCCGATGGATGAAATTACAGAACCCGCCTCGTACACAACCCTCGCCACTATTCAGACGACAACAAGCTTCGCGGAAATCTGTCACGGGGGACAATTCACAATAAATCGGCCGGGCGGCGTACCAGCGCGAGTTGAGGGCATCGCAGGCTTTCTGAGCCGAGTCTTCGTACTTGAACCGGGCGTAGACATTACCGATGAGATCTGTTGTATAGTGTCTACATTAGCAAGGGCATTTCTCAAACGAGTAGAATAGTATAGTGCATATCTCTTTAAAGAAGAGACGACGAAGAAGAAAAGTAGCGAAGGGAGAGAGACGTACGGTCATTATTGTTATCACAGACGACCACCTCCTCGATCTCGCCGAACTTGCACATCTCGCACCAGAAGTCCTCGTAGAAGGCGTCGAAGTGGTTCTGCAGCTGGCTGGCGTTCATCTTGATCTTGGGGTCGTAGGCCGGGTTCTGGTACAGGTTCGGCAGCAGGATCGTCTGCGAGTACGACGGCTTGACGTGCTTCCGCGAGCAGCGGTCGCCGTGCCGGCACGCGCCGATCTTGTAGTAGAAGGAGCAGTTGACCTTGTCTGCCTCGGTGCCGAAGATGGATGCGAGGTAGTTCGCCATGGTGTCGTTGTCGTCGTCGTTGTTGTTGGAAGCTTGAGATGGAGCGGCGAGGCTTTTTGCTTTCTGCGCGCCTGCTGCGTTGACGGAAAGAACCCGAGGTTGCTATTGCTTTTGCTGCGCGCTTCGCCTTCTTGATTCCTCGCCCTGGATGCGATTGCGCTTCTTTGGCTTCTGGACTTCGAATCTCTGGCGTCGGTGGCGTGAGGAGTTCTTGCTGTCTTGTCTTGTTGCGCGCGACGGGGGAGAGGTTGACGGTTGACGGTTGATAGAGCAAATCCCTGGAGAGCGCAAAGAAGGCTGCTAGCTCGCTACAGTTTAGCGTGACCGAGCGAGTAAGGTAAGGAAGGGTGGTAAGAAGGCTGGCTGACTAATCACGTTGCTTGCTGAGAGATCGCTTTTCACGTGCTCCGAGAGACTTCCAGAAGCTTCACATCTTTTCCTTTCTCATTTCCCTATAGTTACATTGCCGCATGTCACTTGAAGGTACTAAGCAAAACTGTGAATTGATATTGTTGGATAGATACAGTATTACCTGTTGAATATGAAACTCCAGAACCTGGATTACTCAAGGCATTTTGATTATCAGCTTAAAGCGAGACAACCAAGGAGCGCAAAAGAAGGATATTTAGATTGCCCCAGAGCGTTGAGCTTTGCACTCAACTGTTGAAGAAGCGTACCCCGCCATTCATCTCACGCATCCAATCTACAGGAAAGCTAGTTCCGACGGATGCACTCCAGGGCCGCAGAGGAGAAGCAGACCAGCCATGCGGACGGATACATGTAGCAACTTACCGCACCGTAAGGTTCACCTCGTTCCTTATTTCTTCTCTTGTGGATTCCAGGGTCCTTTGTTGCACATCGGAGAGCCAGCCCTACGCACATGCTTTTTCTTTCCTTCTCTTGCTGGTTTTATTTTTAATCTGCTTGCTCTGCCCTCGTTTGCTTGGTCGTTTGCGGGGGACGTCAGTTTCGGGTTCGGTGATGCTGGTGGCTTTCCTGTCTTCCCGATTGGCACTTAGTGCTGTGTTCCGAGTCGTCTGGCTCGCTGCAGGTGGAGGTTGCAGGTGCAGATGAAGGGATCGGACATCACGTTGAGTGAGGCTGTTTCTTTTTCAATTGCCTTTCTGTTTGCTTGTTTGTGGTGCTCGTGAGAGTTTGCCTGCTTCTTGAAGGATGCGAATTTGGTAGCCTCTATTCATGTCCCCCCCTCTATGCTAAGTCTATTCTATATAGAGTGTCTTGAGAATAAATGAATGCATGCGCCTTTTACTTTCGCACCTCCTCTGCGAGAGCTTTGAACCCTTGAAGCAGATCATCTCGCAGGTCCTCCCAGCCTTCAATCCCAATACTGACACGTAGCAAACGGCCATCCACGGTGTTGTCCGTCATGGTCCGCCATTCGATCAAGCTCTCCACGCCACCCAAGCTCGTAGCATGATGGAACAGGCATAACTTGCTAGGTAACCTCTTCGCAAGCTCAGGAGTCTGCATGGTGATGGAGAAGACAGCCCCGAAGCCCTTGGGCATCTGCTCCTTCAGCCAGCCACTCTTGATATCCTCGGTCTGTAGACTCGCATGTGTGATGCTGTTGACCACCTCACGTACGACCTGGGTATTTCCCGAGCTCAGCGTCGCTGTGTCACCTCCGCTGCTTTCTTGCCCAGGATGCAGCGCCGTGTGTAACCACTGCACGAGCTTGCCAGCATTGGAAGCCTGCCTCTCGACTCTGACCTCCAGGGTCCTCAGACTGCGGACCCCCAGCCATCCCTCCATATTCCCCATCACATTACCCAGGTACACGCGCTCCTGGTACAGCTTCTCAAACCAGCCGTCGGCAACCCTGGCCGGGTTGACGACCAAGATGCCACAGAGCATATCCGAGTGGCCGCCCACGTACTTGGTGCCAGAATGCATGACGAGATCCGCACCCCAGAGGAAGGGATCCAGCAACGGCGGCGGCCCAAAGGTGGCATCGACGACGAGGAACGCACCGCGTGAGTGCGCCTTCTCCGCGTACGCCTGCAGGTTTCGCGCCTCGCCCGTGGGATTCAGTGGCGTCTCGACGTGTACCACGTCGCCGGCCTCGAGCTCTTCCGCTGCACAATCCAGATCGAGCTTCTTGAGCCCCGTCAGTTTGCTGTGGATGTCTATCACGCCGTGACACCCGTGGTAGCCATCGCCGATAGCGATCCGCTTCGGGTTCAGGAATACCAGGGCGGCGTGGAAGGCACTGAGTCCCGACGAGTAAGTCAACGCTGGGCCCTTCAGAATCCGACTCAGGATAGCCTCAAATCTGGTCGTGTTGGGTCCCGTCAATCGGGAGTATACATGTCCCTCATACGGGTCATCTGGCTGTGGAGACACAAAAAACGGGTCAGCTGATTTGTACGCAAATATGTCTTTGTTTTCTTTTTGGAGATGGCTCACGTTGGTGGTGACTTTCAATGTCTCTGGGTCCCGGCCGTAACGAAATGTCGTCGACACGTGCATGGGCGGAGCGACATCCGGACCTGAGTTCAAGTAATCATCTGCGTGGATGGTGAGGGAAGATAGCGAAAGCTCAGAGCCGAGTCCATGTCCACTCTTGGGATCATGATCTTCCGTATTCTCCTGGGGATTGAAAGCCGCCATTGTACCGCACGGCGAGAGGCGAGAGGCTCTCGGGCGAAGATATATACTTTCTTGGGTGGGAAATGCTCGTTTTTCGTGAGGAGGAATCGTTGGAATAAGTTAGTCACAGAATATCTTCATATCCTACGTAGAACTAGATGAGCACGTCACGCCCTTTGGGTGGGTCGCTCTTTCGGGATCTGAATTTTGGTCCCTTTTCTTTTATCAGGTCGTCATTGGCTGTCGCTACACGCTGCTCGGAGCAAGAACGGAATTGAAGAGAGGTCGCTAAAGATTGCTTCCCATCGTGAATGATCTGAGGAGATGCAGATTTCCTACTGGGAGGAAGTTTTTGCCGGATCTGAAAACCAATACAGCACGTGGTGGAAGAAAGGCATGTCTATCTAGCTTGTATTTGACTCTGATTTAACAGCCTAAAAATGGAAGAAGAGGAAATCTAGCAACAGATAAGCCATCTCTGTTTCTTTTTGATGTGCACGCCAATAGCTACTATAAATCCGCCCATAAATAGTGCAATCATAAATAGCAAATGGGTATTTTCCAAGACTCCGCACAAATCCTAGTACGCCTATAATGATTAGTGAAAACCAACACGAAATCTATCACATCACAACAGAAATAGTCCTCTCGAGTAGGTTGTTAAGCTTGTACTCAACCTCGATTTTGTTCTCCTTGTCAGCTTCTTGCCAAATTTTGACTACATTCTGTAATCGCGTAGCAATTGCTGAAGCCTCATCAACACTACCAACATCAAGCCCAGCATTCTGAACTCCTCGACTTGCGTAATTGTCGAAGTTTGTCGACTCAGCCAAGCTCGTTCGAACCAACTCTACACTAGTGGATACTGTGTGAGCCACATCGTACATATGTGAAGACTCAGGTATGGTTTCCATAGGCAGCAAGTTGGTCTTCATGCGCTTCATTTTCGCGACACCAGGCTGTACGCTCTGTGCGCCCATGGACTTTTGCCTTTTTATCAAGTAGGCTCTAGGATCTCCATCTTTCATAGAAGTCTTAAAAGGCTCACTTCCCACTTCAGGCATCTCAAGGCTCGCAATGGCAGCATTGTAGCGATTTTTGTGAGGAGACGACCTTGGATTATCAACCAATAGTAGATCTTCCTCCCTGTTTTTTCTTTTGACACTCCGGAGCTCTTCCTTATGACGACGAGTAGCTTCCTCCTTTCTTTTTTCAAAAGCCATAGCCCAATTAAGTTCTTCATTTGATGCCGTGGAAAGACCTGTTTCAGTGCCATGGCTCTTTTGCACCCCAGGTAATTGATCCAACGTAGTTTGACGTATGACTTTTTGCATATTACTGGTCTCTGGATATTTCAGTGGAGGAACAAATGGTCTATTTGGTCCTTTAAATTTCCTGACGCTCGTATTGTGTGTTGCTGGTGGTGTCATAAGCAAGTCCTGTGGGAGGTGTCTTGCTGAAATGAAATCATTTACAGGCCGAGGAGTTGGCGTGTGTTCGCGAAGTAACATCTCTTCTTCGTCGGGTACACCATTATCAACTGTGTCTCGGGGAACGGTAGCGGTATGCGGATTTGGATGTAAGCCAAGATTTGGGGCAACGATAGGCAAAGGAGGTGACGAGACCCTGGTAATACCCGTATGAAATTGAGGAGGTTGAAAGGGGACTAGGAGAGGATTGTGTACATGCCGACCTGGAATTGCAGAGCTTCCTTCGAAGGCCGTCTGTTTCTTAGTAGCTATGTTGATAGGCTGAGTTTGACGTTCGTGACCTCGTTTTTCTTGTACAAGTGGTGTATTTATCTTAGCAATTACCCACGGATTCAGCCCATTTTTGGATTCGGTCTGTATTTCTGTATTTTCGGTCTGCATCAGGTCTGGTTTGCTCAGCTTATTGGCCTCAAATGCTTTATCGATCCGAGATGATTTTGTTGCATCCTCCGCTAGTTCAGCAAAGTCTTTGGACATATTGAAACCCCATTTTCTCTTTTTGTTCTCACCCATTGGCTCTTCTATATCAGATTTCTGCAGAGGAGAATATGCTATTTCAAGAGATCCAGACTTAGGAATTGCTGTTTTAGCAGAAGATTCAGCTGATTGGATTTTAGGGGAGGTTGGAGGCTTTCGGTTAAGTAAAAGCTCGAAGTTATCCAGCTTCTCGCTCGTTATGCGTGGAACAGGTGTAGCAGGTGGTGGTGGCACACAGTTCCCATACACTCCTTTAAATAGTTCTTCGATAGATTGTAGCAGAATATCCTCATTCTCGAACAGAACATCATCTTTTGCTGGTTCCACGTTTGGGTCGTAACTGGATTTTGGACAAATAATACTCAATCGTAAGAATGGATTCTTGAGTTTCTCCGTGGCGGTTTCCCCAATGGAACCCCTTAGATATTTCTTGAACATAGTGACTATCTTCTTTATGGTTCCTTTATCGTATGCCACTGGCCTTGCATCGATACAGAAGTACTGCCCACTGCCAATTTTTGATGGGTCGGCATCTGACTTTGGTAAGAATGCCTCAAGCTGGAATTGTGCATTTTCCGAAGAAGTTTCATCGTCATTGTTAGGGACGATCGATCGAGAAACGCACTGCACAGCAGCGTCTCTTCCTATGACCTGAGAAACGGCCTCTCTGATTCCATCATTCGGCCGTGGGGCAAATGACCAGGCACCTTTATTGCCTTTTGTAGTTCTGAAATTGAACCTAACGGTGGGCCGTGCAAGAGCATACGACTGTAACAGCTCCTTCAATTTCGTCAAGGTCTTCGTAGCCTGCTTCAATGCCTGCTGTCGTCTGATAGGAAGTTTTGCCATAAACTTTGTCACAGAAACAGTCGTTCCTATAGGATGAGAAGCTCGACTCTGATGAGCAATTCCTCCAGGAGCCTTCAGCTTCACCACTGTGGCAACGGGCTCGCCGTCAGTTCTAGTAGTGACAGTGACTTCGCCCAACTCAACAGCACTGGCCAGTGCTTCTCCTCTAAAACCAAGAGATATACCACCAATGTCCCTGAGTTCTTCAAATGACCTCAATTTGCTAGTGTGACCCCTTCGTCCCAAGGAGTCAAGATCTTCTTGGGCAATGCCGTGTCCATTGTCACGAACCTCAATCTTGTCCAATGTGTCCGGAGATATTAGAATATCAATAGAGCTGGCCCTTGCGTCAAGAGCATTGTCAATCAGCTCCTTGACCAGAGAATTTGGCGTTGTCAGAACCTGAGCAGACCCGAGGAGATGAACTGTTGCCGGTGGCAATGCGGCGATAGGCATGATTTCCCAATAGCAATTAGATTCAATCCGGAGATGGAATATAGGTCATATTCCAAATAGACCTCTGGATCCAGCTGCCTCTCCTTGATAAATATATATATTGAGGGCCACAAGTCGTGCAGGGCCGAAAGAGACGAGGATGAAGATATTGTCGATGTCGATGTTTATGTCATTGTTGCAAGGCAACCGACAAGGCTGAAGAAGACGCACAAGGCTACCAATACACGATGGTCCGTGCGTCTTGGTCCGTGCACAATGCACAAACAATTTGGCGTGTGTGTGTCATTGCAGTTGATTGACTCAGACACTGGAAACCACAAAACTTCTGCCATCACCCCACCACAGTAGAGACTTGCACCCACTTGTCTGAAAACTCGCCGACACGACGTCAAGAATTCTTTTCAGAGCGCTCTGGGTGCGCAGGTCGCCTTTCAGAAGTACTTTGAGCATACCTTCCTTCAGAATGGCTACCAACGCAGCCTCGTACAACCCTAGTAAGTCGACGGGCACTCCCCAGCACCTCGATGGCGCATTGCTACTCAGAACAATCCTAACGATGGCCTAGTTGGGGAAGAAACCGGTTCTGTCTCTGGTAAACCACCGGCAGTATCCAATGACACCAAAATTGCTGTCGCAGATGCTGCAAAGACCGAAGCCACTGGCTCTCATACTGCAGGACAAGATGCTGGTAGCAATGTCGGAACAGCCGCCGCTGGTGCTGGCGAGAAGAAAGTGAAGAGCGAGAAAGAACGTAGGTATTCCTCGTGGGAATTTAGACTGCTATAGCCTCGAGCAAAATGAGTGACTCATAATGAATAGTTGAGCGAGAACGCAAGAAAGCTGAAAAGCAAGCAAAATTCGATCAGAAAAAGGCCAAGGTTGCCAATGCTGCGCCAGCAACCACCTCTAAGACAAAGGAAAAGAAAGCGAAGGCGGAGAAGAAGGCTGAGGAGGATGTTCTTCCGCCATACGTTGAGGATACCCCTCCCGGAGAAAAGAAGAGTAAGCGCGCGGTCTCGTTGACGAAACTTGGGACTCAGTTCACTAACTGAACCCTAGTCATCAAGTCGTTTGACGATCCTCAATATAAGGCATACAATCCGATCGCGGTTGAGTCTGCATGGTACGAGTGGTGGGAGAAACAGGGTTTCTTTAAGCCAGAATTTACGGCGGATGGCGAAGTTAAGCCAGAAGGCTCATTTGTTATCGTTGAACCCCCGCCCAACGTGACCGGAAATCTTCACATGGGTCACGCTCTGCCAAACGCCCTGCAAGATCTATTAATCCGACACGCTCGTATGCATGGCAAGACTGTCTTGTGGCTACCAGGCTGTGACCACGCGGGAATTTCCACCCAAAGTGTAGTAGAGAACATTCTATGGCGCCGAGAACAGAAGACTCGCCATGATCTGGGAAGAGAAAAGTTCATCGAAACCGTTTGGGACTGGAAGGATGAATACCACCAAAAGATCAATGCTGTCCTAAGAAAGATGGGTGGCTCCTTTGACTGGACCCGAGAAGCATTCACTATGAACGAAAATTTCTCAGCAGCCGTTACTGAGACTTTCGTACAGCTTCATGAAGAGGGCATTATCTACCGAGCAAACCGTCTTGTCAATTGGGACTGCAGACTCAATACCGCTCTTTCCAACCTCGAGGTCGATAACAAAGAGCTTACTGGTAGAACACTACTAGACGTCCCAGGCTACGATAAGAAAGTCGAATTTGGTGTCATTGTTCACTTTCAATATGAAATCGAGGGCACCGGAGAAAAAATTGAGGTTGCAACCACTCGTGTTGAGACCATGCTAGGAGATACTGGTATTGCTGTCCATCCCGATGATGATCGATACAAGCACTTGGTAGGAAAGAAGGCTGTCCATCCATTTATTAAGGGCCGTCTCATGCCAATCGTTGCCGATACATACGTCGAAAAAGACTTTGGAACCGGTGCTGTTAAGATTACTCCTGCTCATGATCCTAACGATTTTGCGCTTGGCCAACGTCACAATCTTGAGTTCATTAACATCTTAACTGATGACGGAAAGATGAACGAAAATACAGGCCCCTACCAAGGTCAAAAGCGCTTTGATGTCCGATATACAGTCCAGGATGATCTCAAGAAAGCTGGTTTGTACGTCGATAAGAAGGATAACCCCATGACTGTTCCATTAGGTGAGAAGTCGAAGGATATCATTGAACCCTTGATGAAGCCTCAATGGTGGATGAGCATGAAAGAAATGGCCAGCGAAGCAATTAGAGTTGTTGAATCCGGAGAAATTAAGATCCGCCCTGAATCTGCAGAGAAGAGTTACTTGAGATGGATGAATAACATCAACGACTGGTGTCTTTCTAGACAACTATGGTGGGGTCATCAAGCTCCAATGTACTTTGCCATTGTTGAAGGCGAGGAGGGCGATGAGGCCGATGGCAAGTTGTGGTTCTCAGGTCGGACAGAAGAAGAAGCCCACGTGAAGGCAACAAAAGCTCTACCTGGAAAGGTCTTCAAGCTCAAGAGAGATGAGGATGTCCTCGATACTTGGTTTTCTTCTGGCCTCTGGCCTTTTGCTACCTTGGGATGGCCAAACAAGACTCATGACTTTGAAAAGTTGTATCCTACATCTGTTCTAGAGACCGGATGGGATATTCTTTTCTTCTGGGTTGCGCGTATGATCATGTTTGGTCTCAAGATGACCGGCAAGGTTCCTTTCACAGAAGTCTACTGCCATTCCCTTGTTCGGGATTCTGATGGTCGCAAGATGTCAAAATCCTTGGGTAACGTCATTGATCCGCAAGATGTCATCCAGGGAATTGCCTTGGAAGATCTGCACAAGAAGCTCTTGGTCGGTAACTTGAATCCTCTCGAGGTCGAAAGAGCTCAAAAGTTTCAAAAGACGGCCTTCCCTGATGGAATCCCTCAATGCGGCACCGATGCTCTTCGATTTGCCCTTGTATCATATACGACGGGTGGTGGTGATATTGCTTTCGACATCAAGGTCCTTTACGGATATCGAAAGTTCTGCAACAAAATTTACCAGGCCACGAAATATGTGCTCGGTAAATTAGGCGACGACTTCGTTCCTCAAAAGACTAGCCAACTTACCGGCAAAGAGTCCTTGTCGGAGAAATGGATCCTCCACAACCTTACTACTGCCGCAAAGGATGTCAACCAGGCATTGGAAGACCGTGAATTTATGCGCTCTACTTCTACTATTTATCAATACATTCTCAACCAGCTCTGCGATGTTTACATCGAGAACTCAAAAGCTATTCTCCAGGATGGCACAGATGAAGAGAAGCGATCTGCCATGGACACCCTTTACACTGCATTGGAAGGTGCTCTAACATTAATCCACCCATACATGCCATTCTTGACGGAAGAACTTTGGCAGCGCCTTCCTCGACGCCCCGAAGACAAGACTCCTTCAATCGTACTAGCTAGGTATCCAGTTTTCGAATCAGAGAAGCATGATCCTGCATCCGAAGCCGCTTACGAGCTCGTACTGGGTGTTTCAAAGGGTATTCGGTCGTTGATGGGAGAGTACTCTATCAAGGATGAAGGAAAAGGTTAGTTCTCATCTTGAAGTCGGCTATCCTCTATTCTAACGTGGCATAGTGTTCATTCAAACATTCGATAAGACCTCCGATCAGACTGTCAATGCGCAAATCAAATCTATCAAGGCTCTAACTGGAAAGGGTGTCTCATCACTATCAATTCTATCTTCTTCCGATTCTCGTCCAGCTGGTTGTGTCGTATTCTCCGTTTCATCGGCCGCAGCCATCTTCTTGCATGTCAAGGGCCGTGTAGATATCGATGGAGAGATTGCCAAAGCCAGCAAGAAGCTCGAGAAGACAAACACTGGTGTTGACAAGCAGAGAAAGATTCTCGATGATCCTGCGTACAAGCAAAAGGCCAGCGAAGAGCTACAGGAAGTAGAGAGAAAAAAGCTTGCTGATTTGGAGACGGAGAAGCGCGGTTATGAGGAGACGATCAAGCAGTTCGAGACCCTCAAATTAGAGTAGAAGTCTGCCTTTAGAGCTGAGATTTCGAATATAGGTACTTGGTGTACTTATCTGGAGCTTGCCCTGTCCCGTTTCGATGTCTTCTGAGATATCAGACGTCATAGTCTCTGATTCATGTATAATTGAACAAAATGTGTTTTTGACCATCACCTCACATCCACACGCTTTTTTGAGGTATTAGTAATGTTAGGATATAATCGTATTACAATGGACTACGATGACTATTCTTGTTCTGGCCTTCTAACCTCACAATTATGGACGGTGATGCTGAAAACTCGTAGACGACATAATCTAGGACTATTAAATATTGATTTCCCACACTCCACAGTTCAGAGACACCTCAACTACGCATAGTCCGAACCTCCTCCCATTCATAACCGGCCCTCGAATCCCTTCTCAAAAGACATAGAAAGCACATCGAGTCACCATCCATCGGGCATGTCTACTTCTTGTACACATTTCCATCGGGAGCCGTGTACTTGGCATCTCCAGTTCCGGAATTATGGTACTTGGAACCATCGCCATTCGAGTAGTAATACGAGCCATCTGCTTTGCACTCAGTTCATCTCCCCAGCAACAGAAAAGGAGAGCAAAAGAAGAGAACCTACCGTTGTTCGAATAGTGGTATGCGGGTCCGCTGGGCTGGGTACGCGTATCCCAATGATTTCCCTGTTGGTTCGTTAGAGTGCGGGACCGCAGGAGCTGTGGAGGAAAAGACTCACTTGGCTGTTGGTTCCGCGACCCGTGGTCTCGTACGGAGTGAAGCTGTTGGATTTACCACCGCCCGAGCCCGAGCTTGAGCCCGAGCCGGTGCCGGAGGTAGAAGATGAGTTCTGACCTTGTCCAGACCTGGTGGTTCATAGATGGGATGGTTAGCACTTGTTTTTCTCTTCTCTTCTTTCCTTTTATCTTGCGGTTGGAGGGATAGGTAGGGAGTTGAGTGAGTGAGTGAGTGAACTTACATTGTTGCTTTTTTTTTCTCTTAATGAATCAGATCGTTCCGTTGGTTACTTGCTTGGTGTAAGATCCAGAGTCTCTTTCGATCGGAAAAAGTGCGCCGTGGTGCGATGGAAGAGGGAAAGGGAGAGAAAAGTGGGAAGGAGACGAGCTTATGTACTTTCGTACCTCCACTGTACGGTGCCCTTCCCTCCTTCTTCCTTCTCATGTGCTTGCTTGCTTGCTTGCTTGCTCGTCTCTCCTACTTCCCTTCCTACCCCACAAAGCAGGCAGCAGGGGCCCCTCCTTCCTCCACCGGGAAGCACCTTGCAGAGCACCCGAACTCTAAAGGGACAAACGGTTTGTACCGCACGGCACATGTACAATACATGTACTGGTAGAACAAACCAGTCTTACTGGATCGTGTTTCCACACGAAAACCACATCTCTGCAAGGATGGATCGATGCCAACCTATGGCCCTATGGCCGATTGCTGGTGGCAGAGTTTTCTGGATGCTTGCGGATAAGAGCAGAAGCTGGAGGTGTTTGTTACCGGTAGAGATCCGGGGGATACAAATACAAAGACGTTGTTCTGCTGGACGTCTCATGTGATAACTCCTGGACTAGGTTCGGACAAACGAACAAACGGTCGACACTCTTTTTCAACTCCTAGATGAAGGTCAAGAAGTCGACAAAGCTTTTGTTCTTCCTTCTCAACTCACTCCTGTACGATACGTACTGCAGAACCCTCCGTACAGTAGAGATCGTAGCGCAGGTGCGGATATTAAAGCCGCCCTCCTTGCGTAGAGTCGTAGACGGTAGGTACGGTGCGGTACTCCCTCTACTTACTGTATGTAGGTTGGGGAACTGGATTCCGCACCATCGAGGTAGAAAACCCAACAATTCTTACTTTTTTGTTGATACCCGAACGGACGAATTCCTCGCCCTTGTCACATGAAGACCACTCGACTCTCCTCCAGGACAGAAATCAACAGTTTCTACAGATGCAGGAAGGCTGACGTCGACTATCTCGTTAGCCGATCTGATTTTACTCTTGTGGATTAATTCCAGTCCTGTTCATACCGCTCGAGCAAGTGAGCATATGGGAGATGACGAAGAGGAAGGGATGTTGAACCCGTCCCTGCTGCGTTCTGATTCCTTACACGAAGTTAGATAGATATGTACCTACCCAGAAGCAATACTGGAAGCCATTTCTGGGTCCCAAAAGAACTGACGGCTCGAAGAAGTTTAACGATGATCAAAGATTCCAGTATAGTACTCATTCAAAGCCAAAGTTGGGCTAAATGTGAATGAAATTCATTATCGAACAGTTTGAGTATGCAAACAGTCAAAACATCCAAGTAAGTGACGCTAGAATCCATCATCCCACCTGGGAGGAGTGGGT
Source organism: Pseudofabraea citricarpa (assembly GCA_029641185.1). NCBI lineage: Eukaryota > Fungi > Ascomycota > Leotiomycetes > Helotiales > Dermateaceae > Pseudofabraea > Pseudofabraea citricarpa. The sequence goes on from JAPWGK010000004.1 coordinate 699,109, forward strand.
TGAACGCCTCCACAATATACAAATTTCCCACCAGCGCTATGCACACAACCTAAACCGACATATACAATATCCTTACATGACCACGCATTTTCCGCCAGTCCTATCATCCCTGTCCCCTTTTACATTCTCACTTGAACCATTCGTTCGTCGTTTCATAGATGGTGGGGTTGCGGCCTTCGTCTTGTCCTTTCGCATGCTTGCTCGCCAGCCTCTCTTCTTGGCATCTTTGATATTTTTCGCTGCGCTTCTCTCAGCTCTGCTAGGCGTTCTACCCAGGGCCATCTGCTTGGGACTCATGATGAATGGTGATGGCTCGCCCATCGAAGAAACACTGCGGATCGTTTCTAATCGAGCCATAGGAGGCCGCAACTCTGGTGAAGATGGCACGTTCCGTGGGTTTCCATTGCGAGGGCTCACACGTCGTGATGGAGAAGCCGAAGGAGGATAGGCTCCTCGAGATGGCGACTTTGATGGAGTAAGGTGTGAAGCGCCATTTGTGCCATTATGCGCTCCCGCTGCTGCACGTGGAGGAGTTGCAAGACTTGAGCCGTTGTGTGCACCTGCAGCCGCACGAGGTGGGGTTGAAAATCCTGCGGTATAAGCTCTGTTGGGATCTGAATTCGAACGACGCCGGAGCAGATTCTGGGGATCCGACTGAGGCTGGTTTTTGAGATTGGACCCGGAACGACGACGAGATGGATCACTCAGTATCCTTGGAGGTGGACGTCCTGTCCGACTGTTCAGTCGAGCCATTTGATCTGGACTTGGCATGACCATTGATGACAGCTCAGGCGAGAGAGAGCCATTTGGCATGTGCAAGACAGCGGCTGGCGCAGTCACGCTCCTTCTCTGAATTGGGGTTGGCTCCTCATTCTCATCCACAGCAGATACTGGGACTGGAACAGTCTCACTTCGATGCGGCGGAGGTGGCGACGGTTGTATCTTGGGCATTCCGTCTTCGTTCAAAAGACCTTCTGTGGTTGGTGGCAGAGATAATAGGCGGTGGTCATCGTTTGGAGGAGCAGGAAGTGCTTTATCCATTCGCTCCCTTGTGAGTGTGGAGATAGTAGGCTCGGGTGTACCCGAATTTAAGGTTAGATCTAGATCTGGTTCCCTTTCCCAACTAAGTAAGCTTGTCTCTAACGGCTCTTCGACGGACTGTGGAAGTGGTGAATTAGCCTGAGGTAAAGTCGGACCAGAAGCTGGTGATGTTGTGGAGTGAGGTGCTCCTGCTACAGGTCTTCTGGGGATCTGATGGTCTGCAGAAATCTGCCGAGATGCTGGTTGAGGTGTTCCAGGCGGTGTTACATCATAGAGCTCATCGAAGGTCGCTAGGGCGGGACTCGTAACTGGCCTTGGAAAATCTTCGTCAATTGAGGTGTTTGTACTCGTCCTGGTTGTAGATTCGCTCAAGGTCCTCTGGAGTGTTACACGTGACTGTACAACAGGGTTGAATGTTGTACGAGAACGATGCAGAGTTCTGAGGCCAGTCAAGTCAGACGGGTCGAATATGGGGGTGCGTGGTATGTTAGAAGGTGGCTGATTGCTTGCTGCTTCGGCAAGTATTGATCTTTGTATGTGTTCCGGCAACGTCGGGATTGGATCCTTGCTATACGGTGGAGGCGGTGGGACCCAATTATCGGCATCACTTTCATGAGGGTGCTCCTCTCGGCCATCTGCACGTCGAAACTCTATATGCTCCTGAGCTACTGCACGAGGATGTAGTCGTCGATTAATTGCGACTGCTGTCGCAGCACGACGTAATGTTGTACCAGACCGTGGGCTTGTCTGGGAATATGGCGCATCGAAAACGTCTTCATCTTCTTCATCGGAAATATCATCATCACCACGATCAGCTCTGTTAGATGGCTGAGCAGGTCCCGTAGATGAAGTTGAAGCCAGAGTAGTAAAGGAGTCATTGGTACCTTCCCTCGAGGGAACAGGAGGGACAGATGGCGGTTGTTGATTTACTACAGGACCTGTCCTCGACACATCACCACGCTGACCGCGTCGCTGAGCCACGGTTCTTCTTCTCACGATGGCAACCGCGGTTTCCAAGTCCTTGTGCTCTTCTTCCAGAATTTCAGGCTCGACTTGACCAACTTCAATGGTTACGAGATTTTTCTGCCCATCGGAAGGAGTGTAATCAAAATCAAGTATCGTTATTCGACCGCCGTCAGTTGGCATCATGCCATCGTCGTCGTCGCTTATTGGTGACTTTTCTCCAACGCCTGGTGCAACTGCAACGAGTCTCTCACAGTGAGAGCTGGAGCTGGTACTGACCCAAGCCATATCACTTACTCCATCAAGAGTTGTAACTTTGCGACCTTCAATGAATGTATTCCTGAGCCTGTCACCAAGAAGCTGCCACTGGGGAGGCCGGCCAGTGATACTGGATTGTCGATTGATGGACCGTAGGGAAGGAGCGCTGTTACGGCGAGCCGTTGGGCTAAGTGGTGTTCCAGCCTCACTTTCAGTATTGCTGTTCGTCCCATTACTTATGGTCGGCGGCGCGTCGAGGTCTTCAGGTACTCCATAAAGCCATACCGAACCATGAAACCCTGCGGCGACAAGTTCGCCTGAATCACTCGCAGCAGGAAGTGTGCTTGGCAGTAGGTGCGTAATTGAACCAAACTCAGCGGTAGGTCCTGTGAAATAAGTGGTTCCATTTCGAAGATCGTCTATGCGAACTGCTCGGAATGTTTCAAACACCCTGTCGTACGTGAAGGTCCAACTTGCTTCGTCATCCTGTAGATTCGGGAGGAGTACGGCATGACTACAATCTCGACTGCCATTTGGAAACAAAATCGATGTCGTCCAAAGTGCACTGACGCTCTCTTCCGGCAGGGAACTTCCCGGGGTATAATAAGGCGCAGTGAGAACCACTGTGCTTGGATTTCGAGACTGCAGAGTCGTCCCAAGTAACTGCGTCCCGTCTCGGGAAAAGCATAGTGAGTCCACGGCATAACACTTTACTGATCTTCGACCTGTTGTAGCTCCTGGATCCAAGGAGGACACTTCTACTCCGGAATCATATGCAGCAGCTAGTACGGAACCTGTCGGGGATAAAGTGATTGTCCTTGGTGAATGATCCAATTCTATAGCACGGATATGTTTGGGATGTTTCCCCGTTAAATCATAAATATCCACTTGCAGATCCGTAGAAAGAACTGCCAGCAACGACCCGTCGTCGGTAATTGTTGTCGATGCTGGCTTTCGTAATATTTTGAGCTCCCTATTGACTGTGATTTCCGGCCCAGTTACATCAATAACATGTATGCGAGAAGAGCTATAAGCCAATATATAGTGCCCCTTAGATGAGATACTGAAATGGAATGCTTCTCCACCAGGCGCCGACGAAGAGCTTATGGACGTCGAAATTAGATTGATTACCGTCTCCCGCGGCCGCAGATAGGCCTCAAAGATGTTACGTTTTATCTGCTGCGCAAATTGCCGGCGTAAAGATGGGAGGCTGTCTTCGTCCGCAGGTGGCGGTATTGATCGATGTGCGGCAGTGTAGGAGGGGCATCGGGCGAGATGATGAGCGTACAGATACGCCTGCTGCGAAACCGTCCGCCATTTTCTGTTCAGCACAATCAGGGACGCAAAGGAGTTCGCGGTCGTAAGTTGGAGGATCCTGGAGGATCAATCGTCAGCACATGTTTATCAGCTATGCGGGGTTGGTTCTCAGGACTTACTGCTCAATGATCTCGTCGGGCAATTTGCTAAAAGCTGAAGTTTTCATGATTCCTGTGCCCTTTTTATTCCCCCCGAGGCCACGAGCAGATTTTGTAGAGCTCGAAGAACTTTCAAGGGCCATGTTGTTGGGTTGGCCGGGCGGCTAGATGGCGGTTCCTTGATGCGCAGCAGTGCAGTATGGATGTCTGACTAAGTCCAAAAACGTCGCTGGGCGGCTGGTTGTGTTGGGACGCTTCACATCGGACTGCAGTGTTCAGCAACATTGAGATGGTTTCCAGAGATGTAATTGCACAGCAGAACTTGTTCTCCAATATTTTGTTACACGCGTCTGCCCATCCAAGAAGGTTGATCCGCTGGCGGCACGCAAGTCCCCGCCGCTACAAGGATCTGTGTAGATCATGTTTGCTTGCTCCTGCAGCTCCGACGATGATTGCATGCTCTGTGTAACAACACCACGTCCTCGCCTTCTGTATATTTTCTCCAGAGAGTAGAGACCCTCCACCTGTCTCGAAATGTTTTACCGCCAGCCAAATCATATGAGCACGATGGGGAAGACGAGTTCGAACTGCCACGGCACCCCACAATTCTCATGGACATGGGATCCGCCTGACGCAGTATTGTCCGGTTTCAAGTGAGGCTCCCTTGGCCGTTTCAACTCGGCGAAATCACCTGTTTGTTCTCTAAACTCTGGAGACTGGACAATAGCGACATATTTTATTCCAGGGTGGTATTAATGACTCAGCAACTCGGCGTGGTGCCGACTCGACTCTCTGTATTGGAAGATCGTAGCTAATCAGATGCATATAAGCACGGTAAGTTACTATTTAAAGAAGTAAAGCATGACAGCTTTGGCCGTAAGCAAATAAGAATATAGTAAATCTGGACATACATGGTGTAGAAAGCAAAAAGAGACTCTCTATCCAACGAAGCACAGCCAGTACACATTCTCCAAAGCTTTCTTCGAAATCTCACTACATCTTGATCTTGCTCAGCAGGTATGCAGTTGAAGAAAGGAATCGGCTATGCCGACTCCCCCATGTCACTTCTTCCAGTTCCCAAGCTCCAACACTGCATTACCAATGACCATCGCCATGTTGCCATATGAGTCCTGTTGCATACAATGGGTGGCAAGAACACGGGACAGAGCTCCGAGTCCAGATCAAGACCATTCTTTTTTACTGCAGGGGGACAGCTCCTCTTGAAGGATCCGTGGCTATATAAAGTCACCAGACTTATATATTGTCGCCCCTTCATGACGGCCAGAATCATACCCATCATGTTCAGCAAAATATTCATCCCGTCGTGAACAGAGATGCGTTTGGCAAAATCCTCAAGGAAGCTTTTCATCTATTCCTAGGTCCGAAATCTGAGCTTGCAGCATCTCAACTGCACGAGCGGCAAGCGAACTCTGCACTTTGACCCCATTGAGGAATTTGATGCACACTTTGATGTCTTCGAGATACTCGGCTTTCGCGTCATCGGCGTGGAACTTCAGTTCAATAGCTAATATTATTCCAGCACAAAAGAGGTGCAATGACGTTCCCCTGCATAAAATCAATTAGCGCCAGTAGATACAAGTTTGGGGTAACATTGTATGTACCATGGTCTGTGTCGGGCTAAGGACTTCGTGCAACCTGCCGATAGTGCGATGATACTACGAGCAGCTCCCAAACATATTGCACGCGTTCGAGCAAAGGTTGCAGGATCCTGGACCCAATGATCTTGGAGCGTCCTGTTAATGACAATCCGGTGATAAAAGAGGACCAATGATAAATTTATCTTTTGCCACCACATCCAAGACACTGTCTCATTCTGTGAAGATTCAATGGCCCCTTGACCCCCTTGAAGATGTGGTGGCAACTCACCAATTAAGGTGGCCAGATTCTCGTCGGCCTTGGATACCAGTGCCACAATATCCGTTGTCTTTCCAGAACTCTGTTTTAAAGAACAGCGAAATCTGTGAATCACTGTACATAGTTGGCTCATAGCAATATGGTACTGTACTTGGCGTGGCCGTGGATCCCAGTCTGTACTGGGCGATACTAGCTCTTCATCATCGATTACGTCTGGAAATTTGACTCTGAAATCATCTTCATTGATGCATGGACGATGAAAGGGCGCAGGTAGCCATTCGCAGATGATCAAAGTCCACCATAACCGCCTCCGCAGCTGGGTCTCAAGAGGAGTTTCATTGGGATGAGCTCGATCATCGTCCATCTTCAAGAATTGAGCTATGCGAATAGCGGCACCCCAGAGGGTGTGATGAAATTTGATCTCACCCACGTTATTAAAAACAATGCCAAGGATGGCGATGGTTTGTACGCTTCGAGGATCGTGGTGTCTGAGAAACTCGGCCTTATCGAGGAAGTACAGTGATGAATCATACCAGTTCAACAGGAGTACATTGGCATCTAGACGGAAGCATTAGAATTGCTAGGCTGGATAAGCGGACATGAGTAGGTACCATCTGATATACCGGCAGCCTGAGCTTCACTGTCATCCATGAATATCAATACTGCCTGCGTCATTAGATTAGCAAGTGATAGAGGTCGAATTTATAGGGCATATAGCCTACACTCATGAAGCTGAAGTATATTGCTAGCCATAATGGGTGAGCCTGAGATCTCTGTTCCACACCTCTGTTCAGAAAGTCTTCACACTCTGCTTCAAAAGTAGGGTGGTGTAGGGCATAATGAATCCAAGATGTCCATGTTCTGCCGTAAGTAATCAGATTCATCACACAATTCCTTGAAGGCCAATAAATATCAGCCTCGCTTTGCACGGTAGGAGTGCGTCCAGAGGTATCAACGCCAATGAAAAGCTCATTTTCAAAGCTCTCTGTGATATTCAGGATTTCTCCATGCTGACAGTCCTCGTCATCTAATGCTGGCTTTGTCTGACCGGCAATTTGTGCTTTTAGTCGCTGATTCTCCTCGAGCAAATCCTGATAACTTGGACCTGACAATGGCTGACTTGTCCTGTCAATTGAATCAGAGCGCAATACCGCTGTCAATTAATGGTGCAATACGTACGTGGGAGTTATTAATTTTCCTTTGACACGAACTGTTTCTCTTTCACAGGTGAGCTCCAGCCCCCGCGAGATGCATTCCTGGCATGGGATCTTTTTATCGCATCGGACCCTTCGCTTTGCACATCGGATGCAAGATCGAGGGGGCCGTTGAGTTGATCTAATCGAGTGCATGTCAAATCCTTGGAACTGCGTTCACAATGATGACAAGAACTACATCTTCTATGGGGAAGGCGGAGAAATAGAGCTGGCCTTTGCACAGACAACGAAAGTTCGGGACGCCCTAGGACCTATATTACAATGAAGTATAGGACATGGTGATAGTCCAGGTCTGCTCTTAAGACGAGGGATCCTTTGAATTATCCAAACACCCATCCAACTGCCCAAAAGACGGCGCGCTTTAGGACCTTGTTTAGTGCCTCAGAATTCAAGCCCGAAGATCGTGGCCGCCGAAGGAGGCGTCACGTGGATGTAGATCAGCCAGACGGCGCTAAAACTCTGTCGGAACTCCGCTTGCAAATCAAGTGAAGAGCCTCTTTCAATCCTCCGCCAACCTTTCATCAGAATCGGGCAACCAGAGTCTCATGACAACGAGTATGCCCTACAATGATATTGCGCATGAGGAGCTTATAAGGGCCTTGACTGAGAACTTCAATATTCTCGCAGACGAGGTACAGTTACTGTCGGATCGGAAGACAATCCTCGAGCACAAACTCCGCTTTGCTCATGAACAAGTGAGTAAATACAATTCATCACCTCACACCCCTCCGGAGATCACTCCTTCCTTTATGATGAACAACATAGCTCTAGATCTGGAGTTGTCGTTTACGACAGCAGCGACCGACACACACCATGTATACTGATTTGACATTCACACATCTTGATTGTTCTTGATTATCATGTTTTTCTCATGCTAACGAGATTCTTTACAGTACCAGCATCTTGCAGATAAGTATGCTCCAGCCGACTCAGAGATCTCGAGCACGTTGGCCAAGCTGCAACTTCCAACAGATTTGACTTCCGATCGTGTCGGCTTTGTCCCACTACCACAAAGAGGGCAAACGAGTTCAAAACAGCGGACGGCTGTGGCTATAAGAGACGGTCGGCGTGCATCGCAACGGCTGGCGGCTATAGCAGGGCCTCCCACAGGATCTACAGCCAGCGGAGGTATTAGCATATCCGGAGGAAGTAGTAATATGAGAACCTCTGCCAGACGCCCCTCTACCCTCTCGACTGTTCTTGAGCAGGACTTCACTGTCCCAGGCAAGAAAAGTTCGCTGTCGTGCCCCTTTGCACCTATCCCAAATACCACGATCAAAGCAACTCCGTCACAGGGAGCATCCAGTACAATGAATTCTGATCGGCCGTTGACTCCCGTCGATGCCAAGGATCCCACCCCTCACCAATCAGCTGATCCAATATGTGCTGCCATGTATGCAGAAGTAATGGCTTCACCACCACCATCTGTAACAGGCTCTGCTGCAAAATGCCCTATTCGCTACCTCGATCAGCACTCGCCCGAAGAGGTCGCACGTTACTTTGAGACACACAAGCATGAGATACCTCGAAGTCATGAAGTCTGCGTGAAACGATACCAGAGAAATGAGAATGATATTCGGAAGCTCGATGCAAAATATGGCAATCTTGTTAGTATGATTCAAGGTTTGGGTCAGAAGCATCAGCCCATGCTGCCTTCACAGGAGGATGAGGAGATGATGGAGACTTCACGAACATCCCTTGAGAGGGTTGAACATTGGGCAGCTGCCGTCAGTACAGATGGCGTGGAACATCCCGACACCCCCGAGCCACCCCCCGAGGAAGATGATGAGGATAGAAGCAGTCGCTTCGACCGACCATTGAAAGAGATCCGTGTCGGTGAATCTCCTAGTAGACCTTGGGGTATTTCTGTACCTATTGTTGATTCTAACGAGGAAGAGAGACCGGCATCTCCACCACCAGCGCCTGTATCAAGTGGTCTATCACCAATGGAGGAGTTCCGCCCAGCTGGAAAATGTCCATTTGGTCATGGGCAACAAACAAAGACTGAAGCTGAACCTGAACTTGAGCCTATTTCTATGCATGAAACCTCTAGCCCTGCAGGCAAATGCCCTTTTGGACATGCATCAAAGGACAAAGAGCCAGCAGAAACAAAACATCAACCACCATCTATTACCTACACCCAGCCTACATTCATACAGCCACCGGATGTTAACAAGATGGGTGGGCACAACGGGCCGCAAATGATATTCACAGGCCCTGTATTTATTGGATACCCAATGGAACAAGCAATGGCGTTCATGCAACAGTATAAGGGGACTTGATTAAGGAGTTTTGTTTTGTATAGGTAATCTGTTAGCGAAGGAGTTCGGAGCATAAGTGATGTATTCTACCTTTTTACTTTAGCGTTTACCGGTTTTTTAGCAGTGTTAATGTGTCAAGAATGAGACGATAATTTCAGATTGATTTAAATATTCTTCAGATGACATGTCATTGTACTCGTATCAAGCACAACACATCCGTAAACCCGAGAACTCCATCTATGCATTCTAAGCACGCAACGCCATTCCAACTTTAAAGAACTATATGTTGCATCTAAACAATATCACATTTACGGCTTTAATCCCCCATTCCTTCCAGTTTCTGGCTCGTCGTCTAAGTCTCCCCTCGCAAAAGGGTTATCCTCGTCATCGGTAAAATCATCTCTGTAGGTCGAATTTCCGTTGTCATTGTCCCAAAGACTGATATCATCATCGTTCATCAATGCCGCAGCATCGGATTCCTCATCAAAATCCCCATCATGATAGCTTCCTGTCCTTGACAAAGTAGGCACAGCCAATTGCCCTCTACCTGCCTCGAGCTCCTCGATCTCCAGCTCCTTGGCTCGCTTCATGGTCTTCCGGTATATAATGTACCCGACTGTGGCGCCCAGCACGGCGCCGAAGATGATACTCATGTAATTTATAATCTTAGTTCCCGTGTCCATTTCTCCGTCGTTTTCTGCTAGAGATGCTAACCTGCTCCCGATGAAAACGTGGATGATCAGCTTGGGTGAAGTGAGCGCGGTGGCTAGTGCGAAGCTCAGCGGATGGACCGTTGGGAATGTTGAAATGGCCGCGTTAGAAAGTGAGTAGGGGAGAGGACAAAGTCTGATCATGCACAATATCTTGATCCCGTCATATTTCAGCGTCAACGATAACGCCTCGAATCTTTTGTCTCCACCAACGAGTTTGTGTACGTATTTTGAGAGGACGGTCCGTGAGGCCAGGAAGGATGCCGTCGAGCCGACGATGGTAGCAGATGCAACAATAAACCATCCGTTGGGGAAGCCGTACACGAACCCGGCTATTGTTATGGTTGTCGAGTAGCCAATTAATGGTGGGAAGGCGGATATGAATGTCATGGCCCACAAGATTGTCCATCCTCCCCGTACTCCCTGCCATTTCTCTGCCAACGGGGTCAGGACGCCGAATATCTGGTCCTTGTAGATCAAGAAGAGGACGAGGAGGACCTTGGTGCTGATAAAAATCGTGACGACGGCTATCCTCTGTATGAGACTGAGCCTCTTCCATATATCCAGCAGCTTCCGCCTCACTTTCTTCGCACTCCGGATCACCTGGTCCTTATACGAGAGAGGCCGCTGCTGGTACCCCGATCCTGCAAGAGGGCGCCGGCTGATGGATCGATGCCGCGACCATGGTGGTCTACTAATGGCAGCCTCTGGCGACGGCGAGCCTATGGGCGATATGGGCAGAGCAAGCGCCCTGGCTGTCGAGGTGTAATCCGCGGGCATTGCTCCGGATGTCGAGGGATTCTGTCTGTGGCCGCGGTCGCCGGTCGTGTGAATGGTACTTGAGATGGAGCTACCTCGCGTGAATCATCGGGGTCTTGTGTATTGGAGGAGTCGGCTGTGGTGGTGGTGAGGAGTCTGCCGTCGTGGGTCGTACTGTAGATGTCTGCTGCGTCCTAGCTCTACTGTTTCACGAACCGTAGGTGCTTACGGAAACAAGGTCGCCCAAAGGTCCGAAAGCAGCAGGGCACAGAAACAGAGATCAGAAGGCGGACTGGGTGGTGTATAATTAGTAGCAAAGTCTAAAAGGGTTGCTTATTTGCTTGTTCTTGGGCAGAAGTCAGAATGATACAGTAGATGGATAGCCATCCCGCTGCTGCGGACGTCATCATGTATCTTTCTGGTCGGCCGAAGAGCCTCGTCTCCGACGTCGTGGTCATGGTCGTGTTACCCGTACCGTAGCCTCAAACATCATCACGTGGCGACACTGCAGTCTCACTGCAGCATCTCAGAGTAACGAAGGGTGTTATTAACGAAGGGTGTTATTCTCTCTTGATGGACTTCGCCTCCCTCGTATCAGTCAGTAAAGCAGAGCAGAGTATCGTAGTCAGACACAACCCCCCACCACCACCACCACCAAATCAGCTCGTGCGTCTGAACACTGAACAGCTGGGAAAGGCATTTTATCTATAAGTGAATCCAGTCCAACCATCACCTCAGATCGGGACCCAGTTTAGCTTAGCGCAAGTTCTCCAAGAACACCTGAAGCCAGCCCGGTGCGAGTTAGAGCTCACCCTGTCACCCTATCCACTACCTCCCCCGACGACGCCTCATCTTCGTTCTCCTCCTTTAATCACTTTATCTGCGCCTCTTCCCTTCTCGTGCTTCGCATCCAGGCCAAAGGACGACAATGTGATGAGCCTGGGGCCTTCCGTTGTCGCTTCGCTATTGCCTTAACCTACTATTTGCTTCACTCAGGCCAGGCCTCAGCCGCGCCTGCAGCTCTCCGCCTTGCTCTTCGCACTTTGCTCACCACTTAAACAACAACACCTACCTAATTTCCTGGCCAGTCTAGAATCATCTCAGCGTCCCCCTTCACCGCATCGCATCCGACACGTCTCACGCATTTGCGACAATGGTGTCCGACCATATCTACGAGCTCTGCTTGCCAGTCCTGCAAGATGCGACCCTCGAAGATGAAGACAAGACGGACAGGTTGGAGGACCTGCTCAAGAAGGAGACGACATTGGTTGGTGCCACTCTTGAGAACACAATCCTAGATGTCATGTGGAGGTATCGCGATGGCACTTCGAATGCCACTTCACCTCCGCCATTGCGACACAACATTATTCGTCGACCGTCTCCAGCACCCTGGCCGATACCTCGAGGTGGAGGCACTCCCATCTCGTCGTCCCCTCGCCTTGGGGTCAGCCCGCTCGCTCCTCCGGGCTTTGTGCCTCCTCCCTTCAATAGAGGTCTCTCATCGACAGCCTCTCCTTTTACCTCTCCTCGACCTTCCCCGCGTTTGGCCTTTTCCAGTCCAGCTATACCCCACAGCCCGAGCCTCAATGCCTATGAATTCCCGACAGATACCGGCCCATCACAAGAGATATACGGAGATTTCGGGAGTGATAATGTAGACTGGTTGGTAAATGATGATGGCGCTAGCAACAGCTCGTCATCCGCTGGAACCCAGAGCGGCCTTAACGCCGCTGCGGCCGAGTATATACAGCCACAACAAACGGACATGAGTCCATACGATATGCTGCGTTCAATTCTTGGTCCCTCCAAGTCGGACGAAGAGATTGAAGCGGCGCTCGCTATGCATGGCTATGATCTGAGTGCTACTATCATGGCCTTCATGGAGGGCCAGGCAGCCGATAACTCTATGCAGGCACAAGCCAGTGAGGCCAAGAATGCAATCTTGATTGGCAAGTCTATGGCTGCGGACATACCTCGTACTAGCACTCCCAGTGGCCAGCAGCGTAGCGGAGTTGTCTGCCGGTTTTGGCTTTCCACAGGGCAATGTCTCCGCGCTGACTGCAGATTCAGTCATGACCTCAGTAACCATATCTGCAAGTAAGTATATCTCGTTTTTGATAGTGGCTCTAAATTTTACTAACTCGTAAAGATACTGGGTCATGGGCAATTGCCTTGCTGGCGACACTTGTATATTCTCACATGACCCATCCCATTTCATGAATCGCCTAGCCCTTGACGAGAGCAGTACACCTCCCCTTCAGAACAGTCAACCTAGCTTCCAGTTCCAAGATTACAATGCGTTCCCCTCATTGGGCATGCAGGATTTTTCAAGTGCATATTCCTCTTCAAGCTCTTTCAACAATTACCAGCAGGCAGGCTTTACCCCTCCTGGTTTCAAACCTATCCACGATTATATAAGTGATGGATCGAACCAAAGATCGCGACCTAGTAGCCGTGCTCAAGCTCGAGAGTCCACCCCCGCTGCACCCTCTTTGGACGACACAGAAGCATTTCCGTCACTGGGTTCAAGTGCCGGGAAAGGCGCTAAGAAGCACCATGGTAAGAGAGGAGGTCATGGGCATACTCATAAAGAAAATGTTTTGCCCAGCTCACTGGCCGAGGTTGTCAAAATGTCTCCATCTCCTGGTCCTGGGCTGATGCGCCAGGACATGAAGAAAATAGGACGAAATAGTAGCTCTACCAGTATTCGAAATGGCGAGAATAGCGTTGCAGCTCAAGCAATTCCAAGTCCACAGCACGTACCTTGGTTAGCAACAGGCGACAAAGCCAACAAAGCTTACCTCAAAGCCCGCCAAGATGCTATAAAGCATGGTGGTTTGAGGAATAAGTTCTTGCAAAGGTATGTAGTTTTCAAAGCAGATTATTTCTTGCTGCCACTAACATGACCTATAGTGCTGCCCAAGCCTGGAATAGAAATGACGCTAGAGCTGCCAAAGCACTGAGTCTACGTGGACAAAGTGAAAATGACCTCATGCGGAAAGCTCATCGCGAAGCAGCCCGTGAGTTATATGAAGAGCGCAACAAGCACAGTTCCTCGAGCTCTGAGCTCTATGTTGATCTACATGGTCTCCATCCCGAAGAGGCTGTTGAATATCTTGAAAAAGTCCTCATGGAAAACGGAAAAGAAACAAGACCTGTATATGCCATCACTGGCACTGGTCATCACAGCAAGAATGGCAAAGACAAGGTCGGAAAGGCTATCCGCAATTTCCTAAATGAATGGAGGTACGCCTATCGTGAATTTTCTGTTCCCGGAGACAAGAACAACGTCGGAGGGATCTTGGGTATCGATGCTAGATCTTGGGACAAGAGTCTTTCCCGAGAGGGCAATACTACGCAGGCTGCCGAAAAGGAAGAAGTGGATATTCTTAGCCAAGGCCATGAGATCGGAGCTGGGAAGATTCGTCTCTTAGTTCGAGATGCTCCCCAAGGACCCAGTGGAAGGGGTCGATGACGTTAGTATTAGCAAAACAAATAAATACTTAAAACTAATTCTAAGAGTGAATATACTTAGATAGGTGGTATCAGTATCTCTTTATATTTCCATCTATGCATAAATGCTTGCTACTAAATTACTTGAAATTCAATACAAATCTCTCGAACGCAATTACCCTTTCATTTACTATACCACTCACTTTACTAAAGTTTCCCCAGCGGCTTTTCTAAGTAGCTCTACAACGAACTCTGGTTGTGACAAGAACATGCTGTGAGAAGCGTCAATACGCTGGATTTCCATCGGAGCTCCTGCCTCTTGGCAGTTTACAGCCATGGCCTCTTGCTCTTTTGGCGGAACGGCGCGATCTTGCTCGGCAATAAGATATATGGATGGGATCGTCATCCACGGAGCACCCGTTATTGTACCTTGGAAAGAAGCCAGGCTGTGTGGTTTCAGCAGGCCAGCGAACTCACGAGCCTCGTCTGGATCCAAGTCGTGATAGAATATCGAAATGGGGTCTATAACGATGGCTACATCTCCCTAGGAAGTAATTCTCATCAATACCATTGCTTTTCTCTGTTTCTTCTACTGCGCTGTTGTTCTGAGGAATCAAAGTAACCCCAACTCACCTCAGGCCTCCACCACGTATCCCGTTCTCTCGCATCCGCCAGCACAACACCAACGGGGATGACAAACGAAGCCAGGTAGACGAGCTTCACCAGGCCGCCAGGCTGTCCTGCCTCCTCGCGCTCCTTCTTCCCGAGCCCGTCGAGCGCGTTGCTCGTCGGTATGCCGCCCCAGCTGTGCGTCACGAAGACGATGTCCGATCCAGCTTCGGCTTCCTCCTGCACCGCGGACCGGATCACCGCGATGTCTTCGTCGAGTGATGTCGACGGCGGCGAGCTGCCCGACCCGGGGAGCTGCAGTCTGGATTCAAGTGTTGGAGCCTTGCGAGTCGGGTCCTTGCTTGCTTTTTATGGCGTGCCGAGGACACGTCTTGCGAGGGCTCCCTCTTTTCTCCCTTTGACTCTCGCCGCATGGCTGGCTGCGGGTTTTTTGCTTGTCCTGCTGGTCTGAGTAAGCCCTTGTGTCTGCTTCTTCAAGGATCTTTTCTTGCTTTGCGCGCCTTCAGCGCTTGGTGCTAGTCTTCTTCGGCTCTGGTCGCTTGACTTTTTTTTCTCCGCCCCCATGTGGCTTGTCCAGCCTGCATACTCCGCTACTTACGAGTATCTTATATCGTGATAATACTACAGAGATTAGAAATACATGATCTGGATCTGGATCTGGACTTGGATTCGGATTTTGGTGGTGGAGAGCTGCGGGCCCTGGTATTCAGCCCTCGCTAACAGATAGATACTTGTCTAGCGTGTGAGCAGCATTGCGATCTGTACAAAATATGGAACTGAAGGCCGAGTCAACCGATCTGCAGCTTCTGAACACCCACTCTCTTGTCATCGCCCAGGAACCGGGTCGTTATCGACTACGTAAACTGCCATTCTGCACCTCTCCTTAACTCAACCCCGCATGCAAAACTTGGAAATCAAGGTTCACTCTACCCTACTCCTCGCTAAACAATCCAGCAGCTCATTTGGCATAAGGGCCTAAACAAACGACTTTGGATTTGATTTCTTACCCGTGAGAGCTAGGCTGTGAGCACTGGTGAGGATGATAAAGATGCTATGAGCTTTTATCTTGGCTCGTAGAGAGAGAGCTCTGCATCTTGCGCATGCTGGTGTGGGTGGAGAAATATTAGGCCGTGTGTGAGAGGCGGAATTCCGCGAGGCTGAGGTTGAACTGAGCTGGTTGGCTACCGTGCTTTTTCTTTGTTAACATTTGTAATATTTATTCACGAGGGGGGTCTTGCAACTGAGGTATTTGGTCGTGGTTTGTCTCTGATTTGGCATCGTTGGAAGGAGAGGTTGTCTATTTTAAGTGATTGTACCCTGAGCAACGTTGGATGATTTCCGAAACCTGCTGTGCGTGTAATCTAAATGTGAAAATTGATAGATTGATGATTTCGATCAACGTAAAAGTTCAACTTGGAAAAGCTAGCATTTATCATTGTGGCTCCTTTTTACTTCCAGATTTCAAGAAACTGATTTGGAGTAATCACCCTTTGAAGAGTAAGTTGATAGTTAAATGTGCTAATTGCTCTTTATTATTCCTCACAAACTACCGCGTATAGCTAGCTACTCAGGATTCTCTTTATGTTATAGTGTAGACTACAGGCATTGCGATCCTTACACAGGACATTGGGTCATCTTCTTTCTGTAAATGACAGGATGGCTCGGTTCTGGCCTGTATTGCTCTGAGTAGTTCTTCAAAAACTGGGGAAATCAAAATAAGGAGAAACTTCCTACTTATAACACCTCCTACTTATAACACCAAACAAGGAATAAGTTAATTCTCACATGTAAAAGTGCACTTCCGCTTGTCATTCAATATAAAAAGCAACGAGTTAGTATTTTATTTCTAGTACTACATAAACACATCGATGTTGTATATCCCTCCTCGCAACGTCTTCTTCCCTTGATCTGTTGATATCATACGCCCTAAAGTGCCAGAGGACTTAATCATGTTCTTCTGTTATTTTTAACCACGGTTCGAGGTTTCTTTCTACTAGAATTTTGAACCTTTGCGGCACAGGTAGCACAATATTCATCATAAATTCGATCTCCCGTTGTAAGATTTGGGCAATATATGCCTGGTGGACCGCCATTCGCTGCGGCTTGACAGTGATTGACACTATAACGAATAAGGTTGTTGCAACGTCTGCACAGGACTTGTGATCTGACGCACATCTTGACGTGAACTGGTTCTTGCAATTTGTCTATTATGGATAATAGAATCGGGGTTTGAACGAACCGTTTCGAATTTGTTGCTGCTTGTGTTTGGTCGATTGCGGTGGGAAAGTTTGAGAGCTCTAGGGAATCTGGTCGCGGTATTTATAGGCCTGTGTACTTGGAAGCTGTGAATCAACTTGCGGGAGCATCGTCACAATCCATCCGTGAATATCTCTATTGACGACCGAGGCTGAATCATCTTGCGCGAGAATTATCACAATCTATTGATGAATGTCCTTATTAATGAACAACTGCTTGCTATTAGTATATGATGTGAATGAACATGTTATTATCAAGTAGCTGCATTCACAAGTTATTGAGATTAGGAGAAAGCCAAACGATATTCTGCTGATTTTTAACAAGACTTATACTTATAATGTTTACTAGTAATATAATAATACAAATTTACAGCGGAACTTCTACTTTAACACTAACCTATGAGTTGTATTCATTATTTACAAAAGCCAAGTAATTTAGAGCTGGTTTACCACCACCTTGACTTTGCTCGCTTATGGAAGCAGGTAGTGGTATATATATACAAGTAACACAACTTCTGTCACATACGACCATAGACTGAGGAGAACTGGGCATCCCGTCCGCTCTGCCATACATAAGCCTCAGATCGGTAGATTAGTAGTTGGGTGGGTGACCACCAGCGAATACCTACTGTTGTATGTTTTTGCTTCCCTTTTGATTTTTGCTTTCATCCTGTATTTCTTTTTTTTACTTGGCGTGCAGACGTACGTATCTATTGTTTTCAGCCGAGGATATATTAGATTTTTCTTTTGGGCAGAAAACCCGGATATTTGCTTAAGCTGGCTACACAGTCGGGCAGAGGTTGAAGAGTAGGTAGGATTTGCTCGCTAAAACAGTATCCTCTCTGTTTGACATTCTTGTAAGTATAGGTAGGCAGTTACTTAGTCACAAACCAAAGCCAGTGGGAGAGCAAATTTGAAAAGTAATGATATGTACCTAATTAACTTCCGAAGCTTATATCATAGGTTCTAGTGCCCCTCGTCCACTAATTACAATTTCACCTATCTCTCTGACGATACTCTTCCTCCCTCTATTCTCAGTTGCTTCCACCCAATTGCCATGAATCTGTGCCTTTAGATGGAACGGCAATTCAACAATAGCAACAGGTCTCTCAAATTCCTTCGTATCAAGCACAACTAGATCACAACGATTGGCTGCCTTCCGCTCAACCATGGCAACTACCCACCCGTCGCCTTCCGGCGCATCTTTAGATCTTGGGATGAAAATAGGCTCTTGGACTAAAGAATCATCTCCGGCGTAGAAGTAGCGTGTCTTGCCAGTTTTGTTACTGTGCATCGCGAGGGCATTAAGTCCATGAAAAATGTTCTTCTTTCCGTCACTCCGGTCCGGTAAGAAGACGTCAAGGAACAGCCACTCGTATTGCTGAGTCATGAACCTTTCATCAATCCTTGGAAACTCACAGGGTAGATCCACGGTAACAATAGGATCCGGAATAGAGCTTCCGCTTGGTTTGCTTAAATCGAGTTCCCAGCGCACAAAATCTGCCTTGGTTTCTGGTGACGGCATTCTTCCATCGTCGGGTGGGAAGAAAGGGAACGCGTTGTCATGCACACGCGAAGTCTCAAGGTAGATTTTTCCATCTGTCCCTTCCCAGGCGCCAGCAGTATCTATGAGGACATCCGTCAGCTTTCGTACTTATCTACGGATTTCATATCGAGATTGATCATTTTACTCACGAATATTCATGCAATTCTTCCACTCATAATGACGATACTCGCCAACTGACCATCCTTCGGGTAATGGGGTGCTCTTCCTTCTTGGTGCGACGATGAAAGTCGCATTGAGCTTATAATCATAAGCCCAATGCTGTCGCCCCTTTTTCATGCGAGCGATGCTCGCTTCGAAGGGCCAACAAACGAGAACAAGCCAATTGGGAGTGATAGCACAATCGTGAATCAAGGCACAATAGGGGGACTTGATCCAGAGCTCTTCGACCTTATTTCCATTCTTATCGAGAGTATAGGTTGCGATATCAAGTGTTGCCAGACCCTTCGCTTCATATCCAAAAACAACAAGTTCGTCGGTGATGGGGTCTACCTTTGGATGAGCAGTGAAAGTTTGACTTTTGATCTGAGGCCCAAAAGGATCATATCCCAACGTCGCTAATGTATCCGGATCTACCGCATAAGGGAGGCCGCCCTCCTTGAGCGCGAGCAGACGATCAGCCCAATACACAAGATTTGTATTAGCGGTGGAATCGACAGCAGCACGAACACATGGATGATGTGTGAAAGGATTTCGATAGAGTCCAAAGAGAGCCTTGTTTGCCTTTCGTTCTAGCTTGTACCGTTCTGTTTCGATGTATCGAGTCTTCATATCTACGCGACCATCATGAATTCGAAATGCAGACATGTTCCCATCACCATCGATCGGGACATTATCTGGATGAGGCGGTACAAACGGATCGCACATAACCCGGTAGAAAGTGCCTCGGATTTCATGGGGAATTTCTCCTAAGACAACAAGATCTCCGATTTCGCCTTCGAGTCGGCATGGGAGACTTGAACCGGCGAGATCAAATGCGACTGGCCATTTTGAGGTTAGACCATAGTGTTCGGCATTTTGACTAGCTGTTGGTGCATTGGCTGTAGCATCGGGCTTTGCAAAGCCGTTCGTGGGAGTATCGTTTAGTGTCATATTGGAGCTTTGATACTGTAGAGAAGCAGGTTTTTGAGTTGCCAATCTGGGAAGCAATTCCAACAGCTATTATACGATTTTATATACATTTGTGATTTCTAAACCCTGGAGTTTCCCCGCAACGTATTGTATGATACATCCATCGAAGGTCGGGTTAAAGGATGAGTTCTCGTGTGTGTTAATGCCGACAATCTGATTTCAACGACGCCAAAAACGTATTTTCTACAGTTCCATCAACTACGAAATTCAAATGCACAATACCTGATACGCTCGGAGTGAACCCACATGTCTTAGCAAGACCATCCCCAGAATACTTTAATAAACAACTCACTGGCAATGCCCCGCAAAAATCCCCTGGGGCCCCACAGTTCAAAAACCCACCTCCGCGGCATAAACCCACATGCTCCGTCAGCTCCTAATGGGAACCGAAATTCAAATCTCTTAACATTTAAGGTTTTTGAACCTCAAAAGAACCTGTGCCGGGCAGGTCATGGGTCGCCCATGCCACATACCCCACTACTCTCCACATTGGGACTCTCTTGGCTTCATGCCCGCAGTTTCCGCTACAATCAAGGCAAGTTTGTTCCCCTTTCAACCGAAAAGTGAAAATCATTCGACCGCCTTCGACTTCTCTCCTGATACAACATCAGATAACTGAAAAGAAAAAGAGTGTTCAACATGGTGTATTCGCGGTATCAATGCCAGACCTGCCAAATTACCTACTCCAGTAGTAGTCACTTACGACGTCACGAGGCAGTCCGTACGTTCATAACAACCCTCGTTATTAGATTGCCCTTCTAAACTCACCTCTTATTAGATGCTGGTAGTCGTATTTTCTGTTGTCACTTTTGCGATCGCCAATTTCAAAGATCGTATGTAGAAAAACCTGCTAGGGTTTCATTTTGCTCAATTAAACTAGGGACGCTGCCCGCCGGCATTCAAAGTCTTGTGCTCTGAGGGATAACAGACCACTTCCTGAACCAAGACAACGTGGGAAGAAGAAACAGGCGTGCGAGAGTTGTGCACGTGCAAAGAGAGCCTGTGATCGAGGCCACCCATGTGGAGGATGTCAAGTCAATCAAACAGTGTGCATATACTACCGTTCCCAACATGATAAACAGCAAATACAACAAATACAGCAGAGACAGCCAGATCTAGACTCATACCAATCCTTAGACAAGTCGCTTAGCGATGCGTCGCCTCCCACTTACTCTCAAGCCCTACAGAGACTAGAGTTTCCCTTGGATAACAGACCACGCAGTGGCTCACACTATACACGTATTGATGTTCAATTTCTTCTGAACTATACAGATCCTGATAGTGCTGCTTTGCCTGAGTTCTTTGGTACGGCAAGCTCTTCATCGGCTTCTCCAACCTCTTCGATGGATGCAAACATTCCACACTTCTCCGCAGATTTCCTGGAAGATTTGGATAGCATGCTGCAAGTTTCTGCTACGCCAGTCTTCGGGGACTATTTCTTTGACGAGAGCCCAGGATTTCATAGTGTTAATATTTCGGAAGCACGACAAAACCAAATCCAGGCTCGCCTTGCAGAACTCACATTTCAGTTAAAGAAAATACACGAGTCACTGTTAGGACAAGATGGCGAGGCGGCACCGCAATTCAATTTAGAGCTTGCGGGTGTTCTTTTCACCGTGAAGAATTTACTAGACTTCACACGATTATACTTCGATAACTGGCATCCCAATTGTCCTATATTACATCGACCAACTTTTGACATAGAAACCGCTTCCTTGCCAGTTCTCCTTGGAGTGTTCTTGATTGGAGCAGCATATTCGTCGCCTCGAGATACTGCTGCAATCGCACGGGAGTATTATGATCTCGCCGAGGAATTTGTTTTTCAGCATCAAGATTTCATAGACATCCTTCGGTCAGAGCGCACCACGTTATCACCCAGCAAAGCGTCAATTGAGTCACTTCAAGCTGCCTTTTTAGTTTCTGTTTTCCAAAACTGGCAATGCTCTCCGCTATCTCGACGACGAATGCGCACGCAACGATACTCTGATATCATATCTGCTGCACGTTTGTTAGATCTCACGTCGGTCAAGAATGATCATGTGAACAGTGCTACTTCTCAGTTCGAGTTATTTGATTGGGAAGCGTACATCGAGGCTGAGACCAAAGTGAGGTATATTTAAATCGTTTACTCGCAAGGCATAGCATATTCTAACTTCAAGCAGATTGATGTGTTACATCTTCCTTGTTGATTGCCAATATACAATCTTCTACCGTTATCCACCTCGTCTTATGGTCACGGAGATGTCAGGAGACCTCCCTTCTTCTGAGCAAGCTTTCTCTGCTACTGATAGAATGGCTTGCGAGGATTCTTTGAATACCACCCAAAGACCACCGCCTGTATCGTTGTCTACATGCATTCAATCATTTATGCACGACGGTTCTTGGGGACCAGAGATCCATGACATACTTGGCTCGCTGACTACTCTTAGCCTCTTCACCATTCTTAACGGTAACTTTTCTTCCACACTTACTTTGATAATACAAACCACTAATTATATATAAGCCTTCAACTCTATAATCTTCATGACGAAACAGAACTTCTTCGATTCTAACAATCTCAAGAATATTTGCCAGGGCTTATATAGGTGGAAAACCATCTGGAACTTGCATCTTGACAGGATTACCCCACAGCAACTCAGCAAGATTGGGTTTATGAAAAATGCTCTGGAGTGGTGGTATCTTACATATTTATTTGTCAAGGCAGAAACATGTTCAGATGTACGAATCACATCGGCGACTGCATTCGACACAGATTCAATGTCCGAAGTGAACAGCCTTCTAAAGCGTTTTGAAGGTGTCACAATATCATAACATTCTGGACGTAGATGCATTCTTTTCACGACCTCAATATGGCCTCATAACCACGCAGTTTGGCTATACGCGGAGAACTTAGAATGCTGGAAGGGCAGGGTATATTACGAACATTAATTGAAAGGCGCGGAAGAGAAAATCGTTTTTTGTGTAAAGTATGAATAATCCTTCAACCGGGATGCGGTCTCTTAAAGGGATGCGCTTCGGTGTTGAAAACCCAATTATCCAAGTTCACCAAATCTGGTTCGCTAAAGATGAGATAGAAATACTTCAGAGTTTCGGCCGTCCAAAAGGACTCCATGCTGTCAAACTTTGGTGGTGGTACCACTGTCGTATCACTCAGCGAGGCATGTCCGAATTCAGCACGTGTATATGTATCAATGAGCTCAAACATCTTCCATGCGTCTTCACGCAATTTCTCATCGCCCGTGATTCGGTAGAGAATAAAGATTGACTCGATAGCTTCGGGGCTGCCGAGTGTTAGTAAGACAAAGTTTTATGAAACATCAGGCCTACCGAAGAAGATAACGCCGGTCAACTATCTCGGAGAAGCCTGGAGCGAGTTTCAAATCGAGTATTTTAGCCTGTTGAGTAGCTGGAGAGGCAGCAGTGCTGAAGTCTTCGTGCCACTGAGCAATACCAGCGTACCATTTTGCCTCATCCCACTCGCAGGCTGTTGTATTCTCACATGGTACTGCTTGAAACATCTCAGGCATTATTCCAGTAGGCATTGATTGATATGCCCAGATGCAACCATCCACAAGCTGGCGAGCAATTGTAAGTTCCTCTGGCCGATTGAAGATTCTCGACCCTATGCCTACCATGCCTCCAACAAAGCAACCTAGATGCTGGCCTTGTGGATCAAGCTGTGATTTGCCAGTGGAGTTGACTTGGATGTTACCTGGGATCAGTAGGTCAACTTTTTCTTTGGCCATTGGCCTGAAGAACAAGTGTTTTTTTGCGGCATCGATTGCATACTCGTACATGGTACGATATTGTTTGGATAATCCTCCCAGTAATATATATTCCTAATAAAAAGTCAGAAGGGTTTTGAGATACCGGAATCAGAACCACTTGACCTTTGGCAGGTACTCATAGAAGGAGTCAGCCATTGCTCCGAGAGAAAATACACCATCGGTTGAAAAATCTTCCTCTTTTGCATTCACAGCGACGGGAAATAAACCAGGTAACTTTGTTGAACCCTGATGCTTCTCGAGCAGATCTGTGATACGCTGAATGGCATCAAAGAATTTTGGATCACCAGACACTTGGGAAAGTCTAGTAAACTCGAGTGAAAAGGAGCCCAGCTCAGCGAGTAGCATACCAAAGCTAGACTCTTGTTTGCTGCCATTCTTAGCTCTATGGATATTTAGTAACATCGTTCCAGGTTAAAATGGGGAGTTAGATCTATCCCTACAATTTCCAGCGCCATCGCGGAATGGGCAATCTGTTTGGAGTATCGAAGGCAGCATAGAGCATATCTGCCAACTCAACGGCTTTTTGTAAGAGGATGGAGTATTGACCACCGCTAAGATCGTATGCTGCCAAAAGACCTCCGAGATATCGAATATTCGTCTCAAACGTACTAATTTCTTCCTGGTCAGCGGACGAGAAATCAATATCTACCACACTGGCAACAGCTTCTTCAAATTCCTCCTTGAGGCCCATGATCCATAGCGTGTCCAGAGAATCGACTAATGTTGCTGCCCAGCCGCCGAAGTGACTACGTGAAATACCGCTGATTGGTGCAAGCTCGTCTTTCATCCAAGCGTGTTTCTTATATCCTGTCCATGCGTACATGAAAGCGTTTCTGACTTCATTACGTCTGGCATTTCTCTCTCTTGCAACGGTGGGCAATTCTTGAGAGAAATCATGTTGGATCCGAGGAAGCTTGATTGCCTTTCCACTTGGTAGTGGAATCATCGATGTTACAGGATATGAATCAGGACGTGTGTGCCATTGGAACCTGCCGTCTCCTGTTGTCGAAGGCCTGGAAAACGGTTGCTGTGTCTTTAACCCGGTCGAGCTGAATTGGAAATCTAGCTCGAAAGAGAAATAGATCAATAATACGATGGTCACAGCAGCGAGAGAGTACAACGGCGATAATCGTTGGGTCAACATGACTTGAAGGCGAACATACAGTAATTGTTCTTTTCGTCTGGCCGTTGGGACAGGAAGAAGAGGGGTTATGTTTACATCAGTACCTATTTATGAACAACCATGACATCGTGCACGCGCTCATTCTTGAAGTGGTTTAGGAGTATCGTGAGTGTTTCATGGGGGCACGCCAACGGCGGGAGTGCACAGGTGCATAATGCGAGTCTGGGAGCTCGCTTAAATAGTAACGAGCATTTGGTACTCACAATACTAGTTAAGAATAATGCTAATTGGTGATTTACATGGCCCTTTAGTGCTGAAGTAATGTCGCAGGCTTGAAGACGAATAATGGTTCTCTCCCTCTTGCACGAATCGATGTAGCCAGGGTCCCCAGACCATATCTAGAATGAGCTTGGCATCTGCCCCACCAATCACTGTTTTGAGTGCAGTTTATAAGGTGCGGGTAGTGAAATGTCATAGAAACTGCACCAAAATACGATATGAATAGTATTTGTGAAATGATTGATATGAATTCCAACTGACAAACTTTTATGAACTCTAAAAGAAAATTGCCTTTATTACCTGATGTTTGATAACCTATGAAAACCCGCTGTGTTGAGCTAGCTCGACTTGTTGTCTCGTTAAGATAATTTGCCAGATCTGGAAGAAAAGAGAGGTAATCAACAATGCAATACCTACAGCAAGCGATGCGAGTAATGTCTATATTGTCATCAGTCACAAGTGGAATTCGCTAGGGTTTGAAAGTCATACCTTGTTGTTCCATAGCGACGACCAAGCTGCAGCTCTGCTCGATGCGTCTCGCAGTGAAAATGGGTTCTGCGTCTGATATTTCTGTACGTGGTTCTGTAGTTGAAGCAATTTGTGGCCAAGGATAGGATAGTCCCAATATGCATCACAACACTCATCAGACTCAGCAATATCCATCTCTTGGTAGAGTTGGCGAGCCTCAACACTTCTCAAACTATTCCCACAAACGACTGAAAGTAGTGGATCAAAGTCTTGAACGCTTTGAGATGCATGAAGGCTCTCAACAAGCTTGAAGCCTGCTTGCGAGGAGTTTTGTTGCCGCCCAAAAATTAAGCGATAAGATGAGATAATCTCTCGAGAGTAATCTTTTGCTGAAATACCTGAAATGGCAGTTCGCTCGGTATTTCCCCCATGATTTTTACACAACCTGTAGAGAAGTCAGTTAATCTACACAGGATATGTGAGTGGAGATGTCAGGTATTACTGGGATAGGATGTTATCCTCTCGACTGCTATACATAATTCGGCAAAAGGAGGGATATCTAAAAAGCTTCAAAATCCCAAGTTCCCCGTCGAGTTCCAAATGATCAGACAATGATTCTACCCATAATATCTCGATTCCCGTGTCCTGAAGTGTTTGATACGAGATATATTCTGGCATTATCGTGTCATTTTTTGACTCGAGAAATGTCTCTAAGCGACCATCCCGTTGCGTTGTACGGCACAAAGGCAGCACGCCAAACCTTGCCAATATGTCAAAAAATGGTCGGTCAATGTAGTCGAAATCTTCTTGAATTGTGTGATATCTTGAAAGCTCCGAAATAGCTTGGTCCTGAGAGGGATGTATGCAAGCCTGTCTTATCTCGAGCTTATTTTCCGCGGGTCGGATCGCAGGTGCATAGAGCATTGCTGGGGACCATTAGCACACATACGAGAAAAGGGACTTATTTCTCATACTCAACCATCCTAATATAGAGAAAACAGCCTGGTTTGGAGCAGCCCTCTCTTCATCTTCATCCAAGTGCGTCCTCAGTAATCCTTCATTATCAAGATTGTCCACTATCTCAACAAGAGCTGAATCTTCTTTGGACATAAAAACCCTCAAAATATGAATCACGGTCGCATAAACTTGTGCCAAATCTCCTTGGTGCGGTTTCTCGCTGATTTCGTTGAGCTTGACCAGAGCCGATCGCAAGAGATGCCATTGCTCTTCAAACCTTTGCTCGAGCCATTGGATATACCAGACACACGCACATCCTAGTGTACCTTCCAGTTGTTGTTCACCGATAATTAACGATATCAATGCACGCCGAAGCCGTGGCTCATCGTCCGTCGATAGTGCATGTAGTGCTTTCAAAAATTAATAGCGTCAGTCCAGGGAAGTCATAGTGATATGGCAATAATTGTTTACGCACCCCAGCTAGAGTCTCGTTCTTTCAGTGAACTTACTGATATGAATGGTGCGGGACCTCCGAATTTGTAGTCACCGTACTTGGAAGAATCAATGAACTATTCTCATACTGAGCGCACTTTTGTCAAACATACGACATTTTCCAAATGAACCTCGTTCCCGAGAAATTTTCCCTTTCGAGGATCTTCGGTGCTCATAATTGTGAGCAATTATGGTGGATCTCAAGTCAATTGAGTATTGAGTGAAATGAGTTTATGAATGAGAACAAGATGGTGTGAGGTTTTTTGGCTGACAACTACGATCGCACCCCCCCTTGACCTCAATTTCTAAACCTGTCTACGACAGAGGTCTTTAATGCCACAAGATGCGGGTGTGCGGTTGTTGCCACGTTGGGATCAATGTGTGTTACCCTGCAAGGATGCACGATTTGTTGTTCCACCACGCCAATAGGAATTTTGCCATACCGCCCAATGACCAACGGGACGTAAATCATGAGAACGTAGTGTCACATGAAAGCACCAGACGAGGAAATAATAATATTGTAAAGACCGAAGCTAGTAACTCTGTCTGGTATACAAAACGCGTACACAGTATGTCGTCAGATCACGAAGGAATGAAATTGTCGTGGCGGATCAGAAGTGCTGAGTGCGTTCCGACACTGAGCAGGCAGTCAGTCAGCCTCGGAATGGAAAATGGGCGGTGAGGGAACTTACCTGCAGCCACCTAACAAGGTTGTAATATGATTAAAGCTGAAAGGAAAAATGCAAGTCATTTACTGAAAGCACAAATATGCGGCTTGTGGTCCCCAAAAACCCTGGAAAATGTGCTCATTCAATCAAAAAGAAAGATGTGACCCGATTCCGAAAATCGGACGAAAATAACATGGAAACTTGGACCAGTTGAAAGACCTCACAGCCTTTAATTGCAGGCGAGGCTAACGACGTATTTATGCCCATCATCTGTGACGATGTTGGGTGAACAGGTTTGGGCTCTGACAAACAAGTCTGAGCTTAATCCTAACGATGACAACAAATTGTGATACATCACTGAATAGGTGGTTAGCCAACGCAAGCCTTCGAAACACTCTAGTTTTGCATACCATAAGTCCCATGGACAAGCGACAAGAAGTTTGCAACTTAAAACCCTCCCAGGTTGTTGCTACCTAGATAAACACGAGGTCAGAAAGACCTTCGAGAACCACAACAGGACCCAGCCCTCCATTTTTGACACACTCATATGCACATACCATAATCACACCTCTTAGGGCATGCCACGATCAAACTTCCATCGCGAGAGGGAGGCGGCTCTTGAGTAACAAGCCTTTTCCACGGTTGTTCTGTGTTCGCAGGCTTTGGGAAGCCTTCCGTGCTGACTTGGCTAAAGAATGCCTTTACAGAATCGGGGAGCGGTGTGCAAGTTGTTGAGATATTCTGGTTGGCAAAACAGGACTTTAGTGGCTCAGAAGAGGGTATAGGTGAGGCTGCTCGGCTCTAGATAGTTCTTGTTAGCTTCTTGTGCAGAAATTCCAATGAGCAGATTGATCTTCACTTCTTGTTCCTCATCACTTGAAATATCTCCGTCCTTGTATGGCGTTCCTGTTATGGAGGTCATAGTCGACTGACTGTTGGCAGGTTCTAGTCTCAATAGTAGACCTGCAGAGGTAACGGTTTGTTCTCTTTAAATCCGCACTAGCAGTTTATGGGTGAAGGAAGCTGTGCCAGTTCTTGAGAGGAGCTTCTGCTCCTAATAAATACAAGAGAGGAGGCTCTGCTAGAAGACTCGGTCTAACTGGTGATTAAAGTCCTCAATCTGGACCATAATTTTGCATACCCGTATGGTGTAAGATGTTCAGCACGAAAGTGTGCTGCTGAAGATAGAGGCTGCAGGGCAGAGTGGACTTGCTAATACTGTTCTAGCCAGGTGCGGCTGCGTTATAATATGATTGGTCTTCATAGATAAATCTCGTGAGGGGAAGTGGCGGCGGCTCAAGGAGGTCGCCGAAGGAGGAAGTTGGGCTTTATGCCGCCATAGAGAGATGTGACACACGTTGTTGACCACTCTAAAGTAGGATTTCTTTCCTAACAATTTATCAAACAGGAGATTTTTACCATGGCCGACACTGTTGCAACTATTGAGTAAGTCAAGCAACGGAGGAGAGCACGAGTTTTCACTAAATAACTTTACAAAAGATATTTACAAGATCTACCACTATACCGCGAGGAAAAGCCATATTGGCGATTTCAGGCTCCTCGAGAAGGATTCGACCCAGACAACGAGCGGTTAGACAATCTTGAATTCGAGGCTCGAAAGGATATCAGAGTTCGTGATATTCGGAGTATTACAGACGAAGTCCGACTTGAAAAATACGGGTTCGAAGTCCTGTCACACAGATCTGCTGTGTCTGAGTTCATAACTCCGGCCGATGTCGACATCTATAAGACAGAAACCGAGAGTCTACTTAAAGAAAAACTTGGAGCAGTGTATGCCAAATGCTACGATCTACGTCTGAGAAAGAATGTCCGTTTCCAGCGCAGCCAGTTTGATCTTAACGATCCGCTGCACACCGAAGGCCCAGCCCGCGGGGCTCATAACGGTAACTCAGTAACCTGCTACTTGGATACCTCGCTAACTACTTCAGATATCACGATGAAGTCTGGCCCGGCTGTGATTTGCAATCAGCTATCAGAATCGGAAATGTTAAAATACCTGCGGCCAGGATACCGCATCCGCATTATCAAGTAAGAAAAAGGCCATTTACTGCTGTCTTTTGTAAAACCAAGACTAATAACAATATCAAGCACATGGCGAAGTCTGCTGCCTATTTTGGAAGATAGGCCATTGGCATTATGCGACAGCAGGTCGGTTGATCCCGATGACCTGGTGGCTGCAGATCGCATCATACCTCATCGCGAGGGAGAGGTATACTACCTGAGATATAACCCTCGGCACAAGTGGTGAGCTTCTGATACAAACATAGATGATTACCCCTCCTTGACAGTTTGCAAAGGTATTGGCTATCTCAACAGACCTCCACCGAGCCATTCGCCTTCGTCATGTATGATACAAAGAGCGGCAAGCATTCGCGCTGTAAGTGTGCCACACCTTTCGCGAGCGTGGGGGCTTACTTCTGCTTTAGTCTGCCCGCATGTATCTTTCCAGAATCAGGAAGCATCACGAGATGCGCCACCAAGAAGAAGCGTGGAGACCCGGTCAGTTGTGATCACAAGGGAGTGACAGGATAAACAGGCATCATAAAAGCTGGTGCGTGGTGATAATAGCCAGAAGTTATGGTGTTTCGGGGTTTGCACGTAACGAAATTAATAATATCTGAACTGCAAACTATATCATTCAAGCACTTATAGTAGCTTTTCAGCTGCTATCATTACTTTCTTTTTGGTCATTTTCTTTGGGAATGCTTGTGAGATAAGTCGTGGCGTATTATCCTCGTATGGCAAAGGTGGGGTTGATTATGAGCAATGCCTCTATAGTTCACCGTTTTAGAGGTTGCGGGTAAAGTGGTACGGAAGTCTCCGCCTTAGTTGAATAATTTGCAATTCCAATTACTTTTCCTTCTCCTTTTTTTTTCTTTTTTACTTTCTTTTTGAACTTGAAGCATGATCAAAAGTACACAAAGACTTCCGTCGACACGACAACAGATTCTCAATTTGGATGTAGAGAAACGAGCCCTGTTTCTCTTTTTTTACATGACGGCAACTTTGACAGATTGAGCTCAGAATGAACCAGAATGGGAGTTACATAATCGCCTTAAGTATAATGTAAAGCTAGTCAAGATGTCTGCTCGCTTAGCTGTATTGAACGCTGTAGAGTATTGCATGTCATAA
Source organism: Pseudofabraea citricarpa (assembly GCA_029641185.1). NCBI lineage: Eukaryota > Fungi > Ascomycota > Leotiomycetes > Helotiales > Dermateaceae > Pseudofabraea > Pseudofabraea citricarpa. The sequence continues at coordinate 729,566 of JAPWGK010000004.1, forward strand.
GCTGAACGCCTTTTTTGTTCTCATCGATAGAACAGCGGAACTAAAGCATCGTAGCCTGTTTATTAATCAGTACGTGTTGAGCACTCGAACTATAGAGTTATGGGACGAGGCTATTTTAAGCGACTTGCAAGGAATAGGCGACCGAGAAATAGGAAAAACATACTGTATTGTTCCTCTTCCCTTTCAGCATCTTCGTCGTTAAAAATCTGAATCAAGCCTCCCTCCCCAGATGCGGTGAGTTTTTGTTTTGCCAATTCAGCTCTGGCTCTATACTCAGCAGCGTCCTTGGCGTTACCGTACATGTCACTCTCCATCAACTTTGAGGTTCGCCAGAGTATTCTAGTTAGTGGGCCATCTTCTCTTGTCGGGCTTCGTAACTCAGCAATAATTTTTGCTTTGTCTAAGAAGCCTTTAGCTAGTTCTGGGTGATTCAAAGCCATCTCTGATCCCGCGAGTGAGTAATATGCACCAATGGTTAAGGGATGAATTGGCATCTCTGCGAGCGCGATCTTCAAGCAAGATTCCCAAGACTGACGGGCAGCATGGAAGTTATTTTCTCTGAATTCGATATTTCCATAAGCGTAGTGTACGTTCGCCATGGATCCTTTGTCGCTGCGAAGATTTTTCATGAATAAGAACTCGGCTTTCCGCGTTAGTGCTCTAGCCTCAGCTAGATTCTTGTTCAACATGTGTGCCCTACCCCAACAAAGGCTTCGGTATTCTTAGTATTGGTTAACAGTAGGGGTTGAAATAGGAAGACTCACTATGTCAGGGCCAGGTTTAAGGTTACACTCTGCCCACCTTCATTCCATATTAATATCGCTCGGTTGTAGTAATCCAATGCATCAGGATAATTTCCCATAGCCGTCTCAAGATTTCCGAGGTTGTGATACGAAGCAGCCACGAGAACATGATCCAAAGGAAGGCGTTCTTTTCGTATTCTCAAGACAGACTCCCATGCCTTGCGACAGTCTGAGAGCCGATTCAGGTCAAGAAAACGACCACCATCAATATTCAACAGAGAAGCGTAAGAAATCGAATCCTTTTCCTCACATGCAGCCTTCCCGGTATCACATACAACAGCCGAGAGATCAAACTCACCCACCTCATACAGGTACCAAGCACAACTGGCTAACAGCTGTACAAGGTATTTAGAGCTTTTCAATGTGGCGGATCGTATGTGATCAGAGAACTTCTTGCTCAAGTTAACCCCGTGTGTAATGTATTCTCGACAAACATTCCATTCTTCGTACAATGACCGGCCGCTGTTAAGTTTTGGAAATGCCTCATAGACCAGGCGAGTGGCAACATCGAAGTTGATTTGTAAGTCGTCTGCATCGTGGAAACTTACAGCCTCTTGTACAACACGGTGGATAGACATAGTAATTCCTTCAACTTTGACAAGTCTCATCTTCGCTAACTCTTCAATGGCGCGACTACAATCGATCGAAGGAGCTGACGCATGAAGAGCCGAGGCTTGCCCTTGAGAAACATGGGCATCTTGTTTGCAGAAACTAAGTGGGCCATCCAGAGCAGCTTGATCATCAGGCATGAATAGTTCCATTCGTATAAGATCTGACATTTGTTTAGCGCCAGATTTCTCACCAGAATAAAGCTGAATATAATTGTGATTGACGAATTTGCTACTTACCAGGTGATAGCCAGGCAAGAACACCAAGTAGAGCCCTGGCATTTCTACTCAACGCGTTGAAAGTCATGTCCCATAGAGCATCCAGAGCTGTTTCTGAAGAGGAGCGTGCGCTTGAATGACGCTTCGGAAGGGTGCGAATCCTTTCACTGAACATCTCATACGTTTTGGAAACAGTCCGCCCCCCAATCTCTGGGTCTTTGATCAGAACGGCTGCTTGCTGGATTGCCAATGCCAAGCCCTCTTTCATACATTTCAAATCAGCTGCAGATTCCAAGTATCATTTATCTGTCCAACAGATTGCTTACCTAGACGTTTCAAAATATTCATTGCAGCTTCTTGCTCCGAGTTATCTTTACTTTGCTGCCACTGCTTACCCAGCAATTCCATCAACAGAGCCCAACTTTGACTAAAATTGAAAGGCTTGACGGTATCTCCCCGGCGTCTCACATCTTTGAGAAAATTATAGTACCGTCGAGATGTGATGAGAATAGCTCCACTAGCACCCATTGGCCAGTAAGCACGGAGTGTCTGCTCTCGTTCTACAAATCGGTCAGCGATCGCATTATAAGCGTACCCATTTTCTATATTTCTTACCTGCGTTGTCAAAGATCAAAAGCCATCGTTTCTCTACTTAAATTAGCATCAACTAAAGATATCCAAAGACTCATTACATACGAGTCTTTTTAAGCCATTTATGTACAGCAAGAAGGTTTTCTTCATGACGCCCATCTCTATCGGCTCCAGGTAAATTGAGTGCAACTGCAACATCTGAGAAACTCTGCCGGATTGATACCGATGTCTCGCATTGAATCCAGAAAATAGCGTCGTAAGAGGTATTTTGTCGTGCGAATTGGAGCGCTATTTCGGTCTTGCCAACACCACGTTTGCCATATATGGTATATGTACGGAGCGTCTTTTCTCCTGGTTTCAGGTAATCTTCTATCTTTGCAAGCTCCTCTTCTCGTCCATAGAACACATCAGTCGCGCGACCAGGTAGCTTATGGAGGGGAAACTTTGCGGTCTCCTCGTCGTCTGGATTTAGAGCTAATCTCTGTGACATGTTCTTTATGATTCCTTCCATATTTGCCTTTGAGTAATTTACGATCTCATTGAGATGTCGTACTGTTGTGTCCAAGGTTGCTAATTGGTCGTTGATGGCTTCGTTAAGATCCGGCCAAGCTGTATCCGCGGCTCTGTCTATGAATACATGCTTAGCGGGGATTATAGAAACTTGAAAGTATGATTAGATAGGACTTGACATACCAGAGGAGCACTCGTGAAGATATTTGAGAGAGTCCATGAATATGGTAACCATGGGCTCGAAGTAATCCACAAGTGCGATGAGTGCTTCGTTGTTTTCATCGCAGTTTTTCAAACAGCGATTAAAAAGCTCAGTAGATCTCCGAATCTTTTCGAACACCTCTGCAGTTCTTTTCAGTCTTTCAGGAGTTGTATATGAAAACTACCTGAAAGTTAGATCCAGCTTTATGCTTACGATTCAAGAATGTACTTACCTTCAAGTTCAAGTAGAAAAGGACCCAAACGATATCGAACTGGACATTAAATGGCGCTGCAAGTTCTGCAAAGTGATTGAAAAGAGTTAAAAGGGCACGAGGGAGTGCTTGGACCCTTTTCATTTGATGCTTCAATGGAGTTGTTGATGCAGGATCCGTGAGCTTTGTTTGAATCTCACTCACAACTTCCTGCCATGACCTATAATTTCTGGAAATTGCCAGATCTAATGGGAAATCAGTATAGAAAAGCAACATGACAATTTTCGCTTACCTTCTTTAGATAGGTCTTCTTCCGTGCTGTTAATAATATCCCTCCACCGCGAAACCGAAAAGGATCTCGTGTCACTAAGGGAGAAGGTTAGAACCCAGCCTTTTAGGTCCAGAATTGAAAAAGAGATCTCACTCGAAGTCGACATCATATTCTTCATCTTTTTTAATTCGTGAAACTCTGGAAATTTTCACATTGTTCTTTGCAATCTCTGCCGTGTCTACAGCATGAGATTCAATGAGCATAGGAACCTCGATCGGCCGTTGCTGATCATGGACAGCCATTTTAAAGATACAGTGATGATGGACGGCGCAGAGTTTCCATCAAGATGTGGTGTTTAGGTTGGAGACCGGAGAGTGCTCTCAAAAGTCTTGCAAAAGACGGTAGAAAACGTCTTTGCGAATCGCAAGTTGGAAACCAAACTCCTCACCATCCCTGAAACATAAAGCTCGAGGCATTAGCGGCGAAAGGTAAACTGATGGAGTGGCTTGCATAATGCATCCATAGCCAGTCAGTTTGTGAGGCTTTCCCGTGCATGCAAGGCTGGCATGCTGGAAGCCACAAAGATAAGACAATTCTTGGAGCTGAACTTTGGTGTGGTATTACAAGAGAGAAGCAGAAGGATGGCGGGGTAACAGACGCGCCGGGATACTTACTCGAATGAGGGATGGCACTGAGCCTAAACCTGTTGAACAAATGTCGGGTTCTGATATCAATTGCCATCTTCCGTCTTGCTTGCCACAATAATCCCTATCATCATTTGGGCTGCACCTAAGAGTATTATCGTATGGTGTAATGGATACCAGAAGGAACAACACTGGTGCTTATCCCAATGAATGAGAGAGCCCAACATCACCCGATCGCTTGCAGTGGACAGGATTCGAAAATGCACATACCGTAACGCGTAACTAACTTTCGGAGCACTCGGCAGGACTTCCGTTTGCCTTCTGTTCCACTAATGCTCATTGCAAGGTGAAGTCGGTCAGAGCGAGTGCAGATAGACAGGGCGTAATCGCTGCGTAGCCGGGCGAAAGAGATATGCAAGTCTTACCCCATTCAATCAACTCAAAATTCAGTGGCTAAACGATCCTTGTTGTGACGAGGATGCACATACTGTAGGGCCTCGTTGAGCCTGATTTGCCCAACATGTACCTATAGTAACCCAATGAACAAAGACCCAGAAATCGAGGCATGGCTTATTTATTAGGGCAAAGCTAACTCGCTGACACGAATAAAGGCCAGGGTGTGGTGTCCAGCCGAACAAACTTACAGTTGCTAAATTTCTCATCAACTCTGTCCTCAGGTGGAATATGTGGTATAGATACTATGAAACGCTTTGGCGGCGGGACTATTTGTGAAGTTCTTTATATGTATTTAGGATATTTTCTTAGGAGGAAGTGATATACAGTGAGTGGCTGCATTGTTTCTTGCAAGTAGCCGTTCTGCCTTAAGCCTCCGTCCATGCATCCTGAACAGAGACCGTGTCTCCACGGTTGTCTTAAGGTCCTGAATCCGAGGAAAAGCATGTCCGCCCATAACTGAATTGATCTGCCCCACCATTTCTTCAAGAGTGAGTGGGTTATTAGCCTTTGCAGTTCTATTGTGTAATCTTTTTGAGAAGCCGTGTCCATAGTATTGCACAAGACGATCAAATATCGCACTCCTGACAGCCTTGATATCGATATGCACACCAGATTGCTGGAGTCTTTGCAAAAGCTTGATTCCAGATGTCACATCGACCGTAGAGGTATGATGTTGTGGCATGTTATCAGGTAGACAATTTTGAGACTGCATAGCTGTCTCCGATCCTTCCAGTTTTGGCCTACTCCCTAGAGCCTTAATAAAACCCCACTCAACAATCGATTTTTGGAGGGGTGCTGGGAAGAGAACTTGTAATGGGTGTAGAGGATGAGAATTAGGAACTGCAGCAGGGTTCTTTTGACGCGGACCAGTTCCTATATGTGTTTGAGTTGTGACGTTCGTGTAATACACTCCATAGAAAGCACCTCGCACAGGATTATGCCACTCAGCAAGAAAAATAGAAAGACGATAAAGCTCCTCAAGCCGACCCATCATCCCCAGTCTTCGTATGATCTCTCGCCAATGTGTCGAAGAAAGATGAATGCCAGAACGCATAATATCTTTAAGAATTTCAATCACTATTTCTAGGTCACGATTGTGCCGAGGAAGGACAATCGGACGTCGACCTCGTTGACGTTTTCGTAAAACTTTCATGATAAGATAGTTGATTGTCTTTGCATGTATCGGTATTTTGTTAAATTGCATATGTGACAACCCAGTTTGAGCTGCACGCAGATCTCCCCTAAAAATGAGGCTTCTGAGTTCAACGTTCTGAGCCTCACCCTCTCGTGATTTGCCTGCAACGACTCGAATAGCTAGAGTCCTTCTGTACAGAGACCATTCGTTGGCTTGAGCGTATGAAGCCAAAAGTGCCTCTTGTAATTTCCAGTCTTCCAATGAATCTGGATGTTGATCGCTTTGCAGAAGACCCTCGAGGAAGTCGTGTTGCTCAGTTCTGGCGAAATGATAAATGGCTCTTGAAAAGACAGATTCACCGATTGAAATCCCAAGCCCTTCCAATTGATTAATACGATAAATGACACCCTGTGCGTCCGTCTCTCGCAAGGCGATGGCTTGCAATGAAAGGGGCCCAATCTCTTGTATTCCAAGTGCATGTACTCCACTCATTGCAACATCAAGAGATATCCATGTTGTTGCAAACCATCGTGCGCCCAAATGGTCATTATACTTCTTGGCAGGAATATTAAAAGTTTTCCCATGAATGATATTCATCATTTCTGCGGAGAGTACCATATGGTCATCAAAATCGGATGACAGTTTTGAAGAAAATGAGACTTCAGCTGTGATGAGACTCTGGGCGATAGATTTTGCCATGTCATGATCAAAACTATTGTAATAGCGTAGCAGTGATTCGACAGATTTCATCTGGTTTGGTAAGTCCTTGCGCTGCACCAGCAGGAAGTGCCATTCCAAGGCAATCTTATATTTTTGTTGCTCGCATAACAGAGGAACAATCTTTGCGTACGCATTTGTATAGCAGTTTCGTTCATATATGTACTTCAAAGCACTCAAGTCTCCATTCCATAAGCAAACCTGTCGACACATCTCTGCAAATGACCTTGGGCCCGGTGGATGACGTTCAAAGAGGCGATTATGCCAAGCCTGTGCTCTTTGGCCTTGTCCAGTCAATAATAGATGTTCTACAACCGTCACATAAAGTAAAGCCCAGCGCTGTCCTGTTGTTTCTAGTAGATCATCGGCGTATCTCCATATGTCTTGAAGTATCGAAGCATCTGAGAAGCCGAGCGTCAAAAAGGATTTCCAGAAATTTGATGCAAGACTGCCAAACATAGGGATTGGAAGCTTCTGTCGCCGAATAGCCTTCCAATACATCCTGACGCCATCCAGACCATGCATTCGTTGGCGAAACTCCAATAGCCCAGCCAACAAATCTAAGTCTTGTCGATAGATAGGACTGTCTAGTAGTCTCGGTTTTGGGGAAGAGGAACTGAATAAGTCGGATTCGAACTCGAGCTCTTCGTGTGTCCATGTCCGTTCCCTCCACTTTCCATGAAATCCAGACACATGGCGCGCTCCGCTTCGTCGGATTTTGATACTAGATGTGGCATCAAGCTTCTCCGGTGGTATTGCATCATTTGTAGTGTATATTCGATGTGTATTTGCATGGTGAGCAGCACCATAGCGAATCGTGACCCGCGGCTCTGCTTTTGGGCTTTCCGAAACCAGGGGCGCATCGGCACTCGAATTATTCTGTATTTGTCGGTCTTGATGAACTGATTTTCCTCTGGAATCACCACCATTTCGTCTTCTGCTGCTAGCATGCTTTAGTTCCATAGCAGAAGGGAGGCTCTGATCAAGATTCGTCTCATTTCTGCTTTCCGTGAATTCCGTAGATTCCTCATGGTATTCCGTCGACTCTAGAGCAGTCGCTGCACAGCTCGAGTATCCACAAGAACTCCGAGGCCATTTTCGAAGACGTTTTGACTCTCTATGAGCTGGCGCGGGAGATCCTGTGAGATACCGTAAAAGATCCAACGACGATGGGCGCGCGAGGAGCCTCTGCAATGCTGGGCGCATTATTTGCCTCTAGTTGGGGCCAATTGGCGAAGCTACAAGATAGAGAATAGATCCCCATTGCATCCTGTCCGAATTAACAGCGAGTAGTGTTCATGGATCTCCTTGAATGACAGATCGGGATGACCCGTAGTCGAGTAGCTCCAACAAATTCGCGACGAGACGTTCCTGATTAGTCAGCCAACGCTAAGGGAATCCCGAGCTTCAACATCTCATCGGATCATTTCACGACGACCTCTTCAAATCGCATTCGTCACCGCATAACACTATCAAAATGGCAGGGTGAGTCGTCAATTGAGTTCTTCTGACCGTTCTATGTACTCAGGAGGCAGGCAGCTCATCTGCAGCGCTGATATTTGTCCCATTACTACTATGGCCTGATCTTCCTCCTATCATAATTACAGACCAAGGCTAATACAACCTACCAATAGCTTCGTCAACCGCGAGAACCGCGTTCCTTACTACCAGCGCATGTTCCAAGAGGGACATAAGAAGCATATCCGTCAATGGAACCAAGTACGCATTCCCATTCTTCCGTCGGTGAATAATAGACGTAATGAAGCGAAGCTGACAATGCCTTCCAGACTCCTAAATCCAAGATGATCATGTACCCATACTACGCCGCTCTGTTTGGAGGCTTCGGTGGTATGTCTATGTGATGTGGACTCGAAAAATGACCTAAGCTTACTTGGAACAGGATGCATGTACATGATGTCGCGAATGGTTTTGGGACACAAGACTTGGTTCGGAAAGGGATAGATTATTCGGCCTCGATACGATCTTTGGCGGTTGCGGAGAATCGAGAAAAGCAGAAGTGTATATTGAGATCAGAGAATAGAATTCCTGCTGTATCCGACCCGTGGAAACGATTCCTTGCATGAAGAGCCTTTGTTGCCAACCAGGTCCAGCTCGTGATCTTTACCTTGTACCGTGACGCTGCGGATCCAAACCTCCCTGCTTCAGATCTTGTTTGACTACAACGAGTTCGACTACCATCCGGCCGAAATATCTCCAAGAGGCTGAGTCTCAGTATAGCAACAGTACCGTAGGTATTATAGTTGATATCTTGCTAAGTATGCTATTATACGCTTCACTCACTTTCTACTTGGGAGTGAGCATTATCAAATTCAATGAATAAATGTCAAGCTTCATGCGTTAGCACTTGTCCCAAATCGCACCTGACCCTATTTTGATGCGATAGAGAAACTGTTTATCATGGCTATGTGTAGTTCCTGCCCGGTCGAACGAAGCTAGTGTTCATTTTGCAGGAGGAGTTTCAATGATATTCTAAATACTACGTACGGAAGAGACTATTCACAGTGCTACCTTGTTGAGGCCGTTTGGTACCTTCGGCATCACACACGTCGTTCTCCCTTCACACAGGTATCAGAAAGCCATCAACCCTTTGGGCTCCACAATTTGAAAGCTGGACCTGACCAGGAGAGAGAGCAAACTGTTCACATTATACGCAAGCCGAAATTGCCGGATATTGAGATGTATCACCTATGGTTGCAAAATTCAATCATGAAATTCTGTGAACGACAATGTACGATGTTACTTATGGGACACAAGTGAAAATGCAGCAGTATTATTCTGGTTTTAACACACATACAACTTTTTAACGCCAAAAATGGCTCAATGATCCATTATCAACCTCAACCTCCCTTAAGTTCACGGTCAACCTCCAAAGATGCCAGAGAAGAATTAAGATATATCTCAATGTCGGTGGATTATTCTAGAAGTCGCAAGCTTTTGGATCGTAGATCTTGTGGTATCCTAAATGCCACTTCCGCCCTCCTGACGCAACATCTCTGCAACATCTGCATCTAATCCGTCCATAGCATCGCCGCCAAGATCTGGGAAATCTCCATCATCATTCAGCTTTCTCTTCTTAGCACTTCCGATGCTAGCTGATGAAGCAGGTCTGTTGTACGATGTAGCAAGGCTGGATAACAAATCTAAACCAGCTGCCTGGGGAGGTGGCGAGTTATTGATGGGAGCCACATGAGACGTGGTTGGAGTGTCATTGTGTCCGTCTAGATTGAATTCAGGCGGATTTGGAGCATGATCTTGTGGGTATCCAGGAGGGGTCAAAGCCTCGACTTCCGGTCGATCGGGTTCTGCTACAGGTGTGATAGGTGCTTGATTTGATCCGGGGCTGCCATCAGGTCCAACAGGTGTGCCAGGATTGCTGTTGGAAGCAAATCCTCGCATGATGCTGTCTTCGACTTCCTTTTTCTTCGAATCGATTTCGGTCCTCCGACCAGATAATATCTCTAATTGAGTCTCTTCAGCCGCAAGAGAGATGCGGTTAGTATCAAGTATCTTCTCGAGACCTTCAATCAGAAGCTTTCTGGCCTTAATTCCCTCCGCCACCGCACCTTCAGCGTTAGCAAGGGTTTTCAAGAGCCCATTTAGTCGAGCAGCATGAACTGGTGCTGAGGGAGTGACTGCAGCCGGATCCGTAAGTTTGTCATAATCGAGGTTTGCGGAGTTGACAGAAGTTTTGGTGGAAAGGACCAATTTTGAGACTGTTTGTTGAGGGACAACCAGAGGTGTAAGTTCGGCAGGTACAGCTCCTGTATTTGACGAAAAGATTGATCCACCTTTGCGAACTGTTGACGACTTTGTTTTATCGAGTTCTTGTACATGTTAGCATAGGACCGTACAATGACCAAAATGTGGCATACCATCAATTCGAGCTTCGATCGCATCTTGTATAGGTATCTCAAAAATCTGGCGGTGTCTCCAAACCTCAACAACCCTCCTCAGCTTTTGCTGGACATCATTTGTAGCTCCCTTATATGCAGTTGCAGTAGCCTCCGCAATTACTGGTGAGTATGCAATTAGGAAGTCGTCCTTTTTGCGGCCTTTTGATTGCTGTGCAACCTCTAGAACACGTTTGATGTTAGCAAACGCCCACAATTGGTGTTCAATCACGAGTCCGTCTGGCGATACTCTGCGATAGACAGTGCGTACCATTGGCAAGATAGATAAGGTTCAACTTCTTGTTGCTTCCGGAATCCTTCAAGCGCTGGTGCCACAACTGGACAGTTCGATCTGCGTGTCTCCTATAAGACTTGTAAGCCGCGAGGTAAAGGAATATATGGCAGAAAAATTGCGTACCGATGGAACATAACCCATTGCGCGACGGTCACCTAAGAAATGTCAGTCCTGGGGAATATTGTATGCGGGGAGTATAGATTGCTTACAATGCTCTCCTGGGTTTCATTAAGCGCTGAAAGCTTTGCAAGAACAGCATCATCGGTATATGCCATTGTATAGTTTCAAAAGAGTGACGGAGAGGAACAAGATCAAGATGGGAACGAAGTTCAGGCGCGACGAGGTTTGTTTGTCGTTTGTGGATGCTTTACAAGAGGGTGACCGCGTCGAATTTTGATATTATCACGAAGCAAACGCGCAAAAGAATCAATGACGGGGCAGTAGTCCCTATCAGCAATTCCTAGAGCTTCACAATAGGCTCCTTTCACTTTTCAAGGCTGTTGAGTACAGGAGGGCCGAACTTCTCTGATCCAGGTTGATGTTTCGGTTTGGCTTTCGAAGAGCTGTCCCAAAGCGTTCAATTTAGCGTGATCCACTAGCGTTGTTTCCAGCATCATCGCGAAGACAAGTTGCGATTAGCAGGCACCCAGAAGGAAAGTCAACAACCACACAACAACATGGCTGACAGATTCCCTTCACTTGAAGAGTTCGACTCCGGCGGTACGATGCTGTTTCTGCTCCGCTCTATATTGCTCACGAACTAATATTGTGAATAGCGCAAACCGAGGCTCAAGGAGATGGTATTGGGGGAGACGACTTCCTTACCCGCGAGAAGGCACTCCTAGGAGATGATGCCGACCAATTCACCTCTGGAAATGACAATGCTGCATTTGTTGAGGATGACGATGATGACCTTCTAGGAGGCGGTGGTGGAGGTAATGAGGAGGTTATTGAATTCGAGAGCTCTTTCCCAGCAATCGATACACGGAATGATGTACAGGCCCCTTACACGAACTGCTAGCTTCACACAGGGTACTGACTTATTGCTTTATAGGATATGGCACCAGGCGGAACTATCACTGGCACACCTGCTCCTTATCAATCCAGCTACCAACCCCCAGTCGACGAGGAAGAGCCAGAAGTCATCACTCAATGGCGCGAACGCCGCGACTTGGGTCTCCAAGATCGCGCGGAGAAGTCATCCGCTCGCCAGCAAGAAACAATCAAGGCCGCCCAAGAGAATATCGATGATTTCTATGAGAATTACAACTCTAAGAAAGAGAAGACTATTGCTCAGAGTCGGCGTGAAGCGGAGGAGTTCCTTGCCAATCGTGAGGACACTTCTGCTGGTGGAACAAGCTGGGAGAGAATCGCAAAGCTAGTCGACCTGAGTGGTAAAGGTGCAAAGGGCGGCGCAAGCGGTGGCGGAAAGGAAAGGTTTAGAGAGATATTGTTGAGTCTAAAGAAGGACGAGAATGCTCCTGGATCTTCTGGGATTTAAATGTCAAGTCTGGGAGGGTGGAATATTGATGACTGTCTGCATGGTCTATAGGCCAAATATTGTATTATTGTACATTGCCGGTTGCGTTTGCTGTTTTAAGGCCTCCCCAGTCGGTTGATCTGGGTTTAATGGCGTTGAAAATACAAGGAATAAACGGCATATATCATGAATGACCTTGATGGATATCTTTGTGATTCTCTACCTATGGTACATGTGGTTCGCAAGATGCGGTTCCATTCAAATGCATGATCATTTAGTCCATTCCATAAACCCAGCTCAGAATCTCATCATACTTCATAATATTTTGTTTACTGCACGGACTTATTCATTCAGGATCGCCATATTGCTCAGCTGCTGCAGCTCGCTCCTGATCCTCGAACTCCTTCAATGCCGCTTGGCCTTCCTTTGTCGTGGCATCGATAATTTGCTCTTCAATGGAAAGCATACCACCCTGTGTCTAGTTAGTTTTGTACTTTCACATTGGATCAAATATGCAAACCTCGCCTAGTTGAGAAACAATCTCCTCTGCCTCTTCCACACTCATCTTGCCGAGGACTTTGTTAACCTCGTCCAAAGTTCCTGTCTCTAAAGCTCGTTGCAATCCAGGGGGGAAAGCCTCAAATAATTTTCTTGCCTCGATTTCCTCTGGCTTCTCACTTGTTGCAGGTGGTACCTGAATGTTAATGGTTGTTCCAGGGTCGACCGCATGTAGTTGAATCTGTTCAACGCCACCAGAGCCGTCAGCCTCCTCGCGTGCTCGCTGGGCCTCGATCTCCCTCCCTCTTGATTTAATGCGTGCATAGGTGTCATTAACATCATCGTAGAAGACTTTTTGAGCCTGATGTCCTGGCGTAGTAATTCGCTTGAAAAACAGACCAACACCATCATTGCCCCCAAGAGCTCTGCAGTATTGCAAGAGCAATGCTTGATGAACACACAGCTTTGCGAATTCATCCTTGCCCGCGATTGAAGAGTTGAAGGCAAGGACAAGCAAACCATCGGTCTCACTCTCCGCAAGGACGCTAGGGTTTTGCGAAATGAATTGCAAGCATGCTCGGTAATCACCCATCTTGATCTTCGAGAACTGTTTGCCAAGTTCAGAAGGCTCTACTTCAGCGTCGTCGTCATCGTCATCCTCAGCAAGAGGCTCATCGACGTCTGCGTCTGCACCAGAAGACTGCTGGCTGTCTTCACGTTTCAAGTGGTCTCTGGTCAAAGCCTTTGGATTGAGCACTTCAACCGCCTGAACCTTTTCCTTCTTGGTCGATGTCTTTTTTGGTGCAGGTTCAGGGATCTTGTCTGCTTTTGCAACGAAAGAGCTATCAAAACCAGTGTGTATACTCTCGCTGGTAATTTTTCGACCCTCCTCTTGCTCTAACTTATTCATCTCTTCTAACAGCTGTCTCTGTAAATCTTCGATCTTTGCGGCGTGAGCCTTGACTTCCGCGATGTATGCCTCGTGCCTGTTCTCAGGCTTGTCTTCGTCAACCTTTGCCTTTACCTGGTCGATTAACACAGCCATCATTTTTGAATAAGATGGAAGCTCTTTCTCCTGTGTGTGAACTCCCTCGGGTCGTGGAGGTGGACTGTCGTCCCCAGCGGATTCCATGATAGCTTGGAACATCAACTCATCCGGGCTGCGCTTTTCTGCTTCTGCGCTGTGTGACAACAGCGCATTGAGAAGGCCATTGATCCGCTTAAGAAGGCCGTCGTTGATGATGCGCTCATACTTGAATGTCTCGATTTGATTTTTGCGTTGAAACCGTTCCTGGTGGATTTGGTTCTGCTTTGCTCGAATAAAAGATCTCTTATCGACGTTTGGGTGGACCTCAACATCTGAATCGTCGCTCAGCTCGAGAGCATCCTATTTATGATCGTCAGCCTCGAGCTTCAGCCTGGTGGGATGATGCGGGGACTTGAGGGGACGGCTTTAGACAAAAGCTCTTGATTACAACTTACCCATTTACTGTAATCGACCGGCATGGTGAGAATGTGCTATCTGCGCAACGTTGAATGTTGAATTGAAAACAGCCCCGCGATTTGGAGGAAGTCTGGCAATCATAGAATGTTCTGGGGACAAGGCGGCAAGCCGATTATTGAGTTGCACGTGCACCCTGATTTTCGAGTTGGACGGCGGCCGAAACGAAGCGATGACGGAGAAAGAGCGAGGAAGAGCGAGGAAGAGCTAAAAATGCTCTAGATGTCAGTATGCACTCAACCCTGCCACATCCTTTACATGCTGCTCGACGCGACAATGAGATACCGACGACGACATTAGTCTCATATATTACGATGATATGAGAGGACTATTTTCATTATTCTGCTACCGCTGCACGCAATGCGCTCAACAATAATGCCGATCAATCGAGCATGGGGAATGTCGATTCGCAATATAGCTACAAAGCAGCTGCCCAAACCACTATCACAACCTACAGCGACCCGGATATATTCATCAGCGGCTAGAACGAGCGCCAGAAAAGCTCAAACTGTCTGTATTGGCCCTCCGAAGTCTGCATTTCACTCCGAGTCGACACGCCAAGCGTTACGACTATCCTCCAATGCTTCCCAACGATCACAGCCTAGACTTTCCTCGCCATGGCGACCTGCTATATCACAATTGCGTCCTTTTAATAGCAGCTCGAACTTACAAGATGCGCCAAAGAATACCGACAGGCAAGATGTTATAGAAAAGGAGAAGGCGCGTAAGATCGAGGAGGAGGAAGACCGAATCGATGAAGACGTCGGCTTTACGAAGAGCGAGAAGGCCTCCAAGGCAGCACAGGTTGACTTGAGCGCACGTTTATCAAGCAGCGGGAAATCACAGAAGAATACGGCTGGTTTTGGTGAGATCTGGAGGTTAATCAAGATTGCTCGGCCGGAAGCAAAATGGCTGGGCCTCGCATTTGGTTTTCTTCTGATCTCGTCCACTATCACCATGTCCATTCCTTTCTCTATTGGAAAGATTTTGGATCTTGCTACAAAGGATGCATCTGAAGGTGCTACCCTCTTTGGACTCGACATCACCCAGTTCTACATTGCTCTTGGATGTGTCCTGACCCTCGGTGCCGCAGCTAACTATGGACGAATAATCATACTTCGAATCGTGGGAGAGCGCATTGTTGCCAGGTTACGATCTCAGCTATACAGACGTACATATGTTCAGAATGCCGAATTCTTTGATGCAAACCGAGTGGGAGACCTGATTTCACGGCTGAGTTCCGACACTGTGATTGTGGGGAAAAGCATCACCCAGAACCTCTCTGATGGTTTGAGGGCTATTGTAAGCGGAGGCGCCGGGTTTGCCGCAATGGCTTGGGTCAGTCTGCCATTGACTAGCATTCTTTGCCTCATGTTTCCACCTGTTGCCATCGGTGCATTCTTTTACGGCCGCATGATCAGAAATCTAAGCCGGAAAATACAACGAAATCTTGGAACCCTCACGAAAATTGCAGAAGAGAGACTTGGTAACGTCCGGACGAGTCAAGCATTTGCTGGCGAGACACAGGAAGTTGGTAGGTATAATCATCAGATCAAAAAGATATTTGTTCTAGGTCGGAAAGAGGCTATCCTGAGTGCAACTTTCTTCAGTTCTTCTGGGTTTTTGGGGAATATGACCATTCTGGCTCTTCTATACTCTGGAGGCACAATGGTTAAAAACGGAATCATCAGTGTGGGAGACTTGACATCCTTCTTGATGTATACGGCTTATGCGGGGTCCAGTCTGTTTGGTGTCTCTAGCTTCTATTCCGAGTTGATGAAAGGCGTTGGTGCCGCAAGCCGACTGTTCGAGCTGCAAGATCGGAAACCTACTATTCCAGCTACTGTGGGAACCAAAGTGATCTCTGCTCAGGGCCCAATCAAGTTCTCCAACGTATCATTCGCCTATCCTACTCGTCCTGCAGTTAAAATCTTCGATGGCCTCGATTTTGAGATTGCCCCTGGCACCAATGTTGCTGTTGTTGGACCAAGTGGTGGAGGAAAGTCAACCATTGGTTCTCTTCTCCTGAGATTTTATAATCCAACTGAGGGATCAATCATGATCAATGGCCAGGACATTTCTACCATGAATGGAAAATCCCTCAGACGAAGAATAGGTATGGTGGGCCAAGAGCCAGTCCTAATGTCGGGCTCAATCGCAGAAAATATTGCTTACGGCAAGCCGCATGCCTCACGAGCTGAAATCATATCTGCCGCGCGAAAGGCAAATTGCCAATTCATTAGCGATTTCCCCGATGGATTGGATACATCAGTTGGTGCTCGAGGCGCACAACTCTCAGGTGGTCAGAAGCAGAGAATCGCTATTGCTAGAGCTCTTTTGAAGAATCCTGATATTCTCATTTTGGATGAGGCTACTTCGGCTTTGGATGCCGAATCAGAAACACTTGTCAACTCTGCTTTAGCGGCACTACTCAAAGGACAGAATACTACCATCTCAATTGCACATCGATTATCTACGATTAAACGATCTGATCACATAATTGTCTTGGGTAACGATGGTAAGGTGGCCGAAACTGGAACCTACAATGCTCTATCCAATAATCCCGACTCGGCCTTTTCAAAATTGATGGAATGGCAAATGAGTGGGGGTGATGATGAGTATGGTTCCACAAAGCCAAAAGGGCAGATCACACAAAACGAGGAGATAGAGGACGATCTCGAAAGAATAGAAGATGATGATGCATCGGATGAGGATAGTGATAGGGAAGCAAGCACCGAAGCTACAAGGGAGGAGGCCCAGGAAAAGACCAAGTAGAGTAGTCATGTTTATAGGCGTTTATGTTGCATTGCGATGGGGTAGGGGCCTTGACATCAGTCCCCATTATGTATTATACTCCGCTCGAAATAATAAAGGGCATTTGAAATCTCTTATGTCACGTCGTCTTTCACAATTGAAATCAGGGGTTCGATCTTTATTACATAGTATATAAATCTTACCTAAAGTATTGAATTTTTTGGTGATTGTATGCTTTTCGGTTACTCTATCAATTCTGGTTGATATATTGTTTTAGGGTTTTGAGACATCACAATCTATCATTATATCATACTACTTGATTGTTTATACTACCCGATTGCTGGTTTTCGTAAATAGCCCTGCTGTTTTTAGGTTATATTCAAACCTTCTATAGATCTTTGGCATGAACTGATGAACGACTTCTGTCCAAATGTCTAGTTATGGAGTTCAGAAATGCAAATTGTTGTAGAGAACTTTTGTGACGGGTATACTAATCCTTATAGCTCTATTGTTACAATAAAGCCTTGCTTGATATACCTGCAGTGATCTTTTGGGAAAGTGTTGGCGCCTGAATTAGAATAATAGCTAAAAATTGTAATAGGCTACGAAAAAACACCAGATGCCTCGCTTTATTTTCTAGCGGTCGGTACTTATATTTATGTCTTCTTCCCTCTTCTCCGCCTCCTCCTTAGCCATAATTTAGACAGATCGTCTGGAATAGACACGGAATGAAAACCTACAGGCGTCTGCTGCTCCGTTTAGCACTGAAGTAGCCAGATCCTGACAGGTATGCATGCATCATATACAAATTATAATCTTTCAATATTATTGAAACAAGATTACTAGACTTATATTATATGAAACAAATTACATTAAATTTAAGGTACACAGTTTATACTTTTTTAACTTTTTTCCAATTTGATTCTAGTAGAAGCTTGCTTGCAGGTGACATCAAAGAGCGTTATTTACTACTCCTGATCTTTATTCTTCTGCATCCCGTCTTCTGTAGTTGATTGGCGCCATGTGGCTTGGGATTGTTCATCTTCCACTAGCTTTACATAGTCCGTGAAAGGAGCTGCCTTTTCGCTCAAATCGTCGGGGCCAAATCCATCCTTGTTGGATTTTTCACATAGATATTTATGACTCTGATGTATGAGTCCACCGAGTCGTTTTGTGCTTTTCAGTTCGAATGCGGCTCGTTCTTCTTCAAACAACTCTCTGGCGTTTCCCCATTCGTTGCAGAACCAATCATTTCCTTCTAGCCCAGTCATGCCTTCCGTCGCAGCCTTGACCTCTGCGCATCGCCGATCGGCACCCTTCATATATATCAATGGAAGTTTCTTGGTAAGTCCTTTTTTAAAGACCAGATTTTTGAAATTTTTCATGCTGGAGTCCCCATACGGCCAGTGTACCTGGCATTCGCAGAAAACCAAGAACCGTCTCAAGGGTGTCATCTTTCGTGTTGCCTAATATCCGCATTAATACTTGATTACCACCCTATTGTAAGGACATTCAATAGTAAAACTTACCCAAGGAAGCAGGTGTTGGAAAGTCCACCATGCCTTTTCCTGGTTCATCTCGCCATTTGTAGATTCCATTCGATATCCAATAAGATCCATAAATCTTCTGGTCTCATTTGCCCTCCAATCACCGCAACTAAACGGGAATGCAATTTTTCCGTGAGCACGATTCCCCCCATCTCGAAAATCTTCGATTATGTTATCGGACGAGAAGCAGACAGGGAGTTCGATGAATGTTCCGACCCTAGAGATTCCAGGATTTGGGTTAAAACGATCTATAGATCCGTAGTTATGATGTCTCTTATATGAGTTCCAAGAACTCCTTACTACCTCGCTTCCTTCGAGGTTATATTTACCGAGTACCTTCATACCATATAACTCAATATTATCATTATCTTGTGAATCTGAGGACCAACATTGGGCTTGGCACACAACTTTTTCTTCCTGCGAACAATATCGCGACTCCCAGTCACATTTCTCCGCGGGATCATCATGGGGTTGGCACTTGACATAGCATCGACTAGCAGACCAAACAGCCGAAATAAGAGCCTGTTCATAAACCGTGGTCAAATCCCTAGAGTTATATATTAGCTTGTATTCAACAGGCGGGGAGTTCTCAAAAGGTGATAATTACCTTTCCCAATTTGCTTCCATAGATCTAGCTTTTGCTGTTGGTCTTGACCAAAAGCCAACCTTCATCAGATTTGCCATCGTCATTATATCACCATCAACATTGTCAGAATCATTAGAGCCGTCATTGAAAGTGCCGTCATTCAAAGCAACGGACAAGTGGTTCATAACGTTGCGGTCCAAGACAAACTTCAATGACAGAAATCTAGAGAATTGACCATATCTTTTGAAACTTTCGTCTTTCTGATTATGCTCCTCGGCTCCGCACTCGGCGTGACGCTGTGTTACCTGCATGTTCGGTAACGGGTCGAACGAATTCGGAGTGTCAGCCAGTTGTTTACTCTGGTACTTCTTATATAGAAGTATATCTATTTCCGTTTCTACACCATGTCCGAGTATTCTGTAAGCTAATTTAGGGATTGCAGTGAAGTACTTGACGAGTGGAATTGCTTCGACAGCATCGAACATAAGTTTGACCCAATAGTCATATATCGCCTTTATAGCGTCTTGTAAAAGTCCACATCTCATTTCTTTGTCTTTGAGCTTGTCAGGGTGCGGTGTAAAGTCACTGATAATTTCTGCTAGTCGAGGTACCAGATTGGTTTGCACAAGATGCATCATTTTCTACAGACAATTAGCAAGATTATTTATGTAAGACATAGAACTTACGAGCTTCATATTATTGAATCTGTTAATCTGTATAATTGCCTGGGTGGCAAAATATGCTTTCCGTGTTTTTTGTAATACTTCTTCTGTCTCGCCTTCGATTTTTGAGAGATGCTGCCAGATTTCATTACAAACAGGCTCACGCGTACAAGGCGCTTCGTAACTGCAAAAAAATGACTGATCTCCCCAGTGTTCTCTTGCGAAGAGGTTAACTTCGCCTCGGTCGTGGAATCGTTCGTTTCTAGTCGCATCTTTTGACCACTCCCCGTAGTACTGAGCTGCGTTGGAGTCTATCCAATTTTCCAAGTTGTACTCAAACTTCTCAGAAAGGCAGGGATTGTTCTGTTCGGTAGATTCCAGATTTGAATTTGATGAATTTGTGAAGTCTGCACCAGCTATGATCTGTGTGAATATTCCCAAGTTGATAAGAGCGACGACGAAACGAGGGTCCCATAGGAAAGGATGGGAAGGCATGATGAATTCAGGTTATGGTTTTGTGGCGACTTGGACTCTGTTACAAATTGTTCATTCCGTTTTATGAAAGGAGGGAATGGGTTATTTGAATTCAAGAGCTGTAGACTAGTGTAGGCCCATTGACCTGAAAGGTGCAGTGGTAATAAAAAACTGTGTCGATATACCCGTACTGCCGTATAGTAGAGTGATGCCGTATAGTAGAGTGATCGAGGGTGATTACCTGTAGCCCTACGTAGAATATCAGTGGGATTCACTGAATGATACGCGTTGAGCTGGTAGGTAATAGTTGATGATGATCTATGGAGGATCGTAAGGATCGGTGATATTATACAGGTGGAAGAGGATTCACCGAGTCCAGTCACATGATATTACCAACAATATGGTTAGTCAACTCTTTATAAAGTACACTAATGCTAGTTTGTAAGGCTTAAACCCCGAGAGGCCAGATCAGAAAAGAATACTCTTAAGTTCAAACTAAACTCATAAGCAATTTCTTAACTTTAATTTCAGAAGCGAAAGAGTCATGTCATGCAATTAAAAATTAGAATCTATTTTGGTACAGAATTTAAACTTCTATTCTGATCTGTCAGATAAGACTACAAAATAGCGAACATTTATATTTTTTCTTGTGACGATGAATATTTTATAGTGTATTTACTAATCAGGTATACAGTTAGATCTCTTGCTAAGAAAGTTTCTATGATAAACCGTTATAATAGTAACCCCAATCTTAGCTCATTTTATTATATTAAGCTCAAGTACCCACCCACTTGATTAAAAAGTTACATTATAGAGTAATTAAAACGAATTAGTACCCGGTTTAGTTTTCTTAGTACATAAATAATTTTAAGTATTAGATATTTTAATACCCAACAAAATTATTAAAGCTGTTGAGATACAATTTCAACTAATATGACCTTGTGATTAGCATTCTAGGGTTTTTAATGTATTTCTTTTTAGAATAGTACAAATGTCATGCACAGAATAAGAGGACCATAAAATCTTATTTGGATTTTTTGAAACCCCCAAGGTCCATGGCCCGAATACGGTGTAGCAAGGATTAAATAGGTTATGTGAAAAGATTGTCTGGGTGGTTGCAGAAGAGAAAGGCTCCTATAACGGAGGAGGAGCTTAAATACAGGCAATATCCTTAGCATGCCTTCCTGAGTGCTACAACGGCCACAATTGTTTACTCGTGACATCCGCCGTGCGGGAATGTCATAAATTTTGCGTCAAGACTAAGATGCTTTTGTATCTTGTCTGTCTTCGATACTGATGAGTAACATTTACCTCGATTTAACAATATCGTTCACTTCGATGAACACCACCACCATCAACGCTTTTCAGGTTCATGTTCTTAGACTTAACCCCGTGAAAAGATGATAATATACCCAGCCGCTGAGTTATAATATCGAGGAAGTCATAAAAATCAATAGCGTAGACCATGAGCATGGTGTTTTGAAACCCAAGCAGTCATCGAGTTGCTTAATTGGCGTGCTTGCTATTATCTGATCTAAATAGAAAGTCATGCGACCGACCTTGTTACGAATTATTGCTCAATGCCAGAAGCTCTCCATCCATATTGAAAACATCAACATGGTGTGATCTTAAGCCCTCGAGAAGCACCGTTCTAAAAGCTTGATTTGTAATCTGAGTGCTAAGTCGACTCCAAGCAGGAGGCAGCGAAGGTGAAGGCTCGAGAAACGAGTGGGCCGCGAATAAGTCTCCACTTAAGCGAGATATGGAATGAACAAGCATTCGGTCGTTATCCAAAAAACTTGGATAAGGAGTTCGCCCATTCATCTATTCTATTTTCTTATCTCTAATCTCCACAATATAGTATTGGGGCTTTTATAGTACCTATATCTCTTAGAAGAGCGGTAATATCTGATTTTATTTTGTCTCTCCCTTCAAATCTATGGTATATTACTCCCATGGTACCCAATCTTTTTTGGGACGTATTACGCTAGTACTTGTAGACTGTGAAAACTGGAAATAAAAATTCACTTGGGACTCAGAATTATAACGATCTTGCCAAATATCTTTAAGTCAAGTAGAATACGTCTAGTATCACTTCGTTAATGCATACCAACACTTTCCTTGTTACAGGATATAAGTGATGTTATATAAGTTTAAATTATCCAAAAGATACTTAGTAATAAGATAATAACCTTTAGATGCTAGTGTAACGAATTAGAGATTCTTTGGAAGCCATGGGAGTAATTTGCTGTTTAATCTCATGCTGACCCTTTAAAAGAGGAAAACCTAGGCATTGGAAACTTCTTTCTTCTTTCTCAGATCCTTCCAGCCCATTCCCCATGCAAATGCAAAACAACCAACTCCCATGCCTGCTACCATGTAGAACACACGATCAATACTCTCCGCATATGCAAGTAATACGCCAGCCAGGTTTGTACGCGTAACAAACGATCGGAATCGAGTAGCACCGGCGCTGATGACAAGTTGTGGATCAACAGCAGGTGCATACTTGGGGATGAGAGTCTTGAAACTGTTGGTGAAGATGGTTTCGGCAAGACTGAGAAATAATGCTGCACCGAAGGATTGACTGAACATGAGAAGCGCCATGGCGATGGGCAGTTGAGCAGGCGGAATTGTATTTTGAACAGCGATGATTGGCTGCGAAGGGAAATCACAGTTAGTTGGTGGATTTTTGAATAAGTGATGGGGAAGATCAGTCTTACCATTTGCAACCCGAGGCCTCGACCAACTCCTAGGATGATCTGGTATCCGATCCATTTTCCTGTCGAGGTTCCAGGGGAGAATGTAGATATGAGGCCGCTTCCAACTGATATTAAGACTGCAGCAAAGAGACTTATCGGTACATAGTAGCCCACCTTGTTGACTGTGTAAAAATTAGTAATGCGCGTTGTTGGAAGAAATATTTACTCACGTATCGGTCCGGAGCTCATTGCAGCGAAGATGTGAGAAATGATCATTGGCAGAATATATACACCACTCAAGGTCGGAGACGCGCCCTTGACTCCCTGGAAATAAATTGGCACCCAGTACGAAGCGGTGTAGAGCTGACTCATGAAAAACCCATACACCAAACAACTAGACCAAACAATTCTCTTGCGGATCATGGAGAAAGGAATCAATGCCGCGTCCCCTTTATGGAAATTCCAAGCCAGAAAAAAGATGAAGGTGGCACCAGCGCCGCAAAAGAGTCCGATGATTTGAGCACTGTCCCATGCGAATGTATTACCGCCGTATTGTAGAGCGAGTAGTAACATGATGGCGGCGGGAGCGAAGATGGCAAAACCAATGAGATCGAGGTAGGTTGGGAGTGAGCGAATAACTGTCATGGGAGGAGGCCTGGGGAACTGTTCAGGTATGCGAACAAATATTAGCATCAGCGCAATGATGCCGCCGATGGGAAGATTTATGTAAAAGCACCATCTCCAAGATGCATATTGTGTTAGAAGTCCTCCGAACAATGGACCGCTGACTAGGCCAATTTGTGCAACTGGATTAGTGGTTAGTACGAATTTGATGGCACTGGATGTGCTTGGACTTACAACCCATAGAAAAGCCAATCAGACCTAGAAAAAACAATTGTCAGTTATGCGGTAATACCAAAGATGTAAAGAATCAGATCTTACTTGGCCTCTTCTCCATAGGGGCACACTCAGCTATGATGATCATAATACCGTTTAAAATGCCCGAAGTTCCCATGCCTGCGATTGCTCGTCCTACAATCAACATATTTGAGGAGGTAGCGACTGCACATATCAAGGAACCGACTTCAAAGACGAAGAAAAATGCCAAGAAAGTCCACTACATAAAACACGTTAAGAATGACATTGTCGACGAAGAAAGATACAACGGTCAAATTGCAACCGACTAACCTTGGCCTTGAACTTCATATAGATCCTTCCGGTAAGTGGTTGAAGGACTGCGCTGCAAGGATGTCAGCTCACTCACTCTATGGACATGTTTTGTCCGAAGTTCCAAAGAGCAACCTACCTTCCCAGCTGGTACGCACTGCCATACCATCCAACATCATGCAGTGAACGGAAGTCGTTGGTAATGCGAGGAACGGCGGTCACAACAATAGACGAATCGAGGAGCATGAGGAAACCAACGAAAGTCAAGGCGGCCATGACAGTGAAAAGCTTGTAGCCAGTAATCCATTCTGGCTTTTTGTCTTGGCTTGTCGGTGGGTCGGGTTTGGGGACTTCACCTGATTCCGGCTCAGGTTTTTGTTCTTGTTCATGTACATCGGATGGAGGAATCTGGTGGTCGTGTTCGCTTTTTCTTTTTTCCAATTCTAGGGCATCAGAAGGCTGTTGTAAAGGAGGACTTGTCGACATCATCTTGTTCAAAAACCCTAAATCATCAAAGAAAGACCTTGATTGTGTGGAGCGTACATATGCAGTGGGAAAAGGTAGTGGGGAGTAGGTGTGGGGCGTGGAGAGTGTGAAAAGATGGGGAAAGCAACGGTATGATCCTAAAAAGATGATTTGTAAACAAACAATATTCACGATAAACTGAATTAATAATTATTAATTAATATCCCCGTTTCATTCCCGAGATCGAAAGGCTTGTTATACTTAGTACATATCACTTTTCCAATAATAAACACTTGCAGACATGGGGAATTCAAGGTTGGTCCGCCGCCGTGTTGAGTCTATCCGCTATGCGGCATACGCACCTGGTAGGTGTTGCCGGTGATTTTTGTTGACCGATGACCTCCGAGAATGGAGGTTGTTTCATTCCCGTGGACGGCACCGAATAATAATCTACAGTACTAGCACATAAGTTCTCGTTATTGTTATTTAAGCGAAAATCCACCAAGTAATTATATATAGGAAAACATAAATAAAACCACCAAATCTCAAGTAAATTATATACAAAAAAGCAGATAAGAAGTATAACTAGCTATGCTTTTATACTTCCAAGTCTTAAAGAAAAAAGAATTTAGGAAAAATTAGTATTTCGTATACTATCCGTTAGCTTTAATACAAGCTATAATTCGGTCAGGTATACTCTTATATAAAGCGTCGAATAGTTTCTTATCTAACGTAGCCCAAGTTACTTGCAGAGCTGATTTAAGGCGTTGCCTTAAGTATTCCGAGTTCGAGGTATCCTTAGTAAGCTCTAGGTAATCTTACACGAGCTTCGTCTTTAGGTGCTACCAAATATACTCAATTAGGTTTAGATCTGGGCTATATAGCGGCTAATTAAGAACAAGAGTAATACTACAAGCTATAAACTATACTCGAGTCTTGCTTACTCGATAAATAGAAGTATTATCTTATATGAATTCGTATCTAGGATCTAAGATATCAAATATAGGCTTAACTTTAGCGTCTAAGACTTCCAGGTAGGAATTAGCAGAATACCTATACTTCGTAGCTTTAAAATCCCTATCTATAACATATAGATTCGTACGGCCGTTATCCTAGAAGTATCCCTAAACTATAACCTTTATATTCTTATTCGTTAAATACGTCTGAACTATTTCTAGGTACTACTTTTGCTCTAGAGTTCTAAAGACCTACTTTATATATTTACCCCGCCCTCGTTCTATAGAATACTTGTTACTCTAGTATATTATTCCCTATTCTTCTTTCCTCTAGTATTCGTATATTTTATACTATACTAGGCGTTTAGTCGCGTGTATCTCTGTAAGAAACGGGCGACGTTTTGCCTTCCAATTTAGTATACCGTGTATCTTAAGGATCTTCTTAATAGTAGGGGTCTTGAAATCTACGCTATAGGCTGCCTGGACTTGTGTATAAGTATCCTTAGGGTTATTTCGTACGTGGCGGAGGATTAATTATTCTTTGGCAGGTATATATACCTGTAGCCGGCCCGTACGCGATTATGATCTTCCTTCGTCGCGGAATTAGTCGAGTTTGAGGGTAGTTGATACTATAGAATAAGGGAGTTTAAGACGCGTCGAGATAAGAGAGGTTTTTAGGCCGGAAGCTCGTATACTATAGATCTTTCCTCTTAAATATAGACTAAGATCAGCTCTACGGCGGCTATTCCCAGGCGTTACCTGTAGAGGACTACGTTAAGGTAGCATTTTGAGAGTAGTTATAAAGGGAGGAGGAAATCGAATTACGAAAAATCGCGCTTTTACGTGACTTTAGCGAGAACTTATGTAAGGCGACTATACCCACCAAGAATCAGTGCAGATCTGGGTCATACGGAAGTAATAAAGGTTGCAACCGTGCAGTTAAATGACTGCCATCTAATCTAACCCACGTCTTTGCTTGATACGAAATACTCTGCGGAGATTTTATTTGTGATTACGAATACAGGTGTAAAACGGCCGTAAGAAATCCACTATTGTTAATCGATCGAGTTGTGGCTTACTGCTATGCTTACTTTTCGACATGTCGTCACAGCCTCTCTGTTGGCTAGTTAGATTAACAATATGCGCTGTCGGTAAGCTCCTGGTACTACCTTCCTGTTCAAGTACGTCGCATAGTACCTGGTAGACATCCCAGGGATTTGCACCGAATGTTTGAACCGCCGTGTTGGTTCATTTTGCAGCGCGAATTTGAACAGACCTGGAATAAGCGTCGCTTAAGAGGCAAGGGATAATCCTCCGCTTCGCCTGTCTCGAGTGGCTCCGCTTCAGCTGGGAAAACATAGTAATACCGCAACTAGAACAAGATGGCAAGTTTGTAACGAGGGTGAGTGCGTAACAAAGGCAAATATGTAATTTATGATGTTGGTTTCAAAATTTGTCTTCTATTTATGAAAGAGATCTGTAAGTTAGGTTGACATCGCAGAAACGCGAGACACAAGTCCCTCTTATCACTAACTCTTACAATCCCTGTGCTTGATTTATTGGCAGTGTAAGTAAGCTTTTGGGGCCAAAAGAAATGCTAGTTGTATGCACCCCACTTCACTACCTAGATATACCAAGCTTGAGCTAGTGTAACTCAAGAGCTTGGAGGTGGAAAAGAGATGAAGTTGGATTGTAATTAGAGATAGAAAGATGATAGTTGTAGAGAGG
Source organism: Pseudofabraea citricarpa (assembly GCA_029641185.1). Lineage (NCBI taxonomy): Eukaryota > Fungi > Ascomycota > Leotiomycetes > Helotiales > Dermateaceae > Pseudofabraea > Pseudofabraea citricarpa. Next base: position 756,659 of record JAPWGK010000004.1, read on the forward strand.
ATAAATATATGGCAAGAAAAATACTCGACAGGATAAAAAGAAACCAGGAAACAAATGAGAAAGATAATTTTATTTCCCCTTCCAGATTTACTAGTCTCCCACGATTTGTAGCGAAGCAGGATAGAAAAGGTTAGAAAAGGAATGGTTATATTGATTTGTAAAACAATTGTTAATTCTAATACGAGAGGATTACTAACTGCTGTACCAAGGGATTGGACTTGTTTAACATCTATGAAGATCACACACACAAGGCGCGGGTTACTTTTCCTGCGCACCCGCGAAATCCTTCAGAAACATCCACCTACCATCCTCTGCCCAGCCTTTCTCTTTGAAGTTATCAGCATAGTTTGGGAAGAAATCCACCACAGACAACAAGCTAGCATCGTGAGCTATGACTACAAACACCTCATCCAATGCATCAGCGTCCTGTAACTTATCTATCGAAGCATCTGCATCATCAGCATCATGAGCAATCCTTGCTTCACCATCCTGTCTTGCAATAGTATAAAACGGTTTCGTTCTATCGTTGTCGCGCAAAAGATGCTCAAAGAGTTCTCCAGGACATGGGATTGTGCTTTGGTGACTGAGAGGATTTGGGGAGATGGATGAAGGCAAGGGATGCCATGGCGAAGGACGGAACACCCCAGGGTGATGATCAATATCGCCACCCATAAGAATGAAAGAGTTTGGGGACGAAGTGACTCTTGCAAGACCGCACATATGACCTATTGCGTGTCCAGGACTGTCCAATAGGTAGAAGGACCCGTCACCGAAATAATCAAAGGCGTTGAACCTTCCAATCTTCAATCCCTGATCGAAAGCAATTTCTCTCAGCTCCCGTCCCTGGTAGTCGCTTTCAAGAATTGGCGCATTTTTGTTGGTAGGGTAGCCTGGTACGAAGCTTCCCTTGAAACCAGGACCGACAAGTAATGCAGTGTTCTTTTCGAATGTACTTAAGTCTCCAATATGATCCCAATGCCAATGACTCCAAATAACTCCCTCGATCTTCTTAACATCCACCCCGTGCTCTTCCAATTGCTCCCGAACTCCTTTCTGGACCGCCACTCTACATTTTACGGCGGCTATTTGTTTGGTGACCACAGGAGCCAGGTTTTGCCAATCTTTTCGGATACCAAGATCAAATACCAGGGAGCGAGAAGAAGGGTGTTCAATCAAGAAGGAGAAACAGGGGCCTGATAACTCAGGGAGGCCGGGGATCTCTGGCGCGAGGAAGGGAGCAGCGGGTAGGCCCTCGATACGAGATGTGGTATCAATGATGCGGACGCGCACCGTGGTAGATGAGGAGGGAACTTTGAGATCTGGTTTGCTTGCCATAATTTGAAGCTTCTCGTTGGTATAATTTTTATTTTATGTGAGGAAGTGAAGTAGATATAGAGGGGGGTTGCAAATTAAGCAGATCTTGACATGAAATATTCACTTTCTTCTGCGTATATTAACGGAGAGAAGAAACTCAGAGTGATGTAAAGAAGATGATTAGAAAAGGGGACATGTTCATATAAATAGGGATGTGATGCTATGTTGATGTTGTAAAGCTAGCACCGATGGAGATTGTATGAGCATCGGAGTATCGCTTAGCTGACGTTGATGCTGGAGATAACGCCGATGGAAATCGTGCGAGTACAACTCGGCAACTTTCGGTTATGTCGAGGGGCTTCCAGGCACCATTTAGGCTCCAGCCAGGCTGTGGGTCTATGGTGCATGGAACAGCAAATAACTGGCCTGGCTCTCTTTTTTTTTTGTTGTATAAGGAATTATGGTGGCCTGTAAGCTTGAGGGTATGATTTCATTTTAGGAATAACGGTTAGAACTAGCCAGCCACATAAGCCACCATGCTAGGCATCCTCGCCTAAAAGAAATATAATTGCTTCTTATCTTGCTGGGCATTAACCTCGGTAATGACTACATGGAAGAATTGCTTAGCTATCTAGATGACTCTTATTTTTCTCAATTCCCTGGGACGACGCTGGGAAACTTGGCTAAAAAGCTTCGGCTTCTAGAAGCTCCGCCGACCGTCTCGCGCTTTCCCCCGCAGCCACACTAACACTTCCTAATTTGTTTCTTGACCAGCTAACCCAACAAAGGCATTTTTGTATGCTGCTACTATTAAGTAAGCAGGTAGCTTCTTTTCTTTTCTTTTCTTAACTTATCCCTCTCTTTTGTATCCTCTTTTCTCACGGGGGTGAAGTTGCTACCTATGCCAGACGTCTAGTTGTTCATCCCAGTATATCTCAGAGCAACAACATACGCAGGGAAAAAATAAGAAGAAACGATGGTTGATCCATAATTGTATTACTATTCAAAAAGCATGTCAAAGAATATGAGATCATTCTACAGTAGTTCTTTACTCGTTGATAGTTCCCAAAATTCCCTTCGAAATTTGGATAGCCGAGGGGAGTCAGCTTGCTCTCCCAGCCCGTTACCCGGATGGATTGAAGTTGTCGCTGGACTTTAAATTTCTTTCTACACTGCGCAGTTTATGGAGATTCTTATATTACTTCTCTTTTGAGGTTAAAGGGAAGGTATGAGTAATAAACTCTTTCTTAATAATCATTGAGAATAAGACTACGTGCACATAGTTTTGCGGAAAGATCTACATTTTAGTATTTAGCTTCTTCAGGAAGAAAAGCCTCGGGATTAATGGAAAATAAAATTCAGAATGAAACAAAAATTGGTTTCCAGGCTATTGATCTCCCTCTTGATGCGCGACTTGGCTTGCTGCATTTGATATCGCCTTACGTATGAAAGCTTTCCACATTTCTTTCATTTGCTCCAAATTCAGCGGTAGATCAAAATATGACCTAGCTTTGCAGTACAAATTTGTATAGATTGCGAGACTGCTGGTTGTGTAAGCTCGCCGCTTAATGCTTGAAGCGAGGCGAGAGAATTCAGTCGAGTATCATTATGGATAGAGTTAAAAGTGCCTACGGAATGCTATAACTTGACGCAGGCAACGATCTGCTTTAATCAAACCCAATTATCTAGAGATGTGATGTCGATAGTTTGGTGGCCACGATATATTCTACTGCACAAGATGATTCGTCCGGACGAACACAGCGGAGAATTCTAGCAGGGCATTCGTGTTGGCAAGCTCGAACAATCTCAACGGTGTCTGTAACAACTTCCGACCAAGTGATTTTAGCACCTCTCTTCATGTCATGAACACTTTCAGCCATCTTAGCCATAGAGAAACGGAGCTCATGCCTTGGAAGGTATCCCCATTTCTGAGCTGTTTCCACCTGGTATCGCTTTCCGCTGCTATCATCTTCAGGAAACATATTGAAAATAGCATAGACACCCTGGGGGTTTCCATTGCTATCAATTCTAACCACGGCATTAAAACCAGTAGGCTCCCAACCTTCAAGCTCGGCAGCTTCCTCCTTCGATTTGGCCTCGTCGGTGAAACTACGGTTGGCGTCTTCAGGCTCGTAACACTCAAGAATACCGATCTGATGGAAAGCGAAACCGTTGTTATCTGTCTCATCTGTCTCGGCTGACTTCATTGATTCATCGGATTTGGCCTCCTTGCGATGATTACGGGGACGCTTTGGAAACTCCGGGTGAGAGTCAGTGTTTACACCCAAAACACTCCTAGGCAAGGCTACGGTGCCAGCAGTGTATTCATGGTGGGCTTGGAGACCATAAACCTATGTGGCCTCTCAGTTAGGTTCATTCTGATGCTCTCGTGTCACGATTCCCCACTTACCTCTGGTATGATACGATAACCAACACCCTTAGCATCCTGGCCCATGAAAAGCATAGGGCGAGAATCGCGTTGGATCAGACGACAGAGCGATGCACGCTGCGTCTTGTCGTTGAAATTAGTAGAGCTACAATACAATTCAACTGTTAGCATTATCATTTTCGGTCGATATTTTAGGAATCATACCCAATATTTTTGATGAGCTCATCGTCAGTTGGGGCTGTGGCTTGAAGTGACCACATTTGTGCAGACGTTTTGAAGGACCATTCATAGTACGCGTGACGATCAGCTAGGTCTGGGAAACGCTTGTCTCTCTCCTTGGCGAATTCTGTGGTAGAGAAGATGTTGTTTCTCAATAAATATTGAAAAAGAGCCTCGAATTCCTCTTCTGTGGCTGGCATGATGACTTTGCAGAATATGGAACAGATATTGTTGGTGTTAAGAAAGATTGGATGATAATCAGCAAGGTTTTATAAGAGTCGTGAAGTACTAAGGTAGCGCTAACGCCAATCCATTAGCTAGCCTCATGATTTTCAGTTTAGTTGGCAACAATCATGACATTTGGGCTTTATGTCGAAATTTCTATTTTTAGCCCGACGTGTATCACTAACTAGGTACTTAAGCACCTTGGTAGTTTAGCGTGTGACGCAAAATAAAAAATTTATCGCTCTTAATTGTAGAATGCCTCTTTATAATAATAATCTATCGTTAGCTCTATTTATGTTACACAATTTACTGCTTCTATCAGTAGTAAGTTGCTTTTGCTTAAAGTCAACTGGTAAACTATTTCTATTAATAATAGACTACTTCCTGAGAGGAGTAAAATTACTGTAGTAGTGACAGTTAACTCTTACATCTACAAAAGATTTAGTATTGATCTCCTGTCTACTTCAAGGGTCACGTCACATAGTATGTTTTCAATCACTTTTGTCTTATTAGGCAATGATCAGCGAACAATCTGGATAATTCTTATATCCATTCGAATCCGATGTTATCTTCCGTCCTTGAGTCCTCCAACCATATAAGCCCCTCCGATAGACTGTTATTATGGCAATCTTCCATCAGCTTTAGCTGCATCGTAAGCTCGTAAATTGCTTTCGTAAATCCCCTGGAATGTCTTTCCTACCGCTGTGCTCTGGTTAAAGAGGACTCGAAACTTTCTCTCTTTAATAGGAGGTGATACGACCGAGGTCTCTTGCGCTGTTGCAGGACTGTCTGCTAACCTCCCTTTGCCAAACTCTGCGTAGTATTGCTCCATTTGCTCTGGACCGATGAGTTCGAAATACGGCATTTGTTCCACCTCTAAACCTGCCTTCTCCATGTAATTCCGCCAAGGGCGACTTAACACAGGACTGTCTCCAAAGGTCCCCTTGAAGCGTTCAGCTGATTTGATGTCATTTATCGTAGGTTCTTCTTTCGCCTTTAACAACGGCACAAGTGATTTCAGGATCCGCGCAATAGCGTCTTGTTCTTTAGCCCCAAAGAACTTCAGATCTCCTGTTACCCACTTTCTCAGCAGTGTATCATCACTGTCGTCAAGGTCAAGCTCTTCCTCTGGGATGTCCTTCTCGATCTTGCTTGATCTGCCGGCTTGAGACCATTCATCTGGAGATAGCTCCTCCTGCTGAAGATAATAGTCTATCAACAAGGCCGACCTCCTCGCGAGCGAGCTCAACTGAGTCTCATTGGCATCCGCTAAGATCGATTAGACACCCGTGCATCTGATTACAAAGGGTTAATATTGCCACTTACCCATTCTGTCTTTCTGACAAGTGGTGCAGGTGCAAAGTTCAAGTTCTGGCAGCTAGTGGCAGTTTGGATGTGCAGTTGCAGTTGCAATTGCAGTTGCGGATGTGGATGCAAAGTCGTCGGAGCTGAAAAATCTCGTGCTTGCCGACCTCGATCTCGCTTAACTTCTTTATCTTTTCGGATCTTCAGCACAAACCTTACAACGACGCTCAACACAAGCACTTCACAACCTCCTCCAAATCAACGCAATGGCATCAAAGAGACCAATGCTGAGATTCGAGGATCTAGAGGGTCTAAAAGATGAGGAGTATACTTTAGGATACGGTGAGTTTGTAAAAGTACTTAAGATCCGTGTTACTAATAAACAGCAGAAACGCGCAAATCCGATAGCGTGATCAGATTCCCTAAGGTAGCTTCAAAGTCAGAGCCACAAGCCGTTCATGAGGGTATGCTAGAGAGCATAAAACTTGGGAGTGGATTCAAACTAGGCGGTTGGTACGCCGACTTGAATTTAGACGATTATGACTCGGAATCCGCGAAGAGGAAATACATAACAACAAAAGACCGAAACTTCGTAGCTGCCAGGGATAAAAATCCAGAAGATGCAGAAGATGCAGACTTAGCTATCATGGCAAATGAAGACTTTAGAGGTGCAGATGATTCGACCTCAGAAGCCGCAGAACTTAATGTTCCCGATGCTACGAAAGCAGAACCACATACATTTGGATCCCATGAACGACTTGAAGTACTGCAGAATCTTATGACGCTGGTTGAACATCATGGTTGTAAGTTTAACCATGGAATAGATTCTACAGTTACAGTGCAGTGCTAATGTAACCAATGAGCAGACACCAGCGAAACTATGGATGTAATAAAAGATGCTTTTTCTCAATCTGATGCTCTGTCAACAGTATGCAAGCAAGCGCAATTAGCAGCTGATGAAGACAAGATTCATCCTGAAGTTAATATGCTTAAGACGCTCTTTGAGGCTATTCGGCAGGGCAAAGGTGAGAAATTTCATTATTGCACTTTTGTTGTGTCATACTCTGGTACTAATCTACTATAATGAGCAGATAGTGCTGTTGATGCGATGAATGACCTGTTAAGCAAATTAACAGGTGAAGCAAAGCGATCCAGAACAAGTAGCTCCAACATAGCTTTCAATCTACCACCGAGCAGCAACTCCTCATTGCAGCGAAAAAGAAAAGCGTCTCAAAGCCTTCAAATCCCAAAGCCTATGAAGCGGCAGGTTCTATCTAACGGGCCAGAAACAACATCCACGACAAGTGAAGAGCTAAAAGAGCTATATAAAGTAGCTTACGATGGAGCCTTTCAACCTGACTCTACTGAGAAATCAAAAGATTATCTTTATCCTGGTTCTAGTAAAGAAGAAAGGGATATGATGATTCGACTCAGGGCTGCCTGCGGGCCCGGGTTTGATCTACGAGGACACCAGAGAGAAGGCATCGGAAGAGCAATCAAGTTAGAAAACTCAAAATACAAAGGTGGCCTTCTTGCTGATGATATGGGCCTTGGGAAAACTCTACAGGCAATCTGTGTCATATTAATGAACCCAACAAAGCAGCCCACGTTGATTGTGGCACCGAAGTCCATTGCGCCGAATTGGGTGGCAGAGTTCAAAAAGTTTGTTTCTCCACTACCAAGAATATACTTCTATGCCCCCGAATCTGGAAATGAAGAAGGCATCTCAAACAGTACTCTCAGCAAGTATGATGTAGTTATAACAACATATCCAAGATTGGTCAGCGAATACCAACAGTTTGTGGAAGTATACAGCAATTTCATGTCCAAAAGATCGCAGCCCATGGCTAGGTTTAGATGGACAAAAGATAGTAAGAGAAACGCAAAGAAGGTGCATATACACACTTTCCAGACCGATTTCCCTATTTTAGCAATGACTTGGGGTCGGGTCATCCTTGACGAAGCACACAAAATCAGGTGTACGAAGACTAAGACCCACAAAGCTGCTATGGAAATCCAGTCACTCTACCGTTGGGCAGTTACTGGTACGCCATTCGCAAATGACTACGGAGATTTACATGCTTTGTTTAGCTTTCTAAGAGTCAGGCCGTTAAATAACGTCAAATTCTTCAAATCTTACTTTACAAGAGTCGAAAAGAATGCGAAAAATCAAAGAGAGGAAACTCCTGCCCTCCAAGGCATCCGTGGAGGTACTTTGCATCTTGCTTTACTAGCTGTAATGATACGTCGGAACAAAAGAGGTGTATTCGATGGACAAGGCATTACCTCAATAATACAACCTGTTCATCATGATATTCACGTTCAGCTAGACCGGCACAACAGGAGGATCGATGTAACCATTGCCGATGCCGATTATGTCAAGAAAGCTGTTAAGATTGAAATTACGACTTTAAACCGCGTCAGAAGCTTCTACGAATTCCACGAAAGCGGAGGCAAGATTAACAAAAACCTAGATTTGATTTTTGAGAGAGATGAGCTTGAGTATTGGATACCAACATCGGAGCTTTTTTTCGGATATGCCTCTCGAAAACAGTGGAGCAACCCATTTCGACAAATTGCTACATCCAGCGCGAAAATGAAAAGAAACGCTCCTGGAACTATACCTAAAGATGAGATCATGGCATGTATGACGCGAGGTATACTAGCTACCAGTCACTTCTTGACACTTCAAGCCCGCTATGCATTTAAGGGTGTCACATCAGACGATGCAACTGAAGAGGGAGAAGATGATGAAAGAGAACCTACTACAGAGGATGGGGAGACAATAAAAGGTCTAGATACGATGGATCAAGCAGAAATGCAAGTCATGGATCTTGTGGAAAGTCCGTCCTTAAAGGATGTTCAATCTCGAAGACAAGCCTTCCGTACATGGATCTCAAAGAATCGAAACTGGAAATCAACAAAGGTTCTGAAAGCTCTCGAGATAACTCAGCAACGATTGCGCGACACCGACGGCAAAATCCTCATCTTCTCGAGATTCGTCAGTGTACTTGATGTGATGGAAGCTGCTCTGAATGACTACAACATAGCATCTTTCAGATACGATGGTTCGTGTTTACAGGAGGAGAGACTGAAGACAGAGGAGATGTTCCAGGATTTAGAGCAACATACACGAGTGATGCTCATCCAATCAACTGCAGGGGGAGAGGGACTGAATCTGACGGCTGCTACAACAGTCATATTCCTAAGCCTAGAGTGGTCGCCCACAAAAGAGGACCAATGTATATCCCGTGCAGATCGAATCGGCCAAACAAAACAAGTCTCGACGTTCCGACTTTGCGCTGGGTCTTCTATGGACACACGAGTTCTCGAGATACAAGAGTTAAGGAAGAAGAAGAACATGCGACTTCTAAATCTAAATATGGATGGTCTGCCACAGAATGAGGCCAATATTCAGAAGGAAATAAAAAATATTATAGAGAAGATACGTACAGTCTGGACAGCGGAAGATTTCTACGAACATGTAAGAACCAGCCACAATGCACTGTACTATTCCACAAAACTAACTATAAGGTTCAGATGAAGCACGCATTCGTAGGATCCAGAAGAGCAAATAAAGAAGTTGCATCAGATGCAAAGGCTTTAGGCAAGAAAAATGCTGATCTGCTAGATATTCAATTTGAGAGCGACAGCACTCAGGATTCTGACGATACAGACACCACAATTGAAGACATATTAGTTGATAGAGCAAAATCAGATCTAACAGCTAGTAGAGCAAAAGCCAATGATGAGGAAGGTCTGGACAAAGACTCTTTTGATGAAGAAGAAACTAGAATATCTACGGACATCAAAGCAGGTAGCTTAGATAAAAGATTTAACGGATGGGGTGGAAGAACAGGAAGAAGAGTCTCTTGAATAGATACCTTCAGGGAGCAAAGGAAAAATCAAGAGCAAAGACGAAGATGATAGTAGAGATGAACCTAGAGTTCAATCACCGAGCTATTTGGATGGAATTATGGAACTCAGGGAAAATGCTAGCGGATATTTGGTTTAAGCGCATTTAAAAACAGTTTATCTGTCATCTCTATTATTATAACAAACATAAATTACGTTTCTAAGACAGAAAAATGCCATATGAACTACAAGGTCACTCACATAATAATTTTCGTGTTCTAATAAATCCTCTTTGATCCTCTTGTAATTTATTTTCTTCTTATTCTCTGCTTCCTACCTCTTATAATACGATAGATTAGTTGATTATTATATTAAAGTTAGTTTGTAAAAATACGCCTACCAAATGGAGTTATCTTATTACTACTTACTTAGTTAGATATTACTTCTCCTAAAATAATAATTTGTTATAAGACTTCGTTAATACATAGAATATCGTTTAGTCACCTATTGCCGTCTCTGTCACTAACAGCAAATATAGGCGAAGATACTATATACATAAGACAGAATACACTACAGAGGCTAGAGAGAGAGCCTGCTACTTCCTTATTATCATATCACCTGCCCACTCGAACACCACTTTATCGGCAACGAGCGAACAGTCCTCGCTTATTTACAGTCGGTAAAAATTAGGGAATTAGACGAAGTATAACCACAAATTCAAAAACTAAAAGATAAATCCCACCTTCGGATGCCAGAAACAAAAATGATCGGACAAAGGCAAAAGAGTAGTCGTGCTGGGGATCGAACCCAGAACCATCTCGGTGAGGAGCTCACTGTTGTGAACGAGATATCATAACCATTAGACCACACGACTTGACTGTTTGTGCTTATTTGATTTCGATTCCCTTATTTTGATTTATGTTTAACGCTCAGAGTTGCCGATAAAAAGCCGGAGTAGCCGAAGTGGATTTGTCAAGTAAACTGTTGAAGAAAGTTGAGCAAATAAAAATTACAGAGACCAGTTGTTGTTTAAAATTCATAGAATTCAAAGCGCCGAGAAAAAGGGGTTGCATTAATAGGTATATTAGCTGGAGCTAGACGCGTGACCTTTACAGGAAAGGGGGGTGGGCGCAGCAGGAGCTCGCGGCTCGATTTCGTTTCAGCTGTCGAGTACGGACGGCGAAAGATAGAAAGGTAGCCTCGCCGGAGCAGCCACGAGCTCCCTCTTCACCACATCTGCATCAATCTACTGCGCGCCTCTCTTTACTACTAACATAAATATCTCTTCAAAATCGGACGATTGCATACTTGTATTTCGCACAGTATATGTGCTGAGCCCAGATGGCAGGTCGTTTCGTTCGCGCGTCGAAATATCGTAGGCTCTCCTTCTCCCGCCATATAACATCAATCTAACAGCACAAGGGCACGTCTTCGGGAAGCCTACGAGGAAGGAAGGATGCTATGACAATTTGCATATCAGTCGCAATGCTTGGGACACGAATCTGGTGAAGGTGGGAGCTCTTTGTATGGAATGCGGGGGGGATGACAGCTGATAGAGAACAGGCCAACCCCGAATATCTTGCAGTCAATTGGGAGGCAAGTGGAGGTGGTGCTTTCGCTGTTATACCTGTGAATGAAAAGGGCCGTTTGCCTGAGCAGATTCCTCTGTTCAGGGGGCACACTGGGCCAGTTCTAGATACGGATTGGTAGGAAATGGATACGTACAGAAAATCGGCTGCTGACAGTTTCATAGGAATCCTTTCAATGACCGTGTTATTGCTTCTGGATCTGATGACGGGAAGGTATTCATATGGCAGGTCCCGGAAGGCTTCACGCTCTACAATGATGCGGAGGAGCCCCCGGATGTTGCACCCCTTAGCAAGTTGACTGGGCATTCAAGGTAATGCGCAAAACGCGGAACTGTTTGATATGCTCTAACACTCATCAGGAAAGTTGGACAGGTCCTTTTCAATCCGGCTGCTGAAAACATCCTTGCCTCGGCATCGGGCGATTACACGATCAAGCTTTGGGACATTGGGACGGGACAATCAAAGCTTACGCTGAAGCACGGCGACATTGTACAATCACTATCATGGAGCGCAAACGGCGCCCTTCTTGCTACCACATCGCGCGATAAGAAACTACGAGTATGGGATGTAAGACAAGAGCGACCAGCGCATGAGGTGGCGGGACACAGTGGTGCCAAGAACAGTAGAGTCGTTTGGATGGGAGAACACAATCGTTTGGCTACCACTGGTTTCTCGAAGATGAGCGATCGCCAAATGGCGTTATGGGATGTTGGAAACCCATCCGAGCCAATTGGAGGATTCACCGTTTTGGATTCGATCTCTGGTGTCTGCATGCCATTTTGGGGTAAGTTTGTCTGATCTCGTTGCGAAACATGCTGACCGAGGTTTAGATGATGGAACGCAATGCTTGTATTTGGCAGGCAAAGGGTAGGTTAATCTACTCTTTCCATTTTACTTTACTAATTAGTTCCAGTGATGGAAACATTCGCTACTTTGAATATGAGAATGACAAGTTTGAATTCTTATCGGAATACAAGTCTGGAGATCCTCAACGTGGTCTTGCCTTCTTACCAAGAAGGGGTATAAATGTAGGTTTTGATCCATAATCGCTAAATATAATACTAATCACCCACAGCTACACGAGAATGAAGTCATGCGTGCGTACAAGACAGTGAACGATAGCTACATCGAGCCCATCTCTTTCACGGTTCCTAGAAGAGCAGAGGTGTTCCAAGCAGACATCTACCCGCCGGCTATTGGATCCAAGCCGGCCGTGTCAGCTGCAGAATGGCTTTCAGGAAAGGACGGAATTCCTGCCAAGATTGACCTTGAAAGCGTCTACGATGGCAATGCACCCACGGAGGTTGCATCAGATTACAAGCCACCAACCCAAGCACCAGCCCCTGCTCCTGCCAAGGCAGCACCAGTTAAAAAAGAGCCCGAACCAGCTCCAGTGATCCAGAGAGCGCCACCTCCAACTATGTCTGAGCAAAAGGGTTCAATTTCTGCGATGGCAAATAGATTCCAGGATGACGAAGAAGCATCCGATGCTGATGAGACCTCAAGTTTCGAAGAAATATCTAAACCAGTACAGAAGTCAATTCCAGCTGCTGCTAAAGCTGAACCCAAGGCGGTTTCACCCACCAAGACCTCCCCAGTCAAACCCTCTCCCGTTTCTCAGCCAGCCGCTCGATCTGCACCATCTCCAGTATCCTCGCCAACTCCTACTCCAGCTTCCTCTGGTCCGGTTGTTGCGCCTAGCTCTGTATCGGGATCCTCCAACAGTTCGGTCGAGGCTTCCTTGCAACAGATCAAAGATCTGCTATCGGCACAAATCCAGACCATGAACGCACAAAATGACAAAATTAGCAAGCTTACCCAGGAAGTTGATACTTTGAAGATGAGAGTTGGATCCGGCTCTCAGGATCAGAGCGAGAGAATTAGACAGCTGGAGCTGGAGCTTGAGGCTGCTAGATCCTGATTCTGCTGTGCGATGAGTCAGAAGGGAGGATGGAACTTTATAGGTTATTGTAGCGTAGGAGCGAATGCATAAATCCTGGCCAGGCCCAGTGTAGGATGCTGAAGTCCTGGTTCGTGAAATTTCTGTCATGCGTGTGCTAGTATTTCAAGCTCTTATAAAGTGAAATGCCTGCCTAATGGAAAGCTTCAAACTCCTTGACAGATAAGGGCAGCTTCGTCATGGCCTATTGTTTGTTCAAGCACATTGTCTATTCAGGCTCGGTGGAGACTGGGATTGATCAAGAAACCTCAGCCTCAAATTCTTGCAGTGCATAGCCACCATACATTTGTTGCGTAAATCGCTACATGTAACCTTATCACCTTCCAATCACACCCATATCTTGACAACTCATCGAAAACTGGAACTTTGAGCCGATACTTTTCTCTCCAACAGGGCACTTGGTGTAGCTAGAAGCCTCAAGCGTTCGGATATATTCTGCCTTTGTCCCGAATCTCATTTTGCAGCTGGGCTTCGCTTGACCAGCGGTAGACACTGCCAATTTCTGGGCTGGATGAACATCTCACAAGTAGGAAAATTGCAGGTACCGACTATCAGTACAGAATGAAGCCTTCGGATTACAGGCCAGCTTTTGTTATTCGCATCGAACTCAAGATAAATCTGGCCACCCTTCAGGTTATCACTGCTCCATATTATTATACTGTTTGAAAGGTTGAGAAAACGCAGCTTTTAACGTGATTAAGATAATCTCGTGGCATATGGTGTATCTTACATTCCGAATCTCTGACACTAGATAATTTTCTTTTTCATAAACACCGCCGTAGCACCCCATTTCTTCCCGGTGGGATCAGTGTCCCAGTAATGATTTTCCTTTTGAGTATAGATTGTATAACCTCTCCTCCCATACCAATCTGCATTAGAGAGCTAGGAAAAGCCACGTTAGTATTGATAGAATTCCTTTCAAATGTGGGTGGTGAACTCTCTCTTACCTTTGGATATCCCTTTCCCAAGGCTTCCAATCTTTCCCTCCTTCCTGGATAGTCATTCGCTACGGTATCCAGAGTCAAAGTCTTGGCACAGAGGGGCTCATCTACTGCCATCTTCTCCACAATGTCCATCGCTGCTCTACCCAAACCACAACTATGCAACGCTCTTGAAATATAAAACGTTGAAATTAGGTAAAGCCCATCCTCAGTATTGGCAAGTTCATCATAATCTGATTCTGAATCTAGCGAGATATGTCCTAAAGGTAAGAAACTCGTTCCAGATGGTGTCCGAGGTTTACCTCCTAATGAGATAGCAGTGTCGAGTAACTCTTCCGCTTCAGATGGATATGCTGATACATGCTGGGAAAGTTTTTCAGGACGTGTTGGATCGTTAGGTGAAAGGACCTTCATGAAGAAATGTTAGGGCGTGAATGGATCACGTGTATCGGTAAGAATGTGAGGGTGGGGACCTACAATCCATTGAATGGCTTTCTTCCCCAGTCTTTGCTTTTCTCTCCACTTCGGGAGGAAGTCTTTATGCCATCCGCATGTTATTCTCTGGTCATATAGCCTGTCGACATGGCTTTGAGAATCGGGATCCCAAGGTATAAGAATGACTTCTGATTTTGAGGATTTCCCAGTAGTCATTATGGCTCCCTCTCAATCGACGAAAAGAATGGTTCTAGGGAGACTCAAATCTCACCTCGGACGTTTAGAATAGAATTTGACTTTAGATCTGCCAAGTGATTCTCTTTCATGCCTTTATATGTCTCATTTAAGATCGTGATTCATATGTAACTGCAGTAGTACGAGTGATACAAGTGGGCCAAGTTTTACTGCAAATGTCACGCAGATTTGTCAGCAATGAGACCTTGCCACTTTGGGAAGGTTGGTAGTTTTCCTCGTTAATCATGGGGTAAAATGGGTCATAATTTTTAAACATCACAGGGATCTTGAATTTACTAGACTGTATATGGAGAGGTACATAGGCAAGTACAAGGTACCTCTCTCCACAAAACGGGTTGTGATTCAGGTTGTACGCATGTGGCCATGTATATATATATATATATCACGTGACTTGACTCTTTTCTACATAATGGTCCATAGATTTTCATTCTTGAGAGAGTAAAAGATGTACAACTCCTTTCATCTACCTCGCGTAGCTTTCAGGCCAAGGAAGGTCAATTGGATTTAAGCGAGAGGTAACAATATTAGATGTATGTCAGCATTTTGTGTTGAGTCGTTATTGAATCAGGTGTACGATATGTTCTGCTTTATTGTCTCTCTAATCTGGCGTAAGCATTCAAGGCTTAAAAGAATAAAAAGAATACGCGCCATTATTCAGGCAAGGTACAATTTAAGTTTTCACAGCATCCATCTTCAATCCACCTGGATCCTTAGTTTCCTGATCACCCCATTGAATCTCGTATCCGTTCTCTTGAAGATATGCCTTCCATGCGTCATCCTCATTCTCAAGTTGATTGCTGATATCAGGGATGATAAAGTAAGAAGTCAATGCTCCGGCAAAAGCAAAACCAGAGCCGATCAGGAATACTGCTTGGTTGCCTTTGTAGACACTGTCGCCATAGCTAGCGAGGATCGGGGCAAATACTGCGGTTCCGATAGCTGCACCAGCTTTGCCGAACGCAGCAATGAAACCGAGACATTGTCCACGGATGCTGGTTGGGAAGGACTCGCTGGACGTGAGAACGATAGTTGCTCCTGGACCAACCTCTCCCAGAGTGAGGAAACAACCATACATGATAATGAAAAGAGGGAGAATTTTTTGAATGCTTCCGAGAGCGCCTCCAAGAATAAATCCTAACATCGACTGCAGACAGAAACCGAGAGCCATAGTTTGTCTTCGGCCAATCTTATCACTAAGCCAGCCTCCAATGAATGCTCCGGGAATATAAAAGCAGTTGATGACGGTTCCCCAGCCCATGTTTCTTGTCAGCGATGAGCCGATATTTAGACGATTGAGGATAGTCGATGCAAAAAGCCCGAATGGGTACGAGATGTAGTTATATCTGGGGAAGTTATTAGCTCAGGTTTGTTATTCCGAGGACTTTATGACTTACAAAAACCATCCGAGGGAACATCCAAGAAGTGGGCGCCAATATCTCTTGAATATTAACCAGTAAGGTACTCTCTGTTTCTTGGCAGCACTTTTTCGGTATGCGGTACTGACAGCCATCTTATATCGGAACCAAAAGATTGAGATTGGAGGAATTGCACCCAGCGCCAAGGCCAGTCTCCAGACAATATTATAATGCTTCTCATTTTCATGGAAGCACAGGATGAGCAAGAGAGGTACCAATCCACCGAAAACAAATCCCAAAGTTGCAGAGAGATCGCCAATCATGGCGAAAATGAAACCTCGATTTTTACGGACACCGGAGTCTTCGTCAGTCGCCTCGGTGGCACCTGCTCCTGAAACTGGGTATTCTCTGTGGAAAGTCAGTGAAGTTCATACTAAAAAGTTTCAACACACATACCCTCCGGCGCCAACACCTGCAATACCACGGCTTATTACCAACATCCAGAACATTCCCAACTCGTCCTTTCCACTAGATGCGGCACTAAGCGCAATACCGACAACCAAAATTAAAGTGGTCAAAACTGCACCACTTTTCCGTCCCAAGCGATCGGAAATGTAGCCAAATCCGAGCATACCAACAATCATACCAATCAAGAACGCGTTCGAGAGACGACTATACATCACAGTTGATAAATCAGGGTAGATAACGCCGAATATCAATGACAGATTGCCAATGATCGAGGCATTGAATCCATCAGATCCAATTGCAAGACCGGAGAAAATGACCATCAGAGTGACCGAAAGTTTCGAGTATGTTGTCTCGCCCTTCACACTACCAATGTACTGCTCCTCGTCTGCGACGACCTTGACATCGTCGATTTTACTGATTGAGTCATTTTTGCGATCAGGAACTGGACCCTCAATGGTCTCCATTTTGGCGAAAGGTTCAAAAGGATTAACAAGTCATGATTTAGGAAAGGTAAACACGAGGACATATAAGAGATCGACTGTGTGGTTTCCCTACGGCTCTGTGAGCTTTGATAGCAATTATCCTTGTGCCGGCGGAAAACCCGACAGATAACGAGCAGATACCGGTCAATTCCGGCACAGGCTGGAGAAGGAGACCTTCCCACATCTGGCTTGGTACCTTGCATACCATAGGTCCTCTGTATGTTTTGTGGTCCTGTGCTAGTAGCACTCCATGTTAAAACGTGGAAAAGTTGAAAGTGGGATGGTTCAAGTGCTTCAGAATCTGGGGTGGCAGGGAAATTAGCCGACGCTAACAACTTCGCCGAGGTGTCTATCGCGGCCAACTCCCGATGTCACGTCCTCCACTTTTGATCATAACAAAAGATTTCTTTACGAATCCATTAAGGTTTGGTGTGTAACGGCGGTCACTCCGTCCTTAGCTTCTTGGCTTGTGAAGAGTGTGTATCTTGTCAATTGATTCTTCGTCTTTGATCGATCAGAAACCACAGACTACAAGGGAGGCAACCAAGATGAACGACAAGTACAAGGCCCCTATTTTGGGTACAGATAAGGCTGCAGCTTCTAGACTCCATTCGAAAACAAAACGGTGCCTCACAGCCGCAGCTTTCTGTGCCACAACATGCTTGCTCTTGGTAAGGAGATCTCAGCCCCCAAAGTTTATTCAACCTCTGATATATATCCAGACCTCTAAATATTATAGCTATTGGCAACAAGAATCTTCTGTGGAGATTAAATTGTCACCATTTGCGAAATTTCAACAGTGCTCAATCGCAAACTTTCTTGACACCGGATTACCTTTCCTTGAATCAGCCTCGCCTCTCCCGGTTGAAGAGTACGTGGAGCGAAGAAATCGCCTCGCAGAAGCTCTTGTTAAAGACGATGTCGATGCTTTCCTGGTTGAGCCAGGATATACTTTTCAGTACTATGCAAACATCAGTCAAAAAGACTGGGAGGTGTGGGAACCCGAAGAACGTCCTTTCTTGATGATTGTGCAGCCACAAAAAGATTCCTCTGGCAAGATCACAGCTTCTACCAGATTTCTTGCTCCCAGTTTTGAGGTTGAAAGAGCAATATTGTTGGGTATGCCCTTTGATGAGACGTTGAAATTCGTCCCATGGGAAGAGCACTGGAATCCATATGAGACTCTGATCAATTCATGGACCTCTTCGTCTGCTGACGAGAACGCTTTGGAAGTTGCTCCTAAAATTATGGTAGATGAAGAAATGAGAGATTTCATCCAACGAGGTCTTGGCGAGAATGGTTTCAATGTTGTCGGACTGGGCGGAGAAGTGGAAAGAGTCAAGCAGACAAAGTCTCCAAGAGAAATCGAGATTGTCCGGGCTGTCAATACTGGAACGGTTGAAGCTGTCCGAGCTATGAGGGAATGCATGTACTCTGGTCTGACTGAAAATCAAGTTATGGAAGTTTTGGACAACACCCTCTGGGCTGCTGGCATGGAGCCATTCTTCGATATTGTTCTTTTCGGTGAGTGTTTTATTCTCTATATGGCAACGGTCAATTCTAATTATTACGTAGACGAAGATGCATCGAATCCTCATGGAGGAACAGATGGAAGCAAGGTTCTTGAGGCAGAGACATTCGTTCTTATCGATGTGGGGTAAGTTAACTCTTTAATTAACCTGAGGCTTTGACTGACTCAAATTCAGAGCCCATCTATACGGATACTCCTCCGATATCTGCAGAACTTTCTTTCCACCATTCTTTCCCAAACCTAGCACAGCATCAGAATACGCCGCACTATCGCCTGTGATACAACACAAGCTGAGTGTATGGGACACTGTTCTTGAAGCTCAAACTCAATCCATGCACGCCTTGGTTGCGGGAAACTCTGCTGCATCTGTCGATATTGCTGCTCGAAAGGTGATCACGGATGCAGGGTATGGAGAGGCTTTTACTCACAGAGTTGGCCACGGCATCGGAATCAAAGCCCACGAAAGCCCTTATCTCAACAAAGGAAACTTGAATGTGACACTGAGGGCAGGAATGACATTCACTTCGGAGCCTGGCATTTACTTGGTTGATCATTTTGGTGTCAGGCATGAAGATATCTTGTTAGTGAAAGAGAATGGCGAGCCGGAAATTTTAACAGGTACCAGAGCAAAAGGCGCATGGGATCCTTGAAACATTCGCAGTTGCTGAACATAAATCAAACATGAGCTACTTGCTTCACCCGCTATGGAGGTAAGTGCATTTAAGCCTAGCAAAAGATATTTCACAATTTATGATGGCTGCGAATGCAAAATGAATGAAGCGCGCATTCTGTATCATGTCTCTACGAAAAGTGATGCTCTCGTCTCCCTCGATTCTGCAAGAGTTTCCTTAGAAATCAAGTTAGATTCTCATTTGATAACGTTCGAGCGATTCTTGAGCTTTAACGTTGAAAAGGCTCTTCATTGCTGCTTTCCATAACCAAGGATTTAACCAAGGATTTCTCAATCCTTAGTTGATGATTCTTACGAGAGACCTTTGCAGAGATACAATACTTTCGGATATAACTGGACTAGTTAACCCATAAATCTAGGGGTGAAGCGATGAAGCGACTCGCTTCCCTAAGGCTTAGTCAGGAGCCATTGAGTGATTTGTTTGGCACGCTCGTAACAATCCGCTTACCAGACTGCGCCCCCAGAAGTAAGTCAGTAACAGTGCCTCATGACAGAATCTTCCATGAGACATGAAAGATTATATGCAGCTATTACTGTTGTCGTATCTTCAAACTCGCTAGCTGACGTATGCTTACTCGTAAAGCTTGAATTTTCCAAGTGGAGAAAGTGTATAAAGCTTGGCTCTGCAAGCAGCCTGTACTCTCTTTTATCACTTACAATTTGTCCTATTCTCATTCTATTACAATGTTTCTCCCTACCGCTGTTGTACTCAGCACGTTTTCTTTGGTTACAAAAGCCCAATATCTGAGCTGTCCTCTCCTAGGACCCGATTTCCCTCCACCTACAGACCTACAAGATGATACATCAATACTATCCGCCAGCCAGAGTTTGACCCAGCAACTTGATTCTCTGAAATCCAGCAATAGTACCACTCTTGATCCCACTACTTCCTTTTCTGTCCAATGGTTCTCGGCCGCGAACAACCAACCTCTATTTCAGTACCACTACACAGGTGCTTCTGTGGCTGGAAGCTCCAGCGGAGTGAAAGAAATTACTGCAGACTCGATTTATCGTATTGGAAGCATCTCGAAACTTTTCACGGTATATTTATTCTTAGTAGAAGCAGGGGACGCTTATTTCTCACGACCTATTACCGATTTTGTTCCGGAGCTCGCTCAAGCCGCGAATGATTCTGCTGGAATAAGCGACATCAATACTACACGGTGGGAAAATATTACTCTCGGGGCATTGGCTAGTCATTTGGCTGGAATTGATAGAAATGGTAATTGAAGAGTTCAGATACTTGTAATGGTAATATGCTAATAGTTGCAAATTCAGATGGGCAATTCGATCTGCTTGGTGCCAACTTACCGTGGACGGATTTAGGTCTCCCGGAGCTGACTCCCTCTGAACTGCCGCCATGCGGATTCAACTCGTCGGTGCCAGAATGTACCCGAGCATGTACGCTTTAACATATATCTACACCCTTGCAACATAGTAACACAAAACAGTATTCCTCGAATTAATCATCAAACACCAACCTATATTTGCACCTTTCACAACTCCAATATATTCGAATACCGCATTTGGAGTCTTGGCTTTTGCTTTGGAATCCATAGCCAACAAGAATTTCACAAGCATGATGGAAAATATGCTCACGAAGCTAAATCTCACCTCCACCTTTTATACAACGCCTCCAACAGACACTCGCGGTGTGATCCCTTTTAACACAACATACAGTGGCTGGTCTCTGGATGGAGCAGCTTCAAACCCGTTTGTACACTTTTCCTCTGCCTATAAAGCAAAGACTAATAACTCAACACAGGGCCGGGTCTATGTATGCCTCAACAAACGACCTCTCCTCGCTAGGCCGTTCAATTTTGAATAATGTTCTTCTCAGCTCAGCAGCAACCCGCCGCTGGATGAAACCCCAAAGCTTCACATCAAGCCCTACACTTGCCGTCGGTGCACCGTGGGAGATTTTCCGCGTGCAAACAAATACTAGTAGCAATCGAATAACAGATTACTACACCAAAAGTGGTGACCTAGGCTCCTACAGCAGTCTTCTTGCTCTAATCCCTGACTATGATGTCGGGTTCAGTATATTTGCTACTGATGGCAATGCAGCCGGTGTAGTTGCCACGCTGGCTGATATGGTATCAAAATCTTTCGGTCCAGCGCTTGAGCAGACTGCAAAATCGCAAGCTAATGCCACATACGTTGGGACGTATACTTCCTCCAATAACACCAACTCCTCCCTCGTAATTAGCATCAACGACAAGTTCGGTCTAAACATTGACAAGTGGACGAGCAACGGTCAAAACATGTTCTCTAATATCAAGTTAACGCAAGGTATCACCTCGACGGATATCAAAATCCTAGCCCGGCTTGTTCCTACAGGTTTGAAAGATGGGAATGGAGGACAAGCTTTCAGGGCTGTTTTTGGCTTCGAGGGTAATGGGAGTGGGAATGTTTTCGACTTGAGTTGTGCTACTTGGACTACGGTTGATGCTCTGAATTATGGCGGTGTTTCTTTGGATTTATTTGTTTTTCGGAATACCGAAGCAGGAACTGGGAGGGGGGATGTGGAGATTCCGGCCTTGAGGTCCACACTCCAGCTCCAGGGGAATTAGGTTTACTGAATGAGATCTGAAGACTTATCTACATAGCATTGCTGTTTATGTGCTTTTATGAGGATTATGAGATAAAGTACCATGTTTACTGAAATTCAATTGTGTAGAAGATCCGGGTTCACCTCTCCTCGCTTAACATAACAACTACCTTGATTCGTCTGACATTGATTTCGCTTCTTCCTAAGACTTGCCAAAAGAAACAGCAATTTTGCTGACCTGAAATAATCAGCTTAGAATATCTTGCCGTCAGCTGGTATGCATTCTGCGCCAATGGAATGAGAATAAGACTAGGCTATTTCGCGTATCCTGCAAGCGAAACATCAGCGTATTCCAAGCGTTCAATCAACAACAAGTATCTAACGTGCCACCTTCCAATAGCAAGTTATGATTTAAAGTCACGCCGAAATGATAGGGAACCTTGTTCTAAACTCAATGCGGGTCTGGTAGCACCCTCAGATCTGGAATCTGCATCAACCCAAAGCAAAAATGATAGAGTGGTACCTCGCTACTTGAACCATCCGTCTAAAACCACGAGAACTTTGCGCGTAACAACCAGAAGATAATGTGCCAGGAAACCTTAGTCAGGAGTCAGGAGTATTACGACTAACAATTTGCAAATTATGATGCATAAAGGTGAACGTAAGAATATTCAATGACTCATAAGCCAAGTTGAACTTGAATAGTGCAGCAAATGCAAAATAACAGAGATTAACAGTCAAAGAAGATGGAGTTTATGAATGAGCAGAATTGATAGCATAGATGCTACAGAAAAAGAAGTTGCATGAAGGGTAGAAGTTCGAAGCCAAGTCAGAATCTCATTTACTTGGAAGCATCATGTAGCTGAATGAGCAGCATGGCTGTAAGTCTGATCTTATACGTATGTTCCGCACCGTAATTAACTAACATGAATAAACTTGCACATGTGTCGAACAACGCTTTTGCTCGCCTGGAAGTCTGTTACTGGGGGGAGATACAGGTGCATTAATAGCTAACGACGAAGCTTTGCAGATCAAGTCTGGGAAGCTTCAGAAGGTCTTTGAGACCACCCAGCAAAAATAATTTAATATCGCTATTGCAGCTTCCAAGAGACGAGGAGGTGCTGACTGGAGAACTTTATGATATATGCTAAGGAACCCAACATTCATCGCGGGTCGTGTCACTGAAGTCTTTGAATCAGATTGAATCATAGAGATGAATCAGTTCATGCCTTATATTTCCATTACCTCATAATCTACGAATTGTACACGTAGAAGGGTAAAGGACACCCAACATATTCATTCCCTTACAATGATGCGTTCATAAACCTAAAGTCTTTATGCCAATAACTATGACAGTAGGACATTGTCACGTTTGAGAAGTATCGAAAGACGCTGGGGTGTATGACCGACTATAGGTACATGTGGTAAGCCAAAAGAACTCACTAATCCGGCTAAAAGCATTGGTTTGTCTCCTTCTAAAAGATTTGGTTGGCTCTAGATTTTGCTCTAAGCCGAAAACCAATTCTGACGACAGTAAAGAAAGCACACCAGTTTCCTGTTCAAACAATCCCTGGAGAAAGATAAGCTTCGCCCCATTTATCTTCGAGAACAAACATGCGTGAGTGCGGCACGACAGCTATCTCGCTTATATGCCCATCTTAGCCGAGCGTAGCTGATCGGGTCATTATACGATATGCATATTCCGCCACCGAGTAAGATAATATTGCACGCTTTTATTGGCTTGTTAAGGCAGCTTATTCTGTAAGCCCAAAATATCAAAATGATGTTATGCTATCGTGGACCCAAGAATGGTAAGTTCAGATCAACGTTAAGATGAAACAACTCCGTTCAACATCTGACTGAACACTTATCGAGCCTGAAAAAATCTCTAAGGAAATTATGACTCGAATACGGTATGATTGTAATCTCTGAATAATTAGCCGTGGCAAAACCCTGCTGCGTCTTATATGATTCTGGTCAGTCTCCCAACGTGCTCTGTGGCTACTCTTTTGATCCAACCCCCACGCCTTTTTGTTGTAGGCAGCCAAATGATGAGAATCTATCATCTGCCGTTTTACGTGAAAATATTACCTGGAACGTCGATCTTATTGTTCTGGAGCTTGCTAAAATTGAGGCTTGAGGTGACTCCTAACCCAAATATCACATTCTGCATTCTCCCATCTCACGGGAAAATAAAGTCCAACTCATTGCGTTGGTTGCGGATGAAAAAAGGAATGTGATCGAGCACTTCAAGGTGCATGGTTGCCATGAACATCAGCGACAAAGCTCCACATGGCATTGTGATTCGGCTCTGAGCATGCATGCACGTCGGACAGAGGTTATCAGAAAACAATCCAACAAGATATATGCTCCGCCGAAGTATTCGGACGTGAGATTCTCTGCAATAAGCACCGGTTTTCATAAGCCTGTGTTGGTACGGGTCCGGATTTCGCTCCGGCAGAACAAAGCTCGGCGCTCGGCCGCCAGGTAAGATTTGGAAAAGTCCATCAACCAATTTCCTGTAACAGATTATCAGGAAAGTATAGATTGAGCCGCAGGAATATTTTGAAGATAATATAAACGAGGAATGAAACTGACCGTTTCTAGCACCTGACGCGTCTGAGCAATTTGATCTGCTGCCTTCCCCATCGAGATCGCGCACTCTCATTCAACGTGAAGGGGTTTCTGAGATTACTCAAGCTATAAAGGTATGTTAAATATGACTTTATGTCTGTAGGTGTTTGAGATTAACGAAAGAGTGAACAGGTCATACAACCGCAAAAATGGGTTCCTATTTCAAGACCAGCCCAGAGAACTTATATGAGCTGCTAGAGTTAGCCAGCCTCGACCATCGAGACACGGGGATCTCATTCCTGTCTCCAGGTGCCACTGAGCAGATAAAGAAACGCCTTACATACAGGGAACTATTTCAACAGGCTCGAGAAGATGCGTGTTTGCTTTCAAAAGTAGAAGGCATTCGACCTGACTCTGTTGTTCTGCTACACTTTGACAATCATCATGACAGTATCAGATGGCTTTGGGCAACTATCACTGCAGGATATCTTCCAACAATCTCCACACCTTTCACGCAAGATCTTGAGCTGAGAAAAAAGCACATTCTCCACTTGAAGACGTTACTGGAAGATCCAGTGATTCTCACATCCGACCACCTCGTTCGAGAATTTGAAGGTGTTGACGGGCTAAAAATACACACCATCCAAGAAGTCAAGGATTGCGAGAGTATTGGCCAACAGACAAATGGCCTTCCAAAAGGCTACTGGGTATACTCTGGAGCCAGGAAGTCAGAAGAAGATCTTGCAGTTCTGATGCTCACCTCTGGAAGCACAGGACATGCCAAAGCTGTTGCTCTTCGACATGGCCAGATCCTGAAATCTATTGCAGGCAAATCATTCCATCATAACACTACCGCTACTGACGTCTTTTTGAACTGGATTGGTTTGGACCATGTCGCCAATTTAACCGAAACACATCTTCATGCCATGCATCTTGCGGCGGAGCAAATCCACGTCCAGGCAGCTGATCTTCTTATAGATCCATTGAAGTTTTTGACCCTCATATCAAGATTCAAAGTTGCACACTCTTTTGCACCCAACTTCTTCCTGGCTAGTCTCAGAAATGCATTAGAGAAACCCAATGCATTTGAGCCTGGGAAAGAACCGGACCTATCCTGCTTTAGAGTCTTGATCTCTGGTGGAGAGGCAAACGTTGTGGAAACCTCAGCCGCCTTGACCCAACTTTTGACGGCATATAAAATCCAGGGTGAGATTGTACGTCCTGGCTTTGGGATGACAGAGACTTGTGCGGGATCAATTTACTCTCTAGAATGCCCTTCATATGATGTTGCTAATGCACACGAGTTTGCATCCTTGGGTAGCTGTATTCCAGGGCTGAGTATGCGAGTGTCAAGTGATGAAGGACAGTTGGCAGCGATAAATCAGATCGGAAATCTAGAACTAAAAGGGCCCATCCTTTTCCGGGAATACTTTAACAATCCGACCGCAACGGAAGAGTCCTTTACCTTGGATGGTTGGTTCAGAACAGGGGACCGCGCCCTTATCGACAGCAATGGTCGGCTTAGCCTTACTGGGCGAGCAAAGGAAAATATCATCATAAATGGTGTAAAGTATTTCCCGCACGAGCTCGAGACTGCAATCGAGGCAGCAAAGATTGATGGAATTACTCCGTCTTACACGGCCGTGTTCCCACACCGTCCAAAAGGATATCAGACCGAGGTCTTGTGTGTCGTTTATCTCCCAGCATATGATCTAGACAATTTCGAGACGAGGGTGGCTGTGACTGATTTAATAGCTAAGGTCTCGATTGTCCAATGTGGAATAAGACCGTATCAGATCATTCCCCTTACGAGGTCTTTGCTTCCGAAATCGTCACTGGGGAAACTATCCCGAGCAAAGATTCGTGCGGCTTTCGAAACTGGAGAATATGCATTTTATCAGGAGAGCAATGACAATATCATCAAAGAATATCGGAGAACCAAGCGCCAGGCACCGATCAACGAGACTGAGTCACAACTACTCGATATATTTGCGCAGCAATTTGGGCTGAATGAGCTGGAAATTGGCACTGACACTAGTCTTTTCGAGATGGGGGTCAGTTCTATTGAAATCATCCAACTCAAGAATCTCATTCAGAAGCACCTAAACCTCGATATCGAGATACCAGTTATTACCATGATGACAAATCCGACCATTCGGGAATTATCGTTGGCGCTTTCTAAGTTACGAGAACCTCACGTTTATTCTCCCGTGGTAGTCTTACAAGCGGCAGGTGAAAAGAAACCCCTCTTTTTAATCCACCCAGGTGTTGGAGAGGTCTTGGTTTTTCTAAATTTGGCCAAGTATATCGTTGACCGACCAGTGTATGCCATTCGAGCTCGTGGATTTGATGGCGAAGACTTTTTTGAGGATATCCCTGAAGTCATCTCCACTTATCACAAGGCCATAAAGGATATTCAGCCAGAGGGCCCATATGCACTTGCAGGCTACTCGTATGGGTCAATGATCGCGTTTGAGTTAACCAAAGTGCTCGAAGAAAACGGAGACAAGGTTGGATTCTTGGGGGTGTTTAATTTGCCGCCACATATCAAATTCCGAATGCGCCAACTGGACTGGACTGAAGTCCTTCTCAACCTGTCGTATTTCTTAGACCTTATGACGGAAGAATACGCGCATGAGATATCGGCTGAGATGCATAAGCTCACACAGGGCGAAGTGTTGGATTTCGTTATCTCCAAAGCGCCGCCAACGCGCATGGCCGAAATGGCCCTGGACCAACAGAAGTTGACTACCTGGGCCAACCTCGCATATCGAATGCAGGCCATTGCCCAGGACTACGAACCATCGGGTAAGGCTAGCCTCATGGATGTGTTTTACGCCATCCCGCTGGTTGCTGTCGCCAAGAATAAGCACGAATGGAAGCAGAACCATTTGAGTAAATGGGAGGAATTTGTAGAGACGCCTGTTCGTTTCCATGAGGTCGAAGGGGCCCATTATACCATGATCAGCCCGCAGCATGTGTTCACATTTCAGAAGACGTTGAGATTGGCCTTGGAACAGCGAGGGTTGTAGGTCGTTTGTTGATGTTTGCTCTTCTTATCAAGCCTTTCGCTTTCGTTGATTTGTAGCCGTGAGATAAGGAGCATACCTGCACCTGCATAAGCTTTTAGATAGATAGACACAAGGTATCTACGGTATCCCACATTAGGAGCTCTTTGCACAAGATGGTGAGAAACGGACGACTTACCTTGACTGAGCAATGATGACCAGCATAGTCCGATTGGCCTTCGAGAACGAGCTGAGAAATGCCATGCCGCCTTGGTGCAGGCAGCAGCAGCACCACGGTAGATGTACCATGCTGTTTATTTCAGCGGGTGGTGGTGCAGAGTGCCACGCCGCAAGGCGATAAGCAGTCAGCAGCATTTCAAATGATAAGCTTCGGACGATGTTGTATTGTCATCTTCGGATTGAAGTTGAAATTGATGTCGAGTGTTGTTGCGGTGCCCAAAAGTTGAGTTTCGCCTGTCACCATCACTAGAACTACTGCATAGAACTCTATAAGGACGCCCGACTTTGATACAGTCACGCCCACCTCCTCGATTACCTCCATCTCCATCGTCATCGTCCTACTTTTATCTCGCTCATGTTGGGTGCGGGCACATCCTAATTCTACCTGCAGGCGCAAGAGCCAAGTAAACCAAGGAATGGACGACGATACAAGCTCCCTTAGCCGTGACGGTTACGCCGAGAGAAGTTCAGAGGACGATTTCAACAGCAGTCGCAATCTTTGGGCCGACTCTGGCAGCAGTGGGGCCAGGAGGCCCATATCTCGACGCACTCCGAGAGGCCCTGGCATTGTTACCCACAACTGTTTGGCATGCTACCAGAAGAAGACGAAATGCGATCGAAGGGCTGACGGCTGTGCCAACTGCTCAAAAGCTGGCATTAGTTGTACCTATCTGTCCCAGAAAAGCCCCGGACCGCAAAAGAGGGGGCCGTATAACAAAGGCGTGGTGAGAAGGAATGTGGAGCTCGAGCAGAAGGTTACCGCTCTGCAAGCAACAGTAGAGAGGCTAAGCTCTCAGCTAGAGGGGGAAAACGTCGAGATTGTTCATGACAAGACCGGTACTCGGCAGAGAAGGGAAATCCCAACCCCGCAAGAGGAAACTATAATTGAAGAGACGGCAGTCGTTTTCGGATCATCGCCGACTGGAGACGGAGGCGAAGAGGCAGGTCATAGAGGTGCCGCCAGTAGGCTTGGTTCAATAGCTTGTTCAAGCAGCCACAAGACCCTGCCAAGCATTTCCTGGGGAGATTTTGTTGGCAAGGTCTGCAACCCGATCATCCTAAAGTTTCAAGCTAACTCTTTCTCCAGTTTGATGAAAACCCAGAAAATGTGGTAGATCATGAGAACCGAAAGGATATTTCTGAGAGCTCCAGTACCGATGTGGTTCATGAGGATCTAATGTCAATATCAGACAAATCATCCCGTGCAAGCCTCCATCCCAGTGCTCATTTAATCCGTGAGTACTGGAACACTTTCAAGACGAAAGTTGATCCCCTACTCAAGATTTTACACATACCGACAGTCGAGAAGTATCTCCTTGCGGGAACAGGCATTCCGACTGAGGCCATCGCTGGTATGGACGCTGTGATGTTTAGCGTCTATTATGCTGCCATCATCAATTCACCAACACCGACTGGTAGTAATACAGAAACCAGAGATGCGCGCCTGCTTAAATATAGCTGTGCTATAAGACGGATTTTAGCCAATCCAGATGTGCTCGCATCATCGGGTATACTCCCTTTGCAGGCTCTTGTCATATACTTATACCACGTACAACCGGATGGCGCGCAGTCAGAGTACCTTTGGATGGGCACGGCTTTACGTATGGCTCAAGCTCATGGTGTCCATCGAGACGGAAAATTCTTGAATAAAACTCCCTTTGAAACGGAAATGCTGCGTAGATTGTGGTGGAATATATATCGATTAGAAAGGAGGTTTGTTGAAGACTACATATCACACCCCTTCGCTTTTGAACCACAGTTCGACACACTGCTCCCTAGCAATATCAACGATTCGGACTTGCTGCCCGAGGATACGGAACTTGCGGCACCGAAACTCGGTCGCACCGAAATGACATTCTGTCTCGTGGATTTCAAAATTTCTGCCTTGACTTTCAACATCATGAAGCAACATCCATCCAAAGGATTAGCTGCTCAAAAGCGAAGGGCAGACATGGTTCGAGAAGTTATGAAAAAATTGACAGAAGAACATCTTCAATTTTGTGACCCGGAAAATGATTTTGATTTCATGATCATCGCATATGCCAAACTCAGCTTGGTACGTCAGTATTGTAAATACTCTTTCTTTCATTTTTTTATTGCATACTTCAGTGAATGTTTGAGATCAGCATCAACGCTCCGTTAATCATCTTTTACATCCCCCACCTTACTAATGCGCTGTGCATGGACTGCAGAGTAGAATATGGCTTCTTGCACACCATCCTTCTCGCTACTGCCTGGACCGACTCCTAACAGACGTTTTACCAATGGAGAATAATCATGAAAATAATTGTCCAGTTCGCAACGTTTTGCCCCTTGCCCTTGAGGCTTTCGAATATAGTCAAGTTTTACCGGAAGAACCCCGGATGGCCCCATGGGCTTGGTTCTGGAAGGTTTCCAAAAATACCCAGAGATACCTTGAATTCTATCTCCTCGCGGAGATTTGTTATCGACCCTCGGACTCACTGGTTGAGCGAGCGTGGAAAGTACTAGACGAAGCAGCCGCTAAACGACGACTTTTGACATATTCTGCTAGCGATGCAGCTAAATCTCCAGCAGGTCCGTTGGAAGTTATGCTCAGCAAGCTTCGTACGCGAGTGGTGGAGCTAAGACGCAAAGAACGATCGGGTTCAAATACTCTCCAGTCTTCACCTATCTCAGTTCAAAGGCAATCCCCGAATCATACCCCTCCTAGCTTTGGCAAATTGTACCAGAAGTCTGGAAACAGAGGGAAAGAACCGCTCTGTCCAGGAACACTGACACCGATACTATCAGATTCTGGTTTATCAACGCCAGTCAACAAGGTTACTTTTAATCCGGTAGACTTGTCGACACCGGCTGATGTGCAAAGCCTCGCGGCAAATTCCAACGGTATGAATGATTTAAGAACATCAGGTGCAAGTATTCCGCAGCTAGGTTCGGAACCTACTGCCGGGTTTGCGAATATGTCTAATGGCGGAGACAATGGAGTAATGTCCGAATTCCTTTCAAGTAATAACTTAACACAAGATCTTTATGATGCATATCTAGGAATATCACCTTGGTTTCAATTCCCAGATGATATGACAGGAATGGGCGTTGAAGCGCAAACAGGGGCAGGATGGGACGACATAATGAAAGGTCTGATGCGATAATTATGCATTGCAAACATAGGACACGTATAATACTTTGAGTGTTTGAAGAGCGAAAGAGATGCTTATATAGTTCTATTTGCATTCTCTTTAAGGACAAAAGAGTCACAGATGTGAAATTTGAAGATGCTCGCCGGAGCCTTTTTCTGCTTCATTCACGGGGCTCGGCTGAAAACTGCAAGTGGCAGATTTTCATCGGTCTGAAAATGTACTATAGGAATTATGTGGAATATTAATCGCGACAGCTCAGCAGAAGTTTTCGGTTGTACGGTTAAACGAGTTGTAAGTACATAACATATTATAATCTAGCCGTTGAAGCAATTCATATATGCGCTAGAATTATAAAGCGAACCAAATCAGCCTTTTGCTAGAACCAGTACTTTTTCAACAGTCTCTCTTCTTCTCCAGTCCAACGTCCATAAGCCGCAACGGCCTTTACAAAAGGCGTACCGAACCAAGCCATCGGTCCAGGAAAATACATATCGCTCATATCGGCACAGAGACAAAGATGCACCAAGCTTTTCGGCAAGCCTTTACTATCACTCAACCCATCATTGGCGAGCCCATACAAGATATACAAGCCCTTCTCGAAACCCTCATGAGCAGGTTTTGCCAGCCCCACAAACGTGACGTCGGAATCCGGGGACGCGTTGAAGAAGCGATGATAAGTACCAGGCGGGACAACAGCATGCTCAGAGCCAGGCGGCAGCGAGAGGGTTTCGGCGCCCTTGACCAACCCCAGCGTGCCTGATACGGGATGGAATTCCTCGCCGTACGAGCGGTGATAGTGCAGCGGCGTGCCACCACCTGGCTTGACGGTGATGCGTGCCTTCGTATAGGCGCCGTCTGTCTCGTAGCCGTATTCCTCAAAGACCACCGTATCGTGCATGATTTTGTTGGAGAGGGTGCGGCGCGCAGAGTCGCGCACGCCTGGCGGCGCGGGGGCCATGCTTGATTCGTCCATGCTGGTCGAGCTAAATGCCATCGTTGCAAGAATGGCACTCTGGACTTTTTACCGGATGCTGCTGCATAAATGAGGGAGGGAACTACTTCTCTGATGGTGTGTACATGGGTCTACGTCGTGGTCTGATCAACATGACATTTTACGTGACGGCTGAGGTAAGCTGGGCTCGGGATAGGCAATCGGTCCCGAATATTGTCAGATGAAAAGGTAGATTTATGGAAGACAGGAAGATACTCAGGCTAAGCCTTTGAGCGTGTGACGGCCCCCGCATAAAGCTGCAGCTAAGATATTATCCACGCAATATTGCGTAACTTGGGAAGATGACCAATTGACTTTTGAAGTACTCGGTAAGTCTCACATTTGAATAGTGCGGCTACGGCATTGCATCCATGCTCGCCTCCAGCTCGCTTACTTTCTTTATTATTCCAGAGCAATTAAAAGTGATCCTTGAGAACATACCATAAAATTACAAAGGGTCAGAGTTCACCACCCTGATGCTGGTACAAATGCAGATGCAGTGAAATGAGACTAATCTGCTATAGCTTCCTCGAGAAACAATTTTCAGCCTAGTAATTACGCCCATTGGTACAGCCGAAAGTTCTTGCTAAACTTTTACGAAGATTGCCTTCTTTACCAGGAAACTGCGAGCTACATAGAAAAGAACCGTTCCCACGAGCATCGAGACTCCGCAGAAGATTTCCAGGTAGGTAAATTTGCCATCGTTCCTAGTGACCAAGGCTCCACCGATCGGATTGCCTGTCAAAGCAGCGAAAGCTACACAGGTGAACATGGTCCCGACCCTAACACCGATCTGCTTGATAGGCGAAACTTGGGCAACGAGAGCAGGCGACATGGAACCAAAGGCCCCCGAGAAGAAACCATAGAGAATTGCAAACATTATGATTGCCGCATTGTTTGACGACGGGATCCAGAGACCCAGGACAAGAATTCCGGAAACTAAGCAGGTCCCAATCATGACGTTGAAATTGCCGATTCTATCGGCCAATATACCGGGGAGAATTCGACCAAAGGTACTAATAATTATTAGCACATTGTTTTTAATATTGGGTGAGTGAAGGGCAGTACTAACCTTGCAGCATTGAGCATTGGAATAAGGTAGTTTGAGAGACGCTCCGACATGCCTTTGGATCGAGCCTGGAGAATGATATAGTTGAATGGCAGGAA
Source organism: Pseudofabraea citricarpa (assembly GCA_029641185.1). Lineage (NCBI taxonomy): Eukaryota > Fungi > Ascomycota > Leotiomycetes > Helotiales > Dermateaceae > Pseudofabraea > Pseudofabraea citricarpa. The sequence goes on from JAPWGK010000004.1 coordinate 789,323, forward strand.
AGTGCCGAAGAAGAACATGAATGCTCCTGCGACAACGAAGAAAAAGGGCAATTCCTTCAGGGGCTGAATATAATTCATGACATCGATCTTGCTGGGTTTGTGTGGGAGGCGTGATTTGACGGTGAAATTAGCGACGATGAGAAGACCGCCGATCAGGAAAGCAGTAATTCTCATCGTCCATCCAAACCCAACCTGAGGAATGAGGTGGTTAACCAGAATTGGGAATATGACTCCCCCAATGGAAGCGCCTGATGCCACAATCCCTAGAGCCGTCGCTCTCTTTTTGAAGAACCATGTCGGAGAGCAACTCACGCCGGAGTAAAAGATAGCGCTTGTACCAAGCCCACTAACAACGCCTTGCGAAAGGAAGATCTGGTAATATTTTGTCGAGAGGGATGTCATCATCAAGCCGAAGACGTGCAGGACCGAGCCAAACAGCAGCATGTACCTCGGCCCATAGCTATCGAATATTTTCCCAAATACCAAGCCTCCGCTAAACATCATGAAAGTTTCCATCGACGGGATCCACGCAATTGTTGAGGGCGAGTAGCTGCTGAGTCTCTCCTGTTCGTAGTACGTCTGGAAGACACCAATGCAATTGACGAAGCCGAAGCTGCATACCAGGCAAAGCCAGCTTCCAAAAACTACCAGCCATGCTGTGAGTCCACCATCAGGAAAGTCTGCTGGGTTGAATGGCAGCGGAGCTGGTTTTGCTTGTCTGGTAGCTTCGATATCTCCCTCCGACGCGACCAGTGACTCTGGTGTGTGATCGGCTGGATTCTCAGAGGAGCTTCGATCTGTGACGCCATTCGATTTCTCATTGTCCCCCCTTGTGTTCCCTCCAACAGTGTTACTCATTATGTCTGTCTTCTTTGCTCGTAGATCGGATTGCAATTTTGCAGAGCTGGTGTTCTACAATTGATCAGTAAAGTGACAAATACAATCGATGGTGTGGACAAACCGAGTGATTTTGCGCAACAGGAAAGAACACATGAATTCTTTGTTGCTGAAGGGGTTTGTTACGATTGAATTGACTGGTATGGACGTGACGAGGTACGCGACTGCCGCTGGAAATAAGCGAGGGACATGCAGCATCTGCCGGTAAATATTACAAAATGCTGTCATCTTCCTCCCCTCCCAGGATGTTAGATTGAGTGCAAATAGAGCTGATAATCCAACATCTACCGTAATCCCGCTATTTTTCGATCTTGTAATCAGGAATTGGACTCGATTGGTTCAGATTACTAAATGCTGCCTTGCCTCCTGTGGCATTTTGGTTTTCGGGCCCGAATTTCGAGTCCGAATTTCGGGCCCAGCGCACCGGGCACTCACAGAGCAAATACGGAAATCAGCTCAGAAAGAAGTCATATAATATGACCAATACGGCGCATTGGTCACTACACCTCGGTACCGAGCTTCACATAAATCGGTCCCATCATAAAGCTGTGGGCAAGCTTTATGTCTGGCCAGTCCATGGCGGTTGGTCTCACCACTTGGTGCAAAGTCCCGCATGGCACCAGACGGCCATGCGTTTATTTCACGGGAGAAGGGTTTTCTTCATATATGACCTAGAATATGGTGATCTTTTGAATGAGTGAAATTTATCGTCGAGTGAGCCAACGCCAATTCAACCCAGATCCCATCATTTTCTTAACCCCCATTTCCAAATTCTTTTGTCTTAAGCAATGGCTCCTCGCATCGCTTACGTAGGGTTGGGGAACATGGGCGCGGTAGAATCCTCCCCGGATGTTATATTCCCAAAATGAGCTGATATCAGTCCTTCTAGGGCATGTGTAAAAACCTCGTCGCAAAGGGAAATCTAGACACTCCCCTCCTTGTCTGGAACCGAACAGTATCAAAGACAGAAGCACTGGTAGCACGTATTCCTAATTGCGAGATCGCGTCGTCCGCCAAAGATGCAGTCTCGAAAGCAGACATTATATTTTCATGTCTGGCAGACGACAAGGCAGTTTTGCAAGTCTTTGAAGAAGTCCTCAGTCTGGATTTGACCGGGAAGACACTCGTCAGCTGCTCGACAATCACCCCAAGCACAACTGAAGATTTAGCAAGCCGAGCGAAAGCCAAGGGCGCTGGGTTTGTCTCTATGCCCGGTATGTGGAATAGATGAATCACTGACAGAGACGAAATCTAACCTAACCTTTGCAGTTTTTGGAGAGCCTGGTCTTGCTGAGAAGGGCTTGCTGGTTTGCGTTCCTGTTGGAGAGCCAGAACATGTAAAGACCGTGTTGCCATATACCACCGGAGTGTAAGACTTTTTCTTTTGTGTCTTTTCTACTCTAACTCTTGACTAGAATTGGTCGCGCCGTGATTGATCTAAGTGGCGAGCCGCTTCATAAAGGAACCCTTCTAAAACTCATTGGGAACATTTTCATAATTGCCATGATGGAGACTGTTGCAGAAGGTCATGTGATGGCCGAGAAGACTGGCTTGGGTCATGGCCCCCTTCAGCAAATGATCAAGGCCATCTTCCCATTACCATGCGGCATCTACTCCGACCGAATGGTTTCAGCAGGATACTACAAGGAGTCTGTAAGTAAACCCCATGAAATATTCAGCTTTGATCCATCAAGCCAACATTCCGCGTAGCCGATTGTAGAGATTGACATGGCGCGAAATTTGGGGGATGAGGTTCTGCAGTTGGCTAAAGATCATGGGGCGGTGATCAAAGCCTATGAGGTTGGTCAGGCACATCTGGAAATGGTTAGGTCATATGAAGGCAAGAACCGTGATGTCTCTGGTCTTTACGGAGCAGTCAGAATAGAAAGCGGCCTCCCATATGAGAGTGAGAGCCCGGACACATCTGCAGGCTTCTTGTAACTGGCCGGGTACTGTTTCTTTGGACCGATAGACGAGAGAAAGCAGATCTTATATGAGCATAAGACTCTGGCCTTCGGGAATTAAGTTGGGCGCAACTGGTGTGCTTTCGCCTCGGAGCACATGCAGAGGGACAAAGTCCCGAATAGATTGCTCAATCATATTACCAAAGCCCCAGTCACCCTTCCAATCTTTTAATAACATTCCAGCGTCGAAATGTGTTGCAATATGATCAATTCTGACATTCCAAGATTCTAAAACAGCTCCACAAAAACCACAACGTGAAGTTACGTTGTGAGTTCCAAGCCGCCAAGAGTCCCAAATCGATTTATCAGGATCTATGACGCCGTGGAACTTTCGGATGTGTTGCCGGAAGTGATCTTTTCGAAGGAAAGTTCTTTCCACTAAAGAGCGACTAATACAAGCTTCGAGATCATGACTCTTCATATGTTCATTGTCTGGGTTTAGCTGGCGACAAAAAGCACATTTAATTTGACTCAAACCGTTATCGAAAACAGTGCCTGACTTGTCTGGTGCACAAACCCAAGTCTCCAGAGGTAAATGAATAGATCTCTCATGGCGTTGCCAATCGTACTTTTTCTTGAAAGGCTTCCCACAAAATAAACACATGTAAGGCCCGTTGTTACTACTGCTCCAGTTTTGGCTTTGTGTCTTTATGCGTGTTTTGTGGCGCCGACGTCGTTGCTTAGAAATGTGGGATGCATTACTCCATGCCGAGCTCGCTGAACTATTGGAATGACTAGATTCACCAGACTCGATACTACTAATAGACAGTGCGTGTCTTTGCGTTTGATAGCCCTGGTATAAGAAGTTTTCTGTACTTGTGGCGTCTTTGGCTATTGGTCCTTTAAGGTAAAGAGTATCATTCACAATACCCACTGGAAGGGAATCGTTTTCCGGTGGAGAGTTGCGCCAACGCTGCATTGGACTCATGCCAGATAAATCTGGTGCCTTGAAATTACGGGTATCGATAATGTCTTTCTTTTGATGATGCCGTCTGGTATTCGAAAACCAATCATTAATCTGGGTCTTGGAAAGTCCGGTGTCAGCTGCCAGTTGCGCTTTTTCTTCTTCAGATGGATAAGGATCTTCTCGATGGGCCGAGTACCACGCTCTTAGAATATTTCTACTGGTTCGCTGGAAGCGATAACCTCTGCGACCACTGCTCATTTCGCTTCGAGATTTCTGGTTCGATATATTGTAACGAGAAGGTGAAGTCTTTTCTGCAATACCGGTAGAATTTTCTAGAATTTGTCCGTCAGAGATAAATGGCCCGGTAAAAGATCTGTTAGAATCCTCCTCTGTAACCCCGTGTAGATGTCCTGAAGTAATAGATGGTATCTCAAATTCCGCCGGTTGCCGTTTCACTCCAGGAGCAAAGCTACACTCTCGGAATAACGCAACACAGCTGGCACAAGAGGCTGAAGGGTTCGGATTTGCTTCGCCTGTACGGAGAATGATGCACTGAAGTTTGAGATCCCGACACAAAACGCATGGAGCTTTAGGTCGATGCATTCCATCAATCCATTGCGAGAAGTTGCTAAAGTTTTGCCCCTGGGATTCCTCGTCTAGTACAAGCTGGGAAGGATATTCTGGGCTTTGCTCTAGCTCGTCTGTCAATGAAAGGCCAGTGTTACCCCCCTCTGGTTCCATGGAGAACATGTCATCTGACAGCCATTCTTCAAGCTCAAAATTGGTTGTTGACCAAAGTACAGATGATGGCGCAGCATATCCGTGGCTGTGTGATGGATGAGGAGTGCTTGTCCGAACTGGGATATTGTCTTGACTAGTCGCATGAGAAAACTTCTGTGAGCCCATCCAAGGGTCGTGCCATTGGGACATTTGGTCGAATACTACATACCATTACAGTCAGTCGGGTCAACAATAGAGAGTTCCACTAGCTACAGGCTATAAGAGTTTAACCACGAAAACATATTACTAATGATGATGTGTAGTTGAAGTTGCGTGACGTCTCAGTTCGGCACCATTATTTGGTAGCACGTGATAGCACTAGCCTTTTGAACCACGTGTTTTCTCACAAAGGGCGTGGCTAAATGTCGTGATAGCCAGGTTCTTCATTCGGTGTGTTCTGGCTTAGAAATGCAGAATTGACCCCAGCTGTGGAACACAACAAAATTGGGAAAATTCTGCTCAAGCACGTCGAAGCTAGAACGCCCTATGGAATACAGCACCGCCTCGGTTGTGAGCCGACGCCTTCTCGGTACAATTGACGGATGATAAACTCCCTCCTACCAACTCTACGTAATCAAGTAGTGGAATTTGAATACAAAAAGGACACATTCGCGCAGCTAACTAGTTAGATTAACGTTCCTATATTTCAGCGAAAAGTGTTCCAGCATGAATTCCTCACAGCATCCAAGTTTTTCAAGGCGTAGCTTGTATTTCAATCCATCGGCAACCTCTTGGACCTCAGAACCCTTTCCTACGTCGTCACATCAAACTATCTTGAAGTTTCATAAAACACTCCCAGGATATAAACCCACAAACCTGACTTCTTTGGAATCTGTTGCAAAAGAAATTGGTGTCAAGGCTGTTTATGTGAAAGACGAGTCTGATAGATGTACCCTGCCGGCTTTTAAGGTTCTGGGTGCATCATGGGCAGCATTTCAAGCAATTGCAGAAGCCACTTCATTACCGTTAGACGTCAATCTAGAACGTTTGTCTGAGGCTGCGCAAGCCAAAGAACTAACTTTACTGGCTGCAACCGAGGGAAATCATGGGCGTGCCGTGGCACGACTTGCCAAGATTCTGAACATTCCGTCACAAATATTTGTTCCCAGTCATTTGGACCATTCGACGGTAGAAAAAATTCGGAATGAGGGTGCAGACATTGTTGTTGCAGATGGAGACTATGATCAGACTCTTCTGGTTGCTATTGAAGCAGCAGCAGCCGATTCCAACAAACTTCACATCCAAGATACAACATTTCCTGGTTACGATAAAATAACTCAGGTAAGTTGATTATGCAGTTTTTGAAAAAAAAAAAAAGACTCTAATCATCATATAGTGGGTTGTGGATGGTTATTCTACTTTATTGTTTGAGATCGATGAGCAATTGCCAGATACCAACCACCCGGATCTAATTGTTGCTCCAGCAGGCTGCGGATCATTTGCACAAGCTGTAGTGAGACACAGTAAACAACCAAGCCATGGGACTCGAGTTCTCACAGTAGAAACAGATGGAGCACCATGTCTCTGGAAAAGTCTCCAAGCTGGCCAGATTCAGCCAACCGGAACCAATCCAACCATCATGTTTGGCATGAACTGTGGAGAAGTATCGACGATTGCTTGGCCTATCCTTAAGGAAGGAGTTGATGCAAGTGTAACAATTTCAGACATGGAATCACATACAGCTGTCGAAAAACTTCATAAGCTGGGCGTAAATGCCGGTCCTTGCGGCGGAGCAACTCTTGCAGCACTTCAACGACTTAATGCAGAGGACAAATCGAAACTCAACCTCACCAAAGACTCTGTGGTTGTAGTGCTCTGCACTGAAGGTCGTAGAGATTATGATCTCCCTATTGACGTATCGTCAGATGATCCCGTTGTGCTAACCCAAAATCTTGTTCGTATTGATTCGTCCAACCCCAGTCTGTCTCGTGCTGGTGGGGCTGGAGAGGCCGCAATCGCAAATTATATCACTTCCTGGCTCCATCACCGAGATATCGAGACTTTCAGGCTCGAGAAACATCCAGGCCGCCCATCCATCATAGGAATTGTCAGAGGGAGTGGTGGTGGCAAATCGTTGATGATAAATGGCCACATCGATACCGTGACAACAGCTAGTTATGACGGGGATCCCTTGAGCGGGTATGTTCACGACGGGCGTGTATATGGCCGTGGCTCTGGAGACATGAAATCTGGAATTGCAGCTGGACTCATCGCTCTATCCCGAGCCAAGAAAGCCAATTTACGCGGCGATGTTTTTATCGCTGCTGTTGCGGATGAAGAAAACACGAGTATAGGGACCGAGGAGATATTAGAAGCCGGTTGGATTGCAGACGGGGCAGTGGTATGCGAACCGAGCTTAATGATAGCCAATCTGGCTCACAAAGGATTCATTTGGATCGAAGTCGACATTCTTGGCAGGGCTGCTCATGGGTCCAAGTTCGAGCTTGGTATTGATGCTATCAGCAAAGCAGGGTATTTTCTTGTTGAACTTAACAAATATGCTCGCGAGCTTCTTGACCGGCCTCCTCATCCTGCTTGCGGCAATGGATCAGTTCATGCTTCGCTGATTCAGGGAGGCGAGGAACCTTCAAGTTATCCGGGAAAGTGCACTATCACAATCGAGCGTCGTACGGTTCCTGGAGAGACTGCCAAAGTTATTGAGGCTGAATTCCAAACCATCCTTGAAGCTCTTGCAAAAAGTGTCCCCGATTTCAAATACGAGCAGCGAATAACAATGACGCGATCTCCTTTTGAAGTAGATTCAGAGAGTCCTTTCATCAAATCTGCACTCGCGAGTATTGAAGCGTCACTTCAAAGGCCCTTGGTCATACAACCAGAAAAAGCTTGGACTGATTGTGCTCTGCTTAGTGATAAAGGGATTCCAGCTTTTTTGTTTGGCTGTGAAGGTGGTGGTATACATGGTGCTGAAGAATGGGTTACCACTAAATCCATCCACGAGGTTACCGATGCAGTAACCCGCATTGCTGCAGACTTCTGTAAATAGATTGTCATTACCTCTTAGAAATTTGATGACCCCCTCGATTAAACACTTGGGCTTTTCTTTTCTTTTAATTAATACTCACATTCATTTTCTAGGTACAATTGTTTAGTGAGTTCCAAGTTTTCTTCGGTGATTTTCGACTATTTACATGACTTTATCCAATATCCATGACTCGCAATTGCAATATTTCCATGGTAGTAAAAAATACTCACATGTCCACAACAATCTTTCCAATTCCTCTGGATACACAGCTAAGCATCGAACACTCTTTTTCTTTGTTGGTTAGACCGGTTCCTCTATGCTCGACCTTTCCTTTCTTAATGTTAACCCGGCACGTCCCACAGTTACCAACTTCACAAGTACTTGGCACATCAAATCCAGCATCTCTAAGGACATCTAGAAGAGTTTGCTCAGAAGCCACTTCCAGGGTTTTCTTCGACTCTGCTAGCTCGACAGAAAATGGGTCGCCAGACGTTGCGATACTGAAGGCTTCGGAGTGGATGTTGGACACTGGGAAGTCAAGTTCACGTGCCACTTCTTTGATGCCATCGAGGAGTCGTTCAGGCCCACAGACATAGATGTGTGTTTCGCTGCGTGCGTTTCCGATTATCTTTCCCAGGTCTAGCCGTTGACCTTTCGATCCATCGAGAATACTTATGTTATCACTGAAATTCTCGAGCTGCTCTTTGAATGCTATCTCCGATGTAGACTTGACAGCATAGTGAACGTGGTACTTCAAGTCCTCTTTTTTTAGTTTGTCGGCGGATGACATGAAAGCTGTGATGCCGATACCACCAGCAATGAGGATGTGTTCATCTGCACCTTCAATGAGGGGAAAGTCTGATTTGATTTCGCCGAATGTAAGCAAATCATCAACTTGCACATTATCATGGAGATATTGAGAGCCTCCACGGGAAGTCTCCGGATCAAAAGAAACCCCAAGAGTGAAACAGTTACTATCTCCTTGCACAACAGAATATGCTCGGACGAGCTTCTGCTCAACGCCAAGTTTAACACGGATGTGTGATCCAGGTTCGGCTTTGACAGGGTTGTCTTCTTTGTTGACAGCTTCGAATGTGAATGAAGTAATTCTTGGCGTCTCCGCATGGCGACCAGTAAGTCGGTATTTAAACCACTGGAGAGCATCACCCTCACCACCTTGTAATCTTGAATTGTCATTCTTGAATTTCTTCTTCAGCCTGTTCTCGAAGATCGTGCGTGCTTCCAGTGAGAGTTCGGGCATCTGAGAAAGTTCGGCCATGACTGCTTCATCTCTGCGGTACGGTTCTTCGTTCAGATATCGCTGCAGCTTTGCAATTGTCCACTCGGGGTATTTTCTCTCAATCAAAGTTAGCTCGTCACCAGGCTGAGCATATCCTTCTTTCAGAACTCGATAATACCAACCAGTACGGCCTGTAGTTTGCGTTAGCAAACTCATGTTCTTAATCTCAAATCGATGATTTAGCTTGAAACTAGTCCAAATGTTAGCATTATTTCTTACAAGTCTAGAGTGGGAATAATTATGATTCAGAAGTGGTTAAAATATCTCAGTAGGGCGAGTAACGTCTCAAAGCTCCTATCCATACCATCCTGGGAAATTTTACAAACAGATTTTTTCACTTACCATGGCTGTCTCGAGTGGCTGACTTGGATTACGACTTCTTTTCCAAAACGTAGAATATCTCCGATGCACAAAAGCGTCTCGTCCGCGACCTCGCTTACGAGATTTTCCCCAAATGCACCAACAGTGAATAGGTGCGCCTGCTGAGGATACTCGGCTTTCCAGAGGTCGTAGTATTTTGATGAGTAGTGCATCAACGCATTGTCGGGGCTGGTGTGGGGTATGAACGCGCGCTCGTCGCCTTCACAACCAAAATGGCCGATTTTGACGGGTTCAAGACGCGGTGATTTGAAGATAGCCGAGGGCACCGCGATCTCAAAACAGGGCTTGATTTTGCCAGTGCGAATTTGTTGGACAACATCGCGGCTGAATGGTTGAGCTGGAACATTAGTTGGATCTTGACTAGCCATTGTGAATGAGGTAGGGCAAGGTATCATACCCGGGGACAAATATTTGACTGAAGTTGAAGATGTAAGCTTTCGGCCACAAAACTCGGATTTGTTCCCTGCTAATCAGATGACGGGTATTTACGTGCCCTTTGTGTGAAGGAGGGCGCGGGGAACAGATTTATAGTAAAGTCGGCTCTAGGCACCGGCATCCACTGTGGGCCTCTCCCCACCCCCACTTTTGAAAACAAAGTCCATTGTTCTGGCATGTAAGCTTTTGTGGATTTACCAGCAAGCTCGTTTGTTTTTCAAGGCGAGGCGGCAGTGCCTGCGGCACAATAGTTCTAAGTTGGAAAATTTTAGGTCAAAGAAGTTAAAACTACCCAACTCGGTACACGGGTAGTTGAATGAAAGCGATGAATGCTAGTATCAAGTTTCTTTGTAATATATCTAAAATTATAACGCAAGTCTACCACAAAATCAAAGCGATAATACAGAACCTAAGAGCTGTCTGAAACAGAATTATATTATAGAATGTAGTAATGTGGTGAAGATTTTGCTCGCTTGTATTTGGAACGCAGAGACTGACGGCATGGAATATGAATTGCACGAAAATTGCATCATTGTTCAGGTTTAATTATATAGCTACAAGTGATTCAATATAGTTAAGTATTATAACGAAATTGTGTAAGGAAACAAACACAAACTTGTTGCGAGTTTGTAATAGCTGGTTGCAAGGCTGCTCGCTTGTCAAACTATCTCGCAAGACCTTTGTCCGAATTCCTCACTTTGATCTACTTCAGATGGCAAACATAATGCGTGTAACCTGTTACGATAGTCTATACAATATATCTCTTTGCGGGCCATAGAAACCCGAGATTCTTAGCTAGAAGTGATCCTGCAGATGTGTTAGATATCATATAAGCTGTATATCTCACGCAAATTTATACGTTAATATTAGAGAAAATTAATTCGTTTATTATAATGTAGGATGAACGTTTCGCTCAAGGCAACGAGTTCATCTGAATTGGCATGGATACATTCTTTATAGAAACAGTTCGACATCAAAGTGTGATAAATAAGATCATGAAACAGGCTGATCAGCCAGTTTTCCATGATATATTCAGAGGAAGGAAGACATAAGGCTTTTGAGTTGAAGGCTTGTTGGAGTTTGAATTTGGATTTCCAAAAATTACACTTGTCAATTTTCTACAATATGATCAGGTGCTGATCAGCTAATATTACGTCATTTCAAAATGCACAGAGTTTGATATTTGCTTACATGATCTCAGGAGCATCGATTTGTGAAATATTTTGTTCATCGAGATCTGAGTCACTCAAGTGCTAAAGGAGTTAGAACTGATTCCGACTTCAAGGGAGGTTGGCCTTGTCACCTGATCTAAAGAAGAACCGGGTGGCAAAGATTTTCCGCAACCGGAACACCTCAAATCTCAACATCAACCAACCCCATGGATTCGCCATACTTGATCAGAGATGATACATCAGCTGTCGTTCCTGAGCTGATATATTCCTTGGCTGAGCTAGGACAGTTGTTGTGTTGAGGCTGCTTTCAGTCGTAGCAGATTTCATCTGAGGATGTCTTTTCGGATGCAGACCTGGAACGCGGTCACAATTTCTTTCCGTGGGGAGAACCCCATCCCCGGGTTACTGCATCTGGGGTCAATCCACATAATTGCAGCATTGTCATCCAGTCGATGATATCCAGTCTGCTAATCCTGTCCTTGATGGGATTTTGACCCAGCGCATGCACAGGGTACACATCCGGATTTCCCGTATATCACATGATCTCAGTGGCATCATAATGCTCCTTTGATCTTGTCTTTCATCACCCGTTCTTGGCTACATGAGACTCGAGTACTTTCGTAGATCAACTGCTCTTGCTGATCCGGAGGAGGTATGTGGTTCCACTGTGGGAAATCGGCGGAGTCCTGAGGAGGCTATGTAAAAGAAAAAAATACAACAGTCTATCTAGGTAAAGTACTTAGAATCGGTACACATCTATAGCTGATAGCCGAGGATCACTCATCGCCATCGCCTTCGACAAAGTTCGATGATATCGGGCCTATTCCTTACTGCATCTGACTTGAAGAAAGTATCTTCTAATCAGGTGAAGATACGTACTGGTTCCTGGGTGTTCAATTGGGTTTTTGGTCATGTTACTTTCGTGTTCCTCACCCCATGCCTGTCATCCCCAGGCCCGAGGCTCCCGCAATTGGTGTGCTCCAAAGACCTGGAGAAGCTTGGAGGGATGTCTCGCCGAATCGACCATTCGGATGAATTCTTTGTTTCCGTCTTGATGGAAGAAGGATTCTAGCGAGCATTAAGCTGGTGATTCGGTCCGTCTTCTACCACCTCTTTGTTCTTTCGTGTGATGTCACTGGTCACCAGGCTTGTATCTTGCCTTCGAGCTGTACTCAAGTGGATATAAAATTGTTGAGTTGTGACAAACGTCCCGTAACATGTCCCAAATCTCACAACCGATGCATCCGGTAGCACAATTGGATGATTATTTCAGTCTGCATATAAAGCCACAGCATCTCTCTTAATATTTAGCTCACACAAAACAAAAACATCAAACAGCTTATTCAATATGGGCCGCTTATCGAATCTACCAATACCTCACTTCGGTCGTGAGAAAGCCGTAACTTCATCTGACGGCGAGGCTTCTCATCATGAAAAGTATCAAGGACCTTACGATGACTCTCCCGTCCCACGAGTGACTATCCATTCCTTCATCATGGGTGTATTCGTCTCCATGGGAGGATTTATCTTTGGTTACGATACTGGTCAGATTTCGGGTTTTCTCGAGATGGAAGATTTCTTAGAGCGCTTTGGCCAGACACATTCTGATGGCACTCGATATTTCAGTAATGTTCGCTCGGGCCTTATTGTGGCATTGGTAAGCTAGCTCTGGAGGGTATTTTTCATCTGTTAACGGTGTTTAGCTCTCTGTTGGTACTCTTATGGGTGCACTCATTGCTGGACCAGTTGCAGATAGATTTGGTCGCAAGTGGAGTATCTGCGGTTGGTGCCTCGCACTACACGTTGGTGTAATAGTGCAAATGACATCTGATCACGGCAAATGGTATCAAAGTATGTTAATTCTGAACTCTTCTATTATTGATCCTTACTGACACTGCATAGTTGTCGTTGGACGATGGATAGCCGGACTTGGTGTAGGGTCTCTGTCTTTACTGGTACCCATGTATCAAGGCGAAAGTGCACCACGACAAATTAGAGGAGCGCTTATCAGGTACGTTAACTTTTCTTTTCATTTGATGCTAAGCACTTACTGGCAAAATACCCTTTCTTGTCATGTGACATATGTTATCATGTGACCCTAAGCACCACTTACTGACAAAACACCTTTTCTTGTCTTTGACCGCAAGTATTTACTGACAAAACACCCAGCACCTATCAATTGTTCATTACGCTTGGAATATTTACGGCAAATTGTATCAATTTCGGAACTGAAGACCGATCCGATTCATCATCTTGGCGTATTCCAATGGGTATTACCTTTCTTTGGGTGTTGATTCTAGGATTTGGCATTATTTTCTTCCCTGAATCTCCTCGCTATGATTACAGACACGGCCGGATTGAACAAGCCAAGAGAACAATGACCAAGCTTTATGGAGTCTCGGATAATCACCGAGTCGTCGCCGAGGAATTGGCTGAAATAAAGCACAAGCACGACGAGGAAATGCTAAATAAAAACACCACATGGTTTGAGATGTTCAGAGCTCCTAGAATGGCATATCGTATTGCACTTGGTGTTGCTCTCCAGGCACTGCAACAACTTACCGGCGCTAATTACTTCTTCTATTACGGAACAACCATCTTCAGAAGTACGGGTATCGATAACTCGTACGTTACTCAGATGATTCTCGGTGGTGTCAATTTCGGAACTACATTCCTTGGTCTCTATGTTGTAGAGCATTTTGGCAGGAGAAAGTCACTCATATGGGGCGCAGCATGGATGTTTATCTGGTAATTTTTCATCCATCACTCTGAATACCTTCAGAAAATACTGACTCGTCCTTTAGTTTCATGATATTCGCCTCCGTCGGTCACTTCGCCTTAGACCTAGAAGATCCTACACGGACTCCTAAATCTGGAAAAGCCATGATCGTCTTCGCCTGCTTCTTTATCCTGGGCTTCGCTTCGACCTGGGGCCCGATAATCTGGACCATCTGTGCCGAGTTGTACCCCTCGCGATACAGAAGTAACGCCATGGCCCTCTCGACGGCCTCGAATTGGGGGTTTAACTTTTTACTCGCTTTCTTCACGCCCTTCATAGTAGGTGATATTGATTTCCGTTATGGATACGTGTTTGCCTCGTGTCTCTTCGTCGCTGCCGGCGTTGTGTACTTTTTTGTCATCGAGGGCCAGGGCCGCACCCTCGAGGAGGTCGATACCATGTACCTCCTGAAGATTGACCCGCGCAAGAGCGCACACTGGGTTGCTCCGCCCCCCGAAGAACTTGTTACTACCGATCAGATCATGAGAGGGCAGGCCAGTACTGGAAATGATCTTGAGAGAAACAACACCGGTGCCAGTGCAAGAGCTTCTGGAGCGGTGGGCAACGATATTGAGGATGCTAGGGCCAAGGAGACAGCCCCGGTGTAGAGAAGATTTGGTAATGATGACAGTAGGGTAATGGTGTGGTAATGATAATGATCGCTATGAGGAGAATTGTTAACAAGAGGATGTAAGGTCTTGTAGACTAGATTTGGGTGGGCGGTTGTCTTTGGCTTCAAATCTTTGGAGATTTTCTAGTAATATATCATGCATAGTCGTAAATTGCAAGCCGGTCATTTATTGAACAATGTAGACTTAGTTGCATCCAATAAGTGATTTGTCTGCTCAACTAGTAGAACGTGGCACGTGACGTCTATTAGAAACCACCGAAGCTGTTATGATTGTGATGCAACTTGACCAGGAAAAAGATAAATAAATAAAATTAAAAAAGACGAAGAATATGGCTATATAGACTAAGAACCATACAATCAAGTGCATGAGGATTTGTGTTGTGAATACTTTTCTCCCCTATTCGCCAGAAAGGTCATGTGATATGACAGAAAGACTGGTTTACTTGGTGATGTGGTACCTGAATCCGGATCTAATTATACATGATTGTTCGAAACTATACAATCTATACATATGGTCAAAGTTCACATTGCAGTTAGTTCAGTTGTACTTAGATAATAAACAAATAAACTAATGCGTCATGTGATCGGTAGCCATGCAAAGAATTAGCAAGTCTCCAAGTCAGAGCTGATGCTATTGAGACAAGAGGACTGGCAATCCGTCTCTTGTCTCTCGCACTCTTTACGAGGAGAAAATAGATATCCGACCCGGGCACGCCGGACTGAGAATAAAAAGGTTCAGACAATGAATTTGTTGCTGCCCATAGCCACGCATGCTTCGACTTCGAGAACGCTTGGAGGGTTTTGTTTTGGATGGCGTTGCCTCGAGTCGTTTCACGTACAGCGATGGGAACCTGGTCGGGAATCTGGGGGATCTCATGGAAAGAAAGTTATTTTCTTTTGTCGGGTTTTCATCTGATTTGAGCCCACGAGGACGGATATCTTATCATGGTGTGAGGGAGGAACCTGCCATGTGAATAGTAGACTGCCGAGCGTATGCACATCACTTACTCTGCTGTGGATTGCATGCAATCTTATCTCGAATGGGCGCATGGAGTTGTAGAGTAAGCGTAAGCCACAGCTTTTTAATATGGAGACGGGTTCAGATATAAGAGGTTAACTGTAGCGAGGGTGGCGCTGGCAACTCGCAAGGCTCAACTCAACTCCAGCTCAAGTAGAATTGACACTTAAGTGAGCAACGGCAATGCGGCTTCACAATTCTATTGTGATCCAGTCAGACAGAATAAATGAAATGAACAGGTGGAGATGACGCTGTACGGTTGATCGATATGTGGGTTCATTATCAAGACGGACGTGGGACGGGGACGGCTCGAGCAGAGTCGAGACCAGGGACCCAGTCATTGGGGGCGAGCTGAAGAAAAGATGCACTTCGAAGATGCCCATCAGAAAAGCACGATGCCTGAACGACGGTACCGGTAGCTCGTTACATGGAGAAACAGCTGCTCAAGCAATCTCCATGTTCGCTCGTCTCTTTTGCCTTTTCTTGAGACGTCGAGCTCAAACTCGTGCTCTGGGCCGTCACGTGCTAGCCGAGCCGGAGAGATCTCACCAAGGAAAAAGAGGCAGAAAAGGCAAAAGCTTAAAGCCAAAACGCAACCAGACATCACGATGACCACCAGCACCACCAGCATGCGCCCTCTTGTGGCTCTCCTGAATCCTGATGGCTCCAATTGAGTCTTTGATAGGCATGTGGATTTCAGTGACAGGCAGGAGGAAGCAGCAATCGCAGCCTCTTACGGAGTAGCACACCTGCACAAGCTGTAGAACGGATACTGGAAGGAATGCACTCCGAATGCTTCTCTACCCTGCTTTCTCCCGCATGACGTCGGTCTTGGGCGTCGATAGTCGAGAATCCAGAACAACCACAGGCCACGCGCGCTCTAATCTTTCATCAGATCTTCGACGGGGATGTGTCGGCAATGCGGTAACTGTGCACCAGGCTAAGCTGTGGAAACAACCAGCACCCAAGCAACTTTGCTGATTCGCGTTAAGGTCTGACTCTCAATAGCCACCAGCAGGGCAGGGGGCGTACATTGGCTGGCACTGGCGGGCAATAATACTCAGCATTTTGCAGGAATAATCGGATCCCGGGCAACAGAGTAGCAGCGCCCTTTTGTCTGCTGTTTGTTCTTCTGGTTTTTTTTTGGTTGTTTTTTTGCTTATGCCGCCGTCGTCTCTAGCAGCGCTCCTCCTGACATATTCTCTCGCGACTACATCTTCCGACCAGTGAGAGTGGTGGCAGGAAAGAACACAACAGCAGCCGCAATGCCATCGCACGACTCCTCGCCGACGCCCTCGCGTGGGCGTGGGACACCATCACCTCCAGAAGAGACCGGCCGGCCGGCGACTGGCAATTCAACAGGACGGGCATCGTCGACAGCAACAACGGCAGGAGGACCGAATTATGCCCCCATCAACACTTCGAATCCAAATCGTCCACCTCTCACCCGCCCACGCTTCCTATCGATCGATTCAAGTGCATCACAACAACCGAGCATTCGAATCCGCCGATTCCCCTCTTACCAGAACGTCCAAGCCGTGACACCTGCGCCGCAGACGAATACTTCAACACAGGATCATGCGCCTGATACTCAGGTCCCTCGACTCGAACATAATGTATCGACACGGAGGAGGAGTAGTTCAGAGCCCCAGCGCTTACACTTGAATTCGCCAGAGTTCCGTGCACGAGGGTTGTCAACAGTGGCATCTCAATCGCACATGCCCAACATCGCAGAGGGTATCACTTCTACTGCCAACCTTGGACAAATACCAGCATCACAAGCACAACAAATCCCACTGAGGAAATCACGCACGCGGCTTTTTCGGACGCCGACACACCCAAACCCTACGGAAGAAGAGATTCGGCAGAGCGAGTATGAGTCGAACCTTGTCGATGTCCTGGATCTCGTTGGTACGTCAATTGACAAATCGGAGGGGCAATTTGTACAGAAGCTAATGCGCAGCAGATCCTGAAATCTCGACTTTGAATACCCTCACTAATGTACAAAACTCCCTCTTCGTGCCACAACTTGGTTGGCTTGTGAATCGAAGACCTACATACACACTCACTCGACGAGAGCAGGAACTCCCGTTACCTCCACCTCCACCAGAAGTCCCGCCGCGCACGGAAGACGAGACTGAGGATGAAAGACGAAGTCGATTAGAGAGAAGTACAACACTTGATTCAATTACATCAAGGCCAGACGATCATCATTACGCTGTACTACCACATGGAATTGCGCTGGAAGGATGGAGTGCTGAGGATCGGCAAGAACTGAACGACCATGTGCGACACATGCTTCATTCTAGGAGATCGCGATTCAAGCGAAGTATGAAAGGGTTTGGACAATACGTTTCGAAGCGTAAGTTGTAATTCAGGTACCATGCAAGGATGCTCAACTAATGTACCTGCAGCTCTTGGATTTTTCGTGACATTATACGCTACTCTGATTACACTCTTTGGTCTTGCGTGGGTTCTGTTTTTGATTGGTAAGTGGAATGCGACGCATCTGAGAAAATGAATCAAGTACTAACATCTTTTGTAGGCTGGGTCAATGTTGGAGGCAAACAGGAATATCTTATCAATATTATTGACAACATTATGGTTGCTCTCTTCGCCATCATGGGAGATGGTTTAGCTCCCTTCCGAGCTGTTGATACATACCATATGTGCTTCATTGCCCACTATCACCACTTGACCTGGAGATTACGGAAGGAACAAGAACTTCCTAAACTACAGAATCCCAATGATCTGCCTCCGCTTCAAGAAACAGATGTAGAAGTTGGCGCTAAGGACGACGAATATTCTGTACTCAACGCTAGACAACAGAAACGTCTGGTTCACCACCAGAACAAGTTTGCTCGATCACACACTTTCTACAAGCCCCACGAAACTACAACCCATCACGCATTCCCTCTTCGACTTTTAGTTGCTATTGTGTGCTTGCTAGACTGCCATTCTTTTCTCCAGATTGCCCTAGGAACTTGCACTTGGGCTATATCATACCATGTACGACCATTTGCTCTCACGACTGTCATTCTTTGTTGCTCCATTACAGTCAACATCACCGCGGGTGTGCTGATTATGATTGGTGATCGACGGACACGGAAGAAGGATGTGCTTGAAAAAATGCACAAGCAAGAATTGACAGCTGAAGCGATGGAGAAAGTGAAGAGGAAGCGAGAGAAAGAAAGAGAACGAAGTCGCATGCTTGACGAACCAGTACCTCCACCTCTCAGCCCAGAGACGAGCAAGCCACTTCCTGGCAGCCCCGAGAACGAGAAGTTAGAACCTTTATTTATACCCAGATCCCCAACAAGCCCTAGATCACCAACGAGTCCGGTATCAAGGAAGCCCCTCCCTCTATCAAAGGAGATAGATGATGAAAAGATTCGTCCGATGTCTATGAGCCCCACGTCACCAATCTCTTCCAAGACGAAGTTTTAGATAGATATGACCACTTATACAACTTTAAATTAATAACTGTACTTTTTTGTATATTCGTATGCTTCGCTTTAGGAGAGGAAATATTAGGATACCAGACCAGGCAGAAATTCTTCTGTCGTCTTTTTCTACTGGACATCTTTTATTCTAAGAACCGTGAATGCTGGCTGTACTTGTGAGGTCTAAATGATTTACGGAACGTGGGATGTATGGAGTAACTGGGTTATAAAGCCGGTTTGGTGGAAAGGGTGTTGAAATCTTGTTGATCGCTCCCATCGCTTAGCAATAAGTTCTCTAGTCACACCTCGATTCTTGTCGCTTACTTTAAATTAGCGTGGTACGCTTATACTTGCTGAGGCCTATTAAGCAGGAAAAGCTTTTATATATATCACATCTCAAGGTGCTTCTTTTATCAAATGTACGGTCAGTGAAGCGAAACTTCATGCGTGCATGTCTCTTTTGAAGTATGTGTGAAAGTATATATATACAGGTGAAAATAGATGTCTGCCTGCGAAGAGAATCGACCTCTTCGTTCCTCGTTTCGGAATGGCCCAGGCTCCTAGGCCAGGTCGATCTGCAATGCCAGCGTAGCATTCATGACGGCGTTGCCGTAGAAGAACTCGGTTCTGGTTTTCATGTTAGCATCATGACTGCCGCCCTTAACAACGAAAGAAGCAAAGAAGAAAGGAAAAAGAAAAGGGCGAAGAAAACTCACCCAGCATTCCCAACATTGACATAGGTCCCCTCAGCAAACCTGCCCAGCTTACTGAGCGCCAACAGCCAATCCTTCAAGTCGCCCTCAAAGGTGCCCTGGAACTGCGTCTTGGGCAGCAGCGAGCTGACGGTGATGCCGGTATCCTCATTAACGTCCTCGTACAGATCCCAGTCGGTACCGAACAGGTCGGAAATCGTGGCCGTGGGCCCTCCGACCCAGCCGATTGGGAGCTGTCCGCCTTCGTACTGCAGCCACAGCATCAGCTCCCTCGACGAGGACGACGTCGAGTCTCCCTTCGCGTCGTTGGTCATGAAGTCGTAGCACACGTTGCCCTTGAATGCCGTCGTGTTGGTCCGCGTCCAGGTGTAGCTCGTCGGGATGGACGAGATACTCGATAGTGGGACTTCGAGGTTCTGCGTCAGGCCTACGAAGGAGTAGCCTTTTGGTACGTTATCCCTATTTCTTTCATTAGACTTTCATTCTGACCCATTTCCTCTTCTGTTCCTTTCTCTTTCGTTTTTTTCTCTTTTCAACAGGGAGATGTGGGAATGACGAACGTGCTCTTCACATATTCGATATCCGTCGTGCTGGACCACACGATCTCCTGCACCCCCGCAGCAGACGTCAGCATGCTCGAGTAGTACGTGCACTGGCTCCCGACGATCAGCGCCGCGTTGTACAGCATGTTGTAGACGATCCAGGGCGAGTCTCGCAGGATCACGTAGTTGTAGTCGCCGCAGAGGTTTACCGATGTCTGGGCCGTGACTTCTTGCGGTCTGGGTGCCGGTGTGGGGGATGCGAGGATGAGGGATGGTATGGTGGCGAGTGCCATGAAGGCCGTGGTGGGGATCGAGGAACGCATTCTTGGTTTCTTGGACTGAGATGGAAAAAACGAGTGTGTGTGAGTTGGAAGGCTCTCAGAGTCAAGAAAGGGAAAGAAGAGAAGGTGGTGAAAAGTGAGACGAGGTATGGAAATTGGGATCACGAGAGGTGAAATATACTTGTCACGATCCAAGATGTCGATGGGGAAAAACAAATCTCCGGTACTTGGACGCCATGCACGGCAGATCAGCTCGATCCTTAATTAAGTTTAGAGCACGGCGGAGATCAACTGTTGTTTAGGTGATGTTTTGGCGGAGATTGTTGTCGTTGTGAGGGAGGGGTTGTTGTATCTATTTGAAACGGGGCTTCTAAGCGAGGAGATGGCTAGATGGCAGTGGAGTTTGGAGGTCGAAAGGGGAAGCGAGGATGGATAGGGGGTTTGGCGAGGTGGTGAGCTCTTTTGCTTTGAGTTTGGATTAGGTTTGGAGGCTCTTGGGGCAGTTGGCTGAATTTATGAGTGGCGTATGAATACTAAAAAATCTCCCAGATGGATAAAATAGCGAAGTATTTAAGAAACCTCTCAGATTTCAAGTAGCTAACAATTTGTCATGAAATTCAGGTTAGACCACATAGAAAAACATCCATAATAGATTCATCATACGTTGAAATAATAACAAATTAGCACCAGGTCAAAAGCAAACAGCGCCAGAAAAAGAAAAAAAAAACGAAGACAAGTCAGAAAATAAAAGCCAAACTTGCAGTACCAATCAGGTCGAGGAAAACAAACAAGAAAAGAAATTCTCAGGTCGTGGTTTTATCATCCTTGTCGTCTTCAATGTCCTCTGGAGCATCTTCCCACTCCTCCTCATTCTCGCTACCACTTTCCTCGCTCGCCTCTTCCTCTTCAATCTGTCTGTTGTCTACAATTTCGACATCGCTGTCTAGCACCACCCCTATGTCGGTTATTGCTTTGGCGTACTCTTTGTCCACAGCTTCTGACCTCCTCGAGTGGACTTCATCTAAGAATGAGAGAAGAAAATCTGTAAATTCGCCATCGTATTCTGACCACCGCTGTCGAGCCTCCTCGCATAATTTATCCAGTTCGATATACAGATCTTTTTCTTCTTCGTATATCTCGTTAACTTCTTCCATCGAAGGACGAATTTTAGGTGGCTGAGGTAAATCCCTCGTAAAGAGATAGTAAGAAATCATCCACCACCGAGATTGAATACAACAGGTGTGTGTGATTTGTAGTTCCTGGAGCAATGCAAGTCGACAGATTCCCTCGTAGTCATTTTGAGTAGGGCTACCAGAATATAGTGTTTCGAAGCTCCATTTGAGGCAAGAATTCAGAGCATCCCTGTAGTACTGGCCACATATCGGGGGTGAGGAGACAATAGAGGCTTTCGTGACCTTTGAAAGATATTCATGGTCATTGCAGTAGTTACAAGCTCTTACAGCTTGTAGATTGGCGAATGAATATATAAGAAGCACTTTTATACAGATATCCTTAACTGAGCATCCAGCTGGACAGCATGGGGCCGTGCATTCATCCTTTTTATCCTCAGTGCCGTCCACAGAGTAGAGAACTTTATTATTTTTAGTATCCAGAAGAGAATAATCAGAGCTGCTAAAGTGTTTTCGTGGGTGCACAATATGTAAGTACCAAATTCTGTTCCACGAGACTGTGGCTACGGCAGCGCTAAGAGCATGGGCTTCCGTCGTTCCCAATTGAACCCACACGCTGGAAGCCTTGGCACCTTTCGAAACTAGCCATTTGAGCATTGGAAAGTATTCTCCTATCTCATTTTTGGTCCAGCTTAGAAAAGTGAATCTTACGACAATTCTTTCGAACGGAGTTATCGCCGAATAACCTTTACCTTCTAGTATGGTATCCAGATCTCGGAAACCGATCATGTATAATAAAATCATATGCCTCAGCTTAAGATCAATAGTATGGAATACAGACATTTTGGGAGGGAACACTTCAAGAGCTACAGGAACATCCACACCCATATTCTTCAGAGCCCAGAAAACATCATATGAGCATGAATCAAGTAATGCTTGATTTGATCCAGCGAGGCTTTTGTATTCAGCTTGAGAGAGAAACATTTTAGCAAGGTGTTCGAGACGCCTACGCCGGTCAGCTAATGCATGGCTTAGGCTAATGAAGATGGGCATTGAACGGGGCGAATAATCAAGCGTTGAAATTGGAGCCTCGTGTATCAGAAGCATCTCCAATGTCTCAAGACATCCAAATTTTATTACATAATCCAGAGGGGATTCATCCCGGATATCACGCTGGTTGACATCAGCACCAGCTTGCAAAAGGTAATCTGTACCCCATGGCCAGTCATATGCTAGGTGAAGTGGAGTTTGTCCCAAAGTGTTTTTCTGGTTGATTGAATCTGGTCTTTTTAGAAGGGCTCTCTCGACCTCTGTCTTTGATTTTATGAAGATTGCTGAAGCGAGAGAGCTGCAATCATAAGCTGTGATTTTCAGATATTAGAATACTCGAACCAGACTTATGACAGTCCAGTGATAGACTTTTGGGGGGGGATAAGCAACTGACTCTCGTTGAAATCCAGGTTAGGGAAAGACTTTTGTATTCTTAGAATATCTAGCGGGTCGAAATAGGATGGAAATCTCAATTCGGAAGAATCCACGAAAAGTTGAGCTGTCTGAAACTCGGGCAGAATGTTGTAGCGCGTAGACTCGGTGTTATGGAGTGACAATATTGATCCAGATAAACCATGCTGCCTATCATGCGGACAACGGTTATTTAATGCTGTGCAACTGAGATTCTCGAACCACACTTACTTGTCTGTTAGAGGTACGCCAAAATGAGCCAAAGAAGTTATACAAGACTTCCGGATCTTCCAGAACTCTAGCTCATATCGAAGCCTGTCGTCAAAGTGATCTGATAACCACTGATGAATTATCTTAAGATTATCAGGTAGCTATCAATAGTTGTCATGGAAATCTTACCATGATATAGGATTGGCCATAAATATTAACATCCTTAGGTGAGGCCTCCCCTCGCTTGATCATGTCTTGGAGTTTACTGAATTTTTCAATAATATATCCAAGACACTGGCTTATAGATAGTGTACCGATGTAATACGCTTGTACCTCGGTAATTTTGAAGAGCTGGAATGAAGGACAGTCATCTCTGATAACAGTTTGGAGGCTCAAATTTGGTGCTATAGATAAACCGCCAGCCCCATAAGTCAATGTTACAGATATTGACAACGCTTTCCATAGTAAGTTGCTCATGTAGTGACTCCCAAAATTTACAGATTTTGATCTAGAAGCTAACGTAGCGTGGTAGTAAGGGCAGGTTTTAGAGTGGTCACTAGAGCTTTTGGTGGTTATGTGAATGTTTTGCCACTGAAACAAGCTCTTAGTTGATTCATACCGCCTACGAGAGGGACAAGTACAAATTTGCCACAAATATCCACCGGCGCTTCGAATTTGTGAGGCTATTTCCGTAATCTCAGTTTCTCGATTTGACCCCTCTAGGCATTCCTCGAGGTAACTGGGCTTACTAATGCACCGCTGCAATTCCAAGTTTCTCATCTCCTGTATCAAATCGTAAGCGTATGTAGATCAGCAATAGTGATCACGTACCGCAGTCATTCTGTTGCTTTTCGCAAAGTTGCGGGCACCACTGTATCGTGGGAGTCGAGGTGGAAGAGTAGGCCCATTAGGAGGTTCGCGAGAAAGTATTAAAGCGACATCGGAAGACAAATTAGCAAGCTCATGATGAATAATAGGTAATAATTCAAGGCTTGGATTCGCAATTTGCGTATTCTGGTTCAGAATTTCTATCGCCTCTATTGTGCTTTGGGTATGAGCTTGTATCATAGATACTCCATTGGTTATTTCTGGCAAGTGTTGATTGATCTTTTCGATTCCAAGGCCAACTGATTCAAATTTCTGGGTGGCTTTGTTGAAGTTGCTTTCCGAATCCTTGAAACCAAGCACCATTATCTTCTCATGGCGGTTCAGGGTTCCTGGTAATGTGCCGTTAAGATTTTCTGTGATTATACGGATGTTAGCCAAGGTTTCGTTCATGACTAGGCTGGTAGCATCTGATATTTCTTGCTTGTTGAGGATGGATGTTATTTTTCCATCGACGTTCTTCAAGTTTTCCCTTTAAATGATGTTAGTATCGTTCCAGATAATATGTATGTGTTAATACCCACATTTTAAATACATCTAGAGCAAGACCCAAGTTTGCACGCAATTGAAGTCCATTAGTTTCAAGCTTTGCGATGGTACTAATCTTGAAAGGATACAACGCTCGATGTCTGAAAGCCTGGAACTTTCGTTGTTGGCCTCCCGGCACCACTGTCCCCTCAATGATGTCCAGCTCTTGCTCCAAGCTTTTAATGTTATTGGCACAGTTTTCCATCGCTGAACTTATATGCTGCATCATAATTGTCGAGATTTGCGACCCGCTTAGAGATGACTCCAAGCTTTGCAGAATCCCGGAAAGATTTTCAAATTGAAGCTGAGCCTTCTTGATATCTTCCGGGCATTCCTTCCAGGTACTGTAATATTGAACAATCCCTTGGCATAATGTGATGCCTAAAGACAAGAAACCAGCGCCACTGGCTGCTATAGACAAAGGATCTGCCATCCTGCACACCACAACTTGCGTTTGTGTTGTTCTCTGATCCGTCTGTGCGAGTAGTTTCTCGAACTTTCTGGTTTTGCTGATCGCAATTTGATATTCAATCGGCTGCCCGTCGCGGATGAAGGGAGGAGATGTGTCGGCGGTCGAGAAGAAATGGGTATGAGAGACGAACTAGGTCCGATGTTGAGTAAGAGCGATCGCTAACCGTATGGTGGATCGGGTAAGTTTGTGGATAACTGTAGCTTTTGATGGAGGGTTTTTTGAATTGGATGATCGAATATGTTCGCGGGGTAACAGCAGAAAATAGAAGGGTTTCACGCAGCCTTGCGAACTTCTAGAAATGGAGAGAATCCGCGCCTAAAATTAGTTGCCAATGAATGATGATAGACGTGCCTGCGCTTACAGAGGTAGCACAAGCTACACGTGATGAGGCTCAGTAACTTACCCATGTAACTGGGATCAGGTACTTTCTCGAGCTGTGTACAGGAGGGCTTATATGTTCTAGGAGTTTTTAAGAAAACATGGTGTCTCATTTTGATGACTTATTACCTCGGTGGATAGTTAAATAGGCCTTTTTAAACTTAGCTTTGTGTATCTTATTGTGTAAGTGACTGTTCTTAAGTACTATGATGTCCAGAAGATTGATCTTAAGATAATAAGATCGCCTTTTCATGCTTGAAAGAGATAGAAAGGAACTATCGAAATTACCGAACCATGAAATGCCTCCATAATGTTTGCGACACTGCCTTGGGAAATGAATCTTTTACGGTCAAGTTAGGTCTCCCCTTCCAGACTTTTACAGAACAGCCCATTTTGTTCCAGCCATAACTTCTTCCCTCCATGCCCAACCAAGAGCCATGGCAGCACCGGGACCAAAGAGGAGCGTGGCAACCCCTAGAACACCCACAATTTTATGCCATCCAGCATCGAGTTTTCCAGCAGCCTTCAAATCCTTGAAGTGTAGAAGTTGCCAAAATAGCCCAGATCCGAAAGTGAAAAGTTGATCGTACCTCAAGAATCTTCCAAATCCCTGAATAACGGACCCAATAGCGCCGTATGGAGAAGATATATCGCTGAAGAAGATTTCAGACATGGGAAGTGGAGATGTCAAGTGAATGTAGACGTATGTTAGTGCCGATAGCAATCCACCGACGATATACGCAAATCGAAGCGTAGAAAGGTTGTAATTGCTGATCGCTTTCGGATCAAGATGATCGGCAGTTTTTGAACCGTGAAAAACGTATGACAAAACAAGAGTCCAGATCGGGAAGGTTTGCCAGACTGCGTTGACTATTTGTCGATTATCAACAGAGAGAAGCGTAGAGTACATGGCGAAAGTCGGGATAACATATCCCAAGACTACCGATATGATAATCGCTTTGACAGCTTGTACCGGAACAATCCGGTTTCCGGCAGCGTGGTAATTTTCTTGGGGACTTTGAACATAGTGAAAAAAGAAGTATAATGGCGAAAAGATCCCGATACCTTTCCATTGGTAAATGCATTCCAGAACAGATCGGAAGATTGACGTCAAGGTCATGAAGTTGCCGATGCGAGCACTCTCAATTGCCCAGATTACCTGAATAGGTATAAGATCAGCCATGAATGCCATCATCTGATATCGGTGAGCTTGATCCATGCTGGCTATTGATGGTGTAAATGCAAGAACATATCCTTTGAGGAGCCCATCAACTTTCGGTAGGCCATAATAAGTTGATCTGATAGCTGTAGAAGTTCCATTCAGGGAAGGGATGGCACTAGACACATAAGCGGAGACAATAGGTCCTCGTGTTCTCCGGGCGATATCTCCAAAAATATGCATCACATACAGACTGACTGCTAGCAGTGGTAGAGCATATAGAGCTCGCCATAACTTGTTCTCTTTACAGCCGATTCCAGCGCCTGCTTTAAATGGTGCATTTCCAGCGAGTGCTTTGGTTGGTTCGGGGAGATATTCGACTCTCATTGCACCTATCATAGTATCTCCCATTTGATCAAGAAGAAGTTCTCCCATATGTGGGAGAAGATAATTTCCAAGTATCTTATCTTTCAAGGTTTTCATAGCTTCAAGTCTGGTCAAACTGTTGGCAGCATCCGAAATATGGCCGACTCGAGTCTGTCGATCTTCTTGATAGCTTTTGAGAGCCACCTGAAGTGCCTCAAGAGGAACCTTCCCTTGAGAACCTTGGAGTTTAATAAGCTGGTTGGCCAGAGAAGCTGCGCTTTCGATTGCACTATTTCCTCCTTGACCCCTGTAGATAAAGGTATTAGTTGTAAGGACTAGTCTAGAACGGAAGTCTTCCGTACATATTTGGTGTCATTTTGTGGATAGAATCCCCAAGGCAGACAAACCGGTCGACTGTCCAGTTTTCATGTTGAGCTTCTTCCAGACACACAAGATGAGAAGTGATTGTCTCTTTCCAGAGAGCACTAAAATTTACTTCATTGGTTATAAGACGATCCTTGAAACTTTCGACAAACTTTTCCTTGTCTTGTTGACTGAAGCGGGGAATTTCGTGTTCTTGATAACGTCTATCAAGCTTTTCGAATAGAAACCAGAAGCAACGCCTGTTTTTGCCGAGGATAACAAGGGAAGACCACCCTTCACTAAATGTACGATGTGATACAGCGCCAGTCAATTTCGGGACTGGATTTGAGATACCAAAAAGACATCGATATTCAGAAGTCAAGGCTAGAAAGTGTTAGTTATTCTATTAAGAATTAAAAAATAAAGGAAACGCTTTTTAGTATCGGTTACAGCAAATGCTTACCTGTTTTGTCCTTCTCAATGGAGTCGTTTCTTCCGATGCTGTCAGAGTATTTCCACATCTCTTGTCTAATTGTACTATGAATTCCATCAGCACCAGCAACTATATCACCAGCATAGCTGGTACCGTCTTTGCAATGTACGACGACTCCATTCGCAGAGTGATCTACGCGGAGAACTTTGGCTCCCAATTTTATTTTCGAGGGATCGGCAATCTTATCAGCAAGAACTTTGAGAACGAGTTGCCGATCTAGAAAAGCAACAGGATAACCGAAACTACAATGCTGTCAGTTTTATCCTCTTTATTGTGACACGAAGCTTACCGTTGATGCAGTTTCTCTGACTGTCTCCCTTCAGATATGACTTTGCCGTCGCGTTTCCAAATTGTTACCTTGTCGAGGGGCACTATGAGTTCATTGATACCATCCCATACTCCAAGCTGATCCAGTATTCGGGCTCCATTGGGAAGAATTCCTATGGAAGCCCCAACCTGAGGAGCAATTTCTGCGTGAGCTTCGAGAACAACAAAGTCAATCCCACCTTGTTGGAGACAGTGAGCCAGAGTCAATCCAGCGATCGATCCTCCAACGATTACGACCTTCAGGTCTTTGGTCTTTCCTGCCATGACAAAAAGTTGGTATTTTCAGAATCGATAATCGTATGATGAGAGCATAAATATAGACAGAGCAATTGGAATATGAATGTGGAAATCTTTGGAATAGAAGTATTTAGAAGATCTTCCAGAGAATAAAGGTATAGCTTTAAATAAGTTGAATTCGGATGTTCCGAGGACTGACAGCTTTGATCCACTCTTGTTACGGGTCCGGGACTTGAAATCATCGTCTTGGTCCGAACGCGTATTGCATGTTCTAGTATTGAGATCGACATGGCATTGTGCAGACAGTAGATACAAAAAATGGAGCATTAACCAAGGTAAATAGCGTTTATTACTTGTATGTTCATAATATCACTTGGGATAACTTTATGCAGAACCATTTTGTTCAGGTGGTCGGTAAATAAAAGTGTTGACAGCCGTGAAATTTGTTGGATTGCATCAAAAACTGCTTGTCGTAATGGAAGGCCAAACACCAGATGATTCGTTTGGAAGGCTTGCCAATCAATCTTGTGCCTCGAAGTGGATTCATAAGTGGATGTGGACTGACTCAAGCGACGAAATTCCGTCAGGAATCTCTTAGAACTCCGTTCTGCCGCTCGCTTACCTTAAAACTCCGCTGTATCATACCAAGTTAGAATCGCAGGGATTTACGAACGCATGACAGAAGCTCCGAATATACTTGCTATTGATCACCTGTAGTTGAATTATAATCTAAAATCATTTACCAAAAAGAAAGATGCCAGGGACTTAAGGTGAAAACCAAATTAGGAGCATTTGTAATAGTCTCGCTTGTCCTTTATAGGAAAAGCTTCATGCTTCCCTCGGTTGAACATGTTCAGAAGAGATGGTTTTAGAATAGAATTTCGCAGGAGAACTCTATTAGATGCAAGATACACTTCTGTTTGAAACTCAAGACCCGAAAAGCAAGATGTTGCGCCATTCGGGCATGAGTGCCCATTTAAAGTTTTGGAATTAAGGTTGCCGTCGGGCGGGAGCGGGCCTCGGCGCCACACCGCACTCGAGTCCCGAAGTTAGAGATTTCTCTTAAAACTCCGAGCTCCCAAAACTCCTAAAACTGCGACAAATTCCAGAGACACACTCCTCTGGATGACCGGCAAATCCAAATCAGGAACGATCTTAGATCTAGGAGAATAGCTAGACACTGGCAGATACAAGATGCAACGTCGTAAGCGAAACAGGACTAGTGGATGGAAAAGACGCATTGCCAAGGTATGATACCCTTCTACGCTTCGGAGCCCTTGAAAGCCGTCATTGTCTAGTACAATTAGCATAAACCACTGCTGACTTCATGACCAGTAGGCTTGTAACTTGTGTAGGAGTAAGAAGTCAAAATGTGACGGTGACAGACCAAAGTGTAAGCGGTGTAGTACATCTGGGCTGGTTTGTGTTTATGCCGACGCAGAAGAAATGTGAGGCAAAATTGAGAAAAATAGTGCTCGACTTCACAAGTGACTGACTATCCTACTTAGTACACTCACACAACGCAGACTAGCTGGCCCTTCATCCTCAAGTGGCCATTGCGATCAGCAGCCTGGCACCGAATTCTTTACCACAAAGTTCAATTCTGCTGATGACAATGGACTCTCTTCCACGCCAGATGGCTCACAAAGTACTAGCACAGGAACATCCAGCAATCGACAAACTCCAAAAGTTTCCCTGTTCAATGATGATGCAACTCTATCAACAATATCATTGAATTCGGATAAGTCTCAGGGCAAAACGTCAAATGAAAACGCGGGCAAAACAGGAGTGATGCTAGTAGGTAAAAAAGGAGACCAGCAGAGATATTTTGGTACATACAGAAGAAGTCAAGAGTGGTCATCAGAGCTGACCTTAGTAGGACCTTCGTCTTTTGTCTCCATACTGTCGTCCTGTGGGCTGAGTTGGATAGAATCGCAAACAAGCGAGCCATCTTCCAGACGCTTACGGGAAATTGTTCTGCGCGGAGACACACTGCCATCTTGTTTTGTCGATTCAAATCTACAACGATCGTTTTCCCGAGAATCAACAGTTCCGCTGCCCCCATTACCAGAGGCTCTCGCGCTGATTCAAGAATATCTCGATAATTTCAATCACGTGTTACCAATATTTCATCCTCCAACTGTTATAACACTTCTTGGACAGCAGTACTCTGAACAATCGCGAAAGCCTAGCAAAAACTCAGCATGGTGGGTGTCTTTGAATTCTATGCTAGCTGTCGCTCAAAGACGAAGGGTTGAAATTAAGCAACACCCTCTTGAAGACATGAAAAAGGTTTGGGGCTATGTACAGAATGCAATGGATGTTCTCCTTGATGTCACACTACGAAGCCCTAGCTTGGCTTCCATACAAGCTCTGCTTGCGCTAGCGTTATTCTTCCTGGGAACTCCAGATCCCCAGACAAGCTTTTCCCTTACCGGGTGCGCTGTTCGAAATTCTCAAATCATCGGGCTGCACATTGCAGTAACACACCCAAATCTGAGTCCGGAGCTGGTCGTGCAGAGAAAACGGGTCTTCTGGGCTAGTGCTATACTGGAGCAAGCTGCATCTCATCGCGCTGGCCGGTCAGCTACACTTGCCTTACAAGACCGAGAGATCGATATCCCATCTGAAGTTGACGCTGACCGGGTAGGTCTCGTTAGATCGTGTGATGGATCGTCGGAAGTTAATCTATTTCGCGTGATGGCTCACCTTGCGGTAATTGAATCGAAGGTTTTCCATAAACTTTATTCTCCGAGGGTCTCTGGTAGGACGGAAAAGGATATAGCAACCATAATTGAAGATCTGGATGGAGACCTCAAAGCATATAGAGACAGCATACCAGCGTCTTTCAATGCTGATTATTTTGAAGGCGACTCATGGTTCCAGCCTTTCAACTTGGAAGTTTGCCGCGTAGAGCTCGAGTTTTACTACTGTGTCATCATCATACATCGGATTGACGGACATCGCTCTCATTCCTTACAAAGATCAGCCACTCAAAACAGACCTGGATCAAGAGGGCAGTTGTCGACCTCTTCAAACGAACAATGTCTTCGAGCAGCCAGGTCCATTGTCGCCATTATAAAACGTGTACCTCGCTGTGCTAAGAGTGCTTCTTGGTACGTGATAAAAAGCAATATCCGAGCTCAAGCTGACCATAATCTGAAGGATTTCCTCCTACATTTCACTTGCCGCGCTTGTAGTCTTGTTCATCAACACCCTACAGCAACCACTTGGAGCAGAAGCACACGCAGATCTTGAAGCAATAAAGACAGTAGTACAAATCACATCAGACGTGAATACAGAAGATGTGCAGTATGTGCAGACAACAATTGCTGTGATGACAGAGTTCTTGCAGATAGCTAGCAGTGTAGTCGAGAAAGCTTCTTCTGCTGGTGCCGTTCGTATGGAGAGATTACAGCGGAATGACATTAACCGAGATAGTAGTCTATCTCAGAGCAATTCTCGGGACGGAAACTCGTGTGGTGAGTGGAACAATCCGGAATTCAATTCTTCCATACCTTTGCTTCAACATCCAAAGAACATGGAATTCTCCTCCGCGTCTTCAGTGCAGGAAATACCCTCGCAGGCTTCGAACACACAAATCTCATACACAAACACACGAAGTGACTACAATATGCCAGAAGCAAGCCAGAACAACTTTGCAATGAATGACATAGAAAATTGGGTAACCATTCCTGCTCGCTTATATCAGTGCGCTCGCTAATTTACCATCAGTACACCGACCCGAGTTCTACTGAATGGGCGACAGATGTCATGTCCATGTCTCTACCTTTCCCATGGGATTGGCAGGAGTTATCAGAGATGCAAGCGCAGGCATTTTAGATTAGCAATAAAATTCATTAGCATTTTGCAGTACTAGCGAGACTTTTGGGTTGTGTTGACAATCCATAGACCTCGAAGCCAGCCCACTAAGCCTTGATACCCGATAGTATCATATTCTCTAAAGCGCCGGGTATCTAACGAAGTAAAAAAGAGAGCCCATGGATTTCGCTCATAACGCTCCAACCCCATACCCACCAACGCCGGCCCATATGTGACTTGTGCTGAACAGGAGATAATACATAGGAAGCTGATCGTTACCGTCTAGAATTTTCAACCCTGAGACTCAATTCTGGGTCTCTTGGCTCCTCCCCTAAATGACTCATGCGACGGCTGTTGCTTCTCAAAAGCCCTAACAATTGTCAAGACGGATTGGGCGATCATCTTAGCAATAGGAGGTGGAAGAGCCTGAAGGGCTATCTGGAACTGGCGATGATCTTTATCGAAGAAGAAAAAGTCATCAGGGAAACCCTGCAGTCTCGCAAGTTCGCGAATGGTGAGAAGATCGCCTCGAGCTATCAAGTAGTAAGTACAGCGGTCTTAACTGTCAACAAAGGGCCAAGGACTTACTGGGGTGACCTAAAGAGGTGTAACAAGGATCGATTTGTGGTCGAAAGTCAATAGCTGTCGCGTCAAAGTTCACAACTTCTAACACTTGGCCATCTGGATTGTAACCCGTGCGATGGTTGTAAATATTGGCGGTACCGTCGGGGAGTGCGCAGATGGAGCTTATTTCGCCATTCATATTTTCGCGCTGATTCGCAAACGACAGATCTTCTATGCGGTCTCTAATGCTAACAGGAACTGCCCTCGAAGGTTCCACCCAGGGCGAGGCGGCGAATCGGGGGGAGCCGATCAGAGCAATGATGGTGCGATCTTGGGGAATGCCATGATCAGGGAGATAAATCTTTCTTAAATTGACTGAACGGCCAGATTCGAGCAGCGTAAGAATAAAATTGGCGAGTCTCGGGAAGGCCTTTTCGTGAAGGATGCCAGATGGCATAGTTACAACGACAAAAGCGTCACCCCCCAAAGTCTCCAGAACAGAGTTGCTGAGATTGTTCAGCGGATTGAGGAATTCTTTCAAACTAGTTTCCGTAGCATCCTTATTCCCGGTCAACGAGAATCGTTCGTTAGGTCCTGTTATGAGTAACACCTTTGGGACATCGTTTGCGAAGGTTATTGGTGGAGCTAGCTTTTGGTTGGAGAAATCCTCGAAAGTAGCTTCTGGGCTAGTGTCATAAAAGCTTGCTTCTTGATATCTCGCCTTGGCTTGTTAGCAGAGAAACACAGGCTGAATTTTGTTACTGACCTTCCATGTCATATTGTCGTCCTTCGCAAAGTTAAAACCAGCAAAGACGTCAAATTCAGCTTGCACGAAACCTTCACAGGCACCCAGGACATTTGATGTCGTGTCGTAGACAAGAGGCCTGCTGGAGTAGGGATACTGTGGGGTCTTCCGTCGAAACTTTGGTTGGAGAAGATGGGCAGCGATCGGTGTTAGGCATGTGGAGCTTGAGTCGTCTTCGTTGCGAACCGCAAAACGACAAAAGAAATCTTCTCCTTCCACAGCTTCATCGCCTTGTACCTGTTAGTATAATTTGCTAAGTAGTTTTATTGGCAAAGCTAACTCACCTTTAAACAGAGCCCGCACGTAAACAAGAGGAAATTCTGGCATGTGCATCACTCCGACGTGCTCAGCGTCGTGAAAAATATCGCCAATCTCAATGACCTCGGCATCATGCTCGGTTCCCATCTCTTTATCGTTAGTAAAATGAAGAATCAGCTCAAATTCGGGATTCTCAACCGCAGCAAATGCTGGTATCTGTGTGGCGGGTGAGTATTTGGTGACAACAAGTTGTACTGAGCTTGCATTTTCCTTTGATCCACTGAATGCGTGTATGAAGACGATACATTCCATAGTCTTTTGAGGGGACTGCGTAGTTTTCAGAAGTAGCCGGTAATACTCGCCTTGCCTAATCGTACAATTCAGCTGTTCATGAAATAAATAGCCGCCGCCCCGATCCTGCCCCTAAATGGTTGTCAGTAGTTATTGCGATTTGAGAAAGCTCTCTGTCTTACCTGTTGCTTTAGAATACGGGTCCTGCCAAAATTCTGCAATGCGGATTGGAGCTGTGTTGTCTCCCAGGTTTTCCAAGCAGCATCTTCCTTCGGCTGTCCTGACCGAGCTGTTATTTGATCAGCTTCTGTTGCCCAACCGATGGAAGTATAAGATAAGGCACATACCTTCGATGTCGTTAGCAACTGTTTGGAACCATGTTCTTCCCGTAGAGACGCTTCTGGCTTGAGATACTGGAGCTGGGCTTGCATCATATAGATTGGAGAGCTCGGAGGGTGCTGGCTTGCTTAAAGTTGGTGAGATATTGTAATTTTCAACGGAGTTTTCCATGTCGACATCGCTATCATCGTCGTCATCAGACTCAACTGTTGGCGCCTCATATCTAAAATTAGATGGAACATTGTTGGCCGCTGGTCTTTGAGGAGATACAGTTGCACGTGCCGCCCGACTCCGCGGTCTTTCGGCTGCAGGAGGAAGGCCATAAAAAGTCTGATCGCCATGGCGAGCAACCATGGGAAAATACCACTCCAGCGGATCCAAATTGGGGAAGATAGCTTGCTTTTCTTCCTGCGATACAAGTTGCTGAGGACAACCGCACACTGCCGTATGTTGATCGTTGATATCTTCTTTCTGGTCGTTCCCTATTTCAGGCTGGTATTAGTCAACAACCCCATTCAGTAGACGGGCTTTTAGACAAATATGGTTGCGAACGAAAAGCTGTCTGTGTTACGAATATACTCACCTAATTTGTATAGTAAAACCTCTCTTTCCATGGAGCACTTATCCTCGCAATGGAGTATGACGACGTACTTCATCAGAGAACCATAGCACTTGGAAAACATTTGACTTTCGTTGTCCATCCAGGTGACTTTGAGTTCGCCAACTTTATCTGTTTGCATCAATTGAACGCAAGGCATTTGTCTCAGCTTGATCTGAACATCTGAGCGAAGGGTTTTCTTCAAGTCAGTTATGAGGCTCTGGCCAAGATCTAGTCGCGTAAGGACATCGTTCAGGGCTATCTCGTATAAGTCTTCAACCACATGCTGGCAGGTAAACTCCTGAGCCTGGCCTGTCATGGAGTCAGACATGAGCTTCAAATCACAGCTTGCACCTTCGTGAATCTTCTTCATGTCTAGCCATCTCTCGTGAATTTTGATGACCCCACTCAGAGGCAGGAACAGAAGCTGAATCGCTTCGTGTACAGCAACGCCGCCCTTGACAAAGACAATTACGTTATTTCGAGTATGGATATTCAGCTGCATAGCTGCGCTTAGACGCCTCTTGATATTGATTGAGAAAGGCGTATCCGGAGTTGACGACACCTCAGAATTCTTGAACATTTCTGTGAGATATTCTTGCGGTGACTGGATGAGTTTAAAACGTCTAAGCAGGTTCCAGAGCGATTCCGGGAGTCTAATCGGGTCCTTGTTTAGCATTTTTCGAATCAATTCGACGTCCTAATATAATATCAGCATTGCGGTTGAGCTTCAAGTGAGAATTAACAGACCTCGGCACCAGACTTTTCTGAAAAGTAAAATCCATTGGGCGCTCGACCATGCAGGTTTTGCCAGACCATCTTGGCAATTTCTTCCTTGACAGTCTTCTCTGCGAGATGAACATCCGGTGTCTTGGGATGGTCTTTGAGCAAATTGACATATTTCTGCAGTACATGATCACCCTCTGCTTGGATTGCATGCTTCCAGATGTTGGCAAACTGATCAGCTTCATCTGCGGGGTTAGACAAGCGTTGTCTATCTCGGTTGACCTTCCCCTCTAGAAAATTATAGCCGTATTGGAGAGGGTCGTTAGAAGAGCTCGAGGAAGAGAGGCGAATACCCTTGAGGTAAATTGCACCTGAAAACTCTTTGTCAAAGACCAAATCGCCGTACTTGGTTTTTATCATAGCTGAATTGGCTGGCCGGCCGTATCCTTCGATGTCGAAAGAAACCTTCAGCCACGACAAGAAATCTTCCTTCGAGATCTTGATGCCCTTCCCCATGACCCTTCCAACCGTGACGGAAACGTCTTCCCAGATGTGAGATGTGAGAGTCCTAGGACGCGAAGAAGCACTTGCGGCCTTCGCTCGTTGCTGGTCCAGCTTCGCTCCTTTTGGTTCTGTCACTCGGCAATGGAAGCCAGTCATCGAGTCCTTGTTCTTAAAGCCGAAGTTCAAGTAGTATGAGCTAGTACAGTATCTGACCCGATAGCCATGGCGGCTCAGGATCAAGGCACCAACTTTGAAACCTTCGCCGTGTACTCCAGCTAGGTCTTTCTGTCCTTGTTTGGTTGTACCTCCCAGTTCCAGGTTTGCGGCGGTTAACCTGGCCTTGAAATTGGTGAACTCAATGTTACCTTTAACTTTGTCGAAGCGGATATACCCAAGTAGTTTCCGACGAGAGCTGTTGTGTTCTAGATCACTCGGGTGACGGATCGTGACGACGATCTCCTTTGCCTTTTCTGGTTCCAGCTTCGCACGGTATTGTCTAGGGCCCAGCTTGAATGATGCTAGAATACCATCTTTCCTGGGAATTTATGAGCAGCTGCAAATTTAGAGCCGCATAGGACTTACTGATTCTGAAGAAGCTCTCTGATAGCATCTTGCAAATCCCAGCCCCGAACATAGGATTTACCTAGATTCATTGGCCATATACCAGGCCGCAGTGCGTCTGCACCAGGTGCAATGACCTGCTCTTTGTGGAACTCTTCATCATCGGAGAAGTATCCTTCCTCGGTGTCGCTCGAGCGATCATTATTGCCATCCATTGTGGCGAACAGTAGAGACTAGCAGAAGATGCGTTGCGTAGGTAGATCTGTATCTCGTGCTGTTGGATAGATCTAGCGACGGGAGAAAGCGTGGCGATACATGTAGCAATGTGAGAAAGAGACGTCTGCAACGGGGATTTAAGATGCACGAATTTGGGTCGTGGTCGTTCAAGCTCGGGCAGAAAGACCAACGGCAGTGTAAAGCAGAAAGCAGATGATGGTTGAAATGCTGAGTTGGAAGAGAAGAGGAAAGAGGAACGTGCAGTCGAAGCGTGCAAGCGCTTGAACGGGAAGATCGAAGTTTCGCGATAAGCTTAAAGGCACGAGTATAGAGAGAGGCCAAATGAGCAGTCACAAAAGCAGAGGCGTGTGATCTTGCGGAGTACTCGCAGACTCGGAATATATTTGTGTTACAGAAGAAGATTAATAAGGGGAAAGCTGGTGGGGGATGTGAGATAGATTTGAACTATAGAAAAAGCAAACATACTCGTCCTGTTGCCTAGCCAGAACCCCGCTCTCATATGCACTGTTAGAGATCCATGTCACGGAACCAAAGCGCCAATTCAAGTCCAAAAGCCAGGGGCTGAGTGATGATGGCTCAGATTCTATCCAGAGCACGGAGGAGGCGGAGAACCTGGTGACAACTTGTAACTGTATGCATACACCACTGGTTTTATTTTCTCAGTATGATAGGTCAACAGATATCTGATGTTAATTCTAGGGGCATTGTTGAAGAGAAGGTGGGTTCAAAGGTCTGTGGTTGACAAGGCTGTGTTGCTGTGTTGGATTGTTGGATCGTTGGATTATCGATAGCCAATCAGCAATGCCGGATCCTTCAATCCGTAACACATCCGCTGATAAAAAGCAAGCACCGCCGATGAGACCACTTTTGCAGAATGTTATAGCTTTTGCCGTAATCTCAACGACTCACAAGCAACAGCGCATTCTTTTATGCTTCTGTTAGCTTATCGACAAACGCTCAGTGCTATTTTCTCTTTGTAAGCTTTTGCATTTCCAGCATTGAAAGTGAAATTTTAAACATTCATCTCAAAGCCCCCATGTATAAACCAAGCAAATCAAAAAAGGAGGGAGGCGATTAAGGCGCACTGCTGTTTGTAGACGGAACTTAGGAGCGATCTTGCTACTCACAACTACTCAAAATTAAGCGAGTAGCAAAAGCATTTTAGATACATGTAAACTAATACTCTACACCAGCTTCGTATATCTCGGACATGAAATCTTTACAATCTTGGCTACAATATACAAAGATGACCAGCAGGATTAAACTATGAAATTTTAAGGAAGATTATATCTTTGATATCTTAGCGTCCCGCTCGCTAGAAAGAAAATATTCCAGATCCGCCCTCTTGAGATATTTAAAGAGTCTTTATATTGCGTGCCTTTTTTAAAGTAGCAGATTCACAAATCAAGACAAAACGTTACCAAGTAGTCCTAACATGAAACACGTCCATTGTCTTCCCTTTCCTAACAAGACAAGGAAAAACAAGGTAAGAAGAAGAAGAAGAAGAAGAAGAAGAAGAAGAAGAAGAAGAAGAAGAAGCAGAAGTGAACAGAGACCCCGACAGGATAACTTGCAAGAACTTCAACCCATCTTTCCCTGTCCCCTCACTCCCTTCTCCTCATTTCCCCCCAAAAAGATAACACAAGACAAGAAAAGAGAAAAGCGAGCAGCGACCCCACATAACAAGCAGCGGGGAAATGAGAAACCGTGCCGAACGCATGTCACAACGCACGGCCTGCCTGCCTCTGCTGAGCCAAAGCCGGCACGGGATATGATTTACGCGCAGCCGAAGACTGTGTGGTGCGGCGCTGCGCTGACAGCAGGAAGACGAGTGACAACAGAAGGTTCACAGCGAGTTTCTGTCTCCTCCTACTCGCCTGGCATATCTCAGGCCTAGCACAAATCCCAAGCCCAAGCCCAAGCCCAAGCCCAAGCCGAAGCGACGTACCTACCCAAACCAAAGCCTTCAATTCGTCAAGCGAATACAAAGACGAATGCTGACCAACGGACGTATAGTGCCAATGGCATAGGTAAGCGCGTGCGTAAACAACGATACGCTAGAGGGATCTCCTTAGCCCGCTTGAGATGAAGCCTGATATCACAGATAGGCGGGGAAATGATATACCGCTATAGTTTACTCGGAGAGTACTCTCTACCTACCTCTGCCTGCCACCTCCGTCCGCTAGCAAGCGACAAGCGACAAGTGACAAGTGACGGGCGACATGCACGGGATATTGTTTAAGCGCAGCCGAAGTGTAACACTGACAACAGGAGGGTGAATGACAACAGGAGGTGTAAGTGTCAGAAGTAAGTAAGAGGTGAGGAGTATACACGGTAGGTGGAGCCGAGATGTAACAACGGCCGACATAGTTACATTGAAGGGGAAGAATTCTCATTGAGTCTTCCCATGTGTGAACGAACGAACGAACGGTCAGTTGGTTGACATGATTGCAACATGGAAAGATACAAGTTCATCATCATCTTTTCTCTCTCTCTCTTTCTTTCTTTCTCTCTTTCTTTAAAAAAAAGGTCATAATATTCTTCTCTACTCTAAACCCCATCTACGCATCTACGCATCTACCCCATCCACCATCTACCATCTACCCAACCATCTACGCGCCGTAAACCTTGAAGCGGTCCTCGACAGGGAGGTGCGTCTTGTCGCCGGCGCCGGCCGCGGGGGTGCCGAAGACGAGCTGGGCCTGGAGCTCCCAGTCCGGGTCGACGTTCCACTGGGCGGCCACCTTGGCGTCGATGAGCGGGTTGTAGTGCTGGAGGTTGGCGCCGAGCCCCTCGGCCTCGAGCGCCGTCCACACGGCGTACTGGTGCATGCCGTCCGACTGCGTGGCCCACGTCGGGAAGCGGTCCGCGTAGATGGCGAACTGCTTCTGCATGGCCTGGACCGACGAGCGTGCTGTGTAGAAGAGGACCTATTTCGTCAACAAATCAGCTTTTCTTCTTCTTCTTCTTCTTCTTCTTCTTCTCCCTCTTCTCTTCTTCTTTCTCTCTCTCTTTTGGAATTGCCATTGGGTTTGAAGAAGGAAAATACACATACAGTTCCGTATCCGGCTTGGAATCCGTTCAGGCGCTCTTCCGTCTTGGGGTACTGATCCGCTGGCACGACGCCCTTGAGGACGTCCTTGGTGATGTCCCACAGCTTGTCGTGCTCGCCCTTGACGAGCAGGATGACGCGCGACGACTGCGAGTTGAACGACGACGGGACGTGGAGGATGGCTTGCGTGATGATCTCCTGGATCTTGGAGTCGGGGATGGTGGATTCCTTCTTCAGCGCGTAGACGGTGCGGCGCGCGGCGACGCTGGCCAGGAAAGCTGCGGATCCGGCTGCCATTGTGGTAGTGGTAGAGATTGGGAGGTTTGGGGAGGGTGTGGAAGGGTGTTTTGTAGGTGGAGTGGGTGTTGAGTATAGAGAGATGTTTTGTTTTGTTTTGTTTGCGTTGTGAGAAGGCAAGATGGAGATGGAGATGAAGGTGGGGGATCGTGAAGGCTCTTATACTGACCTGATGTTGCTTGTGCTTCGACGAGCTTCTTCGGCGGCTTCAATCGTCAATCACCCCCACTAGAAGGTACGACTTCTCCGTACGACGGTTCACTGCCAGGGGTTTGCATGAAGAATGCTTGTCTAAGAAGAAAAAAACCCCATCCCATACTGTAACTAGCTGTGTGAGTCTCTCTCTCTCTCGACCGATACAATAGTTGGCCACCAATCCATAGAGGGGCACGTACGTCGTAAGGTAAAAGTACCCCTCCAACAAGACGAGCAAAACAGGGGCAGGACAACGATGCGAGTTTTGTGATTGGCTACTGCCCATGCGAACGACCTGTGGGGCCTGTGCTGTGCTGTGCTGAGTCAAGCATGAATAAACACAAAGCAGGAGGCAGAATAATGGAAGTCGACAGAGCTCCGTGGGAACCAGTCAACGGAGCTTGTACAGGACCAAAGAGCACCGGCACCCGTCGAGCATGGCGCAATACCCAATAGCTGAGAAATCCCGCGTCGGATGCGTTTCCGATAGTTTGGGAGTTGTCCATCTCGGCCGAGAGATGACATGACAAGAACCAAGGGCAACGAAACAGTCGCGACAGATGTCGCCATTGTTGTTATTTCCAATACTACTCGTACACAGATGGGTTGACCAAGTATTAGAGTTGCGACGCTTCGTAATACAATATATTGTCTCTTGCCTCTTGTCTCTTTTGGCTGTCGGATCAGGTCATATCCGATAGGAGTACAGTAAGCCAGACAGCCAGATTAAGATCTGACATGATCGGTCTGCTTCTTCTCGCCTTGATGATTATTGGTCAATGGCTATGCTTTGCCTTGCCTTGCCTTGCCTTACATTGACACTCACTACCGACAGAGCTTCGTGCGACACCGAGTACCTACCTACCAATAAAAGCGTCGGGTCGTGTGGTCGTGAGAGCACCTGCATTGACCAACCGCCAAAATGCATACCTCACCCATAGAAAAACATCACCAGAAGAGAGCAAGTCAACCACAAACAAAGTAAAACCAGCTTGATCTCTCGAAATCTCTCGTGTTCAATTGACGCGTGTGCATCCAATCTATTTAATGTAGCTCATGTAGAAGTGCCAAAACAAATAAGAAAAGAAAAGACAAAAGCTACCCAGCGGGGTGCCTCTTTTTTGGTTTTAACCCCATCAAACGCCAATGCCGCCCAAAATATTCGTGCCCCCATGAAAGAGGTTCTCTACCTGACTCCTTAGTCCCGCCCCCAAAAACAAACAAGGTATATACATGACCAGAGCGCTTTGCGCAAATCTACAGACTTTCTTTCTTCTCT
Source organism: Pseudofabraea citricarpa (assembly GCA_029641185.1). Lineage (NCBI taxonomy): Eukaryota > Fungi > Ascomycota > Leotiomycetes > Helotiales > Dermateaceae > Pseudofabraea > Pseudofabraea citricarpa. Next base: position 831,086 of record JAPWGK010000004.1, read on the forward strand.
CCCTCACCACGTCTCGGCGATGTATTGTCCGGCCTCTTTCTTCAACCCCCAGAACTTTTCGGCTTCCTCGCGACCGAGGTTACCCTTCTCCATGGCCACATCCACCAATGCCTCTTCCACTCCCTCGCCCATGCCCTTGCTGCTACCGCACACGAACACTCGTCCGTCCAGCGAGTTGATGATGAACCAAACAAGATCTGCTTGGGCTCTGACTTCATCTTGCACATATTTGCCAACCGGTCTTCCATCGGGTGTTGTGGATCCAGTAGGCTTGCGAGACTGGACAACCTTCTTCACCTCGTCCTCGTGAACACCCCACTCGCCAGAGTATAACTCATCGAGAAGAGAATCACGAACACCTTGGAGAACCCAGACCTTGTTTGCGCAGTTGGCATTCTTCAACCGTCTCTGCACGAATCCACGGAAAGGAGCAACTCCAACACCAGCACCGATCAACAGCATAGGTCCGTCAGACACAAACTCCTTTGCGAGAGGGTTGGCCATTAAGCCTTTGAACATCGGGATGCGGAGGTCTGGTTTCTCTCCTCTTGCTTCAGCATCAAGGAAGGCACGCGCTTGGCGCTCGAAGAATCCAGATCCTACACCTGTGCGTTGACCATATGGATGTAGTTCGGATTTGTACGAGGGAGATTCGTGTACGGTAACGGCGATCTCGATCAGTCTTCTGCATCCGTTTGCAGGGACACAGTTATCATGGGGATCGTTCGAAAGCGAGTAGAATCGTGGCATGAGGGTTTGAAGTTGGGTCAATAAATCGTCAAGCGGTGGCTTTGAGGAGGGGAACGCAGTCAGAAGTTGATTGATGGTGACGTGTGGTCCGGTACGGAAATCACAGAATGTGCCCTGTCCTTCGGCCGAGCTTAGGAAGAGTAGGATCTTCTTCTCGTTGGGGTTTGTAGCGTGATCTGCGAGAAGGCGAAGGAGTGGCTTGGTCGGTGGGTATGACTGGATATCAGAGCACCAGGTAAGAAGATCGCGTCTTGTAGTTGTGATCTCACGAGCTTGCTCGTCACCCCAAACGGTAGGCCATCTTCCAGATTTGGTCTTGAGTAAGACCTTGCGGTCACGCAAGAATCTGGGGATGGAGAGGAGATCGAGGAGTTCCTCAACCATGGCTGCAGAGTTTGGAGCCATGATCCCAATTGCTCCACCGACCTTGAAGTCCACGCCGAGTTCCTCGGGGTAGTCTGTCACATCGAGATCAAAATGGTAGGTTCTCTTCTCTGCCCCCGGGCGCGTGAGTTCTCGTGCCGAGTATATCTTCGCAGAGTAGACATTGTAGGGAGGATGAGGCTGGACAAAGTTGGGAGGGTGGATGGCGGTATCGATCTCGGTAGGGGCATCGGATGGGTGAGGAGTGAAGTCGATTGACATGGACCGTTCTTTTTCGAAGGGCTCGTCGACATGTGCCTCGGTAGTGGGGGAAGTGATTGAGATGGCGGAATCGGTTGGAGACGGGACGGCCGTTTTCGTCGAGTTGAGCGGGATGAACTCAACCGTCTTTGGGGGGATCTCTGCGAGGCTGGACAGAGTTGTTGGGATCAAACCAATCTTCAACTCGAGTGCGCGAAAGGCGTCGTTGTCGGGGAGGGGCACTCGTTCGAAATTTTGGGCATCGGTTTTCGTCAAGGCCATGCAGCAACCCCCACCACAACACTGCGAGACCAGCTTTGTGCCTGGCTCCCCAATGATCCTTTGTACGTCGGCGGCATTTTGGGAGATGAGTCTGGTGGACGCGCGCCGCTGTCGAATGGGCTCTTCGGGTTCGGTCGAGTCGACAGAGGTGGTGGAAAAGGTAAGTGAGGGTGCGGTGGAGCGTGGGGATGCGGCTGCAGGCTCTTCGGGAATGCAGTGAGAAGTGGTCAGGGTTCGGATGGCAAGAGGGCGCGACATGATTGATTGTGCAAAGTGACGACGAAGCATGTACAGCAAGATAGAAAGGAAGGACGACCGTAGTTAAAGAGTCGTTCCTGTCGAGGAGGAGAGGGAGGAGGAGGAAGAGGAGGAGGGAGCGAGGGAGTGAGCGAATGAACAAAAGTAGGTTGGGTTGGGTTGGGTTGGTGGTAGTAGGTAGGGAAAGTAAAAACAAAAGTGGTGCAGTCAGCGATTGGGATTATCTAGTTTCTAGGTCGGTGTCGGTGGCGCCTTTTCTTCTTCCCCCCCTTCTAGCTTTTTTGGCGGTATCGGAAATCAATCGAGCCTACACGGACTCAACCGAGAAGGAATGGGAACGCGGCAGTTTGCGCGTCGGGACTGGCTGAACTGGGGTCGCACTGTGGCAGGAATTATTATTATCAGATGCTGCGCCCGGCCGAGGTTGTTCTTCCAGGAGTTCAGGAGATGCTCTGCTTTGCTTCGACAGATAGGGGTTGGGACGGGTTGAGGTTAATTTTGGATAAAGCAAGCAAGCAAGCCGTTCGTGCGTGCGTGCGTGTCCCAGGTTCATCGACTTTCTTTATTTATGCATCATCATAGGAGGAGCAAGTGGTGACGAAACGAAGTCGATCGCTGGAATCCGTGGAATGAAATGCTTCTCGGGGCGGTCTGGCGCTGATTGGCTGATTCAAGCCATGACATGACATGACATCGCATTCGTATTACTTATCCATTACATTACGCTCTCTTTCCGTCTGTCGTAACCGAGCTGAGAAATGTCAACTTCATCCTTACAAATGAATCTGTCCTCACTCGTTTTTTGTTAGAATGCAGTAATTGCTTCCCAATCACGAAGATCCCATTCATGATGCACTCGACCAATGGCCAACTCCCACGATGGTGTGCAGCAGCATGTCATGTCGAGCAGCAGAAAACCAAAAATCCCCATCTTTGTGCCACATGATGCCATCGCACTTTTCGCTGCTCCAAAAGCGATCTCGTCACGATTCCGGCCACGTTTTGGGCTTAGCCCATCCACGCCAAGCCCTTAGCCTCCCACGGCCAATAATCTTATCAGATGGAGTTTTTATCAGATCATCTGCCCCACAAGCTAGAGTCTCAGTGTCAGTCTCGGGTCTGGGCATTGGGCAGGATGGAATTTCCCTCCTCCCTCTCCCCCCGGTGTCCAACCTTCTGTTTCTGTCGTATCGGCCTGGTTCCTGCTGTCTTGGTAGCGCATGCTTCATCTCCTACATCGGAGCCCTCTTTGTCGTTTCTTGTTGAATACTGCTGGTTGCTGTGCATTGCAGTACAGTACAGCATGCAGTATGCAGTATGCTGATTCCCCCCTCCCCTCCACACGAACGCCTCTAAACGGGCCAAACAAGGCGTTGGGCCTCCCGAGGCAAGTGGACACGAACGAGCCACTGTTTACCTTTGCGTTCCTGGATGCTGGAGGCCCGGCTTTCTTCCCCGGAGCCCGAGGCTATGGGTGCATGAGAATCACTCAAGCTGGCTTTCTGCTCGGTGCCCTGGGGAGAGACACGGGGCTGGGAACCATCACATGATGGCTGTGGTGCGGCTCTTTGATAGTGGAGTGATTGCTGCTCTTCATCTCCCAGAGATCCGGTATCTCCTGTCTTCCGAGCAGGAGGAAGGTTGACATGTCTCGGCTGAAGATCAGTGCGTGTGGAATCATCTCAGTGGTTTGTTGGGAACTTGATAACCTGTTACCTTGCTTGTAGTTGAGCTCCCGCTTCATTTGGCACCCGGCTTGACGGCTGCTGACAGGCGAGGGCTGAAAGGAAGCCGTCATACCCCTAAGGAGTAAGTAAGACCGTTGCTACCCTCGAGCATCTGCTGTTTGTGATTCTGCTCTGAAGAAATCAGACTCGTTCGCACCACTGATCGGTTTCTCTGTTCTCTCACTCTGTAAAGTTCTGTTATTGGCTCCAATCCGACTCTGGCGTCCTGGTGAGGAGCTGAACATGGTTGGTACCTAGGATACTTACCTGTTTTCAGATCGGCTGAGGAAGCCCATGTCGCTCTGTCAATGGATCAGCTCATAGCTGAGCCATGTATGAACACATGCATTCGCATCTCCAGCACCACCCACACCACTGGAAGCCCTCCATCACCGAATACCACATGCTATGTCATGGTTACTTCATCGTGAAGCCAACACGCCTTGCATACCGCACCCTCCAGCCGGTTAAGCTTGCACTGAGCTACGGAGAACACAGCGGCCCAATGAGACTGGTGTCGCATCGGTACTCTCATCCACTGTCATCGAGATGCTCATGATGCGATAGCATTCTGCATCTCATAAAGTCTTGCTTACCCTGGACCATCGAATTCTCGTCTGACGGTCTGCGCAACCAGACAACCTCGGCTAAAGTCGTTGGATATCCTCCAGCCCTACGACTAGCACTCAAGTGACAGGTATTGCTGATGCGAAAAGATACTCTTGTTCCTTCTTCGACAAATATCCAACGATCCTGCGATAATATCTTTGGAGATACCTCATCCGGCCTTTAAACACTCGCTCAAAGTGCTGATAAGGTAGGTTGAGGAGTTCATCTGAAATGGCTGTCGTCAATCAGGTATTGTATCGTTCTCTGCGATGTTCGATTCCGGGTTTCCATGAATTGAGAGTCCTGATGGAAAAGTATTGTGGTGATGATGTGGTGATGAGATTCGTGAAGCTATTCGCACGGAGAAACTTCCCTCCAGGCCAAGCGGCCGACCACACCGCATTTTAGTGCCCTTTCCTTCTTATTCTGTTACACGCGCCCAACCTTCTCTTGTTCAGGGCTCATCTTCATGTTCTTTTTCATAGTTGCATGGACAACTGATGCGAGTTTTCTCTTCTTCGAAATCCAATTGCCGGTCAAGAGCTTGTAAAGACTTGTTATCTGCCAAAGGACACAGATTCCATCGCCTTTAGAAGGAAGTGCAGAATAAGTCCTACTTCGCGCTCAAGTATCGGTCGTCCCGAGTAGGTGATACAGCTTCACATCTTTCTATTGTCCCCGTACTCAAGCCTTGCACTTCCCATTCTTAGTTCTCTCAGGAAAGCAGAAGATCGTTTGGGGTCTGATCCCAACCTCGTTAACCGTGTCGCTTTGTCTCGTTCGCGTAACTTTCTCTGTTCACGCACACACGCGTGCACGCAATACTCTTCAATCATCTGCAGCACTCTCAGCCCAGGGTGAATACCTGTGGGCAATGTTTGCCTTCTCACATCATCACACCCTCTTCAATTTTCACACTTATTAAGCTCATCGCAACGCATCTCCTGGCACCTACCACGGGAATAGTAAGCACCTCTGACTCTCTCCCCTTGGCTGTAAGCTTGATCTATACTGATTTATTGGTTCAAGAAACATGGCGGAATACTGGCCCCCTTCTAAGGAACATCTTGTGGGCACCGTTCTCGAACCCGGCCACTACACGCTGAAACCGGGTGCGTGGCTTATCAATCTTGCCTATTCAGCTAGCAATCACTGGTCATTTCATGATGCTATAGGAGAATTGCTACGAAACCAGTAAGCTACCATCTTCCTGGGGTCGCGAGTACCATTGTTTGCCATTTCTAACAGCTAGTAGAAAGGACGCTATCATGAAGACTTTTGCTCTTGAGCCTAGAGAATACCTAGCCGTGGTAGAGGTGGATAACGAAAACCAGATCGTCTTAGCAATTCGGCATCCGACTTTCGAAGAAGACTATAGCATAAATGCAAACAAACAACTCCTTGGGTACATTAGTTTCGACAAGGAGAAACGCACCATTGAAATCGCCAATCTCGAAGCAAAATTATCCCTCCGAAACATGCAACTGGGCGGCATAACAAAGACATCCGATCAACAGAGCCTTGGATTTCATGGGATGGGTCTGAAGCTCGCAGTCCAGCACTTGCTAAAAGGAGACTGCGATGTTCAGTATGCTGCTAATATTTACACTTGGACTTTTGAACTTCTGGGCTCGATGACGAATCCTGGTCTGGTCTGTCACCTCAAGCCGGACAGCAAGAAAACCCTGAAAGAAAAGAAAGACAAATTTGCAGAACAAAGAGGGGAATCAAGAGGCTTCACCTCTAACATTTGGGAGGATGTGTCTGTTCTCGTCAACTTGAATAAGAGAAACTTCACAGAGGATGATTTCTTGGAATTGCTTCATGTTTCTTTCGATACTAAAGACATTGGAAGACCTGCAGAGCAGGATATTATCAGGTCCAGTTTTGGAGATGTCGTTCTAGATAAAAAGTTCGAAAACATGGTCTTCTTGCGAGGAATTCGACTTAATACTGCGAACAATGGAAGACGACGTCTCAAGTACGGATACAATATCATTATGGATAGTCGCCATAATAGTCATGATCGGTTTGATGCCTTTAACAACGCTGGGTTCTTTTGCAATGTTTATATGGGTGGTTATGAATCGACGAAGCTTAAGATCAAGTTATTGGATACATACATCGCTTTATTGAAGGTTCATCCAAAGTATGCAGAAACACATCGGGCTAAGGAGATGCTCGGAGTTGCAGCAATTATAAGGATCTGGAATCGCTTGAAGGAGACATCCAACGATGGTTTCTATGTCTCCGAGGGAATTGGACTTGAGGTATGTTCACGTCGCTAATCACTCTAAAACGAGCTAATTGTTTACATCTAAAGGAACTCGATTTCGCCCAGAATGTTTTAAAAAGAGATCCTATTTTACTCTCTGATTTCTTTTGGGGCCTTCTCAGACGACCTTATCCAATGCTTGCCAGAACACCACGAGAGTATGGAACTATGCTGTTTGATCAATCCCCTGCTGCGCGGCTCCCTGAAGATTCTTTTTCAATGGGGATTGAAAGAGGACTTAAGGCAGCCATGACCCTCAGCACATATACGAACCGTATCAACATTCTATATGTGGTTGGGGGAGATGGTGATGACGACGCAATTCAATTGAAGTTTGATCCATCACAGCTTCAGGTTAAGGTCCACTCCCGGTGGTTGAGTTTCGATGACATGCACCGTCAAAGTCCCTGGATATGCTCTACATATGGAGATTCTACCTTTTGTTATCATGTCATTGAAGAGTTGTACAGACTTTTACTGAGCACAATCTACAAGCATCATGGCTTACGAGAGAGTCGGCCTGCGGAAACCGAAAAGAATCTATTCAAGACACTGAAAAGCAAGGTTAACGAAATGCCAAGCTTGATAAAAGTTGAACCGACAGGGGTTTCTGGTGAGCTTCAGGTGAGTTGGATCACTAATGATAGCAGTTCTCATCCACTTCACGCTCATAAACCGTGGGTCGTTCTACACCGTGAGAGAACTTGCTTTGATAAGAGAGAGCATTTACTAGCTAGTAAGATTCCCCTTTACCATTTATTATCATTTGTTCGTTCTGCTCTGACTAACCATTCATCAGAGGTTGAATTTGAGCCTCATTCCGAGGGTGAAGTCTACGCTGGAACACATCAACGAAGAGCTATCTGCGGATGCTTTGTGATTGCAGATATATGCTCTCATACGAAACTCACATTCAAGGGTCTGAATAACGACGAGCTCTACTTTCCAATGGTAGCCAGTGATGGCCAGGAAGGGTTTTATGGAGTACCGCCCCCTTCCGTGAAGCCACAAACTAGCCACATTGGACCAAGCTCTTCCACCCCTACGTCCTCGCTACGCCTGAATCCGATTAATAATAATTTTAACGACGCTACTCCTTCAGCGGCAAGAATTCCAGACCAATTGAAGCCTGACTTGAATTCCAAACCTGTTCTACAACTCAACGAGGATGCTGAGTGGAACTCGTGGGAGGAGCTAATTTTGCCTTCGGCATTCGGAAACTTTGTGTCTGACAGACTACCTAAAATTGAGGCAAGTTGAATGGCAAAGCTTGTGTAATGATGACTAAATTAATTACAGGTTCATCCAGCGTATGTCCGAGCAAGATATGATGATCGTCTTGACTTCACATTCAAGCGAGGAGAGTACTATCAGATCAAATCACGACTTCATCAGAGAGGAAAAACAGTCAACTATATTATCTTGGTGCATGGTGTAATAAAACCAGAAGTACAAGATCAAACAAACAAGCTCCTAGTTACGAGATACTCTTTCTTAGCATCATCTTCCATACTGGACAGCAGCGACAAGCCTTTTCTCGACCCAACAATCTATGGAAAAGAATTGATCTTACATTTCTCTGAATTTGAAGAAATGGGTACAGAGTCTGATGCTGAGATCATGTCAACTGATCAATTTGTTCATGATGATAGTAATCCGGGCGTTGTTCATCTTCCAGAATTTCCCCTTGTCTACTCTGCTCAACTTCAAAAAGGTACGTTGGTTTTCTGTTGACCTCCACAGTATGCCATGTATACGAGCAGTTTCTGATGTATTTATATTCAGATACGGACGACCATTTCTGTCGCTTCGCTATCCATGCTGGGGTTGACGACAAAACAGCCTGGCTAACGCCTATTGGACCTCACCTACTCCAACCAAAAGATCGTCGAAATAACCCTGAATATCAGTATCCTTGCAGTCCTCTTCTTTGGGATGTAAATTCTGAGGTATTAGGCGCGTCGGAGGGCTTCTCGCAATTGAATTATATGGTACAGGCTGGATTTAACTTCGACAAGAATAATAACATGACTTGGAAGGTTGGTAGAGGCACTCCATCTGGTTATAGTTCTTACTAATCAAAGAAAAAGGCAAGATATTCAGAAGCGACCGTCTATGATACTTCTCTGGCTGCCACAATTACGGATATCTCGAAAGAACATATCATAGGCCCTGATAATCTAGGACCTGAGACACCTCGAATTTTACTTATATCAGGAGCGAATAATCGATTCCATCTGACTGGCGACTTGAAAGATCAGGAGTCATCCCTGGATCAGTTCCTTAAGCCTATAAAGGACTTGCGCCCAAGAATAATCAATGGACTTGATCCTGATGATCTTGTCATTCTGGCAATGTCACCTGCGATTCTCCACGAGAGGGCAATCACAGTCTTTCAAAAGGCAATACTCGATCTTCTTGAAAGTCGAAGATCAGTACATATGAGAAAGATATACCTCCCTGAGTTGGGGATTCCGCAAGAGCGTACTATAATCACTCTCGTCGGATCACATCCTGTGCACTTCTCTCCTTGGGCTTTAATTCCACCTCTCCCAAATCCGATCACGGTAGGGGATTTAATAGAAGATCTCTCATTTGAAAGTCGACGATCAAAGATCGATGGTCATTCTAGTTATGTGTGCGCAATGCCGAATCTCGAAGGAAATATCTACAATCATCAAACTGGATACATGATCGACGATTCAACTACTGTCGAAGTAGTCGATTTCGCCTCAACGGCCATGCGGCTTGGACCACAGCTTGGCCCGAATTATGCTTTTCTCAAACATCCCAGTAGGCCACTTCTCAGCCGTTCCCTTTTTATATTCTCCCATGCTAATGATTGCGGTTCGTGTAGCACGAAATGACTTTCTTACCGTTCGCGAGATTGCTCGATTGCAGGGCTTTCCGGATAATTTCATCTTCTACGACGATGATAAACGCCAGCTTCAACAGGTCATCGAAGCTTTACCACCGCCTGTCGCCAAGATGATTGCTGCATCGGTTATGAACATCATCAAGAACTTTCGCAAGGATGACGACTTGGAGGAAGTGGAGTTTAGAGGTCGGAAGCGTGCAAGGGTTGATACTTAACTTAGTCAACGTGCTATTTGTGGTTTGAGCGAAGTCTGGCGAAAATGGGTTCTTGTGCGTACGAGGTCTAGGGGCTTCCATCTCATTCTTATAGACCATACAGTTTCAACGGAGAATTAAAGCACATGGTAACTCTATATACGCGAGACTCTACATACGCGAGACGCTCTGGTATCATAATGTGATTACTATCAAGAGATTTTAAACTGACCAAACCCCAAACGCCAATCCTTTTTAAAGCAGAAAATCCTAACCCGTAAATTCCACACCCACCGTCCTCTTCGACGGTGCAGTCCTTGCAGCTGTCCCATAATCCACTGTCCCGATACGCGTCTTAACAGCAATAGGCGTATTGACCTTAACGCCCGTAGTGCTATACGACCACTTACCCGTGCCCGTGCCCTGCTTGACCATATTAACATAAGCCGCACCACCGACCGAGATCAACATAAGAGCACTCGGATCCGCGACGAGATCCGAGTGTGCCGCAACAGTGATCGTGCCACCTCCACTATTGGATCTCGAGTAGCCATCAATAACGACCTTATCCTTAACAGCCGCATCGGAACTCGACGTCACGACAATGCTATCCTTCGACACCACACCGGACGAGTGCGTGACCGTCAGCTCGAACGTCCGCGCCACCACGCCCGTCGTGCCCTGCGTCGGCACCACCACCGTCGCCGACGCCGTCTTGCCGTTCGTCAGAGCGAGCTGCTCCCCGGCTGGTGCCGTCTGTGCCCATGAATACGAAAGTGCCGTCGTGTCGATCCCCGCTGAGGTCTGCTTGCCCGTCAGCACTACTTGCGTCCCTGGCCGTACCGTCACGTCGGCTCCTGCGTCGGCGGTTATCACTACCGCGGGCGCTGCTGTTGCGGTCGATGCTGCTGTTGTCGTTGCTGCCGCTGGTGGCGTCACGCGGTCTGGACAGGCTTTGGATGGGCTGGGTGCTGGGAATCGTCCTGAGGGGTGAGAAAGTTGGGGATTAGCGCGAAAGGAAAAGAAGAGAGAAAAAAAGAAAAAAGAAGCATACCCGGCCAAGGATTCAACTGGCCAAAGACATAATCATCGACAAACGGGCCAAACCCATTGGCGAGGTGGCTGATCTGCGAGAAGTCATTCGGCGGCGGCGCGGCCCCGATGGCCGTCAGCTCAGGAAAGACCCATTCGGTGACGGGCTGGTGGTACTGGCCCGCGAGGATGCCGTTCTTGGTCGTCACGGTGCCGCTGTGCAGGCTGACGTGGTACTCGCGCGTGTACTGGCCGATGGGTAAGCGATCGGTTAGGTAGCGAAACCGGTTCCGCACCGCTCCGGCGTCGATGCCGACGTTGAGCTGGATCACGCGGTTCGTCTCGACGCCCGTGCAAGGGTCCACGTCGATGGCGTTGATGTCGATCACGCCGCTGGGGTCCGTCGTGAAGCCTATGAACTATTTCGTTGTTGAGAGTGGTGAGTCTTTTGGTTGTCTATCGTTTTGGAATTCTGCATCAGGCGGAAATGTCTTACCTTGGATTGCGAAAATGCTACGTTCGCGTCGTTGTCGATGATCCCGATCAGAGCATCTTCCATCCTTATATACCCCGGATTCGAACTCACTACTTGGATGTTGGCTACGATGGTGTGGCATAATATTGCGCCGCCGACGGTGACGCCGGAGTAATCGATGAAATCGCCTACTTGGAAGGGCATCATGACCGTTGCATCGGGCATAGTACTACGTTGGGGGACCAAAAATCAGTTGGATTCCCATGACCTCTCCAGGAAAGAACGACGCAAAACAAAACAGGCAGAGAAAAAAGAGAAGTGAAAAGAAAAAGAAAAGAAAATGGAAAATACTCACTTATCAGCCTTCGGGCGGTTCGACGACGGGCACAGCGGATCGGCATCGACGCCCGCCACGCGCGGGATGCACATGGGAAAGCCCTGGAAGGAGGAGATGCTCGGGTTCTCGTCGTCGGCCGTGAAGAAAGGCCGGTCGCTGTTGCCCTTGCTGTACACGGCGCCCGGGTCGTTGATTTTGATGACGGGCCCGCCCTTGATCTTGATCGACGGCGGGTCGTTGGTGATGCTCTCGATGGCGCCCTGGGAGAACTGGGCCAGCGGTTGGGCGAGGTCGATTATCCCCGCTATGGCCTGACCGTTGACCACGTTTCCTATCACCTGGTTGGGGTCAGTGATGAATCTCTTTTTTGTTTTCCCCTTTTCGTTTTTTGTTTTTTGTTGTTTGTATGTTTGGAGAGGATCACGTACGGATACTTCTGGTGGCCCTACATCGCCGGCGTAGTTGGGTGTCGCGCCCAGCTGGGCGAAGGGGATGAATGCCGCTGGGAAATTGACCAGCAGGTTATCGGGAACCGTGATGCTGATCCCGTTGACGGTGATGGACCCGCCTGAACGCGGATCGGCTGGGTTCTTGACCGACAGTCTGAATTTTCCCAAGGTTAGTTTTAGTACTGACCAGGAAGCTATGTTTGACTTGTGTTTAGGACGTACCCAGTTAAATAGCCATCAATCGAGAGAGGCGTGACTGTCTGAGCAGCAACCAGAGTAAAGGAAGCGAGAAGAAGAAAGAAATATGAACAAGAGAAGAACGACATATTAACTGTTCCTCAATCGAAAAGAGAATGCTTGGGAAGAGAAAATGCTGAGGAGTGAAGTCTCGCTGAGGTCTTAACTTGAGTTTTATAGGTTGTCTACCTAACTTGATGATGCGTGCTTGCCACATGGTTAGCCTTCTGTATGCATGTATGGTCAAATGCTTGACAGTGGCAAAGCCTTCCATCCTCCTCCGAGGCTAGAACAATGCCATCATGTAAATTCCCATGCCAGCAGTGACAGCCTGACGGGTGCCATGCAACCACTACATGTCGTACGTCCTCTTTTTCAGCCTGGCTTTTAAGCTTATGTATGCGTTCCGCCGATCAGCTACTGCAATGCACCTCAGCTGACGGGACGTGTGGAGTGAGTGAGTGACTGACTGACTGACTGACTGACAATCTGCACGTCGGAAGGAAAGAGTCTGGCTACCACGAGCCTCGAAGGCCTAGCTGTGGCTGAAGGAAGCACAATATCGTTGCCATGTTAGACGACTACCTGGAATCCTGTCGTCAAAATAACCTCACTCTCGAATACCGCATCGGAAAACTCACCTGCAGAATCAAGCCAATTCAATTCCATGTAAATTGTCATCACGGTGAGTACGATTGAAAATCAAGTTCCTGCATACATCCAGACCAAGAGATCTACCTCCGCAGCAAGCATTCATTCCAAGCATCGGAAATGCCGCATAAGGATTGCAGGCAGGCAAGCAAGCAAGCAGATGGATGACCCTATGATCAAGCCAGCAGCACCTGCAGGGACCTTTGCAAAAGACTCCGCCATGTAGCCCAGCTGGTAGGGTACGGCACTGGCAGTTTTTGATCTCCCTTCCCCACGGTAAGCACATCTCCGCTTCCATCTTTTTTAAACTTCGATAAGATCAGGAACAATCTGCATGTACGTCGGCGTTCCTCTAGCGGCTCAGCCTTCGTCGTCTGTCATTGGTCCTGTGCTCGCTAAAGCCAGGGTTCGCCACTAGAGTTGTATGTCACGCGAGATCAGGTACACTGATACACGCATCTAGGTCCTTAGCGAGCGGAGACGGACCAGATGCCCAGCTGAAAAATAGAAAAACAAAGACAGAAAACGTGGATGGGTGCATGTTGAGCGCTGTCGCACAATGCCCTTGTTCACTGCTCGACTTGCTTTGGGGGCGGAGTGGCTACACTTGACTGTGAAAGCTGGCTGGCGTGCATGGCGGGCTCCGGAACATGTGCTTGTAGGTAGTTAGTGCCTCGTGTTGGAGTGGAGTGACACATAGCTACAAGGCGGTTAAATGTAAGGCGCATGTATGTCACTCTGTCAATTGTTGCTTACTCGAATCTTGATAAGCTCGTGTATGTGACTTTCTAGCGCGGATTCTCAGCACCTGAGTAAGTAGCAATCGTGCGTGTTTTCATATTGCATTAGGATGTAGATCTTTACTAGAGATCTACAGATGACTAAAAAAATATTTTTGTGGTACTAATATTAGCCAGGAAGATATCGTAACCTATTGGATCTAGGGAGGTTTCAAATAATCCTAGAGATTTAATCGCCGTTGGAGATTTTCGAGTTTGAGCTGGGTCAGTACTTCAAACCGTGTAGATAATCTTATGCGACCTTTTACTTGGACTTCTATTATGAACTTCTATAGACGTTATGAAAGAGGTATCCCTTACTGGATGAATAATTCCTTTTTCCAGAATCATCAAGCAAAATTAGTTTCTCTCACGAAGAAAGCACACCACCATCCCGGCGAGTAGACTTACCGCTCGGCACTACCACCCCCTCTTCGGATAATCCTCTGAGAGGGTTCATATGTGATTTGATTTCCTGGATTATACATTCCAGCCAGTAACAATGGTATTGCAATATCATCTTTTTCTGTATCTCAAATCGAGATGGGTTTCAATGGCAACGGAATGCTTTCTGACACCGGAATGATCAGGTACATCAACTTTCAAGATCGAACAAAGGTTCGTCTGCTCAAAACGCTGATGGAGATGCATGCAATTCCTGTAGTGTTGCGATACATCTCTCAAGCAGGTTCTGGAAGTGCTGAGCAGGTAAATTTGTTTTGTGAAAGCGAGAAGGCGGAAATCAGTCATCTCTATATATATCCACAACAGAAGAGCAGCTAGGATTTCAAGGCAGGCGTAATTCAGGGATCTATTCGTCTTCCAGGTCTATTTTCTATATATTGGCAATTTGTACAATTGAATAAGTGGGCGTCGCTTAGTCGACGATGAGGAACAAAACGTGAAGGATGAAGCTGCCTCTCATTTAAAGTACTCTCCCGTGATGAATCGTTTGACCGTCTTGGCGAAGACCAGAGCCCAGACAAAGGTAACTGTGAAGGCAAGAACCTGATACCCGTAAGCTGTAATCCAAATGACAGGGCAAGAATACTCACGGATCCGAAGATGTTGAAGACTATGGAGTTGAACTCTTTCCCAAGCGCAATAGTGGCAGTAGCGAGGACGCCTATTCCATCTTAATGCCGGTCTGATCAACAATGGGGAAGGTGCATACCTATAGGAAATGTAAAGGCCCACCAGCCCATGCTGAAGGGGAATCTGCCCAGACTTATCGACGAGATTGCCCACACAAACCAGACCATGGCGAAAGCCCAGAGAATCAGTGCCGTCAAGATACCACCCGCATACCATACATCGCCAGTAGCTTGGCCGCCAAGAAATCCTGTCTGCCAATATTTAGTTGAGGGAAGTTTATAGGGGCGAACGACACGAACCCTTGGAAAGACCATCCTTGAAACCCTGCCGAGCTGTATAAATCTATGCATGAAAATTAGATCATGTTGCTCTACGTAACCAGGTGGCTATTGCATACCCTAAAGAAGTCTGAGCACTCAGCCCCAACGGCAAAAAAGTACTCGGAATCGCTGCTCTCGGCGGCAGTTTGTACAGAACCAATCTTGAGAAATAGACGACAGCGACCATGAACCCAGTCGGAAAGCTCAAGCCGATCAGGACATAACAAGCCAGAATAGTGGTAATGGCGCGGTTGTCATCTTGCAAGATCTCGGCTACATTGGCGCCTGCTGCTGCGCTGACAATTCCGGGGACAATAGGCAAAACCCAGGCAGCTGTTACGCCTTGAAGCTCGGCGGGATGTTTGTGCATGCTTGAGAAGACTTAGCAGGATCCATAAGAGAATGATATAGACCTACATCAAGAAAGAAACAACTACGATGCTCAAGGCACTCAGTACAGCGTCTATCCACCATATAATCCAAAGGGCTGTAATGTACGTCTTTCCAGTTCTGGGTATGATGATGAACACTGATAGATTGATGAGCGTAGCGAGACCCATCGGGAAGGTTCCGATGAATAGAGAGTGCACGGGATTGTAAAGCATCTCCATGAACTTAGCCGGCCATATGGCATAACGTAGAATGGATATCCCGGTGAAGAGCAAGAAGATAAAGGCGTTGAGGCCAAATAGAATGGTAACGATTGTATCGAGGCCAGGAAATTGAAGGAATTGGTTATGAAGAATGATGGGCACGATGCCCGTACCCATTGTCACTGGAAACCATCTATCAAGCATTAGCCTTATTGGAATTGCATTGCCGAGCGTTGTTTAAAGTTAGCAACCTTCCCGCAGAGTACTTACATTGGCAAGAAATTCGCTACCAGCAGATACCAATATCCAGACTGCACAACTGGTACTTCTTCTTCCTCCACAATAGTCTTCTTGTCTGGAAAGAACTGCTCGGGGTTGAGATTGGAACGTTCATGGTCGGGATAGTAACCCCATCCCGAGGTCCTATGATTGAAAGTTGCCTTGCTGCCACTGTGTATCCCCAGCCCCAGCGGCCCCGAAATCTGTACCATCGAAAGCGGAAGTATTTTGGAAGGACTGGTATCCCATATTTTTCACGAACCGGCTGTAGACGCAAATAATATAATAATAATACAGAGGTGACCAGCACCGTTGAAGAAGAATAGGATAGGGAAGACCGGGACGAAGCAAGAAAAGATAATCAAATCAATCACATGCGGAAGGATGACGACGGCGTCGCTCCGGCACTCCATCATGCCAAGAGGCTCCAAACTCCGTCTGGAGTCTCGACACCTTTGGAGGCCGATTCCTCCATCTCCAATGCCGGGAAATCAATCCCACTGGTGCATTCACTGCATTGGCCTACAAGCAGGAGCAGATCTGCGTATCTCGCCCCGCTGGGTTAGTGGGGCCCGCTTCAGGAAAACGTCTCGCTTAGCCCCAAATAGTTGTGCACGCAGCCCGTCGCAATCCGTGCCGCGTTACAGCCGTCGCTTAATACCCGGGTTGTTTTACTTGATGTTTGCCATTTCGTTGTGACTCGTCTCCAGTTTCTGAGATTTCGAGGTTTGAAGATCTCCAGCTGCCGGTCCAGACGCGGAAATATCTCGGCGTTGGGGTTTGACTCTTGTAGAATTACTGATAAGCCCCACCACGCCCTGCTGTGTCATCCATCTACTCTATGTCGTCCTCTTTGCCTATCCACAAATGGATAATGAAAATCACTCAAATTTTTCTTTTTTTCCATTCTGAGGCTGTGGATCTATTGAAATGTCTTGGCAAACAGCAGAATAGTCAACGAAGCAAACTTGGATTGAATGTATGCTCAATCCAAGGAGTCAGTTGCCACATGCAGGCATTATTTGACAAATAACAGTCTGACTAGTCACCGTTGAAGTGCATATGTAGATCAGCACTCTGATTAATTATTAGATCTACTATTTTCAAGTGGACCCCTCATTCGGCGATATTTATGTCACAAAGTGGTTGCGACACGGCACAACAGCTATCCCGCTGTCAAATTTCCTCTGTTCTGAACTGGCCATCCACCCCGCCACGAAAGAAAAAAAGAAAAACAATTAGGAAAAAGAAAAAGAGCACGACTCTCAGACCGGTGTTTCTATTGTCTCGCCAAATAGCATGTACAATCTCGTGCTCCACAAGCTACATATCGAGTATCAAACTTTATGAAAGCGGTTGCATTGTCGGTTCCTGGTGTCGTGCTATTTATTAGTCCTAAGAATCCGATCGGGGCTATTTTTGATATCTAACCGCTTATTGTAGTGGAGGAAGTCTGAACCGATACTGCCCGGTGGTGTCTTAGCTATTACCTGCAGATCGTTATAAGAGGGGAATCACTCACGCTACCACAATTATAGGAACTGGGTTATCCTAGATTCCTTAGTGTCCCATTCAACTTTATACGTTATATTCCACAAAATATACCAGCACTACTTCGTAAACCTAGTGATTTCAGTAGATATTTAATAAATTATAGAGGTTAGCCTCCGGCTAAACTAACCTCTTAGAATATACCTAAAAAAAAAAAAAAAATTATCGATTATTTTTATTTTATACCCTCTTACGACCTAATTATATAATTATCTTCGGGTTTTATTAAAATTATATAAGGGTTATAATTTGCTTATATTTTATTATAATTATTATATTTTAGAATACTAGGATTATAATTTCTTCCTAGCTATTATATTCCCTCTAATCTTTTATAATCTCTCTCCTAATATTCGTAATATTAATAAAGCTAATTTTATTTTTATCTTAGTAGATATCTAATATTCTAATTACCTTATAAAAATCTTCGATTATTTATTATAAGTAAACCTTTATAAAAGCTAAATATTAAGAAATATTTATTTTTTTATAGTTTTAATTATTAGAAATTAGAATTAATAGGATATTTTATTATTATATTATTAGACTAGTTTAGCTTATAATTATAATAAACGCTTATTTATTAGAAGCTTTTTACTTAATATAATATATAATATTTTATTAAACTAAAATATTTAAACGATTAATTTAAATTATATAACCTTAAAATTTAATATTAAATAATATATAATAAGAGAATATCTAATTATTAAGTAATATAAATAAAAAAGATATTTAAATATAACTAGTTAAATTTAATTAATTCTAATTTATTTAATTATTTAATATTATTAGAAGCTAGGATATAAACTAAAAAAATTTAATATTCTAAAAACGAAAGAATATAAGAAGAATTAATAATTCTTTTTTAGAAATAATATATCCTAAGATTAAAAATAATTAATAGAAAAAGTAAAGATTATTTATTACTTAATAAAAAGATATTAACTTTTCTTTTTATATAAATCTTAATTCTAAGATTAATCTTTCTCTTAATAATAATAATAAAAATAAGTAAGTAATTTTATTATATTTTCTCTAGATATTTTATTATATTTTTTCTCTTTTTTATTTTCTCTTTCTTTTACTTTTTATCTAACTTAGTATCTCTTATAAAAGTTATTATCTTTTATAGATTATTATATTATTTTAATCTAAAATCTATTAAGTAAATTTCTTTTAATTAATTTTAACTTTTAAGATTATCCTAATAACTTATTTTCTAAAAAAGCTTAATTTATTATTATAAAACCTAATTTTATTAAGACTTTATTATTAAAATAACTTTTTTCTTTAAAATAAGTTAAAGATTCTTATCTTCTTTTATTTTATTACTTAATATTCTACTAATTTTTTATAGATATTAGACTAAAAGCGTATTATTAATTATAATATTTATAGGAATATTAAAGAAACTAGTAAAAAGGTAAAATATATTTTTAATTATAATATTATAATTATAAGTTAATAACTTATCTTTTTTATAGTTTTTCTAATAATTTTAAGTCTTATAATATTAAAAATTTAGTTATTTCGAATTTTTAGAGGAAATATTAGCTTAAACCTAAGAATTAATCTAGATACTAAGCTAATTCTATTATTTATTAATAAATTCTAGGTTAAAATTAAAAAAAGTAAAATAAATAAAAATAATAAAAAGGAATTCTTAGTATTATTAAAGATTCTTAGTAATTAAGTTAAGAATCTTTTAGGAGATAATAAGTATATAAATCTTATAAAAATATTATATTAGAATATAATTCTAGTAAAATTTAATATTAAAAAAACGTTATTATATTTCTAAATATTTTTTATTTATATAAGTAACTAGGGAGGAAATTAATCTAAGTAAAAAAGATTATTACTAATAATTATAAAATATAAGTTTATACTAGAATTTAAGTATATAATAATATTTTTAATTTATTTCTATTAAGAATTAAAACTCTCTAAATTTAAAAATCTTATAAAAAGCTAAATAAAAGAATAATTTATAATAAGATATTATCTTAAGATTATTAAAAATAATAGAAAAAAACTTTTTATAAATATATTCTAAAATTAATTTTCTTTTATTAAAAATTTATATTCTTATAAATATTATTTCTAGGATTTATATCTACTAAGAATAACTACTAGATTTAGCTAATACGTATATCTTAGGTAACTTAACTAATATATTACTTAAATCGCTACCTAAATATAAATATTTATATATATTAGTTAACTTTCTCTTTTTTCTAATAAAAATATTTATACGTCTTAATAAATTTTTTTCTTATTTTATTAATTATATTTATATATATTAACTTATCTTTTCTCTCTTTTAATAAGAATAATCTTATAAATAATAAGTATAAATTTCTATTATCTCTTAATATTCTTTTATTTTCTTCTTTTTTTATTCTCCTTTTATCTTATTATTTTTTCTTATATCTCCTCTTATATATTAGTTAATTAATTATCTTTTATAAATAATCTATAGATTTTATTATAAAATAATTTAAGTAAGTTTTTTTCTTTAGATTTTAATTATAAAAGTAATTCTAATAATTTATTCTCTAAAAAAATCTAATTTATTATTATAAAATTTATTTTTATTAAGACTTTATTATTAAACTAGATTCTTTCTTTAAAATAAATTAAAGAAATTCTTTTTCTTTTACTTTATTATATAATCTTCTATTAATCTTTTTTAGATATTAAGATTAAGATATAATAATCTAGGTTATATTAATTTCGATCTTCTTTTAAGTAAGAAAAATACTAGTATAATATATAAATATAATATTAAGGTTACTAGTTAATATATTTATCTTTTAGTTAGTTTTTTTAATAAATCCTTTAAGATTATATTATACTCTAAGTTATATTATTAGATAAATTTAATAAAATTACCTTTAACCTTATTATATAACTTATTATATATCTAATTAAATTAATTATAATAAAATACTAGGTTTATAATTTAAGTAATATTAAGATTATAAAAGATCTTAATTATTATAAGTTTAATTAAAAAGTAATTAAGAATTAAGCTAAGAATTATAAGAGTAATAAAAAATATATAACCTTAGTAATTATTATTAAAAATAAGATTATAATAATTAAATTTAATATAAAAGAAATAATAAAGTAATTCTAAGTACTTTTAGGTTTAGAGTTTAATAATATTAAGAAATTAGAGAAAAGAAAATAACTAAGAAAATTAATTAAAATATATAGATTTATATTATAAATTACTAGTAAAATAATAAGTTAAGATTTCTTTAACTAGTAATTTTAATCTAAATAAATTTATAAATCTATAAAAAAAAAAATCTAAATATAAATAATAATATTTTCTTATTCTTTTTAATATTAAAGTTAATAAGTTTAAACTTTTTAGTAAATATTATTATAAGACTTTTACTTTTATATATCCCCTAGAATTCTTAGGTAACTCCTTATAAATATTTTAATATATTTTTAAAGTATATTATATAATAGAATTTTAGGATTTCTAGCTTAATTTTAGTCTAAAATATATTATATAATAAAATTTAAGGGTTAAATTTTATTATATAATATACTTTAGACTTTAATTTTAATAATAAACTAATATAAATAATAAACGAATATTTGATATATTATATAATAAAATTTAACTCTTAAATTTTATTATATAATATATTCTAGACCTTAATTTTAATAATAAACTAATATAAATAATAAACGAATATTTGATATATTATATAATAAAATTTAACTCTTAAATTTTATTATATAATATACTTTAGATCTTAACTTAATAATAAACTAGTATTTAGTAATACTAAGTACGTAATATAATAAAACTTAAGAGTTAATAGCTTTAATTCTAGCTAATATATAAGAAGAATTTTATTAAATAATAAAATAATTATTTCTATAAAAAGTTAAAAGTCTACTTATTTATAATAAGATATTTATCTAATTATAAGCTAATTATTTATCTAAAAACTTAGAAGTTTACTTATTTATAATAAGAGGTATTTTAAAAGCTATTTTATTTATTATAAAATTATAAAAATTATAATAATAACTAAAATTAGAATAATAACTAAAATTAGAATAATAACTAAAATTAGAATAATAACTAAAATTAGAATAATAACTAAAATTAGAATAATAACTAAAATTAGAATAATAACTAATAATAAAATTAAAATAATAACTAAAATTAGAATAATAACTAAAATTAGAATAATAATTAAAATTAGAATAATAACTAAAATTAGAATAATAACTAATAGTAAAATTAAAATAATAACTAAAATTAGAATAATAACTAAAATTAAAATAATAACTAAATAATTTTATATATTCTTAAATAGCTTATATAAGTATCTTCTTACCTCTTATTTCTTTTTATTATTAGTTATCTAAAATAAAACTAGGTATAAGATTTATTAGTTATAAAAGATTAATATTAAATAATAAGATAAAAATCCTAAAATTTTATTATATAATATACCCTAGACTTTTAATTTAAGTAATAAACTAGTATAAATAATAAACTAGTATTTAATATATTATATAATAAAATTTAACTCTTAAATTTTATTATATAATATACCTTAAATATTTAATTAGAATAATAAACTAGTATAAATAATAAACTAATATTTAGTATATTATATAATAAAATTTAACCCTTAAATTTTATTATATAATATACCCTAGACGTTTAATTAGAGTAATAAACTAGTATTTAGTAATATTATATATATTAATTAAAAAAATTAGAAGCTAATAGCTTTAATATTAGCTAATATATAAGAAGAATTAAACGTTTCTTAGTAGTTATAACTTATTTTATTATAATCTAAAACCCTCTTATTATATTTTTATAAGAAAAATTAAATATTTCTTAGTAATTATAACTTATTTTATTATAACCTAAAACCTTCTTATTATATTTTTATAAGAAAAATTAAACGTTTCTTAGTAGCTATAACTTATTTTATTATAACCTAAAATCCTCTTATTATATTTTTATAAGAAGAATTAAATATTTCTTAATAATTATAACTTATTTTATTATAACTTAAAACCCTTTTATTATATTTTTATAAGAAAAATTAATTTAAAGAAGATATTAAAACTAAAGAAAGCTTTATAAGTAATAATAAGCTAATTTTTTCTCTTAAAACTTAGAAGTTTATTTATTTATAATAAGACGACTTATATTAAATTTATTATAATAATATAACTTTTAAGTATAAAAAGAATAAGAGGTATATATTTACTTATATATTATATATATACTTATATATTATATATATACTTATATATTATATATATACTTATATATTATATATATATTTATATATTATATATATACTAAAAGCTAGGAATTCTAGTAGTTTATAATAAGATAATACTAATACTTTTAAGATATTACTTAATTATAATAAGATATTTAAGAAGCTTATTTACTAGAATATACTAAAAACTAAGAATTCTAATAGTTTATAATAAGATAATACTAATATTTTTAAGATATTACTTAGTTATAATAAGATATTTAAGAAGCTTATTTACTAGAGCTTAAGATTTATAATTCTTTTTATTATATACTTAGATTATCTTTTTATTAGCTTTAGCTCTTAACTTTAGTTTATTTTACTAATAACTTTAATAAAAAATATATTAAACTTTTCTTAAATTACTAATCTTTTTCTTCTTTTTCTTCGAGTATATAATAGAGATTAAACGTACTAGTAATATATAATCTTTTATTTTAACTTAATTTAAAGATAATATTATTTTCTTTAGGTAAAATAATTATAATAATTATTTAAGGAGTTCTTAGAAGGATTAAAAGTTTTATAATAAGCTTCTTTTTTTAAGTAACTAACTTTTTTTAGTATATAAGATATTATATACTTAGAGCTATTATCTAAGTCTTTTAATTTATAATTATTTCTTTTATACTTTTACTTCTTAGTAATTATTTTATTAATTTAGCTAATTTAATTATAACTTATCCTCTTATAATTATAAACTTTATTTTTCTTTTTAGTCTAAAGAATTCGGTTTCTCTCTTTTTATTAGTAATATCTAGTAAATCTCTTAGAAATATATTATTATTATTATTAGTCTTTTCGAACTTTTTTTAATTTTACTTAGGTTTTTTAAATAATAAAAATCGAAACTAATATCTATTATTTTATTTAGATATTACTAAAATAAATCGTATATCTTATATAATTTCTAGCTAATAAGAATCTTAGCTCTTAGGTATAACCTAAGTTTATTAAGTTTTATAAGATCTTTTATCTTAGTAATATTACTTATTTAAGAATATAATATATATAAAACGTAATATATTATAAGAAGCTTTTTAGTATAATCGCTTTTTTCGTTACTTTTATTATTTTATAAGTAATCTCTTCTTTTTTTTTATCTTATAATCGAAAATTTTATAAAATTTTAAGACCTTCTTATTATAATCTCTAGTACTAAGAAGTTTATCTTTAGGATCGTTCCTTAGTAGATCGTTTTTATCTACTAATATTATATTTTAAGGAATCTTATATTCTAATAATTCTTATAAATCTAAATATCTTTTTTTAAATTTCTTTAATTCTCTTAAACCTTTTTATTATTATTAAATACTTAATTTAATTATTATAAGTTTAATACTAAAAATACGTCTTTTTATAATTTCTAGTTTATCTTTTAATAATTAATTTTTTAAGAAGTTAATAAAAAAAATATAAGATTAAAGAAAATTTAGCTAACTAAAAGCTAGAAAATAATTAACTAGAAGATAAGATTTAAGAAATTTTAGTTAACTAAAAGCTAGAATATTAATTAACTAGAGACTAAAATATTAATTAACTAAAAGCTAGAATATTAATTAACTAAAATATATATTAACTAAAGTTAATTAAAAGATACTTAATTAGTATAAACTTTTCTAGCTTCTCTCTATTATATACGTCTTAAATCTCTTCTATTTTATCTTTTATTTAAGATATTAAATCTCTTTTTATTTATTTCTTATTCTAAGAGATATAAATCTTTTCTTATTTTATTTCTTATTCTAAGAGATATAAACTTCTTCTTATTTTATTTCTTATTCTAAGAAGTAAATTTTCTAGCTTCTCTTATTATATATCTTAAACTCTCTATTTATTCTTATTTAAGAGTAAATATCTTTATATTTTATTTCTATTCTAAGAGGTAAATTAAAGTAAAAATAAAAGTAAAAGATATATTTATATATAACTAAAAATATTTAATTAACTCTTTTCTCTTTTCTCTCTCTTTTTTTACTCTTAATAATAATACTTAGATAAAATAATTAGAATTTATACCTAAGATTTAGTTTCTTAGAATAAGTAAACTTATTAAACTTATATTTAATCTTAGAGATAATTTCTTTATTCTTAATAAATTTACTAGTTATATTAAACTAATATATAATCTTAGAGAAACTATAGGTTTATAAAAATAATTATATAATAATAATTATATTTATAATAAAATAAACTAAATATATATTCGTCTTAAGTTATATATTATTCTTATTATTATATAAGTATAATTATAAGATCTTAGAATCCTTAGAAGTTATCTTTTCTTTTTATATTATCTTAGTTATCTTAGCTAAAATTTTATTAGTTAATTTACCTAAGATAAAAGAAATCTTAAAAAATCGATATAATATAAGTTATATATTTTAATTAATCTTAATTATTATAATCTAGGTTAATTTTCTCTTTATATTATAAGAGAAAGATTTTCTTAAACTAAAGTAAGTAATTTTTCTAATATATTATATATTAAAAGAAGGTTTCTAAGAGTTATTCTTAGTTATAAGATAATAATTCTTCTTAGCTTACTTTTATCCTTAAATACCTAAGCCTAAGCTATTATAAAATAACAAATAAATACTTTTTAGCTTATAATTAAATATAATATAATTAGGTATATCTAAAAAATTAAGTAAAGCTTAAGTTTTAATTAATTAAGTTAAAGTATATTATTTATAAAAAAGAATAATACTAGAAGCTAGGTTAAAAATAATATTAATAATTAGGTTAATTAAAGAAAAAGATATTATAGCTAAAATACTTTTATTAGTAATAAAAGTAAAATAAAAGAATAAAAGAAATAAATTATAAAAGATTATTTTTATTATAAGTAATATTAAAAGAAGAGATAAAATTTAGCCCTAGTAATAATACTAAAGCTAGTTAAGAGACTAAGTATTAAATAAGTTAATAATATTTAAATATTTAATAAATAAATAATTATTTACTAGGAACTTATATATCTAATAAATTTTATTAAGTATTAAGTAATATTATAAGATATTAGCTTTTTATAAAGAAAGTAAAAAGAATTAAATATATACTTCTTACTTTTATACCTAAACTAGAAGATTTATTTATATTTTCTAAAAATATTATCTTCTTAATAAATATCTTTTTAATTAATATCTCCTTAACTAATATCTCCTTAATAAATCTTAGAAAAATATTAGTAAGTAAAATAAATTCGATAAAAGGCTAAGCTTATCGCTTCTTATTAATAGAAATATATATTATAACTTAAAATAACTTTAATTAAAATATTTAGGCTATAAAAAATAATAATAAGTTAGATTAAAGTTAAAAAAACGATAAATATAAATAAGACTAAAGCTAAGAAATAAGATAAAAAAAGGTAGATAAATATAAAATATTTATACGTATACTTTTAGAATTTAAGTTATAATTTCGTATTATTA
Organism: Pseudofabraea citricarpa; assembly: GCA_029641185.1. Classification (NCBI taxonomy): domain Eukaryota; kingdom Fungi; phylum Ascomycota; class Leotiomycetes; order Helotiales; family Dermateaceae; genus Pseudofabraea; species Pseudofabraea citricarpa. The sequence continues at coordinate 857,245 of JAPWGK010000004.1, forward strand.
TTAGTTAATTTATAAAAGAGAAAGCCGGATTATATAAATAATTTATTATAAGAACCTTTATTATATATAAATAATTATTTAAAATATATAAAGAGATATTAGGTTTTAAATCTCGCTTATATAAATAAAGTAAAGATTTTATAAAAATAAATAAATATATTTTAATTATATTATTTCCTAATATTATTTTATTACCTAAAAAAATACTAATAAAATTCTAAGGTTTCTTATTAGTTTTTTAAGGCTATTAATCTCTTAAGTTTATATAAAAAATCGGATTTTAGCTTAATAATAATATTATTAAGAATAATTCGCTTTTTAAGCTAAATACCTTTAAGTAATTTAATTCGCTTAAGCTAAATATTTAATAATATTTATTTTTAATATATTAATACTCTTAGCCTTAGCTTAATATTAATAATAATATATAAATATATAAAGCCTTAAGATTTATAATTTATAATTATAAAAGCTATAAATATAAGAATCTAAACCTAAGTAAGAAATTTACCTTAGATAATAAACGGATATATTATTAAGCCTTAAAATAAAAAGATTAATATTAAGCCCGGCTTAATACTAGGAAATAAATATTTAATAGAAAAATCTTTTAGTTTAAATAATAAATAAGAAAATAATTTATTATATAAAATATATATATTATTAAAAGATATCTAATAAATTAATCGGCCTAAGTTAATAAAAGAACTAGATAAAAAGAGATATATATTATTAAAACTTTCCTTAAGAATAACTTTTTTTATTATATTAATAATCTTATTTATAAACCTAAGATTTATTATCTAGTTATTAAGAAGAATTATAAATATTCTTTTATAATATTATAAGAAGCTAAAACCTTTTTATTATTTTTTCTTTTTACTTAAAGTATTTATTAATAAATTATATTATCTTTTTTATTTATATTTAATAATTCGGTTTTTATAAGAAATAAAAGGATTTTTTTACTTTTATTATATATAAACTTATAAAGTTTTCTATAATTCTAGATTTAATATTTAATATTTTATTATAAGATTATAAAATTAAAGATCTTATTATTATATATTACGTATTCTTTTATTATATAATTATTAAGAAGATTAATATTATTAGTAATAAAAGTTAAAATATATACTTAAGTTAAGAGAACTTAAAATTTAAGGTTTTTTACTTATTATATTTATTTTATAAGAAATATAATCTAATTAAACTAAAGCTAAAGCTTTTAAATAAGTTTCTCTTAATTATCTGCTTATACTTATAATTTACTCTAAAATATATTTTCTAATATAAGTTCGAATTATATAAAGTTCCTAAGAAGAATAATTATAAGTAAACCCCTAAAAATAATATTAGAAGATATATTTATATTTTATAATACTTTATATTTTATATTAATCTAAGTAAGATTCTTTCTTAAGAATATACTTATTTTATTTATAATTATAATTCTTTTTCTAAGAATCTTTTAATATATTACTTATAATATTTTACTAATATTTACTTAACTACTACTAAGACTACTAAGCCTAAGGGTTATATAATATATAAATCTACTAATATTTATAGTAATTATACTAGTTATTATATAAAAGATAATTTTATTATATTAGCTAATAATCTTAAGATTATATAAAAATATCTTAATTAGATAAATCTTTTTAACTTCGTTTTAGCTACTAATATATTATAAGAGTTAATCTAAGGAGGATATAACTTATACTTTTATATATAAGATATAACTTAGCTAAGTTTAATAAAATTTCTTTTATTTTTTATTTAGTTAAAATTTAAGAAATATTAGCTTATATAAATTATTAATACTCTAATTATTTTACTACTAAGTTTATAAATAAGTAATAGATATAAAAAGATCTTAAGACTTTCTAAGTTTAGTCTTAAAACTAATACTAGTAAATATTATAATTTTTATATTATAAAATTCTTCTTAGTTATTAGCTAAGATTATAATCTTAAGTATTTTTAATCTTTTTTAAAGTAATTAAATATCTTTAGAAAAAATAAAATATATATAATCGGTTAATAAAAAGAATTTATTAATATTATTATTAGGTTATTATTAGTTAAGAAATCGATTATTTCTAGAAATATCTTTAATTTTAAGAGCGATAATATTTATAGTTTTTTATTCTTATAAAAAATCTCTTATTACTTTTATTTAATATTAGTCTTTTACTTTTTAATTATTCTAGATCTTAAAAGCTAACTTATTATTAATATAACTTTTATTATTAAATATACGATTTTTATATTTTTTAATCTTAGTATCTTTCTTATAATAATTTTTATTTATCTTTTTTTTACTTTTATTTAAAAGAGTTATATTTTTAGTAAGTTTTAATAAATATAATAAAAGGGAAATAAATATCTTAGCTTATAAGTTTAGTAAAAAATAAATTCGATTATTATCTAAGAAATCCTAATAAAAGATAATTAATCGATCTTATAAAATAAAAAGACTTAAGAAAACTAAGTAAATATTATCTTCTAATTTATTAGTTAATATCTAAATTCGTATTTTATTATTATAATTAAAGAAAAATCTAAGAAGAGATAATATATTAATTATTAAAAGACTTTTAGTATTAATCTAAATATATAAGATATATAATAAATATAAAATATTAAAGTAATAAAAGAATATATATTTTCTAACTTTTTCTCTTAAAATATAATTAATATAAGAAGCGTACTCGTATAAATAAAGAAAATATAACTAAGACCCTTAAGATAAGTAATTTTAATAAATAATTATACTTTTTCGATTAAAAATATATATCTAATATTACTTATTATTATTTTAATCTTTATACTAAGTTACTAATAATATTTCTTTCTTAGCTAAGAAAGCCTACTAAGTATATAATTTTAATTATTAAGTATTAAGAGAAATTATATAATTTAATTTTAGATAATAATATTAAGTATTATCTCTTAAAAAAGTAACTATAAAAAGTCCTCTTACTTTAATATAACTAGTAAACCGATTATATACTTTTAAAGCTTATTTATTTAAAGGAAATTAAATATCTTATTTATCTAGTAAAATTTAATCTTTTAAAACCTTTATTATTATAAGTAAAATTATAAATATAACTATTAATACTTTCGTTTTTATTATATAATTAGTAATATAATAGATTACTAATAAGATTTTTATAAATAATCTTATAAAGATAATATTCGTATTATAATATAATATAAATAAGATTATAAGATTAAACTTATTAATTAATATATCTATTATAAAATAATAAATCTTAATATTTTTAAACTTTATAATATAAGTTTTCTTATAAGATAATTTTAAGAGATAAAACTAATATAAAATAATTATATATTTTTATAATTATTTTTTATCTTCTTAAGATATATTATTCTTAACTTCTTTTACTTATTATACTTCTTTTAAGAAATATATAAAAGTATAATTATAAGTTTAAAAATATATTATAATATTATTCGTATTCTTATATATAATAATAATAAAGTTAATAATAAAAGAATCTTTAGAAAGAATTTCTAGATATAACTTAATAAGATTAAGCTTTTACTTAGAATTTATTATCTTTTAATTAAAAGTAATTATAATAATTAAGTTAATAAACTTAAGAATATATTTTTAATATTATAAATCTTCTTAAATCTACTAAGATAATTTTATTACGATTCTTATATAAGTTACTTAAGATATATATTATATATTTACTTCTCTTATATATTTTACTTATCTTATATTATAACTTATTAATCTAAATTATATAACTAGAAATTTACTAAGTAGAATAAATTATATATAACTTATCTTATATATTTACTTACCTAAGAATATATATAATAAAGAATACTTAGAGAGTAAATACTAGTATAATAAGAAGGATTACTTATAACTAGCTTCTTATATTTTCTTTTTTTTTCTTTCTTTTTTTCTTCTTATACTTAGATCTTTTATTATTAATTAGTTATATTAATCTCTTATTTATTTTATATTTTATATATTATAATATTATCTAAGTATTATCCTTTTACTTTTATCTTAATAAAAATAATAAAAATATATACGAACTTATAAAACTTTTATATTTTATTATATAAAAATCTAGATTCTTATATTTACTAAAAGTTATAATAATATATAATAAACTAGAACCCCTAGAACCTAGAATACGTATAATAATATATTATTATATTAGATACTTATTAATTATAATAAAAGAACGAATAAAAATTATATCTAAGATATTAAAATATAAACTCTAAAACTAAAACTTTTAATACTTAGAAATATAAATAAACCTTTAACTTATAATTAAGAAAGATAATAAGAAAGAATTAAATAATAAGATATTTACTTTTATATTAATTAAGACTAAAAAGAAACTTATAAAAGTAATTATAAGAATAATTAAATAACCTAGAAAAATTAGATATATTATCTTAGGATATATATATCCTCGACTTTTAATACTTATAATAAAGGAAAATAAGAATATAAAAAAGTTCTAAGAAATTAAGAGCGTAAAAGAAATTATATTAATAAAATAAGAAAAGCGTAAGTATTCTCTTAAATTATTTAATAACTTTTATAAGAAATATAAGTATATATAATAAAAATAAGATTAACTCGTATAAGAAGTTTATAATATTATAAGAAACTTATATAAGAGACTAATAAAAAGAGAATAATAAATTATAAAATTAAAATAAAAGAATACTAGATTAATTAATAGAAATAACTAATTAGATAAAATAATAAGTATAAATACTTATAATATTTAATATATCTAGGAAATACTTAAGAATAAGAAATAAATTATTTAGCTAATAAGAAATTAAAATATAATCTTAAATATTTATAAGAATATATAAGAAGATAAAAACTAATCGTATAAAAGTAATAAGTTATTAGATTTACTTATTTTTTTTTTAGGAATATATAAGAAATTTAAAGACTAAAAGTATATAATTAAGAATAAACTTAAGATTAACCGAGATTATTTTATAAGTAAAACTAATCGTATTAGTTATATAAGTAATAGAATATCTAGAGATATAATTAATTATATTTAAACTAAATTATATTAATTTTCTTTAAATAAATTTAATATTATAAATAAGGTCTTATATAAACTTAAACTCGTTTATAATAACCTAGATAAGAAAGAAATAACCCTCTTAAAAGTTAAGAAATTTTACTAGAATAATAACTTTTTTCTTATTTTTTTTATTAAATTTAATAAACTTATAAGAAAACTTAGATAAAATAAATAATCTAAACTAGATAAACTTAATATAAAAGTAAATAAAAAACTTTAAGATTTTAGAGTTATATTCCTAAATAAACCTAATTATAAGAGTATAATTATAAAATATAAGAGAGTAAATTAAAAGGTTTAAGAAAATAAGAAGATTTAAAAGAAATTAGCTCGATTTATAATAAATATCTCTAAAAGATCTTTTACCCTAAATAAGTTTATTAATAAAAAAAAGATAAATAATTATACTCCTAAGATAAATACTCTTAAGTTAATTAGATTAAAACTCTTTAAAAAAAAGAAATAAAAATTATTAAAAGAAAAAGCTTATTTTAAATATTAAAAACCTAGATATAAAACTAAGGATTATTTATATAAAAAAGCTAAGATTATAATAATAAAATCTTTAAAAAAGATTATTAAGTTAAAAAATAAAAAGCTTTAAGAGAAATTATATCTTAAGATATAAAAGAAGAAATTTCTCTAAAAATTAATATTACTAGATTATCTCTAGAATTAGAGAATAATATCTCTTTTATATTATAATATAAGATAAAAAAAATAAAAATACTCTCTTTTATATTAATTAATATTAGATACCTTAATAAAAATTTTATAAATAAATCTATTATATAATAAATATCTTAAATTAAATAAATTAGACTAATAAAACTATAATATCTAAAACTTTTTATTAGATTTAATAATAGATAAATATCTTTTATTAAATATAAAATCTTAGCTAGCTTTAAAGTTAATTAGAAATAAAAACTACTAAGTTTCTTCTAGATTATAAAACTTAGAGAATATAATATTATACTTAAGAAAGCCTAGATATCTTTATAAAATATATTACTAGATATAATAAAAAATAAAATTATATTTAATATAAAAAACCTAAAAAAATTACTAAAAATTTAAATATTAAGCTTAACTTCCTCTTATATAAATAAGAAAGAAAATTTATATATTTATAAAAAGATAATTAAGATTATTAAGATCTTAAAGAAAAATAAAATAAAAGAATTCCCTAATATACTTTTAATTTCTCTAGAAATCTCTAAAAACTTAAAATAACTAATTAAGAAAAAGATCCTTAAAAGCTCTAAAAAAAGAAAAAATAAGTATAAAAAAGAGTTAAAACCTAGATATATAAAAGAAAAAGTTATATAGAAAATTAAAAAAGTAAAATAAAAAATAAAGTAAGAAAAAATAAACTTATTAAAATAAAAACCTTTATATATTAGTATTCTTAGATTTAGAAGAAAAATAAAATAAAAAGAAATAATAATATTTATTATTTCTTTAAAAAATATTATTAAATAATAATAAAAAAACGTTAAAAAAGAAATTAATATTAAGAAATATCTCTTAAAAAAATTATAAGACTTAATTAAGATATTATTAAAAAAGATTATAAACTAGTTATTATTATATAAGAGCTATAATTATTATATTAAACTTATAAGAGAAATAAATCTTAGATATACTTTTTTATATAAAATATCTTAAGAAAAGCTTAAATTTATTAAAGCTTATATTAAAGAATAATTATTAAAAGATTTTATTAATATAAGTAAGATATTTTACTTATTATTAATTTTTTTTATAAGAAAGCTAGGAGAAGGATTAAGATTTTATATAAATTATAAAAAGCTAAATATAATTATAAAAAAGAATAAATACCTTTTACTTTTAATAAATAAAACTTTAGTAAAAATAAGAAAAGCTAAGTTCTTATTAAAACTAGATATCTAATATACTTTTAATAAAATTAGATTCTAAATTAAAGAAAATAAAAAGCTTATTACTTTTTATATTAGATAAAACTCTTATAAATATAAAATACTTTCGTTTAAATTAATTAATAAACTTTTAATATTTTAGAATTTTATAAATAAAATATTCTAGGAATATTCTAATAATTTTATTTTATCTTATATTAATAATATTTATATTTATACTAATAAAACTAGAGAAAAATATATAAAATATATTAGAAAAGTTTTAATTAAATTATAAGAGGTAAGATTTTAAGTAAATATTAAGAAATATATCTTTTATTAAGATAAAATTAAATTCTTAGAACTAATTATTAATATAAAAGGAATTAAAATAAATCCTAATAAAATTAAAGATATATAAGAATAAGAAATATCTAAGAACCTAAGAGATATATAAAGTTTTATTAGATTTATAAACTTTTATAAAAGATTTATTAAGAATTATTCTAAGATATTTTCTTTAATTAATAACTTAAGTAAGAAAAAAAAGAAAACAAAAGATTTTAATTAGAATAATAAATACTAGAACGCTTTTAAAAAGCTAAAAAAGATAATTACCTTAGTACTAATACTTATATATTTTAATAAAAATAAATAATATATTATAAAATATAATTTATCTAATTATATTAATATAAGAGTATTATCTTAATATAAAGAAGATAAACTTTTATATCTTATAATATTCTTTTCTAGAAAACTCTTATTAGCTAAGTATAATTATAAAATCTATAATAAGAAACTCTTAGTAATAATTAAATATTTTAAGAAATAAAAACCTAAACTTTAAGAAATAAACTTACTAGTATAAATACTTTTAAATTATAAGATTTTAGAATATTTTATAACTACTAAGAAGCTAATAAAAAGATAAGCTAGATAAATAAAATTCTTATTAGAATTTAATTTCTAAATTATCTATAAACTAGAAAAATAAAATAAGAAAGTAAATATTTTAACTAAAAGATCTTAAGATAAACTATAAGATAAATTAAACGATTAATAATAAGAATAAATATAAATTATTCTTCCTAAAAGTAGAATTAATAAAAAAAAAGCTTTAAAAATATTTAACTTATATATTTAAGTTATAAAAGTAAAATAAATAATTCCTAAGTATATCTAGGAAAGATAAAAAAGTAATTAATTTTATTAAGAAACTCTTAAGGTTTTAAGAAATAATAAACTAGTAAAAGATATTCCTAAGTTATATTATAAAAATCGAAATAATATCTTATTTTATAAGAACTAAGTCTAGGTTCTAGAAGCTTATAAAATAAAATTAATTTAAAAAATATATAAAAAACTTATAATTAGATATCTAGGTAAAAGAAAGATATTAATTTTTTTATAAAACGATTATATTTAGAAGAATATAAATAAAAATCTTAATTAATATATTAGAAACTATTATATTTATAAGAAATTAAAACTAAATAATATTATTTATTAAGAATATTTAAAGTTATTATTAATATTAGATAAATCTTAAAGTTATATATTTATAAACTTTATAATTAGACTCCTAAAAAGTAATAGATTTAATATTATTTTAGTTATAATCTATAGATTATTAAAAGAAAGATATTATATTTTTTATAGATATAAAGATAAAAGAATAAATATAAAAGAAATTACTAAGTTATTCCTAAAGAATATATAAAAATATTATAAATTACTTATAACTTATATTTTTAATAAAAGTTTTTAATTTATAAGTAAGATATAAAAAAAGCTTTATAAGATATTAGGAATTAATATTTAATTATTTATTATAATATATCTAGAAATAAATAAATAAATAAAAAGAATAAACGCGAAAATAAAATATTACTTAAGAGCTTATATTAATTAATTATAAAATAACTAGAGTTAAATCTTATTAATAATAAAATTTATAAGAAATAAATATTAATTTATAAGTATAAAGGTTATATTATTTTTTATAAATAAAAGATATAAATTAAGAATAAATTTCAACTAGGAAAATATAAAGATTAATTAATTATAACTAATAAAAAGTAAACTAGATAAAAAACAAGTAATAAAATTCGTAAAAAGAATAAAAGATACTTAGAAATTTATATATAAAAAAATAACTTAATCCTAAAGTAAGATAGAAAAATATATAAATAAGAAATAATTACTAGTATTAAATTATAAACTAGAAGATAAAGTTTATATCTTAATAAAAAATATCTAAATATAAAAACCTTTAAGGAAACTAGAATATAAGAATAAAAGATCTTATAAAATTAAAAAGAAAATTAAACTAAGCTTTTATAAAGTAAAATTATTACTAGAACTTAAAATTTATCTTATATTTTACTTTAACTTATTATATAAAAACCTAGACGATTTATTACTAGAATAAAAAGAAATTAAATCCTTATTAATTAATATAAAAAGAAATAATAAATAAAAAGTAAAAGATATTAAAAATATAAAGATAATTAAAAGAAAAGTTTTCTATAAAGTTAAATAAATATAATAACTACTAGATCTAGAATAATATCTAGTAGAAAATTTTAAGAATATATAAGAAATTCTAAAAGATTTTTACTCTAGATATCTAGATAAGTCTTAACTAATATAAAAATTAAACGCTTAAAGGAAAAATAATATTATAATTCTTATATAAGTTACTTAAGATATATATTATATACTTATTTCTTTTATATATTTTATTTATCTTATATTATAACTTATTAACTCGGATTATATAACTAGAAATTTACTAAGTAAAATAAATTATATATAATTTACCTTATATATTTATTTACCTAAGAATACGTATAATAAAGAATATTTAGAGAGTAAATATTAGTATAATAAGAAGAATTACTTATAACTAGTTTCTTATATTTTCTTTTTTTTCTTTTCTTTTTTTCTTCTTATACTTAGATTTTTTATTATTAATTAATTATATTAATCTCTTATTTACTTTATATTTTATATATTATAACAAATTTATAAAAAGATAAATTCCTAGTAAGCTAAGTAAAATTATATATATATAATATTATTTATTTAGTTAATTTAATAATATTAAAATAAAAGGAAATCTTCCTAAGAATCTTAAGTTTATCTAAGCTAGCTTTTAATAACTCTTTAAAAAAGTATTAAATAATAAGATTAAAAAACTTAGTAAGAATAATAAGATTTTTTATAATAAGCGTTTTAAGATATATTTATATATCTCTTAAATTATCTAATAAAAAAAGATTTATTCTAGTAATAATAAATACTAGTAGATTATCTAAATTTAAGAGATTAATAATAAATTATATTCTAGAAATATTATATTAAATAAGCTTAGTAAATATTAGTTATCTTATATATTACTTTTTATCTTATAACTTAGGATTAAAAGATAAAATTACTTTTATATTATTAATTAATCTTTTTAGAACTAGATTATTTACTTAATCTTTCTAATTAAATATTATAATAACCTCCTTTAATTTAAATATTAAAAGTTACTTTAAATCAGATTTTATATCTTACTAATATCTTTTCTTAGTTTAAATTAAGTTATTATAAGATATAATATATATAAGAATATAATTATAAAGAAAAAATATAAAAGTTATATTATAATTAAATTTATTATAAGTTAATATAATTAAAACTAATAATAAAACTAATATAACTTACCTCTAGTTATAATAATTTATATATTATTTTATAAAAGCTTTAAGAGATATAAGTTTTAATCTTAATTTATTTTTATTACTAAGATAACCTTTAATCTTATAAGGAAATAAAGTTAAATAAATAATTAGAAAGATATTTATATTTATATACGAACTTATAAGACTTATTCTAATATACTAATAATATTAAATATTTAATATAAAGAATAATAGATTATTAGAAAGCTCTTATAAATTATTAGAATTATTATTAAAGAAAATATAATTATTAGCTTTCTCTAAATATCTAGGTTTTTATAACTTAGTTATAAGTTTAACTTAAATATTATTAAGAATAATAAAAAGTATATTAATTATATTTAGCTTTATATTATAAGTTTCTAATAAATAAGAGAAAGATATAATAATTTTAGGATTAACCTTACTTAATTATATATCTAATTTATTTTAATAAATATTATCTTAAAAACTTATTATATATCTTTCTTAAGTAAGCGAATTTTTATAAAATATCTTATCTTTAATTATTAATTATTTGATTTTTATAAGAATAAATAATTCTAAATCCTAGGAATCTAATATTAAATAATTAATAAAAATATTATTATACTTAGGATTATATTTATATAATTATTATAAAATATATAATATTTTTTTTTTATTTATAAAATAAAATCTTACTAATATAACTTAATTAAGTTCTTTCTTATCTTTTTATATAATTATAATTATTATATAATTAATAAGTTTTATAAATAATAATAAGATTAAGAATATACTTAAATCTTATTTAATAATAACTAGATATTTATAATTAAACTAAGTTACCCCTAATATTTTAGTATTCTCTAATAACTTAAAAAAGAAGCTTATAATATAAGTTTTTATAATAAACGCTTCTTTTACTTAAGTTAATCTCTTAAGCTTTAGAAGATATATCTAATAAATAATAATATTATAAAAGTTTAATATAAAGAATTTTAGAGAAAGATTATCTTTTTAGATTAATATAATATAATCCGTATATAAAATAATAATATTACTAGTAATTATATAATAATCCTAAGTAAAAGTATAATAATAACTTTTATAAGATTTAAGAAAAGCTAATAATACTAGATTATTTATATTTATCTAAGAAGCTTTACTTAATAAAAAAAGAATATTATAATAAGTATAAGCTTCTTATTTTATTTTAGTTTTTATTACTTTCTTAAAATCTTATATATAATATTATTAAACCTTAGGTATTATTATTTCTAGAAATCTTTATAAGATAATTATAATATAATTATATTTTTTCTTAAGCTAAGAATTAGGAGAATAATTTATTTTAACCCTAGGAAAAAGAATATTTATAGATAATTAAAGGTTCTAAGATCGTAAAATAAATAATTATATAAGTTATTTAAATATATTAAACTTAAGCTCCTAAAATTAATTAATAAATAAAATATAAGAATATAAATCTACTTATAATCTCTTATTTAACTTATTATTAAGTATTTTATATCCTTTTACTCTTACTAATAATTTTAGCCTAAGAGAAATTATTATATATCTTAGAGCTAATATTTCTAGGTTAAAGAATAAACTCCTAAGTTATCTTATTTCGATTAATATTAAACTAAGAGTAAAAACAATTTATACTTTAACTTAAAGATTATAACTTTTATATAATATTAGAAAAATAAGTTAGATATATTTCTAAATAAAAACTTATATTAGAAATTAAATTATAAAAATTAAAAGCTAATAGCTTAAGGAAATCTTATTATTTAGCTAAAACATAAGTATTTAATAAAGGTTTATTCTCTTAAATTATATCTATTATCTAAGAAGAAAATAATAATTTAGATATAAGTAGCTAAACTTATTATATTATACTAGGAGAAAAACTAATATTATATTATTTAACTTATTAAACTAAACTTAATAATAATCTAGATATAAGCGGCCGGATTTATTAGATTAAGCTAAAAGAAAAAAAATAATCCTTAGACTTATAAATATATTAAGTTAAACTTAAAAAAGGATTAAAAATAAATATATAAGAATATTTAATTAATTAAAATAAGATATTAGGTATAAGTAATTTAATTTATTAAATAAATCTAAGAGAAAAAAGTCGCTTATATTTTTTAGAGGAAACTAGAGATTTATCTTCTAAATACTTATTAGAAATAACTAGAGATAATTCTAAGTTAATTATTATTAAATATATTAGTTAAGATAATATAAGACTCGAAATTAAAGTTTAAGAAGAAGTTAAAATAAAAGTTAAAAGAAGATAAAAAAGAAATCTACTTATTATTCCTCTAATAAATTATTATAAAGATTTCTTAAGTATAAGATTTATAAAAAAAGAAAAATACTAAGAATTAAATAGAAATTATAAGAAAAATAAAAAAGAATATAAGAAATAAAAGATCTTATAATCTTCTTATATCTACTTATTTCTAGGAAAAATAATCTAAGAATTATATTAATTTCTAGGAAAAGAAAAGAAAATATATATATATAAGAAAGAAGGATTAATAAAAAAAAAGAAAATAAATAATAAATATTATTACTAAGATAATAAAAATATAATAAAAAAGAAAAAATAATATTACGTTTTAGCTAATAAAAAGGATTTTATTTAGCGTCCTTATAATAAAAGACTATAAACTCGAAGTTAATTATTATTAGAATTATAATAAAATTAATTAACCGAAAGTCTTAGAATATAAGAGAAAGTAATTAACTAGAAGGTAGGATTTAAGAAATTTTAACTAACTAGAAGCTAGAACGCTAGCTAATTAGAAGCTAGAACTCCGACTAACTAGAAGGTAAAACGCTAACTAACTAGAACGTACGCTAAAAGAACTAATTAGAAGGCGCCCGACTAGTATAAAACTTTTCTAGCTTTCTCTCTTATTACGTACGTCTTAAACTTCTTCTTATTTCGTTCCTTATTCTAAGAGGTATACTATAATTTTAAAGTTCTATATTTGGATATATTTGATATATACGAAATATATTAAAATTGTGGGTCAAGATTATAATGCTGGATAATCTAGTATCTGGTAATAACTCTCGCAATCCATATGCCTGCTCTGTATGATATTCAAATACTCATTTTGTAGCCCTCTTTCCCGTGCCATCTATAGTTTCGATCCCATCACTTGCATTATCTTCCGCAATCAAATCACTAGTAGCAACACCTTGGATGACCTCGTCAGTGGTCATGCCTGATTCCTTCGCCACGCGGACGAGCTTTCGTTCCTCAACATAAATTCGGCAATTCTCGCGGCCCTTCTCAATGTCAACGAACCAGATAACAATACTAGCACAAGAGCAGAGCGCGAAGAGAAATGGGAAGCCCATCCAATTATTGTTTGAGGAGTTGATAATGGCTTGAATGACATTAGGACCAATAATACTTGACTGCATATGGATCAGCAACGTTTGAAGAATGTTTCGAAGGAAGAAGGTGACCTACAGCCCGATTGGTTATACCGAACAGCCCAAAAAACATGTTCTCGTAACCTCTGGGTGTCACTTCAGACATCATAGTCTGAGCGTACGCATAATACGGAGCCTGGAAAAGGCCAAAGAGGATGTTGTATATCCAGAAGTCTCTGACATGATGATATCCAACTTTATCAACCCAAAGTCCCAACATGCCATAGAATGGAATGAAAACACTGAATGCGTTTGTGACCATAAACATCTTTTTCGTGGAAATCTCAAAGTATTTCTGTATGTACCAGAATCCGAAAGTCGACGTAATTGAACATGATGCTTGGGCCAGACCAAGATATGTGATGTCGAGGAAAGAGAACTTCACAATATTGTTCTGAATGATGGAGACCAGAGTGCCCGTGGTATTTAGTCCATCTGCTAGGAGAAAGAACGCCAGGAGGTAAATAAAGGTTTGTGGTAAGTGACGGATCTCCTTGAGGGCAAGAAGGACCTGTTTGAAACCAATGGTAAAATAATTGCTACCATTTGGCATCTTTGCACCCGGCCTCTTCTGTTGAAACATGAACCACCATATTCCAAGGACGACCCAATCTAAAAGTGTCAGGAAACTACTAAAATCAACTGTGAAACAGAAGAAGTCTCTTACAGGAGTTTGTCAAGCATAATGCGAGATTATTAGCGAATGAATTACCTGATTAACGTCAGTTTACACTGGCTGGCGCTTTGGCAGATTTCGAAGGTTACCTTGAAGAGGCAGCAACACAGAGAGGTTAATGACAAGCGTCAGGAGATAACCGATGTTTGAGTGTGCTGTTGATATATTGCTGATATGGTTTCGCTCCATACTCTCAATTTTGTCATACTGACTCTGATCAATCTTTCCTTCTTTGAGATCCTCATCTCTTGCCTTTCGAACGTGTGGCATATACCTTGCTAGCCGTGGAAATACAGCAGCGTAAAATACTAGTGTGGCCTAAGCGTGAGATTAGTTCCCGGAAAATCGCTAGATTTTGAGAAGGCTTACCCCATAAGCAATATATGATATTATATATATGACCATTGCTGCTGGCCACTGTGATGGATCCCGAATAGACATCATACCATATTGAAATATCCAACACACAGCTGTGAGGAACAGAAGTAGCCATCGTCCAAAGCTTCCATAGTCGGCAGCCGATCCCAGAATGACAAATATACATGTCATAACGGCGAAACAGATTCCATTGGCAATAAGAACGACGCTCGAGACAGCTCTGGTACCAGAACCCCAAGCGATGACACATCCACCAGTGGAACAGTTTCCTTTCTCGGGTGGACTGATATCTGGATCCCATCCAGCACTCGTCAGAGCAGATTGAAAGAGAGCCTGAGAGTATGAACCAGGACCGACACCATTGTCGCCCTGTGAATGTTATCATCGAAAGTCACTCCTTGTTTTGGTGGGATCGTTTACATTGTAATATAGGTAATACGACCATAATTCCTTTCGAGTTGTTGTTGGCTGGTCGAAGGCATCTTCATCAGCACCAAAAAGTTGCTCGTACTTCTCCAAATTCTCCTTGATCTGCTGTGCTCTGCTGTCGTCGCTTGCTGTGCCGATCACTTTTTGGCTGACTGATTCGACAGCACCTTTCGATGCATCGATCCGACTACTACTCGCATTTGCTCCATCCATAATTGCGATCAGTGGAAGTTGCTCAATGAAGCCAAAGCGAGCTCATTGCGTCTTTGATTCGGGAGTGAACACATTGATATGAACCCCTCCCCAATACCCCACTACTGTATTCCACACCGTTATCTTTGTCGCGACTATCTGATCCACTAATTATGGTTCATCAGCCGCCAATCCAATAAGAAGCGAGAGGATTAACAATGAGTTGGGATTTCATGGTCATACGATAGTTAGCCAATTGGTGTGGATGTTACGTTGCATAGAACTTCTGAATGGATTTGAGATGATGGTCCTGGCACGTGATGCAAAAAGCTTATTCCGAGGACCATCTCTCCCCAATCGGGACCATCCTCCGCGATACTACCACAACACATCTACTTGCAGCGTGTATCTTATACAAAAGGACACAAGGAAGTCTTTGTTCAATAGGGCCGGAACAACCGACTGTAAGAAGCCCGGCAGAAACAACGTAAGGTCCATAGTTCTCACAACGACGTGAAATTTGACCATGGCGGCACTCAACAATGTGCCTTGGTCGGAAGAGGAGCTTATAAAGAATGTCGGACAGGTATGTATCTTCTTATCTTATATTCATATAACTGCTCCATGAGCTCTCTGCTCTCTTTGTTTGGTACACCAGTACTTGCGATACTTTTGGGCGATTGTCAAAAATCCCATCAAACAAAATCACTCTGTTGGTATAGTATTGCTCAATTTCGATTTTTCACAGAAGCCATGTCGAAACAGGCTTTTATTTTAATTTCTTTTTCTCTCTCTCTCCTCTCTTTTGAATAATCTGCTGACAAAATTAGCTCTTCATCGTCGGCTTCGACGACCACGTTCCTAACGAAGATATTAAATTGCTTATCTCAAAGTATAAAGTTGGGTCGATAGTTTTGTTCCAGCGAAATGTTTCGAGCGGTTCCCAGCTTCTTAGTCTTACAAGTTCTCTCCAAGAAATAGCGCAGACTGCGAGCCACGACCAGCCCTTGTTCATTGCTATTGATCAAGAAAATGGCCTCGTCACTCGCATTAAAGAACCGATCGCAGCCCAGCTACCTGGTCCCATGGCTCTTGGTGCAACAGGCGATGCACAAAATGCTTTCAAGATTGCATCAGCCACTGCGGACACTTTGAGAGGGTTTGGCATCAATATGAATTATGCTCCGATTGCAGATATTAATTCTGAGCCCAAGAATCCCGTCATCGGTGTCAGATCGCCCTCGGACGATCCAGAAACAGTTGGAAGATTTGTATCAGCACAAATCCGAGGGCTCCGTGATGGTGGAATAGTGCCTTGTGTCAAGCACTTTCCTGGACACGGTGATACTGCTGTTGACTCCCATTATGGCTTACCAGTTATCATGAAGTCAAAGCAGTCCTTGGATGGTTGCGAGCTGATCCCATTCCGAAGAGCCGTCGCTGAGAATGTCGAAAGCATTATGACTGCTCATATTGCTTTGCCAGGACTCTCTGATCCAACGCGGGGTGAGAAGTTGGACAACTTGCCCGCAAGTCTGAACCCTGTCGCAATCCAAATTCTTCGAAAAGAGATGAAATACAATGGTCTAATAGTAAGTGACTGCTTGGAGATGGATGGCGTCCGGGCAACCTATGGAACAGAAGCTGGAGCGGTAAAAGCATTAATGGCAAGTATTATATCAGGTAGTGTATTCCCGTTATCGTAGCTAATAGATGAATAGGCTGGAACAGATTGCGTCATGATATGCCATACAATGGCAGCGCAAGTTGGTGCAATTGAGAAAGTTATGGAGGCTGTTAAATCTGGTAACTTGTCGCACAGAGATATCGAGATAAAGGTTGAGAGAGTTCGATCACTGAAGACCCGTTTCCTCGTAAATCAGAGTCTGTCATCTCAAAGTGCAGATATTAATAAGAAGATCGCAGAGCAAACGGTATTAGCAGCGGAGATATATGAAAAGAGCACAACACTTGTGCGGAGCGAACCGGGCATCATACCGATCTCAAAGGAACCTGAGACGAAAATCGTTTTTATCAGCCCAGGGAAAACTCCTTTGCCAAGTGGCGTTGTTGAAAGCGGGATAGAGAAAACCAGAGAGCCATTTACACCCGCCTCGTATATCGATACTATCCGAGCCCACAATCCTGCCGCGAAAGATATTCGATTCTTTGAAAACATGGAATTATCACAAGAACTCTGGAAAGACATTATCGAAGCAGACACAGTTATTTTTGCCACAAGAAATGCTAGTTTGAGTCAATATCAAAAGGACTTTGCTAAACAAGTGAGTGCAAAGGTTGGCAATAGAATGATCGTTATAGCAACTTGTGACCCTTACGATTTCCTCGAAGACGCAAATGAGATTAAGAATTATATAACGATATATGAACCGACTGTTCCAGCGTTCAAAGGGGCAATTGATGTCATTTTCGGCATCTCGAAAGCTCAAGGAACTCTCCCAGTTGGTTTGACTATCAAAACACCCGAGATTCGACAATTTGATGGCTCAGACTCGGATATCGGCTTCGTTTGGAAACTTTACAATGAACTGTTTCCTGAGTGGCAGATTGGCATACAAAAGCTGAGAAAATTGATGACACATCATACTGGATACCACTTTATACACGAGAAGGGATTCTGCTTGGGTTTTCTTACGGATGCAGAGCATGGCAAGATCACCTGCATTGGTGTTGCAGAGGACTCACGTGGGAAAGGTATTGGGACAGCTTTCATGAAAGCAGCGCAAGAACACATGAGAGATGTTTCGCGTATGATTGGCGAAGAAAAGCTATCATCTTTTGGAATTGGTTCAATATTCCCTAGATTCTGGCCGGGGGTGCCAATCGACTTCCCACAAGCATCAAAAGATTTTTTCATTCATCGAGGTATGCGACTGAAAATCCTGAGTTTTGTCCTCGTAAATTCTACACGTTTGCTAACAAAATGAGCAGGGTTCCGAAAGCAGGCTTCACCGACTGCGCGTGATATGTACAGAGATATCAGAACTGAGGTTGCACCAACAGCTGTGCTAGAAAGAGTATCCAAACTCGATTTGACATTTGCGCCATGGTCGCTAGAAGGCTACGAGGAGTGCATGCAGAAGCAGCGCGCCAATTTCAAACAAATAGTAAGGTTTCCTAGTGTGTTGTCAAAGCGAAATCCATTTTACTGACCCTTTCCAGGGCTGGGTCCAAGCATATGAGCAACTTGCGGCAGCAGGTCAGCACCATGAAGTCATGGTAGCATATCTCCCGGATGGATCGCAAGTTGGATGGACCATCATGTGCTCGGCCACGTCCGTCGTTGGTGAGACCTTCGCTTATCTGAATCTCCTGCCATCAAAAGACAAGACGGGGCTGATTGCTTGCGTTGGTGTCGATGAGAGCGGGAGAGGTAAAGGAGTTGGACTCGCTTTGCTGGTAAAGGCGATGGAGAATATGCGTGAGCGTGGCATTGAAGGGGTTTGTATTGATTGGGTTGTAATCCGAGGTTTCTATGAAACTCTCGGCTATGAGCCGTATTGGGAGTATGAGGGTTATGATTGGTGAGAGCTTTATTGCTGTACTCCAATTGCTCATAGTTATCAGAGTCTGTTGAGTCAAGCAACATAAATAGGTCTGTTATTAAACATCAGTGCCTCAACCAATCCCGGCCTGAAAGCTTTCTACAATAATCTTGAACGACGTGCTAAGTGTATATATAGAGTGAGAAAATTCACGATCCACATTAATCCTCCGAACCCATTTAGGAGATGATTTATATCACTAAATAGATTGAATCCAACACACATATTCCATCATTTATACAACAGAAAGAAACAACTGGTATACAAACCTAAAGTACTGACTAGGCCGATCTTAGATAATAATATCATTATTCAAACAAAGTCCCAACCTGGATACAAAATTCCCAGCTCTACTCTGACCATTAATCATCTTCCTTCTCATCCTTCTTCTCGTCCTTCTCATCCTCATCATTCGACCAATCACCTTGAGTATCATCATCTTCAACTTGTTCCACCAACCCTGTCTCATGTTCCGCTTTATCTTCAGCTTTCGCCTCGACTTCCTCCTCGACACTTTTGTATTCCGTGCCGCGTAGCTCCCACTGATCATGATGAGGGTGTAAATCGTCCTTTCGGCCCCAGCACTTGAAGCACAGATAGAAAGGGTTGACGCAGCCTAGACAAGCATGTACCGTACCGTAAATACCCTAGATCCAGATATCAGTCATAGCAGCAAGTGGCTAGACAGGATTGAGTGTGGACTTACAAACAGACAGGAATCACAATAGCCCGTGGTACGATTTGCTGGGCGGGAGCTGTGGAACTTTGGGTCCCACACCATGTCTTTCCCATCTTCGGTGGTTTTTATTTGGATTTTCGGCGTTAGTAGCTTGATGACTTCTTCGCTCGCGCCATGATACCTTGCTAATTTCAAGGGTGACCATTCACGGTCTGAACTACGACCTCGTGCCCAGAGATCAGCACCCCGAGAGAGGAGGAGCTCGATGACTGGTGCCTCGATATTAGATGCCATGCCCCAGATGTCACAAATCCTACATGCCCACATAAGAGGAGTCCATCCATCATCGTCTGGCTCATTGATAGAGCTCTGAGTTTCAGATAGGATCAAATCTACCACATCTATGCTGCCCCTCGCTACTGCGATGTGTAGAGGCAATTGCCCTAATTTTGTTTTAGTTTCGAACTCTACGCCAGCATTGAGAAGAAGCCGGATATGGGCGGTTGTTTTGAACGACGCATAGTAAATCGGCCGCCTTCCGAAATTGTCGGGATAGTTGATATCGGCACCTTTCTCGAGTATCAAGCTGATCTCATCGAGTGTGCCTTCGAGAAATGAAACATTCAGCGCGGAGCCAAAATATCCACCGTGTGCGTTGACATCTGCGCCGGCCTCCTCGATGAGGTATCGAACCGCAGGTCCACTATCAGGGCACAATAAAAGAGCTGTTTGAAGAGGTGTTCCACAATTGTTTGGATCGGCCAAGTTTATATCCCCCCCATTTTCAATAAACAACTTGAGGATTTCAATATTACCCACGTAAGCTGCCGCATGCATGGGGCCACCTCGAAAGCTACCTACAATGTTGATATTAGGCTTCTTCTCCAAGATGTATTTAATAATAGGTATATTTTCGATGAGTGCCAGTCGGCAGAGGAATGTGTATTGATATTGGCCTCGATGCTCTACATTGACGCCGCGATTTACCAGCCTTTTGGCAATTGACAAAGACGTGGCAGCATCGATGTAGGTCAGAACTGTGTTATTTTGTGCGTCGACGACCTCCAGATCAGAGAGGTACTCTAGGAGCGCTATAACGCATTCTTCTTTGTTATTGGCGACAGCTAGCATTAGTGTTGTTATACTCTTTGGGTTCTTTGCTTTCGGATCAGCACCACCTTCAAGCAAGGCTCTCACAATTTCATGATGGCCTAATGCTGCTGCTGCTTGGAGAGGAGTGCACCCATCGTCCCAATTGCCTTGCTCGTCACATCGAATTTCTAGGTTCGCATTGTGCGACATGAGGAGCTTTACCTCTTCTAGATGTCCATTATATGCGGCAAGATACAAAGGTGTACCATCTCCACATGGAGCATCAATGTCCGCACCACCAGCAAGGAGAACCTCGATAGATTCTGCCTGGCCGTTACTCATATGGAGCATTCCCCATTTTCTGTCATACGCTACGGTACTAGTATCGCCTCCGGCCTCAATGTACAGCTTGATTATTTCAATGTTGCCTTTGCTTACAGCATGATAGAGAGCTGTCTTTCCAGAAGGGAGTGCAAAGTCGATTGTGGCACCATTTTCGAGGATCACTTTGGCAAGTTCGACGAAGTTGAGCTCAGCCGCAGCTATCAAAGGAGTGGTGGACAAGGCATCATTGTCCACTATAACATCAAGGTTTGCACCCTTTTCAAGGAATAAATCCAGTACTTCTCTTTTTCCTGATGACACCGCATGAATGACAGGCTTGTCATAATCAGAACCATTCACGTCGGCTTTATGTTCAATGAGTAGACGACAAGTATCGACATGTCCCCTTATTGCGGCCCAGCCAAGTGGAGACCTTGGATAAGATTTCGTCGTTGGTTTGTTAGGGTCCACACCATAGCGCAAAAGAATTTCGCATGACTTTATGAAGTCAGTTCTGGCCACGGTGAAAAATATGGGCCAGTCATCTTCTTCGGTCAAGCTTATTTCGATGTCATTTTTGTCCACGCCAGCATTGACAAGTGCTTTCACAGCCTCATATTGACCAAGTAATGTCGCCCACCATATAGCTGGCCTTAGTTTACTATCTTTACCATTTGCGGAGGCACCAGCTTCAACTAGCTTTTCAATTATGGTCCCACGGCCATATTTAGCGGCCACGACAATGGGTGGGCAGTCCTGCCAATGGATGTTAGGAGCAGTGGCATTGGCCTTGTGGCGTAGAAGCATCTCAACACTAGAAACATTGTTTCTCAAGATGGCGCAGTAAAGAGGCGAAGAGTGACCAGAATAGGCTAGAGGATTGACATCTGTGCCAGCTTCTATGAGAATCTCCAGTATGTCGTCGATGCCGAAATAGGCGGCTCTGGAAAGAAGCATTTGAGGAAACTGAACTTCTCTAAACTCTTTGTTTACATGAGTCAACAAATCTCGTAAGATATCAAAATCTACGGCGCGTGCTGCAGCCAGAATTGCTTCCAAGTATTGTGTTCTAATGAGGCTCGTGGTTTTCAAAATGGTCTGTATAATAGCCTGGTGGCCATGCCGGGCAGCTTCGGCGAGAGCCATTCCTAGGTCAGCCTCATTGCTAGACTGTTGTTTGTTGATGAGGTCTACAACCCATTCATCCAACCCAAGTGCTGCAAAAATTGGCAAGGATGACGAAAATGACCGGTCGGATCGAAGATGTGGATTGGAAAAGTACCAGTTCGCTGCTGCCCAGTACTGGAGCGCCTTCGTGTTACGAAGAAAGTCAGAGATATTCTCAGATGTCTCGGAAGCTGGGGCTGTTTTATAGCCTAAACGATAATGCTGTATCCAAAATTGAATAGCATATGATAAAAGATTTGGTTGGCCCTCTAAAATTGATCCAGTGTTAGAGGAGGCCTTGCAAGCTGCCACGATGTGAGCTTGACTGTCAGGTAACGAAAGGTAACGAAGACAAGTGTCAACAATAATTTTGTGACAACTTTCTGAAGAATCTGGTAGATACCAGGGACAAGTATCCCCAAGCTGTGCGTTCTCACCAAATATATCTCTAGTGGAGGGATGATAAAATTGGATTTCCCCATTTTCCATAACAAACAGCGGCCCGAAACACCAAGATATTTCTTGCATGATATCTGGGTATGGAGTTGATGTAGGATCGAACTTTTCCAAGATTCCATCCATTGCGAGTGCAATTCCAAGCTCGTCTGGTGTTAGTGGTCGAACAGAATACAGTATCCACATTAGAACTTTTCGTGCCCAAGATCTCTTATTTTCCGGCACTGCTTCCAAGATCCTCTCAGATATTTTCCGAGCAGATGGCGAGGAAAGGGCTTGAATCTCTTTTCCCACGGCCTGCTTTGTCGCAAATCGTGAGTCTCGGAGCCATTCTAAGTGGAGGTGGCACAGTTGACTATCATCTCCACATGATTTGACTAATTCTCTGATCTCTGACTCGGAACAGTAAAGTTGAGGCCGATCATGAAACACTTCATTCATAAATGCCAAATCTCCAGCAAAGGTTTGCATCTCATGCCCTTGAAGATTTATTGCAGGAAATCCAGACAAGGCCGTTCGAATATGCTTGTCATCATTACTAGTAATGATTACCTTGAAGTATTGCTCAGAGCATGCGGCAATGCTCAGAATCTCATCCAGAAACCACTGACTGGATTTGTCACATTGGTCCAGGCCATCAAGAATCCAATTCACTTGGCCTGAATACCCCATACATATTCTGGTTTTCATTAGAAAGATGAATGCGTCTTTTTCAGTCCAACAATCGCTAAAATCCGGTGGCTCAAAGTCTTCAATCATAGTCGCTGGTGTTTCTCGGCAGCATCCAAGAATTTGAGATAGGAATGTGTTTGCCATGGCGCCAATTGAGCTGCGCCGGATGTCATGACGATCGAATTTGAAATAAAGGATTTTGTCAAAATCTTCTTTCAATCGGCCATTAGTAAGTATTCGGAAAGCATATTCTACTGCCTCGGAGCTATTTGACGAGCCATGGATGTGCAAGAAATGTGTGTGTTTATTATTGCGCCAATCCAGAAAGGTTTTGTCCTCGCCTAACCAGTTAAATTTATGCTCGACATTTGGTAAAGTCTGTAGAGGGTAAACCGGACTCGCTTGAGTGTCTATAATTTCGATGAATGGAGATATCCTATCATCACGCCAGGGAACTGTATTACATCAGTCAGTAGTTTCTTAATTAATAGCAGTACCGATACTTTCTTAATTAATAGCAGTACCGATACACATATTCAATGCATCTACTTACAAGATATAGTTCTCCCTAATACTACCTCGCCTAGTTGATACTGATCGGCATCGTCTGGATCATGATCCAAATCTGCATGGGGTCTCGTGGTTTCAACTAACCATTCGGAAGCTATGTTAAACACCGTCGTCGATGCGTCAAATACCTAAAAACCATTAGTGTTAGCAATCATCTTGAAATCGGAAATATCTTGCTTTCACCTTCTGTTGTATATTTTCCGCAGCTGATACTCCATTAACTATCGTTGCACGTGTAGTCATCCTAGTTTGCAAAAATGAGTTGTTCACGGCAATGACGGTTTTTGCGAGAATTTTTGCATCTTGAAGAACATTCGTCCAATGACCTCCGGTAGTAAGAAACCTGGTAATATTGACTTCCATATGCGGAACACTGTTGCTTCTGTGAGGACAGCCAAAGAACATCTGTAATCGTTAGACATTAAAACATATGTTGCTTAGACAAGAGACTTATTACCAGGAAGCGTGTGGAGTATTTAATATTGACGTATTTGTTCCCATACTGACTAGCCAGAAAGAGTGCCTGTATTTTTTCATTGTCAATTTGGACAAAACTGCCTATGTACCGTAGACACTCACCTCTTTAACAATGATGCCACCTATGTCGTGTGCAAAAAATGCTAATGGCAATGGCTATAATAAGTCAGTCTCCATACTTTCACTGAGATGGCCTAATTATTTAGATTGAACTGACCTGACTTTGTCCCTCTCTCAACTCAACGAGTTTCTCGAGCAGTCTGATAGCCTCTCTACCAATAGCCTTTCTTGAGTATAGCGAATTCGCTAGATCTTCCTTGCTCCAGCCAAACTGGATAACTCTAGCTTCACACGATCTTGAAATAGCCAGAGCTTTGAGCCATGAGCTTTGGCTCTCACTGGCCCAGGACTTCTTGCTCGGGCCATGGAGACCATGGACTGCTACGATACTAAATTAGCACCAAAAGATTAGTCGTGTATCCCACTAGAGTAAAGCTGTAGAGCTATTCCGGGAAGGGAGATCTCACTCGATTTTGCGTTCGGCATCTAGGTATGAATCTGTTGTGTCAACCAGCACCTGGGGCTGAGGATTCTCGCTTTGTGTTACCCCAGCCTCCCCAGTGGCAGCTTCATTTTCTACCTCGGGCGACTGTTGTGATTCGCTCATGGCGATAACAGTGGGTACACGTACAGAGTGTGCTTTCAACTCCAGATTCTGCCAGGAAACCGTCTAGTAGTCATGATACGATGACAAGGGCGAGGAGGTCTGAAATAGGGGACGTACGGCCACCTGACGAACAGCTGACAGCTCAAGACTCTTCACACCCATGTCTCATTATCTGTTTGCCCCTCCTCGGCCCCCAAGAACAAGGGTATGCACTGTGCAGGCCTTCATCCAACCCTGGAGTCAGCCTGCATTAGCGTTGACTGCCCTTGAGGCCTGGCAAAGAAGCCTATTCCAGCATGCAGAGCGAGCCATGCGAAGCAAAGGAACGATTTGAGTGCAGAGTTGGTTCGACATGACTTTTCTTTCACACAAAATATTATGGAGTTGGATAACGACGTAGATGTTGACCAACACTCGGGAGCGGTTCCACTATTGCCCGGTCTAAACCTCGGCATCCTTCGCCCCAATTCTCTTCGTCTTAATTACACCATCTACAACATTCATCATTGTTATGTCCGAAATAGCGTCTAAATCCAGCTCTCCAAGCTTCAGTTCCATGTCACTATACTTGTCACTCGTTGGATCCAGTGTCGGGTCTATCAGCACAGGGTCATCTGGCCTTGTTGTTCCCACAAGCCATTCCAACGATGTTCTCCAATCCGCCTTTGCTTTTATAGACACCTCACACTGAAATTGACCCTCGTCCCTTCTCTTTAGCAAAATTGCCGTCTTCATTGCAATTGGGACCCCGTTTTTCGTTCCTGGGTTCTCAATCAGCGTCCATGAGACAGAGTTTGGGTCGCCATAGTTGCGACCACGCACATCTATGGAGCCCGTCACAGTTGTCGCATAGCTCATCTCTCTGCTGATATCCCGCCCGTATTTTACCGTCCCTCCAGCGTCCACGCCTGGCACTCCTCCGCCAATGTGCAACTCGCTTTCAATGGTAGTCGATTCGCTCTGGGTAGTTTGCCCAAAGCTGGACCCTCCATCTGGTGCGATAGCGTAGACATTAGGATCAGCGACGCCGGGCGCACTGCCTTTGAATCTGAGCTCGATGTCTACTTGTGCGATGCGGCGCGCGCGTTTGCGAGGATCAAATCGGAATTGGAATACCAGAAGAGTGCAAAACGTCTCACTCTCTTCTGAGAATAAACCGTGGATGATGTCGACGCAGGAGCAACGAATGTCGACAGCACCCTGACGTTCAATAACTCGTTGGCGCTGGTAAGGATTCTTGGGGTCGTTTTGGAAATGAAAACCACTGCCCTTGTCGCCGGAAGGCGCGAGCTGGATATTGAAAGTCGGGAGATCGCCATCCAGATCCAGTTCGCTACCAAAATCAAGCATTGTATCTTCCGTTGCCCCGTCCATCTCAACCTGATCTGGGGAACTCGATAGTCCAGAGCTGTTTGAAAGTCGGAAAGCGAATCGACTGATGGAGACCAAATGTCCCCGCCGTGAAGAAAAATTGCAATGGAAGAGTACAGCGGCAAGGCTGGATGACCTTGGTAACTTCAACGTGAATACTGTCATATTTATTGTCAGCTGGCTTCCAGGGAAGAGCCTCATCCTCTGTCCTGATTGCTTCGTTTCTATGGTTCCCGGTAATTATGTTACGCTTACGCCCCTCTCACGCTTGATACGGCGCGTACTCCGGGGATCCTGCATGCACTTGGAATAAGCAACAGGTGGGGGCTAGAACTTCTAATCACCAGACTGAACCAAGTGTGTATCGCTCCACCTCCTCCAAAGTCTTTTCTACTCGAGAGTGAAGCTCTCGGAAAATGACACAGAAAACAATGGCAAAATCACAAGAGCCACCCCCAGCCGATGATGGGGATGACAGCGACAGCGACTACATAGACGACGATCCCATCGAGGCGCCTGCGCCCATCCTTCCAAAAGATGACGCGCAAGCTGCCTTCGACGAAATTGTTTCTAAAGCACGCAATCGTGAACTCAATCTGGGACAGAAAGCAAATCGCAAAGAGTTCATGGATCACTATGGAGAATTGTTAGTTAGGAAGACGCAGACGTACGGCCAGACACTACTGCACATCATAGCTAACACCTTGGGTCATAAGTCTCTGACTCGGTGCATTGTGAAAAAAGACAAAAGCCTTCTGGAGCACAAAGATGAAAGCGGCAAGACAGCCTTGCATATTGCCATCATAAAAAAGAACTTCGACTTCATTCAAGTTGTGTTGATGGAGATTCCGAACCTGGATAGGGTTTTACGTATAAAGTGTGAGCATGCGAGGAATTGTATTCACATGGCAATTTATCATGGCCTCGAAAGGGAATACACCGTCAAATTGATCCAGAAGTCCTCGGAAACCACACTTTGCGGCACGGATCAGGATGGGCTCACGCCTCTGCATCTCGCGGTCGACTATCGTCGAAGCTCAGAAGCGCAACTGAGTGTTGTGCAGGCACTCATTGCCCATGGCGACCGAGCACTAGATAAATTTACAATTAATCCCAAGGGCCTGTCTGTCTATGAATATCACCAATATACACGCAATCTGGCAGTCAAGAAGCTTCCCGAACCCGTTGCCACTCGTGTAGGGGACAAAACGCAGGAGGAGCCTCGTAATGTGGTAGCACAAAAGAACAATCCCGGCAAATCCAAACGCGAAGGGGCCCCGGATTTTGGCAATGACAGCGGAGCTGGAGCGATTCAAGAAACTGGTAGGCCTGAGCGAGGGCAGGGCAAAGTACCCGCAGTGCCAGCAGCCATTAATGGACGTGGCTCTACCAGCATTTCACTTGCTATAAATACCATGGTTGACCATGCTCATTTTGCGACAACACCTGAAGAAGGCACATCCCCCGTGAAAGCATCCCGACTGGCTGTCGAATTCGAGCCTAAAAAGTTAGAGAGAAAAACAACAGGATTCGCCGCAAAACCTAACCGTTCTGACGAAGACGGTTGCCGGCGAGTACAAGAAGAAGAAAGGCGGAAGGCTGAATGTGCCGACAAGATCCGGCAAGAGTTCAAGTTGCATTATTTGCGGTCAACCTTTAGGGTAGACCATGAGCTCAGCAGAGACCAGCATAAGGCTACTAGATTTCTTCATGGCGCAAATACTGATAGTGAGCGAATTACATCATATTTCAAGATCAGGGGCAAATGCTAACAGTCTAGGTAGATATCAATCTTTGCTTCGATTATTCTGAGGCCCCGAAGCGCATCTTGCAAGAATCATTCCGGCAAAGCTACGACCATATGAGCTTCGACGACGTGTTACGATACGTCACATTCAGCCAAATCGAATTGCAGAAGCCTTTACAACCAGCCACCGAGTCGAAGTTGTTGAAGAAGCTTCCACAGAAGCCCAAACCGGGAAGGGGTCGCAGTGACTTGACATTCTTTTTTGACTGGTTGCACAAGAAAAATGCACGACACATTCTTAAGGTGACTGTCGATGACCTTAAAGATCCACCGCACAGTGACAAGGCAATCATAGAATCATTGAGGCGATTCGAAGTGGAAACTTTAGACTGGCGGAGGGTTGATATGTGCCCTGAAACTCTCTATAACGCTTGTCGAAATGTGAGAAAACTTTATCTACGATGGAGTGGTAATAGGGTCGTTCTGAGGGCTTGGGGCGAGCCGGAAGGGCTTCCAAGATTGGAAAAATTGGAGCAAGTACATTTAGTTTGGAATCCCGATCTGGTATGTGTAAATGGCCTTTGTCGCTAAATATACTAACATAAATGACAGACATTGGAATCCGCCGATCGGATTGAATTGTATATCAAAGACTTTCAAGAACGATTGGATGAGACCTTGGAGAAGATCAACACCTCAGGAAAAGATCAAGACCCAGAACCAAAGGATGACGAGAAATTCAAGAAGAGAAAGATACTTGTTTATAGAGGCGAAGAAAATATTCCAAATAGCGAGCAGCTTGTCCAGTCAGGAGGTCCCAACAAAATCTTGAGCAACACCAACGAGCGAAATCTACAATCAAACCGATGGCTAGACTGCATGGATAAGTTTGCCGACGAGATCCAGAATATTAGAGTCCCAACCATTGACAGTGCGGCCTTGAAGAACGATATCAAGGTTGCCTTGATCGACGACGGAGCAGACCCTTATGTCGAATCGCTTCGCGGAAAGATCAAGGGCGGGGAGTCATTTGACCGTGGCTATCCTCACGAAAACGGTCCAAGTCCATATTACAATTCGACCAGGGGTCATGGCACTGTTATGGCCGACATGATCTGTAGAGTCTGCCCGATGGCTAAGTTGTACGTCTACAAACTAGAAACACACTCCAACCCAGCAAATCCAACTCAGTCTCACGATCAAATATCAGCAGAAAGCGCAGCTTTGGTATGTCACATTACACCAGTTCCCACTTGTGTTAGCATGACTAATTATCTTCAAAATCAAGGCCGTCATGGCAGCCGTAAATCAGAAAGTAGATATCATCTCGATGTCTTGGACAGTGAAAGAAACCGAAGATAACCGTGCCAGTATAGGCCAGCTAAGAGAGGCCATCAACCTTGCCTTGGATGCTAACATCCTTGTCTTCTGTGCTGCCGCCGACACTGGCGCCGTGACTGAAGTTGAATACCCCTGGTCTTATGATCAACGACGTATCTTTCGTATTGGTGCTGCTACTGCAGACGGCAGGATGTGGGGACCAACAGGCAGTCCGCAAAACATCAACTTCATTGTACCAGGGCACAAAGTAGTATCACGAAATCCACACCGAGAGGGAGCCTTGCCAGATGATTTTGAGGAGCGTACAGGCTCGTCAATAGCAACAGCATTGGCGGCTGGATTATCAGCCCTGATCCTCCATTGTGTACGGCTTGGGGCTATCCACACCGAGCTGGAGATGCGGCAGGGAATTCCCTCGTCAATGGCTGTCAAAGCTGCAGATTTCCTGCGTGTCAAGGTTCATGATAATATGAATGGGGTGCTTAAGGCCATTGGGCTGGATGAGGGACAGCAGAGGTTTATTGAGGTATGGAAACGTTTCGACGGACCGACGCAGAATCTGAAATCGCCGAATATTGAGGGGAACACGTCGAGCGAGTTAGGCGTTGTTGCTAAGCTGGCTAGGGATTTTGTATCGGGCATTGCTGGAAGTTTAGCTAATGTTGGTTGACGGGGATGGTTAGGAGATTGCAAATCAGATTGTAATAAAGTTTGTGTTGCTTACATATTTGAACCTCCTTCTAAATTCATCTTGTTGGATATCTTCTACCACCGTTCATCAAATCGGTTTCTGTGCAAGGAATCAAAGCTCTCGTAATCGCTAGGTAACGTGTCGAACATAAAGTCCAGCCCATTAGTCAAGAATTGCTGATCGGTAATCCCAGCATCCCAATCATATTCCATGGCCGTGTAATCCAAATTTTGAATCATGAAGTCGTCCGTTTCGGAATTCACAACATCGGAGCCGTTGGGGTTAAAGCTTATCGTAGCATTCGTTGTTTCTAAAATTTGACTTCCTGGCCGGGATTCGTTGATAGATGCACTATTTGTAACAGTATTGGATTTCTGATCTTCCATATCCTTTCTTTTTGCAAGTATCCGTGGTCCATACATGATTTCAAGATTATCATGTATTTTCTTCGCGGGCCTCCAGGAGATCGACAGCTCGTCCAAAACTTGCAGGCACCGTTCTAGATTCCGGTCAGGTGTGTTGGTGCATTTTTCAGCATGTGATTTTCTAGCCTGTAGAAGTATCAAGGCAGCCGAGAGGTTGCAGTGCGTTGCAGTTATCGGGCTCTGACGGAAGCTGCCAAACGTCTGCTGGTATTTCCTGCCGATGACGCAGATCTCACGCGCAGATTCATAGCATTTAATGCGGAGTCTTCTGCTGATCTCGTCGTCATTTTCTAACCCTGCGCTTGGTGGTTCGCTAGAGGTGGAATCTTGTCTTCTTAGAAATGGCTTCATCAGGAGAATTAGAGAGGTGTGGTACACCATGTGCAAAATGTAGACTTGTGGAAGCGTCCCAGGTCCAGAGGCACGGTCGATGCGGAATGCAGACGGTAAATCGTAAAACCAGGTTCTAAGTTCTAGCAGCATCTCTTCGAGAAATTGATGTCGCTTTGAACGAGCTAAGGATGGCTTTGGTGCATACCTAAATGGATTGTCAGTAAGATTGACATAAACTACCTAAGTAGGTAGTGACCGATTACTTGCAGGTTTGTTAAAATCTTCTCTAGTAGACGGCAGGTGGTAATCTTTGCACAGCGGAATTTGATGTGTGTTTCATTCTCCGACAGACAATTATTGCTCAGTTGAGAAACTTGAGGGAGTTCAACAATTGCTTGACAGTCCTTAGTCAAATTAGTGCGTGATTTTAAGTTGGAAATCAAGAGGTTACATACTAGCATTGTGCAAACTCGCCCTGTATAGCTTGCTGAGAGCTTGTCGACACAGTATAAAGCCCAGTATATTTGTCGTCTTAATATGATCTCCTCTTCTGATAATAAGGTCGATCCTTTCAGGCAGGATGCATCCAAATTTAAACCCATATCTAGAGCTAGACGGTTCGCCATTCCTTGATGTAACCAGCCGGCCGCATCACACCCAAAGGCCTGTCGGTTAGCACAATAGTTCTCAAAATCGAAAACATTTTTCGCTCAACTTACAATGTAGATTGTTCCCAGGATGGATAGCGATTGTATTGTAGTTATGCTAGGGCACTTCAAATCAAAGCGAAGTAGGAGTTCGGCCGTGTCTAGATATGGTTGGCCAGCTGTATTCGGATCTTCGGGGTCTGATCGCACTTCCACTCTGTTCGAGTGTCTACTTCCAATCGCAAGCATGCAGTTGAGCAACAGAGGGCTGTGATATCTTCCATTGGAGCGTTCACTCTCCCTGAAAATAGTCTCATTTACTACCCAACACCATGGCTGCTCCCATTTGAAGTACAGCTCAAGTAAATGATTTTTTAGTTCGTCCGGAAGCTCTCTGTCTTCTGTGAGATCATTCAGAAATATGTTGGATTCCGAGTGAGAATTTGCGAGCTCGGAAATATCAGACAAAGTTTTACTCTTGATACGGCTTGTTTCAAGATTTTCAGCTACAAGAGTCCCATAATTAGCTAAGCTACACGAAGTCTTTCCACGGTGCTATAATGTACAAACCTTTTCCGCGTCGGAACTCAAGACGGCCACTTGCAGGCCCAAAATAGCGAATTTCTCCATCCTGATCAAAGTTTAAGGAGTCCTCTAGAGTCAAAGCTCCTTCGAAATCTGCGCATAAATCCGCACTACCAGAAGAATCTACAGTTGGTGGAGTATCATGTGACTCTGTACCTGGCCTTACCACTTTCTGCTTTTTAGTAGGTTCCAATTGTGCACCAGTTGAGTCAACACCAATACCATTTGCCTGCAGAGTTCGTTCTAGATTATTGATTCGGTTCCGGAGAAGATCAACGTATGATTTAGGTGCCGGACGTCGACCATCTGGCTCTGAAGGATAGCGGCATTCAATGACACGGGTAGCACACCTCGAGCATGATGGTTGTCGTCCATCGCACTGTAGACTGTCAGTCATACTGATTTTTAACTAAGTTTCTGAGGTCAACACACCGCAATACCAATACTACTATCCAAAAGCAGAAAAAGTAATGGCATGCAACTGTTGCAAACAAATCAAATAGCTTTTACCTTAGACCGCCGACGCCGGCATTCTTCACATGCCTTTGACGTATTTCGCCGCCGAGCCGCCAGAGGCCCTGAGGCGCTCTCTTTCGGTAGAGATGCTTGGAGGGGCATATCTGCTTCTTCAGGGGGAGTAGTACGATCAATGGGAATGCTGGGGGGAGGTTGTTGGAAGATGACGGAAGCGAATGCAGAAACTGTGGAACACGATGCTCTTGGCAACACCAAGCGAGCATAGCGGGGAAGAAAACCTTAAATGCAGAAGGATCATCGAGGAATATATATTCCGGCTGGAATTTGTAATCTAAGTAACTTATATAAGAAGTTGGATGACCCTTGAAAAAGTCATCAGTCTTTCCGGCTTTCTAATCAGCATTCTTTGTCTTCTAAACAACAAATTGTTACTTTATGCACCAGAAGACTTTTATTGTCTTCTCCACTATTTAATCGGCAAAATGGCCTCGCTTCAATATTATTCTTACGAGGGAGTGGGTGTTCGAAATAGAGAGAACTTTCGGTATAGCCAGGCTGTTCGCGTTGGGGACCGTATTGAGTGTGCCGGACAAGGTATGTAATTATCTCTTATCATTTCTATTCATCGTGGTGATGAAACCTGTTGGTATTTTTCAGCCGGAAAACCAATTGAATCGATTGCTAACATAATGTTTCATAAATCTAGGTGGATGGGAACCTAGTACTGGAGTATTCTACAAAGAAATCAACCAGCAAATTGATCAAGCATTTGCAAATGTCGACCTCAATTTGAAGGACGCAGGAGGCAAAGGATGGTCGCAAGTCTTCAGAGTCAATTCATACCATGTTCCTATCAACGACGAAGCACTTGCAGCAATGACAAGAAATTTCAAGAAATGGATGCCGGATCACTGTCCTATTTGGACCTGTGTGGGTGTCACTCGGCTGGGCGAAGACGATATGCGGGTTGAGATTGAAGTGGCGGCTTTCGACCCTGAAGGCACAGATGTAGTGAAAGGAAAGTGATTTGTAAAATGCTTAGATTATAGCTTGAAAAATATGTTTCTACTAAACTTCATTTTTACGCTTCTCTTAATCCTTTAAGATAAAGAATAGACGGCTCAGAGAACTATAGAAAAGAACAATGCGGTGTGAATAACAGAGGGAGACCCGAAAATTTGTTCGGTCGATCATTTGTCACCGATGTCTCGATCACCAATGTCTCGAATGCTTCCCCCCCCTCCACCCCACCCCACCCAATTTTTCTAGACACTGAAATGCATAAACAAAGCCGCATGTGACAATGAGTTCTTATCTCCTAGATCTTTAAATACGGCTTTTCCACAAGCCCAGAGGTAGACCAGATGGTAGCGATGTTTCTGGAAGTGGGGAGGGCTTTTGTAGCTATGAAGCGACACCAAGCACATGGGCATCCGAGAGAATCACCAGGATGCCGCATAGAAAACTCTCCCGAGCCCCAAGCCATACTTATTAATTACCAAGATATATACTACCCGCAGAATTAAAGTTTGAAGCTTACGCAGGTCCTGATGTTGCGCTCTGACCCGACGGCTTGAACGCAGACGCTACCTGAGCTGCAGACAATCCTAAGCCTAGCAATGCCAGAATGAGAGCAATGATGCTAAATATAACGAGGGCCCATATGGTGTAGAATCGATTCAGATCTCGGCGATCCCACCATAGAGTCCATAAGTTATATGGTTGCAGCATTCTAGTATGCTCTTGGAGAGTAGCGAGTCGGGTACCAAAGGAGGGAAAGTCTTGCTGTGGCGAGTACAGAGTCCTGGCACCCGGAATGTCAAGATCGTCGTACATTGGTACCTCATCGGCATCACTGCAGCAGAGTTTTTGCAGCAAGGGGTCTCTTGTCGTAGCTTCCTTGAGGCGTGCTTTGCTTGACCAGATACCCCAGCATCTCTGAAAAAACCATCCCCCAGCTTCCTTCCGTAATAGGCGACGGCAAAGTTTCCACGAGTGTTTATCCTGACCAAACAACAATCGATAGGTCATGAGCATTTCTTTAAAAAAAATCAGTAGCCGTTGGTGGTGTTTGGGACACGTTCCGGTAATCATCCAGAAACCTTGGCATATATGAGTGGATAATTTCAACTGGTAGATTTCAAGCTTACTGGTCGAAATATATATATCCTTCTTGCCCAAAAGAGAGTATTGCATAATAAGAGGGATATTGGAAGACCATCAAGGTTTTGTCTCTCTTGTTGAATTCAAGATGTTGGCACAGTGAATCTACCCAGCAGATTTTGATACCACCCAAGCGATACAAGTGGTAAAAGTTGAGCTCGGAAGGAACAATTGTTTGAATCTCTGGTTTTAGGGGCTCCTGTACTTGAAGGCAAGTAGTGCCACGAGGATGTCCAAATTTGGAGATGACATCTATAAAGAATCCAGCACCTGCGAGCGGCTGTTCGTAACTGTGCCAAGTTGCTGTTGGATGGATGCGATTGAGATCTTTCCTAGCCGCATCAATTGACAATAGGCCGGCTTTGGGAGGGAGGAGGGGTTTAAATAACAAAGTAGCAATACCCAGACATGCAAAAACAAAATGGCGGAGCTCATCCGTTGGTTCTTCCCTTGGAAATAGAAGGCCTTCGTCTCCTAGCAAGTCAACTATAATAGTGTCGATACTGGCGTGTTTTGTTTTGCCAAGACATTCGAAAATCCGACATAGTATTCTGTGAAAATCTGCTAGATTGAGATCTCGAACGAGATTTCCATCAGTATCGCTTTTCTCCAGTCCCAGACTCTTCAGCTGCTGAGGCAACTTGGTGAACTGAATCTGGACATAATCTGTGAACCAAGCGTGATAGTCGTGACCGCCAGAATTTGCACGGCCAGCATCGTCGGCGTTCATGTAAATCGCTTTTAGAAGGGCTGGTACCGGATCGTGAGTACCGTGGACTAACATCTCGTCAGTATCTGCAGGTACGAAGTCTGTTAGGGAATCCAATCCTGTCATGCCTTCGGCCATTAAGTATCCTGCTTCATTTTCGATATCTCTCATACTACAATCTATGAAAGGTCTGTTGGGCCTTTGAGCTCGAGCGGCCATTTCAAACATGAGTTCAGCAAAGTAATAGGTGCAGCAAAGTAACAGCCTACAGGTGCAGCCAACAAGGTTTCTATATCGGGCACATCGCCCTTGAGCGGCTCAGCCTCGCCAGCCTCCCCCATTATGTTGAGGGTCTCAGTTGGCAGGTGCCATTTCGTTAGCCACTGTAAGAAGGCCTGAAGAGGTTGTGTAAATTGGTTTTCTGGGCGTTTGAAGAGATAACAACTCCTGTAGTGGAGGTAATAGCTTAAATACAGGTAGTGGCACCAGCGCGCCTTCCCATCCGTTACACCACCGAGCTGCAAAAGTGAGTATGCACCTCAGCCACTTGTATGCGGAGTCAATAAATTGAAACATCGCCACCACGTTATCAACCGGGAAAATATGCCCGCCACTGCAGTAGGAGTCAAGGCTATATCCCTGCTCGAGAAACTGAGCGCTAAATCTCGAATTTTCAAAGAAATGTGCATATGTGTTCACGAGAGGAGAATACGATTCAACCTATTGTGAATAGGTGTAGTAAGTATACAACGAGTTCCCATAAGAACAAATCAGAGCTAGCCTCGCCGCTCGGAATTCACAGTTCTGAGTGTGTATAGAACATGGTGACTGGAGAGAGCAGAGGGGGTGGTTTAACTGCATCGGGTACGGATGCTTCCCAAGCGCTCATGAACTGGAAAAGTTTGCCTTCCTCCCCATTGCGTGCCATGATTTCGACACCAAATGGTCTGCCGTTGAAGTCTGCGAAGCCGAGAGGAGCTGCCGCAATGGGATATCCCGCGGCCATGGAAACCGAGGTCAAAACAGATTCCCCCGAAGCCACAATGAAATCTGCATCAGTAGCTAATAAGCAATTCTCAATATTCTCCCGCCACTTGGCAATGAGTAACTTCCGACCTTCCTCGAACTCTTCACTTGTCATTTTGCTAGCAACTCCAGCTTCAAGATTCAATTGATTGAAATCCCCTGAATATTGGCTATCAGTAACATAGTATATTTAAGAATCTTGGTGATTTACCTGGAAGTTCTTCAGCGTCATGATCTTTGTTGAATTGTATGAAATCCTCAAGAGTTCGAACCGGTAAGTTGATGAAGTTTGCAAAGAATTTCTCAAGAGTCAACCGAGTTTCGTAGGCTGTAGGTTTCTGTTAACAAGTTCTGTTAAGAGTGGGCAATGACTTACTGATGATTGGTCCCATCTCAGGTGCTCCGTGATTTTTGGTAAGGTCATCGATGGTGAGTAAAGGTGCATCGTATGTAACCTTTGCTCCTAGAGAAACAGCTTTTTCAAGAGCTTGTTCCATTTCTTGTCTCTGGTGTCTTGATTAGTGATGATACATCGGGAAGACGAAGTGCCTGCACATACGCTTTGTTTGTCGAAATTAGGGTTAACTTCGGAGACACTATCTGGATAATGCCAGATGACAGGGTCGACTACTGCAATCTTGATACCTTCCCAGGACCCTTTCAGGAAGGAGTCAAAGTTGGTACCAGGTAGAATGACAGATGTCAGGTCGGCGAGATCTTTTGGTGTTCGTGCCAGGCCACCTACACTGGAAAACATGCTGCCTTCTGCTTGACTACCCCGCAGATCTGTTGTATTCACGGTTGGCTTCAGGCCATAGAGAGCAGCACGCAATGTAGGTTGCACTATTGATCCATCGAGTTCAGTCCCAATAGACCAGGGCGCAAACCCGGCAGCAACACCAACCGCACTGCCAGAAGAGGAGCCTGCCGGAGTCTATAATAGAAAGAACGTTATCAGCCTTAATTGTTCGCGAGTTAAAATATCAACAATAAAGATGGCAGGAAAGACTTTAATAAAGCCGGGACGAACCGTATGTCCAAGCCACTTCAACGTCGGATCCACTCCTCCTGCGATATATGGTGACTGCGTCTGTGCAAGTGTCAGCCACTTGAACCTCATTTATTTGCAATACTAACTTGACCACCGACAGGCGACCAGCCTCCAGTTATGTTATAGCCTTTTATGTTTCCCAATTCCTTAATGTGAATTAATACAGCCCAGGAAGAAGAGCTTTGAGGTACAAACCGACAGATTAGCCGTGGCAATGATGATGGACCCTGCTTTCTTCAGAAGGAGGGGGATTGCGGCATCATCCTTGGTTTCGTACCCTACGCAAGCCACTGTTCCTCCCGTTGTCGGTAAGGCAAATGAAGGAGTGCAGAATTGATCCTATGATAATTAGCAGAGAACGGTCAACCGCAGATGTTTTCCAACCTTCAAAAGGAGAGGGATGCCGTGAAGTCTCGATCGAGGTCCAGATTTGGCCCTCTCGAGATCAAGCTCTCGAGCTTGGTTGATCAGAAAGCTCTCTGGTGCTGTTGAAATGACAGCGTTGAGTTTCATTCCAGCATGATTGTGAAGGGCTATCTGCGATAGATACGTCTTCACAAGCTCGACACTGGTAACGTTGCCAGAATCGAGGAGGGCCCGCAGGTCCGCAGCCGTTGCTCTCAAGACATCCAAGGTCCGGCGAGCGGAAGCCATTGTGAAGATAAGGATGATTGTGGAGAGGACGAAAGTTCTTCTATTGGAGAAGGAAGGCAGTCATTCGGATTTAATGAGCAGGCACCTACGTACAGGGAAGAAACATGGAACGTATAACACCGTTGCTGTTGCTGGCGGGTTTTGGTTCCTACTTGGTGATTGCAGCTGTGCTTCGCGAGGGGTGTATGTAGATGCCCGCCGCTATACCTACGTCGGCGCCCTCGCTGTTGGTTCCCCTCTTCTCCTCTTCCCTGTTCCCCTTCTTCCCGTCAGCCTCAGCCTACGTTATAACCCCACGCTTACCGGGCAACTATACATTCACAGAAAAAGCGCTTTGGCACGTCAAGTAGGTGGATACACTGGACTCGATGCTCCATCAATCGAAGGAAAAAGAGGGGTCTAGCGCCGTTCTTTAAGAAGCCTACATTTTTGAGTCTGAGCTGAAGACGACATGCTTGGTATCGTGAGCATTGATACTATCGAAAGCCATGATGGAAGTTCATTCAACCCTGAACTTTCTTCAGGACCTTCCTCTGTACAAAACTGAACGCCCTTATGCTTTTACATGCGGTGGCGGAGTGACAATCGACGAGTCATACCTAACCCTAAGCACAGTGAAGACTCATGATTTACCTACTATACTCCGCGATATACGGGACGCACAAGACTACAGCCTTTCTATATCAGGCTTCGAACTCCATTGGAGCTATGGAACTATCATATATTTGTTCCAGAATGGCGGGAGCTTTCCTTCGTAGCAGTCTCGCTGGTCACTTCATCTGGTGGCTTTGCAAACCTCAAGGCTTACTTACCCCGAAGAAAATAAATACTTCGAGATGGGAAAACAACCTTTGAATATAAGCGTGTCAAAAGACAGATGAAGATCAATCATCAACTGGAGTTTCTACTCCAAGGACGACCAAAGGTATCAAAAAAGCAGTTACAGCAGATCTGGGTTCTAGGAAAGTAGATAGACGACACTTCACTACGAGCGAGGATGGCACAATCTTAGTAGACTGGTACTCATCAGATGATAAGGAGAACCCACAGAATTGGTCCGTGAAGCGCAAGGCATTCGTTTTTCATTGCGTAGCGTCTTATTCTTTTGTGGTTTACATGGGCGCGCCGATATACACTCCGAGTGTAGAGGATTTCAAAGAGGAGTTCGGTGTCAGCGCGGCATATACATCTTTAGGGCTTGCACTCTATGTGTATGTAATTATCTGAACCCCTGGGATTTAAGTCAATTTTGCTGATAATATGTTGCGGACTCGGGTATGGTTTTGGCCCCCTGGTTTTCGCTCCTCTAAGCGAAATCCCATCCATCGGTGTCCAACTACGTTCTTCGCTTTCATCCTGATCTCCATTGGAGCAGCTTACACCAAATCAGCTTCGAGTTTCATGGTTCTAAAATTCTTTCAAGGATTCTTTGGCAGCCCTGCTCTAGCTACTGGTGGCGCATCCATCGCCGATGTATACTCTCCAGTCGTTCTACCACATGCTATGACCAGCTGGGTTCTAGCGTGCTATTCAGCACCAGCTCTTGCACCACTTATAGCTGGATTTGCCGTCCCCGTACTGGGCTGGCGGTTTTCTATGTGGGAGCTTTGTATTGCTTCAGCACCGGTCATGATACTGTTATGCTTCCTTCCAGAAACCATGTCAGCCACTATTCTCCTGGGGCGAGCTCGTCGCTTACGGAAAGCAACGGAGAACCCTAAGTTCAAAGATGCTTCAGAGATCGCGATGCATGGATTTTCTTTCAAACAAGTCGTTTACGAATCACTGCTCATACCAATGAAGATTACTTTTTTGGATCCGGCGATGTTATTCACCAATATTTATCTGTCTTTCATCTACGGAATTTATTACTCCTTTTTCGAAGTTTTCCCAGTCGTATTCTCAGGCATATATGGATTCAATCTGGGAGAGACGGGAATTGCTTTTCTGGCCATCATTATCGGGGCAGTGTTGGCATTCCTCATCTATAATATTTACATTCACAGAGTCCATGTGCCTATGGCACGAGCCGGTCAGACCAGTGAGCCGGAAGACTTACTCATTCCTGCTCTTTACTCGTGTTTTCTACCACCTGTCGGCCTCTTCCTCTTTGGGTGGGCCGCAAACGAAAACGTCCACTGGATTGTACCGACGATTGGTATCGTTATATTTCCTGCTGGTGTGTTCATCGTAATGCAATGCGTTTTCGTCTATGTCCCTGCTGTCTATCCACAGTATGCAGCTAGCATATTCGCAGCACAGGACATCACACGATGTGTTTTTGCATGCGGGGCGGTGATTATTGCCAGGCCATTGTTTATTGGACTTGGAATCGGTGGTGGTTGTAGCTTTTTAGCAGGGCTGATGGTTCTCTGCATCGGGGGCATGCATCTATTGTATCGATTTGGAGGAGCGTTGAAAAGACGTTCAACCTTCATCTCTAAATGGTAGGAATTTTGCATATAATATGATAAAATCTTACACCAAAAACCGAGTTTCACTTTTCAACTTTTTTCTTTCTTTCTAATTTTTCGCATGATATGTACAGTGGAATTCTCGCCCCTATAAACAAAGATCGCCATGTCTCATCAAACCTCCTTTTGAAACGCCAATACATGCAACTCTCCAGCAAAACTCCGTATAAGTACC
Organism: Pseudofabraea citricarpa; assembly: GCA_029641185.1. Classification (NCBI taxonomy): domain Eukaryota; kingdom Fungi; phylum Ascomycota; class Leotiomycetes; order Helotiales; family Dermateaceae; genus Pseudofabraea; species Pseudofabraea citricarpa. The sequence continues at coordinate 898,625 of JAPWGK010000004.1, forward strand.
TCGGAACCAATTCTTAGAAGTCCTTGCATCTATTAGGCGAGTGCAACAACAACTTTCATCCCATTCATATCGCCCTTCTTCAATCTCTCCAATCCACTCTCCACAACATCCAATCCACCTTTCATGACCTCGATCTTTGGTAGTCTGATTTTGCCTTGCTCAATTAAAGTATTGAGCTCCAGGGCCCACTTTCCGCTTGCCTCGTCTAGAACAAAACGCTTCATCTCTACCGTGTGTACTTTAATATGATCTCCGACAGTCTGGTCCTTCATCATAGCTAGAGGCGCGAAGTGTACAGGTAATGATTTCGATACCACTGAGATTGCTGCGGCTGCGGTCGTGTTGCCAACCAAATCAATAACTCGGGTAATTTTATCACCTCCAATAGCTTTGACTTCTTCCAAGATCTGCTCGACTGTCTTTCCATCTCTCGTCACTACCTCGGCTCCCAGCTCACTTGTCAAGCCGCGCGTTTTTTCCGAGCATACAGCGATCACTTTAAGCCCACCAAGTCGAGCGATTTGCATTGCAAATTGGCCAGTCACGGCTGATCCACCCCACACCAAGAGATATTCTTCCGAGGCTCGGGTAGAAGATGTGAGGGGCGTATCGAGCCACTGCCAGAGTGTCATTGCTGCAGTGAGGGCGGCAACACCGAGACAAGCTGCCTCTTCGAAAGAGACATTGGATGGCATAGGCGAAACAGTGTGTGCTGGTACTGTGACAAGTTCTTGAAAACATCCTGCTCGACTATCGCGGTAGTATGTGCCTGTTCTTGTCAATATCTCCCTTCGAAACTCCAGAATCAATTCAGGTATATGGTAGCTTACTTGTCCATACCCGATCTCCCACTTTGCAACCTGTCACCTCACTCCCAACCTGCTCAACAATACCAGCCATCTCACGACCAGTAACCCATGGGAATGCCGGCAAACAGAAGTTGTAATCGACAGATTTCCAGTCGATTGGGTTGAGTCCGACAGCATAGTTCCTGATCACGACTTCTTTTTCGTGTGCCAATTCTGGTGCCGGGTGATCGTCCACTAATGTATATTTTCCCTTTGAGGAGACCGTAAGAGCGCGCTGTGTGAGTTTTGGTCGAGCTGCCGCTACTTCAGTTGCTGCGGATATTGTTGATGAAGACGAAGAAGACGAAATGTATGCTTTAGTTTTTCCATCTGTATCCTCACTATCTGGTAGTTGTGAGACTGTCTGCTTTTCTGAAGGTGAAACTCCATCGAGATATGTCGTGGACAAAGCCAATTGTTTCTGCTTGCGGCGTGCAAGGAGTTGTGGGATTCCGCAAAAGAGGGCAGACATTTCAAGAAATGAAGGTGAAAAGTATTAACAAGCAGTGGAGGGTATCGGATGATTTCTAAAAGTGAGTGCTTCTAAAGAAATATATAAATGGAATCGGTAACGTCTGCCGTCGAAATGCGAAAGATGGGAAGGGAAAGAAACGTCTTAGAAAAATGGCAAGCCACGAAACCTACAGATCGAGCCCCACGGCCAAATCAGAATTATGTCATCAGCAAGCAAGAGTTCACCGATCGTTATCGTAAAGGCTTTCCTACCAGAACTATGTTCTACAATTGCGATTTTTGCTGGTGATGGCGCCTTCGGAGATGCGATGTCGATAAGCCCTATCGACGGCTCGTTATCCCGATCAATGATTTCTCGCGCGGCGCAACATAATTTCGTACTGTACTGAGAACTGGACCGGGATCTACTTTGGAGCCTGTGGGAGAAAGTTCCATCTTGTAGGAACTTCTCCATATGCGCAAAAGTCGGTAAGTTGCATTTGGTTAGAATTCATTGGTGGGTTGAAGAGACAGTGGATGTCCCTTATATCAGTATCTTACATTTATGAATCAATAGTATGCATGTTATATATAGTGAACAAATATGTATTTTATATCTTATGTAAACTAACGTTATATATATATTACGTATATATACATCGAACATGCTAACTAAGTATATACTACGCATTTGCCTATTATAAAACAAGCTCACATGCAATGCATATACTATAAACAAATACTGTATATATGTTTACACGAGTTCCAATCTTTCGCTACTGCACCAAATACTCCAGGATCGGAACTATTTCCCACAGTTTCCGACCTACAACCCCGAACTTGACCAACAGACTTGTGGGTCGGGAGACTGGTGCCGTCGGCTACGCAATGTACGCATTCGACAAGCCGACCAGCAGGGCGTCGGCCAAGTCAGGTGCGGTCGCTTGTGATTGACGGGTGGTGAGCAAGTGGCGAGGAAGTGGCGAGGAAGTTGCGAAAACTTGATCATTGTTGCATGTCTGAATCCCGATCGGCTACTTCTCGGGATGATGGACCAGATGATGTGTTGGAATGGAATCTCAGCTGACGAAGGCTAAGGAATGATGAAATCTGCGAAGCAGAGCACTTTAATTTTACAGCTGAGTTTGGTTGTGGATCCTTTCAGCGCCCAAAGTCTTACAAATTACATGTGCAATGCCCATTGTCTCGGCTTCTTTGAGTCGCGTGCTGCACAAAGAGTTGCACTTTCAACTATTGCAGTGATTGATTGGGCCGACTTTCGATTTTTAGAGGAGATTTTCTCATAAGCAGGTCTTTAATTCACTACAGTTTATCTCATTCTCGAGACTTTGCACATTCAACTGCAGCTTTATACCCACGGCAAATTTGGTCGAGAAAGCTAGAAGTGTATTTTTAGTTGCAACTGAACTATAGACTTCTTTCTTTACAAAACTTGACAGTTTGCAAAAAGGTGATAGTCCCTATATAGTAGTTCAAATTAGCTCAATTCAATTTGAAGTTACATATGCTCAGTTTCACAAAAGTGGGCAAGACGCGTTTTTAGAGCATCAAATGACCTGCAATATTTTCACTACTTTACGACGTCTTATACCCTTTTTAATTTTTTCTTTTTGTTTTGATCTAGTCACTGCAACCTTCAGGAAGATTATAATAACATCATATAATTAGACAGGAAGTTTAATTGTCGGATAATAGCCTGGTCGCTTGAAATTTCGTCATCGTAACTTTAAGATCATGAACCCCATTCTAATAGTAAACGGTTTATATGATAGGATGGATTTTGAAATATTTCATACGGTTGAGAGCAAATAATTAACTAGAGGTTGAGAACAGCTAATACAAAGATGTAATGTTAAACTTCGGTTCAGGTTAGCAATTAAAGCTATAAAAAGAGGTCGGTTAAACCTCGACTTCCTTTTAACCTGAGAGGGTGTGATTCAACAAAAGTTTCTTAAGCTATAGGATACTTTTCATATCCTTGGAAGCGTGTCCTCGAATGTCTTCTAAAGACTTTCTTTAAAAAAGAAGAATTCAGGGAATATTTACTCTTATCACGTGTGTATGTCGCTTGTGAAAGTTATCCAGCCCCACTTCGATGCATCCACAAACCACACAAAAGATAAGCAAAATAAACTTCTTATCAATCCCGAATCTTGAATGAAAACCTGCAAAACAGATTCAAAAAAGAAAATTCTCTCATGAGGTCGTACCCGGGCTCGAACCGGGGACTCGGGAAATCCTTGTTAAGGAATGATCTTGATATTATCAAAATCCCACGTGCTAACCGCTACACTATACAACCATTTTCATTTGTTTGATTGGTTGATGTCTCTTATTTTAATTTATGAAACCCAGCCAGATTTTGTTCGCCTCTTGGAAAGTATTTTCGAATCTTGTGTATTGCCTTCCTTTATCTGTTGTATCTCGCATGGTCTTTATTTGCATTTGTCTTTTTAATCAATGCATTGCCTTAATTTCTGTAGTATAGTAAACACATTATTCATATATAACTACACGTGTCAAATATTATACTTATACTTGTTATGCTTTGGATTATTTTATTTAGGTACCTAGGTAGGTAGCATTTAAGTTTTACTACAGAAATTATACTAAGTCCGAGATTATTATTCAATCGTGCTTCCTAGAGTAGTAGATAACCCAAATTTAAGATATGATCAAGGATATCAAGGTGGATAGCAAGGCAAAGACTATGTATGTATGGTTCTTCCAAACCATGCAAAACTTATTTTTGTTGGTTTTATATGACACCAATCGTGATTCTCTAAAGTTCTAAACAGATCCCTCATGACCAGCTTTCGCTCAAGCAAGAAAAGTCAAATTCTATTTCAAGCCGCTCCAAAAACATTGAAACCCACCCACAAGGTTGGAGATTCTCTGTCTTTATTGTTTTTTGCGCACATAGTACATGCAAAGCTTTCCCCATCCGACTGAAATCCGTCGAGGCTAAGCGCTTTTAGAAGCTCTCGTATAGAGACGATGCTCTTTGTCACAATCCAGCACAACAATTCGATTCCAGAAGGTCGATGATGCTGTGCATCCTGCAACTTTTAGCCTGACGTCTGAAACCTGGAGTACAGCCACCGAGTGGCACGAGAACGAGGCGCAATGCTCTAGGATGATTGGGCAGCTCGATAAACAGGTATTGTCAACGTCTCACGTTTGATTGATCGGTTCCTACGGAAGGCAGAATTGGCAATAAGATGCACGAAATCCCGGGACGACGACACCTTCCCCATCGGTGTCGCTGCGCCGGCAGTGGTGTCTGCAAAGGGAACTCGGCAGTCTCCAGCCCCTGAGCCACGATCTACCAGCGCTTAGCATCATTGGCCAACGGTCAAATAAGCCTGGAGCTGCCATTAAAGTCGTACCGGAGGATTACTCGGAGTGGACCCAGCATGTGATGTTGCGTTTGGTTTATGGGGAAGAGGTGCTTATATATCCTCAAGGGTTCCTCTTTGGTTTTTTCCTCGTCGGTCGCACCCTCGTTCATTCTATCCGCCACCATGCACTTCCTCCGTGCCGTATCGGCAATCCTGCCTTTCGTCCCTGTCATTGCTGGCCAGACACAATATACTGCGACAGATACAGCCGCCGTAGCAGCAGCCCGAGCGACAGCTCTGACATTGAGTCCAACATCAAATGTCAAAGGGAAGACGTTTGACCGATTCGTGGCCATATTTCTCGAGAATACCGATTTCGATATGGCAGCCGAAGATCGTAATTTACCCCTCCAAAAGCATTCATTGCAAATATGCTGACTATCAATGTAGCAAGCATAGCAGAGCTGGCAAGCCAGGGAATCACCCTAACCAACTACAAAGCGATCACCCATCCCTCACAGCCAAATTATATCGCCGCTGTTGGAGGTGATACCCATTGGGTGATTTGGGATCTGTTCTCTAGAATTAATTCCAGCGCCAAGACCATTGTGGATCTGCTTGAGAAAGCCGGTGTCAGCTGGGGCGAGTACCAAGAAAGCTTGCCATATTCTGGCTTCCAAGGCGATGCTTTTGTCAACCAACAAACTGGTGCGAATGATTACGTTCGAAAGCACAAGTAAGAATTAATCCTTTGCTCAGTGGTGTGTAATTCATGAAGGACCGGTTGCTGATTCTCGCTTATTACAGTCCCTTGATGATCTATGACTCTGTGTCCTCTGATATCAACCGTATCGCCAAGATCAAGAACTTTACCATGTTCGAGAAGGACTTGGAGGACAACAAGCTTCCGCAATGGATGTTCATCACACCTAACATGAGTGAGTTTCTCCAAGTCATGTGCTACAAGAAGACACAACGAACTAATCCACGATGCAGCAAACGATGGTCACGACAGCTCGATCACCACCGCAGGGGCATGGGCAAAGTCATTTCTGACTCCACTTCTTTCGAACCCAAACTTCATGTCCAGGACATTAGTGCTCCTGAGTAAGTTTAAAATCGGCTGTTTGAGTTTCCTACCAAACTAACTTATTACCTTGTGCAGCTTTCGATGAGACAGAAAATTACTTTTCCAACAACAGAGTCTTCTCGCTCCTGCTCGGAGATGCAGTTTCTGAAGACCTCCATTACAGCATCAACGATACTGCTTTCAATCATTACAGTATGCTAGCTACTGTGGAGAGGAACTGGGATTTGGGTAACCTGGGCGAGAGTGATGAGAATGCTGTCCCTTTCTTTTGATAAGAAGGATTAATCAATATCTTCCATGTCTATATTATCCACCCGTAAAAAAATCAAAACAAATTGTAAAAAAACAATTGTGGTTCAATTTTTTATGCCAGGCACGCTCTAGCATTTGACAACTTGTGGTTGGCGGCTATCGATACACCAGCACTGCCTTGTAATAGGTGGTGAGTGAGGCTACTACCTGTAGCTCTATGTACGTATAATGTTAAGGTTATTTAAAGAGGAACTATATGGGGTCAGACTCAGATATATAGTAGAGGTATTCATTCGTTCCAGTTATACATATCATACAATTATCTCATATAATATCACTAACAGTGGTATTTATTAGTGCTTTAAATCTGCCTGATATTCAACTCTCTAATTCAAGATAACGTGACTGGTTTTTATACTTGTCTCCGGTCCCCGAACTTCTCTAGCTAGTATCAACTTTGACTTTACTTGGTACTATCTGAAGCTCGTTCTAACCAGAAAGTCTCATTCCCTCGAAAGACCTTCTATGTCTATACCTTTACATATCCTAATAGCGCCAAAGGCCTTATAGGTACCTATAAGTGGTTCTACGGGTTACTTACTTAAATAACACCTATAGGGTATTATATAAGTATTTTAATATATATCAAGGTACTAAGACGATAGTATAAAGTCTGCTAACCTGAATTAGGTATTAGCTATAATTTCCGAGAGGCGTACTTGTAATAATATAACCGGCTATTGACTTGTAATACTAACTATAACAAATAAGGTTATACAGAGATAATATTCCCTTTCTCAATTATATTCTTTCTAACAGGTAATATTAATATCTAGAATAAAGTTTTTTAGTATAAATTATCAACAGCGGTAGGATCTTTTATATTTAAGTATATAATAGTTATTCTAGGGAAAGAGACTTGAGATCGCTATATTTATAAGGTTTAGGTACTATAATATTTTAGTATATTACTAGCTAATCTAAGATAAGTAAATGCCTTAATTAAGTATTAGTACGAAAGGTAAAGCTGCTGTGGGTTATAGCGCTTATAAGATACCTTGTAGGTGCTATTTGAGTAATCAATCGATGAATTTATAGGTTTCAAATCATTATAGTATTTTCTTTTAGTTCTTGCACGTCAAGCAATTATATATGTTTTAAACTATAATAAATAACAAGTATATTATAGCTCGAGATTAAATCCATGCTTTATGTCCTTATACTACTTACCTAGATACCTTCCTATTTATAAATAGAACAAGCATAAAAAATAAACCAAATGTTTGAAAGCACTTATTAATAGTTGCATATTCTAGAGAGAAGTTATAGGTTTGTTTCTTTCCTCGATGGTTACCAGCGCCAAAATTCCAAACATAATATCTCGCTTAACTTATCATCAATCGATCTCAAACGACTGACGCGCGCGAAGCTTCACTCAAAACAGGTGAGCTGGAATAATATACATCATTGTCATCATGGCCATCAGTCACCTCTTCTTCGGTGGTTTCTAAACCATCATCTTCTTCCTCTTCTTCTTCATGATCATCGGAAAGAGAATTATCAGAAGGAGAGAAACCGTAACCAAGAGAAGAAATAGATGAAGATGATGATGACGATAAATAAACCTGATTATCACTTTCCATCAACTCCTCTTCCAACGAGTCCCAATTCCCAAAAGCCAATTCGCGCATGGATTTTCGTCTGCTTCGCTCAATGGAGGACGCTGATCTTATCAGAGCTGTACTCTCCTGATTTAAGATTGCTCGGCACTCATCGTCAACCTTTGCGCCGGCATCCAGTAATAATCTGATTATTGGGAATTTTTTGGGATCTGGATGGCGGCAATGGTTTGCTCGCTAGATGATAAAAAAGTCAGTTCCGAATTCGTAATATTGTTTACCGAAGGAGACCTACTCTTTGCCATCTTGCTATGGCAACTCGTAGGACAGTACCGTACTTTCCACCAACAATATTAATATCAGCTCTATTCTCTAGTAGAACCTCCACCATCTCCTTTCCCCTACTAAAAGCAGCAGCATGCAAGGCGGTGCCATATTCACCAGTAATTATATTAGTATCAGCTCCTGCTTTAAGCAGCATACTTACTATTCCCTCTGTTCTATAAATAACAGCAGCCAGCAAGGCGGTGCCATATTTACCAGCAACTATATTAGTATCAGCTCCTGCTTCAAGCAGCATACTTACTATTCCCTCTGTTCTATAAATAACAGCAGCTAGCAAGGCGGTGCCATATACACCACCAATTATATTAGTATCAGCTCCTGCTTCAAGTAATATCCTTATAATTCCCTCTGTCCTACTAAAAGCAGCAGCATGCAAGGCGGTGCCAAATTCACCAGCAACTATATTAGTATCAGCTCCTGCTTCAAGCAGCATACTTACTATTCCCTCCGTTCCATCAATAACAGCAGCCAGCAAGGCGGTGCCACATTTACCAGCAATTATATTAGTATCAGCTCCTGCTTCAAGTAATATCCTTGTAATTCCCTCTGTCCTACCAAAAACAGCAGCTTGCAAGGCGGTGCCATATTCACCAGCAATTATATTAGTATCAGCTCCTGCTTCAAGTAATATCCTTGTAATTCCCTCTGTCCTACCAAAAACAGCAACTTGCAAGGCGGTGCCATATTTACCAGCGATTATATTAGTATCGGCTCCTATATCAAGTAAAAGCTTCAAAATATCCTCATTCCCGAGAAAGGCAGCAGCTTGCAATGGGCAGCCATAATAACCACCTGGTGTATTATATTGGGCACCCTTGCTGATAAGATATTCGATGAATTCCAATGACTTTCCTGTTATGCATGCAGCTTGTAACGCGCCGTGAAAGTGGCCAGCTTTCGTGTTGATATCATTGCCAAGGTCTAATAATCTATCAATAAGTTTTCGAAGGCCCATCGAAGCTGCAAAATAGATAGGAGAACCTATTTGGTCTTCGAGTAGTCTGGTTTCTAATTCCGGACTAAATGGATTAGAGTATATATTGTCTGGGCTATAAACGCGAACCCAACTTGAAAGGCATATATATACGCTAAGGAGTTCGACTGCTAGCGCTAGTAAGTCTTCGTTGTCCTCGGTTATACGATAGTGGTCCGGCCAGTATTTTGACGTATACTTTAGAAGAGGGTAACTAGTAATATCTTTATCCGAAGAAGTCTTGTATGCCGAGTAGCTGTAGCCAAGTATATATAGTAAACAGTCTTTGGCTAGTATTTGGTGAGATTCGTGATTAACCATACTAAAGGAAGGAGCTGTTTCATTTAACCTTTTAGAGCTTAGAAACTCTTTAATAGAAAAATGTGCCAGACGGAATTCTGTGGTAGCAGTAGTAGCACTAATGTTGTCCGATGTTTGATATTCTAGCACTAAGCTACCCAGAATATGAAAAATATACCTTGGGCTGCTCAGACGATTATGGGTGCTCAAATTCGGGCGTTTTCCGGAATCCAATATTGCAGCCTCGGCCAGTTCCTCTATCGAGAGTGGCCTCTCGGAGAAAGTTAGCCATCGCAGGCAGTTAATTGCTCTAACTTGGTATTCCTCTGGAATTTCTCTCAGCATCCGCAGATAAGTCTCGTCCAAGGTCTTGGGTAAATTCTGTAAAGTTGTTTGGACATCGTTGACACTTAAGCACCTTTTTAAAGATTGGAATTGACAGTATACCCAGCGAAACCTGCTTTAGATGAGACAAATACTTGTTGAAGATTACCAAGGAATACTCACATGCCGTTCGCATCTCTGTTTAATGTCTCCTCGATTAAAGATTGCGTTTTGGGGGGCCATTTATTAAGTTTTGGATCTTCTAACATAGCACGTATGTACTGTCGGATGTCCCGATCTACCGCTTCATTCTGGATAGATATTGATTGGAGTATAGGTATTGAAGATAAACCCTCTCTGATATCTTCCTCTTTTCGGCTCGTAACCAAGATGTGAATGTGAGGTAGCTCCCACCTGCTAATCTCAGTTAAGAGAGAACATAGCTCTTCTCTGTCATATTGATCATTCGGACATTCATCTAGAGCATCAATGACGATGAACGTCCCTTTCGATATTTTAAGAGTCGTTTGTAAGAAAGCCTTGAAATTTGCTAACGGTGGTGAGCTGTTATGGTAACCATCATAGAACGTACAGATTTCATGTGGTATGATGGGCATTTGCTGAACCAATTGTGCTAGAATAGAGCGAGTCATATTCAGAGGTTTTTGTTTCTCTTGATCACTGAAAGAGAAGTAAAAGTATGCAGCATAATGGCCACTTCTGTTTTTGCAGTGATGCGCTATCTCATCAATGATCGTAGAGCTATAATTTAATAAGCATGAAGTAAGTAACACAAGTCATTTGAAGAACACTAACCTCAGAACTGTTTTGCCACATCCCGCAAACCCATACAGCCAAAGAAAAGAATTAGGCGTTTCCCTCCAAGTCGTGTATGTTTCCCCTCTAATAAACCACTCTCCAGTTCCCTCTTGGCGAGTCTTTTTCGCAGCCTCGTGGTTAATCCCTGGATCAACGTGAGAGAGCCACTGCACAATATCTCTTACTTTTTCCGCTATTCGAAGTCAGCTAAAGCTCTTATTAGGTACCTAATAGTTTTTCACTTACTATCTTGGGCTCTGGATATACCCTCAATTATCTGTGTAACTTTCTGGCCCTCCGACCTTAAAACACATTAATCAAAATATAGAAACGGACTCAATTTAACATACATGTGTTCAATATTCAAATCTTCTGCCAAACGGTCCTTTAGAATTGTGATGTTCTTAAGCACTTCAGCAACTTTTTTTTTCTTGCTCGGCCAGCGTATTTGTTCCAGAGTCCTAGCTCCAATGCTATCCACCGGTACTGAAAGTTCGATAGCAAGATCTTCAAGCCTAGTTTTACACGTGGCGATAGGGCTGTCATTTGCCAGAAGTGCCATAAGCGTAGGCCAACGCTCAAGTGGATAGCCTGAAGTTTCGACGTCATTGGCCATTTTCTGGAGTTTTTCCAACGTAGCTCTTAGAGCCTCTAGTTCGGTTTTCACGTGAGCTAGATCCTTCTTGGCATTTCGTACAGCCTCGCCGTAGCTGTATGCTGCTATGGCGATTTTGTGGGTAAGTTCGACGATGGCGATAATGGAGCCGACAAGGCCAACAGCTTCCGCCATGATGAGATGATGAGGTTGGTGTTGTTGGTGTTGTTGGTGTTGTTGCGGTTGTGAAATTTGGTGATGGAAAGAGATGGAAAGAGAAGCTGGAGTGAGAAGATAGCAGCCAGCTCAGCCTGACGTCTTGTCACACCTTCCAACTTCAGCTCGCCACAGCAGTCCTACTTCATTGGCTATTGGTTCCTGCAACAGGCAGTCACGGCACACATCACCTCAAGCTTCGCCCAGTTCCAGCATAGCAATGAGGCTGTGATGCGGCTTAGAATTTAGCATCATAACTAGCACTTAGGGAAACCACTTGCTGGGAGTTAAGTTATATTATTTAGCTTACGAATCTTATAGATATATATGTACTTATATAACTTATATTATTAAACCTAATGACTTTAAGTAATTATTTAAATACTTTTATTATTAAAGTATTATTTAATATATAAGAAATATACTTATAAAAAGAATAATAAATACTTATAAGATATATACAAGAGTACCCTAATTAAATATATTAAAGCTCTTATAAGTTATATTATCTTAATAATATCTTATAAGTATTATTATACGTCATATAAATATTATAAAATTAAGAGCTATAATATTCGATTTCCATTCAAACGTTTGCCGCCTCTCTTATATACTCCCCCCTGATTACAGCTAACTGTAAAGGGTTGAATAAAGTGAAATCATTTAGAATAAGGATGTCTTTTTAGGAAAGAGAGTCTGAGGAAGTTACCTACACTTTCTAGCAAGCCATTGTCAAAACTGAATTAATATTACCCTTAGAAAGAAAATTAAATTGGGCTTCTGCGGGCCTGCAAGAGAAAACATAGTGCTTGTAGGAGGTTGAAGAGATTATAAACGGTTGATTCTCTCAAGTTGACTGGATACTCATCACTCATCAGTTGGTGTGCAGACATGGGATCGTGCAAAATAATCATAAACGTTCATTGTTTTCCCACCGAGATCTCTTCTCATAAGCCAGGTAAATAAGTAGCAAGCAGATATCTATCCATCTAGGTATTGCAAGCCAGTCTCCAACACCACCTCTGAAACGCCTTCTTTAAATATCAATTCCGTCGACGACAATGCCCTTCTTCCATTCGTAACACATGAGTCTCTCGACCTCCTTGGCCGCATCCTCGCTAACCATAATACTGACGAGGTAGAAGCTGGCGTCCAGGCCAGCAGTCACCCCACCAGAAGTGATGACTCGCAGGCCGCCCAGTCTCAAACTGGCACGACGAGCATTGCTCTCCCGACGAGTATTGCTCTCCTTCCATGATATGCTTCCCTTTCTACCCGACATGGACGGGCGTTTGGCATCAGACTTGCGACGAATGTAGGGACTGTCGGTGCCGTCGGGATTTTCGATATCGAATCGGAGGTTGTTGACGACGTAGCGTTCCTCGACCACATCGGTACGCTCAGCAAGATCTCGCTGAGAGATCTCAGAGCAAAGTTTTTCGAATTTGGCGTACGCATCAGGGTGGGTAGTAGCACTCAATCCGCAGAGGATACCCTGGGCAGCGAGGAAGAGACTGCCAGTGCAGATGGCGAGAAGGGTTCGTTCCCTACGTGGATCTTTCTTTTGAAGATCGCTGAAGGCTTTGATGAGCCCGAGGGGTTCGGACTTGGATTTGAGGATGGGATCGACACCGCCGCCGGGAATGACGAGGACGTCGTAATCAGCAAGCTTGGTATAGGCTTCTTTGAAGTCCATGTGAGCTCGGAATGAGGCTCCTTGTGATGAAGTCGTATGCTCCGTCATGGAACAGAAGTGTGAGGAAAAGGCTTTGGTGGTGGCTGTGAGGGATTTTTTGTTAGTGGTGTGTTTGATGAAACTCGAATAGAAAGTGCAAGCAGTTTAATTGGAGGGAATGAGGCATTGTGAATCAATTAAGCTTACAGCCTTCTTGCGTGGCATGGTCGAGAACTTCGAGGGGTCCAACGAAGTCCATGGCGTCCATGCCAGGGTGCAAGGTGAATAACACCTTGATTATAGGGACACTTGCATCAGTGGTTGCCATGATTGCGACTGAATGGTTTTGATTGGAGCTTTGGGGAAGCTGTAGAAGTTTTTGAAGATGGATAAAGAGATTTCTGCTTGAATCAGAAGATGTTTAGATCGAAAGAAGAACAGGTGAGATCAGAATCGGATCAGTTTGAGGTTGCCTCACTTACCCCTCACGTGAGGTGTCCCTGGAATGCGGGGTAAGCTGTGGTTAAATCGACGCTAGACCCCGGATTCGTCTTTAAGCGACACGCGAGTCAGGGGGGCGATATATAAATGATTCCTGAGAAATAAAATCGAGAAAGTACCTATATTGTTCGATTGAAAATTGAAACCTGTAGATGCAAACCCTCTATTCCTGAAATGCCCATAGTCTTTCTATCCCAACAAGTAGTTCTAAATTGCGTCTCGAGTCACGGCTGTCGCTGAATGCACACGCCAAAAACTTCAAACAGTCAAAGCAAAAGACTTAGCGCCCAGGTCGCTTCAATGGGTGTGCCTCTGTATTCAAAACGTAAGTATCCAGACTCACTACATCCCACTCCTCAAAGCACAAGTAGAAGTACTTTAACGTCTCTGCTAGCCAAAAACTTTCCATGCTGTCCATAAGCTCAACATCTGGCACCGAGATGTCTGAGATCGCACTGGCCGCAATATCAGTTCTGCTGATCTTCTCAACAGCTTGGAACATTCTCCATGCTTTATCTGCCCATGCAACATCCCCAGTAATGCGGTACATGTAAAATACAGACTCGATAGCTTCGGGTCGGAGAATATATCGTCGATCATCTAATGAAGTAAAGCCGGGAGAAAGTCGGTGATCCGAAATGACCTTTTTGGCGCTGGCTTTCTTCTCTTCATCTGTTCCAGTGGCGCCGTAAACATTGTTGAGAGTAGCATGCCAAAGGTCCTCGCTGTAGTCACATGAACCAGTGCTGGGGCATGGCATAACGGAGAATATCTCTGCTGCGACGCCATGAGGGAGAGCATCATAAGCCCAAACACAGGCATCAGTAAGTTCAGCGGCGAGCTTCAGCTCATCTGGTCTTTCAAAAATCTTCGCTGCCATGCCCACCATTCCCCCAGTGAAACATGTCAAATGTTGACCTCGTGGATAGACGCGAGGTGGGTTATGGGCAGAAGTGCGGACATCTCCCGAGACTGTCAGATCCTCATTTTTGGGGTTGTATATACGGAAGAAAAGATGCTTCTTTGCCACGACGATGAAGTTCTCATACAGAGTTCGTGGTTGCGCGAGAAGACCGCCGAGAAGGAGAAACTGCTTAGGGAAGTACTCATACAAACTGTCCGACATGCCTCCAAGTGTGAACATGGTGTCTGTGTCGAAAGCAGGTTTTGATGCATCGATACTGACTGGCCACATTCCAGGCAATTTTGTTATGTTCTGGCTCTTCTCAAACTCGTCAGATACCCTCTGGATTGCATCGTAGTATCTTGGATCGCCAGTCAATTGAGTCAACCGCGTGAACTCGAGGCTCAAAGAACCAATTTCTGATACCAGCATTCGCTCCGGTGCTTTCTGCTGGTAACCATCGGTGTATCTAAATATGATCAGTAAGTTTCTCACTGTGAAAACATACGTATAGTGCTACATACTTTCTCCAGTCCCATCTTGTGATAGGCATCCTGTTCGGGGTATCAAAAACACACATCAACATATCCCCTACCTCGACAGCTTTGGCGAGCAACGCGGGGTACTTTTGTTCGCTGATGTCGTACGCCGCTAGAAACCCACCCATATATCTAATCGTTGTCTCAAAAACGTTGATATCCCTTTGCTCCGTATATGTAAAATCGATATCCCAGCTCGCTTGCACTGCAAGTTCAAAATCGTCCTTCATTCCCATTATCCATAAAGTATCCAACGAGTCGACCAAGGTAGCGGCCCATCCTCCAAAAGTGTCCCTCCATTCTTTTGAGATGGGCGCGACTTCGTCCCGCAACCATGCATACTTCTTGTAACCACCCCAGCTGTGTTGAAAACTCTCCTTTACAGCCGCTCTTCTCTTGAGCCTCTCTGTTCGCGCTGCCTCAGATTCGACGGGCGGTTTCGCTTGTATGTCGGGAATCTGCTTTGGGACTCCTGTCGGAATCGGTATAAGGGATGTGACAGGATATCGCTCGTTGCGCTTCTTCCAGTGTTGAAGCCCATCATTGATGGGCTTCTTGTGCATTCCTGGTGGAGGTCTGTACGGCGTGTATCCATAGTTCCACTGGTTCTTGGACTCGGTCAGATAATAGAATCCAATGATCATAAGCGTCGCAGTGAGCGCCAAAACACGCCATCTTCGCATGCCTATCATGATGACCAGCACTTGAAGGAATTGTCGCTCTGGAGCAGCGCGATGATGAGGAACTCGAGATGGCAAGCATTCCTTAGGAAACGTAAGGACTAAGCGTAAACAGTATTGGCGCGAAGTGACATGGCTGAAGGGAAAGGATGCGATCTTGCTTGGACTTGACTAAGCAGGCTTGGGACATTAGAGATCTGATTCTCAACTTTCCCAGTGCGGTGCAAAACTGCTGTATTCGACACGCGACTCGGATATTCGGACGTCAATGGCTCTTGGGCTCCATCTCAAGCCTGGGTTGTGGTAGATCCAACAGCCTTGGCAGGATCATGACACGAGAAATCCAGGGGTAGTGGAGTTGTTTTCGTCAGCCTTGCTGATACACGTGATGCTTACTTCCGCACAGGACGGGAGACAAGCCAACTCACATGCATGCGATGAGATGCAAGATCCCAGGCATCTGAGTTCCAGTGTTGGTGGGAACATGGTTTAGGAGTGCGGGCTGGACAACGCTGCTTTGAATGAATGAATGAATGAATGAATTCACCCAGGTCGAAGCATTTGGATTATCTCATCTGAACAGGTAGACTGATTTTGGAGGACCGAAACAATAATGTATTTGAGGGTAATCATCGCAAGTGTTATTCAGGGCCGTTCCCACGTCATTCCCATTCTAAAAACAACCTCCAGGAATATCCATCCACGACCTGCTGTCCAGTAAACCATGTTGACTCCCATATGCACGTTTTCAAGCTTCTCTACTTCTGCATCATGAGCTGAACGAACTCGTTGTCTAGTTGCGATATCATTAGTAGATCACTTGAGATTGGAGAATTAAAAACATACAGTCAATTCTTCCGTCGCCATCCTGATCAGCCTCTCTGATCATTTCATCGACCTCGTCGTCGGTCAACTTCTCACCGATGGATGTCATGACATGACGGAGTTCAGCAGCAGAGATGAATCCATTGTTATCGCGATCAAACACCTATTGTGCAACATATCAGCACTTGTGTCTGCACAAGGTTACGATAAGGGAAGGGGATTGCGCACTTTGAAGGCTTCTCTAATCTCCTCCTCGGAGTCTGTGTCCTTCATTTTCCGGGCCATCATTGTCAAGAATTCTATGTTGCATATTAGCCTACGGCAATATTGATTGATCGCGAGGTTTTGTCATACCAGGAAAGTCGATGGTTCCATTGTTGTCGGCATCGACCTCATTGATCATGTCTTGTAGCTCAGACTCAGAAGGGTTCTGGCCCAAAGATCTCATGACGGTTCCCAACTCCTTGGTAGTGATTTGTCCTGTAGATAGCTCTATCAGCCATGGTTCCTTAAGTGCCAACAATCATTCAACGCTCGATAATTTCCCCGCCGTCCCAGGCGCAAACAGCAAAAAGGGGCACCATTCAGGGGTTGTAGATAGACAGATATGAACGGCGCAGAGGAGGAGGATCGTCATATCGCAGGACACATCGGGAAGTAACTGACCATCGCCATCTTTATCCTACAGAAGCAAAAGAGAGTTAGCATCCAACACATGTCAAGAAAGCCTCAATTTCAATGTAAGGCTGAGGCAAGAGACATGAACTTACGAAGAGAGAGAACGCCTCCTTGAACTCGGAAACTTGCTCTTCGGTCAGAGAATCAGCCTGTAAATGATTCATTAGCTATATGCTCTTTCATAAAGCACCCCCGCCGATTGCGCGACCTGACGACTCCTTTTCGCGGGGTCGCAGCAAGGGGTACAGGGCGAGAGCTTACCATATTGAAGAGTTTGAAAACACGGATGCAAAAAGCGAGTGATAAGAGGTTCTAAGGTTAGGATTAAGTCGTGTAGGAACGGGTTCGTAGAGAGTAAGGAGGGTAAACAGTGTTTTGGAGTGGGGCACAAGAAGTTGGAATTGTGCTTGCGATGGAGGTGTTGATGCTGTACGGTGGCCGAACCAGTGACTGACGGGCTCGCGACGGGCGCATGTAACCGCCTGAGGCACGAGCCAGAGCCAGAGCCAGGGTGAGGTAACCTACGGGAGCTTCTGCAAGCAGGACAAGACGCCAGGTAGCCTTGATATAACGACAGCTTATTTCTCTCCCAAAAAAAAACCTCATTCTCCCCTTTCCACACTCTTCTTCTGTCGTCGCCTTGCTTGCGGAACCCTCCAAAGTCTGCCGTCATGTGGCGAGATCGTACCAACCTGTGAGTAGCCCACCTGGCCCCTCCGGAACCAGCTCACTAATACCTCTCTATAGCTACATATCATACAGACAGTCTTATGCACATCACCCTTCGAAGAAACCGAAATACTCAAGCAGTACAGGAAATGGATATTCTTCACCAATCGATTCTGAGCGACGGGGGCTTATGTCCGCTGGCGCATTCGAAGATGACGGAGATGCCGTAATAGAGATGGACTTATTACCTCCCCGATGGGCAGATGTTAGCGATGAAGTGACAGAATATCTAGCAGCGATCGCTCGGAAGAGCCAGAAGTTGGAGAAGTTACACCAGAAGCACGTATTGCCCGGATTCGATGACGAGGAGTCAAAGAGGACGGAGGAACAGGAAATTGAGAGGCTGACGCAGGATATTACTAAGGGGTTTCACGACTGTCAGAAAGCCATTCAAAGGGTCGAGATGATGGTACGAGAGACGAAAGATTCAGGGGGCATAAGCAAAGGAGAGGAGACCATGGCCCGAAATATCCAGATCTCCTTGGCGGGCAGAGTACAGGAAGCAAGTGCTGGCTTTAGGAAGAAGCAGAGCACTTATTTGAAGAGTATGTCTTGATATGTACATTGCTCGCCAAATGCTGACTTTTTCGCAGAGCTCCGTGGTCTTGCCGGCCCTCAACCTCCGATTGATCGAACTTCTACGCCTCTCAATAACAACTATGCCGACCCGTCTCTCGCTGCCGCTGATGCGGACGCATCTTATTCTTCCAGCCTACTTCAAACTCAAACCACGCTTACTTCAAACGATGCAGCCATTATGCAACGTGAGCGAGAGATCAATGATATTGCTCAGGGCATTATCGAATTGGCAGACATCTTCAAGGAATTACAAGGGATGATCATCGATCAAGGCACCATGCTGGACCGGATTGATTATAATGTTGAAAGAATGGCCACCGATGTCAAGGGAGCAGACAAAGAGCTCAGAATTGCCGATGGATATCAGAAGAAAGGAACAAAACGAAGAATCATCCTCCTGCTAATCTTGCTTGTGGTCGGTATGTTCATTCTTTTATTAGTGAAGCCGAAGAAACACGGTGGACCTCCGCCGCCTCCCCCAGAAAATAACGACACACCGCCATGATCACTGGCTTCATCATAAGCACACTAATATTGCCTGCGCTACGAAGAGCAATATCTTATAATTGCTGGATCTGAGATCATCTTCGGCCTTGAACGCTACTTATGCCTACCTTTGAATGTCAAAATACAACAACATATCATCAAAGTCCCTTGTGCTTGAATCACGGTTGAACTGGGATCCTGCCGATGGACGGTTGAACACGCGGAACAGCAATCCTCAACTGATAGAGTAAGAAGGCTGGAGCCGAGGTTGTAACATCGTGTAAAAGGATAGCGGTTTGTACGAAGAGAAGAGAAAATTTATGATACCCTGATTCTGTACAGCACAAGAATCCTGAAAGATAGACAATTTAGATATAATTAGACCACACTTGGACTGTGATGCTTTGCACTTTAAATTGTGCGGCCGGCAAAAGTAAATTCCGCCTTACTTGGCACCTTTTGGTAAACATCGACAAGGACTACTTAGGATGCTTACCTGAGTTGATATGCATTGACGGAAATACTTGATTATACTAATGCTCTAGTAGGTCCAGTGGATTTTGTTATTGGTCATCATTCAGCAAGGCTAAAAAGCCACTTGGTCAATAGAAACACAAAACAATCATTGACCTAAAACTACACGTTGGTTCAAGCAGGCCTGATAGCACAAAGTAATCACCCAGCCTAAGCAACACTTTTTCGGCATCAAAGTCAAGATGCACTGTAAATATGTACAGGACGTTATTCGCCATTACGCGATCCAGACAATTATCGAGTGCTCGCATGAATAAGGTAAGCGAGAACGGTGACGACGTACGACTCCCAAGCTCGCAACATAGTCCCCTGATACTCGAGCAGCGCGACGTCCTCACACGCCAAAAGATTTTCCCACCGAGCGCAATTCCATTCGCAATTGTACATCAGCAGACCTCCACGTCTGAGACTTCGCAGTTGGTACTTCAGATTTATCTGCTCCTCCTCACAAACCTCCCTAAAGAAGATTGTTCCTGAACAGCAATACTCCCGGGGAGTTTCGTCGCTTGGATCATCGAAACCGTCAGTGTTGAACTCGAGTGTGCCGTATTCGGGCGGGTGTGGCAACTCTTCCTCAATGATATGATGATAATCACCAACAACGATCGTGACCATTTCGACACCTGGAAGCAGTTCGAGGGAGTTTCGGATGCATTTTTGGCTCTTGTCTTTCTCCAGACCATGGTCTTCCCACTCAGCGTTGAAAGCAACATAGCGGATCGCTTGCAGCATCTTTTCCGATCCCAGCTGTTTGATCATCTTGTCTCTATAGATGAAGTATTCATCGCCCATGACATCCGAGAAATAGAGGGTGTCGATGGCGGGATTGAAATATGCATTTCCGGGGAGATAGAAGTAGTTCTCGAGAAAGACGTTGCGGGATTCTTGATTGACATGTGCGATGGCACTCATGGGGGGTCGGCTGTTCTTTGTGGCGCCGCCCATGCCTAGTTCAGGACCACCCACGATCTCGATAATTTGGGCTTCGGGGAGCATCAATTTCCAAATCATTAGCCGGATCTCCAGCACAAGCTTTTCGAACTTGGGGAATCCCACTACTCGGCTATCTGGTGATAACGTAGCTATGGTGTTGGCGGCTGGCTGAGAAGCCTCGCTTATTCCTGCGGGAGACATAGCTTTTGAGCGAATATTCAGCTGTACACAGGTTATCAGTATCCATTCATATCAGCTCAGAAAGTACGTCAGATATCTCAGATGATGATGAACCCTGATGGTGTTTGCTTGAGGGTCCTCAGCGTTCTGGCACAGCTTCAATAGCGTCACGTACCTTGAACTCGGATGATGGAAGTTGAAATCTGTGGCAGATGATCTGTGATGATGGCCGTCGACTGCTACGATAAAACAGATCAATGCCAATGCTACTGAAGATCTTCAGATGATGGCAGTATTAGCATAGAAAAGATTTGGCGACGGACGGCTCTTACCTCTCGGACGACTGCCGATGCAGCGCTGGTGATTATGAGGGCAACGCAGGGAATCCACGAATCCTCGGAAGAGCTGGAGATGGTGTATTGATTAGCATCAACATTACCTGTGAGAGCAATTGATTCCTACCTTCTGATGGGTAGTTGCGATGATGATTTCACAACGTTTGTGTTGTGTTGTGTGGTTGCTTGAGTCGTCGCTAAAGAAATCCGAGTTGCTCGCTTATGTTGTGATGGAGGGTTCTAACCACGAACTTAGAGCCTTCCGGAACTTCAATAAGGCTGACAAAATCTATTCGAAGTTCGGCCTTGCTCTCAGCCTTCCCACGCCGGTAGAAATACGTTATCCCTTCTGTCTGGCGCGGACCCAGTCCACGAAATCTCTAGCCGGCTTCTCATTCTACAACTCTGATTATAATGGCAGTATGTTCTCCCTCATTCATAAACCTCAAATCAAAATACATCTTTGACATTTAGGACTTGACAGATGGAATAGACTGACTACCTTAGGTAGCATAACCTGCCCTCCCAACATTGCGCGCGTGGTAAAGTGTCCAGTGGTGCTATCATTTATGGATATTCATTCAATTAGTTTCCTCTATATATAGTTATGCTAGGGTTATCTAATTATCATAATCATAGAGTTGATTATTATTTACCGTCAGGAGACCATAATGGGATAGCAAAACCTGACTTATGACTTATGTAGCGGAGCTGTCTGAGAGGACGTGGGGTATATGTAATGACGGGCTTTTGATTGCATCTATAAAATACATCTAGGCTTGCTAGTGTTTGCTTCAAATTGCTTTAAACATTGTTCGCTCCTAAAGATGTTTCCTTGATGCTAATTTGCTTGAAATTTTCAACTCTGCGGCATTGGCACCACCATATCAGTCGGGTACATACCCTGAAGCTCGCATAGTCATCATCGACTTCATCGGAATTATTTTGAAAAGTATGTCGTTAAATACGCCACATGATTTCAGTCTACACAAGGCCATTCATGAGATTTTGCCTATTAGTCTATGCTAAAAATAATCTGCAACTCTATGATAGATCAAGTGTATGTATAGCTTCTCCAACTGTAACCGTATTCACAAATGAGAGTATCTCACTCTTTCGTATAATCATGTTGACATCTTGAAAGTGAGCCAAATCGCATCTGGTTAAGAATGGTGTCCACGTCCCCTCTCATCTACCTTGGCTAAGGAAACTGAAGGGCCTTGTTATTGATTATAATAGCACCATAACAGGCATTTGCCACGGATCTTATCTCTTGTGTTCGTATTTTGACACATTCCTCATCAAAATTCAAATGTTTGGTTTCGCAGAGCGGCAGTAATATAACTTCACATGACCTAGTATTGTGACGGTCTTCCAAACAATTGCCCAATATAATAGTGATCCTTTTGGGTTTAAAGGAAGCTTTAACTTCGTCGACACTTTTTGGATAAAGTTGGTTATGGTAGAATTCGACACACAAGGCGATATACTGGATCTTGGTAAGATCCTTGGAGATTGCCAACCGAATTTCAGATGGACACCTTGCAGGATGCACACCAGGGTCGAAGAGTAGTACATCGGTCCTGGGCAGAAAAAGTAATTGTTCCTCGACAGGTGCATGATAATCGGCCAACTCGGCATTTTTGAGAGATAAATAATAAGCTAGGGGAACTTTGACGAAAGGTTGGATACATCGAGACATGTAGAACTCTCTAGCGTGTTTGTTAACGCCCAGAAGCCACTTGTTGGGGTTTTGTGATGGTTTCTCGAGCGTCCAATTCAGAATTACTTTTCTCATATGTGGGAGGCTTTGTTGTGACTGCTCCAAATCAGGCAACAGACACATGCGAAAAACTCGATAACGGAGACATAAAGTCCATACCATGTCTTGAAGCTCGATAGGCAACCTTTGGAAGCAGTCAAAAGTAGTTAGCGTTGATGCGACTTTTCCTTTGGTATTCTCGAGGCTTGCGGCTGTTTCTTCTCCCTCGTTGCTTTTCTTGCTGTTTTCCATCTCTACACAAACCATTGTGATTGATTCTTGGTGCTCAGATCTTTGCGAACCTCAGTTGGGAGGAAGATTCTTAAAGGTCAAAGAGAAACGTAGGTGAAATCTTATATGTACTGATCAAAACTGCTCCCGATATCCAAACGAGTCATCGAGAACAGCCTAGTGAGCTGAAGAACATGCCTTCTTTGTCTTAATATGATAAGATGAATCCTCATGAAACAAATCATCTACAAGAACAACACACACTAAAACTTCACAGCTAAGCTTGAAAAAGATCTTACCTTAGGAGCTCGAAGATGCCAAGTGATGAGACTAATGAGGGATCAACGGCCCGAAATCGTCGGTAATGAAACACTAATTGACAGCGATGCCATGAAAACAGGTAAGTGAGCAGGAGAGCTCTGCAACTACTGATCATGTTTCTTTGTAAAGAAGAAATACCGGCGTACTCGGGTGCCTTGAGATAAGAACAACCAATCAGTTATATTTGTAACGTGGAAATAGAAAGTTCGATGCTAAGACCAAAAATAATTTGATTTGGCAGGCAGTGTTTTCTCTGCTTTCTCGCATAGAAATCTTCACGTGCTCTTAATTTTCTTGCAAAGCGAGGAAGTTCAGAGACTACGATATGAGAATGATTCAGAAACCTTGATACATCATCTATTGGCCGTATTTCGAGGGCAGATATACACTTATGATCCTGCTATCTCTTTTTCGAATCCTGTTGCAGTGTGATATGTCTTCTTTGGCGAGATCTCCGCTGGTAATTTTTGTGGTGTTGCCAGTGGAGATTTTGCTGTCACTTTACATCTCATATTTCGGGATTATATTTTCTTCTTTTTCTTTAGATAGAGATGAAATGAAATTCTGGTATAGCAACGAGAGTTTCTATGACAACAAGAATTGAAGTGCGAAGTACTTCTTTGAATTGCTTGGGTCTCACGCTATGATTGAGCTGGCTTGTTATGAAGCACGCAAATCGCTGGATCTTATACCTAGCATCGAAAATCAGGTTAGATTTGAGAGAGGCATAAATTCTCGATTTTCATCGTCTATTTTCTTAAAGTAAGGGAGTGTAGTTGAGTAAATACAGAGATAGGATTGCTTTGTCTCATAGCCAGAGCTACACACTATTCACTTCTTGAACATACTGGCCCAGGTGGCCTTGGGCTTATCTTTGTCATCTGCAGCTTCAGCGACCTTCTGCTCAGCAGCCGTGTCAGCCGTAGCTGCTTTATTCTGCTGTGCTACCACAGTCTTCTTATCACCAGTTGCAGCAGGCTTGGCATCACCAGCGAGGATGCTCTCGACCTTGGAAACCTTCTCGGTGAAGTGTTGCTTCTTGTCTGTCCTGTTTCGAGATATCAGTATTTGTGGGGTACTTGTTTTGGAAGGGAAAATCGCACCGCGTCCCGGCTCGGATGTCGGTTTGGACTCGAAGAACACCGTTCTCGTGAACGAGGGTGTGGGCTTGTCCAATGAGACGCATTACCTCATCCCATGACCCTTCTTTAGTGGTTGTTAGTTTAGATGAACGGTTCTTTAGGAGTTGAGACAAGAAGTTGAAACATCGGACGGATGACAGGGATTTGTGAGAATTCGTGACTTTGAATTTCCCGTGAAGATCGTGTTACAGCATCTTCTTTGTTGAGAAAAGATGTACTTCAATGCAATGACTTGAGATTGCTCTGAGACGATTTGATCCAGTATTCCTTCACCTGCCACCTCACTTGATACCATCGGCCGCTATGGGGAGATATGGCATACCACGTGATTTACCACATCCACCACGCTCAATGTTAAGGCAGATAATGAAACTCAATTTTGTATCAAGAACCCAGGAATAAAGCAGAGCAAAAAGATGAGGCCTTACCAACAGTGGTTCCAGCAGAGTGCATGGAGTAGCTGAGCCCACTAGCCTTCATGAGGCGCTGAACAGCAGCAACTTCATTTGAGACAGATGCCGTAGGAGTACCGATCTACCATCTATCAACTCTTTGTTCTATCTTCAAGCTCAAAGAGATATTACCGGTATCTATGACCATGTGGTTAGCTTATGGTTATGGGATGTGGCGAGCTTTAGCCACCTGGAGGCTCAAGCTCGAGTGGGGGAAGGAATGTGATCAACTCACAAGACAAAAGTCAGCAACACAAGCTGGCGGGGTTGCAAGCTTCGAGTAGTCCATATTGAGAGCTGCTCAACGTCGGATTATATGTGTGGTTGATGACTGACAACAGTTGCACAGTTGCCCATTCCCGGATTGGGAGTTGTCATGAGGCAATTTTAGGTTGACATCTGGTACCACGTGATCAAAGGTCATTTTATCAAGTCTCGTCACGTTCTTCTTCTCTTCAACTTGCTTGTTTATCTGAACCACCACAAGACCTCAGCTTAATCTCAAGGCTATAGAAGCCCTATAATAGACATCGGCGATAGCCAATTCCGCTTACACAGTGTTACAGAAGATAAACAAAATTCCCGGTATGATTCGTAATTGCTCAAGAGTCAAGCTGACAGGATTTGATTCTGTAGCCTTTTCTTTTGCGTGAAGAGCCAACACACACCCACGTACACAAAACAAGAGTACACGATGTCCCGGCTGCGTTCCATCGACTCTTTAAGGCTACCGACCAAGGCATACGGCGTTGATTGTCCAACGTCGCATCGTGTTGACAATTTGACATGGACGTCCGAAAGCTTCTTCATCGGCACAATGCAAATGAGACAATAACAATGTGGACCAGAAGCCGACTGGTGATCGGCCGACAAGGGGTAAAAATAGAAAGGCGCAGAGATGGCGGGAGATCATCAACGGAACCAACCCCCAACCAGCAACAGCTCCCACTGAAATTCTCCTCAGCCTCCACGTTCGTGGCCTACGAGTGACTACGACAGCGTGACGCCACGATGCCCTCCAAGGATTACCCGGCAGCCCAGCTTGTCAACTCGCCGAGCAGTTTCACCTGAATCAGGACCGCACGGCTGATTGGGAGGCTCGCATGACAAAGACAAGCCGACCATGTCCACTTTTGCTAAAACCGTGCTGGTGGCAGGTGCGGGTGCTGCGTCCGGGTGCTGGAGCTTGTGCTGCCGAGTGCTGACGACGAGAAATCGGGGCGCAGTCGAATACACGAGTTCACCAGTCGTGAGAGCTCGACATGTCTCTTCTCCATATTATCCCAACCATCCCTCTTTCATTTCTCGTATCTTGTTTCCTTGCTCCAGACCTCGCAAACATTTATAGCTCACGGGGCTAACTTTCTCATTTGTGTTTTTCTTATTTCATACTCATTGATCATCCTGTTTCACGATTACAACTTTCGCTGAAGCATCTCAAAATATAAAATTCTCGATTCGCCCGTTACCGATTTCCCATTAAGGACAACATTCTATCACATTTCAATATGCTTTCATCATTTCTCGCTGCTTCTGTAGCACTTTTCGCCTTGACTGCTCAGGCTATTCCTCAACAAGGAGGTGGGGGATTTGGAGGACAAGGAGGCGCATCATCATCAACAACAGTAACCGCGACTAGTTCTTCAGCAGCTTCAGCAGCGAGCGTATCACAAGCCGCCGTATCAACCAGCACAGTAGCTTGCAACAACTCGCCGGAACTATGCAACCGAAACTACAACAACATCACCCATATGGGAGGACATAACAGTGCCTTTGTTCGCGATTCCAGTACCGATTTCACTGTATCAGGAAACCAATATTACAATGCAACTGTGGCTCTCTCAGCTGGACTCCGTCTCCTTCAAGCACAGGTCCACAATGAGAGCAATACTCTCGAGCTCTGCCATACATCTTGCGCTCTCCTGGACGCCGGAACCCTTGTCTCATGGCTAGCAGAGATTAAGACGTGGATGGACAACAACCCCAATGAAGTAGTGACCTTGATCCTTGTGAATAGCGACGATCAAAGTGCAGCAACATTCGGGGCCGTGTTTGAATCATCAGGCATCTCTACATACGGATACACCCCATCTTCGACCTCTGCCATGTCTACCTGGCCAACACTCCAAACTCTCATCACAGCAAACACCCGTCTCGTAACATTCATAGCCTCTATTACCTATGATACCACCTACCCCTATCTTCTCCCAGAGTTCAACTATGTTTTCGAAACCGACTTCGGTGTTACCTCACTTGACGGCTTCAACTGCACTATTGATCGCCCAACCACTCTCTCAACTTCCGCCGCAGCAATTAGTGCCGGGTACATGGGAATGTTGAATCACTTCATGGATGACGCCGGATCCTTCGGCATCTCTACACCCAACACTGCCAACATCACCACGACCAATTCGGCAGACACTACCACTACAGGTGCCCTCGGAACGCACGGTGCCCAATGTAACAGTGAATGGAGTACCAAGCCCGTCTTTATCATTGTCAATTTCTTCAATGTTGGCCCAGCCATCGAAGCTGCGGATAACTTGAACGGAATTACGGCAACTGGCCGCACGACCGTTTCCACTGCTATCGTTACCGCGAGTAGCTCATCTTCAACGGCTACCCGACATGGCTTCAGTGGGGGCATGGTGGCAGCCGTCGCTTTGGGAGTCGTTGCAATTGGCAACTTCGTGTGGTTATAGACCTTTTTTTCTTTTTAAGTTTTCTTGAGTATTGTACTTTTGTTGCAAAAATAGCGATGGCGTTTAGGATCTTTCTTGGGTGGGAAACAAACTCTTCTTCGACGATGGGTTGGATAGGAGATATCACAGCATCAGCATAGCATAGCGTTTCACAGGGCGTTCTTTTTTACCTCCATTTTCAGGGGATGGCATGGCATAGCATGGATTTCCTGGTATGGATTCCGCAGGAGAGAAAAGCTTTTGACTTTCGACAAACAGTATTTGTTGGATTAGAAATAGAAACTAGAGTAGATAGATATCCGAAGACAAAAATTCCGGAAATCCTTTTCATTGCTTGCTTTTGTGAACGTGTCCTTGCTTCTCTTTGTGAATATATTATGGAGATGGTGTCTTTCATAAGGTTGCGCGTGGTGTAATGCTAGGTGCATAATTCCTCATGTGTACTATCACTAAATAATGCGTACATGCCTCTGAGTCTGCCTTGCAACATGCGTACAATCAACCTAATAATATTATGCTGTCAGGAAATGATTCGAGACCGACTTGGATTTACTGACATATTCAAAATAAGAATCAGCCGCTTGATATTCTTGTCCAAAATAATCCCTCGATTTAAAAGACGGTAGAAATACTGTGCCACTCAAATTGCAAGAAGATCATCACAAAAATCAAGATAGAATCATTCAGTCGGCTTTGATATTTGAGAGCACGCTTCTAAATTTGCTATGGGATTAGCTTTGCGTGTGGACCCTCTGAGTTTCTCTTAATGACCATCGCTTGACGTCACGTTTGCTTTTCTTGGTGTATTGCCATCTTGGTGTTTTCAACCCTCGGTTTGGCATTCGGGAGAGAATGAAGTTGGATGGTGTTCTAAGAGCGCAGAACATGGAATATCTGGCTGGTTTAAATATAATAGGGGAAGGTGATTTCTTGGACCTTTTCCCAATAGTGGTTGATAAAACGAGCATGTAACGCTTTCACTTTGCTTCCATTTTTGAGAAAAAATAGGAAGCAGAAAAAGTCACACTATTTTCTCAGGACTTAGAGAAACCCCATGTAATCGATCGTCATTAATAAAATACATTTCAGATATAACTCATACTAAGGTGATATAGAGACAATCACTTATCCGTATTCATATGTCTCGAACTTTCGAACTGCAGAGTGAAATGTTGGCTCGCTTATTGGCTGAGCGCTTGCCTCGGGTTTTCACCGTTTATTGGAGCCACGAATGATGAATAGAACGCCATCCGAGGAGCTGTGACTGCGCTATCTCCACATTTGCATGAGGCTGAACCGTTAGGCAGATATTCCTTCTCCAGCCTTGCCTGAGTTTGGCTTTAGTGTCTGGGACAGTAAGCGATGCTGCTGTAATCGCACGGGATCTTAAATAGGCAGACACGTTTACGTATGAAAGTTTTGAGACTTCGGAGCTGAAAGCCTTAGACCGACCGTGTTCGCTCGATCGGCTTGTTTAGTACGAATGTGCAAATGTGATGATGGAGTGGACAATGAAGGGAGGATATTGTTGGTGAGCCTCGGGATAGAAGCTGCATAGCTAAATTGATATTCTCAATACGCAGACTTAAGTAGTAATCTGAATTATTTTTGATGATACAGTCTCAATAGTTAGAGCAGCACATAGTAAATATTACAGTTTATCTTTCTAAGAAGCAAAATTTCGGGCTGACGCTCAAGAAGTTAAATTAAGATATATTGCAGTACTTTGGATAAGCCGAAAGGAGGGAAATGACTTGAAATATAAATTGAGGAAATCTAATTGGCTATGAAATTGATTTCACACTGGTCGTTTCTTTCCTCCGGCCTCGAACGTGTAAATCACTCTTTCACGTAATCCAAGAAGACTTTTTTAAACTGACCGAAAGAAGAAAAGCTATCGTTAGCAAGAGAAATCTAAGACTCTAGTCGTTTCATTAAGTATGTAGTCATAATTATCCCATGAGTCTCAATTTTATTTGTGCCAATCCCAAAGTCACATGACATGAATCAATATCATAAACCGACCACAAGTTCTGTTTTCGTTTTCTCTTTTCTGTTTCCCATTTTTTGTTTGCATAACACGAGTCTCTTTATTTACATTGAGGTAAATCCTCAGAGCTTGGGTTCATGCCGTCGGGCGAAACCCAAGGCGGATATTCAGATGAGGCTGCATCTTTAGCTTACATTCTCTAGCCTTATTATCTTGCTAATACCCCAAGACGTTTATTCTGAAATTTCGCTTTATATGAATCAATATTACACCAGATAGCCATGGAAGGATATCCACAACTCGCTGTTCTCCAAGGGAAATATCCCCAACTCGGAATCTACCGTCGCTTTGTGACCTTGAACGCCCGTAACCTTCTCTATCTCCAGGCTGAGATTATGGATCTTGAAACGAGGCTGGATGAGTACACGCTACAGGATCTTCAATCTAATGATGAGGAGAGAAAGACGTATTCGAGAAATGTATTTTTCTTGAGTTCGGCTCAAGGGGACAACAAGGTGCACAATAGCCAGTGGCATACTATGATGTGTATAAGGCAGAAATTACAGCGGTATAGTATGTGGTTGGTCTTGTCAAATTTTAGAGCATGAATCTATGTAGGAGAACGCTTATGTATCACCAGATGAAATTTTGATACAACAGCGACAGCTCCTCACCTTTGATAAGCCAGGACATGGAAACCTCGATTTCCTCAACCACTGGCTAGCCGATTCTGAACATGGAAACCATACCTTAGAAGGCATAGACCGCAACATATGGAAAGAAGGCGAAGATCTCTTGGTTGTGTTACCTAGCAATCTCGATGATTCCTTCACTCGCTGGTTTCGAAGACCCGTCGTCGACTACTACCATTCCTGGTTCGGGAGAAACTTTTCAAAACCTACAGATATCGAAAATGGCCTGCATAAATATGATGAGAGGAGCATCATCAGAGCAGCTGATCTTATCGGGACGATTATCTCTGCAACAATTCCCATTGTGGCGGTTGTTACATTATATAGTATCGATAATATGTTAACGAGACTTGGACTGGTTGCGGTATTTACGATTATATTTTCTTTGGCTTTGGTTGCTATCACAAAGGCAAAAAGGATCGAAATCTTTGCTGCGACTGCGGCGTATGTTTACTCCTGTTCATGATTGATTTTTAATATTATGCTAATTTTATTGTGATAGTTTTGCAAGCGTGCAAGTCGTTTTCGTTGGCAGTATTGCTAGTGAAAAGTATGGCTACAATTAGGTATGGGGTGATGAGCTTCTCTCATATTCTGCTTTCATGCAAAATAGTAAGATATTATTGGATGGTAAAAGTTACTTATGTAGGAAACAAACTAGTCTTGGCTTGATTGCACAAAGTAATTTTGTTCGTAGCTGGAAGCATAGGTTCTTTCTATTATTTCCTTGTGTGGGTTAGGCACAATTAGTATTTCTCAAGATCTTGGTCATAATATTCAGGTATACTTGCAAAATTCTTTCCAATAGGGTATGTCGCGACTCAAATAACTGTAGATCAGGTACTATATTTAGCAAAAGACAAATGTTCTAATGCTATAGCCTAAACCGCAAGTCGTTTCTCTTCTCCATCTTTGATTTTCTGCTTTCTCTTCTCTTCTTGCTTCTTTGCATTTTCTTCCTGTCTCTTTTGTCGCTCGTTTTCCTCACGTCGCTTCTTTTCCTTCTGTTCTACATATTGTGAGTATGAGTTTTTAGAGGTCCAAGAATCATGCTTACCATTTGAAATTTTCTTCTTTGCAGCCCGGATGTGAAGTAGACCAGGTATCATGTCCGGCCAAGCTTCATCACAGAAATCTCTACCCAAAAGTATCTGAAAACCTTCTGGTAAAGCCTCCACATGCCGAAAATTCTTGGTCCAAAACCTTGAATTTGCCTCTGGTGCAGCGAAGCTCATCTCAACTAGACCCCCAACCTCTTTAAATTCGCCGTCAAACATCTGGACTTCTAGCTTGCAATTGGTCGGCACCCCATTTGCCTTTCTCATGGCTGACTCGGTGATCAAGTTTGGGCCAGTATTACCAGGATCAATCATTGCATTACCCGGTAAAAATATTCTCTTAACTCGGTCATAGAGAACCACACGGCGTTGCCATTTTCCATTAACAGTCTCAGGCTCCGGACCTATAGGTATCTGTAAAGAAGGTATGGTGGCATTTAGTCTTGTTAAGGCACAAGATTCATGCCGTCTTCTGTGGACTACATGCGAATTCTCTCCATCATTAGCACATACATCCTCCAAGCTCCCTAGTGACGCCTCACTGTCCGAAATACTTCCTTGCATAAGATTTTCTTTGTCGCAGGCATCGCATGATGATGTTGTAGAGTTAGTGTCTCCCAGAGAAACAGAGTTAATCAAGTTTTGCTGCTTCAAATCGATGCCCGAAAACACAAAAGCACTGTGTCTATGATACTTCAACTTTTCTAGGATTTTCCCGTTAGCTGGCATAGACTCAGCAGAAAATTGAAGTGTTTGCGTGTGATCGACAGCACATTCAGCTGTACAATCTTTTACTTGCAGTAAAGGATCTGTATAACACCATCGAATAGTAGTGTCATAGAATGATCCATCCCTCTCGAGAAGATACCCAAGGAGACCAGACCCAGTCACAACTAACTTGTTCTGCTGCAATGGAAAGTTGTGGCGACATTTGCAGAGGCTCTCGGTTCTCAACGGTTTTATTGGTTGCTCCAATCCTGTACAGAATAAAATTGTAGGTTGTTCAGGAAGGATCTTTTTCCATGGCTGACTAAGTTCGATCTTCCGGATTTTGATCTCATTTGTTTTCTTTTGTGCCCCCAGTACATCTTCAAATTCAACCCCGTGAAGATACTGTGGTGAGCCTTCCCCGACTCTGTCAATATCAGGAACTGCTGAAGCAAGATATCTGCCGAGATCTGTTAAATTGAACCAGATTTTGCTGATGAGTCTAGCTAGCCTATCCAGACCCAGGTTTCTTCTGGTACGAGGTCTTTGGAAGGTAAATCGCGTTGCCTCTTCCAAAATTTCTAAAGCATCCTCAGCGCATTTGGTACTTGCTTCAGCATGCCTAACTGTCACTGGTGCTGGCGGTGTTTCGCCATCGAAAACTTGATATTCGCGATTGCTGATAATATCCTGCAAGATGAATAAAACCACATTTACCTTCGGGAGAAGCCATGCTGTTTTATTTTGGGTGTCGCAAATAACGATGTGATCATTTTTGTCCTGAGCAAGGGTATCGAGCAGTTCCGTCTCATCTTCTTCTACATGTAAAGGCCGAGAGGCAGTAGACCTATATTGTACAAGACCTTCTCTGAGGTACTTCAACCCAAAGCTGCCAAGGTTGAGTGGAAATCCTCGGTACATGATGGTACTTGGTTCGGCTCGAGAGCTTACAATGGTGTTGCGATAGAACTCTGTGCCCATTACAATATGCGCTTCTGGCACAAATCCGAGAAATGCTCGGCGTTCAATTAGTTTGTAAGGCTCAAGAACTTTGAACCACTGTTTCATATCCTTGGTGCTCAGAATATTAGCAATCTCGGCTGATCGACATGATCCAACCCTTTGAAGATGCCATTGAATAGCATTATCGGTAGCGAGATCCGTAACAGGTATGAGTACTGATCTTAAGGATTCCAAAAGAAGACCTTTATCATGGTGCGTAAATCCCACAGACTTGCTCAACGAAGCCATATCTGCGAAAGAGATCTCTAAGCCTTTACCTCGTCTTCTTTTAGCGATTGGATAACCATAGGCAATTACACCATAAGGAAACATTCCATGCCAGCATGACAAGGAAGCTTCAAGATTTTGTAACTTATCTGGCTTAAGTACAATCTTGTCTTTTCCGTCCGTACGTATAGCTTTGATAGACGTTGTCGAAGTCGATGGTTTGTAACTTGTAGACCCGCGAACAGCAGCGCAAATCCATGATAGAACGTGAAGTATCTCAACGTGCAAATCATAATCTGCTAGTGCGATAATATAATGTGACGTTTTGTATCCACTTGGTTCCTTTGGCGTTGTCTGATTCAACTGAAGTTGAATAGAGTCGTTCTGGGTTTTAACTTGTTCGGATTAATAAATGGGCGTAACATTGGAACTAACCTTACCATTTGAAAGAGTGCGAGTCGAGCTCTCTAGCAGTTCCAAAACAAGGATTCCTACTCTGGGCCATGTGTTCAGAAGGTAGTCTCTGCACGAGCTCGCTTGAGCGTCCACAGCTCCCCCGGAGAGTGTCATTATCTCCGCAAATCTTACCGTAGGATCAAATGATGATTCCAGGAATTCGGTAAGCTCCCATTCTAGATCAATTCTGATCGAGTATTTGGAATCCCTGTGGATTATAGATGGCCAAAGTTTAAGCAGTGCCATCAGTGCGCTGTCTGGGTGGATGAGAAGATATATGTTCTCAAGTAGTAGACCGAACGAATTTGACCGTAGTAGTATCTCTTGAATTTCTCCAAGTATATCCGGACTTGAATCATCTACCTCGATCACCTCGTCAGCCTGCTTATCATCTTCATCAAAGTCCTCATCATTTAACCGGAAATCCTGGTAACCTCTTGATGGTGGCAGATCTCCTTTCCTCGACTCTTTTTCGGATTCCAGATCTAGCCGGATTCTATGTGCAGTGTGTCTTGCATTCTTCTGAATAATTTATGCTGCCAGCTTCTCTGCCTTTGTTTCGGCCTCCGTATAAAAAAGCTTACCAAATCGAAGTAGTGACTTGTTGATTCTCTCCTCAAACTCCTCGAAG
The DNA here is from genome assembly GCA_029641185.1 of Pseudofabraea citricarpa. NCBI lineage: Eukaryota > Fungi > Ascomycota > Leotiomycetes > Helotiales > Dermateaceae > Pseudofabraea > Pseudofabraea citricarpa. The sequence continues at coordinate 932,774 of JAPWGK010000004.1, forward strand.
GTCATTTTCTGAGCAGCAACGTAGTAAAGTCTTCGGAATTCTTCATTTTGGGAAAATAATGCGTATACACGATCAGGCCAGTCAGGCTGCTTTAAGGAGGATTCATATAGAGAAGAAATCGAGGAGAAAATTGAGGGGCTATCGTCCAAGAAGCCACTGGAACTCGTTGATGATGATCTGGACCGAGGCAGTTGCGATGGGTATGAAAGTTTTTCCTTTTCTCTGTTTTTTCTGGCTGCTCGGTCTGCGATAGATGTTCAGGCTCCAGTGCATGGATAATACCGGCATCATAATATTCAAATTTTAGAGTTGCATGCAGTTCCCGCGCTCTCTTCTGGTGTCGTGGATTGCCAACATTTTTCAATGGCAGCCTAGCTATGGGCATGGGCTTTGTCGAGCTCTTGTAAACCCCCAACAACCGGCGGTTTAGTGTAAGATGCTGTCAGAAAATCTGCCTCTGCATGTTCTAATCCTACGGTATCCTATTCAATATTCTCAGGCGCTTCATATTCTGATGCACGATAAGGTCTGTCCTCAAGAGGCAGATGACAGTTTGAGAAGTCTTCAACCACACGTTTTTCATGCTCTGGGACCACAGAGCCGATAAAACAAACCTTTACGTTATGCTCAACCGTGTATACCTTCGCATAGTTCAAACGTGAGCTAGAATCCAATTTGTGTCGTTCATTCTTTGGTTTGACTCGGACCGGCTGTTTCACCAGGTTCTCTCCCCCATGCTGGACAGGCTGTTCTGACGTGTGTATTATGGCATGATCTTCCGACCGAACACCGTATTTTGATGTAGCAGCTCCTCCGTAGGTTAATATAGGCCTTTCAGGATTAGTTGATGTTTAAATTGATATAGCTCGCAAGCACATACAAACAGATTGAAAGCCCGGCACGGCTGTCATCGATTACCAGGAAACGACGAATAGAAATATAAGCCGGCTCTGTAAAAAACCTTTTCCGTCTTGCCCTGACCCTTGTTATCTCAGTGCCGTTGGAACCGCACGGATCTGACCATATGACCTTGAATATCTGTGTGAATTAGCCCTGTCATCTTATGTCGGCATGAGAATACCCTTACTCTTCCGAATTTAAAGGTCTTTGAGCTATGGACCTTGTATTCTGCACTAATTTAGCATTCTTAAAAATCGTGGCTATTTAGATATATTTACCTGGATCTATTTCATCAACTATAGTATGAGTATTTCCTCTGTCAATCCTCCGGCTACTACTGAATAGAGCAGGATCTTGCAGGTAAAGGTAGACTTTTGATAAATTAGTAGAAGTTTTGTATATCGGGAAATAGCGTAATTAGTTGTTCTAATTCAGATAGTATTCCTTAGAATAAAACATACAAGAAGCGTCGCAAGGTTTAGAGACCCAAATCGATGTATATGGCGAGGTTTGGTGACTATAAGGCGGAAGTTTGATTTCGAAGGGATCGGCTAATTTATCAACACTGCTGTCTACCGTCGAACTTTGACTATTGTCCAAACCATATCCCGCCTGACTTGAGCCTTGCCTACCGCTCATGTATGTGATATTTTGTGTATCCACAGGGTCTTCAGATGGGGGATCGTATGCATATTCTACATCGCCTACAAAACCAAGTTAGTCCTCTGAGGCTGAAAAGTCTTCAGGTCTGCCGCATATAGCAAGTAAGATAAATATTACCATGATCGTCGTATCTCGAGGAAACATTGCGTTGATGATCGTTATCCCATTCCCAGTTGCTCCAGGGTGAAGATTTTGACGAAGCCATGGGTGAGGAGTTAATCAGTCTAGTTAAAATTCAAGTCTCAAAATATACTTCCCGCCCTGTTCATAAAGGATATGTGTGTATTGAAGAGTCCAGAAATAACATCCAAGTAAAAGTATTTACTCGGACGACGATTCCATCCGAAAGAGAAAGAGAAATGCAGGCTTAGTAGATGAATGCTGGGGGAAGACTCGTTCTTATGCAGCAATCTGACAGGCTCGCCCGGTTTGTACTGTGCACTGCTGCCCAACTGCGCCACCACTAATGGTCCGAGGATTGCCACCTTCTTTGGGTGTCTTTTGCAGCGATTGGGTCCAAGATACAATACGACTCTCGCATTTGATTTCCAGCAAATATATGTGGCGTCTCCTTCTCATGCGGGTTTACAATATCAAGAACTATTTTGATATGTTCGGCTTTATTCAGGTTAAGTTCGATAAACAAACGACCTGATTTTTATGCCAAAGACTGCAAGCCGAGCAGTGAGCTAAAAGCGATTTCGCGCAGGGATGCCTCTCAGCTAGATAGAGGTAAAATACTTAGATGTAATTTGGTAGCTTCGGGTAATGCACTTCTCAGAACGAAATGAATTCTATAAAATTGTAGACTACCATATTTTCCAAGTTATATACCTAAATTGATTTGCTAAAATTCTACAGACGAATAAACTGATAGAATTTATGACACGCGGTGGTTCCGCAGGTCGCACTTAAAAGCAGCAGTATGTGATAAGCAAGAGAAAACTCGCTTATTGGCTATGCGTGCAGCTATTACAACACAACACATGCAGTGTCTGCTGCACGCGCTTCAATGGAGCCACGAATTCAGCAAAACCATCTTGCTTGAGGCTCAAATTTGTCACGGTATCATCGAGAGCGATAAGGCGGGTGAAAACTTTACGGGTGATTATTGTGTCAAGCACTACGGCGGGTCAACAAGCGAGCAAGAATGGCACGAAATAATGCTCACAGGGCTTTGTAAAATCTATCATCAGATTTGTGTTTGAAGTTGTTTTACAATCTGATATTGTCTTACCTTTGCTTGGTAGCTGAATTCTGTCAAGAAGTTGGGACTGTATTCTCAGCCGCATCATCCATCCAACTTGCTGTGATTTGACAGAACCAGCATCGTCACTTGAACCAAAGGCCATCGAAATAAACCAAGCGGCACTAAAGGGAAAACTTCAATCATTCACACCTAATCATAGCTACTAAAATTTGATGATAATCTGAGTCAATCTTGATGTTGTGCTGTTCTCCAACAATTTTGCTGGAGTACAATGCAGCTCTCTGCCCCAAGGATAAGCGCCCCAAACCCAAACCCAATCTCCAAAGTAATTGAGGAGAGAACCATAACTTGACGACTAACTTGTATATTATATGTAAAGCACTGTCACACGAGCCTGTTGCCAGATGGCGTTGACATGAAATCTGCTTCCTAAACATTAGCTCGAGACAACAAGGAAAAGCAACAAGGAAAATAAACCCGAGAAGCCAATGGCGAATCTCGAATAAGCTGAAAAATGAGTGATTGTAAGTGGAAATTCATGATAGTGACTGGACTAGATTTTAGTGGCCAAAGCCGTCACAAATCTAAACGGGGGCTGTTTATGCCCCCGAGGACGTATATTGCTAGCTGCCAATTCTGCACCGAAACACTCGGTGATGGCATAAAACGAAAAAGGCCGACGTCAATCAGCAGAGACACAAAGGAGTCTAGCGGCGACGACCGGAATTTCTTGATCCCTGACCGCCTCTGTTTTTCTTGTGATGTTGTCTCTGAGAAAGAACTTCATCGACAGGTGGCAAAGTGATATCATCTTCTTCCACAATGGCAGGATCTTGAAATTCGTTACGCTGGTCATAAGTTTGGTCATAAGTTTGGTCTGCAGAATCCGCAGTTCCCCTTCCCCAATAGCTTTGACTTGAATTGCCAGCTGAATTGCCATATGAGCCACCAGTGCTGGAAAGCTCATAGTTGGTTGTATAACCAGGTGTCTGCTGCCATGGGATTGGCTGATAAGATTGTGTTCCTTGGAAAGTAGATGCAAAAGATTGCGCTGGATAGCTAGTGCCGGTTCCTTGGTGGTCATATTCTGACTCTCCATTCACATAATCACTGGCAGGAGGATACTTCGATGGGTATAGCATGTTTTGTTGGTCATCAATACCTGTCCCCATATGTAAAAAGTTGTTATCCGTGGCTGGGGTCCCGAAGGTATCGTCATCACCGGGGAAAAATGTGGTTCTGAAGTATTTGAGCAAAATTTCCTGCGACTCCTTGGCCAATGTCCCAATGTCTTTTACTTTGACGTTCGTTTCGACGTTGTACACTTTAGCATAGTTGACGAGGGAAGGTTCTTTTAGTGGTGCGTTGCCACGAGACAGAACTACCTTAATAGATTGTGGTAGCATACCAGTTACTTTTTCTGGGTGCCTGTGGCTATAGATGAAACCATGATCTTCGATCGTAATTCCATGTTTTCTATGGCCCCATCCATCGTATGATGTAACTGGAAGACATGAGCAAGACCGGTTTCCAGCTTTGACAACAACAAAACGCCGAACTTTGGTGTGAACTTTCTCATCATAGATGACTTGGCTGATAAAGGTTGGATCTACTCTGCCCTTGTTGATTCCAAGGCTCTCTGTCCACAATGTACTGAAGACCCTTCCAACCCTGAAGAACTTTTGGTAATCTGTGTTCCTAATTTTGTAACTCTTGTCAAGCTTCTCGGATTCTCCATTTGTGGCTCTAATAGTTCGGTTTGGTTGGCTCTCATTGGCAGATGTGGTATAGTGATTGTCATCTAAGCCAATACCTTGCAATCGACTCTCTAAGCCTCCATCGTCGGTATTAGGAAAGGAAGTTGCATATGACTGGGCATTATCATACGTCCCATCGACGTAATCATCAAGTGTATTTGGGTAGATACCAGAGCCTGTAGCATGATGAGAGCCTTCATAGCTTGTGCTATAGTTCTGCCCTTCTTCAGGGTATGTATCGGTTCCATCGCCCTGACTAGCCCAGTCCTGCGCTTGTGTTGTACCAACACCTACTATGTCTTGAGGGCGAGTATTTGAGGTATCAGTCGCAAAATTCCGTGGGGTTTTGCTTGCGCGACTCGATGACCTAAATATGACCAGTTAACTTTTTATTTCAACCAATAGATAGATGGCTATATTAAATACCCCTGGGTGCGAGCTGCTGATGTTGAAGAATTGGTATGCCTTTTATCTTGCCTGTATGTTTCCCCATCTGCGATGAATGTCAGCGAATGATATTGTCAGTATGACAAGGCTGCTCACCAGAGCCTCTGCGGTGATTGTGTCGGGTTTCCGGCATTTTGTACGCTATTGTCCGGCACCAAGTAGTTTGTTCTTATTGAGTCTTTAACACGACCACCAGTAAAGAACAAGTCGACGGTGGATGTCCTTTGTAGACCATCCAATACCCCGCGTTCTTATCGACGAAAGCGATAGTGCGGCTCTGCCGTTCAACCATGTTTGGATCTTGGTCTATAGTGGAGGAATAAGTAAAGATGGTCACCACGTGTCATAAGTTCGTGTACGCATGGCGCATAATTCTGATGTGCTTTCGATGCATATTCGCATGATAAGGCTAGGCGACAGGCTCTAAGAACAGGCAAATTTGTCAGGTGGACAAGGTGAAACCAAGCCGGCTTATCCATATGGGAAGTGGCTTTATTGCGAACACACAATTGGAAAACGAGGCTTAATACAGCGGGGACCAAGGGTTATCATCAGGGAATGTCAAATCCACATTTCGGGTTGGTCCGCCACTATGAAATACTAACGAGGTTAAATAGTCCCGGCTACGTAGTGTTTCTCAACAGTAAAGAGCCAATAACATAGTATAGAAATGCATAGTTTATATATCATTAGTATGTTAAGTTTTCAAGCAGGAAATAAAGACAAAAAGAATGAAAAAAGTGACAATACTCAGCTGCCCAAAACAATGCTAGCCTTATCGTCGAGCCATCCCCGACCAACCGCATCTGGTCGCGTACTTCCGGGGTGCACAGTAATGCAAGGCAAATTGTCAATTTGGTGGAAGCGAATGAGGAGCAGGCTTGATAATAATACACGGCACATACCTCGCCGCTTTGTAGTGGCCGCTTTGGAATCTAAGCCACAAATAATCGGGAGTTTATCAAGGTGAGCCTACTGGCTTATCTTGGAGGCTCTGCTCCCGCCAACTTTAACCAATACGGGTAGCTAGTTTGCCTTTTGTGACATCTTGCTGAAGACAGCGTCAGACGTCAACTCAACCTAGGAAGCCTCACTTCTGTTAGCACTGCATCCTTTTATGTACAGCAAAATCCGAATCAAAACATTGCTCCTAGTTACTATTAGAATAGCTACGAAAGACGGTCATATCTTTGAAGTCAGAAGTCGAACGGACTCAACAGACCCGATGAGTTGCGGGGTATTGTTTCATGGCAGATGGACAAATGAGATGCAGTACTCCTGTTGAAGTGCCTACATCTCCACAGCCTTACGATATCCTCTCACTCCGTTCTGCACTCACAACAACAATCCCGATCGATGTAAGCGTGACAACTTTCGAGCACAATGTCTCGAATGGGTCTACGTCGAAAAAAAGTATACGATCCGACATAATTCCATCTAAGACTCCAAATCTACCCAATAAAGTCCTTTCGGATGCTCGGGGTGACTTCGCCGATGAGCAACAGGATGGGCATCAAGCGTCTCTGTCTTCACCCAACAACTTTGACAAAGATCAAACACGTGCCGATCACACTCTAGACGTAGGCCTTGTCAATCGGGGTTCATCGGTGCCCGGGAGCTTGAGCGACGAGCAAAACAATGATCTATGGCAGGAAAAGAGTTCGGACGCAAGCTACGATGACGCTGATTCAAGAGTTGATGTTGAGCTTCAGGCAAAGAATATCAGGGCTCGCGAGAGAGTTGAGATTTTGCGTGGCCGAGTATGGCGAACACGACAAATAACCAACGGGAGCAGACAGCGAGCTCAGGAGTTGCGAAATGCCTTTAGTACTGCAACTTCGCTTCTCATGAAAGCCATTGATACATTGATGGCTTCAGACGATGTCAAGAGTCTTCAGACTCTAAAGCCGTTTCATGAAGCCACTCGCTCGGCTCAAGATGCACTGGGGCCAGAAGAAGATAGACTTGACATGCTTGAAATTCGGCTGAATAGCGAGGAGAGTGAGTTAGAGCAGGAGGAAATGCATTTCTACACGCACAACAAGATCTCTCTTGAGCCCCCAGCTACGTCAAAACTGGATGCAGAATTGTCTCCGCTCCATAAGCCTTACAGGCCCGAAAATGAGGAATTTGAGTTTGTTGATCTTGACAACGATCTGGCGAAGCAATATTTTGCTCAACGAGAAGAGGCCGAACTTTTGAAGGAAGAAATCGATGAACTTGAAGCCCGAGACAGCAAAGTAAGGGAAGAACAGCAATTCCGGATGCGTCATAACCTCGAGCTCTCTCGAGAAGATGCTTCTTTTCTGTTTGACTTTCCAAAGCTGCAGGCTCAATTATACGACAAACTCAAGTCCGTTGAGCATGATGTGCTAGAGCTTCGCGAACAGTGCCTGGACATAGGTTTATTCAGTGAAGATGAGCACACTTATGAGCAACGTGATACGCTAGTAGAAGATGTGATGGAATCGGTCAACGAAGCTCTGGATCGTTTGCCAGTATACATAGCTCTTCAACAACAAGATTCTTCAATCAAATCTCACGATACGGATTATTCCGACAAACGGGACTATGTCAATGCGTGGATTTTGGCTTCTCTACAGGATTCACTCTTCGAAGAGTATCGGTTGAAAGCAGAGATCTTATATGCTTATCCACCTCATGGTAAAGGTTTGACGGGCGATGAATGGTCAGAGTTGGCTGTAACATTCTGGACCACGGATGAGGCAGGCGAGAGGGCAAACATACTTTATGAACTCAGCACGAGAGATGCAATTAGCGAGTTGTCAAATAGTAAGAGTAGCTTACAGATAAACCTCGGGGAAGGCTTTGGAGTTATCGAGGGTAGTTCCGAAACTATTAGTGAACTAGATTCGGAGGTAACTCAACGCGATGACCAAGTTGTTGCATTCTTTGAGGCTGCAGGTGTTTAGAGAATGGGAACTTTTAATTTCGTTTGTACTCAGTCATATGTTATATATATCATTTTTTTGATTCCTTTCATGGTGTTATATTGTTTCTATATGCACAACGATGCCTTAATTACATGCGCATAGGCAGTTTTAGTTGGGGCTTGGGTTCCAGGTTTTTCCTCAATCCACTGTGTTATGGACCTCACGATATGTGGCCAAGAGAAAAAGCATTAAACATTTGCCATTTCCAAGATATCATCTGGGCCAATTATTGTTTCTATTGTTCGACAATGAGCTACTTGGGATAAATAAATTCGATACAACAAAGTAAATCATATGAGAATTCATATCAGAACCTGCATAAAGACTTATTTGGTCCATCGTCAGCTTATGCAGATAATATCCAAATAGTTTTAGATATTCTGTTGAAATATTTACGTAGGATATTTGAATGAGGAGAGTAACGAACTGACATACTCGAGACCCAGATGGTCTAGTCTTTTCTTAAAACTCTCAATAACAAGTGAAAGTTAATTTAAAGACTGTAGTGGAGTAAATCGGAAGATGCAATGATATTATAGGGTCAACATAAGAGGCAGGACGATGCAAGGTATATTTTGAATTGGCTATAAAAAAGAATTATCTTATTATGAAGCTAAACCAAACATATCTAGGTATCTTCTAGCCACTGCGTTTATGTCTTCACTTCTTGACTTCCAAGATATCCAGAAACCCAAAATTTCGTCAGTATAATTCTCACCGCTCAAGTGTTCGCTTGAACAGCCACCACATGTCAAAAAGCGGTATGTACCACTGCCGTTTGCAAAGTAGCACCTGCAGCAGCTGCAATTTCCAATATGTGTAACTTCGGCATTCCGAAAAGTCGGTCAGGGGAAGTGAGGCTGAAAACCCGCTAGGGAGTTTTGAATGGTTGACGAAGAGTGACAAGGGGGATCAATGCGCCGCACACGCAATCGACGTACGACACTATTGAACCATAATATTTGCTATATACTAGTAATTGGTTGGTTTTCGACTCAGCAAGGCGTTGATGCAGGGCTTGAGGATCAGGATTTTGCAAGGTTGTCAATCGGGCGGAGGAGAAACTGTGAAGAGTCAGCTTACCGCCGTTTCTAACCCGAAGATATCATCTAATCTTATATTCTTTCAAGGCAGCCATCCACCTCAAAGCTCAATCCAATGATACACTCTCAAATTTTACAAATGGCTTTAGTGCATTCACCCATGTAATATCTGCATAAGAAGGGCTGACTCTGCACGGGCACTGTGGGCAATTTATATCGGCAAGGAATTTATACTGAAAATGGAAGATGTTGCATCAATGGCCTACTGGATGGGTTTGATCAAGTGGGGGTAATTAAGTACGGGTTCAAGAGATAGTTGTGTTCGGTGGTAGGACTTTGGGTTTCTGACGATAATGGGAAGTTGTAAGGTCTACTCTAGTTAAACGTCTTTGCCGCTACAATCAATTTCTCTTGTATGAACCATGTCGAAGAACTTTTGATGGCTTATATAGCATTGAACTAGTACAACCACCTAAGAATCGTTGTTTTGTGCCTTGGCCTGCTTGAAAATTTCAGAAGCAACTTGCAAAGCCCACAACATTTGAAATTATTGCTTTCCCTCCCATACCTTTGCAAGAAAGTTCTCCATCTGAATAAACTCAAAGTTTGGAATAAGCTGATTCCATGCATCCGACACATCCCAGGCACCTTTTGCACTGCTCAGAAGTGTACCCACGAGAACAGTCTTCAACATACTTGAGAGCTGGTCCGCCTCTTCATCAGTAAAGCTTGGGTGACGTTTTCCAAGCGTCCATGATGCCTTGAGATTTCCAACTTCAAGGTCTTCGATTTTGACTGTATCAACGACAAAGGGGGCCCCTACATTTTTATGTTAGTGCTTTAACCGAGATTAATCTCTAGAGATAGATTGGATGAGACAGACCTCGAACCTTTTCACCAATCTTAATGATATGCGAAATAGTAACTCTATTGCCCCTAATCCCACCAATACTAGGCCATTCTCCATCGTAGTCGACTGCTTGGGCGACAAACCTAGCGATATCTTGGACTGTGGTCAGAGTCATGAAAGCATTCTCATATCCATCAACGACAATTGCTCGTCGATTCTGGAAGTCGACAAAAGTGTCTAGTGGTGTTACATATTTAGCTGTCTTGTAGGGAGATGCTAAGTAGTCTAAGAAGAGGCCTGGTTGGAATAAAGTGTACTCGAGAACCTAATCAAGTGTGTCAGAATTGAGGACGAATGTCGGAAGGAATAAAATAAGATTCTTACTTTTTCATGCCCATTGACCTTCTCCAGATACCCTTTGATTTCCGTCTTCCCTGCCCAGAATGGCAAGTCGTCTTTAGTGGCACTTTTAAAGTCGTTAGAACCATTATTGTGCCGTATACTTTGTTACTCACCATCCATATTCGCTTGGCGCAAAACGCTTCACTCCAGCAGCGATGGAAGCATCAATTAGATTCTTCTGTGAATTGTTGTTGCTATCGGTCAGGAACTCGTTAATGAATGATAAGACAGTGTGGACTCCAAGTAGGGCTTGAGCAAGTTCGTGCCTGTCGTTATAATCCACCACACGCCAAGCAACACCTGGGGTGCCGTCGGTAGTAGAGGCCTTCTTGGTGAAATTAGCAAACGGATTACAGTTCAAATAATGTTTCTGGATTAATACTCACATTCCTGGTCAGAATGATTATTTCGTGCTTATTTGCAACTGCCAGAGCGTCGATGACTTCCCGGGCAAGTTCTAGAGGGAAAGATCAGCATATTTTCAGAAGTCGTCACTTTGTGTGAGTATGAGGAACCCTGCCTCCGGAACCACCAGCAACTGCAATTTTGATTTTTGCCATCTTGGTATGTGTTGGGGATCTCCTATGTTAATTCACTTTGACAAGTAAGAAGAAAATGGTAGTAGGCAGCGAAACATTCGGAAAGAGACCGAGAGAATTTAGAAACTAACTTGTTAAAGAGAGAGATTTTCAAGTCTTTTACGATGAAGAAAGCGACTCTAAATACTTTTCCAAATTTTCAAACTCCTACATTATACCGGGAGGTTTAATGACTTCCTCTGTCCTGACGCCTGCGTTCAACCAATAGGGGTTGAGCTTCGCTTCCCGAAAGTCGAAGCCAATTGGTGGAGAGCAGCCGCCTAACGACGAGAAATCCCCAAGCTATCGAGAGACAATATTATCCAAATCAAGAGCAGAGAGGCCTTGTACGGATCTGACATTTGTGAGCAGTGAGAACCAGTTGGGCATGCGGCGAATGGCGGCCAAAATTCTTCTATTAAATATAGTAATCCAAGATGACTTTATCGCTGGTTAAGATCCCAGATTCTCATTGAGTGCAACGAGTCTAGATTTCAAGGTTTTGATAGTTCTTGAATGTTCACTTCTGAGCCACGTTCCTAAGTGCGAGTACAAGCCAGCGACGCAATTGGCAGAAGATTCGTCTGAATCTTGGACAAAAAACATATCAATCAAATTGGCTGCCCTCTTAAGCTCACACAACACTAGCTGATTCCTAAAAGCGGCTTGTATCTGCTGGTCCTCGATGCTAAAGGTGCCTATTGAAAGAGGTACATGCTGTACTGCAAATCCTGTCGCTTGCACCAATGAGGGTGGGCTAGTTGTGCTTGTACTGGCTGCTATCCCAGATGGTGGCGGAGATGGAGATGGGGATGAAGATGAAGATGTGGATGAATTGGCCATTTCAGAGGGTCGAGGGCCCCAAGAGCTGCTGCCAGTCCACCCAGCCGCCTGCTGATACCAGATCAAGATACGGGAGACAATAGATGCATGAACCATAGCTCGGTGACCAGTCTTAGCGCAGGGGCATTTCAGGACCCGGGTAAGACGCTCAATCGCATCTCTGTTGAAATGAAGAACTTGGTCTAACTGCGCCGAGACCGTAACAGAATTTGACTCCGGTGCATGAAGAGAAGGGCCGGGGCAAATCAAGTCCCGAAAGATCTCGTACGAATCCCGAGGACAGCTATGGGATTTAGGGTTGAGAGAATTCAGTCCCAAGGTTCCAGTGAACTCTGGGGCGGAATTCGGGAGAATCTGGAAGCCATCCCCAAAGCTATCGAGTTGAGACCAATCTTCAAAAGACATGGAGGGATGAAAGTCAGAGGTAAGCTGGTTCTGCTCGTTGATATCGCCAGAAATTGGGAATGTATCATCTATTGCACCGGCAATATTGGCCTCCGCAGGTTCATTAACACTTTGAGGGCCCTCGAAATATGTGGCTGTGCGATTGTTGCAGCTGTCAGCAGTCAGAGTCAATGGCGAGCAAATCCTCTTCTCGGTGGGCATATCCAGGTTAGAACCAGGCCTCTTTCGTGGGGGCTTGCCAAACTTTTGTGATACTCCATAAATGCAAGTTAAGGTGAGCGTCGCGCAACGACCGCATTTAGGTCGAACACGATCACATTTAACCTTGGCGGTCCCGCAGCCATCACAAGAAGATCGCAGTCTTGGGGTCGTGACAGGCGGCGGAGGCCTCGGTATGGATTGCTCTAATGAGACTCTGGCAGCACCAAGATTTTCAAGGGACGTAGGGCCACTCATGGTTGATGTTCATGAAAGGGGTAAAAAGAACAAAAAGTTGATGAGGTTGAGATCGCTAGCTAAGCCTCATTTGATCAAGTGAAAGCCAAGAAAATCCCCGACTCCATGAGAATTTGTTCCCCCTATTCAAATTGTAGTATTCTCATGGTCCATAATAAAATAAAAATAAAGATCATACCATAGTCCAAAAGGAAACTTTCATTATAGCACAATAAATCCACAAATCACCAGTGACCGTGAACCAACGCTCCCAAGTTCATAAAAGAGAAGTCCGAAATACAAAAACCTAACCATTGAAACAAGCCGATGTCCAAACACATCAGCTGAACCCATAACGTCCTGTTATCTCCGTCCCTAGAAGTAAAGAAAAAACTCCAACGTGAAGAATTCGCAGTTTGATAATACGTTTAAAACGTATAGAACATGCTTATTCTGAAATGAATTCAGATTTGTCGTGAGATGCGACTAACGTATATATAGTAGGGACCAACACTTTTTCTATATTTGTTAGTTATAAAAAAGCAGGAAGTAGTGTGCGAACACACTCACCGAAACCATAGAAGGCATATACCAATTACTGGTCACTGGGCCCAGCGTTATAGAGGTCTGGGTCATAATCTGCGCCTCCTGTCCCTGGCTCTTGGTTTCCCATGGCATACGTCGTGTCACGGTCAACATCCTGGTCAGATGGTGTAGGATATGAATTATGGTATGGTGAAAACACGGTATGCATATAGCTGTCGCGCACACGTTGCTTATGACTGTCATGGACTTGACCAATGAAGCATACTTTCACATTATGCTCAACTGTGTAAACTTTAGCATAATTGAGTCTGGATGCTTCATCAAGCTTATAACGATCATTAAGAGGGACCATTCTAATAGACTTTTTAGTAATGGTCTCCCCTGGTTTCATCACAGCTTTAGAAGTGTATATGATAGCATGATCTTCCGCATGTACCCCACGCTTTGTAGTGCCTTGGCCGCCATAGGTCAAAATTGGCCTATTTACATCGTCAATCGTGAGAGTGGTTATAGTTTGTGACCAGAATTGAAGACTCACAAACAAAGTGAATGGCCTCTGTTTTCACTCACAATCAAAAATCGTCGAATTGAGTGATATGCTAATTCTCCAAATTTGGCTGGGACTTTGCCGGTTTGCCGTCGAGTGATTTCTGTCCCCTTGCCGTTTCCATTGGGCTCAGACCAGAGAACCATAAGTACCTAGGAATTATAAGCAAACATACAAGACTTTCAGATAGGGTGTCACACTTTTCCAAACTTAAAATCAGTTGAGGTATGGATTTTATACCCTATGTAAATCCGGTTATTAGAATCTGTTGTCTCAAGAGAGAGTTTTCGAATTGGGAGCCATACTTTTGTCGAGGCCCTTTGTTTGGGTGTTGTATTCGTTTATCTCTTTATGGATGGGAGGGGCACCAGGGGCAATCATATCGGGTTCATCTGTTAACATAAGCTACTGAAAAATGCGGCTCGAGTTCTATTTTCTCCTACCGGCGTGAGATGCTGATGGTTCTGCTACGTATTGCCCTGCTCCGGTGTATTGGGCATATTGATATTGATTGGCTGCAGAGTCCGGAGCTGTTGAAAAATTATCTGGCGGTCCAGCATTCAAATCTGTGGTTGCTAATTCCTGAGCAAGCATGTCCACGGGTGAGTTCGAAGAGAATCCGTAGTTATTTGTCTCGTAGACTTGTTGGGTTTCTGGGATGTAGTCCAAAGAATTTGGAGCTTGATATGAATCTCTAGGGGTATCCTGGGACACGTATAGCTCCTGCTGTGCTTCCCGTTTTTCCCACTCTGTTTCATCTAGTTGGGTCTTGAGTTTATCCTCTTAAATGGTTTTTTTGGCGCGTAAACATACGTTGGGCATTTTTATAGCGCCACCGAACCTCACACTTAAAATCGTTATCCCAATACCAATCGCACCACTCTAAGGGATAATAATCAGAATATCGTTCATTTGATGATCGATTGTGTGATGAGCGATGACTTCTTGTCCTTGATGAAGACATGATAAGAGTCGGGTGAAGAGGTGTGACTTAGGCCGTAACTGGTGTTCATAGCTTGAGCTTTCCCTTAACGCGCTGTCACGAGCTATTTCTACTGCCATCAAAGGTCCAAGGATTTATGAAGAATTGCGGCTCAAATGTAGGGTGTGTGGTCTTTCTACCCACGATGGGTGTAAACTGGTGCTGGAGATATCAAACTCAACCATCACTGCATCCACATTGCATAATTTCCCGATCAATGTTATACTTTGATTTGCTAGAATAAGACAGCAACCGAAGCTGCCCGCCGTGTGCTTGCCACAAATGCACGGGGGTTGCATATCACCCGGGGACAGTTGTGCATCCTTGTCGCGGGAGCACACCCTCATCGCCGCTTTTCCAGACATAAATTTGATATTACGATAGTGCAGATGAGCCCCCCAAGCTGACGGGTCGAACTCCTGCATGGCATTGTTTTGATTTTGCAGCCTTGACTTCAGGGAGGCATGTATCGACGACATATTAAAAGTCTGCCTCCCCCATTTTCAAATGTCTCCATCACGTGTTACAAAACTCCTCATTCCAATGCTTTCACAGGTCGAGGCTAAATTTGCACCAATTACTTTGCATTCCGAAAACATTTTATGGCTCTTGCTGCAATGCTGCCCGGTCGTGAGCAGTAGAGCCTGATCTGCACAGATGGCGTCCACAGATCCTTTACCAACGACAACATCAAACCAAACGAAAGGTCAGGGCAAGACAACAGAAAGGCATTATCCCGACTCTGGTATTTGTTGGTCTTCTGCTAGCGAAAAAAGCGGACTACCTAACAAAACCAAGGGTACCCTCATGGTACCACTTGTTACACCATCATTCGGAAAGTCTGATACATTGCGTGCTGCATATTCCGAGCAAGCATCAATACGGCTACAAGGAGATGAAAGTGGCCCGCCTCACAAATATCTTTCCAACACCTATTCTCGTAAAGATGTCCAGCCACCAGGGACTTGTGTGTGTGTGCCGGATGTCTACCACTCTTCGAAGTTGGATACCCCTGACTTCTATCCGTATACAGACGGTTCATCAGAGGGTTCAGAATATGACGAAGGCAAAATGGAAGGCTCCCCAAGCTCGATTCACGAGTTACATGGGCCTCAAACTGGCTTACTCCACGAGTCCAGCCACGTTCCATCAAGCACTTACAACACCATTGTCTCTGCCGATCTTCGTTGGAGGAAACTTCAAGATCTTCGGAATTACATTTTTTCTCTTCGTAGCAAGTTACAAGAGAAGAGAGTAGTTCTCAGAGAAAAACAGCTTGCCAAAGCTGCCGCTGATGACAAATATATTCAGCATATTAGGCAAACGGAAACAGAAGCCAAACTAGCCCTGAGAAGAACGCCAGACGAGGTAGCGGAAGTGGCCAGGATTATTAGAGATTGCAACAGCACGAGAGATGAGTACGGTCCGCTTGAATACGATTGCATGTTTTTGGAGGATGAGCTCGGTCAACATGAATTCAATCTTTATCGGATGGAAGAGAACTTTTATAAGGCTTTACATAATAACCCACACAACAATACCGAAGGAATTGACGCCAAGCCCGAACAAATCGAGCTTCAATCTGACGCAGGTAGTGAAGACTCATTATACTCCAGACTCAATGATGACACTGGTCAACTTCGTAGGCATTCTATCGACAACGGCTTGGAACTTGAGACCTACATACATCCCCTCGCATCACAATTTCTTTCGAAGATGGGAGATGTTGATATCTTAAGGGAGCGGCTAGACTGGAACTACCAGGAGAAACTTATCTTAGAAGAAGACAAAGAAGTCAGGGAACGAGTCGGCTTGACACTTTCAGCTGAGAATCGAGACTGGCTAAATGAGTTTGAGCGAGTCACAAGTTCTCTCGAGGCAGATCTTCAGAGGGCAGAGGATGAGGCCAAACTTTTGGAGGTTCAATGTCTTGCCCAAGGCTTGATAGACGATACTGGAGAACCCACTGATTTTGCTACACAAGAAAGATACGCGCTTCAAACCGACATCGACTCATTTAGCGAAATATCTGAATATGTCAAGTTTCCACGTCTGCTTCCGCATCCACCAAAATCCGAGCCAGGCTTTCTAGATAGCGCACCGAAACATCCAGACTCTAACCAAGGTTCTACTATTCATATCAACCAGTGGTTGCTACATAAACTCAGATCTTCGCCCCTGGATGTATACCTTCTGGCAAGCACATTTGAGGATCGAGTTGGGAGAATTTCTGATGAACAGGACTGGCAAACTGGTGTACTAGGATATTGGTACAAGGATGATTCAAAACAAGAAATTCACAGTGGGTCCATATCCATTGCGGACAGCAGAACGCAAGCACCACCAGAGTCAGCACAATCGAGTTCTGGCTATGAAATCTGGGAAAAGTCCAATCCTGATTTAAATATTCTCGAGGCTAGGTCTTCGATAGAACACTTATTGGAGTCAGAATCTCAAAATACTTCAACTTGAAAAATCTTGGACAAAGAGCTAGTATTGAACGTAGGAAATATCTGGAGGGATGCACATTGAATACAAATGGCTTCTGGTAATTTTCATGACTGTATATTTAGTTATTGCATTTTATGGCATGAAAGAAGCAGGTAGTAACTGGGCGCCTTGCGAGTTTTTGGGAGATTTGGGGTCCTTGATTATATCACGAAGAGATTGACACAGGTTGTTGAGATACCCATTTAGTTACAGGAAATAATAAACTTGTTTTGGATTAAAAAATTATTTTTGTCTATTGTAAATTATCGGATTTCGATTCAAAAAGATCATCTGTGGTCAATTCTAGGGCTTCAAACTAGACTTACAAACGTGTCTAAATAGTGACCATGAAAGGGGAGTTTTTTATTAGCCGAAGACCGTCGCTTAGCACTGCACGGAAGAGAAGGCTAGCAGCTATGCATGGCCAAACCGCCTTGGTTGCTAAGAAATGCATGAAATCATTACCCCGCGTGATCCGAATGTGATGAGTCTGTTCTTTGGATGGATTTGATAATTCTGACGTTGGCACACCCCCACAGACCGACCACACACCTCCATTACCCAGTGTTTCCATTCTTTGAGCAAGTTTTTAGTTCTCCCAAAAGTTCACACATGGCATTCCAGATATTCCGCACCAGCAAGCTGAACTTCTTGTGAGACACTGTTGCCCTGGAGGATGCTCAGCTACAGCCCAGACAAGCCAGAGAAGGAAACCTATGGCACGGTCGCAATAGCCTCGCAACCAACGAAAAAGCAATTGCCAGCCTTGCTTTGCTCAGACAACCGAGCAAACGGGCGTATCACATGTTGTCAGACAAGCCAAATCGAATCACCGAAGGTAAGTAAAGCAGCGATGAGGCAGCGTGTGCATACTCGAGGCGCTCATTCGTAGAACCACACCTGCATGCTTGCCCCCACTTCTTATGCAGCCGTCGGGTCAGGTCAGATGGACAACTTCCCACACTTCCCGCGCGCTTTCCCATGTGGGATGCTTTGACAACCTGGTTACTCGTGAAAGCGGGGGTTGCAGTGGACGGCAAAAGTTGTTTACTCAAAGCGCAACAAAGGCTATGAGCAAGCAATAATGACTCTGAGACGCGTGTCTCCAACCAAGACTTCAGAAAAACCCCTGCCTTCCTTGAAAGCGTTGGTGAAGCAAACAATAAGTGGCTAATTGTATGCTTGGTGACAATTTCCCATTTGTGAGACCTGCTGCGGACCGACCCTCATCTTCCTCGTTTTATGGACATGTGCGACCACACCACTGGGTCAGAACAGGAATCTCATGACAGCCTTCACATCCTGACGACGCCCCCATGTAAAGACGTCTCAGCACCAATCAAGGCGGTGTGATAACGATTTTCTGTGGAATAATATGAATCCTGACTCCTTACTATAGCAATCGACGATGGTAACGTGGGGTGTAGCCTCGAAGAAGCAGGTCAAGAAGCCCTGCAAAAGAGTGATATTACTGTAAGCCATTACTAACCGCCCGAATCCTGTCAGGCGTCTCGGGAGAAATATGGAAACCACAATTTGTGCAGATCGGAGTGTGCTCCGACGTTCCTAAATTTGAGGTTTTTGTTTATGCCCCAAGGGACTGGTAATGAGCTATCAACAATCGCTGAATCGTGGGAGAATTCGATTCATCTGAATGGGCTTTACCATCAGGCTGCAGCTACCCTTGCTTAGCCTGGCCAAGTACCTACAAACGCTTTGGTCGCGATCTGACATATGTGATAAGCAGGCCTGGCTGTACCCGCTTGCAGTTCAGCTCCGCCCGACTACTATGCAAAAACCTCCAACTTCCAATTCCCAATTGTCGGATTAAAGTTCTGTCATATTCCACTATCAGATTTGAAATGAAGGAACCTGGAAAGAATTGGTTTGCATATGCATGAACAAACGGTCAACGTCGCTTATCTCGTCAGATATTTTAACACGATCAGAGGAGTTGTTGAACTGAACCATTATAGAATTTGCATCTGTAATTATAAATCCAACAACAGATGATCTCATGTATACGTGGTTCTCGTAAAATCACAATTGTTTATATGTGCTCGATGTTTTTGAATTCCTTTTAGCATTCTCGTGTCTCACTATAGGAAAACCAAAACCATGAAATAATTATCAAGACTGAAAAAGCAGCGAAATAGGCACAACAATTGAATTTTCTTGATATAAGTAATCATTTGAAGTAGAAAAGAAATGAGCAGTCATCCTATACAGCGTTGTCTCCTGAAGCCATCGCCGTTTTAAATTTCTAAAGCCTTCTGAAACTTCAATCACAGTCCTCGTAGATGTGAATTTTTCATGGCAATATCGCATCATATTCCCATGACCGAGGCAGTATCTAAGAACAATCAAAAGCTTTTTGCAAGCCGCCAAGCATCCAAGTTTCCAACAAGTCTTTACGCACATCTAGGAACCTTCTCATTTGAACGATTCTGCAACACACTCTATCTGACAACGATATTCCTACTGACAGCAGCACATATATTCTCATCATAAGTCTGAGCTCGACTACAAGAGAAAGCAAAAAAACCTCCAAAGAACTTCGAGCGATAATCTTCAAACCATTCAGAAATTATGACTTCGCCTCTTTGCCTCCCCTGTGCCCATTGTGTTGGGTGTTCTTGTCCTTGGGAAGTTGCGATTGAAGCTCGAGTTCACTTATAGACTTCTAGCTGTTCGATCATTCACCTTACAAAACTTGGTAACGATATCAAGAGCTGATGTTTCTCGAAAATGAAGACAATTTCGTTCACTCTATTAGATTGTTGGGAAGAGGCACTTTGAGCAAATCGAAGACTGGTTCTATATGTGAATCATTCTTAAGATTTTTAACTTTACTGCAAGCATATCATCCTTGTCGTTAGAACCACCCCCCAACTTCTTGTCCTTATAATACTTCCTGATATAATACTCCTTGATTTTTGATATTATCGTGGTATTTAGACTTTCTAAAAGCTTATTATTACCTTTAAACTGCGTTATAGAATCAGAGTGTTGAACCGTAAAGACGACTGAACAATAACATAAAAGCTGTTGTAATTCAACCTCTTCCAAGAAGAATAAAAAGCAAAAACTAAAGTCTATGAATCCGAAAAATAAAGAAGAAAAACAGCTAGTTGTGATGATATAACTGACAGAAGCGCAGAAAATCTACAAGCTTACAAGTAGAAAAAGGCGCTCTGAACAAACTTGCATGTCGAATCTGAGAATATGAAAAGCTAAGCATTTCAACCCAATCTCCTCACTTGCCCCCTCTCCTACTTGAGATCTCAGACGATAACTGCAAAGAGTGTTAGGCTTTGAAGAGATCATTTAGTATTTGGTGTAGCTAAGAGTTTAAATAAAATAGTCTGACTAATAAATGAAGTCTAATGATGTGGATCTTCTATTATTGAAAAGGCATATCTGAATAGAAGATAATTATCGACACTCGTTGAATATCCGATTGTACTTCTCTATAGATTTGACTCCATTACACATTGTGATAACAGAGAAGGCAAAGAGAAAAGAATCAAAAGGACGAGAAAAGCAAAACCAAAAGCCAATTAGGAACCGAATGACGGTACTCGGTGGAAGTACGTAAATGGGCTATCTCTTGGATCAAGGACATCAACATCAAACTACTCCCAGATTAGGGTGGGGGGAAGCAGTCGATCTTCGTGGCGATTTCTTGTGGCCAGAAAAAAGATCTTTTCCTTTTTTTGGTGAAGGCAAGAATACGTTATCAAGGTCAACATCAACAGAGCGGTCGGGGAGATTTTGACTACGAGTATACCTATAGTTGAGTTACAAGACTCGAAGGAGGAAGTGAAGCATATCCATATATTTATTTTTGTAGCGGACACAAGATCTCCGACACAAGCGACGATGATACATGTGTTTTGACTATACTATACATAAGGGAAGCCACATATCCGAGAACTCTTTACAAAGACATTTGTTGAGGTTGTTCTGGCATTGGCGTAGGAAGATTGGGGTTGAATTTTGGATTGGACCACATTCGCATCCTAATTCCATCTGATTCCTTGATCCCCAAACTCTCGTAAACCTCTGCTACCTTGGGGCTTAGGGCATTTACTACTTCTGGTGACAGTTGCAGGGTAGATGTCGAGGCAAATTTTGGTTTAAGGTCGGGGTAGGAGGCAAATATTTGCCTCGCTCGGGTGACTTCATTGCAACTTAATAGTGCCAAGATGAAATGCTGTGCTCTTTTCTGTTTCGTTTCAGTGTCAGATCCTCTTGCCAAAATGTCAACCTCGGTGTCGTTTAACGTCCATTCATGCCACAGCATGTCACCTGCGCCAATTTGAGCAAGGGTGTAGAGGTATTCAAAATGATACTCCTCTCTTGGTCCAAATAGCATAGCAAAGCAAGGCTGTCTTGGAGCTCCCCTTTTTGCAGCTTCGACCGACTCCCAACCGGAAACTAATGTTAACACATCGTTGAATACCAACGACTTGTCTCTCCAGATTGTCCAAGTCCGTCCCTTTGTTTGTGTATGCTCTATACTTTTAGATACATCGATTGAATGTTTGATTATACGAGCAATATGACGTGTGTAATTGGTAGGTTCGTACCCATTTTCGTGGGCGATCTTGAGATATTTTTGCATGGTTGGTATTGCCGCACTTTTAGCGGCATAGTCTAAACCCTGCATACATAGAGCAAGATCAGGTGTAAAGCCTTTAAAGATCATGGTATTTGTAAGTGTGATGAGAAACTTCGACACCTCCATAGATCTTGGGGGAATGGCACCACGCGCTCGACAACCTCGGATCGCTCGAACAATTATGATACCGTGCGTCGAGATGAATTGACAACCTTCCTCACTTTGGCAAAGTGAAGTTATTTTCCGGCATAGGATATCAAACTTCGTGCAAGCCAAAAGTTCTTTCTTAGCAGAACGCTCGAAATCCGGCCTAACTGAAAGCCCTTTAGCATTGTCGAGTTCGAGGTTACGAAGTAAGTTTTTAATATCTTGCCGAAATGGAGATTCTACCTCGATTCCAAACACCTTGTAATGTGGTTCTAGCTGTGATTGAGTTTGAGGTATCCACGAAGAGAGCGCAACAGGTAGTTTCGTCTTTGGGTCGACTCGGGCATGAAGTAAATAATTCATTACCCTCACTTGGGTCACTGAATCAATATTAATCACCTCTTTTCTTTTGATCCAAGGACTTCTATGAACCTCGCCCTCGTAGGCACCTTGCTCCTGGTAGCGTTTGGATATTCCAAATATCTTCTCCTCCTTTTCCTCTTCTGACATATCTTCGTATTTTTTAACGTAAGGACTATCGGCAGAGTCAAGCTCGATGACGTGAGATGGGAGGACGTATCCATTCTTTCGTTTCTCTACGGAGTTCGAGAAGGAGCGGGGGCTGGCTGGTTTTGAAAGAGAAGGCTTCGCGAAACGTCTGCAAGTGCTGCGGAGACGCCGTCTGATTATCATCGTGTTCGGAAGGAAGTAACGAAGTCAATTGAAGGCTTTGGATATGTTCCATGAAGCATAATCTGAGTCGATTGGAGATGGGCGAGATGAGCTGATGTGGAGATATTGAAGCACGGTTGGGGAACGGCAACGGGGAAGTGGGTTCCGCATCCTACACCATCGGCCGAAGAATTTCCCGAATCTTGCGCCATACACGCGCGCTTAGAAGAGCCGCATCTAGCGCATCTAGAACTCTAGCGCGTTCTGTGTAATTTGCTTTGGCTCAGTGATTTTAGGCTGTGCACCTACTAAAGTTCTCACATCTTCCACAACTTCAACAATTATGCCTCCTGCAAAGAAACGTAAGACGCGTGCCACCGCCGACGTCGAAAAGAATGCCGCAGAAGATATCCAGGAAACAGGAGGTGCGCCTTCAGCATCTCAGACAAAGAAAATGACAGCAACAACTTCGAGCACAGATGCACCAGTAGAGGGCTCAGAAGCGGCAGACTCCAGCTCAGATGCAGCGGCAAAAGCGAAGGAAAGACAGGATAGATTCAAGGCGCTTCAAGCGCGCGCCAGAACCTCAGCACAGAAGAATATGAAGGAGGCGAATATCGAGTCGCAACGATTAGCCACTGATCCAAACCAACTCACTTCGCTGAACCGAAAGCAAGCAGTGGCGTCACATAATCTCCTCAAGGCAGATGCAGAGGCTGCAGGCGAGGACTTCGAACGGAAGCGGGCCTGGGATTGGACAATCGAGGAAAGTGAGCGATGGGACAAACGGCTCAAGAAAAAAGGAGCACATAGAGACGACCAGGCTTTCCAGGATTACAGACAAGACAGTCGCAAGGTCTACAAAAGACAGATGCAGAGTCTTAAGCCGGATTTGGAGGGCTACGAAAAGGAGAAGATGGCAGCGGTCGAGAAGGCTGCTGCTTCTGGAGGACTTGAGATTGTGGAAACGGACGACGGGGAGCTTGTTGCTGTGGACAAAGATGGCACATTCTACTCTACAGCAGATTCGACAGGGTTCGTCGAGAACAAGCCAGACAAGGCCGCTGTAGACAGACTTGTGAAGGATTTGCAACAAGCTGAGGATGCTAGATTGAAGAAGAGGAGAGAGAGGATGGGCCAGGGAGATGACGGTGATGTGACCTACATCAACGATAAGAACAAGCAGTTCAACAATAAGCTCTCGAGATTTTACAACAAGGTAAGAATATCTAAATGGCGCATTATTTTGCATCTGCTAACGTGTCCCAGTATACCGCAGAAATCCGGGACAGCTTTGAACGTGGTACTATGATATAATTTGGGGGTTCAAGCATCGAATGCTGGTAGTTGGGAGTTTGTTCGTACAGTTTATATTACAATTCGAGGCTGCAATGCCAAAGTTTTCATAGCATGCCCTTTCTCCATGCCTTTTGTGCAAGCTCCTCGATCTCTTTAATCTCCACCGGGCCCTTCACCATCTCATCACTCAGAGCCTCCACCACAGCATCTGCTACAATATCTGCTTTGAGAGGCTTGGTTCCTGCGGCTCCCATGATACCGCTGAACATGCCACCGGTAAGACCATTAAAGGCAGCACCTAAACCAGTCATGGCAGCGAGAGGTACGGTGAATGCCCTGGAGCTATCGTACAAAAATCCTGGGCGAACAAAGATGTTCCTCATGAGTGGAAACGTTGTGGAGACGATTGACTCGGCCTCCCTCTTTGTCTTGATATATCTAGCAGGCAGGACGGGCGCGCCACCAGCAGCTGAAATGTATAAAAACGTCGACACCTTCTTTTCAGATGCCTCCTTCGCAAGCGTCACTGCTGTATCGCGATTCATCAGTTCGTAAGTGATCTGGCCATCCTTCTCTTGGGGCTTAAGATCTTCCTCCTTGCCCCGGGTCAGTGGGTTCTGGCTTCCTGCTTTCGTAGCACTGAATGCCCGCTTGAGACCTGATACGGGCGATTCCTTGCCTGAGACTACTCCTTTGTAATCGGCTTCGAGGAGGATGCCCATGCTGTGAACGACGTAGTCTGCATTGGTGAGCAGTGGAGCGTAGCTACTCGGTTTGAGGATGTCGGCACGTTCCCAGGTCACTTTGTGCGCCCACGATGGAGGCGTAGAAGAAGCTGTGACGGAAGACCAGGTTGGTTCTCCTGATCGACTGCGTAGGGGAAACGGCCTCGTTAGCAAAACCATTCATTCTTCAATTGCGTACCTGTAGATCCAGAGAGATGAGAGATCGTACCTGATGGATGTAACGTCCCATCCCCTCGCAACAGCAGATTTACAGATCCTCGATCCTAGGAATCCATTACCTCCGCAGACGACCAATCTCTTCGTTGCCGAAGCCATCGTGACTTGCTTTGCTGTAGTGGTGATTCTAGAAGGAGAAAAGTCTCTCGCCAGGGCCGTAAAACAGGTGATATCATGGAAGCATTTGGCAGAATAATCTACAGGGGTGAGCTTGCTCTTGCGTTGCTGCATTGCATGTCCCGCGGCGCCCCGCGCTAGAGCCGCTCAAACCTTAAATTTCCAGTCGTCCGCCATCCAGGTCGCGGAGAACAACAACCTCGGAACATCGACAAGGCAAGCTCTAAGATGGCGCCGCCGAACTCGCAGAAACGTGTCAAGGGGACGCAGATCTTCAGACCTTTCGTGTACGGAACGACAGCGAGACCCTTCAACAATACGACGAACATCAAGCCCGAAGGCACGCCCGCAGACCATACGCATTCGTGGACGGTATTCGTGAAGGGGGTAGATGATACGGATATCACATACTGGCTGCGGAAAGTGCAGTTCAAGCTGCACGAATCGATTCCCAATCCGTTACGCAGTACGTCCCGTCCCCGGCGCACGCTGCGAGATGCGCAATGCAATGCAGCAGATGAAATTGGGATGCTAACACATGCGCCGACGCAGCAATCGAGAACATCAAGCCCGGCGACGCCTTCGAAGTGCACGAGACGGGATGGGGCGAGTTCGAAATAACCATCAAACTGTACTACGTGCCGGAGTCGCTCGAGAAGCCGCAGACCATCTACCACCACCTGCGACTGCACCCGTACGGCAATACGGAAGCCGAGAAGGAAGACATGAAGGCCAAGCACGAGATCATCGCGTGGGTCTACGAGGAGCAGTTGTTCAACGAGCCGTATGAGCAGATGTACGAGCTGCTGACCTCGCCTGCGCCCATTGGCAAAGCCGCCGGTGGGAAGGGCAAGGGCAACACGCGCAAGATGGGCGGCGGTATGATTGGCAGCGTAGGAGATAGGACAGCACTTATCCCGCCGCAGAACCGACCCGGGCAGCCGTTTAGTCGGGAGACGGAGCAGCTGGAACTAAAGAGGTTGAGAGAGGCGCAACTCAGGGTGGAGGAGCTCACAAAAATTTCCGTCAGGGACCTCAAGGAGAAAGAGGCCGAGTTGGTGAGATTGAAGGGCTAGGCGATTTCACAATAGGCTTTGGAGTTTGGTACCAGGTATACCCGGCGTTGGAAGACTTGCTGGGCGGGATGTAAAAGCCATGATGCCCGATGCATCTGCGCATCATCTGAGGCATATAGATACCTTCTAAGGATACTTTGCTTTGCAGGAAAATTTGCGATGGACTGGGCTAGATGGCGACTTTGCGATGAATGAAAATCGATCCTAATCTACGGACGGCCGTCATGGAAACTCGTGTTGTCTATACGTCAACACTGACATTAAATGAAGTGGCGAAATGAGCATTTAAGATAATATGGAAGAGACAAAGCCGAAGAAGACTAGATAGAAGATGACCAGACAAGCAAATACAAAAAAAGTTAAATCAAAATCAAAATCAGAATGTCTTCAAGACTCTACGATTCTTCTATGAACCTATAATATCCATATCCATCGATGCTAGTGATACAAGCCATCTCCTCTACGAGAATACCACCCTTCCCCTTCCGCTTCCCCTTGCGACCAAGCCGTACAGAAGACAAAAGAAAATTCGTGTGTCCAGGGGACAGTGAGTTTGTGTGCGCGAGACGCATATACAATGCCAGCAATTCCTCCTACAAGAGGTGAGATGGATCTCCTCCCTTCCGTATCCATTCCCACCTATCCTATTTCCTATCCACAAAGGCCCAGCCTGAATATCGGGATGTCGTATATATCCCAATAAACCAGACCCATGACCCCGTGACCCCAGAAATCCCACCGTTGAACTTTTAGTACATGAGAGCCAGCCTGTTCCCTTCCCATGGCAAGACAGGCCCCCAATAATAGCAATTAACTCGCCGCGAAAAACCCACCGTCAACGCTAAGACGCAATGCAAATTCCAAAATAAGAAAAAAAATGAGTGGAGGGAGTCGTTGATTCAGTGCTCAAACCGAACTCCGTATACAGTTCCCAATGACAGAAAAAGAAAATCTAAAGTATTGTCTATGACAATTGTGGTGCTGGCTCGTAAGCCGGAGGAGGTGAATCCTCTCTATCAGCTTGGCTTTGGTTGGACCAGAAGCCTTCTCTAGCAGCTTTTTCATCGTGTGCTCTTTTGGCAATCTCTCCTGCCATCTTGAGAACCCAGGCTTGCTCTAAAATGCTACCTGGGGTGTCAGACATGACAGGCGCAGGAGTATAATTAAGTTGTGCCGATGGCAATGTGGAGCTTTTTTCGTTGCCATACGGAGTAAAAGTCGAAGAGGTAAATGTTGGTCGGGAATGACGTGAGTGCTTGGCCTCTTTCTCTATTGAAGGTACGGGCTGTTGTGAGATATTCTCCGAGGATTGTCTCGTCTCCAAATTAAAGGCCGGACGCAGAGGTGGCTCTGTGTTTCGAGATGCTGTCAAAGAACGAAGCCTTCTTGGGGTCTCATCTGTGTCAATGCTACCAGTCCGGAATCGGACCCTTCCAGATGGAGAGCGAGGAGGGGTGATAATGTTATCTTCTGGCTCTTCTGGGATACGAGTAGGTACGGCAGGCTCAGACGCAGGAGCTGCGTCCGAAGCCTCGCTATCACCACTGACACTTGACATATCATCGGTAGTCTTAGAACGACGAAGATTAACTACCCTCGTCTTCTTCTTGCGTCCAGCATGTGATCGAGCATGACTACCCGCACCAAGACTGAGGCCAGTTCTTGCGGATTGAAAGCTTACAAGTGATGGTCTGGACGAGTGACCAGATTCCGATGCATTGTCAAACGTGTAGGTTGTACTTGTACTTCCCACAGTCGAGTGAGTTCTTGTCAGATTTGGAGTTCCCGGACTCGAGGCGCCAGCACTTTCATTTCGATCAGCTGGAGTTGCCCAGGCACGGAAGACTGCATCCCGGATAGAGGGAGTGAAGAGAGACAATGTTCGGTGTGAGTCTGTAAGGGCTGCTAGACGTAGCAAATTCTTCTGGGAAAATAATGAGTGGATCTCGGAACCTCCATCTAGAGATAGGGAGGAGATCTCGCTCGCATCCAGAACGTTACCCCGCGCATCTACTGCATCCTGTGGCGGACTTGCAAATGGATCTACTGGAACTTCCTCGTCTGCTTTCTTATCAGACTTTGCAGCTTCGGCCATTTCTTGATCCTCGCGTGCTTTGTACTCGGGGCACCAAAGTCTCAAGGAAAGTCTGTGAATAATAGCCGGCAGTTCATCCATCATTAAAGTTCTCAGCTGCTTCTCAATCTCATTCTGGAGATAGTCTCGTACAAACGGTATCGAGTCGAAGGTCGAGGAGACCTTGAGTGATTCCAGAGGGTCATTTCGGAAAACGAGGGTTAGCCCCTTTTGCTTCGAGAAGACGACAATTATAAAGGCGGACAGCTTAAATTCGGACAAGGTAATTTGCAGGGGGATCGTTAGACCAGACGATGCTGCTAACGGCTGAGGCGAGGTAAAAGACGGCTTCGAAAATAAGTATGTGTTTAGGGGGTTTGCCTGAATTGTTTATATATTAGCTTTTGTTAATGCTCAGGTCAGGGATGTGGGTGGGGGAGAGCTTGAGCGCGCATCCATGCGCAAAGAATTTGACAGCGACAGCGCATTTCGACAGCAAAGGGGGAGACTGAAGAAGGTATGACTGCGAGGTCGAAGGTGAAGATTTGCCGTACCTGAACTCTTGTCTTGAGGGTCAAGAAGGCATCCCCCGAATAGCACATCTTGAAGATCCCCCGGAATCTATCCTCTGCCAAATCTCCAATTTCCAAAATCTCCAGCTCCGGAGGAACCGATCCCAGGTTGAGCTCATTTACAATGATATCGTCGACGATGATCGGGGGCTTCGGTGATTTATTGAGAGCTGCCGTGAGCAGGTCTTGGGCGCGCGAATAGAAATCCGCGTCCGCAGTCAAGGGCGACCAGTTGAAGTTGAAAGCCATGTTGAGATGGCATTAGATATGGCCAAAGCAACGTCGCAGATGAGTTAAATATGGGTGGTGGTTTGTTTGTCGTGCTGAAGTCTCATTCGGAGGTGTCGCGTGAGAAATGTCGCTGAGTGATCCGGTGATAAGAGATGGTGATGTCGCGCAAGAAGCGCAAGTGGCGATGGTATTAAATACAGGAGCGAAGAGAGGAGCCGGAATCAATTAAGATGCAAGCACGAGCGGTGGTGGGCTGGGTTGAATTAGTCGGCACAGTGTGCGATGGGGTGATTGTTGGTGGTTGTAGTGGTGGTGGTGGTGGTGAAGACCAGAGTGGTGGTGTTGGTGGTGTACAGTACAAAGAGATGGTCGAAAAAGGGACGGATGTGAATGGAGCAGCGGAAAAAATTAGGCCATTGAGGGCACACGACGAGGCCTAAGGTTCGGGGTCGGGCGTCGGGTAATGACGCTGGGAGCTGGAAGCGACTTGACCCCGAATTATCCTGAGCTCGGTCTTCCCCCTTCAAGCTTTTTGCAGAGATTTGTGCGTGTTCGCATAGCCCCGTAATCCCTTTGCATAATCCTTAATTCCGACCCATTTTCGTGACATCAGACCTCTGCTTCCCCTCACTCACACCATCACAACAAACAAACAAACAAACAACAATAGGTTTGTTGCTAGTCAAGACACGACCACACCCACAACCCAGTCTCCAATCATAAGAGCTACAGCATTCAAAGCCCGAATAGAGAATGGTCTCTTGCCGGGGCTCTTGAGGACAATTAATTGTGAAGGTCTGCATAGCCAAATCTCGAATGACTCAAATCATGCTTCTGAGCCGGACTAAGTAAGCGCATGGCTCTTACCCGGCTCTCAAAAACAAGATCAGGTTTCTTCTTCACCACCTTGGTCCCTAAAGCCAACTGATCTTCTTCGACATGATTCTCTATAGTGCTCTCATCTCATCTGGGGCATAGAGTAATGGTTTTCAAGGGGAGCTGAAGCAACTCGTATGCTAGAAGAGCTAGCGGGGGGACTACAGTAGCTCTGCTCGTGACAGCCATTTGTCCGACAAGCAATTGTGAGCTGTCTCTTTCTGAGGCATTGCAGTTATGGCTCCTACCGTTCCAAAGCTTGAAGAAGAGCTTAAGTGGCTATATATTGCCGAAGGTGCAGCGAACGTCGTTTACAAAATCTGGTATGACTTGACCTTTACCACGACGCAGGGTGAGGATATCCAACTTCCTGCATCTACATTTGATGGCAAGTAATTCTTCATGTGTTACCCAACGGATTCTTAGTCGTAGTACAGGTCATCCTCAAAAATATCTGACTTTCTAACGCCTAACTTTAGGCTATTTTCTCAGAGTCCGAAAGGATCTTCCCACGACCATTCCATGCGTCATCTCACAGTGCAATTTTGATCGGGTCTTCCGGCCATTGTTCAAAGCAGAGCATCTCGTCGATCAAAAGCTCGTCGATATCAAATCGTCCAGAATCATAGAGAAGCTCAATGGGGATCTTCAAAAATGGGAGCGCGGCGAGAAGCTCTCAGGGAAGATAAAAGCAGGGCTTCCAGACGTCCGTCCAACTAAGCGGAACGGCAAATATCTCGCAAACGACGACCATGGTCTTTTGGTGACAGACATGAGCTCCCGTGAGTGATCGTACTATACCTTTGGAAATATGGAGACTAATCAAAGAGCGCAGGCGGGAAGAATGTGCTTGTGGTTGAATTCAAACCCAAATGGCTACTCCAATCGCCAAGCGCGCCCAAAGCCTCTCTGCGCTGCCGCACCTGCGCAAAGAAAGCACGTCACGACGCCAAAGAGAAAAACAAAGGCCGTCCAACAAATGCTACCGAGACGCAAGAATTCTGTCCCCTGGATCTGATCTCGACAGACCCGAGGGTGCTATACAACGTGGCGTGCCAGATCCTAGCACCGAGCGTGGATTTCGATACCGTCTTGCGACTGGTAAGATGGCTCCAAGAAAGCGAACTGATTCATGATCTGCTGTCGGCGCAGAAGATAGACGATAAGGGGGTTCTGGAGGGGAGTGTCGACGATTTACTCGTGGCTATGACTTTGCGTGATTGCAGCCTCTATCTTCATCTGCCCAGAGATCCAAGTATGCCTATCGAGGCACGACTCGGCGACTTGGATCTAAAGAGTAGAGACAAAGCCGAATCTTGGAAGGAAGCCGAGAGGAGGTTAATCGAGGATGGCTGGTACGAGGGAGTTGAGAAAGCAGAACCCAAGCCACCTAACTGTTGTGCTCTCAACCGAAACCGCATCCTACAACACACGCCCAACGAAACGCAGCTCAGAGAATTAGCTTCGAGAGGCTAGTATCCGAAAATGTATCATTAGATGTTGGGTTTCTCTGTAAGATAGATGGCCGATTATATCTCTCTTGATTGCATGATATTTTCGCCCTTGTCTTCTAAAGCAATCAAAAGGGTGATGTTGTAAGCACAAAGCAATAGCTGCGGTGGGTTTTGGCAGGAGGACTTTTGAGACTCTTTAAGAATATTTTTTCAAAAGAAACTTTGTTTATTTTTCCTGAATACACACACCTCTTTACTCGTGAAGAAAGCAGACTGAAACATTCTTTTAAAGACCTTGCCATGGACGTGAGTGAAAAGCATAGACAAAAGTCGATAACGATGCACGACAATTCATGGAACTTTGAGCTGCTATCAAGTCAACCTGGAAAGTTGGAAGTGGAAATTGAAATTAGAGAGTTTACATTACATGGTGGCCGAAATCTATCTCTGTTTCTGTTCTTCCTGTTCTGTATTCTAGCGAGCATTCCTCCTCCCCCTTCCCCACCCAAGCGAGTCATGCTCAATCACACCTTTCCTTTTCCTCTTTCTCCCCTTTCCTTGTGGGGTAGGCTGTTTTATTTTGGGTTGCTGAGATTAGATGGGTCGCTCGTGTCATGTCGGGTCGTGTGGGGGTGAAGAAAATTGCGTGACTGGTTGGCTATGATATAAGAAGTCTTTTGTGAAAGGGTGAAGGAGATATCTTTCTTGAGGTTTTGGGATCTAGACTTGTGGCTATTTGTTAGATAGAAATAATAAACTTTACTGATTATCATGTAATACTTTTGTTCGAGTTTCTTAATATCTAAATTTAAGAGTGTTTTTTACTACCGAGATTGATATCCTCTGTTATTAATCTAGGACTAGAAGCAAGGTCTGTGAGAGAGGTTAGAAGCTGAATTTTATACTTTTGGTTTTGCCTGCTCTTACTCCTGTAGATCCACAGAGATAAATTTACCTATGGTAATCATTCCGTGAACCTGTTCCCAACCTGAAGTCCAAAGAAGATATTATCAGAAGTCAGATCAAGCACTACCAGGACAAAGATTAAGTTCCTCAATTTTTGATTTCTAAGGATGAATCAGTTAGGACTTTTCACTTGCACTTTGACTTTGGAATACCATTTTCCTGCATAGGGACATCATCATTGCCCGCATTATCAGAATCTGAAAACATCTCCTCCTCCAAAAGAACGACATCTGCAAGATTCACGCAAAGCACATGGCACAACAAGACATGAGGGGGGAAGCCCGTGCAGATAATTCATAGAGAGGCGTGTCCCTATCGAGCCCCACATGAGACCCCGCCCCGAACAACGTCAACGTCCCTTCAAACCCCCACCTTCACCACATGTGCACCCGCCCGCAGCCAAAAGATGAGCCTCCTCCGAACATCTAGACTGCTGTCGTCGAAAACACTCACCAGATCCATCATCACCAGAAGAGCAATGTCTACCTCTCCCAAGTTCGAATGGATCGTCATCCTGCCCGATAACGTTGGGGCTTTGGCGAAGCGCATGGAGATTCGACCGTTGGTTACCCGTCCCGTCCCCGTCTCGGTCCCGGCGCTGCCTCTTTGAACTGCTGCTAATTGGCCGCACGCAGGAAGCATCTCGAGGGTCTGAAGCCGGCTGTGGAATCTGGCTTCTGGAAGATGGGTGGTGAGTTTCTCTCCTAGCTTTCCAATTCGTGACGCGGGTCAAGTCATGAGATATTGCCTGATGCGGAAGACTGATCCTCGCTGCAGGTGCATATCTAGAAGACCTGCCTAAAGAAGGCGAGGGATTGAAGATTCAGGGAAGTGCTATGGTTGCCGTTGCTGCAAGCAAGGAGGAGGTTCTCGAGAAGTTAAAAAGCGACATCTATTCGGAGAACGACGTATGGGATTTCAGCAAGGTGAGTTTCACTTGTCGAACGGTAGCAGAGCTACAGAAACTGATGTTCGAATAGATCCAGATTTATCCTTTCAAGTGTGCCTTCCGCAATCCTTGAGAATTGTTATAGAATAAAATTATAGATTTCGCTGCTACAAGGAATTAAAATTCTCTATCACTCTTAAAACATCAAGTGCTTTATAGTTTGCATCCTTGTTGTACTCTTCTAATGTTTATCAATCTCCGAGTCTATACAACATTATACAGCCAGCTGCGAGTATCTGGTGATTTTATTACCCGGCTACCGAATACCTTTAGCCGCTACTTTCGATCTTGTGTCTTTGGGAGTATTGCGTGCTAGCTAAATAGGGTCGGTTGCTATGGCATTTGAATCGAACGCTTTTATTCGCCAACAGCACCGGCATCTTCTCGACTTACATGTACAACACTTCGAAGCCCATCCTCTTATAATAGACTACTATTACGGTCTGTGGTATGTGCTAAGCTTCTGTGTCGGTCTACTTACTGAGCGACACAGTTAGGCGTTGGTTTGTTTGCTTCCTAGAAGTAGAAGTAGATAATTCATACACAGCACCTACGTTGCAAATCCTATACTGGCTATGTCAACGATTCACATTCTACGGCACGGGCAGTCACTCCATAAGTAAGCCTCTTCTATAATTTCCTGATGGGTTCCAAACAGATTCTAAGCTTATTATTACAGCATAGAACGAGGTTATCCCTACAGGGACCCACCTTTAACAGAACTTGGCTGCGAGCAAGCACGCAACGTAAGGCTATCGACAGAGCCGGACCTAATCCTCATATCGCCCATGACACGCACCATTCAGACAGCCTATCTCGCATTTGGCCCACTCATCGAGCGAGTGAAGGTGCAGATCTGGCCAGATCTACGTGAGGCACACGATGCTATCTGCAATACAGGCGTCAGCTGAGCCGACCTGACAGCCAAGTTCCCGCAACTGGACTTCTCAGCATGCAGCGAGACGTGGGATTATGCTCCACACAGCGCTGAGCGCGCCACATTGCGTGCGGAAGCCCTGCGGCAGCACCTGGGTGTTCTGTCTCGCTCTTATAAGAATATCCTTCTTGTCACCCATCGCGGCTTTATTGCTTATCTTGTCGAGGGTTCGAGATATGATCTGTGCGGTTTGTCTTTCTATCTGCCTGTCAGTTAAGCAACGGGATTGACGCGTGCCCTTGTGCAGAGTCCCGCTCGTATAGTTTCGCTACAGAGGATGATGTCCTCGCGAAGAGGTACGGCATCCACATCGACACGGGCCTGGAGCAAGACTTTGGTCCAACGTTGTTGCTACAGAATGCCTCTACGGACTCGGTAGATGTCGGTGACCACCCGAGCATCATAGGCCAATAGACTGGAGGCAATCAAAGCGTATAAATTCACAGAGGAGTGGGCACTGGAGGATCAAGTCACAATAGAATCCCATGTAATGCGCATTATACACAGAGATAAACTTACAAACGCAGATGGAGCGGTGGCGTGGAACAAATAGTACATAGTACGCAGACTAATAACAGGCAAATCGTAAACATCATCAAATAATGAGCCTAAGTAAAGATTGCTCTTGTTAATCTGAGATTTGGCTTACTTTGTGGTTATCTAATTCATCAAACGTAGATATGGAATTCCGGAAAATTTAGTCATGAAATCTCTTAGGAGCTATCTCTATTATTGCTTCATATATTTCTAAGATGACTAGCCAGCTATGTCAGACTTCCTATAGACCCCCTGCGAATAAAAACGGCAATATATATAGGGGTAAAAAAGGCAAATAGAATCAAAGTTTAGTTTTATCTGCGAAATATTTATGAAACTTCCCAAGCATAGTTGACTCGCCCGTAGTAGCTTATTTATAATTTTATTTTATGAGATATTAAGTTGATAGTTTTCCTGACATGCTACATATCTAAAAAATATATATATAATAAGCAACTTAAGATAAATCCAGTCGTCATATTGTATTTCCTTAAGAAATGTGCTCGCTTATAAGCGATATTACATATTTACATCTCGGCTTCAAGACAGCAACTCGAAATGAGATCACTGAGCGAGTCACTTGAGATATGGTGGTAGTTTAAAAATAAATTGAGATTATTGCTTATGTGCATGCCTGGTATAGAACATGCTTGCTTAATCTAAGAACGCCTGCGATATCCCACTCCCCAAACCCATCCAACACCGGTCAATGCCCTCCCAATACACGCAGCAAGTCTCTGCTGCTATAAACAACGCCTGAATACACATTTAAAGTTTAATGAATTTTAGCAGCAAAAAAGCTTAGCAAACTTCCAGTAGTTAAGCCGGCCACCAGATTGATAGCCATAAATCCACCTGCAGCCTCTCGTTCTGACTCGTTGACCCACTCTCCTGCTGCCATCATGCAAGAGCTTCCAAGCCAACCATTCGTGAGACCAAACCCAAGTTGAACAATAATAAGATAGAAAGCATCGCTATTGATCACCGCACCCTTCCCTTGAATGTTACAAAGTAGGTACAGTGGCAGATGTCCAGCTCGAAGCACAGCTATGATAAAGAGTACAGCAGGTCTGTGGCGTAAGTTGGTGGCAGGGAGTATAGTAAGAAGACGGCCACTGAGGTCACCAACATTCCAGAGGAGAAAACCAAGCGGAATAAATGTAGCTGGTTGGAACAGCCGAGATGCCTCGTCTGGTGGAGTAACAGAAACGATTTTCCCAGTGAAGACAGGGAAGAACATAGTAACCGTAAAGCATAGAAACACCGCACCAGCGAGCCAATGTAACTTTTTGTACAGAGTCGCCATGCTTACTACCTTCCGCATCGCCTGCTCGGCTTCCTCGATGCTGGTAATAGAGCTCATCATCTGACTCTCGATGATTCGATTATGTTTTCGAACGAGGGGAAGGACGGCAAAGAGGGTGATGATGCTGATCAATGTAGCTGTGAGGAAATACACAAACGCAGAAGTGGACATATCCCCTCCTGGGGCCACTGAATCCTCTGGTCCATCGTCTGCCCAGCTATCGGGCTTTGGAACAGCTAGAACCGAAACAATCTGAGCTACGGAAGGTAAGACTCCTGCAATGCCCTGGCCAGTCATGATGGCCTGGATATATTCAGGCCTCCCAAAGCTCGATGCAAATGCAAACGCGCCGTTTTGACAAAGCCCTGTCGCAACAGATGTTGTGAAGACCATTATCAAAGTGAAAGCCAAATAGCCCCCAGACGAGATAGCTCGGAACTTCGAAGTCGAAACACATAACAGTGTGAACACAACGATGTTCAGGATGAGAGCTGATATAATTCTTTTGGGATAGGAGGCTCTTGCTTGCAGATTGCCTAGGATGAGCATGGAGCTGAGATTCGTGATTGTGCCAACGGAGATGATAGCTGACTGGAAACTCGACAGGATGCTGTCGTTGTCAGCAAAGCGACTCTGGAAGTATGGGGCTGCTGCCAAAAACATATTCCTATTCTCTTGTTAGATACTGGCATCCTTCAAAGGTATCTAAGCCACTTACCACGCCCATAGCATAGCTATCCCGAGCATCATGAATATGCTGTACTCGAACCACGAGAATGGCTGCTCCGCCTTTCCCCCACCTCGTACATCTTCCTCGGAGTCTGCAGAGCTTTCACCCCCAACAAGAGGCTCGTAATCATCTGTGTCGGATTTCTTGAATAGCGCCTTCACTCGCTCGAGGGTCGTCCGATGCTCCATCTCTACCGGTGCGTTTTGTGTCTTTTTATCGTCTTCTGTTGACCATCTGCTGTGAAGAGATCCGCAGTACCTAGCTTTTGGAGGGATAGCTAGCGTAAAAGGCAGGAAATTATATTATATTCGGGAAGCACCGTCGGAATGGCGAGCTGGAGCTGTGGAAGTTCTTGGTGGAGCTGGTCGTGGTGACGATGTAACAAGGCTGGGCGCCGGGTGGTCACCAATGGGTTTTAGTGCCACTAGGATCAACGAATCATGTGATGCTCGTTTGAAACTCGCGGCCCCCATACAAGGATTCATTCCTCCAACTTAGCGGGCCGCCATCTCTCATACAAATTTTGGTGTAAAGAAATGACCGCATAACATGACTGAAATGTGATGCGGATGCAGGATGACTCGCGTCTCTGCCGATGTGCAACAAACTTTAATTATTACTGATCCCGCTTTCTGAGATGGCTGCAACCAAGCTTCTATCATCTGATCTTGGGATCAACTTATACGATAACCATATACTTATACGATAAGGACAGTGTTTTAGAATGGGCTTTATTCGAAAAGCTATCTAATCTGGAGAGTATCTTCTATAGACTTGCCCTTATGGGGTTATAAGGCCTGGTGAATGGTCCTAACGACTAATTCATCATGGGCAAACCCCGAAATAGTTTAACTGCATCGCGTAAGTACTATTACAACAGACCGTCCCATAATGAACGGCAATCAAAGCAAATTCTACTACTGATCCGCGGTCATGCTCCATGTGTAGACCTTTGTACCTTCACTCAATAGTCGAAATCCAACACTTGCTCCTCAGTCACCCAGCCCATCATGACTGTGTATTCAAGTATTTCCGATGCTGTAAAGAAGCGTTGATCGTTCTTCCAGCTGTGTACCAATCTCTTTTTGAGTTCGGATGTTTCCTCGAGAAATTCCCGTTGTTCTTCTGTGAGAGCAGCATTTGGATCATAAGGATCAGAGCTGAGTGCAGAGCACAAGAACTCGTATAGATAAGCAACCCAGAGAACATTGGAATACGGCGTGTATTCCTCCCATGTGTGCCCATTATTCTTGCGCTTGGAACTTTCAACATGCCAAGAAGGAGGTCGTGAAGCACTGAAATTATCGAAAAAGAGGTGGGTTCTCATTCTAAGCATGAACAGGTTAGAGATTATGATTTTAGCAGGTATGTGCCAGATACTAACTTTCGGTACGTCAGGTACTGCAAATCCTCCAAAGGCTCGTATGTTGCGCTCAGAGACTGAAAAACTGCCAGGTCGACCTCCAGATCTGCATATATATCCTCCCCTTCATCAAGTGTTGCTCGAGACAATCCGTAGTCTAAGATCGTGATGCGAATCCCCGAACGACCTAACTTAGGGCCAGTTTCTGGAACGTCAGGGAATTGATGTATGGCATTCTCAAGATTGAGGCATATATTGTTTTGATGGAGATCCCTGTGCTGCTAGATGTCAACATGATAATCGTTAAGCGGCTAAGCAATACTAACCTCAAACTGATAAGTGGATTCTGCACGAGCTAAGGCAAGGATAACCCCAAGGAGAACATCCCACACCCACTCAACGTGCTTTAGTCCCTTAATTGAACAACCTGGGTGGCTTTGACACTTCTCGACATCGTCGAGAGCAACACCGGCATCTCCAAGCTCTAAGAAGAGGAACACTGCCTGCTCATCATAGGATGCAGGATCTGGGAAGTATGATAGATATTCAGCGTCTGCTGTCTGTCTTGCAACCTTGAAATCATCATAGGCTTGCTTGATCTTAGCAGGTGGCTTTCCAACGACAATATGCGCGTCTTTGAAATTGACAAATCCAGGAATAACAGTCAACGCGTTCATGACACGGAACTCAGAGACGACTGATTCCACAGGAGCCGGTTCTACCAGATCAGATAGACTGGTTGAATCAATTCCAGGGTTTGGAACAGTGCCGGCTTGTAGTTCAACGAACTTCAAAATAGAAGTACCATCGGAATTCTCTACACGAAAAACTTGGGCGAAAGATGCCTCGGCAATCTTAATCAACTTGCTAGAACCTTGAAGAACATCATCCCATGTTAGAATCATCATGTGTTGGTCTTCGCGATCGTTCTTATATGCATCTCGGAGAGGAGCTAGGGCTGCAAGGACCGCGTCAGGGACTCTGATCTTTGAAGCAACCTTTTGCTTGTCTTCAGTGCTACCGGCAGTCTTCTTTTCTCGTGCTTTATCCTCAAGCGTATGTCGACGGAGTTGGTCGGTGACATCGGTGACAGGATCAATTAGTTTTTTTGGCTTTGACGTTGACTTTGCATGAGTGACTTTGTGACCTAAAGTTGAATCTTTGACTGATTTCGACTTTTTGTCTCCCTTTCTGGCTGTTTTGGCGGCACCGTCATCATCACCAGCTTCCTCTACTTCTTGATCGAGAGTGACATTGCCAAGAGCATTGGTGACTTCTTCGATGGCATTATGTGCAGAAACCTCAGAGGATGGCAAATCCGATTCATCAAGGATAAACATCGGGGTGGGAATTGTCTTGGAGGTCTTCTTGCCATATTTTTTGTTTCTCCGGCGGGCGGCTTCCATTCTCAGTTTGTTAGCCTCCTCATCAGTGAGGTCTTGGGAGTCGTCAATAGCCTCGGCGGGTAGGTCGAACGAGGTCAGACGCGTGAACTCGAGGTCGTCGTCGCTGCTAGAGCCAAATTAGTACAAATTTTTCTTGTATATTCTTCCAGACTCACAATTCAGCTCTAGCATGTACCGCAAACTCTTGTGCCCAATCCACACTAAATACCAGTCAGCGGTTTATGCCTAAAAGTTTCCAATGCCGCGGCTTATGATGAGCTGCGATTTGGAGTTGCATTGTGAGGTCAGATGCCTGGTTCACGACCTTGTCATAGTGCCAGAGACTGATAGGAACTTACATCTTGCTTGTGCTCTCAGAGACGTCGTGGTCACGTGGACTATAGAACAATCAGTATGCAACCAACCGTGGGACAGTCTTTGTGTGAGAGAGAGATCTACACAGATCTTGCTATATGCCCCAGTTGCGGATGGCACAAATAGGCGGTGGATGTGCACTTACTTGGAGGATTGTGCCTGCTCATGGCAGCACAAACAAGTGTGCTTTGCTCGATGTTTATACATCGCTGCTTTAACTGTGATGTGGTGCCGCTATAATGGCGGGTAAACTTCGGGTGATGTTGTTTTGTTGTGGAGAATCGCGGAGGATGATGTTTACCCGACCCGAACCATATCACATGATATGGATTAATAATAATCCGCTCCTAGTCTCTCCTGCTAAGAACTGGCACGTGCCTTGGGACTTTCAACTTGATAATAATTACATGCCTCCAAGTAGTTACATGCCTCTGAGTGATTACATTGTTTCAAGTGACTACATGCTTGTGAGTAACTACATGCTTCTAAGTGAATTTGTACGATTAAGTAATTATACTGTTTTGCGTGACTATCTGATTTTGGGTCATTATTTCCTTTCACGCAATTACATAGCTTTTAGTTATCATATGCATTTTAGTTACAATATACATTTAAATAATTATACTCCCTTAAGTAGTCATTTGTATTTTAATAACTATACATATTTTAGCAACTGCATATATCTGACTAACTGTATACATTTGAATGTTTGTATATAGTGAAATAACTTTGCACTCTTAAGGAATTGCGTATTCGTAAGTGACTATATCCTTTTGAGTATGTAACTTAGTATCAAATGCTCTTGAATCATAAAAACACAGGCGGCTTTGAGGGTTAATGTTTATCCGTTCCGAGTCTAGACATGGCAAAACTTGGAGAAGAGCGCTAGTGTCTGCCAAAAGTGATTAGTGGTCTCGCTTGTCTCGCACCAAACTGCTCCACCCCAATCTTAGAAGCTGACCGAAGCTGGACGGTATCTAAGGTCTGATGCCACCTTTCTCCCTCTGTTGAATTGAGCAAACAAGATAAGATGGCGGCATTATTCAATGGTCTCTTTGGAGGCTCCAAGCCATCCGCATCTCCTATCCCTGCTGGTGACTCCGGTATGGCTGCATCACAATTGCTATCTGAGATTGCTAACTTCTCTAGATTTCGCTGATTTCGCTGGAGCTCCAGACCCTTCACCTGCATCATTCTCTGCAATCCCCAGTGCAGCAAGCTATACTGGTCTGACAGCTTCTCCCACCGGCGCCGCAGTCCCATACACGAAATGGTACAATATTCACGAGCGTCACTCTTTGAGCGAATTCCGACAAGAGGGTGTCATCCTTGGCATGATTGCGATCATCATAGCAATTCATCTGTACGGAACCAGCACCAACAGGAGTAAGGCAAAGAAGTGGATTTCTGCATATGCGCCATCATTGCAGAGGGAGTTTGCATTGGTTGGGTTTGGAGGCCGAAGAAGACCAACTGTAGATGAGGTCGAGGCTAATGGCCTGACCCAAAGCCTGGCAAGCGATGCTCTTGTCATCCCTGAGAAGGCGATGAAGGAGAAAGCGCTCAATGAGTTTGTCACTTATGCCAGCGGGCGCCAGAATGTTGCCTTTGTCGATGTTTCCTTGACTCTGCTCAAACGCTACAGCCCCCTCACTTTGATTAGTGAATTTGGTCTAAGTCTCTTCTTTGAAAGTGTGCCTGCTCCAACTGAGCGCATTGAGGCAGTCTTGTATCCATTTGATGGCAAGGAAGCTCAAACCGTTCCTGGTCAAGTTCCCGGGGCGCAAGAGGCGCGCAAGGAGACTAAGAGTGCCTATGATGGATTTGTCTTCGCTCTTGTCAATAAAGATACCATGAAGCAGCTCCGCGACGAGCGCTACGATGTCTCCATCACCAGCACAAAGGATCATGCGAAATTGCCAAACTGGATAACCATCATGAGCGAGAGCGCAGAGGTCACTGATTTCCTGCTTACTCCTGAAC
This sequence comes from Pseudofabraea citricarpa, assembly GCA_029641185.1. Lineage (NCBI taxonomy): Eukaryota > Fungi > Ascomycota > Leotiomycetes > Helotiales > Dermateaceae > Pseudofabraea > Pseudofabraea citricarpa. Next base: position 974,461 of record JAPWGK010000004.1, read on the forward strand.
TCATCAGCGTTGTGGAGCAAGCTGGAGAAGCACTTGAACATCTTATTATTACCGACCAGCCCATTGACAGGCCGACCAAGTATGTAATTTCCTCACCTCCTCTTGAAGCACAATCTAACAACTACCCAGGCTTGAGGAAACTGTACCGAAGAAGCGTGTTTACCTGTCGCTTCGCCTCCCATCTTCTGGTTATGACAAGACTGTTCCACTCTTCGAATACTTCCTGCGCCTTCCTGATCTTCTTGTACAAGGCGCTCATTTCCGACCTGAGGTTATGCGTAAAGTGAAGCAGACGCGCGAGGAGCAAATAAAGCGCCTCCAAAAGGCCGACGAGGAAGAAAAGGCTGAAGAGAGAGCCATTGAACGCGAGAAGGCAAAGAAGCTTAAGAGAGATCTTGAGCTGAAGGGACTGGACGCCAAGGCACAGAAGAAATACTTGGAGAAGGAGAGGGAGAAGGAGATGCGAAGAAGCCAGAAGAGGTCCACCCAAAAGGCATAATTTGAGTGATTCAAGAGCGCTTGTAACTATATATGCGGTGTACCAAAAAGCAGTGGGAGGTTCGCATTGTCTCAAGCCATATTTGATACTGTTTAAGTATGTATAAAATGTTATACTGTGTCTTAATTCCATGTTTTTGTAACGCTTTACCGCCTTTGTTCTTGTGGCATAGATTCCTACATTATACTTCCCAATAGTAGATAGGTTTAAGGCTCAAATATGCTTGGTGGGCAAATACTAAAGCGTAGCCATTGATGTACTATTTCTATATTCTCAAGATGTTCCGTGCTTTACACTGTTAGATGCGGCGCTATCATAAGCCGAGTGGGATCCGTTTGTTCTAGCATATGCAACTATGTGAGTCCTAGGCTGCCCAGTTACTCGGGAGTCTTACAGTCCAAGTTTGAGAAAGTCAGCCTGCCTGCCTGCGAGTGCTGAGGTAACGCCCTTGCCTCCTGGGAACTGCTTGCGCTGTGCCAAGCTAAATTCTAGAGATAAGAGCTCATTATAAAATATAGTAGGTTAGAATTGTGACGTGCTTATAACTTATCTATGGTAATAAAACGATGGGTTGTTAGTAGTACAGGCTCTTTGAGTTTTTAATTTATTTTTAGTATTAAAAAAGCTATAGCGCTACATAAGAAAAGAAGAGCTTTGGTAGGAATTTGTGCCTGTATGGTCAGACATCAATCTTCGGGTCAAATACGGTCAACATTAAGTCTATGCATATAAGAAGGTTGAAGGTTGGATAGCACTTTTGACCCATTGTATATTCCGGATAACACCTCTTGCTTCGTGCCGTCATTGAGCCAGAATTCCAGCATGTCAAACCACTATTGCTCGTTCATCTTGCTACCGTCGACTTCAAACGTTCCAGTTAAAAGACTAGAAGAGACTTCTAGAGTAAATTTATGCCCAGCTCTTATAGATTATCCACTATAATCCTGTACACCATTCTGTAGGTCTTAGATCTGGAACCTGAAAATGTCTTGTTCCTGAGTATTGAAATCAGTTGAAACAAAAGCGGCGGGCACCTGGAAGGGAGCCCCATATACCTTGTTAGTCAAAAGTCTTCCAACAAATCCATACGAGCAACTTTGATGTAGTGGTACAATCTCCTCCTTTGACAACCTACGACACCTCACAGGCTTGGCTGACGTTCTCTCGAGAACTTATCAACGCGATTTATCGCAGCTGTCTGTACCAAGCCCTCAGAAGAGTATTCTCATCTCTTTTGCTATTTTATTTTAGCCAATTAATTCACTGTGACACTGGTTTCACTTTTATCCCAGGGTTATTTGAGGTATTGTATATCCAGGTAGTTGAACATACACGCGCCTTGTAATTTCAACTTTTGCTCTTTCGCGCATACACTCACTTAGAAGTCAAGCGAGCGAACTACCTAGGCTTCCATTGTTATCTAGACGGTTGTGTTAAATACATTGTCTTTCATATTCCCTGACTTCATTATTCTCCTGACGAAAGCTTTTCAAGTGGGCAGATTCTCGCCCATCAAGACCTCGAAGTCATGCAATATCTCCTAAAGCTAGCAGTCCAACTAGGTCTAGAAATTTATTTTTCTATTTCAAATCATCTTGTTACTGTCAAAGATGGTATAGTCATTCCTTAATCGTGTTCATATAACCATACCCGAATCGGTATTTCGAGACCAACGGATGATACTATTCATCAATATCAGAATCGAAATTTGAGAATGCAGACTTGGCATTATCTATCATGAGACCATTGCGCTTTATAATGTAATGCCAGTCTTTTTGCCATATTGAAGATCTAGCTGTGGCCCGTTCGAATCTACCGAGAGCTCCTTATAAAAATCTTCAAAATGGATAGTGCTTGACCATTTTCTCTTTCAGTCTCTCGAGTCAATTATCTTCTGTGAGGATATTAGTACATGTATATTCTCAATTCAAGGAGAAAAGATTATTCCCGTCTTTCAAGGATTCAAGTTTGAAAGCTCAAGACATGATTTCCTAACGACTTAGAGCCTCATTCCAAGTAGGCAATCTCTGATAGGATAATAACCCCCGAATTTTGCGGTAGCGAGGCAGATTGAAGAGCCCAGCTAATTAGCCAACCGATGCGCCGATCTGTGGCGACGGGCTTTATTGGATATACTGGTTACAGTAAAAAGATGTTGGGCATCATTGCATACTAATCATGCACGGCTGTCTCATCAGCACTCGCTCCCATGCTCTACTCGTTCTAGCTAGCTACCACTCAATTTAGTTCTTGTGTCCTGGTCCTGATTAAGCCGCATCTAGGAAGACCCTGGATTTCGGATAAAGGTAGAGGTTAGTCCAAGAAACAAAAAGCAACCTATCTAAGTGGTAGGAAAGGATTCTGCGAAGCCTGCTATTATTTTTTGAAATGTTCTAAAAGTGGCAATAGAAGTCAATATCTGTTGGGCCCGATCTGCAGTTCAGCTGCACTGCTCACTGCCACACAGACACTATGCTTAGGCTGCCTTGCAAGAATTCTGCCCAACACCCTTCATACAAGCTGGGCGTAAATTGCTTATCTTAACTCTTGCGGATGCCTTTAAAACCTCTGGCCCCTTGCCTCTTGCCCCGCTTTGAACTTCGATTTGCGACAATCACTCAAGACCAGCCGAATCAACTCTGCTCTGCTGTTATACAAGTAACCACTTCAGCACAAAACAACTCAAAGTACATTGTAAGTATACCGTTGAAGACATGTGTATAGTATATACTTACAAAGTGGGGTAGTGGAAACAGGACGGGATTACCAAGATACGCCCCAAGAAGTATCAAGAAGTCAACAAAGTGGATTTAAAATCTCGCAACCACTCTTTGTTAATTTGTCTTCGCAAAAAAACTCGCTGGACCTGAGTATATGAATTATGGAACCAAGTAATAACTTGGCAAAGCCTGGTGATTCGACGAGTCAACAACCCAGGCTGGATAAAAGTAGGATATTATGCTTATAGAGTTATCTCTCTGTCTTTAAAATGCTAATTAAATCTCTATACAGATTACAGGATCCATAATTCCGAAGACTTCAAGTTTGGTAAAGTATGTAGGCCTAGGCCTTGGTGCTTTTTATAAAATTTGTTTGAAGCGTTACTTAAAGTTCTAGATACTTATGGTTCCGTGGACTGAACCTAATTCGCAAAATAAATTTGATAGCCTTTCAAAATTTGGGGAATCTTGTTATTTGTCGATACGCCGGTTGTTAATTATTAAAGAGGGTAGGGGTCACTCACTATGTCTGTAAGTTCTTTGCGTTCGTTTGTCTTGAGATTTAATCTTCATTGATTGCTGACGAAACTGCTTAGACCATTGTCGACCTATGAGGGCGAAGCCACCTTGAAGCATGGAGTATATGCGGAAGATCACGCTGTGATCTATACTCAAAATTTAGATGGGCCTGTATTACTGGAAGGAGAGCATCTTACCAAGCAGCCAATTTGCGTAACCCTATTGAATGATCGCTACGGCCTGGATAAAGCATTGCGTTTAAATTTTGGGAAAGTTTATACCGTTGAGCATAACTTCAAAGTCTGCTTTATTGGCGAGGTTATTCCAAGCCACAAAGAAAGGGCGCTAGCTTCCTATCTACAGACGATAGGCTTTGATCTTATTCCCGACAGTTTGAGAAATCACAGTAACAATCTTCTCACTGTTGAGACGGACTTTACTCAGGGAGAAAATACTGAAAAAAATGACAACAGCCAAGAAATTTGCTCACAGCACTATACAGAAGGCTATCTGCAGACTGAAATACATTATCAGGAACCCTCTATAGAAAGTGATTTGCCAAGAGAATTGGAAGATTATCAACAGAATCGGCAGAGGGATATCTTGAAAGTTGGCCATATATCTGCGCAGCTAGACGCTATAAAGCCTGAGTCTGGGTTCAAGACCAACAATACAGAATCGCAAGACAGGCAATTAACTCCTACTTCTGTATCAGTTCCAGGCCACGCTAAAATTTACGAAGAGAGTATCGCCTTGGAACTAAAGAGCAATCAAAGCATAGAAGGACAGTCTTTTCCTGAGGCCACGGTATATGAAGATACTCTATCGTCTGGAGAAGACCTTTCACCAGCGAGTTCTGTTTTTGAAAGTATTTTCTCGCGGCAGCCATCACAATCATCTATTTGGAGTCACATTGAAGGAATTGATTGGGGAGAACAACTTGTTCGAATCTTATCAGAAGATGAAATGCGAAAGTTGTACGCTATCGCATTTTGCAACTTGGGAGACTCATTCGAAATAACTCTTCGGCACTGTATCAAACATTTGTCTGAAGACCTTCGACATGAATCATCACCAGGAACTCAAAGTCAAGCTGCCGCACTTGTTAGACTATTTGCACGGAATATAGCACATTCATTGCGGATCATATCGCAAAAAGAGCTAAAGTTCGACAAGACCAAATTGAATTTAATAAACGAGTTACGAATTGCTATTGATAGTGAAGATCAAATGGAAGATAATGACATAGTTATCTCAAATGTCATCGACTACGAAGATGAAACAGAAGACGAGGGGATAGAAGATGACGAAACGATCATTTCAAGTGCCAATGAACACGAGAGTCTCAACGCACATATTTCTTACGCCGAAGATTTCATTAGATACTCTAAGGCATATATCCAGTTCAAAGAAAATATCAAAATATTTGCATTTCCTGATCCAGCTAAAGAAGCCATATTCATGAATTGGAATCACCAGCGACATCGCAGTTCTCATGAAAACATCAAATACAGAATTTCATGGGAGCTGCCAACATATCTGGCGGAAAATTACGCATCTAGACAGGATTTGGGAGAAGTCTTAACTCTCAGTGGAGATCCTGAATCTGCTCAAGCAACAGGTTGTAGAGATTATCTAGAAACGAACTGGCCTAGTGTTGGTTTGCTTGTGCTAGATGTGCTTGGTGACTTCCTGTTGAATCGCTCAGAAGGTAAGCCTGATACAAATGACGTTTTTTGTTAGCAATACTAACAACTTCAAAGTTTCCACCAGAAAAAACAAATCTGCAGAAGTTTGCTTTTTGGGGGTAGAAAAAGACCTAAATGACTCAAAAATCCCTACCCACAATACTAGAGTGAACTATGAAGACTGCCATAATAGCAACAACAATACTATTTGCTGTGTCACAGTAAGAGCTGCTTACGAAACTCAGATTGCATTCCTTGAGGCTATCTCCTGGTTATGTGCCACTTTTCGCCATTCTGAATACTGTGGCATTGCTACCTCATCGACAACTGTACGGGCGCAAAGATTAAATGGGAAGAAAATCGCAGTGAGTGTTTCTCTTCGGGCAATTCAACCTATTCCAGAATCAACCAGTTGTTGGCACAGTCTCTTCCCATATAGCGTCATTGCTCTTGGATTTCCTATCAGGACAAGAGAACAAGGCCGAGGTCTAGAAATATCATTCGCAGATATGGCTCTTGCATGCCAAAGTAAGACCTTCATTGAATATGATAGCGGTCTTGTTGTTGAGGGTCTAAAATCTCTCTTGATACCCGTTTGTAATTTGAAGACTGATAAAGCACTTCAATGGCATTTCGAAGACAAATCTCGACATCCACCGGACCAGATTGCTCGTGTATCATATATTATGAAACACAAAGTCCCCAACTACTGGTATAGGGAGCTTCTTCCAAACGCTCTTGTCAAGAAGCGTGCATTCCTTGGTTGGGTACCCAAAATATCTTATGCCATAAGTTTGACAAGCTACCAGAACACTGTAGGCATATCTCGAGCTTCTCGAATCGGGAGAAAGTATCTATCATATAATGTGGAGGATATAATGAGCGATCTCAGACACTCGGAAGATGTTAGAGAAAAGAACTACGCCCGAACTCTGGCTAGGCCCATGTTCAAAACCGGTCTCGAGAAAAGTTTCAGTGAAATATTTATAGATGGCAGCAACCATTATGTTACGGCATATGATACGATAGCAGAAACTTGCTGGGAGCTACCTAAGATCTTAGTTGTTCTGTTTGTCCTCCGTGAACTCATTCGAAGACGTCGTTACGAGGTATGGGACGGAGAGATTCAGGTTGAACCCGACTCATTTGCAACATCTGGTACTAAAGAAGACATCGAGGAAGCCTTAAAGAAGTTGATAGCATCAACAAGATATCAATTCTCAGATCCATTCTCAGATAGTCCACAAAAGAAGCATGCTTTGTCAAAAACGACGTCAGAAATTTGGCATCTGTTCGATACAATAGCATCCCGATTGGACAATCAGCGAGATCAATGCAAAGAAACAGAATACAGCCTTCCAAAATATCTCCATGGAGTTGAATTCCTTGACATCCTGGAGATGGCTCAGAATATGGAGATCAAAAGATTATGCGTCGACCAAAATTGGTGTCATTTAACAATTCACACACCGGTCATCCTTTTTTGCACTGGAATTGGTCAGCCTTTGATTCCGAACAACGCTCAAGGCCTCTGTTATCACTGGCAAGAAGTTCCCAGTTTAGAAAACAACTTTGTGGTTCCAACTACCTGCCTCCTCGATCGCTTTCTTTGCCAGGATGGTTCATTTCTCTGTAGAGATATTGAATGGTCTAGAAGAGAACTTCTTATGCAAAACCACGATGGTGGGGATATTTTCAACGTGGTGCACACTCAAACTATTCAGAAGACAATAAGGCAAAGCCGTGATCGACTTCTCCGCCAGAAATTGGATGAATTTAAAAATGGCTGCTTTGTATTTGCTGGCAATGTTCCGAACGAAATTTGCGCTGAGCTTCCTCCATCAGACGATGATCTAGTTCTCGCGATACATAAAACGACCGTCTCAGATCTAGACTGTTCTGGTAGCGACACATCTATGGAAAGCATAGGAAGTTTTGCATCCACAAATTCTCAACAAGACTCCACCTCGAGTCAGGACAGTGACAAGTCGAAAATTCGCGAAATTGAAACTCTTGTACATAAAGTACAATTTCAAGAACCGACTTCGATCGTGCCCTTATATGAAGGACTCATTGAAAGTAGTAATGCCACATTGATACCAATGCAAGCAATTCGTGACGAAATTAAAGACAGATGTAGCTGGGAACAGGAAATCAAAATATTCAATCGGGAAGATGGTACTTTCATTACAGGGCTTGCTTTAATCGACCCTGGTAATACAGGCCCCAATATCATCTTAACTGGAGCCATGCAGTCTGTTTGTGAAAAGCCATACACCAACTGCGACCGCAAAATCGAAGTTTACAGCGGCGAAGTCCTGAACATTTCTGGAGGCAAAGTTAAGCTACAATTTTCCGGAATGTCATCAAAGTCCACTCGTTTTACGAAAACCTTTCGCTATATCCCAAAGATTGCTGGAGGATACACAATGATACTCAACAGGAAGTTCTTTGAGGACTTATGGCCAGATAAATTACCTGGCAATTTAATGATACGCTCGGTGAGGAGTAAGAAAAAAACCAAAGAATCAAAAGGTAAATTTTTCTCGAGTGCCATTATAGATTTGATCTACCTAGCTGATTCAGTTCCATCAGATATGAAGCGCAGGAATGAAGACAGAGAGAAACAACGAGAACTGCAAAGCAAACGGATAAAAGAGCAAGAAGCAGAGCGCCAAGCAGCAAATCAAGTAGACGAAGAGACGCGGTTAAGAGGTGGTTGATAAACGATGATCTATCTGAGTAAACGAACTCTAGCATCATAGAGAAGTACGTTTTCGTTGTTCAATAGCTAGCCAGATGTACTTCCTACGAACACAACTTGAACGCTGGCGAATCTGGAATTAAATGTTAGCACTAATTTTGTAGAAAGGTGACAAAAAGCTCACTTACGCAGCGGTGGCAGCAAAAACTTCAATCCTCTTAGCTCTTGTGACCAGCATCAATGCCAGTGAAAATAGGATAGTGAATAAAGTTACCATCCCCAAACGTGCGAGCATACTGGTGATAAAATAAAGAACCACGACAGCTATTGCCGGCATAGACGAACATATCAACGTCCCAACAATATCAGCTATTCTCAAGACGTCTTGCTCGTCGTATAAATAGAGGCCGTTTTCAACATCAGTGGGTCGCCTAACTCTGGAACTGAAAAGCCTATGGTAGTACTCGATAAATGGTTGGCGGACGAACCGTGTAAAAGAATCTTCAGGTGGGCTTGTTTTGACCACAAGGTCTTTTCCTGTCTCCCAAACATTTCGGTCAAGGCCCTCAAGGGCTCTATTGCCGTTCTCAGCCTTCAGCAACCACTCTTTCAAAAATTGAAGGTTTCCAGCCTCTGGGCCCTCGAATGCTGCAAGTTGACGCTGCTGGATGAGGCATTCGTCTGCAAAAATTTTTTAGAACAATTTCAATTGAGACATCTTCGACATACTGTACTCCCGTAGTTTATCTTTCACGCGATTCATTGTATACCATTGTGAATTTTGTATGCCTTCATTCGTCCTACTTAAGAAGAACCAGTTTCTTGAATACCGCTTCCGTTGTGGATCATTGGAGCCAATGTCGTCCACGGTGAAATTATTAAGTTTATCTTCTAGATCCACAAGCTCGGCTTGTAAATACAGCAGGTTTCGTGCATTCAAGGCTGCGAAGCGGCGGTATATAGCTAGCATGGGATATTTGGCTTGGAGGTCAGCAAGTTTTGGGTAGCCTTCGCTTTCCATAGTAAAGACTATAAGTAGATTCGAAAAAGAAGACTCGCTGGTGTGATCGAGAAGATTGAAGATAAAATCAGAAGTTGTTGCCTTCCATGAGGCTGTAATTGTCACATTGAGGTGACGAGCACTAACGCAACACCATTTTCAGTCTTTGCTGATTGGACTCGAACAACCCCACCATGTGACAAAGACACAAGTCGTCAGAGTACACCTGGCCATATCGCTACAGCTACGCCCGTCTTAGCAGAGGAAGCATGCCAACTCAATTGAGATGACATATTCAGTTCAGTGCCTTGATTGTTGGGGATTGGCAGCGTAGCAAGTTATGTGTGATGAAAGCAAGTATCACTGTGATTATACATTTGATATTTCAGTCGCCATTTAAGAGCCACATAATGAAATAGATTAGACGAAAAGACTAATGTAAATTGAAATGCTGGAGGTTGTAATAAGAGTACCTGCACGTGACAAGTCATAGGCTCTCACAGTACCCGACGTTTCGCCGATCGCTGCAAAAATAATTTCCAGAACTTCCCAGCCGCGATAAACCAAGAACACGATCCACGATCCACGACGACAACACCTCCAACACACCGTCACAATGAAACGCAAACTCGACGCCAACGATGTTCCTGCACCTGCCGGCGAGGTTGTTGAGAAGAAGGAGGAAACCACATTCGCAAGCTTAGGTCTCGATCCACGATTATTGCAGGGCATCGCAAAGCAGAACTTTCAAGCTCCGACTCTCGTGCAAAGCAAAGCTATACCTCTGGCATTGGAAGGCCGCGATGTTCTGGCCAGAGCAAAGACCGGGTCCGGCAAGACTGCTGCGTATCTGCTGCCCATCATTCACTCAGTTTTGAAGAGGAAACAGGTCAGTAGTACCTTCACCACGGAAGAGGGGTATTATACTGACGTTGATAGACTTCTTCTACACCTTGCACCTCCGCTCTCATACTGGTTCCAACTCGAGAGCTTGCTGAACAGGTATCCAAAGCTGTCGAATCCTTCTCCTCTTTTTGTGCCAAAGATATTCGAGCCATCAACCTCACTCAAAAAGTCTCGGATGCCGTCCAAAGATCCCTTCTCGCAGATTCTCCTGACATCGTGATTGCGACCCCAGCTCGAGCAGCGTTGAATCTCAATACATCTTCGTTATCACTTGAGAACCTAGCACATCTGGTTATCGATGAGGCGGATTTGGTACTGTCCTACGGTTATGACGAAGACTTACAAAATGTAGCCAAGGTCATGCCAAAAGGAGTGCAGACCATCTTGATGAGTGCAACTTTAACGAGCGAAGTGGAGACCTTGAAGGGTTTGTTTTGTCGGAATCCTGCTGTATTAAAGCTGGAGGAAGCCGAGGACGAGGGAGAAGGCGTCAGCCAATATGTTGTCAAGTACGTCAAATGAGTGATTTGATCCATGCATGTACTAACTATCATATAGATGTGCCGAAGACGAAAAGTTCCTTCTGGTCTACGTCATCTTCAAACTCAAGTTAATCAAGGGCAAATGCATTATTTTTGTAGGAGATATCGACAGATGTTACAGACTGAAGTTGTACCTCGAGCAATTCGGCACGAAGAGCTGCATCTTGAACTCGGAACTACCTGTCAACTCACGGATACACGTCGTCGAAGAGTTTAATAAGAATGTATACGATATCATCATTGCCTCTGACGAGCACGAAGTTCTAGGAGACGAGGAGGATTCTAAACCAGAAATCGAAGAGGTGGACGACGAAGCTGAAGAGGACAGCCCGAAGGTTACGGAAGCCAATGGTGAATCGAATCCTGAGGTCCAGGAGCCTTCAAAAAAGAAACGGAAAACGGCGAAGAAAGACAAGGAGTATGGTGTCTCACGAGGAATCGATTTCAAGAATGTTGCATGCGTGCTGAACTTCGACCTTCCAACTTCATCAAAATCATATACCCACCGAATCGGCCGAACAGCGAGAGCTGGTCAAACAGGCATGGCATTGTCATTTGTGGTTCCCACCGAACTCTTCCGAAAACATAAACCAACAAGCATTGACTCTGCAAAATATGACGAGAAGATTTTAGCAAAGATCGTGAGACACCAAGCGAAGAATGGTAAGGAGGTAAAACCATATAATTTCGATATGAAGCAAGTGGAAGCATTCCGATACCGAATGGGGGATGCTCTCCGAGCTGTCACTCGGATTGCCGTCCGTGAAGCCCGAACAAGAGAACTCCGACAGGAGCTCATGAAAAGTGAGAAGTTAAAGCGACATTTTGAGGAGAATCCAGGGGATCTGCACCATCTTCGCCACGATGGAGAGCTCAGACCTGCCAGAGTTCAGTCTCATCTGAAGCATGTCCCCGATTATCTATTGCCAAAAGAGGGGAAGAAGGGGATTACAGGGAATGTTGGATTTGTGAGCATGAAGAAGACAAGCGAGAACAGAATCAGAAAAGCAAGAATTGCAAACAAGGCCAAAGGGAGAGGTAAGAAGGTGTCTGGCAGGAAGACCGATCCATTAAAAACCTTCAATGCTAAGGGAAGAGGGAAATGAGTCCTGTTGAAAATACCAAGAATTGAATCTTTTAATCAGGCCTTATGGCTTCTTTCTGCTTGGTTCCTGAAGGACTAGCTCTGTCGTGTTCCTTGTCTCAGTCGAATCTCTTAGGTGAGTAAGATTTATCATTTCAAAATTCAAAATCCATTTTGAAACTGGGTAAGTACTGCTACTGAAAAAGCCTGTCGTTGTACCTGTCCTATCTTCCATGTAGCTGAGCTCTCCTCACAAAAGGCCTATTAGCATCGTGGAAGTCCACGACTACCAGTCCTTGATATATGAACACCTGCGGTTGTAGCAGTCTTGTAGTGTCATTGTTCTTTCACCGCCTTTATGAGAAATCGTTCCTTAATTATCTTGTAATCTTATTTTCCGCTTAAGAATATGTCAAGAGTGTATGCGGAATAGTGAATAACAGGTTTCACTGAGAATGTATTGGCAGACAAGTTGTGGGAGCTTATATGGCTCGTCAAACACGATCAACCCAGTCATATGAATCATATGACTTCTCGGGAGCTGAATTCCCATTCAAAAGAATATACAAGCACTTACTATTCTTTGCGTTTCTTTTTGGCTTATGTCTTTATTCCCAAAGTTTGACAACATATACAACTCCGACTATCTTCAGCCACTTGTCACCTGTTTCAGAGAATGGTTGCTCAGTTTTCCGTGCTAGCAGAAATAACCTTCGCTTTGCTTCTGGACTTCCTTCGGTTCTACGGCTCACCCCAACCTTCAGAACGCGTTCAACTTCAACCATGCCTTTCCCACCTTTATTCAACATTCTATCTTAGTCATATCTTGAAGTCTGATTAGTTGCTGTCACTGGAGACCACATCAGAACCAAAATTGCGGTAGTTAATCGGAGCTGCCATCCGCAAAGTCTATTTTCAACCGCATCTTCCGCAACAGGCTTTATAGCTTAAAGCCCCATAATCATCGTAAGTTAACATTGGTTCTCAAGACAATCACTTTCAACAGGTCTCACCACATTTGTAGACTTTCTGCCTCGAAGAAATTCTCATTCTCATCGCTTGAGAAGTCAGATTCAAGAGTGGCTATCCTGATCAGTTCTGGGCTCGGTATCTTCAATCTCTGGTATCTCTGTCATCTTCCAGTCATCAACAGCCTCGCGCGCTGTTCACTTGACATATCTTCGACGTTTTCGGCCTGCAATACTCAAGGTCTCTCGATCTTGTACATTGTAGGCAGCAATGTTCGTTAGGACTTTGCGACCCCTTTCAACACGGAATCTATCCCTCCCAAAGTCTAGAATTACTTTATTCTAATCTCGCCTTTGACTTTTGTCTATACTTAAGGCGCCTCTTAATGCTCTTCGAGAGAAGATCTTGCCGAGTTTGCTCTCGAATTTATCAAGCATCACGATTTCATACTTGGGTGTAAGACACATTCAATCGAGTCAATTCCATCTGACTGGCGAGTAAATCTCTAATCAATTTCAGCAGAATTCACCTCTACAATGCAAGGAGCAAACTCATCACATGTCTTCGGCGTGCCTGGCAGATATTTCAATGACAATGGATTTCCTATCTCGCCTATTGAATCACCTTCGTGGCCAGCAGAAGATCTCTATGCCCGATACCCGCCCAGTTTCGAACCTTTCAGACCGGTCTCCCAAGTTATGATGTACCCGAGAGACATCCATCAAGGCATGCAATATGCACACCCTAATGGCAGTATCTCTCAATATTCACTATCTGGACAATATTTGGCTCCAACAGGATATGCTTCGTCGCCTTTGAATCAAATGATGCATCAATCACCGTATCTACAAAGCATATCCGCAGTGCAGAATATGAGACAAGGCTTCGGCACTCCCGCATATATCTATCAAAGTCCCCAGTCAATCCACCAGAATTACCAGGAGCACCATGTCCCGGCTACATCAATACGTCGTCCGCAGAATGTCTTCTCTCCTTATTCCTTTGTCCCAAATTCTGGTCCTCAACAGATGTTTAGTTCTTCATCACATACGCTATTTCCTGCTCAGGCTCAGCTGATAGATCCGCAAAGTTATCGGCATTCTTCTCTGGGCTACACTAAACAACAGCCAGCTAATTGTTACCCGGCATCAACGCAGGTTGGTGAGGACCCGGGAACAATTGAAGAATGCGTTAAAGCTTACAAGGAGCATGTTCTTTCATTGGCGCCACCTCCTCAAATCAGAAGGCCTCAACAAGAGGTCAGAACAGCTTACACACATGGCCCAGCTCAAGAACAACTCCCTCACCTAAACGCCCCAACCTGGACATCAAACGAGACACCTAGACGTGGATTACATCATAGTCCTGCTTCTTGCTATCCACAAGAAGTTGTGGGGGATATAGCTCATGCAAATTCTCGTTCACGCATTTATCCACATCTGAACTTTGACCAAAAGCCTCGCCAACAAAACAACGCTCAGACTCCTGACCGCGGAATCGCCAGTACTGAGATTGAGGACGATGCTGGTGTTATCGATCTCCCTTCTGATGTCGAAGACACTAGCGAGGATGACTCCGACGATGGCCCTACAATGGAAGAACGTATGCGGAGAGCCCAGTTCAAGAAGATGAAGAAAGCTGGACCAACTCCCCGAATTAAGCAAGAAGCCAACGACACGGCGAAAGTCAAGAGCTGGCTCAAATTCAACGACCGAGTAGTCATCGATTTAGTGACTCCAGTCAATGAAATAAAATCGGTGCCGATGAAGGATAGGATTTCCACAATTAAGCGACAAACCATCTCGAGGAAGAGAACTCCTAGAAAACGCCGTGAAGCTTCACCGGATGAGCAGCAAAAAGAACATAACCGCCAAATTCATGCTGCTCAAAGAATTCTCGACCGAGAGTACGGTCCACCGGTGGATGATCTTTTCGAAGAAAGAACTAGGAGGCGTAAAAATGATAAGAATGATTCTCAGAACCAGACGTTGTCTAGCAAAGAGGCTAAAATGCTTAAGGAGAAAGAGCGAGAAGAAAATCACTTCCGAGAACACATGAAGCTTGCTGCCGAGGCCGAAGAAGCTGCACGAAAAGCAAAGGAGCTTGAGGATTTGGAAAAAGAAGAGGTGCGGAGACGAAAGCGGAAGATCGAGGATAAGATCGAGGAAATGAGAAAGGACCGTCTTAGAGAGGAAGCAGCTAGAAGAATCTCAAAGCAGAGAGCAGAGGAAGAGGCTAAGCGAGCGGAGAGAGAAAAGGAAAAGCAGAAAGAAAATACAACTCAAGCTGATCCACGAGAGCTAAAAAGGCTCCAAGAGAAGCAAGAGCTGGCTAAGCTTCAAGCTGCATCTCTCCAAGGTCCCAAAGTAACTAGACCTGGTGGAAGAAATCGTGCGATAAGCATTTCTTCGTCGACGTCGTCCTCGGATTCCGAAAGTGGGAGTGAGCAAGACTGTACACCTCGACCTCGAAAGAAGCAAAAACAAGATGGTGCATTCAATCAGCTGGCAAACAAAGAAAGTGCACCTTGGGAGGAACAAAACGATGGTTCTATTTTGATCTATCCTAGTGATTCCGATTTCTCGACTCAAAACGATACGACTCTTGCAGCCCGAAATGTCGCACAAGCTTTCGCAAGATCAGCCCCTCAGGTTTCTCAAGAAAGGGAGGCTGAAAATGTCTTTTCTGACAGGCGCATCAATAAGCAGTTGCGTAGAGATCGTAAAAAGGCAAAGAGAATCCAGGCTAAGCGGTTATTAAACATGCAATTCAACACACCCGAAGGCGAATTAAAACCTGGAATTGAGGAATTTAAGAGACTCAGAGCCGAGCATAAAGCAGTCAAAGAAGCCGAGAACAAACGGCAGAAGGCCCAGGTAAGGAGTCGGTCTGTACGTGACCAAAACGCCGCCACGAGACAGGACGAGTCAATGCCGGATGTTATTCTTTCGACAGTAGCTCAATCCTCCCAAGACGCAAATCAACGTCAAATAAATGAGACTTTGAAAAAGAAGTCTAGACAGCCAACAACTCGCCAGAAGAGACCCGGAACGAAACCAATACCCAAGAAGAAGACCGCCGCCCCAAAGGCTGCCCCGAAAGCCGGCCAAAGGAAGAAACCAACCGCAAAGCCTGTTCCTGAGCCACCGAAGAAGTACATTCGACCGATCAAGAAGTATAGATCGATTGTGGAATTCTTCCCAAAGATGGACCGGGAGAAAATCACCATCGAAGCGAAGAAAAGAGCAGCACAAAAGAAAGCTCAAGCTAGCCAGGCTAAAAAAGACAACCGCAACGAGGAAGAAAGAACCAAGAGACGTGAAAGGGAATGGGCGAGAGCAAGAAGCAAAGAGGAAGCTAGATACAGACAGGAGTCTCAAGCTGGTGGACACGAGATTGATGAGGAAAAATTGAAAGAGCATCTCGACGAATTCATGAGACCTCGCTTGGTAAGTGTTCTTCTCCGAATCATCATGCTTAACCAGATGCTAATGTTACCTAAAGGAGAATTACAGGAAAAGGGTTGAAAAGGAAAAGGAAAAGGCTGAAGCGGAAGCCCAAGCCAGTCAAGAGTCCGAACAAGCATCTACAGACCTCTTTTTCCGCCCACTTAGCGAACAAATCTCCGCAGCTACTCAGCAATCAATTTCTACACAACAATCAATCTCTACAGAGCAACCATCATCCACAGAACAAACACAACAACCATCCCTGCCTTCCGATCTAGCCAACAATAGTACACAGAACAACATGGACGTAGATCGGCAAGCCGGCGAGGCAAACCTAGCTGCAAGTCTAGAGGCCTTGAGGATGAAACGCGCGGCAGAGAATGAAACATTTGCACAAGCTGCAGCCCGCAAGGAAATTGGCCATATCGACTGCGACGATGACTCAGAAGAGTCCGAGGAAGATCCTGACGATGATGATGATTGCCCTCCTTGTCCTGCACAAAGACATGCAGAAAATGCAGTCAATGACGGCGACTTCAATTGCCAGGTTGATGAACCTATTCACCAAGCTCCACCAGGCAGCAGCGATGGCAATGGGTACAGCCAGGACAGCAACAGCACACACACTCTCACTTCTGATCGGCAAGCAATTCGTGTTCCCGCTGGAGAGCCGACTTCTACGAGCGTCAAAGTCTACCAAGTCACACAATCTTCCGTGATCGACGATGAGCCAACCCCAGAAAATGTCATCCACACCTTCTTAGAACGTCGGGAGGCTATGGATCTAGCTGCAGACATGATCGATGAGCTTCGCCTACGAGAAATTAAGCCCTTTTCTGTCACCGAGAGATTCCCAGATGGCCTTATCCAGTGCATCATTGAGCTCGACGATACTCGCACCACTACCATCGAAGTCAAAGCACAATTTGTTCCGCAGGCTAGCATTCGAGACTTCGATGTTGCTCAACTCCGCCCTCTGTATGAGAAAAAGTTTTACTGGATCTTCGAACTCTGGGTGACCAACACACGAGAGATAAACGACGAGACGGGAGAGGAGATGATGTCGAAGAATCCTGCGATCAAAGTCATTGCACCATACACCGATCGCGCGCTTGCCAACAAGATGGCCTGTGACCACTTGCTTCAGGTCCTCAAACCTGTATCTGCTAGAATGGACCAGGTCTTGCAATATGAGGCAAACGTTGTTACCGAAATTCGTGCTACTGCCTCTGAGCAAGATGCCTCTGGTGGACTCTTCGACGTGGGACTCGATAGTTGTTATATACCATGGATAACTGGAAGTCACGACATTCGTGTTTGGGTCGCTGAACATGAGACTTATGGACCAGTGAACTAAGAAAATTGAACTGGGTACACTTCTCCTTCTTCCACAACAACTCTCTGCGTCGCTCATGCCCAGATATGTAGGTAGAGAAATAAATATCAGCGTTGAATTCTAACCACCGAAGCTTGAATAGTGATTATAACTTAGTTTTTGATTATCATCTATAACCTAAAGCGTGTTCATTCTTCATTTGATAATTATAATTTAATTTCTAATGCTAGGAAAGAAACAAATCTAACATTTATTATGCCTCATCGCTTACCACAAGTTACGTCGCTTAATTTCTATTCTAAACCAAGCCCCTGCTTTTGAGCTTGTTCAGTGACTGTCAATTTTGGCCACAACAAATAATATATGCAGCACTCACTGTGAGTAAATACATGTACCTAGGTAATTACTAATCAGCTACTGGCAACATTCAAGAATCAAATATCACATGTTAATGCCTAAGTACGGGGAAACAACATCTGAAGTTCATCATCAGAGTAAGCTACATAAGGGGGGCAAAGCTATCATAGTACATAACATAAACAGGTAAAACTGGGCCGCCTTAACCCAAGCAAAAGTGATATCATAACGCCTGAAACCAAATCCAATGCAAACCCTCCTTAATTAGGTCTCTCGCCATCCACGAATCGCAATGCCTCCTCCCTGCTTACCGCATCGATACCACTTGTCTTGTTGTGGAATGTTACACCATAACATTTGTCGGCTACTAACAACATCTCGGGTCTAAATGTTGTGCAGATAAACTGCCCGCTCATGGCATTCTCACCTGCGTTTTGAGAGGATTGCTGCTCCGATATGGTCTCAAGCATTTGGGCCACAGCGGTACGGTACTGAGCATCAAGATTGGCATCGATCTCGTCGAAGAGGTAAAATGGTGCTGGATCACATTGTTGAATTGCAAAGACAAGAGCCAGAGCACACAAACCTGAATCTTATTAGAAAACTCTTTGTGGAGAGATGAAGGACTTACTTTTTTGACCACCACTGAGTTGCTGAATTCGCTGTTGATCGTCGTGCTTGCTATTGAATGATACACTGATACCAACACCAGTGTAGTTCTCAACTGATTCTCGGTTCTCTTCTTCCGAATCCTCTTCTTCCCGAGCACGTTGATCTGTCTTTCGTTGGATAACTAGTCGGCCTCGCCCAGCTGGGACTAATCGCTCGAAGATGGTTGCAAATTCCTTGGAGACTTGCTTGAACGTTCGCTCTATGGCTTCATCTTTACGTTGATCTAGTACCTCTACAAGTTCTTGGATGGAACTTTGAGAATCGTCCAATTCTTTTCTTCGTTTAGTCAAACTATCTCGTTGGGATGTAAAATTATTGTATTGCTCAAAAGCTTTCTTGTTGACATGCTTATACTTCTTGAGAGCTTCATTGACCTTCTTGAGACGTGACGTGATCTAGGAATATTCTTAGTGGACCGTCCTCAATAATAAAAATGGGTTACTCACTACTTTGGAATCTGCATTCGCAAACTTTTCGAAGGCTTCTTCTGGCAAGACGCCTAAATCTCGGATATTTTTGCTGCATTCAGCAAGTTGACCTGTTAAGAGAGCTTTCTTAGCAACACTTTTCTCCATGCGTTTCTGGTGCTTCTCGATGGCTCTGGCAATCTCCTCCTGCTGCTCTTGTTGCTGTGACATTTGCTTCTCCAACCTCTTGATCTTCGTCTCAGATTCTTCAATTGACTGCTCGTTCTCCTGAAGTTTAAGTTCAATTGCCTGAGCTGCCTTGCTGATTCGCTTCAACTCTCGTTTCGCTTCATTCAAACTGCTGTTGGTGTTTCCACCAGTCGATTCAAATTCCTGATTATTAAGTTGATCGAGCTTCAGACGAAGGTTCTCTCGAAGATCAACCTCAATGAGTTGCTTTTGACCTTCGTACTCTCTTCTCGCCCTGCTGAGTTCGTTCCATTCCTGTCGTAGGGTTTGAACGGTTGTGTTTAAATTCTCCAGCTGCTCCTCTTCACTGGCAGTGAGGCCTTTCTCAAATTTAGAATTCATCTCCTGTTCAAAGCCACTGATGCTATCAGTGTGCTCTCGAATAAGTCTATCCACAACGTCGCGTCGCTTCAAATTTGATTCTTCTTGGTCTCTCAACTTCTGCAACGTAGCATTCTTCCCACGCAGCTCAATCCTTAGAGGATCGCGGCTTTCGTCCAACTTTTGTAGTTCCATTTCTTTCTTCCTTGATTCGCTCAAGGATGCAGAAATTTCTCGGTCTTTTGATTCTAAATCCTTTTGAATCTGATCTACTTGAGCGATTAACCGTTCGTACTCATCACGCCACTTATTCACAGCTCTAACAGCCTGTAGCCGTGATCTTCGAGGATCAATAAAGCCACCCGTCATGGCTCCCTTTTTATTCGTTGTGTCACCATCAGGTGTGATAGCATTGACACCATGACTTCGCGCGTATTGACCAGCAATTGTAAGGTTTGGACATATGACAGTTTTTCCAAAAACTTGACTAAAAGCCTTCTCATACCTCTGATCAAACTCGAGCTTGTTGATCATGGGTACGGCATCGGCAGCATTGGGTAAGTTGGCTGGTCTGGTTTTGAGCTGAGAAAGAGGCATGAAGGTGACTCTACCACCCCTCTCTTTATACAAAGCATCAGCCAGGTATGTTGCAGTTTCAGCATTGTCGACGATGTAATGGAAGAGACTAGCACCGGCAGTTTGCTCAACCGACATTCGATAATGCTCATTGACCTCAAGTAGCTCCGCCAACGTTCCGTATGCCCCAGAGATGTTTTGTTCGCGCTTGATTCGTCGCACCGTTGCCAGCCCTCGTGATGTGGCTGCATCCATGGTATTGGAAAGCTCTTTTTCGGCACGCTCCCGCTCTTGGCGAGCATTTTTGATGACTGATTGAAGTTTGTCTTCTTCTCTTCGAAGAATTTTTCTTTCATCGTTCAATCTCTCCAAGGTATCTTTCGCATTCGTAACTTCTTCTACCAATGCCTGTCTCCCACCATCCCATCCTTCAAAACGCTCTCGAAGCTCTGCAATCTCTCCCTCCAAGGCACTTATCTCGCTTTGAACAGCCTTTACTTCTTCATCGGCGTCAAGACGGTTTGCCTTCTGCTCTCCAAGAGCGCTATTCAAATCCTCGATCTGGGTTCTCAGGTACTTATCGCGATCAGATTTACTCCTAAATTGTACGCTCCTACCTTGCTTTTGATACAAGCGTTGGCGAGTAGCTTCGGCGGCGTCCAGGTTTTCCTTCACTTCGTTTTCCATGGATTTGCGTTTCGTATACTCAGGAAGAATTCGGGCCAATTCCGCTTCTTTTGCCGCAACTTCCTGCCTAACAGCCTTCAGCTCTCGCTGGTGCCTTGATCTGGCTTGCTCTGTAGCTGAGAGCCCATCAGTGAGGGTTTTGACTGTCAACTCAACCTTGGCTTGCGATTTTGCAGTCTCCCGTCGGTCCTCCTCGAGTTGACTTCGCTCAATCTTCAGGAGGTCCATTTCGCGACTCAGGTTACCGATCTCCTCCTCCAACTCTTTGATCATCTTCTCGCCATTTTGAAAAGCTTCTCGGTTCTCGTCAGTCCCCTCAATACCATCAAGTCGTGATTGGTCAATTTCGTCGAGAGCCGTGGAAAGTGCAAGTTGCTCGCGATGGTAGAAGGCATATTCGAGGCATCGCCTCTCCCTATCCTTATCTTGATACCCTCGAAGTTCTTCCTTCTCTTCCTCCAATTCGCTCAAGCGCTCTTTGATGTAATCGAGAAGCTCGTCAATCTTAGCACGTTTATTGTTCGTTTCTGTCATGATTTTCAAAGATTCTGTTCGTCGTGCTTCATATACTTGTGTTCCAGCGACTTCCTTTAGTAAATTAAGTCTCTCGGCATCCTTCATGTTTGTGAGAGTGGTCACACGACCTTGGGGCACAATATAATATGGATTTGAGCGTGAAAACCCAGCAGATTCCAGAAGATTCATGACATCCATTTTCGTGGCATTCTTCCGATCCAAAGAGTATTCATCTTTCTTCAATCCGATAGTGCGGCGCAGAATCAGTTCATCCTTGCCTGTAGGAAAGCGTTCGTCGCTGTTGTCGAATATGATCTCGACGTATGCAGACATGACCGCAGATCCTGATCCTTCGTGAAGTAAGGCTTGCCGTTCCTCGCGTCCCATCTGTGTATATGAATCGCTCAGTACGAAGCGGATTGCCGCAAAGAAATTACTCTTGCCCGAGCCATTGCGACCGACAACGACGTTGGTCTTGGGGGAGAAGGGCTCGATCACAGTCTGCTCCTTGTAACTAAGAGACTGTTAGCTATCGCATTGATGAGGAGGAAGCTATGCTTACCTCTTAAAGCCTTGAATGATAATCTGCTTGATGTACATTGTCGCGAGGGCTTTGCCGCCAGAGGGACGGGCAACCTCAAAGGGTTATTCGTGTCCGGGAATGCGGAATCAAGATTGCATAAAAAGACTTCGTAGTGTATAGAGAGCCTTGAACGGCAGCTGTAGTAATCCGCAGTTGTTTGGTAAGTGAATGGCTTGGAGGGGTGGGAGTGTGGTAATCATTTCGTCGCAAACGCGTGGGTCGAAGTCGACGCGATCTCGCGATTCATCCCGGAAAATTGTTAAGCCGATATTGTTTTGCCTGAAGGCCAAAGATAAACCACATCACACTCTCTGAATGGCACGATATGACATGCTCATTTTTTTTTGCAACTAAGATGACATGGCAAAAGTAACGTGCACACACTGGGTTGGATCGCACCGTTTATACCTCTCGGCTCGTTTTAGCAAAGCAGGTAATCAATTCCAGAGACCCAAAGCACCTTGAATACGGATACTTGGGTAAATACTTCCTTTAGGTTACTACTATATTTCACCTTTAGCTAATACTAGATGCTATAATATTTATAGTTCTCATGCACAGAATGCCTTTCAATAATCAAATGTTCCTTGAAATCTAGTGTTTCCTTGAAGGTGGAATATTGAGAACTGGGTGCTGTTTGATGCCCATGAAAGAAATATTCCAATACGCCCCGAGTTGTCATTTCCTTATTTATTATTGAAAGAATCCTAAATCAAATTATCATCACGGGCTTTTGATCACATTCTGGACCTTTTCAGAGACTCTTTTCTATCACAATATGTCTTTCACCTTCACGTTGTCGTGTTGAACAACTGATGGCGTTTTAAGCTTTAGCGAAGCCTTCCAGCTCAGGCGGTGACCACAAACGGTTCTGCCGCATCTCAAAAGTTCCTGAACAAGAACCAGAAAGATTTAAATTCTGCACGACCTTCACCTTCTTCACCTCATCTTCGACATCAAGGCCTATAAGCCAAAGCTCGCTGCAGATATGTCAGACTCCAACAGCATGAGTGCATCTACCCCAGCAGCAGCACATGCACCTACGCACACCTATATACCAAATCAGGGCTATGACAACCCCGCCACATCAAATGATGATGCCCCACCACAGACTTCTGGCAGCGGCCACAACACAGAATATGCTGCAGACAACGAGGATGAAACATACGACGATCTCTTCGAGGAAGAGGATGACGAGTACTTTGAAGATCTAGACTACAACCCTTCTTCAGGAGATCTCACCAAATCTTACAACCGTCAGCGCAAGCTGAACGATAACTCCTCAAACGCCACGCTCCCACGAATCAACCCGCAGAAACCGGCAGCAAACACAAAGGCGAACGTAGACGATCAAATCACGAGTCTGGCAAAACATGCTGCTAAAATCCGTCTCGAAGGCAGTGGTGGTAAAGATGAGCGAAGTCATGGAAAGGACAAATCTGATCGTGCGACCAGCGAACAAGTCTTAGACCCGCGCACCCGAATGATTTTACTGCAAATGATCAACAGAGGAATAGTCTCGGAAGTCAACGGATGTTTGAGTACTGGCAAGGAAGCAAATGTTTACGGAGCTCTATCAATACCAGTAGTGGATGGACAAGACCAAAATCCCATCCACCGGGCCATCAAGGTTTACAAGACGAGTATTTTGGTGTTTAAAGACCGTGACCGCTATGTCAGTGGAGAGCACAGATTCAGAGGTGGTTATAACAAGGGGAATAACCGAGCTATGGTGAAGGTCTGGGCCGAGAAGGAGTTCAGGAACTTGAAAAGACTTTATTTGGCTGGTATCCCGTGTCCAGAGCCTGTATACCTAAGACTACATGTTCTTGTCATGGGCTTCTTGGGCGACAAGAAAGGCTGGGCTGCACCTCGCCTCCGCGATGCCGAGCTAACCGGAGATGATGTAGACGAACAGTGGAGAGTTCTTTACCTACAACTACTTGGCCTCATGCGACGCATGTATCAATCTTGCAAACTTGTCCATGCAGATCTGAGCGAGTATAATGTGCTTTATCATCAGAAGAAACTCTTCATCATCGATGTCTCACAGAGTGTAGAACATGATCATCCTCGATCCCTGGAATTTCTGCGGATGGACATCAAGAACGTCGCCGATTTCTTTAGACGAAAGAGCGTCGATGTCATTTCAGACCAAGCCACTTTCGGTTTTATTACCTTTCACAGCGGACCAACACAAGAGCCAGGTCTTACTGAAGCATTAGAAAAGCTCTTCGTCGATCGCCCAGCTGAAGAAGAAGGCGAGCAAGCTGCTGCAGACAAGGAAGTGGCAAATGAGGTCTTCCGCAAGCAATATATTCCGCAGACTCTAGATCAAGTTTACGACATTGAGCGTGATGCCGAAAAAGTCGGAAAGGGTCAGAAGGAAGATCTGATATACCGCAATCTTCTCGCAGACAAGGTGCCCATGTCAGGCAATGAAGCAGATGGGGAAGACACTATGGGTGGAAGCTCTTCTCATGGCAGTGATGATGACAATGGAAGTGAAAGCGAGGAGACCGACGACGAGAGTCGCTTCGAGAAGGGGACGCCGCGAGGCAAACGATTTGAAGACAAAGATGTCAAGAAGGTATTTGATCTGCCAACTTAATCGAAGGAAAAAACATGATTAATTTTTATTTAGGACCATAAAAAGGCCGTCAAAGAGGAAAAGCGCGAGAAGAGAAAGGAAAAGATTCCTAAGCATCTTAAGAAGAAGCTTGTCAGCTCTTCTGCAAGGCATAAGCACTAGGCTTTATGCGAAAATGAACAAAAGAATGCTTCACGGCAACCAACATATTCCGAATATTGAGATACTGTAAGTTCTGACATGAGTTAAGAGGCCAGAATCGTCCCTCTCGCTGTTCACATCGAACTTCTTCATCAATGTTTGTGTTGAAATTCCATTCCTTTGTCATAAAAAAGAAAGGAAACAGAAGCGATTACTCGAATGATGTAACAAAATTCTTCTCTCATTCTCTCGGCACAGCCGTGTTTTATACTATAAAACCTCTGAGCTGAGATGTATGATGTAGAAGCCGAGTAGCTTGAAAAGCATACATGCGGATCAAAGAGAGCACTGACGAGTCGCTTCCTGTATTTTTTCTTGTTGTTTTCCCAGCTTTCTCAAATTTCCTTGCCATGGCGAAATAAAACTTTGTTTTATGCCAGTTTGAGCATTCCTCCTTCAGACATTCATTTCAACACCTATAAATCACAGAGCTAGCCAAAAGTTATCCTGTCTAGTCATGTTACATTATTGTTATTAATATATACAACTATTTTTCTCTCGTTTCATCATGAAAACATATTGCTTTAAGCCTTGCTAGCCAAAGCAACCTCAACTATATCCTCAACAACAGTCAAAAGCTGGTCCGGAATGCTAATGAATGGGCAATGACCGGAAACAAGACTGTATTCAGTGACAGTAGAGCCAAGGGTAGCGGCCATACCGGCTTGGTATGCGGGAGGAAGAGCACCATCAAGAGTGGTATGGACGTAAGCAGATGGGATTCCGTTGGACCATGGCTCGTAAGTGTTTCCCTCAACGAAGCAGACGAGAGATGACCAGGTGGTTTGGGTGGTATAATAAGCGGCGTCAGCTGCTGAAAGGTCGTTGAAAGCGACCTCTGGCATTAGAGTAGCATTTCCGACAACAATATCATCCTGCAGAAGGTTAGTCATTAATATTAATAGAAGCAGAATAGGGCACATACCTCAACAATCATCCATGGCAGAGGCTGGCCACCTAGCAAATCAAGTGCACTGACTCCCTCAGACATGACGAAGGCAGCCACGAAAGCAGTGATTATCACACCACCTGACTTGCCAGCGGCTTGTCTGTCGGCAAGCCCGAAACCTTCAGATGCACTGCTGATAACTGCACCACCATAAGAATGACCAATCAGGACAATCTCTTTTCCTGCATCAGCAAGTGTCTCCAAGGTGACTTGCAAGTTTGCCGAATCCTCAACAAGACCAGCCAAAGGTCTCTCGGTACCACCAACAGAGAGGAGTGGTACGAGGGTCGTCTCATAGCCAGCACCCTCAACCAGCGATATAAAGTTATCCCATGTTGCAGGTAATTGCCAGGCACCGGGAGTAATGACAATGGTGGTGTTGGAGGCTCTCTCGGCTAGGGATCGGCGAGCAGGTGATTGAACAGCTGCAGCGAGGCCGATGAACGGGATCAGAGATGAGAAACGCATGATGCTTGATGTTGTCGTGGGAGAGAGGGACTAAATGAATAGACACTGCGGTCACTGTTAAGAGAATGAAACAGGTGAGCTGGAGAGGGAAGGGAAAACCAAAAGCTGTGGGATGCACGGCTCCTATATAGCCTCAAGAAGTACCAAGAGCATAGCACAGCACCCCCTGCCATGAATTGGCATATCCTCTTCACTACCACGCGGCGCACCATGCGCAAGATTCAGTTCCCTATCTACGCATTGATGATTGCGCAGTGCGAACTTACACGCTCTAAAAACGTGGGCAGATAAGATGAGAGGACCCCATTGTCTCGGCGCGCATATGCCTGGTGTGGATCTTGTCCCCTCCCATTGTCTTTTTCAGATTATCGATTATTTCGGATCTCTCGCTCTCGTCAATTACCAACGTGCTTCTGGCCCGGAGAACGTGGGATCATAACGTGCAACTATAACTGCCGGAGATAACCCTTGCGGGCTGTATCCCGATCTGTGTATGGAGTGGACCGACCCGAATCTGCCGACGGTTGAAATTTTATTTTACGCGAGCGGATAGACAGGAATAGGGGCTGGATTTTTTTCCTGTCGTGCTTCTTTTTACTTTGCTTGCAGTAAGCTGACAGAAACCAAAAGTTAAAACTGACTCGAATAGTTTAACCGAGCCAGCATAGACCGTACGGTACGGCTTGCTGATCTCGTTGCAAATCATAATTGAAAAGCTTCTGGTCATTTAACTTTTTTCCTTCCAGAAAAATGGCCCCTCCTGCTCATCCCAAAGAAAGCTTAACAAGCGACATAATGGTATCGAGAGTCCAAGCACAGAACCGCAGCAACGTCTGTGAGCTGACGCAATGCCGGGAGTGCGGGCTATTGGCATTTGGCAGCAGCCTTTGAAAGGAAAGTAATCCCCGATGTTGCTTCCTGCCTTCTAGATTCCTAGCTAAAGTTCCAGTAGCAAGCTACTACTCGTGTCGAGTCGTCGACTTCCCTCGGGCCGAGTCATGTTGTACTGCAACTATCGGTTACGATGTAAGGAGCTGGCGGGGCGGATAACCCGCTTTTACGGATCATGAAATGAAATCTGGTCCGCTGATGGTTGTTAATTGGTCTTGTTAAGAGATGAGTTTATCCCTCATAGTGAGATTCTTCTCTCCTGACTAAATGCTCTCTTATATTCGGTGGCCAATGCTACGTCTTTCGCTTGCAATATCTTGACAATTTGCCCTGCTCTGATGGCTCCGTCTTGTCACTTGTTACTATATTCTTCAGAATTAAACATTGATCTATGCAACTGTATGCAGGTTCAAGTACAGGTTGGTCGCTATTGGTTGCGATCAGTAATCATTGGTTACGGCCCACCTGCGGTAGAATACTACCTTCAGGGGTTTGCATCCTTTGAGTTGAAGATTTGGGTGTGTGGGTGTGTGGGCGAATCGTGCCCGGAATGTTTCCTGGTACTCGGATTCTATCACCAAGCGGAAAATAAAGCTTGCGGTGCAAGACCAGATGCATCGATGTTAAATGAATACCATGATTTGGTAAATCAGCTAGAGAATCGATGCTACCGATTTATGCTCCATATAGTTAACTAGGTCTTTTGCTACTGCATCGTGATAGTATAGTATTGATGCTATTATTTTCATCCTTGGCGATCCTCAACTTCTCTGGTCTACTAGAACGTAAATTTAGCATAGTTTTTATTTCTTGAAATATGGGGGTTTTTTTCTTCACATTCAAAGGTATTTGATCGAGGTTCTGGATTACCTTCCACTTCCTTCCCTCTTTCTCGTCTTCTTTCACAAATGTGAGCGTGCTATTGAGAATGTACTACTATTCCTTGAAATCAAATTTTGTTCTCTCTTGATGATTTACTCAGCATTTGAATTTATTACTCGAGGTAGTATCTTCTGACTTCCCTGCTTTATTATACTATGATTCTTGAAACTGAAATCATTGAAAGTTTTTGCCTGGGTGAATAGAATTCAACTTTGGGAAATCTTTTTTCAATACAAGAATTCTTCAGAAACTTCATTGGAGAATTTGGGGAAACATCTGATAAGTTCTGTTTTTGTATCGTGTGATATATCTTATAGTTTATTTAATTATAGTAGATTTGATTTTTGAAAAAAAGCGAACCCGCTTCAAATACACATTATTATTTTGCGGAAATAACAGTTTTCGTTTAAATTGTAACCAGAACCGAACCTGAAATAAAACAGTATGAAACCCTTTCTTTTGAGCATGTGATTCAGAAATTAGGGCCTTGTCGCCAACGTATTTGTTCTAAATGTAATCATACATGCTCATATAATCACTTTAGTGGGCTACAATATTTGATTCATATTTAAAATGGGTTCTAGTTTCATCATACAGCCATCAAACTTCTATTATTCATTTCTACTTGTTAATTCAAATTCAAATGCCCGCCTTGAACATACTGTCTTTAATTTCCGAACAGTCCTATTCGTTCACATTCGGGAATGCTGGGCGCAGAAATTCTAGCAGATCATCATATGATTACAAACATTTTGAATTTGGCGTAAAACAGCTATTCTCTTCTAAAATCTAGATCTTTTTGTCTTTTAGCAAAGATCATTCGAAAGGATACAAAGTAAATTGTTATATACTTTGTATTCACACATTTATACGCTATAAATTGACCGCTCCTGTGAAACTCAATTCAGTCTTTCACACTGTAATGATTTCAATATGGTAGTAATCTTGGTGCACTTAATTAGGAAAGTGCTCGCTAGATTTGTGAAGCATGGTGGAAATCGGTCGCTTGATACCTTCCGGATGTTCACAATACCTTCAAGCCTTAGGTATGGAATAGGGATCCTGGTACGTGGGATCTTGATTTCGGACGACTGGAAGGCAATTATTACCGATTCTCATGTGGGATGGGTGACCCTGATTTTATGCTGCTACTTGAGATCGTGATATGAAACCGGCACAAGAGATCTCATGCATCTGATCGTCACCAACTCATCGTCCCTTAGATGAGATTAATGTTGCAGTACGCACATGTAGTTGTGTCGAGCCAGAGGAGATATTCCTTCATGGAGAAATCTATGCGAAAAGTGCGCCGGAACATCAAGAAGCTAGATCCATGTTTCCCCATGTTTCAGCTGTCTGTCTTAGCCACCCCAGTTACAAGTATCGCAGGCATCCCATGGATCACCTTAACCCTTAACTATAGAACATCGGGTTATTTTTCACTTCATATCTATGAGACGGAAAGGATACAGATATCCGAAGAAGTCTTTGACACTACTGTATAAGATCGGCGCACCATATTGAAACGTCACAGCATAATACCTTGGAGAACTTAAAAATGGCCTAGAAGATAAGACAATTATTCTAGAAATTTCTCGGTAGCGCAAGCCGTCGGTGGCTCGGTATTATGTACTGCATATACTATAGTTTCGAAAGTCGTTGATCATATATGCTTCTAGCTTACAACAGAAGAAACCACAGTTGCATCTAGAACCTAGACCTAGTCATGAAATCTCTGCCCCTCCCTCCAAAAACAATTCTTGCGATAGGGCAATTGTACAATTTAGCACAGCTTAGGGAGATTTTATTTAAGCAGCGCTAATTGTGCCGCTTGAGTTTCGGGACTCCTAACACGATGCAAACATTCATAACCACACAGGAAAGCTCGGGGCATTTTTGTCAAGAAATTTTCCACCAGTGAGAAAGTAGCTGTATGGTACGGAAGGTATACAGGGGTAGATTTTTTCCAAAAAAGGAATTTGGAGCGAGCAAACTAAATACAAAGTAGAGTTGGATTCGGCATGGTCGAAACTCTGGAAAAAGGCAAAGTTGAAAAAAGGACTTATCTTCACCTATCAGGGTTAGAAAACCGAATTATTATCCTAGTCTGCTTAATAACTTCGTTGTTGATAAGCAACTGCACTCCGTACACAATGGGCATTTTACGCTTAATTTTGCTGCAACGAACAAAATTGTAAGGGGAAATCTTTTTTGGAATTCGGCAGTTGTAATATTTTGAATACGTGGCGCAAAAATTGTCCGGCTCGAATCTAGGTCGGGGTTATATGCAGCCAAGAAATTCTCAGCCGCAGCTGCTGACAACCTCGTAGGATATTCACAAATTCGTTATCCGATAGCAAAAGCTTGTGATAGAGTCTGCCACACTGATATTCGAGAATGGATTCTAAAACCAGTACTGCACTACCTATCCGGCAGGCAGAGGTGTCCCATATGCCTGGCGCCTGGCAAATCGCCGTGGAGTCCCATCTCGCGTCCTTGACTGCCTCGCAAAAGGCAGCTTTTGTTGCCCCAGCGAATGCAGAGGACTGCATGGAACTTATCGCAAAATCGCATCGTGTCCGAGGCTTTTCGCGAGTGCTGAATGCCATTAGACCTATTATCGAGCCCTTGCGACGCTTTGAGGCTGTGATCGATGTGCTTGTCCAAACGAATGGTGGGCTTTGCTCTCCTATTTGGGGGCCGTTGAGATTTGCAATCATGGTATGACTAATGGTCACCAGTGGAATATATGCTAAAGCATCAACCAGGTGGCTAGCGATCACGTAGAAACAATTGAGAAGCTAGCAAAGATTTTACAGAGGATCGTCGCATCGCTTGAGCGGTACAGCAATTACGAGACTCTGTTCAAAAATAACTTGAACACTCAAAGGGCTATTGGAGCCCTGTATAGTGATTTGATTGACCTTTGTACAAGAGTTGTTAAATTTTACTCACGCTCTGCCTTGGGTACGTTCTCAACGTCAACAGCGGATCTTCTGGCTTATTGTATCCATTTACAGCGGGCGTATTTACATCTTTTGATAAAGAGTTCCAGCAAGTATCAGACAACATTACTCATCATAGCACTGAGATTGATTGGGCAGCTAATGCTGCTAATATTGAGGAGGCCAAGAAAGCCCGAGGAATTGAAGATACGGCACGGTCAAGTATGCCTCGCTGGTTAGCCTCGGCGCTCGACTAATCAACTGACACTATATTAGGCCAAACACGTGCTGATGTTCAGAAATGGCTTTGCCCTGCTAATGTCCAGGATGATTTATATCGTCATCAGAGAGAATGCATGACTGGTTCCTGTAACTGGGCATTAAATATGCCCGAAGTTCAAACATTCTTAAGTTCTGAGACCTCCGAGATCTTGAGAATTGGAGGCGCACCTGGAAGTGGAAAGTCCACCCTAGCCGCCTTTATAATTGACTATATCACGAGAAGCATCACAAATGATACACTCTACTTCTTCTGCAAAGGAACCGACGACAAGAAGAGCAGACCATTCCAAGTTTTAAGGACGCTCGTTTCGCAGATTTTAGCGAAGGATGAATCTTTATACCCATGGTTTGAGACACTTCAGCAGCAAAGTGGGCAAAAAACAGCAGAGTCTTTCGCAAGTCTGCACGTATCTTTCCAGCTTGCACTGAGGAACACTTCGAAGCCACTGATTTTCATCGTTGTAGATGCACTGGATGAGTGTCAGGAAGCTAAAGATCTTGTCTTTTCTATGACGACAGCGGCCGCTGAAACTAAGAAAGCTATTAAGATCTTAATCACAGTACGCAATTCTCAGTTGAGTTATTTCCAGATTGGCGCAATTCTCGATCCATACTCTCAACCTCCACTCCATAGAGAATGTCTTGAGAGTATGAAGTTCATGGATTACACTTAACTTTTATCGATTTTGGGCCAGATATCTTACTGATTTCAAGTATACAGTGTCGAGAAGATCCAGATCTGTTGGATTCTTTTAATTGTTCAATTTTAGAGTTGAAAATATCCCAAAACATGGTTGAAGGTCTTGTATCTGAGTATATCAAAGAAAGAGTTTCCAGGTGTAAACACATTTCTAGAACTGGTCTAGGATATGAGGTTCATTCAAGGGTAAACCAGGCAGCAGCAGGGCTATGGCTTTCAGCACGCCTAATAATGGATGAGATACAGCGCTTGCCAAGCCCGTCATCTATCGCGCGACAACTCCAGGATATCCCAGTTGGAATTGTTGCGCTTTATCAACAGATCTTTCTGACAATGGAAAGATCCCTTTCCCCATTGCAACTCAGACTCTCCCAGCAAGTTTTCCTCTGGATCGACATGTCAGATTTCATCCGAGTTGGACGAAGATCTTTGGATCGCGACCTGTTGGGTCTTATATTTCAAGCTGAAAATGATGGCGAAGAAGTTTTTGACTCTATAGATTTGGCACGGCAGCTATGTTCACCTCTCATTGAGCTGTGTGTACACGAAGAGGAAGATATTGAGGTTGAATTTGTTCATCTCACAACTGCTCAATTCGTTCGCATGTGCGGCAAAGAAAGAACTTTCGAAATACCACGGATTCTCAAACCACAGCAATTGAAATCTCTCTATCGTGGCAATACCAGTTTGTGGTTTTTTGAAAACTCCCCAAAATCAACGCTTCTCCTACAAGAATTACGATCCACTCCGCTCATAGAAAGCACTGCTGAATACTTCGAGATGGCTTACGGTCTTTGGAATGCCTTGTTTCTAAAGCAGTTGCCTTTATCACTCGATGTCGATGAAATAATTGCAGCGTCCGCATTATGTGATAAGTTGACGGATTTCTTATTGTCTGGGAGATGCTTGAAATGGGTCGAGATGGCCATCATTATTAATTATGCCTGTGGTTATGTTAATCTATACAACAACGCCGTTGAAGCACTTGATGCGGCCCGTGACGGAATCTCAAGTCCATTGCCGTCTTTTCAGAGATACTCAACTGCCAGAACGCAATTCTTCACCGACTACGTTTATGTTCTCTCGCACACTGGGCCAACATATGAATGGGAGGAAGAGCGATTGCCAATTCCGGAGGGCTTCGATACACGTCGCATTGCCATTCAGCTCTTGTCTCTTGGTCTGCGATGGGCACACCTTGACTCCAAACCGAAGTATGAAAACTTACCGGAAATTGACCTTTGATGTTCGTAAATAAATCAAGAACTGAGTATTAAGCCGCGCAATAGCAGCATGGGTTTCCGGAAGCTTGCTTCGTTTTATAGAATTAAGCTTGTGGCGAAAGTAGAATTTTACCAGTATCTTGTACTGTTATTCAGCCTAAGCAGATCAACATGTGTCAGGTTGTCGATTTATCTCCAGATATCACTTTTTTTCTCTCTCGCACCATTAGAGCTAGTTTGCGCCTCAACTCGTTGAATTTCTTTACAATACATGAGAGAATGCTGGTTCGGACCAAGTGTTATTAGCTCACATACCTATTAATAGGCAAATTTTACAGAATGCTGTCAGCAGCCAAAGTAAAAACTTATTGGATCTATGTGAAAGTTTGGAGGGGAAATGGCCTAGCTAATAATGATATCAGAATCTCATCCGAGGAACTATTTGGGCCTGAAAATTTTGATGGTCTCTATGACTCTACGCTATATCGACATATGCCAGTCCCAGCTAGGTAAGAATCTACTGGGATTCAATGCTCAAACCTCTTTCTCTGTAATGGCTGTCTTTTCAACAGTAGCTTCAACAGTATCTGTCATCAAATCCTTGACACCTTTCAGGCAAACAACCGCTACCATTGCAAGCACAACAAAAGGAATGATGGAAGCCCATGCCAAACGATACGCATGAGTATAAGCCCATTGACTGGCATCGATACTTTCAGCTAGAATTTTATCATTGATACCAGGAACAAGAGCAATAGCCGTAGCGTTACCTGTTGCCATGCCTGCAAATAAGCTACCAACTGACATTTGGGGAAGACCAGCAGAGATTGCAGCCTTGGAAACATTTGGAATGAGAGTCGATGAAAGTTTGTTGTTGATAATGACATTAAGCACGGCGGAACCGAAAGCGCCTCCGATTGCACGGGCCGAAAATGCTACACCAGTTGCAGTGCTAAGATAGGCATGAGGGGCAGTAAATTGAACCAGTGCTACTAGTAGTGTCAAAGGCCCAGCCTGACCAATCCCAGCTGTAAAGGGTGTTAATAAAGGAACGTAGCTAGAAATCTAAAGCGTATAACTTACACAGGACATTGAATCCAATCTGGGCCTTGTCCATTGTCGGCTTAATGGTCGCATAGCAAATACAACTTTAAAATCGGATTAGAAAGGTACTGTCCTGAGATTTCTTTTTTAGAACGGAGAGGGCTCTTACACAATAAGGAACAAAAGAAATGTGAATAGTAAAGGAGTTTTAAGATCCTTGTAGACAGTCGCATACCACCTGGGAATGTTAGCCAGGACAATCATTTTTGGCCGCCGAGGATAATACTGACGTGATAGGAATTGAGGCAAAGATATTAACCAAATTGAAACTTAGCTGACGGATGGAAATTTTCCATGCATCATTTTCGAAGCCGAGATTAAGGACGATCTGAGGTGTGACACTGTTAACGGCACTGAAGAAGATCCATCTGGCATAGCATTAGTGAGGTTTCATATCCACAAGGACAAGCGATCTTACCCTTCAACAGCAAATGCGGCAACCGAAAGAGCAAAGTTTGGGCCACCTCTGAAGAATGCGTGCGCCACAATACCATCTGATCTACCTTTCCACTCGTATAAGCAGAATAGAAAGAACAAACCACCTCCAAGTCCGAGTGGTACTGCCACATGTAAGTTATCCCATTTATAGGTTCCTCCTGCCCAGTCAAGTGCTAGAAGCATCAGGGTAGAGCTGCTGATAAAGAGTACAGATCCGATGGGATCACAAGCCCAAGCAATACTTCCAATAGACAATTTGGGTCGTTCGATCTTCTGGGGATGATAGAAAGCAAGTAAACCAAGCGAGGAAGTGGCATGGAAGGCTGCTTGGAGCCAGAATGTGTTGCGCCACCCGCTTGCGCTAGCATTTGTGAGTCCACCAGATCCGAGAACACCAATACTGTAGGTAAATGATTATTAATTATCTAATCTTCTGTCGCAACATATAGAAGAGATAGTAACACTTACAGACCACCCAAAGAACCAGCTACGAAGGTGAATCCATTTGCCAGAGCCCGGTATTTCATGGGTAGAATTTCAGATGGAATTGCTTGAACCACACCGATAGTGCTCAAGGTAACACCAATGAGAATTCCTCCCACAATAAGCATATTCATCGAGTCCGCTTTGGCCGACACAACTGAGCCTGCGAAGGCAATAAGGGGTGGCAACGAAGCAAGATATTTTCGATCGATGACATCTGAGAGGCGGCCGACAATTGGTGATAGTGCAGCTTGAACAAGTAAAGGTCCCTAGTATCTATTAGCTTTTGATAAAACCACAGATTTTTAGTTCAAGAGTTCCATACTTGGATAACCCATCCAGCAATGGCTGGTTCGCCCAAATCCCTGATTATAAAGGCAATGATGCTTCCTGCTGCTACTACCACATACACTTGGGTCATTACACTGTATACACTGTTAGCTACTATGATAACCTATTTCTAGGCGTGGATTTATGTATTCCGCAAGAAGTACTTACGCAAAACATGTGATTGCTACAACAACCCAAGATCTCCAGCTCAACTGGACTGCAAAACTCTCGCCGCGTGAAGCGCTAAATGACTCTTTAAATCCATCTGGACTCGCAGGTGTTGAAGGGGATGAGGTGTCACCAGTCATTTTGATTGACCTGGTCGACTCCTGAATCTCTTCAGACTTCTCGAGAGAAGCCATCGTTGACTGAGGATCCTTGATAAACAATACTTTTCTTACGAGGTAAGTCGAACAACCCAGCCGAGCGAGAGAGTAGATATGAATTATAACTAAGAAATAAGTATTGAATGAGAGGAAAGGGACTTGATCAGCACCTTTCTAGAAGATTTCTTCGACGACCTTATATGCAGGGCTTGCTTCAAAGCTGCAACGTCAACACGTGCGGCACTCCTTTCCATCTGTCACCCATGTTGCTGGAACCAAACCCACGTTACCAAGAAAGGAAATCGACCGGAACGCATGGTTTGAATTTTGAATAAACTGACACAATAACAAATCATAGCACCGCAGCATATTAGAAAGTTCAGATAAGGGCCATCCCTTGGATCGGCAGTTCATTGTGCTGGAGATTTGCCATACTCCCAAGGATTCAAAGTTTGAGTGAGTTAAGAAGCATTTTAGGCTGATGTCTTCATGCATGGTCAGCCTTGATAAAGCAGCATGGTTTACAGTAGAGTTCAATTCACGGAGCTTACCTTTTTGTTCCCCAGTCACATCCTTGCGAAAGCATATTCAGGTCCCTGTTGCCCGGGAAGCACTCGGGTCTTGCCCCTAAACTCTAAAACCAAGGACGGGATGCTTTCCCAGCCTTGATTGTGCACGTCCGCTTGGCCGCACTGTCGGTGTCACTGGTAAGTGTTCTTAGCGATACGAGAAAGGAATCAATAATACACTATTATTCTGCTGTTGGGAATGCATGGTCTGATGTTCAAGAAGTAAGATATATTATTAAAGTTATTAGAATAACCTTAGACCTTTAGATAAGGACGTTAGGATAGACTTTGGTCACTTCGTTTAAATCTCGGGTTCGCTCGCTTAACTCGTATGACATGCGCCGCAGCTCACCATTGTTTCGTGGCTGCAGTGGCATTCTAATGATTGTATTTCATAGCTGACTGCTGATAAGAGACTAGTATACACCGAAAAATCTTTGCAAAAATGCAGCATGAATGACACCTAGATGACCATGTAAAAACGCTAAACAACGAACATTGGACCGCTCAGGCAACACCCGAGGCCTTTTGGGAAACGGGTGTAACCTTTTGTTCATACGGTTCCTGTACCACCGAGAACTCTACATTCATTTCAATCCTGCCCTGTGGCGGCATGATTCTGTCTTCACTCCCAGTGTCATCATTTTCAACCGCCACAGCTCGAGCGGAATAATTTTGATAAGATTTTCCATCACCAAGTGGAATCATCTGATGGCCATATCTCGATCCGAAAGCATTGTGACTGCTGTTGTTGTTCAAACTTGCTTTGCTTCGTTCGCGCGCAGCTCCGGTGAATAGAGGCTTCATTGCAGGTACAGAAGCACATATAATCGCAATGTTGGCTTCGATCATAGACCAGACATTTATCGGCACCCCGTCGTAAAATGGGTCTTCAGAGTCTGTAAAGACCTTGATCGTGTAAAGCCGAATGATACTGTTCAAGATTCAAATTAGTAAAGAAACCTTAGGAATTGATGTTGGTTAAAAGAAAGAAGTCCGTACCTTGATATGCAGGAGAGTGAACCCATGCCGAAAATAATTATGAGAACAATCTTGTCTCTCATCGGTCTTTTGATACCTAGTAAGGTCTTAATAGGAAGTAGCAGAACCCAGATATCTGCTATGATGTTGAAAGCTGCGGCGACTAAGATACGTGTCAATACAAAATCTTGAATGTACATATTGGGAAACGGACAGTAGAAGTATACTTCCGTATTAATACAGGTACCCTTCACTTGACCAGTGAGGTCCCATACTTTCCTGGTAGGAATGCATTGGAAGGCAGTCACAAATTGAGTTGCTATGTAGAATAATACAAGAACAATAATTGTGGCCAACGTCAGCTGTCGCAACTTTCCCCCGAATGTCGCTATCTGTGTTAGTCACATAATAAGCGCGCAAAGACAAAGAATGAGATCTTACCTAGCCTCAGATAAAAGCATAAGATTGATATTTTAATCGCTGTTACAACTGAGTTGTAGGTGAATTCGATCGCGAAAATCAACTGCGAAGTATTAGCGAAACAATAACATTTGATCCTGATCACTGCTGCTGACCTTCAAGATTGGAACCATATCTTGTACATCGATGTCTGCTGTATGAAGCCCCATTCCAAAGCGCATCCCATACCCAATTTCAAAAAGATAGGCTCCTGTGAATAACTGTAATTGTAAGCAAGCTTTCCGACCACCTTTAATCGAACGTACCAATCCAAGTAACATCATCCAATCATCTGAACCAAGCCTACGCATTATCATGAATCTAGAGATGACTCTCAATACCACTGATACAGCTATAATTGAATAGTTGAGTTAGCGATTTAAAGGATAAACATAAGTGTTTGGCGCATACCTCCAAGGGTAGTCATCAGCACAGCGACAACAATCAACCCTTTCTGCCGACCATCATCAATCGAGCCCGCCATTTTAGGTGAAGATAGGCGGTGTTGTGCAGCCTCCGAGAATGTTGATCTCTTAGATCTCTAGGACGATCGAGGTCCACATTGAAGATATATCAAAGAATAAGAACCATCTTGCGTGGGTCAAGATGTCAGGCCGTGCGTCAAATATACTTTGCCAAACCTGGACTTCAACGCTTTTACAAACAGAGCTGTTGGCCCGACCTCGCAGTTCCTTGCGCGAGCCGAACGTGAAGTGTAAGAGAAACGCGGGGGGGATGGGGGATGAGAGTACCCCGATTTAAGCGAGCCAGGCTTGATTTAGAGTTCAGCTATCATCATGGGT
Organism: Pseudofabraea citricarpa; assembly: GCA_029641185.1. Lineage (NCBI taxonomy): Eukaryota > Fungi > Ascomycota > Leotiomycetes > Helotiales > Dermateaceae > Pseudofabraea > Pseudofabraea citricarpa. The sequence continues at coordinate 1,012,869 of JAPWGK010000004.1, forward strand.
GCTAGGACGGGGGCTGCTTTGCCTTGACGCTTTCATCTCCCCGGAATTGCTCATGCCACCATACCCCTGACTCGAGGACCTTTGCGACAAATTCATTCGTTCTTTCATCACGCCAGCTCATAAGGCCAAGATGGCGTGGATGGCTAGAAGCGCGGCCGTCCGCCACAACATCACTGGTGGAACAAAATCAAATCAACTGACGACATAACTTCGGGAAGCCTTTGTTGTCTTTGACACCAAAGTACACTACAAACGCCTTCATATTTTGGAATGGAATCCTTAGAACCCGATCCATTCCTAGGACTTATGGGATTTATGGCTGGAGACCATGGAGCATTAGATATGCTTCGTGTGTACAGCACTGCATACACTTTTTCACCGTACTAACTCGGTCAAATGGAACAGTCGGAAAAGAAACCTCAGGGATAGTTGCGCGAAGGAACTGGATACAGGGCTGGCCAGGGCTGATAACTACTAGTAGTCCAATCTCCTTCACAATGTAGCCAGTGGAAACCCTGCTTGTGGCCATGGCTTTTTGATGTCAACTCGAACCTTGAACCCTTTTTCTAGCGCTGTTCCATTCGATTTAGTGAATAATACAGCACCGAATAAGTATTTGAGAAGCTTCTACAGGACTAGGCAATCTACGGAGTAGCTTCCGCCAATAACCTGTCATAACTGACAACTCTCAAACGTACGATGAGGCTTTCTGCGGAGTAATCTAGAAGACATGGGAAACCCAACAGGCCGGGTGATACCCAATACTTCACTCTGACTGGTGCAGCAAAGGGAGAGATAACAATTGGTCAGGACCCAGGTCCATGCTCTGCGCGAATTTCTTGAGACAAGCGATGAACTGGCATCTAGGAGTCTTGGGTAGCAGAAACTCTAACATGCTAGTAGAAGACGTTGTACAGTACAGAATCCCACGCTCGTCAACATTATCCGTATTTTCCACTTATCAGGTTATAGTTGCTAGCTGGAAAACTGCAGATCCGAGTAGGATCGATCATACGAGACGTCGACAGTAAATTATCTATCCCATGTTCCAATGCCTTTGCACCTAGTATTATTTGACTCGCGACTTACTCTTATCTGGGAAAGCTGATTGAACTTCCTGTCTGGTAGAAGAATGTATAAAAGCTAAGATTTACGTATTCTGGGTTATAAATTAAGTCTAGGCTGCTTATATAGAGATTCCCGTAAAAATTATGATCAAGGATCTGTCGATAACAGTCATGTTCGAACTTTGGAAGGACATAGACAAGAGAATCGGATGCTACCGAGACAAGTTCTGCTGGTGAAAAGATTGTAGAATGTCTAAGACATTTCTGTTCCAAGGAAGTCGGTAAGCTTGGTGAGCGATGCAGGCATCTTTGTTACATCAACGGTTATAACAAGGATGTCCGGCCTGTTTCCCCGAGTACATTTGACTTGAACTTGGAGAATTCTTGAGCAATGACTGAAACGGTAAATCGAGTCTGGATTCTGGTAGCGAAGCTCAGTATTGATTACCACTATTCGACATTTTTGGTACCGACTCTGTTTACATTTAAATGTGCATTCAAACTGAAATCTTAAGCCTCTCAAAAATTTAAGCAGTTTAGAATGTTTCTATAGTCTGTGTGATCATGCCCAATGCCATTAAAGATCACAACTTTGATGTTTAAGGCAGTAGTACTGGAGCGTTTGATATATGCCGGGTTATTAGCTTCGTGATTCCAACCACTCCGGGAATGTCGAAACTTGTCGAAGAGAGACTCGCTGCATTACAGTATAAAATCCAAATAGGCAGGTAGTAAAATTGAAGGAAAGTTACAGCCGGGGAAGTAAAGGGGCGTAGAACTATTTGACTGGGTATAATGTTGCAGGGAAAAGATTTTGGTGGGAAGCCTAGTCTGAGTCTATCAATGAACACGCTATTGTATGCCTGAGTATCACAAGAACCTGGCAGTACGCTCTAGTTTGCTACAACCAACAAAACACCAAGGTAGAAGGGGAACACCTTTGTGCTTAGGCTATTTTTCGTTGTTTCAAATTTTTAAGATCATATCTTGACTGGATTTATTACGAGTTAATTAATATGTGAATAGAGAAACTAAACACAAAAGTATCTCATGGTGAAGTTAGAGGGCAGTCAAGTAGAACCCCTTTATGCTGCCCGGAAACAAAACTAGTTCATAGGGAAATCCTTATACCCGACAACAAGATAACAGATGGCAGCAGCATTGTTTTCGTGATTGGTTTATGGACGGTACAGTATTATATCAACAGCGCTGTGACGTATGTTAGAATAATAGAGATACTGGCTCTAGACGTAGATGTTTTTCTTGCAGTACCAGCAGTTCATGCACGCGGCGTCGCCTGAACAATAACGCGAAAAAGCAGATCACAAAACAATGAACAGCTAATATTGTGATCCCAGTAGTATTTTATGTCTCAAACAAATTCGTTGAATCTTAAATATCAGGACTAAATTGAGGTTTGGATGGCCAGGGAACTCACCTAACACGTCGTAGGAAATTACACAAGGTGGCCTGAGATGAGAACAAGAAAGTTTTAATAAAGGGAACTTCTGGTACTACTGTGTTAGGCATCAATTTACGTCACTTGATGTTTTGAAAGTTATGTCTGAAAAACAAGAGAAGGAAGAAGACAAAAAGGCTAACTACTAACATGCCAATTACTCGGTAACTTGATGCTAAAGATTTCAATCTTGTACCTCCAGCCAGCCTTTGTCGAAACATCCTCATCAAAGTTTCAAATTGTGGTATTGGCTATCTCCTCTTAAGCAGCTTTCGACTTCTCGCTCTGACGTAACTTCAGTATCCTCGAGACCCGAAAGTCATCTGTTCCATTTAGCAATGGAAACTGTGCACAGTTAGTTAGGTTAGTGAGTCGTTATTTGGTGCTCCTGCTACACTACTTTATCTATCCTTTGTCCATACGCAAATGAGGGCTATTTCCTTTTAAGGACACCTTTTCAGATTCATTTTTCGCTGATTGAAAAGAACGCAGATGATTAGTGTAACTTGTTTCACAAGCTGCGCAGAAGGTTAGGAACGTATTCAAAAGCAACTCACGGAAGTAATTATTCGCAAAGACATCTGAAGAGCCAACGAAAATCGAGGTACGACAACCTACACAGATATACTAGCCGTACAACGAGCTCAAAGATATAGAAAGATGTAGCCAACGAGGGGGGTCGTCGAAGGGAGCGAGGAACGCATTTACAGCGGCAAAGGTAAGGAAACTGTGTAGTATCTTTAAAGCTAAAGCAGTGAAATAGGCGTAACCACACATATTCCCGCAACTGCATTGTAGGTAAGTCATCGCATTACTCTTCACCACAAAATTCCATAAAATCAAATGCTAACAGAGTTTGAAAAGTGCAGTCAAAGTCGTAAAAAGCCCCGAAACCCCTCCGAATACTTTCACGGCCCCGAACAAATAACCATTTCGAACACTAGTTCTCTAACAGCTTCGTAGCCCTTGTACCAAGTAGACTGGTGTTACAGAAATAGAACTTACCACAACTTCATACCACCACGACATATCCACGAACCAATTTGTATATTTACGAATTACAAAATCCAAACTTGCAATAATGGTGGTAGGGAGGAGCGAGTCAGAGTTTGTACCGAAGAAAAGGATGCAGAGAAGGGAAAATCAGTTCAGGTGCTTGCGATTTAGACTGGATATAAGTTCTGTCAGTAATATTGTAAAAGTTCGTAGAAAATTGATAAATGTTTGAATAAAACCTGTAAGTGCGTTACGGAGCGGTGTTATAACTGTCTGCAACACTGGAAAATTCTGAGCTCTACCTGTGATATAACTCTACCCATGTTTAGCAAAAAAGAAAAGCAGTATATGGCACTTACTGTAATGGCATAGATCGAGTTTCTTCTATTAAAAAGGGTGTTCAGATGTTGATTAAAAAATGATAATCATTTTCAAATTTATATACTTTGAAAGATAAGTGCAAATTAAAATCTGTTTTGAAGCAAGTCCTCTTTGAATCACAAAGTCAAACCTCTGGACTTTACCATACATTTCCCTTGGCTTGCTTTGTTTTACCCTCTTCCAATTTTCTAACATTGATATTCCTGCCCATGATTATGCAAATAAGCAAGAGAGGGGTGAAAGCGGCACCTGCAATGACCATCTTCCTCTGCACATTAGCATAAGCGGCAATTATAGCGTCTCGAATAGGGGAGCCCATGGGATACGACTTTTGGACCACAATAGAGCCGTAAATAGTAGCCGCCATATTTTTACTGTCAACAGGCAAGTTGTTATATAGTGCAGTAGGAAGAACATTCGTCCACAATGCGCCAGCGATAGCAAGGCCAATAGCAGCACCAATAGAGCCGAACATGCCCCAGAGAGCCAGGGAAACAGCGATCTCCTGGTGGGTGACGGACGACATAACAGCGAGTTGCGCAGTACTGGCCCAAATTCCACTCGATATGCCATTAAAGAGCTGGCACATAACGAGATACCCGACATGTGAATGGGGTGTACGGAAGTGGATAAGAAGTGCAGTGCCAAGAACGCAGAAGGGCATTCCAACATAGGAGAGCCACTGGAATCGGCCGGTATAACGGATAAGGCTGTATCAAAGTATCAGTAAGTCAAGTAGTATACGACTTTGTAGATCAGAGGACTTACAGGCCAACAAATGGAGCGATGAATGATGACATAAGAGAGAAGGAGTTAAGGACATAGCCTGAATTTGTAATATTCAGATCATGTACAACCTGAAGATAGGATGAGTAATATGCATCCCAGCAGCTATGATTTCAAGATCAGTAAAACTACCAATAGAGAGAGCAATAAATGATACTCACAAGATCGATGTGAACATGATTCCATAAAGTAGACAAGCGCCCAAGATAGTCCGATCCATGAGAAACCTGAAGGGGAAGTATGCAACTGGGGCGAAATACTTTTCCCAAACGACGAATATCGCCAGTAAAACAGCTCCAAGAACAATCATGGCAATAATGTATCCTGTCTTCCATCCGTTGGGAGCAGTGTTTGCTAGATTGAATGGAAGGAGCAATAATGACCATCCGAACGTGGTAAGAAGCATTCCGATAGCTGTATAGGGGTAAAAATAAAGCGATTAGCAATCAAGACCCAAAACAAACTCATACAGGTACTAAATAAACTCACTATCAAATTGGACAAAATAATACTTGAACGATTCCCAGACACTGCGATCCTCGGCCTTGGCAGGGACAATGCCCATCTTCTTGGCCTTGCGCTGACTGTAGATGAAGGTGATAGCAACGGGAGTGCAGAAGGCCACCAAAATAATACAAAAGGCGCCAAATGCCCATCGGAAGTTGCTATGAACATAGAATAAGTCGGCAATTTTAGGACCGGCAAAAGTAGTAGCAATGGTGGGAGTGGAATTGATACCGAACATGATCATCCGGTTTTGTAGCGAAGTGATATCGGCCAGCATAACGTCGATAATGTATACCATTCCCAAATGACCAACCCAGTAAAGTGTGTGTGCTGCGGCGTACGTTTCTACATTCTGGCAGGTGGCCTTCATCACCATACCAATAACAATCAGTAGAAGCATGGCAAGGAAACCCTCGCATCGCCCCCAGATGTCAATGATCTTCGCGATGGTGAGTTTTGATACACCACCGATAACGGAGGCGACAATGCTAGTAGTAGCCAGCAGTCCATGTTGGGAGAAGGCTGAAGTAACGTAGGGCGTGAGATTGCTCTGAACAGATTGAAGAAGCATATCGCAGAAAGTGACCAGGTAAAGTCTAATTAGAATTTCCGTTAGGACTTTTTACTGCTATTCGATACAGTCATTTTGGAAGAATATAACATACAGAACGAACATCACCCAAAGTAACTTTTTGGACCATACAGTGGTGATAGCCTCAATCTGCTTAACACCATCTTGCTTGTAAATTCCGTCGTCGGACTCGGTCTTGGTGTCGTGTTCGTGGTCAGGGCCATCCCCTAGTTGGCGAATCTCAGGCTCATCACCGAGAATATGTTTCTCGATGTCATGTCCTACGCTTGAAGGGAGCTCGGCCGTCTGTTGCGGCATTGCTGCAGAAATGGTTGCCATCGTGGTACTGCCGTGCTTTTAAAAGGACTCTTGCCGAAGGTCGAATACAAGTAGAGGAGCAAGTAGATGATCAATCATGAGATGGCATAAAGACGATGCGATGGAATTTATAAGTGCGGTGTGCAGTGGTAAGAAAACAAAAATCTCATTCACAGTACTTTCCCATTTTCAGGGAGTTCGGGGACCATCTACCAACATGGCAGTAGCTCCAGAGACTCTGTATGCCATGGATTGATGGCGGGGAATCGGAGTGAGGCACAGTAGTATTGAAGGCCGTTGTCGGTGGGGTTCTTATTTGCTTTTATCATATGATAGACGATCTGATAACGTTTAAAGTGGGTATGGAAGGTTGTATGGTGTCAATTCTCGTATTTACCCAGTTATCAATCAATCTGATAGGTGGGGACGGATCAAAAGACAAGAAAGAGTGTTGGCCTTAACATTCTGCATTTGGTGATCCCTCGGTTCCAGACCTCGCTATATCGTGTCCAGACTGAAAATTTTCAAACTCCAAGCCTTGGCCAATTACTGTCGCATGACTACTGAAATACACGATGTACGCAAATTCTCTATGCGATAGCTTATCTCGATATTCGGATAGGCAAGCCGGCTGCTCGTGCCGTTTAGGCCAGTATTAGTCCTCTGCTAATCCAGTCTACACTCTGGTATTCTTTGATTTATGAAGCCTTTGCGCACATCAAATCCAACACAAGAAGCTAAGATAGAAACACTACTAACTAATATTTTGCAGTAGAGGGCTATAGAATAAATTATTCAAGTATTCAAGTACTACTATAGAGAATAACAGTATAAAAGTCGTTCTCAAATTCCGGCTAGAAATAAATTATTTTCAACCACTTTTTAATCTCAACTTCGCGTTTTCAAAATAAAGTTTGCAAAATTAACTTGGTTTCTTATTATATTAAAACTTGAGTTATCAGATGTATGTAAAGTAATCATAATTTGAATGGTTGAGGTGCTAAGCACGGGAGTTGCAATTCCAAACGATGAAATAAATACATCTCCCACATAATTTGAGATGTGATTTCCAACTATTGGCTTATCCCTTACTACTCGTCCAAAGTCTAGCTCTAATATTAGAAGTACCACTTCATTAAGGCTAGCTTAAATGGTGCCATGTGAGTACGCATCTGCATAATTCAAGCTTTGTAGTTTACAGCGCCTTACTTGGCTTCGGGAGATCGACTTTTCGGAGTGTCGCTTAAGCTTAATTTAAGTCAAAGTTTAAATCTGCCTTACTACCCAAATACTCTGCTTTTCGTCTTTTGGCAGCACTTAATTTTTCTCTAGCACATCTGTGACCAAGGTATCAAGCTTGTGATCTGAAGATGTTCTTATATTTTTGACTTTTGATTTAGGTTATTCTCTTTTATCGAAAAAGTGCTGGTGGTATTCTAAATTTCAATCATCAATTGCAGGTTTCTCGTAGCATACAAATCCGATTTCCGAAGGATAATATAAAAATGGCGACTGAATTTAATAGTGATAGTGATGATTATCATACGTCCCAAATTTGAAGTTAGATAGACCAAGAGTCAGGAGTCGTTAGAGTCAACAGAGCTACCAGTCCTTTAGAGCAAATTTACTTGTCTAACACAGTTGTCTCAAAGTAGCATCAAATGATATGGATTAGATGTTCTTCTAGACTTGGCCTGATTAATAATATGTTTTGACGGCCATTCCTGCAGGGAATTAAATATATAATTTCACAACAAAGCCTGCAGTAGAACTTTTGGGGCAAACTACCTAGCTATGGAGAACATCCAGATCTTTTGAGGATGTCTTTTTTAAGTCGATCTATAGTTTCATTTGGCCATGAGATGACCAGTTATATACATCTTTCAACGAGACATAAAATATTTACATGAAGAGAAACATACGACTGCGCACTATTTTGCGTTTTTTTTTTGGCGTTCTACCCAACTGCCTTTTGGAAATGACTTCCAAGTTCTTGAAATTTCATCTCCGGATCAGATCTGCAAAAACTCTTTCCATCGTTTTTTGACTTCTTCTCCTTTTCCTTCCCGGCCTCAGGATCGTCAATGCACTTATTGCGAGTATTGAGCAGCGAGACCGCCGTTAATCAATGGCTTCATGTTAAGCTAGGTAGTTGTTAGTACCGTTTTCTACGACATTCCACACCGAGTCTACCTACATATTTGGGGCTGATGTCTTTGAGGTTTGGAAGACCCAAATTCATCGCATCTGCAATGATCTCAGTCTTGAGGATGTCGACGCACTTCTTCACACCTTCCGTTCCATATACATTTGAGTACATGAATCTATTAGTACTTGTTAGCTGTCTGATCGGCAATCGCTGTTAACTGCAATATACGTACGGTCGGCCCAGGCCAACAGCCTTTACTCCTAGTGCCAAGAGCTTCAGCGCATCAGAGCCATATCGAATGCCGCTGTCAGCAAGCACATCAACGGTCTTGAAAATCTCAGGTGCCTCCTCATAGATCTCCAAGGCGATTTCGAAAGTCGATGGGGCGCTGTCCAGTTGTCGACCACCATGGTTGGAGATATAGATGGCTTTCGCGCCTGCCTCAATTGCTAAGCGTGCATCATCGACAGTAGAAATTCCTTTGGGGATGACTGGCAAGCTGGTCATATTTTGAATTTGTGCATACAGTTCCCACTATTTCTTGTTAGTAGGGCGAACAAAATACAAATCGAGTTTGAGGGAACTGACAGTCAATGGAGGTGTAACCGAGTTTCTAAGTAGCATGTTAGAATCCATAATCTGACTTGATCTCCTCCAACAGCTGTACTTACGCGTTACCGAGAGTGTATCGAGCAGCTCTATGGCGGGTTGCCGTAGCTGGTGCATCTATAGTGAAGACAATGGCTTTGGCACCAGCTTTTTCAGCTCTGCGAATGTTGTCTTGAGTAGTTGAAATATTTGCCGACGCATAGATCTATGAAAGATTATGAACCGCTGTTACTGACATATAAAGCCATGCTTGAGTTAGACCAACCTGTTGGAAAAGAACCTGTGTGTCATTTTGGGGCTTGCCTGCTGCGATCTGCTCGATGCTTAAACTGGCATACAAGGCAGGCTTAAGTTTGTTAGCTTCCTTGTAATTGAAACCCAGTTTTTAACTACTTACGACGTAGAGGATGTTTCCAGCATAAGCACCTTCTACCAGACCCAATTCGGCTCTCGGGTGGGCGTATGCAGCTCTGGAAGCTGGTGCAATAAAGAATGGAGCGCTAAAGTTATATCCCAGAATCGTTGTTCTTTTTCATAATCAGTACCTGTCTTAGCAGTTTTTTAATCGCGAAAGAACTTACGAAAGAGTATCCTTAAGTTTGGAAACATCATTCAACATGCGTGGTCTAAATCTGATACGAGGCCACACCTCGAGGTTGTTTCTATAGGCTATCGGTTGACTTTTAGCTGCTGATGTCTAGCTGCGATGTTTATTCGAAACTTACAGTATTCTCCGGCAGCTCCGTTACTATAGTACGCATAGTCCGATGCATTTATGTAGTTACGAGCAGCAAACTCGAAATCAGGTAAGCCTTGAATATCTTTGAGGTCTGGAAGTTCGCCGACAGGGAGATCAGCGACGTATTCGGCAAATCCGGTATCTGGCTCATTGATAAAAGGTCGAGCTGCAAGCGCAACTGCGGCGAGGGGGACAAGTGATAAGAAGTGCATTTTGAAGACAAAGTAAACTTTAAAGACACGAGGACCTGCAGAAACTCAACGGTGGGACGGCGCAGAACTTAAAGGGTCTCCTCTATTCCCATATTCAGCTTACAAACTTCTTATGATGTCACGCATCTGCATCCGGTTCGTGAGCGCTTCAGTCCTGCAATACCGTTTGGTCAAGCTCGTGATAATAAGACAGGCATTTGCTTAACTCAACCATGTTTTTGCGTGCTTCTAACTTCCCGATCTGAACCTTCCGAAGCTCGGCCGTGATCCGTACTTCGTAAAAGAAAATATGTTTGCATAATGAATGCTTGGCATGCTGTTGTCGGTGCCGTTCTGCAACCAGCAGCGAGTCGTTTACGTTCATATCCACTTGTGCCTTAATTTGCAGTGATGCTTGACCTTTGCAGCCAAGAACCAATCTCAAATCTTCTCAAGGAACCGATGTCCGGATTGGTCGGCACGTCCAAAAACAATCTAAGCGAGAAGATTAGATCTTGAGCTTGATGCGGGCATTGCGGGGTTGTGGGATGCCCGGTTCTGCTGGCTGATGCAATTGGTGGGTGAGTGAGCTACATAAATGAAACATGAAACATCGGATTATATTTGCAGCACGACTGCCGCCGAAAGAAGCATACAGCTACTACCTTTCCTCGGATAAGTGCAGCTAAGAACTCTACTTTCTATAACATTCTGTCAGGAAGTTGTGATTGTTTTGGGTGTACAGCCTTGGCACAAAATCCAAAGGCACTGTTTATTTTTGCAGTCCTTCATATCCGAACCTCGTGTTTATGTGCAATGGTTTGTTGGCAGTGGGTTTCTGCAATGGCACCTCATTGGAACCGCTTGCTTGGAAATTGGACTTTCCAAAAAAGAATGGAAATTTCCAGTCGATCTATAATGCGAAGTCTGTGTTAAGACCTTTTGAGGAAGGTATTTATTCGGATGTGCGATATCGGGCATGTAGGACAGGGTAGAGGTGGGGTTGTGGTATAAAGAGGGGTTTGGTAAAGGCCAAATCTGGAATACTAGTGTCCTAGTCAGGAACCGACTTTCGAGTTTTTGATCTCAAAACTTCATGATCGATTAAAGTGGACTGATCTTTTCTTTCCTACTACTTGTTAATTTTCTTTTCGATGGGGTGAAGCCTGTATGAATATCGGTTGGCAAGATGAGCTAGTCGACAAAAAGAATTTGTCGCCGCTCATATTATCTCAATAACTCCATACTCTACGCCTTTTTCAGATTCCATGTATAAGAAGCCCGAAGGCTGTGCGCAAGTATGAATTGCTAAGTTCGATCTCGGGCAATGCCGACCCTGAAATATTGCCTGTTGACCTTTCCAAATTTCCAGTAGGTCCTACAACGAGCCTTCTCATAATATGCCCTCCTTATCCCGTAAGTCTTCTTCAAGATCGAATGGTACGGAACTGAGATCCGCATCAAGAGTTTTCTTTGGTTGATCGAGTCAAGAAGTGATAACTAGATGTATGTCACCTTTACCAGAAAACTTGACCCTCGTCTCCTGGTGTAATAGATCATTGGATCTACCCATTGCCAGGTTGATCGCAATACGACATCTAAGCTGCAGAGAGCCTCAGGTGACGTTGCCAAATAAGCCAGGGGGCTCAAGTTGTATATATTCGACCTTAACACAAGCGAAGGGTTCCAAACCCACACGCATCACAATGCTAAAATCTACACAAACCAAGACCAAAAAGGAGATCGATAGAAGTTTGACATCTCGCAGCAGTAATTTTGTTGTCGAAGGCTTTCCATTTAAGATCTCCCAGAAGACTATCCTCTCATAAACCAGCAAAGTAGTTTGTCTTTGTCTTTCGATGTATATTTGAGCTAGGCTAGCTACTGCAACAGCCAGCTTTCACATCGAGTGGAGGTTTACAAGCCCGACCCAATTTGACCTCTTCCAAGGCATGTCGTAATTTCATAGGAGCGAAATTTACTTGGAAATTCAGCAGGAAAGCTTTCGTAAGCAACCTTTTAATAGCATTCCCATGAAATCTCTGTAAACATGAAATCTATAGTTCGTCGTGGCAATATTATGTCCTGCATAGCCCATGCGAGCTTTTGGAAAGGCATGTTACGAACGAAAGTAAAATAGCATGCCCTCGGCAGATAGCCGTAGAATTTCTCATGGATAAGTACCTTGCTGTAAAAGGAAAGAAAAAAACGCCCCCGTTGCCATCGACTGCCAACGAAGCAGCAATTTTAATAATCGAGCCTCCGTATATGTCGCACATGAGAGTCAATTGTGTTTTGTAGTTATCCAGATCATCTTCAATAATGCATAGAGAGTCTGTCCACAGATATTCAATGCCCAGTGTTTGCACAGCTGGGATCATAATCCCGAAAGACTCTACGTTTGATATTCTCTAGCGTTTCAAAGATTTCAGCACCCCAACATCGACTTAATTAGCTGCATAATTTTCAGTTGCACATTTTTCAGGTCGGTTTATTGTCTCATTTAGTGCTGGGCGAGTAGAGCTTGCCTATGCCAGTCTCTTTGCGGCGGTATTTCTATCTAGACCCTCACCTGAAGCATATTTTGAACAGCGTAGACGAAAATAATTGAAAACAAATTAGCTTAAGACCAGAATCAACATCAATTGTAATTTTGGTTTGTCTACACTGGATTTGCAAGACAGTTTATAACCATCCGCCTACCAAACGCAGTGCCTCCTTGATATCCTAACATGGCTTTTGGCTGTTTCAAAGGTCAGAGTCTGGAGTTTGAGTAACTTAGGTCTGATCTGATTGAGCAGCTATTTTCAAAACAGGAAAGACATTCAGGGAAATAGACCATCTTAGCTCTTGGTCAGCTATACCATATAAAATCGTGCTCTTCTCGGATTCAAAAGCAGAGCGGGATTGGAAACACCAAATAAAGGAAGAACTCATGATCTAAAACGATAGAGTTTGTAGTATCATAGTCGGGTTTCTTCCCGTGCTTGCGTTATGCTGGTGTTTTGGCAATTCCACATCTCTTTTTGAGCCAGAACTCTAGTAATGTTCCTGCTTTTTCCTGATCTTCATATTGGCAGAACTAAGCATAAAGACTAAAGCTAATCCCTTTGGCTTGGTTCGATATCAAGCACTGTCTGATGATGATTAAACTGTGCTCTGCTTGACCTGCTCTTCGAAATTCTAGGTGGTTCCGGAAGACTTTCGATAATATGTCGACACTTGGAACAAAGCTGTGCTATAAGTCCTGGGCAGTTCCAAGGGTGGTTTATATATACTCTGCCGAACCGCCTTCCGAACCTCGAACAGGCTTGGGTAATGGAATGCACAAGATCCTTCGTAACCGAGTGAGCTGCGAATAGTCGATAGAGATAGCTCGTAGTCACATCATTGTCAGCTTCAGCATTATAGGTTCATATTTGCTGATTTCGATTCTCCCCCAACACATTATAAGCACCATTCTCACAACATCTGGTAGTCTCTAAACTTCCCTCGAGTCATTGCCAGTATATTCGTTAACGATTATAGGGATTTTTTGGATGATCGGATCCATTGTACAGACAAAGCAAGAACAGATATTGGTTGCGATGCTGCAGATCCAAGTTAGGAGGTAAGTTGCGAGAAGTTTCCTTTCGATCGTTCTAGAGTAAGAAATTATAGTGAATCAGCGAGAAAGTTGAAGACAGAGAGCTCAGGTAAAGATATCGTGATGCTGCCAGTGGATGATTGTTGTAGACCAAACCATAGCATTCTACCAGAGATTCTGGATGATTTCGTGCCTTTCTTTTTACGAGTTCGTCATTCTCACCCCACGTCATATCTTATCCCTGTATCTGCAAGCATACAGAAAGAAAGAAAGAAACATACTCGACATGTTACATTTTAGACGCACGTCTTTCTATTCCCTCACCTCCGTGCAAAACCGAGAATTCCTCACAAGCCACAGCCATGATCATCTTCAAGAACTCAAATCCGCAACCTCCAACGAATAAGCGAGTCGTGAAATGTCGAAGAAGTCGAAGAACGGAAGTACACGTATCGCTTCTCCATACATAGCCGAACAAGAAAAGAAAATTAGAAGGAAAAGTATATACACCAATTACATTTGATACTTACAAGTCGTTCTTTTCTTTTCCTTCTTTCTTTTCCTTCCTTGCTAACAGCAACAGCAGACACCACGAGTCGAAAACCCACTCATCTATCTTTAACACGCTCTACAAAATAGGAGACGAAAGAAAGAAAGAAAAAGAAAAGAAGATAGAAAGAAAAGAGGAAAAAGTTCATGTAAATTCCCCCTCCTCACTCCTTAAAATAGCACATAAACCCAAACCCAACACTCAGCACTCACCACTCACCACTCACCTTTCCATCCACCAACGTCGACAACCCCCCCCCTTGTATCCAGCTCAGAAAGATTCCACAATCCATTCCATCTCATCCCACAGCACAGCACAGCACAGCACAGCATTTAAGACCCGACCCGATCTGACTCCACCACACCACACGAACCGTGCCGCGAAAACAAAAACGAGAACGAAAAACGAAAACGAAGACGACAACGAAGAGGAAAAGAAAGCTTCCACCTCCACAAATTTCGATTTCCTCGAATCCACCCCCTCACTCCCTCACTCCCTCGCTCCCTCACTTCATCTCTCCGCGGGGGGGGGGGGATACAGCAAAAAAACAAAAAGTCAAAACCTACCATACCGCATCCAGTTTTGAGAATTCCTATGGTGAGATGAGTGACGACTGAGAGATATCACACACATGCTCGTACTCGACATGAACCAACCGTGTGTGAGGGAGAGAAAGAAGAAGAGAAAAGAAGAAAGAGAGAGGAAAGAAAAAAATAGAAAAGAAAGATCCGATGGTCTGACATAATACACACAGAGGGCGACTCGATAATAAAGCACAAAGACAAAAACAACACTCACGTCGAAATGCCACCGAGAAATCCTGTGGCATGCCATGCCATGCCATCTCATCTCACGTCAGACTCGGTGAGCAGCAAGCAGGCAAGGAGCAGACGGAGTGACGGGAGAGACAGAAGAGAGAGGACACAGCGGGCACAGCGGGCTGAACGAGCAGACAGTCCATCTTGATTCAAATCAGCCAACCAGCGGAGGAGAAAGAGTGAACAACGCACGAGAATATAAATAAATAAATAAACAAACACGAGGGAGACTCGGAAGTTGCTCCGAACCTCCCCCTCATCTCTCCTGCTCTCTGACAAAGCACGTTGAAGTGAAACATTATTGATTTTACACTTGACTCGTGTCTTACATACGCAGTTGAGCGCCTGCCTGTGGCCTGCTTAGACAGCAGTACAGTATTGTGTCCTCTCGACGTGGCAGAGCCTCAAAATCAATTACCCACCGCCCGCACACCCGCTACTGTACGTCTTAAGTCCTCCAATCACACCACACCACGCAACACAGCGTCGAAGATCACAACCACAGGAATTTAACCCCATCGTCGTCATACTACTGTTTCGTCGTGTACTCACATTGGGTAAGCCGCATCACGTGTACTTAATAGAGTACGTGCAGCAGGAAGAGAGAGAAAAAGAAAAAAACACCTTCCGTCGAGTGAGCATATGCGAAGATTCTAGGCCGCATAGATGCAGTAGCTTCATTCCTCGGCTTACTTTGTCCGGAGCAGACGACATGGAAGGAGCATAACCTTGGGAACAATGTGCTGGGATAGGTAATAGGCTAAGGGCATGCTGAACATGGTGGTCTATAATAGTGAGGAGGTAAAGATGATGCCGGGTGCCAAGGAGGAGACGGAGAAGGAGGAAAAGAATTGACTGCCGGGAGATAAATCGGGAAGGTCACATGAGGTAGGTAGATGAGGAGGTGTGAGAGCCGCATCCCACTCACCTCACGATCTTCACGCTTCGGCAATAGGTTACGACAGCAGATTAGGTAGATGCGTGTCAGACTCGCTGGTCGATAGATGTATGCAACATCTTAGATCTGGCCGAGAGAGATGGGGGTTTCGAGTGCGATGCCGCAGAACCATTCGACCATCCGTTGTACAAATCTATCTGGTTGTTTGCTTGCTTGCTTGCTTGCCTTCCCTTGCGTCCCTCGGTGCGTGTGGGATGGCGAAAGTTGCGAGGATTGGATGGTGTTGATCAAAGAGCGGTGAGGGCAAGCAAGAGCGAAGATAATGGTGTAGTGTTCTGAGATGTCATTGCTCCTCGAGAAGACCCCAACAAATTCTGTCAGAAAATCAAAGCGTGCGGTCGAGGTCGAGAGAAAATCGCAGAACCTTCTACAGCAGGAGGGCATCCAGACACCTGTTGCGCCTCTATTTATTCAAGTTTTCTGATTTGACGTCTGGGAGGAAGAATGTTTTGTTTGGTCGCTTCGTGGTCTGACTGCTTTACCCGGGCCCTTCTGGCTTCTGGTCCCCGTATTTCTGCAGCCCAATATTCTTATTTTCTGGGTCATCGGGTTCGTTATCCTGGCTAGCCTGGATTGCCGTCCCCACACACGAAGGACTTTGTGACTTTGTCCCATCTCAGCCTTGCAACGGACGAGCGACTACTGCAGCTTGATAAGAATGAGCAAGGGATCATAGTGGGGATCCTGGTCCGAGGGCCCTGTCCCTGGTCGATGCTCCCGCAGCGTGTCGTCGTCGAATGCAGAAATATCATCAGGACGCAGAAAAAAAGAGGTCGCCATGTATGACTCCCCCGTCGGGTTTCCCATTTAGTTCCGTGGTATGTGAGGTGCAGAACGGTCGCCTACAGAGCGCCGTGCGTCATCGGAGTCCACCGTTCAACGAGCCAAACAGTGCTGCAGCGTGTGGATGGTCCGGTGCCGTGGTTGGAGGATGAGGGAGGTGGTGGTGGGAGGGTGCTCGCGGACGGGGACGGTAGGTCGAGGAGGAAGAGGGCGAGAGCAGATGGGGTCGGTTGTTCAACACCGTAATCATCCTCAGAAAATGGTGTGTTCGGGCACCCTTGTACGCATCACTTCTGTGACGCCACTCTGCCCCTCAGTGGTCGAGAGCAGCGCGCAAAGTCACTACTCGGTGACCTCGATTCGGAGCGTGAGTCTTCGTCGACAAGTCGTGATTTGGTGGAGATACACACGTACTTCGCCCTCTGGTAGCGTCTACGTCGACCACGATCCATAACGGTCTCGCGCGCCCTCTGCCAGATACTGTGACGGCGGATGAGAGGAACAATGCAGCGGCGATGACTTGCAGCAGTGATGCGCGCGTGTTGGCTGGCTGGCTGGCGACGGAGAGGGAGAGGGAGATGTTTGATGTGCGAGAGCTCTCTGCCAACGGATATCTGGGGAAGCGGGCATGGTGTTGCCAATTCACCCACCGTGTATAAAAAGCTGAAACACTGTTCCCCGGAGCAGTGTGCAGTACATACGGACGAACCTAATATCCGGTTATGATGAAGTATATCTGCAGGAATTCGCAATTGTGACTCGATGGCGACGGCGAGGGAAAGTAACGGGTGGTGGAGCACGGTCGATTGGAGAGGGATATTTTAATGCATGAATCTGACGGGGGGGTGATGATGAGCGATGGCGGCTTGGAGGGTGTGGTTGTTGGTGGGTGGTTGTTGGTGTGGTTGTGGTTGTGGTGGTAGTGGTTGTAGTGGTGTTTGTGGTGCGATCCGTTGTTGGCTGGGAGCTGGGCTGGGAGCTGGGCTGGCTGGTGAACAGGATTCCGTAGTCGATTCAGCCATCCAACCACGCTCGGTGCATTGATCTGTGTCTGCCCCCCGCATCTCGATTGCTGAGGCGGGAGTCATCAGCAGTGCGTATGCGTGCACAGCCAGAGTGTGTATGTATGTATGTATGTATGTACAGTATGTATGCAGCTGCACTGCGGCGGCGGGCACAGAAGGAAGAGAGGGAGGGAAAGGAAAGAATCACGTCGGCTATGGACGACGGGCCATATGAACCTATGAGAACCCATGAGAATGAAGAACGAACCTATGGGAACTGGACGTGGTTGCTGGCGTTGCAGCATCCCTCATCCCTCACTCACTACACACATTCCAATCACAGAAGATCGCAGGTGTGACTGTGAC
Organism: Pseudofabraea citricarpa; assembly: GCA_029641185.1. Lineage (NCBI taxonomy): Eukaryota > Fungi > Ascomycota > Leotiomycetes > Helotiales > Dermateaceae > Pseudofabraea > Pseudofabraea citricarpa. Next base: position 1,030,707 of record JAPWGK010000004.1, read on the forward strand.
TGTGACTCTTGCTTGCTGTTGCTGTTGCCGTTGCCGTTGCTGTTCGTTCCTGCTCTTGTTGCTATTGCTGCGAACAGCTCTTGCTTTTTCTCCCCTCCTCCCCTCCTTCTCTCCCTCTTCCTTCTTCTTCCCTTCCTCAACATCATATCATCACCAACCTCACCCACCCACCCATATCATTTCGCACTCGACTCACGACGATGCGACACTACGGAAGAGAATTCTGGTCTCCACAATTTCCATAAGGGCATTGCTACCCAACTCCTCTACTAGGACATTTCGTGCGACAATCCTCTTCAGCCTGAAGGACAGCACAGCGCGACGACGCCCAATTCCTTCTTTTTTTCTTCTTCTCACACCCCCCTTCAAGGCCATTCGATCCCATTCGATTCTCGTGCCGGTCCTACTTTCGTTTCATTGTGCGAATCCCCGGACAAGGCATTGCAATCGCATCGTCAGTTCGACAAACAAGTTTCTCTCGCCTCGCCTGCCTGCCTCCCCTTACTCTCTTCATTCCTCTGTCCGTCTGCCAGCCAGCCAGCCAGCCAGCCAGCCAGCGGCCGTAGCTCCGACTGAAGGATAACGGATTCCAGCTGGAAGGTATCGAGTTCGCATCGCAAGGGTGCTGCCGTCGTTCGGGTGTGTCAGCTTGTTCTGCTTCCCTATCGATAACCATAAACCCTCCCTGGTCGCCTGGTCTCCGGGCCCGACAGCTCGCGTAAAACATCTGAGCGCCCATATTTTTATCCACGGATCCCCAGCTCCCTCTTACATCCCACCAGAGCAACCGACCTCACTGTCCACAACCCCTCCGTCGTCATAAAGGCCTTCGTGCCTCGTGCCTCGCACCCTCTCCGGACGCCAGCAGCCGTCAAGCAAACGTCTTCACCATGCCCGAGAAAATACCACGCCCAGCCGAGTGCGAGGAGTTCGACGAGGATGCCGGCAGGGAGGTGCTCGGCACCAGACAGAGTGCCAGCACCAGTACCAGCACCAGCAGACACCACGAACGCCCAAAGTCTTCCCGCGACAAGAAGCCCTCCTCCAGATCCAAGAAGGCCCAGATTGATCTGACACCCCCTCCATCTCCTCGCGCAACGCGACCGCCGTCGTCAAAGCCTACGCGGAAGGTCGAGGTAGTCGAGGACCGATCGAGGAAGGACAAGGAGTCGAGAAGGAAGTCGGTCAACGAGGGAACCCACAAGAGATCATCTTCACGACAACCTGCTTCGCGCGAGAAGGAGCGCGCTCCTCAGAAAGGCGAGGACCCAGCCTATTACGGCGTAAAGCCACAAACATCTCCAACCAAGATGATACCCATCCGCCCTCGAGCTCTCACCACTCAAACATACGCCGGCGGAAGACCCATCAGTTATAATGGCAGTGCCTATAGCGATAACCCCCGGGCGGCACCACCCCTTTCCAGTTCCGCATACTTTAGCCACCATATGCCCTCCCTCTCATTCGGCGGTCGATCACACGCCTCCCCTTCGCCATCTGCTCAACAATTTGCTGTCAATCAGCCTCAGCCGATAGATTACTTTGCATCGCAATTTGGCCGTACATTGGCCGAAAGGTTCGATCCTGTCATCAGAACTTCTTCGGCTTACGGTATGCGCGACGCTCCGGTTCGTCCGAGCGTCCCTGAATCATACTCAAATTACGAGGAAGAGGGTTATGCATCGGCGGCGGAAGGAGCAATAATGCGCAGTAGACGAGCCAGCATACGCGAGCCAACGCGACCAAGCTCCCTCAAAGTTGAAGAAGAAAAGGCACGCATGCCACCGCCGCCTTCACGGCCTGCTATACGTCACCGCGCTGTCACAGAATATTCCCAGGGGCAATCTCCTGTAGGGACACGCCACTATGCAGAGACACATGGATACCACGAGGAAGCTGTGCGCCGGGACCCTAAACGAAGCTCTGCTTCCTACGACCTTGGTCGAAACACTCAGGAGTACCGTGTCGAGACGGCAAACAACGGACGCCGACGACAGAGTTATTACGGCCAGTCTACTTCTACCGGGTCAAGTGGAACTGGTTACGAAGATAAGTTCAATTCGGCAAAGGCCTATCAGCAAGATGTCGCCGGCGAACCAGTAGCTCTCACAGCTGAGCTATTGAAGAAACAACGACGCCAAGCCGGCAGCAACCGCAGCACAAAGTCTAGTGACTCTCGCAGTAGAGATGAGAGCGAGTACCGACGCTCAGCTACCACAAGGACAACCAGAAGTGGTAGCGATGCCAATAATGAGAACCTCACCATCAAGGTCACCGGCTCAGCCAATCTGGTCATTGGTGATGCCCGCCTGGAACTCGGAAGAGACGGAGGCGAAATACAGATCAAGCGTCAAAGCAGCATTCGAAATGGCAGTGAGAAATCGAATTCCGAGTACGGTGGTGGTATTGGTGGTGGGGTTGGTCCCAGAAGGATCGACGAACGAAAAGGCCGACTTGAATCCAGGCCATCTGGTCGGTCCAGAATGAGCTCAACAAATGGGTCTGATGGCTACCCTCGAACACGTCCAGGGTATCCCGTCTCATCTCAGTACTATGATGATGATGACGATAGCAACTACTTCTGAACATGGATTTTCTTTTGCGGCTCTGTAGCCCACGCATTTCATTGCCATCTGCGCGCGAGTTTATTTGACAGATAGTTTTTTCATCTTTCTAGCTAGTATTCTTTTTGTATATTCTCTTCGTCTCTGTGCTCCTAGGGTGGTTTGCTTTTTCGTCTTTGGCTTGGCTTCAAAAACGGGAAAAGTTGGACCATATGATACCCCTTAAAAAGCATCGGAGGGTTTGAGGATTTTTGCAGCGAATCTTATTCTCCTCGTGGTCTTCTTTGGCGAGCGTTACTTGTTTTGATACGATGTATGACTTGTATGATTTACGACCTCGATACCTCTTAGTCATTTCGTCTCTTTCTTTTTGTCATTGGGGATTCTTGAGCTTTCTGGTAAAATTCGGGAATTGGCGGGCGAAATTTGGGAATACATTCAGAAAGAAACGCTTTTCTTTTCTTGCTAGCAATGGCATACTGTGCGATTATCTTATACTCGCATTGTGTGGCGTTCTTTCAGCGTTGGAGGGTTAGATCTGTGCACAGCATATGTTTGTACAGATATATCTTCTGTTTCTTGGTGGTTTGCTTGGAAGACTGGGATCCTCATCGGATAGGCGGGACTTGGTTTGATTTTTGGAGGAACAAATATGGATGGTATATGACGGCGATTGAAACTGTTTTTGGTCTATAGGAAGTAGTCTTTTGCGAGTTCAAAAAAAAAAAATTAGATCTCGATTCCTACCACTTTCCATGTCGTAGATACCTCTTGAAGTTGTACCTAGTGCATAAAAATAGAAATAGGGGTTCGGGTGTAGCGGGCCACGTGCGGGTGGTTACCACGCCAGCCAAGTTTAGCGTTGTTTACTTTCCGCCAGCCTCGCGATTTTCCCAACCTCGTTTTGACAAGGGCACGAAGCAAGATTCTGAAGGCGATAATTACGTCTCTTCCACAGCCCGTCTCTTTACCTCCTCTCATATCAACTTACAAATATTGAGACGACTTGTTGACGACCAGACTAGCTACAAGAACCCTTCTCCCCAATACCCCGTAAGGCTGAGGTTAACACCATCTACATTCCACGGGAGACGACCGACGTCACTTTTCTCCGGTGGTTGAGGATAGCATTCCTCGTTAATCATGGCACCATTACCAGACAACTCAGCTCTGTCCTCAATCACGAACCTTCTCCGACGCACAATCAACAGCGACATTTCCAAGAGCATCATCAAGCGTACCAATACCCTCCTCCCGCGTGCAGGCGATAACAAAGTCGATCCCTCGAACGGTGTCACTCCAGCAGATTCCATCAACAACACAGCCGTCTTCGTGATCTTTGGTCTCATCGGTGCCAGCTTTGTCTGCATCGGGATCTGGTTCTTCTTCCGCGCCAAGAATGGAGGCTTCTACTTCCACGAGAATGACTGGGACGATTATAAATCTACGGTGCTGAGACGGAAGGGACCCAACGGAACGACTCTGAGTGGTGCTACCGAGAGCACCGACCTGGGAGGTGGAAGTGTCGTGCACGGCGAGAAGAGATGGCGTCGAAAGTACAAGGGTGGAAAGAGCAGATACACGGACTACGAGGATGATAACGGAAGCAGTGTCACGGGAAGCAGCGAGATGAGTGAGTTGAAGTCTCGATACGAGAAGGAGAGCCGGAAGAGCAAGAGTAAGAGTCGCCGTGGTGGACTGCGAGGTGGTGACATGGGAGAGGAGGAAATGGATATCGGTGTCCAAGATGCCGTCCGAGCATACCGACACGAGAAACCTGCTCGCGTCGGTGGCATCAACAAGCAACCTGACGGAAGCAACTGGGAAGGCTCTACACAGGAGAGTCACAGCGACTTGCTATCCAACCGTGAACGCACTCCCACCAGCACACCTACCAAGGTCAAGAAAGAACGTAAGGATACCTACACGGGCGGAACGGGTGGAATCCGTAAAGTCATGCCCTCTACCAAAGCCTCCAATACTTCCTCTTTCTGGTCCCGTGGTAACTCATCTCAAGTCTCAGCCACTCCCTCCGAAGAAGAACGCATCAAAGCCGAAGCCAAGAAACTCCAAGAGAAAGGCCGCGCCGCCCAACGCAGGGACTTCTCCTTCCAAACCGGCGACGATAGCACCGTAGCCGACGAGGCCGAAGAACGCCGTGCTCGACGAGAAGAGCGCCGTGAGAAGCGACGTGCAGACCGCGCTGCCGCTTCCGTCGGCGTCCCTCCCGGAAACTATGCCGAGAGTTCGGTCGGCGGTAGCGAGGTCAGTGGCGACACGGGAACCAAGAGCTACCACCACATCATCCCTGGTCTGAGCTCTTCCGGGACGGTCAGCGAGTACGCCGAAGATCGGAGGAAGAAGCGCAATGGCGGATATAGACGTGGTGGCGTGGGCAGCGACGAGGAGTAAATAAGCGAGGAAGCGAGCGAGCGAGCGTGCGTGCTGAGATGAGAATGAAATTGAAAAGATGAATGCATTGTCCATGTCGGAGTTACCTTCTTTGTTTCGGGGTCTGCTGGGTAGGGTATCGGGTACGAGTTATTGTTCAGGGATAGATAGCGAAATCGCAGCAGGCACAGGCGTGACGTTTTCGTGTAGATGGAGAAGAGAAGATGATGGGCATGTATGTATCTATGTATGTGGGTTATGAGCATGAGCATGAGAATGAGATGAGGATGGAATCAAGAACGTAATATCATTATCCGTGTGTGTATGTGCTCGTCCTGCTGCTGCTGAGTTTTCTTCTAGATCAGATCATGTATCTACATATTATATAGGCACTGAATCATGAAATAGCTACCAAGTCGAAGAGGAGAGTGAAGTGAAGTACACTGGAGCCTGCCCTCATACAGACAGAGAGAGAGAGGAGTAAATGGATTAGGGGAAAAGAATAAACGTGTAGGTTGTTTTGGGTATGTGAGAAGCGAGTACAGCACAGGACACGGAGGAACGAAGAGAAGAAAAAAAGGAAGCGGGAGGAGAAAAAGAGGAGGAAGGTTCCACATCACGGCCTATGCTGCGTATTATACCCTATTCTACATGTGACTCTTCGAGGCTAGGAAAGGAGAAGGATAAGAAGAAGGAGAGGGATAAGGAGAGAGATGTGAAAGATACACGTAAAAAATAAAATAAAAAAGGACACCAAAAAGGAAGATCGGCTTGGTATGAGTTGGATGGCTTTTCGTTCTGTTGAGAGATTATATCCCCTCTTTCTCTCTCTCTATTTTCTCTTTCTTTTTTCTTTTTTTCTCTTTTCTCTCCAGTGTATACGCATCTTTGGAAATCAGAAGCTTCACTTGGGTTTGGTCTTTGATTTTCGTCGAGGAATAAATAAATGGAAGCACTAGGTAATCCGTGTGAGAAAACGCAAGGCAAGGCAAGGCAAGGCAAGGCAAAGTTTAGCGAGCTCATTACTCCGTACAGTAATTGGCTTGGTTCGGAAAGGCTCGAGTCAGGAGTCAGGAGTCAAAAGTGGCTGTGAAGGAATGACTCAGAGAACGCAACTGCACGCGGCAGCAGGCTTATCTATCTAGCTACCTTATCTAATCACAATCACAATCACAGTCAATCCGAAAGAAGAAATGGAAGAAGGAACCTCGTGTTTTGTTTGTGATTGTAAGTATAGTATCATTTGGTGTGTTCTGTAAATAGCGTGTGTGTCTGTCTCTTCCCGTTCCCCATGAAGCCGATCGCTCGGCACTTTGATGCTCTTCTAGTAAAACCCATGCTGAAGTGATAAAGTACAAAAATAATAAAAGTATTTACGCCAAACCCGACATCTGCATTATCCATCTCATCTCGGTCCTATTTCGTATTCGTCCCATCCGTTTCGCGTCCATCCCACCCACCAGAAAGCTCTCATATAAACACCCTTTAGGCAGTAAAAACAATCGCAATCCCACCAAAACTCCTGATCATGCTAATGCTTCTTCGTATGCTCGGTTGTCAATTTAGAAAGCCCAGTGAACATGCTTCTTGGGCTTTGGTATGGAGATCGGTTGTGCTTCAGCACTTGGTGATATATCTTTCATCTGGTCCTCCGAAACAGGATTGGCGTTTTCTCCATCGTCGCTCTCACGTTCCTCCTCGATGGACCAAATGTCTGGGCTAGGTTCTCGCCATGATTGTGGTCGGCGTGCAGAGAGGCTGCGGGTCTGGCCTCTACCTCGGCCATTTCGCGATGGTGTAAGTCGTACCGTTGCGCGTCCTCGACGTGCTTTGGCACCGGATCTTTGGTTGATAATCCTTGGTCTCTCTACTTGTGGAATTCGATGCTCTTCCTCTCTTCGTCGTCTTGCATGTGCGTTTGTGAAGTCGCGCAAACTAAGAGGCATAGCAACTCCAAAGGAGGTATCATCCTCCTCCTCTGCCTGCGAACGCTGTAGTGACGATGGAGATACGGTTCGAACTTGAGGCTTCGAGCTATCTGATTCTATGCCTGCGGAAAGATCTTCGATGTCCTCGTCGAAATCCTCAGGTGTGAGAAAGTAAGAGAAAGGGTCCTCATCGATACTCTCGATGGCCTCGTCGTCCTCATGGATGCGGATGATGGTTGGTGGCCAAGAGTCGCGCCTTTGAAGCTCGTTGAAAGGCATGGTAGCGACTGTAGGAGGATGTGTATTCTTAATCGAAGTTGCTTCGATCCGGCTCACGGCCGGTCTATGTACCAACGGCGGAGGTGGGATGAATGATCTGCAGGCTTGCGTACGAACAAATGATATGGTCAGTGGTTCAGAAACAGGTATATGAGAATTATTAAAAACGGAGCCGGCGCGCCAATGTGCTCACTATATAGCAAGTCACGATGGTGCCTGGCAGAGGCTCCAGTCATCTTCCATGCTTGCGCCCCTCGCTGGTGGGCGCAGGTCAACGAATATGAATCATCTCATGTGAGACACCCACACACTTGCGCAGGTTCTCGCATTTCGCGCTGAACTATCGGCGTGAGGAGAACTTCCAAAACGAGAAACATCAGCCATGAAATGCGAGTAGGAGGCCGGCAGTGTGGGGTAAGCGCATCACAGGTGCAGCCTGCGACCACCCAGACGGCAGCCTTGCCCTGTGACTCGAGGGCCAGTCAGTGCCATAGGTAGGTAGCCATAGCCATAGCCATAGCCAGCCAGGGCGATCAGCCGCATCTGAGGTGTGACTGACTGGGGCGGTGGTCGGTGTGCTGCTCACGCCCCTGTGCGGTTCGCGCGATCCGGAGGGAAATATGGTAGTTCGCACACCGGGCCGGCGCATCTCTGCAGCTCTGGTGATGGTGGTGGTGGTGGTGGTGTTGGAGTTGGTGGTGGTGTTGGAGTTGGTGGTTGTGATAAGAAAGTTGGCGACGAAGCGAGGAGACGAAAGGAACGCGACAGGCTGCGTTTCGCGCGGGGGCCGATCACGTGGAGATACATAGCCTGGCCTCGACCTCTCCACTGGTCAATCACCATCCAGCATCCAACATTCCTCCAGCATCCCACATCAGGACCCTGTTACATTTGATTGACTTTCCAAAGCTTAAAGTGCCGCACACCACGCGCTGGGCGCTTTAACTCACTACATAATCGCCATCTTACATCATCCGCCCTTCCCTTTGCTGTGGATTTCTAAGCTCTCAGCTTGCAAGACTATGGCTCGTGACAAGAAGCTTCCGTATTCCGAACCTGGCGTCAGGATTACACTAAGTGTGTCTCAGCCAAACACTGGAATACCCTCAAAGTCCAGGGCGGAAGCAGGCATTCCCATTAGGGTCATCACGCACAATATACGATATGCAACCACTTCCCCATTCAAGGGAGAGGAACGCTGGCCTGTTCGCTGTCCTCGACTCTGCTCCGAGCTGGTCTTTCATTCAACCAACCCGGCGTCTACTTTCATCTGCCTTCAAGAGGTTCTTCACTCACAGCTTTTAGACATCCATTCGGCATTGAACGAAGCCAGCAATCCGGATACCTGGGACTACATAGGAGTTGGTCGTGAGGACGGCAAAGAGTCCGGAGAGTACTCCCCAATATTCTATCGGCCGTCGGTTTGGGGACTTGTTCATTGGCAGACACGATGGCTAAGTCCAACACCGTGGAAGCCATCCAAGGGCTGGGATGCTGCTAGCACTCGGATTGTTACCATCGGGGTCTTTACACACCACGCCACCAAACAGACTATTGTCGTTATGAGTACCCATCTTGACGATCAAGGAGTGACCTCCCGCCGAAGAAGTGCTGAGATGATCCTGGAATTTGCCGAGAGATACCAGATGTCTTGGAGGCCATCCACCATCATTCTGGGCGGAGACTTCAACAGCACCCCAGATGATGGAGCTTACCAAGTCATGACTTCGCCAGCTTCCGCCATGGAGGATATAGGGTCAACCCTTCCTGAAGAGAAACGGTACGGCAATACCATGACCTTCACTGGTTTTGGATATGTGGATCCAGTTCCTACACGAATCGATTTTATCTTCTCCAAGAAAGGGGAGAATCTCAAACTCCAAACTTATGGGGTTCTAGCAAATCGCTTTGATGATGGGGTATATCTCTCTGACCATCGAGCGTGTGTCGCCGATGTTGAACTGCAACCTGCTATGTATACCTATTAACGTGACCTGGTGGTGAGCCGCATCACGTGTGATGTGGTAGAACCACGAGTACGGCGGCCAGAACCAGCACCGTCGGATGTACGCCGGATGTACAAATGGTGAAGAAACTCGGTCGCATACCTGCTTCCGATTTCCATCCTTTCACATCAACAAGTTACTGCCGCTTTCCCATCTATATCCTGTTATATCCACTTTTGGCAATTCTTTTCATCTTATCCTGAATGTAAGGCCCGCTCTGCAACCCAATATGGCAGACACACCCGGAGAATCCAAATTGAGAAACGCACGAGCATGTGAAGCATGTCGAGCCAGTAAGAGTCGTTGTACGTTTAGAGAACAGCAAAATGTTTGTCAGAGGTCTGTTCAAATACCAAATATATAGAGCTCATCTGACCCCCTTCAAAGGTGTGAACAAAGTGGGTCTCAGTGTGTTGTGAGAGCCAAGGCGAGACCACGCAGAGTTCGTGCTGGTACCAAGGGAACCACTGCGACAGATACATCTGGGAAACCAGGAAACCCAGCGGCGCCATCTGCCGCTTTCTCCATTAGTCTACCCCCGGTAACTGCCCCAGACTCTACTGGTGATGTGGCCGCACTACGTTCACATCATGATGTTATCTTTGGTACAGATCTTACGCTAGATGCAAATTACGATAGCCCTCAGATGTTCAAACCACCCTCGACTCCAGCATCAGGCATGGTACATGATCAGTTGCTATCAACGGCTCAATTCATCGAGCAAAGAAAAATCACTCTCAAGGAAGCATCAAGTTTGCTCACTTCTTTTCGTAGCAAGGCAGCCTTCTTCCCATTCGTTGTGATACCGAGTGATGCAACAGTCCAATCACTTTCTCGAACCTCTCCGTTCTTGCTTCTTGCAATTCTCACGACCTCTGTGATAGACCCTCATTTTCATCATCAACTGGACCATGAATTCCGTAGAGTACTTAGTATGAAAGTTATTGTAGATGGCCAGAAAAGTCTTGATTACTTACTAGGTCTTCTGGTATACATATCCTGGTAAATAATTCCATTTTAGAAAATGATGTAACTCTAACCTTTCTCCTAGGTACCCTTTCCATTCGAAACCAAAGAACAACCAAACGTTCATGTACCTAAATCTTGCCACTAGTCTTGCCGTTGATCTAGGTCTCGATCGTGAATTCCCAAGTCACAATTTCAAGATGAGTGATATTCGAACTGAAGGTCTTGTTGATGGCTTTGTATTTACCAAGCCAGCTCGGCGTGCTTACCTGGCCTGTTATTATCTCTATTCCTCGTAAGGGTGGACGTCCTATCTATCGAAAGGATCAAATTACTAACAGCTATAGACTTGCGATTGGATTTCACAAGCCAAATAACTTTAAATACACCGATCTCATGACAGTTCATGTCGAATCCTTACTGCGGGATGAAGTACCAAGCGATGCAAACTTATACGCGCTATTGAGACTTCAACGTTTGACAGAGCGAATTGGTGAATCGAGCTCAGCAACTAAGCCACCAGTCTTTGATGCAAACATGACTTCGATGAGTTTTGAAATGAATGTCCAGATATTTGAGAACGAGTTACAAGAGTGGAGAACATCTACACCGTCTTCAATACTTAACTTGCGTATGTCAACCGCAATCCATAACTTTGATCTAGCTAATCACCATGCTAGCATATGTTGCTTTGGCTGAGAGATTTCTTGTCATTTGCATCTACAGCCATGAACTCGGCTCATTGCGACGCCCATATCAACATGCCGAGCAAGTATTCGTCGCAAGCAATACACCTGACAGCCCAACCCACCTGAACAAATGCCTCAATGCAGCAAAACGATACTTTGAGTACCTCCTCGCGATCCCCGAATCTCACTATTATGAACTCACAACGGTACTTTGGGGGAACATGGTGCAGAGCATACTGGTCCTCTCACGCTTAACATTCCTGATGGCTTCTCTTAATGGCTGGGATCCCGAAGCGACGCGAGAGAACATTCCCTTGGGCATGTACCTTGACTGTTTGTGTTATCGAATCCAGTCACTATCACGTACGATTAAAGATCAAAATGCCAAAGCGCCGGATGTCATGCAAATTTTCAAGATGGTATTAAGCAGTGTCAAGGAATCTTACGAACGGCGCGTTTCGAACATCAAGCCGAATTTCTTCTTTGTCGAGAACGGTGTTGCGGTAGGTGGGGCTAGAGGTCACTGTCCAATGCTAGATCCTAGTCTCCGTCCGGTTTTCCAATCCCATGAGAGTCTCTGGGGAGAAAGTGGGAGCGGAAGCTGGAGTGGGATGGGTGGAGCAGGAACTGCCAGCACTGAAGATTGGAACAGCATGGAGGGGGATCTAGGACAAGACCAGGATTTTCATCATGATCTCTGGTCGACTATGACTTGTAATTGGGCAGAGGAGTTTTAGGGTTTTATCTGGTAATAAGGCTTGGGAAATGTTTTTCTTACACGTTGGTTTAGCCTGGTGTTCGTAGCTTCGCTAACTGGTCGCCTAATATATGTCGATGAATGCATCTCCTTATTGGAAGTTGAAACCACTGGTTATTTTTCGATGAAGTTGACAAACTGAACGCCCGATCAGATTTTATTGCTATAGATACAAAATATTTGAAGTTTCGACACAAGCGACCTTCACCAATATCTGAAATTTAGCCGTGTCAACGATTTCCTTGCTCTATACTATATGCTGTTTGACTCAACGCTTGTAGTTCGTAGTAAAAGGGAGTAGACCTCTGAAACCATAATTTGAACAGAAGTATCTCCATCTATCAACCTTGTAGGTAGGTAATCATTGGGGACATCACGTGGCATAAGCCTGGAATAAGATTTATGGTGATGAGCCCAGCAGGCAGCCTCACTAGAGGCTGTCGTGGCGCAGTAAATCGACGTGCAGGGCGCTAAAGTTGAACAACATTTTGGAACTGCTCATGGGGTTTACTTCTTCTCCTATCACTCCTGTGTTGGCTTTCATGAATTGTAATGTCGCTTTCATGTCACTTAACTATTCTTGTACGTTTGTACGTTTTATGATGGTAGGAAATGGCAGAAGCTGCTGGCTTGGCACTGGGTGTCCTTGGCCTATTCTCAACTTGTGTGGAAGCCTTTGACATCATAGTCTCTGCAAAGGACTGCAGCAAGGACTACGAAGAATTGTCGGCACTGGTAAGGTTTTCATATCATGCCCTCGCGCTCTTAGAGATCTTGCTTGATGACATGGTTCCTCTAAACAGCTTGGCCTGCAGCGCCTGCGATTTGAGATCTGGGGTGAGTCTGTGGGGCTTCCATCAGGCAGATTCAACAATGAACACAAGATCCCATATAAGACTGAACTCGACCTCCCTCAAGTGCGGCCTGATATTGAGCGGGCACTTGACAATATTCGACAATTACTCAACAGCGTGACAACAATTGATGGGAGATATGGTGCGACTTCCGCCACAAGCTCGAAGGACGTGACAACAACTTTGAGAGGCACTCAAATATTCCAAAAGTCTTTTGATAGGCTTAAAAAGAGGATTCGAAAAGGGCAGCAAGAAAAGTCAGTACTGAAAGTAACACGATGGGCGTTGCACGATTCCACTCAGTTCAAAGAAACCATTACTCGGCTCACATCTTTCGTTGATGGCTTGTATCAGGTTACAACGTCTTTGGGCTTACTCCAAGCACATTATGAAGCTCTTCGAATACACGAGGAGATCAATACTATTACGAAAGAAAAGGACTTGGAGCTACTCGCCGAGGCCACTTCGAAGCACTCTTCTTCATCAATCCACCAGACTGTCTCAGATGCTGCTAGTAGGAGACTATCAATTGTGGCCAAGTCGGTACATGATTTTGACATTGATATTGAGAATAGGAGTCGGCCTCATAGCAATGCTTCGACATACTCTTTCCATACCGCTAAAACAAGACATGGTCTGGAGGCTGTAGCAGAGGAAGCTAGCGATGACTCCGAAGCAACCGACAGTTCTCCAAAGCTTTCTGCTATGAAACCAGAGTCAAGTCTGACTAGTATGTTTAGCGCTCGATCATGTGCTGAGTGCGAAGATGCTTCTCTTGAGTGCTCTACTTCTGAAGGCTCCATATCATGTATTAACTGCATAGATTCTCAGAAGGATTGCAGCTATAATCTGAGTGGATCTTTCTCTCTATCCCCTGAAGCTAGCACACTAGATAACGCTTTTATATCTACCTTGAGATCAACTCCTCAGCACGAGCGCCTTCTTGCTGAAGCGGCTGCTAGGTCGCGTGCGACCCCGAGAGCCCTTAGTTTCAAAGCCGGGGATGACCACCACGGAGAACGGACGACGGCCATCAATGATAGTAACCTTGATTATTGGATTGGGCACGGTGCGAGCTTGGTTTACCAAGCACACCGAAGCAATTCGGTTGCGAAGCGGATGTTCCACGAGTTGAAAATAATTCGGAAGGCCAAGGTGCCCTTCATTAGTGCAACTCCCGTTGCTGATGACCTTGGTAGGATATTAGCAAGTATTGAGGGACCACCTGAGACACCATACGAAGGTGGAATATTCTGGATTTTGGTTTCGGCCTCGCAAAAAGTCCCACCAGGTGCGCCCATTATACGATTTCATACTAAGATTTACCATCCGAACATTGATCACCGAACCGGTACTTTATGTGCAGACTACGAGCAAAAATGGAGCCCAGCCAAGGCGCCAGCTTCTTTACGTGGGCATTTTGCAGAGAGTACAGCATTATGGTCGGAGCGCACTTCCCCAGACATGTGGTCACTCCTGTCACTTCTCATCGCAATCTGCGGTCTTTTGGCTTCTCCAAATGCCAATGATCCCTTGGTCCCTGAAATTGCACAGAAGTACGTCGAAGATCCCGATGGCTATTTCGAGGCAGCGAAGATGTGGACTGAAAAGTATGCCAATGCTTCGCAGAAACCAGATGAGGACTCTCTTCACTTTCCAGATGAATTATCTAGCATTAGCGAGCCCGCTGAGCCAGAGCTCCATGTGCCCAAGACCGAGGTGGAACGAATCCCTTCCAAAATTCAAGACTACTTACGTGCGACTTATGACGAGAGGTTTGTTGATGACTGGGTGCCAATTTCTACCTCCACTCGACATACATCTATATTTACAAAAGAGTCCGATTCTTCTACGGCAGAATTACCGAACGAGAAAGAAGATCCTCACTGCTACATTGAGCGAACTATTGACCGCTTACTCAATCAAGATGCCACAGAAATCCATCTTAGACAAACAACCGGCGAGTGCCTTTCGAAAATCGAGCAGTGGCGTATGGTTAGGGAGGTCCGTTTGGCCTTAGAGACGTGTGCTTACCAAAATCCCTTACTTACAACTTCCACCAAAGCCACGTTGACAAGCTCGAGCGTCCGTAAGCTAATTGGAGAGTCAGCCTTACGACAGCCATGTTCGACTGAGCTAGAAAAACAATATTTTGGCTTGCTACGTAGATCCTTCGATACGATTAAAGTACCTGTGCCGTCTCAGGAAAAGATATGTAAGTACATAGGTATCTATAGTATTTTAGGCTCCATTAATCTGGACTAACACGATAACTTCATAGCTGATTCAACACTTCCTATCGCCACCAGTCCCAAGCCTACCACAAAGGTGGCCCCTATAATTTCCAACCATGATCCCGTCCGAATATCCCCCAAGGAGAGCTTGTCAGCTATTTCAGAAACGTCGACTAAGAAATCTGTTTCTTCGTCAATAAATGATGAACCATCCTCTGAGGTTCCTGCCCACCCGGAAACAAAATCGCCAGTGAACTTCTACAGTATTTACTCACAATACAACCCGAGAAAGTCCGAAACCATCACCCCTAAAACTTTCATACCGAGATACACTTCTAATGGATACTATGCAAGCGCTGCCAAGCCAATCAGGAAAACTGGCTCTGGATCCACAGCTTCCACGCCAACGTACATATATCCTGAATATTACTCGGCCTCTACTGGTTCGAGTAAAGTTAGAAGTGCCTCGTCCGATCCAAAGGGTCATGTCAGACGAGGACAGACTGCCTATTACGGTTTGCCTTATCGAACTCCTTCAGACTCGGAGGAAGACGAATATATATACTATGAACCGCATGGTCAATATCAGTCTCAGGCACGATCAAAACGCTCTTCATATTCTTTTCCACAGCGGCCAAATAAAGGCGCGTTGAAAAGCTCTCCTTCAACACCCAAAGCCACGGAAGAAGATGCGCATAAACACAGAATTCCACCAGGATACTCACTAAAAAACTGGGACCCAAGTGAAGAGCCAATCATGCTCCTCGGAAGCGTCTTCGACTCAAACTCTCTCGGGAAATGGATATACGATTGGACGGTGTACCATCACGGCCCCGCAACTCCTATCTCAGATATGGCAGGCGAACTTTGGTTACTCTTGATTCAACTTGCTGGCAAGATCAAACGAGCAGAAGAGTGCATGCCACGTATCCGATGGGAAGAGGATCGGGAATTGGTTGAGGATTTTATCGAGTCCGGCGAAAGACTCACCGACAAACTAAAGAAGCTGCTCAAATCGTGCGAGGCGCCCATGTTGAAAGCAGCAACTAGAAAGGAAGACAAAGCACACCTTGGCAAGAACGCGGGCACGAAGTTTATAGACACCATCTTTGGCCGCGATCAAAAGTTGGAAGCCACCGAGAAATTCATGTCGAGTATTCGCCTTTGGAATCTTCGCTTCGACGCCAACTGTGAGGACATCTTGCGGAATCCAACGACGGGAAATGATCCTGTCATGGATCCTGTAGGCATCCGCACGGCTTTTGGTTTGGAGGATATCGTTGAAGAGAGCAGACATACATCATGAATAGCTGCTTATACATATATACCCTACGTGCGATTGTAATCTTGATGAAATGCTAAATTCTTATATTAAGGCATAATATAATGAGTAACCCTGGAAGTTTTGTAATGACTTGTTTACCACACACGATGATAAATCGATCTGATAAAGAATTGATTGCTAGTGTTCATTTGATGTTCGCCCTCTTCTGAAACTGCTCGATTAACGATGTGAAATTAAATTCAATACGCTCTTCACTTTCCGAAGCAACAAATCCGGAAATTTGACATTATGTTATAAGGAACCTTATTGCAAGGTTTATACTTACAACAGATTCCCCCTACCTCCTCGCCGTCTCTTTTGTTTTGATTCTAGCGATCTCGCTTAACTTCTAAATGCTTCCATCGATACAATGAGGTAAATAAGGCAGTATTTGTAGGTTATATCACTAGATTTAATACTCTCGTATCCTCTGAAACCCTAAAACTTTTAAATCTAACAAATTTAATATTAAGAGTCCATATATGAAGCTACTATATCAAGAAAATCTCACGTAGTATTTATTTTGACAGAATACTTAGATGATATCTAAAGCTTTTGGAACTTGGTTGAATGTCTTGCTTGCTTCGTGGGAATATACAGCAGTTTTCTGGTAGACTAAGAGTTAATTTCTCCTAAAACAACTCCCAGATTGTTTTTCAGGAAATGAGAAAAGCTCCTCGTGGGGGGATCTTTATGCTTGATCTTGATCAATCCTTGTGCAAAATGGGCATCAGATTACTGTTTCTGTGTGTAAATCTTCTACCTCTGCATCGATTGGCTTTTTCAGTGAATACTCATTGACAAGTCTCGAAATCAAAATAGTTTAGTAGCGCCAGATGTAGAGCATTGAAGTCTACACTTAACAGCAAAGATAGTAGCTCATGTAAAGTATAATTGATAAGGTACACAAAAGTTTAAATACCACCGTTTGTTTTGGAGGATTCACATTAGAATCAAAGCACTATTTCTGCTATGAGTTAACAATATCAAGAGGATCGATGTTATAACCTCCTATATTCATCAGTCCACTACCAGGAGGCGTTGATGGTTGATTCAGATCATTTTGCCCTATGTCTACCTCACCACTGTTGGGGGTGTCGATACCTAAAGGGTCCACACGTATTGAATGAGCCTCATTAGAATTAGTCAGCTCAGGATTCGGGCCCTCCCAATGTTCCAGAGCAGTCAAGATAGTACGGAGTAAAGCTTGAGGAGTTGGCCGCTGATCGACATCCTTGGCAAGACATTGAAATACGGTTCCGTAGAGAGTTTTTGAGTACTGCTCAGGCTTTACGTACCTACCGAAATTCGCACCGTGTGTCTTTGTTCGGCCGTTTTGCAAATCAAGGTACCTCTGCTTGCGGACGTCGTTGTCTTGACCACGCGTGAGTATGTAGTAGATGATCTCGCCCATGACCCAAACGTTGGTGAAGCTGGCGTATTTGAGATCGTTCTCACCCATCTGCTCCTTTTTTTCATGGTGTCAGTATTTCCATCTGGATCTTATGCTGCAGATCTCTTCACTTACTGGTGCTAGCCAATCCAAGGTGCCATGTTGCGCGAACTCACAACCATCTTCAAAAGTCTGGTCTTTGAGGTGTTTCTGCAGGGATAAACCAAAATCGGCAATCTGGAATACGGATTAGCTTCTAAACGCATGAAAACATACCACAGACTGAGCTACCTTTAGAAGTGGTGATATTCGGTGACGGCCACTGTCTAATTCCGCGACAAGAACTAAAAATCGTAAGCAGCTGTATTTTTGAACGCGACCGATTAGAGAGGTTTACTATTCTGTGGTTTTAAATCGCAATGCACAATTGGAGCCATGCCATCGTCAAATAATCTTGGTCCACCCAACTCCTCTTGTCCGTTGTCAAGGGCACAAATGCCACGAGCCAAGCACTCAAAGATCCTCCATATAATCTCTTCGGGGAATGTGTCTGGATATTGCCTAGAAACAGGATCAGTGAGTACAGTTTCTACCATGAGAAGTGGTAATAAAATGAATAGGATATGCCGAGTAGTCGCTTAGACTTACCCAATAAGTTTTTGAAGGTGGCTAAGTAAATCGCCGCCCTGACAGAACTCCAAATATATTCTTGCTACAGTGCGGTAAGGTTCCTTGTACTCGTGGTAATCTTTCAGCAACCTGACAATATGTTGCGCATCGACAGCCTGGAGTATGTCTAAGAACCTGGCCTCCTTTTTAAGGTAGTGAATGTCGTTGCTTTGTTGCTTAACAACAACACTTTCTACCGCCTGGCCAGAGTCGTTCATCTTTTGCCACAGCCCAACAATTCCATATCCTCCCCTCCCGAGTAGCTTCACACCACGCCATCCTGATTCCCGCAACAAGTCCCAGTCGACTGAGCTTTCTAGCCATTGCTTGATATGATCATGCCTTGGTGGTAATGGTACCACTGGTGAGGGGAGAGGAGAAATTTCTGAGGGAAGGAATGGAACAGTCCTTTGAGCAAGTCGAGGCGCACCTAGAAGAGTATTAAGATTCCCCTGGGCTGTTGTATTGGCAGATCGCTGGCCCAGCGTTGGTAGGTTACCCCATGTATTTTCTTCGTAAGGAAAGGAATCCGGAATTACCGAGGGTGGCTCCGAGTCAGAAGGCAGCTGTTGGCCGGGGGTCTCCTCTGCAGGAATGTATGGTAAGTCCTCTGGTCGAGATGGGACCACGATGGCTGAATTTGGAACATGGACTCTGCCCACTTCTTGTCGGCGAGGACTCTGAATTGCGCGATTTGATTGTTGTTGAATCTGAAAATCTAAACAAACAGTTAGAACAACCCAGATACCAAATGTTTCCAGCCAGCATTGGAGTCTTAGCTTAGCCAACAGTTTAGTCGAATTTGATTCAAGACTCCAACCATTATCTACCTGTGAAGTTTTACGTGAAACTGAACGACTTACACTGAGCGGCGGTATTTCTCCATTCATATGCTCGATTAAGTATTGATCTAATACCTGTGTTTCTCCAGCCTCGATTATGACCCCAATGCTGACTCCGGGTTATTCGATAGTTCCCTAGTATATTAGTAGCTATACTGCTTCGACGTTGTCTACCTCGTCTATTGCGTCTATCACTACGACGAGGAATCTCACCACGACCTGCTGTACCAGTCCGGGCTCTATTCCTTCGAGGTCGTCCCAATCCCGCATTGATGTCCATGTTTGTATTGATATCACGACCAAAAAGAGGATCTTCTGGCTGTCGAGAAATTTGTTGGGTCTCCTACATCTATACCAAAGAACAAAAGAAATGGCACAAGATTTGAGATACTTCTACCTTCAAAGAAATACCGCCATGCATATTGGCACAAAAGAAATGTTGATCGCCGAATTCGGAACAAGCCAAGAAAGGAAGCCGCGCAAAAGGAAAAATGAAACAAAGGGAATTTCACCGAATACAACCAACCTTTGTATTGATGGATCTTTTTCGCTTGAGGCTCGACTTCAAATCTTGCCTCGTTCAAACCTTGGTAAACCTTAGATATTGAAAACCTCTGATTGGCCTGCTAATCACTGGCTTTTTGAAATCCTTTTCACTTTGAAGTCTTTTTGCTACTTGCTATAAAACCATTGATTCGTATTTCACAAGAATAATGCATGGAAGCAGCTCGCTGATGATGCAACGTTGGTAGGGAAGCTGCTGCTGTTCATCGCATGGAACTCGCTTCTAGTGCTAACATATCGGCGATTACTTTTACACTAGTTTGATATAGCAGACAATTTTTTTTTCACTCGGAGTTTAAACTTTAAGCAATTTTATAGAACCAGTCGACATTTGCAAAGACACTAACTAGTTTAGTAGTAAAGCTACCATGATTGAACGTGTTTAGTGTAAAATGACACCAAACACCTATGAACTAGTGACAAATTTTGCACACAAAACTAGTCACTTAGGAAGTTATTTGCAGCTTAAAAGTAACCTATCTCAAGCGCAACACGCTATCAACCATTCTTCCTGACTATATGGGCACCGCTAATCACTAGGAGAAACCAATGTAACTTCTGAGCATATAAAGTCAGTACGACAGTAAGAAGATCCAACACTACGAACACACACAAAGTTAAACCCACTTCATCAAAATCCTCAACAATTTCCAAACCAGTTGCACGCTCCCAAGCCCCGCCAGATATCCGAAGCAATGCCTAGACGAATCATCTCGTACACGGCCCAAATGGAGACGAAATGGGAAGGCAGTGATATCGAGGTCGAAGATGATTGGAACGATGTTGACTTAGAGGAAGTATGGGAGATAATTGAAGCAGAGAACAGCAACTACCGTAGCTGCTTTGGTTATACTGTTATGGTGACAGGCATGGTTGCTATGTGCTGGTATATCAACCAGTGCTCCATCCCTGAATTCGATCGCTTCTTCGTTACTTTATGCTTCCTCATATCGCTAGCAGGGGCCTGGCATATGGATTACGATTACATTGCTATGTGATAGATGGTCCTGATACTTTTCTGGAAGGAAGCCACATAGGATTATTTGGATGGGGAAACAGTGGTTAGGAGAAGGTTACTGGAGTTTTGGATCTGGTTTGGCTGCACCAAGATGAACAAGATATATTAACACCGATGGCGTCGATGGAAGCATTTTGGGAAGCATTTTACGGAGTTAAGTAATTTGAGGTAATTGCTAGGAGAGGAGGGGGCCTTTTCATGTTCCTCCCGGGGTTTGAAATGAGCAGGGGAAATAATGGCTTCTGTCTTGCTTTTGATGGAACCAACTAGGTACAATAGGAAATTGAATCACTTCGATTGATCCCAACGTTTTGATACCTTCCAGATTGCTTTTATAGTATTGGCCGTAGTAGTTTGCTATAAGATTTGCCAGCTCTGATACCCCGAAGCTTGTTTTACACACCTTATCAAGGCAATAATAATAAAACCCCGAACACTAATTCTTGTTACATGTTCCCCCAGCTCTTTTATAAAAGCTCCACTGTGATCAAAGATCTATTTATAATAACTTCCTCGTCCGCTTATTCGTTTTTCTTTTTGACCGCAACATTGAAACTTCTCGGGTCCGGTCTACGGGAAGAGATAAACCCCATTCTATGGGCTTATCCCGATCCCCTCTGATAGATTTTATCTGTTACTCGCTGCCTCATTGATTTATCACATATTAGCTGGACAAGAAATTCCCAGGGACCAGGACCCATTCATAGGTATAAGGGCGGAAGTGACATCGCACAAAAAGAAAGTTGCCAATATACTCCCCTCCAATTCCATGTTTACACGCCAGGTAAGTAGAAAGAGCAATTAACCACCGCATACCTCGATTTCTATCTTCGGGTCTTCTGCCTCGTCCTCTAGCACAACTCTTCATCCCAGTGGTACAGTGAAACCCTCGCCACCCACCGGCGTCTTCTAATAACCTGCAATCTGGCCTCACGCTCATGCGATGTCCCATCATTCGTATCGATAAATTATTTCACTATCACACTAAGGCTTCCCACAGCTTCTTTTGCTAGAGGACCATTCTTCTTTTTGGCATTCGCGGGAGTGGTAGATTACTGCTAATATTCCACGCAGCTCCGTCTTCTTACAGACTTTGCAACTTGGATTACTTTCATTTGCCATCAGCAATTAGGGGTATCGATGGATGGGAAATGGAGCCAGCTGGTCGAAGAGAGACTAGTTTTATGTAAACATCTAGACAAACAAGAGGTGAAAAGCTGGCGTAACTTAAGGGAGAGGTTTTAGGAAATTAGGACAAGCGAGCAAGATGATAGGCGATGATACATTAGCGATAGCCAAGAGTTCCGCCATTAATACAGAGTTACTTGATATAACAACAAAAGCTTTGCTGCCAATTTTTGATTTCACCCAAGTCCACAGGCATGACATGGTTTGCCTTCTTGGTACCTTGTGCAAGAACCCCGCGTGTGTTTTTCTCTGCCCGCTTTCTCGTGGAACTTATATGATGAGAGACGCAGCCGTGGTCTCCACGCCAGGATTTGTTTTCGCACCGCGAGACTTTCTCAGATCCGCCAGTATACGAGATCAGGTTGCAGATCGAAGGGTGGTTACCTTCTTGAAAAGGATACAGGTCGAGATAATCCACACATCTATCACACAACCAGTTTTCGCTCCAGCACTTGCGACAGCCGCGCGAGCTCACAATATTCCGACATGCTCAGCTCAGAACCACAAAGCCAGCCATCGCCAACCCCCTGAGGGGTCCGAGCAGGTCGTACTAGTGTTTGTCGATATTACAGATGTAAGCGTCCGCTCTTTATAAGCTTCCCCGGTTCATCAGCTAGGTTGCACCACACTCCAATTGACGAGGACAGAACGGGCTTCGAGAAATTCGCCCTCGGGCAACCATGTTCGATCCGATTCAGCATTCTGTGGGGAACAAGAGCCTTATGTGGGACACTCGTCAGATCAATAGCATAGCAGATCCATCTGAGAAACCGGCGCAACGTATATACCCGACACGACGAGTTCAGACGAGCCGGTGCTATTGTAGCATGTTGTAAGTTGTAACTTCAACTCTACACCCGGATCATTGTTCCCGTATTTGACGGGAAGGTGTTCGGGCGGCTGTTGAGGAATTGCAAACCCCAAGGCGGATTTTCGTTGTCGCGGTATTCTTATACGGAAATTCGCATTGTGAATAGATGGAGAGGGTTTTTACTTATTTATAAATACCATGCTATTGCTAGTTTGTTTCTTGTTGTTATTACTTGCTGATAGTCTTTCGAGTATATCCATAGTAGCATGTGATACCTATAGGCAGGTGGGTTTCCTATACAGAGATTGTGCTTGTTTAAGACTCCTTTTCTCATACTCGCACTACTAGACAAGTAGGTCTATTATTAGCATGGAAGTATGATAGATATTTGTGAAGATATGAAATACAAAATCATCTTTGAGAATATATACTCTTGTGAAATTACCTTAGTACACAGGCGTGAAGTGACTTACAATCAAAGTGCTTTCCCGCTAAACAGAAATTGCAAGACGGGGTTAGAGTGGATGAGAAGATTAAGATACTGAGCTATAAAGAGTACCTAGGTATGTAGGTAGTTTATTAAATAATACACAAATGCAGGGCTCTCTGTCTCCCTCGCAGAGAAAGGATAATGCTTATAAGCACCACCGCACCACAACCATGCCCATCACATCACGGACTGTCACTCCTCAAGCTCCTCCCCAGCCAGGTAGATAATACAACCTCTCTTCTCTTCCTCAACACAACCAACCTCCTGCACGCTCCTTTCTAAAAGGTATAATACAACCCTGTATCTCCTCTCCCAGCTCTCATCTTAAGCATATATCATACAGCCGCTTCCTTCCCTCCCCATGCTATCTCTCGCTCACGGAACCTTGGTCCTCAACTGAACGCCATGCCAGCTCTTGATCTCGTCACCCAGGACGGCATTTACCAACCGCTGCTGCTTGAGCATGTTGAGGCCGCGGAACTTCTCGCTGGTGATCTGAATCCCGTACATGGATCCGCACCCGCCCGAGATATCCTGAACCTATTTATGCGCTCATCAGTCTCCGGATCCCCGCCGCCGCCGCCGCCGCTCAAGAGGCAATACGTACGTCCAGCTCAACAGGCTCCAGCTCGCCCACCAACCGCTCGAAGATCTCCGTCTCTTTCGGGTTCAGGTGTTCGGGCGCCTGCAGGAGCATCTTGGGATTGCTCGTCGTTGTTGCCGTCGGGGTGGATGTGGCGGTGGGTGCAGGAGTAGTGTAATGCCTCCTGCCGTACACCGGTCTCGTAATGGCAATTGCAGCTGCAGATGTAGGGATCGAGATGCGAGCTGGTGCGGATCGCGATATCGGTATCGTGGGAGAGCACCTCGCAGGCGTCGAGCGAAGCAGAGCAACAGCTCTTGTGAATCTCTGCATCTTTAAACCCTTCCCTACCCTCGGTCCCAACAGCAAAGAAGCTCGCTCGTTCAAAATTCTCCGTCTATCCAGTTCCGCAGTCGGCCAAGGGCAGTCGAACCAATCCAGATATCGAGATTCGGAGATTCGTTCGTCGTCGTCTTATACCTCCTGTCTTTCTTGGTTTCCTTCCATTCGCATCAACGACGTCAACGCTCCAAGAAACAAAAAAAAAAGAAAAAGTGCCAAGGGTACTTCCCATTAGCTCGGTCGGCTGGAGAGGAGGAGGGAGCCGCGATTTCTAATCAGCCTTGCTTACCTAAGCCACCTTCTTTTCTTTTTCTTGGGCCGCATCACATGACCAACCAATATCCCAAATCCCGTCCAGCCACTATCTGAAAAACTGTCAAGCCACACATCCATTTCACTAATTCATTCTTCACCGCTCCTCCTCCTCCTCCGTCTCCTTCTCCTCTCCCTTGCAGGACAAACCTTAATCCCGAGAAGAAAGAGAGAGAAAAAAGGTGTCATTTATTCTCCGACGGAGGAGCATGAGGTGCTCCATACGCAAGGAGGAAGAGGAGAGGGAGATCGGGATCGATAAGCAGGTCCACACTTATACATACATACATACATTACATCCGACCCCACCGAGCGAGCGAGCGAGCAGATAAGAGAAGAGAAAAAACCTTTCTCCGTCTGTAACTGTAACTGTGCATGCTCCGTGCTTCGTGCTCCTCGTTTGGGACTTTAGGTTTCAGAGTTATGCATGCAGCCGGATACTTTGAATTTTCTTTCCCTCTTCTCTCTTCTTGTGCAGCTACAGTAGCCTACTTGGTTAGCAGCTTACAGTACAGATTCGGCTCCACCCCATACTGTCTGTACATGCAGAGTACGGCGTATCGGGTCGGGTAGAGCGATAACCAAGGAAGCGATGGAGATTCCTTCTTTTTCTTCTTTCGCGGTAGATATCCATTCCAAAGAGAAGTGGCCCAGCCCAGCCCAGCCCAGTAGTAAGTAAGTAAAGCATAGATAGATAGAAAAATAAACGAGCAAGCCGGGCATAGCGACCGAGTAACCAAGTAACCAAGTAACCAAGCAACTAAAAGAACCACTTTACAGATTTTCTTTCCTTCGTCCTGTCCTGTCTTGTCCTGTCCTGTCTTCTATCGTCTAATCAATCACACAGCAAGAAGAAGAAGAAGAAGAAGAAGAAGAAGAAAAAGAGCTTCCCAAAAAAAGAAGTATATATAAACTTAACTGGAACCATCAATCTCTCTCTCCTTCTATTGCTTCTTACAACTAACCTTCTCCCTCCCTCCCCCTCTCTATCTCTCCCCACAAAAAAAAAAAAAAACACCCCTCCTCGCCATCGCCATCGCCTTCGGTAAAACCGCCCCCTACCGTAAAGAAAGAGAGAGACAAAAAAAGAAAGGCTCAACCCACAAGAGTGCATACATGTATGTATGTATGTATGTATGTATGTATGTATGTATGTATGTATGAACACATGATGCGATACCATGCGATGCAATAATGCCATGCCATGTAATGCAATGCAAAGCGATGCAGAGCAGAACCCCAAATCCTCTTATCTCTCTGTTTGTGCTTTTAAAAAGTCTTTTCCAACTTTCCAACCAACCGACCCACCATCCCCATTGTGTAATACACGACACGACTTGACTCGAACTCGAACTCCTTCAACTCCCTCAACCCAGCTCAGCTCAACTCAGCTCAACTCAACTCAACTCAATTCAGGACCAGCTGATGCTGATGCTAGTCATAGGCCCAAAACTCAAAAGCCATACACACGTGTCCATCGTCATGACACGTACCATACTATATTGAACATATTATAAACTTCCCCCAGCCATCTTATCATCTTATCGTGCCTACCCGCCCTAACACGATAAAACACACCGCAATGATCAATGATCGTCCATCTGCAATCAAAACTTAGGGCGCGGTTGGTTGACGAATGGAGCCTCATTTCACTTTTCAAAGGAGGATCTACTTTGTTAACCAACTACTACAACTTTGTAAAATAGCTTTTACTCCCGATTCGGTTTCCCGATTCGGTTGACAGAATGGCTTTTACCCGCGCCCACACAAAAAAACAGAAGTAGCTCGGGAGGTCAATGAAAAGTGAAATACCAAGAAATCTCGTTTCGGCAACCAAAAGGTGGGTCATTTCAAGACTGAGTAGTAGGTCATTTGACAACCTAATTCGGGAGTAAAATGACAGCCATTCATGTTTTGCCAACCAGGCCCTTAATTTGCACGACACGACACGATTCACTTTGGAAACGCTAACAGTTTTTGAACATCGCACCTGTATTTTCAACTGCCTTGTCTTATCGACTCGTCGGACTATCGGACTATCTGATCCTATGCACTCCGTTGGATGCCTTCCGAGAATCTGCTGGTGCTGATCCAGCCCGTCCATGTCAATATCCCTGATGTGATCCGTACCCATTTTCTACCCTTGTGTCCACCTTCAAACTCAATGCCAACCAGTAACTAAAACTTTTTCCAAAAAAAAAACAAAAACAATCTCAATCGCAAGGCCCAGTTAAAAAAAGCCTCAGTGAACCCATCCGTGGCTATCCCTAGCGTCCTTCGTCCTATGCCCAGAGACGAAGGGAATCCCTTTCCGAGAAGAGAGAAAATAGCCACAACGCAAATTAAACCCAGTCTATGCACAACGAAAGATAAAGTGGAGTCAAGGTCGATAGGCTCGCTTTGTGCATCGCACCCCAGAGCCAAAAAAGACATGCAAGAAAAGCATTAGGAAATGAAATCAGCGCTCAAAAAAGTACAGGAAGAAGGTCGCAAAAATGCGATTATGAAGTTGGATGCACGCCATCCCACCTCGCAGAAATGCTCAAGACGTTCGTTCCGATGGATTCGAAGTCGAATTATTACAGGTCAGGGTCGACTTCTTGTCGGTTCACCGTGCCCATGTTTTTTGTTGTTTCCACACTCAGTGAAGAGGTGGTTTGTAAATTTTCATGCGTGCCCATGTTTGGGCAGTAGGATCGTGACCGACATTGGTGTTACGATAGGTGATTTTGAGGGGAATATCACAGGAGACGCCCGTAGGTCGTTTTAACCTCGAATTGCTGTAGCCGCATGAGCCTCGTTGAACAGAAAGCCACCATGCAAATGGTGATACATCGGAGACGTACCCGTAGCAAAGCCAGTCATAGGAGCCGGCGATGCAGAGCGTGCCGCCTGCGTACTTTGCTGCTGAACGCGCGGTGGAGAGATTTTCTTCTCTGGTGCCTGCATCATCAATGGAGAGTTGCTAGCCGTTGAATCGACCGACCCGAGAACGTAGCCATCATCGTTGCTGCCGTCGTATTGATTTGACCGGAGGGTTCCATCCTTGGCCTGAGGAGAGTTCTTGTTGGATCCGAACTGCCATCATCGTTAGTACAGGGTGGTGGCCAGGTTCAGCGGGTACGTACGAAGCAATATCTGTCGAGCAACTCGTTGTAAGATTGAGAGGCAATAACGGGCTTCTCTAGGCCAGAAGGTCGAGGTGAGTCGGAACCGCTGGCAGGAGCAGCCTTATTAGAAATAGCCGCATGGTTTGGGTTCATCGGGCTCCCGGTAGAGATTGGCGAATCAGTCGTCTCTGCATCAGGGATGATTTTATTCTTTTTGGGGCTTGATTTCATAGTGAGCCCATTTGAGCTGCTCTGATTGTTCGCAGCTTGAATGGCGGCAGACAAAGAGGCACTGAAATCGTATCTGTTGCCAAAAGCTTGCCCATTGGTTTGGATACGGCGCGTAAGGTTATCAGAGCCCAAACTGATGGCAGATTGAGAAGACTTCAACTTGACAGAACGATCAGGCTCAGATAAGAAATCTCTCATCGACTCCTTTGAGTTGGGAAATGGGTATTTCGAATCAAAGCCCTCTGCAAAGTCATCAAATGAGGGAGGTCCGGGCTTGCCAGCGGATGTTGTTGGTGGGGATCGGTGACTACGTGGCAGCGAGTGATGTTGTGAGTGCTGGATGTGCTGGACGCTTCTTGAGCTAGCACCCTGCATACCCTTCTTTCCGTTCTGAGGCTTGTATTTCTTTCTGAAATCAATCTGGAAGTTGGTATTATCATTGTTATCCCAATGTTCCTGGCCATTCACGCAATATTTCACACAGAAAAACATAGTCTTTGCCTCCAGATTGGCTTGGTCTGCGAGCTTGATGTTAAAGTTGAAGCGATCGTGGCCATCGGTGTTCTTCTGTTGACGAATGTCGTTGTTGAACTCAGCGACTACCTCCGACGTCGTCTTCCAGTAATCGAGGGTGAAGCGAGCGACGACATACTTATTGAACGCCAAGTTTGCGACAGCTACGCTACCGATCAAGGTCTTGTTATCAGCAGACAAGAAGACTCTCTCGACTCGTACAGGAAGAGATAGTCGGTGTGGAGTTTCCGCAGGAAAGTTGGACACTACAATCTCCCACTCCCACGGCGGTGACCGAGCGTTTCCATCATCTTCACCAAATGGAAATTCAGTATCGCTGTCATAGGCTTCCACAGGCGATGAGCCAGCACTGACAGCCAAAGGTCGATCAACCTGGAGGAAGTGGCGGACATGCTCGAGGTGGGCATCGAAGTGAACGGCTTTCGAGAAGGTTGGTGTTCCCGGCATGCTCGAGGGTCGTCTTCTTGCAGATGAAGGTCTCAAGGCTGGACGGACAAGCTCACCGGACTTCTTTCTAAGCATAGGAGGTTTCCTTCTTGAGCGCTCTGGTCCTTCCTCGTCACTGTCTAAATCAGATCCAGTTAATGGTGTCTCCGGAGATGCATCACCCTGGATCCCCACAAAGACCGAAGATTCCGTGTTTGCTCTGTTGTGTCCCTTTTTTCGTGACAGTTGCAGAACTTCAGGAGGTTGAATGGCCTCCTCGGCTGCTTTCGAAGGCATGACCAAGTGCAGTGCCTGAACCGTCTTACCAACCTCTGCTGCAGTTCGGCTTGGGGAGCTCTCACGATGCTGCTCAATGATCCTGATGGCTGCCTGCAACTCGGCCAAATTCTCTAGCGTCCGACCTCTTGAGCCCTTCGTCTCTTCATCGTCGCTTGAGTTCTGTGCGGAGTCAGGGGGGGAGATAACGACGCCGGCGGGAATCTTTGAATCGTCCGTCACCGGAGGAGGGGATTGGCGTAGGCTTCCAGATGCGGTGGTCAAACTCGTATCATTCTTCTTCTCGTTATCCGCTGTGCTGGGTGGGGTTGCCTCGGGTGTTGGGGCGAATGCAGTGTTCTTGACGGAGGGTGTCCGACGATGGCGAGTCAGATATGATGTCGACCGTGGCAGCTCGGGTCTGGTCGAGACGGGAGGACCTAATGACTGTCCAGGCTGATATGATCCACGACGACTAAGAGCAGGAGAGTGTGGGGCGGAGGGAGCAGGAGATCGCTGGGAGGGGGGAGTGTAAGGCATCCGTACGACGGGCTGCCAGAATGTTCGAGAGAGAGTCGGGGGATAGGGATGCTATTCGACGTCGAGAGATGAGAGTCGAGGCAGTTCTAGTTCTTGCTCAGCACCGGAGCTTCGCAAGGAACTGGAGAACCGTGGGGGTCTGTTAGGAGAAAGGTCCGCGTCAGCCGTGTGCAGTGAAAAGGCGCAAGGAAAGCAATGGTGGTGATTCAGGGTGTTCGTAGGTGAGTATCGGAGCGAGGGCAGAGGCATTGCCAATCTGGTGTAACTTACGAGATAATGGGGATGTGGAGGAAGTCCGGAGGAGGATCAGAGGTACGGCGTATTCCAGCAAACGTACTTGGATCTTCAACGGGCAGGAGCGAAGGCAATCGCGACGGGGAGAAGTCGAGATCGGGAGTGTCGCTGGAGGAAGAGAATGGGAGAGATGCGGAAAGATGGTGCCAGGACAAAGTCAACTCGAGACTTCTCTACCTGTTCCTTCAATTTCCTGCGATGTGCGTCGATTCGGGTGGGTGGTTCGATTCGGCGCGGTGATCCTTTGTTATTAAGCAAAAAAAGAACAATGACGTTCGCTCCTTTATGCTGCGCAGCAAATCAATCGATGATCTACTGAAGGCAGTTTGTTCTGTGAAGAACCCTCTGGGAGAAGTAATAAATTGTTGGACCAAAGGCTGGCGAGGGCCTAGATGAGTGGAGGATGGGGGAAGGGGAAGAAGAGGGTGGAGGATGGAGAAGATTTAGGTGTGGTGAGTTGAGGTGGTAGTTAGTGGTGGTGAGCTTAGTCGCAGCGATGGTTGATGGTGTGGCCTGTAGCGTTGGATTTCCCTGCTTAGCAGCCTTTCGCCAATTTTCCGCATATGGGTGCTAGGAAGAGCCTAGTGTGCTGTGGCATGGGTAACGGGGGGGGGAGGGGGGGGGAAAGATGGTGGTGGGTATTGGGGGTGGTGGGCACTGGGCACTGGGCATTGGGGGGGGTGGTGGACCTTGGGAGGTGCAGTGCAGGAGAGAAGAGAGATAGGCATGGGTTGGTGGGGAGCAGCAGGGACATGGATCGTGGAATTGTGGTGGTTGTGGTGGTTGTGGTGGTGGATGTGGTGGTCACTACGGTCACTGTGGTCACTGTAGTGAACACTAATTTACTTAGGACTACGAGGTATAGCGACTGCGTGCCGCTGCCGTGGGCGTGTGTGGTACCCTACTATAGACCCGTACCGGCATCCTACAGTACCAACAGTACCAACAGCACCTACAGCAACTACACTGCCCTACGTACGTGCTGTAGGTACCGCCTCTATCATTTCTCATCATTCACATTACAGAAACAGACACTATGACATGGCCAATTCGGTACCCGATATTCTCGAATGCAGCAGCACACTTCGTCATATCTCCTGCTTCTATCAAACTGATCGTCATGGAACACCTCGCGGGGCTTCCATCAAAGTCAAAGCCGACGACCACGGTATTGGATATGAGAGGCCAGAAGCCTGAAGCGTGTGTGGTGGCCACAGCGTTTCCTGCTTGGAAAGTAGTGAGAGAGCTTGCAATGATAAAAATGGTGGGAGAGTGGCCGCCGGGCCTTGATTTGCAGTGGGCCTTGCACGCAGACGGATTGGCTGCTGGGGACAAGCGTCGACTGGGAACAGGCGGCCAAGCGGCGTGCAAGCCACAGTCGAGGACAGGATGAAATCGGGCCAAGCTGGGATCAGTGGAGAGTCCAAGGACTCCCTCCCTCCCCAAGCAATGTCTAGCAGGGGCACCATGGCAACGCCGCGTCAAGGCACGCAACACTCAAGAGGCGAATGAACAGCACGCACGGACGGCCATTTCTGACATCGACCCAGCTCAGCATATCAACCTCCTGCAGCTCCTGTCTCCGTCGCTACTGTACTACTGTGCTGTATGTATGGCAGAGCAATCTAAGGCTTCAACCCAGACACATCTGGTCGTGGCAGCGGCACCATGGTGGATGCGAGTCAGCCATTGACAGTGGTCCGGGGCAATCAACATGAGGACAAGAGAGCTGTGAATCGTAAGAATGAGGGGTGCAGCAGCAGCAGACTCCGGAGACGGGCGCGGGGTTCGATTGACAAGCTGTCAGAAGGAGGTCATTGACGCTATTGCGAACCCTTCCTCCTCGCAAAAGAATAATCAGCACACCACGGCTTGTCCAGAGCTCCGAGTAGATGACCGGGCCAAGCGAGTCGAGGCAGATCCGGAAGGCAAAGGGAAGTTTGTTGGGTACAGGGTGGAGATGGAGATGGGGGTGGTCGTATGGACATTGCCATTGGGATGAGAAGCCTTTTGTGGTAGGTGTATTGGGTGACTTGAGCTGCGTGATTGATAAATGTCATACGGTTGACGGCTACTCACCTCTTGAACACCAGCGATAAGAAACAGAGCCAAGTCCGGCACACTCCGCTTTTGCCTCAATCGCTTGATGCTGGAGCTGGAAAGGCTCTTGTCGGCATTCTATCTTATATGGACGTCCTGGGCAGTGCAGTGCAGTGCCTCAGCAAGCAGTTGTTGTTTCTCATCCACAACTGATTATTTGTCTGTCGGCAGCCTATCCGCGCATCTCCTGCTCCCACGGAGGTGCCTCACGGCTCGCTCGGAAACCTGACGTCGTCTCGCTGCGCTGATTCGTCTTGAAGCGGTGTCGAGCATCTGCACACTGGCACGGCTGCAGATACTCTAAAGATCATGTCAGCGGTCGAGATAATGTAATTGTCCTCAAAGGGCGAAGCAAGGCCTGTCGTTGCACCGCAGGCCAAGCAGGGCAGCAGGAGTTTGCTTCGCTCTCTCGTAGCACCCTCCAGCAAAACATGCCATTTTCCACCTGCCTCCCAGACTTCTTGATAATCCAGACAGAGCATGCGCGCGGCTTTTGCAGGCTCACCCCCTTGGCAATATGGTCATTACTGGCTCTCGTGCGAGGTGCAGCTGCTGCATACGACTCAACTCGCTCCCAGATGAAGAAGCAATTAATAAACTGCACCGAGCTTTGAATCTCCAAGGTCATCCCATTGAGACAAGACAGCGCATGTTTCCATTGACGGACATCTCGGGAATCGTTCATCGTTATCGATCATAGTTCCGAGCATGCCACACCGTCGTCATGATGGGGCATGAAGCACTTATTGTCCTGGTCTGTCCTGGCCTGGCCTCGCGTGTTGCCCAAATTCCTCCTCCCCCAGATGCCCCCATGAATAACAATCTCTGCGACTGCGACACGCTCCGATACAGGGGCTGGGCTGTCCAGACCATCCACTCGAGAGGCCTAGACGCATCCATGGGTGCATGCTTTAATTGGCTCGTCCCCAATCTCCACCGTTTGCCCACGACCCCCACCTCCGTCGACCGGTCCACCGATCCACTTTTCAACAAAGATCGTGAAGTGGGCAAATCAGCATCACAAAGGCAGGAGGGCGGGATGGGCGAAAGGGTACTTTCGCATGTACCGAGACAATGCGAAAGTTGCGCAGATCATTGTAAGCCGGCGGATCAGGTACAGCGCAATCAATTAATGCGAGTCGGTCGGATATCGAATATGTCCACATCAATAACTTCAATCACCTCACGAGGAATGCTCTCCTCTGGCGGGTGAAGACACTAACAGTGGCTCGTTGTGAACAATGCTGATTCGATTCCACGATGCGACTCGATGACTTCATCGCTCGTGGGCCGCCCGCGTCTGGTTAGCCGTACCGTTTGTACCAGTACCAGTAATCTCACTGTGCGATTGCTGACAGCCTGACACTGCGCTGCGCTGCAATACAAATCCTCATTAAACCCGGATTACCATCTTCATCTCATCTCGTCGTGAAACCGATTGCCTTGAAACTCTTCCATGTCGGCGTACCGTACTCGTAAGACGGAAACACCAAGCCCCTCACCGTATTTCCCAGTTATCGTGCTCATTGTTGTGTCATGAGCTCTTGTCGTTGAAGCTCATAAGACGGCGCCCGTCACGCTGGATTCGCCAGTCACAGCACGTTCCTTTGTTCTTTCGACGATGTCAAACTCAAAGCTGATGCGAAACCTTCGGTATGGCTATGGGTTGTGGTCTTCACCGCTCTCTCTCTCTCTGTCTCTGTCGATTATGTTTCAACATGGCGCGCCCAGCGACAAGAGCTGCCCACGGCAACGCTGTTCCCAAAGACTCCAAGCTTCCCAGGTTCGCGTAAGAAAGGTCGAAAAGGCGTCATGGATGCTGATAGCATGCCTGTCGCCGGGGCCCAATGAGCAGCAGTAAAGTTTTGACGCCACAGCTCGTCGAGTCCTCAGCCGTTCTTTGAGTTTGGAAGCTTGGAAGCTTGTCGGGGTCCCCCGGCCCTCGAGCAGGCCCTTGTACCTCGTAGCTCTCTCTCCTGTGCAGTCTTGTAAGCGATGATTTGCGCGAGCTGAGACAAATTCGCAATTGACGGTTCGAGGTTCGTATTTTTAACCGCGCATGAGCCACAGCACCATGCACAACCCACGCCAGACAAGCCGAAGGATGCTGAAAAAACAATGAAAATCTCAACCAAAGCTCAGATCCTTTGTGCAAATTCTCCCCCAGCATATCGTGATCCCCGGAACGCAAACGGCTCTGTCGAGCATCCGCCGGAGTGGGCGCCGAGCGGCTCAACGAAACCGGACCGTGTCAAATCCAAACGGCTTCTGCTTGAAGATGGCTCGACAGCAAGAATAGCTTCCCTTCTCCAGTGCCCCACGACTCTCCCCAGATGACCAGATGACGAGCAGTGAGTAGTACAGTACCGATACGTGCGCTGACCCTCTTCCCCTTTGCTTGCTGCTCTCCAGGTTCCACAATTACATTTCCACAATTCCACGGCTACGCTCAGTGGCCGCACTCCGTATCATCTCCAAGCCCCAACCGCGCACATTCCATGTAGAGATGGGCAAAAAGAGCGAAATGGCATGGCCTGATGGAAGGTTCGTCGTGTCGTGTTCATAATATGCGTGGCTATTGCATACAATGCAGAATGCCCCACCGTGACAATGCAAGCATAACACGGTACAGGACAGGACAGTACTGTACAGTACAGTACAGTACAGTACAGTATCGCCAGGTTAGTCTCCGAGGCGATCGTAGATCTCGAGCAGTTGCCATCCAACAAAATGTGTATTCATCCCTCAACATGTCGAAAGGGTTCCCCGAAAGAGACACTTCGCGCGCACCTCTCAGGGTCCAACCCGCGCACACCCCTTGAGCGGGCGGCACATACAACAATGGCCGAGTGCGCGTGTGTGTGTGTGTTGCTCGCTCCTCCCAGCAGCGACCTTGTATGCTTTGCTTGTATGGCGGCGGGCCAGGGCTGCGGCAGCTCCTACTGCAGACGCGTTACTGCGATTCTGTTTTCTTTCGCGGAGTGGCATTTTTGAGTTTCCTCGCACATGCAGGCTCTGTTGCATGTCTCGTTCTAGGCGGCGGCCCTGCGGCGGGGGTGTGAGTGGGTGTGTAAAAAAGACGAATGGGAGGCTCACGATGCGGAAAGATCGGCACGAAGCCATCCAGTATTGAATATTGACATTGTTGACAAGACGATGTTTTTTCGGATGCCGGTACTTCAAACTACCTGTTGATCGCCAGTTTGGGATGCCGGAGCGAGGATTGTCAGAACAGGAGAGTCGCTTGTAGATACAGTACAAAATACAGTAGCCAAGTACCAAGCTGCCCTTATCTCAACCTCACTCCATTAGCGAGTTGGCTTGACTCGACCACCACCACCACTTCTGCTCTTCTCCTCTACTCCCTCTACCGTACTGTATGCCTCTATGCCTCTATCCCTCTCACCCCCTCTGCCCCCCTCTACAGCACAGTATTCTGCCCTCACCGTCTTTTCTCCCCTCCTTCACCCCCCTTCCCCCCCTTACTAACTAACAACTATCTACGCCACGCTCAATAGCTATCACCACACCATCTTCACCGTCCGTCTGTCAGGTCGTCCTCTAAGCCAACCCATTCCACTCTCTCCCTTCACCAACAGGGAAGCTCCAGGTCGCTCGCCCAAGAGCACGTCCACGAGTGCCAATAGTCGCTAGAAGCATGAGGCGCCCTCCCGAAGAACAGCAGAACTCAAAACGCACAGCGGATGCGGAAAGGCTCGAGGTGGTGGAAAGTTAGTAGTCGACCACCATTATTGCGAGTTACATTGCTCCCTCCCTCTTAGTATCAGAGACCAAACCGCAACTGAACGTGCGCGCCCGCCGTTTCTGGGGAAAAGTGTGGGGAATATGCAGGGTCTCAGTCCAATTCCTGTGCTCAAGTCACCTTGGATTCTTGGAGAGGAGGGGTACGACTGGAGTTAAACCCGTTTCAGTTGTTGTTTCCTCTTCTCGTCCCCATTCCTCAGACCACTAAACCATGTTCTGTCCTATTTTCGAGAAAGAGCATGACAGCATGATCTCATCGCTCCGAGCTCGTACTGCAGAGAGAGGAAGAGAGAATCGCTTGCATAGATTACTCCTGACAAGGAGAGTTGAGGTGTCATTCGTACTCGACTGTACGCAGAGCGAACGAATACGGTTTGAGGCGTGGTCGAGAATACGGAGCTGGGTGTGCAGTGCATGATTTGTCGCTTCTCTCTGCTGGACAAACTGCAACTCGTTCTGTCATGCATGACCATGCTTCACTCAGCTGGGGCTTGACGGTGAGGAAGTTTTGTGGGGAAGCAGAAAGCAAGAAGTGCGGGGATCAACAGGAGGGGCTTGCGGCCTTGGCCTCGACAAGTATAGCTACTTGATTATCGGGGGGCTTGGACCTTGGCTTCCTGGTCCTGGGATTATCGATGCTTCTAGCTGCGTGGGTGACTTTGAAACATCCTTTCCTCTCCTCTCCCTCTCCTCTCTGAATCCGGATCCCTTATCCTATCTTGTCGATGGTTGGTCTATCTAACATCTGCTTGAGTTTGATAGAGAATGTACTGTACTGCAATGTACAATAGGCTAAGCGGAGGCTTTTCTTTTGCTTTATCTACTACATCATCGTTCATCTGTTTTCAAATAGCACCTTTTGGAGGCAGGGAGCCTTGTCGCTTACAGACATACAGTACGTACGTACCACGCAGCCCCTCGTTTTATTTCGTCGTCTTCCGAGGAAAAAGAAAAAGAAAAAGCCAGAAAGAAAGGTTAAGGCCACGTCAGAGCAGAGTGAAAATGACTTGGTTCTCATCCTTGGTTCTTGGTTCTTGGTTCTTGGTTCTTGGTTCTTATTGCGGTACATGCAGTGCATGTATGCTACAGTATGTGTACTAGTTGGGTTTGAGCTATGTACAGTACAGTACCTATTTCACAAGTGGATACCGATAGATAGTTATCGCTCGCTATCACCAAGCATGTTTGACTTCACAAAGAGATCCCCATATCACTCACCCAATCTCGGATTTGCAGTCCGCCCCCCCTTATTTTGTTTTCTCGCTTCAATTCTCTTATATTGCGCAAAGCTTATTTTTATTTTGATTGGCTTTCAGTGTGAAGGATAGGATAGCTGGTTAGGAACTGGTTAGGGGGGTCCTGGCCTGGTCTCCTTCTCGCGTTACCGAAATAAGCCGTGGCCTTTTTTTATACTCTTGACCCCTTTGGGTTTTGGCCCGGGTTCTTTGTTGAGAGCTCAGTGCTCTGATAGGGTTTGTACTGCGGTATCTGTGGAGGGAGGAAGCTAATCTTGAATTCGCCGATATGATCGGTCTCTTTGTGCTATACTGCAAGCCGGGATTAGGGTCGTCGCCGAGGTTGGTTACCTTCTGAGTGAGGTATAATTTTAGGGTTTGATGAAGTAAGATATTTGTTGTTGTTTTCTACTGTACGTGTACAGTGCTGTAAAGGGAATTAAGAATATAATGTGTGGGGCGAGGGTTTAGTAATCTCGTCGTTGCCTTCGTTATTGTTGTCGTCGTAGGTTGTCTTGCATAACTAGATACTGTAGGTACTCGTTTGTACTCACTCGCTCACTCACTTACTTGCTCGCCTATCCGCCCTACCCTTGCGGCAAGAATGGCGGCAGCGAGGCTTTCTTCACATGAAAATCATTCGACAGGGCCACGAGAGTCGAGAGTCGAGGGTTGTGGTTTAGAGTACAGTACCGTAGCTGGTTATTAGTAAGATGGGGGGCTGTGTGTGGAGGTTGAAAGTCAGCGAGAGAGGGGAGGAAGGGGGGTTTGGTTCGCCAACGCACGTCTTCTGCACGGCGTGCGTGCGTGTGCATATCTTTTTTTCTCTCTTTCTTTCCACTTTTCCACTGTGCAGCGGGATGACAGCAGCTGCATTTCTTTTGCGGGGTAACCCTGCGGATGTGCGTGTGCGTGTGCGTGTGCGTGTGTGTGTGCTGAGGGCTCTCGATGAGGACTGCATACCAAGACCAAGCCTTATTATTCTGAGAGAGGAGAGAAGAGAGAGAGAGAGAGAGAGAGAGATCCGTGCATGAACGGGTTCATTTACTTTTCTCAGCCGTGTGTGTGGTTCTGCTGCACTCCCACTCTCTCGACCATCTCCATCGTCA
Source organism: Pseudofabraea citricarpa (assembly GCA_029641185.1). Classification (NCBI taxonomy): domain Eukaryota; kingdom Fungi; phylum Ascomycota; class Leotiomycetes; order Helotiales; family Dermateaceae; genus Pseudofabraea; species Pseudofabraea citricarpa. The sequence goes on from JAPWGK010000004.1 coordinate 1,068,531, forward strand.
TCTTTGCATCTCCCTCCCTCCCCTCTTTCTTTCCCGCCTCGAACAAATGAATACGACTGCGACAGAATCCCGAGGAGAAAGAGATGGCCTCGATTCACATGTCGTCCTGTCTAGATCACACACACACATACACCCCCATCCTATTTCCTTGATTTATGCTCGCGCTCGCTTCAGACTTGTGAGTTGTCATATCGCTAGTCTTCGCTGTGTGGGTCGTATTACTCCCTAACGCACCCGTTGTCAGATTCGCCATCCGCCCCTCGCCCCTTAACTCTCTCTTCTCAGCGACGGACGGGAATGCGGGATCCGGCGCGGGACGTTGAGGTTTATGTGTGTAACGTATGGCTGCCGCTTTGTTTCTGTGAGATTGGATCATCATGGGGATAGTAAAGGTAGGTAGGGTAGGGTAGGCCAGCATGGGTCCTTGCGGTTGCTTGTTATTGTAGATCTTAAGATGTGGACAAGTACATTAGAAAGGTGGGGAATTAACACCGTGCCATATATGTACGATACCTCCCTAGCTAAACAGCTCATAGATGGAAGTTTTACACGGGGATGCCGATAAGCGACCAGCTCGGTACTAGGAAAACTCGCGCAATAATGAAATTTGCTCACATATTGGCGACGCTTGAGCGGTTCTTCCTTAGTTGCCCGGTTATATGGATGGCTTCTTTACTATACTTACTGCAGACAATGGACTTTGTTGCTTTCTTGTGGCGCTCTACTACGTATGTAGGTTGTGCAACTCGAGTCTGTAATTTGTGTAGAATAGCCTGAAATCTCAACTTCCCCGCAATCTACAATGTATATTGACTTTCTTGATGCCTCATTAATCCAAGATGGGACTAAAGACTCTTGAATCAGAAAATATAAGCTTGGGGGGTCGTTATCAAGCACGTCAAGCTATGAAGTATACCTCTTAAAGAATATAATGGTCGTGAGACTTTTGTTTTCAGCGGTCAAGCTCAAAGCCAACGAAATTCTATTACCAATTTAGTAATCTACAAATCTCTTATCAAGTCATTTGTATGTCATGAGACATCGGGGCAGGCAGGCTAAAGACGATAAAATGGTGGAGTAATTGTACGTTCTAGTCCAGAGCAGATAACCCATTCCGCTAGATAGTTACAACAACCTTCCTGTCAACTTGTTCTTGGCTATTCCGTGCAGCTTCTCACGCAGAGCATACCGACAGGTCAGAATCATCACAGCCACCGACGCCCACTCGCAGTGCAGATCGAGTCACGTTTCTCACTCACATCCACCTAAACACACCTCTTCGAGTATCCACCTGTCCTAATGCATGTCTCAGAACCCCCCTTCAGGATAGCGATGATCATAAGAGAAGGATACCTAGTAAGAGCAAGATAGAAAAAACCAAGGAACTACCCAATGCATCTTGTACGCCCTCTCTGCACGATCGGCACGAATTACTCACTCACACACACACATGCATCAGGTACCTACAGCTACATCAATGATCAACGATCAACGATCAACCACAAGAACGTGCAGTGTAGTGCGATGCGGTGAACAGAATGTAAATCCCCTTCCTTGTCTACCCGCCAAGGGACATATCCGCACTAAGCATCTCCGCAGCGCCGCTAGAACTGCAAGCAGGGTCCAAGATAAACTTTGTCTCGTCTGCATCTACCCATCGAGCAAATCACCAGCGGCGAAAGCACAACACCAACCTCACACGAGAGTTGCTTTGAAAATATCCAGAACCCAACTCCCAACTCCTGACTCCCGAATCCCGCCGCCGCCACCCCGCCCGACTTTCGCATCCGGAAACAATCTGCTACACACATCGTTTGCCGTGGATGGTTGGTGTGTGTCCGAAGATAGGAACGTTACGTACCGTAGCGGGAGGGTAGAATTCTCGCTTTTACTAGGGAACGGATATATACCCTCGACAGTGCTGTACAGTAGCTTCCCCGCAGGCGCATCCAGTCTATGTCTAGGTATGGGTATGGATAATTAAGCGCTTGCTCACCACTCGACCCTCCCCTCCTACCTCCTCGCCTCAAACTCAAAAATAACCGTCGAGCAACCGCCACTTTCTGCTTGCTTATGCTAAGCGAAGCCATACAGCCTCGCCCACCCATCAAGCATACATGTACGACAAGAGAAAAATTTAGGAACTAGCCTTCTCAACAAAAAAACCGTAATCGCTCTTGGCTGCGTTGAGTTTCGAGAAATCTCCGTGCACGACGTAGCACAGAACATAACCTGGCTCTCTTAAGGAAAATGCTCTCGTGCTTGACCTATCGCTAAATTTTGGGAAATCTTTGCATCTCTGTGCGTGCCGGGCTTACCTACGCATGCATGCATGTATTTTTTTCAATTTCGTGCTTTTGATTACCTGGGCATGTTTCTCCAGTGCCAAAACTAAATGATGAGGACTTCTAGAATAATAAGCCCAGCTATCCCACTTTGCGTATACGAACAACGAAATCCAGTCTGCCGCTGCCATGCAGAAGCTGCCTGCATGGCAAGATTATTGGGCCGTCTTGGTTCATGTATGTAATACTGACGGCGTTTAAAGAACAGTCGCGACCCCTCTTTGTGGAGGAGACAGGCGGAGTGGAGTGGAGTGGAAGGGGAGAAATAGATTTCGAGTCGGCGGGCGGCGGAGTCTAGACTGCCTAACTGTATCCAACTCTAACTCCAACTCCAACTCCAACTCCGCGACTCCTGTGGGCCCAAGATGCGACGCATCATATTTTTCTGAGGGGCGAGATAGTTTAAAGAGAAAGAAAAAAAAGTAAAAACTTGATCGGCATACTGGAAATAAGCAGCTGAAGCAATCTAGAAAAGCGTTTTCGCGCCTTAAAACTGCCAACGGGCTCGCGCACGTGCGATTTAGATAGCTAACTGCCTGATCTGCTGACGTTCGTTTCAATGTCGTATTGCATATGCAGTACCGGGTGCGATGCAGCATTGGCAGCTTCTTCTGGGATGGCTTTCGAAGAGTCTAGAGGGCCGTTTGAGTAGATTGTACGAGGTGCTGTGCTGTGTTATGGTGCTGTTGGGTATGGTCGCTTCTCTTTTCTTCCGATTATATCCGCTGTACTGCTGCACCGGTGTTCTATTTACGCCCTCGGGCCACTTGAGTGACCGTATGATATGGTACAGCGTGTGCTGTGGTGAGATGCTTTGTCAGTTTGGTGTACCTGTTACGCCGAGAGTGTCGTTATTCCTATAGCTCTTGGTGGTTGTGGTGTTCAGGAAGTACGGGTTTTGCAGTGGTATGCTGCGTTGTTAAGAATGCTCTCACATGTTTACTAAGCTATAGAAAACGGGTAATCGTCCCTCTAACTCGGAATATACCTTGACCTTCGTGTACATGTTGCAATCAGTTGTTTCCGAACTATGTTGTGGTTACATGTGATGATGTGATAAGAAAGATATCAGTCTGACATCGCTTTTGTCATGTATAAAGGTTATGCTAAATATGCGATTGAACAGGTTTATAATAGTTTAGATTCCTAATAAGACATGGCCTAAGAGATATCAAGTTTGTGTATTCTGACTTGCCTCAAGTTTATATCTATCGCTTAACTTAAGAATAAGAATCTCCCACAGGATTGAGGTTATGGTTTTAGGGGATCCAAATCGAAACTGGAACTCATAGGTTTTGTACAGAGACAAGCTCAAATAACTATGCAATTAAACCCTCAAAGTTAGATGCTCGACTTATATGTTGCTATACCTTACTGTCTTGTAATACGAGAAAACTTTCACATTCAAAGACGAGAATGCCTAAAATAACAGAGGTAATTAATTATAACAGTTTAACTTTTACTTCCAATATTTATTTTATATTGTATAGTCTTCATTCTACTATATCCTCGACTTATGAAACAATCATATAACCACACCATGGGTAAAGCATCTCTTTGGGCATTCTGAAATACAAGTCTAGGTTTCTGGCGGAGAATAGCAGAATGAATGAACCTTGTGTTGAAGGAACACTAGAAATTATTAAAGAGAGTAAATGATACTCAATCGACAATCAAAGGCAATACCCGTAACTAATAACCTAGAATAAAACCCACCATCTTGCTAATTTCTTCTGGGGGATTCCAATTCCATATTCAGTAACCAGGAAGTTGAGCTGTTTGGTAAGAATAGATATATTACACAAAGAGATACAAGGCCGGTTCACTCAACCAAGGCCATTAGAGGGAAGATTAGCTGCCCTAATCAAGGATTAAAGATACGATACTCTCAATATTACTATTAGAGAAAACCGAAAATTTGCTTTCATTGAATCTGTAATTATCTCACCAGTTACTTTTCAATATTTTATCTTCACTACCTCCACCAAACTTCACAACAGCTTCATATTAGAGACGCAACTTTGTAATAATGAGTTAGGTGTACGGAATAACAAATATGTACCAGCGGTGTTAACTTGCAAGGCTTTTAGCACAACTAACTATGATGTAACATCTGTTCCGATACATTAACGCGCTCTATTATTATATTTAAGCGTAGGATTTAAATGTTAAAAGGTGTAAAGATTAGTGGTCTTTAGTGCTTTATTCATTCGACAATACTCTCTGAACCAACAAGTAGCAAAAAGGGTATAAGAGAAGGCTTCTAGTATTCACGTTATAAATTACAACAAAAACAATTCAAACAAGCTTTTTTATTATGTAGCTATCCCTTGAATAGTAAAACTATTACAAAGTTTGACATCAGAAACAGCCTTCGACCCCCACAAGCGCTACCATTTAGCACTTAGCCAGATCATGGAGCAGGGGTTGCTTTTGGCAAGCACGCACAAGCACTGCTAACTTGTGGTGCGAGTCCGACGCCACTGGTGCAAGCATCTTTAGCATACTGCTTCGTCACGTCCTCAACGCCTCTCTGTCTTGCCGTGAAACTCTCACAAAATTGCTGGCTTTCCTCGAGACGACCAGTGATGTGGTTGGCACGGAGTGCTCGTAGGCAGTTATCAGCATTACAGACTGGAGCCTTAGCACATTCTTTGCTGGTCATCTTCAGGATGAAAGACCCTCGCTCAATAGTATTCACGTAGATATAGCCCGACTTGAAGTAGGCATACGACGACCAAGTACCAAGAAAGGCTACTGCACCACCTCCAGGTAGCTCATCGTCTTCCGGGTAGATATCAAAGAAACCGGCCTCACAGACTCCTTTTCCGCTTGGGTCTTCGGGGATTGATCTGATATCCCAGACAGTAAATCCGGCACCGTAGTTGGATTGGTAGGCATAGCCGTCGATGATGTATTGATTGTGATCAATGGAACTATACTTGCCCTGGAAGTAACCGGCATACTTTGGGTTCTCGAGGTCACGAATGTCAAAGATGTGGGTTGTTGGTAACTTGTTGGTCGCTGCGCCGGTGGTGCCACGATTCTCGTCGTATTCGTCATCCATTATGAGGAATTCTTGGTTTTGTATATCGAGAACAACGCCTTGATGGATATACTCTGCTCCTTCATAAGTGACGCGTGCAATAATAGTGGTAGTGTTGCCGATTTTATTTGTAACATCGAAGATTGTGATTGTGTCCTCGTTGTATCCATAGCAAATCTCTCTGTTTTGGTACCTCTGGTCTGGGCCTCGGTAAACCAAGCATTGAGCGTCATGAACATAGAAATCGCCAGCAGCACAACCTGTGCTGTGCATGTTGGTTGGGTCGGTGATGTTGAGGAAGATGATACCACCATTGCAAGGCAGGTTTTCTCTGACACGATGGGTTACGTTACCGCCAACAGAGCCCACAGCCATAGCATAGTTGAGTTCTGTGTTGACGACGATATTGTGAGTCCGACCAACAGGAAGTTTATCCCATGCATCAGCAGGATTGCCTTGTGACTCAACACCCCAGTGACTCGCGAGATCGGACTGGGTGAAGATTTTTGGATTGGCTGGGTCGAGATCGAGTAGCTTCCTCAAGTCGAAGAGTTGCACACCATGCCCGAAAGCTTCAGATCCAATGACTACATGGTTTCCCACGACTCTGATCTCCCTCCATCTTGCACCAATGGGGTCCCACGTAGGCAGACGGCCAATGTAGATCATCTTACCTTCAGGGCTGATTTCAACAAATGCAGTGCCATCGAGTTGACCAACAGCAATGAACTCTCTTCCGTCATCTGATGTCCAACCCCAAGAAGAGGAAGCTTGACCCTGGACTGCACTGCCCAAGTCGGCGTGTGACAGAAAGTGGTAGAGGTCCATCTGTGATGAGTAAATTATTTGTGTTGAATACATACACTTATTGGGAGAAGCTCACATTTCTGCATCTGAATGTGTTGTTAAAGTCTCCTGGAATGGCTGCAGCGAATCCATCTACACACTCAGTGTATCCAAGTTCTGGATATAATGCACTATTCATCTCGCCTGCAGCGAGCTCAGCGTCCCATTGTGCCTACCAAGTAAGTTAGTTCAACATCGCATAGCAGTCCAAAGAGATATTTCTTTTTACCATTTTGGCTTGCATGATTCTATTGTGGACGGCCCCAGAGCGGTACTCTTCAGAGGATGCAACGCCCATCATGTTGATCTCCTTGCCTAACACTGCCGAGCAGAGAAGGGCGAAGGCGCCTGCATATCCGATAGCACAAACCATGATTATAGGCAATATAGCTTATGTACAAGACGCAGAATCGAACAAGCCAGGAAAAGGCTTCTAATCGAAGGTCGGAAAGAGATTCAAAAGCCTAGACTGTACATGCACCAGAGGCACCGGTTTATATATCCTGCCCTTCGGACACCGGTTCTGCAGAGCGCATCCTGCCCGCAAAAGATTTAATTATCCATAGTAGCATCTTACCTGCCGGTATTCTTGGCCCGAATCATTGGGAGAGCAATTGTCATTGTCTGAGAGCGTGATGATGAGCGACCCCGTTTTTTGATCCTTGGTCTTGGACTAAATGGGAAGGTAACAAGACTGAAGCGTGCTTGGAAATTCACGTGATGTGATCAAGACTCTTGGGATGCCGGGCTAAGCTTGAAAATGGAAGGAAACAAGAACACTAGGGCCCTTTAGTGCATAAGTTGCTTATTGTTGCTTGGTAAAATAAGCTGCTATCACACCAAGGCCGGAACGCTGAGGCTACGCTATTATATCTTAATCCGGCGGAGCCGTAGAGATGAGATTTTATTGTGCGATAAGAATGTCTAATTACGTCTTGTCAAATAAAGAAAAGTCAGTTAGATGAAGGCCGTTAGTATGCACTTGGAAAGCTTATTTTTAAAAGCCCATGGCTTGTAACGTGGTACGAAGCGTGACTTATAAAAGCTTCTACACCTATTACCGCACTCTGTCGGTTCATAATTTCGAATTCACGTTAAATTCATTGGTATAATAACTGGATGAAATTGTAAGGAGAAAACTCTTATATTTATTAGTTAATAAAATGCATTAGAAACAAAGAGGCAATGCGCCAGAAATTATTTTACAAAATGAAAAATAGCTGTATAGCTCCAAAGTTTTGGGGTTGGCCAGGTTGACCATTCTCTCTAATTCTCAGACATCTTCCAAGATATCTAAGGAGATCCAAAAGTAACTTCTGGGTAAACTGAGCTCTCCTCGTTCAGAGTATTGCTCGTCTTGCCCTTTAATACCATGTCAAAAAACAAGGTAACATAATCCGTCACAATCTTCAAGGCTCTAGCTCCATCAATTGTCCCCAAAAGTTGGTCGACCTCGGTCGGCAACGCATCCGCGATACCCAAAACACTTATGATATCTGGCAAGTCTGAGAATGTATAATGCTGACTCTCATTCAACATCAGCTCTCGCTTCCATCCCGTCAACTTTGGCCAGATTGCTTCCCAACTAGGATCTGCAGTTGTATCTTTTCCTTCATGTCCAAAAATCAAGAATGGCTGCGAAAGACCAGATGCAATAACTGGTCCAAAGAATGTTCCGTCGAGATTGATCCCTCCAACAAGTCTAGTGTCGTTTAGCATCGATGCTGCCGCTGCCGCTCCACCAAGAGAATGGCCGAAAACACCAGCTCTGCGAATGTCCAAAGCACAGGAATTTCCTGGAATAATGGAATTTGTGAATAAAGAATTGGAGAACTGATCGAGTACAAAGGAGATATCTTTTGAGCGAGTGTCAACTGCGAGCTCTACTTGTTCATCTGTATCGATATCGCTAGCGAGGATTGCCGAGCCATCAGGGAAGGTAACAATGTCTGCATCGTAAGGATGATCAATCGTAACCACAATGTACCCAGCACTTGATACCTGTTGAGCGATAGCACTGTAGAAAAGTCGAGAAGTTCCAAGAGCGCCAGAGAATAGCACAACTGGGAATTGTGTGCTGGCTCGTTGATGAACGTTCTTCCGAGGTTCACAAACTTGGAGAAAGAGCTGCTCAAAAGTTCCGTTCGGTAGACCATAAGCGCCATAAGCAGCATCTTCGAAGGTTGCAGTCAAATTCTCCATATACGGAACAGTAGTTGGTTTGCAGGATCGTTCGGCGACTGGTTGGAAGATTGATACCATGACAGCTCGGGGCTCATCGACAGGTGCAAAAGGGTCAAGTCGGCTATAATCAACCAATTTTGTGATTGAAAGACTGGTGTTGTAGGAGCCAGTTGGTGGCGGAAAATTTACTGATGCGACGATCGAAACCAGGCCTGCAAATACCAGAAGACCCTTCGATGGATGAGAGACATATCCGGTCAGCATTTTTGCGATGAAGATGAGGAAGTGACTGAGCAAATGGTTGTATTCGAGTGATACGAGAGAGTGAAAATGCAAAGGGGAATAATGATTTATTTACATGGTAGAGAGGGAACCTGCAGAATTTATATAACTGCTGGTCCCTTAATCCACTGACTCGGCTCTTTTGAGGTCATCGCAGCCTCTGTTCTTTTACTTCAAATCCACGCTTGCAGATCTCATCAAGTTCAGCCCTTCCCGAATCTAAGTGATAAAAATGAGTCAATCCAGCCTGACTTGAGATGATTGACATCCAATTTGAGATTTTTGGAAGCCGAAGAAGATTATCGCGCTCGATGTGTTCTTCTTCAGGTTAGTAGTTATCGGCTGTGTACAGAACGCTAGCTATCTTGTCCTTAGCTGTTGTGTTAAGCGAGCTGGGCAATGACCCACCACGATCAAAAACATCATCAGCTATGCGTCAACACGACACCGAGACTCACAGCATGGATGCTTTCACGTAATTTGAAGCCCTTGGCCCAATAGTGAAGTAGAATGGATTGTAGTATTGAACGCCGATCCAAATGAGGTGGATTTTCTTGGTCCTCGTCGAAAAGCGCTCGATTCTTGCTTCTTATATTCTAGCCACCCTTACCTGGATACCTAAATCTGATATCGGAATTTTAGAAGGAAATAGATACCATCGTTGGAGACGTATCACCGGTATAGAAAAAAGCCTTGAGACATTTGATTGGGAGTGGCTTGCATCGACATGGCATTATTGGGTCCACTGGACAAGCGGAGGTTGAAGACCCGTTGTGATGCTTGCGCCAAACGGAAGATCAAGGTAAGTTATGTCCTCATTTTCAGGTCATTGGAGGGAATTTCTGACTACTTAGTGCGATGGTGGCGTACCGTGCAATTATTGCCAGAAGAAGAAACAAACATGCGTTCGACCGACTCAACCTACAGGCTGCAATGCAATTTTCGTGGACTCTTCGGAACCTGGAAAACAAGCTTGTCCTAAAGAAACCAGTGTAATATGCCTTCAATCATTTTGGTAATCGGATACTAAATTTAACCAGACCCTTGTTGTGCAGAGAAGGGAACTAAAGACTCTTCATAACGTACCAAGCCAGCCAGCTGAAATCTTCATCCGTCATTTCTTCTCCACATTCCTCGTCAGAAACGATTTTGCAGGAGGTCCATCACTTGATAGAGACACCATAACGTCTCAATTTCAATCACATAATGGCTTACATCAAGCAGTCGTCGCTGTCGGTGCCTTGGACTTTGCTCGAGGGCACTCAGGCATTCCTGCATCGACCCAAAAAGCCTCAACTATACGAGCACTATCAGCATACCGTGATTCTGTTGTAGCGACTCAAGCAGAACTCACAAAGAACAACTTCCTTCGGAGTGATGCCACATTATGGACGACATTCTTCTTGGGCATGTTCGAATTGATGTATGACGTCTCTGGTGAGGGATGGGTGAAACATATTCTATATGGCACATCCAAAATCCTTCAATGTCGTGGCCCAAGAGCACATATATCCGGTTCTGGTCGATCGTTCTTCCTTACAGTGAGAGTATTTGAAATTTGTCGCTCATTAATATACTCGGAGCCAAGCTTCTTGTGCCAGGAGGAATGGAAATCTCTGATGAATGAAATGTGGATTGGCGAGCTGGGTGGTGAATGGCATCCGAAAGAGACTCTGTTTGATCTAATGATCTGTTGTTCATCGTTAGCATTGCGGCAAGTCGTATCCAAAAATATTGAGAGTTTTTATTAACCCAGTTATGTAGGGTATGGGAAGTTGTCGAACCTGATGCGAATCTTGTAGCATGTGACCTCGACAACGTCCTTCGGGAACTGGCTACCGAAGGAATAAGTATTCAGAACCAGCTGCTTCAATGGTATCCCGACTTCATTGAGTGGGCTGTATTACACGATACGCCCGAGAACAAAGCCCGGTCAAGCCTTGCAAATATTTACTACCATGCAATCTCCATTTTTCTTTCCGGCATATTTGACTACCGTTTTCAGTTCAACAACCAGCTTACACCGGCAATCGCTCCTGCGTCTATCGACTATCACGTTAGCAATATCCTATCAATGACCGGCCTGGCGCTTCAAAAAACCAATCTTGGAGGGCCGTTGTTCTTTTTTCCATTGCGAGTAGCTGGTGCTCGAGCAAAATCAAAGAAAGATCAACAACTGCTCCTCGAAATGTTGAAGGAGATCTCCAACAGGAGCTTTATTGTTGCTAATGCCTTCGATTCTGATTTGAGAATGCTATGGGACCAAACAGCATAATAGTTCAGGACCACATGGGCCATGTTCAGAGATTATTCATCATGGTTCATTAAGGACACAAACAAGAATTATGTACAGGTCATTAGAATATTTTATCTACAAAGCCTTGGTACCAGCCCCATTGCTCAATGGTCGCTTCAATATATTACTCTATTTCTCGTCGGCCGATCTTGTTAGCCTGTTTCCTGATCCATCGTTCGGCAACCTTGTAGATGGCAGCGTTGTTCTTCTCAAGGAATCCAAAATGGGCATTGCCCTTGATGCCAATTTCGCCCAACTTGATCCAGTCTGCCTTCACACCAACTTGCTCCAGGAAATCGATAACACAGTGGTCATAGGTAGCGTGGGGCGAGGCTTCTCCTGTGATTGCAACATAGGGGACCGTAGCAAGGTTTGGCAGAGTTCTAACGGTATATCCTTCAGTGGAGTTTGATTGCAAAATGCATGATCTCTTAGCAGGAGTATCTTCTCCAACAGTCTCTGTGACAAGATCCGTGTAGTTTGAGATAGGTGGGTTGAAGTTGAGATTCGTAACAGTTAAGCCGAATGGACGAGCGGACGTACGGCCGACTGACGATGTGGTGTTCCCAATGTAGGACTGGAAGGGAATGTTTCCTGGCTCGAGGTTTACGTTTCCGGCAACGAGAGATGGGCATTCGTCCGAGAGCAGGATTGGGTGAACGGCACCAATTGAGTGAGAGAGGAGGAATGATGGACCAATCAACTCCAACAAAGCACAACCGGACGCCCGCATCGACAATTCTTGGCGGGTATTGTTCGATGTGAGTGGAATAAAGTTTGCCTCAAAGGCATCGAATACGGGATCGCCTTTCAGACCAGTCTGCGAATATTAGCATTCGTTTTACGGTTGAGAGATACATAAACTTACGCCAGGCCATTGCGTGTGTAGCTGACTCTGAGGGTATGCATTCGTCACTTCTGGGGCAGTGAAACCCTTTTCGGTGATCTCTGAAGTTGATCCAATGCGCAATGGGTAGCCCGTTAGATCATTCTGAGTAGCTCGTCCCACTGAAGTTTGATCAACTATATACACCATATAACCAGCATCTAAAAAGTAAGACGCAAAGCCTTTACGGTTGTCAGGTGTTTGAAGCCAGACCTAAATAATTAATTAATACAACCATAGCTTTGTAAAATGTGGTGGGACATTTGTGACATACAGCACCAGAGCTTCCTCCGCCGTGGAACAGAACAACCGGGTATGGTTGCTTGATCCCTTTGAAGGGTGTAAGCTTTTCGACATACAATTGATCATATGTCAGAGTGCCAATGGCAGCCGCGACATATTGACCGCCAACCCAGAATGCATCGCGCTTGTAGAATGTTTCTGCCGAAGAACATTTGGGTGAAACGGCGTTGATGCCCGTACAGTCGCTAGGGGAGCAGTTTGCGACGGCGGCGCTCAGGCTGAGAGCCAAAAAGGAAACAAATGACAGCATCTTGGAATATAAAGGAGTGTGAGATGCTCGAATGTCAAAGTATAAATTTTAATAAGCGGCAAACCCTCAGTCCGACGAAAAAAGCTTCCAACGGAAGGGATCTGCTAATGACTTTAATCTATCCGCCACCACTTTCCACGTGCAGGATACCCAAGCTATGTAAGCACATCAGACCAATCGGAGCATGGTTACCTCTGGATGCGAGTTGTCGTCCACTTTGCTCATGACTTGTAATTGCTTCCCATGTTAGTAAATGAGCAGTACGCGGAGCTTGCAACCAGCGACTATCCGAGAACAACGCCGAACTCTCGAGCAGCAACAATGGGGTCTTTATCTCCAGAATAACGGCAGGGGTAGCCATATTGCAAAGGTTGTGATGAAAGTGGCGGAGGCACAATAATGCCTCGTCTCTCGAGCAAAACCTTGAAGCTCCGTCTTTCACCAACTGTAGTACCGTTTGGCTGTTCGGTTTCTACGTTTTGGACTTTGTTGATGTGAGTGTTTCGAAGATTTGAAAGGTTTCGAGGACGCTGGGGAGGGTTTTAATAACATTGGTTTCCGGGTACCAAGCTTGTTGTACCCAGCAGATTTCTGATCTGGCCAGTTCTACGGCTTTTCGCTGCAACTATCCGTAGTCAACAACACATGTTTTTCATGGATGGTGTGTATCATGTTGATGTGAAGCTACAGAAGAGCGGCCTCAACTCCAAGTTTGGTCACTATGAAGGGATTCTGCAGGTACGGAGAACAATACGAGGATGGAGTTGTCGGCCCCTCATGTCCAAGTGTAATGATTGGCTTTTGTCTCCATGGCGCGACTTTAGCGACTCGATTGCAAGGAAACCGGGGGCGGACGACGGACGTGCCTTGCCAGGGATGCTCCCAGCGACCTGGTTTGTTCTGGAAGCCCCCCAACGGAAGAGATTATGAGTCGCTTTATGATTTCATAACTTTATGGTTTATTGCAACCATATGATATTTAGGAATCATGAACTTGATACGAGTTTGTATGCTCTTAAACGACGACATGTTTTTTTTTTTTGCTGGTAAGTACTTACACTATACTCTGCAGAGAGAAAAAAGGCTATCAGGGTGCAGTTGAAAGTTTGCCAATCTTTTCTTCTACGACGTACGGTGCCGTAGCGGGCAAAATATCGGCATTGTCGTCAAGGGAAGTTCCTTGTATATGAAAGTTAAATAAACTCCAAAATGAAATTTCGAGTTATCCAACCCAACGACCTTGGGGATCCACTGCGTTAAGTTTCCAAAGTGTTTCTTAGGATTCATGCCCTCTTCGTCTCTACAAACTCTCCGGTAGCAGAGCTCGGCAATGCAGTGGACATGAGGCTTTGTCCAAGGCTCAAAGTGCAGATGTGTTATCTCTGGGCCTTGAAACTGGCAAACCACCTTCCTTTGGAAGCTTCTGTTCCGGTAATACTTTTGCGCCCCGACCAGCCTGCGGTTTTTCAGATCTACGCGCCATGCCCACACTCAAAGCGATCGTGATTGCCCAAGCTCGCATATGAACTGTCAGGTACTTGCAGATCGTACAAAAGACCAGACCCGTCGGAACCGGCTCGATGGTGGACTGATCAATGGATACAGTAATAATTACGGAATTGTGGGGAAGCTGAAGAAGGCTGAACACTTCTTTCGATCCCTGAGCTTCCCCGACATTTTTCCCATTCCGCTAGCTTTGCTAGTTTGACGATTGCTTTCCACTGGTCATTGCTCTTGGAGCCATTCAAAATGTGTCTGTGTGGTGTTCACAAGACCTTCATCCAAGACTGTTTGATCAAAACTTTCTTTCGAGAACGATTCAACAGTAGAGTTTTTGTGATAAGGATGATTGACTTTCTTTCAGCGCCGTTGTCGGGCAAGCGAGATGTCATGAGCTCCAAGAAAAGCGGAGGCAGGAGAGGCGAGGAGATGGGAAACCCCAGAAGGTCCGGAATGGTGTGGCAAAACCTGCAAGGAAACCCAGTCTTTCTTCTGACCGGAAATTATACAACGACTATCCGTTCAGAATGAGGCGACCTATGATGCTCTTTCTACAGTCGTAAGTAAGAGTCTGACTGTACTGCAGGAAGAGAAGAAGATCTCTTCGGAGAAGATGCAGATAACTGACTTGTAGTTCCAAATAAGGAAATATTCACGACTTCGTCAACTTTGTTTAATGAATCTCCGTGTTCGTTGAAAAGAAGAGATCAAAGTCATTTCTTCCGTCCACAGCGTTTCTTTTCCGTAGAACAAAGTTCAGATAGTGGAGCCAATGCTTGCTCGACTCACTCCAGGTCCCATGCAGAAAATAAAGTGCACACGTGGAGTGCCCCGATCTTACTTGATGTAAACTCACATCTTCAATCTGCTAGCACATGCCCTGTCCTCGTCAAGGGACGGCCCTAGAAATCATTGTGGCAGAGTCGGCAGACGAGGCTATTAGTTGGGCAGCTTATAGTAGCGTTGCTTTTGATGCGTGGCTGCATTGAAGAAAGACCTTCTACATTCGTTCTTTGCAGAGGTACCGACAATCTCAGATAAGATCATCACTGCAGGTACTGCCTACTTCAGAAGGAGATCTCGTCTCAAGATCATCATCTACTTGACTTTTTTTGTTGTCGTGTGACTTTCTTCAAGTCTGTTCCGGAAAAACGAAAATAAACTCGTTTTGAATTTACCAGACTTTCGTTGTATTAGACTCTCGGGGCGCTGTCCGCAGTTCGAAAGGCCTGTAACCTTCTTCACAGCATCTTCCCTACGCTTTTGGCCCTTGTCTTCGCCGTCCAAGAATGGGTTCAACCCACCCTATCCTCATTACACTTAAGCATTCGTACCCTTACTAAATCATTGTGCCCCAACTACATCTCGACAGGATCGCCATGAGTCAAGTCAATCTTTACTAGATACGACTGATCACTAGATCGCTGTACTTGAGATCTACTAGACCCTATCGTGAGATCAACATCGCCGCAGGTCCAGGCTCGATTTTTCATGATTTAGTACCTCAGTTGTACAGCAGGAAGAATAGACTGTTTGCCGTCGTCACTTGCATAGCCAAACATGTCGTCCACTCTCGCAGCGACAGCGTCGGCGACGTTGGCGACTGCTATTCCCAGCGGGACCATTTCAGCACTCATCGGCCAGCCTCCAGCAACAGAGACAGATTACTGGGTTGTCAAATACTTACTATTAGCCTTTGGACTGGACACAGACCCTATGAAAGGAATCGTTATACCACCACTGCGGCCGAATCCGTATGAATTTGAAACGAGAGGACCAGGAATTATCGTTAGCATGAGCATTGCTATTGCTTTCATGATCATCATCACTGGATTGAGACTCGGGGTTCGTGTCTTCAGACGAGGTCTGATGGTGGGAATGGATGATGTATTCATCATCCCTGGCGTGGTAAGCTGATAATTCAATTTTCATGATACTTTTTGCTTGGTTATATAACAAATTGTATTGCCATAATCATCTGGTCGTCATCGATTTCAAAGCATATAGTTGTGCAGTTTTTGCTTCGGGGATATAGGAAAGACTATGATAACCTTCTCGAGATCTTCAATGGAAAAAAAAAACTATCAAGCACAAGCTAACTGTTGTAGTTACTCGCTGTTGCCTGGCCGTCCCTTCAAATTGCAGCAGCTATGTATGGAGGAGCAGGGAAACACATGTACGATTTGACATACGAGGAGTATGCGGTATTCAAAACAACTACCAATCTGTGCAAAGTTATCTTCTTTGTCGGCGTCGGAATCATCAAGGTCTCGATCTGTTTTTTCAACCGACGTCTGACATCTCTAACCGGTCGAGCTTGGACGATCTACAATAATGTTTTCCTCGGCCTACTGTTCGTTTATATTCTGCTCTCGCTTTTCTGGACCATCTTCCAATGCGATCCAGCTTATGGGGGCTGGGATCCTATTCGCATCGGTAAAGAAGGGAAGAAGGCTGTATGCCAATCGGACAACATTGTTGGAAGCTCATTGAGCGTCATCCACGTAATTATGGATTTCGGGCTCCTCGCTGTACCCATAATCGTGCTGTGGAAGGTTAAGATGGGATTTGGGACCAAGGCTCGTCTTTATCTAGTCTTTGCGATCGGTGGTATGAGTGCAATCGGCTCAATTATTCGGCAAATCGAGCAGAGCCGATTGAAGAGCGATGTCACTTGTAAGTTGTCTTACACTAAGTCCCAAGGCATTTCAAAAACTTACTGTGCAAATAGTCACTTTTGTCGCTTTGCAGAATTGGACATTGGTTGATTTAACATTTGGTGTCGCCGCGGCATCACTACCGATCCTTTCAGCTTTCATCCCACAGAAATGGAAGTCCGTTACAGGATCTCGTCAAACACCCGGCTATGATGGATTTAACGGATATGGTAATAGCTCACAGAGAGGAGGGGCTTACATCCGTTCCACGAGGAGGACGAGTATCTCTGGGAAGCGGGATCGGACCGACAGCGAAGAGAATATTGTCCGTACCGATGAGGTCGAATTAACGTATCAAAATCGGAATCCAGACAGCAAAGAGATGTACATGGAAGATGCTAGTGCGACGACGAGTTTCAACGGCAATCTAGGGAGCAAGCCACATAAGGAGGATCTGGCACGAAGAAATGACTTGGAATTTGGCCAGGATGGCATCATTTCAAAGAGTGGACATCAGGCCTGGATCGGAGAGGCACGTTAAACCTTTGATGATCACTAAAACATTATTCTTTATTACATTCTTCTTGTCATTTCCGAACGGATACCCGATTTTTTGCTGTAGATATTTGTATTCATTTCTGCGTATTTTTCTTTTGTTGCATGAAATATGATGAACGATTTTCTTTCCTGAACTCTAACACCCGCTTCATCTAACATCCAGACAAAACTTCAAACTTAGATTCTTTCAAGTATATCTTGAAGACATTTTAGTAAGAAATTAGCTTTTCTTTTTCTTTCAAACTTCAAACTAGGTCAGCAAGTAACCGTCAAGTTATATATTTTCTCTCTTTTATTTTCCTCTTTATTTAATAAAGAAAGATTGAATTCGATGTCCACCCGGTACATATATTCATGGTTGGTTTATATTTATTTTGGGAATCATAGAATCAAGGCGATACAGGAGGAATTTCATGAGGACCGTAATCATGGGTTATGATACTCATAACACAGATTAAAGATATTCCTTTGCCTTGAAATTATCAGTGATTATTAAGTCACTACTGTGTATATTCTTGTTATCATTCTCACTGTGTTCAATCCATTGTTTTGTTTTTCTGTTGGAAAATTTTCCTAAGTTTGTTGCATATGACCAAGGTATCAAGCCAACCCTTCATTTATATATCCCTCTGCAAAGACGACATAAAAAGTTGAATACAGTCACACTTTAACTTCAGCGCAAAGAATGTGCACAAATAGAAAGTAAATTATATCCCGACCATCAACTTGCCAACCAGCAATTGAGCAAATCACGTGAATATACTCATTCTTCCCCTAGCCCCGCTCCGAGGATTGGCCGGTGTAACACAAGTGCGAAAGTCCACGCCATCGCTTTGCAGCCGACATAAAACTTACATTCCATCTTCTCCTACTTCCCATTCTAAAGCAAACAAGAAGAGTTGGCAGGGAAATCAAGTAAAGGTAGACAGAAATGGGGAACTTCACGACCAACGATCGCATATCTCTAGCGTACCAAGAACATGGGTCTCCATCTTCTCCACCGCTTATCCTTGTAAGATCCCTCCTCTTGCTCACTTGAAGAGAAAGTGCATTGTGCTGAGCAGAAAAACAGTTACATGGATTCACGGGATCTTCAGAGGTCTGGAAGAGGAATATCCCTGCTCTAGCAGAGAAATACCATGTCTTTGCTCCGGATCTTCGAGGCCATGGTGCGAGTGACAAGCCGAAACATGGGTATCATGTCAGTAGACTTGCTGTAGATCTCAAGGAGCTGCTGGTGCATCTTGATCTTGAAAAGAGAGAAGATTTACGAGTTATCGGGGGGAGTTTAGGATGCTCGATATTATGGTATGGTTCTGGTTTTTTTGGGTAGTTCTTTTATGCTTTTTCCCTTTTTCATTTGCAATTATCTCTCTTG
The DNA here is from genome assembly GCA_029641185.1 of Pseudofabraea citricarpa. Taxonomy (NCBI): domain Eukaryota; kingdom Fungi; phylum Ascomycota; class Leotiomycetes; order Helotiales; family Dermateaceae; genus Pseudofabraea; species Pseudofabraea citricarpa. Next base: position 1,087,062 of record JAPWGK010000004.1, read on the forward strand.
CTTATTTTTTTCTTTTTTTTCTTTTTCTGACTCAGTGTCTTCTGGTAGTTCAGAATGACTTACCGGGATGAAGCAAGTGCACATGTCTCACAAAAGATGCTCTCAAGAACCAATCTTCCACCTACACAATGCTGCAAGGAAAGTGCTTACGGAAATCCAGGTGCTACGCCGAACTCTTTACCACGTCACCATTCTCACACATGGTATTTGTGGATCAGTCGCCGCTCCAAAACTCAACTCTCGATGGTTGGGACTCGCGATTCTGTAACAGAGGTATGAACTCGGCCACCGCGGTTGCCGCTCTCCAAGCCACACTCTCCTTGTCCCCCGAAACGGCACACAAAGGGACCATCTCGGGATGCCTCTCATATCGATCTCACCCGCGGGCTACAGACAAGATCCAAGCCGGTTCAGCTGAAGCCCAAGAAGACGAAGCTTTCTTCCTGGGTGAAGCCATGAAAGGCAATGCAGAATGGTATGGTCGTTTGATGGCCGATCATACTTCTCTCGATTGGCGGTATAGTATCCCTGCGAATTTTGGGGCTGGGAGTAAGAGCAAAACGAAGGTTTTTGTCGTGGCAAGCAGTAGAAGTGGGTGTTTTCCCAGTCTGGGACCAATGGCTGTGGTGGAGTTGATTAATCGCAGATCTGGCGGCGGAAGAGCGGCGGATGATGAGAAGGCAAAAGGCGTAGTTGTTGAGTGGGGTGGCCATTGGTGTTATTGGGAGGATCCGGAGAAGTTCAATAAGCTTATACTGGAATTCTTGGCTGAAGACATTAAGCTTTGAGAGATTGTGTTTTATCTAAGAGTAGTACCATAATACAATACAAGTTGTTTGATGGTATTATTTTTCACTGTGATGGCTTAAACATTACCTAGCAAAAAGCCAAAGCCTTGAATTGTTTTGATGAACTTGTAACTATACCAAATTGAACATATTAGGTATATAACAAAGTATAAAGATTCTAACTGTTTTGTTGGCCAAAATCATTCAAACCATAAATTATATAATTTCTTACACATGAAGAAAATAGAATACTTCGACAGTTGGATAGCTGCCTAGAGACCCCTCTCCCAAGCCTCTAACTATCAAAACACCACGCCAACAAAGAATATCTAGATACCAACAGTTCAACCGGTTCAAAATCAAATTAGCACGATCAACATATACCAACAAGGGGAGATTAACGAGCGTTACGAAAACAATCAATCGTCTACGTTAAGACGTGCCGAATTAGGTTACTGTCTGTTTCTTTGTCACCTCTTTTAGCTCCGGTTGTCAGTCGATTTACGGTTGTCACGTCACCGATAATTATAAAAATTTCAATCGATATAAGAAAAAGCGTTGGTACCACTGTACCAGTCTGTGCTCGTTAGAGAATAAGAGCGTTACCGAAATACAGGATATTATGATATACCATATTGGGACGAAGGCTGACTTGCAGTAGTTGCCTGACTGGCGCTTGGCGGCTTAGGCTGTTGGAGAGTTTGGCTATATGAGACAGGCTTTATAACAGCTGGCGGAGCTTGAGATTCACCTTAAGATTCAACACGCGTTAACACTACCTGGGTATCATTCTATCGCCTCTCTTTCAATGAACTTCTCACACTCTATTTATTGATATAAATCAGGGTATGATAAGAACCTAGGTAATATGAAAATCAATCTTGATTATTACTCTCATTCAACCACCTGCTTCTTTCTCGTCTCTTGAGATCAAAGCTGTCAGTCAGCTTATAATTATTAGTATCATTCAACCGCCTGCTTCTTTCTTGCCTCTTGGGATTCATCAGCTTGTGTATCGACCGATCGACTGCTTCTTTCTCACGTCTTAAGATCCAAGCCATCGGTCAGCTTATGATCATCAATACGAATTCGCCGACGCACCCGCCAATGAACCAGGCAATGAAAACGAAGGCGGGAGAAGGATTTTCGATAGTATCGTCAGTTGTATTAGTATATCACGACTTATCATATGTAGCTAACCACCTGCATCTTATTAAGCGTCGACGTTCCGGTTGTCAGTCAGCTTACGGTTGTCATGACATTTCAACCGGCATAAGGATAACTTATAGTACTTCGGAAGTGGTGTTATAAGAAAACGCTTGAGGATATTTGACGGCCTGCCATGAGTATGAGATCTGGTTATGCGTTGGTTCTCCTGTTGCTTTGGCTTTTTGCGCTCTTGGTACTGAGAGTGTCTTGGTTGATGAGAAAGCTGTAATCCGCATGCGGATGAGAGAGATATATATAACCTGAAGTCAATCACGTGAGAAGACAGATAAAGACTTTGTAATATCTTGCTTTCTTTCTAGTAACATCTCAAGTGACTGATTGCCAGATAAGAATTTAGTGAATATGACGATAAGCTATATAATCTTAATACTACTTGTGTCTTTAGAGAAACTTTTTATAACTAGCAAAGTCCCTTTGTTATTATCTTACTTGACAAAGCGAAAACAAGAAGAAGGATAACTTTAGCAGCTAACAAATATTATAACAAGTTATATTATACTAGCCTTCTAGGTATTCTATAGATTATAAGTTGTCGAATAACGTCTTAAGATTCCGGTTATCAACAGAATTCCGGTTGTCAGTAGGCAGAACAGAACTTTCTATCGACGAAACCACCGCTAATCTTACCAGCAGGTGCTGCAAATCATATGTTTGACTGGTTGAGCTAGCTTCCAACTAGCCTCAGACAGCTTCTCTCGACTTTACCCGATTTTAAAGTCTTGGCTTGTTGGAATTCAGACGATCTTCGGTGTCGATTGTCTCCGCTTTATAAGTAAGCTTCAGACGTAAATCATCCTCGGAGTTGGGGATTTCTCTTGCCGTCTCAGGTGACTTGAAAAAGTTCTCGGAGTTTGCTGGTGCAGACTTGTACCAAAGCATGTTTCTTTTCCGGGTATAGCTTTGCTACTAAGTGATTTTGACTTATCTAATGGTAGGTCAGGGAACATATACAGCTATATAAGCCAACAAGTATTCATTGCGATAATACTTTCACGATATTATGTTGGAAAAGACTGCATTCTAATTTATACGCCCAGCATTATCATAATCATCAATATACATGAGACGAAGTACTATCCTTCAAAAGACATAGGAACTTCGAATCTTTGTTTTTCTCAGCCTCCAGCAGCCTGCCCCTTCTGGTTGGTGCGTTACAATCCTTCTCCCAAATTATGCGGCACACCTATCATCAATCAAAGTGACGAGGTCCGGCAAACTCGAAGAAAGATCGAAGGTCAGTACCCAATCTAATACAATGGATTGTTGCTCTCGACATTCTGAAATAGTGTATCCCACGCACTGCTATCGAGACTCGAGTCAAAGTTGAGGTACTCAAGTAAGTTGTCGTCCATATTCGTCCACTCAGATGATTGATTACTGAAATCATAAGCGGCGAGAGGATCTGCCGACTGTACTGGAGGTTGGGTAACGGGGATGATAGCAGCATTCTTGTTCTCTTGCATACCCATACTTGGAAGCGCTTGGTTTTGCGGCACGGGCGAAGAAGGTTCCCCAGCTATTTGGGCATGTCTTTTCCATTTTCGATGGTTAAGGAACTCGCGAAGTTGTTTGAGTCCCTGCCGAGCAATAGTGCTCTCTTCCTGACTTCGCTCTAGTAGACGAAAACAGTCGAGAATCTCCTCTTTCCGACGGGCTGCTTGCGGGTCCTCTCGGTTGAAGCAGTAATCCATGACGAGAATGACGGTCGACACAAAGATATGATGCACGATTGTCCAGACTCGGATTGGTTCAAAATTCGGTCGTGATGCTGTCATCTGCGAACCAAGTTCGATTACAACGCGTGCAGAACGAAGGCATACGATACGACTATACGAATAACGCGGATCGTGGGCACCTCGTGCGAGATATGGTCTATGTAGACGGGAAAGTCGTGTGTGGAGACCGAATTGACCCATGTTCCGTTGGTAGGCAATAAACGGCATTCGCGCATCAATGGATTCGCTCTGTAGGCGACTCCTAGGATCGAATTTGAAGAATAGTGGTGCATCGTTCATGAGGAAATGAAGCTTCTTGTCAAATTCAAGGACTATATCGTATGAGAGATCTTCAAGCTCACACCCCGCATTAGCCGCCGAGTCAACAATATCTCTGAAAACTTCTGAGATCTTGCATCGAAAGATGAAATAGGTCATCTCAGTCGGTGCATCAACACTTTGATGGTAGTTCGGTTGTGTGCCAATTGCTTCGTCGTCTACATTTGCTGGGTAATCGACGTTCATTTGTTTAGGATGAATCATATATGTTCCACATTGAGGACCACTCATGAATGATAACATCCTACTTCTTGTTAGCGATCATACTCAAAAAGAAAAAGAAAAAAAGAAAGAAAAACAGAGAACTCCAGAGATTCCAATGCTATGAAATTGGCTTGTAAAAAACTCCAGTCAATTAACGTTGCAAGCTCCCCCATCGTGAAAACATGCTAACCATCAAGAATACTTGATCATGGGCAAGAAAATAACATACCAATCTGTGCTAGCGATATGCCACCAAAGCCTCCTCTTAGTCTCAATATCCACCCAATCGACATTTGGGTTGCTCTCTCTTCGTTTCTTATTTGCTGGTGAATCGACTTGATGTATCAGGAGCGAGCGTGCAGAGTGCATTGCAGTTGCCGCTAAGGTTCTGAATGTCGCAATGGCTCCAACGTTTGGTAAGAGATGTTGCGAGATAAGAATTGCGGCTTGTATAGTCTCTATCGAAGGAATATTGATAAAGTTGGCAGCCGAGAGTGCCGCTTGTGCGAGTGACGTCCATCGGTGCGAGTATTCTTTTGCCTCAACACCCTGAAATTGAAAAGAGGTCGAAGAATATCCGAAGTATGCACTAAGCGCAAATACGGTGGCTACGAGAGACAAATCTCCGTAATGAGGCTGTTGATTCTGTTCCAAAGCAGAATATACTAGATTAATCTTGCGTCGTACTGTCGGGATGTGAAGAATGTGATATATCCAGTTGACATGGTCGGCATAATACTGCAATAGGACCTGCCCTTGCGCTCTCGTTGGGAGTGTTGAGATGATAACGTGTTGATCAAGAGAAGTCCCAATAGAAGGAGTGATGAGCGACAAGAAAGATGAAGCAAAAGCGTCGGGTGATTGGGCGTTGGGTGAAAGGTAGTTCTGTTTGGCTTAATGAATATCATCGAAACAAGGTGACAGACTTGAACCTCTTACATTGACATTGACATGTACATCGGATGGAGAGGGTTTGTAATCGAATGCATCTGTTTCCAGCCATACGACGGTCTTCGAGAGCTCTACATCATCACCTGAAGATTCTCCCTTCGTATTTGCTGATGTTGAATTAGTATATGGCATGTAGTAGAGCAAAGACGCCATGAGCAATTGTGCACATTGTCTTTAACAATATAAGAGTATAGAACTCAGTTTGATCCTTGATTAGTAAAGGGTGGTGATCGCTTTCCGACAAGCATTACCATTCATGATTGACTTACCAGAATTAGACCCTCTTTCGATTTGTCTATGCGCCGTAAAGCTTCCTGGGTGAGTAGTAGCAAGCAGGTCTTCTATCTTCTTGACCCTGGCATTGAGATCCTCTATGGACTGGTTTGGCAGGCTACACAATACCCGAGTAAATGATTAGATCTCTTGGCACAAGAAGCAAAGCGAGCAAGGAATGATACATACCTCGGATTGAGAGCAAGTGCAGATGCCGAGCCATCAATATTAGCTGGTTGGCTGGTGACGGAGCCATGAATCGCCTCTGCAGGGTGAGGTTGTTAGCATGAAATGACTCAATGAGTAGCAGGAAAGGGGGAAGATAGACCATTTGCAGAAACACATACACGCTTCCGAGCTCTGCAGTTCGAGCAAGGTGTCATTCGATCACACTAGAAGCCACGTCAGCGAGGATCTACGTACACCCCGTCCTGCTCGTAACAGGTCCACCCTATGTCAGACCTTAAGCTTCTTGGTACGGCAGAATTGGCAGGAGACAGGGTCCTGCCGCCGTGCATGTTTCTCTCGATTGGGCGTGACATCCCGCTCTTGAGATTCGGAGGCTCGTTTCATGGCTTGTCCTGGCCAATTGCACGTATCATCACAACTCTATGTCTGTGGCTGAGGCGTTTTCTTGCTGAGGTTTGCGACATCCTCAAATTTTCGAGGTTGAATCGTCACAACTCGGCTGCACGTGATCTTATCTATATCATTCCGCGGATTCTCCGGCAGCACGTCTTATCAGCCATTATTCTTTGCAAACATCAACCTCAGCTACATGTTATCGAGAAACAGATGTGCCTGCTTCTGGTATGTCTCCTCTGGCTTGAGCGTCTTTGCGTCATGTACTGGAGAATAATACCTATGTTCTTGCCACTGTCAAAGTCAACTCGTCCTTGTCCCCTGTCCTCCTCGCTTCGTCGTCATTCTGCCAAACCCATCATCGTTGTTGTAAGATAGAGAGTGTGTTATCGCATACGTCCAGCAGGTCGACACGAACGTGAGCTCGCTACTGTCTCCTACCTTTTGGCTCAGTGTGATAGATTGTACCCCGTACCCCAATCACCCCGCACGGAGACTCCATGGATGAATGCCCTCGTTTGGAAGGTAATGAGCAATCCTCTCGATACCTTGGCGTCTTCACTCAGCCACAGGTCTCTTTTCCATCTGAAATGGCGGAGTTTCCGTGGGTAAGCAAGCCCAATGTTGACTGAGAGTTGGCAAGTAGCCAATGAGAGCGGCACGTTTTCTGGATAGCTTCATTTGGTTGATGCTGTGCCTTCGGACGAAACATGCAGTACGGCGTGTACTTCGGATACTCCACGGAGGTATCTACTTTCTTACATTCAACTTGATAGACGTTTGAGATGATATCTTGCTGGTATAATAGTATAAGAATGTTATCATCTTGTCTCTTTAATTGTTCATCAATCACTTCCTTCGCATTTCAATTTTCCAGGTACTTCGAATCTCAAAAACCAAGAGTATACAACAAGGAGAATGGCGCCAGGTAAATCAATTGAGTTGTCCAGTCTGGCATCAGACAATGTAGAATTAAATACAAACCCTCTCAAGACGGAATTCACGTGGGTTGTATTTACTTCCACTATATGCATTCAAGCTGAATCTCTCTAGACCACAAGCGAACCTAGCTCTTTTTGGTGCATTCTTGGTTATGTTCTGCTCAGTCGGATATATCAACGCATTCGGAGTTTTCCAAGAGTACTATGCAGAAACGATGCTGTCCGATCATTCAGCCTCATCCATATCATGGCTAGGGTCCTTCAACATATTCTGCCTCTTCGGTGGGACATTAATATCTGGGTTCCTGAGCGACAAATACGGACCTCGTGTAAGTAGGCGTCGAGTTTTTAGAAAGCGAGGGGAAGAACTGACATGAAGATTTCCAAGATGCTCCTCTGGACCGGCTCGACGATTGTCATCTTTGCCTTGTTCATGAACTCGCTCGGTACGAAATACTACCAGCTCTTCCTCAGTCAAGCGCTCTTGCTCGGGATTGGTATTTCGATGATCATGCTCCCAGCCTTGACGACCGTCTCACAACACTTCGCTATTAACCGTGGTCTCTGCCTTGGAATAACCGTCTCTGGCTCTTCTCTCGGAGGCGTGATCTGGCCCATCGCATTACACCGCCTGCTCTCGAGCATCGGATTCGGATGGACTGTTCGCACGGTAGCATTTATCATGCTCCCGCTGCTCACCATCGCAAGCCTAACCATCATCTCGCCCCCTCAGCACAAAGAAAGACACACCATCGACTTCTCATGCCTAAAGAGCCCGGTCATTATGCTGCTGGCCCTGGGTTTGTTCTTTATCTATCTGGGACTGTTCACGTTGTTCTTCTACATCACTCCTTGGACGGTATCACTCGGCTTGGATGCAAACATGGCTTTCTATATGGTCTCGATCACTAATGCAGCTAGTCTTTTCGGTCGTATTCTTCCGGGCATCCTTGCGGATCGCGTTGGTCCTTTCAATGTTATGGTCGTAGCGGCTGTGACTTCAGGAGTGATATGCACGTGCTGGACCACTGCAACATCCCTGGCTGGGATCATCATTTTGAGTCTGGCGTATGGCTTTTCTTCTGGGGTTTGTGATACTCTCTAATGCATTCGGGCTTGTAGATACTAATCAGTGGATTTAGGCTGTCATCTCGCTTCAAGGAGCTTGTGCTGTAACGGTTGTCAAGCCCCAACAATACGGCATCGCTATGGGCGCTGTTATGAGTTTTCTTTCCATCGCGTAAGCCTACCCACATATAGTACAAAAGGGTTTGGCACTGACATAAAATCCAGGGGCCTGGTGGGAACACCAATTAATGGACAGATCTTAGATGCTTTTGGATATCTTGGACTCTCCCTATTCTCTGGCCTCGCTCTCCTGATTGGAGGAATCATCATCATGCTGGGAAGGTTCAAAGCCGAGAGGAGATTTTTAGCAAAGGCTTGAAATCTAGAATTTGGTTCTGGAATTTAGTTTCCTGGTCTAGCTGATCCTCCGCAAAAGTACCACCAAGTGAATTCTTGGTATCGGCTCCATTGCTTGTCAATATTCTGTACTCAATACATTCCACTCTTCGATGTCATAACTTCTTGTGTCTCGTTCCCATTCCCATTCCAGTCATAATGTTGTTACACAGATCACCTACGAGCAACCTCTCTTCAGAGGAAAACGAGTCGCTTGTCCTTCTTACAGCTTCGGCATATGAACTCAATGTCGTATGGGTCATGAACTCTAGGTCCGCACTCCTCACAAAGGATCTGCCAAGTGCCTACATCAGTCCACACATCTCCCAGGAATTGAAACAAGCTGCACAAACTCACGTGAATCTCAACGGCATTCTCGCCTCTAACTGACAACGCCTCCAAGACATCGCCCAGAAACTCAGGACGGGCATTGAAGATCTCCAAGAACTTCCTACGCACGTTCGGCTCGCCGAGGAGTCTTGCCATCTCAATCACGGCAACTTCGATGACGGCTTGGCGCAACTGAGGGAACTCAACGCTCGTCTCAACATTCGTCTTCGCGTAGACTTCCATGATTGACGTAAAATAGATGTCGAGAGCCTGGACGCGGTCGGCAAGGGCGGTGCGGAACTGGGAGGATGCGAGCTCGGCGAGTCCATAGATCTTGAGCTTGGCTGAGAGGAGAAAGACTTTGGTGTGGAGAGGCACAGAGTATGCGGGAGCTTCGTCGAAGGTAGCTGCATGGTGTTGCTTAGCGACTGAACTCGAACCTGACCTTGAACTTGTCGGATTTGAGAGCAGAAAAAACTTACTGTAAGAGCCCGTGTAGAGGTACTCGATCATCTTGACTACGGTCTCTTCATCATATGAACTGAGATTTAAGCTGGTTACATCTTGTGCCTATGTAGAGAAGATTAGTCACATGTGCTGAAAGCGGAAGGAGGGAGAAGCTGTACTTACCTTGCTAAGCGCATCTGCAGCAGTGATCTGGCTTTCGAGGACAGAAGATTGGGATCCTACGACGACTTTGTGTGCATTCCATTTGCGATCTCCGTGAATTATCGTCAGGTCTGAGAAGCGGCCTGAGACCAAGGATCTGCATGCATTACAAGGCAAATCAGTTTGAGGTTCGAACGCGTACTCTGAAGGGAAGCTACCTACCTCGAGATAGCATCGATGGGAGTCTGTGGAAAGAGTTGAGCGCGGGCTTGTTGAAATGCTTGCTCCTGAGCAGATGGTGCTTGTGCTTGGCTCCTTGGGCTGGGCATTTCCGTGTGGGAGGACGCGCTGGGAGAAGCCATCGCCAGTTCTAGTCTGATTGCCTCTTTTCGGAACTCGTGGATGATTTGCCAACTGGCTTCGTCTTCCATGTAGAGGTTGGAAGGAAAGAGGGGAAGAAGGTTGATGTGTGGTTCGGGAGATGGCTATGGTGATGGAGGAAACGAGCGAGCGTGTTCATACACACGTGGAAATGATGTAGATGCTGACTACGGAATGATTTTAATCCACGAAATCCAGACGGATACACTTCCATTGCTTTGAGCGCATTTTGTTTCTGGAGGTTTCTATTCTATGAACTCATCTCTGGTCTCAAACAGGATCAAAGAGAAGGCCTTGTTTCAGTATTTAATAGGCTGTTTTGTCTCTTGCATGTGATGGTGAATTAGACGTTCAACCAAAGGACTGCTGAAGAAACTCCAGTACGTCTCTGGCCAGATCACTAGACCTGTTCATGTTAAAGTAGCAGTATCTCGTACCTTGTATCATTCATCTAGTCCAGCCTCACCGTACTCAGTCTGCCACGTTCTAATCTTCTCCACGCTCCCTCCCACCTAGACTCACTCCAGATACTTTCTCTTTCAATCTCTATCAACCCATAATCCCATCTACGCCTGCCAACATGTCCCCTTTCCTTTGTCTCCTGCTTCCCAATTCTCGAAAGTACAAGTGTGTAGGTTTTCGGATCCAAGGCAAATTCAGCACCGGCTAAGATTTCGAGAATAAAACATCCTAGTCGCTAAGTCCGTCAAGCAAAGTACCTATTCATTAACATGCAGCTCAATGGTGATTTGTTGACAATGGTTGAATGCTCCATCTTGAGATATTGTCCATGGTCGCGGTGGGCTCTCGACCTGAAGATACTGGAAATTCAAGCCGAATAATGCATGAGTCCGAAGCGGTTTCTGGGAAGAGTAATTGTTAATGAAGAAAAGGCAGAAGATATTCGATCTGCCTGCAACTTGTTGGCAGAAGTAAAGACGAGGTCGTTGTCGTTGTTTACTTGTGCCCCTCAATTGCCATATCAGGTTGTGCGGGTCAACGGAGTTTCATCACGTGTGTGACACCCACGTACTTGGCTGTGCTACCTCCTAACTTATACTTCATCACTTCCTTCAAACCTTTTGACGTGTTGATACTTCTCTTTCTTTGGCGGTATCTAGTCATTCTGGCTCCCAATAATATTGCTCAACCATGTTTTCGGAATCGTTTCTCGTACCATCTGAAATACTACAATCCCGGTCTATTACACACTTTACCTGCCAGTCAAGAAGCACTCACTGTTGGCTGGCCATGCCTCACTTGATACTTCTCTTATGGACCAATGGAGGCATATCTTCACGTACCATGCAAGATAATCAGTACGATACCTCTGACAATCACACACGCCTATCACAATCTATCGATCTCCTTGTGCATCGGAAGCTCTAGCCGAAGATTGTCGTCTTTGCTTCACGCAGTACCGCCCACTGGCTTGATGCTCAGTTCCGACAATTTCAAATAATGTTATCAGCCCTTGTAAGAGATTCGAAAACAATGGATAACAGCTTCTCCATTCACAGTAAAGCAGGGGTAACAGATATGAAGATGTAGAGATGATGTCCTCCCTGACTTCGATCTTATCTCACGCGTCTGGTGAAGTCCGCGCATCTACATCTCCCCAATAGGCACTATTCCCGCAATCATGGAGGTTATCTTGATAAGACTTCTGCCACGAGGGAACTTGCAGTTCAACCCGAGTCCCTGTAACAATGTTGCCGTGGATGTTGCTGCTATCTGCCGATGTCCAAACTGAGTACCCAGCAAAAGATAAGTACCTCGTTACTTCAAGGTAACTAAGTCCTACTGCTTCATCAGTCTTTCCAGTCATCAATCTTTAAAATAATTCTTACTTTAGAAATGGCATCTCCACTCTCAGTTCATGACCTTGAAAAGGGCACTTCCCTACAGATGAAACCGGTGGAAGTTTCCTCGAAGGATATCGATCTTGCCGAGGGTCAAATCGTATCAGAGACAGCCATTTCAACATCCTACGTGGGTGTGTTGGGGGAATGGTCACGAAAGCTTGAAAGCCTCGGTGTTGAAGCACGAGGTATCCAACCTGTCCTTCCAGAGGAACGAGTTCCTCAATCCATGATAATGATGATCGGGATGTCTGTGATGTGGTGAGCATATCCAGTTGTACAAATTTAATTAACTTGGCATTAACCGCTCTCAAGGGCTTCGGCTGGACTTACAATGGGCGCGCTCACCGTGGGTATCCTTGGCCCTTGGGCCTTTAACTTGACGTTCAGACAGAGTTGTGCTATTATCTGGGGCTGTGGAGCTCTGGGGACAGCTTGCGACGCTTATCTTGCTACATTTGGGAAAAGGAATGGAATGAGAGCTTTGGTCAACTCCCGTTACGCTTTCGGTTATTTTGGTACCATGGCCATTGCTCTCCTTAACAACCTGACAAATATTGTTTATGGTGTATTGGCGTGTATTCAAGGCGGCCAAGCACTCAATTCTGTTTCCAAAGGAACGTTGCCGACAGTCGCTGGAATCATAATTGTTGCTGTGGTAAGTTGGTTGGTAGGAACCGCGGGTTTCAAATACATACATTTTTATGAGAGGTATGTGCATCATAGATCACAGCCAAAGATAACCCTAGCTTATATGCACAGAGTCGCATGGATTGGACCCATGATCGTCTTCGTCTCCTTGTGTGCCATTGGGGCCCCTCACTTTGAACCTACCAGAGCGGCACCCGAGATCCTTGACTCCAAAACAGAGACTGGCAACATCTTAACCTTTATGTCCATTATTTTTGGCTCCTTCTCTGGCTGGGTTGCCATCAGTGCGGATTACTACATTTATTTCCCCGTCAACACGCCATCCTGGAAAGTCTCCTTGTTGGCATCATGTGGTATCCTTATTATCCCAGCCTTCGCTATGACATGTGGAGCTGGTTTTGCTACAGCATTATGGGCGAATGAAACCTGGGCTACTGAATGGAATACTAATGAGACGGTCCCCGGGCTGTAAGATGAAGCTTTCCCTTGGTTTTATTAAGTACCTACTAATTCAGAGTAGAGTTGAGGTTATTCTTCGTCCGCTCGGCCAAGTTCGCTACTTTTTCATATTTATTCTCGCGTGGTCTATGATCTCCAACAACGTCTTCAACTATTATTCTGTCTCAATCACCATGCAGTTGTTTGGTTCGAAAGCGCTCATCATCCCACGTTATGTGTATACCTTCTTGACAATGATAGTCATGGTTGTAATTTCTATCGTGGGAAGAAATTCGCTATATAGCACTTTGAGTAACCTGATGGCCATTATCGGGTATTGGACAATTATTTACTTTGCCATATTTGCAGAGGAGCATCTCATCTTCAGAGCTTGGATGAAACAAGGCTGGGATCTAGGTGCGTGGAACAGCAAAACGAAGCTTCCCAAGGGCTATGCAGCCATACTTGCTTTTTGCATTGGTGCTGTTGGGAGTATATTGGGTATGTCTCAAGCATGGTATGCAGGCGTCATTGGAAGGACAATCGGCATATACGGGGGAGACGTAGGGACAGAGCTGGGATTTCTGTTCGCGGCGGTCGCATATCCTCCGCTAAGATGGGCGGAGTTACACCATTTTGGAAGATGATGTCGCCTTTAAAGGGGCAGGTATGTTATCTCGCCTTTGTCTGTTTGTAAAATGGCAGAGTCATCAATGCTTACTTACTATCAATAGTGGATCGCAGCTATGGTACAATGGGCAGATGCTACTGTAAGCGCCGATCTCGTTGTGACTTGCTTGTATAGGTACGGGCAAACACTGCAGTTGTGAACTCCACAATAAAATTCTCTCCGGTGGCAAGCGAGCAGTGAGAGTGAGTCGATATGTCGGGGTCTTCATGCAGCATGCCATGGCACATTCCCCTTTCGCCATACTCCGTACATGCACCATGCTTCTGCAGCCTCTGCAGCTTCTGCAATCTGATTGTTGGAAAGCGCAGTCCTTGAAGCATCTCGGGTCTCCCCATTTGACCCCAATACGACCATAGCGACAGCGTCGCAGCAGGCATTTCCAGGTCGGTCCACGCCGGCGTCCCTGCCCCTCTGGTCCCTTAGATTCGCGGTGCAAAAGTCTGCAAAGAAATGGTAAGAGAAATTCAACCGAGCCAATTGATCAACTCTGCAGCTTTCTAGGGGCGATCTTTCACGGGTCAGGCCATGCTTCCCCGAATTACGCGATGCTCAGCGATGCGCTACCAACTAAGATTTTCCTTTGCCGAAATTTTATGCCCAGGGTCAGAACCACACGCGAGCTCTCGAACCGTGGTAACCGTCGAGTCTTCGTCAACAGGGCCGCGCCACACTAGCAGAGTCTTTACAAGTTAACCATGGTAATCGTGCCCGGAATGCCATATATAGGCCTGGGGAGGAGTCATCGGGTCGTGAGTCCCTCCTCTCCAACCTCTCTTCAACGACGTCCATCGACAGAACAGTCCTTTCACCATGGAGCAAGTAGATCGCATCACGACGGCACCGCCGAATGGCACCGAGAAGATGACAGCCCGACGCTCGAATTCTGATCTTGACGATGAGAAACGCGTGCCCACCGCGGCTGCTGATGTGAGGAGGGCACTCAAACCAAGACATCTACAGATGATTGCTATTGGTGAGCGAATTGGGAGACTTCATTCGCAAATCCGGACATTTTTCTAACGGGCATCAGGTGGAACGATTGGTACAGGTCTCTTCATCGGTAGCGGAGGAGCATTGGCTAAATCAGGACCCGTTGGAGCTTTAATTGCCTACATTTTCGTGGGCTCGCTCGTCTACTCAGTCATGATGTCGCTCGGAGAGATGGCCACCTATATTCCCGTGACCGGAGCATTTACCCAGTACGCATCTCGATTCGTGGATCCCAGTCTAGGATTTGCCATGGGATGGATCTACTGGTTCAGTTGGGCCATTACTTACGCATTGGAATTGACCGCCACGGGTCTCATCATTCAGTACTGGAACGACAAGCTCAACATTGGTATTTTCATTGGCATTTTCTGGGTCATCATCTCGGCTATCAATTTCTTGCCCGTCAGTTTCTACGGAGAGATTGAGTTCTGGTTCTCCAGCATCAAGGTGTGCACCGTCATCGGATTCCTGATTTTCGGAGCCTGCATCGATCTCGGAGCCGGTCAGCAGGGTCGTCTGGGATTCCAATACTGGAAGAACCCAGGAGCTTTCGCACCCTACCTCGTTGAGGATAACATGCCACTCGCGAAATTCGTTGGTTTCTGGGCCGTTCTCATCCAAGCTGGTTTCTCCTACCAGGGAACTGAATTGGTTGGTATCGCAGCAGGAGAGTGTGAGAATCCACGCAAGAACGTGCCAGCTGCCATCAAGAAGACATTCTTCCGAATCCTGTTCTTCTTCATCTTCACCATCTTCTTCATCGGTCTCCTGATCCCCTACGATTCTCCAGAACTTTTACAGTCTATTGATTCAGGAGCTACCTCTGCAGCAGCCTCCCCATTCGTCGTAGCAGCCAAACTCGCAGGCGTCAAGGTTCTACCCAGCATTATCAACGCCGTCCTCTTATTCGTCGTCCTGTCAGCCGCAAACTCCAACGTCTACTCAGGAAGTCGTATCCTAGTAGGTCTAGCCGAAGACGGATCGGCGCCGGCATTCCTCAAGACGACGAGCAAGAAGGGCGTACCATACTACGCCGTAATCATGACAGCCATGTTCGGCCTGCTGGGGTTCCTCAACCTCTCATCCGACGCAGGAACGGTCTTCGTGTGGCTGCAGAACATCACGGGAGTAGCAGGGTTCATCAACTGGGCGTGTATCAACGGGTCACACATCGCGTTCCAGCGTGCTCTCGCAGCGCGCAACATCCCGCGCAGCACGCTGCCGTACACGGCCATGTGGGAGCCGTACAGCGCGTGGTACGGCCTGTTCTTCAACGTGCTCATCCTGCTCACGCAGGGCTTCACGTCCTTCATGCCGTGGGACGTGTCGAGCTTCTTCGCCGCCTACATCAGCGTCATCCTCTTCGTCGTCCTGTACGTCGGCCATAAACTCGTCAAGAAGACGCGCTTCGTCAAGCCCGAAGAGGCCGATATCGTCACGGGCTGCTCCGACAACCTGGATGATTCGCAGTGGAGCATCAACGATACGTCGACGTGGCAGGGCCGCATGAAGGAGTGGTTGTGCTAGAACCTCTCCTTCTTTCCCCCCCTTCTCTCCCCCGCGCTGTTTTTTACTCGTGCGCTATGCATTTGAGCGTTTGGCTTTGGAGATTTGTAGCGTTCAACATTTGTTTCTATCTGCTATATATATATATTTTACTCTTGGTCTCAATTTGTCTCTCTGCCACCGCCGACGGTTTGTCTCTTAGCCTTTGCAGTTTCGTCTTATCCTTCATCCTCTCTTGTGTTAGATACTCAGAGTCGAGATAGAGATAGAGATAGAGGAGTTCGGGGAAGGGGAAAGCGACAGCGAAAGCGAAAGCGAAAGCGAAACTTGGTTTAATGTAATGAAAAAGAAAGAAAAAAGACATAAATATGTGCTTGCTCGTGTCAAACTGCATGTGATGATTGATGATTGTGGTTGCAAGAAATGCCAAGTTGCCCGGCTCTTTCCTCTCGGATCTATGTGGTAGCTAGTTGGGTAGGTACCTAAGGTAGCCAGGATCTGACACCTTCTTGGCCCTCCTTCTAGAACACGATAATGGGCACTAGAAGTTTAGAGCTATTGTACTAAATCAGGTTAGGTGCATGGGGTGTGATGCATGGTATGCGTATAAACAGGATCTGTAAAGTTTCAAGACAAATCTTATCACGTACGATAGATACATATAACCATACATACACACACACCCCAGAAGCAAAATCAAACCGGCATAAATCGCAAGCAGAAAGCATGCATAAGTAATTACGGACTAACAAATATACACCAAAAGCGGTTCATGATAATAACAATTTCAGGTTTGATCATTCATTTCCCACATCATTCATTTTTTGCGCATCCCAAAAACAAAAACGCCTCCATCCTTCCGCCATGCCCTGCCCATCCCATCCCTATACATCAACAATCCAATCCAATCCATCATACAAGGACAAGTAGAAAGATGCTTTTTTTTGTTTTTGAGAAGAGACAGTTCACATCACGTCATATCACATCGTATCATGTCAGAACGGGTATAGTTGCTGAGAATAATCGAAGCCGGTTTGATCTACCGTAGTAGCGTACGGATCTATGCCTCGATTAGCGCCGCGCCAGAATTCAGACAGAAGAAAAGTTTACCCCAGAAGATGGAATCAAATAGATCCATAGGTGACATGTTTAACGTCTGTTCCATAGACTGGAGATCATTAGTGCCGACCGGCATTTGTGCTGCATAATCCAATCTATATGTCATTTAGCTTCTTCTTTTTCCTCTTCTAGATTCATCGAAAGAAACTTACGGCATCATCCCGTTCTGCATTGAAGCCATGGCTAGCGCTGCGTTCTGCTGCTGCAGGTCATACTGTTCTTGTTCGTCCATAGGCTGAGCATCGGGTGCGGACGATTGTCGGCTTTCGGTGACCCAGCCATGGTCGTAAATATTCTTGAGTGCTGTGAGTGCTCGCGATAACGGACCACTCAATTCAATATCTTTATCGGATTTTGCAGTCTGGCCTGAAGATTGGTCCTTAACAGCAGTAGCAGAAAGAGCCGAAATCAAATTGCCCTGCAATTGTCGAACCTCTGGATCGGTTTTTGTCTCCCCTAAAATTCCGAGAAGTACTGCGGATGAAAGACCATGGTACGTGAACGCCCATGATCGAGTCGGAATCACACTAAGAGAATGCATTTTCAAATACATGCGCACCGTTTCTGTTAGATTTTGCTTGCATTTCTCTGCCAGTAACCTCTTCTGTGCCGAGTCCATTGTGCTACTCTGTTCACGACGAAGAGCAGGACGGCAAATGACCGAAACAACAAAAGAGGTATGTAGACGAATTGCGAAATGATGCAAGCGGTCCTGAACAGTCTTGCATGCCTCTTTGGTGCGATACCGAGGGTAAACTTGTTGGCGAAGGTTTTCGACAGCCATACAGTCGGCGATTATCTGGTTGAAATCTGGCTGCAATGTTACCGTATCGTTGCTAACACTTTGTAGAATCTTCTGGCAGAGGTGATACATGGCCTCGCAATAAGAGAAGCCTTCAGACATAGCTGTTGGTCCCAGAGGTAATTGACACCGGGTGAGTGAAAGGGAAGCAATTGGGCACCGGTCGAAAGAGAGCGACAACAAGCTGTCTTGCCAAACAATAGTCCACCTTCAATATTGTTAGAGAATGTTGAGATTGATTGATGATATTCTTACCAAAGCTTTCTACGTGGCAAGTCTCCAGCTGGTGGTGATGCGAGACGCCCATTCTCCTTCGGTCCACGATGTAAACCCAAAGCTTGGGCAAGTCGACAAGTAAGACCAATAAGAGCCCATGATGCCTCGGCTTTCATGTCATTTGCTAAGACAAATCCAAGAATCATAAGGGCCTGAAGAGATTCCAATGATGGTCGAATGAGGAAGTTTGACAACCTCAAGCAATGGAAAGATGTTTGGACTGTGAAATTATTAGTTATGCAATCAATGTAGTTAGGACAACATACCAAAAGCTTGTGAAGTTGCCACTCTTTTGTGATAACCTAGCTCAGAATAATTTGTAGCAACTGCTAGCACAGCAAAGAGCATACCCAACCAAGCCACAGAAACACCTTTGATGTTTCCTGCGGGTTGCCTCGCACTTGAGACTCTGTCCTCGAGATATACACATAGTTTAGATTCAAACTCCTCAATATCAATAAGCAAGCCCCAGAATGGCTGGACTATCTGCTTATAAATCTGAAAAGTTCTGATGCCATTTAGTACATGTTTGCTGAAAATCAAAGAGAGTTGTGACTCACTTCAAAATCTCCCGGTCAGAAGGTAATGCAGAAGCAATGTCATGTCGAATCTTGTCCATATGGACCTTTGACATGAAAGGATAGGGGTCGGATGAGATCTGGAGACCCAGTATAGGCATGATATCTTTGCGGATAACATCCTGTTCGCCGTCACCTTTCAGTTCACCGGCCCTGGTTTCTTCACTCAGGAAAGCTGCAATGCTATTTTGTCCAAGATAGCGGGACTCATTGTGATCTTCCTCTTCTATGCTTTCATCAATCGGTGCTCGAAGATATATTAGGACTACTGTACTTACCAGTTGCTCGAGGCCAGCGATCAGTCTCATCCCGCCGCGGCTCACTTTCGGGCGACCGAGCTCGCTTTGTGCCTGCAACTGAAGCTGTCGCGTTTGCCCTCTGGGCATCACGTTTGGGATGGTAAGAGCAGAGACTGGCATGATCGCGTTTTACACAATTCTCACACGGACTCTTATTGTCGCACTTGACCTTGCGTTGACGACATGGCCAGCACGCAGTGCCTGTAGACTCTTCGTCAGTCGTTGGGGGGGGTCAGCATTTTGGTTGCGGCTCTGCTCACCATATCGCACTTTGCGGTGGGAGTGGATAATCTTGTTGGCCTCGTCGGGCGTTAATGACAGCTCATTCGGTATCTGACCTTCGTCGCTCATTGCCACTGCAACGGTCTCATTAAAATGACTTGGTGTGTTTCGACGAAATGTTCGGATTTCAGTCGGGGATTTCTCCGGATGATGCCGAAAATTTGCTTCTTTATGAGAGCAAGGATCCCGATAGTCACGTGTGCGCTACGTGCGGGGTAACCTTTCCTCTTTTGTTTTGTCAACACCTCTTGGATGTTTCAAGACGGTCTCATCTCTCAAGAGAACACGTTGCTGTGATCATTACCAAAGCAAGCTTTATGGGGGGGAGTGAGCCGAGTTTTCTGTCTCAATTAAGTCTAATTATGACAGTTACAAGGCACGTTCTTTTCATACCAAGACAGAGAGGCATAATATCATATATCTCGATTAAACTTTTGAAAACACTTCCAGAGAGATCACTTACTCCTAGAAATGTTATTGGTTATTTCTTTGTACATATCTTCATTCATCTCTTCCTATTAAGATAGGAGAATTTAGGACTATTTCACCCTTCTTAACCTCAAAGAGCAATGAATCACTCCCGAGGAGAATCATACACTTTAGCTGTCAATGGCAGCGATGAGTTCTTTCTATGAATCACAGCTCTTTGAATGGTCATACTTAGTTGTACTGGTCTCCATTTGTCTATAAAACGCCCTCCTGTTTTCTGTTTTTATCTCCTTGCCATCAAGCAGCAATCCAATCTTCAGAAAAGATATCTGCACACCTTTCTCAAACTTCACGAATCTTCCCTCGAATCTTCAAGTCTTCCAACCTTCAATTTTATAACACAATGTCTCAAACTCCAACTAGAATGCCCGGTGGCGCTTCTCGGGCCCCTTCCGTAATGCCAGCAGCGTCTATGCAGCCATCAAACGCTAGACATGTAGCATCGGCAAATCCGGCATCAAAAGCTCCATCTTCAATACCTTTACAAGGTCAAGATGGTGAGACTCAAGATTCTTCCACTGCAATACCCACTCAGTCAAAATTCCGGGACACAACGGCAATGCGAACCCAAATGCCAACCCAATCGAGATTCCGAGCAGGACCTGGAAGTATCATACCGACCCAGTCCAAGTTCCGAGATTATACCATCAGTGTGATGCCAGCTCAATCCAAGTTCAGAGATGCGACCATGGTCCCTGGAAGTATGATTCCAACCTCCTCAAAGTTCCGGGATAGCACTCAGGTTCCAGCTTCTATTGTTCCTGGCGGCTCTATTCTTGATGGAGAGTACGACATGATGATGGCCGAGCGACAAACTCGCATTCCCACATTGGCACCAAAGGAGAGAGCCGAGCAGGAGGAGTGGGCTCAGAAGAAGCTTGAGCTCGGAGGCTCTTGCTATGATGGTGCAGACTGGGTTCGAGTTGATGAGGATGGTGGTTACAAGTGTTCTGCAGGACGTCACTGGGTTTCTGATGAGCTTCTCGGGGAGGGAAAGGGTGGTTGGTATCTCTTGCTGAAGAAGCACGATTTGTCTTCCAAGAAGGGTCACTACTATGGCAACCCTATGAAGGAGCCATGGGCTGTTACCCGTCATGGTGAGAAGTTTAAGATTGAAAACAACGCTATCTTAATGTTGAAGGATAACTAAAACTTGATAATATTGTTCCTGGTGGCTGAGGTTAGACTGGATTTGGGGAGATTTTACAGAAGTGCTTTATATAGCTCTGAAAATTGATCGGTGATTCTCAAGATTTTTGTTTAGCTTGACATGTGCGGAGTTAAAACAGGATATTACTAGATTTTCAGTCATCAACCTATCTCCTCCGCCTTTATCTCTCTACAAATGCCCATAATAAATGCTAATCAAAGATAGCCCTTCCATGCACTTGGTCATGTTTTTTAAGTCTACTAAGCGAGATGGATGAGAAACGAGGATACTTACTTTGCCTTTTTATTTTGATTTGTGGCAGTGAACTATTGAAAAACTTGTGTCTTACTCTAGTTGCCAGCATCGTATTAATTTAACCCATTCCTAATCTGGTATCTGAAGAGATAAAGAAAATTATCTCCACAACAAAATGGTTACATTATTTAGCTTGTTAGAGGAGATTCATAAAACTTCGCTTCGCAAAAAGTGACAATGTAAAAAGCCTGTCGGGAAACTATTTATGTTAAAGAAATCTACAACTTCAATTGTTATTATAATACAAAGGTAATACTGAACCAAAAAGGATGGGGATTTTAATTCACTAAAAAGTTCCTTGCGAGAACACGCAAAGATAAGACCATATTATTCAAAAGGGGTTGATAACGGATGTGAATCATAGACATGAGTAACAACTATTATTACTCTACCAAGTAGCGAATAATCAACCAGGCTCGGAACTGGGTGTATAAATACTCTACAGCATTTGTCCTCTTGACTTTCAACAACTATCAACTTTGAACTATCGTCTCTCCCAAATTCAAAATCTCCAAACGATTCAATTAACGACCAAACCCAACAACCAACTAGCTACAAAAGACTTTATCATGCCCTACGACGACGCATATGCCACAGCGCGGCGAAACCTCGCCGATGAGCTACTGAGAAAAGGCAAAGCAAAGGCTGCGAAAGAAGGACCGGAATTCTGGCGGTGCTGTGAAGTAAGCCTTGCACGAATAGTCCATATGATTTATTCCTTGTGACCATACTGACCTTGCTGACTTTGCATAAAGTGCAATGGATTGAATTTCCTTCCAAAAAAGGACAGATTTGTACGCGGGTACCTATACGTCGCTCCAGGTTGTTCACATGAGAACTGCCATCACCGTTGCTGTGGTGATTGCTTTAATGTTGTTGACATCAAGAAAGACGGGGAGATTCATAAAGTTTTCCTTGGACCGCGTGGAACGGAGGGTTGATGACTGGATGTATGATCGTATGAAGTCGTGGTGACTAGTAATTGAACGGTGGAATTTAAATCTGTCTGTTTGTAGATTATGTGTAAAGAAATCTGTGTAAATCGGGTGAATTATCCTTTTGTAGGAATACAAATGGCTCTCTTATCCAAGTCAAGGAATTTTGTTCCTTAGAATTCTGTCTAGTCGTTCTTGAATACTGAGTTTTATTTTGATTTATTCTGCTCTGTAAATTATTGGTCATCTTAATATGATATGTTTTCGTATACTGCAATTCGTGATTCACAAGAGACAGACAAGTTAGATTGAGATTTGACAACCGCTCTGAATGAAGAGATCAGCGTTTTAGATAAAACAAAAAGCAGAAGGGGGGAACATCACAGTGTTGTACCAACCAATCAGCATACATACCAGCATTTGTATATCTAGACTCATATTCCACGCCCCCAGCTACATAAAAGTTTTAAACACCGCCCCTTATATTTTCGAAATCTCACAAGCAACACAGAAATAGAGTGCAGGCTGGCGCTGTTGCAGATTGCGTCGTCCTTCCCTCTTCCCAGGTTCCAGGGATTAACCAATGCTATAGGATAACTGTCTGTTCTACAACCTAACAGAGAAACCAGGTTTCCTCTGCCAAGCTGAAAAGACATGTGCAGGTGCTTGGTGGTGTCATCACAAGCAGTGTGATAAGTGCAGAACTATTCTTACGTTCTGGAATGGGAAAGAGGGGTGCTGGGATGAGATGACAATAGTTTCTAGACCCGTTGTGAAGATGATGGGAGGAGTTTGACTGTGTGTTGATTTTGTGGGGTGTAGTGGTATAGTTCGTCTTGGATTTAGTGTTAGTTAGGTAGATATAGAATTGTTTGCGAGTTTTTCTTCATACAGGGTATTTGTACTTGTTTTTTATTTATGATTAAGCCGGGTCTTTTATGCGAGCAGGTTAAGTCATGGTTAATGTAAGCTGATTCCAAATGGATATATACCATATGAAGTGTTGCTTACTTTAATATCTAGTTCCTCTCTTGCAGATATGAAACTTCAAGGCTTCATTACTGGTTCATTATCTACATTGTAATTTCGAATTTTCATCCTTGATCACACCCCTCTCCCTCGTCACAATAACACCCACCATGAATATCAAATCCTGCGCACAATCATGAATAATAGCACACGATTGCCTGTTCCAATCCCGCGTCCTCAAAATTCATATATTCCCAACTTGCTTCAGCTTCTCTCTCTTTCTTTTCTCCTCCTCCTCCTCCTCCTCCAGACTAAAGGCATCCTTCACTGCCACCATTTCCAAAATTGTCTATCCTACAAATTGGTTGGGATTGTTGCCAGGTGCTTCACTTCTTCCCTCCTCTTTCCCCTTTCCAAATTCAAACCAGGACACTAATTTGACTAAATAGTGTTAGAAATTCAAATAAAATCCAGAGAAGAATAAAAAGAATGCAGATGTCTGTGCTTGCGAGCATGAAATGTGTAGGAGATGCAAGGATGCTGTGTGGGGTTCGTGGATTAGTCAATTTCGGGCCCAGGTGAGCGAGTGATTGCGTCGAGGTGGATTATAAGTTTGCTGTTATGAGTAAGTCTAGATTTAAATTCTTTCTTCGGAAATGCCATCGGCGACCTGCTGCAGCCAAACTTCTTCTGTATTCAATTCTCGTACACTTATGGATCTTGCTAAATTATTCGGCAGTTTATTGAAAAATAAACACCGGGAAGCAGGTAAGCATTATACAGTGGTCAGGATAGAGCAGGTTCACAACAAATGCTGCGCGCTAGTCCGACGCCGGAAGTCCGCAGGACGCAGAAGGGGGATTTGGATTACCAACTGTGCGAAATAAAAGCAGTAAAACCCTTCATGTTATGCAAATACTCGGGTTCGCAAAGCAGCTGGGTAGGAATATCAATAAGTAAGCTGGTCAATCTTTTGAGAATATGTTAACCAGTTTTCAAAATCCCATCTCGGTACACTCTCTGATTATCTCTTTTCTCAAACCCCGCTGTAACAAAACCCCGATATTATGCCCGGCCGTGACGATACGATTACGCCATTTCACAGTCCCAAAGGGGACCATCGGCGATTGGAAAGTATATGGCCTCGAGGTGAGAATTTGGGGATAATTGTGGAAGGGCATATGCAAAGGTCGAGGTACTAGGGTAGATTTCGAGTGCCGTGAGTCAATTGGGATATCATTCAATTAGTGTCAGCGTGTATGAATGATATTTTAGTTTTAGACTTGGTTGTGAATGGATCATCATACACAGCAACTGGAAAAAAGAAGTCCAAATTTGAAGATCTGTGTATGTCGTGAACAGTAGCACTGCATTCTGACGTTGAATATTGGATGATAGATCAGAATCACGTGTCAGAATGCCGAAGCACCCCGCGATCGTAACTCGTCCATCAACAGAAGAGATTCCGATGTAAACATCAACACGGACAGAACCACAGATCGCAACCGATGAAGCATTTATAGAGATGCACGGTACTTCTGAAACACAGAATTTTTTCAATGACACTATGGAACTTTAAAACGGCCATTTCGCGTCGTTAAAAGCTTGCTTTCACATTTTTACAAGCCAGATGGATTTATCAACCACAGAGAGGGCCACTGCCGACTCCTGGTGCCAGTGGCAACTCTCCAGCGATATATCCAAGAGAATGCTAGGCCAGAAGCAACCAGGATACCAGGAAAACTCCTCCCAGCTCAGCCTTCAACCCGCACCAGCTCTCAAGCACGACCTCGTTCTGGACTACCTCAGCTCCCACGCTCTACGCCCAATGCCAAATACAGTAGTCGAAAAGCTGGCTCTGCATCGAAAGTAGAGTCTTAGAGTACCCGGTTTTCTCTCATTTCCTATGCATAAGCCATGAGGTGCGGCTCGGTGGGATATTTTCAGCTACGTCCCGCGCTTCAGCGCCAATCTCCAGCCACACGGCCGATGCCATGAAGCCTGTTCCCAGATGCTGGAGAATGCAAAAGCCCCATACCCCATAATGGACGCCAGGGACCTGGGACATCCAGCAAGGTGCGACCTCGGGGATCCGCAGATCTACGGCCTTCGCCAATCCCGAGCAGTGGCCAGCATGAGATACGTCCTTCGAGGCTAGCCTCTGTACCAATCCGTGATGCTTGGATAGCTACCAAGGTCTCTGGCTGGCTGGCTATGAGTGTGTGGCCAGAGGCTCTGCAAAAGAGGCGTGGATTGGGCTGTCGGCACCTGGGCTCATGCATTTTCTTCATACTTTTTTCTTTCGTTTTTTCCCCTTCAGCTCCATCTTGGGCGCAAAGACACACGCAAACTGCGGCAATTGCCTGGCTTCCAATGTGACGGTAGTAGCTTGTGGCAGGAGTCTGAAATTGCTGACATGGAGAATTCTCGTGAACCCTGGGAAACGATATTGATGCTGTCTCGGGATTGAGAGTCCATTATTGCCATAATTGCTTTATGTTCTCGATGCATCAACGTCATTGTCTTCAGGCCAGCCACGCGACAACCAAAGCTACCGAAAATCTCCTGAAGCCAAAAGCCATTGTGTCAGGGGCTGTAGATGCTATGGCGGATGGGTCGGTGAATGGTTCTTCCGTCATGATATTGGTCTAGAATCTCAGAATCTCCAGATGAGTCCAAGCTGTCCAAGACCCTAACCAATTCTGGACTTGGGCTCGGCAACCTGACGTTTGGCACAATCTACCAGCACTCTTACGAATTCCTCGCTCCGTGACACAGAGTCTGGATTGGAAAAGATGGCGAGTCTAACAAAGATATTGATGGATGTTTAAACGGCTGTTGGATCACCATTGCACATATATCTGACTCAGCATGTCCAGACCAAGAACGAGACTCCTGTTATGCAGCGGCACAGCACAGTACAAACCCAAGCGACGCCCTGCCATTGGACAGAGCATAGATGAGTTACTATGCACAAGCTTGTGAGAACACTTGGACCTTCTGCTTCCGTTAAGCTGGCCATCGTCCACTCTCTCTTATCTCGTGCGATTGAGGCTGCCGCGGGACGTCTACTGGTTGTTTCGAAATGCAAAATTACTCTCGTCGTATCTGCATGGAGGGCAGCCTGTTGGACTCTTGCCATACTTGGACCGTGCCACCGCAATCTTGTAAGGTTCGAAGCAAGCAGCCAGCCGTGCCTGAAGGGGAATCGGTGCTTCAGAGCATCAGCCATCGTGGACTTACAGCTCTCGTGGCTCTGGGGGGCGCTGACGGGGCGAAGCCGGTCATCGCATCTTCGTCATTCCGCCAACAAGCAATTGGCTGTAGGAGTGCTGTTGATGGGATGGCACTGCGAGAATAGCCAAAGGGACCTGGGCACTGGGGAATCATTGATCTGTCGAGGCAATAATGGCGCTGCTAATAAACTGGTCTTACTGTACAGTAGGGGCTGGCGAGCACAACATCCGACGGGGCAAGCGATAAACCCAAGTCTGTGGCTGTGATAGAGCACCATGGTTGGCCATTGGGGCCTGTTCCTGCGTCTCCAAAGCCTGTCGACCTGGCTTCAACAGGCATGGTTTGTACTCTAAATCGACGCCGAAGCCAGACTTCTAGAAGCTAGCTGCAGCACAAGCGCACCGGCGGGGGCGTTCTTCCAGCAACAATTACATGGGACGAAAAAAAACACCTTTTCAGTGGCTAGAGCATCAATAGTCCAGGATGATTGCCAGGATAAACACCTTGAGCCGACTGAGCACGATCCTACCCACATGGGTAATTGAGGAACTCCATGTGGCCGCATCTGTCCCTGTACATTGGGATTGTGGCGCGCTATGTCGGCCTATTCTTTTCTGATGGCTTTCCCCTCCTGTGTTGGAGCTCTTTCTCTTATATCTCGTCAGTCCGAGTGTCAACATGGTCTTCACCACCACAGCATTCAGCATCAGTACTTAGTTTGGGGCATCTGTCTTCCCTTTTCGTGATTCTCCATTCGTAGACCGGCTCTTTGCTGCGAAGGCAATATCTCCCTTGCCTGCTTACTTTCGTTTTCTCTTTCCAACCTGCGCTTTAGAATTTCGACCATGGCTCCGACAGCCAAAATGTCGAACACCATGTCGACCGCTTTTGTTCTTACATTCGTTCTTAATTTCTTTGTTGGCTACGTTCATTCCCTTGGACTCACCGATACCATAACATGGGGTGGTGACAATTCCAGAACGGGCTACCAAACGTATGTATCTGCCTGAGTTTCCCATACCTTTAGTATCAAATATTAACGTCTGCAGTAATCATAATATGGATCCATCTATAGTTGGATCAGCACAATTTGGACAGATTTTCAAGGCAGCTCTTCCCGGATCCTACAATGGAGCACTCGAGCAGATCTTTGCACAACCCCTCGTTTACACTGGAGCCGACGGGATCCAATATCTCTATGTCGCTACAACCCAGAACAATGTCTACAAGATGAATGCTAAGACTGGCGCCATTGTATCCTCGCGGAATTTGCACATTCCTTTTCTGACTGCTGACTTGAGTGGGTGCGTCGATATTAACCCTCTTGTGGGTGTCACAGCTACCGGAGTCATCGATCCAGCAACCGACACATGGTACTTGACCGCCAAGACATATGCTGATCAAAAGGGCGGAAATGGTGCTCAAGGAAGACCGGCTGGAAGATACTATGTCCATGCTATTAACACCAATGATCTCACTGAGAGACCAAACTTTCCCGTTGATCTTGAAGGCACCGTCGCTAGGAACAATCCGATCCGAAGCTTCAACGGTGGAATTCATCATCAACGTCCTGCTCTTTTGCACACCGGTAAATACATTTATGCAGGCTTTGCCTCCCACTGCGTTCAATACAACTTCACAGGTTGGATCATGGGATGGGATAAGACTACTGGCGCCACGGTTGAGAGAATGGCTATGGAGGGAGCAGGTGTACCAAACACAACCCCAGGAGCTGGTGTGTGGATGAGTGGTGGAGGTTTGACATCAGATGATGCTGGATCAATTTTCTTCGCAACCGGAAACGGATATGCTTCGCAACTCAGCACAGTTCCCGTCAACGGACGTAATCCTCCCACATCACTCGAGGAAGCTGCTGTACACATGACCATAGCTGCAGATGGAAGTCTCACTGTTGTTGACTTTTTCATGCCTTGGGAAAAGACCCAATTGGATGGTGCTGATAAGGATCTTGGCACTTCACCTTTGGAACTTCTACCCAGTGCATTTTCTTGTGGTGATTACAAGAGAATTGGTGTCGTTACTGGTAAGAGTGGAAAGACTTACTGGCTCAACATGGACGACCTTGGAGGATATCAGAACGGCCCAAATAAGTTAGATAAAGTTATTCAAACTTATCAAAACGAAAACTCAGTCTATGCCGGAGCAGGTGTATATCCATTGGAGGGAGGATACATCTATATCAATGGTAGGATATCTCATGTACATGGATGGTAATTTACTAATCTTCGATAGTCATTCAATACCCAACCCACGTATTTAAGTTCTCTTGCACAAACGGAGTACCTTCATTTGCCAAGGTTGCAGATAGTCCTTCCAAGAACGCATACATCCTTGGTGTCGGTCATGGAACTACAACCTCACTGAATGGTCAGGTTGGAACTGGTCTCTTGTGGGTCAGCGACGTCCAGGGCTCCAACCTCAGAATATATAATGCAGTTCCGCAAAACGGACTTTTGACAATGATCAACTCTTTCAACATTCAAGGAGTAACCAAGTTCACGAGACCTGTCTTCGGTGATGGCCGTGCTTACATTGGCACCACACAAGGTTATTTATATGGATTCGGATCGCCTGTCAATCTCCCAGTTAACTGCTCTGGCCCAGTCGACTTTGGTCCGGCCAATCTTAATACCCCAACAACTCCTAGATCCATTACGTGCAAAGCGAATATAGCCATCACTGTCACCAGTTTAGCATTGAGTGGCGATGCCAACTTCAATGTTACGAACCAGCCTACATTACCACTCACAGTAGCAGCTGGAGCCAGCTTCACTTTCTCAGCTTACTTCAGCCCGAAGGCTGTAGGGCCATTGTCTTCTGATATTCTCGTTGCTACTACCAACGGTGTTGACGGATACAGTGCCAGCACACCTGTAACCCTGCGAGGAACAGGTCAAAGTGTCAACGGCCTTCTTTCGATTAGTCCAGTCACTCTTGCATTCCAAGGCACTATTGTTGGGGCTAATGTTGGTGGCGTGAACGATACTGTACTCTTCATGAACCAAGGAAACGCGCCTCTGACAATCTCGAAGATCAATTATTCTAAGACTGGTGAGAGTGGACCTTACGGTGCGGAAACTGTGTCTTCTACTGGACATCAAGTCGGTCCTTTTACGTTCATTGATTTGCCTTCGACAATTCCTGGCAACTCGGTGGTTTCCGTTTCTGTTAATTTCAATCCTACAAGCAATGGAAACTATGCCGCATATCTTCAGGTTGTTTCTGACGGTGGAACCAAGTACCTGGATGTTGTTGGTACAGCTGGTTCTGCCCCAATGGCTATTGTCGAATTTCAAACACCTGACGCAACAGGCTGGGTTAAGTATCAACCTGGCAAGAACTTTACCTTCGGTAACGTCACAGAGAATACTACAAGATCGCTCAAGATGCGGGTTACCAACAATGCAACAATCAACAGCGCTAGTCTGTCCCTAACTGTATCAAAGCCTCCATTTGGAGTTGCTGGTATCATTGGTGCAAACAATCAAGTGGATCTTGCAGAAGGAACACTTCTTGCTCCCGGAGAAAATGCAACAGCAACACTCTACTGCTCTGTACCTAAGACGCAGGTTAATACTGATCCTTTTGTTGGCACTGCTTCGTGGACGATGAATATCAACGACCCTTCTTTTGGCAAGCAAATTATTCAGTTCGCCTGCGGAGCAATTGCTGAGCAAGGCGAGCCTCTTATCACCTTCCCGGGTACATATGAAGGTAAGCCTTTGCAGCCTCAAGGTCAATACAGATATGTTGGATGCTTCAAGGAGAACAATCCAGGTCGACAACTTAAGCAGCAAATATACGGAAACGACGCAAATACAAATGAGATGTGCATTAAAGCCTGTGCAACGGGTAACTATCTCTTCTGCGGAACACAATACAACCGTGAGTGCTGGGGTGGCCCGACCATTCCTACTCTTCAGGTGGATCCAATCAACTGCAATTATCCATGCACTGGAAGTATCAACGAAGTTTGTGGAGGTAATGGAGAGGGTGCCGGAGCTGGTGGTAGCTACATCTCGCTCTTTGCTGATGGCAATCGTTATCTTAACGGGTCTATTATTGGCGCTCCTTCCGGAACGACGTCTGCTCCTGGCTCGGCCCCTACCACATCTACTCCACTACCTACTGGAGGTCCATACGTCAATCCTGGCACTCTTGGATATGTAAGCTTGGGTTGTTATACTGAAGCTACTAACGGAAGAGCATTATCCAGCTTGAAGACTCCAACTACCAAAACAATTGCGAATTGTTTGGCAGCTTGTGCAGGTACCACATATTCTGGAATGGAATATGGTGGAGAGGTAAGTTCAATTACCCCTGAATTATTTTTTGTACTAACAATGTCGTAGTGTTGGTGCGGTAACACTCTCGCTGCTGGCTCTATCTCAACCGCTGCAAAGGACTGCTCAATGACATGCTCCGGTAAGTCATGTATAATCTATCAACTAAGTTTTCAGGTCATGCTA
The DNA here is from genome assembly GCA_029641185.1 of Pseudofabraea citricarpa. Lineage (NCBI taxonomy): Eukaryota > Fungi > Ascomycota > Leotiomycetes > Helotiales > Dermateaceae > Pseudofabraea > Pseudofabraea citricarpa. Next base: position 1,117,948 of record JAPWGK010000004.1, read on the forward strand.
ACACGATTATCTACTAGACAATGCAACCGAATATTGTGGTGCCGGCCAACGACTGAACATGTATCAGCTCGCTGGTAGCGCATCTTCGTCAACTTTATCTACAGGCAGCACTTCCTTAATTACAGGTTCTTCAACCGGCACCAGTACTGGTACTACTAGCCGAGGTACGTTAATTACAACTTCCACGTCGATTGCATCGACAAGTTCATTATCTCTATCTTCTTCTTCAACCCAATCATCAACATCAACCCTTACATCCTCTTCAATTCTCTCTTCACCCATTTCATCTTCAACTATTTCAATTTCGTCCACTTCCACACCTTCGTCTACCAAATCTTCTTCAACTACCTCTTCAACTATTTCAACCTCGTCCACTTTCACCCCTTCATCAATCAAATCCTCCATTTCCTCAACTTCCACCTCTTCAATTTCCACCTCTTCAATTTCCACCTCTTCCATTTCCACTACTTCAACTCTCACATCTTCTTCGACCCTCTCATCAACTCTCTCATCTTTGCCGCTCAGTAGCTCAACATCAACAGGTACAGGTACATCGACATCTACTGGCTCTTCCGTTTCGCCAACCCGAACCGCGCCTGCAATCGACCAAACTATTGGTGGCACCTGGGCTTTCCAAGGTTGCTGGACAGAATCAACTACCGGCCGTGCGCTCTCCGTTTCAGTTTACGCCAATGATTCTATGACTCTTGATATGTGCGCTTCTTTCTGTACTGGAAGCACATATTTTGGCGTCGAATATGGCAGAGAGTGCTATTGTGGCAATTCTCTTGCAGATGGCAGTGTCAAGGCAACTAACCAGAACGACTGTAACTTCTTGTGCCCTGGAAATCCTCTCCAATACTGTGGTGCAGGTGTTAGACTGCAACTATACAGCGCCATGTCTTCCGCAAGTTCTAGCACATCCAGCACTACTTTAGTCTCGTCTTCGCGAACTAGTACTTTGGCAAGTACCACTTCCAGTTCTAGTGTTTCCAGTACTCTCTCATCAACTACTTCTCGAAGCACATCAAGTACCACTGGCTCTAGCTCTTCGACCATATCTTCGTCAACATCTAGCAGTTCAAGCTTAAGCTCATCCAGAAGTACAACTTCTACCACTTCAACATCGACCACCTCTTTGTCAAGTTCTACTTCGTCAAGCTCATCAAGCAGTAGACCTTCCACTTCAACCACTTCATCATCACTAAGTACCTCGACTTCGTCGAGTTCTAGCAGCAGTTCTAGAAGTTCAACAACGTCATCGCTAAGCTCCACTAGCTCCACGCTCTCTACTTCAACTACTAGTACACGTTCTTCTTCATCCAGCTCAACTAGCACCACCACTTCGACTAGATCTAGCTCTTCCAGCTCACTGAGTTCTATTTCAACTATTAGCTCATCCAAACCATCCAGCTCTACTAGCTCTACCAGCAGTGCACAACCTACCTACACTGGCCCACCTGTAATCTCACAAGGCAATGTCAATTTCACATACTATAACTGCTCTACCGATGGTCCAGGCCCTCGAGTCCTTACCAAATTAGTTGAAGCGTCCGATCTCATGACCGTTGACCGCTGTCTTAGCAACTGCTGGATGTACAAATATGCTGGTATCGAATACGCTCGGGAGTGCTGGTGTGGCAACACTCTCACTGGTTCTCAAAATATCACAGACTCGCCCAAGGGTGGACAATGTTCTCTTACTTGCAAGGGCAATTCCACACAATACTGTGGCGCGGGCAACAAAATAACCATGTATTACTTCGATGTGGACAAAGCAGCGAAGAATGCAGCATCATCTGGCAACGGCCGATAATGATTCCTGTTTTCTGTTCTCTTTCACTTCTCGGCGGGTTTGGCGGGGTGTTATTTTTGGCTTACAGGGTTTTAGGTTGGGTAATGAGGTATCAAAACAAGCTGGACGACTTTTCCTTTTCTCTTCTTCACTTCAAGATGCAATCATCGGCTTTGAGGTTCGAATTGCATAGATGTAATTTGCTTATAGATTTCCTTTTCTCATCTCATTATTTAATGTTTGAATGCATCTTTATAGATAGATAGTGCAAGCAAATAAACACTCCTTTTGCTTATTGTCTTGACGGTTCGTATGAAGTGTGTAGCCTGTAAGCCTTCAATATTTAATTAGTGAGATTTTATAAATTCTACACCTAATTGCGTTCAAAACATCTCTCGTAGCTTACTCTATACTTAGGTAAGTACTTCGGCTGCTTGGTGAATAAATTAGAAGTCTTGGCTTAATGTTGGATTTTTAATTCGAATTAATTAAGACGTGGTTTAGAACAGCCAGAAGTTTTAAAATCATGTTAACGTAAATATATAGAATAATTCATACACGGCAAAGATTAAGAGAGTTTCACGACAGATTTTTATTCAAGCTTTGTTTATTATAACTAATGGTAGCGATTTAAATTCTTATATGTAATTAATTCAATAATAATAATTATACATGAATATAACTCGGATAATTGTTTGACTTGGAAGTTGGAGCTAGATTTTGAGACCAACTCTTGCTATTCTTATGATTCTTGCTTGTGACTTTTACATTCACAAATAATTGACTTTTCATTTTCCCACGTCAATTATGAGTTTTAAGCATTTACAAGCCGTTTTTACCTGGATTTCACAGCTCGGAATTATACGTAATGCCAAGATAGTAATACCTTACGAGCCGAGGGTTGCTGCCTAACCTGTTGGATTTTCCCATCTGATCTGAAGATGGGTCATATAAACTGGAAGGAAGAGGGGTAAGGTCTCAAATGGCCCAAGGTGGACAGAAAAGAGGGCTGGTGCATGCACAGAGGCTTAGGAGGAAGTTGTTCACCGGCAACCATACCGGACCGGTACCCGCGACAAGCGGTCCCGGGACAAGCTCGGAATGAGGCTCACTATGCGCTATACTTAATAAGGATAATCAGACTCTCTAACACCTGGGTGAATCAATCCATGCCTCATTCTGTTGCCATTGCGACTAGATTGAGAGTATTTGTTTTACCCGTTTCCTTATGGACTTCGACGAGATTGTTGAAGCCTCCCACGAGGCATCTTGCGATACTTGGTTTGACCTTTACAACTTACTGCAAGGAGCTCCTCTCGCAAAGTTCATCTCAACATTTCGAGATGATAAACCGTGCTGGCAACAGAGTATAGATTGCGGGTCTTTCAACTTCTGCTGCCGGTTCGCATTCGAGGACGGTGTACAATGGATGATCCGTTTTCCAATGCCTGGGAAGGTCATGCATCCCGTTGAGAAAATCAAACGTGAAGTTGCTACGATGAAATTCATCCATGCAAAGACACAAATTCGCATTCCAAAATTAATTGCTTATGGCCTGAAGGACGAGTTAGGATTGGGTCCGTTCATTATTACGGAGTTTATCAGAGGGAAGACACTAGATAAGCTGTGGAAGGAAAATCCGAAGGAGCCAAGGAGCAGACTGCGAGAAGACATCGACGAAAAAGACGAGGAAGTCGTGTATCGACAAGTTGCTAATATTCTCCTCGAGCTTGCGGCGCACAAATTTGATCGAATTGGGTCGCTCTCTTTTGACGATGGAGACTACTCTGTGTTGGCGAGACCATTGAGTCTTAAGATGAACGAAGTAGCACGAGTAGGAGGTGTAAATGATGACGGTAAGTCTAGTGAGCGCCCACGACTACCTTTGAAATGTTTCTTACACCATGAAGATCATCTACTTGCACCCTTCGATACCACTCGTGATTATTTCGATCATATCGTACAGCAGAACCTCAATCATCTACTGAAGCAACGCAATAGCGTTGATGACGAACAAGATGCACGCCGCAAGTATCTGAATCGTCGGCTTTTCCATACTATTACTTCCAGCTTTGTCTCTAACGAGTACAATTCTGGCCCCTTCACCTTGCTATGCGACGACTTCCGGCCGTCCAATTTTCTAGTTAGCGATGACCTTACACTTTGGTGGATCGACCTGGAATGGACATACACCGCTCCATACCAAATGTTGTATTCTCCTCCGCGCTGGCTCTTGCTCTGGAATCCGTGTCGGTGGGCGGATTCTCCAGGTCTTAAAGACTTGTACAAGGTCAAGTTTGAAAAATTTCACCAGATTTTGGTGGAGGAGGAATCTAAAAAAATGCTGCAGGCCAAAATTGATAGTGAATACTCTCAAAAGGGTACGCCTGAATCGGATACCGAGCACCTTCACATGTCCAGCCTCATGAGAAGAGCCATGGAAGATGGAAAGTTCTGGTACCATGAGCTTATCCGGGAGAGTTTCGACTTTGATAGCGAGTTTCTGTGGGAACAGATTGCTGAGATTTCGAATTGGCGTAACAGCGATGTTGAAATTCCTGAGGAAGATATGGAATCTTTTTTAGCACTGAAGATGGCGGAATTGCGTGATTATGAAGTAGAGGTAAAGAAAGGAAATAGTATGGCAGAAGAAAAGAGTTGAGGGGTCTGACTTCCAGAGTAGCTCGCGGCTTTAAAGAATGCAGAGTTTTCATAATATTCGACCATTTTCTTGCAGCTCACCGATGAACATCTCTATAGGGTATTTGAATTGCTATGTTTCATAGTCACTACTCCTCCTAGTAGCCGCTGAAGACAACACTATGTGTCCGACGAGAATCTTGGAAAGAGCTCTGTACTCCTAATTCCCTGGGATGTAATAACTAAATTACGATCCCTTCCCATAACTAATAGTGGCCAAAGTAATTAAGTAGATCTATATTAGTCATTGAGGATGCAGCTACACATGGCATCAATAGGCGACCTTAGACCCGTGTTTCTATATTTCATAACCCAACACAAGTATCCAGGCTCAGCAGTACTCAAATTTCTACGAAGAAATACATATTACCAGATAGCGGCGGAAATTAAGCTTGTTGGAAGGTGGATATTGATTGGATTAAAGCATATGGGAGATCTCTATCCGAAGCTGTCTAAAGTGACAATTCAACAAAGCCCACAGAACGGCTATACAAGAGTAATTCAAACTCTGCTCACAGATATGTCTACCCTTGGTCGGAATCGTCTTGGTTTCTGAAGGGTATTAGTCTAGTTAAGTAAAACGAAGTAAACGTAACCATACATTTGCCTGATTTTTCATTTTCAGCCTTTTGATTCTCTGCTGCCTCCCTTTTGTTCTGCTCCCTCTTCTTTTGAGCCGAACTACCAGACTCTTCGATCATGTCCTTGCTTGCTTTGTCCATCCTTCGCTGCTGGGAGGAATATCCTCTCTTCCTAAGCTCTGTCTGGTCTTCTCGGCTGTTGTTATTGTGGTATTTGACGTCAGGGTCGTTATAGTCTGCCATGGTACTTGGTCTGGTATGTTGTGATTGAAGCTAGGTTGGGAAATGAAACTAAGACGGATGACTTTTGAGTGACTTGACAATTCCTAGGAATTGCAATTTTATATGTCACGTACCCAGTTGCCTCGGCTTCAAGAGTAAAACTACTCACTGATCTAACATCTCTGCTTCCAGATCCTTGCATAATTAATGCTATGCAGAACAACTGTCAAAAAGCGCACTGCAGCCTAAAAATGTGGTTTTGTTGGCTGCATACCTGCCTAAACACGTCAAAAGTGTCTACAAAGTCCTGCAGGTATCTACAAGCAGTCATCTATGACATATTTTCGGCCGGCTTTTCGATTCCTTCGGACCCCCATTCTACTGCAATTTTAAGATATTCTGACAGTGAGTCAGTGTAAATATTTATAACACATGGATGCTTCAAGAGCCACTGCTACCATGATGTGTCAAAAACTTTGTTTATATCTGGATACAAAAGACTTGAGCTAATCCATAAAAAGGATATATATACAGACGATCACACTTTTAGATACAGCTTATTAGACAATACTTAAAAACAAATAGCAATATTATATAATAAAAGTGAGGATTATTTCAGGTTGCATATAGCGCTTAACAGATCAACACACCCTAACTCATAGCATCCTAATCACTTCTTACATCCACATCTACTCTAGAAAGAGCCACGGCAGGAGTAGCATTATAACAGCTTAAAGAGGATTGTTTCGTGCATGTTCGGAATCGATCGCACCTCCTCTGCAAGCTTTCCCAGAGCGTCTGCCCGTGCAGGAATTAGCAGGTAACAACCAGAATATACTTTTTCAACTTTCAGCCAGCAAATAGATGTGGGTCAAAGGGAAGTGCTGGTCGATAATGCCCAGATAATTAGTGGTGATATATGTTGACATACCTGCAGGAAGACGTCTTTGTAGAAAAGAGAGCAGATCTGTGGGGCCTAAACTTATGGATCGCTTCTTTCGAAGGACTTGGCAATTGAGATTGATGAAAAGTCTGCTAGAAATTGAAGGCTTTTCGATAATTGTCAGAGTTGAGGTGTATGTCCTTCTGTTTCTAGCCTCTCTTGGACGTTGTGAGCCGCAAAAAGCGCCGCCAGAGCAAGGGCACTAAGGCGGGCCCATATTTGAGGGGTATTGGACGCTGCACTTTAAACTTCATTTTTTAAAAGCCAAAATCGCTGTAAGGGCTCACAGCAGTGGTGAACAGTGGTGCTCAAAAGCAGGCATATGTGAGGTGTAAAAGGGATGATATTTTCTATTTACACTGGTTCCTCCCTTATGATAGCCTTTCGCCCACTTCTTGGCATATCACGTGTCCAATCACGTGACATGTGACAATCGCCGAACTTAAGCCACCAGTTTTTTGCTCTGTTTTTCTTCTTCTTTTGGAAGTACTTGTACAAAGTCAACCTGTAACAGAACCTTGCGTGTTTGCTACCCTAAAGAGAGGAGTTTGAAGTAGCGACTATGCCTTGCCTTATATTATTTTATTGAGATATTTAAAGATAAGAAACACATTTACATTATCATCGAAATATAGCTGTAAACTTAATCAGCTTTAAAGGATTCAAATAATAATATATGATTATAATAGACATTTAACTGTAACAAATAACTTTTCATTGATAAATAATTCAAGTTTGGATACTATGTAAACTAATTCTTGTTAGTGACGTTTTTCTTTTAATATTACGGAGCGGAATAATATAATACCACCTTATCGAAACAACCCTGACCCTGACATTGGCTTATCGGGGGCTTATCAGCCCGAAATGGTTAAAGCCAAATATTATCTTTTGGGGCGTGTTGAAACTTCGCGTCAGTAAGTTTTCGCTGAACAAAGGGGAGACCGAAAGAAATACATCTCCATCCGTCAGAACATAAAATTGCATACATGTTCTCTCTGGCTACTTTACAACGAAATCAACTTCTACGCAACATCAGCTTTTTCGCCATGCAGGAAGCAAAGCGCACACCGGGTCGCAGACACCCTTACAGAGGCAACAACAAGAAATCATTCTCCAGCAATGCCACACCACGCAACAATGCAGAGTCAGCCGGCGTTGCTGCCTCAATACCACGAGTTGCGACTCCTCCTCTCTCCGCACCTGTCCCTCTCGATACCCCACGATTCGCAGATTTGGCAAAGCAGAATCTCATCCATCCCATCATGCTCCAGACCATTACCGAAGACCTCAAGTTTGATCATATGATGCCTGTGCAGGCTGCTACTCTTCACGACTTACTCGCAAACCGCGTGGATTGTCTGGCACAAGCGAAGACGGGAACTGGAAAGACGATTGCCTTCTTACTGCCGGCCATTCAGACCATGATTGACAGGAACAGAAGACCAGGTTCCGGGGTCTCACTCTTGGTCATCTCGCCGACCAGAGAATTGGCTATGCAAATCGCGAAGGAGGCTACAGCATTACTGAAGCGGTTACCACAGTACAAAGTTAGTTTTGCCATTGGAGGAACAAATAAGGACCGTGAGGAGAAGCAGATCCTTTCTGGCTGCGATATCCTCATTGCCACACCCGGAAGACTATTCGATCATCTTTCCGATGCGAGAATCACGAATGCTTTCCGAAACCTCGATACGCTGGTTCTCGACGAGGCAGATCGTCTTTTGGATATGGGATTCATGAATGCTCTCAAGGATATCATTGCCAAGCTCCCAGATAAGAAGGCCACCAACAGACAGGGCATGTTGTTCTCCGCAACCATCGCGCCGCACGTTGAGAAAGTCGCACACTTGGTCTTGAGCCCCAACTACAAATTCATCTCTACCATCCCTGCGGGCGAGATTAACACGCATGAGCGGGTTGCACAACATCTCATCACCGTCCCGACCTTCTCCTCTGTTGCACCAGCAATGGTAGGAAGCATCCACGCAGAATCAGCCCTGGTTGGCGCAGAGAGCTTCAAAGCCATCGTCTTCGCACCCACAGCAGCACTGGCCGATTTCTACGGACACATTCTGGAGAACATCCCAGGCATGCCCAGAGTCTCGGTCTTGCACTCGCGCGTATCGCAATCAAAGCGAACCAACTTCACCAACGCATTCCGCGAAGCCAAGAACGGTATCTTGGTCGCCACCGACGTAGTGGCGCGCGGGATGGACTTCCCCGGCGTGACGACGGTCATCCAAGTCGGCGTGCCTGCAGACAAAGAATCCTATATCCATCGCTTAGGACGTACAGCACGAGCGGGGGCCGAGGGACGCGGCGTCTTCATTGTCACGGAGCCTGAGACGTTCTTCTCCAAGTGGACACTGAAGGACATCTCCTTCGTGCCCGAGACTGCTGATCTCTCATCGGCCGCCCAGGTCCTGAGCATAGCCGAGCGCATGGAAGACGAGAAGAAAGCCAAGACATACCAGGCGTGGATGGGCTACTACAAGAACCACACCAAGGGCATGAAGTGGGATAACGAGTACCTGGTCCAGCAGGCCAACACGTTCGCCCGTGAGGGTCTAGGTGCCGCTGAGACGCCCGGTCTGCCCAAGAGCACCATCGGGAAGATGGGCCTGAAGGGCGTTAGAGGATTAGTCATCGTTCCTGGTGAAGTGAAGGTTCATCATCGTGGACAGCAAGGAGGAGGAGGTGGTGGAGGAGGCGAGGGAAGAAGTGGAGGAAGTGGAGGGCGTGGAGGTGGCGGCGGTGGTCGAGGAGGCAGGGGAGGTTTCTAGACGCGATATATTGATCCCATCCGTGCCTCAACTAACTAATAATTCTGGGAAGAAATATAGAGGGGATGTTTGGTGTACGATATGACATATTCGGTACGATAGAGAGAGGGAGAGAGGGAGAAAGAAATGGTCGGACAGCGTTGAAGTTTTTTCTTTTTTTTTTTTTTCTTTTCTAGGAATAGGAATAGGAAGAGGGATCAGGAACAAGAACAAGATAGACTAGAAGTAAAAAAAGTAAAAAGCGATATAGAAGAAGGATAGGTTTCTCTTACGCGACCTGTACTGAGTGATTGATGAGAGTGAATGAGAGTGGATGAGAGTGAATGAATAAACAGGTTTAGAAAATCAAAGGGAAGGTAGAAAGGAAGAATTTCTCTCCTCGTCATCCTCTATCTATTTCGTCGTGCCAAAAAAAAAAAAGAAAAAGAAAAAGAAAAAGAAAAACTAGGTTCAGGTTCTCGACTCTCAACTCTTAGTATTGCTTGATCCCCATCCCGATCCGGGTTCACGGTAAAGTGGTTGGTGATTGGTAATTGGTATCATTCAGATCGTGACTATTTCTCATCTAGATATAAAATGCAAAACAAAAGGCATCGCAAAGAGAGGTATTGTGTCGCTGGGCTCCTTCCATACTGTACAGATCCTCCCCCCGTCCTATGCCGTCCTATCCCATCCCATCCCATCCCATCATAGGTACCGTATCGTATCATGTCGAATCAAAATCAGACCAGACCAGACCAAAGCAACCCTTCTTCATATCCTGAACGCCCCCATCCGGCCATCCATCCATCCATCCACTCCGCTTGGCCTCAAGCAGCCATGGAAATCAAGAAATGACCATGTTGAAAAATGATAACTAAACCGAACCCAACCGACCCGAAACCGGTGGGTTCAATCCGCAAAAAAAAAAATGCAATGCCGTGCGATAATACCGGTAGATGATGGCATCCGACGTTTCCAGTAGCCAGTTGGTTTCCCCGCTCTATCCCAAAATGTTTTATGTATCCGGATCCCGTATTTCACCCTCTTGATCTTTCCCCTGCCTTTCCCCCCCTTCTTGCTGATATATTTTTTGCTTTTCTTGCTGCTGTAAAGCCCCGCTTATGTTCTCTGGTATGCGTAAACGTCCATGCGCCATTATGACCACGTTCCAGGATCCAGGGCCGGAGAGAGGAAATTCTCCTTTGAGCCATCCGTCATACTCGTACGAAGCCTTGATGGGCTGTGTGATGGGTGTTTCTACTTTCCGATGGTCGTAGGTGGGTGATTTTTAAATCCGAGGCTCCGACGTTGGCTGGAAATGACATGGCATGAAAATGGTATTCCTGTTGGCTCGTGATGATATTGACGATCGTTCGGTCCCGAGGTTTTGGAAGGACTGAGCCCCTAGTCCGCAGCGGCAAGTTCCACCCGCCATAGAACCTTAAATTCGACACCGCCACACCTAATCAATGCCCCTTAATTAGGTTTGCAGTCATGGTAATCAACCCGACGGACTTTACCGGTGGGAGTGCTTGTCCGAGCACTAAACCAAGTTCACGGCATTCGGTGATATCGGTCGATTCTTTGACGCGAACGCGACCTCCAACTCAATTGTGATTCCATTGCGCTATTCCGGTGTTGGCGAGGAAATCCCGTAAGCCCTCGCCCTCCAGGTTGAAATTGTCGTGCATGTTGGTATCAACCATGTCGATATTCCAGCCAGGATCTATATTGTAGGCATCCATTTGCTGAGTGTTCCAGATTTCGTAATCAGGACTCCTTTGGTGATTCTCGCGGATCGGAAACTGTGTTACGTGGCTGCTAAAGTCTACCCCAGACACGCTGCTTGGTTGAGTACAATCAGGACTATCTGCTGCACGCTGTGTCTGTTCTGCCAACAAGCCTCTATCAATAAGTCCAAAAGGTTGTGAGCTTGATGGCGTTCGTGATCGAACTTGATCTTGGCCGAAATTTGCTAAGTTGCTGTTGGTCCATGGGTTGCGCTTTGGAGGTATAGCTTGCTCTTGCTGGGGAGGTCTCTCTGCAGAGTTTTTATCCACGTCTCGTGGGCAACCATTTTCGGGACAACCTTCGTTTGGCCCAACCTTTGGAAGACTAGCCATAACATGCAAAGGCACATCGGTAGCAATGTTTGATGGACTCTGGGATGCTGGATTGGCTGATCTTTCTCGAAGGCCGAACCTCGGTGCCTGGCCAGAAATAAAGAAGCGTGATGTATTTGATGAAATAGGCTCGAAGTAATCTTGTGGATGAAAGTTGTCTGCAAGTAGACAGTCTTCGCCTTCGTATTGTATTATGCCAGAAAGGGGTCGGGGTGGCATAATCAACCCTCCTCTATTCGCAGGAATAAACTCATTGATGTAAGCGGATTTGCTGAACTGCGTAGTCTCATGATCATCGAAGGTCGCAGGGGAACCTTCTGCGGTGCGTTGTCCATTAGAAGAAGCGTTGGGGCTCGCTTCACAGACGATACCTGTCTCCCTACGGAATGTTGGACAAGTCACATCCAGTCCCGCGGTGTCAATATCGAATTCCAACTGGGACGTGAAATGATTAGTAATAGAGTGTCGTTTGCCAATAGCCTTCATAGCGATCAGAAGAAAGTCAAGATTGCTTGCACTGTTTGGACTAGGAGGCTTCCCAAGCCTTAGATCATGAACATAGACGCCGCCGGCCACGTACAAGCAGAATCCCATCCACGAATTCATCTGGAGACTATTAGTTTTAAATCGATATATCCTAGGATAAGAACCTACATTCGCAGCATCGTTGTGGCTGACCAAACGCATAATAGTGGTTATCTCATCAGCCGCCATAAGGCACCTTGATATGCTCAACCATTTAAACTTTGGATCGAGACTATGTTTTGCAGCTGCCAGAACGGCTGCTTGGTGAAGACAAATGGTCGATGTATGAATATTCATATTCAGGAAAACCACATCGAGGTCACGGAGTCCTTGGGGTAATCTGAACTTTTCTGGCAGATGCATAAAGGTGTTTGATAGGGTGTTGTCCATGTCGCGATGTCGACGCCAGAAAGCTCCATTAGAGAGATCTTCGGGGTTTTCGTTCTTGCTTTTGTTGTGGATATGAGAAAAGTTGTGCCCAAACAAAGTTGCTGCTAAGATTACGCCTGCAAATGGGCTGCGTAGTCTCGATGCCCCATCACCAGTCAAAGCGTCTGAGAGAGGAATGCTAGGTTCCAGTCTTCCCTCGGCAAAGGATTCGTCCGACGAAGGTAGATTCGTAAATATCTATAATGATTAGAGTATATTCTACTATAAAATGGATCACGAGCATACCTCAGCTTCGTTGATTGTCATAGGCCAGCCTGTTCCTGCACTTGCCCAACGGTCGCCATAATATGCTGCCCAAAATGTGCGTCGACGCTCTTCTAGATCAACAGCATCTTTTGGGGGACCGATGATCTGTCGAACCTCGACGCCCTCTTGATCAAGACGGTACAATCCCATCATTTGTACCAGGCGGATGCATTTGCCGGTGCTCATCCAGGCTCTTGTGAAGTAAGTCTTTTTAGCCTCCAGTGTTGCAATCAAATTCCAGCATTGGGCGTGATAGACCGTGATGAAAGCTTCTCCTTGGCCCTGCTTCTGTTTAATTTTGAGACTTGGGATGGGAGATTTACAAACCTTCATTTCCGCCTCCTCAGCGTACCTCCGCGATCGCTCATAAAATACTTCACTGAAGTTTCCATATTTTTGTGATACAGAAGCTGCAACCGCCCACATGGCATACTGAAGACAGAGCGGGGGTCTTAAATTCTGTCCCAGCTTCAAGGCAGCCTGGAATCTATACTTGTGTATCATTGGGACCGAACTGTGAACTTTGTCAAAGTATATTTGAAACCTGAATCGGTCAGTCTTAGTCTGTTGCGAGTCTATGCTTCACTCACAATTCACGCTGAATATCCTCCGAGGGGAGTGGTTCATGCATGCCTAGGCTCACCAGATCCTGAGAATATGCATGGCTCGAATGCGGACTGAAGGTCGAATCCTGACGGTGGCTTCTTCCTTCGGAAAAGAGGGTGTCATTGCCATCGTCCTGACCCAGATCCATGGACGCTGTTGGGAAAGCACCGTCATTCCAGCCCTGCTCGATTCTTTTCGAGCCATTCTCGTGAGCCGCCGAGGGATTCGACCCATTTGATTCTGATACTAGCTTGGTTTCTACCTGGGCTGCGCGACGGTGAAGTCAGCCATCTGGCAGTCAAAGTACCCACGTTGCGGACCTACCCAGTCTGGCTTCCAACTCTTTCATGTTACGTCGTTTGGACCCCAAATTCCTCCTCCGCTCTGGGTATTCGCAATCGTGCCTCAACCTCGAGCATGTACCGCATTTTGGCTTGGTGCGATCGCATTTCAACTTCCTCCTTCGACATGACACACACGAGATGGTCTTTTCGACAGAGCTGGTGGTGGGTTTGCCCGAGGTCGCGGGGGGTGTGTTCAGTTGCTGTTCGGGGCTGGTCGAGCGGTCGGCAGGCTCATTCTGTTGTGGCACTTCGGCGCATGGGTCGTTCTGGTTCTGTTCGGCTTGAAGCATGACCACAGCATGTACACGGTTCGGGACCCGCACACCAAAGCCTTGACGTGTACTATCTGTACTGCTGTTCAAAGATCAATGAGGGACACCAACACAGCACGATGTGGGAGATGTGGGAGATGGGATTGCGAGTCTGGGGTAACGGCGGGAGGAAATGCAAAAAGTTTTGCAGATTTGTCTGGCATGCACGCGCATGAGGGTTTGGGGGGGTGCTCGAGGATCTACGACGGCACCATTACATAAGGCTGGAGATATGAAGAGGAAAGGAACAAGAGAGAGGCTTGAAGACTAGAACTACATACAACTACAACTACAGACAATCGGAGCGGCTGGGCAACCCCTCCGAAAGGCCGAAAGCGCGAGCTGGCAGCGTGTGGATCACTCGACAAGCCCTGAAGGAACACGCTGGAGAGCCTGTGCTCGATACCCTAAACCCTGTGTTCCTGGACTCGCTCATACCTCGTACAGTACACCACTACACCACTACACCATTACACCACCACTACAGAGAAACCAAAAAAACGCTGAGTTTGGCCAACGACCCCCTCAATGATGCTCCAAATATCCCCAAAGGCCACTTAGACTCTGGCTTCATCCCTTCTCCCTTTCCCCTCTCACCATGTGTCCTCTGCTGACCTTCAATGCAGTTCCATGTCGCCCTCCTTCCAGTCAGCCTCAACACACTCGCGGCTCCCGCTAGGACCCTGTATGTAATATGTATGGATGGATATGTATGCAGAAGAAGACGAGAAATGGCAGCAAATTAGGTCGCATACCACGATATTGAGCGGAGGCTGGAACGTCATGCCTAAACGCCAAGCTCTTCGAGTCACCATCATCAAACTCTATTGCCAACACGTTGACCTTCTTTCGACTACATACACCAGCACAGCCAGTACAGCCAGTACACCTTCACCAGCCCTCCCACGATGCTCTCGCTCCCTCCAAGTTCTCTGGCGGCACCGACGTGCAAATTTTGACTACAATGATTTACTCTGCTATCATCTCCCTCCAACGCGCAAGATGCAGGTCGTCCCCGTGCCATTGACTCCGTGGCAGCAGCCAAGGGTCCAGATTTATACTTTGCAGTGATCGGTCATCACGAAGGAACTAGTTTCTCTTCTTTCGTGAGGCCTACGGGCCCGCCGCCCAACTTTGGACACTTCTGAGCGCCAGCAAGGATACCCCTCTCGTGGTTGAGCAGATTGCCATCTGTACACATTTCTACAGACCTTTTTCGCGACAGTAGGGCTGAAACCGAGGCAGCTATGCGGTTCTGCAGAGGAAGCTATGGAGGTCTCATCGAGAATCATCAGATCCTGCCAGCAGTCTCACATGAACGAGTGCTCTTTAGGTATCACAGTGACTCGGTCGGCAGTCCACTACGGTACTGGATGCCATAGCGACGTCCGTCCGTCCACCACTGGGATTTCGTAGGTAATTTAGGGTTGTTCCTCATTCCATGAATCATCATTGTCTGCTGGCCCATGCGGAGTCGAACACTTCCTGAGAGAAAAGCTTATTGGGCCCATCTTTGCCATTTCTAGGCTAGAGGGTCTCCCATCCCCATTCCTCAAATTGTTTCGAGTTTTAGGCATTTTCAAAGGCCTAACAATCGCCATCTCGTCCTATGAGCTGCCAGTACTGATCAAAAGACACGCCGCAAGGGGCTTTAAACTTTTATGCTTATTGATCACGTTCGGCTCCCTCGACAACAACTTCGCTGCCGTAAGCTGATTAATCCTAGAGTCTCTACGGTACAACGTTTCTGCTTACCGAGCAAGACTTGGTAAAACCTTGAGGTCTCCTGGTAACGTCTAATTGCAATAGCGCCACGTGCTCTACAGTACGTCCGCATCCGTCTATCAATAGACGCTAGCAAAGCTGTTGTCCTAGCGAGGTAGACAATGTTCGGGAGAAGCTTACGCATTTGGCTTGTCGTGGATGCCAATATGCTGAATGCTGATTTGCTGTTCCAGCCATATATTTGCATATGGCACTAAATTTTCACTTTTCTTTTTCCCAAGTCAAGCCAAGCCAATTGAAAATCAAATGCGGTATTGAATTTGCCTCTACAACTTTACTCGTACAGATTGAAACCATGCTGAAAGACTAAAGCAGAAATATTCCCAAGATAATTAAAACGTTCAAGTCCATTGCCAAGTAACCCATCGCAGGCAAAAAATATGCAACAATAGAACCACTCAAACAAATTGCTACTCTCGCTTCGGAATAATTACACCCGCCTCTCACTAAGCAGTAATGTTGCCGGGGACAACGTATTGCTTCTCCTTCTTGAAGGCTCCAACTGTCTGATCGCTCAAGTTGAGAGTATCCTTGACGATTTGCGATGGGGTCAATCCAAGCCATTGGCCAACGGAGACATCTGTTTGGGTCAGTTAGCAAAGTGGACCAAGAACCCCGCTGATAACATCTCAACTTACCGGAGAAATAGGTAGCCTGTAAGACCTCGATGAACACCACGTCCGTTGTACCAACATTCTCGATGTAATGTGATTGTGCCTTGGGGATATAACCACAGTCGCCCGCATGATAATCGAATGTTCTAGCGTTACCCTCGGCAGCATAGATACTAATTCTAGCATCGCCTGCTACAAAGAAGTTCCACTCATCGCTTGTTGTGTGCCAATGGATCTCGCGCATCGCACCTGGCTTGATGGTCACAACGGCAGCGGAGAAATCAGACGCAATCGGGAACGTGGTCGGGTCGATAATCTTGACGCTACCTCCTGCTGTCTCGTGGGTATTGGCTTGCTTGGAGAGATGGTAGGTATAGGAATTCACTCCAGAAAGTATGCCGGCTGATCCTGTGACGTTCTGTTGTTCGATATCGGCTGGTGCAGCTGTTCCCGGGAAAATAAACAACTCGCCAGCTGGGATGTTGTCCCATGCTGATAATGGCAGTGCAAAGTTCTTAGATAACACTTCTTTCTGTTCGGTGGGTCAGTAAAGGGTCCTTGATTTGCATGGTGAACTACTAACGGGATTGTGAGCGAAGACTTCGGTTGCTAAGAAAGTACCGTCCTCGGAGAAAGTGCCATCGTCGAAAACAAGCAAGAATTCACACCCGCCCTCCAAGGCCTGGAGGGAATGGGGAACACCACTGTAAAAACTGTTAGCGGGTGTTTTGTTGACAACGGAAACGGCTTGCGTACGCAGGGAAGAACCAAACATCACCGGCATTAAGATCGTCCACAAAGGTCCTACCCTTATCGTCGACGGCCTGAACTCTAACACTTCCGTTTAACACATACGACCACTCGGCTGCGGTATGCCAATGAAGCTCTCTGTATCCATTCGGTTCCAATCTCATATCGACTCCTGCCATCTCGGTTGCAACAGGTATCTGATCAGTGTTCTGCTGTCTGGACCAACCAGCCCTGTCAAGTCCAAGTTTGGAATGACTAAGACCCAATGGCCATTGAGCGTTGACGACATTGCCATGATCAGTTCCGGGAGGAGCAAGCTTATTTGGGTTCAGGACATCGTACGGCGTAGTACGGGGCCCTGGATCCGTTCCTCCATGGGTGCCTCGAATTGGCTGAGGATTTTCGATATCGTTGAAGTTCAGAGAGGCTCCGATATTAGCATCGTCCGTTTGTCCTGCTGCAAGCTCGAATTGAATTGCGTCGGTATCTTCGTTGAGAACGATGTTCCCTGGGTTATAACCCAAGAGAGATTCATCAACGGCCCTGATGGCTTTAGAGCTTGCCGGGGCGGCCAATGTCTGCTCGAGAGCAGCAATGGTGAGCAACAAGCCTGCGAGGATTCGGTACGACATTCTGAAAGCCAGGCTTATTAGGAAGCGGTCTAGTATTTGTTAAGTGAATGTGAGTAGCTGTAAAGCTGGTAAAGTGAATGTGAAGTGGGGTGGTGAGGGTGAGGAGAAAAGCAGAAGACTGGACATGGACGCTCTTTTATCCTCAATTGTCTACTCTCAGGTCTCCTTAATCTCCCAGTATCATCCTCCTGATCAACTTCGGTCCTCATGCTTCCCAGAATCGTATCGCTTGGCACACCTCAGCAAGACGAGTATCAACTTTGAGTAAGCTTTCCGCTACTGCACGGGTCGATATGCCGGACAGAATCCTGATCGGTTATGGTTGAGCATGAGCCCCCATCTCTACTCCTCTTTGGACCTGCATGTTTTGCAAGGTTGCCATTGAATAACCAGGTATTTTGAAGAGTGAGGCTGGTGCTGCTCAGCATCACCGTCCAGCTCGCCGAGCTATGGCCGAGATTCGGTGTGCAAATGACGATATACAATCAGACAATGGGCAAAGTTGGACGTAAGCAACGGATACCGGATAGTGAGAATCACATTATCACCCAAATTACTGACCAGTGGGTGCGGGGTTGTTCAGGCGAGCAAGGCTGCTTGCCAGCCAGCCAGCGAGCTAGCCAACATGTTTTCCAGGGACGCTGCGGCACGGCAGTCCCTCTGCTGGCATTGGATGTTTGGAGAAGATCTGAGATGAGAGACGGATGTTTTCCCTAGGACAAGCAGCGTGGACGTTGCGCTCGGTTGCATGGTCTCGATGGTGTTGGGGTGTGTGTACAAGGTACAAAGGTACAAGCGGCTGAGCCCCTCACAGCTAAGCATTTCGGCTGGCCAATTGTTTCTCCGCAAGAGGGGCGCGGGAGGATCAGGGGGATACGCGGACCCCAGCATCCTAGTGCTTGAACCTGCCCACCCCACAGACATCTGCGACCTATAATTGTTTCCTCACACACACAACACCCTCACACACTCTCTCACGCCCCTCCTGGATCCCAATTGCCGTTGGCTAGCCGTTGTTCCGTCCAGATCCTTTGCGAATCAATTCCTGAACTTGCAGTTGGTCTGCTATTATCGGCATCACCACGATATATACGTCAGTGCTGCGGGATGACCAGTCGCATTCAACATGGCCCTGTCTTCCTTGCACCTGTCTCCTGAACAGTGTGACATGATTTGTGTTGCTTCTGCCAGGCTGTCCGGGACGGGATAACTTGGAGCTATCAAGGCTGGCATGGCTGCTGTCATGGCTGACTCCTGATCAAGTCATTCCCTCGTGGCTGGATGTTCCTAGGAGTCATCATCGATCCAGGGCGGTGATTGGAAAGGAAGTCGTTGATCTGTGCTGGGCATAATAGAGAAGTGTCTATTTGAAGTTCAACATCACGATCGAAGAATCCTTCCGTCATTTAACTCTATTTTCGACGATCTAGAGACTGACAGCTGCGGATCTTGATTCCACTCCATTCAGCTTCTGCTTCAGGGTGGTTCCAGGATGGTCTACCATCTGATTGCATTTTTACTTTCGAGGTTAATTCAACGAGCTCTGATGGGAAGCCGTTGCTTTTTCTTCTTCTGTTATTGTCGTTGTTTTTGGCTTTCTGATCTTCTTGCTTACCAAATAAACAAAAATTGGAGTCAGTGATCTACACATGATTGCTGGGAATGGAATAAATCGCAAACAGTTCCGAAGGCCAGGTTCACTCTGGGCACGCTAGAATCTCTTCAGGACGGCCCAAGATCTCGCCCAGGCATTACTTAGATCCGTGATCAAATTTCCAACTACTTGGCGAGCACATGGCTGTCAGTGAAAGGTCTTTGGATTACTGAGACCCGAAGAATTGGTCGGCCGTATCACAACTTCAGTAAAACTCTACCTGATCAGGACTCGAAGCTACGTCAGAGGATTGCCAACAAGAAAACCTCGAGTATATTTTCCTCGCTTGTCCAAGAGCGGGGTGAGGCACACCAGCTGAGATCCTGCGATTTCATCTGATGCCAGACCCATGGTCTCAGACGGCGGTGCACGTTACTAATTCCCCTACTTGGTGATATTGGTTTCATGACATGGAATGCCACACCCACCATGGAGCATTCGATAGGTGCACAGGCTGACAGTTATCCTGTCGGATGCTGTCACTGATCATTCTGAGTTTCCCCGGAATGAGATCATGGTGAGAGGTCTTGAGATTCTTCCCAGCTCTTGCTTCCCCATTCGATATTTTGGGTTCTTCGGCTTTGAGAAACATTGTATCCATTGGCTGAATTGCCCATGGCGATATTTATATCTTGCTGCCCGAGGACCAAGGAACATGCTCTTATCAGATGCAGCGTGTAGAAAACGATCACCAGACCATCGAGAATGACGTTGATTAAATTTCAATCTATATTGAACAACATCTTCTTTACCTGATAGGTTGATCTCATCTGAGATAAGACAAGGTGCCTCTTTGTGGAGAAAATCCTGACGGTATCTTCCACGAAGAGAGTACAGGGAACACGAGACTCCTGTCCCGTTCTGTACGACGTCTTATGCAACTGTTGCCCCGAGCACTCAGGGTGACAGAGAGCGAGTGCGAGAAGAGTGCCATCGCAATTTCTTCTAGAGGCCCAAAGGATTTTCACTTCTATGCTTTTGCTCTTGCAGAATTATGGCACTTACTACCCCTAACATGCTGTTGCGGGGCTGTGTTCTCGAAGGATAAGAACACTGGCACTTCTTGGAGATAGCGATGCGAGATTCTCATTGGTATCAGATTGGAGATCGGAGGATCAATCATGAGTATCACTTCCACGAGAAAGGACAGATGTAAGTGACAACTAAGTCCAGACTATTATGCTTAAATCCCTCAAATCACACCACTAGCACGTAACTTCAGACCACAGCGGATGGAGAATCCACATGTCATCCAAAGCTCTCGATTCGCCTTCACGAAATGGATTGGGTTACGTAGGAATGACTCGTCAAGATTGAAGAATCCTTCCGTGCTGAAATTCACTTTTTCGCATGGAATTGATGCCTAGCACATCATTGAAGTTAGCTACTTAGCTGAAGGTAAAATGTCACCCCTTTCTAATACCTTTCTAATACCCGACGAAGGATTTCCGATCGCACGGCAAATCGCCATCACCAAAATCCAACAGCGCAGGCCGTCCAAGCATGTATCAAAATGTCCTTCATTGTTTTCAGGTCGCAAGATTTTACGTCAGAGTGATGTGCAATTTTTGATCGTTTTTCTCCGGCTACTCACCCAACTATGGATTCAATCGTCGTCAACTTCTCCATAATCTCACCAGAGAGATTTACAACACCAACTTAGGAACAAAAGCCACGCAGAGTTACTCATTAAAATTCTTCAAGAGATACTCTACTATTCTTCTTCTACCGAATTCTGTTAGAGGGTGAGTGCGCGCCTCTTCACAGGGACCCCTCCGTGGATGAGATAACGATAGCTGATTGATCATTTATTCTTTAGATACTCTCCCACTTGCCAAAACAATTCTGGGTTAGATC
The DNA here is from genome assembly GCA_029641185.1 of Pseudofabraea citricarpa. Classification (NCBI taxonomy): domain Eukaryota; kingdom Fungi; phylum Ascomycota; class Leotiomycetes; order Helotiales; family Dermateaceae; genus Pseudofabraea; species Pseudofabraea citricarpa. The sequence continues at coordinate 1,138,854 of JAPWGK010000004.1, forward strand.
TCTCCTGATTTCATGTCACGAGCAGAATAAGCACTACCTGCCTTCACGACTTCATCTCGCAACGCAAGCGATCATTTTACACCCGATTCTTAGCGAGCAATGCTCAGTGCTCATTTCGTCAACTCGAATCTTACCCCTATGTCGTTAACCAGCAAGAACAAGGCATCGAGGCATGCGTTGCATATCCTTATCCTCTCTTACAATCAGCCGGAACATTTTTCATCACGAGAGGGTGGATATATTACTCTCTGTTGTTTCGAAAAACGAAGAAAACCATAGTGGTATTCGTTCGCGAAGACACCTTTAGCGACCGTAACGGGCAGGAATCGAGCAGCTACTACATTGCAACAAAAGATAAATGGCAGGAGAAAGTCTACGGCCTGTGTTTATTTAGGGCGGAATTGTGCCACAAGAGCACCAAAAGGGAACAAGAAAAACAAATAAGCAGAAAATAATGTGACATCAACACTGGTGAAGTCTCGGCTAATTTAAGTTGCAGGTCCAACGAAAGAAATTACACAACGCAAAATGATGCCGTTCAAAAGATGGCAGTTAATTCATCAGAGGGGGCTGAAACACTACAATTGCCTGTTATTTATGATTCCTTGCTCCTCGGGTAAGAGTCGAATCCCTATGTCAAACCTCAACCGTTTCGTGTTTGCTTGCTTAATTCTTTCTTTGTCACGATCTCTGCGTTACTCAGAGTTTAATGCGATGCAAAAAGGAGTCTTTCTCTTTCTATCTCCCTTTCTGACCAATTGAACCCGAGCGGAAGTGAATTAAACCAACAAACCTCCCTCGGCTAGCTAGCTCTTCAGTCCACCCTCTCCTCCCTCCTTCGTTCCTCTCTCGAATTGAGTCCTTACCTGCTTATTATGACATCACATCACAACTTGTATCTAGGTCATCGTTCCATCCGACACCACTTCTGGGGCGTATTTCCGCATCGCATCAAGCCCAAATCAGATCCAATTGCATCAAATCCAAGAGATGATGCTGACCTGCCACCTACCTCGCTAGTTAGAGAGAGAGAGAGAGAGAGAGAGAGAGAGAGAGAGAGAGAGAGAGAGAGAGAGAGAGAGACAGAGAAAAGTACAATATGACAACCATCACCAAGAACATTAACCACCTAGGCACCAAACAAGAGCAAATAGCCCGGCACCGAAAATACAAAATACAAAAGACGACAACTAAATACCAGAAAACAACTATACTCGTCTCTGCTATCTTTCACCCGTCACGGGTATTACTTACTGCTCATCATGTCTTCTTCGTGATTCCCTCGCGTACAGTACCTCGCTAATCCATCGAACGGTCGACCCCGACCCCCTTTTCTTCTTTTCTTCTCTCTCCTTTCTCCTTCCATCCACCGATCTATGCGTGATACATGATACCATTGGGGACCGACTCCAACTCCAACTCCAGCCAAGCCAAGCCAAGCCAAGGGTTGAGGAGGTAAAGAAGGAAGGAAGGAAGGAAAGAAGGGATGGATGAGCATTCCCTTCTTCAGACGGGGAAGGGAGTAGATAGGTAGGTATAATAAACAAGAAACGAGAAAGAAAGGGTAACGGAACCAAGGGACCAGATTAGAGCAAGCCAGTTTTAATTCATTTCAATTCATTTCAACTCAGTTGGATTCAATTCAATTCAACTCAAGTCAATTCAATTCATCTTGTCATCTTTTCATCTCATTCAATCAATAGTACCAGACTTTACAAACCGACATAAAACACACACACACACAGACACGCCCAGCACACCGACAGACAGACACATGGACACAGGACACGCGACACGCGACACGCGACACGCGAGCGGAGAGAGGGCAGAAATTACAAAGACAACAGCAAAAGATTTCCCGTCCCGCTTTCATCCTGTCCTGTCCCGTCCCGTCCCGGCTTCCTTCCCTTGGCCCTTGGCGCAAAAACCTAAAACCTAAATAATAATAGTAAAAAAACAGAAAAGCTCGTCCGGCTTCGTGGTCTTCATCTGCCGCTGGGCCGCGGACTCGCCGTCGCCATCTCGCCGTACCGACCTCGCTCCCTCGTCGTGTCGTAGGCTTGCAAGACACGCGTTTGCGACTCGTCTGCCTGCGAGAAGGCGTAGCCGCGCTGCTTGCGCATGCGCTGCACTTGGCGAACCTTCCGGATCGCCTTTTGAAATTGCTCCATCCTGTTCCGACGTTAGCAGATGCACGAAGATATGAGAGAGGAGGTGACATGCCGTGGTCTGTAATCCTGGATGTTGTATTTCTGGATTTCTTGGATGTGGTGATATGTTTGTGGATAGTACATGCGTTTCGCACTAGGATTCGGGTTAGCCTTTAGTCTCTCAAGCATGTTGTGAGAACTTACTATTTCCACGCGAAATCTCTGGATAGGCAGAGGACAGGTAGAACCAATCCTTGCAGCCAGAAGATGGGACTAGTGAAGAGTACAGGAATAACTCCTTCATACTCCTGAGAGAAGCCTAGCATGGGTGCCACAGTTGCGTACACCGCAATGAATCCCATCCAGATAATCATACTGCCAGGGATCGAAATGACGTGGTACTTGGTCCAGATATTAGTGACCAGTCCTGCCTTACCGAGTACAGTTGCTAGGACAGCCGTATACAGAGCGGTACCCCAAACCCAATGGCCTGCAAGCTGTCCATTACCCAAAGGCAGATCCCTCCACCAGATAGCTTCAGAAGCAATATACAAGATCAGGGAATGATAGAAACCGTTGCCGACCCAGGAGAAGAATGAGTGCATCTTGAAGAAAGTGTTCTTCTGTCCCAGCTGGTAGAGTTGTGGGTATCTGTCTAACAATCGTGCTGAGATGAACTGATCATAAATACCCATTGCCAATGGAGGCAGCACAGTAAAGAACACATTGTAAAATGACAACGTCCACGATTCGTAGATGACTTCTCCGGAGAAAGCGTTTCGGAAGGCGTACTGTAAACATTAGCTTTGAATCCCAACAAATGATCGATTCATACGTACCCAAAATTGAGTCATGTATAGCGTGATATTCTTGTAGAAAGAATACAAAATGACTTTGCTGACTCGATGATAACTCCATGCTCCATGTACGAGCAGAAGCTTTCGCAAATACCTGAATTGACCAATGGCGACATCCGCACTTCGAGCAGCTTGTAGACCTTCCATACCACTGATACCAACACCAATATGAGCGGCTTGAATCATTGATACATCATTAGCGCCGTCCCCGATGGCGAGGAGGATAGCTTTCAAATGACGTTTGACAAGTTTCACCACCAATGCTTTCTGCAGCGGAGAAACTCTGCAACAGATGACGGCTTTACACATAACGGCAAGATCGAGAAAGTTCTTCTCGAGTTCTTTCTCGAGGGCATATGTCAAGGATTTTCCGTCAATGACCAAAGCAAGAGTTTCCATTTCAATCGTGCCGTCTCCCTGTGTTCGTATAGCGTCGAGTTTCTTCTGTATGTTGTCCCGAGTTGCGGCAGCAGTCTCTTCGTTCACGATCAAGAGAGTCATGTCTTCGCTGACCAGCTTGCAACTCATGCCAATGTTGATGGCTGTTTCTTGGCGATCTCCTGTTAGAACCCACACCTTGATACCAGCTTGCTGAAGGGTATGAATCGTCTCAGGTACTCCATCTTGAAGACGATCCTCGATGGCTGTTGCACCCAATAGGTATAAATCATGCTCCAAGATTTCGGCTGCTTTGTCTAGTTCGTCGGCACGGTTACCACTGACAGTTGTCTGAGCTTTGTCGAAAACCTTCCACCACTCTTGAAATTCTTGCTCGGGGATTTCACGCATTGCCAGACAAAGAGTTCTGAGACCTTCGGAGGCATATTCTTCGAGATGCACCAATGTGATATCGACGTGTGGATTATCAGGGCTGAGACGTTCGAGGATGACGGTATCAGCGCCTTTGCAGTAACACCTGATCTTCCCATCCGGACAGCGGAAAATAGCAGACATTCTTTTTCGGGTCGAGTTGAATTCCAGCACTGCCAGAAGCTCATATTCGAATTCTTCTCCTCCCACAACAATCTGTACTGACCGAGGTTTTCGGGCTGTGAATTGATATCCCATTAGCACCGCACCCTCAACTAGCGCACCCTCATCAGGCGACGCTGCTTGGTACTTGATGGCTCCTCCCTTCTCATCAGTCCGCTCCGGAATAACAGTATGGCAAGTTGACAGAAGTGCGAGGAAGTGGTGAATCGCAAGTTTAGACTCGTGTGTTTTGAGATTCTCCTTTAGCCTCGCGAAATCATGGATACCTACTTCAACGCCATCTTGTGTAGTAGCCCTGCGATCCTCAGGAACTTCCTCGGCATATTGAATTCCACCGATAGAACACTGTTTGAACTCCATCTGGTTGCAGGTCAGAGTACCAGTTTTATCCGAAAAGACATACTCGACCATACCAAGCTCCTCGACTAAACTGGATGTTCGACATACAGCAGGGGTGTCTGTTTTATCGTAATACATGTCCAAGTCGTCGTTGATGAGAATAGCGTGCCAGTATTTGACCATTTCAATGGTAACGAAAAGAGAGATGGGAACCAGTGCGGAGTACAATACCCAGTAAGTAAAGATATCCGAAAAGAATTGTTTTGCTCTCTCCATTCCTGTGTTCAAGGTAACATCACCCAGGTATGCCAATTGGGATCCACGAACTGATCGAATGATAAGGTCACCAACTGAACTGACGACACTAAGCGCAACCAGAATAGCAATAAGCATCAAGACAAGCATGTTGAGTTGTCTTTCAACCGCTGTTCTTTTTATGGGTGTAGCAGTTGCGTTCCGCATGAGCTTTGTCTCATGACCAGTGAAAACTACAACTCCGTGGATCCATGGCGTATTTCGAAGAGTGGCGCCTCTGAGAAGAAGTTGGTCAGGCTGAAGTGGAAGCACTTTCTCTCCTCCACCAGCGGCTACTGTCAGCGTAGCTTCGTATGTATATAAACTACTGTTAGGCTGTTCGGATCGTAATTTACCACCGAGTCTACTCAGTTCTTGAGGGCTAACCATCACACAGGTTTCTGGAATTGCTTGTTTGATTTTAAGATTGGTCTCTCCATCCAAATTGGCCGTTTCGATGTAGCAAAGACCTTCTGGCTCGGAACTTGCAAGAAGAACAATATCTGCTGGAAATGGTTCCTCCGATTCGACTCGTACAACATCTCCCACCGCAACGTTGATCCATTTTGTGTCCACGAAAGACGAGCCTTTCAAAACTCGAGCTTTGGAAGAATTTAAAGAACTATCGGATGTCTTTCTCCTGTAATCTTCTACCAATTCCTTTCCTGCTGAAACCGCAAGCACGAGTATCAAGGGACCAATGGTGGTGTATTTGTTTGTAGGTGAAATATCGGGTATCTGTTGCAATGCTGCGGTGAATAAAAAGAACAAGTTGGCGAACTTGGAGAACTGCTCGAAGAGGAATTTGGGGAGGAAAGTGGCGACGTTGTACTTCGCTGTTGAGATATGGTTGTCCACGTATTTATTTGCACTGTTCGCAGGTGGATTATTGAGATGTATGATCCTAGGTCCTAACGTTGACGGGTCTGGCTTCCCCCTTCCCAAGCCAAACTTGAAGTTGCCCATATCGAATTTCTTCGCTGGCGTTACCGGGGTTTCAGGCTCCGAGTTGTCTGCTCGTCCTCTTCCTGCCGGTTCCGTCAAGGGTAGATCCATCTCCGAATACTCTGGCGCCATTCCCAACATGGTTTTTGCCTTGCCCATAATTCCACCTCCCATGCTGAGCACACTATTGCGATTCCGAGAGAATGCCCCAGGCGCTGCGGGTCTTGCACCTGCTCCATCCCCAGGTACAGCTCCTCCATGCTGATAGTAAGATGCGCTGTCATCCGGGTAATCGTCGAGATCATCGGCGTAGCGTTGATAATTATCTAGTCCTGACGTTTGACTGTATGTTCGATTGCCGCCCGGCGCATATGGTCCTCCTGGGGTCGCTGATAAAGTCCCAGGTCCTCCTGGAAGATGGCTCGTCGCCGGTGTTGGAGCTGTACCAGCCCCCACGAAATCATCATAGGAGACGGAGGGCCGGGGATTTGATTCGTCGTGGTTCGCATTATAGGAACGCAGCAGATCCTCATCGTTCATCGGCGCGCGCTGGGCATTGCCATATGTGGGCGAGGTATCGTCGAGATCGAGAAGGAGATCATTGCGGTTGCTTGAGGACTGCTCCATAGGCCGTCCAGCCATGCTGGGGAACAGCTATTAATCGTCGCAGTAGAGACGGCGCAAGCGCACGTGTTGGCATTCAGAGCTGTAGGTTGTGAGATTGCGATGGATTGCGGTGTTCGTTTCTTCGTTGTTCTCGTCGCTGTCGTGGTTCTGGTGTCTGGTGTCTTTTGTCAAGGTACTCCGTAAATGTAGGTGCACAGCCTCTCACAATACGAGGCTTCAAAAGTGACACCCGCAAATGAGCTATCTTCGGCCGACTAGAGTAACAGATGTGATTTGGGTCGGTTTGTAGGTGCTAGGCTTCTTCTGAGTGCATTCAAAGGCCGATTGGGCGATTATGGGTTTGCTTGCAATTTGCTTGACGTTCCTCAATGCCAAAACAGTCTGATGTTTGATCCTTGTTGGTTCGCGGCTAATCGAGGGCGGGTGCGCGTCTAAATTAGGATATCTGATCTCTAGAGCTCCATACATCGCTTTGATTCAGCCTTCTTCTGACGACCACATTCACGACCTGCCACGCCCCCCGCTCATCAAGATGGTCTGCTCAAAGTGCCAGAAGCTCACCAAGCCAACATCCCTCGCAACTCCTGGAGTTAAGAAGAAGAGTGATATGTACTATGGCTCTCCGGCTGGATCCTCATCTAAGAGTGGCGAGAAGACGTCAGCGACCCTAGGACAAACAGGTGTAGGCAAGGTATGGCAGCACAGGCATCTATCAATAATCGCACGCAGCTAATCTATCAATGTAGAGTAAATTACTATCCAAGGCTGCTCGAAATCCATATGCGACTTATGCAAGCTCCTGCTCCAGCTGCAAGACGAAAGTTGACCAAGGACGCAAATACTGTCAGAAATGCGCTTATAAGGCCAATGGTATGTATTTCCTACTGACCCGGTAATCTACAGGACCTGGCTGACTTCTTCTAGCGTGTGCGATGTGTGGGAAAGCAAATTCGAAGTCGAGTGCTGCAGCACCAGTAATCGCCGGCCAGAAGTTTACCTTGAAGTGAAATGGGCAAGATGCCGAATGTCAATTATTATGATGATAGGAAAGGACAAGGAGAGTTCGGTATGTCACAGGTTAACCACGAATTTTGAGGGGTAGGTCTCAAGATCAATATCCAGCAAGTTTGCCAATCTCTAGATGAATTATGGTAAGAGCTTGCAGAGTATCGTCGTTGTTGGGGGCGTTCAAGACTACCAGAAGTAGGATTCCTTTTCGTATGGAAATACCAGCGAAACTACCGAGTACCTGAGGGATCGGGAAGCACACTTTCTGATAGCTGCCTGTCGAAGCTGCAGCTTTCAGCCCTTCATCAAGGAGATGCATTCTTTCAGGCCGAGGGCTTTATTTCTAGGTACTGATTCCAAGTCTTTCATTCGACGTCTGCAAAAATTTTGCGGTGTATGAACAGTTCCATAACAGTTTAATAAAACCTTCAATGAGCGGTTTTCGTCCCATCTTGCTGTGATATCGAAAAATTAAATGAGTACTTTCCATGACTAGTCCCGAAGCATCTTAGTCATCCCCAAACGGTACTTGATTTAGGGCAGTTGTATGTGGAGCTAATAGCGATGCATTACCTAAAGTTCACAAACGTCTTTTGTTTCCGGACGATGAGTTACTTGAGCTCTCGAGAGTTGGCCTTACGCAAATCACTCAACCATGACTCCACTCACTTGAGTAGATCAGCTTGAGTCGGGTGACCGGACCGGATGATCTAGATACTTCAGACGTACTGGGGCTGGGAGAAGCTCACGAGTACGTAAGAGTACGAAGGCATGCCAGGCACAGAGTTGGTCGAAGGGCATGGTTTAGCTCTTCTGTTGAAACACACTCACAAAACCAAGTATAAACCTCATTATTCCACAAGCTTCATGACTAAGGTTCCATTGCTGAACGGACTTGGGTTTCCAAGGTCAAGGAAATGCTGGAGGGGTCGACCCCATATGCCGGCCAAGATAAGACCACTGCTGTGGGGCATAGATGCTTGAGAAGAATAGCGGCATTTTTTTTTTCTTCAGACGACTTCGACTTTGTTCGTCTCGGCAGCTTCAAAGGGCCCATCTCATCATCCTGTACATATGATCCCACTCTCGTGGGTCATCACGTGAAGCAGGGGATGTGAGATGCAGAGACGTCTTGAAATGGGAAGAGCTGAGAAAGTTGCGCCCACGAGGCCCAGCTCAGAGGCCATCCGTACCTCCGGACCCGCCCAAGTGCATTATCTGGAAGGCGAGAAATATGTGCGTGCCTCGAGATTCATGCATCGCATACAGTATGGTACGGTAGGTACCTGACGGGAGGTAGATCTGGGTACTGCCATATTTTCCCTCTTCCCTGTCTGGGGTTTGGAGTTTCCTAAATCGCTTATCAGCAAGGACTTGTATTCTCCTCTCCGTGGATGCGATGCGTACGGATGCATGCTCGAGTTGCAAAACCAAGGAAGACTTTCTGCTGCTTCGTGACTGCTCAGTGCTCTGCTCACTGCTGGCTTGCCGCGATAGCACCGCTGTTATTGTTTGCGTCTACATGTACGTCAGAGGTCATGCTGCGATTTGATATATTGCTTTGTGATTGGAAAGCCTTGCCTTTGCGATAAGCAGCTCTATGGGCTTGGGTCCATAGAGCCAAATTAGACGATAATGCCGCAGCTTGTGAGGGCTGATAGATCGTTATTGCTGCTCACTCACCACACAAGAGTGCAACCGAGAAGGCGGCCTGTTGAAGTCAGGACAAACAGGATCTGAGCGAGATGAAGTCATGACTTGTTCTCCGTAGAGTACCTAGGTAGGTAGACCAGGCGCTGACTGTGTTGCTCTCACGTGGCGCAATCGTGACGCCAGCGAAGTCACGGCTCTTGGTGCAAAATGCTGGTTGACTACTCCGTATTTGGCCTCTCCCCGTACACATACACAACAGGTATCCAGGTGGACCAGAAAGCCCATTGTTGTCGTTATCGAAGAGGCTCATGTTGCACAGTACGTACAGTACAGTGGCCATCCCCACTTCCGCGCCTCCATCTCCGTGATTGCTGCCCAAGATGCACGACTTCGGTGCTATTCACGCCGGGAAGGCAGAGACTGAGAGATCTAGAACGGCGTTTTGCAGCACCACCACCAACAACACCACCACCACCACCACCACATCCACATCCACCTCCGCAAGGCGCATTGGATCTCTTATGGAATCTTTTTCGTTATCATGGTCATATTTTCTGTCACATCCCGCGCATGCCTCTGAGGACCCTGAAACGCTTTCCGGCGAACCCCCAGCCTTATAACTCCCAGAAGCCTGGTTTCCTGAGCCACGTCGTCCGAGAGAGCTGCACACTGCTCAATGGTCCGGATTGTTGAACACCAGGACACCATCACCATCCGCGAGGCAGCCTCTCCTCGCCCTGACACATTTTTACGAGTCAGCGCACCGTACGTAGGTAGACGGCTAATCAGAGCAAATGTTGCCATAACCAAATCAAAAGGCGACCCGGTTCTCTCCATCCATCACTCAGCTCAACCGCCCGCATCGCACACAGCACAGCACAGCTCTGCTTCACCCCAGCTATGGACAACTCACTGCAGCAATGCAGCCCGCATAACATAACAGGCGCAACTATGGTCTTCTCACGAACCCACGTTTCACTAATAGGTTTCATTACTCGTGTCCACAAGTTTGGCTTCATCGTCAGACTTCAGTAGCACGAGTCTGCCGTACTCCGTAGTCCACAATACTCGTAAGAGGGTGGAGGGCTCCATTGAGGTCATTGAACAAGCACCACAAGGTACAAACACCTTCCTGTGCCTGCCACGGGGATTGGAGCGACAGGAGCAGGCAGAGGGAGGGTCCTCTCCCATACACCGAGGCATGATTGGCGGGTAGATGCTTAAGGTTGCAGCTGTGGAAAGCTTTCATGCTTCATGCTTCTTCATGCTTCAACAGACAGAGTTGTTTCCGGCCTAGATGTGGCTACGGTCGTGTCGAGAGTCTTTCCGGCTGAAAAGCGAAGATCAATCCATCCAGACAATCACCCCACGGGTACCTACAGTGCTTGTCGATGAGCTTCTGGTCTCCACGCTCCCTTCCAGCAGCAGCAGCGAGTCACGACTCACCGTCCCACACATGGCCCCCGCTTCACCGCCAGAAACAAAAGTTGGAGTGCTGGTGCTGGCTGCCTCGGGATGGCTCGGCGGTTGGCGATAGGTGGTATTTCGATCCCCGTAGTAACCGTAGCAGCCAGTAGTCCAGCTGTAGCCGTTAGCAGCCGTCGATGGTGGAGGGGTGGTGGAGGGTCGTGGAGGGCACTACAACTAGATTGATTCCTAGATGGCGGTCGGGGTTGCACGAGTTCCCTTCCACACTTACTTGGTACTCACACGGCGGGTAGGGATGACGGCGGTGGCGCCAAGCGTGCGGATTACTCGTTTTGGTCCAGTTGTGTGGTGTGTGTGTGTGTGTGTAGTATGTGAATGTGTGCGTGTGTACCTGGATAAATCCCACGCTCAAGATGGGCCTGGTCGTGGATAGTAACAGTTCTCGTACTGCGGTTATCTGAATAATCAAGAGGAGGCCACGCGGGGACGGGACATCAGGCCGCTGCATCAAGCAGCAAGCAGAATGCAGAAAGCAGAAAGCAGCACGTCTTCACGGCACTCGCTGTACGCAATTGTTAGCTGTGCTATGCTGTGCTGTGCTGTGCATCAAGGAATGGCTGGCGGGGGGAAGGACTTGTGGAATGTCCGCACTCACTGAGGGAGTAATTGCTGGAGCCGGTGGGTTGTGGGCGGTGGGCGGGGGGAGTGGGCAGTGGGCAGTGGGCAGTGGCAGTGGTGCTGGAGCCTGTAGACTGAAGCCTGAAGCCTGAAGCCTGTAAGCCGTGAGTTGTGGGCTCTAGACCAGGCTGGTGGGGGAGGTCGGCATTCCAGGATTGTTGGAACGACGACCCCCACCACGCACTGGCACATACTGGGCACATACTGGGCACACACACTCTCTGTCCCTCGCTGCACTCCACGAGACAGGCCCAGGGGCAGGGCACCAGCTCCAGCTCCAGCAGTGGAGATTCGCAGACGCAGACGCACCCGGCGAGCTATCATAAGAAGTCCCCAAAGTGATGCAATATCCTGAGACAATGGCCGTATAATTAACAACATCCCCACCGCCCTCTTCCCCTTCTTTCGGAGCCTTTGCGAGTGACCAAGTCACACAGTCAGCTTGTCTCGTCTTGTGAAGCCCTCAGCACGCAATAAGACGACACTTAGTCAACGGATGGTGAACAGACCATCGTCGCTTCAACGCCGCCAACTATCTATATTGGAACATTCCCCTTGCTCGCCTCTTAGAAAAGAAGAGAAAGAAAGAAAAAGAAGAAGAAAATCTCAGCTGGCCCCGAGAATCTAGCCTTCTATTCTCCCTCTCTCCCTCTCTCCCTGTCTCCATCCTATCCGGCAAACACAACCGCTTGAGCACTAAGCCCTGTTCTATCCTCGCAACAAAGAATAGCCTCTCAAGATTCCTCATTCGACAACTCATTACACACGACCGCCTTTTCGTGCTCCCTTCTCCGCTCTCGGTCACCACCGGCAACGATCAACAAAAGAGCGAGCAACTTCTATCAACTCGCAACCACATTCACATTCATCTTTGCCATCTGATACGCGACCAGCCAGCCAGGGGGGACCTCGGAACACGAGCGATCACGGAGCCGAGTCATACTTGTACCTCTCTTATCTTTTCTAGCCCACCGAGCCAGAGGAGCCGTCGAACAAATTATTTGACACCAATCTTTTCCCTTTGCAATCTCCAAATCTGCACCATCGCCCACGAACGAACGAACACACGGACCTGGCCTCGGGAGTCATACTTGAAGACTCTTTATAAAAGGACCGCCACTCCCAACACGCAGTTACTTCCCCTCCCAATTGCACGAACCTCCTCTGCCCTCGTCGCCAACCATGGCCCAATCACGACCCCCGCCTCTCCGCAGCACCAACTCGGCCGTCGTCGTCTCTCCCCCTCCAGTCTCACCACGCACATTGTCCGAAAAGCGACATCACGTCCGGAGGAAGTCAGGCAAGGAGGTCATCGTGACGGAGAAGAAGACAGTCGGCCGGCCAGCTCCATTGACCAGGCGGACCACCCCTCAGTACCTCGCCAAGACCAGCAATGGGCACGGGAAGCTGAAGCACAGCAGAGAGGACGACGAAAGCAGACGGGACAGCGGTGAGAGCTTCCCGCAGTTCTGGTAAGTCTCACGAATGAAAATCATGATTGCGGAGAGAATAAGCAAAAGCTCTATCGCGGGGTAGTCTTGGTGGTGGCTGCATGAGGCTAACGAATGCTACAGCATGACCTGCGAAAAGCAATTCGTACCTGCGAACAACACCTTCCTCTACTGCTCTGAAACGTAAGCCATCCATCCCACGTCTGCTGCAGGAGCAATCTATCTAACAAATTGGATTAGCTGCCGCGTGCATGATACCAACATCCACGCCCCAGGGAGATCAAACTCGACCTCGTCCATCTCACCCACTACCCCATACTTTTACTCGCCGAATGAGGGCCCCGATATCATCCCGCGTGCCTCTCCCACCCAGTCTCGCCCACGCAGCTATTTCAACAGCGACCCATTCGTGCATTCCTATTCTTACCAAGGAGCGTCAACCTATCATGACCCGACCCCGTCAGCCAGTGTCTACGACGGCTCACGCTCGTCTACGGCGCTGGCCAGTCTAAGAGAGCTAGCTACGGCCCTCCCAAGGACATCGCCCCCTCAGAGCCACGATAGAGATTCCCCTCCAATCTCACGGACAGGCTCTGGAGTATGGAACTACATCTCGGTGCCTTTCGGCAAACCAGCTGCCACGACACCCAACATCACCCCTCAGAACTCTCTCAATGAGAAGAAGTACACGGCAAGTACCTCGTATGGTGGATACTCTGCATCGGGAAACCGGAGTCGAGAAGACTTGCCGGCTTACGGTGCAGCAAAGAGCTACGGGGGAGCCGGAGGCTATGCACCTGCTACGGGCGGGATGGGCATGGACCGACCCTTACCACCACGCAGCGGGCCTGGAGTATACGGACACCGACCAAAGAGCATCGATCTGGTCACGCCGTACGCGACGGGGCAGTGAGGGTTAGTGAGGAGTTTGATTATTTACGCATGGGCACCCAAAAGCAAAGCGACGGCATCGGTATTGGCATTGGCATGGTTCTGATTTTGGTTCTGGTTTAGTGCGTTTGTGGCATTTGCAATCTCTATGTGGATTTTTTTGACGGGGCATTTATTTGGATCGAGAGGATTCATACTGGGATCCCTTGGACGATCATCGGGCGTTTGATTTTGATGGGTGGGCGGGGTTTAAGGATGGGCCATTTCGACTCAACTCTCTTCGGGTTTGGATCTCCCCCCAGATCATCACTTATATATGACAGACAGTACAGTATGGAGATGGAAGTCGGAGGCATCGACTCATCTACCAGTTTCTTGGAGGCAGGCATAGGCATAGGCCGGGCATGGAAATAACAAAGTAGCAGCATTTTACAGTATCAACTATATTAATACATACCTACCTACAAAATTACCTAGTGCCTCTTCCGCAGCCCGAGATTTGTCTCTTCCCCCCTTTTCGGCCGGCTCGCGACGAACACAAAAAAGAAAGAAGAAAAGAAAAGAAAGTTCCACCATCGATCGCCTATCCGCTTTCCCTCCACTTCCAGCGAATGTAGTAATAAAGTTCCCTCCCTCTTAGGGAAGAAACTCAATCGAGGACGCCCTCCCCCTCCCCTCCCCTCCACCCCCAAAAATAGATCACCCCTTGACAGGTACTGTACTATGCTGTACTATACTGCGCTGGGCTGGGCTGCGTTGCGCTCGGCTGGGTCCTACGAGATTGAAGGGTGTGGGAGGAAGAGGAAGAGGAAGAGGAAGAACACTACAGGAACCAGCATCCCTTCCAGTAAGCTCGATTGACCATGATGACCATCATACCATACCGTACCGTACCTGTACATCGTACATGAGAGTAGAGTAGTGAAGGGAAGAAAAGGGAAGAGGGGCGGAACAGCAAGAAGGAGAGAAACCAAAGAAGAAGAAAAAAAAAAGAAATTCCACGAATCACTCGTCCTCCTGCCCCTCGTCTTCTTGTCATTCTCGTCGTTTTGTTGCACGTCGGTCGTGGCATGTCTGGTAAGGTGGTAAGGGTTAATTTAGAGTCCCTGCCTGGTTTATGTTTTTTTGGGGGGTCTTTTTATTTGGGATGGTTCGCTTTTGGGGGCGGAGGGGGATGATGGGAAAAGGGGAAGGAGGAGGATTGGGATTGGGATGGAGGCTAGATAAACTGGTGCTGGCGTTGTTGGCGTTGGCGTTGGAGTTGGAGTTGACGAGGAGGGGGATTTTAGGGAGGATTCTTTTTTCTTTTTTTTTTTCTTCTTTTTTCTCGTTTGTTCATTACTCTCTCTATCTCCCTTCCTTCTTTGCTTTGATACTCCGAGAAGGAAAGGGCTGCAGACGAGGTTGAGGTTGAGGTTGGAATAATGGAAGGGCAACTCACTCACTCTCGACTCGCAAGGGGGGAGGGGAGGGGGAGGGTCATCGTTTATCCTGCCTGTTGCAGTACTTACCTGCTTGAGCATGCATGTCCTTCGTTCGCATGTAACTAACTCTATCTACGAAGTTTGTACATAAAGTATGGTATGGTAGAGAAGCAACCGACAGGACCGGCTCCATCTCGATCTCGATTAGCATGATAGGACTTCTGTACCGGATCCTGGAACCCGGGGTATCCATCCTACAGTATGCAGCAGTAAGTTTTCCGGTGCCGGGGGGACAAAAAAAATATAAACTCTTGCTGCTGTACGGTACTGCAGCGCGATCGTCTGCACCGGATTTAATTTGATTGAATCTTACTTGGGTTTTTTGAGGTGCACGCTTGGTTGGTTACTTGTTGTACTTATACTCCCGTGCGGCGTATATCGCTCTTTTCTCTCCATCCTCTTGCGCTGTATAAGAACTCTTCTTTTTTACTTTTCTTTTTATCTCAGGAGTCTATCTATAGGTCAGCCCGTCGTATAGTAGCGTTTGATTGACTTCCTCGCAGGAGTTGCTCTGTCCTTTACTTTCGCTAGGTAGGTAGCTAAGGAGAGCTCGGGCATGCTTCGTCTGTTGGGATGCCACCGGTACGGTACGGTACGGTAGCTGATGATGCCGTCGCGTACCACTGCACTGTACATACACGACGAAGATAAAGTTATATTTCTGTTGAAAGGCGGGGGGTTTTTCCCGATATCCCTGATTTCTAAGTTCTCCATGGCGCTTTGTTGCAGCATGTTTCACGTTTCGTGTTTTTTTCTCTCTTTTTTCTCTTCTTTCCCCTCCCTCTTCAAATCCTCAGGTGTGATTTGCCTTGTTCCATTCTCGACCGCCGAGCCTGGTAGTTCGAACAAGGCATATCTCACTCGCTACTGCCGACGACGAAAGAATGAATATCCTCTCGGAGCAAAAATCAACGGCATCTCTTGAATTCGATACTTGTGGCCGGGAGATGACTATGTGCCGTTGCTGCTCACCCCATTCGGCTGACGCTTCTGTGGTAAGCCAGAAGATTCGCTGCCTGCTTACTTTATTGGATGGCATGAAGCTTTTCGCTTGCTGCGTGCTATATGCGTAGACTTATATAGCGTCACCTCGTCACCTGACGCCATCAAGTCTCCTCCGCATGCCTCTCTACCTGGTAACACAAGGACGAAGTATGATTAAACAGTTCGGCTCTTATCCAGTCCAGCGTATACCAGGCCCAGAAGAATTCTTTGTTGCAAGTCGCAGTTACCTGTGTTCAGAAAGAGCGGTAGCGACCAAGTCGGATCGAGGATAGCAGTGGCAGTGGTAGTATCAAGGCCGTCGAGTGCCCACCCACGAAGCATCCTCCGCTTAAGGCATGAAAAACTGATCTCGAGAGTGGCTTTTGTTGCATGTCTGGATTCTATACTCTGGTAACGCAGCCAGGGCGAAACCTGAGCCCGGCAAGGAGACGGACGGACGGCCTGGTGGGGTGTAAGCACGTTAAATCTCTTCACGCCGTCAAAGATGGCAGCCTTCTAAGGTCCTGACTCCTCAGAGAGCCTTTACCTGCTTTCTAGCAGGTGCAAGACGCCCTTTGCTGGCTCTCTGTTGCACATCTGACCTACCGCTCTTCTTGAAGGTCTGGTAAACCAAAGCAGGGGCCCCTATTGATAATAGGATTACACTATGCCAAACAGCAGCCTCACGCCGGACTCCTTTCCCCATATTTCTTTCTCCGTGTCTTCCTCTCAGCATGCCTTGGCACGCTGCTCGATTTTTCTTCTCTTCGCTTTTTTCTGTTGCATCTCGCAGCTTACCATCCTTTGTACTCGCGTGGTTGACTCCAACAACACATACATGGTGGTATTTGTTTCCGATGCTGGCTGTGGCTGTGGCTGGGTCTTGAACATTTTAGCCGATGTGACTCTGACCTTTTTTTCTTTGATTCGTACTCGTATTTGCTGCTCCTGAAGACGACTCCCTCTGCCATAGGAAGGTCGACGATGATTACTCGAAGGTTTTGTAATGCAAAACAACGTCGCATGTCACATTTCTCCTACCACCTCTCGTGCTCGTCTGGTAAACAACTTGTCGCTGAGGGATTGGCCTCGGACTAAAGGGCGAGGGAATATTTGGCGACGGGATTCGAAAGTGGAGAGTCGTGTGGTGGCTCTCCCACCTCCATCTCTGTAATGAACATCCACATATCGTGGATCATGCAAGTAACGTACAAGTAGATATGTGGTACAAGTATGGTATTCTGTTACCAGATATCATGCCCGATGGTAAACCACCGACTTCCCTTGGACCCCCACATCCAACGACCAACGATACACGATGGCATTTTAGACCACAACCCCTTTTCCACATCCATAAAATCCCATCGTCCTCTGACCCTCGAAACACAAGCACACAATCTCGTCCTCTTTGTTGCACGTCTCACGTACCACGGCTCGAAATCTCTGGTACGGGCAATAGGGAGAAAATCCATGCCCCGAGCATAGTCCGCTATTTGTGATTCAGCCATGGGTGATAGATGGATGATGGATGGCCCATGCCTCGCGGCTAAGGCGGGTACTTTCGACGTCCTCCCAGACCCTTTCCATCTCCTCATATCTAGAGCCTCCACAAGCCCATCACCATGATACCATCATCGTTCATAAACACAGCCGGTCTGCGGTCTCCGGGCTCGCAGGCTCGACGGACAAGATGCGTCATCGGGTTGCCATCAGACTAACAAGACCCGTGGATCCGAATTCATGATTTGGTTTTGGCAGACATCGTTCGGGGATCCGCGCGTTAGAGGCTGAGGATCACGATCACGGCAGCGGCAGCCGAGAGGCAGGAAAGTATAAATAAACCCGTTCTAGACCACGTCGTTGCAGCTTGCAAGGTTGGCGAGGGCGAGAGATGAGCCTTCTCGTGCTGTGCTGTGGCCGTGTTTGTCAGTCTTGGTCTTGGCCCCTTCTACACAGGCGCGCGTGGTGGGACTTTGACTTTCCCGACAACGCTTGACTTGCCAGGCAGAGTCAGAGTCGTTCAGGGGAGAGGCCCGGAAAGAAGAAGTGATTGACACGAGTTGCTGGAAAAGCAGGTTTTGCCTGTGGAACCGTCGATGTGCAACAAAAGATTCTGCGAACTTCTTCTCTTCTTTCATTCCTTCTGCTCTGCGGCCGTACGAGGTGTGGGATGTGTGGGCATTTATTGGGAACAAAGGGGCTCGACACAGCCGTGTCATGTGATCCATTTCTCTACATGGGGGGACATCTGCTCTTGCGTAGACTACTTTTTCTTTTATTTTCTTTTTCTTTATCGCCGCACGTGGCTTTGTGTTCATTTTTCGTTGGCTACTACTTTCGGCTTGCTGCTTGCTGCTTGCTGCTTGCGGAGTTGCTTTGATGGTATACGTCAAAGAGGAAGCTTAAGTTTAAGATCACGTGCGAGAAACTCGTATTGATATCGGCTTCAGATTCTAGTAATCTTTTGATGGTATTTAGAAGAGATGCTTGTGAGAAGCTCGTAGCTTTCCTTAGACCAGATAACTTTTAAGAGTACGAGTTGTTTTAGAAGTAGCTTATTCTTAAGGTACGTTTAGATCAAGTAACGTAAAGGTTACGAGTTTATTTTAAGAGCAAACTTTTCTTAAAGATATATTTCCTCACTTAACGTGAAGGGAAGAAACAAGCAAGTATTCTTTCTAACTATTATCCGCCCGCGGCCGCTTCGTTTGCCTTCAAACGACAACTTCAGATCGGGCAAGACTGTTTCGTTCCGCAAGCAAGCAAGCCAGAGGACATGGAGTCAAATGGAAGGAGGGGGTTGATGGGAGTTAAGAGCCACTCTTCTCAAAGACAGCCAGCCGGCTAAAAAAAACAATACCTGCTCAAGCAGAAGATAGTATCAGGATACTTTCGTACCTACGTAAGTACACTGAGATATACTGACAACCGTACACGTACTAACAACCGGAGATAAACCACAGATGACAACCGTACGCGCACTGACAACCGGAATCAAAGAAGATCTGACAGGAGTATAACGATAAGTAAGAAGAGTCTAACGACCGTACAAACGCGTTCCCGAAGGAAGGTAAAGATCATATACTCACACACTCTCTCTTGTATCTGTTTCAGACCCTTGGAGTTTGTTGCGGTGATTGTGCCTTGACTATCCAGACAAGTCTCACGAAACGATAACTACAACTACGGCTACGGCTACGGAGCTAGTTCGGCCGAGCCCTATTTTGTATAAAAGACGATAGTTTATAAAAGCAAAGGTTAAAGCCAACCAGAGTAAGAAGACTATTAAGTTTCTAGTATACACCCTTCCAAGTGGAAAAACAAGTAACACTTGAGCCGAATCACTTCTCAAGTTATTATATCACGTTTCAAAAAAGCGTCATATGACAAGTAGTAGATAGGTCTTTTTTAACCATCTCTCGATTCTTCTCAGCTAAGCTATCCTATCCCACGCCGCGTACGACTGACTGCTAAAGTACAAACGAAGGATTTATCCCGGGTCCTCGATCAAAAAAGTGAAGGACGACCGCGGGACACACACGAATAAGAGATGAAGAAGATTATAGCATTTTGGAAAAAGAAAGGACATGCTATCGAGATTCGAGAATAAATGCAAGTATAAAAAAAAACGACATCGCGCCCGCAAAACGACTGTGGCTGAAAGTGGTGGCTAAGGAAAAATCTGGTAAAAGTGAAAGATTGAACAAGAAAAGAAGTATTACAACAGGTTATGAATGCAGCTTGAAGAATTGCATCAACTTTCGTCTCTTCGAAATCATTGGACGTTCACCTCCTCCTCGGCCCAACCATTCAATCCATTTCCATCCATGGACATGGAGACACCGAGGCCTTGAACGTGAGCTCCGTAACCAGGGTTCATGCCAAAGCCAGATCCTGGGTTGATGGCTGAGAATGAACTCTGGTATTGGTGGCCTCTTCTCTCTTGTTGACCGTTGTTCTGCTGGTTACCGTTACCACCTTCTTGCTGTGCGAACACGGGCAAGCTCACGGCACGGTTATGACTGCGAGCTGGAGCCAAGAGTCCACCAATGGTAGAAGCTCCGCTGGTCGCATTGTTCGCATAGCCGTTGCTGATCGAGGCACTCTGTTGGTGGCCAAGTCCTTGAGATTGCTGTGGAAGGTCAAGGTTGTCTAGGCTACCGTTGGAACCATTGCTGTATAAAGCAGCTTGCTGAGCAGCAAGAACTTGTTGCTGCTGCTGTTGTAGAGCAGCGACTGAGTACGGGTCAAGTTGCTGTTGTTGGTTCTGGGATTGTTGAGAGACCTGGTTCAGGTACATGGTAAGAGGGTTGTTGGATCCAGCATTCAAGATGGTTGATGGCGTGGGAGCAAGCTGGTTCTGGGAAGAACCATTTACTGAACCTGGAGCCTGGGAGCCGGTTGGAGATGAACCAGCTTGGCTAGGCTGAAGGCCACCGCTGTTAGGAGGTGGGGAGCTGACTCCATCAGTGCGAGGAGACTGTTGAGATGCTTGGATTTGGCGAGGTGGGTTTCCGCAACGATCCTTGCCAAAGTTGACCTTGAAACGACGGTACTCGTCCTTGCCTCGGACTGCCTCAATTGCCTTGATGGCATTGGCGATGTTGGTGAAGTTGACGAACGCACAGCTCTTCTCACGGAGAGTGTTGATCAATTCAATTTCACCATACTCGGAGAAATCCTGTCTCAGTCTCTCCTCAGTCCATGACTCATCTAAGTTTCCAACGTAAACGTTTCGGGAGGCTCCGCCGCTGACAGCAAGAGCAATGGCGGCAGGAAGCGCGCCAGAATGTTTCCCCCATCCAATCTTCAATCTCCTGTTGTGAATCATTAAGCCTTGCATATTGCTCAAGGCGTAGAAAGAAGCCGCCGAAGTAGGATCAATAAAGGTGACGAAGCAGATGTGCTTGTCGGGTATATATCGAATGTGGTGTAAAAGTCCACCTCTTACAACATTACAAATCTCTTCAATTGTAGTCTCGGGATGGATGTTTCCCAAGTAAACGGTTCGGTTACCAAGGTTGTTGATTCCTCCTGCAGTGGTTGCAACTGCTGCAGCCGCAACGGATTGCTGAGCCAAAGCATTGGAGATCAGATCCCGATCAGCTCCATTGAGCACATGTGCATATCCTGGAGCGATACCAAGATATTGTGCGGCATTTTGCTGCTGCGTCTTTGAAACATAAGCGCATCGATCCTTGCCGTAGTACACGCGGCGAGGCGATTGCCACTTAGCTTCTTGGGGCAGTTGGGAGACGGCCTTGATAGCGTTACCGATGGACAAGAAGTGAACGAAACCGATTGCCTTTTCACGGACAATCTTGACTGTATCAATTGGGCCAAATTTGCCCAGATCCTCGCGCAACTCATCCTCGGTGACTTCTTCACCGAGATTTCCCAAGTAGACGTTTCGCGACGCACCTGACTGTTGAACAGCAAGAGCGACGGAAGTTGGTACCTGGGATGGCTTTCCCCATCCAACCTTGATATCCTGGCCACGGATGGAGAGCTTTTTCAAGATGGCATCCGAGTGGAAATGGGTGGCCGAGCTACCATCCAAGAAAGAGATGAAAGCGCAGTTCTTGTCTGGGAGGAGTCTGACCGACTCAATTTGGCCACTACGCACATGTCCCAAGATCTCCTCGGCTGACGTCTCCGGGGGGATGTTTCCCAAGTACACGGTTCGGCTCGTTCCCGAACCCAATCCCGGCGAGAATTGCTGCACTGGCGACGAAGGCGACAATGGCGCTTGGTTCGAGGAGTATCCTCCGGTGGGCGAGGTATTGAAGAATTGAGGTGCACCATAGGTTGAAGGGGAGACGAGGGTCTGGTACAGCTGCGGTGACATCTGCTGGATCGGGCTTCCCATTCCCTGCTGCTGCTGTTGATTATTATGTTGTTGCTGCTGGAATGATGCAAAGTTCTGGAATTGAGGGCTTGCGAAAGCCGCTGGCGTTCCTGGTTGGAAAGGACTGCCGAGCAGAAGCTGCGATGGAAGTAAGGGGGTGAACTGCATGTCAAACCCAGTGCCGGGAGTTTGCAGATCGTTCTGCTGGCCCATCGGCGGCTGGGTGTTGATGGAAGGAATGTTCGCTCTGCGCGGATGTCTGTCACCATATCCTCCCATTGAGAACTGGTTGGAGCTGTACGCTCCATGCGAGAAGCCCGTGTCGCTGTTCGAGGGCTTAGAGGCATGGCCGGGGAATCGGCCAGCAGTGCTGGCACCTGGTCCACTCTGACCCGTGGTGGTTTGTGTTTCCTGCATCCCGAGGAGATGCGGCGGCAGGACAAAGCTGTCCCGCACAAGAGATGATAGAACAGCCGTTTTGACGGATTAAAGTGCCCGGTGAGAGGCACGAAAGGCTGAGGTGCGGTAAGAAGGGTCTGCGGGTAGACCTTTCGAGCGGCGAGTGAGGACGGTGGTGCAATGAAGATAAACGGTGCTATGCAGAGGGCATTCGAAAAGACTGGGTCGATTAACGGTCGGCAATGTTTGGCAGGCAATGGTTTGCTATATGCAGGTCTCGTGTAGATTAAGAATCCTTAGTATGTATACAAGCTTGGAAGTGAAGTTTGCAAGGTGGGTATCGGGGAGTCTGCTGCTCAGAATTCGAAGGCGCGCTCGTGTTTGGTATTAAGTAGGGACGAGACAACGGTTGCGGTGTGGTGGCTGAAATCGAAGGCGGAACAAAGACAATAAAGGAGAATGGACGCAATAGTGAGCGGGTGTCCAATGGGGGTGAGAAGTAAAGAATACTATGGTATAAGCAGCAAAGGAAGGATTTGCTGGGTAAGGAGTGTGGTTGACAGAAGCAAGCAAAATAGAAGGGGTGAAGCGGTTGGAGCGGGTTGAAGGAAGGAAGTAGGAAGCAAAGAGCGGACGAAGTGTGGGAAGTGGAAGTGGAAGTAGGAGGAGGAGGAGGAGTTCAAGAGGAAATATTGAAGTAAAAGAAGCTCTTTGGAGGAGGAGATGAGTGTCAAATTGCAGCGGCCTAATGGGGTATGGCTCCCAGGATTAGTGTGGATGTGGGAACCCCCCTCGACCCCTGACGTTGGCCGGGCTGTCGGCGCGCAGTGAGTGGTCAGTTGTGGGTGGGAGGGACGAGGGCGGTGGGTGGGTGGATTGGGTTTTTTGGTGGGTGGATGGAGGTGGTGGTTCTGGTGGTGCTGGTGCTGGTGCTGTTGGCGCTGTTGCATTTTGGCGCGTTCAAAAATAGATAATAGACGAGACGAGCGCCCGGAGCCAGCCAGCAGCAGCCTGTCTGTGGTACTGTACTGTAGGTACTGAACTGAACTGCACTGTACCCAGTTCCAGTCCACTGTGGTAGTGAGTGACCACTAACCACCCGCCTAATCGCTGTACTACCACAGCACACCATCTGGCATATCATATCTACAGCGCATGTAGTATGTACATCACTGTCGCGAACCCCTGAACCGGACAGACAGACCCTGGCAGTACAGCACAGTACAGCACAGCACAGTACAGTAGCCTCTCTCTCTGCCATCGTACCATCACTGACTGACTCTATTCAGACTCTTCTCTAAACACCGAGTCTATTATTCACAAAGAGCCCCCGCATCCCAAACACGAACTCTGTCCAAAAGAGCATCTTGGGCCGGTGCAGCAGACACGTCAAGAAAGTATGCCTGCTAAGCGGAGTCTCATCTGAACTTCTGAAGTCGTCGACTCCCTTTTCCCGACGATTCCTCGACTCGCCAAACACGGCAGAATCATGCAATGCAGACGGCCATGATGCCATCTGACGAGGAGCTCAAGCAGGCCAGAAGTGTCAGTCGTGTCTAATTTGCACCGCCGGCTCCATTCGGGACATGCAAATCATATGAGCATCTTTTTGAGAGACAGAGAGACCTGCTTATTACCTGCCTGTGGTAATCATGATCCAGTGGGGTGGTGTGGTGGGTGGTGGGTGTCTTCGATAAAGTACTGGACGTTACCGTACCACGGAACGAGGAATAGGGGTCGCATGCTCCCGTATGGCGTCTCCCCGGCAGAAGGGTACAGTACGAGGCGACGGTACAAGTGCGAGTAGACTAACTACACTATTACAGACCACAGAGATTAAGCTCATTGTTTCAATCCTGGCCCTTTTGTTTTAGAGTCATCTATTCTGCCCCCAAATCCCCCCCATGTACAACACCTGGTGTCGGAGGGGGGCACGAGGCATAAGGCGAAAGCTTCAGATGGCATGTGTGGTAGACGGGACTGGACTGGCCTTGTCCTGTCACCTGTGTCAGCCCTCTTCAGACGCGTCCGACGCAGCTCGCACAGGCACCGCTACAAGCACGAGCAGCAGCAC
Organism: Pseudofabraea citricarpa; assembly: GCA_029641185.1. Classification (NCBI taxonomy): domain Eukaryota; kingdom Fungi; phylum Ascomycota; class Leotiomycetes; order Helotiales; family Dermateaceae; genus Pseudofabraea; species Pseudofabraea citricarpa. The sequence goes on from JAPWGK010000004.1 coordinate 1,162,957, forward strand.
CAAGCAAGCAGCCTTACCTGCAAAACTCCAAAAAGTGAACGCCTGTCAAGTTTGGCCTGATGAAATATCCGGTTCGGAGATGGCACCCTCAGACATGTCGCCTACTCAAGTTGCTGGGGTCATGCTGGGCCGAGGCCACTTCGCACCTAAAGCATTTCCAAATGAGGAACTCCATTTTGGCTTGGACCTCATTTCGAGACACCCGTCATGTGACCCCTTTACCCTTCTGAACAGTCCAGCCCTGACCCGAGCCCACATGGAACTCCACTCGAACTCGAACTCCTCCGCTTCATCCTCAACGTCTTCTTTTTCTTCTTCACCGTCTTTACCGTCTTCACCTCACCACCTCACCCCTCCAGCCACTCACTGGCTTGACGACGCCGGTGAAACGCGAGCTTGGTCCCCTCCACCCCCCCTCCTCCCAACATCATCGTCCAAGGTCTCCTCCTTCCCGCTGCAGATGGGATGTCCTGGCTTATATGCGGAGAAGTATATATGCCTTTGAGACTTGCGACCTCTATTCCTGCTCGCTTGGCATCCTTCTGTTCGTCGAAGTTCGAACGTGTCCCAGATGCCATTTCGCGCGCCCATGCCGTTCCTCACCACTGGTCGATCTCCCGTTCTGATCGTGCTCCTACAGTACTGTACGTAGACCTGGACCGTGACATATCATCGCAACAACAGGATGAATCACTCTCAGACTGCATCTGTTCTGCTTTCCAGCGCCCAGCCCTGTCGGTTTGTGGTCGCGCCCGCAACCGAGTCATTTTAAGCACGCTGCCGAGCCTGCTGATGTCTTTTTTAACCAAAACTTTCACAGAAGACAGTTCGCAACTTCACTCGCCGCAGACCAATGACCAGTCTCCGTGGCAGAACGGGAACCCACCTCTGAGGTAGGCAGATTGGGGAGGGCAGGATGCCCTGGGTGGCTTCACATGCGGAGAACCCATAATGATCACCAAGGAAGTTTACAGATCCGATGTTTTGTAAATCTGATCTTTCTGAATCTTCATCTATCATCATCCCAGCATGTCTTGAGACTAGCTTGCAACTTCCAATTCAACCCGCCAATGATATCATACCCATCCCACTCACATATCGCATTCCCAGTTCATAAGTAGAGTCAGCATCGTTCGAAGCGACCATGTGCAAGAAAACTATGTTGAAACAAACACCTTAAGGCTTGCAACGACCCATAAACCGAGGATATAAGCAGCAGGTGCGGACGCTATGTTGCTTGCATACCCACGCAATGAAACGTTCTAGCCCAAGCCCATAACCACCGTGGGGAGAAGTGCCATACCTAGAGACATGTTAAAGGTGTGCCAAGACATGGAGAGTGAGAGACTTACTTTCTCTGGTCAGTGTACCAGTAATAGTCCTTTGGTGAGATGCCCTCGCGTGCATAAGCGGCCATGAGCTCGTCGTAGTCATCCATTCTCATTGAACCACCAACAATCTCACCAACACCAGGCATCAGAACATCGACACTTTCTGTGCAACGTGGGTCCTCGGGATCTTTTTGCATGTAGAAAGCCTTGATCTCGGCTGGGAAGTGGGTGAGGAGGATGGGCAAGTTGATAATGTCTGTCATTCTGCGCTCGGCAGCTTCCGCAATATCGTCGCCAAATACATGCGGGTTTCCTTCCTCGTTGAGGATAGGAGGGTCCTGAGCGTTGAGCCAGTCGATAGCATCGGAATAACGCATACGCTTGAAAGGTCTTGCAGGTGGTGCAAATTCGGGGTTGAGCTCCTTGATCAAAGCTGCGGTCTCCGCGTCAGACATGAGGATGTCAATAACCTTGCAAACCATGTCCTCAATGTGGTCTAGTAGATCACCAAAGTCGATAAAATCCAGCTCGGCTTCAACATGAGAATACTCAGCAAGATGACGGCGAGTCAAAGACTTCTCGGCACGGAAAGACTTTTCAATACAGTAGACGTTGCCGAGACTCTGAATAGCTGTCTCAAGGTAGAGCTGAGATGACTGAGTCAAGTATGCTTTCTCGTCATAGTAGGGTAGCTCGAATAGGGTTGAACCACCTTCGACTTGAGTCTGAACCAAGGCTGGGGGGCTGACCTTGGTGAACTTCTTATCCTTGTAAACCTGGGCAAAGGCGAATTCAATAGCTGATCGGACCTTGAGAACAGATGAGGCGTTGTCTCCGCGGATAACCAGATGGCGGTTGTCTAACATAGCAGAGTCCCATTGGTTCTGTTGAGCTGAGACCTTGTTGGTAATGGCATCCTCATCAGTGGGTGCGCGGCCAATAACCTTGTAGTAGTCGACGAGTAGTTCCCGGCTGTCTGGAGCCTTTTGGCCCTCTGGTACCTTTTTCAGCTCTCCAAAGAGTGTCAGAGATGTTCCTTGAGAGAAGACGAGCGCGTCATAGGTCTTTGTCAACTGGCCAGTAAGCACACACTGAAGGTGACCGTAGCCATCAATCAAGGTAATGAATGTAGCTTGCTTTTGTTCTCGCAGACGGTGGATTCGTCCAGAGACTTTGACTCGCGTGCCTTTGACATCTCCCTCGCCTAGTACGATATCCTTCTGACCAATTGTGATCTTGACAGCCTTGGGCAATGAAGCATCCTCAGTGAGAATGATCTTCTTTGCCTCCTCGAGATTCTTCAGGCGGGCATCGTCCTTCGCCTTCTCCTGTGCTGCCACTTGTTGTTGTTTCACAAGCTTCTTCTTGTGTTGATCCAGAGCTCCTTGTGCTTTCTTGACAGCGCTCTTTGCTGGCTCTTTCCACACTAGTCTCTCAGCTGGGTCTCCATCTGCAGAGACAGCACCAGTTTCGGAAGAACGGGAAAGATATGTCTTGCTCTCACTCCCGCCCTGTTGAATATATGCGTACGCCAATGACTTGTAAGGTTGGGTCTCGGAACCGGTAGTAGTTTCTTCGTCCACGCCCTTGTCGGTGTCAACATAGATTGTGGCCATCTTGGTTCGGTCTGCGAGTTCTTGGATCGCCGCCATGTGTTTGTTGTGCTCAATTGATGTTGTTTGTGACTTTTTGGAAATGTTGGTGGGGGTTGATAGCGGCCTTCTTGGGTGCGACTCACACCGCCCGCACTTGAGTCACAGGCAGATTGCAGGGCGGGTAGTGTGTGTTTCTAGTGATGATGCAGTGTACCTAACAATGACGCGCTGCGCGTAGAGTCTCGACTTCAACGCGTCGTTCTTTCCGCGTTATCAACTGATACGCAGCAGAATTGAGGTTCACCATTCCGCTCGCAACTTCCCCATCAAATTCCCACCCATCTCTTTCTTTCTGCTGAATGATTCCTGCCCGCCAACTTTGCAGCACCGGGCTCGTACTTGACAGTGGTTGCCTAGCCGGTGGAGTCGTGCATCCCTTCGTCAAGAATCATTGTGGCTTCTCGAATTCTGGGAAATCTTGTGAGAACTTCACGAACGACATTCTCTAGATCAGTTTGGACCATGGCTCCAAAGCAAGCTACACTGGGGTTCGTCAAATCCTCGCAGACCACCTTAGGGTGGGTTGAGCTTGACTCGAACGAATCTTTGGGATTATGCTAATTTGTCTTTCTAGTAAATTCTTTACCCAGCCAAACGGCACAAAACCAGATCCGCCGAAGCAGACGAAACTCTCATTCTCCACTAAAGCGACTTCCAGCAAGAAGGAATCGAGCTCCAAGCCGTCAACAGAGGACGATGACGTCGAAATGAATGATGAGGAGGTGGTCAAGTCAGATGTGGACGAAGAAGTCGACCTGAGGGAGAAGACCAAGTCCAAGAAGGGTGCGTGCCGAATCCGCGGTTAGAGATGAAAGCGCTAATTTAGATAGCCACTTCGAAGAAACGCTCAAGATCACCCAGTCCAGACGTTGCGTCTAAGACCGAGAAGAAGTCTGCCGGAGTAAAAGAGGAGCCCAAGGAAGAAGAGGAAACAGACGAAGATGATGAGGAACCAATAATTAAAAAGCCTCGTAGAAATGGAAAAGCTACGGCTTCAGAAAGCAAACCTGCTGCAAAGAGCAAGAAGCCAGCTCCAGAATCCAAAAAGTCAAAGTCCATGGCACCGCCACCGAAAAAAATCAAAGTTAAGGAGGAAGAAGAGGAGGAGGTTGAAGAGATTTCTTCTTCGAGTAAGACCGCTCCCATGAGACAGGCATCCGCTTCGCCAGAGTCCGCGTCCGAAGTCGAGGAAGGCGTCGAAGAGGATGAGGACGACGAAGATGAGAAGCCTGAAGTCGCTGCTAAAGCTCGTGAAAAGATTCAAACAACATTAAAATCTAAGAGCAAGGATCCATTCCCAGATTGGAAACCTGGAGAGCCAGTTCCTTATGCGGCTCTTTGCACTACCTTTTCGCTAATCGAAATGACCACCAAAAGACTCCAGATGACAGCCCATTGCTCCTTATTTCTTCGACAAGTCCTTCGCCTTACGCCCGACGATCTTCTTCCAACCGTTCTTCTTATGATCAACAAGCTCGCAGCAGATTATGCTGGCATCGAGCTTGGTATCGGAGAATCTTTAATTATGAAAGCAATAGGTGAGGCCACAGGTCGTAGTTTGCAAGTCATCAAGCAAGACCAGAAAGAAATCGGAGACCTGGGACTTGTGGCGGTCAAGAGTAGATCCAACCAGAAGACCATGTTCAAACCCAAACCTCTTACTATACGTGGCGTGCACAAGAGTCTGATGGCTATCGCTACGGTACAAGGGAACGGTGCCCAGGGTCGCAAGGTTGACGGCATTATGAAGCTACTCTCAGCAGCAGATGGAAACATGTCTGGAAAGGTTGATATCACCAAAGACAAAGGTGGTCCAAGTGAAGCTAAATATATCGTCCGCTTTCTTGAAGGTAAACTTCGCTTGGGTCTAGCAGAGAAAACAGTATTGGTTTCTCTAGGTCAAGCTATGGTATGCCATGAGACTGAAGCGAAAGGAAGTGGCAAAGTGCCAAGTACGGAAGCTCTAGCAAAAGGCGAATCAATCCTCAAAGCAGTCCATAGGTAAGTTAACACAACGCCAGGCTTGATGACATGCTAATATCTCTCCCAGCAACCTCCCAAGTTATGATGTAATCATTCCAGCTATGTTAGAACATGGCATCATGAATCTGCGGGAAAATTGCAAACTTCAACCAGGAGTTCCGCTCAAGCCCATGTTAGCAAAACCAACAAAAGCAATTACTGAGGTACTTGATCGCTTTGAGGGCCAGACCTTCACTTGCGAGTACAAGTACGATGGAGAGCGGGCGCAGATTCATTATGTTGCAAAAGACTCTCCCCAGCAGTACCGTGGAGCGACCGGCGGACTCTCAGCTATATTCTCCCGTAACTCTGAGGATTTATCGAAGAAGTATCCAGATGTGTTGGCCAAACTTAACACCTGGGTGAAAGAGGACACCAAGAGTTTTGTACTCGATTGCGAAAGTGTTGCATGGGATGTGCTTGAGAAAAAGGTTCTACCCTTTCAGCAGCTGATGACACGTAAGAAGAAGGATGTAAAGATTGAAGATGTCAAAGTCAAGGTCTGTGTGTACGCATTCGATCTTTTATTTTTGAATGGCGAGGCGGTCGTTGAGAAATCATTACGTGAACGACGCGAACTACTTCACAGTGCATTCATACCTGTCGAAGGGGAGTTTGCTTTTGCCAGTAGTATGAATGGCCAAGAGATCGAGGAAATCCAGACCTTCTTGGACGAAAGCGTGAAGGCTTCTTGTGAAGGTCTCATGGTCAAGATGTTGGATGGCACAGAGAGTGGTTACGAACCAAGCAAGCGAAGTCGAAACTGGCTCAAGGTAAGTCGTTTGATTTCCTCGAAAAGAGATTCCACTAATCATGATGCAGATTAAGAAAGACTATCTCTCTGGCATTGGCGACTCCCTCGATCTCGTCGTTCTGGGTGCATATTTCGGCAAAGGAAAACGCACTTCGGTGTATGGTGCATTCTTATTAGCTTGCTACAATAATAACACCGATACTTACGAGACAGTATGCAATATTGGTACGGGATTTTCAGAAGCAGTTCTGGAAAGTCTCCATACTGATCTCTCGGCTATTACCATCGACCGACCCAAACCATTCTATTCCCACTCTTCAGGCAATCAACATCAGCCCGATGTCTGGTTTGAGCCTAAATTTGTATGGGAGGTTAAGACTGCTGATCTGACTCTTAGCCCAAGATATAAGGCTGGATGCAAGGAAGGTGTTGATCCTAGCGGAGAGAAAGGCATCTCTTTGAGATTTCCAAGATTTATCAAGGTCCGAGATGACAAGAAACCGGATGAGGCCACAAGCTCAAGGCAGGTAGCGGAGATGTATAGGAAGCAAGAGAGTGTCACGAAGAACAAGGGCCCGGCTGTGGATGATGACTTCGAGTATTGATTTGTTATAAATATTGTGGAACCAATGGGTGGTGTTGTCGGGAGTTTGTGGGATGTAAAAATAGCTGGTTGAAGAAGCGTTGCATGTGTTTAGGCACTTAGGTATGGGATATCCTTTGACGTTTGGGCGGTGGCTTCCGGTGCCTGTGGTTTCTCCACGTACAGCTAGATATACTAAGCTTTGCATCTGAAACCATCGTAAATATCTCACCTTACTTTTGCCTTTCACTTCACACGAGAACCTATAACTTGCCTTCCTTTTGCTTGATATATAGGCACATGATTTTTTTCATGTTACTCAAGTGATGATTTTGTATCTGGTAAATATTACCTAGGTATTTAGCAAAAAGTCTAATGCTAAATCTTGATAACTTTTGGGCCTTGTTAAAACTTGTAGTTTTGCCTATAATTCCTGTCGCTTCTTTGTTACAACCTATGCTATCTTATTCTTCAAAGAGTGAAGGCATGGAAGTGGATGTGAATGTGCAAGGAACAATTTCATGCCAGGCTATACCATTGAGAGCATCCGCACAAACATGAGAATATTGATCGGTCGTAACCGTGATAGACAATCTTCAAACGGGGTTTGGGCAGAATTTTTTGTGTTGATAAAGCGGTTCAGAATAGAGGCTGGTGGCTAAACCATGCCCTCAGTTACTACCTCAGAAGGTGAACCATCAGTGTCTCGCTGGAATGCATAGCGCAGAACAGCACCGATCTTAGCAGCCGATTCCGCGACCGTGAGAATTTCTTTTCGACGTGTGCTATCTTCAATCCTCAAGGTAGTCCAAAACTCATCCCAGAAAGCCGTGTGTAGCTGTGACCTACATACATAGTCGTGCCAGCCGCTGCGGTCCATGTAGCCTGTTGTCAAGAGGAGGCAGTCTAGCTGTTCAATCCGGGACTCAACACTAGCTCCATGCCGAATGGCAGAACTGCTGCTAGAGACCAATCAACGATACCTGTGATTTCATATGTATTGTCATCAACAAGGATGTTGGTTATGGTAAGGTCACCGTGTGTGAGAACCTGCGGGTAATCATCGCTGAAGAGTATTGGGAGGCTGTCTTCTAGCTCAGATATTACGGAGCTTGGAATCACAGATGATAACGACTCTCTAAGGATGGTGAGCCTTTGATGGATTCTAGCCTGGTGCTGTGCTTGCACTTGGACATCAATAATCTGCGGCTTGGACCAACATTGAGCAAAGTACCTAGTGAAATTTAGCATTATGTTGGCTACCTAGATACATACCTACCCAGCTGATGCCAAGAAAGAGAGGTGTGATGTACCTAGCAAGAGACTTAATGTAACACATATGCTTAGCCTCCTCCTTTGAATCCATCTCTTCCTGGGCGCTGAGGGCTTCAAGGCAGGATATTCCTGACAAGTACGGCATAGAGTAGATGGCAAGTGGTGGAGCGGCACCACTCACCATGCCGTGGAATTTCGACTCTGGTACCAAGCCGCCGTGGATCCCTTTCGCTAATTTGACTATGTGATCGTTAAGTCCAGATTCCTCCCCTCGAAATGATACGATGAGGTCCTGCTGTTGCCCTGGACAACCTTTACAAAGAACTGTATAGCTAAGTGAGTCTTGAATCTGTACTGGGCGGACATCTGAAGCACCAGAAATTGAAAGTGCTATTTGGTTACATTTTGTTTGAGTTGGAGAGCTGCGGCACTTAAAGAATTCAGAAATGGACTCCTGAGCCCAGGATGTTGTAGTCATGGCTGTGAACAGAATTGATATGTAGCGTTCGTTTGTAATAAGTCGAAGGAGAAAATGTGGATATTAAAATAAGAGAATCTGTAGCTCCAATGACAGAACTGTCATATTCCGCCACCCTCTTATGTTATTTGATTATGATGACTGATCTAAGAGCCATGTGGTTGAGGTTAGTAACAGAGGCATGGAGCGGATAAAATGATATTCCGTAATCCGATCCGTGCGCCTAGTATTAATCCGTACCTACCTTAGGCGATTAGTTATTCCGAGCGCAAACAATACACAATTATCTTTACAGAAGTAAATTATCTATCTTGCAAAAACATATCAACAATTGCGCGAAAATAAGATCGACAACGATCTTGGTCACTACTCTTTCAATGGCCATCATATCAGGTCTGATTCCTGGCTACCATAATACCCGAAAGCGAGTTCTGAATTGGCAGTTGAACCCGAGTCAATGCCCATCAAAGCTGATTGTGTACATTCGGCCAGCAAGGGATTGTATGCCTATCCTTGACAAGAGATATGTTTATAGGTGAGGGACACCCTCGACACAATGTTGCAAGTTCTAACAATATATCACAGAATAACCCCTCTAGCCTAGAATGATGGTATGCCTTTGAAAATAGCCGACCACTCAACTGGAGGTTCAAAGTTCCAAGAAGCTCAAGGGTGGCCACTGGCTAAGATGAGTCTGGTATCCATACCGTCTTGTAGCAAAGTTCCAGGAATTCTCTTACGTGCTGCTATGGAATTCCGCCAATTTCGACTTGAGATAGCTGGCGGTATTGTTGAAGCTGTATTGATATTGGGTAAGTGTCTTCTTATCTCTCATTCCCGAACCGTGCTGAAAGTTCTCAGAATCTACTAGGTATAGAATCTGCCTTGCAGGACTCCAAAGTAACCTTCTAAGTACCAAATCCTTCATTGTAACTACCTTGATGCTTTTACTAACCGAAGCATAGTCAAAAGAAGCATACTTGTCCTGCAAGCAACCCCAGCCAGACCATCTCCTGGTTGGTACAGAAGTTTGACTAAAGTCAAAACGAAAACATCAATCAGAGCCTTCAGTCCCCCTTGAAACTATCACGTTACCATCAACCACAGCAGGAAATTATTATCATCATTCACTTCAGCGAAACTTCCTCCGCCCGCATAAATTATTAACCCGAGCGACATCTCTGCGCTTGACCTCGCTCCATCTTCTTCAACTGCGAAGCCGCTTCTTTTCCTATTCAACCTCAATCACCTCAACAACCATCAACGCCAAGAGCTCTACAACCATGCTCAATACAGCTGCAGCTGCTCGCGCGGCAAAGGCTGCGAAGGGCGCGGAGACCTCAGACTCCAGACCTCTGACCATGAACGCGCTTGGTTCGTCTACTTCTGCACCACACAACACCAATAGCGGTATGCCTTCGATCTCTACCCAGTTTGCTAACGCCAGAGCATCCCTGAGCGGTTACCCGCCACTTCTTAACACCGACCCAGCATCGATGTTCCAGTATCACCAGGGAGTAGATGCTTCAGCAATGTTTGCATTCCAAGGAAATAGCTTTGATCCTTCTACCTCCACGGCCATACCTTCCAACTCACCTACTACTGCACCAGGATCGTTTCAATCTCCAACATTCGGACCTGCTGAACTGTTTCCGCTCGACATGGCATTCGTAACTCGATCTACCGCAGTAGCTGAGATGCAGCTGTCCCCTTTCGGCAAGTCATCTTCCGATCGATCTATTGCAACACCAAAGGCATCCTCAGCCTCGGCCAACGGTCGTCGTCGTTCGGTAGTTGTCGTTCTAAAGCCCGGTTTCAGCTATGCATATTCAACCTGGTTGAAGCGCGATGTGCCAGCTACATGCTTTTACCTATTCCCAAAGCTCCCGCTGGAGATCCGACTTATGATCTGGCGTAAAGTCGACGTCGCTAATGATGTTCAGGATGTCATCGTTCGATCATGCCCAAGCATCAACGCCATTGACTTCCGCATCTTCAAGGCATTGACACCAACACCTGTCGTGTTGCATATCTGCAGCGAGTCCCGAAATGAACTCATCAAATCTTACAAGCTTTGCTTCCGCGAGGTTGACGACACCCGATCGATTTACGTTAACTTCAGTAAGAGTACCTTGTTTGTCGTTCTGCAAACTGAAAAGGAAGCTCTTAGTGACTGGAAGGGACTGATCGGTGATGAAGACCACAACATTGATACGGGCAGTGATGTATCAGTACCAGTCATGGCCAATGGTGGAAATCTCCAACTTGAGCGATATATCTACAACTACAACATGCCGCATGACGCAAAATACAGATACCAACCTCCTTGGCTCGTAGGTACCCCTCTAATCCAAGGTCGAGCAATTGCAATTTCGAGCGCTGGAAGCAGTCTCTCTCGGCCCAAACTTCCTCAGAAGAAGGCGTACTTCAATCGCATTTGCGAGGCTTCTGGAGGACTTGGTGGCTTGCAGAATATCGAATATCGTCGTGCCTTTGAGCCAGAATGGGTCAAGGTTTGGGATGCTGCTTGGTGGGAGTACGCTCAACTTAACGCCATTCTTTCTCCTGCTAGAAAGGTGGTTAAGAAGCGATTGGCGGCTCAGCGATTGGCAGCAAGAAAGCGAGCAACTCTACAACGCCAGGCGGCTAGGGCAGCTGCTAAGAGAGCTGTAGCCCAATTGCGCAAGCTACAGAAAGCATCGGCACCAGCAATGAGACCAGCAAATACGACTCCAAAGACGGTGGTAAAGAAGGCTGTGAAGAAGACTCGAGCTGTGATCAAGAGAAGAAAGTAGATGCGAACCAGCTCTACTGTTCTCATCTGAACTGTTTTCATCTTATGGGTGGAGGAAACAATCACGACAACGCAAAAAGTGGAGTGAAAAGGAAATTGGTTTGAGCTTTTTGTCTTCGTCGGAGGTTTTCGTTTTCGAGCTTGGAGGATACATGGAAACTGGAGCAGAGAGGAGTCTTTTTCATTGTGTTACTTTCGTCTGAAGATCTCTTGCATGGCTGGGCAGTTCTGGCGCAACCAAAGCAAGTTTGTCTTTGACATTGGGAGATGGGCTACGTGAGCGAGCGTCTTTGAGACTCGAATCTCGGTCGATGTACACCTCACATCTGGGATACGAGAGTCTGTTAGTATGGGAAACATACAATCGCGCTCTGAATAAAAGTTCATTAGAACAACTCTAGATCCGTGAGACTTTGTGACTGATTGAATATGTTTTGAACGTGTAGAGGTAGGCAAAAGATTGTGACTGTTGTGGTGCAAGTGAAGATATTAGCACCTGAGACGAAAACCTAGGTCCCGAGTCTCGGCTTGGATCAGCATAAGAGGCAGTGTAGTTCATCTCGCTGTTACACCAACTCCAGTTGATCTTAGCAATGAACCCCGAGTTCTTATGCATGGTGGTGTGTGTGTGAGGGGGGGGGGGGGGGGGGATAGAAAAAAAGTAAGAGACAGGATCAGGGGGTAGACTATGTAACGCGTGCAGCATAGTAGCCTGAAAGGTGTCGTAAGCCAATATCAGTCCTTTGCAGTTTTGAGCCATAAACAGTTCCCGGACTCGGCGGTCGTTATTCTAGAATCAGTTCCTGGAGCAGGCCAGCTGAAAAATGCAGAGTATGTCAACGATGAGGGAAGTACTTCATTGACAGTCAACAAAACTCCATATTTGTGACACCAATTCAATAAGTACCTCAGAAAAGGCTATGGGAGGTCAGCTCTTCCTTCGGTTGTAGTCAGGGTTGTTGTGGATCACCAAAGAGCAGGCGACTCGTGGGAGCAGAGAATTGGGAAGGAAGAGCTAGAGAACGAAAGAGATTGGCTGTCTGTATAACCTACTAGGGCGGGAGGGACTTTTCAGTGATATAAGGCTGTGAAAGAAACTATAAGATCTACGTTTAGCAATTCAACTTCCACATATTTTCAGTTGATTCGCATAACACCGTTGGATTGAAGGTTTTATTGCCGCTATGTTTTGTAGGTGACTAAACCACATTAAAGGACTTTGAGGAGAATGTGTTGTGATCTCTTGATGGTATGTTGAGATTCTGATCTGTATGCTTACGGACAAGATAATGTGCTGTTATTGTTGCTGTTGCCGTAAGAAGACGAAAGACCGCAGGGAGATCCCAGTACCCAGGCATATGCACCTGTACTTGCACCATCCCATGCTGCTGAACTCCTCTACGCCCGTCCCAGCCTTCAAGTCCTGTAGACACGTTCCCAATCCAAATCTATCCTTGACTAGCCGATCGATCAGTCCAAATGAAGGGGAACATTCCAGCAGCTTTCTTCTCCCATCCGGTTTCAAAGTCCAAATGATTCAACACCTCGAAATATTCGGCAAAAATATTGGGTTCAAGCTCCTCTTTCAACTCTTCAACCTCAGTTTTACCCACTCGGTCAGCTCTCCTGATGACCATCAGTGTGGTAATTTCAATAAAATCATCGTGATACGAAGCAGAGTAATACCCAAACATAGCAGCTAAAGGCTGAGGAAACCACGAAGATAATTCCTGATCGTCGCTGCTCATACCCCAAAAAGGCGCCACTGGTGGATCTCTATCGTCAGGCCATTCCATGTGTTCAATGTAGAGTGTGTCGGTCTTGAAATTGACGTAGACTGCTGGCTGGCCGTTCTTCTGCAAGAAAACTGGAGAATACCTCTTCAGACCTTCGGTACGGGACTCGAAACAAACTTGCAAGATTACAGGCAGTGAGGACCTAGTGCCGATTTCGTAGGGCGTATGTTCATCTGTCCAGTTGTCGTAGACAAATGCCATAACAAGTGAATCTCGTTGGGCGTCGATGAAGTCCCAAATCCGGAGTCTTATTTCTAGGGGTAGCTTGGAAAACTTGGGGAATGAGGACAGTTGATTGCTTTCCATGGTCGTTTGTGGATGAAGAGATGATTGACACCTCTAGAGACTTTGGTTGTTGGTTGGTGCGCGCTCCAGGGCGGAGATGATGGTGGCAGAGAATGTGTGAAGAGGATAGTGTTTTTATCAGCCGCAGCGCGGCTATTTGTAGCTGTCGAGCTTCGGATCAATCAATATAGCGTTTGAGTTAGCTAAGTGCCAGCTCGCTTATTCGCAGCGCTACAACTGACTCATACCGAGGTTGCGCTCAAAAAGGATAGAAATTATCGCCGCCCAATCATGATGATTCATATTAGTTTTGAATGTGACTTCTATCAAGCCATTTATATCATCTGCTAAAGACAATGCTCACGATTGAACCTTGGTTATGAAGTTAAGCGAGCTTCACTCTTTTACTCCAGATCTTGAGGAGGCTTTTAAAGTGACAGGGACAGCATGATACCGTCCTAAGTATTCTTTAACCTTCTACCAAAAAGTAGTTTCTTCTACCTACACACGACTGCTATAGTACCTCTCAATTTCTATGTCTTTCATTCCTCTGTACAATACTATATTTCTATATGACTCTCATAGGCTTCGGCGACAACTCTACCAACCGCTTCTTCGTCACCGACTACTGGCCTCTAGCGGGTCTATAAAACATCTGACATATAGGCACCTACCGAGGGATATCATCTGTTCTTTCTTTTAAGAATTTATTATTGGGGGAGGATTGTAGCTACATGGTTACAGGCCACACGTAAGCTTAAAATGCTTTCTAAGGCTATGCTATACAGTATACCCTCCAGGAGCTCTTAGGTAGTCAGTCTGGAACTAAACCCTCCTAGATAACAATAAATATCATCATTATCATCATCAGCAAGCTAAATACCAACAACACGAATCCGAATCCCTTCACTGCCCTCTTTAGGACGCGGAAAGAAGCCATCTGCCCTCATCTCCACATCCCCTATATCCGTATCAAACAATTCCAGCAGTCCCGAATCACCTTGCTCTGCAACGACATGGTGCTTCCCACCCTCTGCGAAGCTGCCCCCAAAGGTCCCAAACAAAGTCCCAAGAGCAATATACAGCTCGGTCCACGCGAGGTTGATACCCAGACAACCTCTGGATCCCTTGGAGAAGGAAGTGAGGAACTTGTCACACTCCTTGCCCTGGCTTCCTATCCACCTCTCAGGCACGAATCTCTTCGAGTCCGGGAAAATCGTCTCGTCGTGGTGGATGTGGACCGTCGTCATGCTGACCGAAGTGCCTTTCGGAATGACGTACTCCCCATATACCAGGTCGTTGTCCGGAGCGATGCGTGGAATCCTGCCCGAAACACCATACGAGAGACGGAGCGATTCTTTGATCACGGCTGTGAGATAGGGTAGATGCTCGAGCGTGTTCAGTGATAGAGTACGGTCTCCCCTCGGCTCGAGCGTCTGAGCCTCTGATATCTCGCGCTTGAGAGTTCGAAGGATGGTTGGCGAAGAGAGGAGGTGGTAAGTAGCTACTGCCAGGGTCCAGGCAACCGTATCGGTGCCTGCGGCGATGACCACAATGCCTTCCTCCGCCATGCGGGTAGTTTCTTTCTCCGACTCCGGAAGTGAACTGTTGAGAAGTTCGTGAAACATAGTGCGGTGGTCTTCCTTGATCTTCGGCTGGGTTCTTATTTCGGCGATCTTGGCTGTCATATTCTGTACAGATTCGATTAATATCTACGAGGGAACAATGGGAAGGACACCAAGACTTACCTCCTGTAGAATTACGAAAGAGGCTAGTTCTGGGCCAGCTTTCTTGGCCAGATTCCGAGGTAAACTCATCATAATGGAAAGGATCCACGGGAACTGTTTCGTCACTGTAGTCATCTCACCGGCTCGGCACGAGGTCTGGTGGAATTCTGGATCAAAGCCAGGAGCTTCAACCCGATGGTCTGAGCTGCCGAAACTGAATTCGTTGACGACGTCTAAGCTCTCATCAGTTTTTCGCTTCCAAGCAGAAAAGAAATGGACAGCAAGCGAAGAACATACCATTTGACCAAGCTGCAAAAGCACAATTCATAGGGAAAACCTCTCCCTTTCCTTTCCCGTTGGATAGTCTGCCGAGCAGAGTTGCAGTCCGTTCTCGAATGACTCCCTCGAGCTTATGCACGCTGGCCATGCTGAAAAAAGGAGCGAGCGCAGCTCTTCTCTTCCTGTGCAAGTCGTGACCCGTGGTGCCCAGCAAGCTCCTATCGAGATTATTTGAGCGAGCATGCCAGTAATCGCGGTCGCGCTTCTGGCCCGCCGTGGCATAGAGCGTATTATAAAAAGCCGGGTCGAGAATGTGGATCTCGTGCGGGTTGATCCGGATTATCGGCCCATAGGTCTTGTGCAGTGATTGCATGTGGAAGACGTACTGCCCGCGATGGATGACATCATGATAGAATTCGTACCTGGGCTTTTCTTAGAACGGAAGCTAGAGCCACTGATTTCATGATATTGAATGGGATAAATACCAGTAGGTGAGTGCTGCAAGTTTCGGCCCGGGGATATGTGAGATGGGACTTAGAAACAACCTGTAGATGGCGAGCGAGATGCTGTATGCGACAAAGACAACCGAGCCTGTGAAAGCAATTTGCTTGAGGGAGAACCCGAGGTTTAGATCCATTGTATACAGCGAAGATTACAAGTATAGAAAACAAAAAGGAAGACGATTTGAACGAAGGAGATGGATACATTCGTAGTTGATAGACTTAAATACTTTTCCTCATCAAGCTAATGTACGTACTTACATATTAGAGTTCCTGCTTTCAGATATAGCCCCAAGGCACGCGTGTCTGATTAATGACCTAAGCTCTGACTGCTATTGGCAGCATCTGGCAGTGAAGGACACAGATTCGAGCTTGACATATGCCTTACGTCTGCATCGCAACTGTTTCTGGTGTTTGTTGAGTGGATCATGTGTCAGCACTTATGGAAAGCTCGAGCTCTAAGTCAGCCAATAGAAGCAAGGCGCTCGCATGTCAACCACTTGGAGTCTGACAAGTTTGCTCGCTTATCAGTTGTGCCACAACCGCTCAGCCCTTTGGCGACATGATTACTGTGCACTTAAGAAGCAACCAAAAATGGTACACCTATCGTGAGAAGATACCTTGTATTGTTCCAATATCAACAAGTGTTCTGACTTCTACCCATGTCCATGTCCATCCTGTCTTCCGTTACCCACCATCCATCCGATCCGGCCCTCTTTTCCCATACTGTAAGCCTCCAGCAAACCCAAATGAAAGCGACATCTAACCTCCCACATCCCACATAAAACCCGAGCCCTTCACCAACCTCTCTAAACCCCTCTAGCAGAACCCCAACTCCAAATATTCAACCCAATCTTCTCACCCTTCGTAACCGGCAACCCCGCATGCCACGTCTCCTCATAACCCCTGCCACTAGGCTGCAGATTGATCCAGAAGACGGCATTTCCCTGGACGGGTTTGAAGACCAGCTCGTCCTTGTCGCAGTCCAAGAAGGCGCACCATCTCTCATCTCGATACGACAGCTTCAATCGGGGGAACTCAGTGCCTCCGCCCTCTAGATCAGCTGACGCAGAGACGTAGACCATGAAAGTGCTGACGCGATCCTGCGACCGGCTCGCCCCGCTCCAGTCAAAGTGGTGACGGTAATGGCCTCCAGCACCGTAGCGCTGGCTTCGCAGACGCTCGATGTGGAGGTCTTTTCTCCAGCCTTGGAAAGCCCGCGCGCGCTGCTCGATACAGCGGACCACGCTATCACGCTCGAGGAGCGCCACTTCTGACGACCGGATCTCTGTGTTGATTACGGTTTCTGCGCCTGTTGAAACGGTCGACGGCTCAAAGTTCTCTTCGCTGTTTTGGTCGAAGAGTAAGAAGCCAGATCACGTGATATCTCTGATGCGCGAGTCGGCGACGGACTCACCTAATGGTAACGAGATGCGTTCTCTCTTTCTCGCTGAGGAAATCCTCGATGTATATGACCAGTGGCTCTAGGTTTAAGATATGCGTCGAGAAAGCGTGCGAAGCGCATCGCAGGGCGAAGGATTCGGCATCTTCGGTTGCGATGAAGGAGGTATTGAGGAAGAGATCTGGATTCTCGATATGTCGCGTCTGTGGAGCGCCAAAGAGAATGTTGGACACGGGAATATAGACGAAGATATAGATGGGGATGAGAGCGAAGAAATAGCCTAGCATGGTGGTGATGCAGTGTATAGCTTTTTGTGCAGTCCTTGGCGTAGCGTTCCCAGGGTGTCGTGTACGGTACCGGTGATGCCCTGAAGAAAAGTCGCCTTTGGCATAATTGATTGCTGCTCATCACGTGAGTCATTCCTTCGGTATTTTGAGGGTTAGAGACAATGGATTAATTCTTTGCTCGAACCTGTTCCGTGGATTTGGGTGTGAACTTCTGAAATGTTGTAAACCTCTAAGTATGTGCATCCTTAAATTGATTCTGCTGTTGGATTGAATGGGCATAAATACTAAGCGAGCCGACCCCTGAATCTTTGATGTCTTTGATATAGATAGTGACTACCTTGAAATTATGATCGCATAACAATATGATTATATGACCTAGATTACGTTATCCTATGACAAGTAGAAGATTGGCAACTACCTTGAAACTGTGCTTGCATAAGCGTAACTTAGATTACGTTATCCCATGACAAGTTGCAGCCGCAAGAAGGAAGTATCTGATGTGAGAATTTGCTGTCGGTCAATACATCGAGGTCCCCTAAACTCCACCTCCCAATTCCGCCAATTATTTTCGTGACCATCCTTTACCAAGTTCATATCCATAAATCCAACGTAGATCATCGCTTTCACTTTTGCTATAGTTCTCTTTCCCTGAAGCATGCCATCCTCATGTCTACTTTTCACAACTCATCCTTTGACCATCCCTTTCCATCCCGTCCCTTTACCTCAGCAACCTTACCCATATCAACTAAACCTCTCTTGACCACGCTAGTCAAGATCTCATAGATAACCTGGGCACCGGCAAGAGCAGTTTGCTCCCCGACGCCATCATAAGCAGGCGAGACCTCGACAACATCAGCACCCACGACATTCAAGCCCTCGATGCCTCTCAAGATGCGGATAAGCTCTCGAGTCGTCCAGCCGCCGGCTTCTGGAGTACCGGTTCCTGGTGCCAAACCGGGATCAATAACATCGATGTCAACACTGAGGTAAACCGGGACTTCGGTGCCAATGCGGTTCATGATCGCTTCAACAACACCCTTGGGGCCTCCGAGGTCATCGATATCGTCTGAAGAGATACGCAAGAAGCCTTGTCTCTCATCGTCTTCATAATCACCAAAGTCGCCACCGGAAAGACGCGTACGCAGACCAGCATGGACTGAGGACCCATTCAGAATAAGACCCTCATTAGAGGCCTTCCAGAACATGGAGCCGTGATTGAATTCCGATTGAGCGGAGGGCCATGGACTTGGATACTTGGCTGGATGCCATGTATCTAGATGCGCATCAAAATGCAGTACGGCAATTGGACCGCCGTAGACTTTGTTCAAAGCACGCAGGGCTGGGAGTGCAATAGAGTGGTCTCCCCCGAGAGAAAGAATTTTTGGATGCTTGGTAGACGAGGATAGCGGGGAGCGGTGCCCAAGTTCTAGGTATGCCGATGTCATCTGAGTAAGAGCCATGGCATTATCCATGGGCGTGACAGGTACATCACCACAATCTAGCACAGTAGCCCATGATGTGTATGGGTTCATCGCTGCACGGGTATTGAAGCCCCTGAAAGAGGTTTGGCGTGCCGAGGCTGCCCGAATTGCTCGTGGGCCAAACCTGGCACCTGGAATATGTTAGCTCGTGTATATCAGCTCTGCGGTATAACTTAACTTACCTGGTCGATAGGAGACGGCAGTGTCGAAAGGCACGCCGAGGATGCCAATATCAAACAATGTCTCTGTCGTAGTAAGGCATTTCACATGCTTCAGATGTGCGAATGTGTTGACTCCTGAGAATCCCCACTGCGAATAGATTAGCCTCGACCCTTCTCGAATTCCGGCAGAACAGGATCCAAAGACTTCATGCTTCTCCGGTGTGTGAAATTGAGTTCTCTGGCCCGCTAGGACGGACCCCAGACAGAAAAGCTTGCCGAACGTGGACAATTTATCTCGAACAAAAGACAGACAGATGTACTGTAACGTCTGGACGGCAAGCATGAGATGACATGTGCATGCTGCAAGTCATACTTTTGATGGCCTGTCTCAGAACCAGGTAACTCATGCACCACCAAGCACTTGCTAGTCCGGCTGTTGTATTACCGAACTGTCGAAGAAAAGAAGAGGATGGGTAAGAGAAGCCTTAGCTTTCCAGGATTAAAAATTTGTGACACGAACCTCGAATCCCCATTTCCTTTCTAGCTCTTCTTCCGAGTCCTGTTCGAAAGGTTGCTGATGTAATGGAAGCCCTGTTTCATGCTCATGCTCATGCCCAGCATGCCCCACCACAACCCCGCAAACCACGGCCCCTATCAACAATCCAAAAGTTTTCATGGTTCGAGTTGGCCTTGAAAATCGCCTGTTGCAAAATATCAAGTTCCACGGTATTTTGCGATTGAAGAAGAGGAGGAAGAGAGAAAAGAAAAGAAGGTTGAGATAGAATGATGGAGATAATCAGGCCGATGATAGGCCGTGAGCGTTGGTTACGTTATTAGCTTTCTGTTCGGGAAGTTGGAAGAGATGGGACAGGAAGGGCGTGTAGGGCGTCAACAAAATCCCACTCTTGGATGTCCTCACACCGTTTATTTGGCGTTGCTACCCTTAAAAGAGTAAGCATTTCCTCCGTCTGTCGCGTGGCATGTCATGGATCGTACTGCAATAGCTTCAACTATCAGAAGCGGCCCTGAAGAATCCTGATTGCTGGGATCTGGGGTACGGCAGAGGCGTGCGAAGGTGCAGGAACTCACGAGCATTGGAAAACAGGTACAGTACATACTGGTCATGCAAATCAAAGTCTTTATCGCATTTACACCTCAATCGCCATAACGCAGAAAAAAGGAACCCCATTAGTGGGTCAAAGATTCATTCAATCGCTCAAACCCAGCCCGTTGCAACCCGTTTCCAGCGCCCTGGATGAAGATCTTGAATGAGATATGAGAGAAGTTGAAGACTCCGTGGACTCCATCCTTGATTGGAATCTCTTATGCCTGGAAGAGATAATCCATATTCCCGACCTGGGTGATGATTCGTCCAGAGAGCCCAAAGAAGAAAATATGTGTGTACTATAGCAATAAGCATTTCGAATGCTTCTTCTTGGGTGCCGGTGGCTCCAAAGCTGCTACAATTGCCTGTGATATCATTAGTTCTTCCCTGACCTTATCCGTGGCTACTCCAACTCACCTCATCAAAAACATCCTTCAATTTGTACTGCGTTAAAGCACTGCACTCAACGTACTTCACAGCCCCTAGCTCCTTTGCCATCCGCTCTCCATCCTCTTTTCTTACCGGCGTCATCTTCTGCTTGCCCAACTTTTCTCTTACAGACGGATCATCTCTCAAATCTGTTTGCGTACCAACAATTAAGCAGGGAACTCCGGGGCAGTGGTGGTGGACCTCGGGGAACCATTTCTCTCTGACGTTCTCGAATGAGGCAGGGGAGGTGACGGAGAAGCAAACGAGAAAGACATCGGTTTGGGGATATGATAGGGGGCGGAGTCGATCGTAATCTTCTTGTCCAGCAGTATCAAATAAGCCAAGGGTGTATGGTTCATCTCCAATCCTGCAGAAGAAAGACAGTATGTTAGCAAGGTGACTTGGGATTCAGCATGCAAACGGGAGTGACCTACATGACGGTGACCGCATAGTTGTCGAAGACTGTAGGGACGTATTCAGAAGGAAACTTGTTGGTGGTGTAACTGATGAGCAGACAAGTCTTGCCTACAGCACCGTCACCAACGACAACACATCTGTTGAGTAGAGCGGTCAGCGTTTGCCCTTTCAAAATCCATCCATCCATCCCATCTCTGCCCTCTCTCTCCAGCCCTATTCTCTAGTCGCAAAGCCTGCATGCATCCGCAGATCATGGGGAAGCAGGGGAAGAAGAGTACGAACTTTATCGTTGCGACAACCATTGTTCCGGTCCCTTCAATTATCCAATTTGAATTTACTTGACAGCAGCTCCTCAAACAGCCTATGTCTTCTCACGTCTGATCTCGAAAGGATGCTGTTTGGATTGAGGGTTGATGCGGGACTTCGGGGGGGCGGTGGGAATAAAGAGGCGCGACCGTCGTGATGTCGAGGGAGTGCTTTCTGCAACAGGAGTTGGACTTTTGGGACTACGCACGAGCGTTGCGTTTGCGTTGGTCGGAATGTCGACTCCACTTGTACCTTTATCCGCCTTTGCAAGTAATGTCAGCTTTATCGTGATCTGGATGGGGAAGGCGGCTAGATTAAGCTCCGGGGCAGGAAGCAGATGGCCGTACCGCGGTGTGCAGAGACAACAGGCAGCTGTTGGGTTGGTGGCAGCAACAAAGTAATAAGATGGGGGAGCGGAGGGGAGGAGCAGAAAACACAGAGAGGGTGAGGCTGAGTATTACCGGTACGAGTAGGTCCAGCACTGCTGCGGCGTAGGAGGTTAAACTTGGTCGAGGATCGGGTAGGAAGAAGATTCGACGAATGATCCGTCGCAAGGGTTGGAAGGGGGGAGCTGAGGCGTCTGTGTGCTAGAGGGAATGGTTCGTCAACGTTGGCTGGATTTTATGCCTATTGAGACAGATGGTGTTTTGACGGATGGGCGATGGGTGATGGGGGGGTTGTGTTGAGCGACGGATTCGTATGGAGTACGTACCTTGCAGCAAGTTTGATGAAACGAAACAGATGAATGAACTGGACTGGGTGGTACTGTGCTCGAGTACTGGATGTGGTTGTGGTTGTAGATGTGGTTGTGGTTGTGGTTGTGGTTGTGCTGTGACGGTGACTATGAACGTGATGTCGTGGTAGCAGTGCTGTAGTGCTGTAGTGCTGTTGACTCGCCAGGAGAGTGAGTGGTGAACGGGATGGATGCAAGCAATAAATAGGCCGGATGGAGAGGGCAACAAAGAGAGGGAGGGTTTGGTTTATGCACACATACAAACGCGAGAGAAGGAGAGACAAGCACAGTGGTGAGATGATGATGGAGAGAGAGGACGAAAAAGACGGCTTCTACGGCTGGTCCAGACGAGCAATTCTTGTACTGTAGGCAGAGCCAGGTAATTGACTATCACTTGTCAGTTGCAGGAGCAGGTGCAGGTGCAGGTGGACTGGACTGTCTGTTTAAGTCTTAGGTTAGTGCGGATTCGCTTTCCAGCTTTGCAAGAATGAAGGCTACAGCTGCCAACATCCCTGGACCGACAACGCTCAGAGCCATACAGCGCCCAGTATCACCACCACCTCAATTTGCTCGACTCCGCTGCATCTCCAGGAAACCTTAACAAGTCAACAGACAGCCACGTCGCAGTATTGCTCTCAACGGGATGGCCTCTGCAATCTCTCTCTCGGAAGAGATCGATTCCTTATTGGAACGCTACCTCAACCTCCTCGACACCTACACCACCCTTCGCAAGGAACTCACCACGCTCCAGTCCGCTGTAGGCCACTTCCCTGTGCTATAAGTCGGGGCTAATCACCCTCTGCAGGTACATCAGCACATTGCGCGCGCCAACTTCTCTGCCGATCGAGGCATACGATATGGGCAGGATCTGTACGACGAACGAATGCAGGCCTCACGAGCATGCCGTATCACCATTTCTGCAGCATCTGCCGAGTTCACAGTTGCTGTACACGGTCACAATGCAGCTGCAGATAAAGAGAACCCGCCTCGAGAAACTGGAGGCGAGGAAGAGATGCCAACGGGGACAGTCCTGAAGAAAGACCCGATCCGGATGTTCGGAATTCTCACACCGCAGAGCTTAAGGATGGCACAGGCTGAAGCCGTCAAGATGGTGGAAGATATCATGCCCAAGATTGCTTCTGCAGACGCTGAGATGAAGGAGGTCGAGATCAAGATTCGAAGAGCTAGGAAGCACAAAGCAAAGGCAGAAGCTGCAGAGTCAAAACAATCTCTGGAGGGCGAAATGGAAGCATTGGCTGTGTGAGCGTACAAGCTATGCGTGGCACTCTCGAAGGCCCGGAATCTGACAATGCTATCATATCTGAGAGATCAGGCCATCGCTTGAGCTACACAGGCATCAGACTAAAAGACTGGATCCTGCCTGTACCCAGTGTGTGCTGATACGTGCATGAGTCACCCCATTTAAGGTATTTATTTTAGACAACCGTCCACTGCAGGTTGCTATATACAGCATGATGCCATTGAGGCATATGATAAGGCTGATGAAGCCAGTCACTGACTTGTCGAACCTGACAGTGACAGAACAAATGACAGGAGACGACTCTCAAAATATGATGATTATTCATGGAAACATCTTCTGGCTTTACGTGATAGTATATCTTCGGAGAAAGAAATAAAAAGGAAATACCAATTACCACAATGATCCTAACGATCCTGTAATACAAATCCCATCATGCCGTTGATCTGTAGAAAATCAATTATCATTCCAGTCTCATATTGGGGTTTAGTCTCATATAACCCCCCCTCGAAACTGCTACCAATTATTCGTTTAAATTGGTTCTCTAATTCTGATTTAGCACAGGATTTTTTTCTACTGTACTTTATTTACGCCTATCGTCAATTTCTTTTCGGTGGCTCTTCTCTCGCTTAATTATTTCTGGGCTGCACGATTAGGTATAGAGCATACGACGCAGGTATATGAATTTGGATGAGTGCAAAAGGGGCTGCGACCATAACAATCTCTCAATTTTGGTTGCCTAGTATCACGTTCTTGAAATCAAGAAGGATTTCACGTGCATATGATGAATTATTCTTGTACTGTGTACTGAACGACTCTTTTGTTTGAATTGCTAATAAATCCTGCCTAAAGAGTCTCACCGGCAGTAACTATTTGCTGCAGTTCAAGAGAATATACCCCGAGGAAATGAGCCTCTAAGGGAAGCCAAAGAAACATTCCCTGCTATCCATTGAACGCCGAAGATGCAGCATTGACTTCACTGGGTATTAACCAGACTCAGCCGACAAACACCACCCTCGACACTATTAACCCTCAACCTATTGCTGTACACTCTCCAGAACCAACTGTCCATATCTGGAAGCCACTGCTCAATAATTCCAGTACCTCCAGTTGACTTTTCTACCTGTTCTTCTTCTATGGCTAAAGCCATAAACGGGTTCTTCAGAAGTGCTGCATTTCGGGCAAGTAGTTCATTGTCTGATGCCGAATCGCTGGTGGTATCACCACCATTAGTGTCAGGAGCATTCAAATTTACTCCGCCTGTATCCTCGTCTCGCGATTCGTATGATGCCGCATCGGAGTCAAGATCTCTACTTGAGTCGGAGTTTTCAGAACCGTTCATGGGTAACTCTGGGTCGGTTTGTTGCGAGTAGAGTTTTGCTGAGATCTTGATGAAGAGTTCCGCCGTCATCCAGCCTACATATTGGTTAGTCAATAGAATGAAACAAGATTGACTAAATATTTACTATCAAAGCCGGCCTCGTGGTCTTTGCCGAATGCTGCACCATAAGACATGTGCTGTTCTTCGAGAACAACTAATGGCTGATGTTTCATCTTGAACGGCTCCCACAGCTGCTTGAGGCCCTCTCTCGGGTTCATCGCATCAGCATCGTGCGTAGCAAGATATTTTGTATCAACCACAAATGGGAACAGAACATGCATGTGCTTTTGGAAATCCCGAACTTCTAGAGGCAGCTCTCCAACGAAGGTCTTGTAAAGGAAGATCAGATCAGTGAAAAGATTATGCCCAACAAGGACGTGCTTCTTTTCCTTTAGAGATCTAGCGACCTGACGAAAATCCGACTCCAAATTCTTTCTGGTTTCAAGATCATCGGCTGTGTCACTATTATCGTCGCAGAACCACCATGGATCAATTCTTGTCAAATCGCCACCGCAAAGAGCTTCGAAAACCCATCTCAGACCTACCGTAGTCTAAGCAAACATCAACGATGGAGATTTGGCACAACTAACCTACTTGCTTCGCGATCATAGAGTTGAACTCGGCCAATCTTCTTCTTTGGATCTGTAGCATAATTAGCAAGCGAGATCCATAGAAAAAAGAAAAAAAAAACAAGGTATCAAGAGAAGAAAGCATGCCATCATGACATCTCTTCGTTAGACTAACCTCAGCTTCTCTCTTATGATCAGTCTTCTCAACTTGCATGAATGACTTTTCATGACGAGCGAATGTGCGATAGTCTGGGAACTCGTTTTGCACCAGCTGGTGAATAAGTCTTCGCTGGTAACCATTCAACGGGCCATCGGGATTGCCAATGTTAACAAAGTTTTGTTTTGACTCCTATGCGTACACATTAGTATAGAAGGACAAGGTTTTTCACGACAAGACTTACAGATTTATCATCAATCCATGTAGTGATACTCTTCCGGGCATTTCGGTAGAATTCAAGGGTCTCTGGCTCGCTTGGCGAGATCACTAAATCTTCTCTCTTGTTCGGGCCATGGATATTTTGAAATGTCTCCCTGGAATATTGCTCCTCTTCTCGAGACAAGTAAGGGACTCCTTTGTCGAAGATCTTACCGAAGTCGAAGCGATTCTTCAAAAGAAAGTCACAAGCAGAACTGGAGAAGCCAAACTTGCGGTCGATATTCAATCTGTCGCCATGAAGGAACAACGGGCTCAGATGGAAGTTGTATGGTCGTGCGATGTACAATCCTGGAACTTGTTAACTTGGACCACATTGCAACTTTCGAAGCGACGAACCCTTCTCCCGATCTTCTTCAACAATCGTGATCCCCACTTGCAGAACTTGAAATGCCTCCGCAGCTTCTTTGGTCTCTGAGTATTGCTGCTGCAACGTAGGCTTTCCAGCATCACGGGAAGCACCGTTGATACCATGTCGGGGTCTCGTTGAGATGCCACTCATTTCAAGATCAAAGCTGATGAATGACGCATTGGCGATCTGCTGCAAGATGGATAGCAGCTGCTTCGGATACTTATTCCTATCAACTTCCATGGTGGGCAACGGATAGATGGTTGAGTAAGAGAGGAAGTTGGGTAGTACTAAAGCTGCGCGCAAAGCTGATGTCTTGTAAGATTAAGAAAGGAAAGCACGAGAAGAAAAATTGAAATAGTCGCCTTACAGGGTGAAATGGCTCTGGGAGCAAAAGTACTAGGTCGCTTGACCTTTGGTACTAGATGAATTGACAGGACGACTTAGAAAGATGCATTCGTCACGTCATCATCTGCTACAGCTCAAGTTGTGCTGGTCTGCCGGTTGCTTTGTATAGAAAGAGTGTACGCCGTCAGAAACTGGCATTGGAGACGACACTTGGAGTGACAGCAACAGCTTAAAGTTTGTGTCTCATCTTAGTTTGCGGATTGTTAATGTTTGTTGTTAACGTGGATGCAGAGAAGTTTGCAGGAATGGAAGGGACAGCCTTGTCTGGGTGTCCAGCCTCATCACATGACAGTATCTTAGTTGCTAGGCTCCAAGGGGAATTGTGAGCCCGCCCTTGCACCGGCATTTTGAACCTCGGTATCTGGTGATCCAAGACTACGAATCTTATTAACATTCCTGAGTTTCTCCTCTCCTCCTGTTCTCTAATCTCACGATCCATACCGGAATTTCGAGAGATCACTCCCCGATGACACGATGGCTTCCAGCGGTTCAATTGCCACGACTCTAAGTCCAACCAGAGAGACTCTATCATCGTCGCAACTGCTCTCATCCTCCGTTTCCTCATTATCAAATCCTGCCTCGTCGCGACAGGGCTCTTCCCAGATCTCCAAGATATATCGCCAGTCTTCAACTCTCTTTTTGACGCGTCGCCTGCCAGAATCGCTATCTACGATACTTCCTGTCATTACTCCACCCCCAGAAGATACCGCCGAGTCTGCGCCTATTGCGAAAGCCTCGCGGACAACACGGATAAAGGTGTGGAGCCTATACTTGACAATTCTGAATGCTGTGATCGAACTGGATCCAGACGAAGGGAAGCAGGCTTTTGGGAGCCAGGAGTGGAGAGGACTTGTCGCCAAGGTCCGTGACGGTGAGGTCTGGGAGGAGGTTGTAAGAAATGGCTACGGAGGGGTTGAAGGAGATGTTGATTCCGATGTTGTCATCAATTTGTAGGTCAAGAAATTTGGAGATCATTGCAGCTCACTAATTAATTCAGGGCGACTTTGCTCCTTGCGCATGCGAGGACACAAGTTCTCAATCAGCAACGCTTAGAAGCATATCTTGCCGCTTCTTCTAGTCCTAATCTCGATATCGCAGATCGTCTCCAAAAAGATCCTCGAAGGCGAGCAATGAGTCCTACTAAAGGACGTGGGACTGATACTCCGCGAGATCTAAATGCTCGAGTTAAAATTCTGGAACTTTACACACTTCACGTTCTTCTACGAAATAATGAGTGGGATTATGCTCGGGAATTTATTAGTATCAGCGAAGTTCTGGATGACGAGCGTAGAGAAGCCTTTCTACAAGCACTTCAGAGTCTCCGAGACGAACAGAATGAAGCTGAGAATCGGGAAAGGGAAGAGAGAAGGTATCAAGAAGAGCAGTTACAGAAGGACATTGAAGATGCGAGACGGAAGCGAGCAGAGAATGAAGAACGAGAAAGAAGAAAGCAAGAAGAAGAGGCACAGAGAGGGCCGCCAAAAAGAGCAAGTAGTGAGAAAGACTATGGTATTGAACCAGTACATCCTAGCGGTGGATCCAACAAGGCGCGTTCGACCAAAGGGGGTTCATCCAAAGGTTCACGGTCAGCTATATCGTCACCTCAAGCACGCTCAGCAGCACTCAGCAGCACTACACCGCAAACATTTATTAAACGCGCAGCCGCAATTATGGCCAATCTTCAGAAATTGTTGGAGAATATGGCGGGGTCTTTTAAGACGAATCCCATGGTGTTATTACGATTGCTAGCCTTTATTGTAGGACTCCTGGTAGTCTTGAGTCGGAGAGACGTCAAAGAGCAAGTGAAGAAGATGTGGAACAAGGTCAAGGCAACGGCTGGTATGGGCGTTAAGGTGTCGTACATTTGATGATAGACAGAGCAGGCTAGCTTCTGCATAATACTATGTACAATAGAAATACTAATGACTTGGAATTTTATGATAAATTATGATTAAATTGCATCAAGTTCACCTAAATATCCTCTAAAGTGCCTATGCTTCCGAGTGGCAACCCATCTTACATCACTGTTATACATCTACGCTTTGATCAAGCCCGAGATCGAACCCATTTCATCTACCAGTCAGTAAACCATCGCATTGTTTTTCAAATTCTTACTAACATTATTTCTTTGGAGCCTCTTCGGGATGGCTTGCGTCGGGCTTTAGTTCTGCTGATCACTTCCCCGTTTATGACGACATAACGCTACACACACATCAGGTACGACGTCTGATTTTGGAGGCTGTTACAGCTCTCTGTAAAAACACAATTGCAAGCAAAGGATTGTGCAAATTAATTGAGAGATTCTTAGGTTTGAAGCCTTCAATTTGATAGAAAAATGGCAGAGGATAAGAATAAGAAGCCATTGGGCCTTGCATGGCGTTCGAATACACTGTTCATCCTCGCAACGGTGGGAGTCGGGCTTTTCACCGTATGTATACATTTTATCCTGCCAACCGCAGTGCTAACTACCCACAGGATCTTTTTCTTTACGGTCTGATTGTTCCTATACTTCCATTCATCTTAGAGGATCGCCTCGGAACCCCTCAATCTCAGGTCCAGACTCAAACCTCGCTATTGCTCGCCTGCTATGCCGGCGCATCAGTTCTCTTCTCCCTTCCAGCAGGGATCATCGCCGACAAACTTCCCGCTCGAAGACTCCCATTCCTCTTGGGCTTGGCTGCTCTCTTTGGCGCTACGATCATGTTCTACCTCGGAAGAAGCCTGGCTGTCTTGGTCATTGCAAGAGTTTTTCAGGGCATCAGTGCAGCAGTGGTCTGGACAATTGGCCTTGCTATGATTATGGATACTGTGGGGAGTGAAAAATTAGGTGTGACGATCGGTAGCATTTTTTCCTTCATCAGTGTAGGAGAATTGGCAGCTCCTGTTCTCGGGGGTGTGGTCTATGAGAAAGCCGGATACGGTGGAGTGTTTGGCATGGGATTTGGAATTCTTGGCCTTGACATCCTTATGCGTCTCATTGTTATAGAGAAAAAGACTGCGGCAAAATATGGATTGGTGGATGAACAAGATCAAGACGATGAGGACGTTGAAACTGCTAACGAAGCAGACGAAGAAGAGCCTCTGCTCAACAGCAGCAAGCGAGAAGAAGAGGAATGGAAAATCACCAGAACACAGCCGAGGGTTATTCGCAGCTTTCCCATCCTCTACTGTCTCAAGCACCCGCGTCTATTGACTGCCCAAGCTGTGGCTTTTATGCAAGCAATACTTCTGGCTGTGTTTGATGCCACGATCCCGACTGAAGCCCAAACACTATTTCATTTCGATGCATTAAAGGCAGGATTGCTCTTCACTCCGCTTGTACTTCCATATTTGCTTCTTGGACCTCTAGCAGGAAAGGGAGTTGACAAGTATGGGGCAAAACCTGCAGCTGCAGGTGGAATGCTGTATCTTATTCTTCCATTATTGCTCCTACGAATTCCGGAAGAAGGTGGAACAGGGGAGATAGTAAAGTTCTGCATCTTCGAAACCATGTGTGGTATTGGGTTGGCATTCATCAGCGCACCATCAATAGTCGAGGCGAGTTATGTGGTCGAAAAGTACCACAAGGCGAACAAGGAATTCTTTGGCGAGGATGGTCCATATGCACAGCTTTATGCCATTAATTCGATGGTAAGCTAATGATCTGTTTCTGTTTTGCAAAGTAGAAGCTGACAATAAGTCAGGTGTTTAGCTTGGGTTTGACACTAGGGCCTTTGCTTGCGGGTGGACTGCGTGACCACATTGGTTATGGAAATATGAATGCAGTTATTGCTGCATTATGCTTTATTGTCAGCGTCTTATCCTTCTTCTTTCTGGGCGGGATGTCTTTCACGAGCAGAAGAAGATGAGTAACACCAACAAGGTGGAAATAGTATACAATGCCAAACAATATTAGTTTTTAGGAAGTACTACATGATGGAAAAGGTTCTTCTTTACTGATTTGTGAAGCAAACTGATTTATAGTGCTTGCTATTGAGATGCGCTAACTTTGTCACTTTCCCCCCCCCCTCCCCCCCCCCTTGCTTTTTACTATTTTAACTCGATGCCAAATGTCATGATTCCTTCTACAGTACCATTAAGGAAAGGGTAGGTATATCTAGGTACATTTGAAGAGAATCAGATCGGGCAATAGATATCGTGTTACTACGTACTTGCTGTTGATAAGCTTGTCGTATTCTTATCACTCACAACCTTGTTGTAAGTCGTACTGCTGCTGTCAGCTATTATAACAAGCCAACTTGTGTACGTAAAATACACAATGCTTCATGGGCTTTTTATATACAGCAGTAGATATGGCTCCCTCTAACGCCACAGATCCATCCTATAATTTATGGGAATTTCGTCCTTATTCTGACAGATACGAGGGATTGGCCAGAGGTCTAGCTAGTAATAGTTATCAAAACAAGCAAATGTTAGGTATTTATGGAAGGCTCTAGCTGCTTTACCATTTAAACTGATGTCCTCTTGAATCTAACTTTCAATAGATCCTTTCAACTCTACAGTAATGGGTTTTAAGCTAAGTATATCAAGCCTTTCCAAATGGCCGATTTTAGCCCTATCTCTCAGAGTTGCGAAGGTTCTGAAGCTATACGCAGTAAACTTTCGGAGTCAATCCGGCTTTGCAGATCTTTATTAAGATGCGAAAACTCTTCGGGAAAAGAGAATATCACAGTCATTCAATTAGCAACTTCTGCAAAAGTGAAGATGGCCCAGTCATTCGTTGCGAAATAAACATGCCAACGGAAGCTCAACAAGGTCGTGGATAAAACGTTTTTCTGATCAACAAATATATTAAGCCACTCTAAAATTTTAAGATTATACCTTCAAACATGAATGAAAGTAGACACGGAATACCCTGAAAACGCATATGAGTGTGATCCGACCTGGAACAACTGATCTCTTGCAGGTCACAGGAAAACGTACCAATCGACCCCGAGAAGATCTAGCTGCAACTAGGCTAAACCGGAGACTTTATAAAGAACAAATTCAAACCTTTGAGCTCTACCCTTCAGACTGTTTCGTTCTTAGGCCTGACTTGGATGTGTGAAGCCCCAGGGAGGTTATGATCCTCGCTTAACTCAGTCTATCATAATCAAGATTGAGGGATTAATCATTAAAAAAGGTAAAGGTTTCTATTGGAATAACTGGCAGTCAATCTGCATATAATCTATGATCGAGACAAAGAAAATAAGCTCGAAATTGATCGAAACTCTGAAGATTGAATTTAATATCCTGTTCACAAAATGATCAAGAGTCCTTCGGGGTCACCTATTATGGTGCTTTATACGCATTTAGTTTCCAGGTTCCAAGCTTTAAGTAGCTCAGAAGCAAATGTAATACCACAAGATGGATAGCAGAAGTATACTAGATACCCAAGGTAAAGATGCTTGATAGTTTCTGAGCTTGACTTGTAGATAGAGTGCCGAATTCCTTAGCAGGAGCTAAATTGAGGGTTACCATAAGCTCTAAATTGTTCGAATCCATTGAGACGGATACGTCACTTACACTTAAAAACCTCAGATCCTTCAAGCGAATAGCACAAGCAACGAGCCAAATCAAAGGGTTACAAAACCCTACCTGCAGAACCTCATTTCCCGGCGTATCCCCCAATAATCGATTAAAAAACTCGTTGAAATCTGCTCGACGATGCTGAATCTTTGGATCCCCGGGAGTTTTACAGAAAGGCGAGTCCAGCAGATTCGACTTATGAAACACAAAAGTAGTCGGATCGAAAACGGCATTTTCAGCGATCAACATATCTGCACGATGGTTCTTGGAGATTTCTTCTGCGATGAGAAGATGCGTGCCTGTTGGAGCCGCCATTTTCGGAGATGGAAACACGTTACGCGCGGCGAGCGATATATTGCCTAGACTACTTGGGAGAGAAGCTAGATTTGTGAACCAGATCCCATTTGGGTATGCTGTGAACAGACGAAGAGCTACCTCACCAAAGAGGATATGTGAGAGACCTTGTCGTTGGCTTTCGGGTAGCACACAGCTTAGTCCTGTATGGAAGACAGTGCCAACGGCATTGTCGATTTCTAATAGTGGCCCTGATGTGAAGGCCACAGCTTTCCTCGACTGACTTTCTCGCGCGATCACAAGGATCTTATTATCGAATGCCGTCGCGGACTTTGATAGACATTGGTAATCTGGCACAGAACCAAGACATATTTTGGCGATAGCTTGCAATTCTTGGGATATTGCTTGTCGAGTTTCTGGCGACCAAGTCAGACCAGGTCGGATGTAGCTCTCATAGGTATATTTTTTCATAGTGATATTCTTTCCAGTTGAAGAAGCGACGACAGGTGATATTCTGGGGTGGTCGGTTTATAGGTCTGACCAAGTCAAGTCAGACTTTGTTGTCATCATGGGCGCCAATGCATGTAAGATTCCATAATCAATCGTGCATGGAGCAACAGCTGGAGCGATATAGCGACAAAATGAGCCAATGAAGATACCCATATTTTTTCCAATTGTGAAATACTGCTTTGCCAGCTTTAACTTTTCTTCAAAAAGCAAATTAAACATCCCTTGTAATTTCACCTTTTTATACTCCACATTAAGTACCGTTGCGTGCTTGCTCTACTTGCTGAGCGACGAGTTTACCATCATCAGAAGAATTTACTGTTCCTGCATTTGATACTTCAATTGTTGAGATATCGCATTCAAGGCCAATACTCGAAAAGGCATTTGGGAAGAGGTGACGTAGAAGAGGTAATATTGCAGGCATTGATGCACAAATTAATGCAATCCGAAGTTCTAGGTCGGACCAAACACCCGCAGGCAGGTTTGCCCCTTAGTACGTTAGCTTCATCATTGATTAAGACACGTAAGATAACATACAAGCTTTATCTTTTGAGTTTAGTGACACGTGAAGGCTATAAAGCCTGAGAAGACTAACAAGAACCACCCTGCGCCAATTGTTAGCATAGATTCAAACTCCAAGTAGCACAAATAACTTACAATCCACCCAAACCAAATAATCCAATAAGCCAGCGTTTCTGATCCTTCCGTAATTGCATCGCCATCAAAGATCTGATGGGAAGAATGTAGATGATAATGTCTGTCGCGATGTTGAGTGTAGAATGACAATACCACAATGCGCTTAGATCAAGACAATGTCCCGAAACTGCAAAATCCCAAAACAGTTTGACTGGGGTGCAGACGAACGCACTTGTTAGAAAGGTCATTATAAAGTACGAAGCAATAATGCCCATCAAAATATAGCAAGCGATTCGCATTGTCCTTGTTGGACTTATCCTTAAATACTGGACTGCCAGAGACATCTTGGTAGCAGAGAGCGAAACATTATAGAAGAGAATATTTATGTAGAAGACCTAGAATACTATTAGTCTAATAAGTTTGATTATTTGAAATCTCCAACGTTACCTTCATTATCTTCATCACATTATGTAGACTAACTTCATCATCGTGATGTCCAAGTCCAAGGAAAACCTCTGCAATAGTTCAGTATATTTTGATCAAATAGGTCGAAGCCCTCTTACCAGTTGAGAAAAGTGCCGAGACAAAGACTGAGATAAACTGCAAGATCACCGTCAGAAGCAAATTTCAAAAAAGCCCTGCCAAATATTTGAAGGATTGTGGTTGACGAACCCAGGAAAAGAGAATAAGCCAATCATCCAGACCAATTTTGCGGGTAATATGTTGACGTGTATACAACCTTGCGAACACAAAAACTGCGTCCAATACAGTCAAAGAAATGCTAACACCAATAAAAGCCTTTCCACGAGAATTCGGAACCATTTTGATTATGTTTCTGGTGATATTGTAGCAGACTTCGGCTCGTTTTGATTCTTGCGAACACTTCTTCGCAAATTAATTTCTTAATCCTGCTCCAAAGATTTATAAGTTGGTACGACACATCAAGCCTCTTTCTTTTCTCTTCCTCTCCCTCTCTCTACCTCTTCTCGGATCACCGAAACCTCTGCTGGCTCTAGCGAGTCCCCTGAAACAACATCCGCAGCATAGAGATGGTACTTCTGGTATAATAAACCAAACCCCAGCTCGAGTTGAAAATCAAAAGAAAGATAGCATCAATAAACGATAAATTGTTATCCCTTGATTGTCGAAGTGGGCCAGGAGCCTTATGAACCTACCTACGATTTGGTGGCCAAAACGCCAAATTCTGTTAGCTCTACTCTAAGCCCCGAAGAGGAGATGACCATCGAAAATTTGATCGAGCCAGCGAACAAGCACGGCTGCACGCGGAATAACATAGCGCCATGGCGTTTAAGCAAGGGCGAACCATTAGTGGCGGGGTTGTTACCCAGGAAGAAGCTCCAAGTGGCCAAACAGTTTGTCTAGCCCATTCCTACCATCCACTTGGAATACAACTAAATATTGTTGTAAGAAGTTGAGAATGCAAATGTAGATTGTGCGAAATGATCGCTTGCGTGATTGTGGAAAGGAAAACTGAAGAAGTCGACCGAAGACAATATTGGCTTGCCTTGATAACTAGGCGCTGCGCCGCAAACAGCCCGAGCTAACACTCAATATATTGAAATTTGCACTCGCATTTGTTGTCCTCGATTGTCCTCGTCAAAATTTCACTGGTTGAAGCCTTGACTTGGCTCTTTTTAAAGTTTTCTTTTGACATATGACAGGTGACCGGAAGCATTTGGCAGTTTCCTCCCCTGGTGTGTAGTCGCATCATCTAGAGTATTGCTTTTTATTGACCTTGACCGACAGATATCATTGTAAGGTTTAATATATCTGGAAGATTGTTCGCAGACATATGCAATACACCTTGTGTAGAAAATATGTCAGTTGCATTTATAAATTAGAAGAATTACCTAAGTCATTCTTTGATTGTGGTTCTTCCATTCTGCGAGTATCCTAGTCCAAGTCAGGTTCTATCCTCTCGTGCTTGTTTCTTCTTGGTTATTCGAGTGATGAAAACGATAAAGGTGCAAGGCTAATGCCAAAGTTCCTGATTGTAATCCATGAATATTTAGGAGGAAAGGATTGAACAGCTGGCAAACATATGGGATGATGTTTGCCGCACAACTATATTGAAAAATTCGGCTAGCTGTTAACTGCACTCTTGCGCGATAGTCAAGAAAGCTGACTTATAGTTGAAGTGACGGGGAATCGTGACAAGAGTTATTTTTGAGAGCTTTTGTGAAGTCTCCGATGGGTTTTTCGAGATTGTATAGAAATTCCTGGTGATTGATCTCTGGGATCGTTTCAGGTGCCATCAAAGGGGTCTTCGGGTTTTCTTTGGGTTTTGCTGAGAGCTTCCTTTTTATGTTGGTACGTTTTAAAGACGAAATTGAGAAGTTGACGAGCACGTTGGTTTATTGATCGTTGTTGCTTGAGCAAGTGTTACGCGTGAGAACGCCATTTGGTCCTTTCTTCCCTCTTCTTCTAGCGGCAAATAAAATAATATCGATTTAATTTGCTTGTCGAGTAGGCAACCGTATGATTCAAAAGTAAAAAAATAGTAATCCTGCCCCCGGAAGTAGCTATAGGACAATCAGAAAGATCTTTGTTTGCTACAGATTAAAAGGAAGTAACTAAACTCTAACAACCCCCCAAAATGCTTGCTATGTCGTGATGACTTTAGTCCTTGGCTGGCGAATGGCGATATGCTTTTGTGTTGTAGTTGTGATCAAGTTTTTCGTCTAGGTGGCCATGGAATGTCTGACGTCCATTATCAAACTCGACAATGAATAATTTATGCCCTGAAGAAATCCAGCCATTATTAGAAGCCGAGGCTAAAATGCTCGGCTATTTTAGTAAAGCATCCATGCAACTATTGTGATAATCCCTTATGATCTCGCATCGACGTTTTCGAAATTGCTACGTTCCTCAAGGCTACATAATTAATAAATATGAGCTTATTGAACCAACGAAGTTATGATTTGGGCATCAGTTGGGTTTTCTCTCCGCTTGCCCGAGCGGTGTCAGCAGGACATCGTATTTTAATAGGCGCACCAGTCATAAGACTTGAGCTCTCAATAAACGACGAGCTTCTAATTTTTCCGTCTCGGGCCGCCAGCAAACTCTCTTGGGGATCCATTTACCGCCTCGGTCCGGATCATCGTCGTATTGCAACTGCCAGTGTGGATGTCATTATTCGGCAATTTCATGCGCTATTCTCGAATGGGTATCCTAACTGCCCAGAGTTGTTTTATCCCCATCTTGTAATGCAGGGTCCATGCAGACTTTGGCGGATATTCTTCTCTTTAAGGCTCAGAAGAATGATCATATGTGCTTCTCCGCACCAGTCGTTCTTCTTGTTCTGATAATCCACAGCGGAGGTTCACGTCTATGCTGGAGTATTGGCGCAGGTCGATTAAATCATTGCTCTCCAGGAACGGGAGATCTGCTCTTTGAGGCTGTTATCACCGTACCTGTTTGCCCCGCATTTTTAACATATATTCAGATGGTTCCCCAGCTTTCTGGTCTGTTTCATCCTTCTCCTAGATCATTGTCGTCATGAAGGTTTCGACTCTATTTTCAGCTGTGCTAGCAGCTGCCACAGTATCAGCATTCCCTACGGGATCCCCCGATATAACTGGTATAGCTTCTCGTGCTGCTGCAGACCTTGTTGGATATCTTGGGGTTTTCTTCCTTGGGAACGAACCCAGTGTTTACTTCTATTTGAGCAACGGCAATAATGCTTTGTCTTTCGGTGCCCTCAACAGCGGCAATGCAATATTATCTCCAACCCTTGGAACTGGTGGTGTCCGAGATCCATCTATAATCAATGGTGGCGGAAGTGAGGCAGGAAATAAGTGGTACATCATTGGTACTGACCTAGATATCGCAAAGGTGAGATCCCCATCAAAGAAAGAAAACCATTCTAATCCAAATCAGACAACCTGGGATGCGGCCCAGCGAAAAGGGTCATTAAGCATATATATCTGGGAGAGTACAGACCTTATAAATTGGGGTACTGAAAGACTTGTGAAAGTCGAAAATGATAATGCCGGTATGGTCTGGGCTCCAGACGCTATCTGGGACGCCCAGAAAGGTATGGTTTCGGGATGATTTGGAGATTTTGCTGCACTGACACTACTAAAGGTCAATATCTCGTCCACTGGGCTTCCAAGTTTGTCCGTATCTCTGTGTTTTCGTAATTGACTTCACTAATATGAGAATTAGTACGCCTCATCCGATACGGCTCATACAGGAAGTCCAGGCGCTAGTCAGATGAGATATGCGTATACCTCTGACTTTAAAACCTTTACCCAGCCACAAACACTTATCAACGCATCACCCACCTCAATCATCGACCTTGCAATTCTAGATCTTGGCGATAACAAGTATGCACGCTTCATCAAAAATGAGTCGGCATCAAATGTCTGGATGGAACGATCCAACAATGGCATTTTTGGTACTTGGACCCGTCCAGGTGGAAGCAGTGCCATTATTCGTAGTAGTGTCGAAGGTCCGTACGCATATCTCGATAATCTGGACTCCAGTAAAGCTATCCTCTTGTTGGATTATTACGGTTCTGATGGATACCGCCCTTTTACGTCTTCAAATCTCGACGTCAATAACTGGGCCGATGCATCTCGAACAAACTTCCCGACAAATTTGAGACATGGCTCGGTCGTTGGTGTGTCCCAGAGTAGATATGATGCTCTAGCAGCAAAATGGTGATAAGGATCATTCGAGTTAATCTTAATCGAATAATAGCCTGAGGAGTTGGGTGGATATCTGCCCTTTTCAACTTCTGATTTCCTCGCGCAACTTCGAGCACGTTGCTTCAAAAATGAATCCCTTTTTCTCCTGATCCCGCCTTGAGCTTTTCTCGAAGTTCTGTGTATGTCGCTTTGCAAATAAGGATTTCTCGGCTTTGCTTCCATGTTGTCGACATATAATCAAAACCTCCCTTTTCCCACTATCATCCTAAGTTCTTTGCCAGAATTTGAACATGTCGCTTCATAGTTGAAATCCCCCTTCCTACCTTCATCCTGGACTCTTTGCTGGGTGGTGAATATGTTGCGTCGTAACAGAAACCGTCTTTGCCTCATTCCCATCCTAAGTCCTTCGTGCAATCCCGAATTAGTAGCTTGACGATCGAATCCTCTTTTCCATGCCTTGATCTGGTCACCACTTGCAATCCCCCACGCCTTCCTTAAAACCTACTTTGTTGTTAATTGCTGATATAAAATTAGGTCCACTGCGATTGTTATGACTAGTCGGTTTGTTTTGTCGAATTCGCTATGCGCTGAGCAACTCGGTCTTGATTCGTCCATGGCGTTGTTCATTTCATCCCTCCATTGTATTCCACATGGCCCGTTAATCCGTATTTCAATCCCCTTCTAGTTCATAGGCTGTATTTCTCCTGCCAGAATTCCTCATAGTCGTCCCATTAGTTGTGTCAATCGCTTCCTGGTCGTAGGCGGTATTCCTCTGGCCTCCTACTCCTCCTACCCCCCCTCCACTCTCCTTGTAGGTCGCATGTCAATTCCTTTC
This sequence comes from Pseudofabraea citricarpa, assembly GCA_029641185.1. NCBI lineage: Eukaryota > Fungi > Ascomycota > Leotiomycetes > Helotiales > Dermateaceae > Pseudofabraea > Pseudofabraea citricarpa. The sequence continues at coordinate 1,201,608 of JAPWGK010000004.1, forward strand.
ACCGGTCCTCCTTTCAACCTCTTCAAGGTCGTAATTCGTATTCGCCCTGTTACTTGTACCAGCCCAGTCCTGTTAGTCCTCTTCGTCGTCCAACCAGTCGTTCAATAGTTTTCCTGTCAATCCATTCCCGGCCGTAAGCGGTATTCCCCTGGCCACATTTCTCCTACTCCTTCTACAAGTCCACTTTTCACTCTTCACTCTCCTTCCAGGTCGCAGGTTGATTCCTTTCACCGGTCCTCCTTTCAAACTCTTCAAGATCGTAATTCGTATTCCTCGGATCGCATTCCTTCTATCAGTCCTATCAGTCCTCCTCTCAATCCCTTCCATATCACAAGTGGTTTTCGTCAGGTCGCATTCCTCCTATCAAAGTTCCCTTTAATTACTTCCAAACCCTAAGTTGTATTCTTCGGCTTGTCTTCCTCTTATCGGTCCTTCGTTTATTCCAGTTCCAGATCGCCAGTCGTATTTGCTGAATCGCATTCCTCCTTTCAATCCCTTCGCCAGTCCTGTTCCCAATCCCCTCTAGATTTCGAATCGTTTTCCTCGGGTCGCATTTATTTTTACCAGTCCTTCAAGTACTCCTCCTGTCGATCATCCTATCGGTCCTCCCTTCAGTTCCTCTCCATACCCTATTCGGCCCTCTTCAAAATCCTCGGTCGTGTTCCTGGGGTCGCATTCCACTTATCAGTCCTTTAGATACTCTCTGGATCGCAGGTCGTATAGCTCCTCCCAGTCCTCCTCTTACTGGTCCTCCTCCTAAAAGTCCTCCTAATATTCCTCCTCCTATTGTTGCTCCTTTTGCTTCTCCAAATTTCAAATTTCAGATCATATTCCTTGGGTCGGATTCCTTTTGCCAGTCCTCCTACTAGTCCTCCCACCACTCCTCGTCTTATCGATCCTCCTTTATTTCTCTTCTGAATTCTGAATTCCAAATCGCAGATCGTGTTCCTGGGGTCGCATTCCACTTATCAGTCCTTTTAATACTCTTCCATATCGTAAGTCGTATTCCTCCTACCCGTTACCCTCCCAGTCCTCCTCCTACAACTCCTCCTCTTATTAGTGTTCCTTCTAGTTCTCTTCCAAACTTCAGATCTCAGATCGTATTCCTTTTGCCAGTCCTCCTCCTACCAGTCCTCCTCTTACTGGTCCCCCTCTGAGTTCTCTTCCAAATTCAAAATCGCAGATTGTGTATTCCTCGGGTCGCATTGAGTCCAACAAGTCCTCCTACTAGACCACCCACCAGCCCTCCTTATCCTCCTTTCAGTTCCCCTTTGTTAAACCCCCTCGAAAGCTCTAGTCGTGTTCCTTCCACCGGTTTTTCTTTCAATCCTTTTTCCAATCGCAGGTCGCATTCCTCTTATTCGTACTCCATTCAATTCTCTTCAAATCGCTTGACATGTTCAAATCAATCCCCCTTTTCCATCATCATTTGCCCAACTTCCAATCTCGATGCGGTCGGCCCTGCGCTGTGTTGAAATTTTCCTTGCAGAGAATAGCGGCCTATGTTGTAGTGTGAAATATGATAGAGGATCTGTCGGATCTTGGGTTCCTAGCTAGCTTTAGCCTTTAGTAACCTGTTAGTAAGCCAAAGAGCAATGTCGCTTGGTTTCTCTCGCGCCACATAACCTTTGAGATGTTCAAGAAGGAAGAGTAGAATCGACAACGTGATAGTTCTGATCCACGTTGGTCGTTGTTGGCCAAGCCTAATGTTGCGCGCCCCGAAGCCTGAGTTGCGCGCGAGACGCTCGCGCGCGTTGAAGAGCGCTGGGATTACAAGTCTCGATGTTAGGGCAACAGGCGCAGTAGGTTGACGAGCAGAGATGCTTAAGTTAGTAGTTGAGAGCGTACGTTGGCAGCGCAAGTTGAAAGTGGAAGTTCTAGGCTCAAGTTGAATTTGAAAGAGTTGTTTTGCGCAAGTGTGTTGTGTTGGTTGGAAGGAGCCCTAAAGATGGTAAGCTAAGTTTAGCGAGCGCGTACCAAATGGCGACTCAAGTGCCTAGGTGGCTGACCAGCTCAGCTATTTTGCAACGGTCCAAAACTATGATCGACAGTTCGCACCAGTACCCATACGTAGAGGCACTACACAAGGATGTGTAAGTTTGAGATGTGCAACAATCCGAAAGCTTGAGCTGTAATTGGGTTCCAGGTTGGAATAATAACGATACCAGAGTTGAAGTTTCTTTAGACTTCAGATCCATTCAAGGCTATTTCGACGGTGCGAGAAAATGAGTTAGCATTGGGATACGTCAAGCTTCTGCAGGGGCGCGTAGGTTTGAGATGTGCAACAACGATGGGTTGCGATCAGTAATGGGGTTTCGACAAATGGGACTTATTGAACTTGAGATGCCTGACTGACGTGGATATCGGAAGTAATTGTATGAACTTAGCATCCAGAAGAAGTTCAAGGTGGTGCGAGCTCGAGAAAATTGGTGCGGTGGAACGGACCAGCTTTCCAACGTCCTGCGCAATAATCCTGATTGCTGAGTTAGGAAGGGTTAACAGGGATATAGTTAGTGGAAAGTTTAATTGACACTAGTATTCCGCTAAGGGGCACCAAACGGCGCTTGTACAGACTTGCGATATGCAACAAAGCTGAAAACCACGTTGTCGGGTTTTTAGCTCTGACTTTACTCAGATTTGGTAGCCAATGAGAGGCGCCGGTAAAAGGCTAGAAAGTTTAATTGGCACTAGTATGAAGCTAGTACAGGTGTGCGATATGCAACAAAACCAAATGCCACGTGGCGATGTAGATGTCCTATTTTACACAGCTATTATACGCTGCAAAGTCAAGCGAAGGTACATAGGTTGAAAATCAGCGAGTGTGCGCCTCCTACGCTAGTATACGCTTAGCGTGATACTAGTGCAAAGCTAAGAGGAATTGTGCATGAGTCCGATATGCAACAAAACTCAAGTGCCACGTCTCCGAATGTTAAGGTACTTCTCCTCGTACCTAATTTACGCGAGCTTTCAAGTCACTCACATAGGTTAGAAATCAGTAATTAAATAAGGTTTAAGCTAATGTACCCCACAAACCTTATTATCAAGCTAATTATGCTAATACGGCGCTAGTACGACGCTTGTACAGGTGTCCGATATGCAACAAAAACTTCCAGTTTCTTTGGTACACGTGGCGGTCGCTTTCTCCAACTAGAAGCTTAGCGAGCAACGAAATTCTTCAGCTATACCAACTCCACACAACTTTCTTCCTTCGTCTGCCATACAACTCATCGACAAACGAAACAGCAAACGCAGGATCTCTCAACCTCCAGCTCTCGATATTCAACACTTTAGAACATGCGCGATTCGCGAAAACCGAGAATGGAGCACTGCGCATTGCGCACTAGGCGACGCGAAGAGGCCATTCAGCTCAACAGACTTCGACTCCACTGCGAACAAAATTCGAAGGATAAAAGAGATGACGGGGAATCGCGATGCAAGGGAAGGAGGAAAGGATTCGAGATGAAGGGCCTCTATGGCACAGGGAAGGGATCCGAGAATGCATAGAGCAACTTGAAGCGCCAACAATGATTTTACACAAGCCATCTGCGCACAATGCGACGCGCGAGGAATGACCGACAACGTGCTAGAGTCTACGACATCGAACACAAGCATGACAATAGGGAAACTGAGCACATACTTTGATATACCCGAACATTGAATGCAGTCAAACCATCAGCACTATGGACTGGTCCCATGAGTCAAACACGCTCAAATCTGCATCGCACAAAGAGACCAAAGCCCCGAAAACAAACGACTCCTTCGAGCCTTCCACTGAAGGAAACATACTTGAGATTTACAACCGCGCAGTCATTTCGGATCCAGGACTCTGGTACAACACGATAACTACTTTGACGCAATCGCGAAACGGAAAGATCGCCAGACAATTCTACTTCCGTTCATATTTGCGCCATGAGAAATGCTGAGGGTTGCGAAAATTCATAGTGGCATATTGATTGCTCTCTTTACACTTGCATAGATCCTTGTCATTCTCAAGGGATTAGCCTCGCTTCGAATATGCTTCACACCATGGGCTGCGATTACAGATATGCATCACAATTTGGGAAATTGCCATAAGCGCTAGAGGTAAGAAGGATTGGGGAAATTTGAGTCTATTAGCAGTATCAAGAAACATAGAGTGTATACCTCTGCGAGAGGAACGCACAAAGCACTTAAAGCGAGGCTATTCGCTATTCGCCCGTCGCTAAAACGGATGTAATGCCGGTTGACTTTTCTGACGCAATCTTGGATTAAGCATCACCTGCATCGCCATAAACCTTCTTTGACGCAAGCAGAAACTCTGAGTTTCCGAATAACTTCATGTGAGAACATGGTATCTCCTTATTCTCACGTGATACTCCACAGCTTTGAAGCTTACCCTGGTCAAGGGGAAGCTAGAGCTAACCTAGCTAACCCCGCATTTTGAGACATACTAGAACACCTCGGCTCCAAGTCGCGATTCTTGACACGAGGATGTCAACTCGAGAGTTCCAAACCTTCACAACAACCTTGAACCCATTAGAGTTCTACAACCCAAGAACGTTCCCAGGAACCTTACTGAAGTTTTGACAATACGTTCAACCGAAGCAAAAACCCTACAAAATCTCGAATCTAAGACGTCATCATGCCTATGCACAACGGCTGGTTACCACGAGAAGGTATGACGTTGATGATATCCTTCGAATTTTGGACAAGAATCCTCTGCTAAACAACGACTCTGCGACACAACAGGTCTCACGGCTGATCCTGTGGGACGCTTCATCAAGAAGACAGCTTTCAATCCCGCCTTTACACTGATCTTTATCCTCCTTGCGCGATACACAAAGAAGGGATCTGATCTTTCCATCCTCCACGAAACAGCCTTCTCGCGGGTCAAGAAGCTCTTCTACCTAGGTCTTATACGGTGGGCCAGTAACTATTTCGATGCTGGCGTCTTGGATAATTGGACATCAGATCAGTATGTGTGGAGCCAGGAAATCGTTCTGGTTACTGGTGGTGCTGGAGGTATTGGCGGCAATGTTGTGAGATTATTGGCTGAGAGAGGGATCAAAGTCGTCGTGTTGGATGTAATTCCCATGACTTTTGAAGCTCGTATATGTGTCCTCAAACCCTGCATTTCATGAAGCTGACGATCTCCACCAGCAAAAAATGTTCACTACTATAAATGCGACATAACTTCTCCAGCGACAATTGCTTCAGTGGCAGCCACTATCAGATCTGAAGTTGGTACACCGACCGTTCTCATCAACAATGCTGGCGTAGCACGAGGAAAGAGTATTCTGGATTCGACCGAGAAAGATGTCCGTTTCACGTTCGATGTTAATACTCTTGCTCATTACTTTTTGGCGAAGGAATTCGTCCCTGCTATGGTTGAAAAGAATCACGGAATGGTAGTTACCGTTGCCTCGTTGGCCTCATTTGTTACGGTGCCAAATATGGTCGATTATGCAGCATCTAAAGCAGCAGCTCTTACATTCCACGAAGGACTTACTGCCGAGCTTAAGACGCGCTACAACGCCCCTAAAGTTCGAACGATTGTTATCAACCAGGGATATACCAAGACACCTCTCTTCCAAGGCTACTACAATGACTCAAAATTCCTGACGCCGACGCTTGAGCCTGAAACCGTTGCGGAAGGGATTGTAAAGAAGGTATTAGCTGGCCATAGTGGTCAAGTTATTCTTCCTGGTTTCGCAGTGGTGACTACTTTCTTGAGGTTCATGCCACATTGGTATCAGCTCAGGGTGAGAAATGACGGTGAAAAGATCATGACAAATTGGAATGGTAGGCAGGTGATTGATGTTGAGAAGGATTATCAGATTGCCGGGAAGGGTATCAAGAAGGAAGATAGCGAAAGCGCGTAAGTGTTCCTCTCTGGTCTTGTGAAGCAAATTTACTCACATTATGCGCAGATCGACAGTCCTTGTTCCCCCAGCAAATGAGCAATAGTTTGCTTAGCCGATGCCTCCGAATCATTTCAGAATACTTCTTTCAATAAAATGAATGACAATGGACACTAGCGTTCATATGATGTTGCAAGATTGTAATTGTGGATTCTTAGCTGCAATGACCATAAGATATTGCAGCTAGCCTCATCTGCTCGCTAGCAACCTGTCTAGCCAGCCCCAGAATTGCCAGCGCTCTCGGATCTTTCATGATAAGGCTTGTTCGAAAAATTATTTCTGCAATTTATAAGAAGAAACTTCCAGTCTAATTTTGAGAAATTGACTTTTCTCCTTATCTTTTATCGCTGCGAGGTTTGCTTGTTGTGTTGTTCGTGAGTGGTTTCGTTAAAGGTTAAGCGTGCGGCTTCTCAACTTCCGCAAAGATTGTCGCTAAATCCGCAGTTGATAACGCACGCCATTTTGAACCACCTGGTTCTATGTTCCTTGCGAAGAAGGACCGAGATCGAAGTTCCGCCGTCTGAAAAAAGACTTGCGGCCTTTGAGTAAATGCGTTGATTGTGGACTGGCTTTCTCTTTACGCTCTTGATGCCGACCCCGGGATGACGTTGAGGTTTTCTGAACATGGCTCTCCGTTGTCTTTTACTTTTACGGATCCAATCAATATCCACAGTTCCTATGTAGCCGATAGCAGTCAATCTCCTCAATATGCAGCTCATTGAGGCCGAATGCGCTGCAGGAAATAGCCGGATAACAGAAGGATGGTATAAAGTCCCAAGTGCTGCCATTATATGAATGCACTGCAGTCTACTGGCTCATCTTCAGCATATCAACTCACCCCCGAAGAATTCCAGTCCAAGATGTTCGCACAAATCTCGACCGCTCTGCTACTAGCAACTTCTCTGGTCAGCGCTGGCCCTACGAAACGACAAGCCAATGTGACAGGGACACCGGATTATAACAATCTGACCATTGCTACAGTTAGATCCGCCCCAGTCAATTGGCCCATGGGCATCTTGAACAAAAACTGGACGGATGTAAGCCTTGATCTGAATGGATCAGTAAGCTACGCTGTTGATCTCATTACCGAGGCAGCAGAGAGTGGCGCTAATTTGGTCGTATTTCCTGAGACTTGGTTCCCTGGGTAAGCCGCAAGCCATGAACGAGTCTTTGATACATGACAAAGTCTAACTGCTAGACAATAGGTATCCGAAAGGGAACGACAATGCCTGGATCGCTTCGCATGTCGAAGATTATATCGAAAACTCGCTTGAGATTGGAAGCGACAATTGGAAGACGCTGCTCGCAGCGGCCAAGGCAAACGAAGTATACCTCGCACTAGGCTTCTCAGAAAAGACCAATACCTCCCTTTACATGGCGCAGGCCTTGATCGGGCCTTGTGGTGAGGTTTTGCTGCACAGACATAAATTGCGACCTTCTGGTGGTGAGCGAGATATCTGGAGTGATGGTACCGTCGAAGAATTGAAGGTTGTTGACACGCCATATGGACGATGGGGACTGCTAGAGTGTTGGGAGTGAGTATTTGCCTTTCTTATGCGGTTGTGGCAAACCACTAATTCTTGTGATGTAGACACTTCCATCCATCCATGACTTTCACGATGCAAGCACAAAGGGAAGACCTCCATATCGGTGCTTGGCCATATCAGCCCGATTACAATACCAGCGAAGCACTGTCCTTCGAGGCCGCCGAGGCAAATTTGGCTGCTGCAACCGTTTACGCCATCAATAGTGGTGCTACCACAGTCTTTTCAGCTATCGGCTATAGCGCCGTGCTTTCTGGCAGCGGCGCGAAGCTTGCTGAGGTGAAGGCTGCTACGCCATTTTCTGAACAGCCTCTTCTGTACTATTCCATGAATACCACTGGAACACATGATACGCCTGCGTACAATATTGATTCCGAGCAATCGTGGGGTGTTTTACAGCAGATTGAAAGTGCTTGGCCGTATTACATCCCCAAAGTTACTGGCTCATTCGTGTTGAAGAAGACAAACGAGATTTCTGCTTTGTTAGCTTATGCAGCTGGCTACAACGTGACCTCTGGTACTAGCTCGGCACCTTTGCCATAGAAGCTCCTGTAATGGCTGATCACAGTTTTGCTAGTAATGTTTGAAATGTGAATTATTTTATCTAGCAACTATATAATTTAATGAATAGTAATTGCCAGTGTTCGTGTTCATGGCAAATGAATGGAAGAATCAAATGTGTTTTGGTCCCATCCTGTGAGATTAACGGCGTCGCCTGTTTCATCAAATAGCCAATTCATGCTCAAAAGGCCGACCTCGTAAATATTCATAGGTTCATATGAGGTACCCACCCCCTGACTAAATGTCGCTGAGTTCATAGGATTTTGTATGTTTTGAAATGTCTGTGTAGACTGTCCTGACGGTGCTGTGGACTGTGGTATTATTGTTGAAGGGAGGGGTGAGCTGAGAGACAGAGGGAGGGCCCAAACTACCTTCCACCGGTGAGCCAGTTCTTGGAGAAATAGAATAGAAGTTGATATTCGGGCGTCCCAGGTTGACTGCATAGATAGCAACGCATCAAGACATACGGCGAGTTTGTGAGAAGATTTGCGGCCTAATGTAGATTTTCCGGCAGTGGCGTTTAGTAGATGCACAACAGCAGCACTGGAAATATGGCTGATGAGTTCCGGAGGAGCGTTTTTGAAGCTCGCAATTTTGTTGTATTCTCGCACAAGCCGAGTAATTGAATTTGCAGCAGCCGTAGCTGAAGTGACGGCCAGCTTTAGTAGGGAACCAAGGGTGGGCTCATAAATAAAGGGCCTATGGATGAGCAACAAGGCGGTTTGGAAAGCCATACGAAAGCAAAGAACGCCCTTGGTCGAATTTTCATTTCCGATCCGAAGTCTTTCATCTGAATCCCGATGGAAATTCAGTAGCGCTTGCCGAGATCGGACGAGCAGAGTCTGTTTCTCTTCACTTCCCAGTTCTCGCCAGTTGAAAGCAAGCCTTTGAGCCATGTCAGGTTAAAGTGGTGCAGAAAGGGTATGGAGATTCTTACACTTGATCCATAAGAGAATCCCAGAGATGCCACAATTGCACTTGGCGATCAAATGCAATTTCGTCAATTGTTCCAACTCGATCAAGTATATTGATAAATGGAGTAACACGTACACGTTGCCATGGCATAGTGCAATTCATACCGATATTAGCAGTGATTATTCTGTACCCTTCGTTAACAATCGTTCTCTCGAAATAATATAATAGACGCCACCGACCTATCTATTGAAAAGTATGTCCAGAATGTGCGAACGCGAAGGATGTATTCAGTTTGGGTCTGCTCATTCATATCTGACAATTCTCGGTTTAAAGATGTGACGTGAAGCCCAAGGCGTAAAGCTAACCCGGTAGCAATAGCTTCGAAACAGCAATTTAGTCATATCCACGCGCAAAGCAACAATCAACAAAACACTTACAGTTATAGGTGAAACTCATGCTGTTGTTTCCAGCCATCAGTTCCCGCCAGGCAAGAAGTGATACGCCTTGAACAACAAGAGCACTGGGATAATCTCTTAAGCACTCCGTACAAATTTGTTCTGCAAAATTAGCTAAAGCTTCCTCAACATCAGAGCGTCCGGGCCTGTCTGAGAATCTTGCACCGATGCTATAAATAGTGGAATCTCGGAACTGCTTGTCTGGGCGCTGATTGCCATCATTTATGTACTTTAAACTATGAATCTCTGCCTGGTCAAGGAGTTCGTGGTGTGGATTAAAGTGTTCAAGAAAGCAATCGATCAGATGCAGTAGCGTTTGGCGATCGTCAAGGATTGAGGGTCTTGTACTATGTTGAAATATATGTGGTGGTAGTGCAACGATGGCTGCAGAATTGATTGGTTTCACCTTTCCAGATGCCAAGGTGAAAGACGGCTCTCCTTCGTCTTCAATCCCCAGGTTTAACATCAAAGACCCAAGTTCTTCCATGGCAGTGGGTGACAGCATTTCTGCTGAATTCGACCCCGAGGTCTCTGCTCTATCCGGACGAAATCCAATCGAATCTTGACAACTTGGAATGGCTTCAAATTGGTGCCCAGGACTTGTGGTCGAGAACGTGGATTTGTCCTGTTTGTTCTTAGATTTTTCAAAATCCAACTCGGACTTCAATGTCTTAATTTCCTCCTCGAGAGAACGGATATGCTCTTCATCTTCTTGTTTTCGTCTGTTTCTTGTTATCAGCTAATGTGGAAGTTGATCTTTTTTTCTCTTCTTTCAATAGCCAGCTTACTTGCGCTTCTGGGTCTCTGTTGTGTACATACACAGCTTTCCCGATTTCTCGCACAATGAGCATGAAGGTTGGTCACCGTTACACTGCCATGATATTGAGCCACTCGCTTATAACGACTGCTTCTCTATGGGACTTTTGCTCACCTTTCGTTTGTTTTTGCGACATTCGACACATGCTACTCTGGTTCGAGGACGTAATTGGGAAGATGCTCCAGGATCCATGACAACGCACCAAGGTTAAAGTCTTGTCTGACCAGTTTCAGATGAAGATATTAAGATATGCTAATGGTATGGCAACTTTGATAGGCGAATCAATGAAGGATCGTTTTCTGGTGGAGATGTATGATGTATTTGTGGAGTTCAACCTCTGAAGAAGTAAGTCGACCATGATCGCCGCGGGCTACTTTAGTGGCTTGGAGTACAGGGGTTGCTCGCTTCGAAACTGCCGTCGGAATTATTTCCACGCTGAGGTACGAGATGGGAATTGGTATCTTCAGTCTGTAGATAAGATTTCAAGGGCAGATCTCATGACAGTTCACATGCTATAATTATCAGTTTATCTACATCCACTGCTCAAATTCTCAAGAGGTTTTCTAACCAGAGTAGAAGAGACTTTTCGGCATGGATCCACGTAGGGTACTCTCCTGAACCATGTGAGGACTGAGCCGATCGGTTCCGAAAAAAGTCAACTTAGCATTCACCTCCGGCAAACTCGAGGTGTGCATGTGTATTCTTTACATTGATAATATCAAAAAACTTTTTGATTGCTAAGTTAGCCAGCTGAATCTGGAGATAATCTGTGATACCGCTCCTGAAGTTATACTCTGGTATAACGTGTCTGGATTATCACAGGCTTGACAGCGAGTGCGAAAATATATGTCAAATACCGGAGGGGGAAAGAATCTACCAGAATTACATTATTTACTCGATTATCAATCTACATTAGAAAAGAGCATATATGGTCAGCCACGATAGAAATCAATGAGGAGTCAACAATGGTTGTTGCAGCCGATCCAAAGCGTGTACAGCATTGATAGCCTTGTACTAGTTGGGCCGCGGCCACTTTAAGTGATCTAGATGATAGAAAAAATCGCAAACTCTGCTGACAATCTGTATTACTTGTATCTTAGTTCTTAGGGCTTTAATTGCGCGGAATAATATTTCTGTGAGAGACATCTATGCTGTTGCTAGCCGCATTCTGGTTATTGGCTGAACTCTTGTTATCACCAAAGCACAACTGGGATAGTTCTCTAATTATCCGTTCTTGGGTTCTCCGTCTGTCTCCTGGCTATGCTAACTGTCTGGCTACTACACAGACACACATACCCTCTCTACTCTGCCTGATGTGGTTGAGTGGCCCGTCACTGAGATTTCTTTGCTTCATGATACTTCATCATGAGTTGAGCTTTTTTGAGGACATTCCTTGAAGTAACGGGTAGTAAAGGAGAGAAGTTCGGACCTGCGAAGCATAGCAAAATTTGACCAGTTTGTGACAATTCACGTGATAAGTGCAAGTACGCCTTGGCAGCACTACTGCAAAGTTGGTAACAAGACTCGGAGACTTCAAATTAAACATATATCATGAAGAGGTCGCCGACTGAAAACATGCGCTTCATGAGCAAATATTAAAGAATGCTGGTAAATCCTGCCCTTCAAAACACGTCATTTTAACCGATTATGATCTGCTTTCGCTTACCTGCAGTGCAACCCCTCGAGGCCAAGATGAGGGGAAGTCCAATTGATGTCTTTTCTCCATAACTCAAGTGTAAAACATGGCTCCTCCAAACGTTCTTCTTATTGGGCCCTCGCACGGGTCTTCAGTTGCAGCGTGAGATTTTTGTATCGAATTGATTTTTCGTGCTAATAGAGATCGGTAGTGGTTTAGAGGCGGAACAGAAGATTTTGACAGCTCATGGGTGTAACTCCTGGACGGCAGTCACGGAATTGACTGTCAAGACTTCCGAATCTGAGTTTGAGAACATCCCGACGCCGTTGAGCTTTCTCCAGAAGCAGATTGATGCTTGTTTCAAGGCTCATCCTATCAGCCTCATCAAAGCTAGTAGGTATATCCAAATGTAAGAAGTCTTGATGCTGAGTATTACCAGCTGGCACATCATCTGTTGAATTGTTTCAGGTCCTTCGAAACACATTGGAAGTACATAAGGGGGTCGAACTAATCCTCGATGTGAGAGAACCGCTGAGACCAGAAGCTATTGCCTACTTGAAGGAAGAGCTTCTTCCACAAACCAGACTGTTCTACTCATCAAGCGAGACAGCAAACTTGTTGCTAGAAGACCAGAAGCCATTGATTCTAGCCCCAGAGAATATAATTGTTGTAGTGGATAAACATGCTCCTCCTGCAAAGTATGTTCGGCCGATCGAGGTGGAATTTCCCAAAGCTCAGTTGTTAGAATCCATACCATTCATTCCTGAAGTGAATGACTTGGTGCCGGGTGAGTCGAGTTGATTTCCTGCGGCTGTGGATAAAACATGATACTGATGATTACAGCGGCTATTACAGCAAACAAAGCGAAGGGGATGTCTGTCAATGATGCTATTACAGCTGGTTTCCAATTTGCCGCAGCGAGTCGCCCTAATATAAATCATGGGCACACCAATCTTTTGCACTCGACATACAAGCTGCAGTTTGCGCCTGATAACTTTGTGGCTTATTTGCTCCAACGTCCGGATGTACAAGAGGCGTGGAAGCGTCATACGGAACACGAGTTCCTGTCCCGGCTTGCTGATGGTACCTTGCCCCTTGAGGCCTTCAAGTATTACCTAATACAAGACTATCTGTTTCTGATTCAGTTTGCAAGGGCCAACTCACTTGCAGCGTACAAGGAGAAGGATCTCGAAAAGATCGTGAGATCCTCCGAGATTGTTCTGCACATCAACCGAGAAATGGCTCTGCATCTCGGCTATTGCCAAGAATTTGGACTTTCAAAAGAAGACATTCTCAAGGTCCCCGAAAGTCAAGCGTGCACAGCATATACCAGATATGTGCTTGACATAGGTAGCTCCGAAGATTGGTTTGCGCTACAGGTCGCTCTGTCGCCTTGCTTGATTGGCTATGGAGTGATTGCGAGGCGGTTGTTTGATGATCCGAGGACGGTCAGAGAGGGCAACAGATACTGGAAATGGATCCAGAACTATGTGGCTGATGATTATACAGAAGCAGTGAGTCTTGGAAGAGGTATGTGATGACTGTTTTGGTACGACTATTACTAATACATCAAGCTTTGCTGGAAAAACATGCACAAAAGCAGTCGTCATCTCGTGTCGAAGAGCTCGTCGCAATATTTATCCATGCAACGAACATGGAAACAGGCTTTTGGGATATGGGTTATGAGAAGGTTTGACGTATGTGCAATCTAGCCAGTCAACGACCTCTTCCATTTTCTCTCGTTGTAGTCATTGAGAAGGGGTTTACTTGCCATCGCCACGCGACTATGACCTAATATCCAGAATAGCAGCGCTCGATAGTCCTAAATTGGATCAATAAAGACGCTCTTCAACACTTGTTGGCGCTAGATTTGAGATTTCGCGTCGAGGCTAACTTAGCTCAAGCCAGACTGCACCTTACCCCTTGGTCATTCTCCATTGTCTTCTGAAAAGCAACATAGATTCAATGCCCCTGGATGATACAGACTTCCATGTGTGATTGGCTATAAATGAAGAGGGGTTTCTGGTCTGGCTGTGATGATCTGAAATGAGCAAGTGAGCACACGACACATACAACGGTCATCACGTGATCCACCGGCCATGGGAAAGTGCTAAAGCTGATGACGCCGACTGGGATTGGCTTTTACCATCCCCGCTCGTCTTTGAAGACGTCCGGCATTCATTCATTCATTCCTTTTTATTGTCACTGAAAATTGCCGGCTACAGCGACTGCAACAATCATTATAATCCGTACACCTATCCTACAACTATCTCTATCGCTCATTTGATTCTGTCGTTATCTGGACAGCCTCTGACGTCCATGTCCTTGCTTTAGCTCAGAGAGAACGGTCGACATCCAGCAAGAACGAAGCATAGAACGATAAGGCCCTACGCGTCATACTAAGTCTTCGATTACCTGAAGCTTGCCCGCACAGCGCAATTGACTTGCGACGCTTCCGTGGTCAATCATGTCAACACCTCCCAAGGCTACAGGGCCTTCGAGCTCAAATCCAAGCGGCGTGCCCGAACGACCACAGCCAACTGCTTTGCAGACAGCTCATGAGCATGCAAGCACATCTACATTAAGACCCGAGGTCCCGGGCTCCTTAGCCGTGCCAGCCAAGAAGAAGAAGAAGCGCAGTGGAAAGAAGAAGCGGCCAAGAAGACAATCGTTTGCGCTCTCGACAGAGGACGGCTCTGGCATGCCAGAAACAAGCCAATTGGGACTGGACGAACAAGCACAAAATGCTGCGCGGTCCAGCTTTTATAGATTGCAAGGTGGAAATCTAAGCAATACAAGCATTGAAAGCGAGGCACTGCTTGACCACCGGTAAGAATGCAAAGTGCGCCACCTGAATTATACTGATGGATAATAGAGAGCAGTCATCTATGAAACCAAGACGATCTTCTACAGTACAAGGTGCCTTCGGCTCAAGCATTTACGACAGCCCTAGTTCTTATCGTCCCGCATATGCCAACCCCTTTGTATCTTCTGATAGTACTAGTCGAAATAGGCCCAAGACGCCGAGATCTAGACGGAACAGTGGAGATGACAATGATGAGAGGGCGCCTTTGCTATCATCTTCTGGGCGGGCAAAGAGTTCTGCTGCAGGTTTAGGATACGGCTCATATGGGACCGAGAACAGACCGCTGAGATCAGAGCCAGCGAAGAGAAGGTCTTCTAGCAAATCATCTTCTAGGAGCAAGAGAAAGACTATCTTCGATAAGCAAAGCCCGAGCTTTCCAACAACAGCTGAGGAGTACAATGTGAATTACCCTCCTTCCATGCCAGGCAGTCCTGACCTTGGGGCAATTGATCGAGATATGAGCTTTGGAGATATGCTTGTCCGTGATGAATTTGCACCTTCTCGGGCATCTCCACGCGGAGGAAGTATCTTGAGCTCCAATGCAATCGATGAAGGCTCTCGATCAGCATCGCCCAGACGAGATGCCAAGTTTGAGAGAAGACATACAATTGCTCTGCAAGCAGAGGAGGATGTTTGTTTTCCTATCGAAGGCATGTCAGAATTGGCCGATGAGGATGTTCATCAAAGGGACGGGCCATATCGCCGTAGTGGGCGTAGAAGGAGGGGCAAGTGGCCCGATCTGGCTATGCTTGATGAATGGAGCAGGTTTGAGAAAGAAGGACGAAGTGAAGAGCGCAGAGCTAAAAAGATTACCGAACCGCAACTTATTGGAGGAAGGTTGAGACCTATTCACAAGGGATGGCATAGAGCTGAGGATGATGCTCCTTATCGGTTTACTTACTTCAACGAAGAGTTCCAAAGCACCATTCACAGCCAGACAATTTCTGAGCTCGTGCAAGCAGGAGGGAGCTTCAAAGAACTTTTCATTCCAGATCCTCCTGTGTTGAGCGACAGTTCTGAGGACGAAGATGACGAGGAACAGATACATCACGATGATGCCTACATTCGCCATGTGCCAGGCAAAGATGGCGAATCAAGAGTACCAACTCGACAAGGCTCACTTATGGAGGATCCACGTCCAGACTCAAGACGTGGCGAATCTATGAAGGATACTGAAAGCAAGCCTGATTCGAACCGTACTTCTGGCGAAGCAACTCCGAATGGCGCGGCCCGATCGCCTTCTAAAACACCTAATGGGAAAACAGAAAAGCCAAAGAGATACGGCGAGCGGCCAACATGGTGGCTCGATGTGTTATCCCCCACAGATGCTGAAATGAAGGTGCTTTCAAAGACTTTCGGAATTCATCCATTGACTGCAGAAGACATTATGATGCAAGAAGCACGGGAAAAGGTGGAGTTATTCAAGAATTATTACTTCGTCAATTATCGTTCATTCGAACAGGACATGAACAACGAGGACTTCTTAGAGCCAGTCAACATGTACGTTGTTGTCTTCCGAGAGGGGGTTATAAGCTTTCATTTCTCTTTGACGCCACATCCTGCCAACGTACGTCGAAGAATTCGCCAATTAAAAGATTTCATGATTCTTTCATCGGACTGGGTCTCATATGCTATCATTGACGATATCACGGATGTCTTTGCTCCACTCATTCAGAATATCGAAGACGAAGTCGATGATATCGACGATGCTATTCTAAAACTACATTCGCCCGTGGAAGAAGAAAAGTCGAAATCGAACAACGAGAAGAGATCAGAAGTCGGTGATGGTACCTCGGGCGAGAGTGGGGGCGATATGCTTCGAAGAGTAGGTGACTGCCGAAAAAAAGTCATGGGTTTATACAGGTTACTGGGTAACAAGGCGGACGTCATCAAGGGGTTTGCTAAGCGATGTAACGAGCATTGGGAAATTGCACCTCGGAGTGAAATTGGTCTGTATCTTGGTGATATTCAAGATCACATCATCACTATGACCGGAAATCTATCCCATTACGAGAAGTATGTCACCCCCAAAATTCTTTGATGCCTTTTCTAACAATTGCAGGATCCTCGCCCGCTCGCATGGGAATTACCTCGCTCAAATCAATATTCGCATGAATGAGCGCCAAGAACAAACAGCCGACGTACTTGGCAAATTAACAGTTCTTGGTACTATTGTCCTTCCTATGAATATCATCACTGGTTTGTGGGGAATGAACGTTTGGGTTCCTGGGCAGGAATATGAAGGCGATCTAACCTGGTTTTGGTGTATCACGGCAGGATTGCTTTTCTTTGGTTTGGCTTGCTTCTATACTGCTAAGCTGCTTTATAAGATTGTATAAAAGAGAACGTAGGATCGGTGTATAACATAATATTAATTGTACACTGATGTGATGAGGGCCCAAAGTAGATAACAAAAAAATGCCCCATCTAATTCATTGAGCTGTAAGCCATCAGACTGGTGAACCTGAATTGGTCGGGCTAAATTAAGGACGATGGAATCTTGGACTTTCCAGCAATTGTAACATCCTCCTCTAGGGCTTCCCAAAAACTTGGTGCTTGAGGTTTCCAACCCAACTTTTTTGCCCGTTCTGACTCGGCTCTACTATTGGATCCCCAGAGGTAGAGGACCAAACGAGGAAAGCTAGGCATCAGACCACCAAGTTGTTCTTTCGTCCAGGATACGGGCTTGCTTCCTTCAGGTAACCAGCCTTGTGCTATAGCAAGTTTATTGATGGCTTCAGCGGCATCAATCCACTTAACCTCGTCAGAGACCGCAAAGTAAAACCCCTTGGATTTATCAGCATGGTTATCAAAAGAACGTCTCAAAATTCCACACGTACCTCTTTACCCCATTGGGCACTTCCGCCTCCTTGGAGGGCCTGCTCAAGAAGAATGATAAATATCTGCACCACATCATCAATGTGCGTCACAGCTCGGTAGTTCTGTCCCTCGCCAAGATAAAAGGCCTCCTTGTACTTTTGCAACACTTTCACGTATTCCGGTACCATAAACGTAGCTCGGTTTCCCGTTCCCTTGTGCTGGCCATAGATGTCTGGGGGGCAGATAATCGCAGTCTTTAAGAGGTCGTTTGATGCGTCCATGATGTCGCGATCAAGTTTATGGTGCAATGCTTCATCTGGCAAGTTATAGATATCTTCAATCTCGCTGATGTCATTCCAGATATGCGGGTTTGCCTTGCCGTCCCAGGTTTGCGTTAGTTCGTCGCTGATACAGCCTGTTCCTGTCAGGTGGATTAGGAAACTGGGCGTGGTTTTCTTCTTCAAGCCGGATAGAATAGCAGCTACGCAGCCTGGGTGATCAATATCCCCCATATCTGATATTCACCAATCAGTAACTGTTCATTTGTTGAGAAAATATCCAAAAAGTTCTGCATTACGGATCAGGATATCGGTCTCGTATGAGGCTTTCTCAATAACGTCAAAGGCATCGAAATCCCCAAGCACAATCTTCACTTGCGGATATGTGGTCTTGAAAGCATCGGAGGGAGAACGGAGGAGTGCCGTGATCTCAAGCTCTGGGTGTGTCTTGACGATCTTTTCGAGTACACTGCCTCCTATGAACCCTGTTGCGCCAGTGCTTTAATCTAATTAGCTATGCTCGTTCCAATGCTGGAAGAGAAACTCACATGAATAAATTCTTGGGGGCCATTTTTGCGGTTAGGAAATCAAAGGCTCAATTGGGATTTTCAAAAGTTATTCTGGAGTTTGCTTCTCTGCTTCTTCATATGCTACTTGGACATGACGTTGACGTGTGGGGTTTCGGCCTTAAGTGGTGGGATATTTGTCAGCCAGGCCATGTGGAGTTGCTTTGTAAGAGGCACAGGACTTGATGTTGTACTTGGCTAGATTTGAAATCAAGCTTTCATTGGTTATAACTACGGGCTTTGCAGGACTCTGTTTGAAAAATCTATAAGTCTGGGTTAAGTCAGTAGGCACTAGCAACACCAATGGAAATGGCTTAGTCAGCTCATCGCCTGTCTGCGACAATGCTATCGCTTAGCAAGGAGTATCCAAGAAATACTATGAACATAGCTTGAATGATATAATACCACTTGGCAGTATAAGGGGATCGGTAAAAGAAGCTCGTGTATGTCATCACATAACTTAATCCTAAGTTTACCAGTAACTTTAAACACAAGCATGAGGCATCGAATTAGGTTCTTCTACGGTGCTTAACTTTTTTGCTCCAAATCTTCACAAGCCGCATCATGTCGCTTTCGCTTAAATGTGGTTATACTTTTTCTTGATTTTGACTTCCATGTTTATCTATGCGCTTAATCTAAAGATAATGTCTACTGTATTTTGCTTTGTTATAACTCCCTTTCCCATTCAAGACAAAAGAAAATTCCTGTTGCTGCAATTTGCGTAATCCGTCGCTCCTCCTTGGCTTCATGCTGTATGCTGTCCTTTTTCCTATCCGTTCCTCTTCATCAACCTTGTACTTAAATTAAATCCTTTCAAGAAATTAAATCCTTTCAGAGTGTGGCGCTTGCACTGGTTCCAGTGAAGGCCTCCTTTCTTAGGTCGTCTAACAATTCCATTCTGTTCTCGGTGTGGATACGCTTTGCCGTCACACGCTCGGGGTAGTTGCGCATGAACATGTTGGTGAAGTGAGTACCATAATGGATCTTCTCGTTGTACTCGGCAAGGGGCTCAACGACAGACGAGAAGTTTGGCTCGTGGAAATAAGCGAATGCGAATCGTTCCGAGGTGTTCAAGCCAACTTTGTGAGGGGTTGAGGGCAAGAAGTCATTGGTGAGGAATTGCATCATGTCACCTGCGTACTGTTAGACTATAATGTTTATGGGGCGAAATATTGTTGCACTTACCTGGGAATACAGTGAGGGTGTTGGGGACAGGAGGCACAAACAGCCACTTGTCATCATTCTCAGCAAGACCTGCTGCACTGCTCTTCCAGTTCTTGACATTCTCGCCTTCGATTTTTGGTCTGATGAAAAGACCACCGACATCATCCTGACCAGCGATGACAAGAAGACCGTAATCAGTGTGCGATCCGATCCCGCGCCCTGTCTTTCCCTTTCCATTGGTCTTATCGACCTGTGGAAATCTCAAAACTCGCATGTGATGCCATCCATCCTCGGTCATGTTGATAAGAGTATTCGGGTCTTTCAAGCCAAGTCCCAAAGCTGTCAACTGCAGAAGTTTCTCGCCTGACTCGCCGAGGAGAGACATGAGTTGGTTCATCTTCTCCTTATAGACCTCATTGGGCCATGGGGTAGGACCGTGGCAAGGCCATTTGCTCTGAACTCGGCTATCTGTCTCAGGGAGGTCCTTTGTGACTGTAAAGATCTCAGAGTAATCAGCAATGCCATCGGTGAGTTCTTCGCCAGAAGCAATATAGCCAGCAAAGCTCTGGTCATCGACATGAGTAGCCTTCTCTCTGAAAGGTCTCTGGAAAAACTCTTTTGAAGTCTGGAAGCACTCTTGTAGCATATCTTGCTGGCCTTGAGTCATCTGAATTTGAAAGATTCCTGTTTTCCGCCATTCTCTAATCATGTCTCTGGCCATGTCATGATCGTTTGATGTTGCTCCAACTTTCTCTGGAAGCACAAATGTCTTTAGATGGCCGACACTGGCTTTGTGATGTGGAGGCATCTTGGCAGCAGCATTGGCAAGGAATTCGCTGCTGCTCGGGCCGGAAGCATGGGAGGCGTTCCATATTCTTGCTGATGTGCTGAAAGATGTACGACTTTGATAGGTGACCAGTGTGGATGAGCGTTGGAAGCTCCTTTTAGCGACTAAGTTGAACATTTTGAGGTAGGAAAGTAGAACTGAAAGAAGATGATTAAGAAAAAGAAAAGAAGCTGATGGATGTGGGATGAAGTGAAGAAGTACCACAAGCTGAAGACGTCGATTTATATCTTTGCAAAGACACCTTCACATGGGTGTATTTGAGGACTCTGCTTGTGTAAGGTTTGGCCCAAGTCCATGACATGCCCTCCATCTTGGCTTGGCACTTCAATTGCCGTGCAGCTGGCGAATACAAAGAGACTTTACTGTCGAGTTCGGCTTGAGTTTGAAAGTTACTCTGCGTACATTCTCGGGCTGAGTACTGATGCCAAGAAGACGACTCGAATAAGAGTATAGCTTTGTCATGCTCATGCGAATAGACAAGAAGGGGCCTGTCTTGAGGAAGCTTTGTTAAGCCTGTAAGCTCTATACTTTGCATCTGAAGTAAGCCGCACAATATGTTTAGGTTATTGACGGCGGTACCGACACACCGCTGATGAGAATATGCTTGTTTGATCCTCATGGTTGTGTGTGTGTGGAGAGCAAGAGGGTGATTATCGGTGATTATTGACGGAATCAAACTTTACGATGCCCGTCGCTTCGCAGAATACTCCAAAGGTGGTATCAAAGGCATACAGTCGGACTTCTCTTCGGGCCTTGGTTTTGTTGCTCGTTTCCGTCTCTTTGTTGTGACCTCCTATCTTTCCCATCTTGAATGTCGATTATTTTTAAGCGACGGGTATAAATGAGTGAAGGATTTGGTCGCCAAAGCTTCAAATACAACCCCTGATGTTTTCCAATGATAATATGATTGAGTGTTAAGCATTGGCAAAACAGTTATTTTACTCGCAAGGAGGCGTTGTAAACCTCTGGCTGCAGGATTGGGTGTCACGATGTCGTGCTGTCCGAAGGAGCTGTATCCACACTTCGAACGCTCTAACAACTTCGCATGACCTTGCTCGCCAACTAATAATTGACTTTGCTATCAGATTAAGCGAACCCAAGCCTCAAAGCTGGTAAACCATCTCATCTCAGACCGAAACTCAGAATGGCCTGTAGCCCAAATAATACGGTACCGTGAGCGCGGCGAGAGCTTCACTGCACTAGGGTTCTCGGGTCCATTTGACCGGCATTTTGGCAGCGGTATGCGGCTATACCAAGGAAGAATCTAGATCTAACACCGAAGTTAAGGCTGGATCTTCCGCTGCCCCATTATCTCCGCGTCTTCGGACATATTATGACGACTATAGCCTAGCCAGAATCACCCTTTAATTGTCTCTCGCTACTCCGCATGTTGGTTCCTCGCTCCGTCATTCTTCTTGGGCTTTTGCTCGTTCAAGAAGGACGTTGCCAAGTTGTTAAACACACGGGTCGTGCCCTGTATCAGCAAGGAAACCTTAATCCTACAACGTCACGAGGCTGAAAGTATCATTACTCGGGTACTGGTCACGACGTGGACAGGGACGCAATATCCTTTGATTCTGATTTGTTGTCCGGTGTTGCATTGTCCAGGATGGCTTAGCTTTGGGGCAAAACCCAAACCTCAGCTCGTGCATTCAGGGATGAGACTTGCGATGGCCGGAACTATAATCCTAATTAAATATTAGCCAGCACGCATAGTACTCGGTGTAGTTGAGCAAGTTTGTTTTGATCGTGGAGTTGAACGTTTTAGTCTCGTTAACGGCGGCAGGTCGCAAATAAAAGTCGAGTATTCAAGGCGTCGGCTAGAGTTCAGCAATGAGTGCATCACTCCTTTTCTTTCAATAAAGGCGCGCGTATTTAAAGTCCAGTCATCTCATCCCAGAATCCTAATTATCTCAATTACACATCTCAAAAACTCTCCAGAAAGTCTCCCAGGTTTTGGCATAGAATCCCTGCCAAGAGTCCTGATCCAAATTTCTGTTCGAGACGATATCCCGGATTTCTCGGTAGCCGCAGAAACTTACTTTGGCGGTGAATCCGAGGTCGAAGACTGAGCCCAGGCCCCGAAATACTGTTTGAGATGCTGGTAAACCTAACTGACAAACTAGAGAAACGTTAT
Source organism: Pseudofabraea citricarpa (assembly GCA_029641185.1). Lineage (NCBI taxonomy): Eukaryota > Fungi > Ascomycota > Leotiomycetes > Helotiales > Dermateaceae > Pseudofabraea > Pseudofabraea citricarpa. Next base: position 1,224,114 of record JAPWGK010000004.1, read on the forward strand.
GACGAATGAGCGTCGTAGGACCCCAACGATCAGGTGGCTACGTGCATACAGTACTGTATGTCAGTCTGAGCTTGTTTCAAACCATCTTCTGCCACGCGAGATAGGAGACGTCTCCAGCATATCAAAGAACCTGGCGAGTGATGGTACCTTAAAACTCTGGTATATCAATAGCCAATTTTCGAATCCTAAAGTAAAAGTAGAATTGTAGCATGAGCGTAAACGCCGAAAGCTCTTCGGTGACCCGAACTGTAGAGAAGCATCTCAAAGCACTAAGCTCAGCCGACAATCTTTAGGCACCAATTCCACCTGATTTAAGCGAAATACGAGTCTTGCAATTGGCAATGATATCTGACTCGGTAGTCTTGCTACGAGTGAGTCCGAGAGAGCCGAGACTGCCAGTGAAGTCCCAAGGTCTTGTTCCAAGGTCTTGGTTCGCTTTCTCGTGTTAATTATGTGATTTGAAAAGCCGTTCCACCTCGCGATCCAGGAGATCAAATAGGTTGTTGATAGCTATATGGCGAAAGAGCCGCCATAACTGTTTGAAGTTTTTATTTCCATCTTTTTTGACTTCTCTTTGGATAACTCTGCTTCCTTGTATCACAAGAAGAAGTTATATTATGTAAAGCGAGATACTTAACTCCAATTGATAAACGTTAAGGACTGACTCTCAATCTTGAGGTAGACGATTACTTTTCCAGCTTCTAAAACTCGAAAGAGAAGTCTAGTATTCAAGACAAGGGCTCGAAGTGAAGCCAGCTTTAAATGCCCGCTTGCCATGTAGATGGACGGGTCCCAAGTCATCGTCGTTTAATTTCTGATAGATGGCTACCTTGAATCATCGAACGTTAAGCATAGAGTTTCTTTGGCTAAACTTATCAGAACCTACGCTATGTTCTTATTGTAAGGCGGGGTGGTTTTCAAAGTTACTTGAAGAAATCTTTGAGTGCGACAAAAACACAACTGGTACGTGTGCACCTTAGTAAGAATCAAGAGAAAAGTGGAAACCATGAATTTGGACTTGTTGTACATACCATCAACGATTTCAACAGGTTATTCGACGCAAATTCCGTATCACATGCAAAACCGTGCAAAAATCTCACGTCAGCATCATAACTCTTCCCAAAAGCCTGCCACATTTCGCTTGTGCTCTTGGCTACCCTGTCTATTCGTCGCTCGCAACTTCAGACACCGCTTGGAACATCTTCGCGAACTTGAGGATCGCTCATTAGAGCGATGATACTGTGATTGTACTTCTACTGGCATTCGTAACCCTGTAATTTTAGATGGAATTGTTTTTGCTGTTGGTAATCTCGAGGTTGGCTAGTACAAGTCGAGCTCGCAAAGCAGGAGCTCTTCCGGGTTGTTTTGTAGAAGGTAGCTGAGGAGGGTAAAGTAGCTAGGCTTGTTTCAAAATGAGCTTGGAAGTATAATCAACTCCTTTTCTACTGAGAGTCTCTCTAGTTCATTGTCGTCAACAAGCATTTCATTAAGCGACGTACCTAGTAATAGCAGAGAGCGTGGGCGTGCCTGATAAAAAGCGAGATAAGATTAAGCTTGCGCATTGTGCGGTTTTATCTTGGCGTGCAATTCGTAAGTCCATTAGGAGCTGGTCGTGGCTTTAAACTGGGTAGAATGTCGATAAATTGCAGCAACTATGACGATAGACCAGTAGTAATGGAGTGAGTATTGAAAGATGCGTACATATTAGATCAGAAAATTGGGATTAGAGCCTCGGAAGAATCGTCGGCTTCGAAAGACCAGGTATTATGTCCGAAAGTCGTACGATTCCAACGGCCAGCAGGCTAGGATCATTAGCAAGCAGTTGATAAATGCATCGGCCAAAGCCAAAACTTACCTTGTTGAGCGGGCCAAAAGTTGTTGCATAGATATTGACCTTCAGTTCAGAGCTTTCCGCGACCATCTCACCATCATCTCCAGATATCCCATTCGCAGAGCCAGTTGATGAAAGCGTCACATTCTCCAAAGAACTTTGATATTTCCCACCACTATTTCGCCAAAGCATTCTCGTCGTCGATGTCGAGTTCTTTAGAAACTTTGAAGTGATTCGCGTATGACACCACAAGCATGACAAACACTTGCGTTCCCAGACCAAGGTAGTATGGCAACTCCGCAAGCTTCAGATAAGCCAGCATATGTATCTGCAGAGGCGTAGGTGCAAGCATCTCTCATGCATCAGAGCAATTCTAGATTTCAATTGTGTTGTTATCTGAAGATGCCGTGACCGAGGATGTTAGATCCACGCCCTTATTGCTCAGACAATATCGACTTGAGATTTATCCACGCTTTACACACCTCTGATCTTATATTCTCCATGCAACTGTTTCCTTGTGATCCCCAAATTCCACTTCTTCTGATGAAGGTTGGCCAGACCCCACAACCCTTGTTTCCATCCCAAGTCCTCTCAAACCCTTCCCAAGTCCTCCCACCCTTTGTATAGCCCGTGTTTAATGTTTCGAATGTGTGAGGGCTTGTTGGGATCTAGTAGAAGGGTTCTATTCAGTCCGTGGTTGTGCAGGTTGGATATCGCAGTGTGTAGGTGCGTGATTGATTGTCAGAGTCGGAGAAGTAGTCATGAGCTGGGTATGAGACCTTCGGTCGGTATCAAAGAGGGGGTAGGTAGGTAGGTAGGTAGGTAGGTATATTAAGAATATGTTCCCTCGTCTTGAGCTGGTCGTGACATGTTGACAGAAAGCTTCGAGTCCTAGATATGAAGTAGTGCCTATCGAGTCGGGTTGTTGTGATGATTCCTTGGGCTGTACGGAAGAAGTATTTCGGGGTGACCGTTGGCAACACTTGGGCGTATCGTGAGATATCTCGCGAGACATTTCGCAGCAGCCTACTGGCGTATAAAGCGTAGTCTAAGGTTGAGGAGCATACTTAAAGAGTTGCAGTGTTGGGCTTGTAGAGTAGACCTTCTAGTTGGAGGGGCGAATGCGGAAGCCGCCATTCATCAACGCAACTTGACGCTGAGGCCACTCCGCACAGTACCAAAGTACCAAGCGCCGCCAAAATGCTGGCAGTCTTTTACAAAGTCGCGTGGGATGAAGCCATTCAGAACATACAACGCATAAAGTAAAATTTGTCCCAGAACGCTCACCTTGGTCCACTATTAGATCACAACAAAACACAGCGAGATTTTAGAGAAAAGTCATTATCCTGGTCTTTGAAGCGTACACTTTTGTACAAACAGACCTCCAACAATACAGAAAACCAATACTCCATGCCGTCATCCAGACGATACTCCATTCCGTATCCCAAGCCATACTCCAGTCCCTGTAACAATGACAGACCACAATTCAACTCTGGTATTCAACTCCATCCCTCTACTCTCTTCCCATGCGCTCTTCCTGCACTCTTCCCATGTCCTATCTTCCAAATCCCCTTATGGGTCGCTGTTGCTGCGACGTCTGACCTTTGAGGTCTTCTTGGCTGTGCCAATATGTGTGTTGTGAACCTTGGTAGCAAATTTCAAGCTCGTCAAGGTTTCTTTGAGGTGTTGTTCCAAGGGGCTGACCATGACAAACATCAAAGTCTTTGAATTGCCGCCGAGGGAGTATTGTAGCAGATATGTCAACTTCGAGTTGCGGTAGGGAACGTGTCCGTTCTCCTTGCCTTGTCCAAGGGCTGCGATAACGTCGCCGAGACAGCTCAAGCTCTTGTTGATGTTCTGTGTCTCTTTCATTCTGTCGCCTTCAGCCCCAGATTGCTTTAATCTTTCGGATCCTGCGAGGTCGACTAGATTCAGCGTGCCTTCACAAGTTTCATTGGTCGTGCTATTGCGGCCAATGAGCTTAAGGATGAAGACAGAGTGAGAGCGTGAGGATCGCTCATTCGATTTGGTAGCGGCAACAATGCGATTTGCATCGGCCTGCTTTAGTATCGATTCGACTGCTTGTGGCGAGTCGAGTGAGACTGACTTAAGACCAGTGACGGTGGTCTGTTTCTTTTGTTCGTCGTGTCGGATTTCATGCTTCTTTTTGCCGAAATCCTTGGAGCTTCCAAGTAAATCATGGAGCTCCTCGTTGTAAACTTCTACGAAGCTTCCTTCCATAGAATACGTCCAACCCTTATCTTTGAGGGCTGTGGCCGTTTCGTATATTTGTTTGGTAGCGCGTGGTATCATGCCGTCTGCTGAAGACATTGTATGAGTCTTTCCGGCACCTGTTTGGCCGTAACAAAAGATGCAAACGTTGTAACCATCTAGTGCGCTTTGTACTAGTTGGGAGATCTCGTTGAAGACCTCCTCGTTTTGTGTTGTTGGACCGAAAACGCGATCGAAGGCGAAGGCGTGATTTTTGCGGGTAACTGTTCCCATTGCAGTTCTCTCTTCCGGTCCGGTAAGTTCCAATTGTCGAGACTCTTTGTCTAAGTCTGGAATGGTGACTTTGGTAATAGCCAGGTCCTCCTCGAAGGTGGGTCGTACTCTGCACATAACCCTGATATTCCCCTTGAGTTCCTGGACTTGGTTGAATAGTATGCGGCGGACGGTTTCCTCCTGGATGAGCTTTTGCCGTGAAATCTCCTCCGATTTCTTGGCCTCCAGTAGTTGGAGCTTCATTTCTGTAAAGCTATCGGACTGAGCTTTGCTGCCCGATTCCAAAAAGTGAACTTGTGCCGTGAGGTTATTGATTGTTTTTTGCAAAGCTTCCATGGTTTCGGAGCTTTTTGCGCTGTTTTGCTCTGTGTCTGCTCTCATGGAGTTGACGAGTGCTTGAAGATCCCCAGCAGCGGCCTGCTCTTTTTCCAAGCTGCTCTTGATATTGTTGAGTTCTCCTCTAAGATTTTGTATGGTTTGCTCCTGCTGTTGATGGGTGCCATCTTTGACTGCTGTATCGAGAGCATACCGCCTTTCGATGTCTGCTACTTCAGCTAGTCTTCGGTCTCGTTCCTCCTCAAGCTTGCTCTCCAACTTCTTCTCGAGGACGTGGAGCTTTTCATCGAACTCTTTCTTCTTCTGCCGCTCGACCTCATAAAGTTCTTCTCGGTGGTTGCGCATAAGGCTATCCCATGAACTGCTATGGTCGCGGCGAAGGCCATCAACTTCGTCGCGATGTTCTCTTCTCAGCCGATCGACCTCATTACGATGGTCTCGGGTCGCTGTATCGAGCGCGATTGCGGATTCCGTAAGTCTCGTCCGAGTTAAGGCAAGCTCGTTTTGATATTCTCTGTTTGAGTTTGTGGTGTGTTTCATAATGTCCTCGAGGCCGTGAATTTTGCTCTTGTAGAGGTCGACGGCTTCTTCGAGTACACCTCGTTCCATGCTGGTGTCTTTCATATTGCCCTTGAGCTCGGCGTACATGATCTCCATGTCTTTGAGGCGGCCTTTGACGTCCCAGTCTGGATCAAAAGCAGGCACGTTAGATTCTTTCCTCAAGTAAGGTGTAATCTCTGGAGCTTTGGATGACTGCCTGGGGTTTCTGGATGGCGTTGCAGGTGTTGCAGCTACAGGCTCCAACTTGGAAAGCACTGGAATCTGTGATGGTGTCTTGGATGCAACTATGCTCTGTTCTGCTGGTTGAAAGAGTACCATGGCCGTCTCACCATTACTATCCAGTCTCAAACTGCGAAGTCCAGTACTGATGGACGTCTTATGAGACATGGACTTGTGCGACACAGATACCGCAGATGGTACTCTCCTCATGGAGGAGTTCATGCGATGTCCTGCCTTTGTATCTGTCGGGGCTCCATCACTGATGCTCAACTTGCTCATCGCCGTACTGACGGAGACATCTCTCATACTGCTCCTTGCGGGGCGAGAGGCCAAGCACTGCAATGACTGTGCAGCACGAAGTTTTCTGTTTTGGAGTGGCTGTTTTGCTTCTGGGGGTGAGGTTATGGAAGGTATGAGCTGCATACCATGTCTCCTTCCACGCTTCTCCTCCTCCTCATTAATGCTTTCTTTTTTGTGATTATCCATGGCGGTCATTGGCCGCGGTTTTGGTGCTGCAATTGTTGGCTTTGTAGATGTTGATCTGCTGAAGGATGGCTGGAAGCGTCCTACCACCGACAGAGGTCTGGTGGCAGTGTTGATGATGGTGCTTCCCGTAGAAATTACGGAACCCATTTTCAGCGATTGTGAGTTTGTTTGATTCTGTGCGAAAGATGTGAGAATTGGTTTTGTAAAGCAGCTTGAATGTGATGTACAGCGTGATAACCAGCAAAAAAGATGAAAAAGAAGAAAAGAAGAAAAGAGAAAGAGAAATGCAGAGGCTGAAAGAAATATTTATGCTCCTCCCACTAAATTAGCGTAGTAAAAAAACCACATCAACACCGTATATAGCTTATAATGCTGATGGCCCTAAGAAAGGCACTAATCGCTAGTACAGTGGATACAACGATTATAGTCCAGATTTATTCTTAAACCTAGAATAAACTGAAGGGGAATGGAAAGACAAGGAAATATAAGTCCTTGTTGATGAGAATCTAGAAATTGGGGGTACATCTAATGCACTCCGGGTATACATTCGCATCCCCCCAAGTAAGTGTTTCCAACCCATGGTAGTGAACAAGGTGAGGTATCGGGGCATCATCTCGAGATGCCTGTGGCATGATGTAAAAATTCGAAAGAGAACAGTGCTATACCACTTACCCCTACTAAAGAAATCCCTTCAACGGTTGGTCTAGCGGTTGCTGCTGTAGGCACCATGGACCTGGATTCTCCCGCCCGGTCAGCTAGGGTCTTGCGCTGTTTCTCGGGCAGTGCCTTGCGCTTCGCATCGGAGGTTGGAACTGTTCATTCGAAAAGTTTGCATCAGCTTCGGTTCCAAACATCCCGTCTCCCAATAGTCACTCACACGATGGCTGCTGCGGCCGCTTCAAGCTACTCCCCATCTTCGGTATCGCACTCGATCGTGCATTGTGCTGAGTCTCAGGGACTTCCGACAGCGGTTTGCCAGGTGATGGTATGCGACTCGGGGGGCGTATTTGCGATGTGCGATACTGCGGCGCGAAGATCAGTAAAGGTTCAGTAAAGGATGTGACGTCGAGGGATTCCTACGGGGTTTTCTTCAGCACACTCCATTGTAATGTTGTCGTGCCAATTCCCGCGATTGGTAATTCTATATCATGAAGCAATGTCCCAAAAATGGTGGTGGTTGTCGACCTGTCGATGGATGGCGAAAGATGCTTGGTGATGATGGTGTTTGGACGTCAATGTCAATACGACTTTGTTTACTCCCGAAGACAGGGGGGAGACCAGACCAGCAACCGTGTGCCCCTTCACGTGATGGCATCTCATTCACCTGCATGCAGCCAATCCGATCGAGGGCGCGAGGGTATCTCAGTACCTTGTAATATCACATGCACAAGCGTCACAAAAAGGCGGATGAACAACCACCGAAAGATACATTAGACGTAGAGAGTGCGAATCTTTCTACCACATCTGACTGACACTGATCACGACACTTCCACACCTTAATTGCAGCTTATTCAACAAGGGTCATGCCACGATAGCCTCAAAAGCCCGTCCCGCCGCCGCCTTCATTCAACCGCAAAACGTCCGATCTCCTTGCGCCCACGACTCAAGCATGGAAAAGTATTCGCAGTATCGAGATCGCGGTATGTAACTCATTCGGTCTCAAGAGGATGTTTATTGACTGTCCACCAATAGGATCTGGAATCGCCCCCTTCTTCCCCGTTACTTCACCGCCGGCTGGTGTCTATCTGCCTATACACATCTTCCTCTTCCTCGTCAAGCTACCGATATTCCTCTCTGTCGCCGCCACCTACTTCCTCTTTCTGCAATGGTTTCCCCTGGGTTCGCTGGTCAAGAAAGGGATGCTATGGATGATTTTAGGAGTACCAGGGATCTGGTGGATAGACCTACAAATTGATGGAGTCAAGAAGGGTTCTCTAGCAAAGAAGCACGAGGGAAGGGTACCGCAGCCTTCGAACGTTATCGCCTCCTCCTTCACATCTCCGATCGACTCACTGTATCTGGCCGCCATATTTGATCCCATATTTACCGTCTCGTATCCACATACAAGACAGGTTCAATATATATCTCTGTTTGGAGCCATCTTCCGAGCCTTTTCAAGTCCGAAGGAGTACCCGCCCAAAGGTGCGAAGATGACAGATCTGCGGACATTGGTGTCAGAGCATCCGAAGCGAGTTATTGTTGTGTTCCCGGAATGCACCACGACGAATGGAAGAGGAATTCTACCTTTCAGCCCCAGTCTTCTTACCACACCTCCAGGAACCAAGATATTTCCGATCAGCCTTCGCTATACTCCTCCGGATATCACAACTCCCGTCCCAGGAGCATATTGGGCCTTTACATGGAATTTACTTTCACGGCCGACGCACTGCATCCGCGTGAGGATCGCAGAAGTGGTTTATAACACATCCAAGGCAAACGAGATGGTATACTCAGAGAAGAAAGACAAACATGTGGAGAACTTCCTCAATAGCTTGGGCGAGGATTCTGCCCTGACGAGTAGCACAGATACCCTGACGAGCCTTGGCGATCAGCCGGGCGACATCAGCTCAGATGAGAGAAGGGTTTTGGATAAGGTCGGAGAGGCCTTAGCTCGATTAGGCAGAGTCAAGAGAGTCGGTTTGACAGTCAGGGATAAAGCAGCATTTGTGGAAGCTTGGTCAAAGAAAAGAAGGTAAAAAGTATTTGGGTTACATTTGATATTTGGCGCTGGGGGACATTTGAGGGCAGTATAGAACTTCAGCATTGCTTGCCGGTTGTCAGTTTGAAGAATCCCGATCACCTAATTCAAGTCTACTGTATATTCGAGTATATTTAGCAGTCATGCCTACGACTCTTCCGTTCGAGATTCTGCTCCTTTTTGACTCCAAGTTTTCGTCAAGGCAAGACCTTAGTCTTCGCCTTGTTCTCAGCAAGTTGCTAAATGTAGTTCTTTGTCACACCATCTCTTCTCTGCGGGCACGAATGGGACCGCAATCCAAGACATCATCTCTGAGTTATCCCTATCATATACCTCCACTGTGTTAATCAGCGTGGGAATTCCTTAGCAAACATTCTCGCTCTCGTCGCTTTCTCAACCTCTAGCTCACCAAAATCAACACAAACACGCCGCTAAAGGAATGAGCTACAGGCCTCACTATATTAGCTTGATATCGCTATATTAGTGCGGCTCAGGCCTTCTCGGTGTCCAGGTAAGGAAAGGTTAGTAGCGACGCTACTTTGGTATCGGGATAGCCATCAAGGTGTAGGGTGACTTTGTACTGCGACCTTCAGGTACCTTCTTAGGCCCGTCCCTCTCTGGGAAGCATCCAGCCTCCAACCTGCTGGAACATGCTACAGCAATCGAAAGGATTTTTACCTTCTACCTGCCTGCGTAGATAGAAATGCGATGCGACTCGTACCATACAGTGACCGATTCTCCTCCCCAAGGTCTACAGCAGCAGCCATACATGAAGCCTGTGAACAATCGATATACAGCAAACAAAATCCAGAACACGCCATGCGCAGATGCATACCTATTTCCAGGCACCGTGCAACATACCTAGGTAGATTATTCAGCCTTACGGCGAGTTCCGAGCACATGTGCCGAACTCTGACGCTAAAGCTAATCGTCGGGTTAGCGTTCGTCTTGCGCTAAGAGATATGATCTAATCTAATCTGATCTTTGGAAAACCGGGAAGCTTCCACAGAGGTGGCTGGGCTCGGGGGTCCGAAGGGGCTGGGAATCATGTGTGAAAAGAAGGCTAAATATTTACGGCTTACAAGCTGTTTGATTGGAGATCCTGATGATAAGGATCTCGGTTTATTGAACGATGGGGTCTGAATGCTGAATCGTGAATAACGCCCAGAGGCAAGTCGAGGTGATGAAGATTGATATCAGAAAAAGCTGCAACACTCGAATAATTCCTCGGCACTGTCGCGAAGCCCTTCTACCCGTATTTGATTCGTTGAGATGTCTTCAAAAGCTGGTTGATCTTCGTAGTCAAATAAATTTTGTAAGCGATGACAATGGAAACAATTTTCAGAGAGCGCGGGAATCCTCTCGTGCTTTTGCAACGTAGACTTCTCTCCTGTCTGGTTCCAAACAAAAAACCACTTCTCATACTGCAATTCAGGAACGAAAATATCATAAAAATCTTTGTATTTTCAAAATATGCATACAGTTAAATAACACCAACCACCTTATACCCCAAACTCCACATCTTCTTTTCTCAGTCTCTATCCCTCTAATGACCACCTGTAGTTGGCAACCCAAGAGCGACCTTGAAAGAATCATAGATGAGCCACTGAAACGCCGTAAGAGTACCAATCATGAGAATTCTCGTCGGGAGACCATTCCACAATCCTCTGAATCCAATATCACCATAGATCCGGGTCATCGCAGTCATTGCACCTTCTCCTGCCTTTGTGTTGTTGAGCTTCGAAACCATGACATCGGCAGGATGCGAGATCACGGCACACGCAACACCTGCAATGTAACCACCGGCAAAGGAAACCCCAGTCTGTTGCAGTCCGTTCATGCTTGACTTTGGCTTGCCGATAAACTTGTAGATCCCTTCAACCGTCTTTTCGAAGGTGGCAAATTTACACATGGTGTATGGAATCTGGCGAGCCCATAGAGGATACAGTCCCTTGTAGAGTCTGTGCAAAATTAGTATGGTCAAAATGAAGGCTGTAAAGTGATCTTACCCTGCATAACCCTCCTCCTTAATCACTTTGCTCATGCCCTCCCTCAAGGAATACGCAAACGGCGGTAGGGTACTTTGCATCCTGACCTTAATAGCCTCAAAGGGACATAATGCAATATCGGCGAGGAACTCTGCAGAAGCACTAGCACCTAAGAAGATGACGGTCTTGTTTGCATTCGGGAACAAGTTATCTCCATAAAGGTACTTGAAGACTTCATAGAACCCATATTTTCCACCGCCTTGGAATGCGTATCCAACCAGCGTTGGAGACCAGCCGAAGAAGACCCCTCTCAGTCCATCGCCCTTATAGATTGTCTTCCAGGCACCGAAGTTGGAGCTGTAGATTTTAGGATCGACTTGTCGACGAACTTTTACGAGATCAAGAGGTGTTACTGCGGTATGGGTGGGTCCGCAAGCTATGGCGGGGTTGACGTCAGGATTCATTCTGGCATATTGAAGGGATTCTACTCACCAATGATGCCTCCAAGACCGCACGCTGCAAAGTACTTTCCACTATACAGCTCGATGCTTGGCTTCGGCAGGCTTTTCTCGAGAGTTGACATCGTGAGAGGAGAGTTTCGTAAACAAAGGAATTTGGTTTCTTATCGCCCAGAGCCGGATAATCCCCAGAAAACTTGGCGTGCAAGGAACAGAGAAGAAGCAGTAGCAACGCAATTGAGCACGAACAAAAAAAGAATTGAGAGGAGAGGAGTGTATGCAGGAACTACGAAAGGAGATCTTGGAAGCACAGCGTCTCTTAAGGGATTTGAGGGACTTCGAGGGAGAGTTGATCGCGAAGTCGTGCCGTTTGCCTTGATAACGGGAAACCCGGATCGGGCAGGGGTAGCTTATAGCGACGTCATGGGCGTAACTTGAAGCTATCCCCTGTTGAGCAAAAATCTACCGCGCATCATGTATGATCTTGTTCGATGAGGCTGACTGTGCATCTTGCATACGCACCATAATCGAGACAAATAGCCAACGTCTTCTCTCTTTGCTCCTGTGGACAAGAATTGAGTGCATGAACCTTTAAATAAAGTTCTCATCTACGAGAGAGATGGGCATAGGTAACAAAGTTGTCTGCTGCGTGCTCTTGAGTCTCGTAGTCTGAATCATCCAAATGCTGCGTATGAAAGCTTATTTGTTCGAGGGTTCAGAGCCCATGGACTTGAGATCCTAAGCTATATTACAGATCATTTCTTACGCCTTTTTCATCATAAGTACGATAGCTTAAAAAGCTAAATGCATATGCTGTCTTCCTTCAAAGCATACGCTAAAACAGAAAGGGTTCAAAGCCATCAAAAGAGCAGTCCTCTTATTGCCTTAGCATCATCGTCTGAACATCCCAATCCAGTGGCATCGAACACTCAGGTACGGTATTGGTTGTGTGATAGCCCGGATTGCTTGTATCATTCCATGGATTATCCGAGGCCGAAAGTGCCGGTACCCACCCCCTCCTGCTGGTATCTTCTCAAGAACAAGCACGAATCACTGTCGGTACATTTGAGATCATAACACGGTACTTGATCGGATAAATGTCTAAATAAAGAAGGACCCTGTGCCAGAGAGTTCATCAATTTTCAGCCTTATCATACTTCGATTTGATTGGGCCGTCAACCTCTTCAATGAGAATCGAATGTACCGGAACGGTCTTTCATATTATATCGAGAGTGTTCGCAGACGTTTGAGATAACATGTTGTTTCTTCCACGAGATCGTGAAAGGCAGCCTGAATTTGTTTCTCTGTTCTTCCCACTATATCCTGCTTCGAGTCGTATAAAAGAAAAAAGGTTGAATCATCGAGATTGCATATTCGATGAAACCAATCGCCAGATTTACAGTCGCTCAAGCTAATCTCGAATTCTAGTCTCTCGAAGATTGGCGAGGTCTGAAGGAGACTTGTTCAAACTGATACTCTTCATCGTTTCAAAAATCACAATAGACTTTTTATATCTCGTATCTTCAGCGCCGATATCAGGCAGTGCCTGTGTTTGCAAAGAAGTCAAAATATGATACTTTCATTGCTCGTGCCATACAAAAACGGAATTAGACCTGTTGGTAGTGGCCTGTCCTTCTCGATTCCCAGTCTGGATGGTTATGGTAATATTGTTCAGTTTGTTTGAATATGTAGATTGTTCTATTCCGTTGCTATCTCTCTTCCGTCTAGTATGCTAACTTTCCTGATCTCGACCCAATAGTCGAGACTCACCACCACCACGTGCTTGGATACAATCTACGAGTTACAAAAGATTCTGTGAATCTCAAAGTGATTGAAAGACAGTCCTAGTTGACAACTGCCTTGTGGTTTTGCCTGTTCTTGGTGTTCCTTTACTTGTTGGCTTGAAATAAGATATCGGTTACAATCCAACAGGGAGAGAATACCAAACAACATGTTTTTTCCATACAAAAATCCATCCCATTCTTTAAAGCTTTTGTTGATCAGTTTTCTGCAAGATGGGTGTCTACCCTACCGATGCTCCGTGATCCCCACAAATAACGCCGCATAAACCAATACCTTCTGGTATATTCAGCAGACTGCCTGCGATGTAATACTTGACGAATACAAGCCACTGAAATTAATTTCATCATGTCCAGGTTATTGGCCCCATGATAATATCAGTCATCGGAGCTTCTCTAAATCTCATTAGAATCAAATGCGAACGACTCCAGAAGATTGGATTACTGACTCATCGGAACTCCCTGGTTCGGCAGCACCAGCTTCAACGACAGCTATCTCCTCTCCCGTGCCGTGCGCAACGATTCTTACTCGAGGACACTCCCACCCAGCATACTGAATTCTGCCTTCTTCGAATTCATTGCGCAAAACCTCGAACCATTGATTCCCAGGTCGGTCCCAACTGTGCACCACGCCAGGCCCAGTAACAAGATGGCCAGATTGGTCCCAGCTGTAGATGACTCCATGACCAGAAATAAGCTCCAGCTCCTTGAGATTTGACATTTTCCGTATGGAATCCATATTGAAGTGGCCAAAGTACGCGTGGTCCCTCACTTCCATGGACATGTACTGGATCTCCTGGAGATCTGACCTCGCGATATATGTGAGCACACCTTCGGGTACCTTGACAACATCCCGGTCGAAGGCCATGTAGATCTGGTTTGGCGAAAAGCCTGTCTTGAAATGGGGTGTGTAGACCTTGAGGGCTTCGTATCGCGCTTCGCGATTGATATGCAGCAGTGGAGGGACTGGGCCTTTGGAACTGAATGCCTCTGCGAAGCGTCTCGAGCCTGGATTGATTCCTCTCTTGCAACTGAGCTCGACTGTACGCGGGGTCTGGAGCAGATGCCTCCAGATCTTCAGTCGAATCTCGCTTGGTAGCTCAGGAAACAGATGGAAAGTTGGTGCGGTAGCCATGGCGAGAGAGAAGCGTATGACAGGCGGGCACGAAATCCTAAAAAAGAGAGATGTGCGCGACGATACTCGAGAACAACAGAAAACAGACGTTGGAGTTTATTGTTTACAGAGGGGCTGTAGGGACTCGGGCTCGGGCTCGGACTCGGGCTGATGCCTACAGTAAGAACTAATCGGCATCTTGCCTAGCGCCGTTTCTTATCCTCTAACCCCCCACAAAAGGTAAAGGGGCTCGTCTACATACGCCAAACTAAAAGCGGCAGGTCACCGCGTCTCTGTATCAGTCCACTTCAACACTGCGATATTCTCTTGTAGTGCTACGAAAATATTCACATCAGGGATCGGTAATAATTTCGGAAGAGAGCTTGGAAATATGCCTAGCTCTTCTGGTGGTAATGCTGGCACCGACACCATTCTATAGAGATCTCAAAGCTGTCTTGGGCTATTGTAGACAAGCTGAAGGATCAAATAGAGTAAGAACACTCCAATGTAACTGAATGAGCTAACACAAAATAGCTACAAAGAGCATGTCCCCGAAACAAGGATTGATATGTGCCGTATAATGAAAAAATAAGTCTCGAGAAAATGAACCACTTACTAATTAGTTAATATGAAAGTCCGTTGACAGGCTCGCTGTGTTTCTAAAAGGCGACTTGTTCTTCCTGCATACAGGCGTGTCGACCAGATATCTTCTGCATCTCAGAGCCAAGAATAAATTGAGGTCGCCAGGAGACAGTTCCTGATATAGTTGAATACTCTCGACTTGGAAGGTGCGTTGAGGTTCGTAGACCACCGAGCAGAATTACGATGCTCCCTGTACATGAAGTCAGTCAGTTTTGGTGTGAGACTACCTAGAAATTATCTCTCTTTCATCATTCAAAAAGCTCAAGGTCACTTGTTCTACGTCAAAATATTTTATTGTTCAACGAGACAAAACCATGATATCAATGATATACGAGGAAGACATTACCCGGCCAGCACTCAAGCCGCGCCTCAGGAAGTGCCATAATCAGTCTTGACAAGGCCCCAGTCTCATGAGCCTTCTTGTTCAACCCGCTCTACATTATGGAGATTCTAGACGTTATGACAGCGGAAAATTCCATGGCAACAAAATACTTCTTCTGTTGAAGAGTTATACTGTAGTTGGAGAAAATACGCTGAAGTGGGTAGTTACCAGTTCCTCCCGTGTCGCCTAGCTTGTTGTGAACATCGCTGTTTTGAGACATATTGATAGTCCGTGTCATAGTGTTAGTCGCTGATCTAGCCGATTGAAAACGTGCTTGTTGCCGAAGTTGGCAACAATTTTGTTGTTTTTTACATAGGTACCTAGGTATACAGGCATCGGATAATTTCTTTGGCTGGTGTGAGTCTGTTCCGTACGCCGGATATTTTATGAAGGATTGGCAGGCACGCGGCTAGCAATGGCTGATCGGCCTAGGTCTTGACTTGATAATCTCCTTAAACTCCACGCAATTAATGTTCATCTGTCGTTTTAAATGTGCAAAACGTACTTTTAAGAGATTCTTTTGGCAGTCCCTCCCGGCTAGCCAAAACCGAGAACCTAGTGGATGGCGAAATAAGGATTAATAATCGAGAGCCAAGAACCAAATATAGAAGGCCAAGAGTGCTTCGATATGCACTCGAGCACCAAAGAAGACGAAGTTTTACCATGCCAATACCTGATAAAATAGTGGCATTAATATCAAGATGTCCAAGTGCGTTTTTATTTGCCCATCCGTAAGGATTCTTGTCCTGGTATGTTTGTACCATGACAACAAGAGCATTATTAGTGCTATTATCATCAAAATAAAGCGACCCCTACTACTCGTTTGACAACAAGAATTTAAGTCGCATAATCTCTTGTGTCAAGGTAGCACCTACTAGTATATAGCACAGACCGGGCCAGAAAATTCCACATCAGACACTTAGGTGTCTTGTGAAAAGAGACTTCGTTCGATCCCAAAGAAGTGACGCTAAAAACAATTCTCCTTCCGTCCCGTCGAACCAGTCTGTGAACCAGCACATATACCCCACCAGTTCATAAGATACGACATGCAACAAAACGTAGATCAATTTTTCGACCAACTCAAATACAATTGTGGGATCAGATCTTTTTAATTTTAAAATCGGGCGCCCCAGCTTCTTGTTTATCAGGTGGAGTCTGTGAGGCACGGTGGAAACACTGTGGAGGTTGAGGTAACCTAAACGAAGTTAGTCAAGCGATCCGAGATAGCCCCTTTGGAAACAGAAAATCTCCGAAGACGCAGTGACAACTCTAATTGAAACTTTTGAAGCTTCCTATTTCGTTGTTAGGTTGTGCAATTCAGCTCGTCACCGCTACGTGTTCCGGAGGTTGTCTTGATTCGGTACCAACCTGTCTGGTTCCACCCTGTGCTCTTCCTGAAATTGAAATGGCAGATAAATAAAATCAACAAACCAACCATAGAGAGAACTGAAAACCTAGAAATCATAGTATTTCAAGGTTTCTCTGCAGCTTTTTTTTTTTTTTCGTTGTTCCAGTAACAAGCCCAAACCTTGAAATAAACTTCGAAGGATTCGTTCTATTTATGAAAATCGCATTTTTGATAATGTGCTCGCTTAATGTGTGTACAAATGCCACATGCAAACAATGGCCAAAGTTGACGAAGTAATAACTACTGGAGGCGCGAGTAATCTAAATCAAGTAGATGCTCTAAGTTCTATCAAAAAGATTGTTGGGTGATTTGAATTGAATACATAAGGCCTCTTTGGTTCGTACATCTTTGACAAATATCACATTGGATGAATCACAGCTATAGAAAACTCGGTGGCTATCCCTGTAATTTTCTCATTCACGGCTGAACTACAGAGTACTGGCAAGACATGCGGCTGATGGTATAAAGTTTAGTCTCTTTACCAGCAAAAGGGCATCTACTCACCCATGTTAGCATACATCACGTGAAAGAAAAACTATTACTGAGATTCGCGCTGATGGCTTCCACAATCTAATTTTGAAGTCTAATGAACCCGGTAAAAATATATTTGCTATCTTACAGAGGGCACTTTTGTCCCTTGGTATTTAAGTATTGAGGCATCACGGGACTTTCGAGCGGAAGTGAGCGGGACGCCAGATTCTCGTTAGACTTCTTGGCTGCTCCTGAAGCGTATCTACTCCACATCTCGGCACCGGCTGTCGGGCGGAGTATGTGAACTCTTGCCTACGCCAACAATGATTGGAATATCTGGAGGCGTTGTAAGGTTGGAGGGCGTGGTATTCATCCTTATTGATTTTGGCATCTCGTGATTGTGGCTCTTTTACGGTTCTCTCTCAATTCGTCATTCATTGCTTCTGCTTGTTTTGGACCTGCAAACCCGATCCATTCGTCTGTCATGCTTATTCAAGATCAGCCAAAGGACGTGCCGGATGTATTGATGGAGGACATAGATAAGATCATTGAAACAGCCTCTATCGACGAGAAACTCTCATTATTATCAGGTACGCCAACTACTCTCTCTTAGCTAGCAACAACTTATATTTACAAAATCTTCCAGGGAAGGATTTTTGGCACACAGCTCCAATCCCAAGGTTCAATGTGCGTTCAATCAGATGTTCTGATGGTCCCAATGGAGTAAGAGGGTCAAGGTTCTTCAACAGTGTTCCTGCTGTCTGTCTTCCATGCGGTACTGGATTAGGAGCCACGTGGAACAAAGAGCTGCTTTATACAGCAGGCGTACTTCTCTCCGATGAATGCACTGCAAAAGGAGCTCACGTGTGGCTCGGTCCAACCGTGAATATCCAACGTTCTCCGCTCAATGGTCGCGGGTTTGAAGGATATTCAGAGGATCCGCATCTTAGTGGGATGCTTGCTGCGAGCATCATCAATGGAGTGCAGTCTGGCGGCACGATGGCAACTTTGAAGCATTTCGCCGCAAATGACCAGGAGACGGCTAAGATGTTTATTGATGTCCGGATTTCGGACAGAGCGTTAAGAGAAATTCATCTCATGCCATTTCAACTAGCACTCAAACATGCAAAGCCAGAAGCTGTCATGTCTTCTTACAACAAACTTCAAGGAGAGTACTGTTCGGAGAGCACAAAGCTTTTGAAGAATATTCTGCGTGACGAATGGGGGTTTAAGGGATTGATCATGAGCGACTGGTAAGAAAACTTCCTTTCTCTAAAGTATGGATTCGCTGAAATTGTCGTAGGTATGGGACTTATTCTACAGAAGGTGCATTGTTAGCTGGTGTTGATCTTGAGATGCCGGGCAAAACCCGCTTCAGAAGTATACCAGCGCTTTTGGAATCTGTTGCATCTGGAAAATTGCAAAAACAAACATTAGATAACTCTGCAAGAAGCGTGTTGAAATTCGTTAAGAAAGCTTCCATGAAAACAGTAGCAAAAGAAGAGAGTACCCGAGACGTCATTCAAGATCGGTTACTCAATCGGCAATTAGCATATGAAAGCATAGTGCTGCTGAAGAATGAAGAAAATATCCTTCCCTTACAACCCGATTGCGGAGATATTGCAATCATCGGACCTAATGCAAAATTCGCAGCAGCCTGTGGAGGAGGAAGTGCTAGTCTACGCCCATATTATACATCTTCTGCCTTCGAGGGCATTTCCAGCCACATATCACCTCAAACAACTGTGCACTACGAAGTTGGTGCTTACGGTCATATTTTGTTGCCTATATTTCATCGCGGTAATGTTATCAACGAGAGCGAGATTCCTGGAGCCACGATCGAATTCTTTCACGAGCCTTGCACAGACCAGAACAGATTGGCTTTTGACAAGGTAGACATACACGAAACTGCTTTTCAATTGATGGACTACAACCACTCAGCAGTGAGAGAAGTATTTTACATATCAATGCGCGCTTTCTTTGTACCAGAGCAAACTGGAATATACGAATTTGGTCTGGCGTCGTACGGAACTTCAAATTTATACATTAACGACCAACTCGTCATCGATAACTCTACGGTGCAGTCATCTGGTGGTATGTTCTTTGGGAAAGGCTCTACTGAAGTTCGCGCAACCTTCCCAATGGAAAGGGGCGTAAGATACTGCTTGAGAGTCGAAGGTGGAAGTGCAGCAACATCAAAAGTGAATGGGGGCTCAAAGATTCCTCTTCCCGGTGGAGCATGCCGTCTTGGAGGTTGTCTCCAGATCGATCCGCGCGAGAGCATTCAAAGAGCAGTGGAGCTAGCGAAGAAGTGTAAATACACCATAGTCGTTGCAGGGCTCAGTGTAAGTATATTGTTTTACTTGAAGAAGAAAAATCGCTCCCAAGCGTTATTTGTGGTATACTAACTCTCTCAGGGGGACTATGAGAAAGAAGGCCAAGACAGGAAATCAATGGACCTTCCGCCTGGAGTAGACGATCTGATCAGCGCAGTATTAGCGGCCCGGCCTAACGCAATTATCGTGACACAAGCCGGATCACCTGTAACTATGCCATGGGCTTCTAAAGCAAAAGCAATCCTTCACTCCTGGTATGGTGGGAACGAGTCCGGCAACGGACTTGCAGATGTGTTATTTGGCACTGTAAATCCGAGTGGCAAGCTACCCATCAGCTTCCCCAAGAAATTACAAGATAATCCAACTTTCTTGTACTTTGGAAATGATAATGGTAGCGTGCATTATGCCGAGGATATCTTTGTTGGGTACAGATATTACGAGTCAAAGCAGATCGATGTACAATTTCCGTTCGGGTAAGTGATATTTTTCATTCGCAGGTCATTTGCGTTGCTAATGAGGTCAATAGCCACGGGCTCTCATACACAACGTTTAATCTTAGTAAATTGGTTGTATCACCCACCGTGGCAGCGGTCTTGATCAAGAATACTGGAGAGCGAGCTGGTGCTGAGGTATTGCAATTATTTATTGCTTCGTCAGATCCTTACAGTTCAAGATTCAAACGACCAGCGCGGGAACTGAAGGGGTTTGAAAAGGTTTTCTTGGAACCAGGAGAGGAGAAGACTGTTAATATTTCACTAGATAAGTACAGTGTTGCGTGCTGGGATGAGATCAAGGGAGCATGGGTTTGTGAGAGGGGCTCTTATACCATCAGTATTGTTGCGGGTAAGGGTTCTTTAGAGGCGAAGTTGATACTTGAAGAGGACATTTACTGGACTGGGCTGTAAACTATCAATATTCAGAAAAGATTTCAATCTAGTACATCAGGTTATACATTTCATGTTTATGAATCCACAAGGACAAATGAATTTGATTCTTTCCCCAGCTATTTTTTGTTCATGCTTGTGGGTTATAAAAGCCCTGCGCGAGATCCTCCGTCGCCGCCCAACTATTCTGCATGCCCAAATACGGATCTGAGAACTGGGCGAACTGATCATCGCTGCCAAACATCTGATATGGTTCCATCATCAAAGCCATATCATAATCCAATTCCACGGATTGTGTTTGAATCATTCCTTGGCTCGAGCCCGAATCGTGCTGAAACATGGATGGACCCGACAAATCTTGATCAAGCCGACTAGCTTCCGGTGTCATGTTTTGAAGATATGGACTTGCAACATTCTCCAATTCTGTGTTGGGAATGTCACCTTCTGCTTCATTGTTATCGATCTTCTGCAACTCATCGAGAAAGCTATGCTCAGAGTACACGGGACGTGGTGGAGAGCGAATGTGTGCTGCGCCAGAGTCCGATGGCGTTTGGGCATTTATTTGCATTCTCGATCGGTCCACTGCGTCAGCATGTATTCTGTATACTGTCAGCACTCTTGTTTCTGAAAATGTTTGGCCAAAGATACCTTTGGGGGCTAGATGGTGATTGAGATTGGCTCGCATCACGAATTAGCTTGTTAATGTTGTCCCGCTGCATCAGTCAGAAGCTGGACAAATTTGGTTGGATTATACTCATACCATAAGCTTTGAAGTAGGATATAACTGGGAAGATCTCTTTAATATATCTGAACATGCTTGGATCTTGGTTATCAGATCGTTCATTGAAAGGGTACTTGGTGCAAGTCGACCCAGGTGCCATATGATCCGAGCAGATTGAAACGCACACATTGCCAAAGCTGAGTCGGACACAAATATATCTCCACCCAGATTGATGATACTAGTAAATATATTTGAGGTCGCAATGGCATGCTCTAATGCGCTGCGTCGACACTTCGCTGCAAAATCTGCAGGAAGCAATTCTAGAACATCAACTGACAATGCCTCCCGATATCCTGGAATTGCAAATCTATAGAGATCACAAAAGCACTGATGCCACCACAGATGCAGCATTATAAATCCGGTTCTTTGAGGAGTATGTGCTCGAAAGTAAAGATTTCTCTCGTCAAACTTATACATAGCTGGGCGTAACTGATCGACTTGTTGTAGCTCTTGGTCAATTTCATCGAGATCTTTATGTATTTCGTTAGATACTTCATTCGCATCTAGCATACGGTATGTAAGTCTGTGAAATATTAGTCATAATAAAGTAAATCGCTAGTTTTGTACGCACTGTAGAACTCTCACTCGTAATTCCAAACCACGGACAAGGTGTGCCATGAGCCCTCCAGTAAGAGGAACGTGTGATAGAATGTTAGTGTCTAACATTTCTGTCTCGCCCGGTATATCAAGAGCGAATGAAGTTTCGTGGCACGGTAGTTGGATGTGCATTGCTTCTTTGCTACACAACGAGAAAGCGGTGCGGCCGTTGGCCCAGAATGAGTTTAAGATGAATATTGACCACATGATCCTCCTTCGGCGCTCTTGCGCAACAAATGTCAATCGCCTCTCTTCATAGTTGAGCCTTAACGCGAAGGCAAATCGAGCCACAAGAGCAGACAGCGCCATCATGTTCCCAAACTTGCGGCATGCTGTACGATCAAAAAGTACGATTATTAAGGCCTCGATAGTAGATATTGTCGGATTGGCAAAATGGCGCAGAATTTGTGCTTCAGCCTGGTCTATCCAGAGTTCTGCATGGTGTTTATGGCCTGCTTGTGTCGGCAGAAATCGAGCGGCAGCACCACATACAGCCTGGAGTAAAATTGGACTATGGGAGCCATTTGCCCAATTTTGAAGGAAAATTGCTCGGTGCAAAAAGCTGTATCCCGGTATAGGATAGATGAATTCGAAAAATGCATCAATGTGCTTCTCGATTATCATCTTTGCAGGATTGATTTCTCTAAGACGACTTAGTACCTAGTCTACACGCAGAAAGTTTTGTATACTTCTTGAGTTTTGCTGCATCGGCATTTGGCAGATGCGTTTCGTCGCCTTCCAGAATACCTCCGACCATAGATACATCTTTAGGAGTAGGAATAGTCGGAGAGATACTATTCTCTAGGCTCTCACTTCTTGTTGGCGATATAGTAGCGGGATTTTCAGTCTGTTGGCCAGTTGCTGCCCGTCTTTGAAGTGTTTTCGCATTTGACACTTTGTATTCACAGAGAAAACCTCGTTGGCGGCACCTTTGACATGATGGTAGCTCTGCCGTACATTTAGCTTTTTGCCTGTGGCACTGAATACAGGCCCGTCGTGATCTTCTTCTCTCGATACCCTGAGCTTCGCTTTCATGTTGCTGCAATGTTGTACTTTGATCGTTGATTTGATTACTTGTTTCCAGAAACGAGCACGGAAATTGAAGTCTTCTGCAGTTCTCACAGCCATGAACGTCCCCATCACATCGTACCTGTAGTTGGAATTTATTTTAGCATTAGAAAGCAAAATTCTTGCGTGATTAACTTCAGACATAGAATTGAGTACCTTACGGTTTCGGCAATGAAAGCAGATCCTGGCGGCTCGGCTGCCTCTGATTGTGACTGGGCTGGAGGGATCAGACATGGTCACACAGAATCTCTTAGGGATAGTCGCAGCATCTAGAACGCATACACGTCTCGATTCGTATTCCCGGGGTCTTTTTTCGCGGAGACGGCCAGCACAAGAAGTGAGAAGGTGATGATTTGACTCCGCCCGACAACCGTAGTACATTATGAACCCGCCCGAGAGCCGAGATTGGGGTGCCAAGTTCAAGCTAGTCCTCAAAGAAGGTCAAATCTCTCCACATTTCTCCGCTCTTCATGCTCTCCATGCGTATTTCTCTCCAGAGTGGCGGGGAAAAGTCAACTGTGGCAAGCCATTTTACCATCAGAATGGTAGTATCTAGGCTGAATGGCGGCGTTCAGGGGACAGGCTCCAAATGCTAGTTATCGACATTCTTGTCGGGATTTCCGCTACGCAAATATAAAGTAGAACAACAACCCTTCAATAGGATCCATGTCATCGCTCTTTACGATCATATCCTTTTCAGCTCAAGATTTGGCTGCAGCTTCACTTTCAAACAGTTTCGGCCAGACCATATAATCTTCATCTAGCCGACATCATGGCACCAAACAGGATTTTAATACACTTTAACAAGCCATTGGCTATGTCTTTTGCACTTATTGCCTTTTCGACCTTTAATTATGGCTTTGACAACTCTGGATTCACAACTACGCAGGCAATGGTTGCATTCCAGCGTCAGTTCGGCGAAATAAATCCTACAACAGGGAAATACTACCTGCCACCGTCTTGGCTTTCGCTATTCAATAGTCTGAATTACATTGGATTTGGAGCAGGTATGTTCTGGTATGCTGAGTAAATGCAGCCAGAAATATCGTTAAAATTCATCTAGGTGTTCTCATCGGAAGTCTTGTGAGCGCTCGATTCGGTCGCCGTTGGTGTATGTTCTCGATGAGTCTTTTTGCTCTGGTTGCTGCCACCATTGCGGTTACGTCCACAACAAAAGAACAGATCATGGCTGCTCGAATCTTGAATTGTACGTTTACTACGAGTTCTCCAGTTTCAAGTACTAACAGTTTACTAAGACGTCTATGTCGGCATGGAACTTGCAGTTGTGCCTGTTTTCCAATCTGAAATTGTTCCTGCTCCGATCAGAGGTTTTGCTGTGGGATCGTACCAATTCAGTTTGATGGTAAGTTTTTATTCCTCCATTCATAGATAACCTCTTAACGTTGTTACAGTTTGGAGGCCTGATCGTAAATTCGGTTTGTCGAGGAACAAGTAAAATGGAAAGCAACGCGGCTTGGAGAATTCCAATTGGACTCTTTTATGTTATTCCAAGCATTGTCGCATCTCTTGTTTGGTTTATCCCAGAGGTAAGAAGCCATGAACTCTTTTGATTCTACTCAAGCTCACATTTCTATACAGTCTCCACGTTGGCTGTTGACACGCGACCGAAACGAAGAAGCTTATGCCTCCTTGAAGAAGCTCAGACATGGGACACTCACCGATGCTGAGATTGACGAAGAATTCAAGGCGCTTCAGTTTGCTTTGGGGCAGGAAGTAGAACAAGGAAAATTTATTGAACTATTTCAAGGAATCAATAAGAAGCGAACGGCAGTCGTTGTTGCCATGAACTTCTTCCAACAAGCTACTGGACAAGCCTTCGCTTCGACTTATGGTGCAATCTTTATCAGAGATATTGGCACTGTCAATCCTTTCACTATGACTCTCATCAATTCTGGTATCAACCTTACAATGGTGGCAGTTGGTCTCTATCTCAACGATCGAGTTGGTCGTCGGTACGTGCTTGACCACTTCGTCGCTCGATATCAACAGCTAACAAGAATTTAGGCCACTCTTGATGATCGGAGCAACGATTCAGATTGCTGCAATCTTTACAATGGGCGCATTGGGTACAATCAACGATCCCTCTTTCGCAGTCAAGAGTTCTATTGTCGCCATGCTTTCAATTTTTGCCGGTGGTTTTGTATTCGCTTGGGCACCTCTCACATATGTGGTAACGACAGAAATCCCTGCTCTGCGCCTGCGAGATGCTTCCCAGCGTACTGCATCCATGGTCAATGTCGTAGTCAGGTTTGTTTTCCCACTTATATTTTCAGGCTCAAGAAAGCTAATTGTGTTCATAAGCTTCCTTGTCAATTTCAGCATCCCCTACCTTCTCTACAAGCCATACGCAGCTCTAGGATCTCGTGTCGGCTTCATATTTGGTGCAATCGCCACATTGGCTTTCGTATTCACCTACTTCTGCGTACCAGAATGTAAGGGCAAATCACTCGAGCAAATTGACAGGATGTTCAACGAGAGAGTTCCGTTACGCCGCTTTGGAATGTACAAAGCGGAAGATATTGCTGAGGACACACCACCACAGGAGAAGAATGCAGCTGCTATTTCTGTGCACTATGAAGAAAAGGTTTAGTGACAGACAATATTGAACTTATAGACCTAATATACAAAGAGCCTTGTGCAGCAGATACTCCATAACATCCTTCCCATGCTACAACCATTGTGATTGAAAAAGCTAAGCGATCAGAGGAACATTGATGATGGAGATAATTACATTAGGACTAGCTTTGGTTTAATTGCTATTCCAGAACTTCAACTAGGTTTCAGATACTTCATGTCGAGTCTCAAAGGATTCACTTATTTCATTCACTTCACGGATATCATAATGTCTTCAGGACGATGGATTCAGCTTTCGAGAGCTACGATCAGTTTTAAAGAGCCCGAAAAAAGTAAAAGCCATGCACACATGCCCCTGCCTGTCCTATTTGCTCAAGCCACCGAGGATCTTGCATATCCGCCAGCCATTATCCCAGAGCAGAAAATCATTCCTCCACAGCCAGAATAAGCTTCTGCATATCCATCCCTGATATCCAACCACTAATTCGCATTGGCGTTCTCACCCTCAGCTTCATGAATAACCGAGCTAAAGCGGAAGTTATCCCGGGAAGCCTTTAGGTAGACGAGTCTCTCATCCAACGCTCTGATGTTGTCATCATACTCGGCGTACACCAGGCTATCGGCGCTGTACTGCATTTGATCGACGGCAAGTTGGTACACAGTGTCTTCGATGTAGAGTATATACTGGTTGATGTTCATGAATTCTTCGTACTCTTCCTCGGCACTCTTTTGTCGCTGGGGGTTGGCTTGGAATGATCTGCGGATTTGGTCAGCAAGTATAGAATGGGAGAGTAGATAACAAAACTTACTGGGCATTCAGTTGTGCAGCGCGCTGTCCTGATGCAGAGCCGGAGGCGGCTTGGTTGTAAGACATGGTGTTTCGATCTTATGCAGATGTGTAGTTGTAGTTGGTTATCTACAAAGCGTGATGTGAAAACGTCGCGACGGAATTCTTAAAACGACGTGTTAGGATTTTGTAAGATAACACGTGAGTTGAACAGTTTGTAGACAAACAAGTCACACGAAAGTATCTATACAAGGCATCTTCTTTATCTTAAGACAACAAATATTAAGCAAGAGTAAACCTATAGCTTTCGTATATGAAATCTTTGACATGACATCTCCCCCAACTCCCCCTCTCCTCAAAAATCATTTGTTACAGATAACTGGTGTTTTATATAAGAATTTTCGTGCAAAAGAAGCCTTTTAAACCCAGACCTAGTACTTGCATTAATCACCTGTCCAAATAGGTAGCTAGTATACAGTAAATGCCTGTCTGCGAAACACCTCACCAAATTATTCAAAGTATAAATATCCTGTATATCTCGACTTTCCTCCTTATACAGTCCGTCCTTCAGATTTTGAATCTCTCATCCTCCTTTACCACTGCCTTGTTGTCCGTCGAAGCCTGATTGTCATCGCTTAACTCGTCGCTAATGGCAGTCGTCCTCGGCGCCGTGTCGATCGAAACAGAATTACTCTAGCCCGTCCTTGAGAGTATGGAGTTCAGAATCTGTACTCTGGATAACTTCATCGAAGTCATTGCAGCTTCCACAACCGATATCGACTTCGAGTTGGGCAAGGGCGTACTTTCTTTCGATGAGCCAAAGAATTCGAACGTTGACGGGGTCCAGTCTTGCTATTTCTTAGTAAAAGACTTTCAATCTCTAGAGCGGTTTAATTGTGTCAGTGAATATAATACAAAATACTTCGGGGGCATGGTGGAGTTTTGTGTCTGACCTGATGATCATTTCTGTTCTCTTAGATTGTCCAAGCGCTTCTTGGTAAAGAAAGGTGATCTGACCTCTATCGATCCACAAGGAGAGACATGCAGTTCAATAGGAAGCATTCCGCCAACTCGTTACAAGCTCTTTGAAAATTGCCACTAGCAGATTCGATGGAAACCTTTTGTTGATTACCCGAGGTCAAAGTAAAATTCCAGTTAGCCGAGGGCATATTATCATTAGATGGACTCACGGTAGCGGATCCGCTATTTGATGATGCTCTATTCAGAGGTCACAGATTCGGGCATATCAAAGAAATGTTAACTTTCTCAATGGCCTTTTTGGAGCTCGATTGCTTCTCTGCTTCCTTTAATGACTCTTGAAAGAAGAAGGGAAGAAAGACAAGAAAGAGGGCAGGATTGTTTGCAGCTGCTCAGATTTTTCGATCTAGATACAGAGTGAACTTGGACCTTTTCGTCCAACGCGCGTCTTGATTTCGATCTTACCACAGTACAAACAGGTAAGAGACTTCGTCTCCAGAAGAGACAAATATAGCTGGGGGCTTGGAGGATTTATCTTGGGAAAGCGCATGCATGAACTTCATAGCACGGCTCCATGCGTTTGAGGCAAACTATCGATGGATGTGGTAAACCACTTGGCATACCTGGCATCGCGAAAACGACACAGAGAGAAGTACAGAGTAGGAAGACTTAGCTTTCCCATGAATGCAGGTTGGCCTTTGCTTGATCTCAGTAATAAAGTCTCAGATCCGAACGTCTCCTTAAGAGGCGCCAGATCATGAAACTACAAATCATCATAGATCCCCACACTTCACGGTGTTCGTGATAATCAGATGCCCGCCCATTCATTCTCAACTAGTAGTCTTGTGAAGGACCCTACTAAGCTGCCTGATGTTGCGGAATAGTCAACCGCGCCTTGAAGTAGACAATGTAGCGCGCTAACTTTTAGCGTCGAACGCTAAGAAATCAAAGGCAAGTTAGTATAGGTAAGTAAGGTATTTACCTAGGTACTGCGCTTTCTTCGGATGTCTAATAATAATCCAACATGAGCGCCTCTCGAACTAATCCAAGGAGCACTGAGAAGACAGTCAATGATATTTAAGTGGAATAATGCCAAGACAGGAAATCGGTTCTGATGCCTTCTACACCTTTGTATGATATATTTTCAACCTAGCACGACTATTGCTAGACCCCGAGAAGTAACCTCCTAACTTATACCAACAGTTCTTTGGAATTGCTAGCACAATTGCTAGTGATCAAGCACAAATTGTTGTCCATATTCAAAGCCGATATGCCAAGTCCCATAGCCATGATCCCAGGATTCTATGACGAGCTTTTGCTTTGAGCTTATCTCCCATTGCTTGTGAGTCTTTCTGTCCTGTAGTAGCCCTACTAACATCGCAAGGAACTTCATATCTTCTCCCACATCTCAAAAGAATACTTGATGCCATTTTCCTCCTGGATGCCGCTCGCTACCTCGCAGCCTACCCACGACCTCAAGCTTTCAAAGCTTTTCCTTTCCCAATTCGGCGCCTTGCCATCATCGCCAAGCGAAATTGGGAAGAATGTATCACATTCAAAGTCGTTAAGAATCCTCGTTAAAAGGATTCTCTTTGCCTCTGGCCTTTCCAGAGCTGCTGCATAAATCTGTGCTCCTCCAATAACGAAAAGCTTTCGAGGACCAGAAACACCGGGGCTGGTAAGTGACCCCTCAAGAGAGTTGCATTCAAGTGCTGATTTCGCATCTTGAGGAGCAGTTGTGGAGCTGGCGTATGAACGGCTAATGGCAACATTTGTCCTGCCCTTCAATGGCCTGAACTTCTCGGGAATACTTTCCCACGTCTTGCGGCCCATGATGACTACATTGTCACTCGCATGCTGCAACTTGTCAGACTTGACTTCTGACATCCAGCTGCATGGTGAGAATTGCGTACTTCTTGAGTCTTTTCTTTGGTCACCTTTGCAAAATATGCCATCTCCTTCTTCAAGCCAGTCCATGGTAGACCACCAGCTTTCCCAATTCCCATGTTTTTGCTGGTCGCTGCAACAATCAGGGTGAGCTCCTTGGGAAGCATGTCTAATTGGTCTGAATCGGAGGGTTCGAATTCCTCTGACCTCGAACTAGTGTGTTGAATATCAGGCATGGTTTGTTAATGAAGATGGTTTGATAGGAGATTGACCTTGACCTTGCTCTCGAGGGGAACGCGGCCGCCCGCACTTACTTTCTGCCGGTTTACACCGCGTAACGCCATGCGAGCTTCTGCCTCTGCCTCTTCATCTTCAGCCTCGCCTTGACCTCATCAAAGGCGACACAGCCAGACCTGTTTCTTTCATTTTCCACCTCCCTCATCACAAAAGCGAGGTCGAGCCTCCACCGTATTGCGCCCACTCGGTCCCTTTAAAGTTCAACGGGAATCGAGCCATGGACACCGTCTACATCCACTAATCCTCAACTCAATCTTTCTTTTCTCAGTCGCATTCTTCTTGGATTCCATTTCCACTCTGACGCCGCCCCGTCTACAGTCACCGCGCAAACTTGCGCCGCTTTCTTTCGAGATAATCCTCTGCTAGGCTTCTGCAGACATGGATCTCGCCCAGATGCTCGTGCGCTCCTGCGTGCGCTCATTCTACGACACGAAGCACATTCTAGTCGTTGATGCGCTGATCATTCATTCAGCGTATGTCTCTTGATGCGTGCTCAGTCCCTCTGAAAGGAGAAGTTGACACAGTCACCAGGTTGCGCGACGATGACATGGCCTATCTTATGGGTATGAATACGAAAGAGCTTCACAAGCTCTGCGGAAGACTTAAGGAGGATCGATTTCTAGCAGTGTAAGCTGATATTATCCTTTGAATTGTCCCCTCGGTATGCTAACTATGTCTGCGCAGGCACACACGTCCCGAGACAAAGGAAGGCCAGCAGCGCCCTATGAACCGAACGTATTACTACATCGACTATCGCGCAACAATCGATGCGATCAAGTGGAGGGTATATCTTATCGACAAACAGGTGCAGGGAAATACAATACCGACCGACGAAAGAAAAGAATACTTTTGCAAGCGGTGCAAATCAGAATGGACTGTCATGGAGGTACTCGATAAATGGTCACCACAAGGCTTCCTTTGCCACAAGTGTGGATTTCTACTTGACCACGATCCTGATAACAACCGCGGAGGTCATGAACAATCCACTCGGCTCAACGCTCAGTTCAAGTTCATTACAGATCTACTGCCAAAAATTGACCAAGTCGTAGTCCCCGAGAATACCTTTGAACAGGCGCTAGCATCAGCTCGCCCTGTTGTGCGCGACGAGACAAATCCTGCGAACAATACCGCCCCCATCGAAACGTCATCAAACAAGCCGACTGCGGTCAAGGGTCTATCCAATCAAGGCCCAACCTCAATCAGTATCACTCTTACCACAGAGGAAGGTCCCACTGCAGCCGATAAAGCTGCTGAGCAAGCTCGAAAAGAGAAGGCTGCTGAGCAGAATGCTCTACCAATGCATTTCACTCACAGTACTATCACTGGAGAGCAATTCATAGGTATTGCTGCTCAACCTTCTTTCAAAAGCTCCGAGTCTCTTGAGGTGGATAAGAAAGACATCAATAACAACACTCCGTCCGCGAATGGCGACAGTGCTGAAATTGACCACTACTTCAACCTTCTCAAAGCCGAACAAGCCAAAGAGGCCGAACAGGAGCAAGATGAGGAATTTGAAACTGATGACGAGGAGGACGACTTTGAAGATGTCGTCCCTACTGGACTTGCTTCTGGCGTTGCAACTCCCGCTAGCTCAAACGGCGGAGACAACAAGCCAACTTCTGCACCTTCGGGAATCCTAAAGAAAGGAGGAAGTGTATCTGGAAGCGGAACTAGTACAGGAGTGACCAGCCCGGTGACAGGACCTGGCACACCGAATGAGGATGGCAGACCTGCTAAGAAGGTAAAAATCGAGGAACCAGTTGTAAAAGACGAAGAGGAAAGTGAGGAGGACATGGAATTCGAAGATGTGTAAGCCTGCCGGCGCGATGTACATTAAGGCAGGGAAACTAAGGTCTCCACCTAGGCAGGCTTAGAATTGATTTCGCGGGCGTTGGGAGACAAAGAAGCATAAAAAACAGCAACGGTTGTAGGCGTTCTTCAGCGTCGAGGCTCGGAGTCATGGTTTTTTCTCTCTCTTTTGATTTAGAAGACCCTGGAAATAAAAGCATAATAAACTCAAAAATGAATCTGTGAGCTGTCGTGAGTTGTCAAGTCACGCTCTGTTATAACCTCTTGGAAGTTCTAGTGCTTGAGGGCGGCTGTCTGATTGGCTGCACCTGATGTGCTTGCATCGTTATCTGATCTTCGTCCTCTTATCACTCACTATCAGATCTATTCAGCACCACGTCGCGTCGTGGCTAACATTTCAACTTGGTAACGGCTTTACATTTGCTATTCTACAATTACTCTCTCTTCCTTGATATCATGTCGCGGATCTTTCAAGCGCTAGAAGAGTCTTACGTCTCATGACGTCTCCACTTGAGGCTCTCTCTCAAGACGTTTTTCGCAATCCCACCTCACCACAATGTTTAGATTACCAGCACGAGAAAGGCACCTACCATGGCCCCAAATTTCCCTCGAATCTATCTTTTGAAGTGGCGCATACCCACTGACGAGCTTCTCCCACTCGAACGAACAATTTCCAATCTAACCTACTCCATTCACGAAGCACAAGTCATTCTCGGCGAAGTAAATACGAAGGAACGCGCTGCATTTGAACTTCGGAAAGCAAAGCTGTTTACTACAGAGGTCGTGAGAGTAGATCCTGCAGTTACAGCGGCAAGTAGTAAGAGGAGAAATGAGCATACGCGACCGCCTGTAAAACGGCAGAGAGTCGAGAGCATCGCGGCTGAGGGGAGGGAGGTTATCACGATTGACTCGAGTACGGATTCTGAGGCAGACGTAGACTTAAATGATGAAACCTCGTATAGGATCAGGACACCTCAGGAAGATACACAATCAAGTCCACCTCCAGAGCTTGCCGCCAGTAGTGGAAAGCTGCAGTCTACTTCACCGGCGCAATCGGTTGAAGGACAAGGTGGGATTAACTGGGATGATACAGTCAAGGTCCTGAAAGTTGACTGGTTCAAGGAGTCACTAAAGGCGGGAAAACTGCTCCCGGTTGACCCATATCTTGTGTACGAGGGCAAAGTAACGAATCGGCCTGCAGACATCGCAGCAGAGGCTCGGGTCAAAGTCATTAAGTTACCAAGGGCTGAAACTGTCAAATCTAGAGCAAAAGCTGATGTGCCGCTGTATGTTGGCCAATCCCATACCACAAGTAAGACCTGGGATATTAGCCGCAAACCGAATCAGCATTTTGTCACTCATCCTACACCCTTGTTGCACAAAACCACTTCTGAACAAGAAAATATTGCCAATCTGCCAGACTTGCCGGAGTGGCTTCACACAACATACTCCTGCGAACGCCCAACGCCTCTCTACTCACCCAATGACCGCTTTCTCGGCCAGCTTAAGAAGATTAAGCAAACTCGCATGATGAATAATGACAAAATAGGGGTGCGTGCTTATTCCACGGCCATAGCATCAATCGCTGCATATCCTCATACCATTACTACTGTGACCGAGGTTCGTCGTCTTCCGGGTTGTGATGAGAAACTCGCAAGCCTTTACAGAGAATGGAAAGAATACGGCAGGATACGAGAAGTTGATGAAATTGACTCTGACCCAAGAATGGCTGTCCTGAATGAATTCTGGAACACGTGGGGTGTAGGTGATAAGGGTGCCATTGCGTTTTACAACAAAGGATACAGATCACGGCAAGATCTCATAGCATATGAGTGGGATGCTCTACCGCGTGTTCAAAAAATTGGTCTCAAGTACTATGAAGAATTTCTAGAAAAGATCCCAAGGCGAGAGGTGGAAGCTATTGGTGCTACGATTCTCAAGCATGCCAGGAAACTGCATAAAGGCTTCGAGATGGTTATTACCGGTGGCTATCGGAGAGGCAAACCAGAGAGCAATGATGTGGACGTGATCCTGACGCATCCTGATGAAGACGTCACATCTCACTTTCTTTCTCGCCTGGTGGACAGACTAGATGATCGAGGCTGGATCACGCATACATTGATTCATTCCGAGAAAAACAGTAACCGAGCTCAAGAACCTGTGAGTTGGAAAGGAGATACAGAAGCCACAGGGAGTGGCTTCGACACTCTGGACAAGGCCCTGGTAGTCTGGCAAGATCTCAATTGGCCAACGAAAGAAGAAGATCTGGTCAGAGACCCGAATATGAAAAATCCCAACCTGCATCGACGAGTGGATATTATTATCAGCCCCTGGAAAACTGCCGGTTGTGCTATCATTGGATGGAGCGGTGGTACCACATTTCAGAGGGATCTGAGGCGGTATTGTAAGGAGAAAGGCCTAAAGTTTGATAGCAGTGGCATTCGCAGTAGATTGGATGGAAAGTGGATGGATTTCGAGGAAGGAGCTGACGATTTACTGGCTAAGGAAAAAAGGGTCTTCGCGGAACTGGGGCTGACATGGAGAGAACCCACTGAAAGGTGCACTGGATAATTAACGCCCTGGGATGATGAGCTTATGATTGGATATTTAGCACATAATGATAATGATATTAGATATCAAACAGCACTTGACTTTCTTGAACTCTTGGCTTAGCATCGTCATCGAAATGGCTGGTATTATGCCGCGGATCTGGTGTTCAACAAGTTACCTTAAAACCCCCAACCCTTCAAGCTTCATAAAGTTGCTTGAGAACCCCGGGTCAACGACGAAAAAAGAGGTTTCTGCTATGCATCACATATATAACCTCATAACCATGAATGGTTGATAAAGTATAAATTGAAAAGGCCTACTACCTACTACAGGAGTTCTCCAAAGATGAAGAGTTGCCCAGCGGGGGCTAGGAGAGTAGGTGATTTACCTTCTACCTATATCGTGTAACCCGAATTCACTATAGCACAAGGGGGCGCACAGGCATGTATTCACTACCTACGCCCCCTACATAAGGAAAGACAGACAAAGACCAAAAAAAAAAAATAACAGGCAAAAAAAAAAAAGGAGCGACCCTCCACATCCTACAACTAGAGAGTTTCCTGTAATTACGAGGTCGAAGGCTGACTGAATGCACCTTGACTATTCGCAGTAATTGTCTGTCGTATGTAGGAGTTTTGGGATTATCAGGAGAATCTACATCTATCTTCGAGTTGCGCACCACTAGAGCGCTACTCTCCAGATGAGCCATCCGAAGTGTTTGAATAGAGGTTGGCTTATTTGTGTTTATGTAGGCGCTTCAAAGGGGGTTGCTCGCTTAGTCGCAGTATGGTGGCGTGTGGGTTTTTTCTTTTCTTTGCTCGCGCGCGCGATTGATTGTGCGTGCCTTGGGTGAAGAGTTTATTTCAAATCCTTATGACTGGGACATGGCTGCTAA
Source organism: Pseudofabraea citricarpa (assembly GCA_029641185.1). NCBI lineage: Eukaryota > Fungi > Ascomycota > Leotiomycetes > Helotiales > Dermateaceae > Pseudofabraea > Pseudofabraea citricarpa. The sequence goes on from JAPWGK010000004.1 coordinate 1,258,476, forward strand.
GGCTTTTTGCTTACGCCTGGGTGACTGATCAGACTTTTCGCGCTTCCAAGTATATAAGCGACGAGATATTTGTGCTTGGGGAATAACTGCTGCAGTGCCATTCCAGCCAATTGGAAAACACCAGAGAATATAAGTTCTTGCAGGTAGTGAATATCACATAGCCTTTTAAAGGCACAGCTGACACAAAGCTGTGGAGAATCAAAGAGCAATAGTTGATATAAGCGCCGAGACACATTGTCAAAGGCAGGAGTATTTGTGCTCGGCTGGCATAGTATCATTGATAGAACTCAAAGACACCAAAGGCAAATGAGATGGTCGAACCCCTCAAACTCCTCAAGCCCCAGACTCCCAACTCGAAAGACAACGGAAATCAAAATGACAACAAGATTCTAGCGAAATGAAGCTTTTCTCTCTCCTCTTCTTCCTCCCCTACAAGAACCTCCCATCTTCACTCCTCTTCCTACTTTCCCTCTTCCTCCACGCTAACTTCGCCTTTTGATTCCCAGAACCATAGAGGCGGGATCGTGCTTCCCTCCTCTCTTGTGCCTTCCTGCTCTTCAACTCCCGAATAGCGTCATATCCTCCACCTTCCTGCTTCACGGGCTGAGCCGGACGCCCTGTGTTGGGTTGTCTTGGCGGGCGGTGATCTCGGTAGTGTGGCGGGAGCGAGAGGTGTGGTGGTGGATTGCCTTGACGGGCCCGACCAGAACGGGTTCTGGATGAGACTGGTTGCTTCATGGTGCTGGCGAGGGCTGCTGGGCTTGGCGGTGCTGGTAGGGGCAAGCAGTAGACTGCTGAGCTGGGTAGTTGGCTCTATGGCAGGTAACCGTTGCCAGGTGGTAGTGCTGATTGTGGTGGTGTCGTGCCGAGTGACAAGAAGAAATAGATCTCCAGTTGGTTGACTTGGTTGACTGGATTGATTTGGAAGACTGGTGATCGCGGCGAGGTGAAAAGGAGAAGAGGGAGGAACAAAAGTGAAACTTCGAGGTCCCTTTATTAACTTTCGGATCGCACTCCCACAATGAAGTTATTCAGACAATAAGAAAGCATATTCTTAATACGAATGGCGGTAGTTGAATAGGGCTACGTTTGTGCCGGTGTTGGTATTGTTAAAGAACATCTAATAGTTGAGCGAGACTAGAATCCAATCTTCTTGAAATCAGTGCCTTTCAGTATCATTGAGAATGTTTCACTAGCTATTGTAAGTGGATAAAGACAATCGTAGCAATAAGTTAAGCGAGAATCGACTCTCTCGAAAGGGGGGGGGCCCACACCCAAACCATGTGACGTCTTTCGATTTGCTTGTTGGTTTAACCCGTTTTCAAAGGCTATCCAAAACAAGAATGAATGGGGTTCTAGTTACTGTAGTATCTTATGGCTCATATCGACCAACCTATGATAAATCAATGCCTTTCAATCAGCAAGCAAATAATAGCTATGAAGTGTTTTCTGATAATAAATCAATCTTCAACCAACCACATAATGCTTCTCAATGATCTCCTAAACCGTACTTACTCAATACCCCTTATGCATCAGGTGGCCAATGACTACTACATTCTTCTCAGCTACCTCATACACTCTGTGCGCTAAACACCACTCGATGCTTAAAAAGCACTTGGTAGCTATAAAATCGATAGTTAGGTACTAGATTCTCCTCTAGTATTAACAACTCTCCAATAATCTAGGTGTCCTTGAATCAAAGAAATTTCCAGAACAATTAAAATCTAAATGTTAACTCTTAGACCATGGCAATTTCATAAGCTTGCCATCTGGCTAAATATATTCAGATTTGGAAGGGGATTAAAATTGATAAGCATCACTATTGCACTATCAAGAATCTTTATCAACAGCTAAACCCCTAGATGGCGGACAGACGATATCTAGATAGCTTTGTAACAGAACAACTGGAGGAACTGAAGAGGAAAGCTAGTGTAGAGGTAAAATAACCTTGTATTATGCCAAGCTAATCTTCTATTCGGTACTTGGTGGTCCGAAAATCAACGAAGTTATGAGAAACATCTGGCGAGTAAGCAAGCAAATTCCACCAGTTGCTTTCCAGTTTACTATCACACAAGTACAGGAAGAAAGCATTAATCACAAATTTATGTGCCACAGACCAGCCCCAAGAATCATCGCGTATTCGACTGAGAATGTGCCTGGTATCTATGTGTGCCTGAACTCCATATCCCAAGCAATTTCCTATCGATTTCCACAAGATACGCCTAAGAATAAACCTGAACTCCTATCGATTTTGGATCCATCAGTCCTTAGCAGCGCCGTTGGTCTTCTCTAGAAGCTTCTCCACCATCTCGCTGACTTGCTTTGAATTGTCGTCGATAGTACCTTCGCCTTCACCCTCTCCGATTCCTCTCAATGGTCCAGCTAGCCACATTTCCTTCAGCTCGCGGGTCAATTGGAGAAGGTTCTCAGCGGCGCGGACCTAAGTTGGGTAGATCAGCTTGTATTCAGCTTATAAAACCGAGAAAAGAGGTATGTACAAGTGCGGCAGACTCAACATCCATCTGCAAAGCCTGAGCAGCAGCAACTTCCTTCGTAGCGCCTTCTTCGGCGGGTGCCGCAGCGAGGGAGACGAGATTCTTGAAGCGGGTCAAGAGATCAGCGACGAGGCGCTCTTCGCGATCTAAGAGGAGTTGAGTTTGGGAGTTTTCGGTCTTGAAGGTATCATTATTGCGCGCAATTGAGATGAGGGGACTTTCATCCTGAGACCCATTTTGGGAGCCATTCTGGGAAGATGGAGAAGAGTTGGGTGTGGAAGCCATTGTGCAAAGCCGTATTGTGTATGTTGTTGTTTGGTTCTGGGAGAAACACAGGGAAAGAGTGACAAAGACTTACCTATGAGCGAGCTAGTCGTGCGCTGTCCACCTTCCATCTTGCCTACAACCCAATACAAATACTTCTGGCGGATGAGGTAAAATATACATGAAGAAAGAACGATGGGAAGCTCCAGCTTCAGACGACATTCAATGCCCCACCACTAGCGGTTTATGCACGGACCTTTACCAGCCACAGCTGTGGCCTTCCCCTCCATTGAACCTCATCTTGTCACAGATTCAACACTTAACAGACATCAGTTGCCATTATTTAACTGCTCGGGTAGCTACAGGACAAGATGCAGTCCGGAATATCGGGTAAGTAAGCTATAGGAAGCATGTCGCTCTAAACATTACCTTCCTATACTTCCACTGCTAAGAGCATGAGCTAACTCTCTGAACAGCTTCGAATGAGCTGAAGACTGCCTTTCAAACCCTCGTGTCGACTCCCTCCCAGAGAGGCCTTCTCTGCACCATAACCTCCGAAACCTTGACGCCGCTCAAGGTCCTCGAGCCCGCCAGCTCCTCGTTCTCCGATGACCTCTCATTGCTCGCTCCTAACCTGGAGCCCAAAGTCGCACTCTATATTATCCTCCGGCGCTTTGATGACAGTGATCCTGCTCCATTCGTCGCCATAACCTATGTACCGGATTCGGCGCCGGTGCGTCAGAAGATGCTGTTCGCCTCTACCAGGCTCACGCTGGTTCGTGAGCTAGGAATTGAGCGGTTCAGAGAAACGATATTTGTTACTACACCGGAAGAACTGACGAAGGAGGGTTTTGAGAAACATGACAAGCATGTTCAGCTCAAAGCGCCTTTGACGGAGGAGGAACAGACGCTAGGCGAGGTTAAGAGAAAAGAAGCTGAGGAAGGTGGTGGCAGTATGCAGAGGAAAAGCCATACAAGTGTTGGTATCAGCATGCCAGTCTCGGACGATGCTCTATCAGCTTTGAAGGGTCTCTCTTCAGATTCTGGCGACAATCTTGTTCAATTGGTAAGCTCATATTGCTTACTTTCAAACGGCAATTAAAAGCTAACTATTTCAGAAAATCAACATCGCATCTGAGACGATGGAGCTAGCCTCAGCTACGGATACACCTATTACTGCCCTCTCCACTACCATCTCGTCCAGCGAACCCCGCTACTCCTTCTACCGCTACACGCACGATTTCAATGGCGAATCTTTGTCGCCAATTCTATTCTTTTATACTTGTCCGCCAGGTAGCAAGGTCAAAGAACGCATGATGTACGCTGCATCGTCGCGCTCGGCACAGCAAATCGCAGCCGAAGAAGCAGGACTAACAATCGAGAAGAAGATCGAGGCTGGATCACCAGAGGATATTGACGAGAAGAGTATTGATGATGATTTGCACCCGAAGGTCCAAGTCAAGAAGGCCTTTGATAGGCCCAAGAGACCTGGACGAAAGTAGATGAAGAACATGAGCTACGATAGATTATCTTAACAACAATATAAGCTTTGGTATTCAAGCAGGCTTCCCAATTTACGCTTGTAATCACTTGGAAGAGAAACGTGATTTGCCGCTCCGTTATCGAAAGCAGAAGTGACAAGTCTCTTCTGCACTTTCATTGCAATGTCTATTTGCAAGCAACTAAGCGAGGTGATTGGAATGAAGGTGTCTAAAATTTTCGATATAAGCGCTAGCTATGCCAGTAGAACAAGACAAGTCTAACGCATAAAATGACAGAAGCTGCATGCGAAGCCACCGCTGCATGCGCGCCTCCTAACAAAGTTTTAAACTAGTCATGCAGAAGCCCCGGCAATGATAGATGATCAAAAAGATATTCTGAAATGCGCTCCCTAAATTTAACTTCCTACGCAAAGGCATCAAAAAACAAGTTTTCCCTCGGGCTCCTCGGCAGGCGAGAATTATTCTTCGTATTGACCACCAATGATCTTGATATTGCTATGTTCGATCTTGTCCTTGAGGAACTCATATACGGTAAATGTCACGGCTTGACCTGGTGCTACTCGCATGATACGGGGTGTAATACCCTTATAGAAAGCATGGAATCCTTCTTGTCTGCAAAGCAAATCTTAATTAGTGATTTGATCTTTTACGGTGAATTTTCAAAAGACTGGGATGTGGAGACCACTTACTTGAACATATCTTTAGCAATCGCTGTTATTCTCGACATAGCTGTCTCACCCGGAATACCAGGGGTCTTCTGCAGTCTAGTCTTGATCGTATCGATGGGTGCGTTGGAAAGAGGTCCCATGGCTCCAGATACGAGACCAATAAGTGTCGTTTGCCAAGAAGGGAGTTGACCTCCTTGCAACTCCGGCTGCCATTTTTGCAGTATTGATTTAAATTCACTGTAGGCTGTAAAGTTCACTGCTTGATTGGACCCTATTGCGGACGAAAAATAACAGCTTGTTAGCCTCCCTCATTTGCAAACCAAGCCTTCTTATATTCTTCACTTACCTTGCCGTAATGCTGTGAGAGAAATACCGCGATACAAAGCGCCGAATCCTTCTTCCTTCAAGACAGTATAGAGAGCATGTGGTGCGCTGCGATATTTTGGAATATCGAGGGGATCCGCCATACTGTGATGCTGGGCTTGTAACCGGATCTTGATCACTTCCATAGGTGTTACGACCGCAACCGCTTCTGTTACACCTGCAAGTAGACCAGCTAGTCGATAGTATATTAGCACGTTTCTCACAGGGTGTCTCTCCAGTGTAAAAACACACCTAAGAATACCGCCTGGCCGCTCACTTCCCCTGTCTTCTTGTCTGCCAAAGCCTTTTTATAGGCTTCAAAACTCGTGAATCTAATCGCCATCTTGGGTACAATACCCGTCACCACGGCGCCCAACCCTTTGTATAATCCAAGAGGTGTTTCTCGTTTTATGATCTCGGCTCCGGTAGTAATAAAACCACGTTTCTTTGCGCCGGGTGCGCGTGCTCGACGAGAAAGCTGCATTCGGACCTTTATGGTGTCTTGAGATTTTGGTCAGTGTTCTGTCCATGATTTGCCAGCCTGAAGAGTTCATCAGTCTGTTACATACCTAAAGGATGGCATACAAGAGCCTCCATCATACCAGCAGCACCACCAGCTACAGTTGTATTAGTCAAAAGGCATACAACACTTTGAAGTATCAACCCACCGATCAAATTGGTCGCTGGCGAAGCTGGCTTTTTGCCATTTCCATTTCCGTTCTTTGACATTATGACTCAATCTGGTACCCAAATTACGTCCAGCGGTGTTGTCGCAACTGGTAATAATAGCTTGCCGAACTGCTGGTGTTATCGGTGTGAAGTCTCAAATGAATAAGTATACTTCTATGCAAAAAGGTGTCATCGAGCAGGAGCAAAATCCAAAAATAAGAAAAGGAGATGGTGTTCTAAGAAAAGTGTAGCAGAAAGTGAACGTGAAGATTCGGTGGTCTTATTACCCTTGACCAACCTGGGCCGAGAATTTTGATCCGCGGTTCAAAGAACAGTCAGAGGATCAGCTTAGAAGCCTTATTTGCCCGCATGGAGTAAAGGCAAACGCCCATATGTGGCATAGCCATGTGCGGAGTCGGGTAGGAGGTGAGTTTCGTGTTAGCTCGGCGCAACGGATGGCCCAGATGTCGGGAATCGAGCTATTGGATTTGCTGCTCCAGCTTGTGATTCAGTCATGGTCAAAGTCCCAAGCACTCGAACAGAACACGATGATGGATACAGCCATGGCATCTCTTCTGGGCACCTTTGCAGATTGGTTATTCTGTGTGCAATGCCATTGTTGCCGTCCTTTGTGACTTCATTGTTGTTTCCCTTTCATGTGCCTGCCGGTGACGTTTTGTGATCTACCGCAGCCGGCCATGGTCAATGCCCCTGGAGCTGCAGCTTGTGATTTTGCGGGGGAATGCCCCTGCGGCTGTTGATTTGTCGGCTGTTGTCGCGTCGAGCAGGAGAGATGAGGGAGGAGAGGAATGCGATCATCGGAAGTCATCGGCCACACTGAAATGCCTCGGCTCAGTGGAAAGAAGGACGGTCACGTGCGTGTGTGCCAAGTCGTTGACCATTTAGCATTGCTACATAGCTATTGTTCCAATAATTGGCATCAGCTTTGCTTTGCTCTCAGCTCGTAGCGGTCGCTTCGTGTCGCTTGAGTCAGTCCTTGTCTCGTGCTTCTCCTCGCTGAAGCCGCATCTAGCGACGGCTGCTTGCGTGCTTTCTCTCTTGACCGCTGCCTGTGCTCAATCCACTCGGTCAAGTACGGTACGCAACGCAAGATATAAAAGTCCTGGATAGATTTGAAAGTCAATGCCCATACGTGAGAGTTGAGACTCACACCGCTCTTCGCACTTGTCATGGCAATGAGATTCCTCAGACCGACCTCAGACTGAGCGTGTCTTAACAGAGTGTGGAATTAACTTTGGACACTCTGGTCCTCAACTTGGCGAAAGGCTTCTTCTGGTAAGGCTACCATGGTGATTGGAAGGACAACCGTCTGTGAAGAGTAAAACTCTTGGACCTGGTGGACCACTTCATCTTCAGCGAGGCATATTTCACGTGAAGGCAGTACTTTGGCCGTGCCAGCTTGGCTGGCATGTGACAAAGAGACTGGTGTAGAAAGCGCTTGCTCCTGATTCAGTGAACCCCAATTGGGTTTTGATGGGTCGAGTTGCACTGAGACGTCCAGGACGGTGAATGCCTCTCAATGGACGCCTTTCCGCAAGGCTGTTGAAACTGTACAAGGCTGGATGCTGAAATGCGAGCGTGAATACGCTAGCGTCCCGATTAGGCTTAACGCAGGAAACTTTCTAACTCCAAGGCTAGAACTCAATTATTCTTGTTAGATTTCCTAAATCTTGGGGCAATGAGAGGAATTCGAATATCGACACAATGGCAGACAACACTACATCATCTGCGCCGCCTGCAGCCGGCAGTGGCTCGGCGTCAACTAATGACAGAGGCTCCAGTTCTCAAGGCTTTCGCGGTCGAGGCGGCGGTAGAGGGAGGGGCAGAGGAGGTACCAATCGACCACAGCGCGGGAGAGGAGGTATGCGCCCTCATGGCCCAAACCCAAGGGGTGCAGATCGTAAGAGAGATGTGGGTCGCCAGGAGCACACGTTTGTCTTCCTTCGATCTCGAATTTATCCTCACTAACTAATCAAGTCGGAACCAAAAAGACAAGCGCAACGCGAGAGACGATTGGCACGCACCAAAGAGGCAGAAGGTCGAAGGTGGAGAGGCAAAGGATTCCCCTTTCACTCAGGAGGAGATTGATGGAGAGGCGCGCAAACCCAAACGGAAAGTAGCTGTTCTGATAGGATATGCGGGAACCGGATACAAGGGCATGCAAATCAACAGTCTGGAGAAAACCATTGAGGGCGACATTTTCAAGGCCTTGGTTGCCGCTGGAGCTATCTCGAAAGCAAATGCCGATGACCCAAAGAAGTCGTCGCTGGTGAGATGTGCTCGCACGGATAAGGGTGTACACGCAGCTGGAAATGTCATATCTTTGAAATTGATTGTGGAGGATCCAAACACAGTCCAGAATATCAACGAGCATCTGCCTCCACAGATACGGGTTTGGGGCATCGAAAGGACAAACGGGTCTTTCAGTTGCTATACAACTTGCGACTCGAGGTGGTACGAGTATCTAATCCCTACTTACTCATTCTTACCACCACACCCTCAAAGTTTCCTTGGCAAGGCTTTGGTAGAATCTGCAGAAAAAGAAGGAGTCTTTGAGAGCTATAAAGCAAGGCAAGAAGATGTCGCAAGTTTCTGGGAGGAAGCAGAAAAGAAGTACGTACAACCTATACTCGACAAACTTTCTCCGGAGATGCAGGCTGCTGTAATGGCAGATATCATGAAGGAAGATGATCCTCAAGTGGAAAAGCCTGCAAAGAAAGTCAAGAAACAAAAGACGAAAACTGAGTCAACTTTGGAACCTACCGACTCAAGCAATACTACGGAACCTAAAATCGAGAGTCTGGACGAATCAGCGGAGGCAAAGGTTGAGATTGCAATCGAGTCATCGGAAACCAAACTTGATCCCATCACTGAATCTTCGGATGCCAAGATTGAGGCAGATGCTGTAGCTGAAATTGATGCACCCTCATCTACGGATATCACATCAGAGGTCGAAACAAAAGACCAGAGTACTGCTACTGCAAGTGGGGAGGCTCTGACCGAGGTAGACACAAATGGCGAACCCGGATCAGTCGTAGAAGATGATGAGGAGTCTGTTATCATCAAGACTGCACGAAGCCAAGGCGATCCAGAGAATCCAAAATCTATCCTCTCGCCTCGTGAGGTGGCAGTCAAAGAAGTTAAAGCAGCTATAATTGCTGCCAAGAAAGCATACCGAATCTCACCAAGTCGACAAAAGGCTGTTCAAGATGCCCTCAGTGTCTATATCGGCACGCGCAACTTCCACAATTATACTATCCAAAAGAGTTTCAAGGATCCATCCGCGAAACGTGTTATTCGTTCATTCAAGGTTCATCCAGATCCTATCATCATCAATGACACCGAATGGCTTTCTCTAAAAGTCCATGGCCAGTCTTTCATGATGCATCAAATCAGGAAAATGATCGCCATGGTTGCCTTGGTTGTACGTTGTGGCAGTGCAACGAACATTATGTATGAAAGTTACGAGTCTGGGAAAATCAGCATTCCAAAGGCACCTTCCCTGGGCCTCTTGCTTGAACGCCCAGTCTTCGAAACATATAATCAAAGGGCAGAAAAAGAGTACGGGAGAGAAAAGATCGATTTCGACAAATTCGAAAAGGAGATGAACGAGTTCAAGCAAAGAGAGATATATGATCGAATCTTCAGAGAGGAGAATAAGGAACATCAGTAAGTGCATCTTCAATTTATTAATTGATGTGGGTCAAATGGCCACTAACCATTTACCATAGATTCCATACTTTCTTCAACCACATCGATCATTATCGAAGCGACTACTTCCTCTGGATCACGGCCTCCGGTGTCGCGGCCTCTAAACAAAGCAAGGCTGCAGCAATGCTAGACGATGCTAGTGATGACGATGATGTAGCGGATGCCAATGGGCAGGAGGGTTGATCCAGTTATAGATGAGTAGGTACACAGATACATATTATAAAGGTTATAGCATAGGACGGGATGGATTCCAGATCCAAAAAGTAGAATACACTTACTTATTATATCTTGTATTCACACTCTGAATGAGCCTTCATCGTTGTGTTCTAAAACTCTAAACCCAAACCCTAAATTCAGTATTTCATCTGTAGTATACTGGGTTCACACTGTGGATGAGGCTTCATTCGTTGTATACTTATACCCTAAACCCAGACCCTGGATCTAGTATGTCATGTAGTGAGTTGAATGGCGTGGAACCAACCCTAACCCTCGCGATAACTAACAGCAACACCCTTCCTTCCCCAACTTCATCTCCTTGCCTTTAGTTACATCGTTCCATTGCTTCCTCTTTTTATACTCGTTCCCATTCAAGACTGGGCGAGCCGTGAAACAAGCGATAGATTGCTCGCGTATGAAGAACGGCCCTGCTGTAACCCAACGATCGATCGATCGATCGCCGTGCTTACCTGCCGCATTAGATCACCTATCCATCCATCCATCCAATGAGCAGAGTACCAAAAAAAGAAAAAAGAAAAACGGGGCAAGCAACAGGCAAGGCAAGTGGGGAAGGACCCTCAGCCACACAGCACAAGATTAATAAACGTAACACGTAGATGGATGTGCAGGTGAAAGTAAGGTATATTAGACTTTTCTCGTATTCTGTAAGGTGCTTTGGTTCTGTGCGTATGGCATGCTGCTAGCTATAGAAAGAGCAAGTAACATAGAGAGAGAGAAATATTATCTTGTCATGACAATCAGAACGCCAGTCAAAAGAGAGAAGAGTACATCGCGCTACTCCCCAAATTCCCCCTCCGGTAGACCTTAAGCAAAAGCCATGCCATTTCATAGCTTCATTAACACCATACACCGCAACTGATCCCTGTAATAACAAGGATCCAAAGAGTTCAAATTAGGAAAAATGGAAAATCGTCGGCCTCCTCGAAACACCTTTTTCTGTTGTTTTCTTTTTCTTCTCTTTTGCAAGTACTCATAAAATGAGCCTAGACCAGAGTAGCTACATCTTTTTTGGTCGAGACAAACACTCGTCAGGAAACAAACGATGTGCATAGTCTGCCTGCCTTTGGGTTTATTAATAGAACATCCAACAGTCAGGGATGGAAATGACTTACTGTAGTAACCACTGGTCAGGCTCGCAACTGAAAGTCGATGCGAAAAAGATGAAAAAGATGAACCACATAAATTCACTAGCAATAAAGTGGGTGACGAAGAAAACTGTTGCCGTAGGATGTGTGCGTAGCAGAAATCATAGGATAAAGGCTCCGGTCGTCTCCTTCATGACATCGACGAAGTCAACACGTAAGCCGATACGGTTCTGGCGATCAATGATGCTCTCCAACAGCTTTCGGGCCTTAGCCATGTTGGAACCCCAGCGCTCAGCCTTCTCGAACATGGATATAGCCCAAGCTTGATAGACTTGATCCTTAATGACAGTGGCGGCAATAAATAGTGTATTCATCATGGCCGGTGGGGAGTTCGGCTGTTCGCGCGTAATGCGAAGAGAGATTCTAATGATGCGAGCTGCGCATTCTTCAGTGACATTCGAGAGGTCGCCATCTGGAGATATTGCTGGCTGAAATTGTTGGTACATGATGATTGCAGCATAATAGGACGCTAGAAGGAGAAGTCGGTTATATCCAAGGGCAGAAAGAGCGGGCGCAGCAGTGAAGGGGAGGCCTTTGGCAATTGAGAGAGCGTCAATAGCTGGTGCACTCTTGTCTTCCTCCACTTCCTTCTCCAGAGTCTCTAGACCTGCATTGACTCCAGCCCAGCTTGCAGTACCAGATGCGGTAGCCTGCCAACGACCTAGGAGAATGATTTGACCTGTGAGAATTATAGTTCGAAGGTTCAGTCTCATACAAGCTTGCAGTTGCTTCGTCTCCTCGGTTTGGACACTTGGCGCTACAGACCAGTCCTTTGACATGGGCGTATCTTCTGTAACAGCCGAGGTCTCGATGAACTTGGTGATGTGTGGAGACATTTGCAATTGTTCTAAAATGCGGCCCGCACCACCAAAGTGAGCTGCTTGGCAATCAAGAGCACTCATCCAGACAAGAACAATAGATCCAATAGGACCAATCCGGCTCAAAGAAGCTTCTTTATTTCCCAGTTCGACTTCAATGGCATCAGCAGCATGGTCGAGAAGCTTGCGGACCTTGTCGACACCACCAGCCATAAGGCGCTCATACTCAAGCAAGAACCACATGGTGGCAAGGATGACATCAATATGAGTGCCATTTGTGGAATCTTCCTGCAGGAGCTGTACAGCATGGTCATGGCGGTCCTCAGCATCACGCATCGACTTGCTTCTGAGATGTGCAAGATGGAGGGAAGACCATGCCATCATTGCGTTGTATAGACACTCATGAAACAATCCCATAGTAGTGAGAATGTAGGAGTATAAATTGTCCTCAGTAGAATTGCGAAGTTGGCAAAAGCGTATCATTGTGGAAGCGAAGTGTTGGAAGGGCTCCTGGTCTTTGGCAGTAATGATGACAGTTTGCTTAGTCTTGTCTACTAATAAAGCAGCCGGGTTCTGTCCTGGGGTATTGAACCATGTAGCGTGGTCAGAGGTCTCCTTGGCTGCACCTAGTCCGGAAATGCTCTTCGTACCATTTCCTTCAGGCTTCCGAACTGCTAGGTCAGAAAGACGTTGAGCCTGGAACTCACGAGAGCTCTCTCCGTTTGTGGTTGCAGACATTCCTTGCATGCCAACATCACCTCTCATAGCAGGTGAACCGTTTACGGGGTTAGTGGACAGAAACCACGGAGATTCGGCGACAGGCGTATTTGGTCCAGTTGAGGAGCTTGCCATTGCAGAAGCTGGTCGCTTGTTCTTGCCCTTTACCAAACCCGGGAACAAAGAAGAGCCTGAGCGCTCTGTAGAACCCATATCGCCCATCTCAGCGTCCTCGTCCTCCGGTCTTGAAGTGAAGCCTCCCTCGGTCTGGCGTCGTCTCTCACGCGACGGAGTTGTGGATTGACGTGGTCTACCTAGTCGAGGACGATCCGCAGATTGGGTGGTGGCAGATAATCGGGGACGGCCAGGACGAGGTCTGTCTGTGGTCTGGGGAGGGCGGCCAAGATTTTGAGGTAGATGGGGTTGTGGCGTTGGGTAGACACAATCCAACTTCAGGCGGATGCATGCTGAGCAGACGGGATGCAGCTCATCGCAGCGGACTCTGCGCTTACGGCAGGTAAGACATCCTTGAAGGTCATTAGAAACAGTTAGCTATCAGTAGAACTACATACCTGTCTTTGTTCTACGCTTGGGTTCACGTTCCGCGCGCTCCGCCATTGCGATTGCTTGTTGCGCGCGACGCGACTTTCGGGCGTTCTTTCGTGGCCTGGTTGAGGGGTATGCCGGGTACTAATTCGTGTCGGGTCGAGAATATGCGCTGCTTGATGAAGTCTTCTCACACGCGTCGAGTTTCGATGGTGTTGTGGTGAAGAGAAAGAGGAGAAAGTGTTGAAATTTAAGTCGAGGTCGGCGAGGAATGATTTAGCGAGTTCGCTAGCCGGTCGCTTACGTCTCTAGGTAGTCATAGCTTCCATTTCTGTATCAGACCAATCAAAAATTTGTTGCCTTGACCTGTAAGGTAAGCACATTCATCTAGCGAGATGTCTCTAGTCCGTTGCCTCTTCCTATCATCATTCAATAATTAAGATACTCTGCCTGGCTTCGAAATCTCGTATACTCTGTACGAGATTTGTACCAAATTCAGTGTGATTTAGTGCTCGCTAGTGATAGTCCCACACGTGATTGTAAAATGAACCTTTGAATATTATTCCCAGGTTGAATTCGAAGTATTTTTGTATGCTGGTGAACGTAAGAAGCAGCGCTGAGAGAGGATTCTCACCTCAGAACGAGGCTTAGCTGGCATTACATGGACTCCGAGATCGAAATGACACTGGGAGCGTTTCAGCTCGCTTTCCTGTCGCTACCCGTGGGTAGTCAAAATATTCGATTTGCTATAGGATGACTGATGATCCTTCGCCAGATCTGAAGCAATCATAGCATTCTTATCCGATCGGTAAAAGACACTTGAAAGCTGAGTAATAGAGAGGTTCAGTATCAGTGGGTCGGATAGTAAGCACCTTAACCGAGGGTCGGATAAGTATGACGACAAGACCAGATCGCTACAACTGGTGACCTGTCAACAATAGAGTAACAAGGCGCAAAACATGAGAATATATTATTTCGATTGCTCTTGATATTTCGGTCGGGTCGCTGTAAGTGAGGGGTCATGAGTATCCGTGAAAATTGCGCCTTGAAATTGACCCTGGTAGCGACACCCGAGATTGCAGACATCATTCAGGCTCAAAGAGTTGAGAGGGCGCAACCAATGGTTGTGTATCTCAGGGCACCATCATGCAATGATTCTGGGGTGCGCTTGCGCACAAAACCCTATGGCAATCTTTCAAATGCGTGAATCAAACAGTCGATATGTGAGCTATCGGCAGGTAGCGACTGCCAAGCTCGGACAAACAGCCATTATATGCGAGCGAGCTACGGAGTATCACGCCACCGATAACACAGCCCTAGAACCTGGCTCAGGCAACTTCTTTGACTCTGTGGCTCATTTCTTCTTGTTTAATCCTTCTGCCGAAACGGAATCGCTAATAATGTGGGATGCTGCTGATTTGCGCCGCCGCTTGACTTATGCGCAGCGCAAGTGTGTCAGTGTACGCCTTGCATGCGAAGTAAGGCAAACAAACCTGTAAACACCAATTTTAACCCACTCCTCGCCAATCAACCCCCATCCCCTACGTTTGCGTTTTTATGTGACACAGTTGCATCTGAGTGTCGGAAGCGCGGCTGGTGTCGTTCCTTTGGTGCTTGGCGACGCGTCGCGAAAATCCCCATCGGCTAACAGGAAAAGGCTTACAGGTGAGATCTGACAGCAGGTTTACAAAGAAATTGTTGTTTATTTCAGTCGCAAGAATCCCTTAGGGTAGGATTAATGCCTAGCGTCTATCAAGTCTCGGTTTTTCTTTTCGCCGAACCGGTATGATTCACTATTTAGCGAGCAGGCTATCTAGGTGCGATTAGGGCTATAAAATACCAGTCTATGTAAGGCTAATCTGCTAAAGTTTTCAAGAAAGTACTCTAAGTCCTTAGTATATTTTTTCATGGTGGTTTTGCAACTACTACCCTAACAACTAGTTTAGTTACCGCACACTACCTCAAGCGACCTCTATCTAAGTCGCGATATTAAACGTGACTCTATCATGTATAGAAAAGGACACGTAGACTTAAGACTAAAAAAACAGCTATAATAAACTCCTCCTATCTTTGATTTAGTTACCTCATAGCTCACTTTAATGAAATTTTCAATTTTCAACACCTTTCTTAAAGGAATATCGATCTAGATACACGCGAATAAGCCCAGGCACAAAGTACACATCTGACATTAATTTCCAATACTTTGAAATATATAATTCTTCTTCATGCGGATTATAATATTACCTCGCACCAGGAGAGATCCTCAGGTTCCAAACAAACTCTTTCCCCCGAAACCTACAGTCCGAAAACCTAAATATTTCCGGTCTCGGTTTCGGCCCCTCGCTAATCTCTTATTCGCCTGTGCCCACACTTCATTCCTACACCACTCGACAATTGTTATTGGGAACTTCTATGAAGAAACAATGCTCTATAATGGGGGAAGGAAGAGTCTATGATTCAACGAGGCCTAAATTGTCCTCAAGTAGGCAACCACCAAGGCAACATACAAAGTCAGTCAAATCAGAGTATCACCGGGTGAGTAAATACTAAAGGAAGGAAAAATGAATTCACCGCATGTCCTATCCCCATATTTCACCTTGGAAATTTGCAAGATATTCATGATAGACTGTTAGTGCTCGTCTCTAGCTTCTGGGAGATTATGCGACATGAAGTCCTTGCCGAGTCACTTCAGCAGGTTTCCTTGTTCGTTCTTTCATCGTGCTGCACTTTGAGCTCATTGTCTTGCCACAAGCTTAGAACCTTCTGCATTCTCCCCTTCCTCATTCTTTCCCACAAAGCCCATCCACTAGCCAACAGAAACAATAGACCTAGCTGTATGCCTACACCAACTCCAACTTCTGTAGTATGGTATTCGGTTCCACTCGAGGTAGGCGATGAAGGGAGTGAAGTGGGTGTTGCGGCGATGAAACCCGAATGTGTCTTCGTGGGGAGTGCGCTCGTAAGGCTTGTTGTATTCGAGGGAGAGGCCGAATGCGCAGTGAGGTTAGCCTGCAGGACTCGACCTTCCGGCAGGTCGAAGAACGATAGATTGGTATCAGAGCAGTTTGTTCCCATGCCACAGACCCATGAAAACCTGTCGCAAGGTTTTAGATATTCCCAAGTCGAGACGGGTCCTATATGTATCCAATCAGCTTTCCCACATATTTCATTTGGTGTCCTCGGTATATTATATTAGATACCTGCATTCGATCCCTCCTTTTCCGTGCAAAAGCTAGAGCACGATGAGTCGTTGTACGTCCAATCTGTGCATCCACCCCGATATACGAGGTAATCAAAACCCATGCACAGATTGCTTCCTATGCAATTCTCACCAGGATAACAACATGTGCTGGGAGAGCTCGACGACGTATCACAGGGCAAAAGATCACTTTCTGACCCGTCTGGGTAGAAACAGGGCATTGCAATACTAATTTCGACAGATTATTGGGTTTACAAGAACAAGTGTCAACTGTTTGATGAAATATCATGGGGGGCTGCTCAACTTTATAGAATGCAGAGATGGAAGAGATGTTTTGGTAGTAGGGCAAGGCTGGCCCACATCTGAGATGACCGCATAACTCAGGTCAGCGTAACACAGGCGAAGTTCCTTGCAGATTCGCAATTTGTCGGATACATACCGACTGTGATAACCAAGTGATGTAGTCGTGCAACACCATTCATGTGCTTGTGAATATTGCTCTTCCCATCGCCCCGCTATGAAGCAAATACTAGGTAGATACGTCGCTTCAGGAGAAAGCAAATAATAGCTACCATGTTTTGATAAGGTATAATCCCATTCGAAGATCTTAGCTTAACAGTCCCTTTAAAATCGGAATCCATAGAGCCATGCTTGGAACAAACTTGATTGATAGATAGAAAGTACCTATATGTTCTGTATTTTGGTGGTAGACGGCTCACCAACAACGACGATACACAGTTTTTCAACGCCCGCTGCATGTCGACACAAAAAAAGGTTGTAGGGTGACCGGCAACCCCTTCAGGAGTGTTTTGCGAATCCAAAGCAGCTACACCGCGGGATAGTGCAGCACTTCAGCCTCATCGTGTCGTATAATGTGCTCTTCTGCCTAACTGTTGTTTCAAGAGTACATGCCTTAGAACCAGCGTCTAGCCAAGACGGCAAACGTCCTGCTGTACTCTTCTCGATTCGGATGCGGCTTTGGAGATCTGCTTCGTGCTTTCCCTCCGAGGATCAAGGATTCTATTTGTCACTCGAAAAAGCTTGGAGCGGAGCCAAGTTCTATCACCGAGCCTCATCCCGCCAAATCTCCTTGTACACTAGGTACTTTCTCATACAAAATTTACAGCCTATACTTACACATCTCTATAATGTAGGTTGCTGTCGGTATAATATTCACTCTACATGACCTGGGAGAATCGACGACCTTGTGTGGTCTGTTTAGTCCCCATTGAATATCTACCGTCGCTATATAAACGAGGAATCCTTACGATCCTTTTAATAGAATATGCCTCAGCCAACCTTTCGTATTAACACCACATAGTGAATCAATACGTGAAGATTAAGAGACCATACCCTCCCTAATCGATCACCTCCGAACCAGAAATATATCAACAGCTGCAAACAAGATAAGAGATAAAAACAGGAATAAAAACAAGCAGGAACATCACCGTGTAAATCAAGCTGATGCGAAAAATTGTTACATTACAAACTTATCACCCACCTTTATCCTACTCCATAGCTGAAGATACATAACCCCTCTCTCTATCTTACCTATAGAACCCAAATAGCCAAGCCCAGAGAATTTCTGACACCTCGAGAAACGCACGCAAACAGTGATCGATATATCAAGAAGCAGAGGCAGAAGCAGGAGTACTCAACATCTCTCCCCAGCATGTTATCTCAAGGAAAAGAAGAAAAGAGGAAAAGAGGAAAAGAGGAAAAGAGGAAAAGAAGAAAAGAAATAGAACCATTAGATAGTGCATAAATACCCCGCCATACAGTCAGAATACAAGCAATTATCCATCCGCTCTACGTCTCCCTCAAAAATGCCAGCCTGATTGATCCCGAGACACAGATCCCTTGAAATCCTTAGGCCACCTAGTGACAAGACAAGAGAGTTGGCTAGCCAAATTTCCCACTACCATTCAAGAGCCATGTCACTCCATTACCAAACCTCGGCAAGCAAAAAGAAGTTATCCAAAAAAAAGGGGAAGAGGGGAGTGGGGAAGAAAAACAAACTTCAGACAGACAAAATTCGCCAACATCTCACTGTCTATCAAATACTCATCAATCCAGCAACCAACGATCGCATCACATACGCACCCAATAATCCCAAGCATCAAGATCCGAGTAGAAATTGCATTTACATTTTTGACCGGCTAGCTGCCTACGTGCTTGGTTCTCCATGACCGCACCCTGGAACAGATCCACCTACGTGAAAGTGGCACTACTTTTGCGGAGCACGAAGATTTCCTCTCTAGAAGAAAAAGAAAAAAAGAAAAAAGATGAGCTGAATATGCTACGCCATGCCATGCAGTGCCGTGCATAGAAGGGGAAAACAGATTAACCCCTGGTAGTAGCCGCCGTATTATACATAAGAGATGTGTGCGCCCTGCCCCATTTTCCCAGCACGTATGTAGTGATACACTTGTGAATTCTGAAAGGAAATATAGACTCCGCTCTCTGTAACTCAAGGTTGCGAAGCTAGCTGAATTTTCATCGAAAGAAAAAGGTGGCTTTGATGTACCACCAGTTCGATTCGATGCATAAGCTGGTATGCTTGTGGCAGAACATCGATGAAGAAAGAGACTGGATCCTTAGAATTCCTCTCCAAGAGCCCTCTATTGACGCGGGCGCTTGCGAGAGCTTCCAGATGGAGTGGGGTGCATCTTTTCGGACTTCTCCCTCTTGAGTTTCTCGTCGAGAACGCGGGCTAAATTGAAGAATTAGTATGAGGTATAAGTAGCACAGAAGATTGATTGACTTACTGAGAACATCGTATCCGAATTGTGGGAACTCCAAGCACATCTGTCTGAACTCGTCCTCGGCCTCGGAGCGTAGAGTATGGGATCTCGTAGCCCAGAAGTTGGCAACAGGCGCACGGATGGTCGTGTCGTCCTTGTGGGTGTGGGCATATACGTATCGTGCATATGCGATCTCGCCCTTGGCTGTAGAATTGACACAATGGATCTTGGAGGAAGCAAGTGACTTGAGTGTCGGCAGCTGGAGTGTCTCGGCAAGAGTGTAGACACGCGCATGCTTCAGTAGCTGATCACCTGTCTCATCGACTTCCGGAACACCTGGCTCGCGCTCAAGATCGCGTTGGCCTGCGAGCCTGCGGGGAAAGTAGTCGCCAGTGTAGAGAAACTCAAGAAAGCAACCCACAGCATCCAAATCTTCATCAACCAGGTCAATTCGGCGATCCTGCGGAGATCGATTAGCATAGTCATGATAGCAATGCCCGCAGATTTGTATACCGAAACATCATCGCTGAACTTCGCGCACGCTTCAGCGAACCACGGACTCTGAATCAGAAGGGCTTGATGAGCAGTAAGCAGGCATTGATCCTCGCCTTGCCCGACAAGAAGACCGATTATGGGACTCTTGAGATAGTCGATGTAGGTGACACGCGATGTGATATCCTCCTGTGGCTCATTTTGGAATGGCAGCGCGCTGTCGCCGGCGTTCTCTGTGCTCTCGACCACCTCAACCTCTGGCGCAGCTGGGTCAATCTCAATGACCACCTCGCCGCCCATCTCAACATCAATAGGGGCTTCATCTGCTGCAGGCCCTCCAAACATATCTGCGTTGTCTGCCATCGTATCGGTCGAAAGAGTTGAGTTAAGGCGCGTTGCGAACGAGTGTGGTAACTGTGTGTTGAGCTTAACAGCTCAATTGAGGTCGAAATTTATTAAATGGGTGGAAATATCTATAAGGATGTTTCAGTTAGGAAATGATAAATGAGTGAGTGTTGTGAATGAATAAGTGCCTTGATGCTGACAATTCGTAAAGTGAGGGTTGAGAGTCAATATGGAACGTTTTCAAAGCTCCCCAGCCTCGCCATTAACACCCCTGATCAAGTTCTGCAATGATGCCTTGCGCTCGTAGTTAAAAGTTAAGGCATCAAAATATGGCACGTGCTTGGAATCTGGCCCGAGCGCGTGGATAGCAAGGTACTGTGTGTGTGTACATCGTGCTTGTTGTTATGCGGGGTTCGATGCTCTGGCCTTCGATAAGTATTGCTTACATGCCATAAACTGCGAAGAGCGTGTCCAATTCGATATTTAACTCAATGTTCTATTCATTTCGTTCTGAACAACTGTCATCTACAAACTATAGGAAGCATCTGTGCCTCATCTATTTGTACACACGAAAGTAGGCGTATGTGGTATAGAACGATAACGCCAGATTAAGTAATAAACGCCTGTCCATGCAAGCAATCCCAATAACGCTTAAACAATTTGATTTTGTCAAGAACGGCTGCTTCTTTGACGAAATCGATTACCGGTAGTAGGAGCAGGCTTTTCGAGCCTTAAACACCACAGAAGTAGATCCTCCAGTGGTAGCATTACCAGGAACACCCGGTTGCAGAAGTATGCCATCAAGACCACCAGGACAGCGATACAGGCATCTAGGTAGTAGTGGTTGGCAGTAGCAACAATCGTGATGAGGATCCATGCAGGATAAGCAATGCCGACAAGCGCATAGAAAAGAGCCCAGAATTTTGTTTTTCGCAATTCGCCCTTCTCAAGACTCTTGCGGAATAATCCAGAATGATACATCATAGTGGTGCCAATACAGAAAGAGTAGCCGAAATGCATCGAAGGCATGGCTGCTAGGGAGTTGACATATTTGCCCTGCATCCAAACACTCTGTGCGTTGTTACGACCAACAGAGTCCAGGAATCCATATTCCTGAGGAAGGAGTCGAGGGGGCATGCATGGGTAGAAAATGAAGATACAGAAAGCAAAGAGATTGGTAAGAGTCATGGTACGTCGAACAATGGCGAAGGTCGAGTGCGATGGAGCTACATAGTAATACCAGGCGATAAATCTGACCAAAGTTAGTACGTGAGATCTACTGGGAAGACAAGGCAACAAACCCTACAGTTCCAGGAATATGGATCAAAGCATAAGAGCGGTTCAAAACGGTCAAGAAGGTTTGGTGACCATGCATAAACCACTGCTGTACCTCAACTTCCTTGACTGGCCAAAGGAAACTCAACCAAGAGAACTGCTCAAATTCCAACACAGCCAACCCATGGTCTTGCGCTACGTCCCAGATTGAGGTGTTTGCAAAGATGGCCTGGGACGTAAGGCTAGAGCATCGGTAAAAGGCATATGTGATGATCCAGTAGAACATTTCCATCAAGAAGGGGAACTTTTGCATGATCCTGCTGTGCAAATGCTGCGCAAATCTCGAGGTGTTCGGTGTATATACATTTGTCCCACAGCATCTTCTTTTCTTAGGCGGGTTCTTCATTGTTGATATGGAATCGAAGCTCTCGTTGTCGGACGTAATCATATACTCGCTGGCTAACAAGTCGTCTGAAGACCGAGCCGACTCCGCATCATCGTCCAACAGCGCTCTTTCTTTCGTGCCACGACGGAAAATTTTGTAGCCTTTCCGCCTCGTGAGTAACATTGAACCTACTAATATGCTGGCAACCATCTAGAGAGGGTTAGCTTTGTGACTGCACTGTTGAAATGGTCCGGCGGTCTTACCACCGGCTCTGCCCAGCCTGGTAACCTAAATTGCGGTGCACTATTCCATTCCGGCTCCTCTATGGGCACTGTAAGGTTCATTGACGCGGCCATCTTCGCGATTGTGATGGATCTGTTGTCGCGATGATGTTAAGGAAGAAGTATAGGCCCAAGCCAGCGCCTGGAGGTCTTGCAGAATGGTGGGTAAGGAGTGCAATTGCCAAGCCTCGTCGACAGTAAAGGAGCGTATTTAGAGTGGTAAAGTGGTCGTGTGATGGGTGTTACGATACAGACTCCAGTGCCTCTCGTTTAGGGGTGCTGTCTAACTTGTTTGTTTGTGCAAGGCCGTCAAGGAGAATTAATTAAAGGGTCGGCATGTATGGATGGAGGCCGAATCGTCCTTTGGGAGGGGACAGAAGGGGAGGAAGAAGGGAAGGAAAGTGGTGAAGGAGAAGAGACGATACGAGGTACGGGCAGGTACGTAGTACGACAACAGAGGAGAAGAAAGGTGGAGTTTCGGAGTGGCAGAAGGATCTCCAGCTTTTTCTTCTCCTGGACAATCACGAATCTGGATCGACGGGACGTGGAGCAGCAGCAAGGGAGGGGACGTATTATTATTATTCTTAGTGCCTTGCCAAGCAGCCTGAAGCCTGAAATGGGATGCGAGATTGCTGCGCAAACCTCCGTCATCCTGGATACGCCCCACAAGACGCCATTGTCGATACTCTCTGAATGGGCAGAACATCTCTACCGTGTGCATCTCCTCTATGCAGCTCTACGCGGCATTATTGCAGTAGAGTTACTAGAGTATTGCTGGTGGTTGCAACTGAAGACAGCAAGCAGTACGACAGGCACGACAACAGCACGTGCCAACCGCAACAGTCCCTACTTCGTCTGATAGTTATTATGCTCCATGCTCCATGCTTCCTCCTCCTCGAGCCTCGTCCTCCTCAGCAACCTCATACACGGATGACGAAGTGCACGATTCACCCTCTCATTGGACACTCTGGGCTGTGGTTGTCGCGTCCCTCGTCGAGTCCTCGAGTCCTCCAGACGTTCCCGTCAATGCGCCTGGTCTTGTTCGTCTACTGTCGAAAAGTATGTCAGGTCTTGACATAAAGAGACGGGCCATGGGAAAGCCCGCAGCGAAACTCTGTCTTGGCCATTGCAACCAAGTCCCGAGGAAGCCGGCTGCCCAAGATGCTCGAACTGGACCGTACTTCGACCTCTTTCTTGCGACCGTACCTGTCTATACCCTCAGATCCCACGATTCCTATAATAACCTGAGAACTGGATGCTGAGATACCGAGATTCAGGTCAGGCAATGCACAACTCGGTGAGTACGCTACTGGTACAGGAGGGCAGCCTGCCTTGTCAGCTCGAAGGATCCACTTGCCGCTGTATGGAGGACGCCTCTTTCCAGCCTTCCAGCCATGCAGCCACACGCTCCACCCTGGCCGGGCACGATCCAACGGCTCAAAATAGGGGGCAGATGACCTGCCAAGCACTGCTGCGACTCCACCGACCTGGCCAAAGCTGAAGCCGCTGATTGGCTTGTTCGTTTCTCGAATGAGAGGAGCCTCAAACAGCCCCGGGCTGACGGTGGTGATTGTGTTGAGACGCCATGTTGATTTGGTCGCGTGCCAGCAGAATCCCCTGATCTCACACCACACATGACGCTTACTCAAAAGAGAATATCGACAGATAAATCGATAGAGGGCTAGAGGTCCCAGGAAACTCGTCCCTGAGATCTCGCCCAGGCCTTCATTTTTAAGCATAAAGCGTGATCCCTCCGAAGCTCCTTGGCACTGAGACCATCCCATGCGAGTGGGTTTATTTTCAGGGACTGGATTGCCTACCAATCGCACCGAGCAAAAGATCAATATGGAAAAAGACGTCACCAATGAATTCAATATACTCACACGTGAAGCTGGATGAGTCTGCAGCACAGAAAGTGAGCGATGGCCCTCTACTCGTCCCATAACACAACTCACATTTACATGTGAACCGTCCCAACCATCATCTAGACCACCGCTCGACCAGCTCTTCGCGGTGTACGTTCCTCGCTTGCAATTTTCGCAAATCGACCTGTCCTAAGGTCTCATGCAGCTTCTCAACTTCAAACTCCAGGGCGTTGACGGCTGACTCGGTATCATCATCCAAAAGCCGCACTGTTCCGAAAGGGGATTCGGCCAAGAGAGAGTCCCGTAGTATCTGCATTGTGATCTGGGCATCTAGCAGATACGAAGAGATGGAAGACTCTGTCGTTGCTTGCAGACTTGTTGAATGCGTTTCAAGCTTGCTCATACGATCGTGGAGCGCTCTTTCAAGAATAGTAACGCGAGCTTCGTCGGAATCTGCGTCTGCGGGAAGAGAAATCCCAAGGCTACGGAGAAGCTGCTGCTCAGGCTCAACTTCTTCATCGAAGTTGGTTGAAGAACGCCGCCTATTGCCTCGGAGTCGACCAGGCGATTGGGCCGAAGACACTTTTCGCGGTCTTTGAACTGGCTTTACAGCATTGGTCTGAGAAACTGGCTCAGGTACTTTTAGTTCCTTGTTTGCCGTATCAATAACAAGTCGAACCGAATTTTGATGACTTCGATGCTCCTCTGCTCGCTCAAGGAACAGACCAATCTTGTTCACCAGGAAGACAAGACATTTATATATCTGCAGAAAGTAAGCCAAGTGAGTTCTCACAAATTGAGGGTTTCCGTACGTAAACAACAGCCTCTTCTGTTCTTTGTTGCCCTTGTCCGCTTCTTGCTTTGATTTCTTGAAGGGCTGGTTCAAGATACTGCTGCTCAACTGACATCTGAGCTACTGGTAGAATTTCCGCATAAAGCGATTCTAGCTCTTCTTGTAGATCTTCGGTTTCTGTTGGCTCAGAATCACCACTGCTGGAGGTCTTGGGCTTTCCTAATGCCTCGAGATATATTCGGTCAAGTTTAGTCCGCACTCCTTCAACAGTGTGCTTGATCAGTCTGAAATCATTAGTGCATTGCTCAGATAAATGAAGTAAACACTAGATAATGAAAGCAAAATAGGTGGAATGAACCAGATGCAGACGCGCTTCATTGAAATGACAAAATTGTAGACTCTGAGGTTCTTGAGGTTCTTACCGTGCACAAAGTTCTCGTATCTTTTCTACAAGGACATCATCAGCCGACTGACTGGGCTCGAGGCTGCTGGAAAGTTTCTGTAGACTTGAAAGAAGCTTGTCATCCGATTTTAAGATGCCGTCGACAGTTTGCTTTACATTGGCCTCAGAAGCCTTGACTTGTTGTTGCAATTCCAGGGTTTGGTATGAGAGATTCTCGGAGATTTCTTCAATCTAAAACCATCTTTAAGCACTTTCATATGATTCATAAGATTGATTTGTCTTACAGCTGCTGTGATCTGCCCATTTTCAACTTCCCATCTCCGGGTTTGGTTGCTGTTGCTTTGAGCTCGTGCTTTATCTACATGCGCATTGCTTTTGACCAGCATGGACATGGCATTCTGCTGTAGTTTCAAAGTCTCGGTCTGCTTCTCAATCGCTGCTGTAGACCGCTTCAATTCGTCGATGGCAACCTGGACATCAAGCTCCCCCAGGCCTGGTATGACTCCTAAGTCATGAGAAGCTGAGATTTTGTCAAATTCACCAGTCTTCTTCAGAGATGCGTATCTGAAAATGTGTGAGTTTGGTTATTGTAGAAATGTGAACGTGAAAACATACAGTGCAGCCTCTTCCTTTGTCAAGAGCGTGTCGTCAGTGAGGTATTCTTCGACCCATCCCTGAATAGCGGTCTGGCTGTCAGGGTCTCGAAAGGCTGACTCAATCGCTGTACGATCGAAAGCAATATCACGATCACGCAGAGTTTTCAAAAGACGCTCGAGGGTATTATCCGCCATGGCGAATGTGGGGTGTCGAGCTCAGGAGCAGAAGGCTGACGGGTGGCCTTGTTTACAAAAAGAGATGGCACCTGCTGCAGTCACGTTGTCGCGATGCGAAGCCGCGGTTCAGTTCAGCCTCTCCACGGTCGCCATGCTGCTGGCGCCGAAAGCCGGAGAAAACCCACTCCATTCTTGAGTCAGATTCAAACAACGATTCTGCAGTGGATTCTTTCCTTTGCAGGTTTCCGCACAGTATGAAAACCGTTCAAGATGGCTGCAAATTCAGGAATCCGAACTGTTCTGCTCGCTGATGCTATCGAAGCTCTGAAATTGGTACGTGGTCGCACAGAAACCCGGAAGCGTCGGTCGACATGGCTTTCGTTCTCGTCTACATGTGATGATATCTTGGGCGAGGCTGACGATTTCGCAGGTGTTCCGTCTGTCATGGCGACGAAACATTACAGCATGGATATTCGTGCCCCCAGGAATTGTCCTGATTCTCCTAGCATGCTTCGGAATTGATTCTCTGATTGGACTTACTTCTGTCTCTTTTCCAGCATCAGTTGCTTGCATGATTCTCTTGTTCTTCGCTTTGATTATCTCAGATGTGGTTGTCGGAGCACGACGTACCAACGCTCTTGTCAGCATCATTGATATCCCAGTAAGTCTTCTGTGGAACTCTTCTTCCTAGTAGAGTCACATTTCTGATAGACGCTATTCTAGGCAGGATTCTCTCTTCGCTACATCAATATATTCTTCACTCCTAGTTTCGTTCTACTCCCGCTCAGCCCGTCCATCAGCGGCGTGGAAGTTGGGAAGATGATAGCAGTATTTTGTAAGTTTTCTGCTGTAAATATACCACAGACTAGAAATTCTAAGATCAAGTAGTGATAGGATTTGTTGTTGTCTTCGCCGTGACAGCATGGACAGTTCGCGGGCTTCAGCTCGTCATGGGCTCGTCTAAACGTGCCATGACAGAACGAGCTGAAGAGATGGGCCACGAGGACGATGCCATCCCTCTGGCGGACGTCAGCAGGAGCGGGCAAGAGTCGCAGATCACTCAATCTGGTGCTTCAACACCACCAGAAGACCTCGCTACGGAACTGGCAAATGATCTTACTGCGCCTCCAAGGGCTCAAGATCCGTCTCGTATCCGGGGTACTGGAGGTCCTCCTGAGAGCAATGTCGTCTCAGAAGCTCTGAATACCATCGTGGCCCCGCAAGCTCCTCTCCCACTCACTCGCCCCCAGCGATGGGCAGCTTTGATCAATAGGAACTTTGATAGAATAACCTATGCGTCTATCTTCGTCTTTATTGGGCTTCCAATTTACTACACCACAGGATATGCTATGCCGGCTCAGCTGACATTTAACATTCTTGCTTACTTCGCAGCATTGGCGCTTCCTGCGAAATGGAGGCAGTTCTTACACCCGGTTCTCGTATCTTCTCTAATCACCTGTCTTGGAATATGGGTTCTTGGTCTCATCAGAGGCGATAGCCTACATGACGTGCTCGGCGCGTACAAGACAGGCACGAAGTATACGCAGCTGTGGCATGGTAAGAAGGACTTGGAATCGCCTGGAGCGGGTGACATTTTCAGCAGCGTGCTAGATGCCAGCATTGTCGCACTTGCGCTGCCCATGTTCCAGTACCGCAAGGAGCTTCAGCGTCATTTCTTCGCCATTGTGATTCCCAACGTTGCTGTTTCTATTGCGTCTTTGTTTGGTTATCCTGCTGTTTGCTACGCCATAGGCATATCTTCTACGCGAAGTCTGTCATTCGCAGCTCGTAGCTTGACCCTTGCGCTGGCTACACCTGCTGTAAGCAATCTAGGTGGGGATTTGAATACTGTGGCTGCTCTTGCTATCATGAGTGGCATTCTTGGAGTTTTGGTTGGCGCTAAGTTGCTTGAACTGCTTAGAATCCCTGAAGGCAAGAAAATACCGAGTAGCATCCTACTTTGATTATACTAATTCTTGATAGATGACTATGTCACCAGAGGTGTTACCTTAGGCGGTAGCTCATCGGCAATAGCGACAGCACTGTTATTGGTTACTGATCCTCGTGCAGCAGCACTATCAAGTCTTTCAATGAGCTTGTTTGGTACAATCACGATCGTTCTGACTTCGGTCCCACCTATAGTTAATGCAATCACATCGATGGTAGGGTTATAGATAGATATTAGAGAATAGCAATCACTTTTAGGGTTACCTAATCTCATCTTGTTACGACCAACCTCTCTTACAGTACGAAGCCATAGAAATGCACTACCATAACGTGAGATAAACCTCTCCTTATTTCGTTACGCTGAACATGTTCGGCTAAGGTATATGAACGTCTTCCCTCAATAATAGTCCTGCATTTATTCTAGTCTTATCATGGCCGATTAGTGAACGTTGCAAAAGATGTTGTGCGACCACTCTTACCTCTCGATCAAGTGTAAGCCAGAGGCAGTTTCGACAACTGTGCTGACCTCTCCAGGCTTGAGCTGGAAAGCAGCATCTTCAAATTCCTTCTGCATGTCCCCTCTTCCAAAGAAACCAAGGTCGCCCATCTTTCTAGCACTGCTGCAGTCGGATTCACTGATGGCAAGATCTCCCAGAGACTTCTGACCACTTCGAATTCTAGCTTCGTGGGCAAGGATAATGCTCATAGCCTCATCTTTTGTGCGCTTGATCTCAGCCTGTCTTGAAGTCAGAAACCTTGTCTATCCGCAGCTGAAGTATTATCATACCTCACGCCAACTGCTTGGTCTCCGACTATCTTTATGCTTGACGAGCAAGTGACTTGCGCGGATCTTTCCCTCCTTGCCGTTGATACCGGCAGCTTCTGGTCTAATCTCAGGCGCACTGTGGTTCTTGGCCATATATTCCTTGAGCTTCTCGGTATCAGTTCCCTGCGGAGGCTCCCAACGCGACAGCTTCTGAGATTCGTTGAAGTAGTATGGCAAGTTCTTGGAATTCGAATGGCGAACCTCCCATCCAGATGGAAGCCCTGCGTCAGCCTTATAGATGTTAGCTATCTCATTAACGTTTGCCGAAAGTAAACAAAGGACAAGCTGGGGATGGCAACGGTACCATTGTGAATCACTATTTGTTGGTTGGTGGAATGGTTTGCAGATGTGGGATATGTTTCAGTGCAGAGAGATTGTGAGAATGACGACGAGCTTTATAATGTTGGAAGAAGTGGACTCTTATGCCCTCTTTGCGTTCAGCTCAGCCTGCAGGAACCAGGTCGAGGATCTTTCGGTCACGAGGCGCGGGGTTACGGCGCTAGCACAAAGATGGAAACTACTTTAGTGCAGGATTAGCATGGTGTTCATGGGCCACACCACGCTAAAGTTAATCCGAGCCCCGATTTCCGATTTCATTATTTGACCTGCCTTGCCCGCGTCCTGATTACTGTACCCATCGACTCATCGAAACAAAGAAACCACGCCTCCCCAGGAACACCATCTACACCAGCGAACATCTTCTATAAGAAACCCACAAGAGAAACCAACCATCATCAATCATTACAAGCACCCGACCGATCTTTTCAGTCAGCCATGGCTTCACCCGCTTCCAGCGCCGGCGATGAGCCCAAGAAGAATATGGAGCAGATCACCTTCCGTTTCTGCAGCGAATGGTACGCAAGCTTTTTTCCTGAGTATGATAATGTAACCAACACTAACGCGCGCCCAGTTCCAACATGTTGTACCCCAAAGAAGACCCCGAGACGCATCGCCTTCAATTTGCCTGCCGAACATGTCAGTACAGCGAAGAGGCTGCCTCCTCTTGCGTTTTCCGAAACGTACTCAACAACCAGCAAGGAGAGACCGCAGGCGTGACGCAGGATGTTGGATCCGACCCTACAGTTGGTTTACCTCTCTGTTTATTGTGTGGTGAAGTTGCAGTTTGCGAGGGCAGAATACGCAGGACGCAAGGCGCTGTAGAAGATGAGAACCGCCCGAAGAAGAGTCTTCTATGAAAGCAAGGAGATTGAGTGACTGTGGTAGTTTCTCATCAACTTCTGCTGACACATCTGCTACTCCTTTAGCTACCTAGGTCCAACAAGACGTGCCCCAAGTGCAAGACGGAGGATGCTGTGTTTTTCCAGTCTCAACAGAGATCTGCCGAAACTGGAATGGTAATTATGTGCACTCCAGAAGGCATGAGTTGATGCTAACAGCAACTTGCAGAAATTGTTTTATGTCTGCTGTGGCTGTGGTCACATATTTTCATGATACACGCGAGTTGAATTTTGTGTGTATTCTACGGGCGTTTTGATTATCATGGCGCATGGAATGGATAGCATGGGGAACAAAAGGCGTTTTGGTCATTAGATAGAAGACGCAGCAAGGGTGGTGGGGAATATTTAGTATTTTAATGGACAGATTCCGTCAAACGCCTGCACTATGCTACACCGTGACCTTATACAGATATATCTACACATGCATTGGTGCCAATGACAAGATTTTTGACCAGTTCATCTTCCTCAATTCGTTTCCAACAACACCTAACCTGATATTAGCATTTTTCATTCTCCCAGGGACCTGGACCACTGACCGTTCAATCTGGTGCCAATGGGTTCCCCAGCTTTGTTGATCAATACGCATGCATTGTCTCCGAACTTGACAACACTGCCATCGGACCGCTGTAGCTTCTTTGCTGTTCTAACCACGACTGCATGTCTCATATCTCCTCTTCGAACCTTGTTGGCGCTCGAAATCGACACGCTTCCACCGGGGCCGGATTCTGGTCCAAAGTTCCTCTGCTTCTGCACAACGACGACGACACGGTCTCCTGCACCGGAGTTAGCATTCAATATTGTCGTCTTCGAGGCAGGGCCGCGGACCAATCTTCGCATGTCTCTTCATTTTCAACACTCTGATACATTCCACAACGGCAGCCCCCGAATTGTCAATGCAATTCATCATAGTCTACGTATTTGTTAGCATGGCTGAGTAGTACAGAGAGCATGTTAGGGCTCGCCTTTAGTTGAATCATCGTGAGATCATGTCACGGCTTGCGCAGTCTGGGGATCAAGAAGGTCTGTATATATGGATGCTGCGACTCGACCTTCACAGCTCAAAATTCGCGATTCCGGCTAGCGCCGCCGGGACAGCGACAGCGACAGGCGACAGGGGGTGATTATGTGATTATGGGGGCCAATCGATATTCCAACTGCGCCATCTCTTGTTGATCCGCATGTCTGTCTGTCTCTTGTGCCTCTCCTTTTGTTCTTACCATATATTCATAATTAGTGACCGCATTCACTCATTGTTA
The DNA here is from genome assembly GCA_029641185.1 of Pseudofabraea citricarpa. NCBI lineage: Eukaryota > Fungi > Ascomycota > Leotiomycetes > Helotiales > Dermateaceae > Pseudofabraea > Pseudofabraea citricarpa. Next base: position 1,289,454 of record JAPWGK010000004.1, read on the forward strand.
TTCACATTTTTGGCTTCCTATTGTCCCCCCCCGCACCCGATTTTGCTCAATAGACTCGCTCATGGCTCAATAATACTATACATTGGCTTTTCCTCCGACAATACTTAGAAAACGAAACGCGGCCGAGAGGGAGCGTCAAGAGTTGGATTGAGGAGCTGAGGATTCTTGCGCCGCCATTTATAACACCACCAATCTCAAAATTTGCGCGCTTGATCTAGGTTACCAAGATTCTTTCCACTCTGGTCGCAATTGGTGTCATTCATTCAAAAATTTCTCTGTAGCGCATCGCATCTACCCGGCGCCATCCAACTGTACAAAGGCACCACTTCACCCTCGCTCTCCAGCACTCCCCAACTCGCATTCAGAGTCGTCGCATGAATTTGCTTTAGAGCTTTCCAGATCGCTATGCCTCCCAAGACCAGCGCCCAGAAGAAACCGCGACTTACTCTTGCACAGTTGCACCAATACGACGATACTTTGACAGATGCACTTGTAGATCATGTAAGAACTCGCGACTCAGCGGCCAGGAAGACTTTGTGGACACTTCTTAACAGCCTCATAGGTGTACTACTGGACCAGTATTCGGAAAAACCGCAGCGTATTCCATTCGTCTCGTGGAGTTCGAGAGGAGGACGTGACGGCAATTCTACGAGAAGCGGTGATCATTCAGAAAGATGTTGCAAAAGCCGAGACGCAACTTATGGCTCTGCCTGGACTCAAGAAGTTCTCTCAGAGCTTGAAATCAGAAAAGGAGAAGGACGACTTTCGAAGACACTTGAGAAAGTACATTAACATCTACCTGCCTGACTGTCCTTTCGAAGTTTCAAGCACCAATCGGTATACCGTAGTCACACACGAAGCAGCGGTTATGGCGCGACGATTCATCAAGAAGGGAGAGCTCATAAAGTACCTTTGCGGAATACAAGTCATCATGACACCCGAGGAGGAAGAGAAGGTCAATTCTAGCCGACGCGATTTCAGTATTGTTGTGTCGAGTCGCAACAAGGCCGCTTCCTTGTTTCTTGGACCAGCCAGATTTGCAAACCACGACTGCGGAGCCAACGCTCGACTCATGACTACAGGAAACGCAGGCATGGAGGTCAGAGCCGAAAGAGACATCGAAGTAGGCGAGGAAATCACGGTCACGTACGGCGACAACTATTTTGGGGAGGATAATTGTGAATGTCTCTGCAAGACGTGTGAAGACCTGTGTCAGAATGGATGGCAGATGGAAGAGGGGGAGGACGGTAGTAAGATCACGCCCAAACCATCCATCGAGGAAGCTCAGACAGCAGACGGACGATCGTATTCCCTTCGACGGAGAAGAAGACTGTCTGTGACCTCGTCCCGAGCAGGATCGACAACCCCTGATGTAAATATCAGACCCATCGTCCCGAAACGGAGTCCCAAGTCGCGATCTAGACTTAGCCATCTGAATTCGCCCTCAACCCAATCCATGTCAGCCTCTGCAGAGCCGAACATCTCACCTTTGAAGCGCAAGAGAGAAATGGACGAACCGGAAGTAGGAACGCCTCAAGAGCCGAAGAAGTTGAAGATGACGCCACCATTGAAGACAGAAGAGCCAACTGAAGAGCCTCTCCTACAGCCAAGTGTTGAAGAAGCACAAGCCAGCTCTGTCTCTATTTCTGATTCTGATTCTAGGCAAGAGCCGACGGAGGTGGACGTGGTTTCATCATTGAAGACAGAAGAGCCAACAGTAGATCCTGTGCTACCACCCAGTGTTCAAGAAACACGAGCAAGCTCTGTCTCTGTTTCTAATTCTGATTCTAGACAAGAGCCAAAGGAGTTGGATATGGTTCCATTATTGAAGACAGAAGAGTCGGCAATAGATCCTGTGCTACCACCAAGTGTTCAAGAAACACGAGCCAGCTCTGTTTCTGATTCCACACATAGCGAACCGCCTTCATCCGGTTCAGAGAATCTACATGAAACCGATGCAACTTCCGTTGATGATGACGATACAATCATTGTGAAGGTTCCGACTCTAAGCCCAAGAGCACACAAGATAGCCAAGCCCTCTGAGCCACAGATGCAAGAGAACTCTGGCAATCCTATTCTGGTTGGAGATTCTACAAGCGGCGAACACCCAGTACTTCAGGATGAAGGCGCATCCTCGGGTCTCTCAGACTTAGATTCTGCCCATGAGCTTGACGATTCAACTCAATCTGTAGAACCAAAACCTCGGTCTGCAAAACCAAAGAGCAGCGAGACTCGCACTAAGAGAAGGAAGGCTGCTGCACCACTGCCTAAAATGGACCATGACCATGCACCAAAAGTGCGTATTCCTGGTGATTACGTGCTCACAGCAGCGCTTTTGGCCGAGCCGGCATCTGCGTGGATCAACTGCAAGATCTGCGAGGAGCCTTTCGTACAAAAAGATGCGTATTTCACCAAGTCCTCCTGTCCACGATGCGAACGCCACAGCAAGCTTTATGGATACATGTGGCCAAAGACAGACAAAGAAGACAGCGAGGACGAAGAGGAGCGTATCACTGACCACCGAACTGTCCATCGATACATTCGTCCTGACGAGGAGAAGTTGGTCAGAAAGAGAAGCAAGGACCCGTCCGTTGTATTGGAGACAGACGAAGACCGAGCGCTGAAGTTAGCCATTAATGAGGCTCGGATCAAGAAGTGGAACCAAGAAGAAGTATGGGAGCTCACTAAAGAAGAACAAAAGAGAGTTGCCAACGAGGTCAAGCAAAAGGCCAAAAAACAGAAGTCTGCAGCAGCCAGTAAGGAGGCTTCAGACAAACAAGGAACCAAAGGTGGCAAGATCTCCAAGAAACCTCGGGGGAAATACAACAAGTCAGCGGTGAAGAAATAGATAACTGGAGCATTTTGAACACGGTGTTTGGGAAGGATTTAGGCATTAGCATCTATGCATCATGGACAGGTGTTGGGGAGTTCTTTGATCAGCAACGGGGCCTTGCATGGTTGGAGACCACAGATGGGAAATAGATCTGCTTTGCCGTGTATTATATGGACCAGAATAAGATAGATACCTATATTTGATTATGTTGAATTAACTCTCACTCGACCCCTGCTATATCCCGCGTGCCCCTATTCCTCTAGCTTCGTTTGTCTGCCCCTCGCTTGAGCTAATCGCACAATACCCCACCAAAACCATGACGCCAACCTTGTACTACTGATATCCGTTTAAGACACGCGACGGCCTCGAATTCTATACACGCCTTCTCCGGGAATATCTCATGGCTCGGTCGCACGAGATATAAACTCAGAAGATCCCATACTGACGCCCACCGCCAACATGGCGTCCAATCCCACTGCAACACTCACTTCCCTACTCCGGTCCTCCACCATCTCCGACGACGAAGAAATCCTTAAGGCTGCCAACGCTGTTCTTAAGACGTCGAAGAGCAATCCAGAAGCTCTTCACACTCGGGTTGTTGCGTTGCTGAAGCTTGATCGATTCGATGATGCACTGCGAGCCCTCGACGATGGCGGTGACAAGCTCGAGGAACGCTGTGTACTTGAGAAGGCATACGCTCTGTACAAGACTGGAAAGCTGGCCGAGGCGGAAGAGTTAGCACGGTCTGGGAACAGTAGGGGCTTGAAGCACATCGCTGCACAAGTGGCATATCGTGCGGAGAAATTCGAGGACGCCGCGAAGATTTACAAGGAATTGAGCGGCTCAGCTGCGGGCGTCGAAGGCGAGGAGAACGATTTGAGAATCAATAGCTCGGCGGCGGATGCGCAATTGGAATGGCAGGGAAATGGCGACAAGGTTGAGCAGAACCGCAAGAAGCCGGGCAGAGAGGACCTGGAAGCCTTCGAGACAGCTTACAATGCTGCTTGCGGATGCATTGCGCGAGGAGATCTAGCCGCGGGCAATGTCCTTTTGAAGAGGGCACGGGACCTATGCGAAGCTTTGGACGAGCTGACTGATGAGGAGAAGCGCGCTGAAGTCTTGCCTATCATGGTTCAACAAGCTTTCGTATTCACAAAGTTGGGCAAGCTAGACCAGGCGGAGGCGCTTCAAAGGATGATCAACATCGCAGAGTGAGCATCTCTTACTACATTCAGTACTGGGAAAGCTAACCAACATATGTAGTGTGCCTGAGCCACCCACCAAAGTCATAGCTCAGAACAATGCCTTAGCTGCGGTGAAAGAGCACGAGAATTCTTTTTTGACTCAGCACAGGTTTGAGACCGTCCCTACACTCTCACACACCGAAAAGCACTTTGAGCATCAGGCCAGCTTACTCAGAAGAAATCGATATATCGTTGACCTTCAAGCACTGAAATACCTCGGAGTAGAGCGCTCGACGTTGTCTACAATTTCGGAGTCAGCAGCACCAACTACTTCTCCTTTTGTCAACAACCTTTCTGTGCTCAATGTGGCAGCACATGCTCGTGGTGTGGTTGGCAAGGCTAGTTTCAAACACATTATACCGTTGCTAGAAAAACGTCCTAATGATGTTGGCTTGATTCTTACCATAGTTCAACTCTACGTTCTAACCAACAACCCTGGACCGGCGATAGACCTGTTAGAGTCATTTTTCAAACGCCTTGAAGAGTCCAAGACAGCCTCTGATCAGGATGTTCGTTTTGCACCAGGTCTAGTTTCTTTGCTCGTTTCTCTGTATAGACTTCAAGGTCGGAAATCACCTATACGGACCGAGCTAGGTAAAGCGGCTGTATACTGGCGACGGAAATCAGAAACACCCGTATGCATCCTCCAGCCAGCCGGAATTGCTCTGCTAGATTCTTCAAATCCCGAAGATCTATCGCTCGCAGGTAAAATCTTTGAAAGCTTGCGTGAGAAGGACGCAAGTGATCGAATCGCCATTGCAGGATTTGTTGCTTCATATGCAATCTCAGACTATGCAAAGGTCGAAGATGACCTTGACAAGCTGACTGCAGTTGAACGTCTCGTCTCAGGGATTGACGCAGCGGCTCTTGAAGAAGCTGGCGTCGCATTACCTCCTGTCCCCGCAGCCGTAGCCAGTAAGAAGCGCAACGTAGATACCGAGAAGGAGAAAGACAAGCCAGCCAAGAAGCGTAAGATACGCAAGCTGCCTAAGGACTACGAAGAAGGCAAGAAGATGGATCCCGAGAGATGGCTTCCAATGCGTGACAGGAGCTCCTATCGGCCTAAGGGCAAGAAAGGCAAGAAGAAGGCTATGGAAGCCACACAGGGCGGAGTGGTGAAGGAAGAAGAGAGCCTAGAGCTCGTAGGTGGCTCGGCTGTCAAGGTGGAGAAGGCAGCACCACAGAAATCTAAGAAGAAGAAGGGCAAGAAGTGATTGCGTCGCTCACTTCTCATGCTCGTCTTCCCATCTCATCTATCTATGGCAGCTTCATTCATGCAGCGTAGATGGGAAACATGAAATGGACATGACCATTTGGCTTGTGTGTTTCCTGGCTTACCAGCTCGCTGGCTAGCTTCCTCTAGAGCTCCGTCCTCTTTTGGAATACCACATCTTAGCTCATACTACACAATGCAAAGCCAATTACAACATTCTGACCGTTTTCATCCTACTTAGGTAGGTACCTACTCTCCACCTTGTCTACCTTACCTACCTAGGTATCAACCCAATGCGACCTTAGATACCTAGGTACCTACTTATACAGTATAGGTATTCTATCATGAATTGCAAATTATCGATCGCTTAAACATCTTCTCAACCCTTAACGCATAAACCTTTGACAACAAATTAAACAAGCATGCCCAGCCTTAACCTCAGCCTTAACCTCAGCCTCACTCACCCCACACCACCCCACCCCACGCCATGCCACGCCACGCCACGCAAGGCCACGCAATCCAAGAAGAAGAAAAAAGAAAAAGAAGAACTCTCAAAGCAAGCGGCCCCAAAAAACTCAACTCAGCACTTGTGCAAAGGAAAGGAAAAAGGGTCCTCCTGTACAGATGCTTATTTATTGCATCAGTTGGCCCGGCGAAGCGAAAAAACCAAATCCACGTTCGCATCCGCATCCGCATCCACTGCTCTGCACTGCTCTGCTCGGCTCTGCTTGGCATCCATCTCATCTGCTCTCGTTTAATTTTTGGATTTTTGGAATTTGGGATTTGGGATTTGGGATTTGGGATGCGTGAGGGTGAATAAACATGTTTGAAGAATTACTGATATGCTTGCTTGCTTGCTTAACACCTATGCAACACCATAACATGGCATGGCAAAAACTTGCACATCCAACCAACAGAACCAACCAACAGACCAACTAACTGACTAACTGATATCTATTCCGATTGACATGACCAAGAGAAATCCACCCCACATCACATCACATTACATCACATGGAATGAAAAGAACGAAAACAATCCGAAGAAACTCGATCCGTCCGGATCAAATCAGACCAAACCCGAAAAGCATAAACCACAAACCATAGAACGAGCAAATGACCAAGTCAAGAAAAAAGCCTCTCCTCTCCTCTCATACATGTTAATCAAATCAATCAATCACCAGGTAAGCAAAGAAGAGTAGAGAAGAAGACAAAAACTACAAAGGCCATAGTATAATCCAAACTCCATCTACTATGCATTCGTGCGCGTCATTCGCCCTCACCCTGGAACCTAATCTTCCAAATCCCCCCTCCCTCCTTGGAGGCCCTCTTAGGGTACGTGCCCACAGCCCAATAACGAGAAATAAAAGAACAAAAAAGAACCCCATATACAACATGATACCTGTGTCTGTGACTTGTGTCTGTGTCTCTTGTGTGATAGAAGAAGAAGCCCCTTCTTCATCCCCCGCCCCGCGCTACCTTTATGATGTACACCATACAATTTTTACAAATGAAACTTTTTTGGTCCCGCCTGGTTGTTGATTTATCCCCACACAATGCTAGCTAAAAACTCTGTCATTAAGAACTGTTATAATGAAAATAAATGCCACGTATGGCCGTCGAATCTCGGATTCGTTGAAGAATATTCTGGGTCGATTGGCCTACGCACTGACCATGGCCTGAAGAGGTGAGTTCAAGGCAATGTCATTTTCAGAGCCCTTCCGCTCTCTGTGCTGTGCATCGCCACGCTTGTCATTTATTGTGGAGGTTGTTGGTGAGTTTGATGCCTCTGGGGTATAGAATATTGCCTGCTTTCCATGACTAACTCCGTCACTATCGTCTTCGTCTTCATCCTCAACGGGAGGCAGAGGTGTACGACGACCATCTGAAATGCTGACTGCATGCTCGCTCTCGCCATCCGAAGTTACTTGTCCGTTGTTTGTACCATGGAGTGACAATTTTCTGTGGAGGTCTCTGAAGCTTCTGGCTGTTGCAGAGCTTGCAGTTGCCGCAGATCCATGACGTTCATGGAATTCATACGGTTCCGCAAGGACTGAGTGAAAATCGTCATCAATGGTTGCCGGTGACAAGGCACTTGACTCATCCCTGTGGCTCTGTCTTCGAAGACGTAATCGCTCATCTGGTGACATACTATGGAGTTCTGAGCCGAAGGTGATAACCGAGGCTTTCTTGCCATGCACGACAAAACTGCCAGTGCCACGGATAAGAACATCCTCATTGCTATTATCCTCAGACATGCCGGCACTGGAGGCCGAGTCTTTACCTTTGCGACTTCGATGGTGGGTCGGTACATGAGCATCTCGAAGTGTGCGGTGTAAACTGCGTCGAATCTTGCCCCTATCTAACTTGTCCTTTTCACCCGACGGTTCATTCACATCATCACCATCAAGACCAGTGGTAGGTCGCTTACTTTCTGGTGTCACTGCATCCGAGAGACCTGTTTGTTCCAATACTGCTTGCTCGGCGGCATCAGGGCCTGGGGTGGAAGGACGAACCTGGGAGTCGCTAGAGAGAGCGTGGACGGTCCCAGGTCGAGAAGATGTAGGTGCCGTTCCTGGGCTTGATGGAGCTACGGTTGAGACAGAAACCTTACGGCCACGAGGATCAAAACTAAGAGGTGGTAGCTCCCACGAAGCCTGGGCTTTGTGAAAGCTGGATGAGTTGTTGAGAGCCGGTGGTGTCTGGAATATATCATCCAGTGCATGCTCATTCTCCTGCTGCGATGTTGGCTGAGCTGAAGTTGATGGTCGTGTGCTTGTAGTTGGAGAGCGTGGGCTGCGTGGAGGAGCCAAGGTGCTACTGGCCTTGGAATGCAAACGAGGAAGGTTGGCTCGTTCTGGAGACTGTACTTCCCCAAAAAGTTCACCAGTATTCACAGGCGGTTCATCGTAGTTCACATTCTCTTCGTCCAAGTCCATAGACAAAATCTCCTTGTGGCATCTTAAGCGCCATATCTCCATTCTGCCCCATTTTAATTGTGCAGCCATTCGTCCGGCAGCTAAGATAACTTGTTCGCGAGTTTTCGATTGGATTGGCGCGAGAATCATCAAGTGGCGTGCGTTTCTCAATTGGGCATCCAATTGTTTTTGTGCAACCGCGAGCTTTTCTTCAGCATCAGAAATTTTTTGCAGCATGATTTCTCGCCGGGCAGAAAGTATGTCTTGAGCCATCTTCGTATCGATCCTGCCACTGACAATAGTGACTTCCCCCGAAGGAGTCTGAACAGATCGAGCACCATCGGTATTGCTGTCTAGACGTCGAATGCCCCGACTTCGTTGACCCTCGTAGTTACCACCAACAACTCCACGCATTCTAACCCCGGATGTTCGGAAAGCTGCTGCATAGTTGAGCTTTGCTAGCCAGTCATTCATTTCTTCCTCGTTGTCGGCTAAAAAGGTTTCTTCAAATCCGCCGTGTCGGACAAAGACAAAAGCGTTTTTGTGTTTTTTGTACGTCGAGTCTAGTAAGGCAACTGCATCGTCCGTAGACATCAAGGCATCGGGCTTGAAATGATCAAGAGGAGGCTTGAATATGACGGGAATTCCATCATGTCCTTGCTTAACGTGAGTCTCGTGCTGATTCATTAAATTCTTAATCCAAGCAGTGTTTCGAAAGAAGTAGAGCTGGGCACCAGTCAAAATGGCTCCCCACTCTTGCCATGGAGATCTAGTCTTCTTCTTCTTCGCATCCTTACGCCAAAGCAAGCCAACTTTTGTTATCTTGATGTCGACGATACCGGGATGTGCATCATCCGGGTTATTTGTCGTCCTGTCCGACATAAAAGCATCCGGACGCGATCTTGCTGACACAATCTGCAAAATGCCAGTCCTGAAGAATGTTTTCTGCAAATCTCGAAGATTTAGTGAAGTCGCAGTGCCGAGATAACTATAATGTTCTTCTAGATGCATTACTTCCTTCAGGTTTGGACGCAGTGTGTCTAGCTTGCTATCAATAATAAGAGTGTAGGGATCGACTGGTTCTTTGGACGACCTCTTCGTAGGATCAGTATTTCCGCGAGGAAATATAGACTGCTTTTTCTTGACTTTGTGCTGAACGATACGCTCACCGTTGATGTCAAGATCGTCTTCAACGTGAATAAAAGGAGTGTATGAGATGTTATCGTAGAAACACTCAAGGATCTCGTCGAAGATGCCCTCACCACAAGTATTCTTCAGATAATCGGGTTTCTGCATCTTGTGCTTGTTGTTCTTGTTGAACACATCTGTGTGTAGAATAAGGAGAGAGAATGCTATGAAATATGCCTGATCTGGCGAAGCATAGATACCTGGGTTACACTCGTGATATCTATTTGCAAACCCTTGCAAGCATCGGTCTATGTGCTGAGTCTCTTTCGGCAATTCGACTTCCATCAACAGTTTTCGGATTGCCATGTCCATTGGATCGCCAAAGAAGCCAAAACCACGCATGTAACTTCGAAGAACCGCTTGGGAGAACGGATCGCTGCCCTTAGACAAGACAGCCGCTACAACTCCTCGACTGACAGCTTCTTCAAGACGCACAAGGTATTTTGCTGGCGTATCATCTTCATGTCGTTCTGGAAGTACTACTGGTGGTGGTTCTCTGGTCAATTGCATGGAATTCTGCTTAGAAGTATTCGAACCTGGGGTATCTGGACCACCACGAGGAAACGGAGGTTCGGAATTTTGGCGTAGCCTGGCAGACAGCCCAAAAAGATCACCAAAGCTTTTCCTTCCGGTCGAAGTTGAAGTGCGAGTTGAAGGTAAGGTTGGAGTTGGAAGAGGATCGTCACTTGGCATATGTCGAAGAGAACTTAGAGTAGATGATCGGCCCCGTACGCCCAGTCTCCGTCGCGTGGGCGAAGACTTTATAGATGCAGAAGAATCATGCCGAAGAAGCGAAGGCGTACCACCAGCACTCCGTGAAGGGGATGGGAGGGGGGATGGAAACGCCTGGGTCCTCATGTCCTCCGCTGAGGGTGATTGCAACGCTCTCACTGCAGGAGAGTCAGAAGCAACGGAAACTCGTGGGGCGGCCAGATTCTCCTGCGTGTTGGACTTTTGTGGCAGGTGGGAAAGGTCAAAAAGAGGGTTTGGCTTCTTTCGACGTGCTAAGCGGAAGAAAGTTGTGGTTGTTTGGACGGTATGAGTAGTCGTCGTCGTCGTTGCATATACTCCGTGGTCTCCGGAGCTTCCATCCGATCTCGAAGATTCCGACAAGCGATTGATAGGAATTGCCAACGACGAAGCTCCGTCGTCGCCATATGCAGGTGGTGCAGCTCCGGCTGCCTGAGTTACTGGCCGCTCTGGCTCATCAAAAGTGACCCTACTCTTGCTACCGGATGGGCCGCCCTCTGACATTGTCTTCCGCCTCTCTTTCTTGTCCAGCATCAAATCGGGTAGCGCAGGGTGATCGCCAGAGGTCTTCGTCCTTCCCGGTAATCGGATTCGAGACTTCTTCTTGGTCAAGCTCCCTCCATTCATATCCATCGTGGGCGCTGTGGTTATTATCTCGGGCGGTGTGGCTTTTGTGATGTTAGCTCAGAATCACAAGGAATCTGCATCTGAACAGGATCAGCTTACGGGCCTGATTAGGAAGAGGGGGTGCTTCGCTCTGCGCCTGAGCCTGAGCCTGAGCTTGCAGTCGCGCTCTGGTGGACAATTGAGAATCCGAGGCATGTCGAAACTTCAGCATAGAGAAGCGGCGATGCTTTGCGTGTTCCTCCTGCACTGGCGGTGACGACGGACGTGATTCCAGTACCCCGGAGCCAGCACTCTTTCCCGCTATCGACTCCGACATCGAGGGTCGCTCCTCCGCGGCCGAAGGGGACAGGAAATCAGAGGCAGAAGGTTTTCGTGGGATCTGCTCACTCGCCCTGCCATCCGGGACGGTCGCACTTAACATGTTCGCGTTGTTGTTCGCCGCTAACATGTCGGGGTTGAAGAAGCTGTGCCTGCGGATGTTCTGCTCGCTGGCAGGACCGCGACGTCGTAACAAGCCCGGCACGATTGGCATGGTGAAGGAAGCGGTGGGCTACTCATTGAACACAGGTGGGACTTGTGTAATAATGGACGGATGGAGGTGAGGTGTTGATGTTGGCGTTGGCTTTTTCCTGGCGTTAGAGAGGTGGTTGACAGGTCGGGTCTGATACACAATTGGGATGGGCAATCCCTGTTTGAGGAAGGTGGTGAGGTGAATGTAGTGAACGAATGTGGTGAAGGAGCTACGAGCCAGCGAGCCGGGGGCACCAAGATGACGATCCAGATAGGGATGGAGATGGGGATGGGGATGGAGATGGTAAGAAGGAAGGTATCGTGAGAATGCAGTACAGACGGTTCAGTACAGTTCTGTGGGTGCTTGGTAAGTTGTTGTTATTGTTGCTGCTGTTGGTGGCCCATCAGAGTTTGCTGGTTAAGGGTGAACTCGAACGCTGAACTCAGTACGGGATAAGGCCTGACCAAGAGGGACCAAGAGGGTAACACAGCGACCCCATCTCCCGAATTAGCATGGACCTACAGGGCCTACAGGGCCTACAGGGCCTACAGGGGCCACAGGGGGACCACCGGACCCCCTCCTCTCCCAAAAGACGCACTGTACTGCGCTGTCCTCCCTTGCTGCCATGCTTTTCACGCTCCAGCCTCCAGCCTCCAGCCTCCAGCCCCCCACCAGCTCCACCAAACACACAGCCAGTCACGCCACTGAGCTACTGAGCCACTGAGCCACTGAGCCACAGGGCTTCCCCTCCCCTATAGTGGCCAATCTACAGGCTACACCCCCCTACACCCTATTCCCCCACCGCACCCACCTCTTCTCACTGCGCTAGTCGCCAGCAACACAACCTCCACACCTTTTTAGGCTTCTGCAGTCGATCATTTCGGATCAAGCAGAAGCAGCAACATCACGCTTCTATCCGTCTCCGTACTGACACCTCTTGGTACAGCAACCGTACACCGGATTGCCTCTGGTCGCCATCGTGCTGCTATCCTACTTGACCGCACACCTACCCCATCATGCTACCAAACCTGCTATCGCTCTTGCGGACGGCTCCTCTGCTCCTGTTCTTCTTCACCTGTGTCACAGCCTTCCCGTGGTCGTCGTCGTCCCCGTCCCGCGATAATGGCCATGCCGCCGCCCATCAACGTCATACAAGCGATCAACCATCCAGCCGTCTTCGCGGTGTCTTCCCTCAATTGACTTGGCTGCGAGACACCGCGATAGAGAGGGTCTTCGGCCTGCCACCGAAACCCAAGGCGCCTTGCCATTACACCAAGCCGGCCTCCTCACATGCCACCACCACCACCCAGCTACCGGCGACCCTGCTGGCCAAGTATGGCGGCGACGTGGTTCTGCGATTCAATTTGAGTACCACGGCAGAGGAGCAGGCTTTGGCAGAGGCCGCAGAGACATTGTTTCTAGATGTCTGGGAGTTCACAAATAATTGGGCCGACATTCGTCTGCGAGAGGATGATGTGCGTGAAGCGTGTATACAACTTCAAAACTCCAGCTAATTGTGGTGACACCGCAGGTTCCATCGCTTCTCGGCTTGTTACCCAAGTCTCTCCAGACGGCATATTCGCATCTAATGCCAGACCTGGCAAAGTCGATTTATCAGTCCTACCCCTCGATTACATGGCAGGAGCCAGAACCAGCTTTTCCTCCCCGCCATGAAGCACAGCCATTCAGTTTGGCCGTGAAGACGAGAGATGGCCCTGACTTTGATAATATATTCTTTCAAAATTACCAGCCGCTCTCCGTCATCGTACCCTGGATGCGACTCATGGCGTCGATGTTTACAACCCATGTGCGTTTGATCAATATAGGAACATCTTATGAGGGACGCGATATCCCCGCGCTCCGAGTAGGTGTCTCTCCGAAGAACGATCAAGAACCAACTGGGCCTCGTAAGACTATAATTGTTTCTGGTGGTTTCCATGCCCGTGAATGGATCTCTGTTAGCACGGTGACTTACACCGCGTGGTCCCTAATTACCTCGTATGGCAAGAATCCTGGAATTACCAAGCTCCTTCAAGAATTCGACTTTGTCTTTATTCCTACCGTCAACGTCGATGGCTATGTCTACACTTGGGAGAATGATCGCTTATGGCGCAAGAACAGACAACAGACAACTCTGAGATTCTGCCGGGGCTTAGATCTGGACCGTTCATTTGGATTCGAATGGGATGGCAACACTTATCAGAACAACCCATGCTCTGAGAGCTTCCCTGGAGAAGAGCCGTTCCAAGCTGTGGAATCACACAGACTTGCCGAATGGGCAAAGAACGAGACCGAAAACAACGGCGTGAGGTTTGTTGGGTTTCTGGATCTCCATTCATACTCACAGCAAGTGCTTTATCCATATTCGTACTCCTGTGCGGCATATCCGCCAAGCCAAGAGAATTTGGAAGAACTTGCCATGGGACTCGCAAAAGCTATCAGAATCTCAAGTGGGGAATCATATGGCGTCTCATCTGCATGCGAAGGGGCAGTTTCGTCAAGAAGCAACGTTGGTGGGGGAGTTAAGGCGAGAATGGAGACAGGGGGTGGGTCAGCAATTGATTGGTTCTACCACGAGTTGCGCGTTCGTTACAGCTACCAGATCAAGCTCAGAGATACTGGAAGCTATGGGTTCCTGTTACCCAAGGAAAACATCATCCCTAGTGGAGAAGAGGCATTTAGCGCCTTGAAGTATTTTGGCGATTTCCTCCTCGGAAACAAGGGCATCGAGAGTAGCCTTTTCCCCGAGATGCATCAAGAGCCTGATCTGCAGCACAACATTCTTTCAAAGGAGGACATTGGGCATGTCGATGATGAAGCTGAGGAGAATTTTGAGGAGAAGAATTGGGAACTGCGGAGGCGGAGAAGATAGGACAAAAGAATCTTGAAAATATTTATTAGCTTGCGGCGTTGGTTGGAAATGGGAATACCTGGGGCCTGGCAGGCATTAATGACCCGGCGTTTCTTTTTTTTTTCTTTGTCTTTTTTTTCGTACACAAGTTTCAATTCCCCAATCATTGAGTAGCACACACTAGGATATAGGATATTTTTTATGAAATTATTGAGTATGGCACAAAAGTGAGAACCGCCTATAGGTACAGAATCTTGAACGTAAAGACGTAAAGAGACTAGCTTGGCATCACTTTGCTTATCATCTCGACCATTGATAATCACCCCATCGCTTGGATTAATAATGTCATCCGCCCTTCAATTGTCAATCAACAGCATACATGAGTCAACAACATGCAACAACATGCAATAACGTCAATGCAGCTTGGAGCTTGCAGGCAGCCCCGCCTCGGTACTTCACTCACGCCCTTCCGACCACCTGAGGGGTTGCGGAGATACGTCACGCTACACAACATTTAAGAAGCTGCTAAGCATAGTCAGTAGTGCCGTTCTTGGGAGAAATCCATGTTTCACGTCGTCTATAAAGTTCGGGATTTCTGCTGAACTTTGTACTCCCACCGCCAGTCTTGATTGTTTTCAGAGACCAGACAAAGACATCCCGTTACAGATCCTACCAATCACCATGTCACCCCAGCCTTTCCAGATCTCGGTGCCGCAATCGAAGATCGATAACCTTAAGGCAAAACTCGCCCTCGCTGAGTTTCCTGACGAGCTGGAGGGAGCCAATTGGGATCTTGGGGCTCCGTTGGCTGATGTGAAGAGACTAGCTAAGGCATGGGAGAAGTGGGATTGGCGACAGGCTGAGGCGAAATTGAACAAGCTTCCTCAATTTCATACCGAGGTGCAAGTTGATGGCTTCGAGGACATTGATGTCCATTTCGTCTGGCAGAAGAGCGAGGTCAAGAATGCTATTCCCTTGCTCTTCGTTCACGGCTGTAAGTAACTTCCTTCCGCCGGCCCGGCCCGGGACGGCAGATGGCAGATGGCGATGGGTCTGGTCAATTGCTGTGCAGGATCGTATTGACTTTGAGTTAGGGCCCGGCAGCTTTATTGAGGTGCAGCATATTCTGCCTTTGCTGGCTCAACCGGATGGACCGGCTTTTCACGTTGTGGCTCCTTCGCTGCCAAATTACGGGTTCAGTTCAAGGGTCAAGAAGCGCGGGTTTGCAGCTGCACAGTATGCCGAGACGTGCCACAAGTTAATGCTCCAGCTTGGCTACGACGAGTACGTAACGCAGGGTGGAGATTGGGGATCTATCATCACTCGCTCCATGGGCGTCTTGTATCCCGATCACGTGAAGGCAAGTCATATCAACTTGATCCTCGCCAACGGCCCACCGACATTTACGAAGAACCCTCTTCTTGCCCTCAAGCACGCCGTCACTCCCTACACGGCGCAGGAAAAGGCTGGTTTCAAGCGTACAGAGTGGTTCCGCCAGGAGGGGGTAGGTTATAACATCACGCAATCCACCAAACCCCAGACGATCGCTTATGCACTTAACGACTCTCCCGTCGCGCTCCTGGCGTGGATCTATGAGAAGCTGCACGACTGGACGGACTCATATCCCTGGACGGACGAGCAAATCCTAGAATGGATCAGCATCTACCAGTTTAGCCGCTCTGGTCCGGGTGCGGCTCACAACATCTACTACGAAATCATGCATACGACATCTGGGCCCGGGAAGGTTACCAAAGAGGACATGTGGCAATACGTGCCCAAGGTGAAGCTGGGAATCGCTCTGAACCAGAAGGAACTTGCTGTCCCGCCCTTGAACTGGGCGAGGACCTTGGGGGATGTCGTATACGAGAGTAATAACCCAACCGGAGGGTAAGTTTCCACTGGTCTCCTGGGTGCTTGTTGTGGGTGGCCTTGTATCTGACTTTGCATCGCAGACACTTCTACGCAACTGAGAAACCCGAATGGGTCGTCAGAGATCTGAGGACCATGTTTGGCAAGGGAGGTGGGGCTTTTAATGTCGTGAAGGGGAAGAGCGGATATGATGATGATCGGGCAAGACTATGAATCAATTTGTACAAATGTATTCTGTGAAGAGCTGATGATAGCATGCAATTTAGAGTCCGCCAATGTTCAAGGTATTCATATATCGTATTCATTCGCTCAGGTGATTTATTAATATAGCAGATCCCTTTATATGCATCGTCGGCTATCTTGGCTACTGGAAAATACCTCTTATCAAAATCCAAAGTTCGATCTTGATTGAAGTCGAGAAGGAGCATGCAGGATAATACAGTACACGAGGGGCAGGGGAACAAACTTTAAAAGCAAATCATCAAGTGATACCTCGGATCGTGCGGATCGATTTAAGCAAGGCACAGAACTGCCAAAAGGGGATTTGAAACCTAGCGATCTTCGAGTCAAGTATAGGGCTGAATTGCTCAAAGCTTAATGATAGATGGCCGATCTTCACAAAGCCTCCTCATCTCTAATCTCACAAAGCGTAAACCAGGCATCCGGCCTTACCGCTCGCTCGCTCGTCAACCTCCAAGTTCGAACTCCGTACTCGACTCTTCTCTGAACTCTCTTTTAGCGCTGTTTCATTTTCGCGACTTGGTGACCGCTACACGCAGCGGATATCCAGAGGATCCTGATAGTCCGAGGATTTCTTGCATGCTGCTCTCTTCGGCCTTTTTCTCTTCCGTCGTATCTCCGTCCACTGGCTTCTGGATACTATCTACAAAGGTTGCTTGCTTGCTTGCTCGACTTGCCTAGCGCCGAAAGTACGTAGATACTGATGCGTCTGAGGATCATGGTATTTCTACTGCTCTTATTTTGTGAACATGGGCTCTGAGATTGCGGTTAGGTATTCGTGGTATAGAGTGTTTGTATTGAATACTGCTAGTTCAAGCTTCTTTTTATATCTCTGTAGATACGTCTATGAGGGGGTTAGGGATGACTAGAGGGTGTACTTTTCACAGGCGCTCATAGCGATTGTGCTTTTGTGTTTCCATACCGTGAGCTATATGCCACATGCTGTTTCTCTATAGATAGATTGCCTCACCTCTCATTTTTGATCTACTCTTCTTGAAATACCTTATCCCAACTTATCTTTTGGAACACGACGCATTGTCAAGGCACATTGATATCGATTCCGTCTATGTGACCGAATTACATTAGCGAGCATCTGAGTAAGAAGCAGCGATGACATCTTTCTGAATTGTCCAAGTCTGGAGGAAATATACGAGTAGATACCATATAAAGAAGTGCAAGCAAGTCGAGTTTTTCTCATCCATTACTTTTTACCTAGATATACATTCCTTGCTTTCTCTCCTCTCTTGTCTCCTGAAGGTTGCCACCGACCAATTCCCTAAACTGCAATGTCAACAAGAAAAAGAAAACGCACACACAGACTTTTGTGTACATTCCTTCATGGACATCTTGATAGTTACGTATGATCCTCCACGAACTCTTGAAAAGTCGTGATCCATGATTTTCACACTCCAAGCCCCAATCAGAATAGCGATGTCACGCAAAAGTTGTTGGCCGTGCATGCAGCTCGAGGACTGCTACGTGAATGAGCACTTGCAGCTCTCAGCCACCTTAAGCAGTACATTCAGGTAAGTGATGAGCTGTGTGAGAGTATGGCCGCCAATCTGGGCTATTAATTAGGGGTATACTGCTAACTGCATACTTCTGCCAGTTCACTGAAGGTAGACGGTTACTTATGCGACGTTAGCCGACCAATGTGACACTTGGTGAGTGTTTGTTTATTCATCGCTTGAAATCCGTTTTCCTCGGAACCTTTACTTTGGATCTCATGCTCATTGCTATGCTGTATCGTGTGGCAGATTTGTAACGTGCTTGCCTTCGATCTTCATCCCTCTCTGTTGACTTCTCGTTCTGGTAGAAGTTCAAGATCTTCCTCAACTGCCATAACCACCCACGTGTAACAAGCGAGCACGGATTACTAGCACAGGTCCCGTCATTAAAAACACGCCAGGATTTGATATCAGCATAATTGCATCCTGCGGCGAGAGATTGCCCCATGGAATGTTTAGTGCCTGGGATGGGAGTCTTGCAATGGACGGTCAACCAACTCAAGAATGGTGGGGATTTATAGTAAAATCCAATATCAGAGGATAGCTTTACAAGGTCTAGGACTATGTGCTATAGATCCATGGTAGATCGTATATATTTCTAGTTAAAGCGAGTAGCAGCCGGCTGCCAAAAAGTGCTCGCTTAACTTTCCAAACCTCTGTCTCTGGCAGAGTAAACCGGAGTTCCATCCCGGCCGCAAGAAATCCCATGTACTTAACACTAAGGGAGAGATTTCTTTCGCGTAGGTTTTAGAGTAGACCATCAAGAGCCCGTAGCTACATGCCTCTGCTTCCGCCCAACAACGAGCCAGCGAGCACCTCGACCAATAGCTCTAACGAAGTCGGCGAAATTCAAGGCGTCACCAACAGCTCTCACCGCAACAGTTCTCCCATTGTCCTTCGACGAATGATCGTTAGCGCACTCTTCGTTTTCGAGACCCGTGCGATCGGTACTAGGTAGCGGGATCGAGTCATCCGCAGCGGCGTCCTTCACCTGCGGGTGTCCGGCCTGGTAGGGCTTCCACGGGTAGGCCCACAGGTGCAGGATCGCGGCGATGCACATGTCGAGACACAAGAGCGCGCTGGGGATGGCGACTGCTAGAGACTGGTAAGAGATGCTTGCAGTCAGCTTGAGTACAGCGTCGTCGCCGCTGGTCAAGAAGCCTAACAGGCCCTGTGCTCTCGTCAGCGGGTCAGTAATCCAAGCATGGTAATACCAGGACTCACGCTTTGCATGTAGGCGAGGGCGATGACGAGCTTGATGGCTAGGAACTTTAGGAACGGGTTGTGCTCTTTCAGCGTCCCCTTGAACTGCTGGTAGAACTGCAGCAGCCCGATCATGACGGCGGCTAGGGAGAACATCTGCAGAATCGTGACCTATATTAACCATGATCAGACAATTTTCTTTTTCTGTCTTCTCTTTCTCTCTTTTGGTCGGCACTGGATATACCTACCCAGATATGAGCGAAGTGAAAGCTCGACGAGGAGACACAGAAGACGCCCAAGAACTCGGTGACGAACGAGACGAGCGTGAGGCCGAACTTGACGAGCGAGAACTGAAACACGAGGACCCAGAGGATCTATTTGCGGTTTTTCCAAATCAGCATGCGGCTTACCTAGGTCGAGCGAGGCTGCCGGGGAGAGCTCACGTTGAAATAAGTCAGGCCGCTCCTCGGGATCCGAAGGTACCTGATGACGAGGACCCATTTCCGCGGCTGCACGCTGCGGAAGTATGCCTTCAGCGCCCTCAGCCCACCTGGGGCCAGGCAGTCGCAGAGAAGCATGAAGAATGCAGCGAGGGCCAGGGCCTCGTAGAACTGGTGCACGGCTTCGAGGTAGACGTGATGCTTGTAGAACTTGATTGACAGGCATGCCGTCAGGCTGTAGATGGGCACCATGAGGAGAATGCGGATAATCCTGCGTGCAAATATCAAACGTCAGTCATGTTCGCCCAGGTGAAGCTTTTTTTTCTTTCTGGAATAGCCTCACTGCTTTTGCTGGCTCGGCTTCGTGTAGTGCCTGCTATGCTGGAAAATGAGGTAGCCGGATAGCACACATGCTATAATGGTTAAGGAGACTGCGAGATGGAAGCTGAGATCGTTAAATGTGAGGTCTCCAAATAGAGGTTCTTCTTGGACTGCGAGAATATGAATCAGTAGAGAATGAAGCAAGTTGGGACACTATTCGTACTCGGCTCATCTAGTTTCGACGTGTCGCATTTCTTCATCATGAGTTGCTTTATATTTCGAGATCTTTAACAATAATTTAGGCCAAGGATGTTTTTAGGAGAGGATAAGTATCTAGAGAGCGACTTCTATGGGAGGGAACGTAGAGCATTTTGTACATGCGACGGCACAGAGGCTGAGATAGCCAAGGCCTTCTGAAGTGCGAAAAGGTTGACTCGAGTTCTTATTCGGGGCAGGCTCGTGAGTGGACAATAGCAAAGCCGCACATCGATTATGCTCGTCTGCTTAAAGAAGTATTGTTTGTAACGACTCTTGCTTGAATAAACAAGGATCGTGCGACCTGACCAGTGCCTGCTTAAGCAACGAGTTGTCTATTTACTCGTCGGTAAAGCATCCTGTCGGCCAATGGCCGCTCGCTTCACTGCTATAAGCCTTTTTCTCTGACTGCAGAGCACGCCGGATCTTAGCCGGTTGATACGGGGTACGATGTACTCGTACTATCTCAGTCTGCCATACACGAATACGGGCCTTCAATTCATACCTTCAGGAGTTTTCTTTTTTTGGTTATTATGAACGGGAAGACAATTAAATCACCATCTCGTACTTGGTGTTATGTCATTTTTGTGCAGCCCGCACAAGTTGCTAATTCACTTCTGAATCGCCGGTATCAGTGTAATCCGCGGCCCGGACGATGGAGGAATGGTTGGCCGGTTGCCGGTATTTGGTTCGAGTTGGTACTTCAATTGGAAGCCAAATTATTTCAGAGTTAAGATTTCTGGTGATTGAATGAGTTCTCGTGTAAAATTAAGCATAACTTTCATGAAATTAATTGGGTAGCCTGACTTGCAAATCCCATCTGTAGAAGATGAGTTATTACTGAACTCCAAGCTCGCTTCTTCGTTGGCACGCACGGTGCACCACTAAGACCAGCAACTCTCAAAAAAACGACAAGACAAGACAAGACAAGACAAGACATATCATAACACTGTTTTCGTATCCCAAAACCGAGTAGCCAAGAGGAAGAGGTTAAAAAAACAAATTTCTTAATCCCATAAATGCCAATTGAGTTTTAAGACGGACAAAAAAGAAAAAAGAAAAAAAAAGAGAGACCAGGAAGCATCCTGACGATTAGTGATCCCGCTGAGCTTTATCATCCTCTCCTCCAACCCCGGAACTCTAACGTGAAGGCGACGTGAACATGAACATGGACATGGACATGGACATAAGAAGAAGAAGGGATCCCATAAAACAAAGCAAGCTTTCTTACTTCTCTCCCTCTTCTCTTCTCCAATCCTTTTATATAAAAAGAAAAGTGCGACATGGGAGAAATCACCAAGTCCTACTCTCTAGTCCAATAATAGAGAGTCTTACCTACCTTTCTAGCTATTACCGACCTACCTATCCCATCCCATCTATCCGCCATCGCCGGCCACACACACAGCACACAGCACACAGCACACAGTCATGGTTATCTCTTTTATCTATCTATGTACGTATGGCGTGCTCCTCCCATGCGACTTCGTCTTCGTCTTCCGTCTTCGTCAGCAGCTACTGTACGGTATAAGAATCTGGACATCAGCACCTGCAACCTGCACCCGCAATCCCCAGAGTCGCGACCCCGTTCTCGTCACCTCACGTAACCCATCCTCAGCCTCCCCGAGACTTCTTCTTCCTTCTTCTATCATCCATCCATGCATCCATGAATTCCGACCGGTCGGGCACGAGAAGCAGAAGCAGAAGCAGAAGCAGAAGCAGAAGCAGAAGCAGAAGCAACGGTAGCTAGCGCTGACGGGAATATGTAGTGTATGTATGTATGCTGTTTAACCACGGCACGCACGCACGCACGCACGCACGCACGCAAGCACAAAAGATACACACAAACAGACATACCACACTACGGCGCTGCACCCCACGGTGCCAACAAACCCCCCGACGGGCAGACTGCTCGTTGCAAGATGCCGACTGCTGCGGGATGGTATGCTACGGTACACACACAAGAACACATGCATGCATGCATGCGACGCGACCATCAGCATACCTCTATCGTCGGGCCAAGATCAATGAGGATTGGTGGTAACCATCAGGACTACGGTACTCTCGTACCACAGACCTGAGATGGATCATGATGATGGATCAGATTCAATTGATGATTGATGATTGATGATCCACCTCCACATCTACCACCGCCGCGGCCAGTGTGCAACTGGAGGAGCCCTTTTTCTCTTGTTTTCTTTCGATGTCATTCTACACGTTTCACCATGCATGGCCTTGCGAGAAACTCAAGCGCGGCCGGACACCGACAAACTGACACTTGACACGAGCAACGGGACTAAGGACATTACATGTGCCCAGTTACCTATCTCCGCTGTTTGTGCCAGAGTACGGTACAGTACTATTAAAAAGGGCCCAAGTCTCGTTTCTCCCTATCGTCTTTTCCCTTTCTCTCCCAATCTGCAATTTCCAATCCCACCTTCTCCAATTGACCTTGACCCTCTCGTTATCAAGAGAAAACATCCAAATCGCAAAACCTACCTGACCCACCTCGAATACCAGATATGCCGACCTTGGAGATCCCCGCTGAGTACGGGTGAGTTATACCCACTAGAACCGCAATGCCAACGAGGGTGAAAGAGGGAGAAAAATGCTGACAGCGAAACCCCTACAGATATGTCCTGCTAGCTGCAGCATCGACCTTCGTGCTCAACACTGTCCATATGATCAACACGGTTCGCTACCGCAAAGCCGCAAAGGTCGAGTACCCAGCTACATACGCGCCGTCGTCCAACACATCCATCGAAGCGTACCAGTTCAATTGCGCGCAGCGGGCGCATGTCAACTTCCTCGAGAACCAACCGACGACGGTCGCGTCGCTTTTGATCGCCGGCACGTCGTTCCCCATCACAAGCGCCGTGTTGGGTTTGGGTTGGTCGGCGAGCAGATACATGTATATGGTCGGCTATTCGACGGGCGAGAAGGGCGGCAAGGGGAGAGGCAAGAAGGGCGGCTTGTGGTTCTTCCTCTTCCAGTTCGGCTTGATGGGGATGGCCATTTACAGCGGGGTGGCGATGGTTTTGAGTAAGTGAGCGATGTGCGATGGGAGAAGAAGAAAAGGGGATTTGTAAGAGGAGAGGTACCTTATGCAATGCAATCTTTGTAAGATTTCGGAATGGATACATATAATACAATTACGAGTGTTTCTCCGGCTGCTTACCTTTTGTCAGAGTTGGCCATGCGAGATGGTTTCTAAGCTGTTCGAAGCAGTGCATGGTAGCTAGGCAAGTCGCCTCTGAGCTGCAAGCTAGCTTAGAAGTTTCAAATGCTATCCAAACGAATCTGTCACGAGCATCTTTCGGGTTATCGTATTGTTGCTGAGTTCAAGAACTCCCGGATGCACATCTGCTTATCCAACCGGGAAGCTTAAGGTGTCGTCAGATAGAAGTTGGCATGAGCACTTCTTAGATGTATCCGCGATGAGCGCAAGAGGTTCAAAATGCACATGTGCTTATCCATGCACGTTGTTCGAGGCACCGGGAGGCAATCAGATGTGGCAATAGGTAGTTCCTAAGAATATCGATGGCAAATACACCAAGAGGAGCTCGAGGGAAGAAGATCATAGAAGAAGGAAATATGTTCTGTTTCTGTTCCACAAAATCGTCTCAAGCAACTTATTTCAGGAACGAAAAGAAATGATAATCTCCGAGAAGTCAGACGCAGTGAGATCGGCAGGGGAAAAGCGTGTGGCTTGTATAGCTTTACCAGAAGAGGCTTCACGTAAAAGACTCTCGTAGCGAGGCGCATTCCCCAGTGTGTCCCGACTTGGAATGCGGTGGTGTGCTGTGCCTTTGCTCTGCTGTACAGTATAGAGTGCTGACAGGAATCAGCTCGACAAGGGGAGAGAGGTTGAGATGAACGGAGGAGGCGAAATTGCACATTGCAAGAGCAAGAGACTGCTGACAGTGTGACATTCCAAAGCAAAGAAGATTCTCGCACTTGACATCACCGTCGACTTAGTTACGCTGGTTACCTTGAGCTTGTGAGACATTCGCAATCGAGTCACCACTTAGTCCGGAGGCAGCAAGGCAGATTCCCCCATCCTCGAGTCCTCTTTTCTGGACCAAGTCAGCTGATGATGGACCGACTGACTCGAGACGTCGTTACAGTTTTTTGTTGGATTCAAGGAGAAGTGCACGCGATCAAGAAAAAAGTGAGGCTATTCTGAACCCGTTTCAGGAGCGTGAAACAAAGGCTGGGTAGTTTGTACCTGCGTCGGGGCCTTCGAGTTACTAATGGATGCGGTGCACTCCACCCGCCCGACTTTGACTCGTTCACCAACGAATTGCGTTTGGCGACGGTGAAGAGCCAACAAAAGTTGCGTCGCTAATTTTTCATCGTGAACCATATGCCATGCCATGCAAGCAGATCTGGAAAACTTTGATGCTTCGAGGCGCTACATCCCGGTCGTGAATGGCTGGAGTACGGCGAGAAGAGCACAGCCCGTGCTGTGGTGGAGGCTTCTCTGGGTGTTCGCTGGGCTTGGTGGTGGGTGTAGTGGGGTGGATGATGCACAAAATACACACAGACTGCGGCGGTGCATCCCTACCTCCCTTCCACCAGCAAACACCAGCAGCATTATTGCAGCGGCCAGCATCACATCTGCAGCCAGATCGTCAACCCTCCGAGCCAGCAAATGACGATGTATATCCCTTCCACACACCCAGGACCCGCAAGCAGGAGGCGCGCTTCCCAGTTCGAGCTTCGGCCAGCCCTAAAAGGCTGAAGCACACCGTCACTTTGTCACTATCCCATTCGCCGTGTCGTGGCCGCCATGCTGCAGCAAGCGCAACCAAGTGCAAATCCCCCGAAGCAGAATGCAGGAGCCTGAACGAGGAGTGTCAAGATGGAGGAGCCTCTGCCAGTCCAGTGGATGATGGGTGGATGGGTGGATGGCGCGTCAGGTCGCGACCCCAGGCGCCCTCCACAGGAAGCATCATGATGAATACACGCGCACGAGAGAAGGATGAACACCTCAACCCCTAGTTGGAGTACCGTGCTATTGGCTGCTTTCTTGTTTCCTGTTCCTCTCCAGACTCTTGAATCTGCCTTGCCAGGAGTGTCGCGCCGTCCCGACTCCGAGTCTGTGTGACCGATCCGGGACAACTTTGCGTGTCCCTGTTCTGTTCTGGATGGTGTGTGTGGTCGCTTTGGTGGAGGGTGTGTGGAATCGGTGGATGATTCCTCTGCTATTTTCGGGTCCCCTGAAGAACTCATCCAACCATAGACGCGACTCGATCTGGTCAGGCGTCTGGTATACTCTAAATGAACAGACAGCGTCGCGGTTGACCCAGTGGCCCATCTGATGGTGTGCTTGTCAGAATAAGGATGTTGGAGTTTCAAGGGACAAGGGACAAGGGGGTGTATAGTGTGTGTGTGGGCTGGTGGTAGTAGTGCTGGTGCTGGTTGCTGTGCTGTGCTGTGCTGCTGTGCCGTTGTAGGGGAGAGAAAGAGTGAGAAAGAGAGAAGAGCGAAGAGCTCAGCCCCACGAGGCTGAAGGACCGGCCGAAGTCCACCAGCCCTTGTTCTCCAGAGTCATTCGGCAATCAGTCATCCTCCACCCACCACCACCAGCTCCTCCACCACCACCATCATAGTTCGCATCTCGACAACTTAGGCAGACAACCTGCTGAATGACCATTGTTGTCCAGTTCCACCCCCCCGGTAGGTGACCTTGAGAATATAAGTAGTCCTCCATTCCCGCACCACTCATACCCTTTCCTTCCCCTCATGCCATCTCCCAATCATACCTTCAACTAAGTCACAGCATCCGACCAATACCTTCCCAGCTACTAGCTAACATCATCGCCTCGCTTCATCGTCATCCATATCAAAGGATTGCGCTGTTTCTATTACCAGACCTTACTCAGATCGGTCCTCTCGCCATCGCTTGTACGTCAACAGCAGTATACATGACGGCCCTATGTCGTTAAGACACCGGATATACCCAGAAGTTCGATTACAATTTGTACCAGACTTTGGAGACTGAAAACACTTCACATATCCCAGCCGTATCGCCGCCCCCACCCCCACGAGCAAGCCAGATAAAATCATACCTTTCCCGGCCATACGATCCCCAGCAACCCACATTCCAGAGACCGAGTATACTTCGGTGCTAAAACAAAACAAGAGAACCACCAGCCATTGGGCACTTGACTCGAACTCCCTCGCTACCATGTGTGTCGAGAATGTCTATATCGATATCTACCCGGACGGGAGACAGGTGGAATTCAGACAGACGTCCATCTGTCAATACGGCCAGCCTGATCGTCCATGCCATACCTTGACGACTCTTGCCAACCCACCAAGATACATCAAGTACGGAGAGATCTCTACGCAGCAAATGCTTACCCAGGCCTTCTATCCTCGCCATCCCCAAACACCTCCTCGATCCTCAGGTGGCTCCCAACACCGACGTTCGGGGTCACACCACCGCACACCAGAGAGCAGCCCTCGCCGTGCTCGAAGAGACAGCGGCCTAGCCGCTGTCCTGAACGGCAAGAAGCTTCGCCAGCACCGCAAAGAGCGAATAGTGATTGTCGATAGCCCTCCAACTCCTCGTACACCACCTCAACATTTCAGCCAGGTCTTCACGGCTCCTTCCTCTCCTGCTTCACCACCAAATGCCTTCGATATACCGATCCGACGAAGCCGACCAATCATCGTCGACGAACGTCCTCTGAGACGAGAGCGTGCCCCATCGGTTGGAGCTGTTGTTGGTGAACGACTTCGAGCACGATCAATGTCTCGACCACGGCACCTGTCACCCGCATCAACTACCCTTAGCGAGCGAATCCGTCGGCGCGAAGAGGAGGAACTCCGCGAAGAGAGAGAAGCGAGAGAGAGGGAGGAGAGAGAAGAGCGACGACGAAAACGAATTGAAAGGGAAGAGAGAGAAGCAGAACGAGAAGCAGAGCGTCGCCGCGAAGAACGAATTGCTCTTGCGAATGAAGAGATCCTTCGCAGACCTGCTGTCCCCATGCCTCCTAGACGCATCGAGGAGAGACCATACTTGAGACCAGTTATCGACCAATCAATAACGCTCCAAGACGCCATGGGCGCCTTGAGCTTGGAGGATAGAGCAGCCGAGCTGGCAGCAGAAAGACGACGAGAGGAAAGAGAACGCATGCTTCGCAAACGCTTGCAGGTTGAGAAGGAGGCTGCCGATGAGGAAGCCCTCCAGAGAAGATTGAAGGAGCGACAGATGCCTGGGAGACGCTTCTCTGTTGGCCCTGGACATCGTCGCACCCGAGTTGTTTACGACGATGGTGTTTACCGCTGGGAATAAGATAAGAGCGCATTGTGTGATTAGATAGATTTAGATAGCGTGTGTACAATACAAGAGCGTGTACAATACACTTCCACCAGACTTACATCGGTCTCCTCTCCCTCTGACAACGTGAAGCGAGCAAGGTCATCGGATGCCAGAGGTCAGATCTCGATCAGGATCTTGACATGCTCCTCTTTGTGGTGGATCAGGGCCATAAAAGCATCATCGACGACATTTTCCAGTGCGACCTTCCTCGTGATCATGTCGCCTGGTTTCATCTGGCCTGCGCAACGTCAAGACATGAATCTACAGCAAAAGGATGATGGCCAACTCACCTGAGGCAATCGCCTGGATCACATCCTTGAAATCCTGCTTCACATATCCCAGACACGCCGTATACATGCCCTCCTTGAAGACGAGATCATTCGGTTGGAACGGGACAGCCTTCTCCCAGATGGCAACATTCACCACGGTGCCTCTGGCCTTGATGGCTCTGCACGCCGTCTTCAAGCCCGCCGCGACCCCCGCACAATCAAAAGCGATGGCGACGCCGTCTCCATCTGTCAACTCCCTGACCTTCCTCACCACATCCTCCTGGGTCGGGTCCAGCACACAATCGGCCCCGAAATGCAGGGCGAACTCTTTCCTCCGCGCACTCGGCTCCGAGACAATGATCTGCCCACATCCTCGCGCGCGCAATGCCAGAATGATAGCTATCCCGATCGGACCGCCGCCAAGAATCAACACGGCAGAGTCATTCTGCAGCGGGCTCTGGGCCACGGCGTGCCAGCCAACGGCCAGTGGTTCGACGAGGGCTGCGATGTCGAGCGGGATGTTGTCTGGCAAGGGGAGCGCATACGAGGCTGGGACCGTGATGGCATCCGATAGTCCTCCTCCCCATCCAGAGAGCCCGACGAACCCCCCGCTGTAGCAGACGTTGGTGAGGCCCGCGTGACATGCCGAGCATGTCCCGTCGTAGATGGTGGGCTGGACGGATACGTGCTGGCCGGGCTGGAAATCAGTCACGCCTTCTCCGACCTCGATCACAGTCCCGCTGAACTCGTGCCCGAAGGTGACGGGCAGCACTTCCTTGGTCACGAGATGAGGAACAGTGGGTGCGAATGTCGGGCCTCCCAAGAACTCGTGTAGATCTGCATCGTCGTGGTCGTCGATCAGATTTCTGCTTCTCCCGGCTGCGTGTGACTGGAGCTGACTCACCTGTACCACAGATGCCAACAAAGGCCGGTTTGATCTTCACCTGCCCTGCCTGACATACCGGCTCCTCGATCTCCTCGACGCGTATATCTCCGGTGCCATAAAAGCGTGCTGCTCGCATCTTGGAATGGATCAGTGGTCAGCAAGCAAGGGCAATTATCAGAAATAGGATGAAGTCACTAGATACTGACAAGAGGGGGAACGAGCTTACTTATATGCGACCCTGAATGGAACTTAAGACTCGCCTTATCGTCACTCCATTGACCAGTTAGTTCGTCGTACGACTTGCAGACCACCAGAGGTAGGTAAGGCACAGCACAGTATCTCCGGTCCCCTCGTGCCTTTTGCCCCGGCCGTGCACTCTGGGGAAGTGGATCTGTTGGATTGTGGAAGTACAGTAGTGTAGTGTAGACGATAGGAGGATCCCGGAGACGCCGTGTGATATTCGGCCGAGTGACTTGGACAAAGGAACAAAAGATGTTGGTCCTTTAAGCGCGACTTTCCAATTATTCTTAGGTCATTGCCGGTGTTGTTTCCGCTGCCAACGACCCCGCAGACGACGGCTTAATCAACGCCCGCTCGCTTGAGCCGATATGGCGGGGTAACTTTTTGACTTTGGGACACGACAATTGATCACATTCCATCCAAGCGGTAAGAGTGTCGTGAGAAGGGCGTGAAGCAGATATAAACGATCATCTCCCGAGCATTCTGTT
This sequence comes from Pseudofabraea citricarpa, assembly GCA_029641185.1. NCBI lineage: Eukaryota > Fungi > Ascomycota > Leotiomycetes > Helotiales > Dermateaceae > Pseudofabraea > Pseudofabraea citricarpa. Next base: position 1,318,635 of record JAPWGK010000004.1, read on the forward strand.
GTACTTTTACCGTTTTCAATCCATCCTCCAATTCTGCAAGAACTATACAAGGCCAGCCATCATGTATAGTGAGTCTTCCACAGCTCTCCTCCACGGGGAAGTTACATGAGCTATCATACTCAGACCGGCAATATCGACCTTTGGTTGTAGATATACTGATTATTGTTTCTTCTAGCTGCTTCTTTTGCCTTTTTCGAAGCCCTCTGGGTATGTCATTTCAAAACCCAAACCTGATTCGTTGCTGACGGAACTGTCAACCGCAGGAGGCCGGAGTTACTCACTGCTTTGTGAATCTTGGATCTGATCATCCTAGTATCATCGAAGCCATTGTCAAAGGCCAAAATGAGAAGAAAGGCCAATTTCCACGCATCGTCACTTGTCCCAATGAGGTATGACCTGTTCTATATAAATATGGCCTTACTTTTTGCTGATGGACTCTCAGATGGTCGCTATGTCCATGGCAGATGGCTATGCCCGTTTGACTCGGAAACCTCAATGCGTAATCGTCCATGTTGACGTCGGCACGCAAGGACTGGGGGCCGCAGTACATAATGCAAGCACAGGACGTGCTCCAGTTCTCATCTTTGCCGGATTGTCACCCTATACAATAGAAGGAGAGATGCGAGGATCTCGAACCGAATATATCCACTGGATCCAAGACGTGCCGGACCAGAAACTGATTCTAGGACAATACTGCAGATACACGGCTGAGATTAAGACGGGAAGAAACATCAAGCAGATGGTCAATCGAGCTTTGCAATTCGCAACAAGCGACCCAACCGGTCCGGTATACCTCTGCGGAGCGAGAGAAGTCATGGAGGAGGATTTAACTCCATACCAGCTCGAACAGACCCATTGGAATCCAGTTGAACCTGCAGCACTCTCTGACGCTTCGGTTAAGACTATTGCCGATGCTCTGGTCGGTGCCAAGAATCCCTTGCTTATTACCGGATACAGTGGACGCAACCATGCCAGTGTACCGGCTTTGGTAAAGCTTACAGAGCTCGTCAAGGGACTTCGGGTTCTTGATACCGGGGGAAGTGATATGTGCTTCCCGGCTGATCAACGTGCTTGGTTGGGTCTGAGATATGGTATTGATAAATCAATTCCAGAATCAGACGTCATTGTAGTCATAGATTGCGATGTGCCTTGGATCAATACCCAATGCGCCCCTTCAAAGGATGCCAAGATCTATCACATCGACGTGGATCCATTGAAGCAACTTATGGTTAGTTTGAATCTTGAAGAAGAGGAGTAATCATACTGACAATCCATAGCCCGTATTCTACCTGCCCGCCATAGCACGTTACCGAGCAGATAGTTTCACATCCATTACTCAACTAAACAATTATCTCTCGTCACCAGATCTCACAAAGACGCTGAGTGCTGAATCATATACGCAAAAATGGGAAGCCCTCGCCGAATCCCACGCAAAGCGCCTCTCGACAATCGCCGACCTAGCAAAGCCACACCCGGACGGTACATTCGGCACGGGTTACCTCTGCCGAACGCTTCGCAAGATCGTGCCAAAAGACACCATCTGGGCCATCGAAGCCGTTACCCAGACAGGCTTCGTTGCAGATAACGTCCAGGCGACCTTTCCAGGCTCGTGGATCAACTGTGGAGGTGGTGGGCTCGGCTGGTCCGGTGGTGGAAGTCTCGGCATCAAACTAGCAAGCGAGTATGAGAACGGGCCAGGCAAGGGTAAATTCGTCGTCCAGATCGTAGGAGATGGCACCTTCTTATTCTCGGTTCCGGGAAGCGTGTACTGGATCTGTCAGAGATACAAGATCCCCATCCTGACTATCGTCTTGAACAACAAAGGTATGTCTAGAAACGCACGCCCGAAAACCTCTCTCGTCTCCGTCGGCTAATTTTGTGCTCCAGGCTGGAACGCACCTCGCAAATCGCTGTTGCTCGTTCATCCCGATGGCGAGGGATCTAGATCTACAAACGAGGAATTGAACATCTCGTTCGATCCGGTGCCAGATTACTCGGGCATCGCCAAGGCGGCTGCAGGTGGAAACTTGTTCGCCGAGAAGGTGGCTAAGGTTGATGATCTAGAGGATGTCTTGACACGAGCGGTCGAGTCGGTCAAGAATGGCACGACGGCTGTGATTGACGCCGTAGTTGTCCTGGGTTCTTAGAGATAGGATGGAGATGGTATAGATATGTGGTCGCTTTTCGTTTGTGGGGTTAGGTGGTGGTTATTGTTATTAGTTGCAGGTCAAGCAAATTGCTAAATCTGCTTAGCCAGGTAGACAATTAAGGAAGATAGGCGGGTGTCGTCACTGTGATATGGCACTAGCTTGCTTGCTTTTCTTTGTTAGTAGAAAGAAGAAGAGAAAAGAATGAATGAAGTGAAACAGTTTGGGATGAGCTCTATCTGATACCAGACTTTCGGTGTTTGAATTAGTTGCCGTTGGGTCCCCATCTATGCAGGGACACTTATACACCAACCGGGCGGGAGTACCTCTGAGCACGAAGAGAAATTACATGCAGATACATGCATATACATATATCCACTGATCTCTAATTTTCCTTCTCAAAAAAAAATAAAAAGGGGATAATCTCGTTCATCTATCCACACCCCTCTGATACGTGCTACCGGAGGTGCAGCCAATGTTCCAACCCCCCTCGCTTTTCGAAAGCACTTACCTACTCACTTTTCATATGTTACCTACTGCGTATTCTATACCCTGTAGACTAATCCAAGTCCCATGCTAAACAAGGTAGGTAGGTAGGTGTATGAGGCGAGCCACCTATCTGTCTCTTACAGCAAAACAAGTAGCTAGGTGGCTCAGTGGCTCAGTGGCTCAGTGGCTCAGTGGCTCAGTGGCTCAGTGGCTCAGTGGCTGGCGGACTCCCTTTTCGAGGGACAAAACTATGTTACTTGAAACAACACATAATCGGCTGCGAATGATCAAAAGACAAGAAAAAGAAGAGAAATCAAAAAAGAAGAAATCAAAAAAGAAGAAATCAAAAAAGAAGAAGAAGAAGAAGAAGAAGAAGAAGAGAAAGAAGAAGAGACGGGAAGGTATTTCACTTAACTTCTTCTCTCCGTACGAACCTACCTACCTAGCTACGTATTCTTCTCAAGTCTGTAGTTTTCCGTCCCACGAATAGCCAACTCAGCCGGACACCGCAGATATATCATATAAAAACCTCACATACCCCCAAATCTAGAATCCCAAGAAAAGGGTTGAAAAACATCCATCCATCATCCATCGCATGAACCTCCGCTATCGGGTCTTGGGTCCTGCTTCCATTTAATTTTTGCTTGCAATCTGCTGCTGCACAACCTCCAGGCAGGCTCATTGCGTATTCGAGCATTCGTCAATATCTTGGTTTCGCAGCTAATATTCTTTGACTTTGGCGTCCGTCTGTTGATGGGACGAAGGAAGGGAGGGATTTATTCACTTATATCACTTACTTAGAAGGGCGACTGGACTGGGGAGTGAGGAAAGGACTCGTAGTTAGCCAGACCTTCAAATATCCACCTGCCTTTCACCAAACTCTTGTACCAACTTCTAACCCTGGCACCATGGTGAGTTAACACGTGCAGCTTTGAGTCTACGTATGAGCTATCGGCCGTTTGATATACGAAGAAACTTATCCTCATCTCGACGACGAAAAGCAAAAGCAAAAGCAAAAGCAAAAAAAAGAAAAAAGTATTAATTAGAACGACAAAATCTCTATGCTCATCCGCCTCCTATGTACACACAACACAGCGCAGAACTACGCACCTACGTACGCATCGCTACCAACACCGGCAGCACCATCGCGTCCGTTCGTCCGTCCGTCTGTCTGTCTAGAAGAGACACCCATCATACATCGTACAACCATACTTGATACAAAAAAAAAAAAAAAACAGACAAAAACAGAAAACAGAAAGAAGAGAGAAAAAAATCATCTACGCCAGCCACACGCTGCCAATTCGTTTCTCATCCTCGCCTCGAGCTTCTCTCGCATATCCTAACTCCCGTAAACCACAGAACACCTCAAAAATCTCCTCTAACTCCCCCCCGCGCATCTGCATTGGCATCCGAATCCTCGTCTTTGTCCTCATCCTCTTCAGGCAACATAACAGCACCGTCAATGACGACCGGCAACGACCTATGTCTCCCTCTGAGCATGACAGCGATGAGGATAAGCTTGCTGCCTGTTGTCCAGGAGCCCGAGAAGCTATACTCGTGGTCGGGAAGGCCAAGGCTCAGACCGACGGGGCCATAAGCGGAGATGATCTCGAAGAGATAGTTGAACAGGGGATCTGTTCTGCCGAAGGAGCTTTCGATGATGACGATGACGAACATGCAGAGCATGATCCACCAGAGATCGTGAGAGAGCTGGAGGCGGATCTGCTGGCGGAGATTCTTCAAGCGAGGCGTGGGCGGGCGAGCCAGGGGAGGCGAGGAGATGCCCAGAGCTCGGTCCTCGTAGATGTTGCTTGACCGCAGCGCCATCGTGACCGGATAGATGGAAGTGTACATCATGACGAGCGCCAGGACTTGGTATCCAGGGGCGAGATCCTTGAAGGCGATCAACTGAAAACCCGACGAGCGGTTAGCGATCGCTTGGAAGACGCCTGAGAAGATGCGTGCTGGAATGGGCAGCGCTAGAAGAAGCTCATTACGTCGGTTTAAGAGCTCAAAGGCGATCCAGTCTATAGCTGTAAGGACACATATCGTGAGAAGCAGGTAGATTGAGTATGTAGAGGGGAAGAGGTGTGTGTACACGCGGCGAGGGTGGTCGAGCATGAATTGAAGAGTTGGTCTCGTCTTGGTGTTTGAGGGGAAAAGGAAGCGGCCGGCGGATATGGTGAAGCGCAGGAAAAGCGGATATCTGGTTATTTTGTTAGACATCTGACTTGCTGACTTGAAGGTGCGGGATTGAATTGAAATGAATTGAGTTAGATTGGATTGGATTGTACATACGCTATGTTTCCTGCCAGCATTAATGGGAGCAGCATAATGATCAGGTATGAATTTGTATTCAACGAAACCTGCAGAACATCAGTAATTGAAACTTTCTTGAAGCCGCCTCCTTTTCTTTATTTCTCTCTTACCATGCTTTGATCAAGGAGTGACATTCCCATGTTATTGAATGCAGATACTGTAAGGAAGATTCCCGTCCAACTATTCCATATACATTAGCAATGAACTCACAAAGGATAATTAGAGACCGGAGAAACTTCTCAGCCCTGCGAGATTTCCATCTTCTTTAAATTGTAGCCTTGGGTACTTACGAAGGATCAACCCCATTCCGGAGTGCTACACGGCTCTTGTTCAAAGTGATGTAGCTTGCAATGCACAAGGAACCAATGATTTGCCAAGCAGCAAGATACAAAGGAATGACCCAGGCGAATAGTCTGAGGGCACGATACTCCACACCACCAAGATGAAATCTACCTTCTCGAGTTAAATCATGGACGTGTCCAACAAGAGGCGGGTTCAAGCTGGAAAACTGCGGCATTTGAACTGTAGAAGTAGACCGAGTTTCCTGTGCCGGTTGATTTGAGAGTCGTACTCCAAACTCATTTTGTGAGTAGACCGAGCTAGCTTGTGTACGATGACCCAAGTATTCAGGTGCAACATAGGCCGTCTGGTTGTCTTGTGGTCTATCGACACCTTCAATTGTCGACGTGGAGAGGATAAAGCGTCGAACAGGAATAATTGAGCGAGCATCATTAGTAGATGAGTCCTGGTTCTGATTTCGATCCTGTAGCAGTGTCGAATGGTAACCTAGTGTATTAAAGCCCGGTATTAGGTCTTGCAGTTGTATAGCCTCTACGATTTCTCGTCTAGTCTGAGCCTCTACAACCTCTTTAAATTTCTTCTCGAAACCACGTTTCCGGAACAGAACCACGATCCAGCTGATGAATAAAGGATTACCAATGACTGCTAGAACAAATAGTAATACTTGCTGGAAAGTATTGAAGGAACTAAGATTTAGAGTGTGTAGTCCTGTCTCTGTCATAGCCGATGCTGTCATGAAGAGACTGTCAATATAAGAGATCTTACGTGGCTGTGGAGACGAGGCCCAGAAGACGACAGAGAAGATCAGAGTAGTGAGAATAAAGTAGAAGTAGTGGATTGTCAGAAAATTGACTGGCGGTAGTAAACGTGTAATCGAGGATGGAAGAAAGACTCCATGGAGGAGAGCTGCATTGTCAGTTCAGAACAATTGATATCATGTGAGCTACTCACCGAACTTTTTCGGCTTATCCATAGTTGCGTGGGTGATTCGTAACAGAGAAGTATTGACAGATTTGACAATACAGACACGTAGATGTCAATGAAAGTCGGTCTTCACCAAGAAGATAAACAGGCACTCCTTTCGAGTCGAATTACTTGCTGTCTTTAAAAGGGTGTCGAATATTCGAGGATCCTGAAGGGAAACAAATTGTAAAAGTCGAGGTTAGTGGAAACGTGTGAGAATGTAGGAACGGATGTTGAAGAAAGTCGTAGTTCAACCAGAAGACAAAACGACGCTCCCTTGAGACTGAATTACCTTAACTGCTTTGTAAGACAGAAGGACTTTAGAGAGAGCGTGTAGTTGCAGTAGTCGACGTAAGTCGAAAGGAGTGAGATCGCGGATGATAAAGAAGGTAACTGGCTAGTTCCAACCAGAAGACGAAAACAAGGCTCCTCTGAGATTGAATTACCTTATCTGCTTTGCAAGACAGAAGGGCTTTAGAGAGAGCGTGTAGTTGTAGTAGTCGACGTTAGTCGGAGTATGTGCGTATGATAAAGAAGGAGAGAGAGAGAGTATGTGTGTGTGTGTGGGTAGCTGTGACCAAGAGAGGAAGAGAGTGTGCGTCGTCGACAACAGCCGACGGTATTAGGGAAAACGAGGTTCGTTAGCTCACACTCTCAGACTCTAAGACACGAGAGAATGTACGTGTAGCTGTAATAGCTGGAAAGGTTTGCCGTACGTATGTGTGGGTGTGGGTGTGCGTGTTGGGAATTTGTTGTCGAGGCAGGAGAGATCTGTAGGTAGTAAGTAGTAGTATCGTTCGCTTGCTTCAGAACGACGACTCTTTCCGTATCTGAACGATGCGGACGATGCAAATGATGCGGACAATGCTCGTGAAAGGAAAAATACACACGGGCAGACGACGAGACTGTCTTTGCTGGAAAGAAAACGACGAGCGGTATTCGTGGTCAGTTGGAGTAGGTAAGAACAGAATGGTGGTGGAGAAATGAGAAATCGCCGAGGCGACTGAATAACCAAGATTGACATGAATACACTGTTCTTCATACGTCTGGACCTCTATCATCTCCTTAACATAGTCTCGAAGAAAAAAAAAGAAAGAAAAAAAAGTGACAGCCAAAGTTGGCAAATGTTGTTTTGTGTGATTAAAAATGGCACAAGGCCTTAGTTCGGGTGTATATTTTTTGATAAGTACAATAGCTGAGGATGCTCGCTCAAAAGCTGATACTGATGCTCCGCCGTCCCTGAATCCCATTCGCCATGCCGTTTATACAATGCAGATGTGCAATAATTAACTGTCGATAATATGATCATTCTCCTTTGCCTTCTTCGGCTTCCATAAGATCATCTAATAACATCCTTTCGCTCATGCTTCGGGGTGTCCCAGAGAAACTTCCAGTACTGCCATACTTCAGGCTTTCTCGGAAGCTCTGCATTATGTCACTCTCGTCCATACCGCTTCGCCCATCAACACTGCCCACAAAGCTGTGGACTGCCCCCAGCGATGCTACTTTGGCGTGCAGTTCCTGATTGACGACTGGCTCGCTGAAGGGGTGGCCTTTCCAGGACTGTGATTGAATGGTCTCTTTTGGTGTGGCAGACGTGGTTGGCCAGATAATAGTGCGTGCTGGCGACCGGGAATATTGACTAAGGCTCATGGGAGCTTGTTCACCTACAGTGGTATCAGAGTCCGATTCACCTTCATCTTCATCCGCATGAGTCTGGCGTTGTTCCTCTCCTGCATGCTCATCAAATTGAAAAAGCACATCATCCTCATCCTCAAATTTCAGGTAGCCTTGGCTTCTAGATTTTCCTTCGGATTTTGTTGGATCCGCTGACTGTTTTTTTGTTGTAGGTATGATAATTGCATCCGTCCTCGAATCGCCATTGCTTTCTTTTAATGTTTTGCCAGTGCTAGGTGTCACTGGCTTGTTCTTGACCGGCCTTCGAGGCTTCATGTCTAGACCTTCATCCTCCGAGGAATCTTCTTCTGCCTGGCCCTGTACCTCGATTTCAGCGACGGTCGAGTTGTCAACTGTTGTGTATCCGTTGATCGGCGACTTTGTAACATTCTCTGGTAGTTCTGGTATCCTCTGCAGTCCCCCATTCGTGGTCGGGAGACTTTCAGACGAAGAACCTTGTGACTGCCCATTAGCTATAGGGATGGATGGCGAGCCATCTGGGGGAGCGGATACTACAGTCCATTTCGTACCGTCGTCTTCCAAGGGCCCTCTTGACAGAGCGCGCAACGCTTGAGAGGATGATATTCTTTTTGGTGGTGGGTCTTCTATGTTCTCCACCTGCTCCGACCCACCCTCGTCATCTGAATCACCAAAACTCGAGTATTCTGAACCTGCATCTGGGGACAAAACCGAGTCATTCACCGGTGACGTGGTGGGCAGAACCTCTTCACCCGCAACCTCGAACCGAACCCGACGAGGACTATGCACCTTGGATGAGCTCGACGTCCGTCGTAGTGCGCTCCGGCGAATTGGCCCGTCACTCCCATTCGACGTGATGGAGACCTCGTCTGTATTCCTTCGTTTTGGTGTTCCCGGCCTCGGTGGTTCAGGTGTCGCAGACAGTGACCTCGACGTGTTCGTGCCGGCATCGACGCCCATATTCTCCATTTGCTTCCCTTTGCCTTTATCTGTCGGTAACAATGCAGCCGGCGTGTCTTCGCTCCATCTGCGCTCGTTGCGATTCGTACTGTCGAGGAGTGGGAGGTAGCTGGGGGTGAAGAGGCCTCGAAATTCCTTCTCTCGCTCGTGGGGACTTCGTGGTACTTCCGTGTCGTCCTCCCGCCCCGCATCAGCCTTGACAACGGTCGAAGTTTGAAGGGTTAAGGGCGCACTTTTGGAGGAGCCGTTTGCGTCGGTGCCTGGGGCGGATGAGTCAAGCACGTCGCTGAAGCCGGGATGAAGAGCCTGGCAGTCCTTCATGGAGGCGGCAATTGCCTTGGAGACTGTTTCGGAGATGTCTTTGGGTACATTGCGCAACACGTCCTCGGTGTACTTGGTGAACTCGGAGGCCATGTCTCGCCGGTACAACCACACCTTCCGATCCAGTTCGTGCAGTCGAGTCTGAAGGTCCGACACAAGCTTGCTTGCTTCGTCCATCATGAGGGGGCCAGTGGGCAGAAGGGTCGCAGGCTTGTGCAGGGAGGGCCGGCGTAGGGTAGGGTCAATAAACCGGGAGCATGTCAGACCAATGCAAGGAGGAGCGTGTGATTTTGGGCTGGAAGTCTTAGATTCTAGCTTGCGCTTTGGGGGGAGGGGGGAGATTCGAAGATCTCGGTAAGTTAGCGGACGACGCTAGAAGCACACGGGGGGGTTGGCTGGGCTGGCTGGGCTGGCTGGGCTGGCAATTGGGATTTTATAGCGACGGGAGGAGTGGGAGGAGGGGGAAGGAGGGGGTGTGTTGGGAGAGGGAGTGGGAATAGGATGAAAGGGATAGGATGGGATGGGATGGGATGGATGGGGTGAGATGGGAAGGGGATTATTGAATATTGAATGCTAAAAATTGAAAATGATGCGGGTTTGTGGGCGGTGGACAGTGGGCAGTGGGCAGTGGGCAGTGGACAGTGAGTGTATGTAGTGTAAGTAGTGTAGTGTAGTGTAGTGGGCATTATGTGCTAAGATGATGGATGATGGATGATGGATGATAATGGATGATGGATGATAATAAGACGAATGACTGGTAGAGTAGGTACATAGAGACTGGGGGGTGTGAGGGAAGTATAAGCAGGGGCAGGGCATAAAAAGTATTATCTGGCGATGACATAGCCATGTAGATGTTTACTGATAATAATACTGTCTGTTTGGGGGCTGTTTTTGGTGGTAGAGACTGTATGTGACCCCCAAGTGGCCCCCAGCTGGTTGCCTTGTGGCTGCTGTGGGGGAGTACGTAGGGTAGGGTAGGGTACTGTAGTGGTAATACGTTGGAAGTTCTAGGCTGCACTGCCTTGTGTGCCTCACTGTCAGTGACTGTCTAGCCCTGTGACTCTCTGGCACTCAATCACTACTGACCACTCAATCATCCATCATCCATCATGCAGCCCAAACTCCCAAAACTCCCTAAACTCCCACACTCCCGACTCCCGACAATTACCAGCATTCATGCATTCTAGAAGCCATCACGTGCATCTTGGATCTGCCATCTCCCATCTCCCATCTGCCATCTCTGATCCTGATCCTGTTACCCAATATCTGCCACGGCATCCCCGACTTTCTACCCAACAACCCAATTACCCAATTACCCAGTTACTCTCATCTCTTGGTGCAACCACACTTGACTCCTCCATGATCAGTGCTCAGTGCTCAGTGCTCACCTCACCTCACCTCACCTCACCTCACCATAGCTTCCTGATCCTTGGTGGCTACTGTATAGCCCTGCATCTTATTTAGCTCAGCTACCTAGATACATTGAGCATGTGGGCGGGAAAGTGGGATGACCATGCTCTTTGCTTATCAGCATCATCACATCAAGAGATGAGCTGACTGAGTCACAACCACAACAATATACTTTGAACCTACAGCTAACTTCAAAGATAAGAGCCTTTTGGGGCGCGTGCATGATCGCTTTCACCTTCACCTTCACCTTCACCTTCACCTTCACCTTCACCTGCTGCCCTCATCGTGACCAGTGACCACGTCCTATGCACCACAACGGAGCAGAGCACGGCCCAGGACAAATCAGTTCCCCCTTCTGTCCTTCATCCCAGCTGCAGATTCTGCATCATCCAAACCACCAGCACAATTCTTTGCGTAAAAGCTTAAAGCGGAAGCAGGAGCATCTGATCCGGCTCGCGATACTACCTAGGTACGGACGTACGTACAGCAACACGCTCTTTTAAAACCACAGTAGTGATCATATCGCAATCTGACTTTTTCATTTAGTCTTGAGGACCGACCACATTACTTTTATTCCTCTCATTAGATATTTAGGCACGGTTATTTAATTATTCATCTTTTTTTTTATTTAATGCGTATTCGTGTATTGCAAGGTTGTTTGCGGCTGAATCACAGCCTGTTGTGAAAATCTGTCTGAATTCATTCGGCTGGTGTTTTACGCAGTCTTCACTTCTCGCTTGATTGCTCAGCTACTCACGTGCGCTCATTCAGTGTGCTGTAACATCAATGTTCATCAGTAATATTCTCAAGAACAAGGCAACGAGGAAGAAAGGCGTACTCACTTCCTAACTCCGGCTTCATTCTTAAGTCTTTCTTAGTCTTTCATAGCTCTATTTGTTAACTACACTACTCTCGCTAATCTCTGGAGAGTACTCCGAAAACCATGGGTTTCTTGCAATATCCTCCGCCAACAGACGCTGGCTAGGCTCATATGAGAGCATTCCTCGGAGAAGGTTGAGAAATGCTTCCTGCTGGCTCAGTAGAAGCTGCGGGCAGTGCTTATTGACTAGCGAAGTGAGCGGGCGACCCGGTTGAAATGATTCGGCATACCACCACGAAACGGGTTCGCGATCTGCCAAAGTGAACGAATGCTCCCATTCCGCTGGAAAGGGGCCGAGCACATCAACTATCGTCCCGAGCATTATATACACGTTATCGAAGACGATGGGGAAAAGCCTCACCGAGCTCTGAATCTCGAAGATCAGGCATGCGAGAGCCCAGATGTCGCTCTTCTTCGAGGGAGGAAAGCCGAAGCACATCTCGGGTGCGAAAAACGACGGTGGTGTTCCTACGCCATCCGGCGGGCTTTTGGCAAAGAAGGATTGACCAAAGTCGCTGATGCGAATGTTTCCAAGTAGGTTTAGGTCGATGGTGGAGAAATCGACAGCCTGGACGACCTTTTTGGGAGCATGTGGCGAATATGACCCATCTACCAGTCTTAGTGAAGCAGTTTTAACAGGACCCAGACGCTTGTAGATTTCAGACTTTGACCAAGACTGGACGTCTCGAAGCTCAAACAGCACGTTGGAGTGAGTTAGATCTTAATGTAACTTTAGCGACAGGCTTGCAGTGATCAGATATTAAGACGTACCACCATGACATATGTCTAAGGAGTGTAAATATGCCAATCCGTTGGCAACCTGTTGAGCCGCCTTGTGGCGAAGGGATTTCGGAAGCTGCCTTTCACTCGTATTTTTAATGCTTGGTCCTAGGACAGGAAGGACCAAGCAGCAATGTAAGCCGTTCGGTCCATTGATTTGAAAGACATCATCAAGAGACGATATATTCGGATGAGCAGCGGCACATTTCTGGAGATGCTGGAGGATGTTGACTTCCATATCATTTGTAACGTTGGCACACAGGATCTTGAGGGCGTAGTAGCGCTGCTCATCCACCGAGCGAGCAAGCCAGACTGTTGAAAAGCCTCCTGATCCAAGTTTGTGTATAACTTCATACAGTTTTTCTTCTTTGCCTAGTATGTCGCCTATGTTGACCGGATGGTAACCACCGATAGTGTATTTCTCAACATCTTCAACACCGTCTAGATTTGGGTCGCAGTACAGCCATTGTATTGACTCTGCAGACTTTCGAGACATGGCGAATCAGGTAATGTCTAGAGGATGAAATTGAAGATGGTTGTTGAGAAGTAAGTCTACGATAGCATTCTAGATCGAGCTGTTAGTATGGTTTATTATCATTTTTCTGTAGGTACTTACTGTTAACCTGAGGGTACGCAGATACATAGGTCGGTATATGGTGGAGTGGTGACACATGACCAGCTGATCACGGGATCGCAACAACCGTGAATACCAGACTCTTGTAATTACTAGTAAGTAGGTATATAGTGATTATTAAGGACCATTTACTATCAGAAGTACATACGACGTTTAGCGTTCTAGTCCATAATGATTCCGGCTGTGTATCACTTGGCGGCTCAACTCATCTTCGGCTTAGAGTCTCGGCACAAACCACTCGTGGTTCTCCACGTCAATAGGTCCGATTACTCCCCTAACTCCCCGTCGACTTGTACTCGGTGAAGTGAATAGGCATCAAGTCATGTGGAGTCTGAACCCCAAGGAGTAGCTCTCTAGGTAGCCATGCCATGTACGAAAGTACAGTACCAAGGCAGCTCAGCCCTCAGCGGCTACAAGACAGCATGGCTGATCCCAAACTGCAGACACGAGCACCACCTGCACGAACCATTCCTGCTGCCAATCCAATCAGGAGCCTTAGTATGACGATCGTGTGCTTCGACGGTTCGAGAACAATAAGCTCCCCCGCTCTTCAAGAGGACTTTGTTACTGGTTGTGGTAAGGTAGGTCCTTGAATACAATATCCGGATCAACATCGTCCTCCACAGCGGTTGCAGCACTCCCCACAGCACCTGGCCAGGTTAGCACATATCATGTCACTTTTGCATTTTGCTTTACCTATCACAGCATCTATCACAGCATCTATCGCAGCACCTGTCACAGCACCGGTCACAGCATCTATGGCCATTAGCATAGTCCGGCAATTCCGTTGGCTGTAGATAATACCTGTCGCAGCACCGGTCGCAGCATCTGCCATTATAAGTCAGCACATTGCTCTATATTGAAGACATCTGTACTTACCTATCACAAGCACGATCGCAACACCTAGCAAGCCCAATTAGCATCAAAAGCAAGTGGTGGAGAGAATCGTTCTGCCTACCGATCACAAGCACGGTCACAGAATCGATCACAGAATCTATCGCAGAATCTGTCGCAGCATCTACCACAGCATGTCAATATCAATATCGCTCGAGGAACAGAGCTAGCCAAAGCGAAAGAAATACCTATCACAGCACCGATCGCAACACCGATCACAATTACAACAAAAAACCCACCCACAGCAGTTCTTGATGCTCCCCCAGAACCCACTCCGTCTCTTCCCAATTCTCTTGCTAATTCCGAATTCGTCTTCAAGAGTGTGTGTCTGCTGCATCATGACTGGTCTGGGCATAGGTCCTGGTTGCTGCTTGACCAGGTAAGCACGTTGGTGATGCTGCGGTATCATATCTTCCTCTCTTGAACCGAGCCGCGTCCATGGTGCCGTTGACGACATGACGAGGAGACCAACAAAGCCAAAGAAGGGTCAAGTCTCCAATATCATAGCGGGAAGATGTAAAATAAGATAAGTAAAGCGTGGATATACATCCGGCCACGAGCTGTGCTTCTGAGGCTCCGGAGGACATTAAAGTCCTCTTCCCAAACACCATAATTAACAAACCATTATACCTACCTCGCGAACATTGCCATATTGTCAACTGCCGCAGGCCAAATATGTTCGATCCCCCAGCTTTCTGAGATGCGTTTCTTCCTTCAAGGTAGCTAAATCCTTAACCCCGTGTTTCAGCGACCATCTCCCGTGGCTTGGCCGGAGATCACAAGGCTTGCTCTTGCTTATGATAGCATGGTGAAAGATCCCAACGAACTGGTTTCCCGGTCTTTGCTACTTTAAAGGACGGTAGCTTTTGAGGAAACCCAGGGTATGGGATATATGCATCGGCAAGGGTGCGGTACTGTTATTAGTGATGAGGGACACGGTACCATGCTGTACCTCGGGATCTCTACAACTCTCGGCTTTATGAATATTATTTGCTTTTAATGAATAAGCATAAGCCTTTAAGGCCATAGTATAAAAGATTTATCATCCCTAACTAGTTCTAGAGAATAAGAGATAGCTAGGTAATTGTAGATTAGCTCTAAACCGGCTAATGTTTTATTCCGCCATGTACCAGGGATGTAGTGAAAGCCATCAGCATCTATATCTTGATATTGCTGCCAACGTCTGGCTACCCCCTAAAGAAAACCAACAATCGAGAAGAAAGATCAATGATGATCCCCGAAAACTTATGGTGTAAAACCCAAAGGCTTTCATAGATGTTATAGCTACTATAAGCTGGCCGAAAGAACTCTTGGTTCATCTCCTGGTACAGATATGTGGAAGGAAGAGAGCAAAACATTTCAGCTTAGCATATTCTAAAATCTGTAAAAACGTCTGATTGTCATATAGAATGGGCGTTTTTCATAATGGATTGTAACCCTACACACTTCTGGTGCCCTATAATCTACGGGTCCTCTATATCTGCGAATGCAAATGTCCATACCTCAAGCTTACAAGGACTGGTACCATGGAAAAGTAAAGAAATGTTAGATGGAACTGGACAATTGACTCATTTGGTCGACGATAGAATAGCCCCGAGGCATAATGGAGCACATGAGAGGCCGATGTAGAATCCTACCTGGCTGTGCACTCTACTGTACATTAAGAGCGCGAAGTACGTGACATCCTCGTGGAATAGAACCAGGAACGATGCTGCCCAATGGATGGCTTGTGTTTCTCTGAGCCAAGCAGATACTCACGCCATCCTCTGCAATGGCAAGACTAGGAAACAGGAAGGAGCGTAATGCGAACTTGAAGATTCGTTTCATGTGGCACCTCACGTCAGACGCGTCGTAGAAGCCATTTGTAGAATCTGATGGTTGAAGCTGCTCCAAGTCAGAGGTTGAGGACTATGATTAGATAACAACAGATCCAGCTTGAAAACCCACAAAACATGTGGTGGGCTACCATCGTCGCGAGTTGGAAGAGCTGCAGATGATGTTGTTATTCTTTGGAGGGTCGCGTCGCTTAGAGTTTCTGCCTGAATCAGGCACCAAGTCTCCCGACGGCAGAGCTGTCGGTTCGCTTTCAGGGAAAATCAAATCAGCCAGCAAACGAGCGCTTGGGAAGATCCAAATTTGAGAAATTGTTTTTGCAGGTTGCGCTCGCGCTTTCCAGTCGACGTTCCAGAAATAGACTAGCGCGGTTTATTTCGCAATCAGTTGAGGCAACCACGCCCGCCAAATTATTAAGTCTCATCAGCGCCCACCTTCGCTTCTTCATTCTTCTTTCTCCATCTTTCAACTTCATCGCCAACCACCAAATCCATCACCACATCATCGATACCGTCAGAGTCGACGCGTATTTCATCACCAAAACACCTTCACTAAACACCTCAACACCTTCAACATGACTGGACGTAAGTAATCTCTCTCCCTTTATCGCAAATCGCGATTCCTCACCGTCGCGGGCCCTCTCGGTCGCGCGTTACCTAGTGGGTGAGGTGATACTATTCCGAGATATCGACGCGCTTGATCCTCAACCAATAGCATTCACCTCTACCCACCACGGCATCCACTGTACACTTCTACAATACATGAATATATACTGACGCGTTTTCATTACAGGCGGAAAGGGTGGAAAGGGTCTCGGAAAGGGAGGAGCCAAGCGTCACCGCAAGATTCTTCGTGACAACATCCAGGGTATCACAAAGCCCGCTATCCGTCGTCTCGCGCGTCGTGGTGGTGTCAAGCGTATCTCAGCCAGTAAGTCGCGTCAGCTAACCCTCACTTTCTACACCATACTAACATATTTCGCAGTGATCTACGATGAGACCCGTGGTGTCCTTAAGGGATTCCTTGAGGGTGTTATCCGTGATGCCGTCACCTACACTGAGCACGCCAAGCGCAAGACTGTCACCTCTCTCGATGTCGTCTATGCCCTCAAGCGCCAAGGCCGTACCCTCTACGGTTTCGGTGGTTAAATACCCTTTACCAATGTACAATACCATCACCTCTCTTCCGGTCTACCGTTCAAAGTCTCTCAACATTCTCCGGCGCGACGTGGTATCTTCGTGGGCATTTTACGTTACCTTTTGATAGTCTGCGGACGGTCTAGTATCCTGTTTACGGGAGGGTTTCGCTCATTGACAGATACCACTTCTCTTTGGACTTTTCTTTGAATCGGCACATCTCGATCGCGTCTCACCCGGAATTTCTCATGGTGATACATACAACCTTTTGATAGTCTCTTGCAGACGGTCTGGTATCCTGTTTACGGGAGGGTTATTCACCGCCGAAATCTTCTGGCGCATTTGGGACATCTGGATATGCATGGGCTGGATGGGGTTATTGATGGGCCTGTTTTATTGGCTGGGGATTTTCTTCCGCTTCAGCTTGCGATGTGTTTTTTCTTTTTACCCGGCGTTAATGGGACTCCTTGGTCTGGATGGGCGCGTCTGGAAAGGAGGGAATACCGGGGGAATGCTTTTTACTGAAAGCCTCTGGTGCATAAATTCAGCGCGTACACGATACAATAAAATCGGGCTCTCGCCTTGACAAGAAAATCATATGTGCCTCCGGTTGTGTGACTTTAACTGTGATATGAATATTGCTCTGTAGATGAAATGATCGATAATACCCCGTGTTTTACACATGTCCTTGAGATTTTTCCGGTAGACGCTTTGTGTTTTCCTTGTCCAATTGACAAGATTAATAAAGAATTTGATTTCAAGTCTCACTTGGTACAATATTTCCCTGAAGGAAGCTGTTGAGAGACCTAAGAGCCATAAGAAATTGGATCTCTGTAAACGTAGCATTCATTCACTGGTCTTTATTCTGGGGCCCGACATTAGCTTGATGCTAGAATTGCCGACTTCACGTCATCTCTAGACCTATCCTCATCCGTTGATTTCCCAGTTTCCTGTCCAGTAGGCTGAGATACTACTCCATCCAGGCCAGAGGTATAATATAGCCTTACTTGTCCTTTCTTACTTTAGTGGACTGCATATCCTCGAAGTCCTCTCCCCCATCGCAAGCATCTTACAGCCTTTGGTCTTTCATGGCTTAGTAAGTAGGTCTCCCTGGCTAAGCTTCAAGGCCAGTAAAGGACCGGGCGGCCATTGTCATTTGGCAATGTCTGAACTCGAAGAATTCCTCTAATCACTCATGTTTTTGCCAATTCAAGCGTGGGGGAGGAAAGATAACATATCAACTCGCATCGGATTCGGATCAGAAGCTCATAGATATTTCTTCCCCGCGGCGGCGACCCTGCTCCTGAACACCGGGCTCGTCACCTCCATGTTGACCTGGTAGAACGGGCTCATGATGGTCTTCACCCACGTCTCATAGATCTCGGTAAAGAACTGCTTGATAGCTTCTTCCGTCTGCGGGGATGTAGGGTTCGCAGCTATCGACGTGCTGGCGCGAGTCGTCGTCGTCGCAGCGGGTTGGGAAGGGGAGTGAAGGAGGAGGAATTTAACATCTAAGGAGAAATTTCAGCCTGATAGTCTTTCAGAAACCAAGGGGAGGGGACGAACGTACTGCCGCCCGTGATGAAGCAGGACACGTAGTTGTTGTAGAACCGATCGATGCACTTGAGGTACCTGCAGAGAGGATCAGTCCTGGTTCTTTGATTGTTGTTTTTTCTTCTTTGATTTTTGCTAGGGGAGAGAGGTTCCCTTACATCTGTCCGTTCCCCCACTGCACTTCCTCCACGATGTCCAGACTGCTGTGCACAATGAACTGGTTCATGTGCCGCGCCTGCTCGGGAAACCGCGCCAGCCCATCGCCGCCCTGCTTCGCCGTGCCGAACTCGTACTCGAAAATCGGGTTGTCCTGCGTGCCTACGACGGCAAAGTAGTACGACATAATTGCGCTGAGGTTGGAGGTATGCAGTGCAGTACAGTTCGTGGAGTCGGGTTGTCGAGGTCGCGAGCTCGCAAGCAAGCGGCCGCTGAGTGATTGGTGGGTCGGCGCGGTCACGATCTGATCTTGGCGTGGATAATTCTTGAGAGCTCCTTGCCGGCGTTGAAGCAACGACAACACTTCGAAGCTGCAAATCCCACCGACCAGCCAGCCAGCCAGCCACAATGTTCGGAGCTTTCAGACCTACGAACTCGCTCTCAGGAGGTCTCCTCTGGTACGTACTTTTTCTTCTGGCCTGCCAATGGCCTGGGACCCGGGACTGATTGGCCGTTTCGCGATATAGGAAGATCCCCTGGAGGCTCTCGAAATTCCAAAAGCAACGCCAGCGTAGACGTCTTAGAGCGGTCGATACGGTCGTCGCTGTGGTGGATCAGGCTTTGGCAAAGCAGGGTATCACTACTAAGGCCGTCGAGAGATGGAAGGATGAGATGCCGACTGAGCAGGAGATGTTGCCGAAGGACAAATATACCCTCTTCGACAGGAAGGAGAAGAAGTACAGAAAGGGAATTCACAGTACGTCTGCCACTGGAAGTAGCAGGACGAGGCGTAGAATGCTGATGCCCAATAGAATTGCCCAAATGGACGAGAATATCACAGCGCCTCAACCCTCCTGGATACTAAGCATAGAATTGCAATTTGGACGATGGATGTATCATAGTGTTTGGCATACCGCTTTGCGCGGATGGCGTTTGGGGGATATGTATCACCATGTAGATCAATGGCACGAAAAGAAACTACTTCTCAGACGGCAACGCAGAGCTGCTACTGATCCTCTTGATTATTCCATGACTTTATCTTACACTTGCCCGCCCAGGCTTTTCCTGTACGCCTACCAAACGCCATGAATGTTAAATCTATCTACCCTTGCCGTACTCTTCCTCTTCCTTCATTCTCTCGGCCTGGATAGCTCGTCCGAGTCCCCCTCTGCCCTCATCGTATTCTTCCCGGTACTCGTCGCGCACTTGGCCGCCAGACTTTCCCCTTCCATATTGCCTACCCTCTTGAAAGCCGGGATCCAAATCAGTCCGGATAATACGTTCATCCAGCTTGGTGCCGCCGACATATTTCATGCAGTCCAAGGCATCCTGATGTGTGTAATACTCGACAAAGCAGAATCCGCAGGGTGTTTTGTTGAATCGATCTAATCCCATAACCAAGCGCTTGATCTCTCCGCACTTTGCAAAAAGCTCGTGGATCTGTTCCTCTGTAGTGTAAAATGACCTGGGTTGATATGTGAGTTTGTGGTTTGCGCCGGCGGGAAATGGACAGACATACAGATTGCCTACATAGAGGGTAGTGGCATCCTTTAAAGGATCCTCAGCTGGCTCGTCTGGCGTCTTAGGTCTCTCGTCCCGCTCATCATCTCTGTTGTATTTGCGCTTATTGTTCTGCCAGCAAGCAAGCAATACCGTTAGTCTACCGCAATTGACACACATCCGTGACAAGAGGGAAACAACTTACTCTGCTTTGATAGTAGGCGCTAGGCTTGTCAAGCCTATCGACAGTATTGCGTACCGCTCCTGGCATGTTTGTTGTTGCTGGTAAATAGAGGCAAACTGCGGACCTTACCGTAGGTACAGTAGGCCGCTTTCTGGATCTGCTGCTTTCGCGACGCGCTAGCGCGCGAGCGAGCTTCAATTGTCGACGAAAAAACACAACCAACAACGCACGTCTGAACGAGCCAGCCATACAAGAAGCTTGTTGCTGCGCGCAGAAAGGTCCTCCCCGGATGCCCTGCGCTTTGCTCTGAACCTGTCTTCACAAGTGCGCCCAGCTCTTGGAGGGACGCTGAATTGCTCAAATGCCTAAAGTTACAAGCTACACGCCGGCCTGGCTATCCAAGCCAACTCCTGGCCACGATATCTTCACCGCAACGCCGCCGCCGACGAATGCCTCGAATGGATCTCTGCACCCGCCTCAGAGTGCAAGCAAGAAGAATGCAAAGCCTGGACCGAGCCGGAGGATCGCGCACCGCGGAACGGAGGTGTTCATAGCTGTTGGAAAGGAAATCCGGTGGGCGGATCTGGTCTACCTCAAGGAGACATGGGAAGATAAACAATTGAGTGAGAAGCAAGCGAAAGGGAAGGGAAGACATATCGGCATACCGCAAGAGCAACCTAATGATCAAAACGCCCAGGGCTATCGGGTGCGTGAGACTTCCCGAATCGCAAATCATACATGCTAACATTGCAGTAAGACAATCAAGACTCCTGTCGCGGACGACATTCAACAGCTTATCATCTCTCCAACTGGCACCTACATCGCTATTTTGACTACACACACAGTACATATCGCCTTGTTGCCCGAATCTTCACATCTTACTGCTCCGGATACTGGGCCCATGCGGTTGAAAACATACACACTTGGTCCAACTACACATGTCACATCACAATCTGGGATCGCTTCCGCACTATGGCATCCGCTGGGAGTCAATGGGACTTGTTTGGTGACGGTTACTCAGGATGCGGTAGTGAGAATATGGGAACTATCAGCAACGGATCGATGGTCTTTCGACAGGCCTACACTTGCCATTGACCTGAAGAAGCTAGCTGATGGCACTTCATTGGAACAAGACTTCGGTGCTTCGGTCTCGGGCATGAACAAGAGTTTCTCTCCGGATTCTTTCGAGATGGAAGTTGCCTCGGCTTGCTTTTCTGGTAGAGGATCAGGTGGTTGGTCTCCCATGACACTATGGGTCGCTATGAGAGGGGGAGATGTGTATGCTCTCTGTCCTCTTCTGCCTCAGAAATGGTCGCCACCACCAACTCTTATTCCATCTTTGTCTATCTCAATTGTTGCCAAAGTTGCTACTATGGAGGATGATCCCGAAGTGTCACCCAGCAGTAGACTTTTAGCTCAACAACAGCTATCCTGGATGTCCGATTTGGATAACCAAGAGCCAATGCATATCGAGTCTCACGCAGGAGAAGAACCGGCTGAGGTATACATACGACCAAGTAAGCCGGGCAGAGTACCTAAACTTCAAGGGCCATTCGAATTCGACCTTGCGCCAGAGGAATCTGAAGAAGATCTCGATAATCTCTTAACTGATATCCATGTGATTGGAGCAAAGATCGACGCTGATGAACTCATGTTCGGAGAGGAGGACGATTTGGAAATGGACGATGCTGAACAAGAAGGTCTTTCAGTTGGAGTGGTCTGTTTACTCACTAGCAGCGGCCGATTATCGATTTGTCTGGATCTTGATGGAGTTGAAGCGCAGTGGTTACCAAATTCGAAGTCCAAGCACACCCGTTTTCTCGACGATGCCGATCCTCAATCATTATTGACGTTCCAAGTCATGGACACCTCAAAGGCGTCTGAGGTGTGGGAAGGAAGTTGGCCAATGTTCAGTCAGGATGTAAATTCCAGATACTCATTCTACATCACAGATACTTCGAGCATCACCTTTATTTCCCTCTCGCCTTGGGTTTTCCGATTAGAAACCGAGTTGAGTGGCGGCAACCAAGGTACGGACTTTAGAATCGACCTCCTCGTAAAAAGCCAAAGCTCGATCCGAGAACGCGTATTTACACAGAAAATGGACGACAAGTCAGCCCCACTCACTGCGAGCACTTTAATCCGCGATCCAGATCTTGGCTACTTTCTACTTTCTGCTACTCCACATGGTCCTTTGGCCCTCACCTTTGAATCACCAGAAATCGACATGGGCTTGGTAAGGAGAGAATCTTCACCTCCATGGGGCTCCGAACCTGATAAGCCTCTGATTCTCTACGAGCCACGACCTGTTTACGAGCCACCCCACGCATTAGAAACGGATTTAGCAGTTCCAAAACTCTTGGAGAAATTAGAGCAGAGCAAATACAAGCGGATCTTGCGTGAAGAGGTGCGAATGTCACCCGCGACTCTTACAATCTTCACGGATGCTCACAAACTTTTGAGTGAAGAGACTCATCGCTTAGGTACAGCAGCTGCAGAGCTCTTCCGACGTTGTGAACGCTTGCAAGTGGAACTTCAGACCCAAATAAGCAGAGCTCATGAGGTAGCTTCTCGTGTTGAGGCGATTACAGGGGATGATATTGATGACGGCCCTGCGATTGGCGCGAACGAACGAATTGAGCAGCGCATCCGAGATGCACAGGATAGGCAAAAGGATCTCGTTGAAAGAATGGAACGAATGAGACGCAAGGTGAACAAGGGAGTCAGTCGAGAGTTGAGTGACAAAGAACGCGAATGGGTGGAAGAGATCCAGACGCTCGAAAGCCACGTCATGGGCGACGGAGATGGTATCGACCCGGCTACCAATTCCAAGCAGCCGTGGCGACGCTACGAAGACGTGAAAGAGTTGAAGGATGACTTGCTGGAGCAGTTCTCGAGCGAGCAGCTCGATGCGTCGTCACCGAGTATCAAGGTGCCTTCAGAGGTTCGCAAAGCCAAGATGGCTAAGATTAATGAATTGTTGGATCGGGAAACGGCGCTCGTGGAAGGTGCCAAAAGTCGTTTGGAGAGACTCAGCCTGTCATGATGAATAGTTGATAATATTAGACACTTTACTTCGGAATGTTCCTTTGAGGTGTACTTTGAGGTGCTCTACGTTACGAGCAGAAACAAGCTCATCTTAATACAGGCTAGGGGGCCACTCCAAAGGCTGCAAGTAATAATCACCTGGCTCTTTTATATCCAACTAAAGTCATATATGGCAACTCCCCCGTATGCCATCTTACCCTTTAGCTAGTTTGGTATATTTGGAAAGTTCATGATACCTACCTCAGATACTATATGCTTTAAATGCCTTTGGTAATCTTCGTCCCTAAACAGGAGGCTGTATAAATGTCGGACTATCATTTTTACAATCAGCAGAGAGTAGGAACTATTCAGAAGAAATAACTCGGAGGTTTAGACTTTGCACAAAGCACTGTGAACTCGGTAGCATGAGAGTGACCGTTCCATTATCCATTATAAAGGCCAGCGCCTTCTAACCATCTATATACCAATATTTTCATTATCCATCATAACGCATGACACTCAAGCTCCTCCAATTTAGACACAGTGAACTACACCGTCGTCATGGGTGTGGCATTCCTTTCCTGCTTCGCTGCCAGTCTCCGTAGCCGCGGCAGCAGAAGTTGTGGTAGACTCAGCGGGGATGACACGAACCGGGTTGACAGAAGCAGTCTGGGTCTCGATGACGGCCGAGCTGGAAGCACTAGCAGCAGTAGAAGTAGTAGCAGAAGCTGCTGCAGCATGGCCATGACCATCATCCTCCTCAGCAACCGGCTTTCCCACACATCCTTCGCCCGGCACCGCAACATCGTACGCATACACTTCCATAGCGAAGTACGTCAAAGTCGCACTGTTCATACCAGCCTGCGTATAGTTCTCACCCGCCGCCAGCTCTATGACGCCATGGTAGCCATCCGCATAATGATCCACGACACCCTCTCCAACAAGCGGAACGTGGTACAAGCGATGCATCAAGTCGGCGGCCCAGTAATTCGCAGTGCGGCCCGTCGCCAGATCAAAGCCGCGCGCGCACACGGCCGAGAGTCGGTCGCGAGATGTATATGAGAGAGGGCAGATGACCGTCTCTGAAGTGGCATTCGAGCCTCGCCAATGTCCGGCCCAGCCTAATTCCGCTCTGTCAGTCTTTGATCTTCTTTCTGCATCCTGAAGCATGCGATGGTAACGTACTGTCTTGAGTTGCGCAGTTCTGATCAATGTCATCACATCGGAACAGAATACCGGCTCGGTTGCCGCTCACGATCTTGTCGAACCATCCGATCACAGGGCCGGTGGGACCAGCTCCGAAGTACTTCTGGAAAATGGCCGAGTTGTTGCCTTGAATAAGCACTGTTTTTGCGGTTAGAATGCAAGGGAAGCTTTGTTTTATTTCGGGTAACTTACCATGCTCCTTTGCTTGACGGGCGAGTACAACGGTCTCTTCAAGTGCAGCAGTCAACTCGTGATGCTCGGTTGCATTGCACGAGGAATGAATGGGGAACTCGGATACATATCCGGATTTCCAATCGTACTCTGTGGTCGTTGCCTCTGAGGTGAACAATTGGCGTGTCTCAACTGGCTTGTTCTCAATAGCTTGAGCTGGGTAAGCAGCTACTGACAAAGCTTGGAAGATGGCTCCGGCGAAAAGAGTTGAAGTGCGCATCTTGAGAGTGGTATAAGTATCCGAGAATCTAGCAGGATGAGAGATGCTTGAGAGAGCTTTGCTGATGGATACTTCCTGCAGTGGTGGGTGTACAGTCGCTCTTTATAGTCCAAGACTTTACCCCATTGTCAACCTCACTCACTACTCTCGTCCACCTACCTCTTTGGATTGCAAAAGCCTCATGAAATAACAAGAACCGTGCAAGGCCGGTCGGGAAACAAAAATCGAACATTGTTTACTGTCTCTCTTCGTATCGCAGAGGCACAGAAACAAGAAGAAAAATCAGATATGGTCCATGTCCGGCGGGATTAAAGTAGCCAAGACAGACTTAGAATCTGGGCAAAGCTAAGGGCACCTCCGAACATGCATGTCTTTCGTTCTTTTTTGACTCGCATTGGGTTTTATTGCCAAGCTGGTGGATGTTCGCCCTCACCGAAGGATGGATATCGACATGGGAAGCATAGAGAAGAGCCCATTTTCCAGGAACAGTCTTACGTTTTTGTTGGTAGGTGTGTAGGTCTCTCTTGGCTTCGATCATGTGCGTACAAATGCTTGTACGTATCTGTCGAGCGACATATAGCTGTCGTCGCTTAATATTAGGCGACGAGACTATTGCGGAAGCTTTTCTGATTTGAGCATCTCGCAGCTAGCTTCCAAAGCCATAGCGAGGATCTTGAAGCTATTATTCGAGCTCTCCTCGCGTTTCAAGCTCGACAACAACTAACAGTTTGAAGGTCTGGCACATTTCTTCGTGTGTAGCCATCAAGGTACTTATAACAAACCCTACCGTCTCCGCTTTTCCTCCGCATATCATTTTTCTGGGCAAACAGCACAACACCATTGCCAAGCGCGGACGCAAGTATGAGCGCGCTAGAAGGACTCCACCGAGGAACATGAGATGACAAGCAGGAAGGAAAATTTTAATTCGCTCAGCGATCTCCCATGTTTCTGCCCTTCCTTTCCTCGCGTCGCCAACCCAAGGCGATGCACGAGGCTTGAAAGCCTTCCCAGCCTCTCGACTTTCTCGCTTCGTTCCGATCTGCACGTATACCAAGACCACCTCTCAAGGTGCCCGATGTCCTCAGTCTAAAGAATGCCAATTCTCTTGGACGCGGCCTTGGTATCTTCTTTTTCTCACTCTCTGCCCAGGACGGCAAACAAATCAGAGCATACGAGTAGGTAAGAAGAAAAACGTTTCTGTACATTTCCTAGGAAAGGTGGGATTTACCTTGGCTGTCTTTCTCTCTCGTAATGTATGAATTTCCTGTCTCTCGTCTTCGACTTGAGAATGGTTCTATATCAATAGCGTAGCTGCATTCTTTGCTTGAATCCAGTCCCTTCGTGTCGCTTTCAAGTCCCGTCTTTCCTAAGCCCATCTCGATATGTTGGATAAGATGCTCTCCCGAGTTGTTTTCGCCGGTCTGTTGATTCAAGCTTGTGTGCAAGTAAATGCGCAAATTACTCTCACGGGCTGCCATCTGGATGCCGGGACAGAGTAAGTGCCAATTAGCAAATTCCCAATGCGCCGCATAGCTGATCAGTTAGATACTGTTTCCTCCCCAATGGCGAAGAGACTGCGATTGTTACTGGCACGCCTTCCATTACGGCTTCGCAAGCATCCAGCACAGGTCCTATAACTGCCTCGCCCACGGCACCTACCTCAGTAGCGGCGGAAACCACAGCTGCGGCGCAGACCACGGCGATCACGGATTGCCATGATCACGGAACTACTCAGTAAGAACCAATCCGCATATAAAGCAGGATACAGTGAGACTTACTGGCATAATTTAGGTATTGTGTGAGAGGTGACGGCCAAGAAGTCCAGGTTCTGGCGACGGCTACCGGCTCTGAGGCGCTTCCTACTGCATATACAGGATGCCATGCGCATGATACTGAGATGTAAATATTCATATTTTGGTCCCAGCAGGATGACTTACTGACTTTAAGTATCTAGGTTCTGTATAGCTCCGGATGGATCTGAAGTTGAGGTTGTAGGCGCCGCTACTGAGACTGCGTCCGGTGATACGGCAAGCGAAGAAACCACCGAAGAGGGAGGAGAGAATTGTCATTTCCATGCGGGTGTAGAGTAGGTCTTGCTTCTTGGCCTTCGAAGAAGAAATGTAGTACTAACTAATTGAACAGACATTGTGTTGGCAGTGGAGGTGAAGAATCAGAGTCAAATTGCGAGAGGCGCGATAGAGACTATAATGTTGGACTGCGAATTGGTCTCATCTTCCCTATTCTAATTACAAGTGCTCTTGGTAAGTTCTTTGAATCTCCATCAAAGAAATATGCTAATGACGTGTAGCTGTATATGCACCACTCGTTCTTAGAAGATTGCTTAAGGTCGATGTTTCCGGCTTGGTCTTTACTGTTATTAAACAGTTTGGAACAGGTATCATCATTGCTACAGCTTTTGTACATGTAAGTCACAAAAAGCTTGAGTTGATATTTAAGACTGACAAGTCGAACAGCTTTTAACCCATGCAGAACTGATGTTTGGTAATTCGTAAGCCATCTCGAACTAGACGTTGGAAACTTTGCTGACCATTGCCTCTTTAGATGTCTCGGAGAACTAAAATATGAAGCAACAACCACTGCTATCGCCATGGCGGGTGCCTTCATCGCCTTCCTGATCGAATATGGCGGTCATCGACTAGCCCACTGGCGACAAGGGCTGGTGAAATCCCAGAGCAACAACAGCAGCTTAGGCGATGGAGCCATTTCTACTCCTCCGCCGGGGGACAGCAAGCATGAAGCGGCACCAGTAGAAAACCTCGCTGCACTCAGTCATCATCACAGCCATCACGCTACTAGTCCCACAGATACCGTCAGCGTCCTCGTACTAGAAGCAGGAATCATCTTCCATTCCCTCTTGCTAGGTATTACGTTGGTTGTTGCAGGAGACTCAGTCTTCGTCACGCTCTTCATCGTCATCTTGTTCCATCAATGTTTCGAGGGTCTCGCCCTCGGTGCCCGTATCGCTGCCACAGCTACGAGTAACAAAGTCACAACATGGATCTTACCTATGGCTTTTGCACTTGTTACAGCAACGGGAATGGCCATCGGAATCGGAGTCCTGAACCAGTTCAATGGCAATGATCCCTCGACCATCGTCGCTCTAGGCACGCTCGATGCACTGTCAGCAGGTATCTTGCTCTGGGTCGGACTGGTTTCCATGTGGGCCAATGATTGGATATATGGCGAGCTGAGGAATGCGCCGCTCGTCAAGACGGCTATTGGGTTCTTCAGTTTGATTTCAGGATTGCTCCTTATGAGCGTCCTCGGGAAGTGGGCCTAGATGGCTACCTATTTGTTGGTGCTCATGACTTGATGACATTTGGGACTTAGACTTTTATGATATATATGAACTGAAATAGACTGGAAGGGATGGCTACTGAGCATATTGGGTTAGTAAATAGGAATACACGTAAAGTAATGGATAAATATCATTTGCTGGATTCGCGTTGGGCTGCAACCTGACCAGAAATTCAATATTCCGTATCATTCATTTTTTTTTTCTTTTACTAAAAAAAAGAACCTTTAGGGCAGTAGAGAGTACACACATTACAGGACCACGCATGAAAAGCAAATCAATCATGTATTCAGCTAAACTCGCCGTAATGCTAAAAGCATGAAAGCAATGGGGGCTTGCCTTGCTCTCGACTCAGCGCTCGCTAAAAACCGGCCATAATATAACCCATTACGCACCGCGTCAGGGTTCCCGCGACAGACCCCCGACAGAATTCCCGTCACCAACCTGCAACTCAATTCCGATCAAGACGGTTGAACGGCAAAGCAACTGCGTTTCCTCCCTTCGCCCTAACCTGGTTGGACGATTCCTCGCGCATCTCAACATCGACCTCGGCATTCGCAGCAGCAGCAGCAGCATCAATCATTTCCTGGCGACCGGTAGAGACATAGTTTGTCGAAGCGAGAGATGGCTGCTGGGCAATCTCGCGGTCCATCTCGTCAAAGAACTTGTTAGCTGCCTCGGTGGCCTCGCTGGTGTCGGTGTATGGCAATTCTCGAAGAGGCGAAGAGATGGAAGTCGTATGAGAGTAGCTGGGCTGAGGGCATGGACCGGGAGGCGGTGGAGGCGGCGGCGGTGGGGGAACGAAAGATGCTGATCCTCGAAAGCTCGACGCATACAGGTAAGTTGCTGACTGCTCCTCAGAGTCTTCGTAGGATAGTGAAACGGGGTATTCGGCCGGGGCTCGAGACTGGTTGTAGTAGTGGGACTGGTTTGGTCGCTTGTTCCGAGCTGCATTTCAAGTTAGAAGCAAACTCGCAAAGGGAGAAAGAAAAGGAGAAAGAAAAAAACACCAAGAGGAAATCATGGGAAAGAAAAGAGAAAGGAAGCAAGGAAGAAGAATCCTCGGCTTACACGCCCGGAAATCAGTACCTTCAATCGACGTCCCATCCGGACCAGCAATATCGCCCTCCGCCACACCTCTCTGGAGCATCTTCTCCTGTTCCTTTTCCATCTCGAGGGTCTTCCGGCCACGCTCCCACTCCAAGACAGATCCATCAAATTCAATCAGCGGTCTGCGCTGGAAGGTCAGCCGCATGGTCCGCGTGATCTTGCCCATGCGAGCACGATTCAGGAAATTCATGAAGCCCTTGGCGCTCATGATCTCATCGATCTTTTTCGCCACATCGCGTTGACTGATGTCCCTCTCGAAGGAGCTCCCATGCACGGCCTTGTTGAGCTCCGTGGTGATGTTGAGATATGCGTGTCGCTTAGCAGCTCGAAAATCATCGCCGCGCCTCTTGGGGTTGCTGAGGTGCAGGCCTTTGCAGAGGAGACTGAGGACAGTGCGCAGCTGCAGGGTGTTAGATCGGATCTTTCTGGCTCAACCCTTGGTAAGATGTGGGGGAATTAAGATCGTTTCTTACCTCGAATTCAGTCCATTCATGCTCTGCATTGTTAAGAACTCTTCTTGAACTCATCGTGGGCACATCGATCCAACCTGAGATGAAATGTTGGATAGTCCTGTTGTGTAGGAAGATTTTTGTTAGTTGAAGAGGAGATGCAAGACGCGAATATGAAAGACAGGGAATGAGTTGCGCAAGATGGAAGGCCCTTTTGATAAAGAGGAAGAGGAGGAAGAAAGGAAGAGGAGAGGAAGAGGACGGAGAAGATTGTTGGAGATATTGCGCAAAGACGCGTTTGCTTCGCGATATACCTGATGTTGGAAGCAATTCATAAATACTTGTCAAGGTAGGAGGATCTGTTATCCGCTCTTGTTTAGCTTGAAATGTGTATGGTATTCATTTAAGCGACAAAAACAAAAAGCGGCTTATATAGCTAAGCGACAATTCACCTCACATATCAAGTTTATCTTTTGACATGCCATGTGCCAGGACAGAGACTGTGAATACTTACAAGCCAGAGTCATTATGTTTTATTCACCCGGAAAATAAGATCATTCCAATGATTTATTTTACTTCATTGTTACAAGAGATTCACATTAGCTGGCCTGGTATTAGGACCCTCCAGGCTATGTTATTCAGCGCTGTTTGCCAGCAGGAAATCATTCTATACTTAACTCAAGAGTAACGATACATATATAGACTTATTCATCTACTGCCATGCTGAATTCTGTTATCAGTGACCAAATTTGAAGTTCCAATAAGCACCTAAATCCATTCTTTAAACACTTTTCTCTCTCTCTCTCTCTATTTAGTAACACAACAGAATACGAGGAAATCACAACAGAACCATAACTACCAACAGCATATTTAAACTCGTCTAGACCTTGCTAGGAACCACAAGCCGTGAAAACATCTGTCCTCAGCTATCAAAGAACACCCACAAGAAGACATGATCTTTCTGTAGATGCTATCATTTATATGAATGTCATCCAAGGTGTTACCTCAGCGCTTGTGGGCCCCACAGGTCATATATACAAGTGTCAAAATTAGGCAGCGAGTTATGAAAGCCAAAGTCTTACAAGACGCACATATACTTTGTAAGTTAAATCATGTACACCCCTTTTATCTAAGGGCATAGCTCGCTCGTATCTCAAAGAAGAGCCTGAGTAACCTCTCCCAGATCGCCATCATGACCCATGAAAATGCCAGATATCCAACGCCATCTAGAATGCACCTGCATCTTGCAACAGACCTTCAACCCTAATATATACCTTGTGTACGGTACTGAAATGTATCGTAACTGCTATTTGTTAGCTTGTTTCAATTCAACTGTGCCAAAAAAACCTACAGTCGTGTGTAATAACTTCCCAACGACTTGCCAATCAAGTCCGTCTCAACAAACTGCTCAGCCTCATCTGCACTAAGCTGTAATTGGAACCTTTGTCGCAAGCTATTTGTGGCTTGCTGAACACCGTATGAAAAGCAGGGCATCTTTGATTCGCGTCCCATCATGCTCACCAAGTCAATCAAGTTATCTGCAGAACGCCGAAGAGCTATATGAAATTAGACGGGGATGCCAAAAACAGGAAGAGCTCTTACCTTGGAAAGCTTGCTTGCAAAGCTTCTTATAGTCATCAAACCCAGGAGAACCAACACCACCAAGAACATCGACATAATCCTGAGTCAACTTAAATGGCGCAGCTTCGAAACCAACAGATCCAGGTGAGTTAGAAAGCATAAATCCGAAATCGATATGTATTATGTGACCTTCGTTGTCAATCAACACATTTCCGTTGTGGCGATCTTTCAATTGTAGAACATAAGAAATGATACTATATGCTGCCAAAGATCTCTTGAAAGCATCTTCGGCTGCCTTGTAGGCATCGCTATCCGTTGGGCCAAACGTCTTGATGAAATGATCCTTCAATGTGGCAATCTTTCCTCGAGGATTTTTGCCTGATTCTATTGTGGCAAGAGTAAGACTTCTCTTGAGTGAATGAAGCGAAACACCATTTGTGATAGTTTCAATCAGACCGGAGGACTCTCCTGTTACCAGAATACGCATGCGCTTAACCCAAACCGGAGTTCCAGCATCCGTCCAGATTTTATCGCAGACTTGAATAAGCTGGCAGGCAAAGGCTTCTTGTCTTAAATCAGCCCCTGTTTTGACGATGACACTCAAAACATCCCAATTCCTCATCCAGCCGTAGGGGGAGGATTTTCTAATTCGTTCCTTTTTCATGTTCCATGCCTCTCCAAACGTGGCGGCGCTGGGATCGTCTCTATCACCTTTGCGTTGTACTCCTCCAGTCTTCTGATCATTCTCCATTCGATCGGCTCCAGCGCCAGTATTGAGCATGTTCTCAGCTGCGCTATCTTCTTCAATATCTTCTGGAGTTACCTTTGCTGCTGCCGCATTCGCGTTTGCCATTATCATATCGAACGTTGGCGTACTAACAGTGTCCTCAGATTCAAAGCTTTGCTCTTCCAAGCTCTGCATGCTTGCAATTATCTTTGCACGGATTGCAGCAACTTCGCTCTTTGGTCGCTTCCCACTTGTCGAGTCAAGCTGAGCAAGCATCTGAGATGCAGTTCGCATATGTGTGGCCAATGCTGAGAAGTCTGTTTGATCCGCTGCAGATGGTCGACCATGGCCCGTTAAAGTATTTTTTCGTGTAGGGCCAGGGCTACTCGAACGAGAGGTCGAAGCTCTCGGAGTAGCAGCATTTGAGAGTGACGAAAGCGTAGATATACCACTTGAGACCCTCAATGGACGTGCTGGCACAACTGCCGAGATATTTTCCTTTTTTTGCTGGCCCTCCTCAAACTCACCCGAACGAGGGGAACTTCCGATATCACCAGACATAGGCTCGAAAACGCTATCTGTAGCACTCTCTGGAATTTTTGTGCCATTAAAGGAGCGAGAAGATTCCGAGAGATCAAATATGCGTCTCCGATTTGTCCCTTGCTCAGAAACAAGTTTGCTAAGAAGGGTTTGGTTGTCGCTAGTGTCAGGGTCGAACGAAAAATCATCACGTAGAACCTCGACCATGAGCAAGTATGGTACCTTTTCAGCACTGTTCAAAACTGTCGCCTCGGCTGGATTCAAGCGCACAATACGATGATGCCGACTCTTGCTAGCGATACCATCTACGAGTGTAGCAGGACATATCACGGGGATATCCACTTCGGCTGGTAAATCTTGTGCAATCAAGGCCAGCTCAGCACGTAACGCACTCAAACGTGCGGGTTTAGGCACAATCACGAGACGATTGGAAATATCCTCAAGTGCCGTGAGGAACTGCGTTTGGCAACGGAAATAGTTTTGTCGGAGTAGTTTCACTTTTTGCGACGAAGAAAGTGTTGAAGGATTGAGATTACCAGGATGGTGCGTCGCTCGTCGGGATGCTAAGTCAGTATGGCGATGAACTGGTCCTGCCGATACTGGCGTAGAGGGCCTGGGAGATACTCTTGGGGAACGCAACTCAGGTAATGGGAGGGAAGCGGAGCTGAGCCTAGGATCCATTGCTTGCAATTCCAGATGGGCTGGCCGTCGAGGCTCAGCTGGTGTTCTGCGACTAGACCCAGAAGACTGTGGCCTTTTGGAAGAATCCGAGGATTTAGGCCGAGCTTCTGATCTAGATGGTCTACCGTCTGGCGCACCACTAATCCTGCTGCCATCCTTCTTTCTTCTCGGCCTTGTAGATGGTGCTGCCGTTGTATGACTACGAACAATCTTTTGAGTTTGACTCGCATCCGATATCACATCTCCAGAGGACTGCGGTTTGCGCGCCTGTGCAATAGCAAGTGGGCCAGCCCATTTTGGCAGAAATGGGACTGCGACACTCGCCAACACAAAGCTGGCCAGAACTGTGACTGGAAGCGCATTCTCTTTGATCTTCTCTTTCCCCCCAGTCTCTGACACCCCAAAAACAATATGCTGAACCTTGTTATATAGCCTTCGACATGTTTTGAAAGCTTCGGATTGAGGATTCGCGGACAGATCGTGTAGGTAGGTTTGGAACAGCCAGAAGGTCTGTGGGCTTCATCAGCAATTGGTACGTATCGCGGAATCCCAGGGGCCTACCAAAAGCGCCGCATTTACTGATTCCTCGCACAAATCCAGAATAAATTCTTCCAATGCCATAGACTCGTTGTCTACGCTGATAATAAGATGGCATAGCTGCGGTAGAAAGAACTCGATCTCTTCGTAACTGAACTGTCGAAGCTTCGAGCAGAGGACATAATGAATCCCTACATGGTCGGCGTATCGTCTGCGAGCCCAGATTAGCAATCGGATACCTCCAATAACCTATTTGAGGGGTGCCCGTACGACAGGTAAGCTACGGAGAGGAAGGGATTCTGGTTGAAGACATCGCTCTCGATGAACCGCTTCAGCAGGTCCCAAGACATTGGGACAGGACTGGGCGGTGTAGAACGTTAATAAGTTGAGGCGCAACGCCTCTTAAGTATCTCGACATCAACAGACTAATCGAGAAGAATGTATCATGGCTGTACAGGCCATGTAGTGAGCGTGTACGGGTGGGTATTTTGTGCTGGAGGTGCCAAGTTCGAGAGGGTCAGATGGAGATAAACTCAGCAGTATGTGATTGGATGAACAGACGAGACGGCCTAACTGTAGCTTGCCGAGCCCCTTTATGCTTAAAGTTGTTGACCCCTGAGGGCTTTGACTACCGACGTTTTCATGTCTGAACTCTACTTGACCACATGCCATTTATGCAATCACATACTTGCAATTCTCCTCACATCAGACGACTGTAATTATTGACTGGATGCGGAGACTTGATTACGAAGCTTTTTTTGCCTGATCTGTAATTTCATTAGCAGGCAGGCGATGAGAGAACTGAGGCGAAACCAAGTCTATAAAACCAAGTCCAGCTCAGCTCCTTCCGTTTTAAAGTCCCAAGTAGAGCTACCTAACAAGGCATATGAATCTGCTGCTTTACACCTTCTAATCATAGTCGAGGGCTCACTGTGGCGGAAGATACATTGTGCTCACTTTGTCTCACGAATAGAATACTGTTAAGGTGATGGTATTTAAAGCTTGCCATCTATCTTTGCATCTCTCGTACTTCTAACACATCTGAGGGGAGTTGTCTCTTTTATCTTGCAAGAGAAACAAATTCAATTCTTGCCTTCCTTGCCTTCCTTGTCTGCTGGTGAATCAAATTCACCTGCCGCCAAGGCAGCAGCGAACATATCAGCAACCTCAGCATTGTGATCACGGCACTCCTTCTCAGTGCGCTTTCTAAGATCCCCCCAAAGAGCCAGGTTTGTAGTAGCCTCCTCCGCAGCCTGGTGCTCCTCTCTTGAAACAAACTCTACGCGGCCATCTGGACGTGGAACAATGAAACCATCAGATCCCTCGCTGAGGTAACTGCCAATTTCAATGCGTTCCTCCTTGCTATAGCGCTCGAACGGATTGGGGTAATGCTCTGCCGATTGACTGTCGTTTCTTGGGGCGTAAGGGGATCTGTAAGGTTTTGGTGCTGTCATAGTTGGGATGACTCTGCGCTTCTTTGCAGATCGACCGACACCAGCTGCTTCGTGAAATTGAGAAGCAGTTTGCTGCATGCTAGAAGGAGTTGCGTTGGTTTGCTCGAAACTAGATGCCCAGTCGGCTAGATAGCCGTCGGCTGGCGTAACAAAGCGACGCTTGTCGTCTTGGTCGGAGTTCATAGCAGTGCCAGGTTGAGGAAGTCCTGCTACATTGTTAGCTCAATGATCGATTTGTGGTGTACCGAAGCAGTGCCCGTTGTCTTGACAGGAGCTTCAATGACTGTGAGACTCACCAGAAGCAGGTACGTAGCCAGATCTAGGAGCTGCCATTTGGTTGCCAAGGGGACCTTCGTTGTCTTGATAAGATGACATACCATCAGTGGCTTGGTAGGGACCAAAAGCAGCGTTAGTAGGACCTGCACCTGTGCCATCTTGATTGAAGCCTTCACCAGTGCCTTCGCTGTTGTTGTTGCTAGCCATTGGTCCTGTAAATCCCAATGGGAGATTGTGGTCGTCGCGGTCCCGGGTCTTGCGCTGGTTGGGGACGAAGTTTGGGTTCTTGTGGGGAGAATCGCGTTTGCGCTTTAACTTCCAGAATTGATATGGACGACCTTGAGCGTCGCGTAGCTGCGGATCGTTGGGATCAACAACAGAATTTAAGTCTGTATGTCTGTCTCCTGAACAATTGCTTGTCAGTATATTCTATGGTTTAGGGTTGAGAGTTACTTATACCTCTATAGCTTGGTGGTTGTCTTTGACGTGCAGGTGCCGTCCGATTTCGATTGCCTGTGAATCCGTAGGGCGCTAGAGGGTTGATCTGACGCTGAGCCTTAGCGTTTTTGGCTCCTTTGTTCTTTGGTACTGGCGTCATCTTGGGGTGCGTTATCCGTTATCGGCTTGAGGCGGGAAGTATGGGGAATTGTGTTGTTGGAGGTGCGGCACGTGGAGGTGGAGGTGAAGATATTCACTCACCTTCCCTGGTCGCTTAACTTTTTCGGAAAGCGTCGACAAGTTTTTCTGCACAGACCCAGCTACCACTTCGACTTGATTATGCTAAACTACCCTATAAATGAGCGGTTCATGTCACTCTCGAGTGCAGGAAATTCTATATTCTTATGCAATAACCTAAACTGCTTGAATCATTGAAAAGTGCTCCGTGGCTAGTACTCAGAGCCTTGGCCGAGAAGCACAAAACAACTTCCAGGAATTTGATACGACTAAAGGGTTATCTTGCGAGATCTTACTGGCTGCTGGTCATCAAAATACCATCTCCATATTTATTTGTAGTTAGTATGTAGATACTTCAAGGCACACGGCAACCTGATTACCATACGACTTCAAGTAGCTAGTTATCTAGATACTATAACTAGCTACTTTAGTATTGTAGAATACTAAGTTGAATTGGTCGTTATAGAGAAGATGAATTGGCTATAAGTAAATATAACATGTTGTTTCCCTAAAACGTTATGGTATTACTTAGCCCCAAAGGCACAACATATATCCAGAGGTAACATAATTATACTTATATATATCTCGAGTACTACAGGCAATATTTGTAGTTAGAGAGGTTATATTTGGTTTGTCTGTTTGAGAAGTACCGAATATTATCCTTAATGCGCAGTGCTTGGAAGCTAAACAGTTCTCTAACTCTATCAAACTTTAGAAATCGGTATCAATTGGTATTGTGTTTACAAAAACAGAGGGCTCTCCTATTAAGAACTTTAAGAGTCAAACCAATCGCATCTAATGATTCGGTCTACGCCTCGGTGACTGATAATATATCTAATGTAGGTATCTTTGAAAAGCAGCTATGTATCACGTGACAACCATAAGATCAAGCGACGTTGACCTGTTTACCGCCACTCTTTTCTCTTGTTGATATCACTGAATGTAGCCTTATCTTTCTATTTATCTTGGTATTCTCCGAGGGCGATACATGCGAGAGGTTCGAAAGCTCTTGGAATTGTATCCTCTCGAATGGGTCCAGCTAGTCCTTTCAAGCTGTTATTTTGCATTGAAAATACAGCTATTATTGTGATTATTAATATCGGATCATTCTACCAGGTTTTGCTCAACATAGTTGTGTCTCTGATGTCCTCATGGCAACGAGACAAATTATTCCAGGGATTGGGATTCAGAGCGCTGTGATATTGTCAATATTGCGTATATGTCACGTGAGACGACATTGCCACTTGGGTAATGCTTCAATCTAAGAGTACGAGCTACCTTCTAGCTGGTAAGATGGCTTTGGACCGGGTTATTGAATTTATTTTTTCTTTCCAGATGGCAGGTTGACACACGGTCGAGATTTCCGATTGCTTCACCGAAACCATATTCGACCATGTGGATGTGGCGTGGCGTCATCATTAATACAGACCGTCCTTGCTAGAAACAGGAGATGTAACATGAGGGATTTTGTGGTGGTGGTGTATCTCAAGCTTCATCTCTACAGTATCTATACATTGTTGTGTGGCTGTGTGAAGTTTGAAGAAGAGAAGTATGAGGGATATTGCTCATTGAACCATATTCGTCGCTAGCGCGGTTGCGCGATTTTTTGATAGAGAGGAGGTCAGTTCACGATTGCCGCTGGAATGAAAAACGAGCAAAACAAGCTGTGCAATAGAAGGTGTGGGCGAGCCCCAGAGGGCGGAGTCTCTAGCGCTGTCTGGTCTCTGGATCATGGAGTTCGTCCCAGGAGCATGGTGAGGTGAGGTGAGCCGCACAAGCAATCACCGAAGACGAAGCGAGCCCCCTCCTCTTGCCCAATCACATCAAGCCATTACCGACCGTTTGGTGATCTTTATGCAGTTATGGCATTTCCCCAAAGCTGGGAGAGCTTGACGTGTGTGGGATGTCTAGGCTGGACTTACCGTATGTGGTTCAGCATGGGCATAGTGTGCTCAAATGTTATGAGGGATATATTCAACTCGCAGAGAGGCTCACACAGCTGCTTCTGGTCCAGTCATGTTTCTGAGAAGCATATTCATCAC
Source organism: Pseudofabraea citricarpa (assembly GCA_029641185.1). Classification (NCBI taxonomy): domain Eukaryota; kingdom Fungi; phylum Ascomycota; class Leotiomycetes; order Helotiales; family Dermateaceae; genus Pseudofabraea; species Pseudofabraea citricarpa. The sequence goes on from JAPWGK010000004.1 coordinate 1,356,823, forward strand.
CGGGTCCGATATAATTTCCTCCAAAGGATAGGGTTGCAGAAAGCTTGCTCCATCGGACAATAAGGCTCAAGCTTTTAAGAGTTACAACTGCTGTGCATTATTTCTTGACAATTCCATCTCGTCTCTCACACTTTCTCTCTTCTAACCTTAACTTCTCTTGCATCACGGTCGCAAAAGGGGATAGTCCTTAGCATGGCAGACCTTGACGATGAAAAACCCGGAAATGGCCGCATCCAGTGGAATGACGCAGATGTCGAATCTGGTGTCAGACCGCGTGGACAACTCCATCGCTCAAACTCGAACATATCCATCAACAGCCATCACAGTCGAAGAGAGACGATAGATCCCTCCTCTGCACTTCCAATCCAATACCGAACTGTGTCTTTTCAGATAGCGGAGTCGAAAGAGAAGAACGCTGCTGAGATTCAGAAAGCAAAGAATGATGCAGTTAAAGGTGCACGACGCCCTTGAATCCATTTAGACCATTCTAACACCCAACCAGAGCTCGCAGACCTCGACTGGCACACTGCCACGCCGGCAGAGATCTATACCCGTCTCTCTACCTCACTCACACAAGGGCTTTCTTCAGAGCAAGTCAAGAGGCGACTTACACAGCACGGCAAGAATATGCCATCACCGCCTCCAACCCATTATTTCCAGCAGATATTTGGATACTTCTTCAAGGGGTTTGGCTCTATTCTTCTCGTTGGCGCCATCTTAGTTTTCGTATCTTGGAAGCCTCTCGGTGAACCTCCAGCTCAAGCCAACTTGGCTTTGGCCATCGTCCTCCTAGCTGTCTTTTTCATTCAAGCTGCTTTCAATGCCTGGCAAGATTGGTCATCCTCTAGAGTCATGGCTTCTATCACTACTATGCTTCCAGATAACTGCTTAGTCCTTCGTGACGCTGCAAAGATTACGGTTGTGGCGAGCGACATCGTTCCAGGTGACATCCTCACTATCAAGTCTGGGAATAAATTGCCAGCAGATGTGCGATTTGTTGAAATGTCTTCAGATGCAAAGTTTGATCGGTCGATCCTAACAGGTATGACATCTATTCTTCTACTGTGAAATAACTACTAACAGTAAGTAGGCGAATCACTTCCGCTAGCAGGCACAGTAGAGAATACCGACCAGAATTATCTCGAGACAAAGTGTATCGGTTTACAGGGCACGCATTGCATTTCGGGCAGTGGTGTGGGAGTCGTTGTATCTACAGGAGACTCCACCGTCTTCGGAAAGATTGCGAAATTAACGAACACCCCAAAGACCGGCCTCACCACTCTCGAAAAAGAGATCTTCAATTTTGTTATAATCATCTGTGCTATCATGCTCACCATGATTATTATTGCCATCGCAGTCTGGTAAGCAACCTGGTCTGACAGTGATCTGAACTTGGAAGTTGATAATATCAGGGCGGGATATCTGCGAAAGGAGTATCCCAACTGGATAAATGTCCCTAACCTCATTGTCGCTTGCGTCTCTCTCGCAATCGCTTTTATCCCCGAAGGACTGCCAATTGCTCTGACGGCTAGCTTGACTATCACTGCGAATCTCATGCGGAAAAACAAGATTCTCTGCAAGTCCTTGAAGGTATGCAACTGATCATTCATGGCGTCTTCTTCAGGGAAGAGCTTGCTTCTGACACTCCTTTAGACCGTCGAAACTCTCGGTGCTGTTAGTGTCATCTGCTCCGATAAGACTGGTACACTCACAAAGGTATGGGCTGAGATCAATTCAAAGACTACCTTGGTTAACAGGGCGTAGAATAAAATGTACGTCACCGAATGCTGCATTGGCACAGAAACCATGACACCGCAATCCCTCCGAGACGACATGATTCATCGCCGACAAGAAATGAAGGGGAATGCCATCGAGCAGCTCCAATTAGTAGCAGGACTTTGTAATTCGGGAGAGTTTGATGCCGCAACCGATAACCTTCCTCTCCACGAGAGAAAGATCAATGGAGATGCGACGGATCAAGCTGTTTTGAGGCTGTCTGAATCATTGGGACCTGTGTCTGAGCTTCAGAACCTGTGGAAAAGGACATTTGAACTCGCATTCAACAGCAAGAACAAATATATGATTCGAACTCTAGGTCTAGTCTCTGAGGAGGGGCTCAATTACGCACTGCCTAAATCCGAATCTGCTACTTTCAGACCTGACGATACGTGAGCTAATGCCATACTCCAAAATGTAGAATTGAAGCTGATGAGATTTAGACTCTTGACTATCAAAGGTGCACCGGATGTCTTGATCGGCAGATGCACACACTATACTACTATGGATGGGGAGTCTGACATTCTAGACGACAACACTCTCGCAACCATCGAGAATATCAAGAATACATGGTCTGCCCAGGGTAAACGTGTTATTCTTCTCGCTCGAAAGACAATATCTGTTCAAGAAATCAAATCTGCACCTACCTCAAGCCATTTCGAGGATGAGATTATGCATCATGCCAGAAGTGATCTTACACTCGTTGGCATGGTTGGAATCGTTGACCCCCCTCGTGATGAGATTCCTACTGTTGTCAAGACTCTGCGACGCGCTGGCATTCGAATATTTATGGTAAGCATTTTATCGACAAGAGGGTCCAAAGCTAACCCACGCATGGTAGGTTACTGGAGACTTCGCTCTTACTGCGCAGGCAATTGCGGCAGATTGCGGTATCATTACAAACCCTCCTAGCCTGGTAAAGAACATCTCCGCACTCCGGCGTTCTGAAGCCTCATCTATTTCGTCAATCGATGATTGCAAAACTGCCGGTCATCCACCACATGGAACAACCTCTATTGTTCTCTCAGGACCAGAATTGATAACTCTGAACGAAACACAATGGGATCAGCTCTGCACCTACGATGAGATTGTATTTGCGCGCACCACTCCGGAACAGAAGCTTCGGATCGTCAAGGAGTTTCAAGGACGCGACGAAATCGTGGGTATGACAGGTGATGGCGTTAACGATGCCCCGTCCCTTAAGGCAGTCGATATTGGTATTGCGCTCGGCAGTGGTAGTGACATTGCTATCGAAGCCGCCGACATGGTGCTTCTGGAGAGTTTTGGAGCTGTAGTCGAGGCAGTCCAGTATGGCCGTGTGGTGTTCGACAAGTAAGTGACCTCTTGTACAGTCCACACAATGAGACACCCTGGTTTCTGACACAGCTCTTAGCCTCAAGAAAACAATTGCCTACCTCCTCCCAGCTGGGTCATTTGCTGAGTTCTGGCCCGTCATGACCAACGTCATCTTTGGTCTTCCACAGATCCTGTCCTCGTTTCTCATGATCATCATATGGTAGCTCCCCATCATGAATCCCAACATAAGCTCTACTAATAGAATCTGAAGCTGTTTCACCGACTGCGCCGCCGCGACTGTCCTCGCCTACGAAACCCCAGAAGCCGATGTCCTGCTTCGAAAGCCCCGTAACCCCAAAACCGACCGGTTGGTAGATTGGCAGCTTATGCTGCAAGCATATGGCTTTGTTGGCGTTCTCCAGACCGTCAGCTCCTTTGCTATGTCTTATTGTAAGTGACGCCAAGAACTATTTGCATGTTCTCGAGGATGTTGGATCTGTGAGACATCCAAGCAATGGCTTCAGCCACACGATCTTGGATCGCCGCGCCGGCATTGGATGATTTGTGGGAGAGCTATCCAACATCCAACGCAGTTACCTTTTGAATGTGATTTTCCAGAACAGTAACTAACCATCTGCTAGGGTATCTCGAGCGAAACGGCATTGATTTCAAATACCTCTGGTTCCAATACGGACAACTGCCCGACTCCATCGAAGCCGACTACGCCAGCAGCAAGCTCGCCGAAGCCTCCAGCATCTACTTTGTGAACCTCGTGGTTATGCAGTGGTTCAACCTGATGGCTTTGCGTACGCGTCGGCTGAGCATCTTCCAACACCCGCCGGCATTCAACAAGGCTACACAGAACCTGTACCTCTTCCCGGCCATCGCCTTCTCCCTCGTCATGGCCATCTTCTGGCTGTATATCCCACAGCTGCAGTCCGTTCTTGGCACATCTGAGGTGCCGGTTGAGCACTTCTTCCTCCCTGCGGCTTTTGGTCTCATCATCTTGTTCTTGGACGAAGCTCGGAAGTGGGGAGTCAGGAGATGGCCGGCTGGGATTCTTGCGAGGTGTGCTTGGTAGAGGCGATTGTTTGTTTTCGTTGAGCAGGTTGGTGTTGGTTGGTAGATCAGCGGGTGTCGAGAGTTAGCGATCGGTTGTGGGGGGCGATGGCGGTTTACTTAGGACTTCCGTAATGATACCATTTTTGTTATATTTTTAATTTCGCATCGATAGCCTTACATAAACACCCTGCAAGGTATGCAGATATAACTGCGCATTGTAATACAGTTGTGCTCGCCTGCATTGAAGAGCGAAGATGGAAACGTAGCGAGGCGGCGGGCACAAGCAAGGCTGATACTGTATTGTTAAACATAGGTTCATCCCAAGAACCCAAGCATCGCCACGATCGGCTTCCCACAGATTCCAACCGCAGTTGAATAAATTAGATAGAACTCCAGTATTGGTCCCTGGACTTGCGTCGATCACCTCATAGGACGATGACGATGCACGGGCACTCGCTTCGCTTGGGCAGTCTAGCCCCGATCCAGAAGGTCGGAGAGGGCAGACAAGAGGATTCCCGGGCGATAACAACAAGAGCTGCCTTTGCCAGCTTTTGCCAGCCTGTAAGCACGCTCTACGCAGCCTCTACGCACCCTGTAAGGTCCTGGAGCTTCCTACTCTGTGATGAGTGCCGTTCGTCATGATGCAGCGTGCGGAGGCCGCTCGGGTAAAGGTACTGTACCTACAGTGCAGTGCAGTGCAGTGCATTTGCAGTGTAGCGTAGGTAGGGTATAGGTAGGCTATGATGAGATGAGAGAACGAAGATCCCACTCTTTCCTGCCTATAAAGCTTGATTGATCTCCCTCCTCTCTTTCTCAGGACACCGAGAGCTGTCTAGGTCGAGAAAGCCGGAAGTGAGCTGAAGCTTTGGTGAGTCTCTCTTTTGCCGTCTTCATTTGTCGTTACCCGTCACATCTCTTGAGTCATGTCTGCTTAGGATTCAGAAATGAGAGGAGACTCAGTCGTCGGGGTCCAGCTTGCATTGAGTTCTGGGGTTTCTTTGTTCTGCCAGACAAAACTCGCAGCTTGATATTGTTCTCTTAGTCGTGTGGTCGTGTGGTGGTGTTGTCTTGTCTCGTGTCGGGTCACGCTTGGGCGCAACCGCATCGCCGCAGGACTTTGTCTAATTACCTCCTCGCCTTGCCATTGTTTTTGTTCTCCTTTCTTTCCTACACGATCCCAACGCCCACGTCGACTGACAGTGCAATGGGAACAGGTGTTAGTTAACAGAGCACACGCAAGCAACATCCTTCTGTCCCTCCTTCTCTGGGAATTCTTCACATCTTCGCAACTTTCACATTCGTTTGTCTACTTTGCGCGACCAGCAATTCCCGAGTGCAGCAAGAGAAACCTCGAGCTTCTGATCTGGGTTATTGAGAATCGCAAAGATGCAGTCCTCGTGGATTCGTGCACTTGTCGTGCTTCTTACCGCTCAAGCTGCCGCGGCCTATTCTCCTAAGTCGGCTGCTATTGAGAAGCGCATCAATGTAAGTACCATGTATTCACCACGAGCTATTGACCAACATCAATACTGACTACATTCAGTCGAACACTCTCGGCAGCAGAAGCATTCTACCACGAGAGGAGCTCGCACTGACTGATTTGTTGTAAGTCACGTTTTTGCCCATGTTTTCTGGGCACCCTGACTCGAGAGACACTATTAACACACGCTACAGTCCCGAGCACAACATCTCAGTCCCCGTTGATCACTTCCGCAACTCCAGTCGTTATGAGCCTCATTGCAATGGCACATTTGATCTCAGATATTACTTCGATGCCACGTACTACAAGGCAGGGGGACCTGTAATCGTCCTTCAATCTGGTGAGACTTCAGCTGTTGGCCGTTTGGGATTCTTGCAAAAGGGCCTCATTCACCAACTTGCCGAGGCGACCAATGGAATCGCAGTCGTGCTTGAGCATCGTTACTATGGAACCAGTTGGCCCGTCCCTGATCTGTCCACGGAGAACCTGCGTTTCTTAACCACCGAACAAGCTCTTGCCGACGAAGCGTACTTTGCACAGAATGTCGTGTTCCCGGGATTAGAAGACCTTGATCTGACGGCACCAAATGTGCCTTGGATTGGATATGGAGGATCTTACGCAGGAGGCTTCAATGCCTTCTTGCGAGTCGTTTATCCGGATGTTTTCTGGGGTATGCTTCATCAGATATGTTCGATGGCCCAGTTACTAACTTGCAACAGGCACAATCTCATCCAGTGGAGTCGTTGAAGCCATCTGGGATTACTGGACCTACTACGAGCCGGTAAGATGGTATGCGCCTCAAGACTGCATAACCAACGTGCAGAAGCTCACGAATGTCGTGGACAACATTCTGCTGAAGCTCAACTCCAGCTCCACCACAGCAGAGCTAAAAGCAGCCTTCAATCTGCCCAACGTGACGTATGACGATGATTTTGCCAACGTCCTGAGCTACGGCATCTCAGGCTGGCAGAGCAAGAACTGGGACCCGGCCCTCAACTCTGATGACTTCGACCTCTTCTGCAACAACATAACATCGAGTGAGATCATCTGGCCCGCCGAAGAATCCCTGACGACCACGGTCAAGGACCTGATTACCAAGGGAGGATATGCCGCCGAAGTCGACAACCTGACTGTGCCCATGCTGAACTACATCGGCTATCTGAACGACTACGTGATCAGCGGCTGCGAGAGCATCGACCAAGATGCATGCTTCACGCAGCACGACTTCAGCGCGTACGAAGAAGACGACCTGAGCGCCTCATGGCGAAGCTGGCCCTACCAGTACTGCACGGAATGGGGATACCTGCAAACGGGATCCGGCGTGCCGGCCGACCAGCTGCCTCTGCTCTCGCGGCTCATCGATCTCGAGTACAGCTCGCTGATCTGCGAAGGAGCATTCAACATCACGACGCCGCCCGACGTCGAGAAGGTGAACAAGTACGGCGGATTCAACATCTCGTACCCGCGCCTCGCCATGGTCGATGGTGAGTGGGACCCGTGGCGTCCAGCAACTGCGCACGCCTCGCCCTTCAACGAGACGGCTGTCAATCGCACTGATTCCGTCAGCGAGCCTTTCATCTTGATTCCCGCCGCCGTGCACCACTGGGATGAGAATGGGCTGTTCCCGAACGAGACGGTCAACACGCCGCCGGATTTGTTGCCGCCTCAGACGGTGCGCGACGCACAGGCAGCGATCCTGTCTTTCGTCCAGGAGTGGCTGGCTGAGTGGGAGACATATAGCAGCAGTTCCTCAACGGCGGAGGAGAAGGAGAAGGAGAACGACGAGGAGGATCTCTGAAGACACTACTCATGCCGGTTGGTGCGATACCTGTATTCTGGATTGTTTGGCTTGTTTGGATTGCTTGCTGTGCCAGTGTGTTTGAAGTCTTCTCTTTTCTTCTGCTCTTCTTTTCGGACGCCAGAGGATTGGGTGTGGATGTGAGATCCAAAGGAAAAAAGGAAAAAAGAAAAAGAAAAACGAGGAAAGGGTATTATAAAATGTTTGCTGCTGCGGAAGAGGAGGAGCCGCGCGGATGTGGAACTTTGTATGAGTAAAGATCGAGGTTCTTCTTTTACCTTTTCTTTCACCTTTCCTTCCACGCGCCTTGCTTTGGCTGCAAACACATAATAAGATACAATACAGCACAATAAAATTCAATTCAATCCAATTCAATGAATAGATGTATGAATAGCGATTGAGGTCTATTGAGGCAGCGTCAATATCATGTGTTCCTATTGAGGGCGGAATCGCGGTCGGTGTATAAATGTAGGCGAGGTACCTGTAGATATCCGCTAAACCAATGCTAGAATTGTTTCTTTGGTCATGAATAGGTAAACACATGGAACGGAATCAATAATTCTGGTAGATATTTCCTGCACTACATACCTATACACATGCTATCAAATGCCAAGGTGGGTTTCTTAAGAAGCTGAACTTGGCAAGAGACCCAGAGTGTGTATTTACGGCTCGGTTCTGCATCCTGTACCTCTTGAGTCTAGATTATGGCATAGCCACCGCGCGGAATCGAACAGGCGTCTAACTTTCTCCTTCTCTTCTGCCACCTGTTACGTACAGAGAGATGCCCTGCACTAACCTCCTCGGCTTTCGTGTCTATTCTTGTCTTCTCTAGAAAGCAAAAACTTGGTCCTCGAGCTTGCTGACGGGTTTGGCCTTCTTGAATCCTAGTCCTTCAGATGCCTTTTTCATGGCGCTGATCATAGGAGGAGGTCCACAGAGCAAAAGCTTGACGTCATCTGCAGCCTTGGGCAACCATTTCTACAGGAATGTAAGTATGGAACAATTGAAGTTAAAGAGCCAAAAACTTACGGTCATCATTTCTGGGGTAACGAATCCGACACCTCCAGCCCACTTCTCTGGTGGGTTGTTCAATACGTAGTGAACTCTGAATCCCTTGTCCTCGGCGGCCAACTTATCCAAATCGTCCTTCAGGAGAATATCTTCTTGGTTGACATTGGCAAAGATGAGGTCGATTTCCGTCTTGTCTCCGCTTGGGCGACCTCGGATGACAGCGCGAATGATCTGGAGCATGGGGGTAATTCCAGTTCCACCTGCAATCATACCAAAGTGACGGACCATATTGGGGGTGTAGACCATTGCGCCCTTAGGACCGCGGACTTTGATGGTTTGACCGACGGTCAGCGATGCCATGTACTTTGAGATATTTCCGGTAGGGTAGGACTTGATCAAGAGATCAAAGAATCCGGGTTGGTGGTCTCCGGACACTGGGGTGTAGGAGCGAACAATTTCCTTGGTTGCGCCATCGGGTTGAGGTAAGTTGGCAGAGATTGAGATGTGCTGACCGATTGGCAGGCCGAGAATTGAGCTTGAGGAAGGGAGAGCAAAACGGTAGCTGTAAAATGTCAGAGTCTGGTCTCGCAAAAGAGCATTTTAGGTTTCGGTACTGACATTGCAACGTTGTGAGAAATGATAGTCTTCTCGGTGAGCTCAAAATCTTGGAAGACGGTAGGCTTGAGAACAGGCGTGGAGCCTAGAATAAGTCAGAATCATCATCTAAGGGCAGCAACGGTGGAAAACGTACGACTGCTGAATACCTTGAATCCACCAAGCGCAAGAGACAGGAGCACAGCAAAAGGCAGCCATTCCTTCTTCACAATCAAGCATCCAACCACCAAGAGTCCAGACGGGATATACACCCCATTGACATATTTCGGCGACAAGTATGGATTTCCCGAAGACATGGTGAGGCGTTGCGGTGGGCGCGGGGGTAAATCGGGAGGTTTTGTTGAGCTCGAAGTTGGGATTCCAGAGGGCAGTTCTCTACTCGTGCTCGTCGGGAGCAGCTTGTTATAAGAACTGGGATCTGATGATGCCGACTGCAGATACAGAGAAGGCAAAGATACCAATTATGGATTTCTAGCCAGCGGTGTCGGTGTTGGTGGTGCGGAAGTGAGAGTGGTTAGGACAGCTCCCGTAAAAAGTTACCATAAAGGGTTCGGCTATGCTGAGCTCCAACCAGGCCGCTAATCCCTCCGCGCCGAAAAGTGGAAGGCGATCCTTCTTTCTGATTAGATAAGATCTTCTCGGAATCAAACCCACAAACACTTCTGCCGGTACGTAGCCGAATCTTAACTCATCAACAGACCGACGCAGTCCTTGTTCACATATAGTACAGTAGCCAACATGGGAAACTCCGGGGATGCTGTAAAGGCTACCGCCCTATCAAACAACGAGGAGGCTCCATTTCCTCTCACAGACACAGACAGATGGGTTTTGTCCCTGACTGATGAGGAATTCCATCATCATACGTGGGATGAACTGAAGCACATCATTGGTGAGCGCCTTTGAATTAAGCTTCCCACATTAGCCCGCCTCTCCAGGTTTGGGAGCTTGTCTTTTTCTCATCTTTCTGTTGTGGGGTGATGAAGATTTTATATCCATTGCAGTTCTTCTCCGTTCAAGCAAGGCTTTTTGGAGATATGTAGGTCATGTGACCAGGTTGGCTTAATTCAAGCATTTTTTTATTTGCAAAACAAGCCACTTATGATCTTGTTGTTTCCTGGTTGAAACAGTTCTCTTTCTAACTATCCGAAGACACGAATGACCTCTCTATCCTCAAAAGAAAGCCATCAGATCTCCGGCGATACATGGCATGGACTGCTTCTACCAAGGCAGAATATGGTTCCATGACTGCATACCTGCTCGCAAATCGCCTTCCTCAAGCTTGGGGGAAACCACCTTTTACACCAGACTCGCTCATACCGTTCCAATCTCCATCCGATTATGAAATTCTGATCAATGATTGGCCATATGGACTCGAGAAGGGCATCGCACACCTTGTCGTATGGAGCAGAACCCCCATCGAGACAGAAGGAGAAACCGGCGATGTGACCAAGGAGAGTAAGGAACTGATCGAGAAGTTTGTGAGACAAACATTCATCGACAGACTAGGAGAAGGCGGAGAGCAGAGAGTCATGTGGTTCAAAAATTGGGTGGCTCTGCAAAGCGTAAGAAGCTTAGAGCACATACACATTCTTGTGAGAGACGTCGGTAAAGACATCCTGGAAGAATGGACGGGTAGAAAGGTTGGGGATATATAGATATAGATGCATACGTAAACTTCTCGGAATATACAAGACTAAGATGGAGCTCGAAGCAGGATCTTGGTCGGTTCAGCATCGTAAATCGTAGGAGGACCAAGGGATCGATAACTAAAACCAGACATTTGTAGGTCTCTCGAGTGCGGACCACCTCATCATTCTCACTTCAAAGATCAGGTAGGCCGGGCTTCTACGCCTCCTGGTGATCATGGAGCGACACCATATCTCTCAATGTTATTGCTCGAAGAGCGCTGTGGCCTGGCCGTCTCGTGCCCGAAGATAATTCTGTAACTGCAGATTATCTGGTTCAAGCAGCTCTCCTCTGTTTCCTGTTTCCTGCCATAGGCACCTGCTCATCTGGCATCTGCTGGGTCTGTCCACCTCCCATCAGGCCTCGAGCCATTCCAAGCAGTCCGTATCCCTTGTACGCCCCATATACAGGTACAACAGCCCACAGGACCCACCCCCAGTTTCCAAACAATATGACGGAGATCAAGCTGGCCCAAGTCACCCAGACGACATCGAACATGTATTCGGTCAATCCAGGAGCAGCCAAATCCTCGCCAGCGGTCTTCAATGCCTTCGTATTCGGGTCGAAGCTGGGGCGTCCTGTGCGCTCGAGAATAAATTGGCTGATGAAGCATGGGAGCGAGAGGACGAAATAGAGGAGGAGAGAGCGCTTTCGAATCAGAAGACTGAAGAGAATGAAGGCGACATTGATCGTCAAGGTTCCAATGTGGAGGCTGTTCAGCGTCGCAATGTTGGACTTCGCGCGGTCTTTCTTCGCCTTCTGAGCCATGGTGGATAGTTGCAAGTTCGTCGGCTTTGAGGGAACAATGCTGGGCTGGTGACGAGCTGGTGACAGTTGCAGCGGAATTGAGGACAAGGCTGAACTTTGAATGTGGTGGTGTGTTCCTGGAAACTGGGCCTGAGAGCTGTTACTTAGCGCTATTGTTGCCAGGCCAGGTTAGTTATCGCTCCCAGCCAATAGACGCTGCCGCTTGCGGCGAACCATAACAATCGCGCAACGGCAACAGCATCATTTCCCGTGCAGCATGACCAGGAACGGCGGCAAAAATCTGCTATAGCCAACCTGTTAATACACATCTTCTTCTTCTTCTTTGACCGTTATCTAGACAGGGCTATTGTCTCTGGGGTTTTGAGCATCGCGTTTTGTTGCCGCCGCTGGCCATTTTCAGACGACCTTTCAGTATTTGTCCTGCTCTCGGTCCTTCATTCACATCCAACCACCCCGAACTTAATTGCACCGGCTGCTGACCTCCTTCGCAACACCTCTTCATAATCGTAATGCCCACATCATCGTAGCGGCCATTTGCACATTCAGCGTCGATTTCCATTTTACACGCCCTTCAGAAGGAGGACCGGTGGTCTGAGCGGGCAGGAAAACGACCTCGAGATCGATCGTCGATAACAGCCACCTGAACCTGTCCCACGAGCTTCGTCGGCCACATGGCTATACCTCTGCAGACAATATCATCTTCGATCTAACAGCTTCACTCTTTCAGCTTCTTTCGCAATCATGGCGCCACCCGCGAACTCCTGCGTAACGAATCAATTAAGGCAGCTCATATATTATCACATTGATAATAGCCTCCTCAAGAACGCCCTTTTTTTTGCCGAACGACTTGTCGCTCTGGAGCCTAGATCGTCCGAGTCTTCATACCTACTTGCGCTCTGTAGTTTTCGGCTTGGGGACAACGCGTCTGCTTACGAGCATGCGAAATCTTCTGGATCTAGAGGAACACACTTGGGTTGCGCGTACATCTTTGCGCAAGCTTGCCTGGCTCTACAGCGGTTCAAGGAGGGGATAGTAGCTTTAGAGAAGGGCAGAGGGCTCTGGGGTGGAAAAAACAACTTTGGAAAACACACTGCCTCTTCGCGCCACCCATTCCCAGATGCCGCTGCAATCAGTTGTTTATTAGGGAAATTGTACCTCGGGTACGACGACAAGAAGAAGGCGATCAGCTACTTTGAAGAGGCACTGAAATTGAATCCGTTTATGTGGGACGCTTTCACGACTCTTTGCGATATGGGAGCCAGTGTACGGGTACCTAATATCTTCAAAATGAGTCCCGAGATGGAAGCTGTACTTAGGACAATTCCGCAGGATCAATGGGACGTCTACCAGCAAGCAAAGGAGGGTCTTACTGGTACTCTTGAGCATGTGCAGAATCGCCCAGGACGTCCTACATCAGTTGTTAACGATGCTATTGATCCATTCAATAATGTACCATCGAAAGGATTTGGAGGTGGTTTATTTAGCACTCTTGGTATGACAAAGCTCAATGAAAGCAACCCTAGCCTATCAAACCTTCAACCGCCTGTCAATGGAAACACGGCATCAGCTACTATAGTAGAGACGCCTACTGGCCCACCCAATGTCGATGTTTCAGCAGTACCCAGTCGAAGGGATCCAGGTGTGGTCGCGGCTTTTCCTACCGAACCCCCGCATGCACCAGTACGGAAAAACCGGACTTTACAAGGTCTTGGAATGGACTTCAGTATGGATGCACCCAAAATGAGTCGGGGAACATCCAGGCGAGCCCAGAAGGCTACTGAGGTAGCTGAAGATTCCGCTGCTACACGAGCACTTCGTGGTCAGGACCTAGCACCTCCAGCTGGAGAGCGTAAGAGGACAGTCTCAGGCCAAGTTGTGCAACCAAGACAGACATCTGAAGATCCAGGAGCACCGCAACGCAGAAGTGTACGATTATTCAACCAAATTCGACCGACGAGTAGCAAATCATCAAGCAATCCAGTTGCAAGTGTTGGTCCAGCGCCAGGACGAGAAGTCAAGAAACCAAGACCGCAGATATCACGAATCATGCGGCCAAACACAGGTACATCGACAGTGGGTCGGGTTGTGAGCGGCAACAGAAAGCCTGTGGAACAGCCACAACTTGAAAGCATGGAAGTTGATGAGAGAGAGGTGAACTCACGCCCCTCTAGTCATTCTACGCAACATCAAAAGTCTCACGAGCTGGAGGCTTCAAAACAAGAAGACGCTGTTCGATGGCTGCTCGATCTTTTCAGAAAACTCGGCAATGGCTACTTCGCTCTATCACAGTACCAATGCCAGGAAGCTTTGGCGATCTATAGTGCTCTTCCACGAAACCAGCAAGAGACTCCCTGGGTTCTTGCACAAATGGGCCGAGCTCAATATGAACAAGCAAATTACGCAGAGGCAGAGGCTTATTACAAGCGTATTAGGCAGATAGCACCTACTCGATTTGACGATATGGAGCTTTATTCAACAATCCTCTGGCACTTGAAGCGGGATACTGATCTCTCTTTTCTTGCACACGAACTCGTAGATTCATCCTGGCAATCCCCACAGGCTTGGTGTGCCTTAGGCAATGCTTGGTCTTTGTCACGAGATCACGAGTCTGCTCTAAAATGTTTCAAGCGTGCTACACAACTTGATCCCAAATTTGCATATGCCTACACATTGATGGGACACGAGCACGTTGAAAATGAAGAATATGACAAAGCTCTAACTTCTTACCGTCAAGGCATGTCAGCAGACACCCGGCATTACCATGCTTATTATGGCATCGGCAGAGTCTATTCAAAGCTTGGTAGTCACGAAAAGGCTATCAATCATTTCAAGGCTGCATCAGTCATCAATCCTACAAATGCTGTTTTGATCTGTTGCATCGGAGGCGTTCTCGAGAAGCAGAAGCAACCGAAAGAGGCACTAAAATATTTCACCAAAGCCACTGAATTAGCCCCTAAATCCCCTGAGGCGAGATTTAAGAAGGCAAGGGCACTTATGGCACTTGGAGAGATGGATTTTGCATTAAAGGAACTGATGATTCTGAAAGATCTGGCACCGGATTATGCAATGGTTCATTTCTTGCTTGGGAGGCTCTACAAGGGAATGAGAAACAAGGGCGCAGCAGTGAGACATTTCACCATTGCACTGAATTTGGATCCAAAGGTGCGTTTACATTATATGATGCTACCAGTGACTTTTGCTAACTTCTCAAAGGCAAGCCAGAAGATCAAAGAGGCAATTGAGAGTCTGGAAGATGATGATGAGGATGATGAAGTCAGCATGATGTGATCTAGAGTCATGCCTCTTTATAACTCTTATCGTCTCTTGGGTTGTTCCAAGGATCCCAAATTCTCTTGACTAATGTTTGTGTTATTACTGCTTTGAAATCTTAGCCTCTCCTTTAACCAGGAATAGAACGAAGATAAAACCAAACCACAGAAGATACATTTTTACAGCGCATCACCATTCTTTTTTCTGATGTTGGATTACGCAGGCGCCGTGCTTCACTTCCCACGATATGAAGAATAGGGAGCCCCTCCATTATTTCTATGACGATTAAAAGGACACTTTGCTTTCACGAACGAAGAATATGATTTGGTGGGTTGGAGATGGAAATAAACCGGGTGGCATGGGAGGTGTGTGGACTTTCCGGGAATTAATGGATAGCATTGCATCGGGCTGGCGTTTTTTTCGTTTTACTTCTCTGCTTCTTCTTTTAAAGCTTCTCCCTCTTCTAGAGATGCATGCTAGGCTCAGCATGATAATCCCTTTTTTGTACTCATTGGCTGGATGCACGATGGCGGATGATGCTGGATGAACAGCGGCGGATGATGGATGAATCGAGAGTGTGCGCCCACGGATATGGGCGAGCATGGCATGGAGGCTGAGAACGTTTTAAAAAGAAAACCAAAGGCTGGCTTGCTGGTAGGTATAATGCAACACCATTCACAGTACTATTGGCTCTCTTCGTTGGCGTTGGTGAAATGTTTTATCTCGCAGGTCTGAATACGTCTTTCTCGCCACTCTGGTAGAGAGAATACTGCAGGTGGTTGTTTCCTTTGCCTTTGGCTGCTCTTCTCGCCTCGCTCGCTTAGCAACTAACTACCTGTATGTATACCAGCGTTTAGCAATCTGAAGCGACGAACTTCATGTATCTCTCTCTCCCTCTCCTCTCTCCATACTTGATTCAAAGGCTAGGAGGATTCTCACGGTTTCGGTTTCACGGATCTTACGACTGAAGCACCCTTCCTTACCTTACCTCAATTTCAGTGTGCTCTCAACGTACACCGTTTACTTTCTCCTCCGCAAGTTCACTTTCATACTTCGCACCTGCATATCTGCTCAAGCATCTTGCCTAGCTTTGTCTGCATGCTCAGATCTACAGTGCGGTTCATACATCCTCTCTACTGATCCAATAGCTCTTTACGTGAGCTAGAGAGAGTATCGGAACCGCATATCCTGCCAAGGTCAGTTATTTGCCTCGGTCTACGCTGCGAGAAGCTCGCTGATATTCCATTGTAGCTGCCACCCACGCAACTTGTTTCCAAGTTTGGATCTACTGCGCAGTGCATACACCCCACCTTCAGTGTCACATTGGCTCTTTACGCAAGCAAGCAAGAGTATCAGAACCACAGACTCTGCAAAGGTTAGTCTTCCGTCTCAATCCATATTCCGGAAAGTTTGCTGATGCTCTATTATAGTCGCCACTCTCCGCATTGTTCTGCACCCGCCACCTTGCTGCTATCGTCTCGATCTCTCAAAGAGGTATTGTCACACTAGTACTCTCTTATATCAATATAAAGCTCATTCTGCATCAGACCAACCATATTCAAGATGGATGGCAAGAAGTGTACTACTTGCAACAGCCCGGCTGAGGATTGGTGTTCTCGCTGTAAATCAGCTTCCTATTGCTCCGAGAAATGCCAGAAGAAAGACTGGGCTGTGCACAAGGTTCTGTGCAAGGAATATGCTACATTTGTTGCCGATAACCCTCGACCATCCCCCACACATAAGCTTTGTTTCTTCTTTCCTCAGGACTTGGCAAAGCCTGGGCTCGTTTGGCTAGATGAAGCAACCAGCGACAAGGATATCACCTCATACCTCGAACGCCGCTCTGGAAATGATATTATAAGAGGTGCTATGATCTTTGAAGATCACATGGAGAATCAGCAACGGCTATGGTCCCTCGGACATGACCTCCTGGCCCATTATCGGGATTCGTATCTTCCAGAAGACTATCCGAATAAAGCAGTGTATACCTTGATAGGCCGCCAGTACGGCGAGAAGGTATTCACATCCTTCGGAGACAGGATGTTTGGTGGGCAACGTAACGAATTCCGCGGGCCATTTCTTGTCGAGAGCGCCATAGACAATGACGAATCATACACTCACATTGATGTCACCATGGAGGACTTTTCTAATGTTGTTCTAGGATTTAAGAGTTCCTGAATTTCTAGCAGCTCTCTCGCAGGCATGTGGCTAGGTTTGGGAATCTCCAAGAACCAAGCCATTTTTCTTTGCAGGATCATGCAGGGCTAAATGTACATATGAATAGACAGCCTCTTTCCTTCGATCGACCTCTAGATACAGCTAAGGGAGGGAAATGGAAAACGGCTCTATTCGATTGAATGCTCCTGAATGAAATGTAAAAATGCCTCTTAGTCTGACGAATTCTTATAACTTTACTTGAGGAAGCTAACATTTAGTTTTATTATCACTTGAAGTCTACACCATGGATATCTCTTATAAGGGCTTTAAGAGATCATATAGACTGCTCAAAATTCCTATTAGTTATAAGAAAGTCACCAAAGGTCTTGTTAGTTGGAAGAAAGTCATGCAAACTGCAGAATATTTATAAAAACTGTGAGAAATTGCAAGAACCACTGAGTGATTATACAGACTGTGACACAGTTATAAGAACCGCCAAATTCCATTGACCGCAAGAAACTTATAAGAACCACTAAGTGAATACATGGATACAAAAGGTCGTATTGATCGCCAAATAATAGCATAAGGTTTGTCCTAGCATGACCTGTCGCTTAACTTTCTACCACGATCCATCGCCTAAGTGGATACTTGTTTGCACCACACCCATAAGACACAGGAACCACCACTTTCAGACTCCAAATTTACTTGAACAACGTTAGGCATATACCATACATTCTACTGGTATCTGTCTGTCAAGCATTCACTTCTCCAACGGTATCTCTTAGCTATTTCATCACAGTTTCTGAGCCAGGTACTTTCACCTTGTTGCAAATCAATCTAAAATTCACTTCAAGCTAACAGTATCAGGACTTCTACTTCAACATGGAGAATCGCAGATGCAGCGTTTGTAACACTCCAACCGGGCTTGGATGTAGAAAGTGCAAGTCTGCTAGGTACTGCTCGAGAGAGTGCCAGCAAGAAGACAAGCCTATTCACCAAGTCCTCTGCCAAGATTTCGAAAAGTTCATCACCGACTTCCCTCGCCCCACTCCATCTCACAAACTCTGCTTCCTATTCCCCGACAACTCCGAGAAACCTCAACTTATCTGGTTGGCAGAAAGTACGATTGCAGACGACATCGAGACAATTCTCAAGCGGCCCGGCGCGGAGAAACGATCATCCGCAGGTATTATAATCACGGAATCTCGATTCAAGGAGCAGAAACCATCGTGGGAGCTTAGCCATCAACTGGCGGCTTACCATAGAGACCCATACCTGCCTGGCGACCTTCCAAACAAGGCCATATACTGCGCGATCGGACTGGAGCCAGGCAAGGAATGGGAGGACCATACGTTCGAGGAGATTGTCGGAACCTGCATAAACGAGTTTCTTGGACCTTTCGTTGTCAGTAGTTCTCACACGGACGATGAGGGTTCGTTTCGTCGTTTGGATGTCAACATGGGTGACTTTTCTAGTTTCCTGTTGAAGCTAGAAAGCATGTGAGGACGTCGCTGGAACATGGATCTTTCGTTGTCAGTAGCTGTCACGCGGACGATGAGGTTCGTTTCGCCGTTTGGATGTCAACATTGGCGACTTTTCAAGTTTTCTGCTAAAGCTAGAGTGCATGTGAGGGGGTCGTCAGAACCTGCATCAACGAGTTCCTGGGGTCTTTCGTTGTCAATAACCATCACACGGACGATGAGGGTCGTTTCGCCGTTTGGATTTTTAACATGGGCGACTTTTCAAGTTTTCTACTAAAGCTAGAGAGAATGTGAGGGGTCTGAGTTGTTTCAAGCATCCGCCCAGGAATATTTCGGTGCTGGCTGCGTCTTATCATCGTTTGCTGTTTTATTGCTCTGGTGAAATTTACCTACAATTGACACAAGTTTCTTTGACAGGGTTCTCGTGAAAGGAAAATGTGAATAGGTAAAGTGATTGACTAGAAATCTACGAAATCTACAAAATCACGAATCAAACAAATGACCTTTGACCCAAAGAAAATAACCAAAAGCTTGTTCAACTAAGCATAAATACGCAAGCAAAAGAGAGCCTAAAGTTTTGAAGAGGAACCAACCGACCACTTGCAATTGACCACCGCCACCAAACAGTTATCATAGCTGTGCCTATATTTTGTGCAACTTCTCTGTTGTATTGATGCATCTAACGCCTCGGCATTACTCCTGATCCATGTGTTCATATGTGTGGAGGTTATTGTCCAGCAGGATATTGTGTTTCTTATCGGATGTGTTATTTTCGTTGTTGATATGGGGGGACGACCCAAAGTCATAAAGAAGGGAGGCATCGGAAAGAGAATGTGTGTACGTAGGCGATGAAGGATTATTATCGCTTTGGAAGGTTTCGGATAATATATCAGTATCGGGAGAGTTCGAGAAAGCTTTCCAAGAGCTATTCATGGTAGGATGCTGTATTGGGTGTTCCGATTCCTCTTGGTGGTAATAGCCATGAAGACTATGCAAGTCCACAGGGCTCATAAAGCCGAATAGAGACCAATCACTTCCACCCAGCTTATAATTGCCAATCTGGGCAGAAAGAATATCATGGGGTTGTTGGCTATCAACGACCGGCGGCGTTGGCGGATTTCTCTGAAACCAGGCAGGGGAATTCTGGATATGCATCTCTTCTTCTTCGTTGAAAATTGGGCATACTGTACTGAAGTCAGCTCATTTAAATAAGCAAGGCAATATATTGAGCTTGTACCATGAGCGCTAGGGGGCTGTATTCCTGATGCTGGACTCTCCACAGAGCCCTCAATCTTTTGCCTAATGACATCTAGACTTCCGATTAAACATCTTCAAACCAACCAAATCATTTATCTCACCTTCCATATGCTCCAAATGATTCTTTCTAACGTGATTGGTCTTCAAATAGTTTCTTCCATCTGCACATCGCCATTTGCATCCAGTTTCCTCGTATGGACAGTGTCGTTTGGGCCCATGAACGCTTTTCATATGGCGACGCATACTTTTCCGGACTGTGGATATACCACAATGTACACACCTTGCACGATCTTCTTTCTGTGTATTTTGCTTGGACATTGTATGGTTGTCGATGGGGTAGGGAGGCTTTGGATGATGGGCTCTTTTTGCGGAGATAATTTTTCTTTATATATCTAATGTGTGGTTTTCTGGACAGGGGCCGGGAGCTTTGGAAAGGGGAAACAAAAATGCGCTCAGACAGTGCCGTATACACCACTGCCATGGTTACCTCCTGCACGGTTCCATATTGAGTAATTGCTGATGGTCTTTGACACAGGACTCTTTGATGTTCGAAGCGAAGGGTTCGGAGCATCTGCAAAATTGGTGGAAGATCGATCGCAAGCCGACAGCGAGAGAAGAAATTTTCTGACAAGTACGGGAGTCGCAGAATCATACCGGTAGCAAGATCTACGGTCCACGACGCATGATATAACCCTGTTAGAGCCCAAGGAATTCTGTATGCGTGTAACTCCCATAGAGCCGGTCAAGGGTTGCCCCGTAGCTGCAAGTATAGGCACGAGATACCTATGGGCGTGCGGGTATGAGCGGAAGTCATGTTGTTGGATTCAGCTAATTTACAATTACCGCTGCAATGGAAACCCATAAAGGAGCATGCACTTTCACCTGCGAAAAATAGCTTGTTTTGATTACTGATAATCGCACTATAGCTGATAACAGGGCCATGGATAACAAAAAAAAAAGCTAATGGGCTTGTTTACAGGTAGTAACACGATATATATTACCTGTAGAGGGGTGATTGGTGATCTTGCATGAAGCACTAGTAAGTTGGGGTAACAAATACGGTGTGTCCGTAAAAGAGACTGTGAAAAAGCCTACATTTGATCAAAAATGATACACGATTCGTGAGTGCATGCAGAGCCCTCGATTAGGCATATTTTTCTGCGCGATATGCCTTGAGTTGCCTTTGATAGCCCTTTTTTTCAGCCTTAGATTTGCAAACCACCCGACCGAAGTGTCATCCCTCACCTACCATCAGGAAGAAACGTCCCCAAGGCTTCTATCTATGAACCTCTAACACCTAATAGCAAGTGTAGCGAATCATTTTACTTTTGTTTTATTTGAGATATCTGTTCCAACTAAAGTTCTAGGACGATTAGTGATTATCACAACCATAAGCTGAAATTACAAAGTGTTGAAGCCACACGGAAAGCAAAAATTGCCAGAAAAATATCGTGGCAATTAAATCAAAGGCTTGGGCAGATGGGCAGATGGGCAGATGGGTAGACAGGCAGACAGGCAGACAGCTGAAGCTCCAGCAGGCCAAAAGACTCCCATCGTGAAGTTTGTGGCTGAGTTCGCTTCGGTGTCTGGATGAAGCATTTCAAGGTCGACTATTTGGCCTTGTCTAGGATTTGAAATGAGAAGTGATTACTTTTTGTGAAGATGCTGAATTTCGAAACGGGGGTGGCAATTCATGCCCCATCTACCGCCAGTAACCTGCACACCTTGTCTAGAGGCCCGTCCCGTAGAAGACCGAGCCGTGACCCGCGACCCGTCTATCGGATTGGAATCCGTCACTAGAAGGCAGCAGTGTCTTTGATGGCTGGTGGCTGCGTGTTGCGGCTAAAAGTCAAATGGGTTCGGGACTGATTACTCGTATCCGGGACGTGAATAATGCTTCCGGGCAAAAGTCTTTTGAAAACTAGGTACCCGACAATGCGGCATCGATACCATTACTCCTGGCCACCGGGTAATGATGGGATGGCATCCGTTCTGCAGCACTGAAACAGTTTTAATGAATGTGGAGGGCTACCACACCATCTGATGTCTGGCTGGCAGGCTTCGGAAGCTGCTGGTAATAGATCGACACCAGAGTCGCACTTGGCAATCATTGCACCATAGAACTTTGACACCGGAAAGAGATTCAGTTCACAGCCATCCTGTGCGATCATTTCTGAGAGATTTTCATATTAAGGTTTACTAGGATGTCTCAAACTTGGTAATGATATATGGTGGTGCTGTTAGGTCCCCGGGAGAGATAAGCAAAACGAACAGACGTAAGGCTACTGCGTCTAGTACCACCCCTTCCGCAGGTATCAGCAAATCAATATTAGGACAGGGCTATTGCTGTCAACTGTCTTACCCATTTGCTGATACTGTGCTAAGCGAGGCTCCATCCAGTACCACACAGTCACCTATCTAGAGTGTTACGATGATGCTTTAACAGCTCGATGCGGTAGTGAGTATCATTGAATATCCAAACAATCGTCTGATGTACCTGTTAGTGATGAGACGTTACATATTCCTCTTGGAATTTCCTTAAGGTAGACTTCAGGAACACCCTGAAGCCAGCCTTTCTATACTTCCCATCCTGATGTCATACCAAGGCACCCCAGATAAGATTTACTTGATAAATATCATAGAAACAAACCGGTAAGCTAAGATAAATCGTTGCAAGATGATAGGCTGGCACGATGCTTGCTTCGTCTATCGGACTTGTAAACTTTGAAAAGCCGCCAGGGCAACACACATATCAACATTTGGCCTGATCTGGGCTTAGCTAATCACCCCTGTATGATCTGTTCGGCAATAGTTTCACAAAGGTTGCCGCAAGGGAGGGGGAGTGGTTGGCAGCTGTTGTTGTGGAAGAAAAGCCACGAAGCGACCAGGATCAAATTGACGGCGCTGTGTACAACCAAAACGAGTCATAGCCAACAAGAGCGCCACAGCCGAAAGTGGTTTGCCATGCAGCTGGGAGGACCGTCCTTCTTCCCCGGGATGTTGTAGGTGTTCAACTGAGTTGAGTAAGTCATTTCTTAGTGGCGAACTTACTTTTGTGGATCTTTAAAGTAGCATGCAGATGACTGCTAAGGGTCATCGGTGGTGAGTTTGGAACCCATAGAGAATTTGAATTAGATTAGGTGTATTTTAGGAGTGCATGAGAACATCGCTGAAGAATTGATCAGCCAGCCTCCTTTCCAGCAGCATGTTTCCTTCCCTGGCCAACGACCAACCCTATTTCGTCATCTGGGGAAACCCCCTGCCTATAATTATATTTGAAGTGATGATTGGCTCGATTTATGCTTGTCGGGAAAGGTTTGTCTTGGTAAGCAGGCGCTTTCGATGCGATGCCAAGCTATCACTCACAGCAGTCGGGCGACGAGTGAAATTTTTTAAAATTGCCTATCGCGTGAAAGACCTACGCACAGCTCGTTACAAAGGGGCAATGTAGCTTAGGCCTCCTTGGAATGTGCTCTGCTCTGAAATAAGCGCCCAGCGGCTCTGATTTTTCACAAATCAGCGGCCGAGAAATTGATTTCCTTATTGTCATCGGCGATGAGCCCCGGTCAGTTTTGATCTCAGATTGCCGTATGTGAGTCCGTTAATTTCATCATTCGTACTTGGGGGGGACAACCCAATAGAAGGTAAAAAGCAATACTTCGGTCCCCAATATCAAAGCCACACCGTTAACCCATGATTTCGGAAGTATGATGGCGGGAGGTCATCAACGAGCAAGTCCGTGCTAAAGCCACTGAACCTTGATGGTATATTAGGCGCTTCTGTAAGATCATTCCACTGACTGTGAGCCTATCTTCCTTCGGTATGATGTGCAGGATCCGTGGCGAGCTAAGGTTGGTAAGACATGCCTGTGATATGCTCATAAAATACTTAGAACGATGGAACCGCCCTACTTCCGGGTCCGGATCTCATTTCCCTGTTCCCCCCGAGATAGCCTGAGTTGACTGCTCAGCTTCTTGGTGCGGTAAAGCATGTTTTTGCCACAGTCTAGGCTCTACCGCATGAAATCGAACGATGGTGGGAAAAGAAAAGAAAAGAAGAAAAGAAAAGGACGGGCTAAAAAGCGGGACGAGATTTAGATTTTGAAAGTGATAAAATCTTGTTTCTTCATTTTAACATGATTGATCACAAACTGCCACTTGATATATCTAAAAAACTAGTATCGTCTATGAAAAGTGAGGCTAACGAACGGGTGGAAGCCGAACCGCACCTCCGCCATGTGTTAAGCAGGAATGATAGAGTAGCATCGGCTTATCATCCATGCCCCAGACTCATTACATCTCTCGAGATCGAAAACCCTGCCGGTGCTTCCTTGCTTAGCAGGTGGGAGAGCGAACACAGTAGGACTGTTAGCATGTTGTGACGTTGTAACCTAAGCGCCCGTGCTGAACTACATTTCAGCTTCCGCGTGTCCCAACCAGGATGCTGTTGCAATTGCCTTCCTTGCACCTATTTGCTTTAGATAATGCACAGTCGTGGGATGAAGAAGTCAATGCATAATATGAAGACCATTAAAGGAGTCAATACAGATCACGTGCATATCGATATCTGATTCCTGCTTATATAAGATATGCATGGGGTTTAAAGCGCTGCGTTTTACGTAGGGTACGATAGCAAACCAAACATGGAAAATAATATTACTGCTTATATGCAATACAGAACCAGATACCGTTGTTCTATTCACGTCTCGCCATTCGTCTCAATTTCATCAACCCAGCCTCTGGACATTTCCACAGCTTTTTCCCATCTCCTATACATTTTCCCACTCTCATTCTTTGGCATCTCAGGCTTGAAATACTTTCGTCCCTCGCGGTTCACTGACTTCAACTCCTCAAATTCTTTCCAGACGCCAATTGCAAAACCAGCGGCTATGGCAGCTCCCAACGCCGTCGTCTCGCGCATCGCTGGCCGATCTACTGGGATACCAATAAGATCCGCTTGTGTCTGCAAAAATTAGGAACTAATATAGAAGAATGACTTAAATGGTTGCCATACCTGCATGCAAAGTTCAGAGTTGCTCATTCCTCCATCTACCGCGAGCTCGGCTAATTTGTGGCCACTGTCTTTCTCCATGGCATCGAGGATTGCTTTGGTCTGAAAGCACGTTGCTTCGAGTGTTGCTCTTGCAATATGACCACGCTGAGTATGCTGTGTAATTCCAACTGCGTGAAGATCAATTAGAAAACTGAAAACATTTAAGTACCATAGATGCAAACTTACAAATTGTGCCCTTGGCATCATCAATCCAGTATGGCGCGAACAACCCACTGAATGCCGTGACAAATACCAAACCCCCATTATCTTTGACTGATAGAGCCAACTCACTGATTTTGTGTGAATCTTGGATAAAGCCAAGATTGTTCATTAGGAACTTGACCCCGCTGCCCGCAACTGCTATACTTCCTTCCAGGGCGTATACAGGCTTTCTTCCGCCGCCAAAATCATAAGCAACAGTAGCTAACAATCCATGTGTTGAGATGACAGGCTTCGTACCAACGTTATAAAGTAAAAAGCAACCTGTTCCATAAGTATTTTTAGCCATGCCAGGTGAAAAAGCACATTGGCCAACAAGAGCAGCAGATTGGTCACCAAGGCACCCTGTTATTCTTACCCCCTTCAGCAATGTGCTAGCCAAAGAACCAAATGCCTCAGGATCTGACGATGGAACGATCTTTGGCAATTGAATTTTCTTCTCGTCTAGCTGGAAGAACTTAAGAAGTGTATTATCGTAATCAAGTGTGTATAGGTTTGCAAACATAGTCCTCGATGCATTGGTAGCCTACATGAATCAGATTATTATTATAAGGTTTCAAGTGTAGTAGCTGGAAATGATTGAGAAAAGGTGAGCAAGACTTACATCAGTGACGAATACATTCTTTTTTGGCCCTCCGTTCAGATTATATACGAGCCAGGTATCAACAGTACCAAATGCTAATCTGCCTTGCTCGTAAGCTCTTTTCACGTGCTCGTTGTTTCTGAGAGCCCATATGACTTTCACGGCCGAAGGATATGTCGACAGTGGAAGACCAGACAGGTACCGCAGGCCCTCTGAACCAGCTCGCTTCTTGAGCTCTCGCACAATATTGTGAGACCTCGTGTCTGGCCAAACAATAGCATTCATTAATGCTTTGCCTGTCACCGAATCCCATAGTAAAGTTGTTTCTCTCTGATTTGTGATTCCAATTGCTTTGATTTCAGATATTGAATGGCCTTGCTCAATAAAATCTTTCGTGGCTTCGTCTATGCATGTCTCAACAGAAGTGATTAGATCATAGGGATCGTGCTCGTGCCATCCTGACTCGGGATAGTGTTGCTTGAACTCAATCTGATGGGTTGAGACTGGAACACCAGTAGAATCAAAAATCAAAAACCGAGAGCTTGTAGTTCCTTGATCAATAGAACCAAGGTAAGTTCCTTGAGAGCCCTTTTTCGAGTCGCCCATGATGCCTTTTGGGAACTATTGGAAGCCTCTTGCCCGTGTGTGTTTTCTTAAAATATGTGCAAAACAGACCCTTCGTAGAGTCGACGCTACTATTAAATAGTTTACAGCTCAAGTTTCTGTTTGGATTTCTGTATCAAATCTTCCACGAATGGCAAAAGCAAAAGACTTCGAAGCTCTACAAAAGTTGAAGAGGGGACTGCTCGGAAATCTTTCATCTTGGTGAGGGGCTTAGTTCATGAGGCTTGCAATACCCCGCATCTGCCCATACCTGTCTGTTATCAGGCTTCTGATCATGTTCTCTCCTTTGCCTCAAAAACGTGGGCACCTGCTTAAGACTTCTTAAAGCAGCCCTCCGAGTGGTACTTCTCTAAAGTATGACAACAACCTTGGCATTTCTTTGCTATCTCTCTCTGACTTCCTACCGGGGAGACCGAAGCGGGGAACCTGGAAAGTGAGAGCTAACTACGAACATCAGTTAGTCTTATTACAACGTCCATAATCCTCGTAGTTCGTACTTAAGATCAAGTTGCAGGTCTGCGTCTGTACTGGCTTCTCAAATACCCATGCTGCTTATTTCCGTAGTCTTGTAGTCGCAACAGGTGTTCAAGTGTGCTAGCTACGAATTGTTTGCACTTCTCGTCCTAAAATCAGACCAATTGCGGAGGCCAGCACTTTAAATTTTGGGACCGACCTCTCCAGATCTCGCAGATTTCGGACAGCTTGAGTTACGAGTACTGAAGATCCAGAAATGGTTGTGCCAAAAGCCGTGTTTACCACACACACTAATGCAATGCTCCCGGTTCGCTCTTTGCAAGCTCTTCGAACAATCCAATAGTCCTCGGCGCTTGCGGGGAAGGACATGTGCGTACTGCACTGCCCCTCAGACCGAACTTTCGGCCCCCAAGTTTACTTTGCAGAGCGATGGATTATCGTGCGAACTTGACCATGGGAACGAAAATTGCAAATGGAACTGGAGCTGCCGGCCAAAAAGAGCGACCGACTCCGCAATAGAAAAGGTCCTGTGCCATTTCCAGGTTATCCGCGAGCTCCCTCAGATGACCAACGTTCAGAATTCGTGCAGCCTGTCGTCCTTGGTTGAACGGAGCAACGGGTCGGTAAGTGGCATGGCAACGGTCTTCGTTCAACATGCTACAACACGCCGTGCGAAGCGTGCCAAACGGATGCCAGCATCTACACTGGAACTGGTCAGACCGATTATTTGCAAGGAGCGGAGGTTTACGAGAGGATGTTGAAAGCTCGTGGGGCAAGGCCCAGGCCCCTGTGGGATTATGCGGGGTACAGTGAGGGGGTGGAGCTGAGTGGCTCATCGCGATCCTGGTGCTGATCTCGTATGCAGCAAACTGGCTCCACAACCATGGATGTGTCGGGGATTTTGTCTCGAAAAGATATCGGTAGAACATGATGGGAAGGTCTGATGGTGTTGTTGGACTTTTGGGAGCGAAACGGCTTTTGTCGACCTTTGGAGTCTTTGTGCCACTGCTATCCGGGGAGCTCGGCTTCGTGTACACCTACACGTCACTATCACCACCACCACCAAAGGTACACGAGCTAACTCCAACGGTGCTTCGAGGTACTAAAGTTTCTTTCTTTGCCTAGCGTTCTCTTTCTTGGTGTATTATCTGTTCAGCATGGAAGCTAAGTCCCAAGGTGGGATGGATTTGAAGCTCTGTGCTCTGTCCGGCAATGACCCTCGGTTGCGTGACAATACACTTCACTTGCTTGCAAAGTAACGTTTCTTTGCATCAGCAGTATCACATACTCCCCAAAAGGCCAAGTGTGACGGAGACAACAACCTCGTCTTGGAAAATGGTAGTGTGGGAGAGGTTGCTTGAGATCCGAGGTTATTATGCAGACAACTGTCGCTGCCTTTACCGTGGCGACTCAGGTCGGGTCAGTAAGTCACCCTATTTCAGACTTCCCTGAATCAAGAGTATCATTGGATATCTTTTCTCTCTCACAAAGCATGCAAAGATGGGGTGACAAGGCTCGAGACATACGAAGCGGAACTAGTTCCCCAGTCCGAATGATAGGAATTGGCCGGCCACTTCGGGCCAGTTACTGCGCAGAGAATAATCACAAGGCTCGCCCAATTGTTTGCCATTGTTAGAAGTATTTCTACCAGGGTTCGTTTCTGACGTACGTCTTAGGAAGAAGAACGAACGCTTGGAAAAAATGCCAAGATAGTAAGTCTGTCGAGGAAAGGGGGTTTACCGACAGTTTGGTCGGTGCACACTCGGCTTTGTTGGGTATTAGGTATAACTTGATGGTACCCCCTCATAAGCATCAGCCAGTTCTGTAAGTTATTTGCATCTCCAAAGTCCCCAATCATGTCACCAACATTTACCGAAATACGGGCTATGTCTTCCCAATCTGAAGACATTAAGAATGAGAGAGAGCATGAGAAAGAGAAAGACAAAGCCCCTATGTCGCCTATCTCTGACTCAGGGTACTCGAATATATCACCTCCTATCCACATCGAAAGAATGGAGAGAAGCCCAACTAAAGAAAGCCCGTTCGAGAGCGCCAGGCCTAACGAGAACCTGGTCTGGAGTCGCATCAGAAGAGAACTGAGAGATCCTTTTGCCGAGTTCTTTGGTGTTTTTATCCTGATTCTCTTTGGCGATGGCAGCGTAGCTCAAGTCACATTAGCGAGAGGTACTAGGGGCGAATACCAGTCAATTACCTGGGGGTATAGTTGACCCTGAACGATGCTCAAAAGATACAAGCTGACCATGATCAAACAGTTGGGCTTTGGGTGTTATGCTTGGCGTTCATGTGGCAGGTGTTTCAGGTGGTCACCTCAATCCAGCAATTACACTCAGTAATTGTGTATATCGGAAATTCCCTTGGCGAAAGTTCCCTGCATACATGATAGCACAAACTCTTGGAGCGCTCTGTGCTGCTGCCGTTGTGTACGGAAATTACAAGTCGGCCATTGACGAATTCGAGGGAGGCACCATGAGAACTGTGCCGCCTGCCCCAAACGCCACAGCCGGAATATTCTGCACATATCCAGCTGCGTTCCTGAGTACTACTGGCCAGTTCTTTTCCGAGTTCATTGCTAGCACCATTCTCATGTTTGTTATTTTTGCATTGCAAGATCCCAACAACCTTCCTGGTGGTATCACGACACCACTGGCATTGTTCATGCTTATCTTTGGTATTGGTGGCTGCTGGGGATTTCAAACAGGCTATGCGATAAACTTTGCTCGAGATTTTGGTCCTCGCTTATTCACATACATGGTGGGATACGGTACAGAGGTTTGGTCTGCAGGAGATTATTACTTTTGGGTCAGCCTACACCCTTTATGACTACTCTTATTTTTATATTGATCATTACTAACATGTCGAATAGGTTCCTATGGTTTCACCCTTCTTCGGCTGCTTATTTGGTGGCTGGCTTTATGATGTCTTCCTTTACACTGGAGAATCACCAGTCAACACACCATGGA
This sequence comes from Pseudofabraea citricarpa, assembly GCA_029641185.1. Taxonomy (NCBI): domain Eukaryota; kingdom Fungi; phylum Ascomycota; class Leotiomycetes; order Helotiales; family Dermateaceae; genus Pseudofabraea; species Pseudofabraea citricarpa. The sequence continues at coordinate 1,386,413 of JAPWGK010000004.1, forward strand.
TGGGATTGAAACGCATCATCCGTCCTGAGTTCTACTATCAACGAAAAAGCAATTCTGCAGCTTGAAGAAAAGTTTTGCTTGATGAGGACAACAGCAGTGGTTAAGTGAGAACTTTTACGACATCGGTGGCTTGGCGTGCAGGATTTCTTTTTCCAATGCAGTCCGTATATTCGAAACATGGCCAATGCTAGACGAAGATACTTTGGATAAAACTAATGGGATGGAAGGTTTCAGTATGTTAGATAGCTTATGTTTTGATCAATGCAGCTTAAATCGAACTTCTTATCCAACTTCACTTCAGATGCTTGTAATCTTCCTCGCTTAACTTAACACAAACACATCACATTCAATGCCTCAACAAGACCAAACTTATGAGTTTTTATCACGGAACAGAAGACGAGTAGCCCAGGTCGTAATTTATTCGTAACTGAAAGCCTATACTGTATAACTCTTCTCGGCCTCAATCGTAATAGGAGGAACAGTGATAAACGACAATTCTCTTCCTTGACCACTACACACTGTTCCTGCCGAAGATGTGGCATGCGAAGTTTTCCGACTCGGAAACGAAGGTAAAATAAAAAACGAACTGAAATAGCCCACAATTTTCCTTAATACTGGACGGCATAGAATTAGATTCCCCACCAGCATTGCTGTGCTGATTTCTCGAATAGACCACAGAATCCAAACAGGTTGGGTGGGATTGTTGAAAACAGATACTTTCTGGAGTATTGCTGCTATAATCTTGATTGCATAAGTTAGCATAATTTCTGTTCTTGAAACCTTTCGTGAAATGAGGACATTGGCGTTTCACTCACTGTGAAAATTCCAAGACTAAATATACAAGCGAGGACTATTTTCCTATGATGCCGTTTAGTTCTGATTACGCAATAGAGGTGCAAGAATACTTAATTACCTTTCCAAAGTAAAGCGTGTCTCAAGTACGGTCGCTACTGGAACAATTAATATCATAACGTCAGACGAGATATTGATGGTCATTTGTATGATGTTATAGTGCCTCCATGTGAGACACTCTCCTGTTCCAGAAAATCAGCTTCAGAACTCAGAGCGGTGTCAATAATTGTCTCCAGGGGGCAATTGCGGATGAGTAAGCTTACCCACATCGGGTTCCAGAACTAGGTATTGTGAAAATGGACGACACCAGCCATAGTAGAGGACCATAAGCACAGCGACATAGCCAAGCGCTGCAAATACGCCAACAGCAATTACTGCATTGTTGTATTTGAGGTTAAAACTGCTTAATGCGTTAGTAATTTAATAATGTGCACTCATGTAAGAAAAAGCTCACGTTAAGCGATAATACACGACCAGCAAACTGGCTTTGATGCTCCACAATGTCGTTTGGATGGCCGTCTCGCTTAAGATGTTCACTATTCCAAGTTGTCGTCCTACTCTGATAGCATGCGCAGGACTTATAGTTTCAAAGTCTATTGAGGATATAATCCCATCGTAGATATATATACCTGAGATGCCCACGGTATATGTACACTGTTCAAAAATCAGGTCAGCAAATGTTGTTTTCGCTTACTTCCGGCAATTTTAGGGCCCAATGGAATGATTAATAAAACTTACCACTGCAAGTATCATGATATAATCATCTATTAACCTGTTTCGCATGAACTGAGGACCGTAAATTATGCGTTGCGAGGTACTACCATGAATATTTGAGTAAGCAATGATGCGAATCGCGCAAAAGTGCGGAGAAAACTTACTATCTTGCGATGACAATCAAAATACATACCCCGAACCAGATCCAGCACTCAATAGCGATTACAGGCCGCGCAGGGGGTAAGAGACCCATATTCCAGAAACAGGTACGCTTTAATTGAATATTCGCGTGGAATAAATTACAAGATAGGTAGTTACAAAACATTCGAACACAACTGTCAAATTTCAGGATCGGGACCGTTATTTAATAATAATATCTAGATATAGCTGAGGGGGTCAGTTTCAGCCATTTGATTCCATACTTTCTTCAACATCAGCACAATCCTGTGCTCCAGATGCTTCAGAGACTAGATAGGGTTCAATAGTCAGCACTTGTTTGCCGGACACCCCGCAAACGGCCACGTTAAGCCATATTGATAGAGGCTGCTGGACACTTGATCCAAGCTTCTCACAATGTGGAGTCTAAAGTAGTCGATTCCAAGCATTTGGGTCAGGACAGAATGTAACGTTGGGTTCGTGAGGACTTTAGCAGAATTCATCAAGTCCCCATCTTAATTGAAGGGGGAATTAATCAGGTGATCTCATTAACAATGCATTTATTTCTCCGACAAAGACAGAAATTGTGCTAGTAGTTTGATCAAAGAAAGATTTACACGATGAAGCTTGAGTTCCGAATAGAATAAAGTGTCTTTTGCGGTCTGTCTAGATTGATGATAATACTCAGCCTCGCTTACGGAGACTTTCTGTGTCGCATAGATTGAAGAGTCTCGCCCCATCACATGTTCGACGCGACAGAGGTCATGGGGAATCTCCATATACTGATTATCTCGATGATTTCATTGGATCTCTATGCGAAGATAGATACTCAGAGGTACTAGCGTACCGACTTTTTCTCTCAAAACCGCGGGCAGTTTCCTTCGGTCTCCCCGCCTCACACCCAAAGAAAGGAGAAACACAAGTAGCACATGGCCATATGCCATTCAGACGCCACGTACCCGGGGAAACCCCACAACGGAACGCCTTGGAGCCTTGAAGTCCCCAAATTCACAATTTCATAATGCGTTGAGAGAATCATGCAGTTTCTTACTGGCTAAAATATAGGGCTAGCTCCTTACAGACCCTCGAAAGATGGAAACTTGGCAAATATATAGGACAGTACAGAAACAGCGATTTAAAGAATACTCTGTCAACTTCCATGATCGATCATCTGTATTCAAGCGCCTGCCATCGTGCCGGCCAAGAATTTTGGAAAACACTCGGTGTGAAGACATGTGGTTACACTAACCCCCTTTACTATATTCTTACCAAAATATGATTCAGTGTTGGTTGATACCAAGGCGGGGAGACGATCCGGTAGGAACCGGCTAGTATACCCGAATAATCCTGAGTTTGAATTCTAACAGAAAAGCATGGGGTACAGTAACATTTTGGTCAATTTTTCGGAGAACAAGTTTTACCAGATGCGAGAGATCCGGCTGAACGGTGCGGTTCTCGACTAGTGACAAGTTTCAGCGGTAGGAAAACTACCTGGTATTCCGAAGCACGTCCAATTATAGAAGCCATGTATCCTCTGCTGGAGAAGGTTGATACTGACTGGATTTAGCTAGGAATACAGGTATTGCAATGCGGGCTTCGGACAATATGCGAGTCTGATTGGTAAATTCGTCTTGGCACTGCCAGTTCAGAGAAATATGCTTTTGCGGTAGGCTCATAATGCTAAGCAATCCATAGAATTATGCTTTTGCGGTAGGCTCGATACGGACCTTCGCCTTCGCTTATCGGTAGATCCCCCCTGACTTAACCGCCACCAGCCAACCAATCGATCGATGATGTTACAGTATCTCAGGCAGGGCTGGCCATGGAAACATAGGACGATGCGCAACGGAGGTACACTACATGGTTTGCACGTTCAAGGGTTTGAGGCATATTTCATGATTGAGGGAAATACAGGACAACTATACCGTCTTCAAAGCGTACTTTGATGAATCATGGGCTCTTTGTGTTTATATACATTGTTTGATCCACAGACGATTCGATTCGCATGGAAACTGTAGAAAAGTCTAACGGTGGCGCATGTAGATTGTGCGGCTTTAGAGTACAGAGCGGAGAAGCCCAGACTCTAGGTCAATCTTGGATGAAGATCTTGCCCAAAGCTCCTTCTCGGGGAACAATGGCAAGCTGGGGACCACGACTGCTGAGCCACTCGTTTCATGAAGCCATAGCTTTATTTAATGTACGGAAGTACGTGGCCGCTGAGGCTGCCCAACCTCTTGGACGTGGGAGCGCCACCTAACGATTCGCGGGTCTGGCTCCGCAACCATGGACATCGGTCTCTCAGACCACAAGGCAAGCCATGCGACCCGAGGGACACGGTCGCGTCTGATCGAAATAAAGTTTGCCTGCTACATACTTCTTTGGACCCTCAATTGATGTGCTTATTCGGGTCCAGCCGGACTGACATCCTTGGATTAGGCATGGCTGCGGGGGATGACATGAGGAAGTAAAATTTGCGGTGGCGCCTTCGGTTGTTTGATGTCCATGCGAGTGATAGCCATAACAATCAAATAATACTCTGTATGTAAGGCCTTGAATATAAAGGAGGCTCTGGCACTCATTTGTGTGTAAAAAGATTCCCTCGAATTTGTTCTCTGTATGTCATGATCAATTGTTAATGGCAAGAGAGGCTCACAGATCGACCGAGTCTATTACCCTTGAACAACGAACTGGTTGCCTCCATCCATTTTTTTGTATTTTCCTACCAACAATGGTATTATTCCTCTGAAAAAGACTTTTCAATTTTAAGAAACGTGGCTGACGCTATCATTAGCTGCTCCTTGAAAATATACCTGGCGTTGAATATGATACAGATTTTAGCGACTGTGCAAGCAGTGCCAGCGATCCTTATTTTAACGATACAGATGACACTGATTTTGATTCAATCTATGATGTTTACCTCGGCGAAGAAACCGAGTCCTTCGCTGAGGAAATCATGGAGTATCGAGAAAAGAATGGACGAACCTGTCATGCATATGGTGGGCAACTACCAGTGGCTCCTTGGTGAGTTGGACCTTAACGAGGTACTGCCTAACGTTCTTGTTCTCTCATGATTGCGAACACTTTCTATTGATTTTGATTTTATCATTTGATTCAAGCGAATGGCACTGATCTAAAATTTCTAGGTCATTTACAGCATTGTTCAACGACCTACCACCACTTGCTGTATTAAACAGCTTGGATGCCAAGCATTGTGAAAACAGTGAAAGTCAAGACCTTAAGTACAGTTCAAATGAAAAGCCAATTTCTATTATTGCTAATGATTTTTGAAAGTCACCATCTGTGGACCGTTCTCCTCGAAGACAGCTTCTACCTCGCTCCGATTGAGCGACCGAAGGTAAAAAGAATTCTTTCATCAAATAGTAGACCCAACTTACGAAACATAGAAAATTCTCGATATCGGCGCAGGAAACGGAACATGGGTGGTAGACGTAGCCGATCGGAATCCGTCAGCTCTGGTTAAAGGGATACATACGTCTCACATTCAGCCACTTTGGACGCCCGATAATGCATGCTTCGAAGTCAAAAGTCTGAATGTCAACCCGGCTATCGGAAATGGGTATGATTTGATACACACAAGAGAGCTTCAAGGAAAAATACGAGATTGGCCAGATTATCTTTCAAGCTGCTATGATGCGCTTGCACCGGGTGGTTGGATTGATTGTTCCGAACCTGATCTCATCCTGAATAACAATTGCAGAGATCTTCAACAGGATGATTCTAGCCGGGTATGGATGGATGTGTATCAGGAAGTAGGCAAGATTACAGGTATGAGGTATGATGTTGCGACAAGATTGAAGGATTGGCTCATGGATGCTGGATTTGTGAATGTGACGCAGAGAAGGATTCCCGTTCCTGTCGGGAGATGGCCGCAAGATCCCCAGCAAAAAAGAATAGGTCTGTGGAATAAGGCCAGGTTGGAGAAATCCATGGCAGACTTCTACCAAGAAAATAGAAACGAAATAGAGAGCGTGAGTAGGAACCGATCATCAAGGCCTTAGGAAGCGTGGCACTAATAATTTCGCAGTGGAGTGAAGATGAAATAAATTTACTCGGTGCAAAATCTAAAGCTTTGATCCAAGACACTAGTCTTCGCACTTATCAAGACATGTATATCCTACAGCCCTTTCACATGATGGCAGCCACTGACTTTGCTTGAAAGGTATTTTGTTTTTGGCCAAAAGCCTTGGTAGATTATTATATCCTGAGGTTACGGCCTCTCCCACGGAAGTTTCCATTTCAAGCCACCACTATCCCTTCAGTCATTTCAGAGACGGAAAAAAGTTAATAGAAAAAATAAAATAATGACCTTATGATGATCCATGAGAGCCAAGAGGCTGAACCACCATGTGAAGCGATGTTACTCGTGACTTGGAATATACTGGATCCATTGTTTGCTTCTATCATGGCGGCTCTTCTGCCAGGATCTAATTCGTATGGTTATAATCCAAAACACAAAAAAGATAAGATTCCACTGTTTTATTGCTTCATTGCTGATTATCACCCATTTGCTCCATAGTTAATGCTTTGTTCTTTGCGCCGGTTCCGGACAACAGTGCACAAAGAAAGCATGCATACACCACCATGAGGTTTATTGCAATGCGACAATGACCAATTATTTTTGTCTTTCTAACTCGTTCGGGATTTCGGGAGAGATTGACCTTGCAATACTACTCTTATGATGTGTCATACGAAAGTGATGGAGTTTGCAATTCCCACGAACAATAGAGATCAAACACGGCGTAAAAAGATCGAATTTCTTTATTTCCCAGCAGAAATTCGTCTTCAGATATATGAACACCTATTGATAAATCGCTCGCCGGCTAGCAATGGCAATGGAGGAGAGATGCATACTGTCCAGATCGTCGATAGCCATGAACGGCGGGAGAATGGCTACGGTCCTTATGCGAGATACCATGAAGGTAATGGTAATGGACTCGTTCCTGCAAGAGCTGAGAGGAACAGCGCGAATTACATTCATGCAACCATCTTGCAAACCTGTAGAAAGATAGCCGACGAAGGATCGCATTTCCTTTATAGCACGAACACCTTCGCCATCAACCTCTCCCGAGAATCTTTTGCTCCAACGTACAGACTTTTCCGAGACGGCGACTGTTATCTTGTAAATCCCATCAGAAATATGTTTGAGGGTGGTCAAAGCCGATCTTATTTGGCCGAGCTGAGTTATGTCGCGTTCTTTCAACAAATAGGCGTTCAGAACACCAATACGATACAACACTTACAAATTTTCGCCAACGATACAGTAGAATACTCTATTGCCATGCCGTTACTGACAGAAGTTGTCAGGCAGCACGTGCCAAAACTAAAGACTGTTGTCTTCTACCTGATTGCTAACCATGATGACAACAGATCATACGACCGGGCAGAGTACGCCAATTATATCAGTCGCGCCGAGCCAATTTTGAATATCGAGGAGGACTTCAATGGCAGAAATTCCTCGGACGTTGAATTTGATCCCGACAACCCAGAAAGAGCGACTGGCCCTTTTCGACCACTGTATACTGCGTTAGATGAGTTCAGCAAGAAAATCACGTCTTTGGATGCTTTGAAATACCGTGGCCATTAGCATTTTATGCAAGAAGACCTCCTCGGGACAGGATTTGATTGCAGATGGTCTATGATGATCACTGATAGCATCGAATCTCAAGTGAAGGATAGAAGCCGAGAGAGAAAGATTCTGCTAGAGAATTTGAAATACAAAGAAACAAACCCCCCGGCAGCTCTTAATACGAGGCTTTTACGGTGGAGAGATTACGAGGAGGAATACACTCGACTTAGTCGTAGGTTTCGCCTTGTAAGCAACTGATGGAGGATGAAGTCTCTGTTGTCTCATCGAGGACGAATTAAAAGATCGTGGTTATTAGGACAACAAATAAAAGGACAGAAAACCTCGAAACAGATTCTACTAGGCAAAATATGTTTTGAAGTAATTGTCGATGAAGCATTGCAGGTTTCTTGGAGCTGACGACGTTACGTGATCTGCGGATGTGTTTTGGAATTTGTTGGACGGCCCACCTCGATTTACCCCGCTATAACCCCGTAAGCAGCCCGTCATCCATCAGCTCGGTGTCCGTGTCTTGCCGTCTCTTGTGTTCTGGCTATATCAATGACGAGTTCCCCTTTTCAGTGCGCAATGGTGTCTTTGGCCAAGACTTTCCGACGTCTCTATAAGTAGGCTGGAGGTTTGCAAACCTCACTTCGACAAATCCTTTATGAGCTTCCCTCCCAACTCGGCGCTATGGCGGACCCTAACAAACCATTTATTCTGATCTGTGCAACTCCAGCAATGAGCCATTTGCTATCTTTGTGCATGATAGCCAAGGATCTGCTTAGAAGAGGGTACGAAGTCACCTTTTTGAGTGCTTCAGTTCGGCGCGACTTCATCGAGAGTGTCGGTGCTAGTTTCGCTCCCTTACTTGGACGTGCCGATTTCTTTTGCGAAAGTGGTCAGGCTGATAAAGAGTTTCCCGAGAGAAAGTCAATTCCAGAAGGACCAGAACAAATTGCCTTCGACCTGGACACTGTGTTTATTTCTCCCATAGCAGCACAATATGAAAGCATCCAACGAGTTCTGCAAAACTTCAAGGAAAAAGATGCAAGCCGACCAGTGGTAATCCTGAATGAAGGCATGTTTTTGGGAGCTATCCCCTTGCAGCTTGGGGCTTCAGGTCTGCATCCAACAGGATTGATCTCTGTCGGCGTATCGCCAGTGGCTCTTTCAAGTGTGGATACTGCACCATTTGGTGTTGGATTGTTGCCGGACAGCTCATCCCAAGGACGTGAGAGGAATACAGCCATGACCAAAGTGGCTCAGGAAGAGATGTTTGGCCCAATCCAGGAGAAATTTCAGCAGGCGGTACAAAGTGTTGGTGCTTCGAAGTGCCCCCATTTCTTATTCGATGCTTCGTATTTGCTGTCAGACTATTTTCTCCAACTCTGCCATCCTGATCTCGAATATGTTCGTAGCGATGCACCAAACAGTATCGTCTTTGCCGGTGTTATCCCTCATGGGGATGAAGGAAACTGGGAAGATAAGCCAGAGTGGTGGGAGGAAATTTCTACCAATGCATCCAAGAAGAAGATTGTGTTTGTATCCCAGGGCACCGTGGCCTTGAATTATTCAGACCTTATTGTTCCAGCTCTGCAAGGCTTAGAAGATGTTCCGAATACTTTGGTTTTAGTAGCTCTCGGAGGCAGAGGTAATACTCTACCGGTTGGAACAAAGATTCCAAAGAATGCTAGAGTCGCCGATTTCATCCCGTACCATGAAGCGCTTGCACATGCTGATGTTTTTGTTGCTAATGGTGGATATGGGGGTTTTCAACAATCCGTAGGTCAAGGTGTGCCGATTATCATTGCCGGTGGCTCTGAAGAAAAGCCAGAAGTAGCAGCACGTGCCGAATACGCTGGTGTTGGGATCAATCTCAGGACCAAATCGCCTACTCCAGAAACAATCCGGAAAGCTGTAGAGGAAGTGTTCAAGGACCCGAAATACACAGATAGAGCAAGAAGCATTCAAACAGAAATGAAGGACATAGATCCATTTTCTATCATTGTTGAAAAGATTGAAGATCTGGCGACTGGTAAGCAAGGGATTGAAAGGGCATGAGGGCGTAATTAGGAGTACTTACTAAAGTTTGTTTGCTTCGCCTTTGTATTGTCCCGTGGAGTTTAGCCTTATTTAATAACCTAAGCTCCACTTCCTACCCAATCAGTGAACGGAAGTTATAGGTCTCAATGTTCGATTTTCTTGGGGAAGAAAGAAAGCTGGCTACTGACAATGGGCTATAGTTCTGTATTGTCTCTTTGCAGATCTGAGGTACATATATATACATAACGAACCATATACAGGAAGTGAAATATCGCAATGACATCAGGCATTAAAAGTCTGTTTCACTCATTATCGTTACTCATCGATTTTTCTCCCCCCAATCCACCCACCTCCGAATAACCTCATCCACACTTCTCACACCCTCTCTACTTGCTTCGACCTCAAACCATTCCCTATGCTCACGACCGCAGGCATCACATTTGCCATCATTGTCATTTTCCTTGGCCCTTTTCCCATTTAGTTCAATGTGAATCAATCTCTCGACTTTGTGAGCGTTTGGAACCTTTCTTGGCGTCCGAGGTGGACTGTTTGCGCTTGGTGTTGAGGGGTGGTAAGGATAATAACGAATGAGAGACAGGTTATAGCCGCACTGCCTTGTCCATTGGTTCAATCGCCGTTGGACATTTTGAGCACGTCCTATCTTAAGGATTATGGTCTTTTTGTCCGAAGAATTGAAACCCCGAGTACTTGTTATAGAAGCAAAGCTGTCTAAGACATCTGAGGTTCGTCGTCGGCCGGGCTCTGGACGGGATGGAGGCGCGAGAAGTGAACGGGCCGCTTCAGAGGGAGGTTCAGCGGGCAAAGATTCTGGTGTTAACCAGAACATGTAGATAAATCCTTCATCGTCTGATACCGAAACAGGCTTCGCTAACTCAGCAAGGAGAAGAGCGGTAGTCTGTGGAGATGTCGCTTGAGGAATAAGAGAAAGAAACTCGCCAGTCCTTGAAGAAGGATCTCGGCCTAAAGATGGACGCTGTGCTCCTTGACCACCATGAGATAAACTTAATCGTCCTGGTGAGGTTGAGTGGTCTGGAATTGGACGACCATTGGGTTTTGGCATAGGTGCAGAATTGTTTCCTCCATGCGTAACTTTTACGGGCCGTGGTGCCTTTCTTCCCTCATCAGCAACCCCAATACAGCATAACAAGCTTAGATTGCTTTTTGGTGGAGGTTTAGAATGGTGAGGACGTGATGTGTGTGGCTTTGGTGCCTCGAATCCTTGAGCAGCTGGCTTCTCTGGATCTTGTGGGCGGACAGGCTTTCTGCGTTGCTTCCTGCGTCCATCCTGCGACACCTCTAATATCCCAAGCCTATCAACCAATGTATCCACGCTAGTTCGTTCTTTAATCGTATTCGACTGGAGACCTTGTGGTGCCGCTGTTGTGTTTTGGGCTTGATCGCGGTGCTGCCAGCAAAAGGCTTCTGAACTGGGTATTCGTTGCGGACTCGATGCAGGAGATGATGATGGTGACTTTGCGAGTGCTCTTCGGCAGGGCCGTCCACTTGAAGTAAGTCCTTTGCATGTTGAAGCAGGATTTTTTGAATCAGATCGTGGTATCAGTGACTCGGGAGTGTGAGGTATGAAAGGCATGCTGAATCTTGCTGCATGTTAGTGCGGGTGAGAACTGTTAGTACATGTAGCAATGAAAGAGAGCATCGCCATCTGTGAGGCGTATAAATAACGTGGCTGAAGTTGACTCCATAGCCAGTGATTCAAGAAGCATCAAGGTGGGACTCAACATCGAGGGGGCTGGGTGCTGGCAGTGCTGCGGTCGCTTAGTTACTCGGCGCTAACGACACGTGATGCTGTAGCATCTATTGCAAGGCGGTGAATCATCATTTTTCTACTCATATCTCACTCTCTTCTCCTCTATCACACGATTCCGATGATAGCAATAACTTTTCAATTGTCATTCAATCTAACATGAAATTAATCACTATCTACTGCAAAGCTGCTCTTCACCCTCTGCGTGACCCAATCTATACACGAAATATCTTCATACTTTGCGGGGTTCTTCTCGTCAACACAACTTGGCAGGACACCACATGTTTCGTTCAGATTAAATCCAAAGAAGAAAGGAATGCTAAGTCTCTCCCTGCCACTTGTATTTCGAGCCCTATGCACGGTTGATACGTATTGATCATTGGTGATACGCATGAGATAGTCACCGATGTTGACTACCAAAGAGCCTTCAATCGGTGTAGCATTGACCCATTCCCCTTCTGGCGTGAGGACTTGTAATCCCCCCGCATTATCTTGCCAGAGCATCGTGAAGCATTGAAAGTCGGTATGGGCTCCAATACTGATACTCTCATCGTCTTGAGGTGATATCGGAGGGTAATAGTTGAAAGAGATGGCGGCGCTAGGATGCGTCACCTTGTCGTCAAAGAACTCCTCTGGGAGAGATAATGAGAGAGCGAAACTGTGCAAGAGCTTCCGGGCAAGCATGACGCCCGCTGCCCAATAATTCATTGTATCTGGCTCAAAATTAGGAACTTCAGTGGCCTTGTCCCACGGAAACGATTCTGGTTTGAAGAGGAAGTATCGTGAAATCTCTTCTGGAATCTCCTCTTTGGCCATTGGGTCATGTTTCGGTGAGTAGGTAACGATAAACCCCTCACGGACATCAACAGGACCGTCAGCACCAAGCTTTTGAGTAGACGGGCCTTTCCAGCCAATATACCCCCCAGGAAATTGTTCGGCGTTCAAGGGCTGCTTCTTTTCGCCTGGTTGTTTGAAAAACCTCATAGCAGTTTCGGAGGCTGCTTTGGTAGCCTTTACGGGAATTCTGTGGTTAACAATGTAGAAGAAGCCGATGGTTGTGGCCGCTTTTCGAATCTGATCTGCAACGGCTTGTCGGTCTGCTAGAGAATCACTGAAAATGCCGGAAACGTCGATGATCGGAATCTCTCCAGGACGAGCATCACGAACTGGCTGTTCTTTCACCTGTCGATAGACTTTCCCATTAGGCGAGTCGAGTTTGAGGAGACTATAGCCCTGAGCAGCCGTCTTCGATTCGTTAGCGACCATGGTGTGTAAGTTGAAAAGGCTAATTGATGAGAATCTTGAGTTTAATTTGATAAAAGTATCTGGCAATGACTGTCTTTATATGTATGTAGATGGTGAACTCTCGTCTAAGCATTTAAGTAAGAAAGTCTTGCCGGCTCCGTCCCTGACAAATTAACGGCTCTTGTTCCGCTGCTATATTGATAACTATGTTAGAGAAATAAGGCTTGGGACTTCCCCGTCGCAAGATAAAGGGTTTCATTTGGTGATCGATGCTTAATTCAAAGCCAGCGAAGGCACCATATATGCAATCCTCGGCCACTTGGTATTCTCCCCGTCCGATCTGCATAAACAAGAACTAAATGCAGTCCAATCATTGCACCCACAAATCGCACCACCATACAGCGGGACAAATCTTAGCGAAGGTATTCCAAGATCGCGGACGATCTTTTCTTGATTAGAACACCGAACTTGCATGTTGTTGGTTTCTCGGACCCTCAAAAACGAGCTAGTCCGATATCTCCACATTCACTGCTGGAATCCTTCCTTAATATTATTGTTCAGTGGTTTATCAGCTATTTCAGATGCATAATATTCGGACTAGTCTGACAAGAACAGTCTTACCATCGGTGTTGACAATCAAACCAACCGAAGTAAGCAGGTTCCGAGGTCTGTCATATAAGTACATAAGTGATTGAAAATCACTACTTGGTGGAGCATATTTAAGCCGATAGGAAAAGAAATAAATAACCCCGTCTATATTTGCAGTCTTTGTATCAATCTATCCCAGCTGAGTTACTAAAGTTCACTCGATCTAGAAAACTCAAAAGAAACTGCCCAATTAACCCAGAAAAAAGGCCAAAAACTTCTACATGTTTGATTACTCAAATAGCACCCTAAACTAGTTGAACTTACTCAAATAGTACCCTATATGGGTGCTTTAACCCGTGGCATGGTGCTAAGCCCTTAGTATAGAGTCGGCTATCCTTCATACCTATATGATCGACTCACCAACTTGTAATATTACTACCTACTTATTATGTATTTTATAAAAAGTGAGGTTATTTAGAGATTCTATATCGTTTATTTGACTACCTAATCGCCATGTATAGTAGATAGTAGTAATAAGAACGCGTTAGAGTAATATTTCGAATAGGACAAAAAGAAAATAGAATTATGCAGACTTATAATTACTATATTCATAAGATTCAAGTACCTGAATATCCTAACTTTAGTGGATTGATAGCTAATATAAGACAGGCGGATTCCTCGATCGGGTGTGGGTATAAAATCTAAGGCTCCCACAGGCTATAGTACCCACATAGCACCCTGCGGGTACTATTTGAGTAAGTTCAAACAGTTTGGGGTGCTATTTGAGTAATTGACCGATTCACACAATACCAGCGACCTTAATATGCTCTCCGGTCCCATAAACCTCTGAACGTCCCATTGACTTGGTCCAAGAGCACGTCTGGCTTCCCAATTTCCGTTATGCTTCCTTCTTCCAAGACAACAATGGTGTCAAAGTCGCTAACGGTATTCAATTTGTGAACCACCGAGATGACAGTATGCTCTGCGAACTCTTCCTGGATTACTCTAACCATCAGCTCTTCTGTGTGCTGATCGACGGAGCTCATCGCCTCATCCAAGACGAGAAGCTTGCTCTATTCTTTTCTTAGAATTGCTCGGGCGAGACAGAACAACTGCTTTTGTCCCTGGGAGAATGGAATATTAGAGATATCTGTATCCAAGCCACCACCCTGTGAGCAGACTATATTCCAAAGATCAACCTTTTTGAGTGCGGCGATAATCGTCTGTTGGTTGGGCCCATGACAAGATGGAAGGAGAGATAGTGATGTGATATTGAGACGCAGACTGCCAGGAAACAGGACTGCATCTTGGGGAATAACAACGAGGCGGGAACGCAGTAGATTCTGCGGAATATCAGCGATATTGATACTATCAAGCACAATGCTTCCACTATTCAGCTCTAGAAGTCGGAAAAGAGCGAGGAGCATGGATGATTTGCCACTGCCTGTACGGCCACAGATTGCGAGTTTCTCATGAGGTCGAATATTAAGAGAAAGACCACGAAGTACTGGTTCCGCGTTAAAAGAGTACGCTGCGGTAATATCGCGCATTTCAAGATATCCGGCGGAAGGCCAACTATCGGGTACTTTCTTAGGTTGGCTTGGCTGTATCTCTGTAGGCGTATCGACTTCAAATATTTTAAGCCTGGCAATGGCACCAAGGGAAGTTTCAAGAGACGTCCATGAAGAAATAAGTCCAGCAAGGGACTGATTGAAGCCAAGAATATTGACTAGTGCGATACCAATTGCGCCGGCACTAGTTGTCTTTGTGGTTAGTACCGCAAGTGCTACGAGAAGAGTAGCTAGTGCAGCAACAAACAGGTCGAGGGCAAGATTTAGCCACCGTTGTATGCAATACAACAAGTAGAACGGACGTTGCGAGTCATCTAGCAACTTCATACTCGTTTCCTGGAATGAAGATTGCCACCCAAACGCTCGGATGGTTATCAATCCACTAACTGTTTCGATGAGATGTGCATAAAGAGGTGACTTTGCTTCTAATTCGAGGTGTCGAAGCTGGCGTGAGGTTCGGAGGTAGAACATTTGTAGGCAGTATAGGCCAACGAGTGCGAATGGAACAACGACTGCTAGATATTTGGCTCCGAAGATAATAAGAACTGCACCGGCTATACATGATAGAGCTTCTAAGAAAATAGTTAGTAAGAAATTTGACTTAGGATAAATTTAAACTACTAACGAGAGACTGTAACAAATAATGCAATTGGTAATGCCATATCAATGAGGGACATATCTTGACTGAACCTGTGATATTGTTAAGTCCTATAATACTCATCGAATTTTGAGTGCCTACCTATTAATAATGACACCGGCATCTGTGAGAATGAAAAACGACAAGGGGGTACTGAAAACCAATTAGCAAATGTTTTCTAGTTTTACCTGTAGACTGATGTACCCTAAAACTGTTTTAAATAAGATTAAGTGTAGACTCTGCGAGGACTTCGGTATCAAAATAACGAACATGAACCTGTATGCGTTTGTGAGCCTCCGCAAATGGAATAAGAGTTCCTCTCTAGCCTGTACTATACATTAAGTGCAATAAAAAAGAGTCCCACAATTGCAAATATAACGTAGATGCTATAATATATCGCAGTTTTAGTATCAGGATTAGCTGCATCAGCCTATGCCCAGCTTTTGAGCCAGATTTCTGTCAAAGAGGCGAAATTAGTAGGTAGATATTGGGACTAACTTATGAAAGTGTTGAGAATAACATACGAGGAAAGAAGACAAAGAAAGTAGCAATCGAGCTTAGGGTTAGAGCTATTACACCATATAGCCATCCGATTGATCTGAAATAGTAAGAATATAGTGATATATTACTAGTGCTTCTAAGTAAATCCGTTTGTCTATCGATTTCTGATTCATGATGATTTTCAGGGATTTTAACTGCTTTCTGGGATTTAACATCATGATTTAAGCTCTCTTCCGGAGCATCATGTCCATTGATTTGCTCGGAAAGGCTCTTAATATAAGAATTGCGTTGTTCAAGTGTACTGAGTGTCCCTTGGTCGACAATTTGACCTTCATCGCCAAGGACAATGATATTATCAGCATCCCGAAGATGACGCACTAGGCAAGGTTAGTTTGGATATATATCTGCATGCATTTGCACATTGAAACTTACAAGCGTGAGTGGCAAGAATGATAGTTATGCCATTTTGGCGGAGTATCCCTCCAGGGCTGAATACACGGTTCCATACAACATCTTGGGTTGTCCAATCAAGGCCACTCAAGATGTCATCCACAATTAGGATCTCTTTCCTCGAGTAAATAGCCCTTGCTAAAGCCTGGTATCTTTTTAGTTGATAAAAGCTTATTGTGGTGGAAAATATCTTACCACTCGTTACTTTTAGCCTCCGCTAAGGGACAAGCCTTTACTACCAATTACTAATTGATCGCCTTCTGCGAACTGACCAAGGTCTGCATCCAATGCACACGCACTTATGACACTGCCATACCATCTCTCGTCAAATTCCGATTGCCCGATAATGTTTTGCTTGATGGTGGAATTGACCAGCCAAGTTTGCTGGTCATAATACGCAGCATCTTTGATAGAGGTATGGATGGATCCAGATGTACTATTTACTTCTCCGAGGAGACTTTTCAGTAGGATAGACTTTCCTGAACCAACTCTGCTAATAATCACAGTAAGTGTAGAGCACAAAAATTGGATATTCAAGCCTCGAA
The DNA here is from genome assembly GCA_029641185.1 of Pseudofabraea citricarpa. NCBI lineage: Eukaryota > Fungi > Ascomycota > Leotiomycetes > Helotiales > Dermateaceae > Pseudofabraea > Pseudofabraea citricarpa. The sequence goes on from JAPWGK010000004.1 coordinate 1,403,088, forward strand.
GGATAGAAAGATCACCTGGCTTGATACCGACAGAGCCATTTTGAATTGTTATAAGCTCTTTATTCGTGCTACAGCCTTTTCAATTTTGCTTTACTGATGAACGACGCGAGAGTTCAATTCCGTGCAGCGAGATCCCCGAAAAATACCAACAAGCTGACTAGTAGTCAGGGTCGGAATACGATAATTATCGCGATTATCTTGAAGAACAAAATTTTGAATTCTTTCAAAATATCCCAGGGAGCTAGTAAATCCCGGAATAGAAGAGAGAAGCTGTGCAAGGGGACTAGTGATTAAGGCAATGATAGACAGAGACGTGAAAGCCGTAGCAATGTTCAATGGTTCGCCTGTTTGGAGTCTTGAAATAAGTATAAATATACCGAATGTGAGGACCGGAGCCACCATTGATGGGACGTTCCCTAGAAATCCCGTCAGCTTTGATTACAAAGGACTAGATAATCAGATTCTATGGTTAAATACCGATAAGATTCATATAAACAATCAGCATTCTAAATTTCTTGGACAGATTCAGTTCCTTGACTCTTAATGCTTGGATATCATCCAGCCAAGACGAAACTAGGCCTAATAGCTTGACTTCTTTGATTGACCCAACGATAGTCGATGTTACTGTCACTCGCTCTTGAACAGCATCATTCCATCATTTTCGAGCTGGCCCCATATACTTGGATAAACGGATAGCTGCCAAAGTACAACCTGGGATAATTAGTATCTTTGTCAATGTGATCCAGAAGATAAACACAAAACTCACATATAACGGTAATTCCGGGAGCTATACAGGCGACTCCCAACTGTCTTTGCAGCAACCAAACAGCTAACGCAATTTCAATTGGATTGGCCCAGATTTCATGCACACTTTCGAAAGACGCGCAGATTCTATCTACGTCGGCACTCGTAAGAGTCAATGTTCCGGAGCCCTCAACGGCTGCAGAATGCGCGTTTAGCTTAAGAGTCTTTGAATATATCTGGGATACAAGAGTGCCTCGGATTTTGGTCAAGGACCGAAAGATAAGATATTGATAAAAGCCTGTTAATATCTATAATCCAGTTAGACTTTGGTATAGGTACCTATAGGTCGGGTTTTATTATTTTAAAATAACCCGCGGGTACCTATAGGGTAGGTTATAATTTTTAGGAAAAACCTAACCTATAAGGCAGGTACTTATAGGTACCTATAATATTATACTAATTAGTATAATAATTACTTAAAGATATAACTTAGATATAAAAAAGAGAGTAATTTATTTCTAGTATATTTTATTAGTTTAATTAGGCTAAAGTATAATTATTACTCCTAAGTAACCTAATTTTCTCTATTATTAACTTATAGTCTCTCGTTCTTATCGTTTTTATTATTTTTCTTATTTTTCTCGTTTTTATCGTTCTTATTATTTTCCTTATTTCTATCGTTTTTATTATTTTTATCGTTTTTATTATTTTTATTATTTTTATTATTCTCCTTATTCTTATTATTATTATAATAATTAGGATCTTAATTACTAGAGTTAGATAAATTATTATTATAATTAGAATAAAATTCTTAATAATTTTATTTAAAGTAATAACTTAGAGATTAAACTAAAGATAAAATTAAAAAATATAAGTTATTATTAAGTAAATTATTATTTTAAGATAATAGCCTAGGAATAATACTTAGTTATTTAATTATTATAAGATTAATATAAAGATAACTTATAAAAAAGAAGAATTATAAGAGCGTTTATCTAGTAAACGTATTTTTAGCTTAATAAAAGAGTTAAACTAGATATAAGTAATATTATAATAAATAAGTTATCTAATAGATAATATAACTTATTATTAAGTATTATTTTTACTAGTAGTAAGAGTATAACTAGGATTATAATAAGATTTAGATATATAACTAAAAAAAAATTAGCTAAGATTATTATAAGATTAATATTAATTTATATCTTAATATTATTTTTACTAGGACTAAAAAAACTAATTATATTCTTATAAAGTTAATATAATATCTTTATATTTTTTTATATAATTATAATACGTTTAATATAAATTATAAGAAGATTAATATCTAAGAATAAATTAATAATTAATTACTATAAAAATTAATAAATAAAAAAGCTTACTTTTAAACTTTATAATAAGTATAAATTTAATAGTCTCTTATATTATCTTAAGTATAATATATTATATATAATAACTAAGGTAAATATCTTTTATAATTTTTCTAATAACTCTCTAAAATAAAAGTTAAAAGAAAAGAAGCTTATATAATTTTTAATATTAATAGATATTATAAAAAATAATAATTATAATTATATTAGTAAAAATAATAATTAAAATAATAATTAACTTACTTTTAGACTTCTAATAATAAAGTTTTTTAATCTTTAGGGTTATAAGAATTATTTTATTACCTAGAATAATCTTATAAGATATTTTAGTAGTTATATATTTTTTATATATAATAGCTTTCGTAGCCTTTAATATCTTTAGTTTATAATATATTATAATACTAGGAAGGATTAATATAATAATTAATATATTATCGATCGAGAAATAATATATTATAATAATATAAAAAGAGGTTTATAATTATTAAGAGGTTATATAATTAAGGTAATATTATTAGTAATAATAATAGGAAAAATAAAGAAAAACGCGCTAAAATTATAGATAATAATAATTATCTAATTAACTTATATAAATTATATATTTTACTTTTTACTTATAATAACCTTAATATTCGAACCTTAATCTTATAATTATTATAGCTTTATATTATAATTTAGTAATTACGCTTATTAGTATCTTACTTTAATATCTACTTTATATTAATTATTATATTAATTAATATTAATAATAATATCTTTTAATCTTACGCTTTAATAATATAACCTAAAGTATAAGATATTAATAAAGCTTAATAATAATTCTTATATAATAAAAGCTTATATATAAAATATTAGTTTTATTAGCTATAAAATAATAATTAATAGAATAAAAAAAGTAAATATAATTACTAAGATATATACTAGAAAGAAGCTTAAGTTAACTTCTAATTTTTAAGCTATTTTAGATATAAGAAAAAAAGCTCTTTTAGACTAATATAACTAAAATATCTAAAACGATTAATAAGTTTATAATAATTATTATAATAATTAATACTAATATAAATAAGGATTTATAAAGGAAAATATATATTATTATTAATCTAAGATTTAATTAAATTTATTTATAATAATATAAATATAATTATTTTAAACCTAAGGGCTAGTAAAAATTAAAAAAATAATACTAGTAATAATAATAAAAGAAATTATATTTATTAAGTAAATAAAGCGAATAATTTTATTATACTAAAGAATAAAAGAAAATTAAATAAAAATATTTTATCTAAGAAAAATAATTTAATAATTTTATTTCTTAACTCTAAAATTATATTATATTAATTTTTATATTAATTATTCGCTTATTAAGTAATTTACTTATAATAATTTTACTAGAGTAAAATATATAAAAGTTTTTCCTAAAAATATAAGAGTTTATTATTATAAAGTTATTATATTTTTAATCTGTCTAAGATTTAGGTTTTATATAAATCGGTTATATAAAAAAGATATCTTAGAACTAGTAAAATAATAGCTTATAAACGAAAATTCTTTATCTTTTATAATTAAACCTAAAAATATTTTAAGATTTATTAGTATTTAGATAAATATATAACCCTCTTATAATAATTTTTATAGTAATTACTAATTTATTTAAGGTTAATATATATAACTTCTTAGTAGAAAGCTTTTTTATAAGTAATAAAAAAGTAGTTATAATAAATCTTTTATTTTAGGTATCTAAAGTAATTAAAAATAATAAAGATTCGAATTAATTATAATTATTAGGTTTTATTTTTATATAATTAGACGATTTAATATAAGATATAATAATTCTAAAGGATAATAAAAGATTTTAATAGGCTTTTATAATAATATAATATAAAATTCCTTAGTTTTTAATTCTTTTATTCTTTAAATTAATCGAAGAAAAAATAGATTTTTTATATCTTAGATTATTAGTTAAAAGATAATAAATTTTATAGTAATAGAAAACCCTAATTTATAATAGATTATTATAAGGTTAATATAATAAGTAATATATTTTATATAATTATAAAAGTTATTTTTCTTTAAAATTAAATAAATACTAATAAATCTATAACTTTAGTAATAAATTTTCTTAATAAATATAATTATATAACTAAAAAGCTAGAAATTATCTTATTTTATTTTATAATTTATAAAGTAATTCTAAGTTAAAGTTAGTTAATTATTTAAATAATCGTATTTTCTATTATTAAGAAATATTACTTAGTAATTATAATATTTCTAATACTTAATTCGAATTTATAAGAATAAATTTTTACTTAAACTTTAATTAAAATTTTAAGTATAAGCTAGAACGTTTTACTAATAAATAATATAATTATTTCTTATATTTTTATTTACTTAATTATAAACGAATTCTTATTTTTTATATTTATTATTTTATAATCTTATAATTATTTATTTTTATCTAAATTTTATTCTAAGTAAAAATAATAGGAAATAAGATATTTAAGTAACTAATATTAGTTATAAGAATTTTAAGAAATTCTTTTATTAGTTATTATTATTACTTTTACCTTAAATTATTATTTTTATCTTAAATTATTACTTTTATCTTAAATTATTACTTTTATCTTAAATTATTACTTTTACTTATTTAGAATTATATTATCGATTTACTAGACTTTAACTAAAATATCTTCTTTTACTTTCGAGTTTACTAATAATCTTTTAATCGAATTTACTTAAATTAAGAAAAAAGAAAATTATTTTTATTTTAATAATAATTCTAGAGAAAATTTTTTATTTTAGTAAAATAATATTAACTAGGTTTAAAATAATATATTTTAAAGTAATAATATAAAATAAGGTTTTTCTAAAAAGATCTTAAAATCCTAGATTTTATTTTCTAAAGCTATAAATTATTATTTTAGGTTACTTATAATTATTTATAAACTTTATTTTATATAACTTATTTATCTAAGTCTAAGGAATACTAGTATTATTATTCTTCTAAATTATTTAAAGTCTTTAAAATATAAGAAAAAAACTAACTTATTAAAATAACTTTTAATTAAATATATTTTCTAAAACTAGATATATTTTTTTCTAATTAATATAAGATTAATATAAAATCTAAATTTTCTTATTAACTTATTACTTATATTAAAGATATCTATTATTATAGCTATTATATATAAGATATTATAAGAGTTTCTAGTAAAACTTATATTAAGTTTAAAACTTTTATTTTATTATATAAAAAACCTTATATTTTATAAATTCTTTTTTATATTTAATAATAAGTTTAAGATATTATTAGCTAAAACTTTATATATTAATATTATAATATATATATATAAGATTAAATAACTTTTATTTTATAATTAGGTTTTAAAATCTAAAATATTAATTATATTAGATTATTAGTTAAGCTAAACTCGTATATTTTTTCTAGATATTATAATTATATTTATTAACTTTAAATAAATCTTTTAATACTTTCTTATTAGATTTAAATATCTAAGAGATTCTTATTTTAATAAAATACTTATAAAAATTATTATAAAAGTTTTATAAAAGTTTAATATTAAAGATAATATTATTATTATAATAACTAATAATACTAGTAATAATATTATATTAATAAAAAAGTTAAATAATACTTTTAATCTTTTAATTTTATTAGGTATTATATTCTTATAAAAAATTACTAGAATTCCTTACTTAGCTTATATTATCTAACTTACTCTTAGTAATCTCCTTAGTATTATTCGTATTAAACTAATAAATAATAATATTATTTAATCTTAGAAAAAAAAAGATAATAATATCTTTTAAAAGCTAAATAAAATAAATATTACTTATATTCTAATAACTTTAGCTAAAGTATATTATATTAAGCTAAGTTATATAATAATCTTATATTAATTAGTATTAAATAAGATATCTTATTATTTTTATTAATTTAAGTAGCTATTAAATTAAAAAATTTAATAAAATTTAAAAGAAAATTATCTAAGAAAATAATCTATTAATAACTAAATAGATTTTATAATTAATTTAAGATATTCTTACCTAATAAAATTCTACTTATATTATATTTATTTGAGTTTTATACCTCTAAGAAATAATTAATAAGTTTACTTATATTAATTAATATATTATCTATTATTTAAATAAAAATAAATAATCTTAGATTAAATATTTTATTAATCTTATAAAACCGTTTAATTATTTAACTAATATTATTAGTTAAACTAAAAACTTATCTTATAATTTTATTTTTAGTATATATAATAAACTTTTTAAATATCTTAAAGATATATTATTAAAACTTAAAAGTAAAATATTTATTTAATCTTTATATATTATATAAATTATACTTATAATATAAGATATTAATATAATATTAATAAAGCTTTATAAATATTATTAAGAAACTTATATAAATCTTAGGAATATTTATATAATTTATATAATCTTAATTTTTTCTTATAAAACTAAATCTTTTTAGGAAGATTTAAGTTTTATAATAAATAAAAAAGATTAAATCTATTATTATAAAAAATAATTTAAGCGATTATTTAAAGTTAAATATAAAACGATATATAAAAGCTTAATTAAATAAATAAGTTTATAAAGCTTAAATATTACTTTTAAACTTATAAATAACTTATTTTTACTTTTTATATTAAGTAAAAATAAAAAAGATAAAATAAACTTATTATCTAAAACTAATTAATATTTAATAGAAAGTAAATTTCCTTACTTATAATTAATATATTTTTATAATAATTAATATTAATCTTAAGATAACTATTATTAATCTTAAGCCTCTTAAATTTTAGTTTATATAAGAGACTAAGCTTTTTACTTTAGCTAAAATAATATAAAACTTTTTTTATATTTAAGTTACTAGTATTAATCTTAAACGTATATTTAATATTACCTAGGATATTTATTATTATTATTATATTAGATTAAGCCCTAAGATTATATTAGCTATTATTATTTATAATTATTATAATTAGACTTATAATAATATACTAGAGATAAATAATACTTTTAATATTTTAGCTTTTATAATAGATATATAAGGCTTAATCCCTAATAAGATTTTAAAAGAGAAAAATTAAAAATTAGAAGATATAATTATAAAAATAACTATAACTTATATTAATAATAAAAAGGATATTCCTAATACTTTAAAATAAGCTCTTAGGACTAAAAGGATATTAATACGAACTTATTAAGCCTAGCGTCTAAATAATACGCTTTCTTTTATTTAAAGAAGTTATACTTTTAGGATAAAATATTAAGCTAATATAAAAATAAAATAATATCCTAATATATTTAATTTACTAGACTCTCCTAATAATTTAGAAGAACTAGGGTTACCTAAGACCGGTAGTTTTTTATTACTATTATCAAATAAGTATTAGAGATATTCTAAATTATTAAGTAATAGGACTAAAACTCTAAGAATATATATTTATTATACCTAGTTATAATAATCTTATAATAATTAAAGTTTTATTACCCGCTTTTCTATTACTTTTATTAAGTCTTAAGAACCTTCCTTAGGATTACTAAAATTATATAAATTACCTATAGGTTTTATAGGTAGGTTTTTTTTTTAAAAAATAACCCGTAGGTTTTTTTAAAATAAGAAAACCTACCTATAGGGCCCTATAGGGTAGGTAGGTAATAGGTAATAGGTACCTATGCCAAAGTCTAAATCTAGTGTAAGATAAGTAAGCTATCCTAAGTTTCAAGCAGATTCGGGATAGAATACTTACGGTAAGCCTAATATATATTACTCCTGTAGCTCCAATTAACCCAAAGCCAATATTTTTGCTGCTCGGTCCTTTTTCTTGCTACACAAATTTGATGACTCGATTGATCAAAAATGGCTGTGCAAATTTAAACCCTATAAGGTAAATTCGAGGGAAAATTCCAAGTAATAATGTCTTTTTTATAGACCTGAAAACAGCAAGCAGTAGTCTGGGCGGTCCCGGCTTATTCTTCTCCTAAACCCTTTCGAGTGCCTGCAGGAGTGGGAGTTTATCGTCTGTATCATATAAATGGCTTATTAAGAGTGTCGTTTTGAACCCCTTTCTCATAAGGTCATTCAGCCACCAGAACATGCCTCGGCTGAAGATGCCGCTTGTGCAGTCGGGACTCAAATTTTGCCATTTGGATTCGAGAAATTTCTCTTTCCCTTGAACTTCCAAACTTAACATGAAGAGCTTCGTACTAAAAATGGCAGTAAACACGGCTGGAATGGGGGAAGGCCCTTGCACTAGCCACAAGGTTCGACATTGTACGGCGTCAAAGAGAGATGAAAACAATAGATAGACACAAATGGCAGTTGAGGGCCTTATGGATCTCGTGTGTTCAGTGTGGCTCAATATGCATAGTGCTAGAGCGTCTAAAAATCCGAGACTGGCAGCCGCGACAGAAGTTTTTGTTTTGATTACTCGGGTGGGAAGTTGTGTCCAAAGGATAAGGAGCGTCAGTTGTAGTGTACAGAGGACCAGGTTGGCAGCCTGCTATCAGATAAGCCGCTGATTGGGTTGCTCCTTGGTGATACTCAAGAGATTCAATGTGCAACTTACTATTTTCAGGCGATGCGAAAAGTGATGATGAACTTTAGGACTCTGTCGCTAGAGCTCCAGAGCCCGCATAGGGACGAGCAGCAGTAGCAGTGACGATGGCCCAATGGAAAGAACTGTTTGCTCGAAAAGCAAAGTAAGGTCGAATTCATGTCGACAATCACGATTGAGGAAACAATCCTCGTTGCAGCTTGCAATGCTGGTATTGCCTGTCGAAATTATACGGTGGAGAGTAGCCATATTTGGGACGATGCCCCTCGGTCGTGATTGAAACGTGCTGGTAACGGTAACATGGAGTAGCTGGCGACAGAATGAATTGCGAAGATAATCTGAATCGCAGCCGATGAGATTCTATCGCTAGGCGAGGAACACATCGAGCTGCCTAATAGGTTGTTGCTCAGGTAAATGTATGATCGGGCTTGTGGTTTATCAGAAAACTCCACGCGCCTGTACTTTTGAGTTACTGAACCTTCCTATTTAAGGGGTCTTCGTATTCGTTTTGTTATTTACTCATGACTCCAAACCACACAACCCGACAGTACGATTAGGTTCGCAATGCTTTCTTACTACTTATGTGCACAAACTTCTTTAGAAGCCCAAGCTTAGGAGATCAGAGAGGCGAACAAAAGTTTTACATCACTCCAGACACAGTGCTTCCTTCGAATACGTTCTCTTGTGTGTGGAAAGGTATGAGAATAAATGTCGAAGTCGAGGTTCGCTTAAATGGGCCCACCTCACTGGGTCTCTCTGTCGCTTAAAACTTGGCCCAATAAGTCCAAAAGTACGAAGGACACAACAAACAAAACAAGATGTTCTAAGAACAAAAAAAAAATATGGCATAATAAGGTGTTTTGAGCACCCAATTCTGGACTTGCAGGGAATCGAACCCTGGACCACTCCCATGCTAAGGGAGTATTATACCACTAAACCACAAGCCCCGCTAAACCACAAGCCCAATTTATCAGATGTACCTCATATTTCAGAGGCACTGTTATTCTGCTAAACCACGGTCCTGTTTGTCTAATGGACATACAACATGTTAACCCGAATCTATTATTTAAATATATAGTATCTTCTCCCCTCTAAGTTCAAATAATTTCACGGGCAAAGGATCACTCACTTGTTTTAATTACAATAATAATAAATATCCTCTTAAACTTCGAAGCGTTTAGAATCTCGTATTTTGATAATAAATTTCTTTTTATCAAAGAATTACCGATAAGAGGACTGACTGACCGTATAACGAGGAATCAAGGCCAGGAAGTGGTATGCCGCTTTAATCAGACTAATCTTTAGCGTCGTTTTCCAACACGCGAGTATATAAAGATCTGGGTTCCCGTCTTCCACGACTTCATCTCTCTACTCACTTTTCTCTCGAGACACACTCGAGTTTTGGCCACCCTCGATAGCATAACCAGGCGCCCCACTATTCAAACCCGGTAGGTCAGTCAATAGTTGCCTGCAATGCAGCCTACATTTTAACACTATTGGTTTTCAGGAAATATGGCCTTGGTCCTCGAACAGTATGACTGGCTGTGATGATATCTGGTCATCCGATCTTGGTGGCCTTTGAGCTGCAGACGATGATCAAGAGCGGCCTGCAAGATAATTCGCGAAAATCGTCACTAGCCGCGCGCCACCAATGGAACAAGTCCTGATTATCGTGATCCAAGATTTGGAAGCTGGGCATCTGTTGTCATACCTATGTTCACGCTGAAATCCTCAGATGACCTGCCAGATCGGCCCGGTTTTGACGTAAGAGATTACGCGTCGTTATGGGAGTGTCGTCGTGGGAGTTACTGGTTGGTTGTCTGGAGCTCGAAGCACCAGCTCCAAAACCCTCGCCCTTCAACTGAATGCCGAGAACTTCAATACGCATGCCCTTCATCCACCGCTCTGGAAGCCTGATACTTTCCCTGATATGGAGTGCTTCAAATCCATATTCCAACTGCTTGGCGTACCGTATCACCCCGTGCCTAGCCATCTCAGGCCCCGCGCTGCTGCCCTCGAATTATGAGAGCTCAGCAAGCTTCCACCCGAACTTATGCTTCATATTGCTCGCTTTCTACCCCCTGAATCGAATCTCTCTCTTACACTCTGTTGTCGGTCCATCTATTTCACGTTCGGACCCCAAGTCTTCAAAGACTTAGCAAAAAGCTCGCAATGCTTTGATTTCTTAACGCTGCTAGCACGAGACCTGCCCAACGATGTTCCATGCTAGAACATACCTAGCTACCTCGCAGGTTTCTTCGTCCAAAAATAACCACAATCACAACCACAACCATCGCCTCATCCTGCAACGCCGTGGCTTTTGCAACGCCTGCGAGATTTAGATACTGACGGTGCTGCAGAAGGGTCCAGGGGTCAGCTCACTAGTGGCCCTCAACTGCGGATGGCAGAATTTTTTCGCCGAATTCGACCTCGTTTTCAGTGTCCCCTCGTCACATCACAAGACTCAGTTACTACCCAACTGTCGGTTGACTGTAATCAATAGGTCGATGGGGACTACATATTCACTCTGGCGATATGATGCTCGTTTCGAAGGTATTGATTTGTCTAAGGAGGAAAGAGGATCTACTACAGAAGGGAGGCCTTATATAGGCACTAGCGTACCACGTGTGACTATTCTTCCAACACCAACTATCACATTTGCACAAAGAGGTTTTGAGTGTTAGGTCTGGAGGGCCTTATGGCTGGTTTCGAGGTTGCGGTTAGACCTTGATAGGTCTACAAAACCCCGAGTATATACATAGTGGACATTAGACATAATAAAAGTCTTTCGTTAACCTTCCATATCTTTTCCGCGAGGCCATGTGATACAAATGGAATCGGGAAAGAGTGATTAGTAACGCCCTAGATTGAGGAGACCAAAAGTAATTCTTTGTCTCTAATATCCGAGACCACATTTACCGCCAGCTAATATATGATATCTATCGAAGAAGCATAAGCCGATAAGATGAGAGAACTAAGTTCGTGTTGTGTGTAATTAGCTACCTAACATACATTTCGCTTAGTATACTCAGGCCTACTTGGGCAAGCTACTCTACCTACTTAGTATACTTAAATTACCTAACAGAAGTGACTTAGCTAGAGGTAACTAGACTTGAGTAAGAACAAAAGGCTTACTTTAAGATTCTTAGTAAATCAAGAGTAAAAGTATTATATAGCCTTCGTTAAGAATATACTAAGCTGATTAGGAAGAGGTATTATAAATTATAAATTATAAAAGTTTAATCAGCTAATATAATTAATATAAAAGTAATTTTATAAATTAAAAACAAATTATATTAATAGTAAGATAAAGAAAATAAACAGGTGATCTTTAAAACTAGGTAGGTAAAGTAAGTATATAACTAAAATATAAGAGTCTTTTATTAATAAAAGATCTCACTTTTATTTTTAAAATAGCCTGATATTTGGTCACGCTTATTCTTATTATCCCTAGTTCCCAACTTAAGATTTATGTGAAAGCCATGCATTTTTAATATCTAATAACTACCTAAGTAGACATATTACCATTTTTATCTAATTATTTTTGGCTGCTTCGGCTGCTTTGCCTGCGGCTGTTTTATCATCTTCGAATGCACAATACCAATAAATCTCTTCACCCGAGTAGGGTCGATAGGTGAAGTCCGCTGATACGTCTGTACCAATCGGGTAAATTGCTGCAAAAGCTTGCAGAGGACAAATATGCGCAATATTAAGATCGTTTTGGAGTAACTGGATACCAACTACCTTTTTACTATCGTAATCGGTAATAGCAAGAGTGCAATATGGCCCTTTGACAGACAGGACTTGAATAACATCAACTGCAATCATTCCCCAGCGATAGGTGCCGCCGCGATAATTGGTATTCTTCATCTCCTTGATAGCTTTCTTAACTACTCTTTCGATCTGAGAATATGGTATTGGCTTTCGTTGATCGTACGGGACCTCATCGGCTCCACGGCCGGCGGCCTAAATCTATGTGAGAACTTATATTTATAGCGAGGCGGGGCTATTTACCAAGCAAGTGGCACATGAATCACCATTGATCCATACCATATTATTACAATTATGTGTGTAAAACCACCTGCAGATATACTTGCAATAGCCGCTTGGTTCTGATGACATTTTGGAGATAATATGGTTCAGAAATCTGGAAAGCGTTAAGGTGTGGTGCGAAAGATTCTTTGGTGAACACTTTGACATGTAAATGAAAAGTGGTTTTGTTGCGGATTTTCACGATAGAACGTGTATTTATAGGCCTACAAAACATGTTCGTTATTGGGAATTGAGGCAAAATGACTCTCAAAGAAATTCCATTCACACAGAAGTCGGGGTATTCACAAAAGAGCCACTGTCCGCTGATTGCACCAGTCTATTAAAAGACATGAATAACCTTGTCCATCCATCAGGCATATATCACAGTCAGTTTGGAATTTTAGGCATATTCACAGGATCTAGTCAGTTGAAACAGAGGCTTATGATTAGTCGTGCTTGTAATCTGAACTTTACCATAACACTCACACCTGCACTGAATTATCCTTAGTAATAGAGTCAAGGCATTGAGTCTCAGTCATAGTGACTTGTGCACCAGGAGTAAGACTATGTAACTCTTCGATTTGAGTTACGTACTGAATAGCCATACAATCAATGAATCAGTCATGATACACCTTTTACTCCATTCATCGAGCCCTATATAGAATCCTGAATGACCTCAAATACAGAATTATATCAAATGTGTAACAAACACAATGGCCATGTCCCCGGGTCTAGTTTTTCAATATTAAAATTCATAAATATCCATTGTAATAACCTCTTGGATGAAATTTACGAGCAATTGAACCATTTATATAGGGCAATTTATATAGGGCAATTTATAAAGACTTCTCGTTGCACACTACCAAAAGAGTTCGTGTTATCAGTCAAGAGAAGGGGACTGCAGTTCTTCAACAAAATCTCCTGGGGTTATGCACCAGTGGTGGTCAGTGCTCGTGCAACAGCATGCTTCAAACTCACCTATTTAACAGTAGCTTTTTATATATCAAAACTCTACTCCTAAACCTAAGAGTATTATAAGTTTATTATTTCGAACTTTCTCTTTCTTATATAATACTTGATTTATCTGTAGATTCTAGATTATATACCTAAATTTTGTTTAAATATAATATTTATATGCTTCTTTAATATTAGCTCTTTTAATAAAGATTTAAAGAAACTAGGATAATTCTTATGCTTCAATATAATAAATTAGCCTAATTTCCAAAGGAGATAAGTTTTTATTTGCGTAATATTTAGTATTAAATACTTGAAACTCTCGAAATTTGGTGTATTTTAGCGAAAATAATAATGCTGTTGCACGAGTATTGACCACCACTGGTGATGCAGAATTCCTGTGCTAGCTGAATCGTAAGAATTGGTCTGGAGAGGTACATAGCTATTAGTTAAGAGAATAAGATCACTATAATAGCTAGAGGCTACTCTTTGTCTGCCAATTCATCTTTGCTTTGCAGATAGATAAGAACCGCCTAAGACGGGAAATTTTGTTTATAGTTTAGTAGATCTACAAAGCTCCGGCTTGGGGAAAAAAGTCTTGACTTGGTAATTCCTACTCTTTAAGGGCAAAAGCATATTAGATTTGCTACATTAAAGGTTTGGGAAGAATTCGAGTATTGTAGAATTACTGAAACTATTTCCTTCGCCCCAAGTGATAAGTCAACGGCGTTGTGAGCGTAAACCGCAAATCATTTACTCGAAGTACTAAGAGAACCCCAGTTGTATTTCTCTGAGTCGATTAATAGGAACTGCTTTTAACAGATCTTTATAAGAAACAATCTCTCATATAGATACACAGATCGAACTGTATGATAAAACAGAAACTACGTTAAAGTTGCAGGCTGTACTTGGAGTGAATCAGTCTGTTAAAACTCTACAGGAATCGAGCTTGAGCTTGATAACATGCTACCGCTTTACCATATATACTAATCTTACCGGCAAGTAGTAAATGCACTGGGTAATTAGCCTTAAATTCTAGTTGATAATTGATCAGCGTCTCAAAGCATTGTATACTAATAAGTAGTAATAACTAAAATAAAATATTTATTACCACAAAGGTGCACACTGGGGACTTCCAGGATTCTGTGCTATTTGGAAGACTTCTCTTTAACTCGGTATTTTTTCTACGGCTTCTCAAATAATAGTATTCTCAGAAGGTTATTATAATATTTTCTATTCCCTGCTGTTTTTGAGCCATAGAGAAAAAATACCTGAGTATCTCGTGGACCACCACTAGCCGAAGGCTCAACTTGCTTTGTCAAGAGATATATTTAGAGGAAGCGGCCAAAAGGGAAGTTTTAATTAGTTATCAATTGGTCATAGAGTCGCTTGCTACTTTGGAAAACACATACACGACTTTGGTCCTGTGCAAATAGATCTGAGTGGTGGGTCATTTAACAGCCTTATTCTGGGATAAAATGGTTGCTATTCTATTCTTGCTAATCGCCCTAAGTTATGAAGGTTTGAGTAGTAAATAAGTATGAAAATTTAATTGTCTTAATATAGATTAGCTTAGTAGTAAATGGGGCGACTAAGCGGGTAATATTTTGAACTAAACTAAGCACCAAAGATATAAAAGAATCCCTCGCAAATAAAAAGTTCTCACAGTCTTTCCGAACCACCCAACATCACATCACGCACTGTCCATGCTTATCGAGACGTCAACTAAAACCACATATCCCTTCTTCGCGCTATTCTAAAGACATGGAGAGTTTACCGTTTCATATTCTTGTTATCTCGGTTTCGATTTTTGCAATCCTTTTTATCATCATTCCTTGTGTAGTCGAACATATCGATCCAACTTCCGCACATCTCGAACGACAAAGACGGCAGCGCGAAAGGGAAAATTATTCGAATTTGATTGTAATTGTTCAAAACAATATTAACCGAGGTCAGGAGGATCTATCTCAAAATTATAACGCCGAGGAGCTTCTTCCGTATGTGGTTGCAGGGCAAGGTGGAAGTCCTGTTTAGCTTTCGTCACACGTCTTCTCTAGCATTGACATGCTCCTGCGAAGGGGTATCGGTGAACAGCAACAACTGTAGTGAATCAACTTAGTACATAATGAATAACACGGAGAAAATTAACATAACTTACAGGAATAGTTACCGAAGCACTTAATAGTCCCAGACTTGATACAAAAAATGTCCAGCTTCGATTCCCATAAGCAAAACTTGTCCAAGCTGGGCCAGCCAAAACTCCAGCAGCACTCGCACTTGTGTAGAGAGAGAAGACTTGGGCACTGGCGCCTGATTTCCCAAAAATCCCGGGTTGATCTCGTTCAATACCTGCTACAGCTCGGCTTAGATCTGCACCCAATGGCGTTGAACTAAAAACCCTTGCAAATCCTAGATGCAACCCGGTTTGTCAGCGTCCGAGTTACTCCAAACGAGGTTTTATAAAGATCAAATGCCGGCAATTACCTACCATAGAGGGTGAGTAGAGTACAAAGAAGAATTATCTGCTCTGTATTGTTATGCCTCACTAGCAATAACAGGACCGTAAACCCCGCCGAGACAAGGAATCCCACTGCTGTGAACCAACGAGAAGGGTATTTGTCGGAGAGTCTGCCGGCTAAGGGCGCCGCGAATATAGGACATGTTACTGTAAGAAAAATGAGGCCAGCTCTTGTCGGTCCCCAATCGAACTGTCGTTCCGTGAATACCGGAAGGGCGGCGTCAAAACTGGTCAATAAGGTTACAGTAATGAAGACACCATAGAGATCGGTTAAAACACGTGCTGACTTCAATAAAGTTATTAGCGGTAAAGGGTGACTCTTATCATTCGAGACATTGAGACGCATCTTTTTTGGCCCCAGTAGCGGATCACCTGGATGGGATTCTATACTTCTCCCTCGTCCGGAAGATTCTGGTTGACCTGTCCTGGTTGGTAAGCTATTTTATGTTGTGAATGGGGTTCCGTACCATTTGTAATCGCAGGCTCCTCGTGTGGAGACGGATGCTGCCATCTCATTGCTGTTTTCTTCTCAATCATGACAAGCCGCAGGCATATATCTATCGCGATTAGTGAGAACATAACAATGAATAGTGATCCATATCCAGCTCTTGCATAAATTATCCCTCCCAACGAAGGCGAGATGAGCATTCCCATATTAAGGCTAGAGATGACAAAGCCCATCCACTGGCCAATATTCTCAGATCCCACTGTGTCTTCCAAAAGAGCAAACCCTACTGTATACACAACCGCCGCCGAAAGTCCTTGGAGAAAGCGACTTAGAGCCAGCATCCACAGATTGGGAGCCAAATATAACAATGCTGTGGCTGCAGCATTGCTAAAAAAGCCGAGCAATAAAGGCGTTCTTCGGGACGAGCTTTTATCTGCAAAATAACCGAAAAAGGCTTTCTTGTGTTATTACCAGGTATTCGATCGTGGGGGCTTGCTGCTTACGAGACCCAATTAACTGGGCAAGACCGAATGAGGCTAAAAGAGTTGAGTTCCAGAACTGAACTGGGGGATTTCAATCAGCTCAGGAACAAAAGTAGATATTAAAGGTTAGAAATTTACGTACTATTCTCTTCAGGTACTCCAAGTCTGTCTTTCAGTGAGTATGGAAGGACTGGAATGATCTAATTTGTTAGCATTATCTTGTTCACACACTTGTAAACTGCTGTACTGACTACTCCGTAGATAAATGCATCCTAGAATAATTGTCAGTATCTGTGCTGAAAGTGTGGTGCCTATTGTTAATGACATACACTGAAGGATGCAACGCATACTGTCGTGACGATAAACAATTTTCCAGACCGGAAGCCAGCAAGTACGGGCATTTTGTCCTTGTTCCAGCTCTCAGTGGGCATATCTCTTTCATGCTGCATGTTTGAGGACGAGGAAATCTATCAAAATTATCCAGTACCACTTCAACAAGATGAATAAAATATGGAATTTGGATCTGTCCAGCAGACAAATTCCCAGAGACTAATGGGAATAGATTGAAAGAACCTTGGTAACTCTAAGTGAGTCGAAGGGATGAGATGATCAACCATGGCGTTTTGGATATGCGATTGAATCGGAGCTGAAAAACACCAAAGGGGCAAGACACTGCGCAGTCTGTCATATTTGGCGTTGTGCCCAGAAAACAGCGGTGAAAAACCTTAAATTTACGTGATGTTGTACATACCTATGCAAGACATAAGACTTGGTAGCATGCTTATTCCCTTTAATGTTCCGGTATGCACACCACATCGGATACAAATTGCGCGACTCCTGCACGAGGAGTCGGTGTAATATTGTTTTCTAGACAGTTGTACAAATAATGTAGTGTAAATGTTCTTACCCGTTCATGATGAGCAGATTTGTGCAGAAACCGAAATCCAGTTATATGAGAGAAGAGAGAATTCACGATATTGCCAAGCGTGTTAGTAGCGAGTGTACATGATGCGAATCGCTAAATATGACACATATTTGCAATTCGTACTACGTCCATGCTGCAAGTTGGCATTCAACATTTGTTTTGGAGTTTTCTTTACTAACTCAGGTCAATAAACACGAGAAAAATGACGAAAGTATCTTAATGCTAAGACGAAATAAGTCGTTACAAGCGGTCATAGTTGGGAACCAGTGTCTCGGTTCAAGGAAAGCAAAAGTATTCCGTATGGTGAGACAAGATCGGAATAACCACGGGATTTTGGAACCGAAATTGATCAAAATTGACCAAAATTTTGACTCATTAAATTGAGAATATAAAGTCGATAAACCTTAAAGCCATTCCTAAGCTAATTTTGGTTTATGATCAGACAAACTCCAGAATAGTAGCATTCCTCTCAAAAGGTTTGCGGACTCCGGAATAGTGGCATTCCTCTCAAAAGTTTTGCTTCAACACAATCGGAAAAATTCTCTCGTCAAAATAATTTATTTGTTTCGAAGACCAAGTAGCAAAATTGCCTGCAGCTTCTAGGTTCTAAATTATGGCCTCCAAAACTCTTTCCAACTCTTCGATGGGGCACTTTGGGGATTGGAAATTTTCACTTGACACCAGGTATTCGTCTCCGGCAGATATTTCTGGTACAAGCCAGGAAACCTTGACAGCAGGCTCTTCAGATTATCTCATCGCGCCATTCTCGCTTCTGGGCCGCAAAGAGGACCTTCCAATACTTATTGAGGAGATTGATAGAGAATTCTCTGGTAATACAAAGATAGCCGACGCTTATCCTTGCACGGCTCTCCAGGAAGGACTCATGGCATTATCACTGAAGCAGGAGGGAAAGTTTATGCCACAAATCATTTGCAAACTTCCAGGGGACGTGGATATCACGCGTTTTAAAGCCGCGTGGCAAGCGACGGTGGACGCCAAT
This sequence comes from Pseudofabraea citricarpa, assembly GCA_029641185.1. Taxonomy (NCBI): domain Eukaryota; kingdom Fungi; phylum Ascomycota; class Leotiomycetes; order Helotiales; family Dermateaceae; genus Pseudofabraea; species Pseudofabraea citricarpa. The sequence goes on from JAPWGK010000004.1 coordinate 1,422,154, forward strand.
ATGACCATGCGCACAACCTTTGTCCAGATCAGATCACTGGGGTTAATTCAAGTTGTGCATAAACCAGAGCCAATAAAATGGTATTCTGGAGATGATCTGGATGAGTATCTGCATAAAGACAGGCAGATTACTCCAGAGTTCGGTTCGGCTATCATGCGGTACGGGCTCATAGACGCTGGAGACAGAAACACTCACTTTGTATGGACATTTCATCATGCGGTCATTGATGGATGGGCCATGAGGCTTTTGCTGAAACAAGTTGACCAATTCTACAAAGGTGATAATGTGGACCAGCTTGTCAACTTTAACAGGTTTATTGCGTATCTCATAAGATCAAACAAGAACTCAAAGCTTGACAATGAGACATTTTGGTCCCGCCGTTTAGAAAACAGCGCCTCGCCAGCATTCCCCCATATCTCATCCACTTCATATCTGCCACTTGCAAAGCGATGTCTGGAACGTCAAATCAAGATACCTCAGAATTTAAAAGGCATAGCAACTTCTTCTACGATCATACAGGCAGCCTGGGCTCTCTTAATTGGACGATACACAAACTCAACCGAAGCTATATTTGGTCTTGTACTCGCCGGACGTACCACCCCAGTTCCAGGTGTCCAGAACATGAACGGTCCGACATTTACAACAGTACCGATGCGGGTACTACTTTCCGACCAACTGTCAGTAAGCGAGTTACTTACTTCAATCCACGAATCAAGAGTAGCCATGAAGCCATACCAGCATTTTGGTATTCAGAATATTAGCAAACTTTCTCGTCATACTGCCACAGCTTGTGGTTTCCAAAATCTGCTTGTCATCCAACCTCAATCGAGTAATTCGCAGAGCGGACTTTTTGCCTCTAGAGACAACGTCGAAGATCACTGGGCAAGGCTGAATGCGTATGCATTAATGATGCAATGTGATTTAACACAAGATGGATTCAATGCTATTGCAAGTTTTGATTCTCAGTTGTTGCCTGACAAAGAGATGCACCGAATCCTGCAGCAATTCGAAGACATCATTGTGCAATTTTCGGCTGGTACTGGTTCCCTTCTAAGTGCCATTGAAATCCCCGTATTTAAAGAATGTGACGATGTTATGGCAGTTTGGGACTCTGGTGTCGAAGAATCTCCAGCCTGTGTTCATGACGTGATTCGGCAGGGATCGCAAGAAGTTCTATTCAATCAAGCCGTTGACTCTTGGGATGGCAAGGCAACATACAAGGAATTAGAACTTTTGTCTGATCAACTGGCACATCAGCTTCAAGACTCCAAGGTTGGCCCTGAAATTATGGTACCCCTCATTTTTGAGAGGTCTTTATGGATGATTGTCGCTATTATGGCTGTCATGAAATCAGGAGGTACATTTGTCCCCCTGAATCCAGACCATCCCAGAGCACGTATACAAGGAATGGTTCAACAAGTCAAGGCTCCAGTTCTACTTTGTTCCGAGAGGTTTGCCGAGTCTTTTGACGGTATTGCTAACAAAACACTTGCTGTTGGTCCATCCATTTGGGCACAATTGCCTGCTGTCAACGGCTCAGTAAGTGGCGTATGTACACCAAATAATGCTATCTACGGTACGTATTTTCCTTCTTGGGCAATTAGGTTGATTTTTCTTTTAGAGATATGATAACCTTCCAACGTCCTCTGATTAGCAGCAACTAAATTGTGGCAGTCATTTTTACATCTGGAAGCACTGGAAACCCTAAAGGCTGCATAATTGAACACGCAACCTGCTGTTCCACCCTGAAGCACATGTCAAAATTCTTCGGTATAGATTCCAAAAGCCGCTTTCTCCAAAACTCTTCATATACATTTGATGGTTGCATCCTGGAAATACTAGCAACCTTGACTGCTGGTGGAACAATTTGCATTCCATCCGAAGATGAAAAGATGAACGATATTGCTACTGCTATGAACAAAATGCAAGTCAACATAGCGTTCCTCACGCCTTCATTCAGCAGACTCATCAACCCGAGTAGCGTCCCAACGCTGAAAACTCTGGCTATTGGAGGAGAAAAATTAGTGCAAGATGACATCAATCGCTGGGTTGGTAAACTGCAATTATTTAACGTCTATGGCCCAACAGAATGTTGTGTGATTTGCATTGGCCACAAGGTTATCTACAAGGACACGGACCCAAGCAAGATTGGGACAGGGTTCATTGGAAGTTATATTGTGCTAAACGAAGAAGGTCAGTTAGCACGACCAGGTGTCATTGGGGAGCTCCTTATTGGGGGACCGAATCTTGCACGGGGTTATCTAAACGACCCAGAGAAAACTGCGGCGGCTTTCGTTGACGCACCATCTAATATCTCGCAATGCAATACACGCCACAAAAAGTGGTACAGAACAGGCGACTTAGTCAAGTTTAGCGTCGATGGATCCCTCGAGTATGTTGGTCGAAAGGATTCTCAGGGGAAGCTGGCTGGCCAACGGATCGAAATGGGCGAAGTTGAGTATCACTTACGGCAGAACCTCCGTAGTGTGGTAGATCTTGTTGCTGTTATTGCTACACCTAAAGATTGTAAAGATTCGCCCTTTCTGGCTGCCTTTATCTGCTTCGCGGATAAATTCCATAGTGAGAAAGGCAACACTTCTTCTTTGTCATCGACCTTCTCTGTTTGCAAACCTCTCGAAGACTCAATAGTTACCGCACTCGTCCAGGGTTTGTCTACGTCGCTACCACGGTATATGATTCCGAAAGTGTATATACGCTTGGATACCATACCCCTTAACAGCTCTGGGAAGATCGATAGGCAATATTTACAAACCTTTGCTGCTGGTCTGACAAAGGAGGAGCTTGTAGTATATTCTGGTAAACACATCGAACGCTCGCCTCCAGCTACCGAAAGAGAACATCAATTGCAACAGCTATGGTCCAGGATTTTGAACACTAGCCCCGGTTTGATTGGAAGAAACGACAGTTTTATACGTCTGGGAGGAGATTCTATACTAGCAATGAAGCTTGTAGCGGCTGCCCGTAAGCAAAGAATTGGTTTTACAGTTGCGCAGGTGTTTCAAACGCCTGTGTTATCCGACTTAGCAAAGGTCTCCCTTGCGAACGACCAGGCATCAGAGCCTTTTAGATGTAAGCCAGCAGCTTATGTTTCGTCAAATCACCTCAATATCGATTCGCCTTTTTGCCACGACTTGCTCTTCGAATATGGTTTGGAGAGGAATTCTATCGAAGATGCTTACCCTTGTACTCCCTTTCAAGAAGGTATCATGGCCGTTTCACTCACACAGCCTGGTACTTATATGGCACAACACGTTTTTGAGCTGCCTGAAAACTTGAGCTCTAATCTTGAAAGCTTCCGTGCAGCGTGGCAACTGATTATAAATTCGGAGTCTAACTCAATCCTACGCACGAGAATTATTCACATGCAATCGCTCGGGTTGACCCAAGTTGTCATCAAAGGTGCGAATATCTGCAAAGTGGAAGAAAATCTTGATCAGTACCTGGAGACTGATAGAGCAATCCCAATGGGGTTGGGTGCCCCTCTCCATCGCTTCGCTATCATTAGCCCAGCCGCAGCTAGAGCTAGCAAATGCTATTTTATATGGACAGCACACCATGCGGCTTACGATGCATGGTCGCTCCTACTTACTGTCAAGCAATTCGAGGAGGAGTACAAGAACTTGAGAGCAGACATCAGCTCAACAACACACGAAACTTCTGTCCAAATATCGGAGACAAAAAACAACCGATTTGTCCCGTTTAGCAAGTTCGTTAAGAGTTTACAGGATGTTGACCAAGCTGCAGCAAAGGATTTCTGGTGTAAACAACTATTGTACGGCGGGGAACCGTCACATTTCCCAGCAGTCAAACCTGGCTACTTACCACAACCTACTGCTGTATTAACACATCAAGTCAAATTTCTCCGCAAAATTCAATCAGATCTTATGATCTCAGATCTTATCCGCACCGCATGGGCAATTACCGTCAGCACTTATGCCAATTCAAATGACATTTTGTTTGGAACGATTATGTCTGGCCGTACTGGATCAGCGGCCGACATAGCATCTGTCATAGGTCCAACAATCACCACAGTTCCAATTCGACATGTACTTGATTCTAAGAAGCCTGTATTGGAGCTTGTGCACAGCTTACGAAATCAAAATTTAGAAATTATGGCTTTTGAGCAGTTCGGTCTTTCCAACATTCAACGTATAGACGGCAGATTTAAGAATGCAGTAAACTTCCAGAACTTACTTGTTATACAGCCCACAGAACACACAGGTCTCGATGAATGTTTTCTGGGACTTCGACAAAAGGCTTATTCAAAGAAGCGAGTGCTGGACACATATGCGTTGACAATGGAGTGCTCCATAACGAGTGGCGGATTGAGCACAAAGGCGATTTTTGACCCTAATGTCATTGGCGAAGCTCAGATGAATCGAATTTTATTTCACTTTGAGCACATTCTACAACAGCTGTGCGTGGAAGGAGACAAAACTCTTGACGAGATTAACACTATCAGTCCAGAAGACGAGCAAAACATTTGGGAATGGAATGGCAGTACTCCTGAACTGACAGAGTCATGCGTCCATGATCTAATCAGAGAAATGATGCACCAGGAGCCCCAGGCACAAGCGGTTTCTTCGTGGGATGGAGACCTGACTCGGAAAGAGCTAGATGATCTCGCTTCTCGCTTAGCTCAGCATCTCGTCAAAGAAGGAGTCGGAACAAAAACAATTATCCCTATCCTTTTTAACAAGTCCAAATGGGCCATTGTTTCTATGTTGGCGATAATCAAAGCAGGAGGGTCGTTTTTGCCATGCGATCCTCTTCAGCCCGAATCACGCCTCGTTTCGATTTTGAAGCAGGTCCAGATAAATACCAAAATGGTTCTTTGTTCTGCTGAGCACACTGGACTGTGCTCGCTTCTACTCCCTACGACCACAATGATAGTGGTAAATGACTCGCTGTTTAATCAATTACCAGAACAAATAAATTACGGTTCTCGTGGAGTTTGTCCGGATGATGCTCTTTATATAATCTTTACCTCTGGTACGACAGGAACTCCAAAAGGCATTGTGGTGGAGCATAAAGCCTACTGCTCTGGCGCTAAATACCATGCTAAATCACTCTGCTTTGACCGTACTTCACGCCTTCTGCAATTTGCCTCCTATAGTTTCGACACCAGCATTGAGGATATTTTAACTACATTGTTGACAGGCGGGTGCTTGTGTATCCCCTCGGAAGAGGAACGAACTTCAGATCTCCAGGGTGCAATCATCCGAATGAAAGTCAATGCAGCCGACTTGACACCCTCATATATCAATACTTTGTCTCCTGATGATGTGCCCGCTTTAAAACGGCTGACAGTCGGTGGAGAGCCTGCAACATCAAATATCATCAAAACGTGGGCAGATAAAGTACATCTGATCAATGCTTATGGAGTAACTGAGTGTTGTGTCACAAGCCTTGTGAACTCAGATATATCCCCAGATACCAATCCAGCAAATATTGGTCGTGCAGTGGGGGCAGTAAGCTGGATTGTGGATGCAACAAACTCAAATCGACTTGTACCCATTGGAGCTGTTGGAGAACTACTCATCGAAGGACCAGCACTAGCACGAGGCTATCTCAATGATGAAGAGAAAACTAATCTTTCGTTCATTGATGCACCCACCTGGGCCCGCAAGGATAACGGACAACGGCGATGTACTCGGCTTTACAAGACAGGAGATTTAGTTCAGTACAACGAGGATGGGAGCATAAATTACCTCGGACGCAAAGACACTCAGATACACTTAGCTGGTCAACGTATTGAGCTAGGTGAGATTGAACATCATCTTCTTAGCCACCCGAAAATTAGAAATGCCGTTGCAGTGCTGCCTGAAAGTGGTCCACATAAGAATTGCCTCACGGCGTTGATCGAATTTGATGCATCATTTGACAGCAGGGACGAACAACATGATGGAATATCAACTATACAAAGGGCAAAGCTTTCTGAAGCGGGTTTTGGATGGACCAGAATTTCCGACGACCTGCGGGGTAAATTGCCTGCATATATGATTCCATCTGTGTGGCTTGCTATTCGGACTATGCCAGTTCAAATCTCAGGGAAGTTAGATCGTCGTCGACTCAGCAAATGGATCTCTAGCCTTCCATTGGATTATCGAGCTGAAAAGGATGTCATCACAAACGAGAATACGCCTATTCCCCCGACGGACCTGATCTCACTCGAGATTTCGAGAAAGGTAGCAGACCTTGTTTCCAATGACCTGTTAGATCCTCTTCTACCTATATATGGAAATGATATGAAATTATCAGTCGCTGGGATTGACTCGATCAAAATGATGACACTGGCATCGTTTCTCAAAAAGACATACGCCGTATCGGTGCCTTTTCCGCTCCTCGTCAACCACAAGACAAAGTTTACCGACGTCGCCAAACACATTCACGAAGTAAGAAGAGGCAAGTCTCATGAATTAGCAACCAAAGTGGACCTGATTGCAGAGTTTATGCCACTGAATTCTCAGCTTTCGTCACTCCAATGTCATTTAGGTGTTGTCTTCATGACAGGCGCGACCGGCTTTCTTGGAACGCAAATTCTCAGACAACTTCTGAGCAAATCGAGTGTTGTAAAGGTTATTACCCATGTTCGCGGCCAAGATCTTGACTATGGCAGACAAAGAATTATCACATCTGCCAGATCAGCTAGATGGTGGTCTGATGAGTTTGACTCAAAATTAGAAGTGTGGATTGGTGACTTAGCGCAGCCCATGTTAGGACTAAGTACAAAGCAATGGCATATTTTACAGAAAGTCGATGCGATCATTCACAATGGAGCTTCTGTACAATGGAGTACCGACTATCACACTTTGAAGCCAGCCAATGTCGGCTCCACATTTGATCTACTTACAGCTATTGCTACGAGCCAAGCATGTCCAAAGTTTGTTTACATCTCTGGTGGTCGAACCTTTGATGACGGAGCAGACGATAAATCAACGGCGACGAAGTTGGAAGGACTGGATGGTTACAGCCAGACTAAATTTGTGGCAGAGCTACTGGTACGAGATTTTGGACGAAGAGCTTCAACTACTGCTAAAGGTTCTCAAGTCTCAATCATTAAACCTGGATTGATCATTGGGACAAAGCGAGAAGGTATTGCTAATACTGGTGACTTCTTATGGAGATATCTGGCAGGTGCAGTAAGGATTGGTGCATATCCACGACCTGATGTTGGCGATTGGTTAGCCGTTTCAAACGTGGATCGTGTCGCAAATACCGCAATCACAGTGTTGCAGGCTGGCTCTTACAGCACGAGAAGCACATTCGACATTGAAGACGGAATAGAGATGCAAGATTTTTGGGATGTGGTTAACGCACAACTTGATGGTCATCTTCGCGTTATCTCCCCTGGAGAATGGCTAGAGAGAATAAATATCGACATAGACGCCGAACGAGAGTCGCATCCTTTGTGGCCCGTCGCTTATATGCTGAATGCGGAAGGTAATCTGGGAAAAACTAAGAAGCAAAATGAGGTCGATGACTCGATTGTTAATGAAATTAAGGTCGCCGTAGGGAAAAACGTAGATTACTTGCGCGGTGTTGGATTTCTGAAAATCAAGAGGACTTAATAGTACATTTCTGAAAGGATTTCAGCTTTGTGGAGTTTTGGAAGGTATTTGTTTTTGCTAGCCGAGGGGCCAAAAGTTCGAGGATAATTTGTCCACGAAAAAAAAGTCTGTATGCTTAATGAACATTTTACTATAATCAGGCATTGAGTTCTTTGATTTGAATATATCAAACTCACATCTTCACGAAAGGTTAGACACGTGACTCTTGATTTTAGTCGTATGGATTCCGAAGGAATCTGTTCACTTTAATTGGTTGGAGTAGCGCGCCATAATTTAAATAGCTGGTTTTTCTTTTACCGAGGGTGAAACTGTTCTAGGATCTAAACACCTACCTTACTTGAATCATTGCTTGTTTGCTTAGCAGCATTACCAGCTCCCTCGCTTATCAAAATGTCAAATGTATCCAACACCGAAGAGTCTGAATGCATCTTTGTGACCCTTGGGATGCTAGTCTTAGATGAGCTTCGTTTTCCTGCACAGGATGCCAAGTTTGATGTTGTTGGAGGATCAGGTGCCTATGGTAAGTGGCGATAATGGGATCAAATGTTCTCAAGCTCTTGTTCACAACATTTGAAATTCTCAATATGTGCTGATGCTGTCGAGACAAAGCTAGCTTAGGAGCAAGACTACACGCTTCTTCTTCCCAATCTCGTATGTTAGGATGGGTGATTCATACTGGCGATGATTTCCCTCGCACTGTTGAAGACCATATTCGAAGTTGGGACATACAATTCTTGGAGAGAAGAATACCTGGACGCCCATCAACCAGAGGGGAGCTTGTCTATCAAGACTCGACATTTGGACGTAAGACATCCTTTATACTTTAATTTAACTATAATTGGGCTTACTATAGGAGCAGCAAAAACATTTCGATATAAAACCGAGCCACTCAAAACTGAGCCGAAGCATCTCGTAGGCACACCCTTGCTCTCGTCTCAATCATTCCATTTATTGGGCAGTCCTTATGACACCAAAATCCAGATCAAGAACTTACTAGATCTCCGACATGCCGCTACAATACCGGAACCGCCAATCATAATATGGGAGCCAGCTCCACCATCGTGCACACCACAAAATTTGACTACATGTCTAGAAGTAGCACAGCTCGTTGATATTTTTTCGCCAAATCACATAGAGCTTGCGGCGTTTTTCGGCATTGATCTAAGTCATGATGAACAGTTCGACAGACCTACTATCGAACGGCTGGCGCGTAAGTTCCTGGCATATGGAATTGGCTCATCTAAGCAAGGCACCTTGATTATCAGGGCTGGTCATGAAGGCTGCTGCATTTATAGCAGAAAGCAGAAACAATTTGTTTGGTTGCCTCCTTTTCATCAACATTCACCAAAAGTCATTGACCCGACAGGGGCTGGGAATACTTTCTTGGGAGGATTTGCTATTGGATTGCTGAAAACAAGAGATGATGTAGTGGCTGCATGCTATGGAACAGTTGCTTCGGCTTTCGCTGTTGAGCAGATTGGCCTTCCTGTCCTTAAACTCCAGTCAATCCCTAACGTGAATGGAATAACAAATGGCCCAGAGTTATGGAATGGATATGATGTTAGCGAGAGACTTCAAGAGTATATATCCAGGGTTGGTATTGTACTTGATGATTAATTCTTGGCTTCTCGGGCTCTGGCTTCTCTTTTAAATGACCGGGAACTTGAAAATAAGTTGTTAATTAATTGTCTTTAATTAATTTACTCCACATTTTCCCACTAAAATTGCGACTCTCATACTCTACTGTCACCTGTACCATTGTCGATTTAAATCGGCGAAGTATCCCTCAGTGCTCGTCTAAATTGCCAAAGATCTCCGGGGATATTACTATCGAAGTATATGGAGTCTCAAGAACATTAAAGATAAATTATGACACATTTCGTTGCAGATCGAGCGTATCAAATTCAAATTATCAATTTAGGTACATCGCGGCTGGGCTTGTCTGATCCTGCTCGCTTAGAAAACGTTCAAGAAACAACCGAGCATGATGACACAGGAAAGCATGAAAATAGACACGCTTTCAATACTGAGTTACAAGATGGTAGGCGGTTATGAGTTTGCTATATTTTGCCAGAGGTCCTCATACTAATTGCTATTTCTTTACTGATTTACATTATGAACGATACTGGCTATGAAACTTCATTGGGGAGATAGATATTACCAAAAATAGCTTATCAGTTTATTATTTTGTAGCATTATGCAATACTAAAAGCATAACCTTGCGCCCGCCTAGCCCCTTTTTTTTTACGATACTTAAATATCTACCTTCATTCGACTACAACTTCTCTTGGCCGATTTTGCGAAGGAGTGTAACCCCAGTCTATCTAGTTCAGTGCAAAACTGTAGAAGACTTAGATTCATAGTTTTCTCTATAATCATGGCTTTTGTTGAAAACTTGGCTGTGTGAAGCACGTCCTGTAACCATTTCTTGAGCATAGAGAGTTTGGGATTTATGATGCTTTTCGATCATGTCACGTGAAACCAAGGATTGCCCCACCATCCACTTCTAACGGGAGCCCCGCCATGTTGAAACTGCTGTACACGACATCAGATCTATAACTTTGGACGATAGCCGCTGAAAATTCTCCAGCAAAATCACAGAAGATGGAGTACGACACGAAAACAAGTAAGCTCGAGACTTGCGTATTAGACCTACGCTAACCAGCTGCAGAGCCTTCCTACACCTCAGATAAGGCTTCGTTTGCCTACATCTCTGCAAGAGATAGATGGCCGGTCATACTTGTACGTACCCAACGGTTCTTTAATTTGGCTGATACTGACGGTATAGACGGGTGCCATTGACGATGTTCACCGCGCGGTCTCCGAAACCACTGACGATTCGAAATCGCGAGAAGGAAAACGAATTGTTGAGGATCTCGCAAAACTCAAATATGAACTCCAACACGACCGAAAGCTGACGTGAGGGACCCAAGAACTGCTAGAAGAACAGAGTACTGATATAGATAGGCCAATCCCAGACGATGGTAAACCAGATATTGCAGGATATAATAAGGAGCTCGAGCAATTAGGATCGCCATCATGGTTCAATATCCCATGGCTCTATGCCGAATGTTATCTATACAGGTACGGTATTCAAATGCTGCAGCAACCCAGGCTAACAAATTCGCAGACGTGTAGCAAGCATATTTGCTCTTACTACCCAATGGAAATCTTATGATATCTTTGCGCGACAAAAGATGTCTACCTTCCGCTCTTCGCGACCTGCTGTAGTCGAACTTGCTGCACGATACCACGAATTGATCAAACAGATGGAGCACAAGGGAGATAAATCACAAGAAGAACTCGATGCTGCGGAGAAAATATTATTCATGGAGATGTGTGAGATCTGCCTGTGGGGAAATGCCACCGATTTGTCACTTCTCACCTCCCTCACCTACGAAGATATACAGAAGTTACAAGGATCAGAAGCTCGGAAGGCTTCTGAAAAGAACATTATCGTGAACGATCTGGAGGCAGCTTATGATACACTGAAGAAAGCAAAATCTGAAGGAAAGAAATACAGACAGGTTGACATTGTGCTTGACAATGCCGGGTTCGAACTTTACGTCGATCTTATCCTTGCTGGCTTCCTTTTAAGTGCTGGCCTTGCGACAAATATCATCTTGCATCCCAAGTTGATTCCTTGGTTCGTGTCAGATGTTATTCCAAGAGATTTCGCAGACCTTCTCAGTGCTCTTGCAAACCCTCAACCATTCTATTCTACACCATCTGAAGATGAGGTCGCCGCAGGAAAGACACCTGCTCCTCTATCGCAACAGGAGATTGACGAGTTATCTTTCTTGTTCAAAACATGGAGTGAATTCCATGCCGAAGGCCAGCTTATACTGCGTACTTCCCCATTTTGGACAGAAGGTGGAAGTTATTGGCGTCTTCCTACCTCATCTCCCCGGCTACATGAGGACTTGAAAGAGAGCGAGCTTGTTATCTTCAAAGGTGATTTGAATTACAGAAAGCTCACTGGAGACGGAATGTGGGATCCAACAACACCATTTATTACAGCCATTGGGCCATTAGGACCTGGGTCTGGTGTTAATATCCTCGCGCTGAGGACATGCAAGGCAGACGTGGTTGTTGGACTCAAACCTGGTCTTGATGAAGAACTCAAAGGTGGCGATACAAGTGGTAAGAGAGAATGGGCTTGGAGTGGGAAATGGGCCGTGGTGTCATTTTCAGGCGGAAAGTAAACGGACGCGTCTTCAAAAGCTGACATTAGAACTGCATTCAAGTAGAATATAGAGGCATTCAAATATAACAGAAACAGCGCACCGCCAAATCCATACCAGATACCATATTTCGCCTGAGTTCCTGAACTACATCGCAGTAAATTTTATGACATCCCACAGAAATATCCTTGCCCCCCACTCACAGTTCGACTACCCATCCTTATTTGTTAGACTGGGATGTTAGGGGGGTCATTTGGCGCAGGAGGACCAATCAAATTGATGTCAGTATTGTCAAGCAATTCTGCAAGTGCCCGATCTGCCTCCTCTTCTGCCTCCCTTCTACGTCTTTCTCGGACCTGGTCAATAAAAGAATCCAGTGGATCAATCAAATCGGCGTCAGTATTGACAAGCGTTTCTGCAAGTACCCGATCTGCTTCCTCTTCTTCCTCCATTCTAAGTCTTTCTCGGACCTCATCGGTCAACGAAATCGCTACATCAACAGCCATGCTGTAGGTTGGTGGCAAATCCGGTGCTTGCAGCAAACTCAAAGCAAGTGGTGGTGCTGGTCCCATATCCCATCCATAATGAGTATTCCAGCCTCTTCGCCCCAATAGATGATCATCAGGTGCATGGAAATGCTCAACAATTAAGATGCTGCCATCTGGGAGAGTCTCGTTTCGAAAATCTCGGCCCTCAGGTGAGTGAGAGCGAGGTGTTTGTAGGAGATGCCTGATGCATTCTGAACATGGTGTTGTGTGATAATGAACGGATTGGTGTAATGGATGCTGGAAGATAAACTGTGATATCGTAATAGTTGGAAACGGGCAGGGGATTATCGGGCTCTGTTTTGTGTGGTTGCAAGCGTACCGGAAGATATTGATGTGGCACATTTTTCCTGGCTGGCCTATTGAGATCTCTAGAGATAGAATGGATTTGGTCGTGTTTGTCGAAGAGGGAAAATGAAGAGAGAAACGAGCAATTTATATTTGGTAAGAGGCAGTGAATGGATTTTGGGAGAAGAGTTCGGCCGAGGTGTGATTCACGAGGGAAGTGCTTGATTCACGGCTTACGGGTGACGCAATTTCTTGCTAGGTTTGGATGAAAGCTGCCGCATAGTGGAACTTTAGAACAGCAATAATTGGCATGTTAATATTAGAAATGAGTATATTTCACCAAATGGCTTTTTGTCTTCCGTCGAGATTTGAAAGATAGTAGTAGGTATATGAATCTCTCATGTTTTAAAAAGTCAATGGAAAGTGTAATTATAATAGTTATCAAGTCGAGACCCAAACGCTGAACAGTACAATTAGTAAGTAGTCTAAAGAATCCATTGAGTCCACCCATAAAGACAAACATAGTTGAAACAGAATTGTTTCGAAATCGAATCCCAGATATATTATGAACTGGATATCAATTCAAACAGCTCTATATTTCAGGATCTATAAACCAGGCAGATCAGACCTTAGATCTCCCCAAAACCCAAACCTCCACCAACATCATTCGTTGCACTCTGGGATATCACGTGCTCTAGAGCAAACAGGGCAAATTCATGCACATGATGCGACGAAAACTTTTCTCGTTTAGGAAAAGGAAGCTAGCGCTAGCGCGAAGCGCAAAGCTACATAATCTCGCGTTCTCTTCCACTTCTTCTTTTCTCTTCATGTCGACTTTACTTCATAGAATCGTGAGTACCTGCTTCCATCCAGCTCCCACACTTCCGTTGCTAACAATTCATCAGATTTCTATAGTAAACGACCTCTTCTTAGTTCTCTACACGAGCTACAGATGCCAATCCGGAAGATGAGCCGATCCTCGATGCCCCAAAGTGAAGCCGTTTACTCCCGCACTGTCTGCAAAGACGGCGGCAACTCTTCGGAGAAGCTGTATAGGGAGTGGTGATGATCTTGGCCCTTTCTCTGTTGGCTTCGGCCGCAGAGTCTGGGAGGGTGTCGATGGACGTCTGACGGATCCTTTCTTTTTCATTGTGGTCTTTGGCTTTGCTTCAAGGACACGAAGAAATATTTTGCACTAAGCAGCGAACGCAGATCGACAGCCGCCATTCGCTTCTCGTGGCATGCAAGCAGTTGCTCCAACTCTTGGTCAAATCCCGCGAACGGCAGGCTGAGGATTTCATTTACAATGTGCCATGTCGTGATAGGAAGATAAATACCTAAATAAACCCCAGCCGGCTCTGGCTGCACAATTCCGCGAACACCACACCCACAGAACAATGGCTTCAGGGGCAGAGCTAATGCGCGAAGAAAAAGTATAGGGAGGCCAAGCGCGAATTCTCAATCCTGTCACGCATGGTGTGCGACTTCACAGCACTTGTCTTCCTCACGCAATATATCTGATGATATTTCTATTTCATTGTCAACCTTAGTCTTGTTGTCAAGGATTCTCTGTCGAATTCGGCGCCGGGCATATAATTCCACGAACAACCATCCACAGCACAATAGCCTCAGCTACAGTCACAGCAAATTCTCAACCCTATCACACACGCACAGCGCATGACTTCACGACACTTGCCTTCCTCAGGTATATTTTCAATTATATTTTAGTTTCGTTGTCAACCTTACTCTTATTCTCAGCACCTCTCGCCTGTTTGCCCAAGCACATAAATGAATGTGCTGTGAGGGATATCTGAAGAGTTTTATGGTCAGCTGATACCTTTCCCGATTTGTTGGGTTCAAGCGATATACTTTGACGGCTTTCCGGGGCAAACCTTAACCCCAATCAGCAAGGCACAACTTGTGGTTCATGGTACATTCTTCGAGTACTGCATCCAGTCGAGACTGGTTCGTAGAGTTCCAGCTTTTTTAACGTGTGTCTGCTTTCTTCTGAAATATACCTACCCTATGAACAAGGAGCTTGACAACGTGGTAACCTTCTACGGTTAGCATTTATTTATAGCATTTGGCAAGTTTGTGAGGTATAGCTGCGCTTCCCTTGTTTCTCGTATAAAAAGACTTGTTCCTGCAAAGGTCAATTTATTGCTTTGCCTGTTCAGGTCAAGATAAAGACGCGTGTTTCCAATTGATATACAGGATCATCTTTGCTACAGCACTGATGTCACTATGGATAGCCTGTAGAATGTGGAACGTGGGGTATTGAACCTAATTCTGCTGCCGCGGTTCCAGGGCTTAGATGCGGGACCAATCCAACCCCGTTCGAAGCAATACAGAACTCATCATCATCAACAGGTAGATGCGATTGTAATAACGCCTGAGTGGGTTATGTGGTCATAGATGAATATTATCCATTTTTGACAGCTATGGACTGAAAGCCTTAGGGGGACTGAATGCGCAAAGAAAAATAAGAAAAAGATTTAGCTTTAGCTTCGGCGTCGAGAGGCGCCGCCCAGCGTATTTCCTTGCAGCCGAGCTGAAAATTATGCGACGAGAACGGCAAAGTTCCTCGCTGCATACAGTTTGATGTGTGCCCAGATCGGTGGGCTTGAAGAAGGTTCACTAACATTCCCTGATGGCGGAGGCTAAAAGAACCCGTTGATCTCGCTGCCCCCTTTCTCAGCATGCCTTAGGGGGGTAGCTTCGATATCCCCGCATGTGATTATCGAAGCTCCATCTTCTCACATTGTACTCCTGATCCACTGTCAAAAAAATTGTGTATGCAATTTACTCTTCAATTCAATGTAAGAATATCTAGCCCGCAGCTATCTTCAGATCGTGATGCTGACCGAAGCTTCAACAAACAGTGCAGAGAAACAGTTCAGACAAAATGCAGCGAGCAAGACCCGTTCAGATCTTTTACTATGCAGCTGCTGTCACCATGGTTCTAGTGCTGTTCCATCAGCTTTTCTCCCATCCCGCTATCATGACCAAGGTCAAAGGAAGCATCAATAACATCGGCGGCTCGCTACGGCAGTCGTCGCTAATCGACACCATGGCACGATCCGAGAAGATTTGGGAGAAGACAGTCGCTCAGAGGAAGGAGATCAGAGACCTGCACTATTCTGGTGAGACCGATGTTGGCATGTAAGTGTAGCACATCTCAGAAGCAGCTATCATATCTGATTCACGGGCCCGTAGGTTCCCCGCCACAAACGCACCTAATTACTTCTCATACCCATGGTCGGTCTGGGACCTCGTACCAGCTTCATATAACTGCCCATGGGAGATAGAGAGGATTGGGAGGATGGGCGATGGTGGCAAGTGGGTATGCGGCATGTCGCGATACGAGAAGAATACCGAGACGCCATGCATCCTCTACTCGTTCGGGATCCAGAACGAGTCGTCCTTCGAGCAGGAGATGCTCGAGCGGACGAACTGCGAGATCTTTGGCTACGATTACAGCGTGGCCGAGTTTGGAAATGCTCTGCAGCCGGAGTTCAGAGCTCGCGCGCATTTTACCCAAGCAGGAATCTCTGGAACCTCCAGCCCCGGCAATGTCCCGCCGTTCTTCTCCATCCAGGACCTCATGGCCCAGAACGGTCATGAGTATATTGACATCTTGAAGATTGATGTTGAGACTGCTGAGTTTGATGCCCTCTTGTCATTGCATCAGGCCGCGAAGGGAGAATTCCCTATCGGTCAGATGCTCATCGAGTTGCATCTCTTCACCACGCAGAATATGAGGATGGCTACTTTCCTGGATTGGTGGGGGATGTTGGAGGCTCGTGGATTCAGACCTACATGGACTGAGCCCAATCTCCTTTCCGTCACGCTTGGTCTGGATGATCGGATGCCCAGGCTTGCTGAGGTATTTTACTCCCTTCACCTCAGCAGAGATTGCTCGCTAACGTATTTCCCACCACAGTACTCCCTCATCAATGTTCAAGACTCGCGAAACATTCTTTGGAGGTGAATAGTTTTAAACCGTAGAGCGTTGTAGGATGAAGATCATTATATACCTTACTTTGGAATAAATGCAAGATTTATGGCCTGTAATGAGCATCTGTAAATCATATGATAAATTGAATGATGCAAAGAGGAAAAAATACAAGCAAGGAATACAAACCACTCCGTGGCCCTTAAGCATAGACAAGCGTGATAAGTACAATACCAAACCCCGAAGAATACCTAGGTCATAATAGTTACAAGCTCCCATCGACAAGTAAGCGATAGAAAAAAGAGTTGGTCAAAGTATACACAGCCTCAATTCTCCCAGCTCATCCCAACAACTCCTACATAGCGAATATTAGCAACTTAAATTCTCGTGCTCGCGGCACAGAATATCACATACCTGTTTGCCCCAATCTTGGATTGACCTTGGTGAGTGCAACCACCTCGCGAGTGAAGTCAAACTTGATGACCTCCTTGCTGATACGATGCTTATCAGGCACATTCGGGGGCTTGTTCATATCATCCAGAATCTCCTTGACATCCTCCATAAAAGTGCCTTTCTTGCCGACTCCACCTCCCCATCTACCACGATAACTCGTGCCCAGGTCCTCGATGAAGTAGATGCCGCCCGGCTTTACCGAGTCCCAGAGATGTTCGAGCGACGTTCTCTGCTGGACCATAGTGTGTCCGCCATCATCGATGATAACATCGAAACCACCACCCGTGCGGCGAACAACATCTTGGAGAAAGGCCTTGTCTGCTTGATCGCCGGTGAAGATGGTAGCGCCGGACGTCTTGTTTGCCCACTTGGCAGCACATTCGGCGTCGTATTCGATGTAGTAGAGATCGATGTTGGGGAAGTACTCGAGCCAGGTGTAGTATGACGCTCCAGGGCCGTATCCCATGTCGCACCCGAGCCCAATCTCCAGAAACTTGATCTTCTGGTCGCGCATCGGCGACAGGCGTGATTCGTACATGTATTGGTAGTGATGGCTCGTGACCTTGTCGGTTCCGTGACCCGTCGCTACATCGTAGAATGATGGCCGGGAACTGCCTTTGTACGAGCTGTATCTTGTCAGACGGGTTTCATCAGTCAAGAGCGTGCCATGACTTGCCTGCCTGATGCTGGCAACGAATCCCGCTTATTAAGTACTAAGAGTATGAATATACAGATGATAACTGCAGCGTAGAGCGGCGTCCGATTTGGTCTCGAGGCAGCCATTGTGAAAGATGAGGAACCGAATGATTGAAATGAGCTAGAGCTCGTCAAGAAGGATCAGTCGGATGTAGTCACAAATAAATATGGCAACCCGAGATTTGAATGAATGATGAGTGGCACCTACGAATGGCCTTCCCCTTTTTTTCTTTTCTCCTTATCAGTCTAGGACTTTTCTACACATATAATAAGCACCGTGCTTGGTGAGTAAGGACGGTGGCATTCGCCGAGGCATTCAGGAGACGAACTTAATAGTAATTGTGGCTTATCACACGGTCGTAGCACCTATTGACCACCTTGGAACAAACTTACTGGCTCCAGATATACTAAATTTCGTGCGCGCGCTTCCCTCCCCTCTGCGGCTTTGAGCTGCAGAGAGTGCAGGACTGACGTAAGGTCATTTTCCTACTCTCTGCCGTACAATTAATCTTGGATGGATTGTTCGTATATCACAGCTAGGCTAGCCATTTGCAGGTCATTACTCCCTTCTTGATGGCCCTTGAAGGCTATCACGAGATCCCAGCGTCAAGCGATTGGGACCATCCACGAGGGGTGGCTTATGAACCATCCCTCAGAGGGAATAATGCGGAGACAGCTACAAAGCGGGCACTTGCGTAGTCGTAAAAGATCGCTAGATTCCTAACAGATGTTTAAAAGCCCTTGAAGTTCATGATGCTCATCTCCTTATCATCTTAAGCGAGCTACAGAACCCCAGTATGGGCACTGTGTGGCAATGCCAGGGGTTACATACAAGAAGGAATCTATAGCGAGCTCCCACCCTCTTTTACAAACTTTATCTGCATCCAGAATTGTCTTCTGCAAGCAGTCTGTCGGCACAGGTGGAGCCTTGAAGCCCTGTGGTGGTGGCCTATCCGGCTAGACTGAACCCAGAAATGGATCCTCGCTGCCCCTTACCGCACATGAAATAAGCGAGCGCTATCGTCACAACTAGTAGAACTGGCTCATCTGCTACCAAGCCTCACTTGCTCGGGCTCAGGGTCGTTCTTCCCGGAGGGTCCGGAGGGTAGCACCCCTGATCAAGCATTAGCTAGTTGTGATCTGTTCACGGATTTCTTCAGGGGACATTCAGTCTCACAACTCACCATATGTACGGAGCCGTGGTCGTAAAGGCTGAAACCCCATGTTGCCTAAATTCGTGGTGTGACGTACTACTTCCTCTACCAAACTTGTACAAGACTTGGAAAGATGGACATCATAAGGTAATATGTCACCAGAATGTAGTGCAAATTGTCTTCGGGAAGATAAGGTGCCACAGACTGAATGTGGAACCACAAAATTTGGTGGTGGCATCAGTTTTTGCTCCTCTGTTTTATCGGGAAATTATAATTAAACTAAACAATTAAAATATACTAAGCTTTTTGAGTTCTGGTTGTTTGATATTCCGTAACGCCACAATTGGTATCATCCTGGTCTCGTGTATTCATTCTATCCCCTCTTCATCATCCTGCCTTGTAGACGATCAGATCCCATGCGATTTAAAGGATATTTGCCGTTTGTACTCCGCCTGCTCTTCTCTGTCACCTGGGGTTTGTGACCAGCAAAAGTGGATTTTCCGTAATTAATGATGGTGGTCATGGTCTTGAACGGTAAACTCGCAATAGCACCAAATGCCTGGAGAGGTAGCACAACAGCTGATGCCGCCCACTCAATTAAAATTGCTACAAAACCATGGCGTCGCTGGCCCTGGTTTGCTGCCGCAGCAGCCAAGGAAATTGCGTCGTTCAGACGTGAGTCAAGGTCTTGTAATCGTGACTCGGTCTGTAAAGCCTGTAGTGTTGCACGTTTCTCATATCGACGTACGGCTCGGTTCAAAGCATCAAGCTCGGGCTGCAATGTTCTTCTGACTTCAGTAGTAAGAAGCGATGTTTGTTTTGCAGTTAATGGTTGTTCCACAGCCTTGCCACCATTTGTGGGCGTGTCGGGTGCGGAGTTTCGAGTCTCAAGCTCATCGATTCTACGAACTAGATCTTGTATCTCTTTTGTATCTTGGCCCTTGGCCGTATCGTACGGATTCGAGTTCACTATGCGTTGAAGGTGCAAAGTTCTCGATTGTATAAGCTTGACTAGATGAGCCATGGGCCGTAATTCTGAAGCTAGCAAAAATATTGTGAGGTTGTAATTCGAGACCAGACCTTCTGAGGGCCTTGTAAGCTGTGATCGTATTGTATGTAGGAGATATGCGCCCATAATTGGGAATAGGAAGCAAGATATCAGGGCTAGAGTTTCGTGTCTGCATAGTTCATTGGCAGCGACTTCGTGCGCCGGCAGTCGTCGTATTGGTTTCGCCTCTGTCTTTGGAGGTTTGCTGGACTCCTCTTCGGGCACTTTATCAAGTGAGCCCTGGGAGAAACTCAAAGCAGCATCCTCGTCGCTGTCCATATCGATTGCTGTATCACCATCATACTCTCCGCTCTTTCGAATCGACTGCGCCGAGTGGTACCAATTCCTGAGACACGTCAATACCGATATAACAAATTAATCGCGCTGAAATACTGACCATGGCAGCCTGACCGACCAATTCAGAAAGATCGCAGCCAGCCCCAACAGCATTATATCCGTGATGATTGAGCTTCCATTTTGGAACAGCATGCCTCCCACCGCAGGGAGCAGGGCAAAGGCGAGCGGGGCAGAGTCCCAGTTCGAGTTCTCACGCCTCGAATCGATTGCACCGCTGGGTGTCGGCAACAAGACATCGTCGGCAGACTCCTGGAATGACTTTCGAGCCTCGTTCAGTGAGTAATCGGAGAAGGTTGATCCTCTGCGACGCAGATCTGGGGTGGAGGGTTCTCCGACGTTCGTAGAGAATCGATTTGCCGGCGGACGGTGTCGAAACTGTGCGGATTCATCACCAGTCAGGACTCGACGGATGGGTGTTCCAGGAGATGTTGTTGAAGGATTCTTGGGTCCCGAGGATGCTGCAGCAGCTGCTTCGTCTGTCAACATGACGTCGCGATGGGGGCCGGCGAACGGACGCGAACACGAGAATCTGGAGAAGCCGGGGGTCTGTCTGTGAGTGGGATCAAATGATCAAATGCGAAGCGTAAAAGTCGGTGCAAAATACATCGTCGACGTGAGAGACAATAGGATGTCGGGGTCAAGGGAGCACAAGAATGCTGCTCGTGGTGTAGTAGTAGTGCGCAGGCGGTTTTTTAGGTTACTGTACTTTCGTACATAGGGTGGCTCGGTGGCAAAGGAAGAGCTGAGACACGCGACCTCCACCACACTTTCTGCCTCCTCCACACTATCTACTATCTGCCTCCTCCACACGACAACTCATCCACTGACACTTGTCGTTGTTGTGCAAATTCCCCCGGCTGCGGGGTAGAAAGCCTATTCAGGCATTGGGACGCACCGAGCCTTAACAACAGAACTCTGTCTGTACTCACAGCGAAGTGCTCGATGCGAGCGGATGCTCATGGCCTGGCCTGGCCTGGTGCCCCAATAGGCTCGGAGAAACATGCCAATTCTTTTATACAGGCCGCAGTGACACAGGTGTCGTACAATGACGGCTGGCGATATGCATGGACGTACGTGTTGACCTCTTTTGGATCTGGTGGATTCGACGATGAACATCTTGTCAACGCCAGCAAGGCGCCATCATCTACGACTCAGTAACAGGTCTTGTATCACGAATATCACAAGTCAGGTTTGGGACACTAGTCTTCGATCTAGTCGGTGATAGGCTTGATTCCCTTTTTGGTCCGCTCTTCAGACAAATGATCCCAGAATTTCTGGATATCCTCCTCCAAACCTGTTTTTTCTAATGGACAAGTGTACGGCTGGGAAGCTTGCTCTGCAATGTTCATCCAAGTCTCCATGCGTTCCGGCCGTTTCCCGTCCTTATTGCCTGCGAAATGTATATGAAGCGCCCCCGGTCGAAAATCTTGCGGACGGACGGCTGTCGAACTTCGATTTGATGGGAAAGCGTTAAACCAGTGCTGCGGGACTTTTACAACAGAATTTCGCCAATATTTCTGTTGCGATCAATACGTCAGCGATAATTCGATAAGTTACCTAGGGTTGGAACTGCAAGATGGAATCACAACCACGTACCTCATTAACCATTTGCTCGAGAGCTGACTGCTCGCTATACTTCAATTCTACGTCAGGTCGGAAGATATGGAAGGCTATTGTCGCAGATAAAAGCTTCACAGACCAGGAATTGACCTTGATGAGAAAGCAACCGTTATTGAGACCATTTTTGTCATTCGTGACTAGCATATTCACATAGTTGAATTCTGGTGCTGGCGGGATGAAGATATCCAAAGGGATTTCTGGGTTCATCACTACAATATCGGCATCTATCCAACTAATTGGGAAGGAATCAGCACGGCTTTTGAAGAGTGAATTGGGAATTTCCTACAGCAACCACTGCAATCTTTCATGTTCTGGCTTTTCGAGTTCACGCATCATGACTGAGAGAATATATGCGGGCTTTGACCAGAGTCCCGATAAAAGCCTTTCTCGGAGGACAAACATAGGATGGCCATGAATCTCGCTGTGCTTTTCATGAAGTTGCAAAGCTCGCTCATACACGGGATTTGGTTCTCCAAACACCGCATGCACTTTACCGACTTCAGACAGCATCTCAAAATTTCCTTTGGACTCTTCCTTGTGTTGTGAGGTCGTTGTCTCTTTTATGCCTCCCAGCCCATTTAACCCCAACTTCGAGCTCAATGTGTCCTGAAGGCTATCGGCATATGATCTCGCAGGATGTAGCATGGAGACTATCCCCATACATAATAACATTAAGATCGCTAATCTCGCGAATTTGTTTCTCAACATGCGGCGGAGTTCGGCGTATAAGGTCGAATGGCAAGGTGCCATGTTCTTGAAGTTATCATATCTCTTTGGAAAATCCGTCGACAGCGACATTGGATAAAATGCGAAATCGGGCCCTGTACACGTTGAAGCACTTGAATTGACGGATGGCTGGTACTCCTTGAGTTTGCATGCCAGAGTAAAGATTAATTACAGTTCGTCATATCCATTCAAAACGATCGCTCTCCTTAGCCCCTTCCTCGGGCTTATTATTTGCCGGTCACAACGTAGTCTCACCAAGAGGGATTATCTTCCTATCAATAGCTTACAGTATCAATAGCTGAAGCGAAGAGGCAAAGCCAGGTGCATCGCTAGAAACAGCCAAACCGAGAAAGTCGGCATATCACGAATCAATAAACTTTTCTCCACCCCTGGGTCCCCTCAGGGGTACGGTGTTGTATGTCAGAAGTGGGAAGCAATGTTTTTTGTCAACCCCAAATAAAACTCAATTTCCCCCTCATTGCCACGAACCCCACCGGGCTTGATGTGTGTCGCTTAGCTCTCAGCTCCGCTCTGCCCTTCTCCCTTCTGCGAACAGAGCACATAAAATGCTCCGCTCATGTACTAGCCCGCTAGGTGTAAATCTACGTGATATCTTTAAATATGGCCGGTAAGTCACGGTAAAAATGCTTGAGCTATTATTGTCGGTCGTTTAGAGGCAGAAAACGAGTTGAAGTCTTATTCACTTCAGCGAATCTACGAAAATTCCATGAAATCATTTTATTGGTTCTTGCTCGGCTGTAAGTTGGAAAAGTAGGTATATTTATTAAATATCTAGCAGTTTAACCCTTCTCTGTCTACTGACTTTAGACCTCTAATACGCAACCTTTTTTCAAGGCCACATGGCCCATCGTATGGTAGTCGTCCAAGGATTCTTCCGTCGCTTGAAGTCATGCGCGCCATATATATGAGAATATTCGTCGACCAACGATACTCCATCCTTTTCTATGAACGGGTTTGGTACCTTGGAAATTATATGCCTTCTCAGTGCAATGTTCCAAGCAAAGGTGGATTTTATAAATCCACCGAAATCGGTTGCTTTCAGCAAGATTTCATAGTCCACAAGAGCCTGCTGATCCCAAGTTAAGTTGCGCAAGTAGTCAGAATCAGCCTGGTTGAGCAAGGCGTATTTTGAGGTGACATTGATCTGGGCGGTTTTCCATGCTTTCTTCTCCATCTTCGCAAGTTCATCGGCATTGCCTGTTGCGATAAACATAATGGACAGGTTTCCCGCTTTCGCCTGAGCAATATACTGATCGGATTGGACATCAAAGTTGGCATCGCCCCATGCTCTGAGCGCGTCCTTCTCGGTCCGAAGATGACCACCAAAGAACGCTTGCGGAAATACCTGCGCTTTCGGATGAAGATCAAGGTGGTAACGTTTGCCGAGTTCGTACAATGCGCTCGAAGCGAGCCTGCGAATATCTGGTCGAAGTTGCAGCACTCTTCCAAATGTATTCTTGAAATCTTGGCCATCGAAATCGATCGGCTGTCGCAGTAAAAGAGACTGATCGAATTCAATGAGAAGCGGATTCTTCGCCGTGGGTTGCGGGATCTTAAATGTTTCTGTCTCGTTCTTGAACCAGATGTCGAATCGTTCGCGCCATCTCTCTGGCTCTGATATAATTACCCCGTACACTGGTGGTCCGCCTAATGTCTGAGGATATAAGATGGACGGCAGACGTCTCAGGTGGTCGACAGAGTCGTAAATCTTCAAGTTCGGACATGCATCCGCCATGGTTTTGATGAAATGGCCCTTGTCGAACATATACGAGAAGTCTGCAGTCTTTCCAGTTGCGGTAGTGAACAGGTTTTCAGCTCGAAGAACAGGGCGTGGAATGACTAGCCCACCGCCAGCTTCAATCGCATATCGAATACAACCCAGAAGTTGATTCCGCACATTCCCAATGCCACCGTTTGCTCGGTTGCAGGTGAATACCAAGCCTGGTATTGGGACTTTCTTGGAGCAGTGAGCTCGTAGAGGAGCGAGATTGAATGGACCATCGACATCTACTTGTCGCGCGATTTCGGTCCAGGCATGTTCTGATGGTTGTGTTGTCTCCGACGAGGCAGAGTTCGTTTCTGTTTGGGTTTGAGATCTGGGAAATGCGAGGTATGCTGGATGAAAAATGGCAATGTAGTAAACGAAGGGCAGAAATAAGAGGCCGAGAATCTTGAATCGCGGCTTGACGTTTGCCATCCCGGGTATCATGCCCATTTTGACCGAGGAAACTTTTGATGTATATGAAAGACCGAAAGAGAGCAAGCAAAAAACATGTCCACCGATCAACTAGCTCAGCTGGGCATATGTTGAAAAGCCCATAGATACGAATCGAAGTTCCGTCAGCCTCAGGGTCTTCGTGAGTGGGTTAGACATAATATGAGGGATAAAGTAGTTGTTTATTTCAACCATCGTATTTGAGTTATCCTTTTCCCAGGGGTATGGGCACATGTGGTTGTGGAGCTACTGCTGTGCTACTGTAATTAACCCCTACCGTAATCCACTCTCCACATTTTCAGCGGAGGTCGATCAGCTTGTCTAAGCGAGGAGAGGGGGCGTTCGGCTGATCAAGTTGTGGACTCGAGGACAATCCTTCCAAGTAAGCTTTCGAGCGCATATTTCAAGAGCCTAATGTCAAGCAGCAGACATCAAGGGTGTAGACCTTGATTTTATTCTATCGAATATTTCTTGCTTTCAAAGCTCTCTTTAAGGACGCAAAAGAAAGAAGTGCGAAGGGGTTCCTCATACCCCTTTATCCCTCGGTAAAATCTCCAAATAAACCAGCAAGGACGCTAAGGTTTAGTTCGGGCATGTAACCCGTTTTCAGTATCATCAGCCTCAGTACGACATTTTTCTACTGCCGCAAAGCTAGTTGCTCAGGCGTTTTAGAACTCTGATCATTAAAGGGGTACAGAATTCTGAAGGGACGATCGCCTCTCGGCTTGCTAGAACAATAACTCTGGACAAGAATGTGCCTCGTCAATACACTCTAGACCTCAATGGGGCCAATGCAGATATGAGCTTTATCTCTTATCGTCTACTAGTAGATTTAGAGGCCAGCCATTCATTATCTGTGCACTTGATCTGTAAATTTCGTTCGATCCTTTGTTGCTACTTTGTGAAGTCAAAAACCACGCATCAGGAGTTCACTGAAGCTATCTGGAATCACAACAATATCAAAGCCTAATCAACACAACAATCCGTTTTACATACTTTCTTTGCCGAGGAACCAATGATGATTGTTACCAGCTCTTCACGAAGATCTACGGCCTTTCTATTCATTCTTACCACTTTTCTCATATGTCTTTATCAATTCTATGACAGTATCCCGGCACCTGGCCTCTCGCTACCAAGAGGAGGGAGCTCGAGTCACAAATACGCTTTCTGCACTTTCTTTGCCCCCAGTGCAACGAAACCGGGCACGACTCTGGAGGATGAAGATCATTATTTCACCGGGGTACGAATGCTGATATACCAGCTCCTACACGACCCCGAAACTCGAACACAATCCTCCATACCCGTGGTTGTGATGGTCACTGGAGATGTATCTAAAGAATACAGAGATCGGCTTACGAATGACGGGGCGACTGTTATCGAAGTGAGCCCGCTTACTTTCGATTGGATCAAACCAGGAAGAGAGAGGTGGATGCGGCTGATGGATAAACTGCATGTATTCGAACTTGTACAATTCGATAAAGTCCTCATGCTCGATTCCGATATCGTAGTAGTGAAGAGATTGGATTCGCTTTTCGAAGATTCCAGCACTCAGCTTGCAGACAACAGAGGCAGAGCGGACGTAATCATGCCAGACGAAGCTCCTCAACCACCTCAGTACCTGATGGCTGGCAACGCTGAGGGTGGAATGCGTCTCAATGGTGGCTTCATCCTTCTTCGGCCATCGGTCGACATGTACAAACATTATTTATCGGTCGCTAGCATCGAGGGCCGGTTCAATGGAACTTCTTGCGAACAAGACCTCTGGAATTATGTTCATCGGCCGGATGGAAACTTGCCTTGGAAGCAGATCCCCAAACATTGGGCGACGAATAGGCCGACATGGCAGGACTACCAAAAAGGGACAGCGAGCATTCATGAGAAATACTGGAAATGTAGCCACGATCAGAGATTAAGATCAGTGTTGTTGAAGAGTCGGTTCAAAATGGAGGGTTTCTTTGAGAGCCATGACCAATTGTAACTTGGGATCATTGGCATCATTTTCATGCGAGCATTCTATTGAGGGGACTTATATCATTTAACGGCCCCGATATCTTTCCTTGACAAAGCAGTTTACTTCTCATTCATTCTGTGGTACAATGTAATTGTTCAAAGAGACTCTGTTCATCTATCCATAATATTTCCACCTGAAACTAAGATTCATTAGACAATTAATTCCAGCAGTGGCTGCCGGGTATACATCGTTGATAACCATCAATTAAAACAACTTTTGTAAGGAGAACACCATCTTCCGACACGAGAAAAACACCCTACAATATTACATGCACGTTTTAGATGAGGTGCATGTGCTCTTTGGGGTGGCGCACGCGAGCCCCTTAAGTTCGGCATAGATTTCTCCATTTCTCAGCGAGCCAACGCCACAAGGGAAACTTTGCTCCTTTTGAGTTACTTCCTAGCAAAAAGCGTTCTGACTCTCGAGCCTTTCTAGTATTGCTAGGCTTTACTTAGTTCCACAATGGCGCAGATTGAGCTGAGGCAAGGGGCGCTGATGCAGATCCACACTGACGGGAAGTGCCCAAGGGATCAGCGCACGAGATGGTATACATGTCGAAGCATGATAATCTTAGATGCGAGAGAAGGAAAGAAACTTGCACTCAGTCATGAAGCGCAGATTTAACACGACCAAGCTCCTCTGCTTGCTTTTGTTCAGTCTGGGGGCTTGTTACTACTACCTCGTTGCCAATAAATATCAACTCCCAGGAGACCTGTCGTTGTCGATCCCGCAAAACCTCCCATTGTCGATCCCTTATCGTGCGAAAAAACCAAGTAGCAATGGCGACCCGTTCGAGGTTTCCGGAGATAATAGAGCTGAAATATGGACAAAGGCCGAAACTCGACCTCGAGTTGGAAAGGTGCATGCGTTATTTGGAGAGGGCAGAACCCAAGCAAATGAACGCTCGATAGAGCATCATCTGAGACATAGTTTGGCTATGGACCATCCTATGTTTGTGTTGAGAGAGGAGATATTGAAAAACGTATGGACGAAACATGCCCTTATGCAATCGATAATCACACAGGAACTGATGAAGCCTGCAGACCAGAGACTGGAATGGTTGATGTGAGCTTTTTTATTCTATGAGATTGAGAACAGACGACTAATATCTAAGCAAACAGGTGGGTTGATGCAGATGTTGTAGTAATGAATCCAACGATCAGCCTTAATATCTTCATTCCTCCTTCCCCAGAGTTCGACCATATCAATATATTGGCAACAAATGATTATGGGAGACTGAACGATGGGGTGTTTATGGTTCGTATCAATGAGGGTACCCTCAGGTTCTTTGCCATGGTTATTGGCTTCCCCTCCTTCAAGCCCGAGGTGAAATTAAAATATTCTGAACAATCTTCTATGGAAAAGGTCATGCAACTCGTAGGTTCAATTACTGGATCTGAAATCCAAGCAAGAATAGAGAGAAATACTAATAATTAAATAGCCGGAATGGAGAGAATCGGCTCTGCTCGTACCGCAAAATTGGTTTAATGCATATCGATTGCATAATGGAACTGTGGGCCATACTGAACGGCTTTTCGAACCTGGCATGCTACAAATTCATTTTGCAGGGAATCGAGATGGTCTAAGGCCAGACCGCATGAATAATTTTATGGACATAGCCGATCAGAACTTGCCGGAATACAATGTAGCTTTCGAAGATAGCTTCTACCAACACAACATCTCCGAGTTTTGGTCAAATTTCAAGAACAGTAAAAGCACTGTGAAAGTGAAGGATGGTGGCAAGAAGAAACCGGCGATGAATGAGGAGACTGCCACAAAACAAGCACAGTCTCCTGTTGTCCAAGCTGATTTTGCCACAAAATCCACGAAACCGACAGGGAACCCTACCGTTGAGCATATCAAAGACTCTAAGATGGAGGCAGCGAATTTACTGAAAAATCAAACTCAAAAAGTAGTCGAAGAGGTCAACAAAAAGAAAGAAGGGAAGGGCTGGCGAGGTAAAGAATTTGGAGACTTGCCCGAAAGAAAGAAAATTTCTGAAAGTGCAGCAACTCATGGCTGATTCCGGCGGATATGATAATTAAAATCAGAACTCAGGAGAGGGAAGAGTTTACAGAGCAATCCTAAATGTCAGGATTTCAACATAGTTATATCTGTGCCGTGCATAAATGCACAAGCTAGGATCTACATGATTCAAAAACACAACAAGAACGCTAGCTTTAAGGCTTTGGGAGTGCCAATTAGGGATTAGAGCGAAAGCAAGACCAAATATATGTAAATAACAAAACCCCTGTCACGTTAGCGATTCGCAAAGAGTAGTTCACCTTGTAGATTATTGGCAATTGTTCTTTTTGTCCGAAACCAAGGCAGTTATAAACAAAATTGTATACTTACATATATAAGGCTGCAAACATCGAAAGTGTTCTTGGTACCGTTTGCAGTTTTTTGTGGTCACCAGGTAAGTGATTAGATGCAAGTCGTCTCGCTAAAGATTGCCTTAGCTGGGTTGAAACCCGAAACTATGTAAAAGAATCGAGGAGAGTAACTCCTTTATCTTGCAATTACATACTATCGCAGTACATTACGTCAAAAATATTCAGTTCAATTCATCTCACTGTTGTTTGAATAACTTTGCAGAACTGAGTGTGTGTGTAAAGAAGTAAATTTAAACCCAGCAGAATTCCCCCTGCAGCAGTCACATATTGTGAACGAAGTAAATACAAACTAAATCATCGGAATCTAATTATTGCACATTGTATTTTCTCCTAGAAAACTCCTGCATCGTTCCATTCAAGATACAGCCCCTCACGTCGTTCTGGATCTTCTCGATTCATGTTTCCAATCACATGTTGGCAGCAAATACTGCTGCACCACCGAAGAGTGCTGCAGCACCAACAGCACCAGTTTGGTAAGCACGGGCAGCATTGCCAGTGCTCAAGCTTGTCGCCACGATAGTGTTTCCGTTAGCATCGGTTGTTGTAGCCGTAACGACTGATCGAGTTCCGGTACCGGTAGTAGTGGCAGAGACATCAGCAGCGCTGATAACGGAGTTTGCCTTGCTTCTCAACGAAGCCTCGACGGAGCTTGCTCTGCTCTCGAAAGAGGAAATAACCTGGGTGATGGAAGCTGTAGGAACCGTTGCAGTGAGAGAGGTAAACTCGGCTGATAGAGAACTTCGAATAGAGCTTGCTTCGGCTTCAACCGAGCTAATGGCAGAGCTATAGGCAGCTGGCGCAGAGGTGACTGTCTTCCAAAAGTTGTCGGCTTCGGAGAAGAACTCATCGGCTCCATTGGTCAAATCATCCCACCAATCAGGTCTGGCAACAGCCTGAAGTAGTTAGGATTTAATGCACGATTTGAGGTGGCAAAGTACTTACTCTGACAGAACTGGCAACGAATGCGGCGAGGAAAAGGTTCTTGAACTGCATGGTGATATATGTGGCTTTGGAATGATTTGTTCAACGGCTTTATGCTTGAAGGATATGATGAGTGTGAAGAGGTAAGTAGTGTGTGAGTGATAGAGACATAACAACTGGACTTCTCCTCAGTATTTATTCCGAGTGAGTATAATATCAAAATAACATCAAAGTGCGATGAGTTGTAGGATCAATCCCGTAGAAGCCGAAGCGTCCCAAATTATGACGACGACTCTGTGGCGTATCCGACTAACGAAGGCCCCTGGATAACCTTGCTACGAATATTGTACTTGTTCGTTGGTAGAAGCTTCCGGTCTACCTTTATCCTGGGGTATTCTTAGCAAGTTAAGTATCAGATAAATGGGACTGGCCTGCTTTTCTCGCTTTGAGGACCTTCCAGAGCTGAAAGTGTCGTAGATCCGAGGAGGCTTAGCGAGAACGAGCTTTGCGTCTCAAGTTCCAGAAGTTTATTTAAGGTTTGTCTCGTCCTCATTGGACGATCATCTGTGGCTTTGTCCTTGCTGTCCAAAACTTTAAATTGAAGGTCAACTGATCGTCGGATTCGTTTTTGGTTGCGAGAGCTCGCGAGAGATCCCACAATCATGCATCAGCCAATCAGGCCACTAATCTTACACAGATTCTGCTTTGTCAAAGTTCATGATCGCATCGAAGACGCGTGTACGAGAGAAAGGAGCTTAGATTAACATTTGATACCCAGGACTGGTTGCTATGAGCCATGACTAAGACCGCGAAAGGTACACAATTTTCGTTCTCGCTCTCAGCTTAATCAGTAGGATCTTGGAATATTACCTATGTACTGAATGATCCGAACACAATGCGGCATAACTTGTTAATTTTTGAAAGGACGCATTTTAATAAGTACCTAGCCAGCAGTCTTTTGGATAGCATACATAATATACGCACTTGAATTTATTATTTTAAACTGTATCTCTTGGTAAGGCTTTTCTCCCTCCCCGTTTGATGCTTGTCTCGCGCGAGCTTGGAGGTTTTGAGGAACCGAACCGTACGTAACGCATTGATCACTTGCAGACCTAAACTTTCGAGCCACAACCAAGCGTCTCGAATTCGGCTTCTTTAAGGGTAACATTTCCTCCGAGCTCGAAAACTCAAGTCCCTCTACCTCGTAGATATTTCTACTCCATACATGTCATGCGAATATTCTCCGCGACCTAGATTCCAACCAAATTAAAACTACTTTATATTCAAGATTACCACCACGGATCTAAGTACAGAACGGAGTACATACACCACAACGAATGATCCGCTGAAAGCGAAAGGAACCCATTTCCACCCAAGCCGGTCCACTATGGTCGATACCAGAAGTATGGTTTAATGTCCTTCCCCGTGGGCAAAACACTTCTTTTTTGATCGGTTTGTCTAAGATGCAAACTTAATCAAAGAAGTAGTATGCAGACTTCTTGAGGCTCTTCCTCTTACAGAAAGGCAGGGAAAGCTTATTCCTGTATCATTTTACCTCAATAAACCCGCAAGCAGAAGTTTCTCAAGAGACGCGAAGTTTTAGAAATGATAAATATCCATCTTTCCCAAAAAATTGTCCAGTTATTTCTTTTAGCGATACATAATTCGACGAGGTTAATAGAACTTATGGACCTCAATAGCCAAATAGCACTTCACAACATTCCCCTGGTAATAATCGCTGCATACTTTCATATTTATTTTCTTATCTCAAAGGTTCTCAAAAGAGATTCATCACTGGAAGCAATGTTATCTTCATCAAATTCGTACTATTGCATCTCAATATGGCTTGAGTGCTCTACCTAGAGACGTTAAGCTATAAAGCTTTGGTATGAAATATGTATTCGGATTTACTTTCATTGATTCTTTCAAGTACGAAAAGTAGCCTTTTGTTCAAACTATTAAGATTCCAAAGTAGCTAACCTACCTACCCGTACTTCCATAATTAACACATAACCGAATGCGTAATACAAATTGTGCCACGTTCAACTCGCAAGTGTGAGCAATTACTTTCAAGTTAGTAAGACGGGGACGGGTAAGCAATCCCGAGGAATGCAACTTAGCGTCGAATCCTTATCAATAATCTAACAAACACGTGGCAAGAGGAGTGATGGTTCATTCCGGCATGAAACTCGAACCTCGCCGATACAGTATGCGCAGATTGAAATAGGGTTGCAAATCGCCCTGCAGCCTTTGCTAGAAAGGGATAACTCGTCCCGTTGTGGGACGATGTTAAGCGAGGGGTAGAATTGCTCAACGGATCGGGGCAAGATCTCATTGCAACCATAACCTAGATTCGAAAAGAGCAACGAGCATAATCTAGATTTCAAAATCAACTATGTCATAGACGGGAAGGGATACAAAAGATCCCCACTTACAGAGTAAAAAATAGCCATGCGCAAAAAATATTTCGTGGAAACTAATCACCAAGGGGGGCAAGTGTCTCTCATCATTTGTGTCTGGGAGGTTTACTTGACAACATCTTTTGATAATCCTATTCTTTTGACCATTCGCCGAAGAAATTGCCAAAATGGCAAGGTTAATAAACCCGATAAGGCCGACCTTTACGCTTTTGGTTATCTCGTTCTTCTTCACCTTGATTATTATCTGTCCTCTGCTCTGGGGATGGTATCCGTCGACTTTCAAATTGAGCACAATTCGACTGCCATATCAGGCTTCATCTTCGAGTACGCAGCAGAATCATTTACCGATCAGTGAAGAGCCAGAAACACATCAAGAGTACTCGCCCATTATCACAGATCCAGAGCCACAACAAAAGTCCTCACCTACCATTACACACCCAGATACGCCAAAAGACTCTCCGCCCTTTGAGCATTCCCCAACTTCTCTTCAACAAGTTCCTTCGCCAGCTACGAAAACCTCAGTTGCGCAGCAAGATAGTTCGCCTATCAGTCATTTGCGACAACTCTGTGATCAAACGAAATGGACGGATGGATTATGGATACATTGTCATAGTTTCTCGCCTCCTGATAGCGAAGGAAAGCAATCAATTGGAGGAGGACTTAACAATATTCGAAGTCGATTACAATCATGTGTGCGCGTTGCAATCGATGCTGGGGGTGGATTGATTGTCCCTTCTGTATCTGTCCGGAACGAGACGAATATGCGGATCGACAGCAACGATGGCCGGTATCCTGCCAGTATTTTCTGGGATATGGATTATATGGTAGATATTTTGGGAAAGCAATGTCCACAACTCAAGGTGAGGTTCGACATTAAAGGCTTCAAGCCTATGCTAGATGCGCCTAAATTATCCAAATACAAGACTGGCACATTCCGCAAAATGATTTTTGGCGTCATAAGCAAATCCAATATCAGCATTGCCTCAATCAGCCCAAAGAATCCCGTAGCACTTTCATTCGGGGACTCCTTCACGGCATGGAATTACGAAGTTTCGGGCGAGCTTGCAACGGTTAGAAAGGATCTTTTCAAGGCGTTGAAATTCAACAAGCAACTTCTTGCTATGAGTTCACAGATGCTCCAGTTCCCTGCACTTCAAAAGGGATTTATTGGAGTCCACCTCCGTGCAGAAAGTGACTGGACGAATCACATGGGAAACCCAGAGCATCAGATGAAACTGTACATGGAAGAAATGGAGAAACTTCCAAGGACTTCGCCAACCGATCAACGAACAGTATATATAAGTTGTGGGAGTAAAACCAGGATCCAAGAATTCCGGAATAAGTTACGTCCTCTTGGATATCTGGTCTATGACAAGTGGAACCTTCATGCCAACGACCCTAAGAAGCTGGAAAAAATCGAGGGATTGATGTTTGACGAGAAGGCAATTTTGGAATACGAGATGCTGGTGAACGCAGACTTCTTTCTGGGCGTTGTTATGTCTTCAATGTCCTCGTTGATTGCTTATGCCAGATCTGTCGATGATCCGGAACTTTTCTTCCCAACTTATGTTTTCCCAGGAAGTATTACAGATGGAGGTGTGCGAGAATATCCAGATGCACCGGCTATGCATGGGAATAACAGGTCGAAGTTAATGGTAGTTGCTCGTGGTAAGGATATCATGGCTTACTTTCCGTAATTTTTGTTAAATAAATATTAATCTTATTATTTCGGTGTCAACCTTGATGTTACAAATTTCTGAGTACATAAATTTCGCGGCACTCTTTTTGTATACCTGTTTCCTTTATTACTTCCAAGTTCAATGATTACATATAACGAATCCTAATCAGTATTGAATGTTGATGAGCTACCACACTTGTTATAGGGTTTTTCTTTCTACATACACCTCCGAGTTGCCCTATAAGAGCCAAAAAGCAAGCCTGCAATACAACCTCTCGAAAAAGCTAATGATGCTTTAAACCGGTATCCAGTATTTCAACAAGTAGATAACTTGAAATATACTTCCACGGCTTTCTCACTTTAATAAACGCATTCAAATTAAGAAGAAAGTTCGACAACAGTTTGCAAAATATTCTGGTAAGAAGTTACAGCAACTTCAAATTTGACACGAGACACCGATATCAGTGGAATCAAAATTACAGACTGTCTGGACTTGAATTGGAAGTCTCTTTTGTTGCATACCTATTTTGCTTTTACTCCATACTCTTAAGACTTCCTGAGTAGAAAATATTAACCTTATTTATTAGTTAGCAAGCAAAAAGTACACTTTAGCGAGCTTACAACCAGCTTAATTTGAGTAGTCATGTATTTTTGTCGGCTTATCAACTATTATGTTGACTTTTACAAGTGTATGAAACAAGTACTTGCGTCCTTTTAACAGAATCTAGCCCAATTTACAACTATAATAATTATTTGAATAGGGATCTCATAAATTGGCAACACCAGATGCACAGTCGCTTAACATAACTTGAGAAGAATGTGTCGATAGATTCAAGGTATCGAGAAGATTACTAAGACTTGTACCGGCTAAAAATGATTGAATTGAACTTCTACTGTCTTATAAAATAGCTATAAAGTACGAGGCCAATGAAACTTTATCTCATTACTCTTTTTTAGTCAAATCAATGATTTCTCATAAATCAACACAATATGGGAATCAAATGTGAGCATTCTAGCAAGTCGTCCTATCAGCTTGAATTTTCTTACAAAAGGGAGTGATTGCTTTTACGCTAAGAGGCAAAAGAGGAAGGCAAGTCTCTCAACACCAAAGTTCCCTCTCTTCCGGTGACTTTCTCGATCGCTTCGGGTGATCACATACTTCTGCGGCTCTCTACCTATGACGTACATTAATTAGGCTCATGATTACCGATAGATCAGATCTAATACCCAGTCCTTTTTATTCCCGGTTAAAGTCGGGCCTTTCGTACGGAACTGCCATGCCAAATCAAGATACTCCAATAGGCTCTCGGTTCAAAGAGTCGAGAACCGAGGTCATCATACAGCACAGTTCTATTTAGAGTGAAGATCCACTGTTTACTTATCACGAGGCCTGCAACTGATCCAACATGGTGGGATATTTGGAAGCAGCTAAGAACATGGAAGGAAACGCCTTGCTACCCAACAACTGGGCTCGTCTGATCAGATGACGATATCCAGATCCAGATGACCACAGCCACTTGTGCACAGCATAGGGGTATGGCCACAAGAACTGGCATTCGGGAGAATCATCGCCGAAAGAATCAATCCAACAGGATACTCCGAAGCAGGAATATGCAAGCTTGGTCGTTTATGGGGGTGGTTGGGAAGGAAGTACCTCCGCCTCATGGCTGCATTGAAACGGAATAGCGGCTGTGTAACTATCCGTTCCGCGGCTATGGAGGGGACCTCTTGCCAAACTCGTCGGGTCATAGCATGATTGCTCATTGCAGGAGATCTAGGCTTCTTGCCTCCAACAAGTGTTTGCTAAATGTTTGCTAGTGCGCCTGCAGCGACAGTACAGCAAGGGAGACAATTGGTATAGCAGATCTCTCTTGGCTTGATGTATGATCCCAGGGCGTTTCCGTGTCGCTCTAAAATGGCATGTGCGAAGCGCCAAAGCAGGGAGTATTGAGGTTACACACGATCCCTGGCTCAGATGGATGGGTGCTGATTCGAATGTTTCACAGGCCACTGCCAGCTCTTGAAAGGTTAGAGCGACAACAGCTGATACCCGAAGCAAACATCAGGCCACAAGCTACGCATTGCTACCGACGGCATGGCGGAGTCTGCGCCAGTGCCTACATCAAGCAAGAGTTGCGGTGCCTTAACGGCAAATTATAGGGATGAAGCCCAAATCAAGAGCCTGGGAAGCTGCAGTAAAACAGGCCGTGGGGGATATATCACCTTTGATGGCCGGCTGTCGCGAATCATATGCTTGAAGCCGACGTCGTGGCAATCGTGAGATTTTGCCGCGCTGGACACGGGACACGAGACACATCGTTCCTGGCTTCTGGGACTGTTGGATTTTATTTTTCAGAGTCCATAGACCGTGTCCCCCACGGGGTCCATGGAGATGGTAACGAACCGGATGCCTCCGCTCAATCCCTCCCTTGGTTATCGCAAGGCAAAAGGCGGAGAAAAGCTCCCATCCTATCAAGATGGGAAAGCAGCGGAGGTACGTGCGCTTTGTTGGATCATTTACGGAGCTGGCACCGACGCTGCCTTTTATTTCCGGCCATCAGAATAATAAATTGCCTTTTAAATCCTACCTGGCTGCTTTTACGTGCAGCATTTTAAATGCCCCTGAAAGTATTCCCCCGTAAATGAAACGGGTTTCATTAGCTACAGGCGCGTCGGCTTGTTTGTTGGTGGACACGGACGACGAGACAAACGGCATAATGCATGCAGTATACGTCAATAATTAGCCATTCGGTCTCGGGAAATGCCCAGGCAGTTCCGGTATTGGATGATCTTTCCTGGCCATACGGGGTCTTACTCCAATTTACTCCAATTCTCCGACCTCCATGTCATCATGCCTGCATGCTTCATCCCAACTCATTCCTGCAAAAAGGTCCGGGGCGTGGCGCACACGGGTTGCAACATGCAAACCCCCAGGTCTTAGAACCTCCGGACTCCACCGTCTTCCGGCGTCTATCAAAAATGAAGTGTAGTTAAAAACTTTGCATGGATTTAGTGAGCTGATTGTTTGCTTATCAATTCCTCTTTGGCGAGCTAAGCGATTAGGGTCTCTGGGCACGGAAGCAGGCATCCATGCTAGTCACAGCGCATAAAAAGAAAGACATCATAATGAATACGATGGTAATTTAATGCCTGGATAATATCCGTGGCAGCAACGACCTCGGACCGAAGAGCCCTTCCTTTTAATATGCAAACTCTAGTAACTTCTATAATACAAAATGCAACAACACAGAGATAGGAAGGTGTGAAAAGCGTGTTTATCTGTCTGAGACTTGGGTATATGGAATCAGATGTTCTCTTTGCTATATTATGAGAATGAGAAATATAATTCTTCCTCGAGTAGAGAAGGAGTTTTGTTCATAAAGGTGGATTGTGACAGATGCCTGTGTTTTTACACTTATTTATCAAGTAATCTGGTTTCTGATAATAGAGTTCAATATTAAGCAACTTAATATAACTCCAGCTTATCTACCTTTATCGCTTAAGAATAGAACTTGTCTGTATCTAAGCGACATACTTTTTGTAGAAGACAATGCATATATGTTAAGGCTTAGAGTTTAATAAACACTATAACAATTTACTTATTATAGCATCAGATATATTACAACTTGTTTAAGGATTTATAAAGTTATATGACATTAGAAAATCAAGAGAAAACTACTATCTCAAGTAACATAGCCAGATGAGAAAATCCTATAAAGATCATCTTGGCTTAAGATTTCTGTGAAGGTTTCGCGGAGAATGAGTACTTCTCAGTAGCTAAATTCTCGCAAACCTATCTCTTTCGTCAAATAGCTATAGAACAGTTTATTCTGCTTCCATCTCGCACACCTACTTCAACCTCAGATAGCATGTCGTCGACTCGGCTCCCCTACTCCCGCATGTCTGTGCTTAAGCGAAAAGTATAATACTCCACCGGAACGCTAGGCACAGAACCCAGTCTAACCACGCGGCGATTCGAAGCAGCTCCGTCTTGATTTCGAGATGTAAGATGCGTCTGGGTTCCTCTGAGCCTTGAAGTTAGGCGGCATTATAGATGGCTTTCTGTTCTTTGTACCAGACTATCATCTTCGACCGAAAGAAAAGAGTATACACCCGTTCGGGTGAGCTTCATCGTGATATGCCTGCCCACTTGTAACCTCTTACGGCTCTCTCTCTTAAGCGCAGATGGTAGTATACGGAGATCAGCAACTCTTCTTTTATCTCAGTGCGTGAGAGCTAGCTTCCTTTCTTAATTGATCTGTTGCATTTTATTATATTCTTATTGTTATTCGCGTTTCTCTATTTCAAATGTGACTGACTGCCCGCGTGTTTTGAATGTATGAGATACTTTGAACAGGTGTCACGGGGTGAGGTTTTGCCAGCTCTTGCCCTCTTTGCCATTGTATCGGAAGCCATCTTTCCCTCAAAACTATCGTCTGTAGTACTTTCTAGGTATATAAATAAAGCAGATTCCAGGAAACATGCCACTCGTATGTGAGATAAGGCAAACCCCCTGAGCGAAGAATACAGCTATCAGATGTGTTCGAATACCACGAGTATCCTCCTCCAACCATCTTCTCATTTGCGACGATGCCTATGTACACAAAAGACACAGCAGAAAATCTAGGCCAACTCTTTAAAATTTAAACCATCATTTGAGAAGAGAAGAAAACGTGAGAGGGATTCTTGTCATTTTTGGGAGAGTTCTTTCTGCTACTTCGGTGCGCTTTAATCTGCAGAATAAAGTCCTCGTTCCGATGCTATCCACACCACGGTATTACATCCTCCACTGAAATTTAAAATATACCATCCAAAAATCTCAACATCTGGTTGTCACTGACTTGAACAACCAACCTGCGCGAGCTAGCCTAGAATACCCCCCTTCCTAAAGCGACTTCTCTACTCACACACCATCCAGCTCTCAATCAGCAAACCGAACCAGCGCAAAAAGAATGAAAAGATCAAAGAATATGTGCTCATTTACAGATCTGTACGACTCGCATGTATATGCAAGACCAGCTCAGCTGCAAGCACATCGATCCGAATCTGTATCTTGATCTTCGACTCCCGATCTCACGAGTCCAGAGGAAGAAGCAGCCGGAGCCGAAATCCACCAGAGCAAGCTCCCACAGCAGCAGAAGGGTAAGACTGCAGTATGTTGTAACCAGGGAGAATCGATAGCTCCCTCCTCACCGTCTGCCAACGATCCTCCCTAAGCCCGTCTCGTTTTGAGCTGCATTTCAGATTCCAGTCTCTAAGTTTTTGAGTTTAGGAAGTTTTGCACTGTGCATCTCACGTCTCACGAAGGAGGCCAGAAGAGCAGCATGCGGCCAAAAGAAGAAAGAGAAAAGCGTCGTCCTCAGAAGGGAAAGACCAGGTTGCCAAAATGTAGCCACTGCAACAAAAGTAAGACAGACAACACATACACACATACCTCTTCGACCTAAGAATGGAAGGCAGGCGGTGCCGGTCGTGCGACACAGCCTAATAAGCAACATGGCAGAGCAGAGCAGAGGCCAGTGAGAAAATAGGCCTGTCTCTGGGCCATTCTTCCTAGCTGTAGTGCCTCATTCCCTTTCCGCTCAGTGCTGCATACAATCAATACAAGACTGAAGGAAGATGCAGCCCGCCAGGTCCCAGTCCCAAGTCCTCCATGGCAGTTGCCGTTGTCCCGTTCCAGCCTGCGATGCGAAGGTTGCTTTTTGGTCTCGCTGACGGCTGGCAGGTAGCAGGGTGGTTTGATGGATTAGTGATGGCTGATTGCTGCAGCTCAGTGCCTAGGGATGTGTGCTGTGGCCGACGCTGCTGCATGGCCCACGTCCAGCGCCATACTACCTACCCAGGTACCTAAAGGTGGAGAGTTGTGGTCGCGCTGGTGGATCGCTGCTGTGCTGTACCGTCCTTCTCTACAGGCCTGAGGCGGTGTCCTAATCCACTGTTTCCTCACTGTGCAGCCTGTACTGTGTGTTGGCGCTGACCTGACTGACCTGACCTGACTTGACATGGCCAGCTGAGGCCGACCTGAACGCTGTAAGTGGAGTGGAGTTTTGGGGAGTCTTGAGGGATTGGAAGCGATTTTTCCGCAGCGAGGGGATTGAGCCTGCTGCCGGGCTACTGAAGGGCGAACACCAAAGGAGTTTGACCCCAAATGACACTGACAGCAGGTGCCCGCTCTGCCAGAGATGGGCGCAGATGTGCAGAGAAAGGGTTTGAAGCCTTGAAAGAGTGTATGTACAGAGCAGAGGCATTGTGGTGAAGCATGTTTACATTGGACTACGGGTATCGTCATACTACTGTATCTAGGTGTCTAAATCTAGGCTTCATAGCCGCCCATTACTGCTCAGAATAGCATGGCAGATTGCCTACATGTCCTGAGTTGCCCAAATACCATTCCTAAAGACCCTCACATGTCCTCTGGCTTTGTGTACCCCCAGAAGCTCAATATGGGTGGCGTAATCTGCTTGTCGCGATAGTTTTGTTGTGTACCCACTGAA
The DNA here is from genome assembly GCA_029641185.1 of Pseudofabraea citricarpa. Classification (NCBI taxonomy): domain Eukaryota; kingdom Fungi; phylum Ascomycota; class Leotiomycetes; order Helotiales; family Dermateaceae; genus Pseudofabraea; species Pseudofabraea citricarpa. The sequence goes on from JAPWGK010000004.1 coordinate 1,462,928, forward strand.
TGCTGAACCTCCACCATTATCCATTGATTCTTCTTCGTACGGATCAAGTAGCAGGCTCGAGCACTGTACTTCCTTGGGTCATCGTGAGCAAAGAATGCCCTTACGTCTTGGATGAATTGTATTCGATTGTATGGCATTTGTTCGGGTTCGGCCAAACGACCTGTCGAAGGGGTCCATAAAGTTCGATAGGGTTTATGCATCTCGATATTCGGACAATGCTTCTGTTTTCGTATTGAACATGCACTGGTTGTATCAGTATCTACTGACAGTTTGATGTCCTTTACCTATCCTCCTGGTGCTGTATGTCCGCGTTGCCGTCGTCGAGCTGACAGGTTATGAGACAGAGTATTCTGGAAAACCCCAAGGCATTGGCACTTTGTCTTGACGAGCCATTGCTGAGACGTGAAGGTGTGAATTGGTGTAGAATATGCAGGCTTTCCTTAATTGTGATGGCATTGAGGTCGTGGAACTGAAAGATGATTCTGCTTGCAAGTTTCAGGAGACTAGGCTCCGACCACGTTCCCGTGGCAATTTCGGTGACATAGTGAGCGCTTACTTCCGACTCAGTACTGTGCCATGCCATCACTGTATCGCGAAGGCTTTTTCAGAGCCGCAAGAGCGGACTAAGCGTACTAGTCTCCAAAGACAATGAGGTCCTGTATAATGCGAAGGCCTCAATCATCCAAGGCCCTAACATTTGTATTCTCGGCTTGAGTTCGATGATCGAGCCTGAAGAGATAATTCAGATACAGCGGCATCGTCACATCCAAATACAGCACAGCTCCATGTAGTAATTGAATGCGTAAGTATCGACAGGGACGGGCTAGGAGTTGATAGGCTCCTTCTTCGAAAAATCGCGGCTTACTATATCTGTGAGGGTTTCTTTTCATCGACATCAGCGTATGTCGCAGAATCAGTAGTATAAAGGCTTTGCGAGGCCGGTAGACACTACATTTACCCTTGACGGATTTACCTGAACAGGCTGTACAGAACAACGATGGAACTTACAAAGACGAGTATAGTATGTGAGATGACCATGCACATTACTATGAACCTAATGTCAGCAGCTACTAGACAGAGTTTATGCTCACCTGGTATGCAGAATTGATGTTGTGATACTAGCTGTTCTAGTGGGAGGAAACAACGCCGAGAAGGACGACGAGCTTAGGACAAGCAATCTTCTCCCCAGTCAGCATTATGAATCGTAGTATCAATTTGCATGGTCTCGAGCCAGTCGTAGGTCCAAACTACATCCACAGCTCGTGTAGTGAGACAACCAAAATATAGTTTATGTTTATGTTTGTGCTGCGTCGTTAGGACGCGTCCTTCTCAATATTTCCTCCCTGGATGAGCACCTGAGACCGTGAGCGCCGTTTCGAAGGAGCTTAGGAGATGGGTAGGCATGTTCTGATCGGTCTTTGGAAGGTGTCGGAATAGTAAGGATGTGGATTCGGTGTCGGGACGGTTGTTTGCTTGCTGCAGTTCATTTCGAAGCGTGCTGCGCACCCTAGGAGATGATGTATTGCATGTCGGCGGAAGTTTGGACGGCAGAGGGAGTGATCGATATGTAGGATGCCGAGAGGCTGTGAGAAAAGGGAAGTTGCATGTTTGCTTCGATGGCCTTCACGGTGTACATTAGCGTAGACGGGATGGATTGAGAAGGTACTTGAGCAAGGCAGTCCCTCGATTTTGCTTGATATGAGTATCCACGCATATCACAGCACATCGGCAGCTGCTTGGAAGATGTCACCTACAATACTAGATGGTATTCAAGAACTCAGGGCGGTGATGGATGAGGAAAACCATCCATGGTGTTGTCGAAGCTCGCGTGTTATTTTCGACCGTCGACAAGCCTCGTGGCCCAGGACTTGAGTGAAGGGCTGTGATGAATAGCAAGGAGGACTTGAACGATGTATATGAGTTGTTGCATCGGAGTGGGAAGGCAGGGAGCACAATGGTAGGATGGATGCTTGAGTTTAAGTTGTTGGAAGCTATCGAAATCTGGTATCGAGCCCAACGACGGGCGCTAATACCGCAATCCCACAACCTCAGAATAGTTTTGCTCAACACGGCATACGATGACTACTACAGAACTATACAATGTATTCTGCGCTGCACAGAGAATTGTTCTGCAGATGCTCCAACAGGTGTGGTTGAACGTTGGGGATGGGCTTAGGCTTCATACGGGGAAGGAACCCACAACGCGATACGATGGACGATGTCAACCAGGAGTATCTTCAGGCAGATTGATCCTCTTCGCACTACGACATCCAGCAGACAGCCTTCATGTACAGCAATGACAGTAACAGGCAAGCCTTTCCCCCGATCAATCGTGTACTAATCGCTGTTGGCTTTGAAGAGCATGCTAATACCCGACCGCTATCACATACGGGTCTCAGGTAACTTAACTCTCCAGTGCAGCAGCTAATAAACAGCAATGTTCGACTATCTACTAGGCTGCCTGCAGAAACCTACCTCCTACGACTTCGGAGTTCTGCCCCCGATCAAGTTCTTCACCAGACCAGCAAAGGTATTCAGTGGATTGAAACCAATGCCATCAAGAGCATACACTCTTCAATGTCTTTATAGTGTCTTCTAGCCTCCAGCACTGTGTTGTTGGCGACTACACCCTGAACTAAAGCACTGCAGCGCTATGATGGGCCTCCCTCGCTTAAGGGATAGGGGTGAGTCGAACACCTTCAACCTTCTATAGGGTATAATGACACTGATCACGATGATACTTTTGCAATTGATGGCTAAAGAATCAAGTGTAGATTGCTACAGTCAATAGCAATAAAATCAAATCCAAGCACTCTTGCTTTTTTCGGTTTTCTTGTTCTGTCGACAGATTTTACTTGGAAGGCATTCCCGAACCACATGCAATGAGAATCATAGACGATCTGCCCAACATTGCGAACTATCACTCGATAATGCAGCAAGAGAACCTCACAGTACACTCCATTCGGCATGCAGATAGGCTACACACGTGCAGCTCATATTCACCAAGAAGGAACTTCACCATGCCACGAGAAGCGGACTTTTGGAGCACATTTTTCACGAACCTCAAGCTAGCTGGCTAATTACCTACCTATATACGAAGCGCAGAGAGCTGGCACTGCCAAACATGGCTCACAAGTTACGACATCCACAATACTATCGAAGCTACCAAAGTGTCGGGATGGAGCTGAATTCTCGACACATTCGCATCCTATCTGTATCCGGCGAAGGCGCGAGGGCCGGAAGGGAGTCAAGTCGATTTTTATTATTCATTGGCATTCCGGGAAATTCCCATCTAGCCCGATAGTCAACAACCAACAACCAACAACCAACATCCAACAGCCAACAACTAACAGCGAATCACTGATCTCCATCTTCTCCTGAAAAGAAGGCATTCTACTACATGATGAGATTACCATCACCAACATCTCTCACCCGACAAACCCTCGGCAGCTTTTGTGTCTCGGCCCGAGGACGAAAATCCGCCAAACCTCACAGGTACCTAGCCGATCGTCTCTAGAAACACCTAGGTGTCTATTCTATTCCTCTCTCTAGCACCCCTCTCACACCCCAACTGAAAATCCAGGTCCCGAAAGTACGATACCCAAGAATAGATATACGCCCCTCCAAGAAAGGGGTTGATGGGGGTCAAAGGGAAGGGAAGGGGCCGATCCGCAACTCTAAACTCTTCAGTAGCGACGGCTCAAGCCATCCACACACCACACGACCACACCACACGACGCCATACCGACCCGAAAAGGGCCAGACGAAGCCGAAAGCAAAAGGAGACCAGAAATGGCTCTTTCTCCTCGGAGGAAGGAAGGAAGGAAGGAGCGAGGAGAGACCGAAAGGGAAGGGTCGGTCCGCAACTCTAAACCACAGTCCTGAGCGGCTTAAACCCATGAATACATATCGCCGCCCACTAGCCAACCAACCAACCAGCGCCGAAGGCAAACCAAGACGAGACGCAAAAAAACAAAAAACCACGACGGGAGAAAAACAAAAGAAGAAGAAGAAAAACTTTATGTCGTACGGTCGGTAACTTGTCTTGAGGACGAACTAACTTCAATACTCCCCTTCGCGGAATCGGAATGTGCAGATCCCTCTTGCCATACCGGCCTGGCTATTCGGAAATCCCCATGCCGAAACGGGATAAAATTGAACAGCAAGAAGAAAAGATATCCCAGGGGCCGACTTTCACTGCAACAGGAAACGAACGCAAATGCACAAGCGAAGCGGAGACAAAAACCAGGACAAGAGAAAATGAAGCGAGGGGTAACAGAAACTTTCACTCCCCCCCCTCCTTCTTTTTACGCATAACACATTACCTAACCTCACCCTGCACTAATTCCAAGGCCCAAGTCCAATTTGATGCACATCTTCGAAGGAATAGATGAGAAGCAGGCGAGTAAAATAAATTCCCCTCTTATATTATGATTATCAAAGTAAGAAAGATAAACAGACGACGAATCAAAAGATAATAGTAGTAATAATATACGGTATTTCCTATTCCCTATTTCCCCTTCCTCTCCACCCTGAAAATTAACCCAGCTGAAACAAATTAGAAAAACGTATATGTTGTTCTCCCCTTTCGTCCCCTTAACATTTTGAGTTGGTTTGTTTTGTTTCGTTGTTTTGTCTCCATCGACCAAAAAAAATATTTCATAACCCAGTAACAATTTCAACCTGCAACCCACATCCCTAACTTGCATTTCGGTAACGATACATAACCCCTTAACCCCCGCCGACCACCAACACACATACGCTAAACATATTCATAGATAGATAGAAGAAGACCACATCACACCCCGCCCTATGACGTTAAAAGGCCGTTTGTGAGAAATCAAAATCAAGAACCGACATCAGAATCACGAAATCAGAATATTAAACGCACAGGTGAACCAGAACAAAAAGCACACTTTTCCCGCAGACCATATATTCGAAAACCAGAAGAGAAAACAACAAGAAAATACCAGAAACGTACTGAGGGTCGATAGAACTCGGGGCCGAATCAAGGAGATATGTAAAATGAGGATCGAATCATCCTCCTTAAGTATATAAGAACCTCGACAAAATGGGAGTTTTCCCTTCCTCTTTTTTTGACAGGCGGTGAGTGTTGTATCGTTTCTTTGTTGTTTCTTTCGAGGAATGTTCCGTTGTTGCCAATCCTCCTTTATTTTCTTTGTGGACTCTCTGTATGTCCATTTGTATGGTACGTGAAGAAGGATGTAATCAAGTAACGTCGTAGTGTTCGCCCGACGCCAACATCCCCCATCACGTTCCTTTTTTTCTTGGCATATGCATTTGTCGTTACTCAAGATGAACAGAAGAACCCGATCAATCGCTTGCGCCGCCGCAGACAGATACCACCCAAGACATGCGTACGCACACACAAAACCCCACAAAACGAAAATCAATATAACAGACTCGGCACTGAACTCAATTCAGGGGTATAGAGCAGGAACGGCAATCGAAATCGATAAAAAGAATATGGGTGAGACAACGTTGCTGACTAAAACCGCGTGATATATCATTGAGGGTGCATGATATGGTGTTGCTGTTGATCATCCTTCATTGACTCATCATTGTGCCCATATCCCGACATTCCTTGATCGTTTAGAAATTCCTGAAACCCGCCGTGATGCGATGCTTCTCTTCCTGTACTGTAGGGATGTGCCAGGCTACCGGTTCGTAATTGTGTACCTATCGCTGGACCGGTATCGTACCTGTTGCCATTTTGTAGACCGTCATAACCTCCTTGATGGTTTAGTGAAAGAGGTGGGAGCATGTTTTGTTGAGGGAGTGTTGCGGGTGGTGGGAGTTGATAACCACCAGGGCCAGCTGAATGTGGAGAAGTCACGTAAAAAGATTGAGGCGACGGTCCATTGCTTGATGTGCTGATCATGGGCATGCTATTTGATTGCCAATTGTACATGGTCTGTTGCTGTGGCTGCGGTTGGTATGAAGCCTGATGTCCTGGATCGGATGGCGGCGGTGGATAAGATGGAGCACTCATATCCCACTTGTGCCGGTATGAGTCTGGTTGAAAAGATGAAGGCTGTGCGTCGTCCATCTTCTGCTCGCCGAAGGTTTGCGTCTGAGGTTGGAAATTACGCATAGGCAATGGCCTCCACCGTTGATTCGGATCACCACGATTGCTACTCTCGTCAAGCGTCCTCGAAACAGGCTGGATATTCTGCATCATGGGATTGCTGGGAGACACTGTGGAATCAGGGGTAAGGATACCAGCAGCCGCGGCAGTCTCAGCCTCGTCGTATGGGTCACCTTCGTCGGGCTCGTCATCAGAAGCGTTGGCTAGACCATCGTGTGACATGACATTTACTTTACAAGACTCATCTGTTCAAAGCTAAGTAAGAAACTGTACGAAGGCAATGTCTCCTCAGACGACATACCAATCTCTCCATTCTTGTAACGTTCCTGCTGTTTCGCTACCTTGAAAATCTCCTTCAAGAAAGGTCGCTTGTTTGCATTGGCTGGGTGCTCCTTGTCGTTGAACCAGTTGTTCATTGCTTCCATGGTCACTTCTTCAAGTTTCTTGACATTAAGTCCAAGCTTATGAACGGCTGGCACTTGGGTTTCGGGAGGTTCGACAATCATTAGTAAGATATGAACCAGGAGCTTGATTCTCTCTGAGCATAGTCAGCAGAGGATGGATCAAAGTTCCCTCGCGAGTTACTTACCATGTTTCAACAGATGATCAGGTTCTCTGTGCCTCACGTAGTTTTCTCCGGTGGTCGGTGGCCACCATGGAGGGCATTTATCAGCACCTTTGGTGTACGGATAATGCGTCTGTTTCTTTGGTTCGACCAACTTGACAAAAACCTTACCCATCACTTTGCAGGCATTCTGCTGCAGATCCTTGAAGCGATTGACATAAAACCGGGAGACTTCCTCTTCGTCTCCAATTCTCAGTTGCTGGGTGTTGATGGTCTGAATTGGTTGCGGCTGATCTTCCTCATCGAACTGTGCATAGCGGCCACGATGACGCTTTCGTGTCATGGCTCCATCACCATCATCTTCCTGGCCATTACGGGCATGTCGGCGGCGGCGACCACCAGAGGAGGAATCATCGCTTGTTGTTGATTGTTTTCGGTTGCTACGACCATTCGGTGCACTTCCATCGAACTCAGAAAATGATGTATTGTCGTTTGAAAAAGCTGTAGTGTGGTCAGCACTAATAAGTCACGGGGATCTAATCAAATTATCATACCTGGTAATGAACTTAGGCCATCGGGATTAAATTGACGATATACATTTTGCACGGCGGATCGCATCGAGGCAAGTCCCTGTGAGCTGTAGGTCTTTTCTTCCCCATTCCGACGCACAGCGAGAAGACAAAAGTCTTGCAGGTCATCAATACCCACACATTGCTTCAGGGCATGTTCGATGCTCTACCCGATGTATCAGTCTATCATTGGCAATACCGGTTACAATATTCTGAATGAGTAGCTTACCAGACTTCTTGGATGAACTGGCGATGTTGCACTGTAACGAGCCGGATCATGGAACTGACTGTCAAAGGATCGGTCAAAGCTCCTATCGGTGCTCCAACTTGCTGCATCTCTTGCAGGAGCAGAGAAGTCCCTGGGAACAAGAGGATTCCCACGTTGTTGGACCATGTTGAGGATATAAGGTGTCTAACACGTAAGGAGAGTTGTGCCTTGGGAGGAATGAAGAGCGGTGAGGTGTACAAGGCGAGCTGTCGTATTAGGGATCTGTGAGAGAGATGCGAGGTCTATAATATATTATAGAATTGGAGAGCGAGGGGAGCAGGACCTCAGTCAGACCGGGGTCTCGGAGCAGATCTGGGCAAAGCGCTAGAAGTGGGACAGTTTTGGATCAGCCTATCAACTAGTACGTTTGTGACTATATGAGAGGTCCACAAAAGCTCAGGGGTCCTGAGAGTGGCTCAGGTGGTCGATAGGGTTTAGAAAGGGCCTTCGAGACGCGAGAGGGAAAAGGAAAGAAAAGCATATAAACGAAGGAGAGCAGTAGTACCGGCGGAGCAGAGCAGCCTTTGCTTTTGAGTTTGGACCACAGAAAGCAAGATGCAAGACGCATGCACCTTCAAGGGATTCAGCGTCGCTTCTTCAGATGTGGAGTAATCGGTGGCGTTTGATAATGACTAGGAATCTGACTACACCGTACGTCGCACACAATCACAAGGCGCGGTGTCAGACAGCGGCGTGGCCTGTGGAGAAGCAGAGGGTGGCAGGAGTTATCAACTCTCTATCCAACACCTTGGGTCCTGGGCACTGTGGTCAGCCAATTGATGTTCGGCCGACCGAGATTTCTGTTCCAGTTTGCTCTGCTATGATCTGCTATGATGCCGAAAGTCGAGAGCTGCCGTCCGCTCCAAACCGATTGGTGCGGGCACGAGGTGCGGCTGCTCACAGCGAGAGGCCACAGGCAGGCAGTTGTCCTATCGAGAACGAGCTAGCAAGAGCGTTGGAGAGTAGTGGGCGTGCGGGTGAATGCTGTGGTTAGGTGTGGCCTCAGTGTGGAATGTTCATGGGCCAATGGAGCTGGACGAGTGCTGGAGGAGACGATGGTGTTTGAGCTTCGAGGGCGGCAGGAAAGGTCCCAGGTGAAGTAGGCAAGACACGCAAGGAGCCCGGTTGCACAGCCGGCGGGCCTCAAATCACTCGCTATACACGAATCGTCGTGATGTCGTTTGGAGAAGCGTCGGCTTGTCGAAGATATACAGATAGATAGATATTGCAGCACGGGAGGCCCGCTTTAATGGACAGGACCCTCGCAGCAAATCCTCGTGTGTGTGGGCGCTGGGTATCTGGGTATCTGGGTATCCAGAATCATGAAGACGCATTGCAATGCCTCAGCACTAGGACCAGCACCAGCCAGTGACGGCGAGCGACCGACGGCCGACGACTAAGCCAGCCCGTTCAGCAATCTTCTCCAAACAAAAACAATAAAAACCCCGTCGATCCCAGCACTTGCAGGGCTGTCCGTCCAGCCTGGGGGCGCGACGCAGGACGGGGCAGACAGGCCATGCTGCAGTCAGAGTTTCGCTCGGAAAGCGGCGAGCAGAAAACGCCAGTTTGGGACACTAAATAGGAGGCCTGCAATCACTAAATCAAACACCTCGGACGGCATGCGCCATGGTGCAGGGGGAGGGGGCCAGGCGACAGGGAACCAGTGCACAGTGGCGCTGGGCAGGAGAGTGGGCAGCGGGCACTACGTCCAGACTCCAGACGCTTGGGACCACCAACAGGCTCAAGCTCAAGCTCAAGCAAGCTCAGGCTTCAGGCTCAGCTTTAGCTTCAGGCCACGGACGACGTGCTGGGTACTGGGTACAGTACACTGGGGGAGGTAGCAGACAGGGCAGGATTCGAGGCTTGCTTAAGCGACTCGATTGATTGCAGGGCAGTTGGAGCCTGAGTGTGTGTGCTATCGACGCGCTGCAAGGGAGAAAAGTGATGAGATGTCGATGTGGATTCCACACAACCTGGTTACCCGGACTAAGCCCGTCTGGGGTCGCCCAACGAGCCACTTGCCCTGATCCGTTTGCCATGTATATCTGTATCTCAGCATCTTTTGAAATCTTTTCAGATGGCCCATTGGTGGCCATTCGATCGGCGTTGTTGTTAAAGCACAGGGAGCTCATCCTGGTGAGAGCCCATCGCATCGACTGGCGGTGCTGCCCATCTGTCTCTAGCTCTGGCTCTGGCTCTGGCTCTGTCCCCGCACCCGTACCTCTCCCACCCACCACTTGTGCATCACATATCCATCAATACTGTTAACACTGTGTTCGCTCCTCTTCCCCGGCTGCTGCCACTGCTTGTTGTTGTTGTCGTCGTCGTCGTTGGGCGAAGCACAGGACATGCGTTCGTTTCTACGCATGGGCTTGCGAACGGGAAGTTTATTAACCCCTCACGACTAGAGTACGACTCTGAGCTGCGGGTGTCGGGAAGCCGTCTGGTCCGCGTCGACGCAATACGCATCTCCTGGTTCATCCCCGCAGAAAAGCCAATCAATTGTATGCAAGTCCATCCCCCTACTCGAACAGGAAGAAGGAAGAAGCGAAGACGTGATGCAACCTCTCCCCCATACCACCCCTTCTGGCGAGACTGCTATCAAATAATGGAGCCGGAACCATCCAGATCTTTTGATCATATTTCTCATCTCGGAGTCGTGAGTGCAGAGTGTAAATGCATGCTTCGCACGTGGTAATTCTGGGACCGCATTCTGGGGCAGCATGACCTGTCATCGATCGATGTTCGTGATGACACACCGCAGCAGCAATGAGCGATGCGATGACCGATGAGCGATCCCCACAGACCAAACCGCAAATGTTCTACGCGATGATGCCCAGGCGCCATGCACACCGTTGTGTAAGGAGAAGGCTGGCTGTACGGAGTACCGTATCGTGCTCTCTCAATGCTTTCAGCGGCGTGTCAGCCGACAGGCAATAATCATAATAATAGCATCCCAGGTCTAGGGAGAGTCAGTACGGTCGCCCTGATGACTGCAGAGCAAGCCAGATTTCCCGGTTTCCCCTATGTCGTGCCACTAACAGCCAGCCACCAACTGCTCTCTGCTCTGCTCTGCAGCCCGGAGAAGTGTTTCCAGGGCAGCTTAGAGCGGCTTTTGCACCGTAGTGGAAATAACACGACGATGACAACAGTAACGGCGATGTTGCTGTACCGGCAATGCAACCGCGAGAGAGCGAGACAGCGAGACAGTGAGATGGCAATTGCTGTTGTCGTGGATGGCGTCTGTGCTTTGTTTAGTGCACCCGTTAGGTACAGTAGTAGTATGTAGTTGGACTCAAGATTTACTTTCTTTTGACAGCGGCTTTGCTAATGCTTTGCTTTGACTTGCGGAAGGACGGGGCCGGGGGGGAGCGAACGAGGCGGGTGACGGGCCAGCCACCCCAAACCCTGACTGCATCTCTGCATTTGGAATACCGGTATTCATCATCATCCTCATCATCATCAAAATCAAAATCAAAATCAGGGGAACAAGGTCAACATGTTGTGTTGAGGAAGAGTAGTGCGGCGTTCTGTACAGTATGAATGAATTGAAACCAACGACTTAGGTAGGTACCGTAGCTTAAAGTGGTTAGTTGGGTACTTAGGTACTTCCGTGACCTGGATGACTCGTGACAGCAAACGCGTGACTCGCATCCAGCATCCAGGCTTCCCTTTGATTCTGTCTTCTCTCTCCACTCCTCCTCGCAACAATCTACACCACTAACTACCACGTACCTAACCTAGCAAAGCACTTCGTCGGCATCATCTCGTCCCCCCCCTTCACGAGGGAAAAAAAAAAAAACGTTCGCACAGCAGAAAGCATGAGCCACGTTCCCGGACCAATTCTTTCTTTTGCACCCCCCTTTGCTTTTGCTTTTGCTTTTCCACCGGAAATCGCTCGAAATCCTGCCTGCGTCATCGTCAACGGATTTGCGTTAATGCAATTTGCAAACTCCTTTCCTTCTTCCCAGTGCGTCCCCGGACACACAGCATACAGCATACAGCATACAGCATACACCGTACATACGTTCATTCATTTCCTACCACACAAAAGAGACGAGCTGTCCTCCAAAACAACAATGCGCCTGTCGAGCTTGGTGACACCGCCAGCCCCCTCGTAGGTGACACAGCAGCACACTCATGCCGGACACCACCACCCGCCTTCCACGCGAACGCCTCGATGCAACAGGTTGAGGGAAAAAAGCAAAGGCGGAATCCCATACTCCATTACTCAATCACTTCCTGCGCAGGTACAATTAGCTGGAGCAAGCTCTGTTGCTTCAGATCCTGTCTACTTCTTCCTCATCCACCAAACCCACCATCGTACCTCTACTTGGTTGAGTTTGTTGGCCCTGTCAGTTATAACATCCTACCCAGTATCGTCGCGTTGTCTCCATAGCGGGTACGACGATCTAAGATCCTTCCCGCCATTAGCTGAACTTTCGGAGTGCCTGGACACCCACGCCCGGACTTGACGTGCCAACCTGGAAGTGAGTGTCTGGGCTCTCTGGGCTGTTGGGACTGCGAAGCGACGGCCGCCTCGTCTTGCCATTCCCGCCTTGTGACGCCATCATCCAACCAGACGACTCTGCAACGGTATCTACCTCTGCGTGTGTTTTTCTCTTGTAGCGCCGTAAACGCCAACAATAATGAACGACAACCGGTACATGGACTTTAAGCATGACGCTGACGCTGACGCTGCAAATCCCGTCTGGCGTTGCAACTGACAAGCCTCAATCCCTACCGGATTTCACTTCCGGAAAGAAAGAAAAACAAAAAAGAAGGAAAATATTTGGTTGGGGCCTGTGGATCGGGCGCCAATCCTTGGAGGGAACACGCTGTGGAAAACAACTCGCCGCCCTGGAGCCAGTAAGCGGCCAGAAGCTTCAGAATACCCCAGGCCACAAACAACCTTGCCGCAGAACCCAGAGACGTTGCATTTGAAGGAGGTAACAGGAATCTGGGGGGTTTGCTAAAAGCCTGCCAAGCGTCGTTTCGAGCGCCCTCCGAATCTTTGTCAGCAATACGGAGTATTGCGTAGGGCCAGATGCTTAGATTACAAGGGAGCCTGATGAAGTGGGGACAGTCCAGGCTCTTCTCTACCGTAGTACACCCACCACCAGCACAACAGCAGACGACTGTACGCCGCGCCCCCTTGTCGTTGTTTTCGTTGTTGTCCAGCGTCACCAGGAGGAGCAGAGGCCTCGTTAAATCCTGAATCCTGGGCTCCTGGAAGGGAAACGATCGCTCTGCGGATGGAATGGAGAGAGAGGGAAAAAAAAACGGGGACGCGGGTCAACCACCGAATGTCACACATCCCGAAGTTAGCCCCTAGTCTGCCATGACGATGCCGTCTGCATTAGTTAATGCTCAGGCTCGTTTTGTGTCAAATCTGGGTAATAGGGAACTCAAAACGGAAAGGAAATTTCAACAAAAAGAGCAAAGGTGACGAGCGACGAGTGACGACAGGTAACCTCATCGCGATTTCTCGATCGTACTTAGCTAGATTCGCAGATTGGTGGAGCCGGGTAGGGGGGAGAGACCCATTCAATCTGCCCACCGCTGCATACCGCAGATGAGTTCTCCATACAAACCAGAAAAAAAAAACATATACCACAACGCCCCGCCGGTCAGCGTTGCTTCGGGCATGTATGCCGAGCCAGTCACAAAGCTATGGTGCTGTAGAGATGTCTCGCCGAGCATCCGATAAGTAAGAGCCTGAAGGAGGCTCTCGAGCTCGTCTTGATACCATTTCCATCCATCACTAGTTCAGATATCCATAGCTCGACCCATCCATGTGCTACTTGCGTTTTTGGACTGCTCGACTCACTTTCTCCATCCGTCCACTCTGCACACTCCCGAACCATGTCGGCAGGAATCCAACCAATCGTTCCACCAATGTGACTGTGCCTCACTACTTCAAGTACTTCTCTAAGATCTGCCTGTGCGTCAATGGCTCGCCGCCTCAGCATGTCATTTTCTTGCTCTACCCAGTAGTTGGTAGCTATCGAGGAACAAGCTTTTGGAGATTAAGGTTCCAACCCTAATCAGCTAGACTTGCAGCGTGTCACATCACACCCGAGCCAGGGTGGTTTGGAGAAGACCCTTGATCAGCGCAGAACTAAGACCCCGACCTTCACGACACGACCGGCTCGAGTCAGTCTGTCAGCAATCTCAACATCCACTCTCTCATTCGTTCTCACACCCGAAACTCTATTTCTTAAATCACCCACATGTCCGCCCTGTTCTCTGTCCAGTTTGCTTTCCAGGACCAGCCCGCTACTATTGGACACATCTATCGACGTAGGAGCCAAAGCTACATCTTTTGATGATCTTTTACTTTCGCAAACGACGTGACGATATTGATGTCAGGATAAGAGAGACACGAATCGCAATACGCAATTTTCCTCCTGCTAGAGCGCATGTAACTGCCTTTAACCAATTCAGGCGAGGGTCATGCTGCTGGCCTTCCGGATCCATTCCGCACTGTCAATTGAACTTGTTTCCATCCGGTGGCTCTCACCTGCCAAGTAATTGTTCATGGTTACCGACTTTAGGCGCCACAAATTCTATGGTATCCGCTGTCAATCTGTCATGCCTGCCTTGATCAGTAATGCAGATGGTGCGGCGCAAGGTGAAAGTGTCACGCAGACAGCTGGGGCAAGCCTAGATCAAGGACAACTGGACTACGGGCTAAGTTGTTACTCCTTCTAGCGTTCGTCTTACTGTATCTCTGTCTGCAGGTTCATCATGCTCACACATTCATGCTCAAGGCCCTATCTTGAGCCATGGCTATCTCCGAGACGAAATCCACAATGGGTCCGCTTGTCAAGAGGATACTCGTATTGGACACTTGAATGTCCAAATTTCATGCATGTATCGCCATAGTAAGACCTTGGTTTGGTTGAGCTGTTGAGGCATTTGCTCTGAGGCGATTCCTGAGGCGCCTGCCAATATCGCTTGTTTCGAGTGGTGGACTATTCGGGCCCTGTATCTTGGATCAGATGGTCTTGTTGTGTTGAGGGAATAAAAGGCACGTATACTTCGAGGCAAAAATGGGGATGGTGCAATCTTGGTTACCAATCAAGATTCACATGCTAAGCATCACTATGTACTAATTTGTAGATGTGTACATGAGCTGGGCAGGCCATTCCTCGTCACGAAATGATCACAAGGATGAAACACGAATGTTCTAGCCCGTCGCAGAATTCACTTTACAGGTACGGCTACTGCAGTATCAAGGAAAGCTATGCATCATTCGGGATGAGAATGCCATTTCCCCCCGAAAGTCAAAATTCCCCATGCCAGACGCAAAAAGCTCGCGATCTGACCTCGCGCGGCACCATCCGATGGAACCATCCGATAATAATCTTTCTTCTGTTGGTAGCGCAATATGTTACTTGGTACATGGTTGACTATGGCATACATGGCAAACTCAGAAACTCCACTAGCCACGTCTTCACTCATCACTTTGCTAACCGCAGCTTTCAACCCCATAGGTGGTGAGTATGAGCTAGGGTCATATTGATTCCTCTTTTTTGTGCCACTGGTTATTCGTTCTCTGATGTTGACGGTGGGCAGGCGAGGGCAAATAAATGCGACTTGGATATGGTTACGAAGGCTAGGCCATCAATCTTCATCTCAACCAAAGTTCTTTTCCTTTTCAACTTTGATCCTTCCTGCCACTTTTCCCTGAATTGTTTTGTCCTCGCCACACGCTGCAGAACATCGCGGAGCCGGCAGCATGAGCTCGCACATTAGAGTTTCTTGAATCTTCACCAGTCTCAAAGAATGCTTGTTGCAGCTAGTGAGCTTTTCGATTGAGTTTCGTTCCTTGCTTTTTCGCCCGGCGTCTGCACTGCAGATTGTCTTGCTACACTATGGATTCAAGGTTGGTTATCCGTGCTTCCGCTGCTGCTGGCAATGGCACTGACGTTGTGGGGCGGGTTGGATTTTCCTCTTCCCTTCCTTCTTCCCGCAGGGTTAATCAGGGACAGGGTCCTGCTTGGGCAGGGCTTTGGTTTTGAGCCAAGACTTATCACATCCTGGATTTCGTGCATTATTGTTTGCATTTTGCATCTTGCATGTGGCAATCTAGCATCTAGTATTGGCTGGGCTCGGGGAGGTGGATGTGGACGCGAATGTCGGACGCAGACAGTTGCGATGCGATATAACAGTGGCATCGGGGAACAGGACTAGAGCACCACGGCCAGGGCAAATTTCGGGGAGGAGGAACACGGAAGCGATGATGGCAGTCAACACTGACAGCGAAGAGAGTGCGGGCCCATATAGGTGGCGCGTACGCATGTGTAAGGTGGTATCAGAATTTCCAGAAACAACAAGGCGAGGCAGGTATCCCGATCATCCAATGCTCTCCAATCCAATTAGCTGAGCCTACAAAGCTTCTTATCATTGTCGATCGTACCATATTCTGGTATAGGCATCTTCTCCCATTATAAATTCTTGGGAACATCGCCAAATTGGGTAACTATCAAACCATGTCGATGATCAGTTATTCTGGCCAGGCCACTTTTTCTTCCCTTTCATTTTCCTCTTCTCTCGACATCTTTCTTAGGGAGATTAAAACCCGTCTCCTCGGGGTATCTTTGGGGGTGGGGAATGGGGAATGAGTTGATGACGATGCCATTCTGCATGTGTACCTAAACCCATTTCATAGGATGGGCGAATCGTCGGTTGGAGAGACACAGAGAAAAAGAGCGAGTTCGAGACCGTACCTACCCAAGTCCCGAGGTAGTTCCCAATACCCAAGTACCTACCTACCCTACATATATGGACTTGCTATAGGTAGGTAGGTACATGCCGGCATATACGTAGATGTCCCGGCAGTTATATCACTGATGTACGAAAGACGAGAAGTGGGAGAAGTGGGAGAAGGGGGCGAGAAAGGAGGGGAAGTGAGAAACAAGTCAGAGAAGGAACAAATGTGTGAGAGTGGGTGGGGGAATAAAGCTGAGATGGAAACAAAAAGTATAGAATTCATCGATTACGTCTAGCTCTTGCTGTATGTCACAAACTCTTTGTCGATAGGAGGTTAAGTACCTCCTACCTTGCGTATACATAAAAAAGCCAGGAAGCGGTATTTTTTCCCTTCCCGCTTAGCAGCTTGAAGCTCCAGGGTTTATTTATCAAGTGTGAAAAGAAGGAGGGGGGAGGAGGGGGGGAGGCTACCCGAGAAAGAGGTAGACGACAGACGAGCAAACCGGGAAACCAGGAAACCAAAAATCAAAAAGTAAAAATTGACTTTGTTAATATTATTCTCGGAATCTGCTCTTGGCTTCTTTTCTTTTCGGATCGAGAAATGCACGCGCCTAGGTATGTATGTAAAATAAGCACCTCTGATCTTATCTCGCCACCTCGCTATCAATACAAAAAAAAACCCTAACCCAAGTAGCTACCTAGGTAGCTATGCATAGCTTATCAGCTTGGTTTATTAACCGACCGACTGACTGGCGGCCGACCGATCGATCAAGCCCATCTATCATTTATCCCAAATTCATTTAATTAATTCAAATGACAATGACAGTTACAATGCAATGAAGCAGGATATAATAAACAGAGCAAGAAGGTGCTAACACAACTCTCTCTCGCCCGAAAGATCAAAACGGACACGTAAGAAAATAAATGACAATAAAAGGATCGAGCACAGACCAGACGGAGATCCATACAGCATGACAAAGTAAATAGGCAGGAGCGAATCTGAAATCTCATTTTCTCAAATTGGATTTTCTTTTTTGGTTTCTATCAGAGATAGGTTATCTTAGATATCTGAAAGACTCTGCCACCTTGCGTGCCTGCTCATCCCCGTTTTCTTCCTTTTCTCTCCTCCCTCCATTTGTATACAATCTTTTCGTTTCATCTCACCTCACTCGCTCGCTCACTCCCTCCTTTCCATCCGCAAGAACTTTTCCTGTCAAAAAAGACACCCCTCGCTCCGCCATCAAGTCAAAAGCCCACACGCACGAGCACCAGTACACATACCAACAAGGTAACGTACTACCTACTTACGATACAATCTAGTACAAAACGCAGACCCGAACCAAAGCACACCAGCACACCAGCAATCACGAGCACAATTTTGAAGCAAACCAACCACAAGCCAACGCACCTACACACATCTGGAACTTATTAGCTAAAAGACGTCCCTTCAAGCCCCGCTTCTTTGACCAGCTTATAAAACAAACCCCGCTTTTCGATGAGGTTGCGCGGGGAATCGAACTCCTTGACCTCTCCCTGTTCGAGGACGACGATACGGTCAGAATCCAAGATGGTGTTGATACGATGGGCGATGGTGATGATGGTGCGCTTGCTAAACAAGGGCGAGCGGAGGGTATTCTGGAGGAGTGCATCTGTCTCAACGTCGACAGCTGCCGTAGCTTCGTCGAGGACCAAGATATTGGAGGGTGCTAGGAGAGCTCGGGCTAAAGAGACGAGCTGACGCTGACCCTGTGAGAGATTGCTACCACTATAACACAAAAATATTAGTGTACCATGTCAAATTAAAATTTGTGGACTGATCGGATGCCAAGTTAGGAGTCTGGGAATGAGGGCTATTCGGTAAGAAGCATGTAGGGTCCATGTGATAGAAAGTTGCGTTGGGCATGTATGTTGTGTAACACGTAAGCCAACACTTCCTATTGGAAGCTCTTGATAACAAGGTTGCATCGGTTGTTGTGATGGAGTGGCATTTCTGGATAGCTTGCAAGTGGAGTGATATATGAGAAGGGGACACATACCCTTCATTGATCTTTGCTTCAAGGCCACCACTCATACTCGACACATGCTCCTTTAATCGGGCGTGGTCTAAAAACCATGTGTCAGTTTGACTCACACACACGTACGACCGCCGCTTGCAAGATCTGATGGATCAGGTACCACCAGCACTTGCATCAAGGTTGATGGGAATCACAACTTACCAAGCACACTCCAAAGCTCTGTATCATCATGAACGTGCCCTGGGTCCAGATTATCCCTGACGGTCCCCTCAAAGAGAGCCGCATCCTGGGGAATGATCGCCAATCGTCTTCTCAGATCCAGCAACCCTATCGTACTCGTGTTAAGTGTATCAATACTGATATTACCTTCGCTTGCCTCGATGATTCTGAACAACGCCAGAGTCAAGGAGCTCTTCCCTGCTCCGGTCCTTCCCACCACACCGATCTTCTCGTGCGGTTTGATATCGAGGTTGATTCCCTTGAGAACAAGATCCAGGCCAGGCCGATATCGCGTACTGTAGTTGTTGATTTGAACTGCTCCTGAGGCTGGCCAACTAATGGGGGGACGGTTGCGGTGGATGACTTCGGGAGCCTCAGAAGGTAATCGTGCATACTCCAGAACACGTTCTACCGACACAATATTGGTTTCCACCTCCACGGTTTGACGAACGATCCAGTTTAATGACTGGGTAATTTGAAGAGCGTACGACATTGCCAGACCGACAGCCCCAGCCGATAACTCACTACCTCCAGCAACCGAGATGATCGCGAAGCTTGCGGCAGCAAGAATGATGATTGAACCTATAAATTCAAGGCGCACAGCCAGCCATCTGTTGTGGTATCAGCAGGCGACTCGAAGTGTACGAATTTTGTAACTAACCTATTGGCGTTTATAGAGGGAAAGTAAGCCCGAAGGTTGGCATCTACACGCCATTCATTTTCTAAGGCGAAACGCAACTGTTGCCGATACGCCCGAATTGTTGTAATACCACCCAACGATTCCTGAAAGTGCGCATAGATAGGACTTCGGCTAACACTATCTAGACGCTTGAGTTCTCGAGACGTTCTAAGATAATAACGTTGGATCCAGAGATAGATGGCACCCAATGGGATTATTAGAGTGACAAAAGCGGGAGTCGTGGCAGATATCACCACAAGAGTAAAGCCGGCTCGGGCGGTATTGACGAAAAGCATGTTGAAAGTTCGTGCCAGAACTTCGTCAACACGGTAAATGTCACTGTGCAGGCCATCGTCAGCTTGAGTAAAACCGCATCAAATGCCGAGGTGGGACAGCATTGAGGGGCAACTCCAAGATAGGCAATTGTCACTTGTTCAATTGCTATCGATACTAGGCTGTGTTTCGGCAGGCATATCCAACAAGCATGTACAGTTTGGATCTAGTAAAAAAGGGAAGGAGGGCTATCGGCTGTATCATCAAGCACCAACCAGTACACCATGTTACAGTAATACAGCAGAATTGATAAGAGCGAATAGGAAGTTGAGCCGGTAGCGACTTACCTGGAGAATCGATTCAAGATGCGGCCTGCGGGCGTAGTTTCGAAAAAGCTCATCGGAGATCTGAAGATTGCAAATGCCATCCTTTCATGTAATTTTCTCGACGCCTGTACAACAATTAATAAATTTCAATGAATTCAACCATGATCAGCGACTGCTTATCCGACTTGCTCGGAGCGACCAATCAATAACTTACCTCAATTGAACAAAATATCCATAATATAAGAGTCTGTACAACAACAAGTGAAGCGGAGCCGATTCCGAAAGCAAAATATATTCCGATATATTTACCAACTTGGGGATTTCTGCCTTTCTCGCCATTTGCTTCGGCCCATTGTTTGAGCCAGACGCTGCCGCCTACATAAGACAATTAGCAACTTGTAATGGCTTCAACAATTTGAAAGTATGGTAGCTTACCAATTTGCAGCGTTTGGCCTCCTACCAGCATTAGCCCGTATATCGCAACAGCAAGCAAATTGCTCGTCTTTGCGTATTCCGCATATACTAGAATCAATGAGTCAGTTTTTGCTTGACTCTGCTGAGCTTGGGTCTAAATACCGTTCCATTTCACTTTTCCCTGCTCCGAGAACTCCTTGCCTTGCTTGCTTTTACTTGGCTCCTCCTCGTCTCTCAACTTGCCCCTGGGTCCCTTGAAACTAGCAGTGCTAGCCCTTCTCAAGGTGACGCCACTATCTTGTCTCTTCTTCATTCTTGATCCACCGCCACCTGCTCTGATCGGCTGCAATTGTGTTAACCCTTCTTGAGCTTCTTCTAGCTCTTCCTTCTCTTGATCGGTAGGTAGCCCATTCATGGTAGACGACGCGCTCGAAGACGTTGTTGTCGTTGGTGAGCTTTCAGACTCGGTGGATTGATCTTGATTACTGGCCGTCTTGATAAGGTTGGAAACTTCGCCTTTCATAGCCATTAGCTGGTCGTAGGTACCCTTTTCGAGTATTTTCCCGCCTCGGAGAAGAACGATGAAGTCGGCTTCCATAAGAACGGGAATAGAATTCGTTGCTAAAACGCGCGTCTTGCCCCGGAGTAGACCATTGGCACCAAAAACATTCTCAATAAGGTGGCGTCCAACATGTTGATCAACAGCAGACAAGCAGTCATCCAGAAGATAGACATCTGCTCTAGCATAAACTGCTCTTGCGAGTGTTAATCGAGCTTTCTGTCCTCCACTCAATGAGATACCTCGTTCTCCCACCTCAGTTTCGTCGCCATCAGGTAGTTGAGCAAAGTCTTCAAGCAATGCGCATGCTTTGACAGTCTTATCATAGAAGATTGGATCAAATCTGTGACCAAAAACAATGTTCTCCTTGACACTAGCATTCATAACCCAAGGTTGCTGTGCGACGTATGCCGTCGAACCATGTACAATAACTTTGCCTCGTACTTTCCAGAGATCACCAAGAATTGCTTGGAGGAAGGATGACTTCCCATCTCCGACTCGTCCAACGATACAGGTGAGTTCACCCTTTGAAGCTGAGAAGTTGATGTCTTCTAGTGCATTGCGAGGTTCATTCCGGTCCCATGAGAACGTGCCGTCCTTAATAGTGAGTGACTCTTCCCCGATTTCATCAACAGGCGCCTTGATGATAACGGCATCATCTTGAAGTTCTTCGGCTAGGAAGAATGATGTAAGACGCCCAACGGCCACAGAAGCCTCGATAATTGAGGTGATCACCATAGGCAGAATAGCCAAGGGAAATGTCAGCAGATTGAAAAGAGTCAGAGCAGGGAAGACAATATCTGTTGTAAGTGGCTCGTCCTTGGTAAGGACAAACACTGCAAATGTTGAGCATGATACGAGGAAAGGCGTAGTGGACCAGGTAAAGTTGGCTACCGATTGTGCAGCACCAATTTTACGAAGGGTCTTCAACTCTTGGTCATTTCTAACGTAATTGAGCTTTTGCATAAAAGCGCTTCCCCAGGCGTAAAGCTTGATGCTCTTCATGTTATTAACAATTTCAGCAATCAATCTTGTACGAGAATCCTGTACAATGTCAGCATTGAAAAAATCTGTAATCCTGTGATTGCACGCACCTTGTTCTTCATTTGTTCTTTCTGCAGTTTCTTCATCATCCTTGCAATGAGGCCATTGACTGGAATCATCAAGATCATAGCTCCGACACCAGCGAACATACTAACTCCAACAAGCTGATAGAGACTGACCATGCAGAGAACAATTTGATATGGCGCACTCCACAGTTGTTGGCCATACTGAGTAAGATCCTGGAGTCTTTGTGTATCTACTGCCATATAGTTGACAATGTCACCTGTGGATTTCGATGCGCGTCCCTCATTTGATAGACGCAACGACTTGGTGTAGATAGCTGCAGTTAAAGCAGTCTTAATGCGCATTCCAGTCTCGAAAGCCCGCTGGAAATACTGATGCAAAGCCATTGTCTGAGCAACAGAAACTGTGAACATAGCAAGTGCTATAGCAGCTCCACGAATGATTGGTTCAGGATCCTTCGTTTCGTATGATTTTACAAAACGGATGAGTAGCCTGAGAAGTTGTGGCTGTATGAAAGCTAGAGTATCTTGAATCGTCTTAAAGACAGCACCGCGGAAATAAGGACCGCTGAATCCTCTAAAAATGGCCATCCACAACGATGGGTGCTTCCTATGTTGCAGTTCGTATTCCCATGTCTCTTGAAATACTGTTCCCGTAACTTTCGTAGTGTCCCGCTTTGCCAAGTTCCAAAGATCGTCTTCGGTCAGATATTCCTTGTAGCCATATTTCATCATTGGGGTCATCCAGCTGAAAGTCAAGATGGAAAATACAGTCGCATATTCGATTGGACATTCTTCATCATCTCCGATGGCATGATAGGCGCTCTTTTGCTTGGGAACCAACCATTCTAGCCCAAACTCCACCCAGCAAAGACCATATCCAACACAATACGCCACGAAATATGGAACGTGTTTCTCGTAGACTTGTTGCGAAACCAGGGACCGTAGTTTGATCGAGAAGGCAATCAAGATGAACAGCCAATAAAAGAGCACTACTCCATTGGGATTTCGTAGTCGTGAGTGCTCGAGCCATTGTATACTAAAAATTATGCTCAGAGAGATAATCGTCAAAACACTCGTCCAGAATCGAAAATCGCCTGCCCATACGTTGGGGTAATTGAGGATCTGGAAGACCAGTTGCAGAGCGACCGAGATAGCAATCGCAACCACCAGCACCTTGCCACACGTTAGCCTTCCGTTTGTCTCTACGTCTCCATACCAGCGACTCAACATTGAGACCTAACACACCTGCTTCGTCCAGAAATGCCAATCCTTTGCGACCTCCGCCTTCGTCTTCCTCTTCACCAGCCACCAAATAGCCCCAGCTCCAAAGACGATACCAAAGAGCGCCACTGTGCTAACCCAAACATCCATGAAGCACGGCGTGAAATCATATCGCGTGGGACTCAATGGGCCCCATCCCTCTTTGTTACCGCATAGTGGCTGGCGTCTGCTCTTCTCTGCTGTCAGATATCCACTACTGGTGAGCTCAGCAACGGAGTGGAAGCCGGAGAAGGAGCCCGTCGATAGGATGCTCTGTGACGGCATTCCGCTCTTAGATGCACCAGGGTGACGCGCTGATATCCCCTATTCGCCTGTGGTTAGACGAAGGGAATTCAGTGCTGAGTTTTTGCGAAAGGGTGAAGTGAATTGTTGAATGGAGGATCTCAAAAAGTTCAATGACGGAAGCGTATCGGCAGCATTTGAAAGTTGTGGTCGTATCGGGTGGGGATCTACGTAACATAAGTCCGAACAGGCATTACAAAGCCGAGCCGACAACACAAGCCAGTAGAAATCGACGGAAGGCTACTGGTGGTGATGCTGCACAGAACCTAAGCCGCCAGGCATTTTCTTATGAGGCAGCATCAGGCATAGATAGTAGCAAGAAAAGGCTCCAGCAGTCAATCCCACACGTGGTAATTCTCAGTTATATCAGCATAGACTTCTGCAGCAATCGTGCCCTGTGCATAGGAAGCGGCTCTGCGCTCGGCTGATAACAATGATTTCCTATCTAGGCAACATGTCACGCAGGTGGACTGTTTTATCACAATGGGGAGCAGAGTCACTCCAAAGTGGTGCAGCTACTATTCTTCGAATATTGTGTTTCATTTTCGGATTCATAACTACCACTCAAACAACCAAAAGAACCATAAGCGCCTGGAACAATGTGAAAGGACATCATCTTCTGTTTCTAGGCTTGTTCTCCCAGCAAAAATCCTCCCCTCTCAAATGCAAAAGAAATTTGAGATCAAGGTCCACAGTTTACAGGGCCATCCTGCAGAACTCCATCTCGAGGAAGAAGCGAAGGGAAAATTGCATACATGAAAGCTTGAACAGTAACATAAAAGTCGACGAAGCTTTGTGAAAGAAAGGTCGTTAAACGCCATTCGTGATTCCCCGAAATAAGGCGTGTGGCAAGTAGCCCTCAACACAAGGGATGTGGTCAATTCCTAGACGCACGGGTAAATCTCACATATCGCCAGTACCATCTTCCTTCTTTGGTGCCAGGCCAGCACTTTGGCAGGTCTTCTTCCATGTCTCGACCTCGCGCCATGCTCGCTCGCACTCGGCCTTTAACTTATCATTGCTAGTGCTGAGCTCGGCAATGGCTTGCTCGGTCAAAAGCTTCTCGAGGGTCCACTTCTCAATGTTCTGGGTCTCGTTCTCTTTCAGTTGAGTGATGAAAGATACGGCGCGTTGCAAGATTGAACCCTTATTCTTTTCGCAGCCCGGAACAATCTTGGCCAACTCGTTAATCCCCTCGTTGATGGTCTCTCTTCGACGACGCTCGACTAAAGGAGTTCAGTATGACATGGAAGACGAAAGAGGAGCATGCGACTTACCTTCCTTGTGATTATCTTTGCGAACCTTGTGCCACTCCTCCGAACCAACAGCAGGTTTTGATCCAGATCCTCGACCACCCGATGGGGTAGAATTCTGACCATCCATAAAGCTATCTTGTTGGCTGTCGCCCAAGTAAGACGGATCGTTGCGCTCGTCGGAACCTTGGGTAGCAAATGCAACATCGGTTGGTTGAGGGATGGTCATGGTAGGATAAACACCGGCAAGAGCAGCGGCAGCGGTTGAAGCAGCATTGCCTGAGCCACCATTCTGTTCGAGGTTTCCTTGATGTACGTTGAAATCTTGTAAGGATTCAACAGACTGATCGCCGACCATACCGGAATCATTGGGTGACACACGCTTGTTACGATTGCCACGGGTGTTATCAGCTGACATTCCTTGGTCTAGAATATCGCGCTTGCGCTTTTGAGAGTTGTCGGAACCGATATCCCCACGAACAGCATTGGCAACCTCCTGGAGGCCGGAATGCTCAAGATCCATATCAGACATGGTGAGAATGTATGGTTTTTCACCTGACACGTCTCGTGTACTGATTGGTAGGTGTGCGGTGACAATCTCTGGGGGCGTAGAGTTGGCGCAGATGACCCAGGCAGATTGGGTGCTGATCTTGGGCGACTTAAGGCTGGGGAATCAACGTGGGCGGCGCAATTATCTTGACAGAGTTGACGTGTCTGGGCAGTTTGCACAAGTGCGCCGAAGGGTCGTACCGGTGCTGAGTGACTGAATGATCTCGAAGCGCTCTGCTGCAGTAGCTGCGTCGTTTCTGGCTGTTGACAGAACGTTCTGTGCTGTCTCGAGTGGTACCTACAAGGTCAGCACGTGTCCATGCAGATGGTGTCGCACATTGCGACTGCTGCTTCTGCTCCAAAGACGCTGAGAGAAATCAAGATGTCCAGGACGCATGCGCTTCGATTCATGGTCGGTCTGCGCTCAGGCTTTGCGACCGCTCACTCGAACGGCGCAATTGTTGAGGAGGTGCGGGGCGGAAGCGAACAGCACAAAGACATTGTTCGCGGCGAGGCTGCACGAAGGATGTATTCGACGGGCATTGTCTCTGGGAGTTGAGGTGACAAGAGCCAGGCCAGAGACGTTGCGCAGTTGTAGTGTTTGCGAACCGGTGACAGGCGAGGCGCAAAGCAGCTGAGCCAACGAGCGACGCGCTCAGTCCCGGTTCTCACAGCCAGCCAGCCAGCCTTCTACCGAAGAATCACGACCTTTTCCTGGGTCGCGTGAAGTCGACCTGACCACTTGCTCCCAGGCGGCATTGTTCCACAGAGGCTGGGATGGAACATGGAGACAGGCAAGGAGCAGAGCATGCGCCGTCTCCCAGCAGAAGCAGCAGCATAGAAATAGAAAGCTGGGGCGCGTCGAGCAGAAGGCGCAAGAGAGAAAGCAGACATACCTTGTTATCTTCTAGCCCGACTTCACGAGCCGACTGCGATAGACGTCCGGCGACGCGTATCCCACGAGACACCGTCAACAACGTGCGATTTTGCGGCCGAGGAGAACTCTGGGGGAATCGGACGAGCAGGAAGAAGTGAACAGGAGCAGAATTGATGGGCTGGATGGGGTCCGAGGGGATTTGAGGGTTTGGAGATATCGAGGAGTGAGAATGAGCTGCAGGCGGGAAAGCTCGTGATCAACGCGTGAGGGTCGATTTGCTGGGAAGAAGACGGACGATCCAAGGGTCGATAGAATCAAATGATGAACTTCTGGACAGGATTGGACCTTCGCAGGACACCCTCTTGCGCTGGACGAAGATATCTTTGATGGAAAAGTGTTCACGTGTTTGGTCACGGAGAAAATCTCTCACCTGACTGTTAAACTGTTTAGTCCTGATGCCGCGCTAGGCCCGACTAGCCACGCTAGCGCCACCCTAGCCGGGAAACGGGAGAATGGCGAATGGCAGGAGCGAGCTGCAGTCGCGTCATTGCGCTTTATCGATTGCCGTATCGGCCCATGCACGACGAGAGTCAGTGACTTTTTGTGCCTGTAGCTACCTACTCATCACCTGCTCACCTCCTCACCTCCTCACCTACTGTAGCTGTATGTTCTGTGCAGGTAGGTTGACGTTACGGGAGAACCAGACAAATCTTACATGTCATCTATTTTACCATTCTTAAATGCTCAATCTGGAATCTTGTCTTATCCCCGGACCCGCTACCAGTCGACCAGCATCCTGTAACCACCTCTAGAAGCCAACCAGCACCCCATCTGTGTCTGTTCCCTTAGACTCACTTCTACTGTACCTCTCTGCATGCCATCTCAACCCACCCCGACGCCATGGCAGACCACATCACCTCGAAGCTGAACCCCGAGTCCCATCTCATTCTGGTACTTGTCTCTCCGGACATGAGTGGTAGTCAATGAGCTGACCGCCTCCCAGGATCAACCCCTCCTCCGTCTTCCCTTTGAGCTGCTCCGCAAGAACTTCAAGGCGGCTCATCTTGCTGTCGAGAGAGACACGACCAATGTCAAGGACTCTCTAAAACAGACTGCCAATGCTTCCTTATCCTCCGACTCTGATCCGGACGCGGTGGTGCAGAATCTCGACTCGATGATTGCACGTATGCGTGGGCTGAAACGCAAACTCACCACATACGCCGAGGAGGAGAGCCGCATACAATCACAGTCTGCCTCACGAATATCGCACCTGGGAGAGCTGTATGGCATGCAGAGCCTGGATGATGTGAAGTATGAAGCATGGTCAAGAAAGCGACTGGACCGGTTACTGGTGGACTACTTGCTGAGGAACGGCTACAAGGAGAGCGCAACGGCACTGGCAAAGGAGAAGAAGATTGAACAGTTGGTGGATGTGGATACCTTTGTGCAGATGAGTCGGATACGTGAGAGTCTCATGAACGGCAGAGTTACCGAGGCTTTGAAATGGTGTGCTGAGAATAAGAAGGAGTTGAAAAAGATGGATGTAAGTGCTGCCACACCGGGTTTTCTACTTGTTTGCTTACAAGCATCAGAGCAAACTAGAATTTATGCTCCGTTTTCAACAATTTATCGAACTTGTTCGGACAAAGGACCAACTGAAGCATATCGAGTCGATAGCCCATGCACGGAGATACCTTCTACCATTCAAAGATAATTATCCTAAGGAGGTGCAACAAGCTTGTGGTCTTCTGGCTTTTCCACCTGGATCTCGAGCTGATCCGTATGGCGTAAGCTGAATCTTTACGTCTTTGCATAGTGGATTCTAACATCTGTACAGGACTTATACTCTCCTTCGCGGTGGTCGACCCTAGCGCATATCTTCACCACAACACACAATAGCCTACTATCACTCCCTCCTGTTCCTCTTCTGCACGTAGCCCTCTCTGCGGGTCTCTCGGCTCTGAAGACCCCATCATGTCACTCCATCCATCCGTCATCAATATCACCCAACTCATCAATCTCTGTCACGACTTCCGTATGTCCCATCTGCTCAACGGAACTCAACGATCTGGCTTTGAATGTTCCATATGCTCATCACACCAAAAGTCACGTGGAATCGGATCTCGTTCTCCTACCGAATGGTTGTGTGTACGGAAGACATAGGTTAGAGGAGTATTCAAGGAAAGCTGGGCTGCCTCCCGACAGGATAAAGGACTTGAGGAACGGGGACACATTCCGAGCCGACAGCGTGAAGACTGTTTACATATCGTAGAGCGAGAATACAATTGGTCCCAGCGTGTACCTCGAATTTGATAACTATTTTGGTTATAATGTGCTATTTTTACAAAAATGTTTGATGACGTAGATCATTTGTGGTCTCACGACAAAGCTGACAGTCTAACAACCTATAGACCGAAGCTCATCTCAATCCGCTGGTGGTTTGTAGATGAGTTGCCTGTGAAGAAAACCTCCAGCCAGCGTAAATGGTCACTAGTAGAAGTTCATAGTCAAACGTACTCATCATAGAATGCATTTGGATTCAACCAGAAGAAAACATTGTGGAAGTTGTTGAGTTGAATGAAGTCGTTTAGACTAGAGGTAGCGTACTTGTAACCCGAATCTATTTTGTTCTATTTTCGTTTCTCTTTGTTTGTTATGAATTAGCCTCTTCAGTTTGTTTGTTCGAGTGAACAATAGACACCAAGATATCTTATGCGAGAAAGAGTCAGGTCTGAAGTGGCTACACGAACGCGATACATTGTACCTGGGGTTTCCACACGTGTCACACATGCAAGATTTCGGAAATACTTGAGGATCAGAAGTAGTCAGAGTCTCTTCGGTGTGAGAAGGTGTTTTGATACCAGTGTTGTCTATGAGTAAACCTTGGCCAGCTAGACATGACAATGATCAAGCATTATCCAGAGGACTAAGAAAATCGCATGCCTATTGTCTGCTATAAGTATAGTCTACAACACTCCCATCATCTGCAGAACCCAAAAGAGACAAAATATTCACTCAGCAATACCGATCAAAAAAGAGATTCAAGATGAAGTACTCAAGCTCGAACGACCGCCATCGCAGCCCTAGATCCGACGGGAGATATAATGAAGAAACCGATTCCGTTTTCGCTCGTTCGTCTGATGACGATCTCATCGAGGAATTCAACGCACTTGTGATCGATGCCCTCCTTGAGGAGACACTCCAAATTGTAGTCCAAATCACTTTGCTCGCTGCTCTTCGCGAAAACCACCGTCTCTCAGCAATGGCTACAGACACTCATGTTGGTGCCCACTCCCCAGGTAGCGAGGATCCATGCTCTATTCACCATCCCGAGCATACCCAAGGAGATCTCCCCCAGGCCGATCCCCAACCCCGACGCGACGACCCATACGGCCTGCAGAACGAAATTCCACAAGCTGCTGGGTATCCAGAGCCTGATCTCGATCGTTCCTTTCCCGCGGGGTTCGGATTGGAGGACAAAGCTCCTCATGGACTTGAGTGGCTTCTGGAGCAGCTCTTCGCGATGGAGGATAGGCCCATGGAGAGTAGACCGGATCAGCCCACCGATGCAGAGGGCGAGGGCGAAGGCGAAGGCAGTTCTAAGCCGGACCCGAAGCCTGCACCCAAGCCTGACAACGACCCTCCGGTTCATCGTCCATGGTACGAAGGATGAATGGTATCCTTGGTCTCGGCACGGGCCTTGAGGCAGATCTGGAGGTCTAACTTAGATCTCATAACGTATGGCTGAGATAGATAGTTGGGACTTTGGAAACGAGAATTTGATATATATGCCTTCTCTCTTTCGTCTCTCACTGCGTGACATGAGTGCTTTGCTTGCGTGAACTTGTGAATGGCATTGGTATTGTTCCACCAATTAGATAGCCACTGAACTACAGCGCCATCTTGGCTGCGTTTTTACGAGACTCTCTGCATGCATTCCGGATACTACTTTCTTCGACCGTACGAGTGGAGACTCGACGATAATCAGCGGTTGAGAGGAGGTCGATTGGTAAAGCACGTGGCCGTATGGTCGAATGGCGGTCGTCAAGCTCCTTACAGCCAGCTCTAACACTTTGCCTAAAGTCATACAGCTTGCATGCTGCCTCGGGAGACTCTGGAATACGGGCTCCTGGTAGGTCAAGGAACGATGATGCTCAACCAAGAGGACGTGTCGTCAAAACATCCTTCTGGTCGTCGATCTCACGTGAGAGAAAACGTGCGGAGATTGCGACGACGACACCTCACTTTGCTTTGAGTGTAACGAACCATCTCCCTCAGATCCAACGCCGTGGTTTGCTACTATGCAATGATTCAAGCTACAAACAGGCAAAGGGTACTTCACAAGGCTATGTCAAAAGGGCTGCACAGCTCACCATGAGTACAGGGGGTACCAAGCGCGCGCCATTGCTACTTCCCCAGCAGAGCGCTGCAAGCCGCCCATCTCGTCCATGCCGGATGAAAAGTCAAGCCTGTCCTGTCTCCAATAACAGACAATAGAAACAACTGAGTGGGAAACTGCGGCGCAGTGGGCTAACCCCGCGTCCGGAAACAACTGAGAGCGTAGCTTGATTTGAACGTGTTACAGCCTCGCCAGTCCGTTACAAGGCTAGAGCTTTGGCAGTCAATGCAGCTGGCTTTCTTTCTTTTTTTCTCCCTCCTCTTGACAGCTGTTATTATTTTTGCTTTATTCCTGCTTCTCCTCCTCGACCCTTACTATCTTCTCCCTTTCTCTGCTTCAGGATCCCATAGACTGTTTTGGACTTCTTGTTGCTCTTCAATCATGGCGGGAATAGTGACGTTAACGATTGTCGGTGTGGGAGTGGCGTTTCTTTTCAAGGTCTACAGTGTATACCGCACCTTCATGCAGAGAATTGAAGCAGCTAAACGTTCCGGGCTTCCTTATATCCTCAGTCGTAAGTGACAGCCTGTCCTTGTTGTGATAATTCCTTCTGGCAAATACCTTTCCGTCGTCTGTGTTAGAGGAGATGATTTTGACTCAAGAGCCCAGAAACCAAGCACAAACAAATTGTAACTAACAAATCATAGCTATATATGCCATTAGTTTTGTCTACATGTTTCTGGTGGAAGCCATCCTCTTACCTCTATGTTCCGTACTGCCCTTTACTCGGTCTTGGCAATGGGTTGCGTATGTATCTTCACATGCAGGCCAATTTCGATTACACTAACAATTCCAGATTGATCGGCCGTATGGAATCCTACCAATGTCCCCGAGTGTCCCACGAGAAATATGGAGATACGTATCTGATCGTGGCTCTTAATATGACCTATCTCAAAACAGCGAATGCGGAGCTGATCACACAAATCACTACGCGACGAAATGACTTTCTGAAGCCTATCAAGGAGTACAAAGTCGTAGACATCTTCGGCCGAAGTATACTCTCTAGCGAAGGACAGCAATGGCGGGAACACAAGAAAGTCGTGGCACCAAGCTTTTCAGAGAAGAGCAACAAGTTTGCCTTCGAGGAGAGCTTGCGGCAGGCTGAGGGCATGATGAATCTATGGAGCTCACAAGGGGCAAATACAACCGAGGATCTGCGAGTAGATGATACTTCCAAGGACACGGCAGTCTTGAGTTTGCATGTCATCTGCGCTGCTGGTTTTGGAGTGCCTCAATTATGGCCCAACCAGAGCCAGAGTATGCTAGATGGGAAAGGATTGCCGGGATTTACCGGTGCTCTTTCCAATGGTCACTCTTTGAAATTCAAGGATAGCTTAGCCAAAATGCTGCATGGGCTCTTGAATTTCGTGGCTCTTGAGCCATGGATGTTGAGTCAGTCTACTACATTTTACTAGAAGTATATTCTAACTTTAACGCTAGGAATATCTCCTTTTAAGTTTCAGAGGGATGTATACCAAGCGTACGACGAGACACGACGGTATTTTGAAGAGCTCCTTGACCTGAAGAAACAGCAGTTATCTGAAGGCGAATCTGAGAAGGGTACTATGGACTTGATGGGTAAGAGTTTATTCAATACGCCCACGATATCAATTCTAATATACTTAGGACCAATGATAAGAGCCTCAGAGGAGCTACCACTTCAAAACGATTCCAAGTCGGCTCCTTACAAACCAATACTCACGCGTGACGAGATCATTAGCAACTCGTTTATTTTCTTCTTCGCTGGCCACGAAACATCGGCCAACAGTATTCATTTCAGCATAATCGAGCTGGCACTGTCGTTGTCAACACAGCAGCACCTGCAGTTCGACATTGATCGCATCATCGGTCGAAAATCACTATCCGAGATCTCTTACCATGCGGATATGCCGCGCCTATACAACTCCATGGTCGGTGCAGTCCTGAACGAGCAGCTGAGATTGATCCCGCCGATCATGAACATTCCCAAAATTGTTTCGGGTGGTGACAAGAAGGTTACGATTGACAAGAAAGAATACATCATTCCAGACGAGACGTTCATTCATCTGAATGCTGTTGGCACGAATCGGAATCCGCGCTATTATCCTTACGCGCCATCGTGGCTCACAGATTGCTCACATGATCTTAACGACTTCGTGCCTCAACGATGGCTTCCAGACGGGGATGTTGACGACGACGACGAGCCCGCGCCCGCTATAAAAGAACAGGCCGTGGGTTCCGACGGACTCGACAAGGTTTCGTTCGAGCATAGTTCTGGCGGTTTGTTCATCCCGCCTAAAGGCTCCTTCATATCCTTCTCCGAAGGGTTGCGCGCGTGTCCCGGGAAGCGATTCGCGCAGGTCGAGATCACAGCGGTTCTCACGGCCATCTTCCAACGGTACTCAGTTGAGTTGGACGTCAGCCAGTGGGCGAGCGACGAGGAGGTCGACATGATGGACGATCGGCAGCGGAAGAGGGTTTACGAACGTGCTATGAAGAGAGCGAGAGAGGTGCTCAGGGACTTGGATCCCATTATCACTTTGATGATGAAGCGCGGTGATAAGGTGCCTGTCAGGTTTGTGGAGCGCGGGAAGGAGCGCTTCGCGACGGCTTTTGATGAGGATGATGATGAAGAGGAGTTGGTTCTTTGAAACTATAAAAAAGGGGGCTTTGTATATCGGCTATTCGTCCTGGTGTCCCAGAGAAGGTATATATATATAAATAAAAACACACATTATTCTTCCTCGAGTTCGTTTGGTGTCGGATCGAATAACCAAGGCAGGGTGTATAAATCAAGCACATGTTTACAAGTGAAGATAAGGGCCTTCTGCCTGTATAAAAACGCTCCTCGTCATCCTGGCGAGTAACCACAATACACAGATCCGAAGAACATGTCGAGAAAAGAAAAGAAAAACAGGAAAAGAAAAGAAAGACACTCTTCGTCCTCCGTCAGACTTTCCTCTCAAATCTCTCCCACTCCCCCCCTCCCCCTAAAGGATACGCACTAGACCGATCCTCCTATTCCCAGCACGCAGACCTCGCAATCGCAGTATCACGACGAGCGACTTCTATACGGATCCAGCCCGGCTTGGCTGTCGCTTAAAATTTGTACCATGGAGGAAAGAGGTGGGGTGGGGGAGCTCGCCTCGCTTGACAAATGCTCTTAGATGGGATGGAAGCTAGAGATTTTACTCTTTCTCTAGATGGGTTTCTATAGTCTCTTATGCGGGGGCAGTATGAAAATTCAGTAGGTCCTTTTCTTCTTTCTCTTTTTCTCTCTCTCTCTCTTTCAAGAATTTCTACTGGTCTAGATACCTAGCTAGCTACGGATGGTACCACAGATTCCCAAAAAAATATACAAAACTAGGCACCCATTCTCGAGAAGGCAGTACTCTACCCCCATCTAATCCCCATCTAATCCCCATCCATCTATCCATCTATCACTAGCAACTTCAGCCATCACAGCGCACGGATCCAAATCCCAGGGACGCAGAAGACAAGACAAAACCCGCCCCAAAAAAAAAGAAACGTGAGTTGGTAAAAACCCTATATTATACATTATATATCCTCCCATCCATCTCCCTCTTCTCTATGCTGTACAGAAAACCATCATCCGCTCTCGCATCTTCATCTAGTAGGCAAGGTAGTGGGATAAATCAAACCTCCCAAGAAAAAGAAAAAGAAAGGGTCTCACGTGACCGCTCTCGACCCCCCC
This sequence comes from Pseudofabraea citricarpa, assembly GCA_029641185.1. Classification (NCBI taxonomy): domain Eukaryota; kingdom Fungi; phylum Ascomycota; class Leotiomycetes; order Helotiales; family Dermateaceae; genus Pseudofabraea; species Pseudofabraea citricarpa. The sequence continues at coordinate 1,497,047 of JAPWGK010000004.1, forward strand.
ATCTCACGGCTCCTACCCAAGGTACGTAGTGCGGCGGCGGCACAGCACTAAGGATATGACACCTCAGCACACCTACAGTGCCGCACCTTATTACGGTACCGTATCGTATGGAGCCCCGCCGGGCTATTGTAAGCCCTAAGATCTCGAGATCTCGAGATCGATAAGCTGGGGGGGGGCAGGACCCTGTTTTCCATTTCTGACATGTCCTTTTTTTCTCTCCCCCTCGGTCCCGTCTTGTTCTTTCCTTTTCCCATGCCAAGTTAAGCGACCAGATGTTTCCCTCCTCGATTTTCACTCTTCCTTCTGATACACAATTCACTTTCTCACCCCTTCAGATACAGATAGCTTTCATACAGATTAAGGGTTTTTATAACTCTGAGGACGCGATCCGAACAAGGAAAGATTTCATTGCGTGAAGCAGAAGCAGCCTCCTCCCCAAATGATGAAGTAGGAGAAGATAAAAAAGAAGACAGTCCAACTCCGTGTGATGATAAATGTGATATAGCAAGAGCAAGTGAAAAAGCTGCTAGTGAAAAAGGGGAACACCCGACGCGTGGTGCTCCTCTCTCTGCCTATATGCAGACAGGCATTGATTTGCTGAGAAGCAGAATTTTTGGGTATCAATCATACCGACGACAACACGACTACACGCAGCACAATGACCAACGACCAACGACCAACGACCAACGACCAACAGCAGCAACAACAACAACAACAACGACCAAGACGATGCGACGCAACAACACAACACGCCACAAATGACCATCGCAGCATAACACCCGCACGCACGCACGCACCAACACCTCCGACACCCCTTCTATACCAAAACAATGCATTGCTTTTTTTCTCAAAAATCCACGCTGAAAATCAAGAAACCGCAATGTCCTTTCATTGTCAATCGACAGACATGATCCTCCAGTCGCGCAGGAGCGTCCGGAGATCGCCACAGTACGCCCGCTCGGCCTGGATGAAGGGTTCCGCATTCCGACTGTAGCACCAGCAGAGGATGTCCATCTCCTCCTCTTCGTAGTATGGGAAATCCCAGAAGTCAGTTAACCGGGCCCCGACCTCGGGCAGCCGCCCGCCGGGAAGCTCGATCGGAAAGATCATGTAAAAGTCAACCCTCGTGACGGTGCCGGTGCCAATCTCCATGCTCACCGTAAAGAAGAAGTCGTGGTCCCCAAGTAAGATGCTCATCTCGTCGTATAGGAAATCACTTGGCGGCGCTGCTCCCGCCAGGTTTGTGAACTTGGCGGCCGTCTCCCTGGTTAGGGGCCCGGAGGCTATAAAGTAAAGGGTGATGGTGTTCTTCAAGTAATCAAAGTAGACGACCTGGACAAGCTCCAGGCCCAGTTCATGGAATACCGGTGCGTTCTCCTTGATGCCCTCAGGCATCAGTGGGGCCTTGAGAACCTCGTCGAGTTTGCGTAGCGGTCCCAGGTAGACAAAGGATCCTACGAGGCCTCCATCGGAGGCAAAGTCGCACTGTTCGTAGGCTACTTCCCAGAGAGACTTGACTGACTGCACAATCGGGGCGATGGCGTTGTCCGGCGCCAGGAGGCCAGCTCCCACGGCGATATCTATGGTATCGGCCGGCTTCCGCATCAACAGGCGGTAGATGATGGGCTCGCCCGGCCGACTGGTGGCTATTAGCTGGATAGCACCCTCCGAGAACTTCTGGCCAAAGGCCTCCAGTACGGTCTTGGTGGTCTTCTCGGAGTAGGGGGCTCCCATCGAGGCCGAGCCCTGCTCGAGTTCCTCCAGGAACCGAGGCGCCGAGAAGAGGACGGACGGAGCCTCAGATCTGGGAGAGCTCATACTGGCTGGCTGGCTGGTGGTGGTGGTGGTGGTGGATGGTTTTGCTGGCGGTATGGTGACGTGACAGGGCCCCGGTAGAGCGGTAGACGGGAAACGACGTGCAGTACAGTACGCAGGCAGAGGTGTGAGATGTGACGGAGAGGTGAGGTCGAATTGACTTTGAAGGTGGGAGGGGATGCAAAAGGCTGTTCCAACTTCCCTAGAGGTTGCGGTGTGATACGTGTATGGAGGTGGGAGTGGGTGTACAATCGACAGCGAGCCTTTATGATAAGCAAGCTAAAGCGTGACACAAAAAGGGGGTCGCGATGGGGAGGGGAGAGCACTACGGGTAGGGTGTAATAGGGTGTGGGATGTGAGATGGGGCAGAGCAGAGCAGAGCAGAGCAGAGAGAAAGAGAAAACGAGATAGCGTAGATGGTGAAGGGATGGCAGTGGAAGTGGGTAGTGAGTTGAGTAGTCCGCAGCGCTTTGAGCCGTTGGTGGCTTTACTGTAGGGAGTTGCTGGAGTTGCTGTTGTTCATCCTGAGCTAATGGGGTATTGGATATCTGCCGCCCTGCCTATCGACTGGCTGTGACAGGCTTGAGCAGGCGTTAGAGTTTATGACAGCGGCCCGATGCTGGCAAGTTCAGGCAAATCCCGCTGTTCTGTGCTTCTTCCAGGGTCTCCACGGCTTCCAGGGCTTCCAGCGGGCCTCTCAGCTCTCAGGGCTGCAGCATCGTGCACTGTACGGTAGAGGTACTGTACTGTACAGGATCCTCCAGAGGCCCAGTCCTTCCAGGCCATTCTCAGCCCCCCAAACCCTCCCCTCCCCCACTCCCCATCCCATCCTCTTCACCCCCCCAAGCCCAAGCCGAAGCCGTTCGGCATATCTGCGGCTTCCCAGGGCCATCCTGCCGCATTGGTGTAAACCTCGTAGTAGGCCAAACAGAGGTTAATGTACTTTCGTACCCCTAGTTCTTAGTCGTGCCGCTTTGATCAAGTTTACCGAGAACTGGGTAATCATAGCCTTGGATATCTAAAAGGCAAATAAAAGCGGCGAAGAAACGTTAACGGTTGATAGGCTGACTACCCTAGAACCACTCTAGAACCACCCCAGAACATGCTAGAACCTCTTTAACCTCGGTTTCGCCGTAGAGGAAAAGCCAATGTTGTTGTTCCCCACAGTTGCCCACTCTCGACTCTTTACGATTACTCCTCACTCATAAGGCCTCGCAATCCAACATCATATCACATCACATCACATCACACACTCGGTGCTTTGCTCATTTCCTCTCATGCAGGAAAGAGGCGTTCTACTGTAGCAACCTCATCGATACCGCTGTCCAGTGTCCTCACACCAGAACAGAACTTCTTCGCCGACCGACTGCGCTTGTCCAAACGCGGTACTTGGGTCGGCATTACCCGCCCCTGGGTGCCCTGGCCTGCGTTGCCTGACTTGGCGGTTGCAGATTCGTCTGTATTACGACAAGTGACCTTTACTCGGTCGCTAGCAGGACAGATGGACTTGCAGAAATCGATCTGAGCATCGAGCAGCACGCGACAGGCCACTTCGCGCCCCTGGAAATACAACCCTAGATGTCTCTAGCGACCGACGACGTGTGACAAGGTCAACGCGGAAACGCGTGTCTCCACGCTGAGCTCATATCATACCACCTGTCAAGCGTGCGTGCGTGCGTGCGAGCGAGAAGAAAGACGCGAGAGCGGTGCGAAGTTGGAAAACGTCGACTCTTTGAGGGAATCTTCTTGATATTGCTCCATCGATCTGCGTACTACGCGGATAACGGAACGGGCGACGATTAGCCGTCTGCCATGGAAGATCCCTATAGCGCAACGCTCAGATGAATCCAAGTGCCCAGATGGGTGAGCGGGAGGATTTTTCTCTTATCTGAATTGAGAAGTCTTAACTGTGGTACCGAGCACGGCAATCCTAAGAGAAAAAATCGGGTTTCTCATGACGTGATTTGACGACGGCTGTTAGAGTTGCATTGCTCTTTGCGTGCAGAAACTTTACCTGTATGTCTCAGTCGGAGCTGCTAGCCACTTGCACTCTCTCGGAAAGCCATCCGCAGTTGGCTATTTGACAGCCGTTGGAACACAAACCAACATCCAAGGATCCAACAGAATGATTTAATTTAAAATTGATCAAGTGATGTGATCAATAATCTACAGTCCGGGCAAGAATTGTCTTTGGAACAACCACAAGTTGGTTCGCACGATGGCTTACAGGTTACGAAGCGATCGGCTATCTGAACGTCGAGCAAGTATTGTAAGACATCGTGTACAGAAGCATATCAAGCGATGAGCTCGGGTATCATATCTCGTGTTTTCACATACTCGCTAACCTGTAGCGGTAGTAACAGGCACAAGGAAACACAAGCATGCCTCTGCTGGTATAGTATTCATATCGAAGCTGCTCTCACGGTCCTCACCGAGGGAATCGTGGAAGAATGTAACAGCAGAGATGTTCACTTAGCTGGATGTTCATTTCCCCAGGCATAGTCGTTCTTCAAGACAAGAATGAATTATATGTGCCAGTCCAGCGTTTTATAATACAAGATTATGCGACAAAACATCTGTAGCTGGTCTGAAACCTTTCTCTACATCTCTTTTAGAGAAATATTTATCACTGATCCCAATTTTGGGATGGTTAATCATCGCTGTGTAGTTATCAGCTGTGTCAAATAACATTCCACACGTCAACGTCTATCAATCATGCTGTCAAAAGGTCGTGTTTGGTGGCGATGCCACGTGACACAACAGGACAACACATCTCTCGTTCTTTGGTATGATGCGAGGTTCTACAAATGAGACTTCCAGTCATATAACCTCAATTTTTTATGTGGAAACCCACTACCTGGCTTCCCTCTCACACTTTGAACTCAAACCTCAAGTGGATTGACACCACGTGATGGAATATTGAACAGGCAGCAGGACTACATCAAGCTCGAACCTCTAGAGGAATTCGTAAAAACAGGGCAGACTCAAGTTAGGCTGGTTCAAATTCATACCATCTATCTGATACAACACTCAACCTTAGCAAAAGCCATACTGTAGTCTCAGAAAGCGACGGCTTACCACGTGGTACGACACCCATCCACTTCTTGATTCTGCAGTAACAGCACGAGATTCGACCTGCTATCTTCTCTAGTAACGTGGTATATCATGTATATTACAGCACGAAGATACCCTTGCGTAATACAGGGTGAAGATGGCGCTTCTCGATATCTTTATCCTCGCACAGAATGTCGACCTAGCAGCCGAGCTACTTGAGGTTCGGCTTGCGGCTGGCGTACTACCAGGGCTACATACATATCTTCCTGTTATGAGGTACACCTATGTTCCGATTATGAAGTCGCCAGACTTTGCCCAGTATATGAGGTTGTATTATAGGTCATATCATGCGGACTAGCTTGCCGGGATGAATATGAGGACAGTTTACTACAGACAGCATCAAAGGAATATCCGGAACGCTATCCGCAATGGGGATTACGAAATAAGAATTTGCTCTGCTTCTGAGGATGACGAGAAACTCTTCACGTGAGCAGTAAAGGCGAGGTTGGCAGCAGGCTTGGCAATAATGCTGAGGAAGTTGGGAGCTTCCCGTGACGAAGATAAAGAACAGGACGAAGAAGGCGATAACTGGTCTAGCATGTACGTGCAATACTCTTTAGAACCATTTCCAGTCATCATTTGTTTAAAATAAGTCTGATGAACAAGAACCTCGATTGAGGCACCAGTTGATGAAATTGTAGTGTCCTTGGACATCAAGCTGTTATTGTCTAAAACAACTAAAACAACTTTAGAATCAGACACTGCACGCCCTATAAAAACTGTGAGATTTTCACTAACTACCTAGTAGCTATATAGTTTAAAGTAGCCATGAGATTGTGAATCCACCATGGCACTTGCGTATGCTTGCCAGGCATCCATTCTAACAGTTCGATCCCACAATTCCTAACATTAAGGGAGCCTGATCTCGCAGAGCGGGAAACTTCTTGTATTTAAACAAGCCATCTACTCTTTTGTTTTTCCTGGTAATCAAACTATCCATTATACCACACTCCTTCACAGCACTCACTCACGTACGCTTCCAGCAACACAATGTCCAATCCAAACACCGACCTCCAAAAGCTCGTCACCGAAGCCGCAATAGCCATCAGCAACATCATGGGCACCGAGGCATACGCAGTAGTAGGCGGCGCCGCGTGCAACCTGCTAGGATCCGAACGAGCCACGACAGACGTAGACATCGTCGTACCTCGAGGACAAACAGCCTCAGCACGAGCTCGGTTTCGAGAATCGGACCAGTTCAGCGTCGAGCCCGCGACGGCACACACATACTACAAATGCAAGACTGGCGAGGCGGCTCCGGTCGAGATCCAGATCCAGATCCTCACGCCGCCGGTCTTGTTCTGCGAAGCCTTTGACGCCTCGACGCCCGTGCTCCAGGTCCTGGGCGTCAACGTCCTGAAACCAAGCCTCGTCCTCAACGCCCTGTGCAAATCGCTGCTGGCTCGTCGTGCCCATGGCGGCCAGAAGCCGTCCGATGCTGAGGATATTCTCTTCCTCCTGCGCTACTTCGCAGGGAGCGGTCCCCGGTTGCTGATGGCTGAGGTCCCGAATGCTACCAGGGCTTTTGTGGATTGGTTCGTGCAGATTTATGGGAACAGGCAGCGCTGGGTCGATGCAGGTTTTCATGTCGATTGATTCGGGATTGCTGTGCTGGTCAAGCGAGGGTGTGTTCGAAGCGAGCTTGCTTGCTTTCTTGCTTGCTATCTACCGGGGGTTTTCGACTGTGTTGGATGGGCATCGAGCAGCTGCGAGCTTGGTTTAGTGTGTCGTTGATATTGTGATGCGAAAACACTTGAGTCTATTCTATGCTTGAAATATAACCCGTCGTACTTGTGAAGGCACTCGTATCATTCAGTTACCGTCTGGTTTTTGAGTTGCAGAGAGCCTTGTGTTGCAAGTGTCTTGTCGTTATCAGACACTTACTTGCCCCAGGTACAAGAGAATCGGACCATTACAAGTTAAACAGAAACAACTTTACAAGTAGTTGGATCGTTATTAATAGCCTGTAGGACAAGATATCTGAGAGAGGGTGTGGAGTTTTGAAGTGCTCGTAATCAAGACTCTAAGCGAGCAAGTCTACTGTCGACTTGGTTGAGTAACAAATGCCAAAATCTATTGAGAAAGAAGATATCTTATCATTGACTAAGTACTTAGTTAAAAAACCCCTGCTGGATTCAAGTGAACCGTGGCAATCTTCACGTACGTTGAACACACCAAAACGTACCAAAAAATCTCTGTAGACCTACTAACTCGCCAGCTAAGCTCCTCTCAAATGCGCAATTGGCTCTTTGGGTTTCTCGAAGAATAATTTCTCTACTTCGATAGCGTTTTGAGCGGAGAATCTACATTTACTCGGGAAACCTGTGATGCAAACCGTAGAGGTGTTTCTGCCAAGTATGTGCTATTTGCCTGCAGCCTCAGCCTCATTCTCAAGTGTTATCTAGAGTGAAGCTGTCGCCGAACTACGATAAACACCAAGTCTTTTGTCTAAAGTCAAATATATTTGAGATATGAGTCTGTGGTGGAGAATCAATCATCCTATCGGATTTAACTACTTGCATTTCTTTGATGCATCTCTTGAGCCGCACCTTCTGGACTCTGCTGGGCTCGAGGTGAGTTGGAAAATTTAGTAAGCATTTTCTAGCAAGCGAAGGTCTCAACCACGATCCTCACGGGCATTTCAATGCGATCAGGCCGATTGCTTAAGCAGTGCAAGACTTCGGTCGGGAATTTATGAGCTCTTTTTAGGTTGCGGCGTGCAATATCTACCGGCGTGAGGCGATAGGGCTATCATCGGCCAAATGTTGGATAAACACGAGGGCTGTTTAGGCGTTACCGAAGCTGTACGGAATCTGGTTTGCAGAACAAGACATGCAAGACGCAAAATTTGCATATCAGTGTAGCAAGAGCTTTACGAGGAGTGCAGTCTGGGCTTGTTGGGGCAAGTGTACGGTAATATGGGCTTGTGGCAGAATCATATAACCAGTGAAGCCGTAATGTGAGTAAACACAATCGAATTTCTATATGCTGATGTATCATCATGCTACTTCTAAATAGCACCTACTCAGTCCGTGGACCTTTGACATCGTGGACCTCTTCAACAGACTCTGGATCCTTAACCGTATCTCCTCTCCTGAGGAGCGACTTGAGGCCAGGAAGAGTGGTGGTGATTAAAGCCAATGCCATTTCTAGCATACTGAAGATATCTGCATCACGTCAGCTTTGGCTCGCATCACATCGGACGTTCAATGTGCGTCTGGCATAACTCACAAACGAAGTTGGGTTGCGAATAGACAGTTTCCAAAGTTGCAAACCGAACAGCACAGAAGACAAGCGTGATGAAACCCATGACAAAAGTAATCAGGATTCCAATCTTCAAGTCCTTGGCGACTTCATTGAGCAGAAAGAGTGGTAAGGTGTAGACTATTCGCAGATCCACGTTAGTAATCTGCCTGCTTTTGCAGCATTCTCAAGCTAGCGAGGGGGTAAGGCACGTACTGAAGATGTAGCACGACAGGTTAAGGGCGAAGTTGACATAGAAGGGAATGGGAGCGTAGAAAACATTGCATGCGCCCTCTTCCTGCGACCACTGCACGGATACCTTTCCTCCGCAGTAGAAGGTATCATCGAAGAGGATGGTGATATAGCTGGCGCAGACATAGGCAGTCACGGCATATAATGCCAACCGAAGCTTCGGTCGGGTGGCTGGGAAGGTTCCCCAGTAGAAAGCCAACATGCTCAATTTCGGAAATCCTATACCGACATCGTAGAAGTAATTGGATGCAAAAGAGATCTAGTTGCGGAATGTTAGTTGGTGTTTTCTGTAAACCTATCTACTGAGACGACAACAGGATACAGCGAGGTGTACATACCTTGGATAGCTTGACTGAATAGATTTCGTCGTCCATCGCGCCAATTTGATACGTCAATGTATCTGTTATGATCAAGGCAATTGCATCGAGTCCAGCGATGATGAGAATAATATCAGAGAGAAGAAGCCTCGAGCGTTCCCGAATTAATCGAACATATAGCCGGAGGGCGATCAAAGCTAGCGAAAAGACGAGTAGGATCCATTCTCCGATCTTGGTCAAGTTAATATTTATCCCTTTGAAATATAGAATCTGTAGTAATTTCGTAACTAACCATATCACCGCGACCCGAAAGGTAAGCCATTTTGGCTAGTGAACCAAAAAGGCAGCAGTTGCACGTAAAGTGCAAAGTCCGTTGTTGTTACTGTTGTCGTGAAACAACAAGAACGGGAGATTTCTTACCAGAATTCCAGTCAGTGTGGCTAAAGTCGTCAAGTGGAAAGGAAATATGTAATATATAAGTTCACCTCCGCCAACTTGGTCTCCACCTTTTTAAATCGCGACGATAAGCATTGGTGGCAGCTCCACGATCCCAGTACGTGCTCCACTTTCCGTACAGCTCATGGTAACAGTAATATATATGCAACGCATGATAGGTCAATGGCATCGATTCCCAACACAAAGCCACCGAGTGGTCTGATGAGTTTATTACCCTGGATGGGGTGACATTGGCAGAGGCGGACCCGATTTGTGGAATGGCGCGTACTTTTATCTCTCTCCCGGTCCCTATTCCCCAAACGTGCACATACATACATGCATGAAATTCCGTAGAAGTCCTCCGGAGGGAGGAAATTTTGAATTCAACGCTTATTGGATCTATCCAGGGTCCGGATAGATTGCCGCGACCTCCGGCCATGCACCCAGCTGAGGACGGAAGGTGCTCGCTTCGAGCAAAAATTAAAGATTTGATATCCTGAAAAGAATGAGAGAACCCGAGCGGTTTGTAATGATGGAAATCTAGAGACCTTCAAGTTTGCAAGAATTGTCATCTGGTCCCATCTGCACATTTCAGCGCTTGTCGGCCAGATTTATCCCCCATTGAATCAATCAGCCAACCGAGAAAATTCGTATGTCGTGTATTACCATAAGCGGTCGTACCTGCAGGAGGCTGCGGCGTGAGTGTTGGATTTCATCTACATGCTCGTATCAACACAGGATTTCTGACCCTGATGAGACACGCAATCCAGGGATCTTGCGAAATTTCTTTTTAATGAGTAGAAGATTGCAGGCTGCAGCGTGAGAGATTCTGCAAAGGTGCTTCGGAACACGGAGTACTGTGGTTTGAATGCTGTCATACTAATCAAGACTTCGCATGACACAATACTCCATACAGAGGGACCTGGATGGAAGGTATACCATAGGTAGGTAAACTTGGTAGGTGGTGGTGAAAACCCGAAGTTACATCTCCTCCCTTACACTTATGGGTGCACAAGGCCCGATATCAGACAAAGACCTTCCAGGTACGGACTTAATTGTATGTATACTGCCTCCCTCCGACTGTTCAACCATTGTATTTGTATTGGAATACTGGCATACTGCACAACAATCATTCGCTTTTCGAAGGATCCGTGCTTGGCTTGTTGTCACTCCTCAGTAGTGTCTTCAGTCCAACTTTTCGTTACGGGCATTATTCAACAGTGTCAATCATGGTTGCTGATCTATCAGGGAATGCGGTGATGGTAAGAAAAGCAATATATACCTTGGTCCCAACTGACCCGACCTGTGATGGCAGGGCTTCGAATGGTCACTATTGGCACTTGCAATTTTTCTCGTCGCTGTACGACTGGTCGTTCGGCTCCACATACAGCACAGAAAGCTTCTTCTTTCTGATATCCTTTTGGTTCTTTCGGTGTTGGATGCTCTCGCGCTCATAATATGCGATACAGAGTCTTACAAGCTCGGAGCGATGAGTGGAGGTGCCTTTACAGATGCAGACTCGGGGGTAAGCACATCGCAGTCTGAAAAAGAAGAAGAAGTCGCTCTAGCAAAGGTCAGTTGATTCGTAGATGGGGATCTCGTTAAAAGTTAGAACTCAGTTGTCACATTTCTTTCAATCTTTCTCTCGATTTTCATATAGTACCAAATTAAAAATGTCTAGTTTCGGCTTATTATACTGTGCGATCTCAAGCTAACGGAGGTGAGGTGTAGTATTCATTCGCGTCGAATTATTTTTATGACAGCGGCATCTACTTCCCAAAATTCACGATTCTAGCCTTTTACCTCCAGCTGTTTCCTGTGACGAAGCCACGACTGCGCGGGACATTGTATTTCGTGTCAGCCTTCACGATCACCGCCTTTCTGTGTACAGTGTTTCTCGATACCTTCTGGTGCGGTGTCAACGTATCGAGTAACTGGTCAACCGAACCAGATGCATGCTCAACATTCAACTCGATACAAGTTTTCCGAATCGATTGGTCACTGAATATAGCATCCGACCTCATGAGTGTGTAACCATATTCAAGTTTTTTTAATCGACGTCGGTGCATAAGAGTGTAGAACATTACTGATTCGCATCCTCTATCTAGTTTTCTTCCTCCCCTTCCCACTCCTACGAGAACTCAAGTTAAGAACGCGCCAGATCGCTGGTCTGGGCGTGACGTTTGCTCTGGGGGCAATTACCATGGCCGTTAGCATTGCGCGGTTTATTTCGGTACAGGAGACCGACTTATATAATACGTTGTGTATGTTACATAGATTTCTCTCCTCTCTTACATTGTGCCAGAGTTTACTGTCTTCGACTCTGCTCATCCCGTTGGGTATTTACAAGAGTTGCTCGCTTATGTTCTCCTTCTAGATGTGTGGTCCATGGCTGAAATGGCCGTGGCAATTATCGTCGTCGCTCTGCCGGCTCTCAGCTCTCTTCTCTACCGGCGCGGGCGCAGTTCTACGAATGGCTCGAACCGAGCCAACTCACACTATATCAACACCAGCGGGACGAGAAGTCAACGCATGCCGAAAAAGCTGGCGTCCAGCACATCAGGTGAATATGCTACGTCTCGCTCTTTTGGGAACCGGGCAGATGACAGTGGCAGCGATATCGAGCTCAACCCTGTCAAGAGAGGGAGCGATGGGATTCATAAGCTGGAGGAGGTGAGTGTGGATTCACATGCGGTGGACGGTTGGGAAGAGCAGGCAAAAGAGGTACGCTGGAATAGCCAGCAAGAGCCAAAGCCGGTTGTTGGATATACCGTGGGAGCATGGTCGAAAAAAGACAGTGGCGACATTTGAGTATATAAGCTGGTAGAATATATCTGAGATGTTTTTGGGCTACTATCTAGCGCTGTCTTCTCATACATAAGTTTGGTGTCTTGATACACTCTGGCAGGGGTTGTAAAAGTTTAGATAGTGAGTGGTAACAGCTTGGAATACCTAATTACCCCGTCACAACTTGACGATTTTAAGCGACAAAGAGCAGACTTGAGCTGAAGCTGAGCTGCTCCTTAACTATTTCAAGCCTGTTGTACCACCCGAACTTTTATGTCTTCCAACTCACAAGCTTACTTATATGACCAGCGCAGCCTTTGCTCGGGTCTTCTCAGGTCTGCTCACCGTATACAAGAGGCTCGGGGGGAAAACCCTTCCCAGATATCTGGAGAACATAAACATACTAAACATAAACATACTATACACAACCATACCAATAGATACGAAGACTATAATATATGAAGATACTTTAGTCCCTTTGTATATCTTACCTAATAGTCCTTTACTCCAAGAACAGCGATCTTCTCTCACTTGTCTTTTCTTCAAATCTCTTATATATATATACACAAAGCTATAGACACAAAGCCATGTATACCATAAGTACCAAGTGAATAGAACAAAACTAGAAAATACCAAATAGAAAGGAAGAAATATTGAAACGAACGCTCTGAGCTCCAACTCTTAACACAACTTCAACGCAATATTTCCTTCTTTCTATTGCGACATAATCATCAACTCAAAGCGCAGACAGACGATGGGGATTTCCAGCTTATCTTCTAAGGAGCCGCAAAAGGTTACGGAAGAGGAGGAAATGCGTCAGAACATCATAGGTGAGTTTCTTCGTGCCATCCTGTGTTGCATCCCCACCCCTTCAAAGATTTCTTTTCGTCCGCTAACACTATCATCAGCAAGATTGAAAGCGAAAGCCGCCGCCGCGAAGGCTACAGCGTAAGTTGACGATGAATGGGACCTAGGGCGTCTGGAGGACTGGCATCCTGCTGATGAAGCAAGACAGGCGAAAAGAGCGCAGGCGCAGGCGCAAACCCCTGAGGCCAGCAAAGACAAAACGACTACTAACTCTCGCTCGGTATTTTAACCATATCAAAATCCAGGTGAAGGCCACAGAAATCAATAGGAGATCTGCGATTGCACTCTGAGGGAGCCTCGTTGACCCGCAAGCCACCGAGCAGTGGAGGAAGCATTTCAATAGATTGAAGTAACAGTCTTTATATTTATTTCCAGCCGTTGCTACATTGTACTACTATATGTTCTGTGATGGAGCGAGGTCCTTTGGAAGAGTATTAATATATGCTACTGCGTGCAAGATTCTCGAGGATGGTTTACTGGCGTTTTGGCATGTGACACATAGTTGGATTGAAGATCAAAATAAATACCCATCTATGAATATTATCATGCTCTAGTCTGCTACTAGTAGAGACTGTGGATGACTAGATCTATCAACAAGTTAAGAAAGAAACACGGATAGACTATCAGCCGTCAGATCACACTCTCAGACTAAATTCATAACCTTAACTAGACTACTAGGAAATTTGTTTATAGAGTATTGTGTGCCTTCTTTAGGCCTATAGACGGCCAGAAAAGTGATTAATCAGGTCCAAAGACAGAAATAGAGAGTGCTCATTCAATATTGAGATACCAATATATAATTTCCTAATTCATTAACCATAAAATATATCCGCTCCTCGTACCATCTCATTCCATCACATCCCCTTGCCTCACATACACACATACATTAGCTTCTTCTGCCTATTCTTTCCCCCCACACATCGACTCTCTCTTTCAGCCACTTTAAACATAAAGAGCCGCGACGACAACAGCCGCAAACGAGACCAAGAATGCATTAGCCGAGACAAAGCTGGCCATGCTAGTAGAGCTCGTGGCCGAAGCAGCAGCATCCGTAGCCGTAGCAGAGGAGCCGGAAGAAGCGGTGCTGGCAGCTGTGGCAGCCGATCCACCAGCGGAAGAGGTCGACGAAGAAACATCCTCGAATTCATCGGCCGTGACGTTGAAGCAAGGGGTGACGGTGGTGAAGGTTCGCGATTCCACAAAGGTCTATCGTTGGTGAGTTTATGCTTATGTCTGTAGGTGTGTTTGGAAAGAAGGAAACTTACGATATCGGCACAGGCATAGAATGTATCGTTGACGTTTCCTTCCAAGGAAACATACTCCAGTTGGATGGTCGCGTTGGTGCCTGCGACTAAGTCGATGGGGAGAGTTGGGAGCTTATAGCACTGATGGCCGGGCTCAACTTCTGGGACACCACGGACGACATCATCGAAGTCACTTTGCAAAGTAGGATCTGATATTTTGTAAGTAAATCGTGCAGTAAATCAAGTGAAGAAAAAAAGACAAAACTCACTGTTTCCGATAGCGACGGCGATATCAACAGTATACGACTCATTGGCAATTGTGAGAGACACAGCACCGTTTGCTGATCTTCATTAGTTACAGGTTCAACATCTGAAAAGGGAGGCAAAATTATTACAGAGAGGGAACTCGGATCTGTTGGCTGGTCCGGAAACACTTCCACATGGTGCAGTGTTGTCGGCATCAGCATTCCATACACGATCCGCCGGCCACAAGAAAGCTACTGGGCCCATCTTTCCAGCCTCAGAAGCGCCATGCTGAGCAGTGACTGGAGCGACGGCGAAGAGGCCCAAGGCCAGAGTGGTAACGGCAGAAGAGAGCATCGTGACCTGAAGTAACTGGCAAGAACCTGGACAAGACCTAGAAACTTGATGGGGAGAGGGTGTAGATAAGGTGACTTGAAGAAGGTTGCGACTTGACTTTCAAACTAGACGGCGGTTATTGGAAGTTTAAGTGAAATGAAGTAGAAGCGGCAAGGCATGCACCTATAAAGCAAGGTAGATGCAGGAACTGGTGCCGAACAGCTTGGAGTATCCGTGAAAAGACTTGGCAAAAGAAAACATCGTCCACCTTCTTACCTCCTGCCTATTCGCCCTCGATATCTTGCTGGTCGTCGCCTAGGTCGCCTAGGTCGTCTAGTCTCCGGAATCCTGATCTCGCTCTCCCGCAAGAGCAAAATGAAAAGCTCGTGATAGAAGGGTCGGTACCGCCATGGCCGACGTCCGAATCAATACGGCCAGCATCAAGTACGGCCTGAGTTCTTGACACATTTTATTGGCCTTTTCGGTGGAGTAATCCCGAATCCAGCAGCTGCCAATCCCATGGCGAGACCAGCCACTCGAGCCAAGATGTGCGATGCAGCATCTGATTAAGTCTGACGGTCAACTTTAACCGCCCTGTGCCCACAATTAATGCGGGATGGATTTACATAAAGTTTGATGGCCCCCGGTCAAAAGTCGATACGAAAGGATCCATCGATTTCCACTCTCCACTTTCAGAAGTGGCCCGAGAAATCGTGGACCGTGGACCGTGAACTTGTGGACGCAACAACCAGAATCAGGAATGTCATCTAATCTAATCTAATCAGATGGGACTTTCTCAGCTTTCGTTGCTCGCCTATTTCATCTTATCAGATCATGTCGGATACGTCGCTCGGCTCGTCTCCTCTTTGCTCGAAATTTTTCAATATGCCAAGATGCAGCCACACGGCCCTGCTCGGAGACGTCCCCAGCTCCCAAGAATCGCCATCATGCGAGTTCTGGAGAAGTGCTGCATACAGCCAGCGCAAGAAGCCGATATCGCTCAAATCAACCGATAGAGCGAGGGCTCAGACAGGGGCTGGCCTGCCGGGGAATGGCCAGGATCTGGATCGCGATCCATCTTGCTCAAGTTTCTGTATTATGGTCAAGGGGAGAGGAATAGACAATAAACCCAGTTCTGTACCTAGAGTACCTTGAGTTGACCGAGCCGCCGACTGCCAGCTCAAGCCAGCCAAGGTAATTTCCTTTCACGAGAGTCGTGATATATAAGTGTGCTTTCTTGGAGGCTCTCTTACCTTCTTCACTACTGCCAACCACTCAGTTCTCTGCTCTAACTTGCCTTACCCCTCACTAGAGATTTCTGTCGCTTCAATACCTCCCGAGCATATCTTAATCTAATAGTCAATTGTCATCCATCATGCTTTTCAACGCCCAGATCATTGCTGCTGCTGCAGTCTTCTTCTCGACCGTCGCTGCTCTTCCAGAGCCTGTCGAGGAGCAATGGGAGACCACTCTGCTCAAGCGTCAGGAACCAGGAACTCCTCTATACGAGTGCCACTCCAACTGTGGTAAGTCACACGGTACTCTGAGCCAAGTAACATTAGTGGTCTGACAACGCAAAAGGAAACGGCATCACTCTGTCTCGTGGTTCTGATCCCTGCAGCGACGCAACTTTCCTCGCCGACTATGCAGCCTGTCTTGCATGTGCTGGACCAGACCGTTACAACATCTGGATCTACTATGGTGGAACCTTGTCCAGAGTTGGCGCAACCTGCGGCTTATCCACCACCCCAGAGTCTGGTGCAATTGCCACTTCAGCTGCTGCTGAGGAGACTACCACGGCAGCTCCTGTCACTACCTCCTCTGAGGTCGTTTCTACCAGAAGCGAGGAGCCTACCACCACCAGCGAGGTCGCTACCTCAAGCATCGAAGAGACAACCACTACCTCTGCTGAGAGCTCTGTTGCTACCAGCGCAGCCATTACTTCTACCAGCGCAGCAGCATCTGGTAGTGCCTCTGCTACTTCTTCATCAACCGCAAGCTCTACCTCCGTCATTGCATCCACTACCGGCACTGCAGGAACAGTGAGTTAAATCCTTTAGCCTATTCTAGAATTCCTTGTCATACTAATAACTTCATAGAACGGTACTACCACTACTGGCCCCGTTGCAACCTTCACTGGAGCCGCATCTGGAACCATCGCCAACATCCCCGCCTTGGGCTTCATGGGATTCTTGGGTCTAACCTGGGCCATGATCTAAGAAAATCTATTTTCTTTCTTGGATCCAGAAATTCAATGTAGACTTATTTGGTGGTTCTCTTTTGTCAAGTCAAAGGCTGCATACGATCAGATCTAGCAGTGTTTCATGAAAAGAGCCTTCAAATATGCTGTAGCGCAGATTTGTAATAATATAATTGACATCAACCATACTTCATATACTGTACTTTTCTGAATGCCTTGGTGAATCAATTCTTTAGCACTTGACTTGATTGTTTTATTTTATTTTATTTTTTTGAGTGGGGTAATTCCAAGGCTTTGTTTGCATGTTAATCGAACATTGCGACTTTAAGAGTTGATCGAATAAAGGCCATCAAATATATCTCTAGATGGCGGTATCGAGACTCGAGAGGGGGAAAGCCTAGCAACATCTCCACCTAACAAACCTATCCAAGACGCTATGTACTTCTCAAGACCTATCTCAAAAAGGCAATGTGCGACATCTCATCGTTCCAAGGAGGATCGATAGGGTTATGGAGATTCACGATCTCTCTCGCAAGGTACACTGTACGTGATTGATAGACAGGTACACATCGAGGGAAAACCCACAGTGCGATGCCTGAAGGCAATACATTGCGTCAACCTTAATGTTTAAAATGAGGAGCATGCTCAATGGGGATAAGCAGACAGCCACAGATCTCCATTACATGTCTGAAGATATGTCCAGACTCCATACTCCTTCAGATATCAACGCCCAGTCAACTACAGGTTAGCCCGAGCTCCGGACAGAACAGCGCAAAAAGAGAAGACGATTAGGCGATGACTCTTAGAAAAACGAGGGGAGCCCTCGATACTTCGATAAGAACCAGTGAAAACGCCCAGTCTGACAATAAGAGAAATACGAGAAGGAACGGAAAGTATGGAAGCCGCCGGCCGACATGTTCAGGCAGGAGGACCAGTAGAATAATCTAATCTTATCAGATGTGGTGTGACATTGTGATCCCAAGGCTCTCGCTTGAGAAAAACCCAGAAAACTGCATAAAAACCCACTCTTCTCCACAGAATAGATTAAAGTTTGCAACTTGGCATCCCCCATTTCGATCATAGCGCCTTGGATCGTGGCGTCAACGTTTCTGCATTTCGGTCGTATTATCTTATCAGATCACTCGTCGTCTTCTTGGTATGGAGACGCCGGTACCGGCAGTATGTTCTCGATCCCGTCTCCGATTCGTGAGGTCAAGAATTCAATAACCCTGCTTATGGCGAGAGGGTGACTCGCAAAACCAGCCAAGCAGAGCTCGCTATGAATGGCCTTCCTGATTGGAGTTTTGAAATGTCATGTTGGCCGAGCACTTGGACCACACTCTCTTTGAAGAAACACCCCGTTGTGGTGGACGGAAACTGTTGCCGAGTCGATGAGAGCCTGAGCATGTGAGCCATTATTCACTTCCGTCTAGTACGAAAGTACAATAGACAGTATCTATCGCCTGCTGCATCACTCGAGCTGCACCTTGAATCTGTGACTTAGACGAGTAGACTTCTAGGCAAAGAAGCATCACTTCAGTGCGTTTCATCTATCACGACCTGAAGTTCAATATGGTTCAACTCAAGGCACTCCTCCCTCTGGCTTTTGTCGCCGCAACCCAGGCTCTCATTGATTCCGGTTGTGAGAATGCTGCTTGGGACTCAACTACCGACTTTTGGACTACCAAATTAGTAGCAAATTCTCAAAGCGACGAGACCCTACCCTTCTCAGCTGTGTACAATACCACTTTTGTGACAGTTAGCAACTCAAATCAGGTCCGAAATATTGTGCTTTACTGTACCAGTGAACCTCCACCATCATCGGCAATCGGCGAAAGCGCCATAACAGTTAAGGTTCCTGTAGCCAACGTCGCAGCTCTCGATGGCTTGTCTGGAAACTTCATCGATGTAAGTACTAACTCGCTTCTTTGTGAGAAATTGTCTCCAAAGGGCCTGCTAATTCATGTTAAAGATGATCGGCAAATCTGCAAGTATTGCACGTGTCGGTGAATTCAACACCGTCACCTCTGTATGCTTGCGTGGCAACATGAACGACAGCATCACTTACGATGAAGCTAACTGGAATTCTGCCCCAGCGGTCGATGTCACCTTCTCCAGCAACCAGACAGCGGCCAACACCTCTGATATTATCATCGCCAATGACGGAGATTTGAAACCGCTCCAGATCGCTTCATACATCAAGCTGATCGGCATGTTCTATGGCCTTGACGACGTAGCCGATGATGTGTACCAAGCTGTTGCTGCAAGCTATCGATGTGGTGTATCTCGTATCGAAAAGGGAATCAGCAGTGGGAAGTACACTTCTGGCAAGGCCATATCCCCAGTTCGACTTGACGGCACAAACTTTGCCGTGGACCAGGGAGCTTGGTGGCGCAGCATTGCATCGGATGCTAGCTTGAAGCTTGTAGCAGCATATGAAGATGGAACTACTGTATCTGGTGATGGCGCAGAGGAGGTTCTACTCTCAGCCTCATCTATTGATACGTCGATAGCCAAAGACTCATGGGCATATATTGACACCACTCAATATCAATTTGAGGACATGGTCACTGATCGACCAGATCTGGCAACATGGCTATCAACAACAAAGGCGCCTTCATCGATCGAGGTTGTCGAGGAGAGTAACATTTTCCTCTCAGATAAGGCTTTCAACCCAGCTCTGCGTCATAGTAAGTATCGCTTCCAAATGATAAATACTCGTAGCTCACCTCGTTAGACTTCAACGACCTCAGTCCAGCTCGTCCCGACCTGGTCCTGAATGATCTGATCTCCTTGGTATACCCAACACTTATAAGCAATTACACCCGTGAATTCCTTCGCTCAGTCAACACTCCAACAGAAACAAGCGATCAACGCAGACTCAGCAACGTTTGTGTCGTTAGTGGAACCGAGGTTAGCTCTTTAGATTTAGGGGAGTGCACCATTTCTAGTGACTCTGGCAGCGATTCATCCAGTGGGTCTCCTTCGGGCTCAGGTTCGGGCTCAGGCTCGAAGAAGTCGGGCCTGAAAGCGGGTGAGATTGCCGGAATAGTTGTCGGCATTGTTGTTGGAGTATCCATGGTTGGTGCTGCAATTGTCTTGTTTGGATTGCGTAAGCGCAGAAACGCAGCAAGGAGCAACGAGTTCAATCTTGGAAAGAGCATGTCTTCGTCGACTGTGGAGCTTAATTGAAGGAGGTGGTTGGAGCTGGGTAATGAGACGGGATAGTTGATGATGATCATTGATATATATGACAGAAAGAACGAGTAATGGATTAATGTGTTAAGTTCGAACGTTTGGTATGCCATGCAATTTGTGAACACTGCTTTGTGCGTCGACTCTTGTTGGATGTCCTGCCAATGGCATGGCCACGACTCTCTACAAACACGAGACGCCTTCCTTAGATGGTGCCATTTGCTCCGTATATTGAAAACAGACAGCAGCAAAAGGGAGTGACAAACAACTTTGAAGGTAAGATGCGTTGACGTTGAGAACTGATGTTGACCTAACTTGGTACTTGGATCGGATCTCTGAAGTCGTGACCATGCAGGGAAGCGAGATCCTCGCTTAATAACCCAATAAGCAGCCGTAGAAATTCAGACGAAAAAGAAAAAAAGTTCAAAAAAATTGGTCTGAAGGTTTTTACTCCAGGTGGGTGTCGACTATGAACAAGTTAGGATAACATGCTCGGAAGATATCATTATTAGGATAACTTACACCCACGACTTTCGCATCTCTCGATGAAAGATTCATATAAGTTCGGTTGCCCGAAAGAATATAAGAACGACACGCTAACCACTCTGTATTGCACAACTATTAGCCTCTGATTTTGATCACAGGCAGTGAGCAGGAAGTTGGGTAGAACTTACGCGTCACTGGAGTTTGGCATGTTTGATTTCAAATTCGCCTTATTGTGTGATATGTACCCACCGCGTGGGTATATCGAGCTTTTTTACTACCCCTCGACTCGGTTCGGCTCAACGTCATTGTGCTTTTGCCCATCGCAAACTAAAATCCACGCGAATTTAGGGTTTAGATCACTTGGGACGTTCTTCTTTCATTCTACAATTGCGCACGGAAAGACACCCCCGAAATTATAGAAACCATGGCTACGAAGAGCCCTTCGCCAGTGAAGCCAGATACGGAGGAAGAGGAGGACGATTACATGAATATGATCATCGAAGAGCCCACCAAACCCAAAGAGAAGGAAACCTACACTCAGCGACGAATACGCATCCAGCGCGAATCCGAAGCCCGCGGACGCGTCAAATCGAAAGCCGAACGCGCCGCTGAGGAAGCTGCAGCTCGAGAAGCTGCTCTCTCAACCTCATTACTAGGTGCGACGTCCTCATCTAATAAAGGACTAGCCATGATGGCCAAGATGGGATTCAAGCCCGGGGCAGCGCTGGGGAGCAAGGATAATATCGATGCGCGCACAGAACCTATCGGGATTAGTATGAAAGATGACCGGGGAGGTATTGGGTTAGACAGTGAGAAGAAGAGGAAATTTCGAGAGCAGGCTGAAGGAGAAGCGAAGAGAGTGAAGGCCGAGGAGGGCGATTACCGAGAAAGAGTCAGGAGGGAAAGAGAAGAAGCCAGACTAGAAGGAATGGTCGGTGCAGCAATGCGAGTCGCAGAACGGATGGACGGCGAGAGAGAAGAGGCGGCTGCTGGGGGAGAGCAAGAAAGCAATGGCCAAGTAGATGGCAAGAAGCGCAAGATCTCTTCAAAACCACTCAAGCAAATCAATATCCTATGGCGCGGATTGGTGCGGAAAAGGGAAGAAAAGGAGCGTGATCGTAGGATGCGATATGATCTTCATCAAAGTTTGTCACGGCTTCCAACGTATGAGGATGACGACGAGGATAAAGATGACAAGAGAGCGTTGGGCAAGGAAGCTACACAGTATGTCCTGGTGGAGGATTTGGAGGAGGAGGATCCAGAACTGGATGAGTTCAATGCTCTGGAACCAGCGGAGAGATTACATAAACTCGTACTGCACTTGAGGGAAGAGTATAACTACTGCTTCTGGTGCAAATACACTTATCCCGACAAGGACATGGAGGGTTGTCCTGGTCTTACGGAAGAAGACCATGATTAAAGCATCAACCAGGCGTTTTAGGAAAATGATACCCAAATCTTGAATTATGTCAAACTACAATATCAAATTATACATGAATCTGAACTACTCTATAGTACATCTAAATTTTACAAGTGAGCTAGGTTGAGATTGACCTTGTCATTCTTCGCCATCATATTTCCTCCAAGGACTGAACTCCGGAACACCCATTTCCTCTGCTGCTGCCTGTGTCAGCTGCGTGATATCTTCTTCTCCGGATCGCTCCTCTGCAACATATCCCAGTAAATCACAAAGTAACATCAATGACTCGTCTAACTTTGCATCGCCAGAAATCTCTTCAAATACAATCCCCTGTCTGGCCAATGCCTCTACCCTTTGCTCTCTGAACTCTGCGAGGACCTGAGACACTTGGTCAATCCGTCCCTTTGTCACGCTGTCAAGCTTCAATCTTCGAGGCCGAAGTCCAACAGAATTCTTGCGACCAGCTCGAGAAAGCTGCAAGACAACACTGCGAGCGGTGGAGGGTGTAGGGTATACTCCAAAGTTGTACTGCAAAGCGTGGAGAGCAATCGCAGTGCCAATTTGGTCATCTACAAGCCCAAATGACAATAGAATAATGTCATAAAGTTCACGCGGCATCTCGCCACTTTCTGTCAACAAAGGTGCATAGTGCAACATCTCTGCAAACAGTGATCTACAAGAAGTTTTGTTGTTGACTCGCGTGATTAGAGGGTCTGTATTCTTCTTCATGAGATACCAAAGACACTTATAAGTATCATAATCGGGCCGAACTCCTCGTTCTCTGACGAAGGAGAAATATTTATCCCAGGCCCAGTTGTTTTTGTGGGAGAATATATCTACACTCAGCATTTGATTCATGAAGAATGTGTTGATAGATATTTGCGCCATGTCGAGCGCATTGTAGAGTTCTTCCAGCTGTTTGTGCTTCGAATGTCGTCGGTAACTTTCGACAAGCAAGCCAAATGTTTCAATGTTGGCTCTAGGAGTAGTCCCTGTAACGGACTTGTAATCCTTTTTGTCCGGGAAGTGAACTATGGCTCTGACAGGACCTGTAAGCCCGCTGGGTCGGCGTGTATTCACAAACTCGATCCTGGTTTTAATCATTTTCCAGGCAGTGTTCTCTGCCAATTCTTGGCCCCTGGTCGTCCCAGAACGCAGCCATGCGCCAATCATACCATTTAGATGTTTCGAGTCTGGACAGATCCCTCGTTGATTCATCAGATGAAGAACCTTTTCTGCTAGCTCTAGTTCTCCATCTCCAATGAGCTTCTTAATCCAACTCCCGAAGAAGTATCTGTTGTTGAATTGCTTCGGAAGTTTGGTAAGTGCTTCTGAATTCTCCCAATCCAGCTCCCTCTTGGCAATTTTGACAACACTCAAGTCACTTACACCCACGACCTGTTGATATTGTGAGGTTGAGTCCTGACCAATGCTGAAATCATCACCAGTGAGCATCATGTCTACAAAAGCAGCCAGGGCCAGGTCTGATTGACCAGCATTTAGCAGTGGCGTGATGACAGAGTCATAATCCTCCATTTTAATGTCTGGGCCCAAAATTACTCTCAATCGAATGTAGAGGGCCCAGGCTTTCTGTACTGAGAATTCAGCAGAAGAACTGAGAGACGCATGAATGATAGGCAGTAAAATTCGAGCATCCATAGACTGGCTTGAGCTGCTAAGTAAGATGTCCGCAACTTGTATAGCTCGGTCGATCTGACCATTCTTTGCTAGCATGCGTACTCCAAGCTCCCAGTAACTCTGAAAGGCATCGCTACTGTCGTCGTATGGGTCTTCAGCCGATTCCCACAGGCGCAAGGCAGTTTCCTGTTCTCCACTCACAAAGAGAGCCTCGATGTACAATAAACTATCTGAATCCGGTAGGGTCAGACCAGCTTTGGACATGTCGTCTGCTAGAACTTTGATATGCGCCAAGCGGTCTTTGTTCCATTCGCCCTCTACACTAAAAACCTCCCACAGTAGCCACCAGACATCACGCGGTACCTCATGTGGAGCTGAAAGCAATGCTCTTCGACACAGCACGTATGACCTCCAAAGTCTGGAACACCTTGTCGGAATAAGATCCTTGGAGCTCTTATCCAAGATTTCTGGAAGGATTCCCCATACTCTATTCAGATGTTCATTCAACACGGCAATTTTTGATTTATAGTCGTGCCGGCTCTGATCCCCAGGGAAAATAATTCGTGAATATGGCGATAAAGGGATTTTAAAAGATTTCGGATCGCTTGGTACAATAAACTCGCTATCTGTGGAGGCCTTAGTATATATTATCAATTTGTCCTACTAGAAGCACTCACCATCGATTTCCTCCTTTTCTAAATTTACCTTGTACTTTTCTATCTCGCCGGATGTTAACCCTTCTATTTTATCCGGAACGAGTACCCCCCGTGGGCCTTCTGGAGGGAGAGGGCTTATGTAATTTTTTAATCTGGTCATGAAGCTGGTTTTGGGAAGCTCCTTCTCCCTCTGTTCAAACTCTTCGAGAGTCTCATCGATTTCTTTGACAAGCGGATCCTCCTTCATAGATCTCAGGCCCAAGAAATCATCCTCATCATCTTGAATTTCTACTCGACGCCCGTCTGGAGTCTGTTGGAAGAATCGAAAGACTGGCTCGTCTTGCGTTTTCTTTTCCGGCTGGATGTCTTTCGGTACTTTGGGCGAACCTTGGCTTGCGAAACTCCTGGCCCGCCATGGTGTTTGTTGCTGTACTTGTAATTTTGCAAGACATGATCTGCATACGAAGCCACGGATTTTCGAAGCCAGAATTGGTTGCGGTCGCGGCATAGGTGTGTATTTGGGAGTTCTTGTCGGCGGCTGAGTACACGATCCACTGGGACTCTTCGCGCTCTGGAGTATTGAGCTTCAAGAAATTTTAGGGTGCAATCGCCACATCACGTGGCATCGTTCAGCCTTGTGCATCATCCCTGCAAGTCGCGGCCACCAGAACTGCGACCATCTAAGTCTCGACGCGTTAATCTGATTAAACTTATTCAACAAGATATACCAGATGTCAGTTGATGGGGAAACCAGTAGCCATGCTGGCTTTGATGCTTCTGATCATCAAGTATATCTCTCCCATGGGTCTACGTTAGAAATAAGCTAACCCCTTCAAAAGGCTGCCTACATATTCACACCTTCATCAAACGTAGACAACCATTCGGAACGGGCACCAAAGAGACGAAGAGTCGTATTACCAGATCTTACCGACCCCCAACCGCCAGTTCGAGGAACTCATTTTGTCCCCTTGCTTAACCAGTTAGAAAATAACGAGTGTATAAAACTCCGCCAGGAACTTTATCAAAAGTCATGGGCAAGCACAGAAACACGAATTCAGGTAGGCTTTGTCTTGAATTCTATTGAACAAGGGCTAATCATGAACTAAATGGTATCAGTCAATCTTGAGCGAGGCAAATGAGAACACATTGGCGGACGTTGCCGAGTTTGTAAAGGACTCAACATTTGTGGAGTATGAGCCCTGGTCGATTAATACCACCAGTGCTAATTCAAGCAGGAATTCCCAGTGTATCCCCACCGGTTTTATTGTAACAGGTCCGAATATTGCATCTCAAGGTCTACTCTTTGAGCAATTGTCAGATCGTCTCCGAGCTGAAATCAATGGGCCAACCGTTACCCTTCGGTCAGGTGATGCGTCAAATTTGAAAGCGGCTCTTAAAAGACTGATCAGAGATGCTACAAGCCAAAGGTCCAACGAAGATGAAGAGGGGACTTTATTGGAGCAGGATGTTAGTTCGTGTACAATGTTAATCTAAGAGCATTGCTAATTCAATAGGGACGGAAACTATTGAACTATGATTTGGAGATTCTTCATGGTTATACCAACCTACATAAAAGCAGAAAAGTTGTTGTTGCTTTTCAGGACAGCGAGGCATTCGACGGGACTTTACTAACAGAGCTAATAACTCTGTTCATGTAAGTTAACCACTTAACCTTATTAGCCATAATGGAAAGAAGAAACGCTGACTAGTTACAGGTCTTGGTCTGATCGTATCCCGTTTGTCCTTTTATTTGGAATCGCAACGTCGGTCGACTTATTCCATGAAAGACTACCAAGAGCTGCCACTCGTTGTCTTTCGGGTGCCCAGTTCGATGTGGAACAAACGAGCTCAATTGTAGAAAGGGTATTCCGCAAAGTCATTGCTGGCTACGAAGCACCACTGCAAATCGGTCCTGGTCTCATATCTATTCTGATGGAGAGACAACACGATCATGTTCAGAGTGTGCAGGCTTTTATAAGTGCCCTGAAAGTAAGCTTCACCAGAAATAAAATCGAATATTACTGACAAAACCAGTATGCATACATGTGTCATTTCTACGCAAATCCACTTACCATATTCTTGAAACCCTCCGAAGGGTCTGATATTGGGACAGTGCTACAAAAGGAACATTACGAATCCGTTCGTAATCTGCCGTCTTTCAAATATCTGATTGAAGACTTGGTCAACAAGAAAGAGCTACTTTATGCACGTGAGCTGCTAGAAAACAATGACAAACTTTTAGAGGAGATTAAAACAAACCTCGGAGCAAGAGAGAGGCGTATGCTAAAACTGTTGCGAGCTATGCATATTTTAACATACTGTTCTTCGGAACTAACAACCACCGTAGATCTCTACATGACAGCGTTTGCAGGAGCCTTGGTTGAGTCCGATGCTATGCGAAGTGTCCTTGAGTCAGTGAAGCGGATGGGCACAGATGGCATATTGAAACTGATCCAACTACTCGAAGAGGCGATTATCAATGGTAGCCACGAGCTGGATCTGTTAGCGTGGCCAGAAGATGATTTGGATTTCCTAAAGTCAATTAAGGATATCAGAGGAAAGACCCAAGCTCTAGCTGAGGAGGCCGAAAGAACGGAAACCCCAATTCGGAGCAAATATACGGCCAAGCATAAAGTCGTGCGCACGACTGTCATTGCTCAGAAAGTACAATTGAGCCACGACTCGTCTAAACTTTCCAAACAAGATACGGAGTTTACTGATGTAGTGGATCGCCTAATTGCACTTCTCCAAGACTATTTTACTTTCGATTCACCACAAGACCTTTTCATGAATGAGGTCTGGCTGTACGATTCCAAATCTCCGTATCGAGACGTTTTCACTCCTAGGCCCAGATTTGCAATTGAACGGGCCCTGGCAGTTCCGCATGACTATTTGCAAGATGCTGCAGACGAAGGCCTAGCGTCAGCCCAGCCAGCAACGGCATTGCTCTATCAGCTTTATCTAGAGACGGGCTCTTTGATCAACATATTTGATTTGTGGTCGGCTTTCTACGCTATCATGGGAGGAGAAGATGGAGAAGGCTGTAGTGAACGCGAAGCTCTTGCATTGTTCTACAAAGCCCTGGCAGAATTGAAGTTGATAGGTATGGTCAAGCAGAGCAAGAAGAAGACGGATCACCTAGCGAAGCAAACATGGAAGGGGCTTTAGAAATTCACGCGATATCATCCTCAACAGTAGGTAATTTGATTCGATCCGAGAAACTCCATAATTCAAATGTGCGCCAAACGCTTATAATACACAAATGCCAAAGTTCACTAAAAGAAAAGAAAAAAGATTGCCATGAGTGAAGACCAAAATACCAATATTTTCAGTTACATACCCCTTTCTTGACAAGATATACATTTCCAACGCGATTCAGCATCATTAACTCTTCTTCCTCTCTTGGTCCCATGTACTCTCCCATGTAAGTCTAGCGTTTCTTACACGCTCCAAGAGCGCTTCGTCACTCAGGACTGGGAAAGGGTTCTCACATCCTCTGAGGCCAATGAACTGACCAAACCTCCTACGCTTCTCCTCTATACTGAGACTGTCGCACCATTGAATAGGCATGGGGTAGCAACTAGACCAGCAGCTCTGCCTGCGTTGGTGATAAAATCGGGCGAGCTCATCAAGTTGTTCAGAAGTCAAGAGCCAGAAATTCAGGATGGTCTTCGGGTACTCGTCACAGATCCTACCGGTCGTCACCTGGACCAACGGGGCGAGGGAAATGGCCATCTTCTCGAGCTTGGCCTGGAACGCTGGGCTATGCATTTTAGTTGGAGTTGGAGTTTCTAGAGACCAGATACCCACGGGCATTTTCGCCTTCGCTTGTTGAATCGGTATGTATCGAGTTGTGTTTTGATCTGACTTCATTTGAGTTCCTCAAAAACATTTCCTAGCCGGTTTATACGTACACTTATTTCACTAAGTAGTTACTTTACTTTGCTAGGACGACGCTAATATCGAATGGAGCTTGTTATAGTATGCGAAGCGAGATATGTATAGTAAATGAGCTGCACAGCAGCAGGAGGTAAACAGTGGGCGTTAGAATAGATAGGCGGAGAAAAAGAAATTTCTTATGGACGACAGAAGGGGAGAAGATAAAACTGATGAATTTAGACTGAGTAAAGATGGACTCTGGGAGCATGTGCATTGAGTTGTTATAGTTTTGCGGAGAATCGTTTGGTGCGGCCGACCTCTTTGTTGCCGCTGTGATTTAAGGCTTTTATATTATCAAAGACGTCTTTTGCCGAGGTTCCTATTTGTATCTTCTCTTTGCTTTCAACTTGGTATCCAAAAATAATATCGTCTTTGTCCTTTGCTTCCCTCTCGAGCCAATGCGCGTTTTGTCTAGGCCGAGACGAGGACACAAAGCAACAGTGGACCCAATATGGCAAATATGGCTGCAACCATCTGAGTGAAATGAAGAGAATAATTTATAGTCCATGTGATATAATTACAGGACTAACAAGAAAAGGGCAGGTCCTCTCTGGACCTAGACCAGACACAGAAACCCGAAGTAGCTCCTGGACACCAAACTCCATATACTCCCCATTTGTATCATTTTCTTTTTACAAGCATGACACATGCGAACGGATCATTTCTTGGCCTTCTTCTTTCTCAAGCTTCCAGTACCATTGACGTTCGGTGTGTCTACAAGAATGGCATCATCCTCACTGCCGGCCTTGCTTATGTTCGAAGATTTGGCTGAGGTAGAACCAGCGTCGAGCTCTTTCATGAAATCTGCCTGGATTGATGCTCTGCGCTTCTCCCACCACTGCTTCTCTGAATCAAGCTGGGCCTGTATCTCATCGAGCTTCTTTCGGTTTGCAGCATTGGCAGCAATTTCATTCGCGGATTGGAAAATAGTTTGGCCCCAATTTGGGTGCAGAGCATTTGCCTAAATAAGCATGAGTAAAACGTCGCATTGGTGCATTCGCAATTCAACTTGCCTCCATAACCACATCTCTAAGCTCTGCCTCCATCTCTTTCTCAGCTCTCAAGAATCGTTGCCACAAATCGTCGCCAACACTTCCTCTCTGTAGCAGGGTACTGCATGCTTGCTTCGCGGTTCTGATTTGAATAATTCTGTGAATATCTTCTACTGCTCTTCGTAATAATGCGGCGCGTATAACACTATCGGGAACAGCGGGAGCCTTTTCCTCTCCTTCGGCTGGTTCAAGGTGAAGTAGACTGAGATATATGTTGCGCTGCAAGTGAGGAGGAAACCACGGCGCGAGAGTTGCAGATGCGACTTCTTGCTGTTAGCTTGCGACCAAACAATCTTGAACCTGCCAGACATACCAGCTTTTCTTTTTCGGTACAATGAAGAGAATGTAACCAAAGAACCGAGCAGAACTCCCACATATACCAGCGGCAACACCAGGCTAAACAGGTCGAATTCGAACATCGTGGTAGCTAGTGTGAGCAGTAACGACAGTATCGGATGCTTGCTGAACCTGAAATAGACCAAAGAAATAATTTCCCACGAGCGAAGTGGTGAAGGCAAATCACTCAAAAATTGTGGTGGTCAAGAGAAAGGATTTGTGTTGAAGAAGTGTTCTCTTACAGCAGTCTCGACTTGAGGACAAATAAGTTCTAAGTTCCGCTGATCCACGGTTGGCAGGAACCCCTGTATATGGGCTAATAATGTTCCGCTCCGCTCCGATTTTGCGACGTCACGACGCCGTGCCTGACTAGACTAGGAGGGTCCGGTGGAAGCTATTCGATAGAGCTTCTATCTTCCAGTCCATTACACAATTACCAACCATACAACTACCACCACTCACCTTCACACCCACCGATACATCCTTTCGTTACCCGTCTCCGCAGCCGATCTTCTTTCATCATCTGCAAAGGAAAATACCCTGCAGAGACAGTTAGTTGAGCGCCAAAAACATGCTTCTTCGATTTCGCGGTCCAGATGGGACGCTTCGAGTCCCTATCGAGCCAACGGAGACATTTGGCGTATTAGCAGAAAAGGTAAACATGCCTATCTCTCAGTCAGGAGTTCATGGTATCTAATTAATCGCAGCTTTCAAAACTCTTACCTAGCGATGTCGACTATGACACCTTAACGATGTGCAACCAACCGGTGGGGGGCGAAGTGAAGCTGCTGAAGGATATTCTGCGGTACAAAGTAGGGGCTGTTGGCATGGGGTATGTTACAATTCATTCGATGCATTTCCTGCAGATTACTAAC
This sequence comes from Pseudofabraea citricarpa, assembly GCA_029641185.1. Taxonomy (NCBI): domain Eukaryota; kingdom Fungi; phylum Ascomycota; class Leotiomycetes; order Helotiales; family Dermateaceae; genus Pseudofabraea; species Pseudofabraea citricarpa. The sequence goes on from JAPWGK010000004.1 coordinate 1,527,497, forward strand.
ACGTGTGCGCTATGCAGACATGGAGATATGGTCTTCATGACTTACAAGAAACGGGACTCGAGCGCAAATGGCCACTCGAATGGTGCTGTCCCAACGCCAAATTCGTCACATCTTATGTCATCCACAAACCGCTTGAATGGAAACGCTGTACTACCGACTGACCAGATTTCAATTCCTTTACCTCAAGTCACTTCGCCGTCCGAGAAGATCAAGAATCCATGGGAAGTGGTTCGCCAGTCAGCACTAGACGATAGGTTAGACAGGCAAAACGGTAAGATACCAAGAAAAAGAGATTACAAAATGTGTCGGCATGGAGAGAAGGGCATGTGCGATTACTGCATGCCTCTTGAACCATTTAACGCTGAATATCTGGCTGAGAAAAAGATTAAAAATCTGTCTTTCCATTCATATCTACGAAAAATCAATGCAGCTACAAACAAACCCGAACTAGGAAGCTCATTTATGCCACCACTTACAGAACCATATTACCGAGTTAAGAAAGAGTGTCCCTCGGGACATCCTCAGTGGCCTGAGGGGATCTGCACCAAATGCCAACCGAGTGCCATAACGCTTCAGCCTCAGCCATTCCGTATGGTGGATCATGTAGAATTCGCATCTGCAACTATTATCCAAAATCTACTTGATTTCTGGAGAGGGTCCGGCGCTCAACGCCTTGGATACATGTACGGGCGCTATGCTGAATATGAAGAGGTACCTCTCGGAGTCAAGGCAATTGTAGAAGCCATATATGAACCACCTCAAGTAGACGAAGTTGATGGTGTAACGTTAAACGATTGGGAAAATGAAAAGGAGATTGATGACCTGGCAAGATCATGTGGCCTCGAAAAGGTCGGTGTTATCTGGACAGATCTAGTCGACGCCGGTGCTGGAGATGGAACTGTCATTTGCAAAAGACATTTCGATTCTTACTATCTCTCATCCCTTGAGATCGCGTTTGCCGCACGACTTCAGGCACAATATCCCAAACCTACGAAGTGGAGCGATACTGGAAAGTTCGGTTCTAATTTCGTCACATGCGTGGTTTCTGGAGATGAGACTGGTGCAATTGCTATTTCTGCATACCAGGTCTCAAACTCCGCTGTTGAAATGGTGCGAGCTGATATAGTTGAGCCATCAGCTGATCCTGGAGTCATGATCGTACGCAACGAAGAGTACGATGACGATCCGGTAGTCAACACACGTTACATCCCAGAGGTATTCTACCGAAAAATCAATGAGTACGGAGCAAGCGTGCAAGAAAATGCAAAGCCATCATTTCCAGTCGAGTATTTGCTAGTTACCTTGACTCATGGATTCCCCAGCGATCCAAAACCCACATTCAGAGCAAAGACTCCAGGATTCCCAACCGAAAACCGTGCAGTTGTTGGCCAAGATCAGGAGTTCGGTGGGGTCGTAAAAGCACTTGGACTCGACAAACGGACAGGCACGATCAAGAACGAGAGTCAAACCATCTCGGCTGTATCAGACTTTCATTTACTATGCTTCTTACATGGAATGGGCATTTTATCCAAGGTAACTCTCCTTTCACATGCAGCTGCGCAGAACATGATACTTACTGCTCTATTTCCATAGGATGAATTCGCTCTACTCTGTCGAGTTGCCACACAACAGGATCTTGCGGATGGATATGAGCTGCTGAATACACCAGGCTGGGCAACCTTGCTTGAAATTTTGCGTTCGACTGGTGAGCGACCCCCCAAACGTCCATCACCTCATGACAGTGATGGTGGCTCGGAGAACCGTCTTGCTAAGAGGGTTGGTCGGGTAAGGCTAGACTAGAAAAGTTACATACAATCAACGAACTGTATACTTGATAGCTAGCTTAGGCCTCGAAAACTCGTGTTTTTTCTTCTATCTAGGGCGTATTTAGTTTCCCGTCCTCGTCTGCCACGTACCTACCTACCTACCTGCCTACCTCATAACTTGCCTACATTGGCTCAAAATGAACTCAAGAACTTATCCGCACGAAATAAGACCTTTGAGAATTTAATGACGAGGGTTGGATGGAAGGGAGGTTGAAGGTGGTTCAATAGGCAGAAAGGGGAGGTAGATATACAGACGGACGTTTTCCCCCTTTGGTCTCGGTCTTGGTATCTAAGTTAGTTTGATTGATGATTTCACATGGTCGGCGCTTTGGGATGGGCATGGCTGGAAGGGCTGGCTTGCATCATAGGCGTTGTATATTTTCCTTTTCAAAAAGAATTCTCAACCAATCGAAAGATGTACATTCAAGTATAAGCGCCTGTGATATTCTGATCGGTGAATACGTGGTATTTCTGCAATCTTTCCCGGGGTATAGATAAACGGCTTGGGAGTAGGTTTATTGCCGTATGATTTTGGTCCTCTTCTAGAAGGAAAGAGAAGGAAAGAAACGCAAAGCCAACTGAGGAGATATATCGATACGAGGGTAGGATAAAAAGCCACTTTCTTTACTTGTGACCTTTTTCCAGTTCGAATCATCTCTGTCGTATAATCACACCCATCATACAGGTTTTCTTCTTCTTCCTTCTTGAAAGGGTTCTGGGTTTATATTCCTAACATGTCTGTCATTAATGTTAGCGAGGAACAGTTTTATTACAACGCCAGTATCACTCGGGAGAAGTAATTAAATACGGTTTTCTCACGACTATTTATTAACTGTTGGTATTTTCATGCTTCAAGTTGCTCGCTTATTCTTCCATCCATTTAATCCTCTATTAAATGATTAGACGATTAGCGTTTCATATCGGGGCTGAGGCGGAGCATGCTGACCACCGGTAGCGCAGCCTTTATAGTACGATCTCGAGAGAGGTTGTCTTTTTTTATTTTTCATTTAAAGATTCTTTTCTATTTTCCCTCTTTCCGTTTTCGCTCTTAAACGGTATAGGAAGAGAATAATAGAACAAGAGAGAAAGAGGAGACGAGTATGATTACTTAAAAACTAGAAATAACAATACATTTTTATTATATACCCTTCCGATTCGGCCATCTGAACAGAATTAAATTACTAGCTTGACAGATGAACGAAGAAACAACAACTCGGCTGCTCTGACGATTTATCGATTCGCTTACACATCACCAGATGATTTCAAAATAATCAGTCGCTCCTTTTTGGATTCTTACAAATAAGAAAGTAGATAGTGAAAGCGATACTGTAATATAAGCCCCCCTGGAGCTGACCAAACATCAAACTTCAAATATATACAAGTAGTATCTGCTTTCGGAAGAGGGCCGTGTCGATCCACCCGTAGTGCCTTGTAATCCGTGGTAATCGAGGGGTGATTACCTATAGCTCCACGTACAGAATAGTGGGATTCGCTGATTCATACGCATCAAGCTGAGTTGGCAATATGTTAGTTGTGTTCAGGATAAGGATCGTAAGGATCTGTAAGATTATATGGGAGTAGTTATCCACCCAGTCAGGTCACATGTTATAGCACATGTCGGAGCCACGTGATTGTACCAACAGGTTAAAAATCCCTTAGATCTAAGACTTGAATGTGAAAACAAAAAACACGAAGAATGAACAGCGATATGACAGCCCCACTGCAACAGGTCGTAGATACCTGCTTTACAAAGGTAAAACATTGCAATTCTGCATATCTATACCCGTGCTATTACTTAATACTCGAGAAAGATCTCAAAAAATTACGGGGGTAACAAAAAATGGGAATCAAGTCTAAGTACTTTTTTTATTCTTTTGTATTCCCAACCACGATGGATTTGTTCCTACTTTTTAAGCAACACTATGATGACAAAATACCGACAGAAACGCCTCGTGTAAATGGCACAAGTGGATAAATGTGCATCTTTATAATGGCTTGCCACCAATGAAATCTGACCACCTGCGAACCTCTCCTGGGATACCTTCTTGTCTTGGTAACTTCTCGCTCATGCACTGGGCAAAGAGCTCAGCAGTCTACACGAAAATTAGCATTGAAACCAGTTTCACAAAAGATCTGTGACTTACCTTTGGCTCCATGAAAAGTGGCACACCAAAATCGACAGCGTTTCTACGCATGACATAGTCGACATCCAAAACAGTCTTTCCTCGTGCCTGTGCCAAGTTGAAAACACCTCGAATATCGTATTTTTCAAATACACCTCTGAGGGCTCGCTTGTCTTCGGTAGGGAACTCGATAACCTCCACATTGACATTGTTCTTTGCCGTGGATTCAAGGAATTCCTTGACCTCCTGCTCTGCAGCGTACAACTTGTAACCCAGTGGCGAAAGATAGTCGACAATAGTGGCAAGGGAAGCCTTAGTGACATCACCACCAAAGAGAAGACCTTCTCCAGGTTCTGGCACGCGGAAGTTCATGGTTGATTGAAGAGAAGCCCAGTAAGCTTCGACAAGGGTCTTTCCGAAACAAGCGATCTCACCGGTGCTGGACATCTCAACACCAAGGAATGGATCGGCACCTGCAAGACGAGTCCAGGAGAACTGAGGAACCTTAGTTGCGAGATAGTCACGTTTGACAGCCATGAGATCAGTAGCTTCGGGGACGTTACGACCAACGAGAGCCTTGGTAGCGACATCAATGAAGTTAAGTCCAAGAACCTTGCTGACGAATGGGAATGAACGAGAAGCACGGAGATTGCATTCGATGACCTTGAGCGCAGGGAGTCCACCGTTCGGGTCGTCAGCCTTGATAATTTGCATGTTGAATGGGCCAGTAATGCTCCATGCCTTAGCAACCTTGACGGCAATTTCCTTGACACGGTCCATGGTGGTTTGATCCAGAGAGGCGGGAGGAAGAACTAGGGTAGCATCGCCAGAGTGAACACCGGCTTGCTCAACATGCTCGCTGACAGCGTGAACGATGAGCTTCCCCTCAGATCCAACAGCATCAACATCAATTTCTTGGGCACCCTCGATGAATTTGGTAATGACGACAGGGTGGTCGGGGGAAACGTTGCTGGCAGCCTCAAGCTTATCTTTGAGCTCATCCTTGCTGCGAATGACAGTCATAGCGGCACCTGACAGAACATAACTAGGACGAACCAAGACTGGGTAGCTAACCTCTTCAGCAAAGGCCTCAGCGGCAGCAACAGATGTGAGTTCTTTCCAAGCTGGTTGATCGACTCCAATGCTGTCGAGAATCTCAGAAAACTTTTGCCTATCTTCAGCCTTGTCGATGTCAATTGGATTTGTGCCGAGGATTTTAGCTCCTCCTGTTTCTTGTAGGCGAAGAGCAATGTTTTGTGGTAATTGGCCACCAACGGAAACCACAACACCACTAGCAGTCTCGAGTTCATAAATGTCCATAACTCGCTCGAAGCTCAATTCTTCAAAGTATAGTTTGTCGGCAGTGTCATAATCGGTGCTGTAAGTTTCCGGGTTGAACGTTAAGTAAGTTAGCAAGTGAAGGAGAGAAAAAGAGTGAAAAGAAATGAAGTATGATGGTCCCGGATGTCCAGTGCTAGGTTCCTGATGTCAAAGGGCCAGGTCCAAGATGTCTAGGGTAAAAGTTCCAGATGTAAAGGGCCAGGTACCAGGTTCCAGATGTCGAGAGTGTCAGGTCCGAGAAATAAAGTGCCAGGTTCCAGATGCCGTGTGCCAGGTCCACGGAGCTTGGTACCAGGTTCCAGACATCAAGGGCCAGGTCCGGTAAATCAAATGTAGAGGTTCCAAAGATCGAGTACCAGGACCAAGCTAAGTGCCAGGGTCCCAGAAATAGAATGTAAGGGTCCCAGATATCAAGGGCCAGGTCCAATAGATATAGTATGAAGGTCTGAGAAATCAGATATATAGGTCCCAGAAGTCGAGTGACAGGTCCGAGAAATGTAGTATAACGGTCCAAAAAGGTCCAAAAAGGGTCCAGGTTCAAGGTAGTGCCCTCAGTCGAGCTTGGAGCTCGAAAGGGCGGCCAGCTGGTCCAGGTGGCGCTGCGTCTTTTCATGACGGGTCAGGTTGCTCTTATTATGAAAGCCAAGATTGCAGGGACCGCATTTGAAAGGGTTGCTCGCCTCAAACTGTTTTCGTTCGTGCTTTGGGGTTTTTTCATGGTCCTGCAAGCGTTGCTTCGTGCCAAATGTTATGTTGCAGCGTTCACAGTGGAAGGTCTTTTCTGCCTCAGCCTTTGCTATGCGATCTGCTTGACGGACGGCGTCCCGTCCTGGATTATTGGCTCTGGACCGGGCTACTCTCATGGATGACTGTCCAATGTACTCATCGTAATTTGTTTCCATTTGCTTGTAATGCCAGTTTGTAGCATTCTCGGCTTTCATGGCTAAGCGTTTCTGTTCCTTGTCAAGGGCCTGGGCCTCGAGCTGGTCAGGAGAAAGGTCAAAGTCGCCAATAATAGCCTCGTTCAAGGCGCAGTGAGAACAGCAGCCGTCGTACTCGAGGGTGGTACGGTCCCAGAGACAGATGTGACCCATGCCATAATCTCGGGTTCGTGCTCTCATTGCCCAGAACATGTAAGCAAATGTAGCTTCAAGAGCAAAGAACAGAAGGCGGGTAACAGGATAGACGCGAGCAGCTGGTTTGGGGACCCAACAGAGCAGGCCCTTGTGAACAATCGTGTAGCCTTCATTGAGGGCAGCCTGAACGTAAAAGGGAACCAGAAATCCATCGTCATACTGCTGGAGCCGAGCGCGGACCCCTCCAGAATTGTTGGTTCCAGAGCCGATATAGATCTTGGGTCGAGAACCAGGTTTCTCGAGGACGATGACATAGATACCCCAGCGATGATGAGAAGTGTTTTTTGGCGAATCCTTGAAGAACTGGAGGGTAGGCGGACCAGCAGCTTGAAGCATTTCGAACAGACCAGGACAGAAGGCAAGGGACGCTGTCTCGGCTGTCTCTTCAATGATCGCTTGGCTCGTGAAGAATCTAGCAAACAGGGTATTCTTTCGATGGAAAGGTGTATCACAGAGACAGGTCCAAGTGATCAACATCACAAGCTGCATAAGGGTAGCAGCTTCGAACGCCATCTTGGTCCAGGTCCTGGTACAGAGCCGTCTGAACCAGTTGGGGCCAAAGTTTCAGTTTGGGTGTACTCTGACAGCCGTATCTAGACACTAGGTAAGCCATTGACTTCCAATTTGCTGTGCGTCTCAACTTACATCTAGAAAAGGAACGTAATCCGACAGCCTGGGTCCCTAAGCTCTGGAGGTGATGGAACGACAGTGTCGGGTTCCAAGGTCTGGAGATGAGGGTAAACAGTAGAGGGAACGACAGTGTCGGGTTCCAAGGTCTGGAGATGAGGGTAGACAGTAGAGGGAACGACAGTGTCGGGTTCCAAGGTCTGGAGACGAGGGTAGACAGTAGAGGGAACGACAGTGTCGGGTTCCAAGGTCTGGAGGTGATGGTAAGAAGTGAAGAGTGTCGGAGAGACGAAAAGTACTTTTGAGCGAGGTCCACCGACCAGAGGCAGGTCCATCTAGAGGGCAGGTACATCCAAAGGCAGGTGCCCCGGGTACCCAGAGTGCAGGTCCATCTAGCGAGCAGGTCCAGTAGAGTGCAGGTACGCGCAAAGCAGCGAACCCAGGTACCCAGTAAGCAGGTCCAGTCAAGTGTAGGTCCAGGAGAGCGCAGGTCCAGTAGAGTGCAGGTACGCCCAAAGACAGCGAACCTAGGTACCCAGTGAGCAGGTCCGTCCAGTGAGCAGGTCCAGAAAAGTGCAGGTACGCCCAAAGTCAGTGAAACAAGGTACCCAGTGAGCAGGTTTATCTAGAGGGCAGGAACATCTAAAGGCAATAGAGCTGGGTAGGTCCAGCAGAGTGCAGGTACGCCCAAAGGCAGCGGATCCAGGTATCCAGTGGCAGGTCCATCCATTGATGGGTTCATTCAGGAGGCAGGTACGTCCAGTCAGGGAGGGGAAGGGGGGAAATCTTCACTTACATTAATCATAACAGTTTTCTTGCCCATTTCCTTCAATGCAAGAGTGGCGCTGACAGCACACCAATCGAACTCGACGGAGCTACCAATTCTGTAGACACCGCTTCCGAGGATAATGATTCCGTGATCATCAAAAGTGACATCATGGGTGGTCGCATTGTAAGTGGTGTAAAGGTAGTTAGTGTCTGCAGGGAACTCGGCAGCGAGCGTATCAATTTTCTTGACAAATGGCGTAATTCCAAAGCCCTTGCGGCGAGCTCTAACTTCGTCCTCGGTGCTGCCTACTGCCTGTGCAATCTGTCTGTCAGAAAAGCCTAGCTTCTTTGCCTTCATGACAAGCTCCCTCTTCAGGCCAGAGAGACCTCCGACATCTTCGAGTTCGTGAGTGCAGTTAACAATGTTTTCGAGCTTGTACAAGAACCATTTATCAATCTTGGTAAGATCGTGGATTTTGTCGACGGAGTAGTTCTCATGGAACATTGCTTGACCCACAGCCAACCAACGGCGATCAGTTGGATTTTGGAGTTCATAATCAAGGTCCTCGAAGTGATCACCTTGGAATCCAACAAAACGAGGATCAACCTGGCGAATAGCCTTCTGGATAGATTCTTCGAATGTTCTACCGATAGCCATGACCTCACCCACAGACTTCATAGCACTGCCAATGTCACGTTTGACATGTTGGAACTTGGCCAAATCCCATCTGGGAATCTTGGTGACAACGTAATCCAAAGAAGGCTCGAAGTTTGCAGTAGTGGTCTTGGTGACGGCATTTGGAAGTTCCGGAAGAGTGTGTCCAAGTCCAATTTTGGCAGCGGTATAAGCAAGAGGATATCCGGTAGCTTTAGAAGCAAGAGCAGACGAACGGGACAGACGAGCGTTGACTTCAATGACTCTGTAGTCAAGTCCATCTGGCTGCAAAGCGTATTGGACGTTGCATTCGCCCACGACTCCCAAGTGTCGGACAATCTTGATAGCTGCCGAGCGAAGCATGTGGTATTCCTCGTCGCTTAATGTCTGACTAGGTGCCACCACAATTGAATCACCGGTATGGATACCAAGCGGATCAAAGTTTTCCATGTTACAGACCGTGATGCAGTTATTGCTTGCATCTCGGACAACCTCATACTCGACTTCCTTCCAGCCCTTGAGCGATTTCTCGACCAAGATTTGTGGCGACAAGGTAAGCGATCGTGCAGACATATTTCGGAGCTCTTCCTCATTGTTTGCAAAACCAGATCCAAGTCCTCCCAAAGCATAGGCAGCACGGACAATAATAGGATATCCAATTCCCTTGGCAGCTTCTAGTGCCTCTTCGACTGTATTGACGGCGACAGAGTGAGCGATTGGAATGTCAATCTCCCCAAGGGCTTTTGCAAACAAATCTCTGTCTTCGCTAGTCTCAAGTGTTTTGATGCTAGTACCCAAAACCTTGACACCATAACGTTCAAAAATACCCATGCGCTCCATCTGGACACCAAGATTAAGCGCAGTTTGCCCACCAAATGTCAAGAAGATTCCATCTGGTCTCTCACGCTCGATAACATATGTGACGTATTCGGGAGTGACAGGGAGGTAGTAGACTTCGTCGGTAAGAACATGCGCTGTTTGGATGGTAGCGATATTAGGGTTGATTAAGATGGAAGGGATGCCAGCTTCCTTGAGGGCTTTCAAAGCTTGGGAACCTGCGATAAGACACTGTTAGTGCTAATGATCCTATAAATATTTGGTAGGCAGTAGAGCACAGTATCATCAAAAACAAGGATACCTCATTCCACTCGCCAAGTAACGAGGTTTAGAAGAAGATATGCATCTGAAGGCAATTGGTTGAGGGCACCACACAGAGAGAAATTGATAAGCCAGCAGCCAGCATTGCGCCATTGAAACATAATTCCCAAGCAATAGGGTGACAGCAACACATATCCACACCAGGACAGCCTGGCTACTATGAAAAATCCTCGTGGAATTTCACGAGTGGGTGACTCATTTGCGCGATAAGAATATTCTGCACTCACCAGAGTAATCGAATTCTCCTGCTTGACCAATGCTCAACCCACCACTTCCAATGACCAAGACCTTCTTGACATCAACGGGATTGGCAGCTCCCTTGACGACGCCACTCTGTAGGTATGCCTCCGCACTCGGGGCTGTCTGCACCTCATGGCGGATAGTGGAGCTCGAGAAGAGCCGGATATATCTGGGGGTCTTGTGCGTTTGAGGCTGACTCCGAGCCAGCAAGAAACCGGCTGTTGATCGTGTGGTGAAAGCTCTGGTCGAGCAAGCTGGAGCTCGACATTGGCGGAGCAGCGAGGTCGATCGACCTGCGAGGCGGCTTGAGAGAGCCATTGCGCAGGGCGCCGTGGTCAATTGATGCTTGTGATGGTGCGATAGAAGCTTCTATAACTGATTCGGAGCTGTAACCGTCAGTCAGGAGGACTCAGAAGAGCGGACTCGGTCGAGAAGGCTTCCCGTCGTCTCAATTGCGGAATTGTGAGTCGGTGTGGGGAGGGTGACTGACAGTGTTCGATAGAGTTTAAGCTTTTTAAAAAAGGATGATAGGTAGGATGTGCTGGCAGGACTGTAAAAGGCCTCAGGTCTGCAACTTGGATGGCTCGAAGTCCCTCAACATGGTTTGCTTTGCAGAAGGAATAAAGTGAGTCGAAGGGATGGATGAGATTGTGACAATGGCAGGAGACGTATGTATGTAGGTAGGTAGAGCAGAGAGTATTCGTGGGAGCAGCTGGGAGCTGGGGACCGAAGAACGCAGCCCCGCCTATTGGTCGAGAAATTTTGAAAATGCTGTGACTCGCAATTTTCAGGGCCGGCATCCAGCTAAAAGTGCCTAAAAGTGCCTGGCGAAGTCCCCACAGCCCAGAACAGCTTAGCGACGCAGCTAGCCTCGTCCACCCAGCCATCCAATTGATCCCATTGCCTGGAAAGTTTGCGATCCCTTCACACTTCTGCTTGTCGCCATTGCAAGAGTTTGGAAAACTTTTCCTGCATACATGAGTCTCCGTCATGGCGGGGTCTGGTCTGGTCTGCTCCGGGGCTTCTGTTCCTCGCACATGTTCCCTTTTGCATCCCATACATACAATAATGCATGCTTGTGCTTTGCTCCAACTCCAACAGCCATGCTAAAGACTCCACCCTGCTACACCTGTCCTGTCGTCAAATCCATCCATGACCGCAGAGGATCTCCAGGGTTGGCATGGACCAGAGGATATGTCACTTTATCTCTGCTCGCCTATATCGGGGGCAATGACTGTCTGCTTTACTCATCATTTCTAGATAGCTTAACTCAACAATCTCAACCGTTTCTGCCATGCAAGAGTCATATAGCAAATTGCCAACAGTCGCCAACAGTCGCCAACAGCAAGCAAAGGAGAATCCCGAGAGACCAGCCTTGTCCGTAAATCTAAGTTTGCTTCCCGAGATTCTATTACGAGTACAGTAATTTTCTTTCAGCATCCAAGAATTACTCCAATTGACCAAGGAGCAAATCTTTGAGAAAGCTACTTAGTGTGCTCGCTTGACATGGCTCCGGGTGTTGGAGACTACGGTTCGTTGACGACGGCTCATCTTCCTATAGGCACCCCTGGTGCTTCCACACAGCCTCCGTCCGAACCTACCACTTATCCAGCTCGAACTCCACGTGACTGGCATATATCTTGAAGGCGGCACATGGAGAGATCAGCAAAAGGCAAAAGTTGAGTCATTTCTATTTTCAGTGTACAAGTCTATGTTTTCTCTAGTCTCACTGCAGGATTGCGCTCGATGAACGACAAATCCACCTTGTGGCCAAGTAGCTCTCGAATGTTGTTTACCTGCATGCACATTAGATTTCGTCTCGAGAGATGTGAAAAGAGAACCACCAACCTTGTACTTGATCATCGTAGGTCTCTCCAAACTCAACCCCCATCCATAAACCCGCATATCCTTGGGCAGCCCCATGGCCTCCAACATCTCTGGTCTGAACATGCCACTGTTGCCAATTTCGACTAGTTTGTTCAATCCCTTGTGGAAACTGAAGATCTCCATGCTGGGCTCGGTGTATGGGTTATATGCGGGCTTGAATCTCAAGTCCTCGCCTAAGCCCATCTTCTCGAAGAAAATAGTCATAAACTCCATCAGACCTCCAAGTGTCAGACCATAGTCTGCAATAACACCCTCCACTTGATGGAACTCAGCAAGATGGGTTGCATCGACTGTCTCATTACGGAAGACACGATCAATTGAGAAGTAGCGGGCTGGGGGAGGTCTTCCATCAGGCCCCTTTTGTTGTGCTAGCTTGTGAAGCATTGCAGTAGAAATGGACGTTGTGTGTGTTCGCAAGACCAGCCGTAACGACTCGTCTGCGGCCCATGGATATCTGTAGCCAATGGAGCCATACTTGCCTTCCTGGTGAACATCTTTGACGTTCTTCCAGTACTCCTCGTAATTAGCCTTATCTTTATCAGACTCAGCACGAGGTTTGTCTGCGACGACAGGATCTGAGATGTAGAAAGTGTCCTGGAGATCACGAGCTGGATGTTGTTGTGGCACAAAAAGTGCGTCGAAGTTCCAGAAGCCAGTCTCGACATAGTGGTCAGTGGCCATCTCTTCGAATCCCATCTCGAAGAAAATTTGTCTGAACTCGTGTCGAACCTTGTTCAGAGGATGCAATGCACCGGCGTGTTGATCCCCACCAAGAGCCTTGAAATTGTATGGCTTGAAGGTAGCAGTCTTCCAGGCACCACTGGAAAACTTAGAAACGAATTGAATGGAAGGTAAAAGGGACTTACGAGGCCAACATATCGGCTGTCAGATCTGTTTCTTCTCTGACCATCTCCAGAGCGAATTTTGGACCCTTTGAAATCTTGAAACTAGTAACCTTCTGCATCTTGACTAACTTTCGTTTTTTCAAGTCCGTGATCACCTTTGCATCAGGATGTGTCTTTGTCTCTTGGATAATTTGTAGCTGGTCTCGTGTTGTATCTTCTATGGAATCTGCCTGCGAACATTGTTAGGACTTCCTCTATTGGTATTCCGTCCATAACTTACAGTTGCGACTAATTTTCCCTCCTTGCCCTTGGCAATCCACTTCGACTTGAAGGCTTTGCCCTGTCCAACCTTTGCCACATTCTTGTCACCGACCGCAGCTTCCAACTCTGCGATCGTCAGGCCGTCCATCGCCTTGCGCAGAGCCTCGAAGACTCGGGCCTCATGACTGCCGTTCGCTGCAATTTCCTGCGCCTCCGGCTCAAGAACAGCCTCCTCTCGATCAATGGTTTCGTATGTAAGCATATATCTGGATCCCAGTCGGTCCAAAGCACCCTTGATTTCAGTCGACTTTATGGCGGGGAAAGCCTCCGCAGAGAGCAGAGGTTCTTTCTGTGAGAGCGCATGGAGAATGTCCGATGGCAGATCGCCAGTATTCTCAGGACTCGCCATGATTACGATTTACCTGCGCAAATACTGAAGGGGGTTGCGCAGATTATGTATGGTCGCGTTATGAGTCAACCCAATATTTTTTGACGTGGTGTTCGAGGCTGGCGAGTTTCACGCTCGGCTGTCAGGCTGTCAGGCACGAACGGTTAGTTAGAGCCAGTGGTAAAAGGTAAAATTGACTGGTACTCGAATATTGAAAGAACATTCAAAATCGCTTTCATCTGATGATTGATTTTTCCTCCGTGATTTTGGAAAGTCCTTAGAGGTGTGATTTATTTTTCTAGCTAGCATAGAGTAGTCGCAACACACAATATAACATACAATTCATGGTAAGTCGCTCTCTTAAACTAGCATGTGCAAGCTCTTTAGCCAATTACTACAGATTAAAGATCCAATTACACGCCTTCCATTTTGATAGAGCCAAGCTGTCCATCCAGCCTTGCCCAGATATCCACATTACGATTATCTTCTCTTTCTCCCTCTCCTGCATCCTCCCCCAAGAGGGTTTTAAGCTCTGACATTGTTGAGACAGCATGCGAGATAGAAGACTCTCCATCTTCTAATCTTTGTAGTATGGCATCATTTGTAGAGCTGCTTGCTGAATCTGCAGCATATACCCAAGCACGGGCTCTGCGAGAAGAGTCTGGCTTCTCTTGTCGTGATAATTCTGCCTCGAACGAAGTGCTACTTTCCGATCTTTTGTTATGAAGTGTGTCAGGCATAGGATATGTAGGAAGGAGATGACTTTCGTGAGCTAGCCGGTCAAGACCTTGACCAGATTCCTTGAGCTGCTTTGCCATGCTGATAGTGAGGTGTGACTTTTGTTGTATTGCAGATTTTTGATCGTTGGAAACGGCTAAAAGCTTTTCGATGAATTGGGAGGTAATGTGGTTTGTAGTGCTAGACTTCTCAGGTACTTCCTCTTTAGTACCCTCTTCAACATCGCCAGATGATTGAGGCGGTGATACTATATTCTGACCTGCAGCGGCGAGAATCAATGCTTGCCGAGCATTCAGGTAGTGCGTGTACTGCCATCCAATCAGGGCTACTTGGTGGTCGACATATTCTTTGCCCTTGGTCCGATTGGTGTCCTTCTGGCCTTCATCAACTTCTGGGCTGTCACCTGCCTTGGCCAATTCCGTTTCAATCCAGTTAATAAGCTCATTCCGCGTGGTTCCTAGAGCAAGTAGCTTGTCTCCCTTGGACACCAGTGAAGAATCTCCGACCGAATTAATGTTACCAGCTCTGACTTTGGCAAGCAATTTTTGCTCTCTTTTCAAGAGTAGCTTTGCACGCAGAACAGACTTTTCAAGCTGCTCAACCAAATCTTTCAAGTCAATGTTTGTCGCCTGTGGACTAGCTCTTGCAGTGCTAAAAATTTCTGGTGGTGCTGGCAGGGACTGCTCTGCGCTTTTCAACAATTGGTAGGGCTCGAGATAGTCTGATGCAGCCGCTGGCTTTTGGCCTAATACATCAATATAGTCTTGAACGATGCGAAGACGGTCGTGCTTCCGTCTCTGTTTTACTAGCTCAAGAAATGAGTCCAAAGGGACTATTGAGTGCTCTGATATCTCTTGTTTTCTCTCCTTTCCATCTTTTACACGCTGCTTTTCAGTGACGGAGCTTGGTTGATGTTGTTTACTAGCCTTGGCATACTCGTTGCGTGCCTTGGCATTTGACCGTAGACATCGGAGAAACTCTTTTCGATTGCCCTTTAAACTGCCTGGTGCTGTGTCGATACTTTCTGTCTGATACGACAGTGATAGTGGGCGTGAAATTGGGTAGCTATTCTGTGATTTTGGATCTAGGTGCTGGCTTAAATGGGCTGTGAGGACCCGTCGGATGGAGTCAATATCCTGTCTTTGTTTGATATATGGCCTCAAGGACTGCTGTAAAGATTTAACGGCGTCAGGAAGACTATCGAGGCCCTCCATATCGCAGGAAGTGTTTGGTGCTGGACACAACTGTGTAAGTTGGTGCTGCACTGTTGATGTTTAGATATTGTGTTGCAGTCACCACGTGCAGCCGCGCGCACCGCGGCTCCATGTCCCGCGCGCTTAAAATTCTCTTACGCTACCTAGGAACCAGCTCTACCCTGAAGTTCAGTTCGCTCAAGGCGATTTGTTGTGGAGGGGCCTTTTACACCTATTTCATCATACAGATACCATACGGGCTAGGGGCGATTCGCATTCTCTCATGACATCGAAAAAGAACCATTAGCGATTTCGCGGCGCGTTTCTATTTCTTCAACGGCGTGAAGAGCCTTTACAACATTTATCAAGCCCATCGCGAAGATGGCGGACCAACAGCGCGATGTCTCGCAATACAAGTACTCGGCGATGTCCAATCTGGTACTCCAGGCGGATCGTCGATTTGTATCTCGCCGAAATGACGAGGTCACTGGAGATCCTGAATCGCTCGCGGGGCGACTGAGCATACATGATATGGGATCGCGCAATGCCCGAGAAGATGCGCCAAAGCGAAAGAAGAAGGCGACAGGATTACCAGATGTAGAGAGAGGTGGCTACAGAGAGGGTGAGGATGTTCTGGAGCGCGAACAGCGGAAGAGGAAAAGAGGCCAACCTGCTCAACTTCGTGGAGCTGGTGTTCTATCTGAGACGGTAGAAGGCATAATATATCGACCACGAACTTCTGCGACTCGCGCGACCCATGATTTGATTTTGACGAGCGTCGCCAAAAACCTTGGAGATGTACCTCACGAAACGGTCTGCAGCGCAGCGGACAGCGTTTTAGAATATCTGAAGGATGACGATTTAAAGGACTTCGACAGGAAGAAGGAGATTGATGAGCTGCTGGGAACAACTCTGAACCCCAAAGAGTTCAACGAACTTGTAAATTTAGGGAAGAAAATCACCGACTATTACGCTCAGGACGACGACCAGGTTATGCAGGATGGAGAGAATGGCGGAGAAGATGGCGCTGAGATCGATGATCGCCAGGGTGTAGCTGTTGTATTCGATGATAACTCTGAAGATGAAGATGGCGCTGAAATGGTTAATGAGGTTCGGGACGAGTCATCAGATGATGAAGGAGACGACGAAGAAGACCGTCCTGATGCTGAAGAAGTAGCCACAGCTGGCGAAGCAGGTCAAGATGGCGATCGAGAAGCAGAACCTTCCGAAGAAGAGGCGATGGTTATAGATTCTGAGCCGAACGGTGGTGTTAGTGGGGTTAAGAAAGACAAGAGTTTTATTCCTGCCCGTGATATCGATGCATACTGGCTACAAAGACAGATTGGTGTCATTTACACAGATGCACATATTCAGCAAGAAAAAACGCAGCAAACACTCCATATTCTATCAGGAGAGTCTGAAGAGGAAGGTGGAGAAGAGCGACCTTTGCGAGAAATAGAAAATGATTTGATGGAACTGTTCGACTACGAGCACCACGAGCTTGTCCAGTTACTCATCGCGAATCGGGATAAGGTTGTTTGGCTCACACGCTTAGCGCGTGCAGAGGATGCAGAGGCTCGAGGTGTGGTTGAGAGAGAAATTGCATCGGAAGGTCTACGTTGGATCTTGGATGAGCTTCGCGGAGGCGCTGCAGTTGACGGGGCTAAGAAGCGGAAGTTGGAAATCAAGATGGATATTGATGTTCCAGCTGAGTTTACCACAGACAACAAAGCCGAGGTGAAAGATGGTGGCTTAATTGGTGGTTTACAACCTCGAAAGCTCATTAATTTAGAAAATCTTGTCTTCGACCAAGGAAACCATCTCATGACAAACCCTAAGGTCAAGCTCCCAGAAGGGTCAACAAAACGGACTTTCAAAGGTTACGAGGAAATCCATGTCCCAGCACCCAAGAAGCGCAATGAGCCTGGAGACCGCGATATACCAGTATCAGAAATGCCAGAATGGTCACAAGGCCCATTTTCGAGACCCGGAGGAACAGGAGAACCAAAACTGAACAAAATCCAATCGAAGTGCTATCCTCAAGCATTTCTCGATGATGGCAATATGCTGATCTGTGCACCCACTGGTAGTGGTAAGACAAATGTTGGTATGCTGACCATTCTTCGAGAAATCGGCAAGAACCGGAATCCAGAGACTGGCGAAATCAACTTGGATGCTTTCAAAATCGTGTATATTGCTCCGCTCAAGGCACTGGTGCAAGAGCAAGTGGGAAATTTTGGAGCTCGTCTCAAGCCTTATGGAATACAGGTGTCAGAGTTAACGGGTGACCGACAACTTACAAAGCAACAAATTGCAGACACCCAAATAATTGTGACTACACCTGAGAAATGGGACGTTATTACTCGAAAAGCAACCGATCTGAGTTATACCAACCTTGTTCGTCTCATCATCATTGACGAAATCCATCTTCTCCACGATGACCGTGGGCCAGTATTGGAAAGTATTATCAGTCGAACCATTAGAAAAGTGGAACAGACTGGTGATCCTGTTCGTCTGGTGGGGTTGTCTGCTACTCTTCCTAATTATCGTGATGTTGCAAGCTTCTTACGAGTTGATCCTCTTAAGGGCATGTTTCATTTTGATGGAAGTTATCGTCCTTGCCCTCTTCGTCAGGAATTTGTTGGTATCACAGAGAAGAAGGCGATTAAGCAACTGAAAACCATGAACGACGTTACCTACACCAAAGTTCTTGAGCACGTTGGTACGAATCGCAATCAGATGATTATTTTCGTGCACTCTCGAAAGGAAACATCCAAGACAGCACGTTATATTCGCGACAAGGCTTTAGAGATGGAGACAATCGGCCAGATATTAAAGAGTGATGCTGGAAGTCGGGAGGTTCTGACTACGGAAGCAGAAGCTATCAATGACCGAGAGTTGAAAGACCTTCTTCCATATGGATTCGGTATTCATCACGCTGGAATGAGTCGGCCAGATCGAACATCTGTCGAGGAACTCTTTAGCGGCGGTTTCATCCAGGTACTGGTCTGCACTGCAACCTTGGCGTGGGGTGTCAACTTACCTGCCCACACTGTTATTATCAAGGGCACACAGGTTTACTCCCCAGAAAAGGGAAGTTGGGTTGAATTGAGTCCTCAGGATGTCCTTCAAATGCTTGGCCGAGCAGGAAGACCGCAATTTGATACCTATGGAGAGGGCATTATCATAACTACTCAAAGCGAGATGCAGTATTATCTCTCACTCCTTAACCAACAACTTCCGATTGAAAGTCAATTTGTTAGCAAGCTGGCGGACAATCTGAATGCCGAGGTTGTGCTTGGAAACATTCGCAATCGTGACGATGGTGTAGAGTGGCTAGGATATACGTATCTCTTCGTGCGAATGCTCCGCTCGCCTGGCCTTTACAGTGTCGGCGCCGATTACGAAGAGGACAACGCACTTGAACAAAAGCGTGTGGACTTGATACACTCTGCTGCGGTAGTTCTTGAGAAGTCCAATCTCATAAAATACGACAAGAAGACAGGAAGAATACAAGCAACAGAACTTGGTCGTATTGCTTCACATTACTACATCACGCACAGTTCTATGCTCACATACAACCACCACATTCAACCATCAATAACGCCAATTGAGCTCTTCCGTGTGTTTGCCTTAAGTGATGAGTTTAAATACATCCCTGTACGTCAAGACGAGAAGCTGGAATTGGCCAAGCTTCTTGGCCGCGTGCCAATACCAGTCAAAGAAAGCATCGAGGAGCCACATGCAAAGATCAATGTTCTTTTACAAGCTTTCATCTCACGCCTCAAGCTTGAAGGCCTTGCACTGATGGCTGATCTTGTTTATGTTACCCAGTCTGCTGGGCGTATTCTTCGTGCAATCTTTGAGATCACATTGAAGAAAGGATGGTCTTCAGTTGCAAAAACTGCCCTTGAGCTTTGTAAGATGGCGGAAAAGCGCATGTGGCCCACCATGAGCCCTCTTCGCCAGTTCCCAGGTTGCCCGAGGGATATTGTCCAGAAAGCAGAGCGGATTGATGTGCCTTGGACTAGCTATTTTGATCTGGACCCTCCACGCATGGGAGAGCTTCTTGGATTACCAAAAGCTGGGCGAACTGTCTGCAGTCTGGTATCCAAATTCCCGCGGGTAGAGGTTCAAGCACAAGTTCAGCCTATGACAAGATCAATGTTAAGAATAGAACTAACCATCACTCCTAATTTTGAATGGGACGATGAAATTCATGGTACAGCTGAGAGTTTTTGGATAATTGCCGAGGATTGTGATGGCGAAGATATTCTTTTCCATGATCAATTCATTCTCCGCAAGGATTTTGCTCAAGCCGAGATGAACGAGCACATCGTCGAATTTACTGTGCCAATCACAGAGCCAATGCCGCCTAATTATTTCGTTACCGTTCTCTCCGATAGATGGATGCATTCTGAAACCAAGTTGGCAGTCTCCTTCCAGAAACTCATTCTGCCGGAAAAGTTTCCCCCGCATACTCCTCTTCTGGATCTTCAGCCGCTTCCAGTCGCAGCTTTAAAGGCCCAGGACTATGTGGAATTGTATCCCGAATGGCAACGCTTCAATAAGATCCAAACACAGACTTTCAATTCGCTTTATTCAACGGATGAGAACGTTTTTGTCGGCGCTCCCACGGGTAGTGGGAAAACAGTATGTGCAGAATTCGCATTACTGCACCATTGGTCAAAACCAGATGCTGGTCGTGCCGTATATGTGGCGCCATTTCAAGAGCTGGTTGACCTTCGGCTACAAGATTGGCAGAAACGGTTGTCTAAACTTCGCGGAGGCAAAGAAATTGTCAAACTGACAGGCGAGACGACGGCTGATCTGAAAATCCTGGAGAGGGGAGATCTCATCCTTGCAACACCAGCTCAATGGGATGTCTTGTCAAGACAATGGCAGCGTCGGAAGAACATTCAAAACGTCCAACTCTTCATAGCCGACGAGCTACACATGCTAGGAGGGCAATCGGGTTTCGTCTACGAGATCATTGTCTCTCGCATGCACTACATTCGATCACAAACCCAACTCCCATTGCGTATTGTGGGATTGAGTGTTTCACTAGCAAATGCTCGTGATATTGGGGAATGGATCGATGCGAAGAAACACAACATATACAATTTCAGCCCGCATGTTCGGTCTGTGCCTCTCGAGCTCCATATCCAATCATTTACCGTACCTCATTTTCCTTCTCTCATGCTTGCCATGGCGAAGCCTACATATCTTTCAATTCTCCAAATGTCATCTGACAAACCAGCGATCGTCTTCGTTCCTAGCAGAAAACAAGTGCGAGCAACATCTCGCGATCTGTTATCGGCGTGTGTAGCTAGTGATGATGAAGATCGCTTTTTACATGGGGAGATTGACCAAATGAAGCCATTGCTGGAACGTATCAATGAGGAGGCACTTGCAGAATCCATCTCACATGGAATTGGCTACTATCATGAAGCTCTAAGCTCTAGTGACAAGCGTATTGTGAAATACTTATATGATCATGGTGCAATTCAGGTACTGGTTGCGTCCCGAGATGTTTGCTGGGAGCTGGATAGTAGTGCACATTTGGTCATCGTCATGGGCACACAATACTACGAAGGGCGGGAGCACCGCTACGTCGATTATCCCCTCAGTGAGGTCTTGCAGATGTTTGGGAAAGCTTCGCGCCCACTTCACGATAAGCTCGGTAAGGGTGTCCTTATGGTACCTGCTGTCAAGCGCGAGTACTACAAGAAATTTTTGAATGAAGCTCTGCCAATCGAGAGTCATCTTCAGGTCTACCTGCATGATGCTTTTGTGTCTGAGATCAGCACAAAGATGATAGAATCTGCAGACGATGCGATCAACTGGACTACTTTCACATATTTTTACAGACGACTTCTAGCGAACCCGAGCTACTACAGTCTAACTGATACTTCTCATGAAGGGCTCAGTGCCCATTTATCAGAGCTCGTGGAGACGACACTCAAGGACTTGGCCGAATTCAAGATCATCGATCTGGACGAGGAGGACGACAGTGTAACGCCTCTCAATGCAGCCATGATAGCAGCATACTACAACATCTCATATATTACTATGCAGACGTTCCTGCTTTCATTGAGTGCGCGGACAAAGCTGAAGGGTATTCTTGAGATTGTGACGTCGGCCACCGAATTCGAGACCATACAGATCAGAAGACACGAAGACAGTCTTCTTCGCCGGATATATGATAGATGCCCCGTCAAAATGGCACAGCCAAGTTACGACTCGCCCCATTTCAAAGCATTCGTTCTTCTCCAGGCCCATTTCTCGCGCATGCAGCTACCCATAGATCTTGCGAAAGACCAGGAGATCATACTGTCAAAGGTCCTAGGTCTTCTCAGTGCCACCGTTGATGTTCTGTCATCAGATGGACATCTCAATGCTGTTAATGCCATGGAAATGTCGCAAATGGTAGTCCAGGGCATGTGGGATCGTGACAGTCCACTCAAGCAGATTCCTCACTTCACACCAGAAGTTATTAAAGCGGCAAACGATTCTGGGTACGTACTCCCAACACCAGTTGCCTCTAAACTTACTGACCATTTGTGCTTGAATAGTGTCAAGGATATTTTCGAGTTCATGGAGGCCATGGATCCGTCAGAGAATCCCAACTATGGTGCACTCATCAAACGTTTAGGTCTTTCGCAGGCACAACTCGGACAAGCGGCCAACTTCACGAATTCAAAGTATCCCAACATAGAACTCGACTTTGAGTTGGAGGACCCAGACGAGATTACGGCTGGTTCGGCAGCCTATATCAAAATCAAAATCACCAGAGATCTGGACGAAGACGAAGAAGAAGGCGACGTTGATACCACCGTTCATGCACCGTTTTACCCAGTGAAGAAAATGGAAAATTGGTGGCTGGTGGTTGGCGATGAGACTTCCAAGACATTGCTTGCCATCAAGCGCATCACAATAGGAAGATCGTTGAATCTACGTCTCGAATATACTGTTCAGACGCCTGGGGAGCATGAGTTGAAGCTTATGCTCATGAGTGACAGCTACGTCGGGGTGGACCAAGATCCTACGTTCAAAGTGTCTGTGGCAGAGGGAATGGACGAGGACGAGGATGAGGACGAGGAGGATGAGTAAGGACTCTGGTTGATATTTTGTACTGCTGAGACTTTGTTGTATAGTAGATCGAGCGTCGATATAGATGGCAAAAGCATTCTCTTTCGATCTGCTGCTCTTCTCCGGGGATGAGAAAACACGGCTGCCTGCTGTTGGACCTTTCCCTTGGCTGTCAGTGGTGGTTGTGGTTGTGCCACGGCCATACGCAAAGCCAACAGTCGAGGCGTGATTGGCTTCGGGAAGAAGGGCGCCGTTACTCGGCCTCTGCGTTGTTGGTATCATGGTGAGAAGTTTTCATCATCATCATCTCATCGTCATGATCATTATTATTTGAACTTTGTTCATCATTATTTTGGAGTCTCTTATTCTGCTCCATTTCCTCTCCTTCGCTATTACTTCTGCCAAGCGACAGACCCAATACACCATCTGTTTGTGCCGAGGAAGAGTTTCCTGTTCCCAGCCGATCGTCAGCATTGTATCGATCGCGATCCTATTGAAAGGAATGGGGCTTGGTATTGTCGGGCTTGACCAACCTCCTCTCACGTGACAGGCTTCTACTCCGAGCTAAATTTCTATTCCACCTCTTGTTGGCTTCGCGAAATTTGCCTTGCAACAACCAATCTTCATCCAACTCCATCTTTCTTCCTTCATATTCGCGTCATCCCATCAGGTTCGCCACGCGCATCTTGATCAATACCATCCATCACGATTGATACGAAATCCTCAAACGCGTTAACTTCAATTCGCAACCCCCAGTCTACTTGCTCGAGTGGAAACGCTCCCTGACGCGACATTCACCATGTCAGACGGGGCAAGCCCACCAGCCTCTGTTGCGCCTGTCTCTGCTGAGGCAATCGCACAATCCCCTGAAGTCGAGAACGCAGAGGCGCAAGAGTTACCAACCTCCAATGGTGCTAGTAATGGTGATGCGGTCATAAGCAGTGATGAGGTCGCAAAGGAAGTCGCGGCTGATGGTAAGATCTCTTCACATTCATTGTTCGCGCTCAGTTCACATGCTAAACAAGTCTTTTCGCGTTCAGGCACAGTGCATGACACCACCGAAGAGAAGCAAACTGCGTCTGAAGACGCGCCCAACGAGGAATCTGAGCCGGCGGCAGACCAGGCAGATGTCGAGATGAAGGACGTCGACAAGACAGAGGGATCAGCTTCGGCCGCAGATGCAACAGCTGATGGGTCTGCAGAGCCCGCTGAAGAAACACCAGTAGGGAAGACACCAAAAGGACGTCGCAAGTCAGTCGGAGTGCCGGAGCACAAGAATAAAAAGTTAAACAAAAAGGCTTCGATGGCCAAGATTACACATCTGGATGCCAAACCTGGAGACTATTTCCTCGCAAAACTAAAGGGATATCCTCCATGGCCCTGTATCATCTGTTCGGAGGACATGCTTCCAGTTACCCTTAGCAAATCGCGACCTCTTGCGGCTGCTCGCGAGGATGGCAGCTATCTTCCAGCTTACGAAGATGGTGCGGCAAAGGCCAAAGACCGGAGCTTTCCAATTATGTACCTTGCAACTAACGAGTTGTGAGTACTTCTGTTCAATCGCGTTGTACAAAGGCTAACCCTAACTGAAATAGTGGCTGGCACTCAAATACCGACCTCGCTGATGTTGATCTTGATACAATTGGGGAAGCTACCGTAGCCAAAAAGAAGGGCTTGAAAGAAGCACATCAAATCGCTTCTGAGAAGCATGACTTGGATTACTTCAAGCAAATGCTCATTGCGCATGAAGAAAGCCGTCAGACGGAAATTGCCGAGAAGGCAGCTGCCAAGGAGGCCAAGAAGGCTGCGAAAACAAAGAGGAAGAGCAAGGTTGTTGTCGAAGAGGACGAAGGTGAAGACACTGAAATGGCCGATGCAGCAGCTGAAGAGGAGCCCGAAGCAGTAGCAGAACCATCAGCCAAGAAGAAGTCAAAGAAGCGAAAGGCCGACGAGGAACCACAGGTAATACCACGTTTTACATCATATTTACTCATACTAACTTTTTGCAGACCCCAGGTGCTCCCGAGTCTAACAAAAAGCCTAAAGTTTCCCTCAAGTTTACACCAAAGGCCAATGGCAACGAAACTGCGACACCAAAGTCGGGCAAGGCAAAGGAGCCTTCAGCTAAGGCCACCAAGCCCAAGCAGACAAAAAAGGCATCGAAAGTCAAGGAAACCATAGAAGTCCCCAAGGAGCCAGAATTGACACCAGAGGAGAAACGTGCGAAGAAAGAGGTAAGCCAGGTTTCATCCACTTTTCACACACTTAGTCTAACTCCTATACAGAAAGAGATACTCTTCTTGCGCCACAAGCTCCAAAAAGGTCTTCTGACGAAGGATCAAGAGCCTAAGGAGGAAGAGATGAAAGCCATGTCAGAATTTGTCACCAAACTGGAAGGCTATTCGGATCTCGAGGTCAGCATCATCAGAGCGACGAAGATTAACAAGGTATTGAAGGCCATTCTAAAATTAAACTCTATCCCCAAAGAGGACGAGTTCCAATTCAAGCCACGCTCCCAAACCCTTTTAGATAAATGGAACAAGCTGCTTGCAAGCGAGGATGCACCTACTCCCACGGCAACCAACGGAGTTGGCGCAGAGGCCAAGAAGTCTGATGACGGCAAAGCTGCTCTTGCAGAGACCACGAATGGTTCCAAGGATTCCCCAGCTACCGATAAGGCCGAGGAAAAGAGTGAAGAGAAACCCGAGGATGAAGATGACGAGAAGAGCGAGGAGAGTTCAGATAAAAAGCCATCGATCAAGAATGAAGAGAAATCCAACGAGGAAGTCGATGAAGAACTACCTACAGTCGAGGCTGGGAAGGAGACCGACAAAAAAACAGGAGACCTAACAAAGGTTGAGGCAGCTCCTGAAGTAGCAGAAGCTGAAGAGGTTAGTTATTCGTCTTAATTTTAAACAGTACAACGCTAACACATTATACCAGGCAACAGAGGCAGCACCCGTCGAATCGACAACTTGATTTTAATTACTCGATCCTAGGTTGTGAGGAAGGCACTGGTGTGAATTCAGGTTCTGAAAAATTTCTTTCTCGGCAGCATATGTGTCTCTGGCACACTCTTCGATAGCAAGCATTGCAGGCAGTTCTATCTGCATTTGCATTACGATAATGCTTTGCTTTCACGCATGTAACACCAATAAGCTCACAACATAGAAGCCCAAATTTCTAGGTTAGGAACAGCTTTCGGCACTTGATCGTGCATACTGTACAATTTCGAATTTTAACTCCGATTCCCATGGTGATGGCTTCTAGGGATCGGAAGATGGTGGGGGAGAATGAATGGTCTGTCCTTTGTGCACGCTTCCCCAGCGTGGTACTTTAGTATTTCGGTCTATCATAGGCAATCAAATAAAAGCACTACTACAAATTACTATTTACATGAAAGCGAAGGTGAAGGTATTTCGAAATCTACAATTAGTTCAGATAAAGCTAGCCCCAAGTCGCGTACAGCCCAAAGCAGCGAGGAGCAGGCGGTGTCCAAGGTTCTGCCGTTTTTCGGGACGAAGATAATGGATTTTTTGCGAACATTTATTGTAAGCTCTAGAAATAGCGAAATCTAACAACCTTCTCCCTCAACACTATGTCGGCTCCAGCACCAGAGTTTCTGCGCTTCACCACACATAAATCCTTAACACATCGATTGGTGCTATCGACACTCACCGGACGACCAGTACACATCTCACAGATCCGTTCTTCGTCACCTACCAACCCCGGACTCGCAGCGTACGAGATCTCGTTCCTGCGGCTCCTCGAATCCATAACCAATGGCTCATCACTTCAGATCTCGTACACGGGCACGACGCTCACATACATGCCGGGGCTCATAACGGGCAGCGTGGCGGGTCTAGGAGCGTCGGGAGACGTGATCAAGCACCAGCTGCCGGCGACCAACACGCGCGGAGTGTCGTACTTCCTGATTCCGCTGTGCATGCTGGCACCCTTCTCCAAGGCGCCCGTCAACGTGCGGTTCGAAGGCGAGGGCGTCATCACGAGCGCAACCGACACGGGCGACATCTCGGTCGATGCCGTCCGCACTGCTATCCTGCCTCTGTACGAACAATTCGGCATCCTGGCCAGCAAACTCGAGGTCCGCATTCTGCAGCGGTCGTGTGCTGGCACCGGCGGCAAGGGCGGTGGTGGTATCGTCGAGCTCAGATTCGGCTCGCAGGTTCGTTTGCCCAAGACGCTGCATCTGAATCGCTCGCCGGGTAGGGTGAAGAGGATTAGAGGGGTTGCGTATTGTACGGGCGTGTCGGCGAGTAATAATGCGCGTATGATACATACCGCCAGAGGGATACTGAATCCTCTGGTTACTGATGTCCATGTTGCGGCGCAGTATGACCAGGCGCCACTGGTGTCAAGTCATGATAAGTCAGATCCGAAAGGAAAGAAGAGAACGGGTATTGGGTTTGGGTTATGTCTGGTAGCTGAGACGGCTAGTGAAGGGGTCATCTATTCAGCAGATGTTGCAGCACCGAGCACGGGTGGTGTTACGCCTGAGGATATTGGTATGCAATGCGCGTATCAGTTACTGGAGATCATCGCTCAAGGTGGATGTGTGACCAAGGTTGGAGCTTCGACGGTTTTGACGCTTATGGCTATGGGATCAGAAGATGTGGGGAGAGTAAGATTAGGGAGGGATGTAATAGGATCCGAGGAT
The DNA here is from genome assembly GCA_029641185.1 of Pseudofabraea citricarpa. Taxonomy (NCBI): domain Eukaryota; kingdom Fungi; phylum Ascomycota; class Leotiomycetes; order Helotiales; family Dermateaceae; genus Pseudofabraea; species Pseudofabraea citricarpa. The sequence goes on from JAPWGK010000004.1 coordinate 1,554,453, forward strand.
ATGGTCGTGCTTGGAAGAGATCTGAAGAAATTTGGAGCAAGTAGTTGGGGTCTGAGAGATGTTGAGGAGGATGACACTGGGGATATAATAGTTGCTGTCAAGGGTAGTGGAGTCGGCAACGTTGGAAGGAAAATAGCATAGATCAGGATCTTAATGCAGGAAACAAAAAGAAAATAATCCAAACACCAAGTAAGTGTCTTCTTGTTTAACTTGTGGAACGGAAGAGGAGAATTATTACATTGCGTTTCTCTATGGAGTAAAAGACGCTTCTAAGTTTCGTCTTACAGCGCCTATACGTCGATCAGCACTCGCGACTGCAACCTCAGCAGAGAACCCAACCGTCTGTAATGCCGAGGCTGTAGCCTGTCCATACTCATCCCACTGTGTACGGAGGGTATGCAAAACATGAAACTCGCCCACCACCGCCGTGCCAGAATAGAAGACATCCAATGGATATTCATCGTCATCGGTGTTTGCCTGAAGCATCGTCGGCTCAGCTAACAACCTCTGTCGTTGTAATTCCTCCTCGCCCTCGCGGGACGTCGACGCAAGTGGTTGCATCTCGATATCGCCATCTCTCGCGACTGCTCCGTCGCGCAATACCCCTCTCTCCTCAGCATCCTGATCTTGTGCTGTCACCACCACAGCCTCAGCTTGTACTCCACCTGGTCTTGGAACCAAAATATCTTTCAGTCGTTCTCGCTCCACATGCACGGCCAGCATGAAGCACTGCATGACCGTAACCAGGATATCCAACAATACCAAGTGAAGCGTCGACGTCGGACCCTTCTGTCCGATCAGGTCTATGATAATACCGCCGTGAAGGTACCCTCGCATGGCCTCGCCAGCCTCGGCGCGCGACGTGAAGAGATGGAGCAGGATGCAGAGTACGTTAGGACCGAAGATGGCGCCAATGTAAGGACGGTGCTTAGGCATTGGTGGAACGAAGCTTGGTTTGGGCGTGAGGAACATGACCTGAGCCAGGACGCGAATGAGCAGACGGAAGAACGAACAGCTATGATAACGGCATATCAGTATGCGCTTCGATTGTAGTCGAAAAGGGGAAGTGAGGGGGGGTCTTTACTCCAGGTAGTATAAAATACACAACTCCACATAGATCAACATATCCAGATTCTCCATGACCCCATTGATAAACTCATATTTCTTCTTCATCTGCAACGTCGCTCTGGCCTGGGCCGCCGTGGGTGTGGGCGTCGCGATAACGGCGGCGGCATCTTCTGTACGGCTGCTGGTGGTGGTGTCGAGAGCAGGAGCTGGGACTGACGTGGAGTCGGTATCATTATTGTTCATCTCTTATGGAGAGTCATTGGTCGGTCGTGCTGGGGCTGGCTTCAAGAAGGACGACTTTTCGATCTTTCACATGGCGAGTCGCCGGTTATGCGCAGTATGCAGCGAGAGGGATGCTATGTTTTGAAGGTTCGCCAGGCCGATGTGGTGGAAGCTTGGTTACTGCGACGTGTGAGTGAGGCGAGAGCTGAGGTGTGTTGCTTGATTTGAAAGCTTGGTCGCTTGCGTCACGAGACCAATGTGAGATTGATCTCCTCTTGCTGCTCTTCATCAACCGACCATTGTTTCAAGTGGCTTATCGTATATGCCATTAATATTAGTCCATCTTTACCTAGCCCAGCAACTCTTTTATGCCTGAAATCTACCTTCTATCCACAAAAGGGAAAAGTTATTAGGTATCAGTAAAGTTACAGAATGCACCGTATGAGTTGCTTAGGCAATTATCCTCAGCTTTGACAAAGAAGGATGAAATTATGTGTACTATAAGTCCTAAAGTGGAATATAATGTTCCCAACCAGAAACACCGGCTTCATAAACGCAGGCATCAGAAAGAAGAAAAAAAAGGTACGAGCACTTGGAAAGTACAACTATTGCGACAAAAGAAAAATGAAAACTCGGCGTTTGTCAACTTGTTGCATCACCAACATCTTGTATTTTGCCCACTCCTCATGCGTGGACTAGTTCCTTAAGTCTCTTCTCGATGAGTTCTCTCCCCGCCTCTGTGTTCCATACCTCAGAGGGTGCCTTTTCAACAACATCCCAACTGATGAGATTCCTGGTCAGATGGCTGAGATCTCTTTGTTTTCGTTCCCATTCGCTATCTTTTCTAACATCAATGCCGGAACTAATCAAAACCAATGGTGTCTTCTCCCGTTGGATATGCCTAGCACTGCTGACCTCGTTCTTCGTCAACGAGTCTGCAACCAAAGACTCCTGTAGTTTGGCCTTGATGTATTTTCCTCCTTGGTATGCCGAGCGGCCATAAACTCGATCCTCGCGATTGCGTCCATTAAATAGGGCCCCAGATAAACGCTCCAAGCCGAGAGGAGAGATGATACCCCATGCCCAGAGTAGAAAGCCTCTACCAGGAGATGCCAAACGGTGGAGAAGATCTTCGTGCAGTGGATTGATCAACAAAAGTCCCTTGACATCCCGGCCGTGGCGCGAGGAGAAGATACGACTGTATATGCTACCAACACCAGCACTGGCGAGTATCCAAGGACCAGTCTCACCAGCGCGAGCTAGGGCTTCAGAGAGAACATCGGCAGACATGCCAGCGGAGAAGGGGGAAGGGGCGTTATCACTCCAACCAAATCCAGGACGATCAGAGTAACAATATCGACCGATGCTACCACTAATAGAAGCATTCTCTGCGATCTGAATCATTCCATGTGCAAAGGGATATTCCCCAGCTTCGAACAAAACGGTTGGAAGCCTGGTGCCTTCTACATTTGTGTTCTTGCCATCGCAGAATAGATGAATCTGGTACTTGTCACCATCAACGTAGTATCTTTCTCCTGGCACTGGAAGGGAAGCATCGCGGGCTCGAAGGATCAAGGTGGCCGTCAGTAGAATCGTGACGATAGCCAGAACTACGAGAATGACCGTCGATGTCATAACTGCGCACCACTCCCGGAGTGTACGGCGGGACTCCATGCGACCAGTCAAACGTTCCTCTTCCTCATGTTTACCCCACGCGACGACTCTGTCTGTGACAATGGTCCAAATACTGATGAGCAGAGCCCATATAGCACTCGAAATTCCCACCCAGCCTTCCTCGACGCGAAGCCTCGGAACCGCAAGGATCAGGATCATGTCGACCAACAAGAATACAGATACCACTAGACATGTTACCTGGGCGGCTTTAGACGGGGTCGAGAAGAAGAGTAGATCGATGAGCAAGAGGCCCAAGGTCAAGGTCGTGTAGGAAAAGTCGAAGAAACCAGAGCCTCTTGAGTGCATCCCAGGTGGGCTCACAAAGATCGACACCAGCAGTAATACCCACCAGAGGAAAGTTATGATGGCAAAGAGTACTGTAAAGTATCGAAGGAATCGTACGCTCCAGAGGTTGTACGGAGATACCTAAAATGTACATCAGCTCCAATGCCACCTGGTGTGTTAAAATACGCAGACTTACAGCTGGGTCATCTGGGCTTAGGTAACCTTCACGAGCTGAAGAGGGTGGAAGCAGATGAGTTCGCTCATCAGCTTCGGAGAGCCGTGGTGCAGGGGGCTCGCTGGAGTTTGAGTTTCCGTTTCCGTTTCCATTTCTGTGCTCAGCTCCATTTCCATTCTGCGGACTGGCTTCGGGATCATCGTCCTTCTTTGAGGTCCAGATAGCCATGATAAAGAGAGAATTGACGAGACTTCAGTCTTTGGTCTGGCAAAAGTTTGAAGATAAAAAGCGAGGGAAGAAGGTTCTGTTATCTGCAGGCAAGCAAGCAATTAGCTCATTTAGGCAGTGAAAGAGAAATGGAATGATGGAAAGCAGGGTTCTTGAGCGAGAAGAGATGCGCTATGGCGATCATAAAGCTTGGGGGATTGACAGCATTGGCCAATGAAAGGATAACTGTGCAGCCATGATGGTGGTGATGGAGCCTTTTGTGAGTCTGGAGCACGGTGAATGAGGCGAATGACGTCGTTGTGATACTGAGCTTCAGCCCCGCATACGGTACAGTTGCACGCATACACACAGTACATGAGGAATTGCCCGCAGTGCACTATTGCCTGATGAGAGGGCAGTGGGTAGTAACTGAGACAATCCCGTGTGAGGCGCATGTCTATGCCTATGACACACTCCATGTTGTTTGAACTGCTGTATTCAGCGAGTCTTGATTTCTTACTGTACTCGTACTTTCGTACAGAACCCCTGACAAGCGATCCTTGTCGTGTCTTATCGTTATCGCAGCAATGGCGGGGTTCGCTAAAACGACAAAGCAAGCAAGCAAGCATCGGATCATCCAGCAAGCGCCTGTTGATCCTCATTCAGACGAGACGACGACGTGGGGCCAACAACATGCATCTTGACTGCCGCGATCCAACTTCTGCCAGTAGCCCTCGGGAACCTGCTGCCTCTCTGCCCATTCAAAGCTATCGAATGCAACTCTCTCCCCATCTCCCGTCATACTGTCTCAAAGCGAGACCACACGCTTTGCGCTTCAGTTGAAAATGAGCGATTTACAAAGAGCTTTTGCGAAAGCCAAACTGGCTGGCTTTCCAGCCTTTGCGCCTGAGCCATTTCACGAAGAAGATGAGGAGCAGGAGACGGACCATTTTGCAGAGGTTCCGGTCGAAGACGATTCCTCCTCGGCTTCTTCAGCTTCATCGGCATCCTCGACGGGAACGATACGGCCAATCTCAAGCAAGAATCTATTTGCTCGACCTCAAGGGTATGCTGCAGTCCGACTAGCTTTACCAAGATACTAACAACGCAACGGCAGGTCGCCGAATAAGAGAACCATGGACGCAATACCCTGGACGACCTATTTTGAACGAGAGCTCTACATCCAAGATCCCGAATCGAGTACTATTTCATACCACGCATATCTTACATCACCTGTCGGGAATGGTCCTCTGTTCATAACACATCATGGTGCAGGGTCTTCGGGACTTTCGTTTGGGGTTTTAGCGGCCGAGCTACGGAAGATGCTCCCTTCTGCTGGTATACTCTCACTTGATGCACGTGGCCATGGGTCTACAACCATCAATCCGCAGCCAGAGCTTTTGGATTTGAGTCTAGAGACTCTAAGCTCAGACCTGGTAGTTGTCATTGAAGGCACAAAAGCCAACATGGGTTGGAAAGAACTCCCGCCCTTGGTTCTTATAGGCCACTCTTTAGGCGGTGCAGTCGTAACCGATGTCGCTAAAAGTGGACGGCTTGGAAACGCGGTTCTTGGATATGCTGTCCTCGATGTGGTTGAAGGGTCTGCCATTGATGCATTACAAAGCATGCAAACCTATCTTTCTACCCGACCTGTCGGCTTCCCATCACTAGCGGCGGGTATCGAATGGCATATTCGATCAAGAACCATCCGCAATTCTGTCTCGGCACGAACCAGTGTCCCGGGTCTGTTAGAATTCAACCCAGAAGCCAGAGTATCAAGAGCATGGTGCTGGAAGACTGATCTAGCAGCTACGCAGCCTTTTTGGCAAGGCTGGTTTGTGGGTCTAAGTAAAAAGTTCCTTGAAGCAAAAGGTGGAAAGCTGCTACTCCTCGCTGGGACAGATAGGTTGGATAAGGAGCTCATTATTGGTCAGATGCAAGGTAAGTTTATACTTTCTTCCAGTCAAAAAGCAACGACTGACGACTGACGGCTGTCACTAGGCAAATATGCACTACAAGTATTTCCTGAAGCTGGTCATTTCATCCATGAAGATCTACCAGAGAAGACCGCAATGGTCATAGCCGACTTCTACAAGAGGAATGATAGGAGTGCTCTAGTACTTCCACCGAAAGTGTCAGACATGCTTCGGCAAGGTCGCAAGGTCTGAAGAATGACGGTACCTTAGGGTTCGAAAGCCATGAAGCAGGAGAACGATCCTGCGGTACATCTTTAGTATTGCCATACGAAATCAGTGCCAGCATATAGATTGGCGCTTGTATCAAGGCTACTAGTATAGAGGTCAGAAGCCAGGTAGAGATATGTTGGCTTCGATTGGGAGGCTCAGAAATAGCGCTATACCCTGTTCCAAGTACTTAGATGACTAGAGTATCTACCCTAGATAGTAGACCTGCGATGGTCTAGACTAGAAAGCATTATGTTCATATCATGAAGTAGTAGTTTTATGAGTCAAAGCATGCCTATGGTCTAACAACAAAACACATTTTTGACTAAAATTGAACGTCGCTTCTCAATCACCACCTTCAATCCTTGCCACCTAATTGCAAACCCTAATTTTCCTCAAAACGCCAGCCTTCCATTCGCTATGCAGATGACACCATAATAAAACTTCGTCAGATCAAGCACCCGCCATGATATTTGAAGTCCGCAGAGACAGATCGAGGATCGTAAGATGTTCGTCTGAGCCATCGACGAGTCTCTTATCCGACTCCGAGAATAACATGACGATTTTGTTTTTTTGGGCATCGGGGATAGTTTCGTCGTAGACGATGGCTTGATAGAGCTAACTCCTCGTTAGTTTTATGGCTTCCAACCAAAATAAGACGGTAGTTTAAGAATACGTACTTGGGAAACGACTTGCGTAGCACTCCATCCGTCAGCAACCATATCAGTAACGACCTTCGCAACGGCTTCGTACACCAACCCCTTCGATCTCGGTTGCATGGCCTTGACTAGCTTCTCAATCGTCGCATCCGGAATCACACCCGCAATATCCTCAATACTCTTAACGGTGACGAGTTTCGGTACCGCGCCCTCTTCCTCGTCAACATCCATCACATCTTCTTCATCACCGTCCTTTTTCGCCGCCACCGCACCCACCAATCGCGCCGCGCTCTGGAGGAAGGTAATGGCTTTACGCAGATCACCCTCGCTGCACTTAATCAGGGTATCAGCAGCGCCGTCTTCCAGCTTGACGCCCTCCTTCGCCGCAATCTCCTCAACGCGCTTCTTGGCATTTCCCTGGTCGAGGCTCTTGAAGCGGAATTTCGAGCATCGACTCGCGAGCGGGTCGATGATGCGCGTTACGTAGTTGCAGATCAGACAGAAGCGCGTGATCTTGCTGTACGTCTCCATGGTGCGGCGGAGGGCGCTCTGCGCATCCTGCGTCATCGAGTCCGCCTCGTCCAGGATGATGATCTTGTATGGCGGGCAGGGGTATTGTGCGCGGTAGGCCGCCGACGGATTCGACAGCTGCATGCGTGCGAAGTCTTTAACTTTCTCCCGCACGATGCTGATTCCGCGCTCGTCCGAGGCGTTGAGTTCCAGTACGCGCGTCTTGATCAATTCGGGCCCGTATAGTTCTTTGGCGAGTGCGAGGACCGTCGATGTCTTTCCTGTACCGGGAGGGCCGTAGAAGAGCATATGCGGAAGCTGGGGTTTTGGTCAGTTACGTAGTTTTTGACAGGCAGTGGGATATGTACATTGGAGGATTGGAGAGTTCTCTGCAGAACTGTGATCGTATGGTCTTGAGCCGTCACATCGTTGAGGTTCTTGGGTCGACTACATATATCATCAGTATTTATCTCTCTTTAATAACATGTGAAGCCATACTATTTCTCGACCCAAGGCTGATGCCGTGCAGTCTCTTTTGTGGGTGCAGCTTTGGACGAGGAGGCTCCGTTTGCGGCTGCAGCTTGCTTGCGCGCTTTAATGTCGAAAAAGCTTGACATGTTGGTCAATTAGGGGCTATGGGAGACGAATTGTGGTCAGAGAATGAGGTAGAGGATGATTTTGCCGAAGCATGAAGTTGGGTGACGCGACGTGGATTTAGCGCGTCTTTTTCACTCTAGCTTAAGCGACCTTGGCATATGGCCCCCCTTTTTATATCTTCGATCATAATTGCAAGTTTGCCAGGTTATTTCAAACTAAATTGATTTGGATATTGCGATTACACTTAATGATCAAATTCTCTGAGTTGCAATATAAAAAAGTTCGCCGAAGGAAAAGAATCATCTTATTTATCCACACTTACACCTCTCCTCGCCAAAACATCCCCAACAATGCCCCTGTAATCCTGCGATCTATACGGCAAGAAAGTGTCTCTCGACCAACCCTTCTTCCTATGAACCTGCAGATCTAAATCCAGCATCAACGCATCAATGATGTCTTGGATCTCGCCTCCAGCAACCATCCTCGTACGACCTCTAGCAAGATATCTGCGAGCACTCCAGCAATTAAAGCGAGCAATATCATAATCGATAATCTCCTTCGAATCGGGTACACAGTTTTTCTTCAGAAGGCCTTCCATCCAACATATCCCCCAGAGAGCTGAGACTTCAGCATACATTGCGTACTGTAGGTTACTGAGCATCCCGAGGAAGATTAGCGAGCGGTCACGATTCGCAGCTAGAGAATGCGGAATGATATGTCGGTAGAGTCTGAAAGGCGTGTATTCTAGCTCAGCCTTGTGGAAGTCCGGTGCCGTCTTAAGAAGTGGATATTTCGCTAACAGTTCTTCTTCAGCTTTGATATCAAGTTCCTGCCAATACTTCATCTCTGATTCGTCTTGGGTTTCTAAAGGTGCGGGAACTCCCAGATCCAAAGCTGTTGAGGGATCGAATATCGAGGTACTGTATTCCCAGCCAGTTGCAAATACAACGGCATCAGATTGTAGAGAAGATCCATCAGACAAAACAACCTTGGTACCTGATATGGAAGAGATGGAAGCTCGATGGACTTGGATATCTCTGCCTTCATGTAGCTTCCTCAAAAACCCCTCGTTTCCATGCAGAGCATTCGGAGCAGCAGTCTGCCATAGCGAACTACAAAGCCCGTCAGAATCACACGTCATCAAAGGAATTCAACCTGACTTACTGCAGCACTTCAGGCTTTAATTTTTGCATATTAGCAGACTTCGTCTTGTACGGCCCCATACCAAAAGGCGCACTGCCCATTTTCTCCCACATCTTCTTCCCCAACCACGAGCCGAAGCGATTCTTCCCACTATGCAGGAATCTGTACCAAAAGCCAGAAGCCGCAAACATCGAGGGCGTGATGAAAGCCTTCCAGCGGCCCATGAACATCGTTCCATGCTTGCCGTTCTTGCGTACCTGGACCATCATACCCGGTCCATTCCCCGTGTCCCGAATGACCCAATCGACCTTCTTACCAGCTGACGTACAGAGAATAATGGTGTCGACGGCTGATTTGCATCCTCCATAAACAGTAATTCGTGCGACCTTGTCTGAAGTCAACTCGGTATACCGTGTCCCGATATCTTTAGAATGCATGACCAAACCCGTGAAGTGATCTCTTGGGATCTTTGGCCACTTGGGTTTCGACGCAAGACCCGTTGCGACGACGAGTTTATCGCATTTCAGAATCTCGCCGGGTGGTTGGATGGCGACTTGCCATTCTTTTGAGTCGCTGCTCTTGGAGATTTTCGTTACGGTGGTGCTTAGTCGCATGCGCTCGAGAAGAGAGAATTTCTCGGCATACTTGTACAGATACTCGTAGACGTGCTGGGCTGGTAGATCATCCCAGTCTTCCAATCCTGTGACCGAGCTCATAGGCAGATCTGAATAGTCGAACAACCCGACGGGGCTGTCTGTGATAAGACCTGGATAGATGCGATCAGAGCTCCACTAAGAAAGTCAGTCTCTCGAGCTGAGAGCTGGTTGTAGAAGAAGCAAATCACTTCCAACAATGAGCACACATATAGAAACATCAGTTCCAAGTAACTCCAGTCTATAATAGACCAAAAACAATTTTTCCAGTTTCCCCCCATAAAGCTGCCCAACTCAAATAACACAAACCACAAAGAAAGTTTTCCAAATGAGTGGTCAACCTGCCAACCTTCCAACCAAATAAATAAAAATTGCTCTACTTACCACACCACCAAGCGTACGTCCAGCATCAACAATAGTCAAATCGATATCCGGATCGACCTCCAAATACCTAAGTATCCAACACTCAGAAAAAGAACTGCATACTTCACATAGAAGACACAACCTACGTTTTAGCGGCAACCAGGCCAGCCCATCCTAAATTCAAAAAGTGTATGTTAATACCCATACAATAGTATATATATCTAGGTAGAGTTCAGAGAGGATGTTACTAACCTGCCCCAACCACAATGACTCGTTTAGGACTCGCACTTGGTTTCGATGGCATATTGGGTAGAAAAAAAGAATGAGAAATACAAAAAATGGGTAGATGCGAAAGTAAGTTTCTTGTGAAGATAGATAGGCAAAGAAGATAAAAGACTTGTAGCGATTAGATGGATATGAGATATGCTACGTATGTTGGCACGGGGCATATAGCTAGCGCCGATAAGCACTTAAAAGTAAGAGGTGAGGCGCGAATGCGAATGCGAATGTGGAAGAGAGTGAGACGCCACCAAAACGACGAGGCAGTCTTTCAGCCTTATTTATCCTGTTTGCAGTGCAGATGCCTTTCTGCAGGAAAAATTTACAAGCGTCGAATTTGGGCTTCCAATAGTCACGGCACACTATCAAGGAGCGGGTAGAGGAGCAAAAACTCCAGGACTCCCCCGAGCTGGGGGATCCATTAGAAAGCCTCTACGAGAGAGGTTTTTGAAGAGTGAGGTTGGCGTTATCACTCTAAATGTTTTCCGCTGATTAACTAGTCGATTAATCAGAGTATTTAGATGGCTGGTGGTGGTTGGTTGGTTAATGCAGATAATCGTCTAACGCATATTTATATGTTAGTAGCCTTTCTTATCCCCTCCTCTTAACAAGAGCTTGACCTGGTACCACTCGACCATAGAGGAGTACGCCCCCCTTTTTTGTTGAGCTCACTTGCCTTATTTGGCTATATAAACATACGTCGTTAGGTAGGTCGCTCGGCACATGGTAGGTAGATGAACAGGATATCCAATTTGACGCTATAGCTCATCTTTAATTTGATCCCGCTTTGGGATCTTTCTCGCCTCCTCCTCCTCCCTCACTCCCTTGTCTTGGTCCGCGTCTCGACTCTCATCAATAATCCGGCCAACCTCTTCGACCATAGTATCTCCATGAGCCTCGGAATTTTCATGGTTCCCAATTTCAACAACTGGTGGAATTTCCCCAGCCATACTAGCCTTTGGCATCTCTACGGTTACGCTATTCTGTAGCATTGAGCCACCACTTACAGCAGGACTCACACTGCTAACAGCTGTACCACCAATAATACCAACGCCACCAAGAACTCCTACCAAAGACCTGTAGAATAGTCTGACAGGAAACCAAACAAACCACCACAGTGGTCCATATAAAAATCTCCGATAGACCAACCATGCAATCGTGGCGAGAAGCACATAAAATGCTGTCTCTAGATACCAGGTATCGCTCTTTTGACTCCTTAAAAGCGTGCCAATTAAATTCTTCGATGTCGATAGCATAGTATCAAGAGTTGAATACGTTTCTCCGAGCTGTGCTAGTGCAGCGGTTGATTCTTGCAGTGTTTCGTGGGCGAATTGAGACCGAGATAGTTCCCCTGCCATCATCTCATGTGTCCGTCGCAGCGCCATCGTCACATCGGTAGCAGCATTTACAGTCTTCTCATCCTTGTTAAGCTCTCTATCCTGGTACCGTCTACGCTGCGGTTGAGGCTTTTGTCCTGGTATGGGCGATGAAGAATTCGAGAGTCGTGGGTTGGCATACGATTGCACAAGAAGTATGCGCTCTTCCCTTCGTGCTGCTTCGATATTGCGGCCGGCTTTCAATTGTGCTTTGCGGAAATCTGTCTGGCACCTGCAGAGAATATTAGAATGAGAAATTTCTTCGAGTTGTGTAGTCAAAGTTCGTCAAATAACCTACGCTTTTAATTCCTGGATGGCTCTCTTGACCGTGCCATCCAGAGCTCCTTTTCGCAGCGCTTTCTCGCTGCCTGGTCTTCCTGGTGCTATTTCATACACCTCTTCCTGAAGTAATTCAAAATCCTCATTCTGCTCTCTGATCATCTGCTGGATTTCGGTAGCGAGTTCTTCAACGACATTGCCCTCTTCATTGTCCAAGGGAATAGAACCAGGTTGGAACTTGAGGTTTGCGAGGCGCTCGACATACTGTCTCAGTTGCGCATTTGTCTCTTGCAGTGCTGTAAGCCGCTCCGAAAGTGCTTCGAACGACATCTTTGAAAGTATCAGGTTTGGTGTGTTGCGAGAAATTTGGTTCCAGTTTATGTTTGTGTGGTCTGGAAAGTTGGCTTCTCTAGGTACGTAGAGCTGTACAGCTAGCAGAGGCTCCGGCAAGGCTAGCGCCGAGCTTCTACCGGCCGATGGAAACCTTTCGCGACAGCCGCGACGACGAATCTTTGTGTTGTACGGAATATACGTCCAAGACAATTGATCAACTCTGAGGCCCACTGTAAGTCCTATCTGCATGTATAGCTGAAGCTGAATTGCCACTGACCTGCTATACAAGGTTGCACTCGAAACTAGTCACCATGATTACCCGATTCATCACCGAAGTGTCCTCCGTCTTCAACCCTTTCTCTCCCAAGGCAAAGACTGCCCGTCTGTTCTTGTCCTTCTTCCCAGCAAATGCGCGACAGTCTATCAAGATATCAACAAAGATATTACCAAGGGCGTCAAAGGACCCTAGCTATGTCCAGGTGAAATTCAGTGCGCGCTATCCGGTCTGCTTTGGATCAACAATATACTAATAGAAGTGCAGATGATGGAAAGGAGATGAAGCTGGATACAGAGAAGTTGGGCATCAAAGGGGTCATTGAGGAGGTAGATAGACATTCTAGGGGTTTGTCCAGAGCCAACGAGTTGAACGGAAATTAGATGTGTAGGAATATTATTGTATTATTGCATATGGGAGGCGTTAGTGGCTATGACAATCTACATGTATTAAATCATGCAATTCTGGCAAATGCTCCAACAAGAGAATGGGTCACAGCTGTAAAATTACATTGATTAAGCAGTCAAGATGTTGGAAACTTTCGTCGATTCTCTAACCATGGTAACTTTTAATTCAAAGTGACGACCATGCATCCTGATATGTAATGTATCCATTATTCGACCACAACCTTTCTAAACCTAAGCGGCAGCTCCTGAAATGAAGAACCACTTGTCGATGCTTGGGTCAATTGGAGCAGGGGCAAGATTCTCGTTCTTTCCAATGGGAGGAAGTTGATCTGGAGTGACACGGCTTGGGGATTGCTTGACAGTCAAGTTGGTGCTAGCGTTTTGTTAGGATATATTATTGAGTGAGTGCAAGGTTGGTAAACTTACGTCGAGACATCTCCTGGCTGGGTCTTGCCAGTGATAAGCTTCTCCCAGGCCTCAGCACACTCACGGACGATATCAGTAGCGTACCTATCATTCAAGTTAGCTAAGTCTGTTTTCAGGTTCTCTAGGTCAACGCACTTCTTGTTCTTGCACTCTCCAGTGAAAGCAAACTGGTTCTCTGGCTTTCCGTCTGGGATTTTGTAGATTCTGAACCACTCATTTGTAGCTCTCAGAAGACCTGGGAGGTGTCTCTCAACATCCTCGACATCGTTGAGCTTTAGGGCCAATGGGTCGTTGACGTCAATGACAATGACCTTCCAGTCAGTCTCCTCCTCGTCAAGCAGAGCCATGACGCCAAGGACCTTAACCTGCTTAACTTGACCTGGGTATCCGACCAGCTCACCAATCTCGCAGACGTCCAATGGGTCGTTGTCACCCTTTGCCTTGGTCTCTGGGTGGATAACGTTGGGGTCTTCCCAGGTCTAGAAATTTGTGAGCTTCTGTCTGAAATGGCGGGGTAATCATAACGTACTTGAGGGAAAGCACCATAGTTCCAGAGGTAACCCTTGTGTGGGAAGCAGTTGCGCACAAAACGAAGCTTGCCCTTCTTAATATCCTGCTTGATTGGGTTGAGAAGTTCCTCCTTGGAGATCTGAATGCGGGGCACACTCGTCAGCAAGATGATAAACACAAGCAAAACAACGTAGAGGCGAGAGGGGGAAATGTATTGTTCTATCGTATGCATAGGCCAGTATGAGAATGGTGTGCTATACATACCTCAAGCTTGCCATTGGTCCATCGGGGGATCTCGACGACCATGTTCAGGATGGTTTGCTGCTCGTTGGCATAGAGGGGTATGTCGTGGAAGGGAGAAATGGGAACTCCATCCTTCTCAATGAAAACACGGTGCTCCAAGGTGTTGGGAGCCCCGATCTTTCTGACGGTGTATTGGGAGGCCATTTTTGTGTCTCTGTTTAGGGCTTTGGAGGGGGAAGAAGAGGTGATGGAGGGGGAGGCGGAGTGGGTTGAAGAGGGACTCGCAAAGTGCCGCGCTACTGCGGCTACACGCAGATTGGGTGATTTGGCTGCCAGCGTAGAGACTGTCAGCGCCGGATCTGAGAATGATCCTGCGACTCTCGACTGCAAAGGTCGCAAAGCCCGACACAACTGGAGAGAGCTCATTCAGATGGCAGCCCCGGCGGAATCTCCCTGCTCTTATTGACTTTCTCCTTCCTGTTCCCCGAATTGTTGTCCGGGCACGGGAAATGTCGTGCTGCAAGAGCCGGCCAGAGTGGAGAGGATGAATCATTGCCTGAGGCCTCAGTGAGAGTAAACATCCCGTCACGTGTAGCAGAATATTATATGGAAGAAGAAAGGAGATTTCGATTCAGTCTTAGATGAGAATTTGATTAGTTGAATTAGTCGTCATGGCCAGTTAGGGAATGCCAGTTGAGCAAGCCCTGGCAGTGATTCATCAGAGTCATATTAGCCTGGAATCATTAGACGACATCTAACATCCTCTTCGAAAATGTCTGGCATAGTCGTAGGTATCGAATCCAACTCCCCATCTTGGAAATCCTTTGGTATTGTCTTTGCACACAGATGACTGGCCTCCCTATGTGTAGCCCATGCTAATTTGTCGAAGGTCATCTCTTCCGGCTGGCAGTGGAAGACGGCGGAGAATCGAGTCTAGAACTATGATCAGCATCCGCAAATACCAATCTAACCTTGAAACCCTAGTAATGTCTTTCCGCAAGTTCATCCACGATGGAAACTGGTACCGAGGTACTCGGCCATATATCAGCTTCTAGCGATGGGGTGTCTATCTCTTCAATAGTCCTCTCCTCGGCTAATAATGTTCTCCCGAAGTAAAGTCGTCTGGTATGCTTCATTGATGGTACTTGATAGCGATTTGGCGGAAGAAGGTTATAGGTCTACCTTTGGCGTATCACTGGATTTTGCACATAAAATATTGTGGCCGGCTATGTTGCGAATCGACTTGATTGGATCGGGAGTTGCGACGAAGTTTTCATACACAGGGAGGATCGAATGCCATGAAGGCGTTGTAGACAATCTAACCATTTACGTATGTAGCATACTGATATCAAACAGAAGCCATCGATCGTGCACGACTAAGCGACGCGTACTATTTTCACTACTATTTCACCATCTCTTGGTCGCTACGTACTCGAGCTCCGAGTACCTTCGGCACGGTTGCTTGCCTCCGGGTTGCTACACTTGTCGTCTGAAGGGCGGGAGCGGGGGAGCGGGTACTGTACCCGAGTCTACAGTAAGAACTAGCGGGGTGAAGTTGACTTCTTACACCACCACAACTACTAACTACATTTCTGACTGAACACGACAAACGCCAGAAGAAGAGAAGAGAAAGACCTCTTTACAATGGCTGGCAATCCGTCCGACCTATCATCGAAGAGAAAGTGTTCAGGATCAGACTGTGAAAATGATGCTGGGGATTTACAGTGCCCGACATGTCTGAAGATTGGCATGAAAGACAGCTATTTCTGCTCCCAGGATTGCTTCAAGAGGAATTGGGTTTGTTTACGGATTCTCTACCTACAGGGACTCCAAGCTTAGAGAATGTGTGTTGTAGAATCAACATAAGGCCGTACACAAAACAGCGCAAGGCAAGACCCAAAATGGTATCATCCGCAAAATCATACCTCCAAGGCTTGTCTCTGACCCCGATCCAGTTACTGGAACATACAATCCGTTCCCAAAATTTTCCTTCCCTGGCACTATCCGACCTGTCTATCCGCTTTCTGCGATGCGCACCGTCCCCAAATCGATAAAACACCCTGACTGGGCCGAGACCGGCATACCGAAAGGTGAACGGCGCTTGCACAAGACCAAGATTGATATTCTAGACGCCAAAGGGCAAGAGGCAATGCGCAAGGTCTGTAGGTTAGCTCGAGAAGTGCTGGACATCACCGCTGCAGAGGTCAAGCCGGGCATTACCACAGATTACCTTGACGAGGTCTGTCACAAAGCTTGTGTGGAGCGGAATGTGAGCGCGACCCTTTTGAAGATGCCACTGGTTGCTCCTAACCTTGACAGTCATATCCGTCTCCCTTGAACTACAATAACTTTCCCAAATCACTATGCACTTCTCCGAACGAAGTAGTTTGTCACGGAATACCCGACCAGCGAGCCCTTCGCGATGGTGATATAATCAATCTCGACATTTCCTTGTATCACGAGGGTTATCACGCTGATCTCAACGAAACGTATTATGTGGGCGATCGAGCTAAGGCGGACCCAGACTCGGTCAGGATAATTGAAACGACACGGGAATGTTTGGAAAAGGCAATTGAGATCGTGAAGCCCGGAACGCCAATACGAGACTTTGGTCGTGTTATTGAAAAGCATGCAAAATCCAGAGGCTGTAGTATCGTCGCGACCTGGGGCGGCCATGGCATCAACACTGAATTTCATCCTCCGCCGTGGATACCTCATTATGGCAAGAATAAGGCCGTAGGGATATGCAAACCTGGAATGACTTTCACGATCGAGCCTATCCTGGCGCTAGGAAAACCTCTGGAAGTTTATTGGCCGGATAAGTGGACAAACGTAACTGCTGATGGCAAATTGACTGCCCAATTCGGTACGCACAAAAAGTATTTCCCGTTTAGGGTCCAATGCTGATATACGTATAGAACACACCTTGCTTGTCACAGAAACAGGCGTTGAGGTTTTGACTGCGGCAAACGCAGATTCTCCAGGAGGCCCAGTACCGATGCCGACGACTACGAATGGGACAGTAGAAACTAATAGTGCATCCAACACATAACTCGCTCTGTTGATAATTTCTGAGCACTACATTTACTACTAATATACCTCTTACCTCTCCGTCACTATCACAATTTCTCAAAGCCGATTTCCTACGATCTTCATTGCCGTACGCAGAAGGAAGGTGGTAGAGCAATCTGGACGTCAGTTGCAGTAATGTGAAGGTACGGAGTTGGATTCCAGAAATCTACATAAGAGAAGACGATTTTGTTGATTGGTATGGAATATAATTGGAAAAGCGAAGACAACAATTTCTTGCACTGAGCTTTCAAGCTGGATGGTCATGGCGAAGCCGCGTCTGTCTCACATGGCTCAGGTCATTGATGATATAAAATCTGGACTTGGGATTGCTACAAGGTATAACGTGGGTATGGCGGAACCAGTTGTTTCTAACAGATGCCCCAAACGATCCACCAGAAGTGCTGTGAAGAGTCTGGAGCTTTAATTGGGGTAAACATTTCATGGTAGGAATATCAGGGTTTAAGGCACCGAAGTTATTGGGATTCCTTTGTCAATTTCCAAAATGAGTGCCCTATATCCAATGGATCAAGGGCCAATCTTGCTTACCATACAAAAATGAGAACGGCGGAGTGTAAGATAGACATGATCAGATGACAATAATGTGTAGGTTCTAATAGATGGTATATTTTTGAATATTGAAAGATATATATCGTCAACAGAAGTTACCTAGGTACTCCCAAGTATTATCGTAAATACCACCTGGTAATGTTACCTTTCTATGAGCCCCGTAAGTTCAAATAACATCGTGCGTAATAATTTGTCCGAAGTCTCTTAACTGTTGGTTCTGTTAAAGCGTTTTTTATGTAAGATATTAAAACTTAACAATTTCCTTGCTATTTGAAAAAAGAAAATATAAAAACACATAAAGATAGACACATCGGCACGTGCCATTTGCGATAAGGAGCACGTGAATCGCGATTACAACTTTTGGCGCAGAAAGGTTCGAGATTCTTCGAATTTTATCATCGTTGACTCACAACCAACCCGCTGCTCGTGCCGTCGTATGACGTTATGCAGCGAATAGTCTCATCAGTCATGACAACGATTCCGAAAAGGGTTCCGATTCCTCGGAGGGGGGTCGACTACAGAGGCAAGGTTGTTCTCGCGCCTATGGTACGCTCTGGGGAACTCCCATCCCGTCTGCTTGCGCTTCACTATGGCGCAGATCTTGTATGGAGTAAGGCCGCAGCAAAAAGACACCTACGATAGATCTCGGCTGACAATATCTGCAGGTCCGGAAACCGTCGACAGATCCATGATCGGGACTACACGCACCGTCAATGAAACACTCTCCACCATCGATTTCACACGGCTGCCCTCCAATGGCTCCAAGAACGCGAACGAGGACAAGAAGGAAAGCTTGATATTCAGACTCCACCCGGAACGCGAAGGGAAGCAGCTCATCTTTCAAATGGGCACGTCGGATCCTGAAAGAGCAGTCCAGGCCGCGCGCATCGTCGCAGGCGATGTGGCGGGCATCGATGTAAATGCCGGGTGCCCGAAGCCATTCAGCACGAGCGGCGGTATGGGAGCTGCACTGCTGCGCACGCCGGATCTGCTCTGCTCGATTCTGGAGGCATTGGTCAAGGAGATCACGCCCGAGTTCGAAATCGGCATCAGCGTGAAGATTCGCTTGCTGGAGACGCCCGAGATGACGGAGTCTCTCGTGCGGAAGCTGTGCGCTACTGGCATCACGGGCCTGACGATACACTGCCGCACGACTCCTATGCGCCCACGCGAGAAGGCCATCCGCGAGCAGTTGAGCATGATTGCGGATGTTTGCCGAGAGGCTGGCGTAGCGTGTCTCATGAACGGAGACGTGGCGAATCGAAAGCAGGCCGAAGAACTGATCAAAGAATTCAACGTCGACGGAGCCATGATTGCTACAGCGGCAGAGTCCAATTCGAGCTGTTTCCGCCCGGAAGGAGTCCTACCTTGGAAAGAGGTTGTGGAGCAGTACATGAAGACCTCCATGGAAGTCGAGAACCGCTTCGGGAATACCAAGTACCTGCTGAACCATCTCGTTCCAGGGAAACTGGCCATTTACAGGGAGGTATGCAGCGCAAAGAGTTACTCGCAGCTGTGTAAAATCTTCGGGTTTGAGCATTTTGAAGCCCAGGCTACAGAGACTGATGAGAGATTGGAGATCTTTCCCGATCAGATGCAAGGCCGGCGCGGGAAAAAGAACAAGAGTGCCCTGGCAGCTGGGGGAGCTCCAGGTAAAGCTCGTGCTCAAGAGGTTGAGGCCAAGAAGAACTTGTCGGAAAGAGGAAGTCAGAAGAGCAAACCTCAAGTAGCATTAGCTACATGATTTCCACGGCTGCAGGATGGATGGGTTGAAACCTTGTGATAGATGCATTCAAGGAGTTATTTGCCTCGGACGGTATAGGCGGCGTTTAGATGTTTTACTGCATAAGAGCATAGGCTGATAGGTCAGGCTCAACTGGAGTTACTCTACATTTTCTTTTCGAAAATAAAATATATCAAATCAACAATCACGCCTGCTTCATATGAATTTCTTAAATTTGGGGTGTTCTTAAATTCATCAATTCTTAGTCATAAGGGGTCATATATATGCGGTCCACAAAGTCAACTCTCCAACTCATCCACAACAAGCCGTAACGTCCTCTTTCGAATTTCTACACGCCAGAAATTAGCCAAAGACATTCCCTCTCAGAGCACAACACTGACAGACAAGAAACCCGAAGAAAAAGAGAGAGCAAAAGGAAAGAAAGAAAAAAAACTTACGAGGCGAACTCGACATTCTCCCAGCTAAATATAAAGGCGCCGAGCCAGGCGCCGATAATGATACAGATGATCAGGTAGCCGTTGTAGTACATGGCGAGCAGCATGACGAAGTAAGCGACGGTGAACTGGACCATGTGCAGCGTCGCCCTGGTCGCCTGCTGGACGAGGTTGGGCCTGAAGACGAGCGGGCGGCCGTCGCTGGTCTCTTTGTTGTAGTGGGCGCGCTGGAACTGGCGCAGGATGTAGCCGTCGTACTCCTTCGACACGCGGCGGAGGAACTCGAGGAAGACGACGAGCAGCAGCACGCCGATGCACGAGCCGGCGAACATGGAGCGCGACGTGATGCGCCAGCCGGTTGAGATGAAGCCTTTTTATACGTGTCAGTGGGGGTGGTCTTTTTTATTTTCTGTTTGTAGTTTTGGGATTGGAGTTAGATCGAGGGCTGAGGTACTTACAGGCGTTGATGGTCGTCCAGTTCCATAACATCTAATACAACCGCTTAGCTACATGTTTCTTGCACCACGATATATCACCGTCCTCTCGTGCCGTGCAGGCTAGGCTACGTACCGATACTTCGCACGATCCAATATCCATATCCATCGCCATTGTACTCGTCGCTGTAGCAGCTGCTGTCGCCGCCGTCGTTGTCATGGCCGCCATGTCCATTGTCGACGAAGCCATATTCATCTTGTATAGTAAGGATACCTGGACGGGGAGTCCCGAATGCGCTGTCTCCTCTTCTCAACTACAACGCAGCACACTGACGGCTGCGATCTCGAATATGACGTCTCGGAGAACGGGGTATGTAGGTATGTATGTATTCGATACGTGGGGGTATAGAAACTCGATACAGCGCAGTCAATCCAGATGCGGTAAGAAACACAGCAGAGAAGATAGAAACAAGGCTATCGTGTAGATGGAACAAGAAGACACTGCTGTAAGTGGTTCTGTAGTTGTAGTGCTAAGGAAAGAGCTACAAAGTACAATACAGTACAGTACAACACAATACAAGCAAGCAAGCAAAGCGGCCAAGACCTAGTCTTTAAACCTCGCTCTCGCCCTCCGGGTTCTCCTCCTTGCCTTCCTAGCTAGCAGCTAGCACAGTCGAGAGAGCTGAG
Source organism: Pseudofabraea citricarpa (assembly GCA_029641185.1). Taxonomy (NCBI): domain Eukaryota; kingdom Fungi; phylum Ascomycota; class Leotiomycetes; order Helotiales; family Dermateaceae; genus Pseudofabraea; species Pseudofabraea citricarpa. The sequence continues at coordinate 1,575,257 of JAPWGK010000004.1, forward strand.
CACATTAAAAGAGAGCGAGGCAAGCAGCAGCTCCGTCCATTATGGGGTACGTACTGTACACAACCTGGAAGTGCCCACGCACGCACTCCCGATGTTTACTCGCCCGCAGAGGAGATGCGCTTCCCCATTGTTCACGCCCGTCGCTCCAATCACTCCCCCCTGCGGCCTCGCGCCAAGATGGAGGGAGAGTGAGTTTGAGCATATTTCTCGGGCTTTTCTTAAAGGTGGGCCTCGTTCTTGTTCTTTGCCGACGGGTGGAGATGCACATCACGTGTACTGTCTAGCTCTATAGTATCTATCATTGCAAGTGCCGGCTTAGATGGAGCTAGACCTGGACCTGGAGGTGGGAAGTATCAAAGAGCCGCAATGCTTGATTGAAATGTGGCTTGCAAGGCTTGCAAGGCTTTCTGAGAGCATAAATATCAGATAGGATATCAGACTGTGGTATGATCACATGATGTCGATGATGGATCTTCCTTGATATGTTTCTGCTTCCATAAAATAATCAGGCTATCGATTGACGCGTCTTTTAGATGGAGTTTTGAGATACGCACGAGCGGTCTGAGAAGAGGATTAAGAAAGCACAGATGGCGGGGAAAGTGATGAGGGGTATATATCTGATGAGGGAGGCCTCGCAGATATAGAACTCCAATCTCAGCTTGTGAACGGATTAGCTGACGCGTCATCTGAATGGGAGGGCTTCTCAGATAATGAGGAGGAAGAGGAAGAGGTAGAGGTAAGTGAGAGAGAGGGGTAAAATGAGGGGTATCTCAATAATACTATTTTCATATGTTGGCATATACTCGTCAGGGAGGGATTTCGAATATTAGTATCACGAATAGCTATATACTATAGTATATAGAGTTACGGCCTGCGGCCTAGAACCTACCAATGAACAAATGAACAAACACGAGAGCAGCCGCATGAATGAAAACCAAATTTCATGTAGATTTATAAGGATAGGTAGTAAGTACCAAATAGGTAAATTCATATTAGCGCAAGTCGCAGGTCAAAATCCCATTTATATATACATTCTAATTTTTGGTTTCCGTGCCTCCATATATACCAAGTTTATCCCTCGCCCCAAACGCTTATTAGAACTCCCGGTGTCCAGATCATGCCTAATATATACATGTTTCTTCCATGCGGTATTTTGAAAAAGGAAATCCGCCAAATTGGATCTTTGACTTCCCAATTCTCCATGTGGATAGCGATGTCAGAACAAACATCTTGCTTCTGAAGTGGTCGAAATGCCGGTTGTCCTATTCTGATCACAACTTTTTGCATTGGTGTCCTCTATGTTTTGTGCTGGTAACACCCCATCAACAATGATTGTCAAGTCGGCTGGCCATTAAGTCGCTTCAGTCCTTGATTCGACCTGATCTCTGGTAATCGACAGATAAATCCAGAGGCTGTAGTTGGTTTCAATAGTATCGTACTTTCCAGAATAACGAATCCCTCCAACCTTTGAAGATTTTACCCCTTGGCTTTTTCATAACCTGCTCATCTATTTCTCAAAGGTCAAGTTGAAATTTCGGATTTGTTCTAATCCTCTCCCCGAACTTGATGAAGATCACAGTCACCGGAATCAAGCCGATGGCAATAAACGCAAGCAGTGAGTTGCCCCAACCAAGTCCAAGAGCATCATACATGCGACTACCACACAGAGGTAGAAGAGCGCCCCCAAGACTTCGCAGAACGGTGCTGGCTGCAGTAGCACTCGCGGCATAGGCGGGGAACGAATCGACGAGGTAGGTGCCGACCGGCAGAAAGACCGTGATGATGCCAGCGCCGATGAAGCCCATACTGACGAGAGGCACCATGTACTGTACTTTATACTCGGCAGTCCAGCCATACCAGAACAAGCCAATGGGTATGAAAATACCACCTACGAGCATAGGATATAATCGGTACTCGGGTTTCAACTCACCACCTTTGGCCGCTCGTTTTAAAATAAAGTCAGAGGACGATCCAAAGCCAATGACTCCAACGAATTGACCGATACCAAGTCCTAGGTATGTGAGACCAACATTGCTGGAGCTGATTCCATATTGTTCCTCAAAAACCGCCGTCATGGTCGTGAACAAGAGGTACAACAAGCCGTATACGACAGCTGCGTAAAGAGAGAGACAGAGAACGATGGGAGAGAATATAATCATCTTGGTTGGTCGGATGATAGATTTTATAATGAGTTCTCTAGGTGCCTTATCCGACTTCAAAGCGGACCGAAGAGCTTGATTCCCTGTTGATTTCCGAAGACTCTTGGCTTTTCGTTCCAAAAGAACTGGCGCGTATGTTTCTCGGAGTAAGATTACGCTCACAATAAAAATGGCAGATGTCTAATACCTGTCAGTTCAAGTGCGGTAAAATTGTGACAGTGCTGATCTACTCACAACTATCACAAGAAAGTAAAAGTCCCAGTGCCAGCCCTCTGCCTCAGATATATATCCTCCGACTATAGGGCCAAGAGTCGGTCCAAACAAGATGGGCATCGTGTATATAGACATCATCTTTCCACGCTCTTCTTGTGGGAAAAGGTCCGCAATGCTGCCAGGGCCAATAGTCAATGGGCAGGATCCGGCCAATCCTGTAAGAAAGCGGAAAATGATGAGCATTGGGAAATTGGTTGACTTTGCACAAGCGATGTTAAAGAGGAGGAACAGCAAAGTATTGGTGTGATATAGAGGTATTCGTCCATACAGCTCACTTAACGGCGCTATTACCAGTGGACCGAATGCATATCCTAAAAGATACACGGATACAATAAAAGAACCTAAATCTTTGTTGCTGGAATGGAAGTCCTTCAAAACCATAGCAACACTGGGGGCAAACATCGAAGAAGCAAAAGGTCTTTTCCTCGGTCAGCCAGTGATCGACTCCCAACACAATATCAGAGCAACATACGTGAGAAGTGTTAGGGTGGAGAAGATGAGTAGATTCGTCCATTTCTTCCTCGATGACCAGTTTAGAGCCTTCTCTGGGTCATCGGGCCCATCCCAGTCTACAATATTCGGATCGCGTTCATCGTCGGACTTTTCTTCATCGTCGACACCAACTGCAGCCTTTTCGACATCATAATCATGCTTGTCCGCAACATTTGGAAGTGGGTTGTCCGATGGGACAATTTCTTTGGCGGCAGTGAGCTGTGCTCTGGCGTCAATAATATCCTTCGCCATGCTGGACTCGATTAAGATGTGTTGCAAGGCAAGCAGGAGTCGGCTCCTTTGCAGAGAAGAGTAGAAACGACTCAGAGATATGTGGGGGCACAAAGATAAAAGAAAGAAAATACTTATATCGTCAGAAAGAGAGGAAATGACGAGCCCACCAACTCATCTATGAGTCGGGACGGTATGTATCCCCCCCACATGCCTATTAATGTGGACATGGCAGCTGGTGCCGTGCTCATAGGCGTGCTGCACCAACATCGTGTGAGGGTGGAGCATCCAGGAAGTCGAACTCCATCTCGAGTCTCGGTCGGTCAAGGACTCAAGGCAGAAAACGAGCTGCCATGTCCTGGACGGGAGAAAGCTTGACCGCACCAAGTGAGGAGTGGCGAAGCTTGACATTCTGGCGCCAGCTCCCCGGAAGCATTCATGGTTGCTGGATGCTACATCGCAAGGAAAAATGGGGTCGTGCAGTATCTTTTCAATTGCCGTCAGGCGAAATGCATCCTGCTTACGCGCTAGACCTCCCGCTTTCGGAGGCCATGCCGATTGCCGATCAGGTGATGGCGGAAGTAGATCTTCAACTTTGGTGCTTTCCTTCGTTGAAGCTTGCTTGTATTGTTTACGGTGGCAATGATGATGCTACTTTTGGGTTGGAAGAGCTTCGTCCTAGTCAGTTCTTCTCAAATCCTCTCAGTTTGAACCGTTCTGTTTTGTCTCTGTAAATTTAATTAAAGTGGGTGAGACTCGATATGGCGGTGAAGTAATAAGTGGAAGTATGCTATATTTGTCCCGAGAGATAGATACAAGACCAATACTTGACAATCTGCCCGCCTGCTACGAAACTGTGACCGTCAAGAGTAATAATTCAAAAGGCGGCTAAGACCAGAAGAAGAAGAAGAAGTGTCAAGACCAAAGTACAGCTCTTTTCGATAATTCAGTCAGTTATAGAAATGCTGTAAACTTGACACGTTCATATACTACAGCAGCAAGGGTCGAAGTCATGGAAGGGATATAATAACATAGCAGGAAGAGAGGCCTGAAAATGTAAATTGTTTTCACTTGCTGTCGCTTATATATCCCTCGCTTAAATATCACAGAACCAGGATCACTCACCAAAAGACCAAATCCCCAAAATCAGTGAGGACAATTGCAATATATACTTTTTAACTATACTACAGAATCTACTTAAGAGTGTGTAGGCATAGATACATCCGCTGCCTTAGAGATGGCATCCTCACTTCTCCACAGACTCGTAACGGTCTTCAACTGCGTATAAAACTGCAATCCGGGTTTGCCGTAGAAATAGCTTGCTCCCCCACCAGCAATACTCTTCTTGTTTCCTGTGAAACTGAACATTGGAAGCGGGACTGGGATGGGGACGTTGATTCCAACTTGACCGGCCTCGATGTTCTTCTGGAATGCTGTTGCAGTGGCCCCAGACTTGGTGAAGATAGCTACTCCGTTTCCGTATTCGTTCGCGTTGATGAGATCAACAGCTTCATCAAGCGAGTCGACGTTCAAACACACCAGAACTGGGCCGAAAATCTCCTCGGTATAGCACTTCATGTGCGGCTTCACATTGGTAATGATGGTTGGGCCGACCCAGTTGCCGTTCGGGTATCCCTCAGGCTTGTAACCACGGCCGTCGAGCAAGATTGTTGCACCTTCCTCTTCAGCGCTCGCGATAAGCTCCTCAATTCTCGATTTACTCTGCGGTGAAATGACTGGCCCCAGATCTGTACCCTCTTGGAAGCCTCCATTGACTTTCAAAGATTTGGCGCTCTCAGCTAATTCTTGAAGCCATTCCTTAGTCTCACCAACCATGACCAATGTACTGAGTGCCATGCAGCGCTGACCTGCAGCACCAAAAGCAGCGCCAACAATTGAGTTGAGGGCGTGTTGCTTGTTGGCATCTGGTAAGATTGCAGCATGGTTCTTGGCTCCTAGATTGGCTTGAACACGTTTGCCGTTGGCCGATCCACGGCTAAAGATGTACTCTCCAGCACGGTTGCTTCCAACGAAACTGATTGCCTTAATAGCTGGCTCATCAATAATGAAATCAACAGTCTTGGCAGCACCATGAACAACATTAATAACTCCGTCTGGGAAACCTGCATCCCGAGCAAGCTCTGCCAAAATCATGGCAGCACCGGGATCACGTTCCGATGGCTTGAGAATAAGACAGTTACCAGTAGCAGTGGCGATTGGAATGGACCAGAGAGGAATCATAGCCGGGAAGTCTATCCGATGTCAGAGAATGGCCTACAATAAGGCGTATGACTTACTAAAAGGGCAGATAGCAGCTACCACTCCCAATGGCTCTCTGTAACTTCTGGTTTCCATATCCTTCGCGACCTCAAGAACCTCTCCGACCATTGATTGGGGAATGGCACATGCCGTCTCTGCGACCTGCAAACCACGGAGAACATCACCCTTGGCATCTATTATACCGTCAGTATAAGGCCAGAGAAATCTTGCACATAGACATACCAGCAAAGGTTTTCCCTTGCTCCAGTGTGATGCTAGCAGCCAACCTGTCCCAGTTCTCCCGGATCAATGCAGTAAACTTGAACATAATCTGCTGTCTATGCATCACACTTGTAGCCCTCCATGCCGGGAATGCCTTCTGGGCACTCGCGACCGCTGCCTTCAGCTCCGCATCTGTGTTCTGAGGCACTCGGGTGACAACATTATTGGTAGCAGGGTCGTGTACGTCAATAAACTGGGTAGCTTCCGATTTCACAAACTTGTTGTCAATAAAGTATGTCGTATCCAGAGGAGCTTCGATTTTCGTGTGATCGGTAGGATAGGCATCGGCAGCAAACATAGCTCTATTAGCCTGCATGGACTGGGCGGAGGCATTGAACTGGCGGGTAGTTGTTCTCGAGCTCGACGCAGCTTGCGTTACACGAAGGGAGGGTGCTGAGCGTGGTGCCCGCACTGCGGCAGCGGGAACGCCCCGTGCTAGAACTCGACGCATGTTGAATTGTGATGTGTAGGAGTACAGGATTGAGGCCTTGAATGTTAAAAGGATCCTCTTGTAGGGCAAAGGCCTAGCTGTTCAAGAGTGGGCACATTCGAGGTCGTTGTTGTTCCCGCGGGCTCGGTATTAGAAGCTCGGCTCTGAACCGGTTGGGTGAAGAGAGGGGCAGCAACTGTAGCAGCCGAGCTGTGTTGGATTAGGGAGGTCTTTCCGAGCATCATGGACCTGACTCTTTATCTTTGTCATCAAAGATAATCCAATGTTCTGAAGTCAATACAATATGCTTATTAGTGCTTTGTCTCTAGAAAGTAGTTGCAGAGACACTGCCGCTCAGTGCCATGTTGATTTAGGACGGACGGAATAGAGCGCCCAAGAAAGCTCTGGTAGCGCAGTTCACCGATGATTTTAAAATCGTAGTTGTCCTTCCAGTAGGTACCTAAGTAGGCTAGGTAGTCTTCCTACCTCACAATCATAGAGCTCTTGCAACTACTATCGACACCAATCTGTATGTTGCGATAAAATACAACTATTCTACGCCGATATCCTGTCTGGCCTTATCTTCCATGTCTTATCTTCCATCTCCACAGTAGCTACAAATCAATACACTCTATTACGTAACCACCTCAAAGAACAAAGCAACATTTGCATAAAAACTTGTACTTTCCTCGAACAAGCAGAGTGAGGATGCATCTAGTCTCAAAGTCCGGGATCACCTTCCAGCTGGGATACATGTCCTAAAGAACGAGAAGATTTGGATTTGCAGCTTTGATCTGTATTTATTTACAGTTTTCTTGGAATTTTCTTTTAGGGGAAACGGTTCCGGGCCAGCTATCCATGCTGCTGGCTACGCTTGATAATTCCTATTGAAAATCTGGTTTAGCTGTTGGTTATTGAGGCTACTGTACGGAGTATATTTGCTGTGTTTCTTTCGATCCGCAACCCTTCGTTTGCCATTAGTTATCATGAACCTTTCAGCTAGGATCTACCATAGAATGCTAGTTCACGCGGCTACACAATTGCCATTTTTGATCCACGGTAATCATGGAAGACTCAGAATTCTAGTGATTAGCGAGCTCCAGGACAATGGCCAAGTCACATCGGCATGTACGGAACGAGACGTGAACGAGTCTCAATTTAAACCTCCCGGACGCAGTAAGCATACCATAAACCTAATAACACAAGCTCTATCTCCCTCCAGATAGAGCACTCAAACTCCATACCCCCAATGCTTGTGCTCAGTGCAATGCCATGCCCGCTTTCAATCAACATCTCTCTCACCACCCTCTATCTCTCGTGGTATTCTAGTGGCAGGCTCCATCCTTAGTCGACGAAGTGTTATTGCCGAAGAATAAATATCCAACAAACGCTCCAACAGCCACGGCAAGCATAACCCAGCCGTTATAGGTCATGAACAGAAGCCTTCACCTAATCAGTATGAGATTTTCATTGCGAGAGGGATACTCACATAAGCATAAAGGCATAGAAGTTCTGGAAAGCATATAAGAGGGCCTTGATAACATGGGCCCTCTTGGTGACCTCAACCTGGTTTCGTCCTGACCAGAGGAAAGGCGTATTCTCAGTAACAGCTCCAACTCAAGAAAGGCTCAGCTTGTCGTTCATCTCATGTTGACTGATTTCCCCAACACCAAGTATAACCTGTGCCGTATTCAAGATGTTGGGGAGGGGAAGGAGACAAAGGAGCGGTTTGGGGATGTAGAGTGCTTACGAGGTACGCTGTCCTGTCGCTTTGCGACCCATGATTCGTATCTGCGAGAGCTTGATCGGATAGCTTCGTAGGCCGCGGTTAGGGCAACGACACCGAGTAGAGAGATGACTAGACTAGTGTTGGATCGGATGTGCCACCAGCGGAAGATAATGCAAAGGTTCGTCGTATCCCACGTGAAAAGCATCTAGGGCTGCGTGTTAGCTAAATGTCTAGTCCATTCGAGATCAAGCTTGCATCGACGAACATTCATGTTGCACATGGGGCCCATTCCTCCACCACCATGGCCCATTCCACTGTGGTCCATGCCGCTGTGATCCATAGCACTGTGGTCCATGTGCGAGTGATCCATTGTGAATAATGTGGTAGATTTGAATAGGTATGAAGCGCGGTCTGTGTTGTGCAGCGGGCGAATATATAGGAATAGGTGGGCGACGAGACGACTGGAAAGGAATATGGCAGATAGATGGATCTTGATATCAAATCGGCGAAGGCCAGGATCCCTTATATTTGTCTGATGAATGCGCCGAACTCAAAGACAACAGACAAGCGCAGTTCCCGAGTCTGACTAGTCGTCTAATCTTCTCAAAAGTGCTCAAACACTTGTCAAACGTTCCCTTGTGACTTTTGCCAATGCGCGGGCGGCTTTCTTTAGCGCGGTGACCTGTCTCGGGGACCAGATTACGAGTCCCTTAATCGTCGCATCAAAGATATGCCGTTCCGGGAATCCATTCCCAATCATCTTGAGATGGATCAATTTTCTTCCTTTTGTTTCTCATTCCAAGAAGCATATATGCTAGCCCAACCTATCTGTAGTAGCAAGCCGACCAGTTCCGTTGCATTGATTACAAGTGTAAGTGCCATATATGTTAGTCCAACGAGGGGAACCGGCGGCAATACAAGTCTGGCATCTACTGGAATTACACCCGTATCTAGTGTCAGTGACACTTCGCTGTGCTCGTTGAAATATGAAAGAGCTTACTTGAAGATGGTGTGCGGAATATATATCACTTTTGGGATGTTCATCATTGCATGCCTGCCTTCCTCCTGTTCCAATCGTTTCATTTGTTGGTCATGGGTTTTGGTTATATCGTTTAAAGTCTCTTGTTGGCCTCAAGCACGCTTGAATGTTGCTTCTTCGTGTTTTGCTTGAAACAATGAATTTCAAAGGTTTTGGGCTGACCAGTGTCGACGTAGAGAACAATTAGTACCTGAGAGGAATGTGGATGCAAAGAGCAGAGTCTACTTAGCATTGCCACCGGAGCCTGGCTTGTGTAAATAGACTGCCATTATCATCATGGTGGAATACATGGTCATCTATCTTGGGCCCGTTCGTTTGGTCTTTGAATGGAGGAGAGAGATTAGTAATTCTGGCGAGAGAAACCTTCAGAGCCTCGACGGGTTGTAAAAGCCTTGTCGAGCAGCAAGTGGACGTGGTCATCTGGACTTCTAGTAATGCACTCTCGAATTTGCTCTCAGCTTTGTCGTTGTTTCGTTCTCAAAGGTCTCATATAGTAGATGTTTGCCTGGCGGAACAGAAGACGGTAACCGATATATGGCTTAAGTTATTGCTGGGAAAATGCGAGAGATGTAGCGGCTCAATTGAAACTCACTGAGGAACGGACACAGAGCTTTCAACTCGGGGCTCCCTTTGAGGACTAGTCTCCCATATAAGGTGATGCTATATACCTTGCAAAAGCGTTAGGATCACTAGAAACTGGAATCTCAACAGATGGATATGATATACAGCAACGCCTAAATAACTGCCAAAGCCATCATCAAAAGGTCGTATGGGCATATTGTTTGTCCGTCTCGATTACAAAAAAAAAAAAAAAGAAAAAGAAAAAGAAAGAAAAACATTCCAGTTATGATCTTCTCTGCCAAGAGATTATTCAACGAGATAGAGTTTACACGTCTGATACGAGACTTTTTCTAATATAACAAGCGGCAACGCGTAGAGCTTATTTAAAAGATATTAGTAGATGGACTTAATATATTTTACCCTTATATAAGTTAACAACTTGTAAAGTTATTCCCCTATTAGTACGAAATCAACGCTTTACACTCTTTTATCATGTTCACTTTATTCTTTCAAAATATAGTATATCATCAAATAACGTATAATTTACATGCGTCTATTATCATTTTACTATAGGATACGACTATCCAAAGTCTTTGTACTTCAGCAAGTAAATTAAGACCAGAAGGATTCTAAATCTATTATTAGGTGTATCGTGTAAGATTATTATCCTCTTTTAACCCTCAACCGGCTTATTACGTCCCTTTTACCTCGACCGAGCCTTCGACTTTATTGTTTCAATTGGTACCTCATAGGTAGCAGACTGATGACTTCTTCTTAATTGCACCTCGTTCTGAGAAGTATTCTGCTCTGCTAATAAGGTCGCGATTCACGGTTGGTGGGGCTGAGACGTGCTTATTTCCCCACAGTCTCGGCTTTCCCGAAATATCTCCACTTCGGGTCATTTCCGTCAACAAAACAATCCGCATTTCGATCACCTAATTGTCATCACAACCCCAAATTTGCTCAACTCACGCCGCCAGACAGGAGATAGCTCGCTCAGTATTCTCATTCATCTACAGAGTCATGGAAGGTCTACAATTCGCACAGGTGCTCGCTGATCTCAGCCAGCTGCAAACTACCGTACGTATCCTCTTTTTCTCTCTCTCCTTTCAACCGAATTTTGTGAAAAAAGGGAAAAAGCATCGTGCTGATCTTTCCGGTCGTGTGTCCAGGAACCATCTTCGGCGCTCAACTTCCTGCAATGCAACAAGAGGATCACCGAATGGAGCGTGCGACGCAAATCGCAAGCCAACCTCTTGCCCACCGAGCAACCACATTTTGATCGTCTCGGGCGCAGGATTACGGGTCCTGTCACCACGACGCCCGCTGTCGTGGCCGCTCCGCAAACCCAAGGCTCCGACGTCCCCTCTGGATTTACGGCCACGAGCGTGTCGGGACAGTCGGGCAGCAGCGAGGATAAAGGCTTGTTCATGCCCAGTCGCATCAACTCGGGCTTGGAGCCTGGATCGAAGGCATTGAATACGGGACACAGTTCAGCCAATAACTCAGGGGCCAGCACACCTCCTCTCGGTGTAAGTTCACCTGCAGCGTTAGACATCAGAGAGGCACCAGACTAATAGCTGCATAGATTGATATTGAGATGGAACGCGCAAAGGCTCTCATGCAGCTCTACGAAATCCGCGGAAAGCTCAAGCAGCAGGAAAGCGCAGGCCTGACGAAAGCCACGGAGAGAGTTCAGGCAGTTGCAGCCCGATACACCAAGCTAGTCGAGGAGCAACGGGTCAAAGAGCAAGAGGCGAAGAAGCAAGCCCAGAACAAGGGTTCCAAGTTCTTGAGCGTTTAGATTTCGCGCGCGGAGAATAGAGAATAATGATTAATGAGGTTGGGATTGGAGTTTTGCTCAGACTACACATGTTAATGGATAACGGGGAACGGGGAACAGAGAAAAGGGAAGGCAAAAGTGTGGTTATGGTTATTGTTTGGGTTGGGTTGGGCGCGGCGCCGTCTGCGTTTATTGTTAATACCCAGGGACGAAGTCTACATACATACGTGCTCGTAACGTTTATTTGAATCGATTTGCTATTCTTCTAAATTCTTCTCGATGTTTCATGGCCGAGACTTTTGTGGCAGCTCTTTCTATGCTTGGCTTGAAGATGACCCTACCTGCGTTTGTAGATTCAATCAAGGCCAGGATCAAGAATATATTCGTGTGCACTACTAACAATCATCATAGCATAAGCCCTTCCTCCCTCGTATTTCCCAGCCGGGATCCCATTACCCAGAGCCATCGAGACAGAGATTTCCCATGCTAATACCGGTACGTATCAAATGTAAATATGGGTGGCCTACCCTCTCCTATCCGTGACCTTTGCCTACCTATAACCAAAAGATAGAAAGAAAGAAAAACGAGAGGCAGGGAAAGAATCCTAGCAAAACTGCCAGATACAATCACAACTCACTCTTCAATTAAAAGAAAAACTAGACCTTTAACTTTACTAGGTTGCTCTCAAGACTTGTCATGAAGGGGGTAGGGAGGCGCAGAAGATCGTTAAGCGAGCTAAGAACAAAAGAGTACAGGTATCTTGAATGAAGATGTCAGGTGGGATACTGGCAAAGTAGTGAAAAGTCTAGTTATCTGAGAGGGAAGTTTTGAGGATGGTTTATGTTTGGTGCATGCTTTGAGAGTACGGAGAAATAGACGCAAGGTGCGAGAATACCCCCTGGTTGCACCAAGGCGTTCATTTTAAATATTAAAAAGAGAACCTCAAGATTAGTAAAGGCTCGACAGTACTCGCATGCAATGAACTTCTTTTTCGGGGCCTAGAATAAAGCCCCCTCATACGATGTGAACCAAGGAGAGTACCATATTGGAAATTGAGAAGAGGCCCGCATCACGGCAAGCAAATTTGTGATTTCATTCGATCAATCTGAGACTTGTTTTACCAGACAGTCCACACCCAACAAGTATCTATCTATCTAAGTAACGACTTTTACCTGAACACCATTCTGTGGCGACAGGAGACGGTGACTTCCATGGGATGTACTCTCATGCAAGCACGAAAGTCAAAGCTGTAGTTTGACGTGCAAACCGTCTTTCTGTTCCATTGTACAATGAATGTATCAATTTTGACCCACCCTAGTTCATACTGTCTTCAATCAAGCAGGAATTGGCACGGGTGCTGCACCTGCTGCATCAGCAATAGGTTCTAACGGTAGGCCGTTCGAAATTTGCTTGAGTGCCACGGCGGTTGGCTTAGCAAGTTGCCTTCCCAAACATACACCAAGTACAGGTTCTTTAAGCATAATCGTTCGACATCGACGAATAATTTTCTTGCATATATTCTTTATCTTCGTGCCTGGTTTCTGCTTTTCTTTCCTTTCTGGAGTTGGCGGTATTGGGACAACAGGCACGGTCAATGCCGGCACGCCTGGTATTTCTGGAACATTTGATGCGCCTCCTGTGACCTGTGGTACTGCTGGGATTGCTTCCTCTGTTGTCTTTGGCACTTGTGGCACCTCTGGATCTATCGGAACGGCAGGAGAAGGAATCGAGCCAGTGGCAGGTGGAATAGCCGACATACCAGACAACTCGGCGCTATCGGCGGCTGGAAGTTGGAATGGGATTTGGAGTATCTTCTCAACTTCAGGATCACCAGAGGCTGATAGAATTTCTGAAGTAGTAGACGTGGTGGTGGGCAATTCAGGTCCACTAGACACACCATCAAACGATGGAGTTGCCTGTTCGTGACCATTTTCATGAATTGGAACCATGTTTTCTCTGGATTCTAGATTACTTGCAAAAGGACTAAGGACTCTTAGTCGTGTTAAAACTGCGGGGGAACTGTGTAGCAAAGCGAAATCTTTGATGGATGGCCTGCTACTTCCTGGGTTGATACCTGGTCCATTGAATGAGTAATTACTTGGCAAGAGGCTGGAAGGTACGCCTATCGGTGTCTGTGGAGCTGTATACATTATTGAAGGTGATTCATCAGATGAGTTAGTCTTGACCGCTGATAATGTTGGTCCAAAGTAGTCATCTGCAGGTCCCATAAGGTGTTTCGAGCCAGATGTAGGTGAGATAGGCTCACCATCTTCACCACTCGATGGAGGAGTAGGTAGGACTATCGCCACACGGGGATTATCAGCTCCATCGTATGAAGCTGCTCTAGATGGTCTAGGACGTCGAGCTCGAGATAGAGGCAACGCTTCCTCAGGCCCTCTCGACCAAAACCCAGGCATTTTGGAAGTTACACTAACAAAGTGACCGGTCGGATCCAGAAAGCCCGAGCCTGGTGATAGCATACCTGGATCCTCATCCTCACTGAACCTCGAAGGCGATGGTGCAAGGACCTCCACTTTAGGTGCCTCAAGAGAATCCAGAGAGGTGCGTAAATTAGTATCATGGAATAATAAATTGTGACGCTCGGCAGCAAGTACGTCGGACATACGGCGGTCCAAATCGTCAACGAACCTCATTCCGAGTAGCTGCGAAGATGAGTCCAATGATGAAGTTTCTGGTAAAGATGGAAGGTTTTCAAGGTCCGCCTGCGAATTAAGATCCACATGTGCTACCGATGGAGGAAGAGGAGGACTCAAAAGCGACCCAGAAAATTGACCCTGGTTTGAGAGGTTTTCACAAGCCTCTGCGTAAGAAGCACCGCCATTTTGAGTAAGACCCGCAGGGCTGTTCGATGATGGTGCTGTAGATGTGACTGTAACAGCAGGACTTGATGCTCGACTATGCAATTCCGGTCGTGATGGAAGGGTACGAATTAATGGAACTCTGGGCTGGTCTCCGAAGGATGACCGTCGAACATGAGGAATGTCTTTTGCAGTGCTTTCCATCTGGTCAACTGCCTCTCTGACAGAACTGGCTTTTGGATTAGGAGTAGAATGAGCTGCCGGCGGTGGTCTTGCAGGCACCAAGTGAGGCCAGGCAAGACTACGCAGACTGACCATACTTAGTGTTACATGAAATAGGAAATAATGGGAAAGTGGTCAACAGAAGAGGAGAATGACCAGCTTCAGATTTGAGGAATCCAGATTATGATGTGCGTTCCAAGGTTCCTTCCTGTGATGAGTATTGCCGAATGTTGCTCTTACCTTTCTAATCCTGTATCATACTTTCAGGCCTGAATCAGCCTGAATGTCATCAATTCGAGCCGATCCATGAGAAGAAAGGTCAAATGGAAAATTATACCGTTTTTTCTTCAGCAGATGATGTTGCAGATGTTGCAACAATAACTGACAGTCGTGCAGTTGATAGATAAATATCGGTAGAATGGTCGGGCCGGCGTCGAGTTCCACCGCCGCCAGCGGCCAGCGCCTGATGCCGTCACAGGTTAGGGATTGAATTTCTGTCGATCTGACTTGGGAACTTTACCACCACAATCATACACAACGCGCATCACTGCGCCTTCCGCAGACAACATGGCGACAACTGTGGACGCAAAGCTCCTGAAGAGCACCAAGTTTCCACCAGAGTTCAACCAAAAGGTTGACATGCAGAAGGTCAATGTGGACATCATGAAGAAGTACGTCTTCCTACCCCAGCACCCACCCCCATAGCCTTCTCTAACCCAAGCCACTCCAGGTGGATTTCGAGCAAACTCATTGAGATTCTGGGCATCGAAGATGATGTTGTTATTGAGCTGTGCTTCAATCTGATTGAGAGCTCTCGATTTGTAAGACATCCTGCGCGCAGATGTGTCGCCCTCGCTGACCAAGTCTTAGCTCGATATCAAGAAGATGCAAATTGACCTGACGGGTTTTCTTGATAAGGACAGCCCTCGATTCTGCAAAGAACTTTTCAAGTTATGCTTAAGTGCCCAAGCCAACCCCCCACTGTACATCCCCCAGGAATTGGTCGAGGCCAAAAAGCAAGAGCTTATTCAAACAAAGGCATGTCCACCCAAGATTTCTCTTAGCATGATATACTGACCTGTTATAGCTGGAGGCAGAAAAGGCAGCTGAGGTAGCACGCCGTAAGCGCGAGGATGAGCAACGCCGGGACACCGAAGTCAACACCATTAGAGAGCGTGAGAGAGGAGACCGAGGACGTGGTGGCCGTGGAGGAGACAACTATCGTGGTGGCCGCGGCGACAGAGACTTCGATCGTGGTGGCGGTGGCAGATTCAATGACAGACGCTCAAGATCCCCTGCACGCCGCCGATACTCTCCAGAACGTTCTTCATTCCGCAGTCGGGAGTTCGATTCCTATGTGCCATCTGGCCGTGGACGTGGTAGTGGTCGACGTGACACCCGCAGAAGAAGTCCGTCTCGTTCAGTCTCTCGTGACTCTAGGTCACCTTCTCGTACACCACCACGCCGTAGATATCGTTCACGAACCCGCTCTATTTCACCAAAGCCCCGCCGACGAACCAGAGATAGCCGTTCAAGATCTCGAGATACCCGTAGTGACAAGTACCGAGGCCGCGGTGGTCGAAGACGTAGAAGCCCCGATCGTGGAACTCGCCGTCGTAGAAGCCCATCGCCTTCCGACAGTCGCAGCTCTCGTTCTCGTTCACCACCTCGTAAGCGCAGAAGAGCTACCTCTGACAGCCGCTCACCACCACCAAGAAGAGGTCGTGCTCGCGATGACTCTAGGTCAAGATCCAGATCACCCGCCGTACGATCACCCAGCCCTGCTAGGAAGAGAGTCGCCAGAACGAAGTCTCCAACACGTAGTCCAACTACACATAAGAGTAGTCGGGGTAGAGCTGAAGCCTCAACTAGTCCTGAGCGAGATGTTGATGTCGTTTCAAACCGCAGCAAACGTGACAGTCGTCGGCTAACTCGAAGCATTAGCGGAAGCCGAAGCAGATCACCCCCTCGTCATCGACACCGCTCTATGAGCCGAACTTCGAGTCCAGATGGTGGTCGAGAGAGAAAGCGTCGCCAGTCCTTGCAACGTTGGGAGCCAGCTAGTAGACGCCGTCGCAACACCTCTTCCGTATCTGCATCTGACGATAGAAGAGCTAAGAGAGCTGACAGTGAGGATGATGAAGATAGGCGAAGTGTTCAACGTTCCATCCATACCAGCGATCGCGTCTCTCCTGGCGACGAGGTTGGTAGCGGTTCATAATTCCAGCTAGAGTTCTCTTTTGCTCCGAGGTTGCTTGTCTCTGCACTTCCTGTCAATCTATCTAAGCTGACTTGAATGTCATGCAGACGAATGCGCCACAGCGGTTAGCCAGCGAACTCCGTGAAAGATTGCTAAGGGATAGAATCAAGAAGATGAGAACAGCGAGTATCGAACATTGATTTGAGCGCTCAAGCTAACACACCTGAGGTCATCTCGTACTCATACTCCCTTTATACTTCTTTCTCAAAGGAAGAAATCCATTTGTAGGATACTCGGGAAGCCAATTGAAAGTTGCTGCTTAAGATCGATTGCTGACTTGATTGTGATTGTGAGACTGTTGCGCAGCACTGATGCGCAGCAAAGATGAAGAAGGTAGGTATTATTTATATTGAATTGTAGATCGGTTTGTGCATCTAATCAATAGCTATCGTTATCGATAACAGATGGTCCGTGCACAGATGCATGTCACTGCTCACTGAGCTGTGACCGGCCGCCCGCCTACAGAATTCATAAATTCTTTAAGTACTCTCCCACCACATCCACACCTGTACTCTCCCACTGCATGAACAAAGACTCATTCCCCAACGCCCGTCATGGCAGAGAATACCGCACCAGTTGTTGTACCTGCGACCGAGGTTCCAGGTGCCCCATTCTATGAGAAGAGCCGTTTGGAATTGAAAAGGCTCATCCACGACAAGCGCAGACTCGAAGTGGAACTCCAAGCTCACGAAGATGCCATCTACAAGAAAGAGACCGACTACTTCGAGGACACGCCCAGCGGCAACATAATCACCGGCTTTGAAGCCTACACGAAAGGAACGGGCTCAGCGCCGGGGGGTACGAGACGTAAGGGCCAAATAACCGCCGATCATCGTCTCTTCTCCTCCTCATCCATCACTTATAATGCCGTACGTACCACAGCGTGCTCTATATTCCCTGCGCATTTGATCCTCTAAGCTAATTGGTCTCACTCATGCGATTAGGATGCTGCTCAGACTTTTGACTCTGCTCAATCTACGCCAATGGCTGCTATGGCTCCCACGCCTCTCTCGACATCTTTCCAAAAGGGCGACTCGGCATCAAACCACGCGACGCCCACCTCTGCTACATCGTCGAACCGTGTCGCTGCTAACGGAGGGGCGAATGGCGGATCCAAGAAGAACAAGAAGCCCGCGGATGAGGAGGATGATGATGATCGAAAGGATTCTAAGAAGATGCGTACCGCGGGCGGTTCTGTTCGGAAGTGAGATGTGACCTCACTTTTTTCTCTGCTTGCATCATATGGCGCGTTACGGGGGCGTTTGGCGTTACTTCCTCAGATGAATATCCTACGGTTAGTATTTGCTTTTTTGGAGACGAAAAATGGATGGGGACTTGTATGTATGATACGAGTTGCGAAAAAGGCGTTTGAATAGAGGATGAATCAAGACATTACAGAGTTTTCTCCGTTTCCAAAGTGACATTGCAGGTTGCAAGGCCACCGTCTCAAGTATGGCTTACGCAGTATTGCAAGAGAGTTCATTACTCTCTCAAAGTATCTATGGAATCTCTTCATCACTGTCTGCACCAAAGCCAAAGCTAAACCCACCACCATTCTCATCTCCATCATTACCAACTGCAGCGTCCCACTTTCTTTTCCTACCCTCTGCTTTCTTCTCTAGTTCCTGTAGAGCATTTTGCAGTAATTCTGGGTATTCGTTCTGCATACGTTCCACAAAGATCCCATATGGATCGATGACTTCCTTTTTAAACCCAGAGACCTGGTCAGATTTGTCTTTTAGAAACGAGAGAACCCCAGGTAGGTGGCTCCTAGGCACAAAATTCTGTGTGATGGCAATGCTGGCATCGAGGTTGACGACTAAATGCCACCACCCGCTTGGAACATGCAGGACTTCTCCTTCGCCGCATACTCCTTCTACGCAGCCCGGAGTCTTTCTAGCCTCTGCGTGGAAGCCGAGCAGCCATTCTGCAATGCTAAGCGGACTTGTTACTTCGCTCTGGTCCTCTGAGACGTACACGCCAGGTGGAGGTGGGCTAGAAGCGGTTGAAGGGAACATGATCCAGTACTTGGATCCTCTGAGAACCGCATTCCAAGCACTGGTTGCATTTGGATCTTTATGATATGTGGATCCACTACGAGCTGGCCCTACTATCAACCATTTATCATCTGGTCTTTGGTCGCCTAGCACAGCAAAGAGATCCTCGCCGAAACATTCTGGTGCCCAATAAGAGGGATTTGCTGAACCCTTGCCCGTTTTTAAACCCATCTTCTCCACGAAGCTTCGGTCAAAGAGATATAGTGGGCTCTCATCGCTGCTGTTGTTCATGTAGCTCACATACGTCTTGAGTGTCCAATCAACTGCCTCGGCGCGAAATTTGACATCTCCATACTGAGATAACAATGCTGCGGTGTCCCATGAGTCATACACTGGCCATTCTCTAACCGGCTTGGTGAGAATGAAAGGCTTGTCACTCCAAGTCTCGGAGAAGTCGGCAAGTGACAGATTATCAAGCCGGGCAATAGCATTGCCTCTCGGAATATTTGATGCGTAAGGAGTCAGCGATGTGTGAGTACACAGGAACGGGCGATATAGTACATCAGAGAATACTGTATCGCAATGGACCTTAGCAAGCTGCTCTGCCTTTAACCCAAGATAGGTTGAGCGCCATGTGCCACGCCACGTGAAAGAGCCAGCTGTAGACTCAGGAGATCTGAAAGACAGTCATGTCAGTCTAGTAGTAAATAAAATGACCCTAACATCATGCCCTAATGAACACCAGCTAAAGAAATTCAATCGAATCTTGTTCAGTTTGAACCAAAAAAAAGAGAAAGAACCCATACCCACATCCTTTACGTACATAGATAATTTCTGCTATGCGAAGTCTTTGACTCTTCGTTCAGTATCCCCAACGTCAACTCTCTTGGGACTTGAAGGATCCTAGGCCTTGCTCGTACCAGTCCCTTCGCCATATACCAGAACAAGGTTAAGAAAATCATGCGACCTACTCAATAAAAAGTGCCTTCCAGAGGTCATCAGCCATGCAAAATGCATACAGTGACTTGCATGTAGAGCCAAGGAGGCGCAGCTGAGATGAGTCAAAGTATTCTAGCAAGATAGCTAGAACCTCATCAGGAAGGATTTGAAATGCTGCCGTAGCATAACGAGCATTGCTTCTTGCTGTGTAAGAATTGCCTGAAGGCTTGACACCCAGAGGGTGCAGAGGTATAGAAACAGGTGACTCTTCCAGTGCCAATGACTCAATGCCGCCACCAGACTGCACCGTCAGCCGGTTCGATTCCGCTAAAGTGTCCAATGACTTCATGTTGGTCGTGATTTGCCAGACAGAAGGGCCCAGGAGATAGTAGAGTAAGGCTGAAGCAAAGTAAAGTAAAGTCGCTCCGGGAAAGCCTCGCGTGCAAGAAAATTTCCCAAAAATCTCGCCACAAAGACTCAATACCGTACAGGGGAGCTAAAGTCTAACCAGAGAACATCAACTCGAAGACGTGACTGTACCAGGCCAGATGAGCTGTCATGGACGGTAAGGATTCCGCGTCCCAAGATCTGGTGAATTTTGGTTGGGTTAAGGTGAAATTGTGTCATGGAAGGAAAAGAAGAAGAAGAATAGCGTTGCGATTCACCAGAATCAGTTCGTTTCAAAATTTCGTAAGCGAATAATTTGTTAGCGTCGCCGCCGTCAAAATTCTCAGATAACTTTTGACCCTCGTCCATCTTCTTCCCCCCCCATTTCACAAACCTCCAAACACAAAAGACATCCACATAACACACCCACTAGATCCTATCTAACTCTCGTCCCGGGAGTTTGGAATCTAGTTTTCACAGCACAACAGAGCTTCACGTCGCAGTATCTCCATTGAGAACTCTGCGCATTTTTCACCCACCCCACCTCAAAAACCATCAATCCGCGACTCTAGATCTCAGGCGCAGCTTGTGATCTAGATCTATCTTCATCAAAACCGCAATCATGGCTTCTGCTGATAAGGGTCTCGAGGAGATCCCCGAGGGTAAGACTTGCATCTTGCGATGATGCCACAGATCGCTCAGAGCGGTGTGTGGCAGGTGAATGGATGGGGGCTGATGATTCTTTGCAGGTCAGATCGAGTCCAACTATGACGAGACTGTCGATTCCTTCGATACGATGAACTTGAAGCCAGAGCTCCTCCGAGGTTGGTTTCACAAGATCCGATACATATAGTGCTAGGGTTAACCCAGATTACAGGTGTCTACGCCTATGGTTTCGAGCGCCCATCTGCTATCCAGCAGCGCGCTATCATGCCCGTTATCAAGGGTAGGTTTTCATGACCCGCAAAGCTCCAGACAGTAACTAATCCCTCGCCCAGGCCACGATGTCATTGCACAGGCTCAATCTGGAACTGGCAAGACCGCTACTTTCTCCATTTCCGTTCTCCAGAAGTTGGACCCCAACATCAAGCAATGCCAGGCATTGATCCTTGCACCAACCCGTGAGTTGGCTCAGCAAATTCAAAAGGTCGTTGTCGCCATCGGTGACTTCATGAACGTCGAGTGCCACGCATGCATTGGTGGTACCAGCGTCCGTGATGACATGAAGGCTCTTCAAGAGGGTCCCCAGGTCGTTGTCGGTACTCCAGGTCGTGTCCACGATATGATCCAGCGCCGTTTCCTCAAGACCGATTCGATGAAGATGTTCGTTCTTGATGAGGCCGATGAGATGCTTTCTGTAAGTTCTTGACGGAGATGCTTTATACAGTGTACCAAATGCTAATCTTGATTTCAGCGCGGTTTCACTGAGCAAATCTACGATATCTTCCAGCTTCTTCCCCAATCGACCCAAGTCGTCCTTCTCTCCGCCACCATGCCCCAGGATGTCCTCGAGGTTACCACCAAGTTCATGCGCGACCCTGTCCGTATTCTTGTCAAGAAGGCAGAACTCACCCTCGAGGGTATCAAGCAATTTTATATTGCCGTCGAGAAGGAGGACTGGAAGTTGGATACTCTATCCGATCTCTACGAGACCGTCACAATTACCCAAGCTGTTATCTTCTGCAACACCCGAAGAAAGGTTGATTGGCTCACCGACAAGCTTACTGCCCGTGATTTCACCGTGTCCGCCATGCACGGTGACATGGACCAGGGTCAGCGTGACTTGATTATGAAGGAGTTCCGATCTGGTTCTTCCCGTGTCTTGATTGCCACTGATCTTTTGGCCCGTGGTATCGATGTTCAACAGGTTTCCCTAGTTATTAACTATGATCTTCCCGCCAACCGTGAGAACTACATCCATCGTATCGGTCGTGGAGGTCGTTTTGGACGAAAGGGTGTTGCCATCAACTTCGTAACCGCCGAGGATGTCCGCATGATGAGAGAAATTGAGCAGTTCTACAGCACTCAAATTGAGGAGATGCCCATGAACGTTGCTGATCTCATTTAAGCGCTTGGTAATTTTAACATTTGGTAATCACAGTTCCAGCATCTTAGGTGCCATTGGGACCCCTCACCGAGGGTAGTGATAGTGAGTAGAGCTGGTTCGGCCGGCCTACGAGGAATCAAAAAAGGAATAATTGGTGGCATAAAAGTTGCTGCATCATGGGCTTGCAGCTCATTGTTTTCTTGCTTATTGTATCTGCATTGCCAACACTAGAAGGTTGGGTGATGCTTCTCGCTGCTTTTCCGTCTGTTTATCTAGGGGTTGCACTTTGGTCTTCCAAGAAGTTTCTTAACATCATGTGTTCTTGTTCAAGGGCGACTTTGGTAATTAGTCGTTTGGGACCAGATCTGATGGTAGAAGCAGCATATTTGAGGCTAGATCGCGATCGAGATAAAAAATCAGAAACTTCAAAATAACTTACCCCAGTCTCCAGTGGTGATCACGTGTGATACATTATACCTGGGTTGAGGCTAGTTTCCTTCTTCAAATCAAGTGCATTTCCACGGTCAAGAGTCCATCAGCCTCTACAGAATTTTACCTCCGCATATGTTCACTACATTCAACCACTGTACACTGTTATTCTGTGCTTGTTAAACTGTCGCTGCTACTGTATACATTACAAACGTGCCCTGTTCATCATGGCCCAGTCTACTGGGCAAGCTATGCGGTTTCAGCTGAGCCCATTGCTTCCTGCTGCAGTGGATGGTCTTAGTAGAGTATGGCACTTTGACTTGTCGGAACAAAACCAGAAGATATATGAAAACATGAAAGCAAAGTTCGAATCTCAGGTTGCGCATATGAGAAAGACAGATGATGCTCAAGAGCAGCTCACCAGACGCATGTCCGACCTCGAAAAGTTACGAACCAAAGACCGAGCTCAAATTCAAGCCTTGCAAGCAGAGATGAAGGCCATAACAGACCATTTTGATGCTATCATAAGGCGCCTCAAGAATCAAGTTGACGAGCTAGAAAGAAGATTATCTGACCTCAACAAAGGGTACACCAAAGATCAAGGTCAAACCGAAGTGTTGCATGCAGAGATCAAGGCTGCAAAGGATAGTTTCGATGCCATCTTGACGGACCTCAAGAAACAAGCTGAGGAAAACGAGCATTTGAAGAGGCGACTGGAAACTTTAGAGGGAGAACAGCAAGAAGACACGGAAGCTATTGCAGGTATGTCAACTTGTTTTATAGACTTGCGCGAGAGTAAACTAACATAGGACAGCATCTCAGACACTGCAAGATTCCTCAAAAGCATATGCCCAGCCTGTACATCCACCTGGAGTGCCAGAACAACAACCAGTACGACAAATTACTCAATCTACAAACCTGATCGAACCCAATGGAAAGGTTGCAATCACCGCCTCAAGCTCTGTAAATAGCCGAACTAATCCTGTGCCCCTTAATATCGATTCAATACCAAACCAGCCTGTTCTACATGCTCCTGACCCGGCTATTCCGAAACAGCTTCATCGTACACATCCATTATCTGGACAAAGCCATATATTGCGGTCACCCAGCAGACAAAGCATCCAAAATCAGGGCAGAAACACTGGGGTTTCTGCAGCACCATCGACAGCACTTTCTGACACTAGCAATATTGTCGACTCTGCTCCTGAAATTGATCTACCGGACGATCCAAATGCATCATCGCAACCGCCGAGCAGGAACCTTAGATCCAGAAATAAAAATAACGCCGCATCTGCGGATCCAAAACTCACGAATGGCAACGTCGGTGGGGCTGCATTGACAGATGCGACCGTCGTTGTAGCCCCGAAGCGTGATAGGCAATTTGCAGCAATCGTTGAGGAGTCATCAAAACCAGCTACGAAACGTGCCCGGTTAGCCAAAGACAAGCCTGGCCAATCATCTCGCAATGTCCCCCTACCACCTCGACTGAGGTTCATTCAAGGAGATTCTACAAATAGGCAGTACGTTGCCATGGTTACAGATCATGCTACCTCTCTTGGTGAAAACAGGAAGGAAATTGAAGCGTTTATTGCGGACTTCATTCGAGGTCTTGCAAATGATGACGAAAGGAAAAGACTCCAAGTCAAGCTGCGAGAAAGACACCCTACTCGCACACATCCTCAAGGCTACTTAGTTGTGGAACGCTGCAAATGGTCACAACTAATAGCAGCATTAAAGATTGTGAAAATCATTTAAGATTGTATTTGAGGATATTACGTTAGCAAAAGAATCGGGACATCGAGGATGGAGATACAGTGCCTACTTTTATACTCTTTATATTATGATGTATAAAATTAGCAGGTTTGATGTCTAGTAGTGCAATATGATGGAGAACCAAGAAGAACAATAATACGCAGATGTAGTTCCATGCCCATCTCAACTAAGTAGCAGCCTCTTAGCTGTGTCTGGATGGAATGTCAGATATTAATTTGAGCTACAATTAAAAGAACACCGCTATCTTTTGACGCATTTGACAGGCGCATGTACAAATTTACGTGGGTCGAATCTCAACCCGTTTTTCTTCTTCTGCAACATTCTAGTAGATCTTAACAATCACCATGGAGGCAAACTAAAAGAGAAAACTCAGCGCAAAACAGAAATTTCTAGTTATTCTCGACGCTTACATCTTCGAGTCCGATGCTTTCATCTCAGCCGTCTTTTTCTCAGCAGCCTTTACTAAGTCAACCCGGGACAAATCTGGGCCACCTGATACCTTTTCCTTCATATTGCCCATCTTCTCGAGATTTTCTATCATCTCTTCGTCACCAATATGGGTGTTGAACTGTTATAAGTTAGTCCAGCGAGCACGCACTAGCAAAGAATCAGGCCGTACCTCAAACTCAGGCTCTTCTCCGTAACCTATTCGTGCTGCGTCGACCAGTATCCTGGCTGTCATACCCCAGACTCTATACCTGGTCAACTCCTCCGCGTCAAGCTCCTCAGCTATGGACGCTTGGCCACCATCTCTTACTTTAGGTTTAGATACCATCTGGTTCGTGATAGGTACCTGGAAGTCGTGTAATCGCCATCTAGTATTATTCCAATTATTCCAGGCGCCACTATACCAATCGCTTTTTTTGCCTGGAAAGCTGTCTCCCTCTCTAACCTCGTCTTCGGCCTTCAAGAAATTGTGGAAAGGTGCCGAGAACACAGCAGCTACCTCCTTTGCGTCCAAGCGCGGTATCATACTCTCTTCCACACTGGCACTCTTTGCTCCACTAGTATCATCTGAGTGTAGGAACGCGACACAAGGCCGAACAGCAAGCGCTGTCTTTGCGAGATTGTACGGTAATTCGCAAAGGTGCTCTATTCGGAATGGATGCGGGATCTTCTTGTCATCTCTGGGAAGGCCAATCTCTTCGGATGCTTCTCTTCTTGCTATTTGGAAAGGCGTTTCTTCGAGCGTATCTGCTTTTCCACCTGGAAATGCGGCATGGCCTATAACTTGAGGTCAATATTGAGTTCTTGAAGCCAATTGTCACCCACGTACCTGAGAAGTTCCTCAGCGACATGGCGCGCATAGTTATTACCACTCTCAAATCACCCCGCCGATCGGCGAAGAGCAGAATCAACACTGCTGCTCGTCTGCTCAAGGGAAGGCGATCCCATACTGCAAACGGCGGCGGTTTAAAAGCACGAAGTCTTGCGATAGCCGCCTTTCTGGAAAATCAGCCCTATCCCAGAACAAGGCTATATTGAGATCAAATCAAGCTCAAAACTTACGGCCGAGGTAGCTGATAGCGGGGCCATACTGGCCGCGTCAAAATACTGGGCTTCTTTGATGCTCTCGATGAGCTCGGCTACCTCATTCTCGTCGAGCTGTGCTTCGGTGTCTGCTTGTCTTCCCTCAGACTCGAGGGTAGCTGCGCTCATTATTATGGCCTGGAGTCGAGAGGAACAAACGTCATGAAGTAGCTCGGCTGCATGACATTGTTGATCTCTTAGCAGGCTCGGCGCTCGGTTGATTATTGACCCCGCTGCTCGCGTGCGATAAGGGGCAATCCCACCAAGTCACATGCGCTCCAGTATCTTCAGGCAATGAGAGGTGGAAATGTCTCCTACCTATACTACTTGAGCTATTCAATTAGTACATGCATAACTCCATGAAAATCCAGTAACCGAGCATAACCAGCACATGCTATTTCACTGTTCTCTCACTGTTCTCTCCTGCAAGAATAAAATACCTAGAGTTAAACTCAGCTATCAACACTATGTGTGCAAATATGCTGTGTTGTGTTTGAGCAGCTGAAGTGTCTGGCTCCTACTTATTACTGACCATAAAATTATCCTTCACGCTATTCTCTACACTCCGCTAAAATATATATCTGGAAATAATCACTAGTACTTTTTGAGGTTTTATTTCGCAAGCCTGCCAGCTCATAACTGATAATGATTCTGCATATCATGGCCGAAAAAATATATCTCAGAATGGGTTTATACTACGAGGGTTATCTCCGCTGGAGACGAAAACCATGCTTGAGAGATCCATCCTTGGATTCAAGAACGAATGGCTGGTGATATACCTGAGTTGCAAGCTCACGCAATATCCAACATGCAAATTACTGGCGGATTGTTTTTTTTGCCTGTGGAATCAGTAACGACTTTAACCCTGAGCTAAGAGCAAGAATACCATATATATTGACACAAGTATAAAAGCTCATAACAGTAGAAATAAAGAATTATAATTTCAGCTTAAACTAAGTTCGAGCTTTTACCTAGATTTTATAAACTTCTATTATACCCGGCAGAGCATTTAGACTTATTGCGAGTTCTCGTTAAGAGACGCGGCAATACCTATTGTTGCCTCGGCCCCGACTAATAATACCCCCTACCAACTTGTGGAACCTTGGACCACCCTGGTGGTAATTGCCATATTTGAAAAGTCCGATGTTTGGAAAAGTCCGATACGCTTAATAGAGTTGATAGCTGGGAACCCTGAGGAGTAGCTGTCTGGTTCCAGCTTAACCGGGTAAAATGGTGGCCCAGACCTTTCAAACACGGACTTTTCAGATGTGGCCACTATCTCTGGGATAGTTCAAGGTTCGTTCCACAAGCCGGTGAAGGTTGATTTATTATGGAGCCGGAGGCAACTCCTAAAGCCTCGCTCGTCTGCTCCCTAGGCCTTACTAGGCAGGTCAGACAAGTCAGATAGGTGGTATATTATCTCTTCTACTGAAGCAATGGTTCTAAGACATATTTCTTATACTACTTCAATTTTGCAGCTTGCTGGTCTTAAGCATATAGCATGCCGGGTGCGCCCGTAATGTTCGTGCAGTTTACCTACAAGGGGGCTTAAATCTGCCTCAGTGAACTGCTAAGCTGAGCTTGGTTTGTAGAATAAGGTTAAAATACTTCGGATGTTGGTCACGAGGCTATAAGGGAAAACCTTCTACACGAATATAGCTTGGCACAAAGCGTAAAGTTTCTGCAATTTCCTCGAATTGTTCGATCTGCTTATTAAAAAGACCAAGAGTAACACGTTCACACCCAAGTAGCAGATTAAGGTTAAATCTCTTTCCTCTGGGCCGCGCTACAGAAATAGCCTAGTGTTACATTAAGATAGCTTATGGGGGCGTTTTATTGTAGCTTAAATGGCTTAAGAAATTCCAATATCTTGTCTTATAAATCTATATTTCGTTATTGCTCTTACCATGAGTAAAGTGTCTAGCTAAGCCGAATCATATAGTACTATCATACAGAATCAGGCGGTCCTATGCTCCCACTATAAAGACCTAACAATCAAGTTCGGAGCTGCCGAAGACACAGACACCCTCAAGTGCCGAGTGCATTAACCGACGCGAGTTGCTTTACTGTAGAACTGTCAACTGAGGGATCTACTAAGCGGAGTGAAGATCCATTTGGAAACGAGCACATTCTAGGTTTGCAATTAGGGAATACCAATAAGAGTTTTGCGAAACCTAGCGCCCTTCCTTCTACTTCGTGTTGGACCGAATAAACCTTATTCATTTGTACGTAAGTACATGACTTGTATGTGAGCACAGACAAAAAGCTGTCAGATCATGTGGGCTGACACTAAAGTACCTTATGCTCTTGTGGATATTCATTGGTGAGCTTATGCTGCACGGTATCTATTGTCGACAGTGGAATTTTCATCTGCATCATTCATAGTCCAATGTGAGATTATTATTGAATTACTGGGAATATTAGAAACAACGAGTGAAGGGGGGGGGGGGGGGGGGGGGGGGGTTCACTGGGGTCTTCTACGCCTACAGAGAAACTGTCACAATTTGTGACTAACATGTCCCTCTCCTGCGTGCTTAGATTTGCAATAGTTTCACACGCATTTCGCATGAACGTCGGCCACGGAGGCCCCTAGAGATGCACCTGCTAGCCCAAGAAAGTTTCTTGTAAACTGATACGAAGTAGCCAGGGCTATTTAGCCCAAAATGTAAGCGACGTATCTCATCAATTTGTGAATAGGATGTCAAATAGAAAAGTTCTCAGGTATAAAAGGTATGATTGTGCCCGTACTCGAAATATCAATCAACACTAAGAAACCAAAGCTCAGTACCTTCCAATTGTGGTCCTTTTTTATCCAGCTTTTCTGATCATACCACCGGCTAAATCAGTCACCTTCAACATGAAGTTCGCACTCATCCTCACAACTTTATTTGTTGCCATAGCACAAGCTGGTCCCGTCGAGAGAATCGAGGAGAATCATGTTGAAAGCATTTCGGCTCGCCAAGGTTGTGGCAATGCTCGTGGACAAGTAAAATGCTTCGTAAGAAATCCTTATCTTAGGAATAAGTGCAACTGCCATCTGTTGCTACAATACTGACACCCTTCAGGGCAATGAAAAGGGTTGTGGCTTTATCGATTGCAGCAACGGAAAGCAACCTCCTTGTTGCTAGGGATGGTAGGGATGGAATATTTGTTTAAAGCCACAGCTGTTCACATGGAGGATTTGAGAAGCTTGCGATCGTTGTATGGAGTTCCTCACTAGGGTTTAAGCTCGGCCGACCGCTAGTTGGATTATGTTTTTGATCGGATTATAGAATTGGGAAATGATGTAGTCAGAAGTTTACTTCGCTAATCAATTTGAAATCAAGTAATTTGAACTTGTGTATCGTCTTTACTTTGTATTTATCGTTCAAGTATATACACACTCCCCACAAAAGCTTAACCTTGGGCCAGGTATAGTAAGATAAGTTTTGGAGGAAAGGGCTGTTTTGGACACTAGATTAAGGAGTTCCTTGAACTTTTTCTGAAATGACAGGTTATGTGTTTGGGATAATTAATCGATTTTACAGATTGCGAGCGGGATCACTGGATCCAAAGATTCGGGTAGGGTCAATAAATAGAGCTCTGGCAACCATTAAGAATGACAGCAGAGGGAGTTGTCGAGATACGAGAGACGTTTCAGCACTATGAAGAACTGTTGGGCTCTGCATGGTAGCCTTTCTAGCGGTGTAAAGATTTTTCAATTTGTAGTTCATGACCCCTGCCTGCGAGACATCCTGTGCAACCTTTTAAAAATGGTTGTGTTAAGTGCTCATCCTAATTTATAGGTACTGGACGGTTGTTGTCCCTTGTCGACATGAACTGGCTTTCATATCCGGGAAACTATTATCAGAACTGATTCGTGAAGCTGAAGCCTTGGTTAGAAAGATGACCATTAATACAAACACAGATAATGCCGTTGACTTTATTATAGCTGAGTGGTAATTGAGTTGGAGGTGGATTCAGATTGATAAAATTTGGCTTGAGTTAAATAGAGACAGCTAAATTCTAGAGAATGTGAGAAGGTTGGAAATGCAAGCATTTCTAGTGGCCTACCTAGTGGCTTAGCTGTTAGGTTTGGTGTGGATCTCAAATGAGAAAAGACTTTGCAATACCTACACTCAAGGATTTTGACGTTTTTATTTTGATCCCTATTAACCACCTCAAAACTTACACGGGTATTTGCAAAAGTGCAGAACAAAATTCTTCTAATTGCCATGCTTGTAAACCTCGAGATAGAATATAAAGTGCTGGACTCCTTATAACTACTATTCGATAACAACCTGGAAACATCCGTATTAATATTTACACCAGATTAAAAAGAGATAAATTCTACCAGATCTCTCGTCTGGCATTGGAATTGCGGTTCTCCTGATAATGCTTAAGCGAGAAAATTAAGCGACCGCATGACAGTGTTTTGTGCGATGAGTTGTGATACGGGATTATGCTAGTAGACCAAATGAGTAATTACATCTATGGTAACAAAAACCTAGCATAAGTACAGCCTTTTGCCTGAACCTCTTCCTTGAACAGTATACCTTTGACGAGCTTACAGATATGAGTGAGGTCAATGTTATCGTATTTAGTTCCAAAAGACGTGGCAAACGGTCATTTGGCCATTATACCCTCCTATTTCGGGCAAATATAGGCTCTTATTGGGTCATCAGATCTGGTGTTGTAGTCGGTATGTTGCTCCCTTGATAATCATCTTTCTGCCGACGTTTTTGAACATGAAGAAATTGATTGGCGGGAACACAACCTTGCTCAGGTTCTAACAACTATGAATGAGTTTGAAAGCAAGTGTCATAGACATTGTCGAAATATCATGTGCGGTTAATGTGAAAAGGAGAACGTACCGGCCACCAGTAATGCGCGCTTGTCTAGGAAAATGCCTGCTGTGGAGGAACAAGTTCGAAGAAGCTCGCCTCTGTCTCGAGCTTGATTCACAGGAACGCTAGACACTATACCAATGAAATGCGTAATGGCTGCAATGTGACTTCACCTCGAGCCAGACCTTCGACTAGTACATATACTATTCTTGGTTTATGTACTAATTTACTATCTCAACTCTAGAACAGGGAGAGGGAAGTTTACTGATTGCAGAGAGCAAGTTCACTGAGGTTTAAAGCCTTTGGTGGAAAGGTGGCAAAATTCGTAATGATAGCTTCAAAGGTGCCTGCATGTAGAGAATAGGATGCTGTGCACTGGAGCAAGGTAAGCTTGGAGAGGCTGTATAAGTTTACCTGATCCAATCGCCACCTTCTTTGCGATGTGCTAAAGGCTTGTAGGAGGTATTTTCATCAGGTTTCGATGGTCGTCGGGATTCATAAACGTAACATGATTGGTGAATATGCTAGGGCTCGTTGCAGACTTTTTGAAATATCACAGCAATCTCATGAAGGCAAAGAGGAGCCACACCAGGCAAATGAGGAAGCAAAGGTACTATTAGAAGTTAGACCACCCGATGCAGTTAGAACAGAAATTGAGAAAGTTTATGATAACCTAGTCTATCTTTTGTGGCATTTATGATTAACCTAGGAGCTTGTAGAAAAACAGCGAATGAATGATCCAGTTTATACTATAGTACCAAGTGCCGAGACGTACAGGTCCTCCAATTTCTACGCATCAGTTAAAAAAGACTAAGCATTGAAAGTAGAAGAAAACAATTATAGTTATGATGGTAAATAAACACGAAGATATAGACATGTAGTTATCTACGAAAGTTCCAATATTATGAATGTAAAAATAACAAAAACATGTCATAATTAAATCCTCAAAGATAAATTGAATATTGTATGATTATATAAGCAAATCTCGACAAAATATCAAGACTTGGTCTCGTGTTAGTGCTTATGGTTGCTGCCATCTTGGCGGGTTTTCGTTTAATATACCCAGGTAGTGAAAATGGGACTCCAACCCCACTCATCATACATCCCAAGAAAGTTACGTGAGACGCGCTCAGCCTTATATAGGTATCTATTATTTTACAGCACTATGGTTTCCAATCAACCAACCTCAGGAGAGGGTTCCAAAAACAGTGACCAGTCCGGCTCAGATTCGTTCGCATACAGTACTTTGAAAAAGTTGACGCCCATAGCCAAGAAAAACTGGGAGGAAGGAGGGTCGGTTCGCAGAGCAAAAGAGCTCGTGGTCGTAAGTTGTCCAATATCTCCTTGTTTATGCTACATAATTACAGCCAACTAACTTCAAACAGGCACTTCGTGCTAACGCATTCCATTATTCTCCATTGCCCAGTTCATCATGCATACGCTTATTGAAAATTAAGCCTGGCGACCCGTCAAGTGTGGTACGGTGCTCTCTTCGTACCGTTGACTTGGATGAAAGCCCGAAATATACAGCACTGTCCTACTCGTGGAGGTCAGACCGTTCTTGGGCACCTTCCATCTCTAATGCCCTTGGAAATCTTTTGAAAATCGAAAATACCATGAACTGGGGCCGCTTCAAAGCCCTTTTAGGACTGGAGAGAAGCGAAGAAGGCGACACGGAGAAAGTGAAGGAGAGCGAAGAAAGTACGAAGACAATTCTTTGTGACGAGAAGACAATGAAAGTTTATCCAAACCTATATAATGCCTTGCTCCGTTTGAGGCAGACTCATCCTGGCGAGTACTGGATAGATGCCGTGTGCATCAATCAAACGAATATGACTGAGCGCAGTGCGCAGGTTCAAATGATGGGTCGAATCTATCGTTCTGCTCAACTGGTGACGATATGGCTAGGAACCTGTCCGACCCTGCTATCACCAAGCATCGAACAACTTGAGTTGTCATTGAGACCTAGCCCTGCTGAGCGACCACCGTCGACTGATTCCGACCAGCTTACCCAGAACAAGTCTCATTCTTTGCTGGTGAGCATCGGAATAATATACCTGCTTACTCGCCGATGGTTTAGGAGACTTTGGGTATTACAAGAGATGTGTTTGGCGGCGCAGATTATATTTCTCTTCGGCGAAAATCAGATTCATGCGGAAACCCTCACCAAAATCATCCAATTTCAGGACCATAATTTGATAAGTGAAGAGAAGAAACCTGATTTCGTATTAATGATAGATTTTATCCTTCCTTACTGGGGTTCACATATCAAACATATTCCCATCATGATGGATTCACGAGAGAGGTTCAAGAGAGGAGGAAGAAGGTGGTCCTTAGATCAGTGGCTTCAAATATGTAAAGGCCGAAAAACAACGGACCCCAGGGATGTACTATATGCTGGTCTGTCTCTAATTCAGCCCGAGTCTCTCTGGATCAACCAGGATATTAAACTTGAGGAGACAGCTTCTTCATCACCTTCTCCTTCCACCAACAGGCTACAGAAACCGGTCACAATGCGGAAACTATGGCCATTTATCCACGCAGACTATAATGCGGAGGCGCCAGAAGTCCTTTTGAACCTAGCCGCCTGCCTACTTTCTCAGTCCAGCGGGCTAAATCTCTTTACCATCACTTGTCGTTTTCGAGATCCGGACACCTCTGCTAAAGAATCAAACGCCATCGAAGACCCATCCCTAGCTCTGCTCCCATCATGGATCCCTAATATTGCGTCATGGACCTCTCGGATCCTTGAGCCATTGGCCACGAAACCTGGGGCCAGCTTTGCCGCCTGTACAAGTTTGCCCAGCAACCCCAAGATTTCTTTTGATGGAAGAATACTATTTCTCGACTCCATAAAACTCGACGTCATTGAAAATGTAGCTCCTGATACTAGCAATCTGGAAACAGACGCTCATCTACTCCCTTTCCTCAACTTTATCAAAGACCTTCCGCAAAACCACCGCCCGACTGGTCAACCAGCCCTAGAAGTTTTAGCCAGCGTACTTGTGTCAGGACTCTGGGAGCCACAAGACCTCACTCCAAAGAAAGCACTGATTGGACTCTGCCACTTCATAGAATCCTATGTTCGGACTTGTGTTACTGAAATACAGAGTGATGCTCGCGAGGGCGGAAGCGGGCGAAACTTGGCACATTACCTTGATTATTTGAAGTTGGGCAAATCCGAGCCTTCAATAGAAGAGAGAGCAGCCAACATCATAAAATGCTATCAGTCGCTTAAAATAACATATCCCGATCAGCCATGGCCAGCACTGGGACAAAAGAGAAGCAAGAAATCCCTTCAACTTATGCTACGCTTCGAAAAGGCGCGGAGATCAGTAGTGCAATGGCGTCGTGTTTTTGTTACTAAAGAGGGATATATTGGCCTAGGTCCTGATTATGTTCAAAAGGGCGATGTGGTGATGCTTGTTAGAGGTGGAAATGTGCCATATATTTTCACGCATGTTGATGAGGATCTGAAAAGGCAGGCGTTACGCATCAGGAATATGTTAGCGGAGAGGAAGAATAAGATTGGCGAACGGAAAAAGACTCTAGAGGATGAGCTAGAGGATGTTGAGTCAAGGATTAGAGAAAATGATGCTTGGATTCTGGTTGGCGAGGCATATGTAGAGGGTGTCATGGATGGCGAGACGGCGAAAGAGAAAGAGAATAGCGTTGAAAGAATAAGCATTGTTTGAACAGATATTAGATAGATGTCTTTAAATCTTATAAGTTAGTTCTTACGCTTTGCCTCTTAGAATAAGGAACGAAATAAGAAGAGGTTTAAGACGCACGTGATAAGAGAGAAAGCTAGAAAAGTTTATACCGGTCGGGCGGCCTCTAATTAGTCCTTTTAGCGTACGTTCTAGTTAGTTAGCGTTCTAGCTTCTAGTTAGTTAGCGTTCTAGCTTCTAGTTAGTTAGTATTCTAGCTTCTAGTTAGTTAGCGTTCTAGCTTCTAGTTAATTAGTATTCTAGCTTCTAGTTAGTCGGAGTTCTACCTTCTAGTTAGTTAGTATTTTAGCTTCTAGTTAGCTAAAATTTCTTAAATCCTACCTTCTAATTAGTTACTTTCTAGCTTCTAGTTAACTAAATTTTCCTTAATCTTATATTTTTCCTATTAATTTCTTAAAAAATCAAATATTAAAAGAGATAAACTAGAAATTATAAAAAGATATATTTTTAGTATTAAACTTATAATAATTAAATTAAATATTTAATAGTAATAAAAAAGTTTAAGAGAATTAAAAAGATTTAAAAAAAGATATTTAAGTTTATAAGAATTATTAGAATATAAAATCCCTTAAAATATAATATTAATAGATAAAAATAATCTACTAAGAATAATCTTAAAAGTAAACTTCTTAGTAATAAGAATTATAATAAAAAGATCTTAAAATTTTATAAAATTTTCGATTATAAGATAAAAAAGAAATAAAAGGTTACTTATAAAATAATAAAAGTAACTAAAAAAAGCGATTATATTAAAAAACTTCTTATAATATATTATACTTTATATATATTATATTCTTAAACGAGTAATATTATTAAGATAAAAGATCTTATAAAGCTTAATAAACTTAAGTTATACCTAAGAGCTAAGATTCTTATTAGCTAGAAATTATATAAGAAATATAATTTATTTTAGTAATACTTAAATAAAATAATAAGTATTAGTTTTAATTTTTATTATTTAAAAAATCTAGGTAAAATTAAAAAAGTTTAAAAAGCTAATAATAATAATAATATATTTCTAAGAAATTTATTAGATATTACTAATAAAAAAAAAGAAATCGAATTTTTTAGACTAAAAAGAAAGATAAAATTTATAATTATAAGAAGATAAATTATAATTAAATTAGCTAAATTAGATAAAATAACTACTAAGAAATAAAAGTACGAAAGAAATAATTATAAATTAGAAGACTTAGATAATAATTCTAAGTATATAATATCTTATATATTAAAAAAAGTTAATTACTTAAAAAAAAAACTTTATTATAAAACTTTTAATTCTTCTAAGAATTTCTTAAATAATTATTATAATTATTTTACCTAAAGAAAATAATATTATCTTTAAATTAAGTTAAAATAAAAGATTATATATTACTAGTATATTTAATCTTTATTATATACTTAAAAAAGAAAAAGAAGAAAATTAATAATTTAAGAAAAATTTAATATACTTTTTTATTAAAGTTATTAGTAAAATAAGCTAAAATTAAAACTAAAGCTAATAAAAAGATAATTTAAGTATATAATAAAAAGAATTATAAATCTTAAGCTCTAGTAAATAAGCTTCTTAAATATCTTATTATAATTAAATAATATCTTAAAAGTATTAATATTATCTTATTATAAATTACTAGAATTCTTAGCCTTTAGTATATTATAATAAATAAGCTTCTTAAATACCTTATTATAACTAAGTAATATCTTAAAAATATTAGTATTATTTTATTATAAATTATTAGAATTCCTAGCTTTTAATATATTTTAATAAATAAGCTTCTTAAATATCTTATTATAACTAAGTAATATCTTAAAAGTATTAATATTATCTTATTATAAATTATTAGAATTCTTAGCTTTTAATATATATATAATATATAAGTATATATATAATATATAAGTATATATATAATATATAAGTATATATATAATATATAAGTATATATATAATATATTATTATAATTCTTATATAAATTACTTAAGATATATATTATATATTTACTTCTCTTATATATATTTTACTTATCTTATATTATAATATTATATAGCAAAAGTAGAGATAATTTAAGTAATTAAAAAAATATAAAGAATATAATTTATATTATCTAATTAGAAGAAGCGAGAGATTATAAGAAAGAGCGTATTTATATAAGATTAATACTTATTATTAAGTAGATTACCTTAGTTATCTTAATCTCTTATATAATAAATTACTTAATCTTAGATTTTATAATATACCTTATAGTTTATTACGCTTAATACGCGTATTATTTTCTAGGAGTATAAGATTAATATATTATCCCTAAATAAGTAAATAATATAAGCTAGATAATTATATTATATACGATTATTTATTAATCAAATTATTAGATTAGGTTCGCAAATTAGAGATTTTCTTATATTATCTTTAGTTCTTTTAATTTAGCTAATACTAGGAGTAACCTAATTATTATTTTATAGATTAAAAATCTTACTTATAAAATTCTTACTTTATAACTTCTTCCTTCTTTTCTCTTATAATCTTAATCTTAATCTTAATTATAATATTATTAAGCTTAAGTATTTTTTTTATTCTTTTTCTTTTTCTTTTTATTATTCGCTTTTTTTAATAAGTAAATTAAAGATATCTTATATTACTTATAAGGTAAAAATAAAAAACCTATTAAAGGTATATAAAATAAAAGAGACTTTTATAAGATTTATTTTTTTTCTTTTTTTTTCTTTAATATATAAATAATCTTTTATATTTTATATTAGTTACTTATTATTTTATAAGTTATAAATATTTATAATTCTTCTTAAGCTAGAGATTTATCTACTAATAAGCTTATATAACCTATTATAAAGCTTCTTATTATTAATATTAAGCCGGCTAATATACCTTTTATTTTTTACGTAACTTATTTTTTTATACTTTTTTCTCTTATTTAACTTACTTCTAATAAATATCTTTATTTTAGTATAATATCCTAAGGATTTTAATTAACTTAAGATAACTTTTATTAGTTTACGATTAATAACTCTTATCTTAAGCGTATACTTATTATATATAAGAAATTCTAGTACGACTTCTTAGCTCTTAAGAATAAGTTTAAGTAACTTACTAATAAGACTAATAACTTTAATTATAAGAAACTTCTTATTTTAAAGGATTTATTTTTTCCTTATAAATATTTTTATCTAATACTTATATTATTACTAATTATTATCTAGTTACTTTATATAATAAATATAATTATATAAACTAACTTATATTTACTTATACTTATAAGAGTAATACTCCTAAGCTTCTTAAGAGTCTAGATAATATTATTCTTTTTTAGTTAAATAGTTTATCTAATAATAATAAAGATAATAATAATATCTTTAATTAGTATATTATTAAACGCGAATATTATTTTTATAAATATTATATTTATTAAGAGGAGGATTCTAATTAATCTTCTAGATACTAGAAGCTTAATATTAAAAAGCTTAATATAAAGTCTCTTAGGAAGATTCTTTAGGTTCCTAGGAATAAATACTTAATTTCTTATCTTAGTTATTTAAAGAATATCTTAAGTAATAAGAGTAATAATTAATATTTTAAGATTATTAATAAAAATAAATATTACTTATTATACTTATTTAAATATATTTATATCCTAATTCCTAATTTAATTTTACCTTTTACTAAGTATTTTATTATTACTTTTTAAGAAAAAGCTTTCTTTTTTTCTAAGATATATTCTTATATTTCCTTAAATAAGAATTTTACTAATTTATTACTCTTAGGATCTAGAAAAATATCGCTTAGCTATTTATTAGACTTTAGAATTAGATATTAATTATAATAAGTTAGAATAAGTTAAGAGAATTTATAATTATAAGTATAACTCTAGGTTTATTAGTCCTAGTAAATAAGATAAAAAGAAGGCTTATCTTATAAAAATAACTAATAATATAATTAATATTTTACTTAGTTAAAAGCTTAGTTTATTTTTATTTAATTATTTATATAAGTATAAGCTTAGTAACTTATAAATATTACTTAGGAATACTTCTTATTATAACTTTAATAATTATTATTATATTTTAAAGTATTTTACTTAAATAAAAGAAATTTATAAATAAAAATATAAATAAAAGTAAAAACTCTTTTACTTTTTAAAATTACTTTTTTATCTTATTATAAGTATCTTATATATTAAATAAAGCTTAAAAATATTTAAACTTATATTAAGAAAGATTTTTTATAAGATTATTAGCTAGTATATTATTTATAAGAATATAAGATACTTTAAAAGTATTTTTATTATACTCTTAGTATAATTA
Organism: Pseudofabraea citricarpa; assembly: GCA_029641185.1. NCBI lineage: Eukaryota > Fungi > Ascomycota > Leotiomycetes > Helotiales > Dermateaceae > Pseudofabraea > Pseudofabraea citricarpa. Next base: position 1,613,767 of record JAPWGK010000004.1, read on the forward strand.
TATATTTTAAATATTTATATATCTTAGCTTAGTTACGATTCTTATATTTTCTCTAATAATTAGACGAATCGTTTATTAGTTATTATAAAAGATTATTTATAGCTTCTTAATCTCTAGACTTAATTCTTTAAAAAGCTTCTAAAAAACTATAATTTCTTTTATTATAAACTTAATATCCTAAAGTTTAGCTTTTATAATTAATATAAATACGTTTAATTAATATATTACTTTCTAAGTAATTAGATTATTAAATAAAAAGATTATATAATTATATAAAGAATATTATGTTTTTATATTATTTATAAAAGACGTATCTAATATAATTAGTATTTAGATTTTACTAAGCTTATAATTAAATTATATTACTAGGAAGCGTATTCTAAAGAGATACTTAATTATCTAATTTATAGTTATAAGATATTTTACGCTCGGATTAGTTAAGAAATAAAAGAGCTAAGAAGCTATAAAAGTTATATTTAATCTAATTATAATTATAATATATAATACTAAGCTTACCTTTTTTTAATACTTCTTAACTTAAGCTTTAGAGGTTTATCTTATATTCTTTATAAACTTTATTATTAGTAGTAAAATACTTAGGTACTTTTTATTTACTAAATTAAATCTAATAATAATCTTTTTAATATATATATTATAAACTAATTATATCTTTTTCTAAGCTCGATTTCTAATAATATATACTCTTAGGAATTATTTTATATCCCTAAGATCTCTAAGCTTATATATTTTATTAAGTTTATAAATAATCTCTTAAGCTTTAGTTTTATTATTTTTATAATATAATACTTATATATTATTAATATAAAATATAACTAAGACTTTAGATCCTAGGCTTATATAAATATATAAGTCTTCTTTATATATAATTAGATTTAGCTTCTTTAAAGTAGCTAAGAATTTATAAAATTATAAAATAAAAAAATCTCTTAAGTTATATAATACTCGATTAATCTTTATATATATTCCTAGTATTTTAAATTTATTAGGTAATAAGTAAGTAACTAAGGCTTCGCTTTTTCCTCTTAAGATATTAATAAATATATTAATTATATTAAATTATTTAAACTTAAGATTAAAATATATTATAATTATTATTATTACTTAAAATAATTATAATACGAGAGTAATTATATAAGTTAATATAATTAATTTATTATCTTATAGATTACTTTAAATTATAATTTATAATTAATATTAGGTTATTATTTTAGATAAGTCTAATTTATATATAAATACTTATTTTAAAGGAATTAGTTTAGTTTTTACTTCTAAGATCCTAATTACTTACTAATAGTTTTTATTCTCTAGATTTTAGAGCTTTAGTCTTATATTATCTTTAAAATAAATATTAAGTAGATAATTTATTAGATTCTTCTAATATTTTAGTACTTTTAGTATATTATTTTAATAAATACTTAAGAGTTTACTTAAGAGGCCGCTTATTTATATATTTATTCTTAAGACTTTTATTTATAATATTATAATAATTATTATATATATTATTTTAAAATAATCTTTATTTTATTTTACTAACTAATTAGGCTAATAAATATAATAAAAGTTATTAAGTATATTAATATATTAATATCTAACTTAACTTATTATTTTTTTAAGTCGCTTATCTTTTATTTTTATAAAAAAATATATTATACTTCTTTTACTTTTCCTAAAACTCTTATAATTTTTATCTTAGAATCTCTTACTAGATCGTATTATTAGATTAAATTTCTTACGCTTATACTTATATTTTAGTTTTAGGAGCTAAGCTAAGGTTTTTTCTTTAGGTTTTCCCTAAGAAAGCTTTTATTAACTTATTACTTAGTTATATAATCTCTTTTATTATATAATTATCTAAGATATTATTCTTCTTAATAGTAAATTACTTAAGTTAGCTTTTATTATTTTATTATTATCCTTACTTTCTAAAACTAGTATATTTTTAGGTTTAAGAATATTATTAAGAGATAAGAATCCTAAAAGTCGATTAAATAAATTACTTTTTTATTATTTTATAATTACTAAAGACGCTAATATAACTTCTTATACTAGCTTTTTAGTTTTTACTTAAAACTTAATTTCTTAAGAGGCTAGAATATTATTCCTTAGATTAATAAAAGTATTATTATTTCTTTTAATAAGCTTCTTATTTCGCTCGATTATAAGGCTTATATCTTCTTATTTAATTAGATTACTAAGTATTAATCTAGTATTCTAAATCTTAGGTTTTCTAATTTTAATCGTATTTATTATTATTCTAGTAATTATAAATAATTAATTTTTCTCTTATTTTTTATTTAGGTTATATCTAATATTCTTATTAAATCTAATATTTCTAGTAATAATAACTTTATTAAATATAAGAACTTATATTCTATAGATATTAGATATAATATATCTTATTAAATATCTAATATAAGCTTATAATCTAGTTTTAAAAACTTTTACTAAGCTTCTAGCTTCTTATTTTTTAATTAATAGGTATACCTAATAACTATATATATAAATCTTATCTTAATTAGATTAAAGATTTATTATTAAGTTAATAATTTACTTAGGATTATATTATTAAAAGTATAAGTAAAACTAAAAGTTAAGTATTTTATTTAGGGTTTTTATATTATTAGCTTAAAGTAAGCTAATATTATATAAAAAGATTCTTATAAGTATAATTTCTAGTTATAAGCTTACTAGAAGGTTTATACTCTCTCTTATTTTTATAAATCTTATAATTATTTCTTATTTAACTTATTTCGCTTTATTATTTATCTTATATATATATATTAGAAAAAACTTAAGATTAATACTTATTTCTTTTATCTAGTATTAATAATAAGTAATATCTTTAATTATAATTATAAATATATTATTATTTTACTTAATTTTATAAATTAAAAGCTTATATTAAGTTTTTATCTAGCTCTTAAAACTCTTAAGAAAGTAATATATCTTCTTATAAGTCTTTTATCTTAGTATAAAGCTAAAAAGCTTCTTATTATATTTATTTTTAATTATAAGTAACTAAGAGGATTTATTATATTTATATTTAAAATCGAATAAGTTCTAATTAATTCTCTAAAAAAAATAAGATAATCTTTTTTCTAGTAGTTATTTTAATATTCTTTAGCTAATATAAGCTATAAAATAATACTTATATTTTACTTATTTTATCCCGCTTATTTTTATATTATAAACTAATCTAATAAGTATACTTAGAGTTACTAGACTAAGATATTTTACTTTATTATACTAAAGTTATTTAAAATTTAACCTTAAATATAAGAATTTCTCTTAGTTCTTAAGCCTTAGTTTTATCTTTTATCTAATTATAAGGAATATAAGAATCCTAGTAATACTTAAAGGAATATTTATAAGAAGTTTTAAGTAAAAGGAAAATAATTTATATTCTAAGAATATAATATTAAATAAAAGTCTTAATTTCTTAATATATATATTTTTCTTCTTACTTTTATATTTTAATAAGCTATTAAACCCTTAGTATTAGATCTTAACCTTCTTAAGAAAAATCTTTAATATTATATTAATATTAAACCTCTTAATTACTCTAATATTATAAAATACTAAATTTATTATTTTTTCTTTATTTATTTTATCTAATATATTTTTTATAATCTTAGTATTATAAAATAAAATTAATAAATATAAAATTCTTATATTTATTATATTATTTAAGTTTATTTTAACTAATAAGCTTAAAATTAAAAGTTCTTTATTATTTACTAAGTAAATAACTTTATAATTATTAATAAGTATATTATTAGATAATAAATAACTCGAAAAGTTTATAATTATATAAATACTTATATCTAGTTATTAGATTATAAGCTTTAAATCTAAGATTATTATATTTATAAGCCTTAAGTATTTATTAGTAAAGCTTCTAGAAGATTTTTTCCTCTTTTAAGACGAGTCTCTAAAATTTAAAATCTTTTAATCTTTCTTAGTAAGCTTATTATATACTAAACCCTAGTTTTTATTTTATAAACGATCTCGGATCGTATAATATTTTTCTTTAGAAAAGAGATTTCTAAGATTTCTCCCTAAGCTTCTTATAAGTATATACTTAAGAAACAAGTATATTAAAAGTTTTTAAAAGTATTTCTTATCTCTTTTATCTTAGTAAAAATATAATTACTCTTACTTTTATTAAGTTAAGCTAATATATTAGTTTCTAGTATTATCTAATCTTCCCCTAAGAATAATAAAAATTATTACTTTTTTAGTTATAAATTAAACTAAATTTTTATATACTAGAGCGAAAAATTAATTTTTATATTATTTAAGCGTTTTACCTAAGAGTTTAAGCTTATTTATTCTAATATATTTTATTAATTAAAGTCTTTCTTATTCTAGAGTTATTTTTATAAATATTATTATAAGAAACTTCTTAGTTATAAGTAAGTCTTATATCTTTAATATATTATATACCTAAGCTTATTAGAGTACTCTAAGTTATTTCTAATATTATTATATAAGATTTATATTATCTTTCTTTACTTATTTAAGTATAATATTATATTCTTAGTAGATAATAATTAGTATATTATTATTAGTAAACGCGAGTTATAACTTTAATAATCGAATAATTATTTATAAGCTTAGGTCTTTTTTTTCTCTAATTATTATATTAATTAAAGTTAAGATTAAGAAAGAAACTATTTATTTAACCTATTACTTAAGGGTATAATATTCGATTATATTATATAACTAGCTCGCTTATTTTATAATATAAATTCTTAGATAAGTATTAAGCTTATATTATATATTATTATATATAATTATAATATCTTATAATAAGCTAGGTTCTAGTCTAGAAAGCTTATTAATTACTACCTAATCTAAGTATAATTATTAATTAAGTATTATTCTCTTATTAATAAGCTTATTAATAGTTAATACTTATATAAGAGGGTTAATATTTATACTTTTTATATCTATAGTATCTAGGTTTATAAGCTCTTAGATATCGCTTATATAAGCTTAGTAATAGAATTAAAGGAATTAGTCGGGTTATAAGTTATAATCTTTTAAAAAGATCTTCTTAGCTTTCTACTAGTTATTTTAGAGGTTATAATAATAATAATAGATTCTAAACTTAAGAATAATTATTCTCTAGCTTTCTTATAATTTAAACGTAATTTTAGGAAGCTTTAATTATAAGCTAGGCTTATAATTATTATATAATAAAAGTAGAAATAATTTAAGTAATTAAGAAAGTATAAAAAGTATAATTTATATTATCTAATTAAGAGAAGTAAGAGATTATAAGAAAGAGTATATTTATATAAGATTAATACTTATTACTAAGTAAATTACCTTAGTTATTCTAATCTCTTATATAATAAATTATTTGATTCTAGATTTTATAATATATAACTTATTAACCTAGATTATATAACTAGAAATTTACTAAGTAAAATAAATTATATATAACTTATCTTATATATTTATTTACCTAAGAATATATATAATAGAAAATACTTAGAAAGTAAATATTAGTATAATAAGAAAAATTACTTATAATTAACTTTTTATATTTTTTTTTTTCCTTTTTTTTTCTTTTTTTATACTTAGATCTTTTATTATTAATTAGTTATATTAATCTCTTATTTATTTTATATTTTATATATTATAATATTATCTAAGTATTATCTTTTTATTTTTATCTTAATAAAAATAATAAAAATATATACGAATTTATAAAACTTTTATATTTTATTATATAAAAACCTAAAACCCTAGATTTACTAAAAGTTATAATAATATATAATAAACTAAAACCCCTAGAACCTAGAATATATATAATAATATATTATTATACTAAATACTTATTAGATATAATAAGAGAATAAATAAAAATTATATCTAAGATATTAGAATATAAATCTTAAAATTAAAACTTTTAATACTTAGAAATATAAATAAACCTTTAACTTATAATTAAGAAAAATAATAAGAAAAAGGAATTAAATAATAAGATATTTATTTTTATATTAATTAAGACTAAAAAGAAACTTATAAAAGTAATTATAAGAATAATTAGATAACCTAAAAAGATTAAATATATTATCTTAGGATATATATATTCTTAACTTTTAATATTTATAATAAAAGAAAATAAAAATATAAAGAAACTTTAGGAAATTAAGAATATAAAAGAAATTATCTTAATAAAATAAAAAGAATATAAATACTTTTTTTAATTATTTAATAAATTTTATAAAAAATATAAGCTTATTAGATAAAAAAGAAACTAGCTTATATAAAAAGTTTATAATATTATAAGTAACTTAATTAAGTAGTTAATAATAAAAGAATAATAAATTATAAAGTTAAAATAAAAAAATATTAGATTAATTAATAGAAATAATTAATTAAATAAAATAATAAACGCGAATACTTATAATATTTAGTATATCTAGGAAATACTTAAGAATAAGAAATAAATTATTAGACTAATAAGAAATTAAAATATAATCTTAAATACTTATAAAAATATATAAGAAGATAAAAATTAATTATATAAAAATAATAAGTTTTTAGATTTATTTATCTTCTTTTTAAAAACTTATAAGAAATTTAAAGATTAAAAGTATATAATTAAAAATAAACTTAAAATTAACTAAGATTATTTTATAAGTAAAATTAATCGTATTAATTATATAAGAAATAAAATATCTAAAGATATAATTAATTATATTTAAATTAAATTATATTAATTTTCTCTAAATAAATTTAATATTATAAATAAGATTTTATATAAACTTAAATTTATTTATAATAACTTAGATAAAAGAAAAATCGCTTTCTTAAAAGTTAAGAAATTTTATTAAAATAATAATTTTTTTTTAATTTCTTTTATTAAATTTAATAAACTTATAAGAAAACTTAGATAAAATAAATAATCTAAATTAAATAAACTTAATATAAAAGTAAATAAAAAATTTTAAGATTTTAGAGTTATACTTTTAAATAAATCTAATTATAAGAATATAATTATAAGATATAAGAAAATAAATTAAAAGGTTTAAGAAAATAAGAAAATCTAAAAGAAATTAGCTTAATTTATAATAAATATCTCTAAGAAATCTTTTATTTTAGATAAACTTATTAATAAAAAAAAGTTAATTAATTTTATTTTTAAGATAACTAAATTAAAATTCTCTAAAAAAAAGAAATAAAAATTATTAAAAGAAAAAGCTTATTTTTATTATTATAAATAAGAATATAAAACTAAGGATTATTTATATAAAAAAGCTACTAAGATTATTATAATAAAATTCTTAAAAAAAATTATTAAATTAAAAAATAAGAAGTATTAAAAAAAGTTATATCTTAAGATATAAAAAAAGAAATTCTCTTAAAAATTAATATTATTAGATTATCTTTAGGATTAAAAAATAATATTCTTTTTATATTATAATATAAGATAAAAAAAATAAAAATATTTTTTTTTATATTAATTAATACTAGATATCTTAATAAAAATTTTATAAATAAATCTTTTATATAATAAATATCTTAAATTAAATAAATTAAACTAATAAAATTATAATATCTAAAATCTTTTATTAGATTTAATAATAAAGAAATATCTTTTATTAAATATAAAATCTTAATTAGCTTTAAAATCAGTTAAAAATAAGAATTACTAAGTTTCTTTTAGATTATAAAACTTAAAAGATATAATATTATACTTAAAAAAATATAAATATTTTTATAAAATATATTATTAGATATAATAAAAAATAAAATTATATTTAATATAAAAAACTCTAAGAAATTATTAAAAATTTAAATATTAAGTTTTATTTCTTTTTATATAAATAAGAAAAAAAGTTTATATATTTATAAAAAAATAATTAAGATTACTAAGATCTTAAAAAAAAGTAAAATAAAAGAACTTTCTAATAAGTTATTTATAGCTTTAAAAATCTTTAAAAATAAAAAAAAGCTAGTTAAGAAAGAGATTACTAAGAATTCTAAAAAAAGAAAAAAAAAATATAAAAAAAAATTAAAACCTAGATATATAAAAGAAAAAGTTATATAAAAAATTAAAGAAATAAGTATTATAATTCTTATATAAGTTACTTAAGATATATATTATATACTTACTTCTCTTATATATATTTTATTTACTTTATATTATAACTTATTAATCTAGATTATATAACTAGAAATTTACTAAGTAAGATAAATTATATATAATTTATTTTATATATTTACTTACTTAAGAATATATATAATAAAGAATACTTAGAGAGTAAATACTAGTATAATAAGAAGAATTACTTATAATTAGCTTTTTATATTTTTTTTTTTTCTTTCTTTTTTTCTTCTTATACTTAGATCTTTTATTATTAATTAATTATATCGATCTCTTATTTACTTTATATTTTATATATTATAATATTATCTAAGTATTATTCTTTTACTTTTATTTTAATAAGAATAATAAAAATATATACGAATTTATAAAACTTTTATATTTTATTATATAAAAACCTAGATTCTTAGATTTACTAAAAGTTATAATAATATATAATAAACTAAAACCCCTAGAACCTAAAATATATATAATAATATATTATTATATTAAATATTTACTAGTTATAATAAAAGAATAAATAAAAATTATATCTAAGATATTAGAATATAAACTCTAAAACTAAAACCTTTAATACTTAGAAATATAAATAAACCTTTAACTTATAATTAAGAAAGATAATAAAAAGGAGAAATTAGATAATAAGATATTTACTTTTATATTAATTAAAACTAGAAAAAAACTTATAAAAATAATTATAAGAATAATTAGATAACCTAGAAAAATTAAATATATTATCTTAGGATATATATATTCTTAACTTTTAATACTTATAATAAAGGAAAATAAGAATATAAAAAAACTCTAGGAAATTAAAAGTATAAAAGAAATTATCTTAATAAAATAAAAAAAATATAAATATTTTTTTTAATTACTTAATAAATTTTATAAAAAATATAAGCTTATTAGATAAAAAAGAAACTAACTTATATAAGAAATCTATAATATTATAAATAATTTAATTAAGTAATTAATAATAAGAAAGTAATAGATTATAAAGTTAAAATAAAAGAATACTAGATTAATTAATAAAAATAATTAATTAGATAAAATAATAAACGTAAATATTTATAATATTTAATATATCTAAAAAATACTTAAGAATAAGAAATAAATTATTTAGCTAATAAGAAATTAAAGTATAATCTTAAACGCTTATAAGAATATATAAGAAGATAAAAACTAATTATATAAAAGTAATAAGCTCCTAAATTTACTTATTTTCTTTTTAGGAATTTATAAGGAATTTAAGAATTAAAAATATACGATTAAGAATAAACTTAAGATTAACTAAGATTATTTTATAAGTAAAATTAATCGTATTAATTATATAAAAAGTAAAATATCTAAAGATATAATTAATTATATTTAAACTAGGTTATATTAATTCTTTTTAAATAAATTTAATATTATAAATAAAATCTTATATAAACTTAAACTTATTTATAATAATCTAGATAAAAAAGAAATTATCTTCTTAGAAGTTAAGAAATTTTACTAGAATAATAACTTTTTTCTAACTTTTTTTACTAAATTTAATAAACTTATAAGAGAACTTAGATAAAATAAATAATTTAAATTAAACGAACTTAATATAAAAATAAATAAAAAACTTTAGGATTTTAGAGTTATTATTAATATAACTATCTTATAGTTATATATATATATAAATAATATATATATAATTACAAATATATATTAATACTTAGTTAATTAATTAGTTAATCTATTTATAAATACGTTAACCTATATATAATATATTATTTATACGAAATACTAAGACTTAACCGAATACTTATAACTTAAGAAATATAAGTAAAAAGTATATAATTTTTCTAATACTAGTAATTCTTTCTTTTTTAAGGAATATTAAATTAAATCGTATCTTATATAAAGTAATATTATATAAGTATAATATTATAGATAATTATTACTAAGAAAGTATAAGTAACTAAGAAACTAAAGATAAATACTTATAAATACTAAACTTATAAATATAAGAAATATAAATAAGAAAATACTTAATATAAAGAAATAATCTATTAAATAAGTATAAGAAAAATATTATATAATATTAGTAAGCTATATACTAGGATTCTAGAGGATAATTTTAGCTTAGGTAAACTATTAACTTTATCTCTTAATAAATAAAGTAAATAATTATATAAATTAATATTTAGTAGTTATAAATTATCTTAGAAGTTAAGTAAATTACTTCGTACTAAGTAAATTACTACTTAAGTAGCTACCTAGCCTCCTTATAATTATAAATACCTAGGAATTTTTTTCTACTTAACTTTCTTCTTTCTTTCCTATTAATAACTAAACTTTATTTCTTTTTTCTTTTTACTTATAACTAATTATCTACTTTTCTTTTTTTTCTTCTTTCTCTCTAACTTTATATATATTACTTTTATATTATATATCCTTACCTTTAGTATATTTTAGGTTATTAACTTAGTCTTATAAAAAGTATAATATCTAATTATAGAGAGGATTATAATCTTCTTAATATAATTAATTAGGATAATTTTAATAACTTTATCCTAGAAGTATAAGATTATATATTTAATATATATAATAAAAGAGTAATACGAGTTTATTCCTAGTACTCTTAGCTACTTATTATTTATTATATTATTATTATTTATTATTTAGCTAAATCTAATTATCCCTTTTAGTAATATTAGCTCTAAGGATAATTATATAAAGCTATTATCCTTATTATACCTAAAAGGTATAATTTACTTAGTATATATATTAATTAAACTTATCCTTAATATATTCTTAGTCTTCTAGTTTAATCTTTAGAAAAAGTAGATTATTTATAAATAAACTAATAGTATATTATATATATTCCTAGTAGTTATTATAAGCCTTACTTTTTATCTTATTATACGTACGAACTTAAGATTAATAATAAAATATATAAAAGATATCTAGTAAGTTAATCTAGTTATTATTATAAGTATTATAAGTTTATTTTATAAATAATTCTTTTATATTTTATAATTAATTAACTTTAGATAATAATTTCTTTTTTATTAGGTTTATAAGCTATAATAAATCTATATAATATTCCTTATTAAGATCTTTCTAGTAGATATTATTTTAGTATTTATAAATACTTTAGTTTTACTCCTCTTATTATTATTAAATAAATAAAAGTTATAACTACCTAATAATAATTATATTAAGAAGCTTATTATATTACTCTTACTTAGTTAGCTACTAAAGAAAATAATTCTCCTTATAGCTTAGTTCGTATATACTCTAGTAATAGGAATATTATTAACTTTATAAATACTTAGATTAATTTAGAGAATAATAATAATATTAATTATTAATCTAATAGTTCTAATAATAATAATAATAGTAGTAATCTTAGTTACGCTTTAAGTAGCTCTTATAATAATACTAGTAATAATAATAAAAGTAATAATAAAACTAATACTAATATTATTTTACCTTAGTTTTTTTTCTTTTTACTTAGCTTTTTATTTTTATATAAAAAATAATATCTATTTATTTTTCCTAATTTTAAATAATTAAATATTTAAATAAATAACTAAAAAATAAATAAAAATAAATTCTAAAAATAAAATTAATATAATAATATATAAAAATTCTTATCCTCTAGTTATTTTTCTTCTTTTTTAATTTACTTATTAATTCGTACAAAGATCTTATTATTATTAAGAAACTTTTTAAGAGTATTATTAGCTTTCTTCTTTATTATAATATTAGCTAAATTATTAAGTTTATTTATCTAATAAACTTTTATAAGCTTTTTTCTCTTATATAATTAATATAATATTATAATATTAATTATTAGATATTTCTCCTTAGTAGTTCTAAGTTTTATAAGGTATTCGTATAATAAATACGAATTAATATATATAATTATAAGTCTTAGTAAAAGGTTTAATTATAATATTATTTTATTAATTATACTACTAATAATAATAATAATATTAACTCTTATTATTATATTATAAATTTCTAATACGAGTATACTTCTTATAACTCTCTTATTTTTTATATTATTCTAGTAGATTATATTTCCTCTAAGAGTAAACTTATTCGGTTCGTATATAAATAAAAGAATTATTAAATCTTATTTTATTATTATTTAGGATTTAATTACTAGTAAAATAATAAACCTAAGTTAAAAACTTAGGTTCTTATTATTTATAAATAACTTATCTATAAATATAAATAACTTTATATAAGATAAGTTAAAAAGAATATAATAAATCTCTTAATCTAAGTTATTTATTTATTACTTTAAATAAATATTTAACTTTATAATTTTTATAAGAATTAACTTCTAGTATTAAGTAATAATAAAAAGATTAAAAGTAACTTTAGATTAATAAATACTTATTATATATATATCTTAGGTATACTACTATTAGTAATCCTTCTAACTAGAAGGTAAATCTAGATTAATAAGTTATATCTTTTTATCTTACCCCTTTTAGAATAATAATAAGAAATTATTACGATTTTATTAAAAGATATATTTATTAAATATTAGAGATATTTTATATATAAATATTTCTAATAATTTTACTAAGAAGTTAGTCTTTTTTAATTTCTTTTCCTCTTAGTTAATAAATATATTATTACCTAAGATTAATATATTATTAGTTTATATACCTATAATTCTAAAAGCTTTAGAGTTAAAAATAAGTAAGTATAAATTATATATAAATATTTATATTTATAATTAATTAATATAATACTTATAATATATTATCTACTAATATATACTTATCTCTAGAATATTATATAATAGCTTTCTTATTATTATAATTATATCTTTTAGGTATTAGTATTAGATCTCTTTTAGTAAATACGTAAGGATCTAATAAGCTAAATTTATAATAAACTAAATATATACTTAGATAATATTATAATAATAAAAGATATATTTATATAAATTAAATAAGATAATAAAAGTAATAAATAAATATTAGCTTATTCTTTAGATTATTAGTAACTAAGTTAATATAAACTACTTTCTTATATTATTATAAGCTTAAATAATATAATAAGTCTTTTTATATAAAGTTATTATTTTTTTTCCTTTTATTTTATATATTAACTAGAAGTTAAAAATCCTTCCTTTATATTATTATAAATTAAATCTAATAAATTCGAAAATATTATTTATAATTAATCCTTTAACTTTCTTCCTAATAAATTCCTTAAACGATTACCTAAGTATTATAATAATACCTAACTCCTAAAGTTATCTTAAAAGCTTAAGGTTATTAACCTTCTTATAAGTTAGATATACTAATAATATTATTTATCTTATATTACTTATACTTTATATAAGCTAGGATAACTTATTAAAAGAATATTATATATAAGAAAATAAAAATTAGACTATAAAATTCTTATTAGACTTTTTATTATTATAAGAAATTCTTTTATTAAAAGAACGAATTAATTTTTATAATAATATAACTATTAGTATAAATCTTAGTTATATAAGTATTATACGGATTTACTTAGTCTAGGTAATATCTTTTAATACTTATAACTTTATTCTCTAGTTATTTTTTACTCTTAATATAAGTTTTATAAGATTCTTATAATTAACTTCTTAGGGTTAATTATCCTATAACTTTAAGTTAAAAGGTTTTATAATAATTAAATAAAAATTTATTAGATTATAAGATATATTAATAATATAAGTTTTACTTATAATATTAATTAACTTATATAATCTTTTTTAACCTTATTTTTCTCTTTATATTAGGATATCTGATTATAATAATAATAATACTACTAAGTTCGTATAAGGGTTATTTTATATAGTTAATATTTCTTTAATTAATTACTAGACGTAAAAGTATTTAATTTCTTATATTATTAGGTTTATTACTTTCTTATATTTTATTATAAATATAACTAAGGTATTATTCTAGCTTATTCTTAGGTAAATACTAAAAACAAGTAATATAAATACTAGTTTATTAGGTCTTATAAAATTATTAATAGCTTTTATAGTTATTTAAAAAATAATATTCTTATTAATATATTTATCTTTTAATTTTATATAAAGTATTTTATATATATATTATAAAAATATATAATATCTTTTTATTTTTCTAATATTATTATAAGCTTTTATAAAAACTTTCTTAGTCTTAGTTATTATTATTAATATATTTTATTAAAACTTAGATATTATAAAATTTATATTAATATTATATATAAAGAAATCTAATAGACTAAGATATATATTAATTTATAATATATAAAATATATTTTATATAATTTTTACTTTTATATTTTTTAGAAATTTTATTATATTAAATAATATTATTTTATTAATTATATATATTACTAGTTTTTTATCTAAATATATAATATTAATTACTACTAAATAATTAAAATTTATATCTTTCTTAATAATAAATTTAAATCGCCCTAGTAATTTAGAATAAATTTAATAATACTTATAAAACTTTATAAGATTCTTAAGTATTAGAATCTTAAAATCTTAATCTACTTTCTTAAGAATCTCTATTAATCTTTATACGAAAGGATATCTAAATCTATAATATACCTAATAAAATTTAGATTCTATTAGATAATATAATATAACTATCTTTAGTTAATCTAGTAATATAAATAAATATCTTTATTTTTATACTAAAGATATAATTTTCTTATCTTAAATAAAAATATTTTATAGGTTATTAATTTATACGAATATCTTATTTATATCTTATATATAAAGTAAGAATAATATTAAAACTAATATAATATAAAATATAATATTTTTAATTAATATCTTAAGATTAATAGTTTCTTTTATTATTAAAAGTCTCTTCCTAAAATATATAATATTACTTTTATTATTTATATATAATTATAAGTTTAAGTATTATTATTATAATATTTAAAATTAGAGCTCTCTTATTATTAAAATCTCTAATATTCTTATATCTAATATAATACCTTAGAATATCTCTAATAAATATTTACTTTTATTAATATAATTATCTATTTCGTATATAGCTAGCTTTCCTATTAACTTTATTTAGGGACTAGAAATATTTTATCTTATAAGAAGATAATTTATCTTCTAGTTATCTAAGGCTATTTTAATAAATTATATATTATCTTTAATAAAATTAATTAAGAAATATTTATATAAAGACTCTTTTTCTTTTACCTTAGTTTAATATATCTAGGTACTAATAAAATATTTACTTTTATTTATTATTCTTATAACTTAAATAAGTATCTTACTTATTATTCTTAAGCTATTAGTAGGAGTAATAAATATATTAAATTATTATATCTTTTTATTAGAAGAAGATTTAATATTAGGATAATCCTTATATAAAGTAAATAATCCTTTAAAATTAATTAAATTTATTATCTTAGATATATTAGTTTTAAGATTTATAATATATATATACCTTAGTTTATTTTTTATTAGTATAATTATTTAACTAATACCCTAGCTTTTAGTATATATAATATTTCTAGTTATTATTAAATTTTCTTTTACTTTTTTAATCCTTTTAGAAATTTCTCTTTTTCTTAAATTAACTAAAATTTAATAGTTTATTATACTTTATATAACCTTAGTAATATTAGTTCTAGCTATTATACTTTCGGTTAATCTAATATTAGTTATATTAATAGTTATAATAACTTATATATTATATATAATTATTATTATTATTATTATTATTATTATTATTATTATTATTATTATTATTATTATTATTATTATTATTATTATTATTATTATTATTATTATTATTATTATTATTATTATTATTATTATTATTATTATTATTATTATTATTATTATTATTATTATTATTATTATTATTATTATTATTATTATTATTATTATTATTATTATTATTATTATTATTATTATTATTATTATTATTATTATTATTATTATTATTATTATTATTATTATTATTATATAATATCTCTTAGATATATAATAATAGTTAGCTATATTATATAATAATAGTAATAGTAAATCTTAATTCTAAGTAAAGTCTTTTAAAAGTTAAGACTAATTTATAAAATACGAAATTATACTCTAGAATATTATAATATATATTTAATACTTAATCTTATAAGTTATACTCGTTTTAGTATTAGACTAAAAGTCCTTATTATATTATATAAAATATATTAAATAAAATCTTAAGATATTTAAGTCTTAACTTATTTAGGTATTATTAGATAATTTCTTAGAATATAATCTTATATTATTCTAAGAGATATAATTATTTATTTTCTTTAGTTTTAAAGTAATCTTTTATTATTTATATTATTATATAAAGATTATAGTTTTAGCTAAATATCTTATTATAATAGAATTTAGATATTTTATCTTAAAATATTATAAAAAATATTAAATAATAACTATAATCTAGTATTTTTATTTTATTATAATAATTAAAGAATACTTATATTTTTATATTAAAGATATTATATAGTTTACTTATATATTTCCTTTTATTTAATATATTATAGATTTTTATTAGCTTAATAATTAACTTATTAACTAATAATATTCTAGATTCTTAAACGTATTATTATTATTATAAAAGACTTTATATAAGATTATCTTAAGAATACGAAATTATAAGAGGTTACCTTTTAGGTTAAAAACTTAGATTTAAGATACTAGTAAACCTTAGGTAAATATTAGGCTAAGATATATAAGAGTTAAAATATTAGTTCGAATTATATTTTTCCTATTATATTATATAAGCTTAGTTTACCCCTAGAAAAATATATATATTCTTAATTAATAGTTAAATATATTACTCTAATATTATTATTAGGCTTACTATAAAGATATTATATAAAGTACTTAGTAAGAGTAACTAATATATTAGATCCTTTAGCTTATATATTAAATTAAACTTCCTTTCGTACGCTTTTATTTACTTCTTAATTTTATCTTTAGTTTATATATAAGATTTCTTTTTATTTAAAAGATTTATTAAAAGTTAAATATAAGATACGAATCTTAATTTAAGTTTAGTAAATACTTTATATATATATAAGTATATATAAACTTTAGATATAATTATTATTAATATTATACTAAATATTACTAATATTTATTCTTAAAATATATTCTTAAAATTATCTTATAATCTATTATCTTTTATCTCTTATTCCTTTTATATATTAATATTTATTATAATATATATATTAATAAGTATATTAGTATATTTATTTATATTAGTTATATTAATTTTATTACCTTATTATTTAGGATTAATAAGATATTTTCTCTTTATTATAAAACTTATTATTACTTATAAGTTTTATAAAAGATCTTTTCTAGTTAAAGTTATAATATTTTATCTAGAGATAATATCTCTTATTTTATATTAGCTAAACCTATAAAATATCCTTTTAGATTAATTAAATAAGCTAAGATTTATCTTTAATAATCTTATTAAGAATTTTTATATATTAAGTCCTAAAAAAAAACCTTACTAATCTATAATCTTACTTCGTACGTAGGATTATTATATAATAATTAAGTTAAACTATTAATTAGTATTAGTATAATTATCTTATAGTTATATATATATACAAATAATATATATATAATTATAAATATATATTAATACTTAGTTAATTAATTAGTTAATCTATCTATAAATATATTAACTTATATATAATATATTATTTATACGAAGTACTAAGACCTAACTAAATACTTGTAACTTAAGAGATACGAGTAAAAAGTATATAATCCTCCTAATAATTATATTCTTAGATAAATCTAATTATAAGAATATAATTATAAGATATAAAAAAGTAAATTAGAAGGTTTAAGAAAATAAAAAGATTTAAAAGAAATTAGCTTAATTTATAATAAATATTTCTAAGAAATCTTTTATTTTAAGTAAATTTATTAATAAAAAGAAATTAATTAATTTTACTCTTAAGATAATTAAACTAAGACTTTCTAAGAAAGAGAAATAAAAATTATTAAAAGAAAAAGCTTATTTCTATTATTATAAGTAAAAATATAAAGCTAAGAATTATTTATATAAAAAAGCTACTAAGATTATTATAATAAAATTCTTAAAAAAAACTATTAAGTTAAAAAATAAAAAGCTTTAAGAGAAATTATATCTTAAGATATAAAAGAAAAAATTCCTCTAAAAATTAATATTATTAGATTATTTCTAGGACTAAAGAATAATATCTTTTTTATATTATAATATAAAATAAAAAAAATAAAAATATTTTTTTTTATATTAATTAATACTAAATATCTTAGTAAAAATTTTATAAATAAATCATTTATATAATAAATATCTTAAATTAAATAAATTAAACTAATAAAATTATAATACCTAAAATCTTTTATTAGATTTAATAATAAAAAAATATCTTTTATTAAATATAAAATCCTAGTTAGCTTTAAAGTTAATTAAAAATAAAAATTACTAAATTTCTTCTAGGTTATAAAACTTAAAAAATATAATATAATACTTAGGAAAGCTTAAATATTTTTATAAAATATACTATTAGATATAATAAAAAATAAAGTTATATTTAATATAAGAGATTCTAAAAAATTACTAAAAATTTAAATACTAAGTTTTATTTTTCCTTATATAAATAAGAAAAAAAATTTATATATTTATAAAAAAATAATTAAAATTACTAAGATCTTAAAAAGAAATAAAATAAAAGAATTTTCTAATATATCTTTAATCTTTCTAGAAATCTCTAAAAACCTAAAATAATTAATTAAAGAAAAAATCCCTAAAAGTTCTAAAAAAAAAAAAAAAAAATATAAAAAGAAATTAAAACCTAGATATATAAAAGAAAAAATTATATAAAAAATTAAAGAAATAAGATAAAAAACTAAATAAAAAAAAGTTAACTTATTAAAATAAAAACTTTTATATATTAATATTCTTAGATTTAAAAGAAAAATAAGATAAAAAAAAATAATAATATTTATTATTTTTCTAAAGAATATTATTAAATAATAATAGAAAAATATTAAAAAAGAAATTAATATTAAGAAATATTTCCTAAAAGAATTATAAGACTTAATTAAGATATTCTTAAAAAAAATTATAAATTAGTTATTATTATATAAAAGTTATAATTATTATATTAAACTTATAAGAAAAATAAATCTTAGATATATTCTTTTATATAAAATATCTTAAAAGAAACTTAAACTTATTAAAACTTATATTAAAAAATAATTAGTAAAAAGCTTTATTAATATAAGTAAGATATTTTATTTATTATTAATTCTTTTTATATAAAAGCTTAGAAAAGAATTAAGATTTTATATTAATTATAAAAAGCTAAATATAATTATAAAAAAGAATAAATATCTTTTACTTTTAATAAATAAGATTCTAATAAAAATAAAAAAAACTAAGTTTTTATTAAAGCTAGATATTAGATATATTTTTAATAAAATTAAATTTTAAACTAAAAAGAATAAAAAGCTTATTATTTTTTATATTAAATAAAACTTATATAAATATAAGATATTTCCTTTTAGATTAATTAATAAACTTTTAATATTTTAGAACTTTATAAATAAAATATTTTAGAAATATTTTAATAATTTTATTTTATCTTATATTAATAATATTTATATTTATACTAATAAAACTAAAGAAAAATATATAAAATATATTAGAAAAATTTTAATTAAATTATAAGAGATAAAACTTTAAGTAAATATTAAGAAATATATTTTTTACTAAGATAAAATTAAGTTTTTAGGATTAATTATTAGTATAAAAAATATCTAAGAACTTAAAAGATATATAAAATTTTATTAGATTTATAAACTTTTATAAAAGATTTATTAAGAATTATTCTAGGATATTTTCTCTAATTAATAACTTAAGTAAAAAAAAAAAGAAAATAAAAGATTTTAATTAAAATAATAAATACTAGAACGCTTTTAAAAAACTAAAAAAAGTAATTATCTTAATATTAATACTTATATATTTTAATAAAAATAAATAATATATTATAAAATATAATTTATTTAATTATATTAATATAAGAATATTATTATAATATAAAAAAGATAAACTCTTATATCTTATAATATTTTTTTCTAAAAGACTTTTATTAGCTAAATATAATTATAAAATTTATAATAAAAAACTTTTAGTAATAATTAAATATTTTAAGAAATAAAAACCTAAATTTTAAGAAATAAACTTACTAGTATAAGTATTCTTAGATTATAAGACTTTAGAATATTTTATAATTACTAAGAAATTAATAAGAAGATAAATTAAATAAATAAAATTCTTATTAGAATTTAATTTCTAAATTATTTATAAATTAGAAAAATAAAATAAGAAAGTAAATATTTTAATTAAAAGATCTTAAGATAAATTATAAGATAAATTAAACGATTAATAAAAAAAATAAATATAAATTATTTTTTTTAAAAGTAAAATTAATAAAAAAAAAACTCTAGAAATATTTAACTTATATTTTTAAGTTATAAAAATAAAATAAATAATTTCTAAGTATATTTAGAAGAAATAAAAGAATAATTAATTTTACTAAGAAACTCTTAAAGTTTTAAGAGATAATAAACTAGTAAAAAATATTTTTAAGTTATATTATAAAAATTAAAATAATATTTTATTTTATAAAAACCGAGTTTAGATTTTAGAAGCTTATAAAATAAAATTAATTTAGAAAATATATAAAAAACTTATAATTAAATATTTTAGCTAAGGAAAAATATTAATTCTTTTATAAGATAATTATATCTAGAAAAATATAAATAAAAATCTTAATTAATATATTAGAAATTATTATATTTATAGAAAATCTAAACTAAATAATATTATTTACTAAGAATATCTAGAGTTATTATTAATATTAGATAAATCTTAGAGTTATATATTTATAAATTTTATAATTAAACTTTTAGAAAGTAATAAATTTAATATTATCTTAGTTATAATTTATAAATTATTAAAAGAAAGATATTATATTTTTTATAAATATAAAGATAAAAAAATAAATATAAAAGAAATTATTAAATTATTTCTAAAAAATATATAAAAATATTATAAATTACTTATAACTTATATCTTTAATAAAGATTTTTAATTTATAAGTAAGATATAAAAAAAGTTTTATAAGATATTAGGAATTAATATTTAATTATTTATTATAATATATCTAAAAATAAATAGCTAAATAAAAAGAATAAATATAAAAATAAAATATTATCTAAGAGCTTATATTAATTACTTATAAGATAACTAAAATTAAATCCTATTAATAATAAAATTTATAAGAAATAAATATTAATTTATAAGTATAAAAATTATATTATTTTTTATAAATAAAAAATATAAACTAAAAATAAATTTTAACTAAGAAAATATAAAAATTAATTAATTATAACTAATAAAAAGTAAATTAAATAAAAAATAAGTAATAAAATTTATAAAAAAAATAAAAGATACTTAGAAATTTATATATAAAAAAATAACTTAGTCCTAAAATAAAATAAAAAAATACGTAAATAAGAAATAATTACTAATATTAAATTATAAACTAAAAGATAAAATTTATATTTTAATAAAAAATATCTAAATATAAAAATCTTTAAGAAAGCTAAAATATAAGAATAAAAGATCTTATAAGATTAAGAAAAAAATTAAACTAAGCTTTTATAAAATAAAATTATTACTAGGACTTAAAATTTATCTTATATTTTACTTTAATTTATTATATAAAAACCTAAATAATTTATTACTAGGATAAAAAGAAATTAAATCTTTATTAATTAATATAAAAAAAAAAAAAAAATAAGAAATAAAAGATATTAAAAATATAAAAATAATTAAAAGAAAAGTTTTCTATAAAATTAAATAAATATAATAATTATTAGATCTAAAGTAATATCTAATAGAAAATTTTAAGAATATATAAGAAATTCTAAGAGATTTTTACTTTAGATATCTAGATAAACCTTATTTAATATAAAAATTAAACGCTTAAAAAGAAAATAATATTATAATTTTTATATAAGTTACTTAAGATATATATTATATATTTACTTCTTTTATATATATTTTATTTATCTTATATTATAACTTATTAATCTAGATTATATAATTAGAAATTTACTAAGTAAAATAAATTATATATAACTTATCTTATATATTTATTTACCTAAGAATATATATAATAAAGAATACTTAGAAAATAAATACTAGTATAATAAAAAAAATTACTTATAATTAGCTTCTTATATTTTCTTTTCTTTTTTTTCTTTTTCTCTTCTTATACTTAGATCTTTTATTATTAATTAGTTATATTAATCTCTTATTTACTTTATATTTTATATATTATAATAATAAGATAAAAGATTAAATAAAAAAAGATAAATTTACTAAAATAAAAACTTTTATATATTAATATTCTTAGATTTAGAAAAAAAATAAAATAAAAAAAAGTAATAATATTTATTATTTTTCTAAAGAATATTATTAAATAATAATAAAGAAATACTAAAAAAGAAGTTAATATTAAGAAATATTTCCTAAAAAAACTATAAAACTTAATTAAAATATTCTTAAAAAAAATTATAAACTAATTATTATTATATAAGAGTTATAATTATTATATTAAACTTATAAGAGAAATAAATCTTAGATATATTTTTTTATATAAGATATTTTAAAAGAAACTTAAATTTATTAGAGCTTATATTAAAAAGTAATTAATAAAAAGTTTTATTAATATAAGTAAAATATTTTATTTATTATTAATTCTTTTTATATAAAAGCCTAAAGAAAAATTAAAATTTTATATTAATTATAAAAAGCTAAATATAATTATAAAAAAAAAAAAATATCTTTTACTTTTAATAAATAAAATTCTAGTAAAAATAAGAAAAACTAAGTTTTTATTAAAACTAGATATTAAATATACTTTTAATAAAATTAGATTTTAAACTAAAAAAAATAAAAAACTTATTATTTTTTATATTAAATAAAACTTATATAAATATAAGATATTTTCTTTTAGATTAACTAATAAACCTTTAATATTTTAGAATTTTATAAATAAAATATTCTAAGAATATTCTAATAATTTTATTTTATCTTATATTAATAATATTTATATTTATACTAATAAAACTAGAGAAAAATATATAAAATATATTAAAAATTTTTTAATTAAATTATAAGAAATAAGATTTTAAGTAAATATTAAGAAATATATTTTTTACTAAGATAAAATTAAGTTCTTAGGATTAATTATTAGTATAAAAAGAATTAAAATAAACCCTAATAAGATTAAAGATATTTAAGAATAAGAAATATCTAAAAACTTAAGAGATATATAAAATTTTATTAGATTTATAAACTTTTATAAAAGATTTATTAAGAATTATTTTAGGATATTCTTTTTAATTAATAACCTAAGTAAAAAAGAAAAGAAAATAAAAGATTTTAATTAAAATAATAAATACTAGAATACTTTTAAAAAACTAAAAAAAATAATTACCTTAATATTAATACTTATATATTTTAATAAAAATAAATAATATATTATAAAATATAATTTATTTAATTATATTAATATAAGAATATTATCTTAATATAAAAAAAATAAACTTTTATATCTTATAATATTTTTTTCTAAAAAACTTTTATTAGCTAAATATAATTATAAAATCTATAATAAGAAACTCTTAGTAATAATTAAATATTTTAAGAAATAAAAACCTAAATTTTAAGAAATAAATTTATTAATATAAATATTCTTAGATTATAAAACTCTAGAATATTTTATAATTACTAAGAAACTAATAAGAAAATAAGCTAAATAAATAAAATTCTTATTAGAATTTAACTTCTAGATTATTTATAAACTAGGAAAATAAAATAAGAAAATAAATATTTTAACTAAAAGATCTTAAGATAAATTATAAGATAAATTAAATAATTAATAAAAAGAATAAATATAAATTATTTTTTCTAAAAATAAAATTAATAAAAAAGAAATTTTAGAAATATTTAACTTATATATTTAGATTATAAAAATAAAATAAATAATTCCTAAGTATATTTAAAAGAAATAAAAAAATAATTAGTTTTACTAAGAAACTCTTAAAACTTTAGGAAATAATAAACTTATTAGTATAATTATCTTATAATTATATATATATATAAATAATATATATATAATTACGAATATATATTAATACTTAGTTAATTAATTAGTTAATTTATTTACGAATATATTAACTTATATATAATATATTATTCGTATAAAATACTAAAACCTAACTAAATACTTATAACTTAAGAGATATAAGTAAAAAATATATAATCCTCTTAATACTAATAACTTTTTTTTTTTTAAGGAATATTAAATTAAATCGTATCTTATATAAAGTAATATTATATAAGTATAATATTATAGATAATTATTATTAAGAAAATATAAGTAATTAAGAAACTAAAAATAAATACTTATAAATATTAAACTTATAAATATAAGAAATATAAATAAAAAAATACTTAATATAAAGAAATAATCTACTAAATAAATATAAGAAAAATATTATATAATATTAGTAAGTCGCGTACTAGGGTTCTAAAAAGTAATTCTAACTTAGGTAGATTATTAATTTTATCTCTTAATAGATAAAGCGAATAATTATATAAATTAATATTTAATAATTATAAATTATCTTAAAAGTTAAGTAAATTATTTTATACTAAGTAAATTATTACTTAAGTAATTACCTAGTCTTCTTATAATTATAAATACCTAGGAATTTTTTATTTAACCTTTTTTTTTCTTTCTTATTTATAATTAAACTTTATTTTTTTTTTCTTCTTACTTATAATTAATTATTTATCTTTCTTCTTTTTTTTCTCTTTTTTTAACTTCGTATATATTACTTTTATATTATATATTTTTATCTTTAGTATATTTTAGGTTATTAACTTAGTCTTATAAAAAGTATAATATCTAATTATAAAAAGGATTATAACTTTTTTAATATAATTAATTAAAATAATTTTAATAACTTTATCCTAGAAATATAAGATTATACGTTTAATATATATAATAAAAGAATAATATAAGTTTATCTCTAGTATTTTTAGTTACTTATTATTTATTATATTATTATTATTTATTATTTAGCTAAATTTAATTATCTTTTTTAGTAATATTAGTTCTAAGAATAATTATATAAAGCTATTATTCTTATTATACCTAGAAGATATAATTTACTTAGTATATATATTAATTAGACTTATTTTTAATATATTCTTAGTCTTTTAGTTTAGTCTTATAAGGGTAATTATAAGTAGAATATTATAATATCGTAATATAATTTATCTCTAAGGAAGAAAAAAGAATTTACCCTTAAAATATATATATAAGCTAGACGTAGCCCGATTACCAGGCGACGTTATAATAATAACACGTACGCTAGCTAACTAATTAGTTAGATAATAAAACCGCTATTATAATTACTTTCTTTCTTATAATCGAGTTCTCGCGACCTTATTTGATAGATTTACTCTCAGGTAATATACGAGAAATACGCGAGTCTAGCGCGATATCTTTTATTAGAAATTCGATAATTTATAATTCTTTCGTTCGGTTATTTTTCGCGAGTTTTCTTATACGAATCTATTAAATTATCCTAGTAAGATATTTACTTTAATACTATAATTTATATATCCTTAACCTCGCGCTATAAAAACGCGCTAGTAAAAGATTTCTTCCTACGAATATAAATATCTTTTATTTTTCTTATTTTCTTCTTTTTTCTTTTATAAATATTCGCGATAACTTCCCCTAATAATAAGATCGAATCTTTATTCCCTGTACTTTTTCCTTATTATATCTATAATATTTCTAATATTAATTATTATCTTTAGCGATATAAATATATAATAAGAAGCTTTTATCTTACTAGCTATTATATTTTCGTAACGATTCTCGTACGATATTCCTTCGGACCTTATACGTACGATTTATATATATTACGTAATCCGCCTTTCGAAATCTATTAACCTTGCGAAATACGTTTAATTTAACCCTAAGTCTAGTTTTTACGATTATTATCGTTATATTAGTAAATAAAAGTATACCCTAATAAATAATTACTCCTAATTTATCCTTAATTTACCCCGGATTTACTACTAATTTCTATAGGTTCCCCCTAGAATAATTAGTTTAGTTCGTGTTATCCTAAGCTTTATCGTTAAATATAAGAAAAATCTAACTCTTATCTTTCGCAAGGCCGTATAAAATACTATTACTAATCTTATTAGCTAAAAGAAATCCGTAGAAAAAACCGCTCCTAAGACTAAATTAAAAATAGCTTATATAATTCTCCTTAAAACGCAGGAAATAAACCGCCTTTTACGTCTTTTTATTATAAGTTTTTACCTCGTCCCTAATAAAGCTATAGCTAATTCGTATCAAGGCTAATACGAATCTAGACCTAACTACTAAAATAAAAGGTTTTTCTATTACTTTCGAGCGTAAACCTTTAGAAAAACCCGAGTTTATTATTATCTCTCGTAAGAGACGTAAGCTTACGAAATTACTAATAATAGAAAAGTATTTTAAGTTTAAGATAAACTAAGATCCCTAGGATAAAATTAAGTAGGAAATCGCTAAGAAACTTAGTATAAAAATAAATCGGGGTACGTTAGAATAACTTATAACTAAAAATATAAAGGTTACTAATATTATAGAGGAAACTTAAACTTAAGAAACCTTAAGTTAAAAGAATATATTATATTTCTGTATATTTTCTGTAGCGTTTTTAGGACGAGATACCTAGGAGTTTAAGTTTTTTAGCTTTAAGTTTCTCTAATAAAATAAAACTTTTCTTTACTTTATATATTATTATTTACTAAAATTAATCTAATATTATAACTCGTACTTATATTAAATTCCTTATTATAATTATACCTTAAGTTTATTATTTTATTAGTATAAGTTTTAAGATTTTATACGTTTTATAAGGTTTTATTAGGAGTTTACTACGAATATAATACGGATTTATTATAGCTTCCTGCCGGATAAGGTTTTTATACTAAAGTTTATTTCCCCTAATAATAATACTTATATCTTATATTTCTTTTTTGATCTAATTATAATTAGTTCTTATATCGTACTAAGGTATTTAATTACTAATTTATTAGCGTTTATTATATTTTCCGCGAGTTCTTAGATATCGTCTACTACGGAATAACTCTTTTACTAGACTAGGTATTCTCGTCTTTTTTTTATTTCTTAGTAAGTAAATATTAACTTAACTTCTTATTCCTTATAACCGTTAATATTATAAGATTCCGGGTTTATAATAATATTATTTCGACTATTATATAATTCTAATAACGAAATATAAAATATATTATATATTCGTAGTCTTTTTAGGAGCTTTAACTAGTAAGCTTACGTATATATATTAATTACTTCTAGGATTTTAAACGGTTCCTAGTACTTATTAGTAAGTTTCTTATTAGGCCTTAGTTACCAGATATTTTTTATTAATAATATTACTTATTACCTAATAATAAACTTTATAGGTTTATACCTTTTATTATAATATTTCTTTTATTTTAATACTACGGCTTCGAGTCGGGTTTTAAGCTTATTTCGTTTAGTCTTAATTTTTTTAATTCTTTTTTTCGTAGTATATATTACTTCCTCGTTTATAATAACGTCTCTAACGTTTATTCCTAGCGTTAGTTCGAATCCGTATAAGGCCCGAAAGAAGAATAATCTCGTACTCTTATATTTTATATTATTATAAGTATATTTAACGAGAGTAAGTTTCAAAGCTTAGTTAGTTTATCTAAAGTTATAATAAGTATATAAATATTACTCTAACGTTTAATTTTATCTTTTTATTTAACTATCGGTTTACGGATAAAAAGTAGTATTAAGCTAGCGTCGGACCCGTAGGTAGAATATAATAACACCCTAGAACTTGCTAGTAAACTATAAGCTACGATCGAAGGTTATATTTTTAGGAGTCCTAAAATCTTTTTAGATTCGAGAAATAAAGATTTCTATTAACTCTAGTATATTAATCTTTTTCGTAATAAGAATATACTAGGCTATCTTCGAGAATCTATTAATAACTACTAGTACTAAGTTATATATATACTCTTATTATTTACTAGAGGGTAGCCTAGTAATAAAGTTTATTATAATCTCTTATTATAATTTAATCGGGACTAAGAGTAATATAAGCTTATTATATAAGTAATATCGCCTCGATTTTATCTATTAATATATCTTATAGGTTTATATATAGTTTTTTATATTACGCTATAAGCCTTACTAGAAGTATAACCTATATATTAGCTCTAATATTTTTTTAAACCTAAAATACCTAGCGTATAAGTTATTATAATATATTATAAGAATTTCGGCCCGGATAATAGCTTCTACTAATATATAAATACGTCGGTTACGGTAAAGTAGCCTCTCGGGGTTTATCTCTTATTTAGCTTTCTTTGCCCTAGTATTAGCTCTCTTAGGTAACGATTTAAAACGTTTCTTAGTTATAAAAGAATCGGCCTTTTATAACTAAAGAAAAATATCTCGTATCGTTTCTATTAATAAGCTATATATTATTTCGGAATAAAATATCTTATTAGTAACCGCTTATAATATATATTATTTATAACTAGTAATACTAGTAATAAACTTAAGACGCTTCGTAATAATATTTCTGCTATAATTTTATATTAGCTCTCTTATTAGGGAGTTAAGATTATCCTTTAGCCCTAATATCTTATTAGTTTCGGGTTACCTAAGCCCTAAGTTTTTTTACTAGCGCTAGAGGTTCCTTGTAATTACTCTAATAATACCTCGGGTTATATATTATAACTTTATATATAAAGATAATAATATCTCTGCCTTTTATTTTACCTCTTTAATTATTAACTTATAGTTAGGCTTTCGTAATAAATTATCTGCTAGGTTAGTTTTACCCGGCTTATATTCTAGTACGAAATCGTACTAGGCTAATTCTTCGGCCTAGTAACTTTAACGCTCGTTTAATATTCTCTTAGTTATAAAATATTTAAGGTTATTATAGTCGGTTCGTATTATTACCGCCTTGGGAACGCTACGGAAGTAATAACTTTATTACTTAAAACCTAAAACTATTACTAGTAACTTAATATTATAGGTTTTATAATTAGATTCGGCTAAGAAGAACTTATAAGAATAAAAAGTAATTAGATATTACTTTCTATTACGGAATAATTACGTTAATATATTAGTAGTAATTATTCCTAATATATCGGTTTTTATTTTAATTAATAAAATAAGATTAAAATACCTTAGTATTAGGGCTACTAGGAATTTAGCTTTAAGAGTTTTAAGAGCCTAGTATACTCGAATTATTATTTTAAAAGATTTTATTAACTTTTTTAGAAGGTTAAATAACTCCTAGGCTACCCTCGAATATATTATAATAAAATACTAGTAGAAATTAATAAACCCTAAAAATACTTATATATTCTTAATATTACGGGGGGTAAGTTATTCTTTGATTACCCTAATACGCTTTAGATTTATAGCGATTTTATAGGTATTTATAATATAACCTAGGAATTTTATATTATTAATATTAAATTTATATTTTTTAAGGTTAATATAAAATTAATAGGTCCGTAGGTAATCTAGGATTTCTTTTACCGCGGATTTATACCGATTTAAGTCTTCCGAAAATATTAGGATATTATTAAGGTAAATTATATATATTATATTAATTAGCCTTAAGAGAGCCTAGTTAATATATACCTAAAATATAACAGGTACGTTTAATAATCCAAATAATATAATCGTATATTTAAAATACTTATATTAGGTTCGAAAAGCTATTTTTTATTCGTCTCCGGATCGTATCTGAATCTAATAATATATATCTTTTAGATCGAGTTTTATAAATAGCTTCGTATAACGTAACCTATTAAAGGTTTCCCTAATTAGTAGTAAGAGAATACGATTTTTAATAGTTACTTGATTTAGCTTTTTATAATTTATATAAAATCGAAGTCTTTTATTCTTTTTAGGGATAAATATAATCGAGGCTCCTACTAGGTTAATCGAGCGCCGAATCCGGCCTTAGACTATAATAATATCAAGGTATTCTTATAATACCTTAAGTTCTAGTTTTAAAAGTACGTAAATAAGCTCTTATAATAATTCCTTATCTTCTATTAGGTCGATCCCGTGCTTTATAGGGTAATATTATAGGAATATAAAGGTAGCCGTATTATTAAAAATATTATTATATTTATTATAAGCTAGGGGTACTATAAGTAGTTACGCTTACGTAAGCGCTTTAATCCTCCTACGATAAAACGCTAGTATTATCGTAAGATAACTTATAAGTATCTTTTATCGTAAGAACTTAGTAAATTTTAAGGTAATAATAATCTAAATAATACCTAGCTTCTAGTATAACTAGGTTCCCTTAGCTTAGTTAATTCGTAGGTTTACTATAATTAACTATAAATATCCTAGAATAATATTAACTTTAGGAAGATTAAAGTCGTAGGCTACGAAATATTACTAGTATATAATTATATCGTCTCTATTATCGGTAATCCTAATATTAATCTTATAACTATTATAAGTTTAAATTTCTTAATCGTTAATAATAGCTAACTTCTTATTTTTATTATTTATTAGTATTTATTTATACTTAGCGGTAAAGCTTTGCCGTATATAATTCGCCTCGGCCTTATTATTAATAAGAGCTTATTTCGTCCTCTAGTTTCTATTAGTATCGGTAATTTAGATAGAAATAATTAGTCTTTAGCGTATTAGATATTATATTAAGCTTATATAAAGTAATATCGTATTACCCCTAGGGCTTAATCTTTTCCCTAGCCCGATTATTTTAGGTAATTAAGTCGAGTATAATCTTTTTAATCGTACTTATAATATCTTATTATTAAGTTTCTTTTTAGCTTTATATAAGCTTAAGCTAAATACCTAATCTTATTATAATTCCGGTAAATCCTTAAGTCGATACTAGTAATAAGCGTATTATTTACTTTATAAGTAAGCGTTACCCTCTTATTATTATTATTATATTAGTTACTTCGTCTGGTATAATTTTAATTAAGTCGATTCTTATACGGGTTCTTACTAGAGTAATTATAGCTAAGTAGTTTATTATTAGATCGCCTCGAAAAAAGTTTTTAGGTATTCTTAATCTAAGTCGCTAATTATATAAGTCTAATATAAGTTTAAGGCGTTTCGTTATATATAATTATACTCGTTTTAAGTTCTAGCGTTAATTTATTATAAAGTATATCCTTCTTATTATAATTATTAGTAATAGTTAATTTTAATTTTAAACTATTAAGATAACTAGCGAATTTATTAATAGATTACCCGGATCTCTGCTAAGCTCGCTTATATTTATTAGTAATATCGAAAGTACGATTACTTTTATTTTATATAAAGTCGAATATTTATTTCTTAAAGCTTTCTTAGTCGAGCGTTTTAATACTTATACGTTAATCGAGTTATTTTTATTTTGCTACTAGGGCTTTTATAAATATTATTATATAATAACTAATTCGTGTTATATTATCGACGAATTAGTTACTATTATCGATTTTAAACCAAAGTTCCGTAGCGCTTATAAAGGATTATATTTCCTAGAAGCTCTTGCTTTTATAAGTAGAGAGATCCTAAAGCTTAATCGATAGTTTCCTGTTACGCTTTCGTAAGTGTTTTTTTTCCTTCTTTTTATCTTTTATCTTATCGAGTATTCTTTCACGAGTATTATTACTCCAGGGCCGGATAAATACTAGTATCTCTCTTATTAGGAGATTCTTTCCCTTATTTATATCGCTAAGTAACCCCCTAAGCTTAATATCTAAGTATTATTATTTTTCTTTCAAATATTATAATTCTTTTATCTTCTTTTCTACGGCTTTCTTTTTCGCTTTAATCGCGACAAAAGCCTTATACTTTCGTTTTATATCCGCCTTAGTAACGTCGATTCGTCGTATTAATTCCGTAGTCTTTTTATTTTTATTATCGCTAGTAGATAAAACCGAGGTAAGATTATTATCGCTTTAGTTTTATTTTCTTTCCTTTTTATTACCTAGGTTAATTAATTAAAAGTAAGTAATAGCTTAAGATTAAATAGCTAAGCTACTAATTTTACTTTACGATATTATTTCGATTTCGAATTAATTTCGTGTTAAGTCCGTATAATTATAACAGGTTATTCTCCTAAGGAATAAAGAGATAAAAAATATAAGGGTAATTATAAGTAAAATATTATAATATTATAATATAATTTATCTCTAAGGAAGAAAGAAGAATTTACCCTTAAAATATATATATAAGCCGGACGCGGCCCGATTATCAGGTAGCGTTATAGCGATAATATATACGCTAGCTAACTAATTAGTTAAGTAATAAAATCGCTATTATAAGTCTTTAGAAAAAGTAGATTATTTATAAATAAACTAATAATATATTATATATATTCCTAGTAGTTATTATAAGTCTTACTTTTTATTTTATTATATATACGAACTTAAGATTAATAATAAAGTATATAAAAGATATTTAATAAGTTAATCTAGTTATTATTATAAGTATTATAAGTTTATTTTATAAATAATTCTTTTATATTTTATAATTAATTAATTTTAGATAATAATCTCTTTTTTATTAGGTTTATAAGTTATAATAAATTCGTATAATATTTCTTATTAAGATCTTTCTAGTAGATATTATCCTAATACTTATAAATATTTTAGTTTTATTTTCCTTATTATTATTAAATAAGTAAAAGCTATAACCGCTTAATAGTAATTATATTAGAAGACTTATTATATTACTTTTACTTAGTTAACTACTAAAGAAAATAATTCTTCTTATAACTCGGTTCGTATATATTCTAATATTAGGAATATTATTAACTTTATAAATACTTAGACTAATTTAGAGAATAATAATAATATTAATTATTAATCTAGTAATTCTAGTAATAATAATAATAATAATAATCCTAGTTATATTTTAGGTAACTCTTATAATAATAATAAAAGAGATAATAAAAGTAATAATAATTAAAATAATATTATTATTATTAAGTTTTAGTTTTTTTCTTTTACCTAGCTTTTTATTTTTATACGAAAAATAATACTTATTTATTTTTCCTAATTTTAAATAACTAAATATTTAAATAAATAACTAAAAAATAAACGAAAATAAATTCTAAAAATAAAATTAATATAATAATATATAAAAATTCTTATCTTCTAGTTATTTTTCTTTTCTTTTAACTTACCTATTAATTCGTATAAAAATCTTATTATTATTAAGGAATTTTTTAAGAATATTATTAGCTTTCTTTTTTGTTATAATATTAGCTAAATTATTAAGTTTATTTATTTAATAAACTTTTATAAGCTTTTTTCTCTTATATAATTAATATAATATTATAATATTAATTATTAAGCGTTTCTTCTTAGTAATTCTAAGTTTTATAAGGTATTTATATAATAAATACGAATTAATATATATAATTATAAGTCTTAGTAAGAGGTTTAATTATAATATTATTTTATTAATTATATTACTAATAATAATAATAATATTAACTCTTATTATTATATTATAGATTTTAGATATAAGTATACTTCTTATAATTCTCTTACTTTTTATATTATTCTAGTAGATTATATTTTCTTTAAGAATAAACTTATTTGGTTCGTATATAAATAAAAAAGTTATTAAATCTTATTTTATTATTATTTAAGATTCGGTTACTAGTAAAATAATAAACCTAAGTTAAAAATTTAGGTTCTTATTATTTATAAATAACTTATCTATAAATATAAATAACTTTATATAAGATAAGTTAAGAAAGATATAATAAATCTCTTAATCTAAGTTATTTATTTATTACTTTAAATAAGTATTTAACTTTATAATTTTTATAAGAATTAACTTCTAGTATTAAGTAATAATAAAAAGATTAAAAATAATTTTAGGTTAATAAATACTTATTATATATATATCTTAGGTATATTATTATTAGTAATCCTCTTAACTAGAAAATAAATCTAAATTAATAAGTTATATCTTTTTATCTTACTTCTTTTAAAATAATAATAAGAAATTATTACGATTCTATTAAAAGATATATTTATTAAATATTAGAGATATTTTATATATAAGTATTTCTAATAATTTTACTAAGAAGTTAACTTTTTTTAGCTTTTTTTCCTCTTAGTTAATAAATATATTATTACCTAAGATTAATATATTATTAGTTTATATACTTATAATTCTAAAAGCTTTAGAGTTAAAAATAAATAGATATAAATCGTATATAAATATTTATATCTATAATTAATTAATATAATACTTATAATATATTATTTACTAATATATATTTATTTCTAAAATATTATATAATAATTTTCTTATTATTATAATTATATCTTTTAGGTATTAATATTAGATTTCTTTTAGTAAATACGTAAGAATCTAATAAGCTAAATTTATAATAAACTAAATATATACTTAGGTAATATTATAATAATAAAAAGTATATTTATACGAATTAAGTAAGATAATAAAAGTAACAAGTAAGTATTAGCTTACTTTTTAGATTATTAGTAACTAAGTTAATATAAATTATTTTCTTATATTATTATAAGCTTAAATAATATAATAAATCTTTTTATACGAAGTTATTATTTCTTTTTCTTTTATTTTATATATTAACTAGGAGTTAAAAATCCTTCTTTTATATTATTATAAATTAAATCTAATAAATTCGAAAATATTATTTATAATTAATCTTTTAATTTTCTTCTTAGTAGATTTCTTAAACGATTACCTAAGTATTATAATAATATCTAATTCTTAAAATTATCTTAAAAGCTTAAGATTATTAACTTTCTTATAAGTTAAATATATTAATAATATTACTTATCTTATATTACTTATATTTTATATAAGCTAAGAGAACTTATTAGAAGAATATTATATATAAGAAAATAAAAATTAGATTATAAAATTTTTATTAAACTTTTTATTATTATAAGAAATTTTTTTATTAAAAGAACGAATTAATTTTTATAATAATATAATTATTAATATAAATCTTAGTTATATAAGTATTATATAAATTTACTTAATCTAAGTAATATCTTCTAGTATTTATAATTTTATCTTTTAGTTATTTTCTACTTTTAATATAAGTCTTATAAGATTCTTATAATTAACTTCTTAGGGTTAATTATCTTATAATTTTAAGTTAAAAGGTTTTATAATAATTAAACGGAAATTTATTAGGTTATAAGATATATTAATAATATAAGTCTTACTTATAATATTAATTAATTTATATAATCTTTTTTATTTTTATTTTTCTTTTTATATTAGGATATTCGATTATAATAATAATAATATTATTAAGTTCGTATAAGAGTTATTTTATATAACTAATATTTTTTTAATTAACTACTAAGTATAAAAGCGTTTAACTTCTTATATTACTAGGTTTATTATCTTCTTATATTTTATTATAAATATAACTAGAATATTATTCTAGCTTATTTTTAGATAAATACTAAAAATAAGTAATATAAGTATTAGTTTATTAGGTCTTATAAAATTATTAATAGCTTTTATAATTATTTAAAGAATAATATTCTTATTAATATATTTATCTTTTAATTTTATATAAAATATTTTATATATATATTATAAAGATATATAATATCTTTTTATTTTCCTAATATTATTATAAGCTTTTATAAGAACTTTCTTAGTCTTAGTTATTATTACTAATATATTTTATTAAAACTTAGATATTATAAAGTTTATACTAGTATTATATATAAAGAAATCTAATAAACTAAGATATATATTAATTTATAATATATAAAATATATTTTATATAGTTTTTATTTTTATATTTTTTAGAAACTTTATTATATTAAATAATATTATTTTATTAATTATATATATTACTAGTTTTTTATTTAAATATATAATATTAATTATTACTAAGTAATTAAAATTTATATCTTTTTTAATAATAAATTTAAATCGCCTTAGTAATTTAGAATAAATTTAATAATACTTATAAAATTTTATAAGATTCTTAAGTATTAAAATCTTAAAATCTTAATTTATTTTCTTAAGAATCTTTATTAATCTTTATATAAAAAGATATCTAAATCTATAATATACCTAATAAAACTTAGATTTTATTAGATAATATAATATAATTATCTTTAGTTAATCTAGTAATATAAATAAATAGTTTTATTTTTATACTAAAAATATAATTTTCTTACCTTAGATAAGAATATTTTATAAATTATTAATTCGTACGAATATCTTATTTATATCTTATATATAAAATAAGAATAATATTAAAACTAGTATAATATAAAATATAATATTTTTAATTAATATCTTAAGATTAATAATTCTTTTTATTATTAAGAGTTTTTTCTTAAAATATATAATATTACTTTTATTATTTATATATAATTATAAGTTTAAGTATTATTATTATAATACTTAAAACTAGGGTTCTTTTATTATTAAGATCCCTAATACTTTTATATCTAATATAATACCTTAGAATATCTTTAATAAATATTTACTTTTATTAATATACTTATTTATTTTATATATAATCGGCTCTTTTATTAACTTTATTTAGGGATTAAAAATATTTTATCTTATAAAAAGATAACTTATCTTTTAGTTATCTAAGGTTATCTTAATAAATTATATATTATCTTTAATAAAATAAATTAAGAAATATTCGTATAAAAACTTTTCTTTTTTTATTTTAGTCTAATATACCTAGATATTAATAGAATATTTACCTTTATTTATTATTCTTATAACCTAAATAAGTATCCTACTTATTATTCTTAAGCTATTAGTAGAAATAATAAATATATTAAATTATTATATTTTCTTATTAGAAAAAGATTTAATATTAGGATAATTCTTATACGAAGTAAATAATCCTTTAAAATTAATTAGGAATTAGTTAAATTTATTATCTTAGATATATTAGTTTTAAGATTTATAATATATATATATCTTAGTTTATTTTTCGTTTATATAATTACTTAACTAATACCTTAGCTTTTAGTATATATAATATTTTTAGTTATTATTAAATTTTCTTTTATTTTTCTAATCTTCTTAGAAACTTATTTTTTTCTTAAATTAACTAAAATTTAATAATTTATTATATTTTATATAATCTTAATAATATTAGTTTTAGTTATTATACTTTTAGTTAATTTAATATTAGTTATATTAAGAGTTAAAATAACTTGTATATTATACGTAATTATTATTATTATTATTATTATTCTTATATAATATCTCTTAGATATATAATAATAATTAGTTATATTATATAATAATAATAATAATAAATCTTAATTCTAAGTAAAACCTTTTAAAAATTAAAGCTAGTTTATAAAATATAAAATTATATTCTAGGATATTATAATATATATTTAATACTTAATTTTATAGGTTATACTTATTTTAGTATTAGACTAAAAGTTCTTATTATATTATACGAAATATATTAAATAAAATCTTAAGATATTTAAGTCTTAATTTATCTAGGTATTATTAGATAATTCCTTAAAATATAATCTTATATTATTCTAAGAAATATAATTATTTATTCTTCTTAGTTTTAAAGTAATCTTTTATTATTTATATTATTATATAAAGATTATAGTTTTAACTAAATATTTTATTATAATAAAATTCGGACGCTTTATCTTAAAATATTATAAAGAATACTAAATAATAATTATAATCTAGTATTCTTATTTTATTATAATAATTAAAGAATACTTATATTTTTATATTAAGAATATTATATAATTTACTTATATATTTCCTTTTATTTAATATATTATAGATTTTTATTAGCTTAATAATTAACTTATTAACTAATAATACTCTAGGTTCTTAAATATATTATTATTATTATAAAGAACTTTATATAAGATTATCTTAAGAGTATAAAATTATAAGAGGTTATTTTTTAGGCTAAAAACTTAGATTTAGGATACTAGTAAATCTTAGGTAAATATTAGGCTAAGGCGTACGAGAGTTAAAATATTAGTCCGGATTATATTTTTTTTATTATATTATACGAGCTTAGTTTACTCCTAGAAAAATATATATATTCTTAATTAATAATTAAATATATTACTCTAGTATTATTATTAGGCTTACTATAAAAATATTAAATAAAATACTTAGTAAAAGTAATTAATATATTAGATTTTTTAGCTTATATATTAAATCGAACTTTCTTTTATATATTTTTATTTATTTCTTAATCTTATCTTTAGTTTATATATAAGATTTTTTCTCGTTTAAGAGGTTTACTAAAAGTTAAATATAAGATATAAATCTTAATTTAAGTTTAGTAAATACTTTATATATATATAAGTATATATAAACTTTAGATATAATTACCCTTAATATTATATTAAATATTACTAATATTTATCCTTAAAATATATCCTTAAAATTATCTTATAATTTATTATCTTTTATCTTTTATTTCTTTTATATATTAATATTTATTATAATATATATATTAATAAGTATATTAGTATATTTATTTATATTAGTTATATTAATTTTATTATCTTATTATTTAGGGTTAATAAGATATTTTCTCTTTATTATAAAACTTATTATTACTTATAAGTTTTATAAAAGATTTTTTTTAGTTAAAGTTATATTATTTCGTTTAAAGATAATATCTTTTATTTTATATTAGCTAAACCTATAAAATATTCTTTTAGATTAATTAAATAAGCTAAGATTTATCTTTAATAATCTTATTAAGAATCTTTATATATTAAGTCCTAAAAAACCTTATTAATCTATAATCTTACTTCGTACGTAAGGTTATTATATAATAGTTAAGTTAAACTACTAATTAATATTAATATAATTATCTTATAATTATATATATATATAAATAATATATATATAATTATAAATATATATTAATACTTTATTAATTAATTAGTTAATTTATTTATAAATATATTAACTTATATATAATATATTATTCGTATAAAGTATTAAGACTTAATTAAATACTTATAACTTAAGAGATATAAGTAAAAAATATATAATTCTCCTAATAAAACTAATAAAAGATATTCTTAAGTTATATTATAAAAATTAAAATAATATTTTATTTTATAAAAATTAAATCTAAATTCTAGAAGCTTATAAAATAAAATTAATTTAGAAAATATATAAAAAACTTATAATTAGATATTTTAACTAAAAAAAAATATTAATCCTTTTATAAGATAATTATATTTAAAAAAATATAAATAAAAACCTTAATTAATATATTAGAAATTATTATATCTATAAAAAATCTAAACTAAATAATATTATTTACTAAGAATACCTAGAATTATTATTAATATTAAATAAATCTTAGAATTATATATTTATAAATTTTATAATTAAACTTCTAAAAAATAATAGATTTAATATTATTTTAGTTATAATCTATAAATTATTAAAAGAAAGATATTATATTTTTTATAAATATAAAAATAAAAAAATAAGTATAAAAGAAATTATTAAATTATTTCTAAAGAATATATAAAAATATTATAAATTACTTATAACTTATATTTTTATTATAATATATAAAATATAAAATAAATAAGAGATTAATATAATTAATTAATAATAAAAGATCTAAGTATAAAAAGAAAAAAAAAAAGAAAAAAAAAGAAAATATAAGAAGCTAGTTATAAGTAATTCTTTTTATTATACTAATATTTATTCTCTAAGTATTTCTTATTATATATATTCTTAGGTAAATAAATATATAAGATAAATTATATATAATTTATTTTACTTAGTAAATTTTAAATTATATAATCTAGATTAATAAATTATATAATCTAGGTTAATAAATTATAATATAAGATAAATAAAATATATATAAAAGAAGTAAATATATAATATATATTTTAAGTAACTTATATAAAAACTATAATAATTTCTAATAAAGATTTTTAATTTATAAGTAAGATATAAAAAAAGCTTTATAAGATATTAGGAATTAATATTTAATTATTTATTATAATATACCTAAAAATAAACGGCTAAATAAAAAAAATAAATATAAAAATAAAATATTACCTAAAAGCTTATATTAATTACTTATAAGATAACTAGAGTTAAATCTTATTAATAATAAAATTTATAAGAAATAAATATTAATTTATAAGTATAAAAATTATATTATTTTTTATAAATAAAAGATATAAACTAAAAATAAATTTCAACTAAGAAAATATAAAAATTAATTAATTATAACTAGTAAAAAGTAAACTAAATAAAAGATAAATAATAGAATTTATAAAAAGAATAAAAAATACTTAGAAATTTATATATAAAAAAATAACTTAGTCTTAAAATAAGATAAAAAAATATATAAATAAGAAATAATTACTAGTATTAAATTATAAACTAGAAGATAAAATTTATATTTTAATAAAAAATATTCGTATATAAAAACTTTTAAGAAAACTAAAATATAAGAATAAAAAATCTTATAAGATTAAGAAAAAAATTAAGTTAAGCTTTTATAAAATAAAATTATTATTAGGACTTAAAATTTATCTTATATTTTATTTTAACTTATTATATAAAAATCTAGACGATTTATTACTAAGATAAAAAAAAACTAAATCTCTATTAATTAATATAAAAGAAAATAATAAATAAAAAGTAAAAGATATTAAAAATATAAAAATAATTAAAGGAAAAGTTTTTTATAAAATTAAATAAATATAATAATTATTAGATCTAAAATAATATCTAATAAAAAATTTTAAGAATATATAAAAAATTCTAAGAGATTTTTATTTTAGATATCTAAATAAATCTTATTTAATATAAAAATTAGATACTTAGAAAAAAGATAATATTATAATTCTTATATAAGTTACTTAAAATATATATTATATACTTATTTTTTTTATATATATTTTATTTATCTTATATTATAACTTATTAATCTAGATTATATAACTAGAAATTTATTAAATAAAATAAATTATATATAATTTATCTTATATATTTATTTACCTAAGAATACGTATAATAAAAAATATTTAGAAAATAAATACTAGTATAATAAAAAGAATTACTTATAATTAACTTCTTATATTTTCTTTTTTTTTCTTTTTTTTTCTCTTCTTATACTTAGATCTTTTATTATTAATTAGTTATATTAATCTCTTATTTACTTTATATTTTATATATTATAATATATATAAGTATATATATAATATATAAGTATATATATAATATATAAGTAGATATATATCTTTTATTCTTTTTATACTTAAAAGTTATATTATTATAATAAATTTAATATAAGTTATCTTATTATAAATAAATAAACTTTTAAGTCTTAAGAGAAAAAGTTAGCTTATTATTACTTATAAAACTTTCTTTAGCTTTAATATTTTCTTTAAACTAATTTTTCTTATAAAAATATAATAAGAGGGTTTTAGATTATAATAAAATAAGTTATAATTACTAAGAAACGTTTGATTTTTCTTATAAAAATATAATAAGAGGGTTTTAGATTATAATAAAATAAGTTATAATTACTAAGGAATATCTAATTTTTCTTATAAAAATATAATAAGAGGGTTTTAAATTATAATAAAATAAGTTATAATTATTAAGAAATATTTAATTCTTCTTATATATTAGCTAATATTAAAGGTATTAGCTCCTAATTTTTTTAACTAATATATATAATATTACTAAATACTAGTTTATTATTTTAATTAAATATCTAGAGTATATTATATAATAAAATTTAAGAGTTAAATTTCGAATATTAATTTATTATTTATACTAGTTTATTACTTAAATTAAAGGTCTAAGATATATTATATAATAAAATTTAAGGATTAAATTTTATTATATAATATATTAAATACTAATTTATTATTTATACTAGTTTATTACTTAAATTAAAAGTCTAGGATATATTATATAATAAAATTTAAGGGTTAGATTTTATTATATAATATATTAAATACTAGTTTATTATTTAAATTAAAGGTCTAAGGTATATTATATAATAAAATTTAAGGGTTAAATTTCAAATATTAGTTTATTATTTATATTAGTTTATTACTTAAATTAAAGGTCTAAGATATATTATATAATAAAATTTAAGGGTTAAATTTTATTACGTAATATACTAAATATTAGTTTAATATTAAATACTAGTTTATTACTAAATATTAGTTTATTATTAAATACTTAGTTATTATTTAATTAAAAGTTTAAGATATATTATATAATAAAATTTTAGGATTTTTATCTTATTATTTAATATTAATCTTTTATAATTAATAGATCTTACGCTTAGTTTTACCCTAGATAACTAGTAATAAAAAAAAACAAGAGATAAAAAGACGCTTATATAAGTTATTTAAGAATATATAAAACTATTTAATTATTATTTTAATTTTAGTTATTATTTTAATTTTAGTTATTATTCTAATTTTACTATTAGTTATTATTCTAATTTTAGTTATTATTCTAATTTTAGTTATTATTTTAATTTAAGTTATTATTTTAATTTTAATTATTATTTTAATTTTAGTTATTATTATAATTTTTATAATTTTATAATAAATAAAATAACTTTTAAAATACCTCTTATTATAAATTAATAAACTTCTAAGTTTTTAGATAAATAGTTAGCTTATAATTATATAAATATCTTATTATAAATAAGTAAATTTTTAACTTTTTATAAAAATAATTATTTTATTATTTAATAAAATTCTTCTTATATATTAGCTAAAATTAAAACTATTAACTCTTAAGTTTTATTATATTATATACTTAGTATTACTAAATATTAGTTTACTATTAATTTAAGGTCTAAGATATATTATATAATAAAATTTAACTCTTAAATTTTATTATATAATATATTAAATATTTATTTATTATTTATACTAGTTTATTACTAAAATTAAGGTTTAGAATATATTATATAATAAAATTTAACTCTTAAATTTTATTATATAATATACCAAATATTCGTTTATTATTTATATTAATTTATTACTAAAATTAAAGTTTAAAGTATATTATATAATAAAATTTAACCCTTAAATTTTATTATATAATATATTTTAGACTAAAATTAAGCTAGAAATCCTAGAATTTTATTATATAATATATTTTAAAGATATATTAAAATATTTATAAGGAGTTATCTAAGAACTTTAAGGGATATATAAAAGTAAAAGTCTTATAATAATATTTACTAAAAAGTTTAAAATTATTAACTTTAATATTAGAAAGAATAAGAAAATATTATTATTTATATTTAGATTTTTTTTTTTTATAAATTTATAAATTTATTTAGATTAAAATTATTAGTTAGAGAAATCTTAACTTATTATTTTATTAGTAATTTATAATATAAATCTATATATTTTAATTAATTTTCTTAGTTATTTTTTTTTCTCTAATTTCCTAATATTATTAAACTCTAAACCTAAAAGTACTTAGAGTTACTTTATTATCTTTTTTATATTAAATTTAATTATTATAATTTTATTTTTAATAATAATTATTAAAGTTATATATTTTTTATTACTCTTACGATTTTTAACTTAATTTTTAATTACTTTTCGATTAAACTTATAATAATTAAGATCTTTTATAATCTTAATATTACTTAAACTATAAACCTAATATTTTATTATAATTAATTTAATTAGATATATAATATATTATATAATAAGATTAAAAGTAATTTTATTAAATTTATCTAATAATATAACTTAAAATATAATATAATCTTAAAAGATTTATTAAAAAAACTAACTAAAAGATAAATATATTAACTAATAACCTTAATATTATATTTATATATTACGCTAGTATTCTTTCTACTTAAAAGAGAATTAAAATTAATATAATCTAAACTATTATATCTTAATCTTAATATCTAAAAATATTAATATAATTATCTTATAGCTATATATATATATAAATAATATATATATAGTTATAAATATATATTAATACTTAGTTAATTAATTAGTTGATTTATTTACAAATATATTAACTTATATATAATATATTATTTATACGAAGTATTAAAACTTAACCGAATACTTATAACTTAAGAGATATAAGTAAAAAGTATATAATTCTTCTAATATTAGTAACTTTTTCTTTTTTAAGGAATATTAAATTAAATCGTATCTTATATAAAATAATATTATATAAGTATAATATTATAGATAATTATTACTAAGAAAGTATAAGTAACTAAGAAACTAAAGATAAATACTTATAAATATTAAACTTATAAATATAAAAAATATAAATAAGAAAATACTTAATATAAGAAAATAATCTATTAAATAAATATAAGAAAAATATTATATAATATTAGTAAGTCGTATACTAG
The DNA here is from genome assembly GCA_029641185.1 of Pseudofabraea citricarpa. Taxonomy (NCBI): domain Eukaryota; kingdom Fungi; phylum Ascomycota; class Leotiomycetes; order Helotiales; family Dermateaceae; genus Pseudofabraea; species Pseudofabraea citricarpa. The sequence goes on from JAPWGK010000004.1 coordinate 1,658,550, forward strand.
GGTTCTAGAGAGTAATTTTAGCTTAGGTAAACTATTAACTTTATCTCTTAATAAATAAAGCGAATAATTATATAAATTAATATTTAATAATTATTAGGAGAATTATATACTTTCTACTTATATCTCTTAAGTTATAAGTATTTGATTAAGTCTTAGTACTTCGTACGAATAATATATTATATATAAGTTAATATATTTATAGATAAATTAACTAATTAATTAACTAAGTATTAATATATATTTATAATTATATATATATTATTTATATATATATATAATTATAAGATAATTATACTAATATTAATTAGTAGTTTAACTTAACTATTATATAATAACCTTATATACGAAATAAAATTATAGATTAATAAGGTTTTTTAGGACTTAATATATAAAGATTTTTAATAAGATTATTAAAAGTAAATCTTAGCTTATTTAATTAATTTAAAAGAATATTTTATAGGTTTAGCTAATATAAAATAAAAGATATTATCTTTAGATAAAATATTATAACTTTAACTAAAAAAGATCTTTTATAAAACTTATAAGTAATAATAAGTTTTATAATAAAAAGAAAATATCTTATTAACTCTAAATAATAAAATAATAGAATTAATATAACTAATATAAATAAATATATTAACGTACTTATTAATACGTATATTATAACAAATATTAATATATAAAAAGAATAAGAGATAAAAGATAATAAATTATAAGATAATTTTAAGAATATATTTTAAGAATAAATATTAATAATATTTAATATAATATTAAGAGTAATTATATCTAAAATTTATACGTACTTATATATATATAAAATATTTACTAAACTTAAATTAAGATTTATATCTTATACTTAACTTTTAGTAAATCTCTTAAATAAAAAAAAACCTTATATATAAACTAAAGATAAGATTAAAAAGTAAATAAAAGCGTATAAAAAAAAGTTCGATTTAATATATAAGCTAAAGGATCTAATATATTAGTTACTTTTACTAAATATTTTATATAATATCTTTATAATAAGCCTAATAATAATATTAGAATAATATATTCGGTTATTAATTAAAGATATATATTATAATAAGGTGATAAATATTAGAGCGTATTTGAATCTATAATACTATAAACGTAACTAGTAACTAATATAATATATATAGCTACGTATAAGGTATATTTAGTAATCGAATTAATAGTTATAAAGATAAGAGGTAAAAGAAGTAGTTTATTAATTATAGTAATAAAATATAAATAATAATATATAGCTCCTAAAGCGCTTAAAGAATACTTATAAAGCTCTTATATAATAGTACCTAAGGTAATAATAACTCCTTATAAAAGTAAAAAAAGTAATAAAATCGAGTATATAACCTTATTATAATATATCTTTCTAGAGATAAACCGAGCTCGTATAATATAATAAGAAGAATATAATCTAGACTAATATTTTAATTCTTATACGTTTTAGCCTAATATTTACCTAAAATTTACTAGTATCTTAAATCTAAGTTTTTAGCCTAAAAAATAATCTCCTATAATTTTATATTCTTAAGATAATCTTATATAAAGTTTTTTATAATAATAATAATACGTTTAAAAACCTAGAGTATTATTAATTAATAAATTAATTACTAAGCTAATAAAAATTTATAATATATTAAATAAAAGGAAATATATAAGTAAATTATATAATATTCTTAATATAAAAATATAAGTATTCTTTAATTATTATAATAAAATAAAAATATTAGATTATAATTATTATTTAGTATTTTTTATAATACTTTAAAGTAAAACGTTTAAATTTTATTATAATAAGATATTTAGCTAAAACTACGATTTTTATATAATAATATAAATAATAAAAGATTATTTTAAAACTAAAAAGAATAAGTAATTATATCTCTTAGAGTAATATAAGATTATATTCTAGGGAATTATTTAATAATATCTAAATAAGTCGAGACTTAAATATCTTAAGATCTTATTTAATATATTTTATATAATATAATAAGAACTTTTAATTTAATACTAAAATAAGTATAACCTATAAGATTAAGTATTAAATATATATTATAATATTCTAGAGTATAATTTTATATTTTATAAATTAACTTTAACTTTTAAAAGGCTTTACTTAGAATTAAGATTTATTATTATTATTATTATTATATAATATAACTAATTATTATTATATATCTAAGAGATATTATATAAGAATAATAATAATAATAATAATAATAATTATATATAATATATAAGTTATTTTAATTCTTAATACGATTAATATTAAATTAACTAAAAATATAATAACTAAAATTAATATTACTAAGGTTATATAAAATATAATAAACTATTAAATTTTAGTTAATTTAAGAAAAAGAGAAATTTCTAAGAGGATTAAAAAAATAAAAGAAAATTTAATAATAACTAGAAATATTATATATACTAAAAGCTAGGGTATTAGTTAAGTAATTATATAAATAAAAAATAAACTAAGATATATATATATTATAAATCTTAAAACTAATATATTTAAGATAATAAATTTAACTAGTTTCTAATTAATTTTAAAGGATTATTTATTTTATATAAGAATTATCTTAATATTAAACTTTTTTCTAATAAGAAAATATAATAATTTAATATATTTATTATTTCTACTAATAACTTAAGAATAATAAGTAGGATACTTATTTAGATTATAAGAATAATAAATAAAAATAAATATTTTATTAGTATCTAGGTATATTAGACTAAAATAAAAAGAAAAAAGTTTTTATACGAATATTTTTTAATTAATTTTATTAAAGATAATATATAATTTATTAAGATAACCTTAGATAATTAGAAAATAAGTTATCTTCTTATAAGATAAGATATTTCTAGTCTCTAAATAAAATTAATAGGAAAGCTAGCTATATATAAAATAAATAAGTATATTAATAAAAGTAAATATTTATTAGAAATATTCTAAAGTATTATATTAGATATAAGAATATTAGGAATCTTAATAATAAGAAAATCTTAGTTTTAAGTATTATAATAATAATACCTAAACTTATAATTATATACGAATAATAAAAGTAATATTATACGCTTTAAGAAAAGATTCTTAATAATAAAAGAAACTATTAATCTTAAGATATTAATTAGAAATATTATATTTTATATTATATTAGTCTTAATATTATTTTTATTTTATATATAAGATATAAATAAGATATTCGTATAAATTAATAACTTATAAAATATTTTTATCTAGAGTAAGAAAATTATATCTTTAGTATAAAAATAAGGATATTTATTTATATTATTAGATTAACTAAAGATAATTATATTATATTATCTAATAAAATCTAAGCTTTATTAGATATATTATAAATTTAGATATCTTTTTATATAAAGATTAATAGAGATTCTTAAGAAAATAAATTAAGATTTTAAGATTCTAATACTTAAGAATCTTATAAAATTTTATAAATATTACTAAATATATTCTAAATTACTAGAGCGATTTAAATTTATTATTAAGAAAGATATAAATTTTAATTATTTAGTAGTAATTAATATTATATATTTAGATAAAAGACTAGTAATATATATAATTAATAAAATAATATTATTTAATATAATAAAGTTTCTAAAAGATATAAAAGTAAAAATAATATAAAATATACTTTATATATTATAAATTAATATATACCTTAGTTTATTAGATTTCTTTATATATAATATTAATATAAATTTTATAATATCTAAGTTTTAATAAAATATATTAATAATAATAACTAAGACTAAGAAAGTTCTTATAAAAGCTTATAATAATATTAGAAAAATAAAAAGATATTATATATTTTTATAATATATATATAAAATACTTTATATAAAATTAAAAGATAAATATATTAATAAGAATATTATTTTTTAAATAATTATAAAAGCTATTAATAATTTTATAAGACCTAATAAACTAGTATTTATATTATTTATTTTTAGTATTTACCTAAGAATAAGCTAGGATAATATCCTAGTTATATTTATAATAAAGCGTAAAAAGATAATAAATCTAATAATATAAGAAGTTAAATATTTTTATACCTAGTAATTAGTTAAAAAGATATTAGTTATATAAAATAATCCTTATATAAACTTAATAGTATTATTATTATTATAATCGGATATCCTAATATAAAAAGAGAAATAAGATTAAAAAAGATTATATAAATTAATTAATATTATAAGTAAGATATATATTATTAATATATCTTATAACCTAATAAATTTCCGTTTAATTATTATAAAACCTTTTAACTTAAAGTTATAAGATAATTAACCCTAAGAAATTAATTATAAGAATCTTATAAGATTTATATTAAAAGTAGAAAATAGCTAGAAGATAAAATTATAAGTATTAGAAGATATTATCTAGACTAAGTAAATTTATATAATACTTATATAACTAAGATTTATACTAATAATTATATTATTACGAAAATTAATTTATTTTTTTAATAAAGGAATTTCTTATAATAATAAGAAGTTTAATAAGAATTTTATAGTTTAATTTTTATTTTCTTACGTATAATATCCTTTTAATAAGCTTTCTTAGCTCGTATAAAATATAAGTAATATAAGATAAATAATATTATTAATATATTTAACTTATAAGAAGATTAATAATCTTAAGCTTTTAAGATAACTTTAGGAGTTAGATATTATTATAATACTTAGGTAATTATTTAAGGAATCTACTAGAAAGGAAATTAAAGAATTAATTATAAATTATTAGTATAATTATCTTATAATTATATATATATATAAATAATATATATATAATTATAAATATATATTAATACTTTATTAATTAATTAGTTAATTTATTTATAAATATATTAACTTATATATAATATATTATTCGTATAAAGTATTAAGACTTAATTAAATACTTATAACTTAAGAGATATAAGTAAAAAATATATAATCCTCTTAATATTAATAACTTTTTCTTTTTTAAGGAATATTAAATTAAATTATATCTTATATAAAATAATATTATATAAGTATAATATTATAAATAATTATTACTAAGAAAATATAAGTAACTAAGAAACTAAAGATAAATACTTATAAACGCTAAATTTATAAATATAAGAAATATAAATAAGAAAATACTTAATATAAGAAAATAATCTACTAAATAAATATAAGAAAAATATTATATAATATTAATAAGTCGTATACTAGAGTTCTAGAAAATAGTTTTAGCTTAGGTAAACTATTAATTTTATCTCTTAATAAATAAAATAAATAATTATATAAATTAATATTTAATAATTATAAATTACCTTAGAAATTAAGTAAATTATTTTATACTAAGTAAATTATTACTTAAGTAATTATCTAGTCTTCTTATAATTATAAATACCTAGGAATTTTTTATTTAACTTTTTTCTTTCTTTTCTATTAATAACTAAATTTTATTTTTCTTTTCTTTTTACTTATAATTAATTATTTATCTCTTTTTTTCTTTTTCTTTTTTTTTAATTTTATATATATTACTTTTATATTATATATTCTTATTTTTAGTATATTTTAGGTTATTAACTTAATTTTATAAAAAGTATAATATCTAATTATAAAAAGGATTATAATTTTCTTAATATAATTAATTAGAATAATTTTAATAACTTTATCCTAGAAATATAAGATTATATATTTAATATATATAATAAAAAAGTAATATAAGTTTATCTCTAATACTCTTAGTTATTTATTATTTATTATATTATTATTATTTATTATTTAGCTAAATCTAATTATCCTTTTTAGTAATATTAGCTTTAAGGATAATTATATAAAGTTATTATTCTTATTATACTTAGAAGATATAATCTACTTAGTATATATATTAATTAAACTTATTTTTAATATATTCTTAGTCTTTTAGTTTAGTCTTTAGAAAAAGTAGATTATTTATAGATAAACTAGTAGTATATTATATATATTCCTAGTAATTATTATAAGCTTTAGTTTTTATCTTATTATATATATAAACTTAAGATTAATAATAAAATATATAAAGAATATCTAATAAGCTAATCTAGTTATTATTATAAGTATTATAAGTTTATTTTATAAATAATTCTTTTATATTTTATAATCGATTAATTTTAGGTAATAATTTCTTTTTTATTAGGTTTATAAGTTATAATAAATTTATATAATATTCCTTATTAAGATCTTTCTAGTAAATATTATTCTAGTATTTATAAATATTCTAGTTTTACTTTTTTTATTATTATTAAATAAATAAAAGCTATAACCGCTTAATAATAATTATATTAAGAAGCTTATTATATTATTTTTACTTAGTTAATTACTAAAAAAAATAATTCTTTTTATAACTTAGTTTATATATATTTTAGTAATAGGAATATTATTAATTTTATAAATACTTAGACTAGTTTAAAAAATAATAATAATATTAATTATTAATCTAATAATTCTAGTAATAATAATAATAATAATAATCCTAGTTATACTTTAGGTAGCTTTTATAATAATACTAGTAATAATAATAAAAGTAATAATAAAATTAATACTAGTATTATTTTATTTTAGTTTTTTTTCCTTTTACTTAGCTTTTTATTTTTATACGAAGAATAATACTTATTTGCTTTTCTTAATTTTTAAGTAACTAAATATTTAAATAAGTAACTAAAAAATAAATAAAAATAAATTCTAAAAATAAAATTAATATAATAATATATAAAAATTCTTATCTTCTAGTTATTTTTCTTTTTTTTCGATTTACTTATTAATTTATATAAAAATCTTATTATTATTAAGGAACTTTTTAAGAGTATTATTAGTTTTCTTTTTTATTATAATATTAGCTAAATTATTAAGTTTATTTATTTAATAAATTTTTATAAGCTTTTTTCTCTTATATAATTAATATAATATTATAATATTAATTATTAGATATTTTTTCTTAGTAGTTCTAAGTTTTATAAGATATTCGTATAATAAATATAAATTAATATATATAATTATAAGTCTTAGTAAAAGGTTTAATTATAATATTATTTTATTAATTATATTACTAATAATAATAATAATAATATTAACTTTTATTATTATATTATAGATTTCTAATATAAGTATATTTCTTATAATTTTCTTACTTTTTATATTATTCTAATAAATTATATTTCTTTTAAAAGTAAACTTATTCGGTTTATATATAAATAAAAAAGTTATTAAATCTTATTTTATTATTATTTAAGATTCGGTTACTAGTAAAATAATAAACCTAAGTTAAAAACTTAGGTTCTTATTATTTATAAATAATTTATTTATAAATATAAATAACTTTATATAAGATAAGTTAAGAAAAATATAATAAATCCTTTAATCTAAGTTATTTATTTATTATTTTAAACGAGCGTTTAACTTTATAATTTTTATAAGAATTAGCTTCTAGTATTAAATAATAATAAAAAAATCGAAAATAACTTTAAGTTAGTAAATATTTATTATATATATATCTTAGGTATATTATTATTAGTAATTCTCTTAACTAAAAGATAAATCTAGATTAATAAGTTATATCTTTTTATCTTACTTTTTTTAGAATAATAATAAGGAATTATTATAATTTTATTAAAAGATATATTTATTAAATATTAGAGATATTTCGTATATAAGTATTTCTAATAGTTTTACTAAGAAGTTAGTTTTTTTTAGTTTTTTTTCCTCTTAGTTAATAAATATATTATTACCTAAGATTAATATATTATTAGTTTATATACTTATAATTCTAAAAGCTTTAGAGTTAAAAATAAATAAATACGAATCGTATATAAATATTTATATCTATAATTAATTAATATAATACTTATAATATATTATTTACTAATATATATTTATCTCTAGAATATTATATAATAGCTTTCTTATTATTATAATTATATCTTTTAGGTATTAATATTAGATCTTTTTTAATAGATATATAAAAATCTAATAAGCTAAATTTATAATAAACTAAATATATACTTAGGTAATATTATAATAATAAAAGATATATTTATATAAATTAAATAAGATAATAAAAGTAATAAATAAGTATTAGCTTACTTTTTAGATTATTAGTAACTAAGTTAATATAAATTATTTTCTTATATTATTATAAGCTTAAATAATATAATAGGTTTTTTTATATAAAGTTATTATTTCTTTTTCTTTTATTTCGTATATTAACTAGGAGTTAAAAATCTTTTTTTTATATTATTATAAATTAAATCTAATAAATTCGAAAATATTACTTATAATTAATCTTTTAATTTCTTTTCTAGTAAATTCCTTAAATAATTACCTAAGTATTATAATAATACTTAACTCCTAAAATTATCTTAAAAGCTTAAGGTTATTAACTTTCTTATAAGTTAGATATATTAATAATATTATTTATCTTATATTACTTATATTTTATATAAGCTAAAAGAATTTATTAAAGAGATATTATATATAAAAAAATAAAAATTAGATTATAAAATTCTTATTAGACTTTTTATTATTATAAGAAATTCTTTTATTAAAAGAATAAATTAATTTTTATAGTAATATAATTATTAATATAAATCTTAGTTATATTAGTATTATACGAATTTACTTAGTCTAAGTAATATTTTCTAGTACTTATAATTTTATCTTCTAGTTATTTTCTACTTTTAATATAAGTCTTATAAGATTCTTATAATTAACTTCTTAGGATTAGTTATCTTATAACTTTAAGTTAAAAGGTTTTATAATAATTAAACGGAAATTTATTAGGTTATAAGATATATTAATAATATAAGTCTTATTTATAATATTAATTAATTTATATAATTCTTTTTATTCTTATTTCTCTTTTTATATTAAGACGTCTAATTATAATAATAATAATACTACTAAGTTCGTATAAGGGTTATTTTATATAACTAATATCTTTTTAATTAATTATTAGATATAAAAGCGTTTAACTTTTTATATTACTAAGTTTATTATCTTCTTATATTTTATTATAAATATAACTAGGATATTATCTTAGCTTATTCTTAGGTAAATACTAAAAATAAGTAATATAAATATTAGTTTATTAGGTTTTATAGAATTATTAATAGCTTTTATAATTATCTAAAAAATAATATTCTTATTAATATATTTATCTTTTAATTTTATATAAAATATTTCGTATATATATTATAAAAATATATAATATCTTTTTATTTTTCTAATATTATTATAAGCTTTTATAAGAACTTTCTTAGTCTTAGTTATTATTACTAATATATTTTATTAAAACTTAGATACTATAAAGTTTATACTAATATTATATATAAAGAAATCTAATAAACTAAGATATATATTAATTTATAATATATAAAATATATTTTATATAATTTTTACTTTTATATTTTTTAGAAATTTTATTATATTAAATAATATTATTTTATTAATTATATATATTACTAGTTTTCTATCTAAATATATAATATTAATTATTATTAAGTAGTTAAAATTTATATCTTTTTTAATAATAAATTTAAATTATTCTAGTAATTTAGAATAAATTTAATAATATTTATAAAACTTTATAAGATTCTTAAGTATTAGAATCTTAAAATCTTAATTTATTTTCTTAAGAATCTCTACTAATCTTTATATAAAAGAATATCTAAATTTATAATATACTTAATAAAGCTTAGATTTTATTAGATAATATAATATAATTACTTTTAGTTAATCTAGTAATATAAATAAATATCTTTATTTTTATACTAAAGATACGATTTTCTTATTCTAGATAAGAATATTTTATAGGTTATTAATTTATACGAATATCTTATTTATATCTTATATATAAAGTAAGAATAATATTAAAACTAATATAATATAAAATATAATATTTTTAATTAATATCTTAAGATTAATAGTTTCTTTTATTATTAAAAGTCTCTTCCTAAAATATATAATATTACTTTTATTATTTATATATAATTATAAGTTTAAGTATTATTATTATAATACTTAAAACTAGGGTTCTTTTATTATTAAGATCCCTAATACTTTTATATCTAATATAATACCTTAGAATATCTTTAATAAATATTTACTTTTATTAATATACTTATTTATTTTATATATAATCGGCTCTCTTATTAACTTTATTTAGAGATTAAGAATATCTTATCTTATAAAAAGATAATTTATCTTTTAGTTATTTAAGGTTATCTTAATAAATTATATATTATCTTTAATAAAATAAATTAAGAAATATTCGTATAAAAACTTTTCTTTTTTTATTTTAGTCTAATATACCTAGATATTAATAGAATATCTACCTTTATTTATTATTCTTATAACCTAAATAAGTATCCTACTTATTATTCTTAAGCTATTAGTAGAAATAATAAATATATTAAATTATTATATTTTCTTATTAGAAAAAGATTTAATATTAGGATAATTCTTATACGAAGTAAATAATCCTTTAAAATTAATTAGGAATTAGTTAAATTTATTATCTTAGATATATTAGTTTTAAGATTTATAATATATATATATCTTAGTTTATTTTTCGTTTATATAATTACTTAACTAATACCTTAGCTTTTAGTATATATAATATTTTTAGTTATTATTAAATTTTCCTTTATTTTTCTAATCTTCTTAGAAACTTATTTTTTTCTTAAATTAACTAAAATTTAATAATTTATTATATTTTATATAATCTTAATAATATTAGTTTTAGTTATTATACTTTTAGTTAATTTAATATTAGTTATATTAAGAGTTAAAATAACTTGTATATTATACGTAATTATTATTATTATTATTATTATTCTTATATAATATCTCTTAGATATATAATAATAATTAGTTATATTATATAATAATAATAATAATAAATCTTAATTCTAAGTAAAACCTTTTAAAAATTAAAGCTAGTTTATAAAATATAAAATTATATTCTAGGATATTATAATATATATTTAATACTTAATCTTATAGGTTATATTTATTTTAGTATTAAATTAAAAGTTCTTATTATATTATATAAAATATATTAAATAAAATCTTAAGATATTTAAGTTTTAACTTATCTAGATATTATTAAATAATTCCCTAGAATATAATCTTATATTATTCTAAGAAATATAATTATTTATTCTCTTTAATTTTAAAATAATCTTTTATTATTTATATTATTATATAAAAATCGTAATTCTAATTAGATATCTTATTATAATAAAATTCAGATACTTTATCTTAAAATATTATAAAAAATACTAAATAATAATTATAATCTAGTATTCTTATTTTATTATAATAATTAAAAAATACTTATATTTTTATATTAAGAATATTATATAATTTACTTATATATTTCCTTTTATTTAATATATTATAGATTTTTATTAGCTTAGTAATTAACTTATTAATTAATAATATTCTAGGTTTTTAAACGTATTATTATTATTATAAAAGACTTTATATAAGATTATCTTAAGGGTATAAAGTTATAAGAGATTATCTTTTAGGCTAGAAACTTAGATTTAAGATATTAATAAACCTTAGGTAAATATTAGGCTAAGATATATAAGAATTAAAATATTAGTCTAGATTATATTTTTCTTATTATATTATATAAGCTTAGTTTACTCCTAGAAAAATATATATATCCTTAATTAATAACTAAATATATTATTCTAGTATTATTATTAAGCTTATTATAAAGATATTATATAAAATACTTAGTAAAAGTAATTAATATATTAGATCTTTTAGCTTATATATTAAATCGAACTTTCTTTTATACGCTTTTATTTACTTTTTAATTTTATTTTTAGTTTATATATAAAGTTTCTTCTTATTTAAAAGATTTATTATAAGTTAAGTATAAGATATAAATCCTAATTTAAGTTTAGTAAATACTTCGTATATATATAAATATATACGAATTTTAGATATAATTACTTTTAATATTATATTAAATATTACTAATATTTATTCTTAAAATATATTCTTAAAATTATCTTATAATTTATTATCTTTTATCTTTTATTTCTTTTATATATTAATATTTATTATAATATACGTATTAATAAGTATATTAATATATTTATTTATATTAGTTATATTAATTCTATTATCTTATTATTTAGAGTTAATAAGATATTTTCTTTTTATTATAAAACTTATTATTACTTATAAGTTTTATAAAAGATTTTTTCTAGTTAAAGTTATATTATTTTATCTAAAGATAATATCTCTTATTTTATATTAGCTAAACCTATAAAATATTCTTTTAGATTAAATAAATAAGCTAAGATTTATCTTTAATAATCTTATTAAAAATCTTTATATATTAAGTTCTAAAAAACCTTACTAATCTATAATCTTACTTCGTATATAAGATTATTATATAATAATTAAGTTAAACTACTAATTAGTATTAATATAATTATCTTATAATTATATATATATATATAAATAATATATATATAATTATAAATATATATTAATACTTTATTAATCAATTAGTTAATTTATTTATAAATATATTAACTTATATATAATATATTATTTATATAAAGTACTAAGACTTAACCGAATACTTATAACTTAAGAGATATAAGTAGAAAGTATATAATCCTCTTAATATAAATAATATTTTCGAATTTATTAGATTTAATTTATAATAATATAAAAGAAAGATTTTTAACTCCTAGTTAATATATAAAATAAAAGGAAAGGAAATAATAACTTTATATAAAAAGACTTATTATATTATTTAAGCTTATAATAATATAAGAAAATAATTCGTATTAACTTAATTACTAATAATCTAAAAAGTAAGCTAATACTTATTTATTACTCTTATTATTTTACTTAATTCGTATAAATATATCTTTTATTATTATAATATTATCTAAGTATATATTTAGTTTATTATAAATTTAGCTTATTAGATTCTTATATATCTACTAAAAAAGATTTAATACTAATACCTAAAAGGTATAATTATAATAATAAGAAAGCTATTATATAATATTTTAGAGATAAATATATATTAGTAAGTAATATATTATAAGTATTATATTAATTAATTATAAATATAAATATTTATATATAATTCGTATTTATTTATTTTTAACTTTAAAGCTTTTAGAATTATAAGTATATAAACTAATAATATATTAATCTTAGGTAATAATACGTTTATTAACTAAGAGGAAAAAGAGCTAAAAAAAGCTAATTTCTTAATAAAATTATTAGAAATACTTATATATAAAATATCTCTAATATTTAATAGATATATTTTCTAATAAAATTATAATAATTTCTTATTATTATTTTAAAAGAAATAAGATAAGAAGATATAATTTATTAACCTAGATTTATCCTTTAGTTAAGAGAATTATTAATAATAATATACCTAAGATATATATATAATAAGTATTTATTAACCTAAAATTATTTTTAATTTTTTTATTATTACTTAATATTAGAAGCTAATTCTTATAAAAATTATAAAATTAAACGCTTATTTAAAGTAATAGATAAGTAACTTAGATTAAGGAATCTATTATATCTCTCTTAACTTATCTTATATAAAGTTATTTATATTCGTAGATAAATTATTTATAAATAATAAAAACCTAAGTTTTTAACTTAGGTTTATTATTTTATTAGTAACTAAATCCTAAATAATAATAAAATAAAATTTAATAATTCTTTTATTTATATATAAACTAAATAAATTTACTCTTAGAGGAAATATAATTTACTAGAATAATATAAAAAATAAGAAAATTATAAGAAATATACTTATATTAGAAATCTATAATATAATAATAAAAGTTAATATTATTATTATTATTATTAGTAATATAATTAATAAAATAATATTATAATTAAATCTTTTACTAAGACTTATAATTATATATATTAATTCGTATTTATTATATAAATATCTTATAAAGCTTAAAACTACTAAAAAAAAGCGTTTAATAATTAATATTATAATATTATATTAATTATATAAAAGAAAAAAGCTTATAAAAATTCGTTAAATAAATAAACTTAATAATTTAATTAATATTATAATAAAAAAGAAAGCTAATAATACTCTTAAAAAATTCCTTAATAATAATAAGATTTTTATATAAATTAATAAGTAAGTTAAAAGAAAAGAAAAATAACTAAAAGATAAGAATTTTTATATATTATTATATTAATTTTATTTTTAGAATTTATTTTTATTTATTTTTTAGTTATTTATTTAAATATTTAGTTATTTAAAAATTAGGAAAAATAAATAAGTATTATTTTTTATATAAAAATAAAAAGCTAAGTAAAAGAAAAAAAAACTAAAATAAAATAATACTAATATTAGTCTTATTATTACTTTTATTATTATTACTAGTATTATTATAAGAATTATCTAAAGTATAACTAAGATTATTATTATTATTATTATTACTAGAATCGCTAGATTAATAATTAATATTATTATTATTCTCTAAATTAATCTAAGTATTTATAAAATTAATAGTATTCTTATTACTAGAATATATATAAATTAAGTTATAAGAAGAATTATTTTTTTTAGTAGCTAATTAAGTAAAAGTAATATAATAAGCCTCCTAATATAATTATTATTAGGCGGCTATAATCTTTATTTATTTAATAATAATAAGGAGAATAAGACTAAAGTATTTATAAGTATTAAGATAATATTTACTAGAGAGATTTTAATAAGAAATATTATATAAATTTATTATAACTTATAAACCTAATAAGAAAAAAACTATTACCTAAAATTAATCGATTATAAAATATAAAAGAATTATTTATAAAATAAACTTATAATACTTATAATAATAACTAAATTAACTTACTAGATATCTTTTATATATTTTATTATTAATCTTAAGTTCGTATATATAATAAGATAAAAAATAAAGCTTATAATAACTATTAGGAATATATATAATATATTATTAATTTATTTATAAATAATCTACTTTTTCTAAAAACTAAACTAAAAGACTAAGGATATATTAAAAATAAGTTTAATTAATATATATACTAAGTAGATTATATCTTTTAGATATAATAAGAATAATAACTTTATACGATTATTCTTAGAACTAATATTACTAAAAGAAACGATTAAATTTAGCTAAATAATAAATAATAATAATATAATAAATAATAAATAGCTAAGAGTATTAGGGATAAACTTATATTACTCTTTTATTATATATATTAAATATATAATCTTATACTTTTAGGATAAAGTTATTAAAATTATCTTAATTAATTATATTAAAAAAGTTACGATTCTTTTTATAATTATATATTATATTTTTTATAAAACTAAGTTAATAACCTAAAATATATTAAAAGTAAAAATATATAATATAAAAGTAATATATATAAAGTTAAAAAGAAAAAAGAAAAAAAAGAAAGATAAATAATTAATTATAAGTAAGAAAAAGAGAAAAATAAAATTTAGTTATTAATAAGAAAAAAAGAAAAAAATTAAATAGAAAATTCTTAGGTATTTATAATTATAAAAAGACTAGGTAATTATTTAAGTAATAATTTACTTAGTATAAAGTAATTTACTTAACTTCTAAGATAATTTATAATTACTAAATATTAATTTATATAATTATTCGCTTTATCTATTAAGAGATAAAATTAATAGTTTACTTAAGCTAAAATTATTCTTTAAAATTCTAGTATATAGCTTACTAATATTATATAATATTTTTCTTATATTTATTTAATAGATTATTTCCTTATATTAAGTATTTTTTTATTTATATTTCTTATATTTATAAGTTTAATATTTATAAGTATTTATCTTTAGTTTCTTAGTTACTTATATTTTCTTAGTAATAATTATTTATAATATTATACTTATATAATATTATTTTATATAAGATATAATTTAATTTAATATTTCTTAAAAAAGAAAAAGTTATTAATATTAAGAGAATTATATACTTTTTACTTATATTTCTTAAGTTATAAGTATTCGATTAAGTCTTAGTATTTTATATAAATAATATATTATATATAAGTTAATATATTTATAGATAAATTAATTAATTAATTAACTAAGTATTAATATATATTTGTAATTATATATATATTATTTATATATATATATAATTATAAGATAATTATATTAATAATAATTATAAATTACCTTAGAAGTTAAATAAATTATTTTATACTAAGTAAATTATTACTTAAGTAGTTATCTAGCCTTTTTATAATTATAAATACCTAGGAATTTTTACTTAACTTTTTTCTTTCTTTCTTATTAATAACTAAATTTTATTTCTTTTTTCTTTTTACTTATAACTAATTATTTATCTCTTTTTTTTTTTTTTTCTTTTTTTAACTTTATATATATTACTTTTATATTATATATTTTTATCTTTAGCGTATTTTAGGTTATTAACTTAGTCTTATAAAAAGTATAATATCTAATTATAAAAAGGATTATAATTTTCTTAATATAATTAATTAGGATAATTTTAATAATTTTATCTTAGAAATATAAGATTATACGTTTAATACGTATAATAAAAAAGTAATATAAGTTTATTCCTAGTATTCTTAGCTACTTATTATTTATTATATTATTATTATTTATTATTTAGCTAAATTTAATTATTTCTTTTAGTAATATTAGCTTTAAGAATAATCGTACGAAGCTATTATCTTTATTACGCCTAAAAGATATAATTTACTTAGTATATATATTAATTAGACTTATTCTTAATATATTCTTAGTCTTTTAGTTTAATTTTTAGAAAAAGTAGATTATTTATAAATAAACTAATAATATATTATATATATTCCTAGTAATTATTATAAGCTTTACTTTTTATCTTATTATATATACGAACTAAAGATTAATAGTAAAATATATAAAAAATATCTAGTAAGCTAATCTAGTTATTATTATAAGTATTATAAGTTTATTTTATAAATAATTCTTTTATATTTTATAATTAATTAACTTTAGATAATAATCTTTTTCTTATTAGGTTTATAAGTTATAATAAATTTATATAATATTTCTTATTAAGATCTCTCTAGTAAATATTATTTTAATACTTATAAATATTTTAGTTTTATTTCTCTTATTATTATTAAATAAATAAAAGTTATAACTACCTAATAGTAATTATATTAGGAGGCTTATTATATTACTTTTACTTAATTAGTTACTAAAAAAAATAATTCTTCTTATAACTTAGTTTATATATATTCTAATATTAGGAATACTATTAATTTTATAAATACTTAGACTAATTTAAAGAATAATAATAATATTAATTATTAATCTAATAGTTCTAGTAATAATAATAATAATAATAATAATAATCCTAGTTATACTTTAGGTAGCTCTTATAATAATAATAAAAGAGGTAATAAGAATAATAATAATTAAAATAATATTATTATTATTAAGCCTTAGTTTTTTCCTTTTATTTAGCTTTTTATTTTTATATAAAAAATAATATTTATTTGCTTTTTCTAATTTTAAATAACTAAATATTTAAATAAATAACTAAAAAATAAACGAAAATAAATTCTAAAAATAAAATTAATATAATAATATATAAAAATTTTTATCTTTTAGTTATTTTTCTTTTCTTTTAACTTATTTATTAATTCGTACGAAAATCTTATTATTATTAAGAAACTTTTTAAGAGTATTATTAGCTTTCTTTTTTATTATAATATTAGCTAAATTATTAAGTTTATTTATCTAATAAACTTTTATAAGCTTTTTTCTCTTATATAATTAATATAATATTATAATATTAATTATTAAGCGTTTTTTCTTAGTAGTTCTAAGCTTTATAAGATATTCGTATAATAAGTATAAATTAGTATATATAATTATAAGTTTTAGTAAAAGGTTTAATTATAATATTATTTTATTAATTATATTACTAATAATAATAATAATAATATTAACTTTTATTATTATATTATAGATTTTTAATATAAGTACGCTTCTTATAATTCTTTTACTTTTTATATTATTTTAGTAAATTATATTTCTTTTAAGAATAAACTTATTTAGTTTATATATAAATAAAAGAGTTATTAAATCTTATTTTATTATTATTTGAGATTCGGTTACTAGTAAAATAATAAACTTAAGTTAAAAACTTAGGTTTTTATTATTTATAAATAATTTATCTACGAATATAAATAACTTTATATAAGATAAGTTAAGAGAGATATAATAGATTCCTTAATCTAAGTTACTTATCTATTATTTTAAATAAGCGTTTAATTTTATAATTTTTATAAGAATTAGCTTCTAATATTAAGTAATAATAAAAAGATTAAAAATAATTTTAGGTTAATAAATACTTATTATATATATATCTTAGGTATATTATTATTAGTAATCCTTTTAATTAAAAGATAAATCTAGATTAATAAGTTATATCTTCTTATCTTATTTCTTTTAAAATAATAATAAGAAATTATTATAATTTTATTAGAAGATATACTTATTAAATATTAGAGATATTTTATATATAAGTATTTCTAATAATTTTACTAAGAAGTTAACTTTTTTTAGCTTTTTTTCCTCTTAGTTAATAAATATATTATTACCTAAGATTAATATATTATTAGTTTATATACTTATAATTCTAAAAGCTTTAGAGTTAAAAATAAATAAATATAAATCGTATATAAATATTTATATCTATAATTAATTAATATAATACTTATAATATATTATTTACTAATATATATTTATCTCTAGAATATTATATAATAGCTTTCTTATTATTATAATTATATCTTTTAGGTATTAATATTAGATCTTTTTTAGTAGATATATAAAAATCTAATAAGCTAAATTTATAATAAACTAAATATATACTTAGGTAATATTATAATAATAAAAGGTATATTTATACGAATTAAGTAAGATAATAAAAGTAATAAGTAAGTATTAGCTTATTTTTTAGATTATTAATAATTAAGTTAATACGAATTATTTTCTTATATTATTATAAGCTTAAATAATATAATAGGTTTTTTTATACGAAGTTATTATTTTCTTTCCTTTTATTTTATATATTAACTAGGAGTTAAAAATTCTTTCTTTATATTATTATAAATTAAATCTAATAAATTTAAAAATATTATTTATAATTAATCCTTCGATTTTCTTTCTAGTAAATTCCTTAAATAATTACCTAGGTATTATAATAATATTTACCTCCTAAAATTATCTTAAAAGCTTAAGATTATTAATCTTTTTATAAGTTAGATATATTAATAATATTATTTATTTTATATTACTTATATTTTATATAAGCTAGAATAACTTATTAGAAAGATATTATATATAAGAAAATAAAAATTAGATTATAAAATTCTTATTAGATTTCTTATTATTATAAGAAATTCTTTTATTAAGAGAATAAATTAATTTTTATAATAATATAATTATTAATATAAATCTTAGTTATATAAGTATTATATAAATTTACTTAATTTAGATAATATCTTCTAATACTTATAACTTTATCCTTTAACTATTTTCTACTCTTAATATAAACCTTATATTCTTATAATTAACTTCTTAGGGTTAGTCGTCTTATAGCTTTAAGTTAAAAGGTTTTATAATAATTAAATAAAAATTTATTAGGTTATAAGATATATTAATAATATAAGTCTTACTTATAATATTAATTAACTTATATAATTCTTTTTATCTTTACTTTTCTTTTTATACTAGAATATCTAATTATAATAATAATAATATTATTAAGTTTATACGAGAGTTATTTTATATAACTAATATTTCTTTAATTAATTATTAGATATAAAAATATCTAACTTCTTATATTATTAAATTTATTATCTTTTTATATTTTATTATAAATATAACTAGGGTATTATCCTAGCTTATCTTTAGGTAAATACTAAAAATAAATAATATAAGTATTAGTTTATTAGGTCCTATAAAATTATTAATAGCTTTTATAATTATCTAAAGAATAATATTCTTATTAATATATTTATCCTTTAATTTTATATAAAATATTTCGTATATATATTATAAAGATATATAATATCTTTTTATTTTCTTAATATTATTATAAGCTTTTATAAAAACTTTCTTAGTCTTAGTTATTATTATTAATATATTTTATTAAAACTTAGATATTATAAAGTTTATACTAATATTATATATAAAGAAATCTAATAAATCGAGATATATATTAATTTATAATATATAAAATATATTTTATATAATTTCTACTTTTATATCCTTTAGAAACTTTATTATATTAAATAATATTATTTTATTAATTATATATATTATTAGTTTTTTATCTAAATATATAATATTAATTATTATTAAATAATTAAAATTTATATTTTCCTTAATAATAAATTTAAATCGTTCTAATAATTTAGAATAAATTTAATAATACTTATAAAACTTTATAAGGTTCTTAAGTATTAGAATCTTAAAATCTTAATTTATTTTCTTAAGAATCTTTATTAATCTTTATATAAAAGGATATCTAAATCTATAATATACTTAATAAAGCTTAGACTTTATTAAATAATATAATATAATTACCTTTAGTTAATCTAGTAATATAAATAAATATTCTTATTTTCGTATTAAAGATATAATTTTCTTACCTTAGATAAGAATATTTTATAAGTTATTAATTTATACGAATATCTTATTTATATCTTATATATAAAGTAAAAATAATATTAAGGCTAATATAATATAAAATATAATATTTCTAATTAATATCTTAAGATTAATAATTCTTTTTATTATTAAAAGTTTCTTCCTAAAGTATATAATATTATTTTTATTATTTATATATAATTATAAGTTTAGATATTATTATTATAATATTCGAAACTAAGGTTTTTTTACTATTAAGATCTTTAATACTCTTATATTTAGTATAATATCTTAGAATATCTCTAATAAATATTTACTCTTATTAATATACTTATCTATTTTATATATAGCTAGCTTTCTTATTAACTTTATTTAAGAATCTAGAATATTATATTTTATAAGAAGATAATTTATTTTTTAGTTATCTAAGGTTATCTTAATAAATTATATATTATTTTTAATAAAATCAATTAAGAAATATTCGTACGAAGATTTTTCTTCTTTTATCTTAGTTTAATATACTTAGATACTACTAGAATATTTATTTTTATTTATTATTCTTATAATCTAAATAAATATTTTACTTATTATTCTTAAGCTACTAGTAGAAATAATAAATATATTAAATTATTATACCTTCTTATTAGAAGAAGGTTTAATATTAGGATAATCCTTATATAAAATAAGTAATCTTTTAAAATTAATTAGAAACTAGTTAAATTTATTATCTTAAATATATTAGTTTTAAGATTTATAATATATATATATCTTAGTTTATTTTTCGTTTATATAATTACTTAACTAATATCTTAGCTTTTAATATATATAATATTTCTAGTTATTATTAAATTTTCTTTTATTTTTTTAATCCTCTTAGAAACTTCTTTTTTTCTTAAATTAATTAGAATTTAATAGTTTATTATATTTCGTACGACCTTAGTAATATTAGTTCTAGTTATTATATTTTCGATTAATCTAATATTAATCGTATTAGTAGTTAAAATAACTTATATATTATATATAATTATTATTATTATTATTATTATTATTATTATTATTATTATTATTATTATATAATATTTCTTAGATATATAATAATAATTAGTTATATTATATAATAATAATAATAATAAATCTTAATTCTAAGTAAAACCCTTTAAATATTAAAGCTAATTTATAAAATATAAAATTATATTCTAAGATATTATAATATATATTTAGTACTTAATCTTATAAGTTATACTTGTTTTAGTATTAAACTAAAAGTTTTTATTATATTATATAAAGTATATTAAATAAAATCTTAAGATATTTAAGTCTTAATTTATCTAGGTATTATTAGATAATTCCTTAGAATATAATCTTATATTATTCTAAGAGATATAATTACTTATTCTTTTTAGTTTTAAAGTAATTTTTTATTATTTATATTATTATATAAAGATTATAATTCTAGCTAAATATCTTATTATAATAGAATTCGAACGCTTTATCTTAAAATATTATAAAGAATATTAAATAATAGCTATAATCTAGTATTTCTACTTTATTATAATAATTAAAAAATACTTATATTTTTATATTAAGAATATTATATAATTTACTTATATATTTTCTTTTATTTAATATATTATAAATTTTTATTAGCTTAGTAATTAACTTATTAACTAATAATATTCTAGGTTTTTAAACGTATTATTATTATTATAAAAGACTTTATATAAGATTATCTTAAGGGTACGAAGTTATAAGAGATTATCTTTTAGGCTAAAAACTTAGATTTAAGATATTAGTAAACCTTAGGTAAATATTAGGCTAAGATATATAAGAGTTAAAATATTAGTCTAGATTATATTTTTCTTATTATATTATATAAGCTTAGTTTACTCCTAGAAAAATATATATATCCTTAATTAATAACTAAATATATTATTCTAGTATTATTATTAAGCTTATTATAAAGATATTATATAAAATACTTAGTAAGAGTAATTAATATATTAGATCTTTTAGCTTATATATTAAATTAAACTTTCTTTTATACGCTTTTATTTACTTTTTAATTTTATTTTTAGTTTATATATAAGGTTTCTTCTTATTTAAAAGATTTACTATAAGTTAAATATAAGATATAAATCCTAATTTAAGTTTAGTAAATACTTCGTATATATATAAATATATACGGATTTTAGATATAATTACTTTTAATATTATATTAAATATTACTAATATTTATTCTTAAAATATATTCTTAAAATTATCTTATAATTTATTATCTTTTATCTTTTATTTCTTTTATATATTAATATTTATTATAATATACGTATTAATAAGTATATTAATATATTTATTTATATTAGTTATATTAATTTTATTATCTTATTATTTAGGGTTAATAAAATATTTTCTTTTTATTATAAAACTTATTATTACTTATAAGTTTTATAAAAGATCTTTTCTAGTTAAAGTCGTATTATTTTATCTAGAGATAATATCTTTTATTTTATATTAGTTAAACTTATAAAGTATTCTTTTTAGATTAAATAAATAAGCTAAGATTTACTTTTAATAATCTTATTAAGAATTTTTATATATTAAGTCCTAAAAAACCTTATTAATCTATAATCTTATTTTATACGTAGGGTTATTATATAATAGTTAAGTTAAATTACTAATTAGTATTAGTATAATTATCTTATAATTATATATATATATAAATAATATATATATAATTATAAATATATATTAATACTTAGTTAATTAATTAGTTAATTTATCTACGAATATATTAACCTATATATAATATATTATTTATATAAAGTACTAAGACTTAATCGAATACTTATAACTTAAGAGATATAAGTAAAAAGTATATAATCCTTCTAATAAAAAAAGATTAATAAAAGATTATATAATAAAGTAAAAGAAAAAGAATTTCTTTAATTTACTTTAAAAAGAAAATTTAATTTAATAATAAAATCTTAATAAAAATAAATTTTATAATAATAAATTAGACTTTTTTAGAAAATAAGCTATTAGAATTACTTTTATAATTAAAATTTAAAAAAGAAAACTTACTTAGATTATTTTATAATAAAATCTATAGGTTATTTATAAAAGATAATTAATTAACTAATATATAAGAGGAGATATAAGAAAAAATAATAAGATAAAAGAAAAATAAAAAAGAAGAAAAATAAAAGAATATTAAGAGATAATAAAAATTTATACTTATTATTTATAAGATTATTCTTATTAAAAGAAAGAGAAAGTAGGTTAATACGTATAAATATAATTAGTAAAATAAAAAAGAGATTTATTAAGACGTATAAATATTTTTATTAAAAAAAAGAAAAAATTAACTAATATATATAAATATTTATATTTAGGTAGCGATTTAAGTAATACGCTAGTTAAGTTACCTAAGATATATATATTAGCTAAATCTAATAATTATTCTTAGTAAATATAAATTCTAGAAATAATACTTATAAGAATATAAATTTTTAATAAAAGAAAATTAATTTTAGAATATATTTATAAAAGGTTTTTTTCTATTATTTCTAATAATCTTAAGATAATATATTATTATAAATTATTCTTTTATTTAGCTTTTTATAAGCTTTTTAAATTTAAAGAGTTTTAATTCTTAATAGAAATAAATTAAAAATATTATTATATACTTAAATTCTAGTATAAACTTATATTTTATAATTATTAGTAATAATCTTTTTTACTTAGATTAATTTCTTTTCTAGTTATTTATATAAATAAAAAATATCTAGAGATATAATAATATTCTTTTAATATTAAATTTTACTAGAATTATACTCTAATATAATACTTTTATAAGATTTACGTATTTATTATTCCCTAAAAGATTTTTAACTTAATTATTAAGGATTTTTAATAATACTAAGAATTCTTTTTTATTATTTTTATTTATTTTATTTTCTTTAACTTTAACCTAGAATTTATTAATAAATAATAGAATTAGCTTAATATCTAAGCTAATTCTTAGATCTAAGCTAGTATTTCCTCTAAAAATTTAAAGTAACTAAATTTCTAATATTATAAGACCTAAAATTATTAGAAAAACTATAAAAAAAACGAGTTATTAACTTATAATTATAATATTATAATTAAAGGTATATTTTACCCTTTTACTAGCTTTCTTAATATTCCTATAAATATTATAATTAATAATATATTCTTAGTTTAATATCTATAAAAGATTAATAGAATATTAAGTAATAAAATAAAAAAAAATAAGAATCTTTAACTTACTTTAAAAAAGAAAGTTATTTTAATAATAAAGTCTTAATAAAATTAGGTTTTATAATAATAAATTAGGCTTTTTTAGAGAATAAGTTATTAGGATAATCTTAAAAGTTAAAATTAATTAAAAGAAACTTACTTAGTAAATTTTAGATTAAGATAATATAATAATTTATAAAAGATAATAACTTTTATAAAAGATACTAAGTTAAATAAAAAATAAAAGAAAGAGAAAATAAAAAAAACAAAAAATATAATAAAATATCTAGAGAAAATATAATAAAATTATTTACTTATTTTTATTATTATTATTAAAGGAAACGTTTATCTTAGAATTAAGATTTATATAAAAAAAAGGGTTAACGTTTTTTTATTAAGTAATAAATAATCTTTACTTTTTCTATTAATTACTTTTAATCTTAGGATATATTATTTCTAAAAAAGAATTATTAATTCTTCTTATATTCCTTTGTTTTTAGAATATTAAATTCTTTTAGTTTATATCCTAGCTCCTAATAATATTAAATAATTAAATAAATTAAAATTAATTAAATTTAATTAGTTATATTTAAATATCTTTTTTATTTATATTACCTAATAGTTAGATATTCTCTTATTATATATTACCTAATATTAAATTTTAAGGTTATATAATTTAAATTAATCGTCTAAATATTTTAGTCTAATAAAATATTATATATTATATTAAGTAAAAAGCTCCTAATAAATAAGCGTTTATTATAGTTATAAGCTAGGCTAATCTAATAATATAATAATAAAATACCCTACTAATTCTAATTTCTAATAATTAAAACTATAAAAAAATAAATATTTCTTAATATTTAGTTTTTATAAAAGTTTACTTATAATAAGTAATTAAAGATTTCTATAAGATAACTAGAATATTAGATATCTACTAAGACGAAAATAAAATTAGCTTTATTAGTATTATAGATATTAGGAGAGAGGTTATAAAAGATTAAAGGGAATATAATAGCTAGGAGGAAACTATAATCCTAGTATTCTAGAGTATAATAGTTATAATAAAATATAAGTAAATTATAGCCCTTATATAATTTTAATAAAACCTAAAGATAATTATATAATTAGGTCGTAGGAGGGTATAAAATAAAAATAATCGATAATTTCTTTTTTTTTTTTAGGTATATTCTAAGAGGTTAGTTTAGCTGGAGGCTAACCTCTATTCTTTTTTCAAGTTCAGTACCGTTAACAATTTTAGCCGAGCAGCGAAAATACGTCCTGTAGATAAAGAATCTACACTTTGCTTACTATAACTCATTTTTCTCTCTTAAAGTACTTGGGATTATCGATGATATAGCCCTGGTAAACTATATAAGCAAACGCGGATTTCGGCACACTCGAGATTCACACTTGAAAAGGAACTAATAGTATTTCACTTGAACTTTATATCCGATTCGATTCTGAGTAAGCTCCTAGAAACAAGGTTCAAGTCGATAACAAAATACACAGACCATGATATGCACCGTATAATTTTATCGTTTTTACATAGCTGTTATGCGGCTGAAGCTACTTAATCTACGAAATAAATGTGAATTTTGGCATATTTGTTTCACTTGACACCTTTAATAACACATTGACAGTCCAAAGAAGTTTAGATTGTAGAAAGGTAAAAGTAGATACACAAATTGCTGACAAGTTATGAGAATCTAACTCCAGTCTTCAGTCCAGGATCAAGTACAAGTCCAACGATTTCCACCCCCAGGTATCCTTTGTTGCGAGAGTAATTACAAGTCCAACCCCCAAATGCTCCGAACTTTAGATTGTATACACCTTAACTTGACATTGTAGTGATACACCCATTCACCAGAAGTTGTTTACAAGAGAGCCAAAGCACCAAGAGCCATGAATCCAAAGGCAGGTCCGTTCAAGCTTGCAGCACCGGTGAACACAACGGGAGTAGAAGTGGTAGCGGTAGCGTGGGTTGTTCCGACGCTCGTAGCAGTACCAAGGCAAGATGCTTTGGCAGCGCTGCAAGTAGAAAAGTTAGGGCTTTGCCCCTTGTTCACAGCATCCTGAATGCAAGCGTTGTAAACCTGGTCGCATGCCGAGTAGGTCGTAGAAGCAGTAGTAGAAGCAGTGGTAGAAGCAGTGGTGGTAGGTACTGCTGGTACATCAGGAGCATGCGTAGTAGAAGCGGCTGGTACATGTGTGGAAGTGATGGTGCATGGACAATCGGTGACAGTGAGAGTTGTAGCGCTGCTGATAGTGTAGGTCTTGTCGTTGAATGTAAGAGTTGTTGCAGCTGGACAGAAGGTTGTGAATGAGGTTACAACAGCGGTAACGACAGTGGCTTGAGCGGCGGAAATCGAGGTTGGCACGATGGCAGCTGTTGCAGTGCAATCTCCACGAGCGATGGCTGCAGCATTGCAAAACAGGAAGCTTGATGTTGCGGGGACGGTTGTGTTCTGACCAAGTACAGTGGAAGCGGCCAAGACCGAGAAGAAGATAGAGTAATGCATACTGGAGCTGAATGAATTCAAAGGGGATAAACGAGTGTGATGGTGAAGTAAATAGCTGATGATGATTGCTTGATGAGAAACGCTTGAAGTGCAGATGAGAAAGATACTTATAATTCTTGACTTCTCTTCTTTGTACCCTGTTTACATAATGGCCTGACCGAAGTTCTTCAGCTATGCAAGGGGCAAGGAAAACAATGGATGGTCAGCTGCAAGCATGCTACAATGCAATTTGATAAATACGATGTGGTAGCACTAGATGCTCGTGTCGGCTACTTGAAGAATGAGCTTTGAAAGCTAAATCATCAGCCAAGAATATGTTGTATGTAGGCAAGGGAGATATTCAAGCTTTTAGCCACAGATGATGTACGCGAAAGACTGCTGCCTTATGAGAATTAGTATCCATCTTATCGGTTGTATATGTAGATAGAACAAATAGTCTAACTGTTTTCGCCATTTTATTTAACATGACAGAATTTTGATGAACTGCTTTTCGAGCCATGTTATATTGCCGAAGATTTTATATCATGGGAGAAGATGACAATCGTCTGGGGATTTGAAAGTGTTCAGACGGCCCTGTGAAAAGAAAATTATTATTACTGTTTGTGTTATTCGTATTTCTCTCACGAAAACCTCACGAAGCACATTCCGCCTGTCTGGGTCCGATGATTTCCCGATTGATGATACGGTGCTGGCAAGGAGTTCACATATTTGGTAGGCTTCTAAAGTTTAATGTTTAATATCGCTTGACAGTCCAGAGAACTAGAATGAGCTGGTATGATGTCACGTAATAACTGGAAGCTGTGTTAAATGTATCAAAGCTGAAAGTAAAAGGTCATCTTGAATTGAATGGAGCGGCGAGAGCGGATCCTTACGCAAACCTCGCTTATTAATTAGCGACCCGCATTAAGTATATGTAAAAGCCAAAACCAAAAAGAAAATCAAAAGATGTATTATGGTACTATCTCACTGTTATTCGAGTATGTGTGTTGTGTGTGTGTGCATGTGTGAAAATGCAAAAAGAGAATTCCGAAACGGGGAATTGAACCCCGGTCTCCCGCGTCCTGTGAAGATCTTCTTGAGGGAAGAACTGCTGAGAGGCGGAAATGCTAGCCACTACACCATTTCGGATAAACAATGTTATTGATGTTTGTTGAAGTGTACTTAACTATTATCAACTATACTTTTCAAATGAAGTCTTTATGCCAAAAATTGCGAAATGTTTAAAAACATGATAAGTCCTTCTGAAGTCCTTCTGAAGTCGATGCCCTGTTAATGAGATGATTGGGAGAAAAAAAAATGCAAAGGTGTAAACTCTGGCTGGACTTTCTTAAGTATATAAATACCAATAAAAGGTTGAAAAGAACGAAGGTTATATGAGATACCCTTCTGTGAGAGATACCAGTGCAACCTTTGTATTACCTTTTCTTCTTCATTTGATTCGTGAATTTTCTTTTTTTAAAAAACCAAAATAAATAGATACACGATTCCAATAGTAGAACTACTAATTTAACAGTATTCCTCAGGTGATATTAACTGCATATCCACCTACTGTATCTATGTACGGGTATCCTCTGTACCTGCAGATTAGACACCGTCGGCAAAGTTGTTCGGGAGATTCGGCTCATCGAGTAACTGGATCTCTGCTCGCAGAACATACCTTGAATGCGCATGAAGATAGCATTATGGTATATGATAATATAAAATACTAACTGGGAGACTTATTACAATTTTCGTCTCCAGATATGTATTTTCTGAAAGTGTTTTATTGTCTTCGTCCTCGCACTCGCACTGGTCACTTTGACTTCCGTGTCCGGCAGCCCCTCATGCAGCCTTCCCCTGCTTTCCCCGCCTCTGCTACCAAGCTATCCCTGTCATGAGACGTCAGTAGCTCCAAGCTACACCAACCTCACTCACGAACTGACCTCGATTCCAAACACCCAGACAACAATAACAACATCTGTCATTTCATCACTGTATATTCGCCTCTTGCCAACGCAATCATGGGAGGGGAAACCGTCGATACCGAGAAGCCTAAGAGCACATATCCTAAGCTGTCCGACCATCCTGTTGGGCAATGGATTCCGAGCATCTACAAGAGCAGAATCGGCTCATTCTACGGCGGGGGACAATATGAGACCAAGAACTTACGAGCGTAAGATGCCTTGACGACCCAAATATCTACTTGCTAATGTCGTATCCGAACAGTATGATGTATGAAGGTGTCGCTTCGGGATCTCCTCATATTAAGCTCTCGGTTTGGGATGCGCCGGACCTCTCTCGACCAACCTTCAAAGATGCCACGAGCCACAAATTCAGAGAGACCAAGGTTGGCGAATCTTTCGGACCATCATGGTCAACACATTGGTTCAAGGTTCAAATAACTGTCCCCTCGGAACTCGCAAAGAAGGACCTCCTCGAGCTTCACTGGGATGCGAACAACGAGGGAATGGTCTGGACTGAAGATGGAAATCCTCTTCAGGGCTTGACGGGTGGCGGAGAAAGGGTTGAATGGGTTATACCGAAGAAATTTAGAGATGGCAAGGAACACGTAATTTACATCGAGATGGCCTGTAATGGCATGTTTGGGAACGCGGCAGGTGGTGATACAATCCAGCCACCCGATCCAAACAGATACTTCCAATTGAGTAAAGCCGACATTGTAGCCATCAATGTTGAAGCCCGACAACTGTACATCGATATCTGGATTATTGGGGATGCTGCAAGGGAATTTCCCGCCGAATCGTGGGAACAACACAAGGCACTCACTGTCGCCAATCGGATTATTGACGCTTTCGAGGTTGGGAACCAAGATTCTATCGTCAAGGGACGAAAAATCGCGCAAGAATACATTGGGAAGAACGTCAGTTCCTCCAAGGTGTACGAGACTGGAACAGACCCATTAGTCTATGCTGTAGGCCACTGTCATATTGACACCTGTTGGCTTTGGCCTTGGGCAGAGACGAAAAGGAAGGTCGCAAGATCATGGTCAAATCAATGTGATTTGATGGATCGTTACCCAGAGCATCGTTTTGCGGTATCTCAAGCCCAGCAGTACAAGTGGCTCAAAGAATACTATCCTTATGTATTTGATCGCGTCAAGGAGAAGATTAAGAAAGGCACTTTCCAACCGATTGGTGGAAGCTGGGTTGAGCACGATACGAACATGCCAAGTGGTGAATCTTTGGTCCGTCAATTTGTTTATGGACAGAGATTTTTTGAAAGCAATTTTGGAGAAAGATGCAAGACCTTTTGGCTACCTGATACCTTTGGTTACTCAAGTCAACTTCCGCAACTGTGCCGTTTGGCAGGCATGACCCGATTTTTCACTCAGAAATTGAGCTGGAATAACATCAACAAGTTTCCCCACACGACTTTCAATTGGGTATCGTTAGATGGCAGCCAGGTTATCTGTCACATGGCTCCATCTGAGACCTATACTGCGAATGCTGATTTTGGAGACGTAAAAAGATCAATCTCTCAGCATAAATCCATGGACCAAGATGCTTCTTCACTTCTAGTCTTTGGCAAGGGTGACGGTGGCGGTGGGCCAACCTGGGAACACCTGGAAAAACTTCGAAGATGCCGTGGAATGAGTGACACGGTTGGCATGTTACCTAGAGTTCATATGGGTAACTCGGTGGAGGATTTCTTCGATAAACTCGAGAAAAAGGTCTCGGAAGGCACTGACTTTGTGACTTGGTATGGGGAACTTTACTTTGAGTTGCATCGCGGCACATACACTACCCAAGCAAACAACAAGCGTAACAACAGAAAGTCCGAGATCATGCTCCGCGACATTGAATTGTTGGCAGCCATTGCCAGTATCAGATCAGACTTCAAGTACCCGAAAGCGGACATTGACGACATGTGGGAAGCAACATTATTGTGCCAGTTCCATGATTGTTTGCCTGGTAGCTCTATTGAGATGTGTTACGATGATAGTGACGAGGTATGTTCATCAGCTCCTAGTGATATTTTTCTTGTGGGGAGCTAACCAAAAAAAAGCTATATGCCAAGGTTTTCAAGACTGGAGAGAAGATCATGAAAGATCTGTACAAAACCCTCGGTGTCCGTGAACTTGACGGGACTAATTCCATGGATAATGTTGTGGCACTCAACACTATGCCATGGCACAGAAAAGAGATTGTACCTGTTGGTGGCAAGCATGCTGGTATTGCTTGTGGCGACGGCCATGTAGTAACTATTAAGCCATTTAAGATTACCGAGGTGCCAGAAGTCACCGTTGAGGAGGTGCAAAAGGGCGTGTTTATCCTCCAGAATGATCAACTGAAGGTCCAAGTTGTTGACGGTTGCATTACCTCTCTATATGATCGTAAGGCCGATAGAGAGGTCATCGCCAAGGGTGGAAAGGGGAACCAATTGGTGATCTTCGACGACAAGCCACTCTACTGGCAGGCCTGGGACGTCGAAGTCTATCATTTGGAGTCTCGAAAAGAACTGCCATCCGGCCAAACATCGATTGCTCAAAACGATGCTCATCAAGTTAGTGTCGTCACCGAGACCAAGATTAGTGAGGAGAGTTGGATCAAAACATACATTACTCTTTCTGCTGCTATCAAAGGTCAGCAATCATATGTTGAGATGCAGAGCGAGGTTGAGTGGAGAGAAAGCATGAAATTCCTCAAGGTGGAATTCCCTGTTGATGTTCGCAATACTGAGGCGTCCTATGAGACCCAATTTGGTATTGTCAAAAGACCAACCCATTACAATACCACGTAAGTTCTCACTAACCCCTTTTAATTGGATTATACTAACTAGAGGCAGTTGGGACATGGCCAAATTTGAAGTGTGCTGCCACAAGTACGCAGACTTGTCTGAGCATGGCTATGGTGTTTCTATCCTCAACGACAGCAAATATGGATTTGCCACGTGCGGAAATGTGATGCGCTTATCTCTTCTTCGTGCACCAAAAGCACCAGATGCCCATGCAGATATGGGTCGCCATCATATTCGCTGGGCAATCCTTCCCCACTCTGGTGATCTCGGATCGACTACAGTTCGCACTGCTTATAACTTCAACAACCCACTAAAACTTGTGCAAGCACCGAAGAATGTGTCAAGCACTGTCTTTGAGAACCCAATCAAATTGAACGGCAATCCATCCTTGATCCTCGATACCATCAAGCGTGGTGAAGATGACGAGGATGTCAGCCGAGGCGAGTTAGCTAAGCGCAAGGGTAAAAGTGTCATTCTACGCATATATGACAGTCTCGGAGGTAAGAGCAAGGGTACCATTGAGACAACATTGGACGTAAAGAGAGTTTGGAAGACCAATATCCTTGAAGATGACGAGGAGGAGCTGAAGATTGAAAAGGGCAAGGTTGAGATTACTTTGAGGCCCTTCGAGGTCGCTACATATCGCTTGCAGTTGTAGTTGTAGTTATATCTAGGGAAATTGCTCAAAAATAGAAGATATCTTCTCGATGTGCAATCTGTGTTGTGTTATGTCTCTTCTTGATACTTAGTGGCTGTATGATGATGCTGGAAACCTCAATTGTATGGAAGTACAATAACCGGAACAACATGCATCCGAGAAGTCTGGAGTGGACTTGGCCTGATCTAGTTTGAGCAGCCCTGGACTACTGCTGTCTACCAGGTCCGCAGTCTTTAGTGCCACGAGTCAATTTCTAAAATCAACTTCTGCTGCAGCAAAGCCCGTAGTGTCGAACCCGGTGTAACTCGTATCCCGCAGCCCGTAGCCCGTAGCTTGTGACAAAGCCCGTAGCTTGTAGGAGCCTAATGATAATAGTAGAGACCAGATTAAGAATTTAGACATTAATAAGATTCAACAGATTTTCTTTTGATTAGTATAATGAATCAAGACGATCCTGTGAGATAGTTCGTTTCCTGTGATTCTTAGCAGTCTGGCTTTAAAATTTGGCGGGTGGCGCTAAAATCGCCGTACTTGGGAGTCTTATCTAGAGCTTTTTGTCGACCAAACGAATCCTTTCTACTCCACGCCGTCCTGATGGAACTAAAGGCTTGATAAAGTTCCCATAACGCCTCAATATGTTGCCATCTGTCGCATTGGTGTCTGGTGGGTTTCAGCCATGCTCTCTATTGGACTCGGAATCACGCAATTCCTTTTCAGCTACTAACTGAGTTCGGGATCTACACTTCTCCTCCAAGGCCCTCCCAGTGCCCCGCATTGATGGCTTGTGGTGACTTTGCGCATATAAAAGCGCCTTTGCTGTACCTGCTTTGTTACTATTGACTGACAGATTAACTTACAACCACAGAGCAGGCTCCAGCACAGTTATCCCTTCCAAATCCAGCGCAGAAAACCAGCATATAATAGCAACATGGCTCCTCAAACTCCCATCCAAGAGAATCTCGTCTCTTCTAACGAGAAGTTTGCTGCGAGCTTCACCAAGGGACATCTCCCTCTTCCACCTGGAAAGAAATACGCTGTTGGTATGGGCCCTCTCCTCTCTCTCCTTTCCCTTTCGGGATTCATACTTATACACTGTAGTGACCTGCATGGATGCACGAATCGACCCCGCTGCTGCATACGGCATCGATCTAGGTGATGCACATGTCATCCGCAATGCTGGAGGAAACGCACGCGATGCCCTTCGATCCCTCGTCATTTCCGAACAACTGCTGGGCACAAATGAGATTATACTGGTGAAGCACACCGGCTGCGGCATGCTCACTTTCGACAATGATACTGCAACAGGTCTTGTCAAGCAGAACTTGGGAGAGGAAGGTCTGGGAGAGTTGAAGAGCTTCGGAAATGACTTTCAAACTTTCCCAGTTCTCGAACAGGCTGTTAAAGACGATGTGACGTTCTTGAAGGCGAGCAAGTTGATTCCGGATAATGTTGCCATCACTGGCTGGGTATATGAGGTTGAGACGGGCAAGGTGAAGAGCGTGGTTTGATTTGATATATCATGAGGAGTTTAGTGGGTTGTATGGGAGAGTCAATCGGAGTCTGGGTAGGCGGAGATACCCCAGAGTCATGCTATAAATGCAATCTCATTACTTTTGCTTTGCTTGCAAGCCATATTGGCATGTTGCAATTCAGTTCATGATTTATGATTGATTTTGTTTCATTAGTACTATATATTCGATTTCTGAACACCTAGCGGTAGACCACCTTCTTATTGTTTCCCGTACTCCCTTCACTTCCCATCAGTTCTGCTGGTGGGGCTTGCCAAGTTCCTTTATTTCCAGGGAGTTCTGGTGGCTGCGTGTACATTTCTTGCCGGGCAGAATTTTGAGCGTCCATTTCAGGATATCCAGGATGAGTATCAATGGTCTTGGACTTTTGCTTTCTCTTCCGGAGGAAGAAGTATATAAGCCCTCCAACAATTGCGAGGCCAACCACTCCACATCCAACAGCAATACCCGCAATGGCTCCAGTGGACAAGCCAGAGCTTGGCTCGGGGGAGGGTGCGGCTGGAGAAGTAGCAGCAGGAGTTCCAGAGGAAGTTGATACAGGAGAAGTTGTCGCGGCGCCCGCACTGCTCGAGGACGAACTCGAGCTCGCGATCGAAGTAGTTGTTGATGAGGAACTCTCAGAAGACGATGTGGTGGAAGTGCTGGGTGCCGTCGTCGAGAAGGTTGCTCCAGATGCCCCCAATGTAAGGATATCTGTGTTCAAGCTGACCTGAAATCTCCCAATTCCCGAATCGCAGCACCCGTCTGTGTGATCGCAGCAGAAATCCAGACTGCTCTGCGTGACATTTTGGCAACTGATCAAGTTCGTGCCACCGGTATCGGCATCTAATTGCGCAGAAAGTATATCAGAACTCACATTCCTTTAGAAGTGAAGAGAGCAAGAAAATAAAAATGAAGAATCAAAAAGCCGCAACGCGGTATTCAACCTACCAGTACAAAATTGGGGACAATCCTCAGAACCCCAGGTCGAATCTGTACATGTCCCTCGAATCAACTCGCTCACTCCTACTGATCCCCGTACTTTGCATAATCCTGAGCCTTCGCAGACCGATCCCCCACCGCAGCACGCACTCACGTCCTGGTCGAGAAAACACGGATAGTTACCCGACGCGACCTGGCCGTTGGGCGAATAACACGTCGCGTCCCTCTCGAGCACTGCAGCGCATGTCGTGATATATAACGCCAGAAAGCAAAACCCGAGGAGCAGTGCGCGCGAAGTGAAGAGCAAGCGCATGTTGAGCGATGCAGAAGGGAAGAAGGAGAGCGAGGAGGGGGAGATGGCCGACACCGTAATTTTACGATATTTGAAACTAGCCCCCAAATCTTGCGTACAGCCGCTGCGCTAGCATCTCTACCTAGTGCCCGCTGATGCTGGGAAATTGATCGCTGAGGCGGGTTTCTAATTCTGCAGAACGTCAGAAGGTCCAGCCTCTTGCCAAGTCGAATCTCAATGTGCTTCGCCGCTGACTTGCATTGGCCTATCATTCCAGCCTGTTTCAGAAGCGAGCTGCGGCAGCGTCCTGGTCTCGCTGGTGTGGCACAGCGCGTTGCGGCTGCCGCCCAAAAGAAATATGTCTGTTCTCGTAGACCAAGCCCCGTCATTTTATTTCTTTATCGCGTGTGTGGCAATGCGTTCTTTTGGTGAAGACTGAAGGGATTTACTTAAGCGAGCTAGATCCCGACGCTTCACCAAGTTTCGTTGATATTCTATTCAAGCGAGCGGTTCTTTTGTTCTTGAATAGGCAGGTAGATAGATATCTACACTTTCTTATTACCTTGCGGTTGTTAGTGGCGTTTTATTCTTCTTCTCACTCCCCACAAGGTTCTAGCTACTATATTTCAAAGGTTTTCTTGTTGGCAATGGTTTTCTATACTTCATTCCATTCTGTTTTCCACGCATGAATTAAATCTAAATATAAGCAGCTATATTGCTGGAAATTTCTAGTAACATCAGCTAGTCTTCTTAATTTTCGAAGGCCCCGTAAAGTTCCTTTATCTTGCACCAAGTCGAAGAGAACGATCTCTTTTGGAATACGTTCTAAACAAAGAATTCAACAAAAAGGTGACGAATGAGTAATTTTCTTGCCAGATGCAGATATTACAAAGAGAAGTCTTCGAGTCCTTTGTCTACCCTATCAATACCATCGAGGCAATAAATTGATATGATATTTCGGAAAGTCTCTGGAGTTCAAGTGATACTGCTGCAATAACTGAGACATGGGACGCTCAACTCCACCACCAAAGCCATGGCTACATCATGGTAACCACTCAGCATCATCGCTTACAGGTAGTGGCATGGAAGTTTCCATCCCGCCAAGTCGTAGGACACATAGCCCTGCTCTCTCACTGTCAGAGTATTCAAGAAGAGCCCTACCACCAGTTCCCAAAAGCCCAGTATACCAGGAGCTTAACGATCTGACTGAAGTACCGCGGAGTCCACGCCAGCAACTCTCTACAGAGAAGCGACCGAAGGGATTAGTAGGCGATCCTCGACAGACCCAGTCAACCTCGGCGATTCCGAAAGTGAAAGCAAAACTTCCTCCTCCACCACAAACTCCCATGTCGAGGAGTTCTCGCAAAGTTTTGCAGCTCACTGGATTTAATCCTAATTATGAGAGGACCTTCATCGATGACTTGCATCTATATGACGCTTCAAGTTCAGATGTGAGTTCTGGCAGCGAATACAGCCAGGACAGAGATATACCTGAGCAACAGCCATTTCAGAATCCCCATGAGAATGACTGGAAGCTGACGCAACCAATTTCTACACCTCTACAGGCGGCCAAAACGGAATATTTCCTTGAGAACAAGGTGTATAGCTCTAGCGAATCGAGTTTTCACCGGCCAGAGAGAAATAATTTATCTCGGGCCACGTCGCTTCGCTCGCATATTAACAGCGATAATGTACCCCCAGCTTCCTCAATCCACTCATCCCCAGAGAGACTGAACAGACCACATGCATCGCCAACGAATTCGCCCCTTTCACGGGAACCCGGGTCCCAATCTTCGTCAATCCACACGCGTCGACAGCAGAAAAGGGCAGAGCAGCAGCTCCAAAACGCAAGCCGGTTTGAGAATCCCCTGACGTACGAAGAACTGGTAGCACAAGAACGAGCAAGACTAGGAATCGACAACGAGTGGGAAGATGATAACTTCGACCATACAATGAATCCCGACCATACAGTGCCCGAATCAGCATTATACCCGCGGCCATTAGAGATTCGCCCGAGGAAGAAACTGGAAGTGCGACCAATGAGCCACTTTAGTGACCACTCATCAGAGAGCAGTATCAAAAAGCCTTCCAGGATATCGTCGGCTCGCAACTCGTTCACCACAGGTATGCGAGAACTCGCATCGCCGACAAGATCCAGACATGCCAGAAGTCCAGATGCACCATCTCCCAGACCCCTGCATCCTCCTCCATCTCCACTGAAAACCAAACGCAAGGGAAACTTTGCTACGGGAAACCATCCGTTGAAGAGCCCGTATCCCTTCCGACGATCTAACCGAACTTCGAGTGAGCTCCGGAGGAAGGTTTCCGGAGCCATGAAGCGCGTTTCCGGGAGTGGTTCACCCAAGGAAACTACGATTATTGCTAATAGCGATAGAAGTTTCGACGGTCCAGATACGCCTTTGCCCAAAACACCGGGAAGCGTGTTCATGAAGACTCTTCATGACTCAGCAGACGCACTTCAGAAAGGCAATTCGCAGATCTTAGGCGTTGTTAAGAAAGCGAAGAAAACAGTCAGGGTGAGAACGCCCTCGGAGAAGCGAAGAGATGACCTGAAGAAGACCATCAACGTTATCGGTCACTCAGACCAGACGCCTGGTAAGTTTCTCTTTCAATGTTATCTGTAT
Organism: Pseudofabraea citricarpa; assembly: GCA_029641185.1. NCBI lineage: Eukaryota > Fungi > Ascomycota > Leotiomycetes > Helotiales > Dermateaceae > Pseudofabraea > Pseudofabraea citricarpa. The sequence goes on from JAPWGK010000004.1 coordinate 1,696,887, forward strand.
TTTGATGAGTACATATTGATTCAAGTAGATGGTAGAGTCGCCGAGTGGGTTTAAATTAAAACAAATTTACACCCGAACGCAAAAGAGTTGTAGATTTAAGCGATCATCGTCGATAATTTATGCGAGAATAATCCTATTCAACCACTTTGAAAATGTAAGTAATGCAAGGTCTACCTATTATTGTACTCGAGAGATCTCGTAGATAACTGAATGATTGTAAACCCTTTGGACTTGTTTCTCAGAGCATTTTTATTTCATTAGTTAAGACAAGGCTAAGCTGTGATTCGTCAGTCTCTTTTGGATATCTGTACATAGTATTCTATTCTATTTTACCATCACTATATTAACGTAACAAAAATAACTTGAGAAGCCTAATAATGTTATAACTCATGATTTAGACAAATTTGTTAAAGCATGCCTGAGTATTATGATAAGATTATTATCAAAATTTATCCCTTGCTATAGCCTATAGCCATGACTAGAGAGATGTTTAAGGGTGCTCCAAGCTTTAAATCTGCAAGAAAGATATCCCTCGAGCAAAAACGTGATGATAGGTTCAAGAGACCCTCAAACAGCGCATGATCTTTAGATTCTCACCAGGCTATATATTTAAGCGAGAATGGTATTCTTTAGCAACCGGCCGGCTTTGTTCTGGGTTATGTTATAAAAGAGATCACAGAGACAGAGCTTCTAGAAGCAAATATACCTAGTGTCTTGTAACATGGCTTGAAGCAGTTGAAGGTTGCGAGAGCAGACGAATGGTCAGGCTTTCAACTGCACTTAGCATATTAGCACAACACGATAGCAGGTTTTAGGCAATATCACGAGTTAGTTGATAATCTAGCAGTATCTCAAGAGGTACAGGGCCAATTTATAGACGAGTCTACGAGCGAGCCCTAAGATGACGAGGCCTATTTGGGGGAGAGAGGCGAAAGGGGACGAATAGCCGGCCAAGCTTCTGATGCAACTTTGGGAACCTATTCTGGCCCCCCTTCTGGTGTTGGATGCTATGAAAGCTTTCATTGCCAATGGCATGTCACCAGCCTTGCCGGAATGCAAGCAATATGAGGATATTACCCCCAATGAGTTGAGAGATCAAAGGATCTCAGCGTGAAATTTTCACTTGTATGGCCCAGGGGTGATCACGTATCTTCGGATCTAGAGAATAGTCTAGAGTCACATTCGCAGGTAGATACCAGGCTAGAAGCTGCCCTCTATCACTAGGCTCAAGACTCTCGTACATGCTATAGCTCTCATTGACGCTAATATATCAATCGTAAACTTCGGAATCTGAATGCCAATAAGCGTCTCATTATGCAAGATTCAAAACCCAATTTTCAGATATTCAGAACTTAACGGAGTAGAAAGAAAAATCACCAGTGCTGATTGGGAGTCTTTTCGAAGCGTTCCAATAGGTTTATTCACCTCTATCTAATGGTAGAGGCTTCCTGTAATTCTAGGAACCTGGCAAATCACCGCGATATGAAATCAGCTCCAAGCCATGTGTGATACCCGTCAAGAAGCACACATTGAAAGAAAAGACTAGGTCCGATCATTGACATCGAATTTCTTCTGCTGGGCAGCGCGGAAATGATGTGAAAGCCCAACCTGGGTAATCTCCTCCATCTGCGAAGGCGTCGGCTTGAAGGTGATGGCTTTTTGGTACTGGGCCAAGCGTTCTGGGTTCCGTGTGGTCGTGATAGCAATCAAATTTTGTTGATTGTGCCAGTTGGGAAGAATGGCACTCGGCTCAACACCATACTTCGTCGCCAGGCTCTCAACAAGTGCATCAAGAGGTCCGCCTTTGCCTTTAGTTAGGTGCGCCAGTCCTTTGAATGCCTTGATTTTGATCCCATTCTCCTGCATCCAAGATACGTAAAAATTGGCACGTTGCAGGTATGGTTGGAACTCGATCTGGTTGATCACCGGAGGGGAGAGTGCGGTGCGCAAGGTGGCCTCCAGATGTGGTCGCAGATAGTTGCTCACTCCGATCGACTTTGCTTTGCCCGTCTTCTGCACTTTTTCCATGGCCGCCCAGGCTTTTGAAGATCCTCATCATTCTTGGCGAAGTAAGGCGTATGAATAAGATAGCTTGTGACAAGGCACGTGAGCATTCGTAATCTGCCAGTGTACGCTTGGCCAAGGTTTACTCACAGATCAACATAAGATAAATGTAGTTTCTTCGGGCTATCTTCAATGGCTTGCGGGATGTTGAGCACGATGTCTTGGACCTTGGTCGTGATAAACAGTTCCTCCCGAGCAACACCACTCTCACGGATTGCAACGCCTAGCTCTTCCTCGGTGCCATAAGCGTCTGCACAATCGATATGATAGAAGCCTGCGCCAATTGCCTTCTTCAGGATATCGACGAGTGACTGATCGAATGGACCTTTGCCGTCAGGCTTGTACCATGCAGTGCCCGTTCCAAAACCTATCTGTTCTTATATGTGATCAAATTCCTTTGGAAAATGGAGATGGCGTCTATTTAGAATGACTCACCATAGGTACGGAACCTCCATCTTTGAGCGGAAACGAGTGTATCTCCGTATTTCCTGGTGCTTGGGGAAAGATTGATATCCCTACGAACTGTTTAGAAAGTGAGCCGACCAAAGTTCAAGAGCAGAAGGATTTGATGGCAGAAAGAAGCATTGAGATAGTGGAGTTGTTGCATATATTTGGGGTTGATGCAAGGCTGAGGTCCGCGAGAACAAAGGTGGTTGATCATCCGATGCTGTAGCAGGGTCGAGGTGCAGTGCAGGCATCAATGACTTCTGCTGATGTGCAGAAGGCTTATGCGAATGATAAATGGAAGAAGACCAGAAAAGAGTGCAGCATGATTTTAATCCTAGCTAAGTATATTGGAGATTGCTACTGTTTCGAGAAAGCCCGCTCTGCTTCCTAATAAAGACCCAGATAATCATGAGATAGTTAGCCCCCGTTAGCGAGAAGTTAACTCGAGTTTAAGTAAGTAAGTATATCTTTGAGTTTTTGTCCCGCACTCCGAAGACAACAGCAAGGTCTTGAGATGTTCCAAGACTTGCTCCAGATTGCCTTGAGAACTACGTTTAAACAACACTGTTGCCCCAGCTACAGTTGTCTTAAAGCGAGGATTGGTCGCTCATTGAATTTTGTGCAACGGTTCGCTCATCGCTGCTCCCATTAGAAGATGGCGCAGAACAAGAACTCCATTCCGCTTTTGGGGCGACCGGTTTGGGACTTGTTTTGGTTACCCGTAGCCATACACTGAAGAGCCAGATTCAGCCAAATGCCAACTCGACAGTAGGCAATGAAGATCTCCTTAGGCTTGAGCCACCAAATGAATGGTCTTAAAAAATGCATGCATTGGTATCTAAACAACAAGAAAAGCCTTTAGGCAAATTTGATCTCCCCAAACAACCCCGCCCTAACCTGTACCAATGCCGCCAGCTCTAAAATAAACTCCTGTAGCATAATAACGTTTGTCAGTACATGACTGACACTTACCATCTTCTGTTCCTCCTCTTCAGTGGCATCATCTTTGGCAGTATTGCTGCTTGTCTCGGTACTTTCCGATTTGGGTTCTCGTAGATCAGGGAACGGAATAGGCTTGAGACCATTCTTCGAGAGTGGCAATCCAACTCTCCGAGCAAGAATACTCTGGTCAACAGCAGCAAATGCAGCTGCTTGGCTAGCCGGCACACCCAGATTCCTTTGCGAGCTTTCGCCATCACGGCGTGGACTCGCCGAAAATCCACGCGAGGTCCTGTTAGGGGGCGTTTCGAGTCCCATAGGAAATTGAGGTGGTGGTATAGAACTCCTTGAGCTTGTAGGTGTTGATATTCCGTAGCCGCCACTGATGCTGCTATTACTATAATCCTGGCTACTTCTCCCTCGTGGAGATCTGGACCGAGATGGAGTACCAAGTTCCGGAAATATTCGTTGGGCAAGCGCATCAAATGCTGATGTTCTTGGCGGTGATGGTGTCGGCGACTCAAAGCTAGAACGAGGAGGTTTCCTTTGAGGAATGGGAATAGGTGTACTCATAACAGATGATGCAGCTTGGAAAGTTTCTCGCCGTTGCTGCAGAAGGTCGTTGAAGCGTGGAATATTAGCCCGGTAGCTTGCAACTTGGTCGACAAGAGTCCCAAGTATTGTCAATATTTTTGGGACTTCGGATTTAGACCAATTTGGAACGCGGCGAGCATTTCTTACTGCTCGCAGCTGTCTCTCTTCTTTAGTTGCTAGTGCATCATCCAAATCATCAATCTCAGCTATAAGGATATCCTCAATCAGTTCTTCTTCTTCGAAAAAGTATTTGCTCGGGTCAGGCACAAGCCAGCCTTCGACATGCATGAAACCGCATGTAGCCATATCGACAAGAGTGCCTGTCAGACAGAGATTTGTTTCCACGGCATTTGTAAAAAAGCCTTTGAGTATGTCGAGTAAAATTCCCAAAACAGGATCTTCAGGACGAATAGAATGTGCACGTATGTCTCGAGGAGCACCAGGCACAGTTGCATGCCCACCGCCGGGTTTGGAGGCACCGCCGCCGGCTGATTTAGGTGCAATAAGTGCTATTGAGCACGAATGACTTTCCAAGACATTTTTACAATCTTCGATGTGATTCTCATATGCTTCATCCAAATTATCATCACCACCCAAGTCAGATGCTAACGTCAGCAAATACTCCATCTCCTTGTCGTGGGCACCGACTGTCCGTTGTGGTTCTTCAGTTATAATCTGATATGTTTGTAAAAGGGTTGAAACAGCATATCTATGATGCCGCCGAAGTATGACTGACACTAGCTGTAGAGTTACAGATATTGTTTGCTGACTTTGCGATCGTAAGCTTCCAATGATAAGATCGACCAAATTGAACAACGCAGGTGTGGATGGCATATCAACGACCTGAGTTGCCATCAAAGTTGCAAGATCTAAAGATTTCCGCTTTCTTGCAGCACTAACCGAAGTTCTTGACCCGGATGGCTTGGATGATGTCGAATCCGGGAGAGCCAAAAGATAATGCAGTATGAGTTGGATCATATCAGGGTGATCCACTGATTCCAGTACCCTCCGTAGATAGAAAAGCACCGCCACTGAAGAGCCTCCATCAACATCAGAAGATTCGAGCAGGGACGGATAGCTAAAATTCTGTCAGCTCTTGATAATAAGAAGTGATTAGAAAACATACAGTAATTGTTGCAAAAATATCACTTGGAAATGTTCCAAAAGTGTAGCTTTTACCTCTACCGATTTGCAGTGATTTAAAACGTCCTGCCAAAACATCAAATGGGATAAGAAGGTTTCCATATGTATTTGAAAGTTCGGCGAGGCTGAACTAACAATCTCGGATGTGGACGTGGGGTGTTGATAATCGGAAAAGGCTAAGACAGGAGGGAGTTCATCACGAGGATGATCGATTACCAGTTTCCGGCTCAGCTGCCCATAGAGGGCGCCTAAACCTGTTGCCATCATTGTTGCCAGATCACTTTCAACAATCCATTGTTCCAGCTCCACCGAGTTCGAGGCAGCCTCGATAATATATAGTAATCCTGTCCTCGCAAAATCACCAATTCTCCCTTCTTCATGTATATAATCTATCAGCAGATAGAAAAGAGGGAAGTCCTCCTTGTGTGTTTTCCCTGTGAACTTTTCATGCGCATTCCTTCCCTCGGACGACTCGCCGTGGTTCTGCGCTGTAAACCATGCTGGCAGAACCTCCGGATCTAATCTTATTTTTGTAGTAATGTTGAATGACAATTCAACCACTTCTACCTCAGTGTCTCGGCCCAAGCGGATTGCATTTGCTCCGGTAATCCGAACCAAAAGGTTCATGAGACTCTTTGCAAATGCATCGTTCTCCACGAAACTTTCCTCCTCGCTCTCAATAAGTGTAGCAAACAAGCCAACGGCTTCTCGGATGATGTATTCGTTGTACGAGGTAGTCGCAATCTTGCCTATCGAAATGTAAACTTGCTTCGCAGATGCAAATGTTATACAAGGGTGCGGTAGGGGTCGTCTCGACTCATCAGTCAAGAGCGCTGTGAGACCGGCGATGTTGTCGCGGATGTCATCGGCAGCCTCGAGATCTTTCGAAAGGTTGGTTGACCGCTGCCATGTTGTCTACAGGCTGGTCAGTGACGATTATACGGTGAAGATATGGGAGATTCCAATGTACTAGGAGCTGGCTGTACTCCCTTTTGAAACGTGCCAGACGCTTTTCAGGGTTGTTGGTACCCTTCTTGGACGCCGCTGGGGCGAGGGAAGTACCGGCTATCAAACGCGACCACTATTGAATTAGTTAGCAATTTAAATCAATTTTGATCTATCTCGCGGTGTGACATACGAAGTCCATGGCTCTAGCAACGAAAGAGGCATGTTTCGATGGTGATATATTGCATCAAGTCCTGCGAAATGCGAAGACGTGTTTCACACGCGCCTGCGCTGGACAAGGCTGATGACTAAGCAAGGCTATCAATGCAGAAAGGGCGTCGGGATTCGTGGGTTTAAAATAAACGTAATTTACCAATAGTATTTTATCAGCCCCTTTTGGAAAGAATCAAGAAAACAACCTTGGAAGCTATCTTTCGAAAAGGGCGACTTGCATATTCACGTGAGAAGAATTTGAAATGTGAAACACAATTCCAACATCTCATAATCTCTTCCTAATCAGTCACAAGGCTAGGCCGTTATTGGAAGTGTTGGATCCGCTGCATCTAATTTTGACATGACTGCCCTTTCAAGAACCGACAACATTTAGCAACTCGTCAAGGTGAAGTGACGTGTAGCTTCTGCGGCATCGTCCAGACTAACACAGTATCCCGATTCATTTCTCACCGGAGACTTACCCAGTCCATGATTCGGTTGACAAGATTAATTCACTGCCCGGGGGCCCATATGGGTGGGAAAAAGCGCACACGAAAGATGGCTGGCGCCATAGTAGCATTCATCGTCTGCTGGCATCTCTATCTCTCAGCAGCACACAAGAGCCCAGAACCACCACCATTACTTATTGACGATAACTTCCCACTGGGTCTAGCCAATAAAGTTCCTTCCATCCCAGTTTGGAACGCTTCACCCACACCGCACGTCGTTGAGCAGACCCCTCTGTTCATTGGATTTACCCAGAATTGGTTACTTCTCCAGCAGACAGTAGTTAGCTATCTGACTGCCGGTTGGCCTGCGTCAGATATTATTGTTGTTGACAATACTGGGACCATGCTATCCAACCAAAACTCCCAGTTGACAATTCAAAACCCCTCCTACTTGGATTATCATCGTCTCCGGGACGTTCTGGGAGTCAAAGTCATCTCAACCCCGAGCCAATTGTCCTTTTCGCAACTGCAGAATTTCTATCTTTACGAATCGATCCAGAGGAACTGGACTCATTATTTCTGGTCACATATGGATGTTGCTATCTTATCTTCGGACAGTTTTTTGTCTGACACCTACGAATCTTTCTACACCCGTGTAGTCTTAGATCTGCGCCAGGGACTATCGTCAACTGATTGGGCCGTTCGGTTTTACCTATACGACAGATTAGCTCTGGTTTCTGTAGCAGCATATACAGCAGTCGGTGGCTGGGATACATCCATACCCTACTACCCAACAGATTGCGACATGTATGAGCGTTTGAATATGGCTGGTTACAAAAATCCCTCTCCGGATGTTGGATATATATTTGATGTGGCATCGAGTATTAAAGATCTTTCGAGTTTCTATCAAGTTGGGATGCCTAAATCTCCCTCATATCAAGAGTTATACGGAATTTTAAAGGAATTGGAGATGCACAAGAACCAGGAAGATGGAGAGCGTAATACTTGGCAAGATTTGCAGCAAGGTGGACAAGGAGAGCCATATTATCGAGATGTCAAGGGTTCTATGTATGCCAAGGAGAAAATGATCGAAGCTGGCAGAAAAATATACAGGCGTAAATGGGGTACTTCGGAGTGCAGGCTTTATGAAGCAGGTGTTCGGCTTAGTGACGCTTGGGCACCAGGATTTCGCTGGGGTGTATTGCAATGGTTCTAGCGGAGTCTTTTAAATTCTCAATAACATATCTTCTCTGCCAAGTGGATCTAGTAACAGCTGTTCTACTGATATATTTGATTTCTGATACTTGTGCGAGCTGAGAAAGGAATCTTGATTCTGTCAGCTACTAATAATTTGGCGCCAAAGGCTAGTACAATAAATACGCAAGAGATTTCCCACTATTTAGTTCTATAATATAATTCATTTCCTGGCTGTGCAAGCAAAAAATTAGCAACACGTGGTGACAGAATTGGGGCAATTTGCTGATGTGGCTCAGACTCTTCTCGCTTAACTTCAAGAATTAAAGTCCAAAGATTCGTGAGAGGTAAGGCAATCAACCTTACTGCTAAAAGATAATTCATCTAATGTAACATCTTAACTGCCCAATTACTTGAAACATTCTGCTCTATAAGAGAGAGGTCTTGGTATGGCCTTGAAATGTTACCTATGGTCGTCAGCAATTTGTTTCCTACAAGTATAATTCTACAGAAGCAGATTACCACCACATACGACCATAGACTAAGGAGAATTAGGCTATCTCGACAGTCTACAGTGACTCTAGTGTTAAATCTTCAAATTATCAATTGGATCTTGAAAATGAGATCTAGTTTTGCGATCTTTTTTTCTTAGGGATAAATTTGATATCTAAGAATTAGTATCTTGACCAATTCCCCCCCAGATTCATTTCCAATTCCTCGGCCCATTTTGTAAATTATTTCTATTATTCTTGCATAGCAATAACCCATTTTCAGAAACGGGTCATTTGTTGGATTATGGCTCGCCGTTAGTTTAACTCCAAATGAAAATAAAAATGTCTCCTTAATGTGTTCTTTCTAATCTTCCTTCATATCAAAACTCTCGCAATGTCGTCCTTTATGAATAAATGCGGAAAGAGGCGAAATCGTCGATAATTACCTCCTATCACACCGAACATAATAAATCTAAGCGTTATCCACCAGTCGTGCAACTAACGACTAAGCGGTACCTTCACGCGGCAGTATATAATATCCTCAAAGCAGTGCTCTCCGACGCTGACGCGACAGGTTTCTTAAAGATTATATTTATGATGACAGGCCTTTTTTGCAGCGCCACGAGGACGTCCTGTCGGCTGGGCGCTTGAAATATTTCATGAAATGGCCACTTGACTCATCCGTAGCATATGCTCTGAGCCCTTCTTTGCAAACATTATAGCGGGGGACTTTTTGAGGGTGATTACATTGGATGTCCGTGTAGAATAAAACATCTCATCTGTGTCCATAGGAGGGAGAGTGAATCTGATATCAAAATTCTCTTTGTCTCAGAAGCATCTCTTCCAGAATCCACCGGAGGGTTTGGCTCCTGTAAATACTAACATTGTCAGATATTGGTTTCCTCGGCAGGTAGAGTGAGATCGCTAGGTCCAGCTTTTTAGGTTTGTAGGGTCAACTTGAACACATGGCACTAGCACACTCGTGACGCATATTTCGACAATATCTCAATTTACAGACACACAGGATAGGCTTGTGGCTCTCACGAGGTATAATCTAATACCTCAACTGCAGATAATAATTGAGCAGATAATGTCGAACGCTACGTCTCATCTTCTTGTTGATCACCAGCAGCGACCCTAGTACCAGCTTCGCCCATCTGTTTGATGCTGCGCTCGATCTTCTTGTAAGCCCAGTCAAAGGAAGGATACAAGAAGGGCCCTGAAGGAGATGTTAGCAAAAGCTCATACTCGGGCTTGTCTTCAGGAAGTAAAAGCCCCAGAGAGAGAAATTCGCCTCAAGCCAGCCATGCAGAAAATGGAACCGTTATACGTACTCATATCAAATCGATTGTCGTCGACGCCGTAAGCTTCCATATGATACGCGGGACTATATATGAGAAGTCATCGTTAGCTTTCGTCATAAGCCTTATAAGAAAGGAGTTGATCTCAGAGTATGTGGATCAGCAGTAATTGGTCTTCAACCCGGTGCTGGGAAAATAATATATGAACAACGTACGTTATAGTCGTCATCTTGTGTCGATTGATCTGTGATATCGTCAATTTTGATTACTATAAAGGAGGCATACTGTACGTACAGCGTAATTCCAAGTGAAGAATCGAACTTTCTCGTAGATCTGTTGGGGGGAGAGCGTATTGCCCCAGACATGCAACAATTTCTCCCACATTGCGTACGGGCCGAGTTTGCTTTTAGTTGTCAGCAGCCGTCAAATATTAAAGCGGAAAGCAGTTGTTTTACTTGATCTTCCTCAAACGACCATACACACTCAGCTCGTTGTAAGTCATTCCCATGTCAGCCTCGTCTGCCTGGACATAGTTCTCGGTCAATGGCTCCAGCTCAGCAGTTGGTGGCGCATCCAGGAAGCCTTGAAGTAGACTAAGCCCAAAATTTTCTTTCAGAGAAGCCCAGTGAATGACTAAAAGAGTCGGTATTCGTTAACGGTTTTCCAGATGATCCAGGAAGTGCTTTAGAAGTCAAGCATTGGGGCTCAGAAATAGCCGAAGTAAATTTGGAGTTGGGTAACTTACAGCTCTTGAGATCTGTCTTTGATATTCCACCGATGGGATTGATGCTGAAAGCGGTTAGAGGGGCCATGGATGGATCGCCTTAGAAGCCACTTACTCTGCTGAAGAACAGTCGTATTTCCTGCGAGATTCTGTCAGTAACAGCGCTATCGTGATAGGAAGTATTTGAGCGATACATACGTTAAATAGCCTCTGAGACTTTCATCAACATTTGCGCTCCCAAGCACTAAGAGAGATCCCGGGGCTCCTTCACGGCGGCCTCTGCTCTGAGGGAGGAGTTGAGCCAAAGAGTACGCAGTTACCATTCTGAGTCGTGCTTGACTAGAGGATGGCGGAGTCAGTGATTGTTTTATTGAGAGGGTTTCTGGACGATCTTGTATAAGGTATGTGTCTCATGAGAAACTTTCTCTTGAGACACTCAAAAATAAGAAATTGTTCTATTCCCCATCCACTTACATGTTTTGCAGCGCAAGGTTCTCCACTTTAGTACCACCATACATCTTGAACTTTGGTTCAGTGCCCGTATTTGCAGTAAGAAGCTTGACCTGTTCATCATATACTATCACCTTATTAGCATATGGTTCAAGTCAGGAGCCGAAGAAAAAAGAGTTTGTCTCGGCTCTTGAAAGAAGAATCAGGGCGGAACTAGGACAAACCGGGATCGATGTCGAAGGCTAGATGGTAAGCACCAATCTCCGCAGCGAGCTGTGCTGCGCGAGCTCTAGTTTCAGGTGAGGAGTTCCTTTCCATTCCCATGTAGGCCGTCTGGCGAGAAAATCATATTAGTTGTTATGTGCTTGCGAAGGAAGAAAGGCTGTCAACCAGGTGACTCTTACGCAGAAGATACGGTTTGCAATTTCCTGTGTAGTTTTTGGAACCCAGCTGCTGCCCAGCTCTTCTCCAGTAATTCTGTGCAGATCTGCAAGGACCTGATGGTTTCCTGATTCGATTGCTTGTAATACAAAAAGGGTCATGGAATGGACTTCATTCAGATCAGTTAGCATCATCTCTAGTTAGAAAAGACGGACAGAATGGGTTGGCGTGATGCCTGTCCGGTCGTAGAACGTACCTATGACAGCAGTCGCACACGAATCAATTCCACCACTGATCTCGGATTTAGTTACTTCTTCTAAGCTTCCCGGGAGTGAATATACACGTCTCAAGAGTGTATTTGGTGTATTTACCCCGGAGCAGGTACTTCAGGGACAGCCGGAAATGGTATGAGTACTACGAGAACTTGACTTACCTAAGCGGTAGAAAGAATCCTGCTTGTTTCGATCTGCGTAAGTAATCCCACTACAGTTCAATGTTAGTCGATGTATCGGATGGATTGTACAAGAAACGACGTACCAGATAGCATGCGGGGCCATAAGCAATCTCTTGTTCTGGGACGTTGTATTTGACGGCTTGCGGTGTTGTAGGATGGAGTGAAAGATCGATCTCGTCCCCTTCTCTAGACAGGGACACTAAAAGCATATAAGCTTCTTTCCTTGGCACAAAACAAGGGAACAACTCACTATCCACTTCGATACGGTCATATTTTGGCTGATCTAGAGCTTGCATTGCTCTGCTTTTCTGATCACGGTATGATCTCACCTCTTCCAAGTCAATTGTCGCAGTTATGACCTCGACGTCGTTCAGTGAGAACTGGCTGCCCTGGGCAAGGACTTTCCCATTGCAAATGATCAAAGCACAGCCGTCATCTATATCATATAAGCTGGAATCTATTGACTGGGAATGCGGACTGGCTTACAATACAGTCTGTCTCCATCGCCTGAGCTGCTAGTTAGTATATGTCCTGGATACAGATAAAGATAAGAACGCAGAGAACATACATCCTTGTTGATTTGCATACAGGTAGATGCCGCCGCATTTCAAGGTCGCGGAGATGATCAGCTCTACTCTTACATGGAGCTTGCGCAATTCTAATCATCAAATTAGCGTTGTAAATTGCTGAAAATTAATAGTGGGCTCGAAGCCTAGGAGCTGTCTCGAAATCTATTCCATCTATCTGTATGTAGCTCCCCAGACAGCTATTTATCTCGGAGCCTTCACACAGAACAACTTTTTAGTATAAAAATAAGCTTACCGTGGTGGCTTCCCGAGGAGTTTGTGTATATCTCACAGCCGTCTAAGCCCACTGTACAGAATCTCGAAGTCAGTATATTACTTACTGAGGTAAACAGAGAGGGAAATGTTTGAGGAAACAGCTATAGTGAGCTCAACCCCAAGTGGCTGTGAGCTCTCTTGGGTATTGAGACATGTCTCCAACTTCTCGAAACAGTCTCGACCAGGGAAGGAAGCCTTCGGGAATACGTACTACCAATGTGAGGAGCATTCGGCGTAAACTAGAGGACGAAAGTCAGTATGCATAATCACTTGAGGGATAGAGGGAGGTCGAATCCAGGAAGCGGATAGAGTGGCAGTGGCAGTAATAAGAATCAATGGAACTATTTACCAATTCCTCGCATGTCTATGCGTCAGGTCAGCAGTGAACCGTGGTAACTAGGAGGAAGTGGTAGAAGCTAAAACTCTTACTTCGCAACCGAGGGCAGTGTCCAGGGTAGAAACGAGTGCGTCCTGAAGTTTTGGCATTAGTGATGGATTGAGTCAGGTTCCTTGGGTCTGGTTGAACGTACGCCGATTGGCACAGTCTTCTGGCCCATTCTAAAAGTTGCAACGTCAGTTGAACTCTTCAAGAACATACCATTCAGAATTTAGAACCCCGATGCAGGAGAAACTCACATTCTGCTTATCGAGCGTGGCAAAAAATGCGTCTCAACAATACGGACTCCTCGCCATGGGGAGAAGTATCGCATTTCATAATAATTGCCATCTGCTGCCAATGAGAGTTTTGGTCCTAGGGTAGTTAGCAATTGCTTCATTAGGAAAATTTCAAGAGAGGTTATCGTAAAACACATCTCGGGAGTGATAACTCCCTAGATACATTTAAATAGGAAATTCTGGGTTCCCCTGACACGTACTAATAAGCAACTGGTAATGATTAGTACAGAGTTACAATAAATAGTAAATGGAACGTTTGCTGTTTGAGCTGCAATGGTAGGACAAGTTAGGTGCCACATACTATTTTCTTGTTGTAGATAATGATTCTACAGTTGTATCTAACAGACTAGATGGGTCCGGGGGTCAGCAAAGTCACAATAGTGAGAAAAGGTACTAACCTTGTGCTTTACGGGCATGCCGACATCAAGGAGGATGTCTTGACAATCCGGATGTTGTATGATTTGTGAAAGGGATTCCCATGAATGCAGGATCGTATCATCCTCAAGAAAGTGGTCTAGTGATTATCAGTGATGTCGCATACGGAACGGTGAAATAAAAAAGACTGACCTAAACATCCATATCCGCAGATCTCCAATTCCGGGCCAACTAAATCACCAAATTAGCACTGTAAATTGCTAAGAGATTCCGTTTAACTGTCTCCGCAGAGAATAAACAGCTTTCAACTATAGAAATAAGCTTACCTCTGAGACTGGCACCAGCCAGCTTTGCCTTGGCAATGCTCTCGATAATACGCGCCAGATTGCCCTCAAAATCCAGTGCCCATTGATTAAGACTGCATGTCGCAACAGTAATGAGGTGCCCCATCTTTTCTGCGTGTTTGAAGTCCCTCAGTCAATTGCGAAATAGGGAGATTGTATAGAGAGTGTAAAGGAAGCAGGTAGCGATACGGTGACTCGTGCGTCTGCCAGTCGTCACCGAAATGACGCTAACTTAGCATGGTCTAGTGAAGCCAGGTGCGCTAACTTTAAGAGGCAAACCCCCACGTTCAAAGGATCGTGGATGATTAGGTAATAAACAATCGGTCTGTCGACTCCCGTCCGTGGTAGATTAGTAGTTGGGTGGGTGACAACTAGCGAATACCTAGGTACTATTATATGTTTTTGCTAGTTTTAACATTTTATAGTTTTCATTTAACAGAAGTTTTATACTTTGACCTTGATAATAATAGTTATTTTTAAAAATTATTTTCTATTAACGAATAAATAAAGTAAGCTATTAAACCTACCAGCTAATACGACGAATAAGATTTATTTCAGTTATATTATTATAAAATGCTTTTGAACATATATTATTTGCTTTTATATATCTTATTTTAAATAGATTCAGTTGGTTTATAGCTTAATAATAATCTTATTAACCCCTTTGAATCTTTAACTCGTAGTTAATATAATATTTATATTATATCAAGTGGATATTAGCATTTTATAATTTGTGGTTATTAATTACCATCTATTTTTGTTTATTCATGTTATATATTCGAATTTTCTTGAATACTAGGGAAATATAAAGCCTATTATTATTTGAAGATCCCAACTGGCAAAAATCGCGTTAGATCTCGTATCTAAATGCAACCGCACGATGTTCAAGTAGAACAGAAACGATTTTTATAAGTATATCATACTATGCTTCAACCTTTTCTGTTGCAATCTGGCTACGATCAAAAACTGCTTCATCCAATCGTCGTTGCAGCTCCTCCTCCTCTTCAGCTAAATTATCCCCGAAAAGACCAGCAATCTGTTCTAATGATTTATTTGAGGTTTCGGGGACAAAGAAAAAGGAAAAAACTCCAGCAGCAAAACAGAACAACCCAAAGAAAAGGTACGTGCCCCATCCGATCTGGATGATCATCTCAGGCACGACAACACCAATAATGAAATTGGCGAGCCAAATGGTGGCTGTTGCTAGACCAACGCCTTTTGCACGTTTCGAACTTGGAAACACTTCAGCAGGGAGGGTCCAAGCAAGAGGTCCATATGAACTGGCGTAGCATAGGACGTAAATATCTAATAAATATTAGTTGATGGGTCGTTCAAGCATGGGCCAACTTACAGATCAAAGCAACACCAAACCAGGCCATGCCGGTATGGGTCGACCAGCTATCGTTATATTTTCCGACAATACCTGCCATAATAATATGGGGTATACCCATAGCAAAACCACCAACAATGGCAAGCTTGCGTCTTCCCATCTTGTCGAGGTATAAAAAAGTAGGTATACCGGCTACCAGCTGGCAGATGTTGACCATCCCGGATAAAATCAATGACATCTCATAACTCTGGCCAAGTTGAGCGAAAAATGTTGGCGCGTAGTATACGAAAGCGTTTATGCCAGAAAATTGCTGAAAGAATGGAATACCAAGAGCTACTAGTGTTCTTCTGAAATACTTTGGCCGGAAAAGATCCAACCACTGTCTGATTTCTGCCATGAATGCGCTGGAGTTGGGATGCTCACGATTCAATAAATCTTGTTGAAATCGGACTTCAGTCACAATGCCTTTCCACTCAAGTTGGACCCTTAGATCACTGGTTGGAAGCCTGCGTAGCCTCGCTAAAGACAATAAGCTGTCGTCAGAACGGCCACGCAGTGCCAACCATCGTGGCGAGAAAGGAAAAATATGGATTCCCACACCCACCATCAGAGCTGGTGGTATTTGAAGAAGAAATGGGAGTCTGAAAGCCCAATCTCCGTTGATATATCTAATGGAGTTCCTATTAGCACTTAACGAGAAGCCTTAGGGATGCGACATAATACCTTGTGCCATAAGTAATCCAATAAGCAATGATGGCACCAACAACGATACTGATGGCTTCAAGCACCAAGAGTGAGCCTCTTAAGTTAGGTGGAGCAATTTCAGATATGTAGAGCGGCGCTGCCATAGCAAGAGTCCCCACTCCAATACCACCAATAAAGCGACCGGCGACCAGGGTATCATAATTAAAAGCTGCTGTTTGAATGACAGCACCAGTACAGAAGAAACATGTAGCTACAGTCATACCCCATTTCCGGGAGATTCGATCTGCTAGATATGGTAGGAACAGGCAGCCAATGAAGGCTCCAAGCTCAAGCATTCCGGTCATGAGGCCAACGTTAAACCCGTAGCTTGAATGACCTGGTGAGATCTCTGGAAACATTTCATGAAATTGGGGCATTACTAGGATGAGAGAAATGACACCTTGATCTAGGCATGGTTTAGCGATGCGATTGTTAGGATCACGTAGAGCTCTTACCATAACCGAAAGAGAAGCCTCCTAGAGAGGCAAGTAGAGCAGCCCCAAAAACATATGGAGAACGAAAGATACCCCCCGGACCTGAATCATCGTACGCGATTGTTGTTTGGAGGCTGGTGGGTATTTGGTTGTCGCTTAACGTAGTAATATACTCTTCATGGGAGACGATGCCGCTTCCGCTCGCAGTACCAACATAGCTTCCAGGGGCCTTCTCAACATCAGCCATACTTGACGATGGAAAGAGAAAGAAGAAAGGCTATCTTAAAGAGCTCAGTAAAAAAAAATTGACAAAGGCTGAGGAGAGAAACCTTGCACGAATGATGATACAAAGTGAGTTTGATTATCGAAGATAAATTGAATGGGAGTCAAGTCAACATTATATAGGCTTGCTTAATCAACACTCCACATCTGGTCTACAACGAGGAGTGTCTATAGTCTGTTGGAAGTTTGTAATCCCCCTGGTTCTGTGGTCTCTCTATAAGCCGGCAAGTAAAAGTGTGGGGTGCGGGGGATCACAAAAAGTGGAACAAGCATTTGGAAAGAATGATCGTTTTTCTTGTGGAATCGTTTCGGCGAGATTTTGCCTGTTTCGGTGGGGCCAATGAAATATATACCAAATAAAGTTGTGGGGTCACTGGACTCCCGCTTCTTTTCGGCGGATTTTTGCTCGTCTGGGATGCCAAGGGAAAATATTTGACATGACGATGTACGGGAGCACAATACTTGCAAGACTCAATGACTTATAGGTGCGCATGACAGTATTTAATTTACAACTTGGCTGGCGGGTGAAAAGAACGTCTTGATTAGGCAATGCCATTTTTGTTTTCCGTTTGAAATAACTTCCTTCCAGCCGCATGCGAAATATACGCATTTCCCAGGCTTGAATTATCATTACTCCATTGAGCAGCATTTGACTTCATATTTCACCTCGGAAGCAGATAAGGTTTTTAATAACTTGACCTATCTAAATGCTGCAAAGTACCTAGTAGCAATTACTTCATATATGTTGGTACCTTGGGATGCGCCCGTTACTGATCGCTAAATTGAAATTTTTATATACTAACTAATCTTTCTCCTGTTAGATTTTCTGTCCTAAATCTAACCATTAATTAATTTTTCAATAACCAAAGCCGTATCACTTAAGATACTACCTAATTTTGCCCTGCTTTCAAGAGTACAAAGTCTTTCACCTCGCTAAAAGGAGTGACGATTTCATTTCTACCAAGGACTGTGTCAACCTCCGTCTTAGAAGGTCTATATCTCTAAGGTATCGAATCATAAGTTCCATCACTTATGACAAAGCAATCGCGGTTATATCGGTACCAGTATTGATAATAATATTAATCTCAACAATAATTTCACCCCACTCGAAATTATTTGAAGCCCTAGCTTTGTCTTTCGTCAAGCAGATAGAAGATACATCCAACTTCTCCCCAGCCTGGTATTCTCCTAAAAGTTTGGCAGCTTGATGAAGGACATATCTCTACATGCAGCCTGATTCCAGACACGTCACCATTCTGGCATCAAGCGGGAAAGTCATGCCAATAAATTATAATTGTAGTCCCAGGCAAACCTTTATTAAATATAAGATGCCTGGTTCTAAGCTTGACCTTATCCGAGCCTCGCTCTAAAAGCCCTAACCTACCCGAAAGCGCAATGCTGTCCCTTGCCTAAATGGTCCACAAATTAAATCTATTCATGGAATTTCGCGGCAAGACTTTCCGCAGTTGGTATCAAATCTCCCTTCAACAATAGATTCATGATGAGCTTTTTGAAGGTTTCCTTACAACCTCAGGCGTTCTTGCTTATTCCACATGCCTATATCTCCTGTTCTGGTGGTTTCCGAATAAAACCGGCTACTTTCGGCGAAATGTTTCCTATTTCAGCCATGCCATGCGCTTGCACCCCAGGTATTTGCCTCAGAATATTCATATCTGATCACTGAGCATAATGCTAATCAAGCTTAACATCTGCCAATGGTCTGAAAAATGTCTGAATCTTTATATTAAAGCCATGTCCTTTCATTTAGACTTGAGACTCAACCTCACTGTATTGATTTATGATTTGTTTGTGGTTATACCATACAATACTAACATTCATATCTTCACATTCACCTCAAGCTCAAAATATGCTGACATGCTTTTGTACGACGACTACCTTGTTCTCCCTTTATTATTCTTCGGGTGAGCCTAGTATTACTGCAAAGAGACATCATGAAATAGGCCTGACCCGTACAATACATATGGTTCTAGCGATCTCAAGTGAGTACGCAAAATCTGTTGGGAAATACTCAAGCGCAGACACGGAACATAGCAGAAAAGCTCAAAAGAAAGACTTCTGATGTGGTCATCTTGTGGGGATTTTAGTGTGGAACGACAGAAGGGCTAGCAAATCGTCTTCTGCGAGAACTCCCGTAAACGCTTGCTCTTGGACGCACGAGTGCTTAATCTTTTAGATTACAACCCTGAAATTATCATATCAAGTCCGTGTTCTAAATTTGCAATTTCAATGTGTCAGAAGATCTGTTCTATCTTTTTTCAACATTCGATATAAACTAGTATAAACCCTTCAGGGAAACAGAAATCGCAGATCGCCTTGCACATCAGCTATGACAAAACATGAATGACTACCGGGGATTGCCGAGTAATTCGTGTTGGCGAGCGACTAAATACATAAGCGCGGGGCAGCGGGGTAATCCAAAAAAGCTGCAAATAAAGGCACAAAAAGTCAACTTCATTCGGGATCTCGAGGCTCTAGGGTAGAATATTCAAGCAATGCCGAATCGAAGGGAGCGACTGCTCCCGTGTGCTATGTGCAGAGGTATTCTAGCCCCTGCCAGAGATTGAATAATGTATAAAGCAGATTTCTGACGCACAACTTAGAACGCCATCTTAAATGTATGTCTCTCTTCCCTATAGAGATAAATATGCATCAATTGACATTCTTTCCTACTAAGGTAATGGCGAATCGCCATGTCTTCATTGTCAAAAAAGTGGTCTTAGTTGTGTTCGGCCTACCAAACGTTTTCGCTTCAAAAAGTCGAAGCATGATAAGAGTCTTAGCTTTTCGGCCTGTCAGACATGGATAAGAACAAGAAGCCGCGTGCTATCATATGTAGATGAAACCGAACAGATTATTCGTGGCTTCGAGAGTATGAACGACACAAACGATACAGAGTATGAAAAAGAGGCCTTTTTGCGCAGCCCACAGTCACTAGTACATCTAGACCACGAGAGTTCAGTGACTGCCACATCTCCAGACAGCACACCGAACTCAGCAGACAGTTTTCAACACTCATCTTACTCTTCTTTAGTCAATGGACCCTTGATTTTATATTCACAGCACATTCAAGCATCGCCTTCTGCAGATCCTCAGTCCTTCCAGACTGATGTATACTCCGCATGTGATCCCTGTCCTAACAACGCTGGTATAGCCATATCAGTCCCAATATTAAATTCAAATCATGGTATGGGCATCGAATTTATCCATTAGACAGATTCAGACTTGACACTTTGGGTCTCAACTGATTCGATTTGTGGGTTATTAGGAAAACCCAACGAGGCAACTCATGTGGGACTACAAGAAGCGTGTTTAATGCGCCATTTTATACAGAACTTAGCTCATTCAGTAAGAATTTCCCTGACCTGTTCCTTTTCCAGAATCCGTTGATTTCCTTTGCAAATTT
The DNA here is from genome assembly GCA_029641185.1 of Pseudofabraea citricarpa. NCBI lineage: Eukaryota > Fungi > Ascomycota > Leotiomycetes > Helotiales > Dermateaceae > Pseudofabraea > Pseudofabraea citricarpa. The sequence goes on from JAPWGK010000004.1 coordinate 1,717,126, forward strand.
CTATCATCACTCAGTCCATAAGGAGATGATCTAGGACGCAATTACTTAATCAGTCCACTCCTTGCTGACACAAAAAGTTCGATACCACCGATCGCGATTGCCATTTCACCCTCACAATTCCACAGCGCGCCATGTACAACCCTGTTCTACTCTATGCAGTTTGCACAGCATCAGCAAGACATCTGACTCGTCTATGGCACAAAAACCATTCGAATAATGTAATTAAATGTAATGGAATTCCCCTACCAGAACTCGACGAACATTCGGCTATACATTATCACAATTTGTGTATCTCCTACTTAATCGACTTCTCTAAGGACCCATTGCAAAGTCCGAGCGAAGAAGCACTTGCTGCTGCTACTATACTTAGGTTTTATGAACAGATCGACGGTAAGTACACGGTTACAAGTAGTAACCAATTACGCACTATATTTTTGACATCGCTAATTTCATTGCCAACTCTAGCACCGTTGACCGGGCTTGACGCGGAAACATATCTAAATGTAGTCCAAACAGTTATAAACTCGCAACAAACCGAAACACTATACTCAATACCTTCTGTTCAAGAAACTTTCAAGAATAATGATACGCACGCCATCCAAACTAATGGATTACGTTTTTCAGCACATTTAATTGCTCTTCGGCAGGAAATCTGGTCGGTCTTGTTATATCGGAGGCCGTTTCGTCTTCCTTTGTGTCCCGAAAATGACTATCAACATCTTCCACCCGCAGACGAATTTATCTGGGTCAATAGAATTTTGATTTGGTGTGGCGATGTCGTGAGATTCTGCTTTGGAACAGATTATATCCACGAAACCACAACCTCTAAGCCCAAGACGAAGGCTGAACAATGGCAAGCTATGAAAGCCTTTGAAGAAAGTTGGTCTACGCTCCAGCCAACTTGTTTCAAAGCATTGTACAGTTCACCGGCTAAACCGGAATGCGGCAAGTTTTTTCCAGACATCTGGCAGATGAACGACTGTCAAACTCTAGGAATTCAACATATTGAAATAGGTCGCATGCTGCTCTTGGTTTACGATCCACGACGACAACTATTGGGGATTGGTTCCAGCGCAACAAACCAAGAGTTGGAAACAAAGATTCGTCACTCTGTCTTAAGGTTATGCGGACTGGCTTCATCGAATAAAAGGTTCCAGGCTGGCATGACAACTGCAGCCGTTGGCGTTTCTCTCTTCGGAGAATCTTTCCATGATCCGGCTGAGCAAGCAGCCATTATTGAATTCATGACGGTATTAGAGGCAGAGCATGCTTGGCCAACAGAGAAAGTAGTGGAGGCTCTTCAAAAAGCCTGGAGTTCACAGCGCTGATCTCCAAAACCCCTATCATCAAACCGTAGCACCTCTGTGTGCTAACAATTGGATTCACATATAACGCCGACGACCAGTTCCTGCTGTCAAATGAATTATCCATTATTAAGATTTGAGCAAGGATTTGTACCACAATTGGATGATAGCAGAGTAAGTTTATTATTTTGATAGTAGCCTATGAAATATTTGCCGTATTTATTGCCAAAAGATTTTGATGTTAATCTTCGCAGATGTAGTATTACTCTTTTAATACAAAATATATAATAGGTTAAAACATTCCTATCAAACTTATGAATCGCTATCATGAAATAGATTCTAAAATGTTCCAGATTCAAGCCTTAAGGAACCCTTCAAAGATGGCCTCGCTATTATGGAGAAACGAGTAAAAATATTTGGAATATACTTGGAAGATTAATGAATATACCCCTTTCCATTTTTGCTTTTGTTTGTTCACGTATCATTTTTCTTTTTGCTTTACTTCTTTTTCTCCGACGGCTTTATGTGTGTAGATGTTTTTGCTCGGTTAGAAATTTTGCAGTTTCCCTTTCTGTGTTAGAACTCTCACCTCTGTCTGGAATAATATTTTATATTATATCAAGTAGACACTAGCATTTTGCAAGTTGTTTTTCTGAGCATGAATTAGTTTTGTTTATTTGTATTATATATTTGAGTTTACTTAAAATGCTGGGGGAAATGAAGCTTATCCCAATGTAGCAATTTGATCCCCTTGATGGCAGCCTTGAGCTTGGAGCGTCAATATAAGCTACTTCGAAATAATTTTTTAGGGTCCACAATGCTTTGCTAGTTATACTAGTTGGGTCTCTATAGCGGAGTCTTCTCAATAGCTGTTTAAATCACAGAAATCCAATAAAACTATCTATAGTCCTAATGATCCCTTAAACTACTCTAGTCATCCCATTGCCTCATCTTGATTCATAGCTTTCTATCCATGTAATTCTACTTACCAGGCCTCTAGCTGTAAACTACCAAACATTTGTAACACCTTCGTGATGCTATTTACCTTTCAGTTATCTTTCAAATGTTTCTCTGCTACTTTTGCCAACTTTGTCATAGCTATTTCCCTCCAATACCAAGTCATCGACATTGTCGCTCCAGGGCCCACAACAATACTCCCAACAGCAAGCGCTAACAGGACCAGCTTCAAATTTACTCTTGCGATGCCCATTCTATCCAAGTCCCAAACACCGACAAAACACCACATCAAACATGCTGCAAAGGTAATATAGAAATCCCAGAGAAACATATTGTGAACGCCGCGGAAGACAGAGGACGGATCAGCGTAGTTGAAGCCAAATATTTGTGACACAGAAACAGAAGAGGAGCCTGAGAAATAAGCAAAGCCAATGGTGAATATGTGACTGCTGGCACATATTATGAAAGATGCTCTGTAGACATTCTTCAGGTGTAGAACATCGTTTAAAGCTTCGAATGGAGCTTGTTTATTAGTTTGAGCTGGATTCACCGTGGATTCGACGCTGAATTTGACCAATATCTCTTGTAAGACAAAGATATAGAAAGGGAAGAAGGTCCAAATCGGTCCCATGTACTGTCTCGTGGTGCTCCCTATAAACGGCGCAAACATGAGCAGCGTAGGGAGGAGCATACCTACAAGCATAGACGGCAAGATAGTTTTGGCATACTTAGGAAGTATTGGTCTAGCTGTAGGCCACCAATAATTATCCTTCCTGGAAAATATGAGGTCGACTAGGAAGAATATCGGCACTCCCAAGGCAATCGCAGTTATATTCGAGATGCTACCGAAGAGGAAAGCCCTATTTTCTTTTTAGTGGAAAATCATTAAATCGCCAAGAGAGACGTACCATCTGATGGGAGACCACATATTACGAGGTCTGCATGATTCTACCGTCCAGATAGTGAAAATGGCAAATTCTGAGATAGAGAGGTAAGAGGTGAAGAGTTGAAAGGCACGATCCCAACCTTCAGTCGCTGGGAAAAACACTGCAACTCCGTATGCAAAAGTGCTGCCGAATACCTCCACGCCCTGAAAATCAATCATCGTCTGGTTATACCCGTCGAACTTCCCATTTTTTACAATAGCTTCCAGCAATTCCAAAGTTCCTGTACAACCAGGAACTATCATGAGGGTATAAATTGCAAGGAAGATCAATAATATGTAGAAAAGCCCTACAGCCATGCCAATCTTCCCTCGAGGTCGGGGTGGGTGAAGTAATTCATCCTCAAATGGAATGAGACACGGTTCATGTGGCGTAGGTAGGGCATGGACAGAGGCTGCCCTTGAGACTGGTAGAGATATCTGGTCCACGATGAAGGATGTGAGAAGATGCGGGATAATGTAGAGATCCAAGTATTTATAAATGGGTGTTGCCCAGGTGGAAAGACGATGAACCTCATGTCCAATTTGAACGAGTTCTTCAATGCGTCCTTGACAAGAGTCCTGAACAGATGCAAATATGGCCTTTACAGCGACGTCCGAGAGTCCAGAAGGACTTGCCTTGAGCGCCTCCACGAGATTGTTAGCAAGAACTGTGGATGTATCCATAGCTGCATTGCCGCCTTGGCCAGTGATTGGGTGAAACTAGCTCTGTTAGCTTGGAAGATTTACTAAGGATAAGAATGGCTGGAATTTAAAACATACTTTATGCGCCGCATCTCCAAGAGTCAAGGTCCTGCCAAAATACCATCTCTTGAAAACATATTCAGGTAGCGCAGTCATCGTGGCAAACTCCCGGTTTTTCCACAAATCCTTGAACTTTGCTGTCGTCGTAAGACAAGTCTCTGCCTCTTGCAGGGCTAAACTTTCTAGGTCGAGAGTTGTGAAGCGAGGGATATCAGGGTAGTGATGTTTCTTATCCAAGGTGAAAAAGAGAAACCAATACGCTTGATTCTTTGGGCCGCCAATTATTGCGAACGAAATCTTCTCTTTATGTATCACGACAACCTGACCAGCCGTGACGCCACCGGTCATGCTGGAGAGACCGAAGACACAGCCGAACTCACAAGGCATAGCTTTGTTTTTAAAATCATCATTAGAAGACTTCGGATATATTCTATCAGAGGATCTTGCTCACCAGTTTTCTCTGAAATGGGGATATACCCAGGCTCCAGTTCATCTGCAATCCTGCACATCTCTTTTCTGATTGTACTATGGACACCATCTGTGCCTATGAGTATGTCGCCGTCGTATGATGAGCCATCCTGTATGTGCACCTGTACTTTGCCTGGTAGGTGATCTACCTTGAGCACCTTTTTATTGACGAGAACCTTGGACTTATCGAGATGGTTGTGCAAAACTTGTAAAACATCCTGGCGATTCAAGAACATCACATCGTAAGCATGCCTTTTGATTTTTTGGAAAAACACATCAGCTTGTGTTACGGATCTTCTAGAAAGCCATCCAAAGTCCTCTCCGCTTTGATTCTCTCATTTTGATGTTTTGGGATCGAATTCATACCTGCTGCGTACTAGAGATTCTGTTTTGTGGGAATATAAGACCCTCCCATCTTCACTGCTTCGTGTCTCGTGGACGTCTATAGGTCCAGCGATTGCTTTTATTTCATCGTAACATCCAATCTGGTGCATAAATCGTAAGCCGTGGGGCTGCAGTCCAATACTGGCTCCTATTTGTGGAGTGATGTCTCTGTGCGCTTCGAGAACGACATAGTCGATGCCGACTTTTTGTAAGATGTTTGCCAGAGATAATCCAGCCACCCCTCCACCCACAATGATTACTTTGAAGTTTGGAGCCATTATCGAGGAAAATGATATTCAAGCAAAAAGATACTCATTGTCGGGTCTGCACGGTAGGTGGAATATATATGTTATCGATGAGCTTATGTCACGGGACTATATAGTCTTCCACTAGGAGTAGATTAATCCCACCAGCCTTTCTCACATCATCATACCACAGCCTAGCTGCGAGCACCCCGGGATCCAAAAAACACATACACCCGTACTCATACTGCACTATACTCTCCCCTTCTTGTTACTCGGTGGGGTTGTGGATACTACGTGGAAATGATTACCGGTAGCTACCAGCGGGTTTCACAATATGGAAATTTTTCGCATAAAGGAGTCATTGGAGCCATCTCAGACGGTCAGACCATGGATACAAATCTAGATCCTTGATGAGTGCCAACCAAATGATTCCCAGGGTTGTAAGACATTACAATAGACGAATCATTCTTCTCGAAACTGTTGCGAAAGAAGCATGTGGGATAATGCCAAGTGCCATACCCTTTGAATGAAAAGAAATGTCAGCTTTTTATTACGGTAAAACATATGTGATACCTATTATCCAATTATAATTTGTCTAATCACGCCATTAATCATATTATGATAACCATATTTTATACGCATACGAAGGCGATTTTTCAACTAGATACATATATTCACATGACAAGTTATCTGCATATATGTTATGCCAAACAATTTGTTTGATAACTCAGTAAAACCTTCGTATAATTTAGAGAGAGAAAATCTTGTTAGAGGTATCAAGTAGCTTAGGTTGTAAATCTTAGAATCAGTTATAACTTCACCTTTGGAAGAGGTAACTCCCGAGTTATCCCAATTCTTTCCAAAGGGCAAGATCTCCATAATTGGTAACGGGAACCTCAAAAGGGAACCTAGAAACCTTAAAGGCGAGAATCATCAAAGCGTAAACTATAAAACCGAAAACAATGGGGATGGAGATAATGCAGGCGGAGAGAATACAGGCGGAGATAACGAAGTCGGAAATAGCGAAGAGTAGAAATGATCACAATAGATACAATCAGTGAAAAGTTGCTTACATAGCTGGAGGATTTTGTGGTTCTTGGTGAAATCCCACCGTGCCATTAGATCAATTAATAATGATTGGTCGTGGCTGCCCATTAAATCTCTCACCAACATATTCTCCTACTCTGTCGACCCGGCAATTCAAGCTTGGGTTGCCTGCAATAGCTGTGCCAACCTCGATCAGGGTCCCATCGTATCGAAATCTAAGATAATAAATATGCCACAGGCTTCGACTAAGGGCAAGAAAAAGCAATTGGAGTACCAGGAGACAAAACGAGGTAAGGATCGAGGGATGTCACAAAAGTGACACTTCTCTAAATGCTCCTTTATTCATAATTATCCTCCCAGGCTGACCTGTCTCCGAGAATTTCGGCAATATAGAGGAGCTAGTTGATGTCATTTTCGCTGACTCGAATGCTCTAGAAGAGCACCGGATGTTGACTGAGATAAGAGTGTCGAAGCCGAGTGAGTGCTACATAATCTCATGTCTCATCATTCATTACTATAATGTTTTACTCTAGTAAACAGAGAAATTTTTGCTTTGCAATTTCAAGACACAGACCACGCAACCAACACAACGAGATAATACTTGCGCTCAACGACTTGGAACATATCCTTTCTTTGTCGATATTATAGACTATATGTTATTGACGTGCAGCAACTGTAAGACCATACCCAATACTAAAAAACAGCTTCGTTATATATTTCTGCCGATTGGACAGTTTTGCAAGCACCTTTTCTGCAAATTCACTATATCGTCCCGAGTCTACTTGGAGGACGGCCTGCTCAAATCCAGGAGGATACGCTCCTGCCAAGCCCCAATCAATCATCCATACCTTCCCTTGAGCGTCGAGAATTAGATTTCGTGGAGCAATATCTTGATGTGTGAGCACCAACTTCCGGAATTTAAACCTCGGCGTACTCCGCGGTAGTTGTTTATATCGTATGCAGACGTCGATCTTATGATTGCACCAGTCTTGCAAGTCCTTCACTGTCGCAAAGGGGCCGGCGCCGTAATCTGTAAACCAAGGGCCTTCAAATTTCTCACCTCCCGTCCCTCCCATTGGTCCTGGGGGTAGCTTGAGGCTGGTCGACTGCATCGTCTCAATCATGATTGCAACTTGACTAGCCACCGACTCCTGCTGGCTCAAATCCAGAGATTCCCAACATTCGTCAACCGTCGGTCCTGGTACATAGTCCATGACAATAAAGTGACCCTTCACGAGCCCCTCGTCATCAATATCAGGGATATCTGCTGTGAAGGTGCGGTGGACTCTGGGGACTGGTAGATGTAGCGACTCAGCAGCGAAGATCATGTTCTGCGACTCTGCTAGAGAAACCCCTCGTCCACCCTTAACGACAATGGATTTAGAGAGCCGTACAACCTCCACGGCGCCAAATTGGTGAAGTTTTGGTGCCGTGGTGAATAAACGTGCAAGCTCTTGATCAGATATCGAGGAGAGGTCTAATCTATCTAGCGGAAACGAGACATGATCATCTCCTGCATTAGGCTACGCACAATCCGTTAGCATGTCAAAATCCAAGGTAATATACAATTCTACCTACATCTCTACGAGGCTGTCCAAACACATGCTGAATGATTGGTCCGTTATCTGTGGAATCTGTATTGGGCTGTCCAACTTTATTCTGAACGGTTTCTTTGTCGTAGGTGGGGGTTTCTTGCGGTCCAGATTTTTTAATACCCTGAGTTTCCGAATATTTAGAGAGCAGCGATCCCATATCAGAGTGTAAATAACAAATGGCGACGATGCGGAGTGTGTTTGCCAGGCGATAAAGTGGTAGTTGGGCTAACGTCTTTCGGTAAGGTTAATTTCTAATAGTTCGGCCTTGCAGCATTTCTCGAGGCACGTGATGAGTGCCAGGTTGATACAAGCTGTCTTATTGGATATAAATAAAATAACCAAGTAAAAGAGTAGTTACAATAAGACACAATGAAAACTTGAACTGGAGGCAAGGTTATTGCTGATGGCTCGTGCTCCTACCCCAACCTCCACCCCTCGTCTCCCTCATATAAAAGCCACGAGTGGATGGCCGCTCGCTTCTTGGTCTCCCACTGGCCCATTCCTGGTTTATCGCGGTTTCTAGAATATCAAAACCAGGCGGAATGAGACCAAGCTGGAGAAACAGGTGGAACTGATCGAGAATCCACCCAGTGCAGCCCCTACCTTCCGTGGTAAAATCGAATTCATGGTTGCCGGCGTCAATGATGGCATCGATAAAAGTAGCGACCGAATTTCCCTTGGTGGCAGGTATAGTCACAGAACACTCTTGGTTGTAGGTTGTCCCGTGATTCCGGTGAAAGATGGCCATTTCTCCCCGGTAGCCGTGCCCGGGTACTTGCGCTCCAAGCAAGGCGCTAGGCTCCATGTTAATTCGAACAGATTTTTCAGGGGCAGTCTGGAGATATATGACCCAGTGGTTTCCACCGTTCTCAAGGAGTTTATAAGCGATGAAGTGAACACGATTAACCATTCGGTTGGGATTTCGAATTGCCTCTGGGTCAGATTGATAAAAAACGGGTTCGTAAGTCTGTAATTCGTGGGAATTGCTCTCGCGAGCCTTCTTGCCTCCTCGCTCGGCTGGGCCACTGAAGCAGTTTCCCATTATGCAAAGTGTTCCTCGGTAAGTAGGAGATAATTGAATGCTAACAAAGAGATCGATTCGCAATTGTAAGAATCAGTATTATTCGATCGACGCCTGGAACTGAATGATTTTGATAGAGAGTAATTGCCGCCGTCTGGATAACCGCCCAGGTGAAGCATCCAAGACGAGCGGAACGCGACCAGCGAAATCCAACACAGTTAAGCGAAGCGAACAAGTCGCAACCAACACCAACATCAAGTTCTAAATATAGTTAGATCACCTCCCAGTAATTCGCCATCAATGGCCATCTCCTTTAGGTCAGCAAGCGACTATAATCTGATTATTATTCGGCGTTAACCGTCTCAGGGGGTGACATTGGGATTAGGGCCCCTTCGGTTCGCATTTAACCCCACCACTTTTTCTTTCAAGCGTTTGGTTGCACATGAGAGTCCTATTCTCCGCAATATCACAGAGTTGGGTTTCTTTTCTGAATATCCCGGAGTTCTTGGCGCATGATCCGCGATTCTGTAGATTTCTTTAAGGCTGTATTAGTCACATGCATAGCCATGACGCTGTCTTACCAACATCAGGTCAGCATCTCATCTCGTGGCATGACTGAACGGTTTATAATTTGGCCATATGTTGGAGGTTCTTCGCCAAGATTAGAAATTAAAGAGCTGAAACATTTTATTCCTTTCCTGCTATAAGATGTCAGCTATCGAGAAGTTAAGGCCATGTAGATTGATGCTGGATACTTACCTACCTATATAACGAGGTTGAAGATAAAATCAAGACATACGAGCATTTGAATATTTACTCATTGTTACAGGTATCAAGTAGATCATCATTTTCTGAACACGATTATGAAACAGTATTTATGCTATGTCACCAAACCTTCTCTTCTAAACTTCCAGTTGCCGACAAGTGAAAACATTCCTAATCTGTATATGCCATGGCAAAATTTGTCTGTGTAATAACTCTGTACGTCGGATGAACCTTCCCACAGAAATAAAATAAAATGAATCCATCTTCCCTTCACAATTGTCTCACTCCCTCTCCATCCGCTCTCATTCGTATTCCACCTAGAAACCTTATTCTACTCCAATACCAGCCAAATCTGACATCAGCACCTAGCACCCCGAGACGCAAGTGCATCTGATATCATACTCCTTCTTATAAGAAGGACTAGCCAGCCAAATAGCCTGGTTGACACACCCTGGAATAGTTGCAATACTCCAAGTGTTGAAGCTCCAGTGAACACGGGTATCATGAGGATTCTCACGAACTGCGTCACAACCCCAACCATTGACTGACGATGATCCTCCACATTGGCCTCGAATGTTGTCAAGGAGACCAGTACCACAGCCGCTGCGGGACCTGTTGAAATATTAGTATCTAAGGTATATAGAGAGAATAAGGAAGACGTACGTCTCGTCATTGTTACCCCAGCCAGCCATGCCAATTGTGAATTGCGGAATACGGCCGGGACTCATGACATATGTGCAGTAGGTGTTTGCAATGCGCTTCTCCAAGACACTTTCTGTGCCATTAACGACTTCGACTTCAAGGGGTGCTGAAGCTGGTGCAGCGAGGACAAGGCCCAAAAATGGGAGTGCAAGGAGGATAGATGAGAATTGCATTTTGAGATTGGCTGTTGGGTTCTTGAGGTGTGGTTGTCTGAAGTGAAGATGAGAGGATGAGAGGATGGTTGAGAGTGGTGAAGGAGGAAAAAGAATTGAACAAACAGCTCTTTATATACACATCAGTTAATAACATCTTGGAGAAAAAACCGTCGTTGAGCCTCTTGGCGATGAGGCACCATGTGGACTCTCAGAGAACCAAGACATGCCAACCTGCCCTTTGAAGCTTTCGGAAGCATGGTTCCATTAAAAAATATACAAATTGATGCGATGGTCGGTAGCAATGCCTCTCGTATAGGCGGCGCAGAAGCAAGACAGTAAGCAAAGAGCCGGAAGGACTCCACTCGAAAAGGCACAGTTTCTTCAAGAGGCACAGCAACTTCTTCAGCCTAAAAAGAGTGGGTCCGAACTCAAAGGATTTCTTCGCTTAGCTCGCGTAACGTGGAAGCTATCAAAATAATATCTATTGCTTGCCGTTTGCACCATGATTTGCTTTGGTATAGAAGCTGAGAAACAAATCAATGCAGAAATAGCTGTAAATAGTTTTTATTTCGGATTAAAAAAAGGAGCGAAAGAAATAAAATCTCCCTGAGGAATCCTTCTCCTCGCTTACGCCGAGTAAAAAGTGTTGAAACAGGAACAAATTAATTGTATTTTGTGGGTTACTTGTTGGACTACTTACAGTTTGAGTAATATTAGTTTCGAAGGGCTCACAATTTATATATAAATTTAAATTTAAATGATTTGGTATTAATGAGGTATAGGTCACGAGTTTTTCATTTTCTCCTACGATACTAATAATATTTGAGAGTGAGTCAACCGAAGAGTCCAGAAGACAATTAAGTAATATGTATGAAAACTACTTTCTATGAAATCAGGGCAAGAAGAGAAGTAAAACAGAGAGACAGTGCTGTGGAAAGAGGTGTTACACTGATCCAAATGATTTTAACCAGGGATAAGAACATACCGACTTTCTCAACTAAGTGCTAAGTTGAGAGTATTCTACAATAGAAAAGATTAACGATGGCTGTGCCACATTACCTAAAAAGTTCGGCTGACAGAAGATCATCAGAAGGCTTTGAATTTGCCAAGAAGCTTAGCATAGTCTTGGTGTATTCTTGGCTTTTTCTTGGACCCGGGCTTAGCCTCTTTTTTTCGGCCCCCTCTCTAAAATGGGGACCAGGTCGCCAGTTGTCAAAATAACGGTCACCAGCTCGCTGGCGATCTCTGGAAGAAAGTTGGGTACTGTGGAGCAGATGAACAACCGCATGTATTTTGATGGTTTATGGCCTTAGGCGTAAACATTTTTGAGGTCTTCTAGGCGCCCAACTTTCCCCTCACTCAAAATCCAAACTTTTTAGCAGCTACAGAATAACTTCGATGCTAATCTCAATGGCAGTTTCTTTCTATGTAATTAGTTTACATGTATTTCCTTACAATCCTTGAGCTCAAAAAGAAAGAGAGAAGAAAGAAAAAAAACCCATTCCCCGCATCCTCGTCAACCCCTCGTCTGCCCGAAGAAAACCTAACCGAAAACTGAAAAGTACTCATCTTTCATAACATAATCTTCAACAAATACACAAAAGTATGGCCACTCGCACAATATTCCTTGCGATTTCGCGCCAAAGTCCAAGACAGCGTGCACATTTTGCCGTCTTTGTTCCATCCGAACTTGATTCCGGGAAGGGAACTCTAATCCACGTAGTTGGCGCACCGATGGCAGGTTACATGCTTGAATTCAAACACAACTACCATCCAGAGAGTGAAGAACCGCCTCGTACGATGGTAGCTATTGGGGAAGTGCATGCCGACAATATTGCGGGTACGGATGATACGGTGGAGAGCATTGACTCCATTCCGAAGAATAGCGTGGAGAAGGTCGCAACCCAGCTTCCTCCACCTCGGATCAGCCAGAACTTCATGCAGCCTGTCAATGATGTGAGTCTATACAGATCTACCTGTGATGTTCCTCTCTAGTAATAAGCTTAACGTAAATCAGACTACAAATAGAAGATGTCAAGAATGGACTATAGACTACATCCGCCGTCTTGCCGACCTGGGCTATATCCGGCCAGATGCCATTCAAATTGTGCAATCTCAGCGTGACCCACCAAGCCATGGCATTGGCTTACGAGCTATAGCTCAAGGTTAACAAGGTCAAGCAGCTGAGGGGGCGTGTATAGCAAGATGCAACTCGAGAACTAACTTATAAATAGGCATTGGCGCTACGTACAGAAAGTGAAATGATGATGCACAGATCTAAAGATGCATGCAAGATGATCTCATATTACCTTTCTCGTTCAAACATGTGTCTTGGGTCAAATGCCACAGTGGTTATCGAACTATATAATCTACCTAATATGTCTTTTAACGACTTTTCACTGTACACAACATGCAACCCTGGCTATCATTAAATTGACAAGACGAGGTGTTTTCCTAACTTTATGTAACTACATTTTCTAATGTAGAATACATCAACTGGCGACAGATGGGAACGAATTCTAGGCTTCCAGACTTCTAACCTTCCATTGGAAAAGGTTCGGACCATATTATCTCTACCTAATGCCACCACACCTGTAACACGAGGTTCAAACGTCACAATAAGGTTGATGTCACGTGTACGCTAGACAGCATAGGTATATGGCTCTTGCTTGCTACAGAGCATCCGAATATCATTATTATCCTCAGTCATGCCACAGTTGAGATGTTCAAACATAACAGGAAGGGGGTTTTGTACCGTTGCTTAAACTTTAAACCCCCGCTAGAGCTAGTGAACACTAGAAAAGAGTTAATTTCTTACTTGTTATATAAAATTCTGAAGTGTTTTCCGAATGACAGAAAATTATAAACAGATGTTAAGTTTAACGCTCGGCTTCGAATATATATGTGTTTGGAAGACTAATAACTTGCAGATTTAAGAAAATTGGTTGCGGAGCTCTGAAAGTTGCTCAACATTATTGGTTTCATATAGGTACTTTGCATAAATGGTGAGTTCGATGCCAATGAGCGTTGGGGTCACAAAGTAGCCATGAGGCTTTCATATGAAAATGGCTAAGTATATAGAGAAGGAGACAGATAACTTAGGAAGCTCTTATTTGTCAGGGAAGAACGCTGTAGCTATAACTTGTATTTAGCAACCCTGCCTAACACTCTGGCATATCTTCGAGCAGCTGAATTCGAATACGAGCAGAGCAGCCGTGCAAATATACAAACACATGTGATATAGCGGAAGCCAGTGAAGCGAATTCTTTTAGTATTGATTAAAGGGGCAGTCTTTTCACAAACAATAAAATAAAGAGCCAGCCTTGCTACTTGTTCGTTCGTCAAATACTTGTTGAACACACTCATCCATTGTTTTCCCTTCGTAACTGACCCTGGCCTAGAAACCACTAAACTTAACGCCCCTCACATTTCAGATAAATATAGTCAGCTCCACCACACGCCCAACCTAATAGTTCACATCACGCACTGTACTTTCGTTTCTGGCCATGCAAACCGTGGATTAGTTCTAGGAGATCCGACGCGGAGTGAGTATTATAAAGCCGTAAAAGATAGTATGCTAGGGAAGAAGATGACGCGAAATGGTTATATAAATAGAGGAGACAGGAAGGGGAAAAGGACGTAAAAAAGCTAGTGAAAAAGTATTTTCATTCACTTAGTATACAAGTATCGTCACAAATATACAGGAAATAGTATTGTCAAAATGTGATAATGTAGTGGTATTTTTATTACCTCGCTAAAGATTCATCTTAAGATGACTCGCTTTTTCATTATTCCTCATACATTACAATATCATATAAAAGCGCTCAATTAAACATCTCAAAAAGCAGATCTATCTAGCGGCGGCAGCTGCTGCAGCACCCGGGCTTTGGAAGAGAGCCTGATCAGTGACCAACATGCCTGCAATAGAAGCACTGCTGAGAGTAGCGATCACACCGGTAAGAAGAGCAGAGACGGCAACCTTGGCAACATCACCAGATCGTCTTGGGGCAAGTTGGGTAAGGACACCAATTTGAATACCGATAGAGGAAATGTTTCCGAAACCGCAGACAGCGTATGTGGCGATAAGAGCGGAGCGAGGAGAGAGATTGGCATAAGCTGGGCTGGACAAATCGGCAAACTAATAAAATGTCAGTTGGAATGATGGATAATGATTGAACCAGGAAACTTACAGCGACGAATTCGTTAGCGACGATCTTAGTTCCAATAAGACGTCCAACCAAACGGAGGTCATCACCCTTTCGGTCAACACCGAGAAGGAACGCAATTGGGTAACAGATGTATCCGACGATCATTTGAATGGAGAGTAAGGGTTCATTGATACCCCAGAATCTTCCAAACCACCCGAGAAGACCGTTGAGGAGACCGAGAAGAGCAAGAATGCAGAGAAGTCCGGTTACAATCATGACACCGACCTTGAGACCCAACCAGGTACCCATAGCAAATGCGTGAAGTGCATTACTTGGCTTCTCATCAGTGCTCTCTGGGATAACAACCTTGCCAGAAGTGAGAGTTTCCTCGGTCTCGGGATATCTGAGCTTGGACATGGCGATTGAGGCTGGGATACTCATGACACAAGAAGAGACGAGAGCAACAGGCGAGATACCCATGCCGATATAGGCTGCAAGCACACTACCAGCAATAGTAGCAAACCCAGAGACCATGACTTGATGGATCTCTGCCAATGTCAGGTGGTCAATGAATGGCTTGATCATCATAGCACTCTCTCCCTGACCGACGAAGGGAGATGCAGCTGCGACAACGGCTTCCGCACCAGAAATGCGCATACCCCAGAAGAAGATAGTTGCGAATTTTCCGATGAGCCACTGGATGATACCCCAGTAGTAGAGGAGTTGAACAATGGCAACGAAGAAGATGATGGAAGGGGTCACGTTCAGGACGAACCATCCAAGCTCTGCCATTGATGCCTCGCTGGTCAAGAAAGCAGTACCCTCAGCGGCATATCCAAGGAGAGAACTGGCCAAGAAAGCGACAAAGTTGAAGATATCGTACTGGGTTCATCAATCAGTATCTGATCTAATCTCAATGGTTCAATTTCACTTACACCGGCCTTCGTGCGTAGGACGAAGAGGGCAAGAATGAACTGCGCCAACATTCCTACGATAACTGCTTGCCAATTGATCAAAGATCTCTTTTTCGAGGTAGCCCAGAAGAAGACGATGAAAACAAGGAGACCGAACAAGCTAACAGCACGGTTCTCGCGAGTATTGTCTGCCGTCTCCTCGGTAGCAAAAGTACCGACGATGATAACAGAAAATGCTCCAAAACCGCCAATTGGGAGTCTCAGGCGCTCGGGAATCATCTGAACACCTCTGGAGATGGTGTTTCGCCAAAGGAGCTTGACCAAGCGGAAAACTGGTGTGACAGGGACGTGGAAAGTCAACAGGCGGAGGGTGATGGCCAACCACAGCAGGAATGGCTTCAACCAGCCGAGTTCGCGATGGGTGACAAGTCCTGAAACCCACCATCTGTTCGAATAATCAGTACAATGACCCAGGAATATTCCAAAATAGTTACTTACCCAGTAAAGAACATCCAGATGAAGAGGTGGAAGGCCCAACGAAATCGACGGAAAAGATCGCGCCATTTGCTTGACTGAATGACCTCGGACTCATTATTTCCCAAGTCTTCCGAACTATTGTGCTTGGGGGGAATGTCGCTGCCCATTGAACCCTTCTCCACCGCGCTGCTCTCGTGTACATGCTTCTGGTCGACCGAGTAAGCCAATTCGGTAGGGTGGGTGAGATGACCGTGGTTGATGTGCTCGTGAGAGTGCTGGTTCACTGGATTCAGAGCCGGGTCATTGTGGCCGGTATGCAAGTGCGCATGGTGCTCATGAATGGGCAGCGCACTGCTGTCGACATAGGGATTTGTCTCCTTGTTAGTCGCGTCGGACGTAGCAATTGGTGCTGCCATCTTGGTGAGGAGGGGGTGGGTTGACTAGGCGAAAACTGGTTGACAGTTTTTTCTTCCCGACTTGGCGATGCCGATTGAGGACTTTCACAGGAGGATGAAAGGACAATGAGTGTAGAACAGGCAATGCAGCACGCGGATATCGTGGAGCATTTATTCCTCAGCCTTGCCACAGCCAAGCCCAGACAATAAGATAGGCGCAACCAGGGTCGACAGGACTTTTGAGAGACAGGTGAAGACGAGGAGAGGGAATTGGGCAAGCCCTAGCCCTTGGCCACAGATAAGGATGCTCGGGTCGGCGAGAGTCCCAGAACCAGACGAAGCGCTTATCTTGAGTTCGCGAATGGGAACTTGGCAACCATGATTGCCAGTTTGCCAGCTTCTGTATTAGTCAAAGTCGCAGGTCAAAAAGTCTTGGAAGCACAGGTTAGCGGCGTCCTGCGGGACCCCCGAGAGGGCGAGAGGGAGCTGAGGAGGAAGCTGAGAGGCCCATACCGTAGGGAGAGGACAGAGGAGGTAGTGTACGGAGTACGACTGGTTGTAGGTACTTTCTGGTCTGTACTGTCATGGACCTGACCACATTCCTACATTCCTAGGCCCGAGTGTAGCCAGTAGCCAGTAGCCAGTAGCCAGTAGCCACTGGCCAGCCCATATGTCCAGTCCGTTCGCCCAAGACCTTAGAGCAACACCCCGCTCTGCTGAACCTCGGGGCCGGTACGGCATTTCATCTCGTCTCGAATAATAATGCTCGACCAGTATTGTGCGTGTACGTAACGGCAACGGTGTGCTTCGTCCATGCAGCAGCGTGTGCGCTTAGCCCCAGAATAACAATGTCGCGATGTCGTTTCCCCATGTTTTGCCCCCATCTTCAACCATAGTCGAGTGTCGACGGGATGCACAGCGCGTCTCCCTCTCCTATCCCGGGGCCCTGATGCTCAGGACAAGGCTTGCTGGATGCAGGAAGGAGATCTGACTGACTTGCAGCAGGGAGCCGCCAGTACAACTGTACAGCTGTAGTGAAGGATTCGCCGTTCTCCGAAGACGCCATTGCGTTTTAGGAAGGTCGTTGGAAGCGACTAAGCATCCGAAAAGACGCCCTTGAAGAACATTTCGATAACATTGATTGCTCTTTGACGGGTGGCGCCCGGACGAGGCGTAGAAACCAACAACACAGCCAGCCAGGCGGTGCTGTCGTCATGTGACAGAACACTAACCTCCATCCGGCTACTCCGTTGATCAATCATTCAATTGACTTTCATCGTTTGGTCATCTCCGTCTCCGTCCACCAGGTTCTTCCTTATCGCTTTTATTATTGACACGAGATTGTTGCTCCCATGAGCTTGGGCATGCTGACCGAACTGGATCCCCATCTTCCAAACTGACCTACGTGAAGATATACAACCTCGGGACGGCTGGCGGCATCGGGAGGCTATTGTGCACTGTTTGTTTGTTTGCTCGTGGGCTGAGTACGTACCGGTACGCCGGGAACATGCAGCATGCGGTTTCCCGTCTGTTTCTGTACGCGCTGAAGAGCAAGGCTGCGACACAATGGCACAGGTACAGTAGCCACGGCAGCATTCTCCCTTTCTTGAACTTTCATTTCCATCTCATTCATTTCATTCATTTCGCTTTTTGCTCGTTTTCTGCGTTTCCCCGACCCGTGTGCCATGATTTATGGCGCATCAACGTTCTTGGAGTTGGGACTTGGAAGGGCTGCCCACTACTGATAATCACGATCCAGAGCCAACAGAGTTCGCATCGCTCGGTGCCGATGGGAGGTAAGGTCCAATCATGAAAAGCTGAAGAAGAACGTATCTGATGTAAGAAAACCACAGGAACCCTAACATTCCCCCTCTTATCGAACCTATCAAAGTTATCGATTTGCATGCGACAAGAAGCCACGCATAGGAGGACACCGCAATAGATGCCGTGCAAGTCTTGCTATCACAGAGGGTGCATCGCAGCCTTGGGCTGGAATCGGTGTATCTCATCCTTCATGAACTTGGCAATACAGCCCTTGTTATTGAGAGAAGGAAACTTCTATCATCCATGATTTTCAAGTTTCGTGACATACCTCATTGCTTTATAGTATACCTGTTCGATCCCCCTCGTTGCAATTAACAGGCAAGGTTATTGAACTGATTGTGAATTCAATGGCCCCGAGGAAGAGGGACTTGAGATCTTGGCATCGTATTTTGTTTGGTATGTGAATTGCTACAAGATACGCAAGCACAGAAACGGTAAAGTGTTTCATTGTTAATCTCTTGATTTCGTCTATAATAGCGAGAACTCGCGTTATCGAACCATGTAGATATGATCGAAACGAGCAAGTGCAGATCCTCTTGTCATATGCCTAGAATATCTCTGGTTGTGGTTCTTAGGATTGGACTAGAGTAATATCCTTGAATGTTGGTGGTGATATGTTCTGAGCCGCGCCAGATAGCAAGGTACAAAAGGATGTCTCGAGGTCATACAGACAGACTGATACGGAAAGAAGATGAGAATAGGCTTTTAGATGTACTGATATAGTTTTAATTTTTTTTTACTTTTTGCTTTTGCTTTTGCTTTTTGATCTGGGATTCGTATGGCTTAAATAAATACTCCAGAGCAGAAAGGAAATACACTGTCTTTGATATAAACCAACCCAGCGTATCGAAAGTTTCATCCGTACTTGCGGTTTACCCTCACAATTCTGTCATCAACAAGCATAGATGGCTCGATGAGATGAGATATAGATTCTGATGAGCCGGGACGTTCAGGAAATTGGAATTCTGATGAAGCGAGCGAAGTAGTCGTGTCATTGGCATTGGCTCGGGGCCATGTATGAGGGCTAGGATTTCGCAGTGAAGGCTGGAAATCATCAGCACTTATGCTGCCTAGTCCGGGATCGCGCACTGGGCCTCTCAGATCCCGGGCTGTATTTGTCGTGCTGGTGCTAAATGTTTTCATCGGTTCGTTTTCAGGCAATTCCTGCTTCGGCTCGGATTGGAACACTATCTCTACGTGGTCCGCATCTAGACTGCCAGGTATCTTCGTGACTCGGATCTTGGCCATGCGCGCGTAGGTATTCTTACGCTTGATGCCCGCTGCTGTGTTCTCTAACGCAACATATGCAGGTTGCGAATTCTGCGCCAATGCAATCATCTTGGAGACCGAGTGCCAACTAGTAGACGTCTCGCGTCGAAAGAGCAGCCAGAAGGTATGCAAGGAGGCAAGCACAATATGTACGAGCAAGAGGGCAATGGCAAGACTCTCGGCGAGTGAGTTTTTGAAGGCATAGCCGGAAATATGCATATCGACGTGCAGTTTCGTGATGGACTCGACTGCGAGTGCTGGCGCTTCAACAGCATCCTTTCCTTTCAGAACCAGGGAATCGAAATTTGTTTTTGGCGTGTATTCAGAGAGTATCCAATCTGAAGCAGGGCCGCTGGTATTATACACCCGATGGCTTCCCGACCGTGCCACCCCATCAACAAAGACGCTGCAAATAATGGCCTCGAGGAACAAGCTCTTACCACTACCACTTAAATCTTGATTCCGCCAATCCTGAGTCAGAGTCGATTCGTTCTGTGAAAGCACGGTTTCTGCAAAACCGACATTTGTAAGGATACTTTCCATTGTGGATGGCCCCCATGGATAGTATCCTGGCCCCTTGAGTGGTGTCGGTGGTGTCAACATGCTGAGCCAGTCATCAGCCACCGAAATCCGGCCATTCGTTGGACTAACAGGAACGCCCTCTTTGGGCTGTGTCCATGGCGGATACCGTGCTCCAAATTTAATATTCCATGGGTACCAACCCGTCCAAAAAGTGTACTCATCCGTATATAAAGTCGTTGGAATCCAAGCACTTTGCACGGTACATCCGATCACTACTCTAGACGACGCATTTCCTGTCCCAATCCAGGGTGATTCAAAGACCGAACCGATTGTTACCGCTCCAAACTCATCGGGCAGATGGACCCATTGAAACCGGATATGGTCCACTGCGGTTGAATTTAAAGACCCTACAGGTATGTCAATGCCTTTAGCCCAACTTGCCCAGCCCGATATTGTCGGAAAATTGACATTGGTTTCTGTCGACGAGAGATTTCGGGGTGCAGAACATCTGGTCTGCGTTATCGGGCTCCGTACTTCAGACTGTGCTCGCCGGTCATCAATTTTGTCTGGATTATGTCGAGTTTTGGAGAGAAAAGCTGCCCACCAGTCCGTCATGATTTGTTGTAGCATAATACAGGTGGCTGCATGTGGCTGGACGAGGTAGGTACCGACTTCTACTTGGTCATTGCTTCGAGCTCCTCCAAGTGCAAACAGTGACGGGATTTGTGATAAAGGGCTTTCGATGGGCCAGTAGAACCTAGATCCAGAAAGAGCCTTGGCATATGGCCGTGCAGCTGTAGCTATACGGTAATTCGACGAAGTTGCTGTGCTGAAATGCTCCCACAGAGAGTTATATCCACCACTCGGACACACTCCATAGTCCGTTGAATTTCGGGTGCCGCAGTACGGTTGCGGCCCGGTGGAATTGGCATTCAGATAAATGGGCCAAAAATCATCCATGCCACCATCCAAGAAGAACGATGTTCCACCTGCTCTCCAGTCCTGCGACTTCGGCACTAAAAGAACGGCACTGGCAGGTCCTGCTAGAGAAGCTGTTAGTCCAGCAAGCACCAGAATGGTCAAGAAGCCGAATTTCCTCCAAGTATTCCCGACATAACTAAGACTTCCATAGAATTCCCTTGTAAAGAAAAAGCCAACGTTGTCAAAGGCAAAGCCGGAACCTATCAGGCCCAAGGGCAGTCCGTCACCAAAGAGTAACTCGTGCCTGACGAGATGGAAGATGATCGTGGCCAGGCTGGCGACAATCAGAAGCTCTTGAAATTTAGCGAGTATTTGCAGCAGCAGAAGTGCTACCGTTTCGGCCTTCTCGAAACCAGCAAAGTCGGAACCAATATAATATCCTTTGAGATTTAGCGATATGATAAGTAATGATGTGAGCATCGGAACCAGATGAACAAATGAGTACAAGAAAGCAGCCAACAGAGACTTGTGAATGATGACTTTCTTCGGCTCATTGTGCTCCTTGGGTCTCCGGTTGTACAGCAAGAACTTCCTTCGTGCCAGCGTGGAAGTTGACTGGAGGCTAGGCGAGATGGAATACATGCTGAGCTGTGTGCATGCCTGCCAGCAGGAAACGGTGGTATAGACAACCCGGGATTAAATCAGCTAAAATCAAAAGAAATCGAAAGCAGAAATGCAGCCATGCAGGAAGAGAGACATGGTGTGCGAGGCAAGACAGAAGGAAACAACATTCGAAATGGAAATGGGATATGCTCGAGACTCTTCAATGACAACATGCTGAGGAACCTGGTAGTAGGCAGCTCAGCTGCATGGTTTTGAAACTCCAACACACTGCACAGGAACTACCTCGCAATAAGACTCTATGAACACGATTGGCTGAATCGGCAAGAAGGCAAAAATGTGAACGGAGCTGCAGGCTGCGCCTAAAACAGAACAGCAAAGTGGCCCAAAGGGTCCACGTGCATAATCTCTCCTGTGAATACTGAATACTGACAAGAGATTAGCAGGCGCTGTTAATCTCCAAATAAGAAATAGCTGGATTGTGGCCCGAATCAAGTTGTTGGTAATTGAGTGCCACAACCAAGTTCGAGATCAAAGAGCAGAAATTCTCATCTCTCCAATCCGACAAGTAAGTAGGAAGTAGCATGAGTACCATTCTCCAGCAAAGGGGCGAGTTGGTTTGCACCAGGGTGTGAAACTCAAAATGGTTCTTGGGGAGGCACATCGCGAGCGCTTAATCGTTCGCTATACAGGCCTGTCACCCCCACTGCGCACCTAAATATAAGCGCCGGGAAGAGCCCTATGTGGAGACGGCCTAAGGAACCATGGTCTCCTAATGGAAGCTGGTTGAACTTGGCTCCTTTCTCTCTTGTTGCCGACGTTTTTACTGCAGCGATACTGTACCCTATGTGCTTACCAGGTATATGCGGATGCCATACGAGGTAGTGTGTCGCCTACTTTCTTGTGCTGCTGTTGATCTGCGCCTCTGCCATGCGATTCCGCCCGAAAATTCTGCTCGGGAGGCTTGAGCCTCATGGCTCCTTTTCTGTCCGCCAGCTCCTGGGCACGACGCCGGGCCTGGTGCTGATTTCTTTTGTTATTATATACCTCTTTGCCCTTCGATACTACCACTATGCAAGCTATCGAGACCCGACCTCCTACTTCTTCGATCCCAGCCGGGCGTATGAACGCCTCTACTCCAACAGGAGGATGGAACAGGCCGGTGCATTCGTCGCTGCTGCAGCAAATCTCACATCGCCGCCGCCGGCTCCAACTCAGCCGCCGGTGATGTGTGTTGGCGTTGCGACGGTCGCACGTCGTGAGGAACAATATGTACGGAGCACCGTTGGGTCACTCCTGGAGGGCCTTAGCGAAGAAGAGCGACGCAGCATCTACCTCGACCTGCTTATTGCGCATACCGAGCCCTCGAAACACCCTATATATAGCGAGAAATGGATCGAGATTCTGCCAAACAATGTGTTGGAGTATAAGAATGACACTGCAGAGTTCAAGATGCTGCGGGCGTGGGAAGAGAAGGAATGGTATCGCAACAAGACCATCTTCGATTATACCTACCTTCTGAACGACTGCTACGCCACTGGCGCGAAATATATAGCCATGGTAGAAGATGACACTTTGGCCGTAGCTGGATGGTTCCCAAGAGCTATGGCAGCTTTGCATGATGTTGAAGTGGCCATGGAACGCCGTGAAGGGGCCAAGTGGATCTATCTGCGGCTGTTCTTTGTGGAGGACCTTTTTGGTTGGAATAGTGAAGAATGGCTGACATATTTGCTCTGGTCACTGCTCCTCTGGGGCACCTTAATGCTTGCGCTCGTGAGCGCCAGGCGCTCATCCAAACTTATCGAGCCCTATCTTTCAGATGCTACCATATTTGTGCTTTCTTGCATCTGCTTCCCCTCGTTGATAGGGCTATATTTCCTAGCTGGTAGAAGTTCGCTCTCGGCCGGAATCCAGCAGATGGACAAATATGGTTGCTGCTCGCAAGGCTACATCTTCCCGCGTTCCATCGTGCCCGAACTTCTAAAGAAGACGGACTTAGAGACAGACTGGCTCGTCGACATGATGTTCGAGCAGATTGCCAATGCCGAAGGCTATATCCGCTGGGCTACCGTACCGGCATTGCTACAGCACATCGGCATCAGGAGCTCAAAGGGCTATGGGTTCGATAATTCTGCCGGCGCAATCTGGAACTTTGGGTTTGAGTTACATGACCCGCCACCTGTGAATCAAGCTTGACATAAGAAGCCCTTTATATACCTAGGTAGTTGATATATTTTGATTTGGTGTTTGCAATCATCCATGTAGTGAATTTTTGCCTTGGCAGAGTTTGAGCTTGAATCCAATCGCCGAGATGTTGGTTCTGGATGCGTTAGAAAATACCGGGGCTAGCATCTCGACTTTGAGCACACTAAAGCGAGGTGTGCGGATCGCAGTGCGGGATGAGAAGTTGCAGCTGGATTTTGACAACCAGAAGGATTTGTGTCTAGTGAAGAGTGGAGTTCACTGTTGAAATATTGTTTTATACCCAGGAGATTTGATATTCGTACATATCTAGAGAAGAATGGAGTTGGCGGTTGACATATTTTTTATACCTAAGAGATTTGATATATTCATTTCATATGCTACTATATATTCTGTTTATGTCTCCCCGTCTCCAATTTCCTTAACCCGCTGATCCAATGTCCTGACCACATCGGCCCACACAACCGCTGACTGCAGCGCACAATACTCATTGACCCACAAGACGCGCTTCAACGCGCTCCTAAACTCCTCGAGACTCCCGATGCCCATTCTCGCCGTAGTCCTGGCCAACAAGTCGACCAGAAACACACGATTCCTTTCGATCAGTGTAGCCGACGCACCCATAAAGGCAATCCACAACAGCAAGAACATGTCGTCCTGCCAGACAATCAACACATCACCCGTGACGGTCTTCAGGATGCCACAGAGGCGATCGGTAATGGTGCGACTGATCTCGGCGCCGCGGGGGACTTCTCGCAGTGCGATGTAGAGATACAGATGGGCGGCGAGGCGGCACGAGCCGTAGACGTGCGAGGAGCGGTCGCGGAAGATGGCCTCGTCTGTATCGGGCCCCGAATCGAGGACCGTCACGAGCCGGTAGCCCACGATGTAGGCGCCGCGCGTGAAGAGCTCTTGGTCCGCCGTTGTTAGCTGGCTCGGGTTGTCGAGCAGGAACGAGAGGAAGCGCATGCTTTGGAAGATCTGCGTCATCTCGCCGACGAGGTCGATAGGACTGTAGATGTTGTTCAATGGGTACCAGCTTGCTATGTCACCCAGGAGCGATTCCAGTGTCCCGATGCAGGTCTTTGATTCTACGATGGGGAATCGGGGGATGCGTTCGATTGCCGAGGAGTAGCAGAGATCGGCCCTTTTGGAAGAGTGTGTTAGTGAGGGAGGTGTAAAGGGAGAGGGGAGATTTACCAGCCGATCGTCTTTTGGAGCAGTGTGTTCTGCTCTAATGCTAAGATCCCACCACGGCTAGATACCATTTGTAGCAAGCCTTGAAAATGCGTTGCTGCGCTGCGGTGTGATCCATTGATGGTCTATAGATTTCAAAGTCAGCGGTAAGAAAGAAAAACAAAAATCAAAATAGGAAAACAAGAATAAATAATTAGAATCAAGAAACAGAAGTAACAGGTTTCAAAAGAAGAAGAATACAAAAGGCAAGAAAACTCACATCGAAATTCGCAAGAGCCGCCACAGCACCGATTGTACCATCGCTAATCACCTCAGGCGAGGCGCTCAACCTCTCATTGACAATCCTTAATGCCTCACCGCGATGAAACAGGCATTCCTGCGAGACTTCAGAGCCTGTCTTCAGATCATAGTAGAGCTTGATTAGGGACAGTGTTGCGCTGAGCCAGGCGGAATCGGTCGCTGCATACGAGACAAATAGTTTGTTTGGATAGAAGGCGAAAGAATTCGTGCGGTAGACAGCCGAATCTTTTTTTTATTTTTTAGTAAAGGGATAAGAGAGGAGCAGTGAGAAGGGTCTTACTGTATAGATGAAGTGCTTTGTAACGGTGTCCATATTTCACGGGGAGGATATCAAAGGGGTCAAGAGTTGACGTCGACGTCGAAGGCGAAAGTGAAGTTGAGACTGATAGTTCGGAAACTGGGGATTGTCTCTGATGCCAGAGGGAATCCAAAACCAGTGATCGATTAGTATTTCCATTCTGCTGCTGCTTTACTACAACCTCTTTTTCATCTTCTTTCCTCTCGTCTTTCTTCCCCGCATTCTTCCTCTTCCTCCCCACAACAACAGCATTGGTCTTAGCAGTACTCTTAGGAGTGGCATTCAACCGGAACCGCCCGGTATGTTCACTAAGCGGTCTCGACACCTCGACAACTTTCTTCACGGGAAGCTGCTTGTAACCCGGAGCCGCCTGGACTCGTCGACGCCGGATCGCATCGCGGATCGCGTGTGATCGCACTAGACGGCGAGATTCTGCGTGGGCGTGGGCGTGATCCGGGGTGAAGGTCAGGAACTCCAACGTCTGGTTAGTGGTCATTGTTTCTGTGGGGATAACGATGCCGGTGGGATGAGATGAGATGAGATGCGGATTACTGAGCGCAGACGCAGAAGCAGGCGAGGAAGACGTCACTCGAGAGGGTGATTTGATAGCGGGGTACGGGTATGGGTATGTGGTGTGGGATACCGGTGCTGCGGCGGCGGTGGAAAAGCCCTGTGGAGAATTGCTGAAAGAAGCAAGTGTTCGATCCGGTCCGGTGGGTATTGGGTGTGGGTCGTGGAATTATAACGGATTGCGGAAGTGGACTTGACCTTTTGGTCTGAGATGTTGTGAGCGATGGAGAGGTGGTGTGTGGTGGTCGTGATGGACGTGAAGGTTGGAGAAGAGGTGGGCAATGGGCATACGTACGGCTCGCCTAAAGGTAAGGTGATATCAGGGTGCGTAAGCGAAACTTGGAAGCAGAATTTCCGCTTTGGGATAATGAATTGTGAGGGGTGAGGGGTACAGGGGTAGAGTAAGCAACGCCAAGGGATTGAACCACCACTACTTGGTTGTGATACTCCCTTCCATCGGTTGAATAAATAGCATCTCGAAGTCATTCATAAAAGAGATGATGAATAAGCCAGAAACAACTTTTCCTCTTCTTTTCTCTTCTGTCAGTTTTAGAATAATTTCTAATCATCTTTCTACTACCATAAAATGAACTCGAGTTAAAAGAAAAGAATCCTAGCCATGCTCTCCCTACAAAGAGGATGATACTTATGACTGCCACTATTACTTGCATCTTTATTATATGTGTACCTACCTAGGCACGTCCTACTAACACCTTCGTTGCCTATATTCAAGAAATATGAGTGCTACACTTACTCGTTCGTTCGTTCGTTCGTCAATAGTCATTCATAAAGTCTCGCACTCTGCCTGTACAAAGGAGCAAGGAGACGCAACAATATCAATCATCAAAGCATACAATGCCAATAATAAATTCTCTTAAAACCCCCAACACCCACCGACTTTATATCAGCCTCCTTATAAATGAGATTACAAAGGTGCATTCCCAAAAACCATGCTCTGGATTCTGGCAACAGCAGCATAGCCCTATGCTGATGATATTTTCATATTTTTAATACCCTTAAGAGTTCTTCTAAAGCGAGTACGATTATGATAGCGCCATTGATTCGATTTAAGCGATGTTGATCCTATCCAAGGGCGTTGGCAATACGGTGCTGTATCTATTAAAGAATACCATGTTAGTTGGCGTCAGAGCCTCCGGTATACGTTTATATTGATACTGAGAAGCATGGGCTTTGCTGGGTATCAAGATTGGAAATGTAGTATTTCTCCGGCAGGGATGATCTCACAAAATCTAGTATGATCAGTAAACTGATGCGTATCATCTTCATAGAGGACCAGTTTTATTGAGAAGGATACAGGTAGATATGATAGCATGCTAGATTCAGGATATTCTATTTAGGATTGGAAAACTAAAGGTTGCCTCGATGCCCCTTCTTCTTCTACCTCTCCCTCTACCTCTATCTCCGTTAGACGAGCCTCAAAGACGTTACCGACTTTTGTGAGGAGCTCATTTTCAGTATGTTCGATACCCAAACTCTCTGCGGTGGCTTCGATTTTGTGGGCTTCGCGGATTGTATAAGGGGCAAGGTAAGGCAGTTGGCTTTCGTTCTCGATGTAACCGACGCCAATGATCTTGTTAAAATCTGGATCCAGAGATATCTTCATCTTGCGGAGCAGCGTGAAGCTCTCTTTATGAAATGACAGGTAATCGAAGTTGAGTTTAGGGAGATCGACTTGTATGGAGGCTTTCAGGGTTTCTAAGAACTGTACAGGCGTTAACTGTCGCGACATCTTCCATGATCGCCGCAGAGCCTTGTTTTTAGGATCGGCTGCAAGCTCAGAATCCATGACTTGTTGTAAAAGAAGCTGTTCCACATTGTGCAAAGTCACAGCCATTGATCCATCGTCATCCAGCCCCGCATGAAAAAGCTCTCCAAGTCGCGAGGTTTCCTTGAGCCCACGCGGTCCTTTCTTGGAAACCATTGGAGCGTTATCTCGTCGGTTGCGAGCAAATTGCTGGGAGGAATGGCCAAGCATGAGGCAGACTTGTTTGAAAGCGTCTGAAATTGTTTTTGGGGCAGCTCCCACAAAAACATGATCCTCTCCATGAATTTGGATTATCTGATCCATTTGTGCCCACCTTTTGGTAAGAGGGTTGTTAATCTGAAGCGCGTTATAGAGATGGGCTGGGAAAACTGCTGTACCCCATGCGTTGACCAGGGTAGTGCCGATATTTTGTAATACAAGGGTTAGACGAAAGTTCACCATACACGCCAGTATTGGGTTCTGTTGGTACAAGGAGTATCTTTCACAGCCCTTTCCTGGTAGCTCACCATTTCTGCGATAGATTTCCGCCATGATTGAGAACGAGGTAGTTGCCAAAATCTTTTTGTCAATCTGTGCAACGAGTTGCCGTAGAACTTGATCGTTGTGTTTTGGCCAGGGTTCTGGATGTGCCACAGCATGCGAGAATTTGAGATAATCCTCCAACCCCTTTTTCGTTTGATTTGCTTGTACCAACATCAACGTAAGTCCACGAGTAGCCTTTTGACGAAGTATGTGGTGGATATCCAACAACGCTGTGGAAGCAAATGCGAGCCATACTGTAATTTCTTTGTTGTTAATCATTTTAAGTAAGCCTCGTGTAAGCTCATCCTGAGCATATAGATAAAGATTGTGGCGCTCAACAATACAAACCTCCTCCAATAGTCCCATCAGAATGATCAGATCTTCTAGTAACTGTTCGGGTTTCGACATGGCTGCCCTATTTGCTCGAGGATCATACGTTTCAGTATGCCTTATTGTGGATGGGATTTTCCCAGGCTTCAAGCTGTCGCAGAATTTATCTAGAATTGAATGGGCTGGCGCATAGATCCATTCAGCTAGTGCGTCATCCATCTCAACCTCGTCAGTAGCAGCTTGCTCTTTTGCAAGCATCTCAACCAAAGAATGCATAACATTGTCGTAATCATTTCCTCCATACGTAGCGAGAGAATCTGTTTGAATACGCTCTGCTAGCTGAAATGCCGTGTTGGTAGTGACTGATGCAGTTATAAGGTCTATCTTTCCGGCCTTATAATCGGCCCAAGTCTCTGAGACAAAGACACGCAGCCGTGCTAGATCGTCGAACAAGCAAAATACAGCAAACAGCTTCTCGAGCTCCTGCTCTTCTTTGGATTTCGATGGCAGCAGCTCATATGAAGTAGACGGGCGACTTGGAGGAGTAACCTTTGGCGCTGATGTGTCGGCCTCTTCGTGCAGCGTCGACTCCTCAATCTCTAGTGCTTCAAAACGGTTCGATAAGTTGTCCAGGAAACTATCTGAAGATACCGCTGGGGTTGAAGTGTTTCCGGCAGAGACAGCGAAATGTGGTTGAAGAGTTAAAATAACCTCCTCCATTAACTCCGCAAAGAAAGAATGATGTTCATTTTGTTGGGATGTTGTAACATCGTCGGGGCTTGTCATGCTCTTAAAATGCGAGGTGCATCTTTTCCTTGCCGATACTGCTCGTAGTCCCGCACGAATGATATTGGGTGGGACCAAAATATTAGGATCCGAGGATGCAACGATGGCTTTTGCCAGGGGAAGCAGTTCATCGGCATCAACCAGATGCGCTGGTTCTGATGGGCTTGTCTGAGTAGGTTTTCCACCTGCCGCCTCTTTTGCTTTCTTCCGAGCCTTGCCTTTCAATCGAGGACCTTTCGATGGTATGACCTTATCTGTTTTACTCGGTTCCTTGATCTGATATCCACATTTTTGTGCACTTTCAGACAGCCATTGGATGAAAGTCGAGGTATCTTCTTTATACTTCTTGTATGTGCTTCCTAGAAATTCCGGTAACATGTTATTCTCGTGATGGGTAGGATTCGGGTGTATTGGTCGAAATGTCGGGCTTGTAACTTTGGATTGAGAACACGTCAAAGCCCCAAATGTTGTTTCAAAAGTACCGACCTGTCGGTATCTTGGCAGGACGTGATGAATGAAATTCTAGACCGCCGAACGCGGTACAGAGAACTTTGATCTACAGGATTGAAATTTCCAAACAAGAAGTCCTTCTTTGTTTGCTAAAATGCATTACCACAGCCGGCGTTTGCAAAGCCATGGATGAGTAAATCATCCACGTGATTTATGGACAGTGGATTGTTATCACGTGATAATAACGACAACGTTCACCTTAGATAGCGTCCACCTTGACTGCCACCGTCATCATCACCACCACCAAATTAGACCTGCTCAGCATGCTATGCGTACATAGCCTTGCTGTGTCGTTTTGACCGTGATTTCATTATGTCAAATGTCACAAGTCGAAAGTTGACTTCCCCATCCAAGCGGATGTCATTGGAGCAAGCCCTCTTTTGCTCGCGGCTACAGGGCGCCTGTTCAAATCTTTGAGCGATGAAGGGATTGATTTCTGTGCGCCTAGTTATATCTCTGGTGTAATTGGGGAAAGTGTTCCCGATCCAATCAGGTCATGAACCAGTGCCAGTATGTTTGCGCCTGCAATAAAACATGGTTCAACTTTTGATGTTACCAAGGCAGACTCCAGCAACGTGGTGACCGCAACAGATTTCTAGCCAAAGCCTTTAGTATTGGTTGGGCTAATTGTGATATTCCTATTAAGATGGCGAGGACCCCGGGCTAGCACCTCTGCGTTGCTTACTATCAATGCTCTGGCTACAAGTACTTCTGCTTACTCTGCCAAATTCCAATGTTCTCAAAGTTATGGTAGCCTAGTTACCCTTGTTTTTTCCTGAGAATGACTTTCGCAAAATACTTGAGCACAACACAAGCCGTGCGTCGTAGTCGATTGGCAATGGCTGACATGGCGGGGAATGGAGGGCACGGGTATCAGATGCTGAATCTAGAAGGCTAGATTCCACGAACCTCTTGTTTCTCACTTGTGTTCTTTCTGCAAAGTGCGCTTCTACAGCGCTATGTTACCAAGGGTGGAGAAGAGTCTGTTGACTATAATGTGCTACTACAGAGCGGTCCAAATATGCATTGCTTCCCAAGGACGGCCGCAATGGAATTACACTTCCGATCAACCAAGAAATTCTCTTTCTGTGTACTAGGAGACCCTAAAATTCCAGAACCCCAGTATCTATGCCAATTTTTAGACCCTGATATTGCCCCTGTGCTACGGCCTGAGGACTGCTACACTGTCGAGAAGGAGAGTTGACTAGATTAATTCACTATCAGCATTCATGGTTTTTGACACAAACGAGCAGGAGAATGGCAGGTACTTACATGCTGCAAGGCATTCTATCGTCGGCCGAGTGCGCGGAGAGCTATGAGCTCGCGGAGAGCTGTGAGCTCGCGGAGATGAGCTCGGCGAAGTTGACGTATCTCGCGTGCATGAATGCGGCGAAGTTCACGGCGCTGTCTGGGGCTTTGTCGACGATGTTCGTAAAGTGCATCGGTATGCTCTTGACGAATTTCGTAGAGCTCATCTTCGTGATCTTGGTTGAGTTGGTAAATCTCTTGGTCCTGGTCTTGTCTGACCTCTTCTTCATGGTCTTGACGAGCTTGGTCGGCATGGCCTTGATTATGACCAGGGGCTTGGTGAATCTCTTGGTCTTGTCTGACCTCTTCTTCATGGTCTTGACGAGCTTGGTCGGCATGGCCTTGATTATGACCAGGGGCTTGGTCAGCCTCATGACGTTGCTCGAGATGGAGCGGTTCAGCATGCTGTCCAGCATCCTGGGGACGCATGCGGCCTTGGCGATCTACGCGGGGTTGCTTCCAATTTTGGAGCAAGATGTTGAACATTTGAGCATGCTGTGCAGCAATCTGGTCTGCTGCTTTTGGCATGTTGTTGATGTCTTCATCAGCGTCTGCTAATACAGTAAGTTGATTATCAGCCATGATTGTTGCGTCGAGGATCGGTCTGTTGGATTGGGAGTAGAGATTGAAGATGTTTACAAGCCTTACCTGACTGCAGCTGATAAAATATGTGCGAATAAAGATTCCGCTGGTTGAAAAGGGGTCGATAGGCGAGGTCACGAGATGGTGATTGATAGACAGTAAAAAGAGAAGAGGGAATGTTTAAGGCATAGATACCTAGTTATATATGCCGGTCTAATAGTGAATATCGGCTTTGTTGGCGCTTACTATATTCGGCGTGTTTGCTCTGGTTTGTTCTTATTATTCATATAGCACTACGTGGCTCAAAGTGCAACTCCTAGATATGAATAACAAGCTATGGAGATTAACCATAAGATATGCGTACTCCCTATGCAATAAACTTCTACCAGAGATAGCCTGCTATTTTTGATGATAACTACTAGTATAAAGAGTATTGTAGTAGGAATTAGTAGGATATGGAGCCTACTCCGTTTCGATGCAAGTGCTAGAATAAGAAGAAGCAATCTTAGAAAGTGGGAAATCGAATAATACAAAGTCCAAGCTTCACGAAAAATACCACTAATTGCACCTCGTCACGCCAGCATGGTTTTCAATCAACCATAACATTTGAAATGCACAAACACCTCGCCTTATAAGACATCTTGGAGCATTTAAAACCGCGAGCAAAACTAACATCCTACATCCGACCAAGTCTGACAGCTTTCTTATACTTGAAAGTCCTGTGCTCAAAGCACTCGCAACAGAGTTAAATCTTCTACCATCCTTGACAGTAAGGGTATTCAGACCGCCATAATCCATTTAATGGCATGCTTAACGACTCGGCCACACTTAGACTACATAGTCGTCGCTTGGAGACATTCATTGTGGAACATAGCTGTACTCTTAATAGTAGGTTTGGAGACCATGCAAGACGCATCCGTATGTGTAGATCTTGGAGCACGGAAATACTCGATCGAAGACGGTTAGCTATATCGTGAGGGAGAGAAAAGAAAAGAAAAAACAGCACCTGTAATGTTGTTTATCATTTATTGACTAGAGAGTTGCTAGACCTACAAAGATGGGCAGATGGTATATCAGTGTTGCCTTGTGCTAAGAAACTGATCCATGTTGCTGACAGGATAACATTTGCGCTTCGGCCGTGAGTATAAGTCCAAATTTGAATCATGACCACGAGGCAGCAGTCATGATGATCTACTCGTCATGATTTGCAGTATGGGTTAATGACCCAGCAATCTATACGAAAGCACTATTCAACGAAGATGCATTCGATTTAGGGAGTAGGCCTCTTGCCGTCTGTTCCGGCTGAATCACATAAATTGGCTCCCAGCGCGATTAAGTCATCGAAGACTTCTTCTACTCCGATAATGCACATAGTCATGGTAATGTAACAAACTCGAGTCCTCTTACCCGAAGCTTGTGTTACTCGTATCCTGGCAGGCTTATCTGTTGTACCTCATTATATTGATAATATAGCTATCCAAGCGAGGGCAATTCCGCGAGTTTGCATACGGCATTTTTTAGCCTCCTCGCCAGCATACTCGGAGAAGCATGTGGTTGTTCACGAGAAACACTTTTATGGCTACATCGACCAAAAGCTTTGAAGTAATTGGCTTCCTCTCGCACGCCTTTGACAACGACTTGGTAGACATTCTCATGCAACCGACCGAGAGGCCCGTGCGATAATTTGGGTTAAAAGGTACACGTTCAAAGCAGCTTATTCAAATAGCATTTCTACATGTAGACTCCCATAGGGCTTTGGCCATACATGTGATATTGCGAGAAAACTCTTGTCTTGGTTGTGCGGTGAAGTACATGCAGAAGCCTGCCGTGGAGAGAGCAGCCGAAGCTAAGAAAGAAGATATCGATAGACTTGATTGGAGGGCCGTTGAAAAGCACGAACTACCCTGTGAACAGCGGCAAACAAAGAGCCGATTGTGGTTGTTATGATTTGACAGAATAATAATGATATCATGTGAAATAGCCTTAGCCTCATGCAGCTCGCTTGTTTTTGGCCAATTGTGATGAGCCCTTTTACTCTAGCCAAGACACCCCAGGCTATTATCAGCTGCAGTAACAGGTTTTGAGACCTCTATTTTGCACCAGAATACGAAAGTAGGGCAGGTTGCAGAGAGTACACAACATGTTTGTTGTTTCTGGTTGGACGCACAACTAACTTGGTGGAGCGGAACCTTTGGGGAGGTAGGAGGCCCTCGCCAAAGACCTCCAGCCTTGATCCCAGGTTTTCCAAGTGCTTAGCCGACGTTTGTTATGTCCTTGCGCACACAAGTACCGTACCGGGTTTGGCCTTTTGTTGAATTGACATGTAGGTATCTCCATCAGACGGACTGTGTTTGGAGTCGGCACAAAGCTGTCTTTGACGTGTTTGTTTGTCGTTCATTGTGCGAGCGAGTTCTGCCAATGTTTCCGCGGGAGAGCTTCGTGTTGACGTGCATTTCTATCCACACAACTGCAGCGGCTGGTGGAGTGATGTGGTGCAGCAGCGTAGCTGTAAGTAAGGAGTGGGGGACGTACAGGAAGTGTCTTTTTTGGGGCCGGTGTGTGGTCGGCAAATAGAAGTGAAACGTTGTGGTTGTCGTCGTCTATGGCAACCGATCAAAATCTCCGCTAGGCTGGATCGGGTTGTTTATCAAGTCTAGCGACTCCGCCATCACTGTACTTGACCAATATCTCCCCAAGTTATCCTCAGCCTACCAGGTCCTTCGCTCCATTACACTTCTCCTTTGCCCTCGTGCAACTTTGCTGGCATCGCGGTTTGGAGGATTGTCGATATTCGCGACGTTCTTTCCCTACTGTCTTTCTTCTTTGACGCGCATTCCTCGTGGGAGACCCAGCTATCAACATTCCACACCTTCGCACCAGGACAGATCGGGCATCTCTGGACTAGGAATACGACATACGCATTGATTTGATCTCTTGGGTGTAATCTGGGGATACCACAGATGGCGTCGCCTTCACAACCGGTAAGCGCAACAGGAGAGTTGTTGATTGTTTACCAGCGCGCCGTCACAAGCGCCGCTCAATCCCGAGATTACTGACCAAGGATAGGTCCATCCTCTGCGAATACAGAAAGGCACACCAACTGGCTCTCCAACTAAGTTTGGGAGTGCTCTACCACGGCCACTCTCAGAGATCGCACCTGGAGAGAAGAGGCGCAACTCACCAAGCTTCAATCAGACAACCAAGGTGAGCAGATATCTTGAAGATCTCAGACCCCTCAGTCTGCAAGCCACTCGGAGATTTAAAGGCTAATTCGAGACCGCGCAGAAAATGGTTCTCAATGGAGACTCGTCTCCATTCCAGTCATCTCCTTTCAACGCCTCGGAGGGAAATTCGTCACCACGACTCTTCTGGCAAGGCCGTGAGCCAACGACGCCTAACCGCTTCAACGCAGAGAACTTATTTGCCGCAAGAGAGAGTTCCCCCTCACCGACACGACGCTCCTCGATAGAACGTCTGCAGAAAGCTTCGCGCGTGAAGAACAGCAACATGTTTGCGCGTGAACAGAAACAGGAATACGATCCAACTTCAGTACCAGTCATCGAGCGACCGCTGGCAAAACAGGTGCAAGGCAACGCGTACGGAGGCTCAGGCCTGGAAGGGCTTCGATCTGTAGATAGGTTTGGCCATAAGAAGAACGATAGCAAGAGCAGCATTCCACTCTATAGCCCGACGGGATTCGCGTCATACAGCCCAACCAGGACCCCATTAGCTCTCAGTGGTACCGCATTACGATCACCTAGTAGAGATCAAGTATCGCCCACCAAGTCGTCGCTATCTTCGAGAAATTTCAACCCCAAGGCAAGCTATGATACTGAAAATGGCTGGTCAGAAGATAACTCCAGCGATGAGCGGGAACTCCCAGAAGGAAAAGCTTTGCATCGGCATGCAAAGAGTGTTACATTTGACGCCGCACCACCGCAAGTCAACGAATATGAGATGGCCACGCCAGACCTCTCTTCCATTGGTGACGATTCGCGCGAGAACAGCTACGATTCTGCTGAAGAGGAGGAGGAGGACAGCTACTTGCGCGGCGATTCTGCAGAGCGCGATGATAGTTTCGATGCTTCCCTCGAAGACACAGACAAGACACCAGTTGTTGGTCCAGAAGATTGGCGACATGCCAGTCCCGAGAATCACAGCCATGGAGTCGTAGGTGGGCGTTTCGAAGATCCGTTTGAAGGTCCTGAGGGTAGCCCGATGCCGGATGCTCGCCCAAGCTCTTCCACTGAGCGACCCAATGCATATCGAACTGATTCTTTGGGTTCAAATGGTGATCATAGGCCTCTACCTCCTTTGCCTGGCGCACGGCGAAACTCAAGTTCTGGGCTGTCTGCTGCAGCTGAACGTGCAAGCAGCAGAAATCTCCCATCTCCACCACCTGCAGCTGGTGTGAGCAAATCAGAAATTCAAGGATTGAGTGGTGGAAAGATGTCTTTGGAGGAACGCCTTCGTTTAATGATGATCCAGGACGAAGATAAACCAAAAAGTGCTGCAGAAGAGCAAAGAGAGCGCCGTATGCGGAGAGCTGTACCCCGCGAAAGAAACAGCCAAACTCCGGATGCAGAAATTAGTATACATGAGGATGAGGACACTCTTGACGATCTTCCAGGCTTAGGAAATTATCAATTACCGCCCCGGATTTCGCGCGAGTCCATTTTGCGGAAGGTGAATGGGCAAGAATCATATGTTCGCGAATCGGACTACAATTTCTCATCACCGATGCCTAGCTCCAGCCCCGAACGCCCAGCTCTTTTAGACCCGGATGTTCCAATTCCTTCAACCGAGGAGTCAATAATTGAACATGATGAAAATGATGAAGTCGATGATAGCATCATTGTCAAGGACGAGCCAGAATCTGATGATGACTTAGACGTATATTCAATTCCCGATATGTATCAACGTACCGAGTCACAGCTGGAATCAAGGGCTGAAGATTACCTTGAGGACTATCCCACCCAAGAGAATGGAGATGCTCAGAGTGAAAGCCAATACTCGGAGCCAACTGCGCAGCACGCGAGTTCAGAGACATTAGACGATGAGCCACCTACCCCACGTCAAGGCCCCGTCCATAAATTAGACTCCCTGGAGCCAGTCAAAGAGGACCAGCACTCATTGCCAGACTTCTCTGGCTTCAAGAATCAAGACTTTGGACTGAGTCTGTCATCATACATGACTCCTTCTCCTCCGCCTCCAAAAGAGGAAACTGTGCAGGAAGAGGCACCAAAGATGTCTGCTGCTCAAGAGTATATGCAGCGTCCAGAGACCCCAGAGGAAACCCAAGAAGAACGGCCGGTCACTCCAGAGCAACGTCCTCTACCTACGTCCGTCCCTGACTACGATGGAACTGGATGGGGCCCTGAAGAGGATGACGAAGATGACGAACCAGGCACACCAGACTCAGTCATTCACCACCCATTGCCTCCTTCTCCACCACGTGACTCACCAGCTGTTCCTGAAAAGATGGCAACCATCAAGGCATCGTCTGGTTCAAAGTTGAAGACTCGACCTTCGGCAACTCCTTCGGATCTGGTGGCTATGCGAGAGGCACGCAGAATCGTAAGCGGCGAATTGCCAAACATTCCTCCTATTCCCCAACGACACCGCAATCGACCTTCCTTGAATCTTGACCCAGAAGATTTACCCAGCGACATTTTGGAGCGAAAGGCGAGTCTCAAAAAGAGAAGTCTAACATTAGACATCGGTGGTGATCTTAGCTTTAGCTTGGACAAAGACTTCGATCGGGTTATTGAATCCCAAAAGGTTGCGTTAAACCTATCTTATTCATGTCAAGACATTTCCAACAACTGTTCTAGACAAGCGTCTAGCAAGGAGACCAGAGACAATTCTTTTTACAGTCTCAATGCTAACATCACACCTCGAAAACAGCGCGGTTACCTAATGAGACAGAACACTAAGCTCGTAGTCGCTAGCAGTGACATCGAGAAGGGTCACCATCACACTCGATCTGCAGGAAACTCACCCACCAAGAAAGAGCGCCCTCAATCTTGGACAGTCGAACCTTGGAATGGGCAGACTCGTCAACACAGTATCCGTGGTCAAGCAAATCCTCGAAAGAAGCCTGGATCGGGTGCTGTTCCTCCTTTACCCGGGCAAGAAAGTAACGCTACTGGCCTTGGTATCTTGACAGAAGAAGGTAATGTCGCTGATCTGGCGCCTGAAGAAGGGGGCGAACGAGGAAGACTGTTCGTGAAAGTCATCGGTGTCAAAGACTTGGACTTACCGTTACCCAAGAGCAAGTACCATGCCTATTGTTCTTTTTCCTAGCTAACGGACAACCAGATGAACGAACATGGTTTAGCTTAACCTTGGATAATGGTGTCCATTGCGTCACAACGGCTTGGCTTGAACTGGGAAGAAATGCGCCAATTGGTCAAGAATTTGAGCTTGTCGTGCCCAATGATCTTGAGTTCCAGCTTACTCTGAATGCAAAGCTCGAAAAGCCAGCCCCAAAGAGAGTTCTCGAGTCACCTACAAAGAAGCCTCAGAAGTCCTCGACGTTTAGCCGTGTCTTTGCATCGCCTAAAAAGCGCAAGGAAATGGAAATGAGGCAGAGAGAAGAGGAGCAAAGAATTGCTGAGCAGAAGCAACGTGAGGCTCAGGCTCAGCGAGGTGTGGCACCTACTGCTTGGGATCTTCTTTCCCCTCTTGCTGCTGAAGACGGGAGTTTCGGACGATCATATGTTTGTCTCAAAGATCACGAGTCACGCTGCTTTGGTCGTCCTTATGTTGTTGATGTTGCCGCCTTCAATGAGTGGGCAACAGAGGAGGCTTCTTTTGCGTCAAGTGTCAAGAGCAAGCGTGGCAATACTCATCCAGTGCAAAAGAGGGCTCCTTACAAAGTTGCAAAGTTGGAATTGCAACTTCTTTTCGTTCCAAAGCCAAGAGGGGCAACAGATGATGACATGCCGAAGAGCATGAATTCATGCATTCGTGAGATGAAGGAGGCTGAGCAAGCTGTTGCTCGAAACCATGAAGGCACCTTGAGTCAACAAGGTGGTGATTGTCCGGTAAGTTTTATAGAACTCTCGCAAACATCTAAGCTAATAGTCATAGTACTGGCGTCGCCGCTACTTCAAGTTGGTTGGTAGTAAACTGACAGCCTACCATGAGTCAACCCGACAACCACGTGCAACGATAAATCTAGCAAATGCAAGCAAGCTGATAGATGATCGACGCGCTCTCACCCAAAGGGAGACTACCGGGAAAGGTGGCAGCAGACGAAAGTCCGGATTTGCCGAAGAGGAAGAAGGGTATATGTTTGTTGAAGAGGGGTTCCGAATTCGCTTTAACAATGGCGAAGTCATCGACTTTTATGCCGATACAGCTGCAGACAAAGAAGGCTGGATGAAGGTTCTTGATGCGTGTGTCGGCAAAGAAGGTGATGCTTCCAAGGGAGGGTGGTGTGACATGGTCCTGAAGCGAGAAGAAAGCATGCGGAGGAGGATCAACGAGCAGCGATCAGTAAGTGGTGGCAAAGGCAGACACCATGTTAGAACGAAGAGCATGATTATGTAGGCGGATTCGAAAGCGATTCAACAACTCGACAAGGTAAACCAAACCTCACGGATTATGATGGATATGTCGGTACGGTTTTAATGAACGACCTATGACCGCTCACGACATGTGTCAACACATCACGCGCATTTCTTCTGCTTCCTGAAACTTACAAGACACTCTCCGACTTCGCGGTCAAAGCAAAAACCTCCGGAGCCTCAAACGGGTTTTCAGTTCTGGCCCTGGTGGCATTTAATTTTTTCAACGTCACAAAATCATTACAAACTTTTCCTGGATCCTTTTCCTCGACACATACTTTTTTTTCTTTTTCTCTCTCTTTGTTTCTTGTCTGGTTAATATCAGTGATTGGGTTGCGATGCGCTGTTTTGAGGTGCTGTGGGTGGATGGATATTTGGCGATGAAGGGCGAAGGAGGAGGGACGGTGGTTTGGTGGTGATGATGACACTGGTTGCCGGATGGTGTGGAGGCGAAGAACCAGTTCGTATTTTTGTGTGTCTATTCTCTGTGTCTCTAGTGTGTCTATACTGTTGCCGTCTGCTGTTTGGTTGTTGGTTGGGTGGTGTAAAGGATTCCTTTCTGGCGTAAAATTAATTCCGGCTCTTCGCAATTCGAAACAAAAGAGAAAAACTCATACCGACCGTACTTTCTTATGTCTACTTGCTTGTTTGATTTTTGATTTTTGATTTTCGCCTTTGATTCTGTTCTTATCCGAGCGAGTCTTATCTAGTTCTAATTTGAAGCTTGAGTTAAGAGGCAAAGAAATAGATAAAATGAGAGAAATGAAGGGATAAAGATCGAGTTCGTATGCTTCACAGGGCTGTTGCTGCCTGTCTGCCTTCAAGCCTCTCCAGTAATTTAGTGGGTCTTCAGCGAGACGTGCATGCTTTTCGAGTACACACTCAATCCCTCGCACTTACGGATACAACAAGGGAGCTGTTGATTATTCTCCGTAATCGACTCGATATCTTTTGTGTAAGGCAGAGGGAGGGAATCGCTTGGGAGGTGATGAGGGAGTAGAATGAAAATAAAACATGCCTCTGATTTTGCATTTTTGGGAGAGGATCGAATTAAGCGAGATGGCGTAATTGAATATAAGGGGGCTCGTGGTATGAGAGAAGATTGTGGATTGGAAGATCGGGTGAAAGATTGGGATGGTACAATATTTGAAAGCTGATTAGCTGTGAGCTGTTGTGTGACATTTTCAGATTGGCCCCGGATTAAAACAGACAGATAAATTGTGAAGAAGTGCTTTTCTTCTGTGCTCGAGTAAATTAATCCAACTATCAATAATGTTGCGATTCAATTGTCGAACTAACTAACAAGATTACTCTTCTTCGTACCGATCAAATGTTTGCAAAAAGTTACTCATTGCAGTCGCACTCTCGCTTGTCTCGCTTAGTAAAAAGGGGTACAGAAGTGATAATAATATACCCCCCCTAAAAAAAAAAGGAATACAGACATCTAATATCGAGTTTATATGCTTATATTCGTAGAAAGATAATTGCATTTGACAACTGTTTCCCACCATAGCATCCCCTATCAACCATTTCAAGGCCCGGTATCTGGAAGAGGTGATATAATACAGCCGGGTGCGCTATCAGCTAAGTTCTCTGTAGAGTGATGATGAAATCTTCTAGATTACGATCTCACAAACCTGTCAATTGCCTGGCCAGCCGACGGCGGTGGAGTACTGATTCGTAATTTCCAGTACCTCTTCATCAGTAGATTTCCCAAGCATTTCTCAAGTTGGCATATCGATTATATTTGCAAGACTAAGGAGCCGCTTCGTTCTCTATCTGAGGACTTTCGCATCTGGGAAGAAACGAATATCTAAATTAACGGAATTGTACTGGTGTTCGAGGATTGACCTGATTGATGAGCTTTTACTGCTACTCGCTGCAATCTTGAGCCATTGCCGTAGCATCAAGTGTATAGACTTCATGGAGTGATTATATGCTTTGAGAGAAAAGAGATGGCTAGGTACCTGGGTTACTGTAAAGCGGCTTTAGACCAGCCAATCCTTATCTTCGATACGTAACATCTCAAGGGGCTAGAGACGGCGATCAAGTTGCACGTACATATAGAATTATCTGGCATGATAGAATTGAATGCTTTTAATCAAATACGTAATTAATTTAAGAGATGGCTAAAATGAATACCCAGGTGAAAGAGATATAACCAGGATCCGGACCTTGGCTCAAACTAAACTAAAATGAAAATAAGAAATTCCCCCAAGAAACAATTGACCAAAAATTAGTGCAAAGCCAAAAGAGTGAGTCAATAACAAAAGCTCAAGCTAAAGAATTCAAAAGAGACCATGTCCTGGTAGTAAAGTTGAGCGCAGCAGAAAAGCAAACTAATAACTAAACAGTAAAAGTGCAAGCACAAAGCCAATATCAAATCCAGAGCTAACCAAAAACCCCCAAAGACAATACAGCCAATTGAAAAGTCCACAAAGGCAACAAGGAGGAAACAGAAAGGAAAATGACAACGAAAGGCGACACCAAAGCATTTTGTCCAGCCAGTGACTGAGTATGAATTCCATAGATGGTTTTTGGCATTGTGCATTGAAAGACTCGAATATATGAATTGGACCTGTCAAGGCAGTAACCGATTTAAAAATGTCCTGGTGTATTACTATTCTTGGGAATAGTGGAACCAAGGGTGAAACCGTGTGCCTTATTGATGTGTTCTTTAAGTTTGTCTTGACGACTCCAGCCTTTCGACTTGTTGTTTCCACATCCAACTACGGGACAATGCCATTTTATGCCTCCATGAACACTGCCCAGATGGCGATTTAAATCGCTTGAACGTATGAACTGACTACCGCAGAATGCACATATTACCAGGGTCGGTTACGCTTGAAATTCCTGAGCTTTGGCTAGACGTGCCTCCAGTCTGTTCCATTTTATTTATGGTCATGTTGCAGGCTAAATTTTGGCCTGCCCCAAATTGGTACAAACCGAAGCTGTTGACCAAGCCTACTTGACTTTGAGAAATTGCTATCTCCAAGCCATCGGAAGGACCGAGAACAGGATCATTACAATCCGAAAGAGAGCGTGGAGTATCAAAGATCAGAGAGCCGTTCCAATATTTCATAGAAGGATCATCGTAATGCAAGTCATTTTGTACAGAGGCCGAGATACAGTGA
Organism: Pseudofabraea citricarpa; assembly: GCA_029641185.1. Taxonomy (NCBI): domain Eukaryota; kingdom Fungi; phylum Ascomycota; class Leotiomycetes; order Helotiales; family Dermateaceae; genus Pseudofabraea; species Pseudofabraea citricarpa. The sequence continues at coordinate 1,759,646 of JAPWGK010000004.1, forward strand.
CTTCCATTACCATCTCCGTTGTGTGATAACGAATTCTCAATGGGATGGTCTTCGGGACAGGTTGTCAAAAGAGAATGAGGTTGTTGAACTGTTGAATAGCAGTAGGAGGTATTGTCTCCTGGTAGAGTACTTGCATGGTAGGCTTCGTGACTGCTTTGTGGCTTGTGCCACCGGATATGGCCATGCTCATTGGGTGCTCTAAGAGTTTGTAAAGGCCTACAGTTTGATTAGTAAAAAAAAGAGGGGCTTGCTCACCCAACACCAAAATCGTTTATTTTGGAGGGGAGCGTCGCGTTTTTGACATGGTTTGTATCCATGATTTCAACCTGAATGACGATTTGCTATATCCAGAGAAGGCCACACTAATTTTCACCGTCTGGACGTGCTGATGAAATAAATATTCAGTGGGGGAAAAAATAGTGTGAAAATCACAGATATTCTCTAAAGCCAAGTTGACTTTGAAAAAAATTAGAAAAGTGATTATCAGATGAGAAAACAGATTTCTTGGAATAACGCACCATCATGAACGCGAAGGGATAACCGAGAGTGAAGCGATTGGTTATGAACAAGTCCACGAATAAATGACTCGGCGAGGGCGAGGGCGAGGGCGGTGGCAACGTCATTTTGTGTGACAGGGATTCCTGTTGGTTCCCGTAAACTTGAGCCTCTTCCGTGATCTTGTGACTCTCTCCATTTAGATGCTGATCGTGCTAGGCTTATTTGTAGTATCCAAATAATCATCAGACTTTCAATGTTCTAACAAACTGACAATGGCATATCCGAACTCTACTGGATTTTCCGTCAATGCCTCCGCCAGTTCTGTCAGATGGGCGAAGAGTTTCCCAACTGTGTTCCCATCACAGCAACTTCAATTCACTTGCGCTTACTCCAAACGGAAGGTTTCAAAAGATGGGACTGAATCAGCCGAGCTGTGTAATAAGATCTTCTCCAGACAATGTGACTTGAAGTTCGTATTCGTGTAGACTTTAAGCGATCTGCAATTTTACTAATCTTGCTTAGCCGCCATGCTAAAAACCATACACGGCCATTCAAGTGCCACAACTGCCAACAGAGATTCCCATCACCGAAGGATCGTGACCGGCATGACAGCAGTGAACACAATTTTCTGAAGCGATACCATTGCACGGACACTTCCTGTGACCACAGTAATGAGGACTTCCGATTGAAATATGAAGCTTTTGGTTTTACCAGAAAGGACCGCTGGCTTTATCATATGAGGAAGGATCATAAACTGAGCAAATTTCAAATACAAAGCTTACAAAGGGAGGGTATACCGACTTCAGTTAAGGAAAATGGTATATGGATTCCAGGTTTACCAGAAAAGTGGCAGCGAGTTGGGAAGGCGTAATCTCATGTTTAACATCAACAGCGAGCACTTTGGGGCATACTTTTATTGCGTTTACAATGATTAATTTGGCTTAATGTTCTGTAATCTAAGCATCAGAGCTAATGTGGCGACAATATTCTTCGAACGTTTCCATAAATCCCTACCAGTCTTTATCAAACCCCAGCTTACAAACCTCTACGTTCAAGACCCTATTCCTCGCTACAAACATTGTATATTCTACAACTTTTTTCTTTTCACATAAATAGCAGCCTTTGTATCTGGATGGTACCCACTCTCATGAGCTACACTCTGCGGCCTTTTAAACCCATCCTCCAATCCCTCGCCGTTGGGACCCAACGCCATCTCAAAAGTCTTGATCAGCTCCACCAAGATGACCTTGATCTCGTTACTAGCGAAAAATCCCCCCGGGCAAGCTTGATTTCCCTGTCCGAATTCAATATGTTCAGAAGACGTGGTAACGAATTGATGAGCTGTTTCGTGACCTTCCTTCTCACGAAGGTCACTGAAACGCCAGGGGTAGAACTCTTCGAGAGGAGGTTGGCCTGGAGTAGTGAGTGGACCGGGTGGAGGGGCGCCCATTGTGTCTTGATGGTACGGGTGGATGAAGAAGATGTGTGTACCGAAGGGTATGTGGTGGCCTGTGGGGAGGTTAAGACCTTTGGGGTCCATTACTCTACGGAACATTGAGCCTAATATCCTGTTAATCTTCATTGATTGAGAGTAGAATCAGGATACTGACCCAAACTAGGAGGGTTATATCTCATCGATTCTTGAAGAAAGCTGTCCAACTTTTTCAATTTCGGAATGCTAGTCTTCAAAAGCTTTCCGTCTGCCAATTCATCTTCAGTCAAAACATCGTCAAGTTCCTTCAACAGAACAGGAACATATTGGGGATATGCAGCTAAGTTAAAAATCATGTTCGTTGCATTCATTCCTGTTGTATGAATCGCGGCAAAAGCAACGAGAATTTGTTTCTGGCCGAGGAATTCAACGTCCGTCTTCTCAATGTCAGGCTGGTGATTCAGCAACCAGTCAGACATGTTGACTTCTCTCCCTTCTTCAAGATCTTGAGCAGCAGCCTTCCGTTGATTCTGGTTGCCGTTTGCCTTCCGCTTAGCGAGCAGGTCTTTGACTTGCGGCTCGATCATCTTGCCTGCCCTTGATCGATACGCATCCAAATTTCTCTTCTTGGGCAACCAAGGTCCAATTATTGGACGGATTAGAGGATGATATTGTCCGACTTCTTTCGTGACAGCTACTGAATCGCTGGTGTACATAATCGAAGCTCGCAACCATTTTTCGTTACGGCATAGAGGTAATCCCACGAATATCCTAGCACTGATTCGAGCTACCATCATAATGGTCTTCATATATACCGGCAGCGCCGTCCATTCATTGCATTCTCCGAGCTCTTGGTCGACGGCAAATTTGATTTCATCTTGAAGGCCACTTAGCGTCGAAGCTATACTGCGGGTCAATTCGTTCTTGACGGCTCCGATGACGTCGTGGTGTTTGTTTCCAATCCCGCTGTATTTGCCGTGAAGTCGGACGTATACGTCTTCAACTGTCGAGCATCGGGATTCTGGGACGTCTTTGATGAATGATATCATTGAACTTGGGAGAACCACATATGGAGGGTCTAGGGGGAAAATAAACGGCTCGTCAGGATACTGATAATGTAATTAGATGCGCTTCAAATAGCAGGGGTGTGGTAGGCTATACTTTTCGTGTTGCATCTTTCAGTACTGCACTCCAGTCACCATTGAGTGGCTCTCCTTCTGCAACTGGGAAGTTGAGCTTCTTTGGTTTGACGAGAACCTCTTTGATGAAGTAGGCGATTGTAAGTACAACCGCAATGCCAATCAGCGTGATAGACATTATGGCGAGGTTATAAGGAGGTTGGTTCTCGAGAATTCTTCAGTAGGGGAGTTTCTGAGAACTATGAATAAGTGATTGGTAGGTGATTGGTAATGGATAGAAAATATCAAGTTGAAAGGTGCACAACTGATATATGGAACAAGACTGCTATAATACGTACATATCTCACTCCGCATTATCTAGCTCCTTGCACGGCGCCTTATCTGTTTCATATGGAAGAGAGCTTCAATCTTGGGCCAACACAAAAGGTTAATCCACTCAATTACTAGTGCTACCATCTTTCACTTTTGGCTGAACCAAAACCGGATGATTTTATAAGATAAATATAAACAGTCTCTATCGAATATTTTTCTACACCTAAATAGCATTTAAGATGATAAAATATCCAAATAATCCATAAAATATCTTGAAGGTCATTTGATTTACCACAGACTTCTAATTATTATTCATGTTTAATAAAATTCCTTGGCACAATTCCTCGTCTTGAGATTTAAAATTCTGGTTTACAATAGCGGAAAATAATATTGTATCTTTCTGTATCAACACTGATCAGTTTAGTATGGGTACTTTACACAATATAAACCAAGGTTATTTACAAAGAGGGCAGTATTATCTTAACGTTTTAGCCCACTTATAAATGGGCGCCACACCGCTACATTTCAATCGAGGATTAAGATTATTCTGAAAGCCAGAAATGATCAGCACCCAACAACCTACCAATGATAGTTGAACAAAGCGCTAGCATGCATTGCGTAATAAGATGAACAAGAAAGCGGGAGAAGTTGTAATCGTATTCGGCATGAATGCGAGACATACAAAAACCCCTTTAAATACTTTCATGCAAGTCTAATATAGCCCCCAAAATTAGTGCTTTCTATTGGAATAAAACCAAAGTTGATAAGTAATAGGAAGTTGAGGCTATGTTGTTATTTGGTAGGTTAGGTAGAAATTCTTGGTGAAACACTAACTACGGAGATCAGATTATTGGCCTTGTACGAAAGTCAACCTTCAACCTAAACCTAATATTCATGGTTCTGTTCTTTGCCGAGTGATTAGATGGCAGATGTCATGCACCCTCGCTTACTCGTAATACATGAATAGTAGAAAGTTTCCTAGTGTCAAAACTAAAGTTCTCGCAGAGGCTACAAGAGTCTGCTTGACGATAAGAGCGCAGTAGCTGTTCTTATTTGACAGCACATTCAATGCATCTACCTCTGTAATCCTGGTAAATCATTAATAACCGGTTTATTTAAGAATCCCAAACTTTATATCCGATTTACTGTAGAAAGGGGCAAGTGTGTTTAAGCGAGACACCAAGGTCTGGGGACAAATGTCCAGCTTCTGTTGTCAGCATTGGTCAGCAGATCCGATACTCGGCGGAAGCTTTTTACAAGAACCTTAAGATGTATAACTTCCTTTTTTCTATTCACATGAGTTGAATCCGTTCATGCCTTCCAACAAAATCACCTAATTTGTTGGTGCATTGTAGAAGTTAACTACATTTATCCGCAGGATCGTAGTGTTTCTAGTAGCAAGAGTTCTTCAAATCTCTCCCCAGGTCTTTTGATATCCGAGGATACTCGTAGTTCTTCGGCGGGCCAGTTTTTCGGCGGACGATTTCGAGGCGCGAGTCAAGACAACAAGATTTAGGCCGAAGGCACAGAGCTAAAGCCGAAAACGCTTGTATGGATATTCTCCAGAGTCTATTTTCCTTAATCTCTTTCTCAAACCGTTTGTTATAATCCCGTTTAGATTTATATCCAATTCATAGAGTAATGTATTATTTGCCCAGCGATTCGTCAATGATTTGTACAAGGCTCTACAAGGTCAGCAATAATAAAATGAGCTTGGCTAAGTCTAGAGAATGACTATGAAAGAACTAGCACTTTTCATTATCCGGCAGTCTTTTCGATCCGTCTACTCTACGACCCAAACCCTGAAATGGAATCAACTTCTCGCTAAGGACGAAGAAATACGCAACGTAAAAATACGGTGACGAATTTAAACTTGTGGCAATGCTTGGACAAGAATGTGGAGTCAGAAGAATAGAGTTTGCTTTCGAGGTACCGTATTCATACACTGATAACAGTATTTCTCCCGCCCACCAGTCTTATACAAGAGGCTGTCAAAGGTTCAAAGTCGTCATAAGTTGATGTCATACGAAATTGCTGAACGCGAGTTGCTAAGATAAGGTACGCCCATTTAAGATATATGAAGTTAAACTGCGTGTACTGAAAGAAGAACTCGAAGAGATACAAATTTCATCCAAGAACAAAAACACAAAACCAATAGATAGCTTGCATACACGCACGCACGCACGCACGCACAATAAAAACATAGAGAAGCTCCATGTCAGATAAAAGTTACCCAAGAAACAACTCTCAGATAAAGTTTAGACAGGTAGAATAACCGCGGATTCCTCCGAGCTACACTTAAATGTTATGCTTATCTCTCTGGTGCTCTCTCAACTTGTCGATCCGAGAATATCCGCTGCCTTTGTTGTCAGAGCAGCCTGGATCGTAACAATGAAATTTCTGGCGCCGATGGACTGACTGGATATGACGTTGGCAGTCGCTTTTGCGTTTGAAGAATCGGTCACATGAAGGGCATCCTATACGAGCTGTACGGAGAACATTCCTTGTAGCTCTGCCATGACTTACCATTGAATTGTCTTTGTGTATCTGGCTAGAAAGAACTTGACCGAAAGACGAGTCCGAGCACAAGTACTGGGGCGGAACATCTTGAGACTTGAAACTGGGTTTCCGGATATTCTCAAGTACTTCGGAGTGGAAGGAGTTATCTTGTAAACCTATCGTTCGTGTTAAGTCGGGGCAGGAGACGACAGGTTGGTCGTAAGGCATTGGCCTGTCTTCGCAAGTCATTAGAGTGTCGTTCTCGTAGTGGATGAGACAATAAATACCTTGATGGAGTACGGGAGTTGGCTCAATAGTCTGAGAGTTGTGAAGGGTATCAATCGTCCAGGGAATTAAAGTACCAAGTGTACCTTGCATTCCTTCCAACATGCAATTAATGTTGGAATCCGCAGGCATTGGGATTGGAAATAGCTCCCATTCCGAAACATCGCCGTCGCATGCTTTCTGGTCCCAAACATCGACATTTGACGTGTGGCTGTCATACTGCGATGTAGTATCTCGCGTCCCAAAAGGGCCCTGACCTCCAAGTAGAAAGCGCTCCTGGTCATTGGACACTTGTTTGTGGGGGCTAGCGCAAATGAAGGAAATTGGATTATCGGCAGGGGCGAGCGAGGTTGTTAAATACTGTCGTGTGCCGCAAAAGTGCGAGCTGCTATTCCATGTTAAAAAAAAAAAGGGCAAACACTTACCCAGCAGTATTTGCTGCAGCAAGTGGTTGTTGATCCATAAGCTGTGGCCAAGTCTGGTTGGCCTCTGACTGCATGAGATCCCAGGGCGAGGGCAAGGGCGAGGGCAAGGGCGAGGGCGAAAGCAAATGCCAAGAGGGCGAGGGCGGTAACAAGTCGGCGTAATCGTTCTCCATCGTGGCTGATTTTTGTGACAGTGGTTTGATTGGACGAAGTAGTGTGACTTTTGTCTGGAGAATTGGAAGTTTCTAGGTGAAGAGGGTCGAGGGGAGCCAGCAAACTTATGCCAGAGTCGCGAAGCTGAGCCAGTTCGCCTCGCTTAAACACCCCTGCCTCAGGACGTCTGCATCTGCATGACAGCTGTCCAGCCACGAGCAAGGCTACAAGACAAAGCTTCAGGTGGCATTTCTCGGTGGCCGTCTTGGGTTAGAGGACTATGATGGTAGACGAGACAAAGACCCGCACAAAAAAAGGAAGAAAAGATCATAGTCTCGGGTTGACTTCCCTCCCTAAAGATGTACATATAGCGAACATTTACCCGAATCATTTTCATGATGATCTTGATCTACTGATTGCCTTAATGATTATCTGTCCAAAAAAAAAAAAAAGGTATCAGACCTTGGGATTCCGCAACAGGGTTTTCAAACGTGTTCGATAATATACCAAGGGTATTCACAGCAAGCGAGCCTTCAATCCAAATGTAGTTTAATTGCTTGTACTTGTCAAGAGGAATCGTAGTTACCTCCAGACTTTCATTACCACCATTCCACTTCACACCATCTAAGACGACAACCTTTCCATCAGGGGCAAGCCAAGGGCGACCGGTATGGACGTAGCTGGATCTGGGTATCATTCCCTTGCCAAAGCATATCACGAACTCTACTGCAGCAGTCTTAGTGATAACTATGGTCCATGTAGCGACTAAGAGAGCGCCGCAGGTCCGATCTTCATGGCGTATTGTGTAGAAAGACCGATTATGATAAAAATCGAGGACGTGAGGGAGCTTCTCGGGGGCCCAGAGCTCGGCGCTCTTCTTCTGCTCAGTAGTCATTACAACAGGAGGTATCGTGACGGACAGGCGCGGGCGAAACAAGAGATACGTTGGAGGAAGTCTGTCTGATGTTAGTATGTTATTCAAGTAAATACAGGATCAGAAGGTCGCTTACCGCGGGAGATATAGCGTTAGAGTTAAAAGAAAAATAAAAGAAAGAAAGGAAAGTTAAGCGGAGCGAGATATTTATAATAGGGCGCGACTAGAATACTTTCCGATTGGGAACTCGCTAAACTAGCGCGTTTTCCTATTATTATAGGTTACTTTTCTGCTTTTTCTGTAAAATACGCGCCGACTCGAGAAATTCCTGCTATTAGTATACCGAGTAAATGGGAGAGCGCTAAGGTAGGTGAGCTCGCTTAATCAGTGGCTATGAGTAGCCCATTTAAAGGAGTACGGATTTGACCCAAAATGATACTCAGCTATAACCATGATATCTTCAAGATCTTTTGGCCTTCACTATAGCTTCCACAAACCCCCTTCCAAAACAAAACAGAACCAAACCAAACCGACTTGGAAACACAGGAATGCAAAGAAAAAGGAGGGAGGGGAAAAGGAAAACAAAAAGAGGATGGAGATGGAGATAGTCTCGACACGAACCGGAGTGGATTCAAGCAAGTTTTATCTATTAAATGGTAATTATACACGTCTGTCTCTGATTTTGAGGTTATATGTTCGAAGTAAGGAGACGAGTTTATAGTTGAACAGAATCTACCACTGCTACTACCTGTACTCGGAGCAAACCCAAAGAATATACACGGCAGATAATTACAACCCCTACTTATTCCAACCATTCTAGTCTCTTTCCAGTAAGATATCAGGCACGTTAGCAGATATCCTGACAGAGAAACGCAACCCCAAGAGCTCAACAAGCAATGCTTTGAAGCGCCAAGTCTAGCATGCGAATATAACCAAAACTTTGTACTCAGTCCCAATCATATCTCCCAGGTCTCTTCGACCTTGCAGATCTCCGAGATCTCCGAGATCTCCCAGACCTAGGTCACATGACAGCCAAGTCGCGAAACATACACAAGCAGAAGCAAAGCAAGGCGATCTAGAATACTCCGCAATGGCAGGAGGAAAGAAAAAAAGAGCAGAGAAACCAGTCCGAGAATTCCGCACACGGCGCGGCAACCTGATAAAAACATCATCATCAACATCAACATCAAGAAGAGGCTCAAACATGATATCCAAGACAAAGGCCATCGTCACAAGTACCCATTTAACTACTTTCCTCTTTAAAAAAAAAAGGAAACAAATTTACCCGCACTTCCGCTTACAGCCAAGCTCAAACCCCAAACTCAAAAAAGGAAAGAAGAAGAAAAGAGCTCCACAATTACACGACCCTCCAGCAGTAGAAGGATCTCTCTACTCCACTAACACAATCAGATCCTAACATATTTTCAATTCCCCCCTTCATGGTTCTCGGTTTGATGTGACGAGACGTCCATTTTCACTTTTGGCTTTTGACTTTCTGCTTTTAACTTTCGTCGCTAGAGGGAAAGAAAGGAGAAAAACAAGCGAGCGAGCGAGTGAGTGAGTAAATCAAAGAAACGGATCTACTGGGAGGAAGAGAGCGAAAGAGAACGCGCTTTACCTTCTACGCAGCTCCGATAAAAGGGCTTTGGGAGTAGGAGATGAAAAGACGAAGTATAGGTTAACTGGAGATTCGAAAAAACCGGATTCCACATCCCCCCCCTGGGAGGGAGAAAGGCACGATCAGAAGGACAATCACGAGGATTATAAAACAAGCACACACTCAGAACCACTGATTCAACAGATGCGAGTACCAAAAGATCCAAAATATGGTCCCATTTTTTTCATAAATCATTACCCAATAAACATTACCCCCCATAACCCCCTACAAAACTCCAATCCCAGCCCATGACACCCCTAACCCAACCCAAAATCAAATATGCAAACTCCCGATATTCGACGTGATGAAGTCGTACGTGTCGCTTCTAAAGTCGTCACTGAGCAAGTTCGCCGAGAGAGCGTAAAACTGCATAAGCTGCTTGTTGACGCTCCACTGGGGCCAGTTGGGATAGAGGGTGGTGCCGTTATTAGGATCCATGGTATGGACGAAGGAGAGGTAGTACGAGTAGGTGGATGAGGAGGCGTAGTTGGGGAGGACGCCGAAGAAGACCTGCAGCAGGTCGCTGCCGTGGAAGGTGCCGAGGACGGGGAGGCCGTAGTTGTAGGACGAGAGGTAGGACCACGAGGGGACGTCGGGGGCCACCGACGCGGCGATGCTCAGGAACGAGCGCCGCGTCAGGCTGAACGTCAGATCGCCCAGGATGGCCGCCATGCGCTTGTATTGCGGGTAGATGTTGTTGAAGATGCCGGTGCGGAACGGCGCCCCGTCAGTCGTCGTGTCTGGGTAGGTGGCCACGAGCTGCTCCATCTGTGCTTCGGTGGCTGAGTGGAAGAAGAACTGCTTCAGGTACGTCTGCACCTGAGCTGTGGTCGAGATGTTCGATTGGAAGAGAGCGAAGATGGTCCCTTCGTCTTCTTGATTCCCGATTATAAAGGGCACTTTGGCGTAGCGGCCTTGCACAGCGAGGATCTCGGGAGAGTCCGTTAGAACAGTTCCATCGGGTCGGGGGAGGTATGAGAGTGCGATCGATGAGTAGCTCAGCAGGCCAGGCACGGAATTCGTTGCATTGAGAAGCGTATCGTATGGAGCTTCTCGAAGGCATCCCAGAGTATCGGCTGCAGCCGAACAGCCTGCTGCATCAACGACCGTATCATAGACCACTTGAGCTTTCGGGCAGTCGACTGGATCAGCTGGCACAAGACTTCCAGAATTCATGATGCCGGCACGGAAAAGTGGCTTGCCCTTGTACGTGTGGTCCCCATCATACAAGGCCATTTGATCGAAGACTGAAATGGCTCCTGCTGATTCTCCCCAGATAGTAACCTTGTCAGGATCACCACCAAACGAGGCAATGTTATCAGCAATCCACTCCAGTCCTAAGCGTTGGTCGAGCAGTCCCAGATTCGAGGCTCCATCGGCAAGGATTTCGGCACCGCCCAAGAATCCAAAACCGCCAACTCGGTAATTGACAGTCACGACGATGACAGGCTTGTCTCGTGCAATCGACTGTTGAACCCATCCCGTTCCATCATACATAGCATTCCAACCGAGCTCGAAGCCACCACCAAAGATCCAGAACAAGACTGGCAGTTTTGCATCTGCAGTGGTTCCGACAGGTCGATGGATATTGAGATACAAGCAATCCTCACCAGCATCGAGGATATTCTGAAAGAGAGGTGTATTTAAGAGGAGACCTAGAGCCGAAGTTGGAATCGCATCGTTAAGCACCGTGCTGAAGAAGAACTGTGGACAAGCCTGGCCGTTCTCTGTGGCGTAGACAGTACCGAGCGGCTCCGTAATGGCCTGCGGAGGCTTGAGTCTCAGCGGTCCTACGGGAGGCTTTGCAAATGGGACGCCCGGGAAGGTCTCGATGTCTCCCGTATTTCCGATGATGGTCGCTTGCGGATAAGGGATCGTGACCGTGGGAGCCGCAGCACGGATCTGAGGAGCCGCCAGAGCGAGCGGGAGAGTAGCAGCAAGAGCAAGGAGGAGCTTCATCTTGACTGATCAAGTAAACTAGACTTCCGAGAACTGACTGAACAGGAGCTGGAGCTGGAGCTGGAGGCAATGGAGCTTCTCTTGTAGAAAAGAGACTGGCTTGCTTTCTCAATCTCAACCAACTCAAGGCTACCTCCACAGCTATATAGAACTAAGTGCAAGCTGAGGCCGTAGGACGCAACTTACATGTGGATCCTCGGCGAATACAAGGCTACCTCAGCAGGTGACACGCAGACCGAGATCCTAGCACGAAAGCAGACAAGCATCTCCGAACCGAGGTGAAGATATACTTTGCATCAAGTATTGTTTTTTTCTTTCTTTTGCAGGGCCACGGCAGGACACCCGCAACGGTGTGCCTGACTATCCTCCCTCCGCATCTCGTCGCGAGCGAAACAACATGGCCGAGTCGACTACCCCGCAAAGGAGTTTCCTGGTGCTTGCCACAACAGGAAGTCTTGACCCGCATCCGTGTGGTCACTTGAGATCTCTAGCTTCGGCTTCATCTGCATCGGGCGCCCTGTGGAGCTTCTTGCGCAAGCTGACCCCGGTACGCGTGTGCTGCCTGTGGTGCTGTGCACTGCTGTCCTTGGGGTTGGGCTCGGGTCTCCTGTGCGCTCGATTGGCTGGGTGCACGTTCTCTCCCGTGGGGAAGTGCATGTCATCATTGCGAGGGTGGAGTTGGTGGAGTTGGTGGAGTTGGTGGAGGGTGGAGGGGAGGGTGAGGGTTGTGGACGATGCGAATCCTTCGGCAACTAGCGAGATGCCAATTGCATGGCATGCGAGGAGGCGGAGGCGGACGTGGACGTGGCTACTAAGTGCGCTCTGGCTGAATTAACCCCAACGGTATTATTATTAAATCGGCCGTTATTGGTAGTCTCCACAACCCACCTGCTCTTGAAAGATTATTCACTTTGAAAAGAGCTTGGTAACAAAATCATCGAAAGCAACAAGAAAACTAGAGTCCTTGTTACAAGAGGACTTGTCGATGAGCAGGGGCGCGGGGTAAAGCCAAATAAGCAGCGGGGAAAGGATACGGGGTACAGAACAAAAGATTCGGCGATCATCATTCTCAATTCTGGCTTCGTCGCTATCCCAGAAGATCGTGAAGAGGTGAAGAACAAAGGAAATGCACATGGAAGAACCCTCTATCGTCTTCTTACCTAGGCACAGTGTTTATCCTTGCAATGGCTGAAGAAAGGTGCTCGGATCCATTTAGCCATACTCAACACCCTCGTATTCCCTAACCCACTCGATTCATCTGAAAGCAAGCAAAGAGGTGAGATGGGGAAGAGGTCAGCAAGATACACAAGCACATGCCAAAGGACGAATCTCCCATGATCTTCTTACCTAGGCACAGGCACAAGAGACAGACCGACAGGTACAGGAACAGGCACCACCATCTCTCCCTCCTAATCAGCCAGCCCAGCCACCAGCCATCAGGCTCTCCCCCGGGCCTATAAAATCGCATCTGAGTACGAATACGACGGAAAGCAGAGCGGACGCATCAACAACCTATCTTCCATCTTGCGAGCCCAATAAATCAATTAATATAATATCAATCCGCCGTGCTTATAGAGAACAGAGGCTCCATTTCACATGTCTCGGAGATGAGTTTCCTTATTCATACCATCTTTTTGCTCTTGATCTACTGCAAGCAGCTCGTATGGTTCTTGTCATTGGAGCGGAAGTCGTGGTGGTGTGCACAGAAAACCAAGCCCGCGAGAGGCTGAAGTTGATCAGTTGAGCTGGATTCCTCTTACGGCGATAATAGCAGCGGTGTGATTCGGTGTGATTGATAAGCTCAACACAAGGGCACAGGACTCCCGGGCAGTAGCGGATAAATCTGTGGGGTAGAAGAGAGAGAAAAAATAAGAAGAAAAGATCCTGGCACGGTACATGAGAAAAATCTGGGGAAGAAAGCGGGAATAAGCAAGGAGGGGAAGACGAATGACGGGAAAAGCTCGGATGGGGAAATTTTTCACTGTCATGCCTTAAATGTACGAAGTACGGTGCGGCTTTTTCTGCTGCTCTTGATCCTTGGCGATACATTCCTATTCTTCCTCTCATCGCGGGTAAAAAAAAAAAAAGTGTGCAAGGTCAGTTCACTTACTCACCCACACAATCTCAAAAGACCTGGATTTTTGATTTCCTGCATTTCTGGTCGCACTCCGCACGATGCAATAGTAAAAACGAAAAAGCGAAGATGGTACCGAGACTCCGAGAGAGAGAGAAAGGCTATCAATTCTCGTGCCTGAGAAAAACCCGGGGTAAAAGTTTCCTCCTCTCTAGGGGAAATTTGTTGACAAAGCTGAGCTCGAGTCAGCAGGTCACGCGGACCGACCGAACCGATGCAGATGCAGATCGCCGAAATAAAAGATCCGCGGGCTTCTTCTATTGTTCTTCAATAAGAAGACCACAGCGCAAGGTACGTGCCATCGCGCGAGAGAAGAGCCAAACGAAAGAGAAAAGAAGAAAAGATGGCAAGTTATCCTCGTCGTGTTGTTGTATTCAAACAGGGGAAATCGATGTCGGTACGTCGAGCCCAGTCTTTGTCGTATAGATTGACGAGCGGGATGGCCGGCTCTTTCGGGAAAGCCGCTCGAGAGGAATCGAGACCGAAAAACAATGTAAGACTGCACGTCAAGCTAAGGATCCGGCAAACTCAGTAAATTATTGAGAATCCTTCAAACTCGGAACGCTTCTTACCTATTCTGTTTTCCAGAAGAACTTGATCCTCGAAAATGCAGTTACCGAATTACTGTTTTGGAGCAGGACGAAAGGGAAAAGCCCGTACGTTCGAGGTGGCTTTCGTATATGACTTGCAATTAGAAGGTCTGTGCCGTTAGTAATATAGATCAATTTGGGTAGGAGACGCATTAGATGAAGCTCCTTCGTGCCAAGGATGCGGATAATCAATGCTGCGAGTTGCAAAAGGGCGGATTAACAATGTAACGAATTATCAACGACATGAATAATCCATGGGGCAGATTATCAACGTAGTAGATTATTAGTAACCAAATGATAATAAGGCGGATTAACAATGCCGCGAATTGTCAATAAAACGGGCAATAATTATCGCAGATTATCAAGGTGGATAATCAATGAAGCAGATTTTCGACGCAGCAGACAATAATTGCCACAAATTATCAAGGCGGATAATCAATGAAGCGGATTACTGACATAGCGGATCATCAATGCCGCGAATTATCGTCGTCGGAGGTGAACAGGAGGGGAGTGCTCGCTTATAGCCGAAGCGACGAAGTAAGAGACAGGGCAACTTACGGCAAGTTGACAATATAGGGATACCACTCTTCACCCACGTCCCTACCAAGATATACAGGTTAGATAAATGAGTAGGCAACACTTGCGGGTAATCGTTATCTTACCACAAAGCTCTTCCTTCAATCTGTTGCCACTTGGGCTTAAGGGCGTCGAGTGCTCTCATCACGGGCGTCAAATGAACATAGACCACATGTTGATCATTAACCGTGGTACTGTTAAACACGGGAAACTTTACAACATCTGGGTAGTACTTGTCGACGATCTCCTGGTCTATCGTTCAAAGCAATCAGTTTTGGAGTCGTCGGATCGGGTGAACGTTTAGGTACTTACAGTATCGCTCCCTGGAGGCTACAGCTGCGGGACTGCCCCAGGCTCCTGGATTGTCGTGAGACATTTCAGGGAGATGCTGCGTTGTGGGAGGTCAAAGAGGAGATGAGAAAATCGGGGGGAGTAAAGGATAGTAAGAAACCTCCTGTGTCCTTGTGTCCGAGACAGCTCTTGCTGTGGATTGAGGTAACTAAACGTGAAGGGGTATGCAGTCAAGGTTGATTGTGATGTTGTTGAAGTAAGTGTAGGAGAGGAGTAAGGGAGGTCAAGATTGGTTGTAGTGTGAGTCGTTGTCGTGGTGGTCTAAGGTTAGCGAAGCTAATGTTCCTAACTACGACTAAATCTTGCCACGGATTCTTCCGGAACTTTTTGTGAGAGAGAAAAGAAAACAGATATGAGAAAAAAGAGTCTGGGCGTCAACAGAAACGAAATTTGATAATAAGGTCCGCTGTCCACAGGCATATGTTTCCTTCCCTATCTGACGACGCATGCAGACAAATTCACATCAATCTGAATAGCTAGAAGGGAAGGACCACCAAAGAAAGTACTTGATCTTCAATTGGTATGATACCAAATAAGATTAATTTGTAGAGGATGAACGATAACGCAACACCAGAGGACTCATATATATTTCTAATGTTATAGTACCAATTTATTGATGATACTACACAGCTAGACTTCAAACCCCTTGGGTCTTTGTCGCAACTAAAGATGTAGTTTGAATAGCATTGACTTTTAAAGGCAGGTAAATGGGCTGTGGTATGTTGTGGAGCCACGGCTTTTCAAGATCAGGGACTTTGGCCTGGACCAAATCAAGCAGAGCTTTTGAGTGTGGTGCTCCATCCAAGATGCCAACAAAGGAGACTCTTGCCAACCCTAATGATGCAGATAGTCGAGCATCACTACCGTTGGGTAATTGCACAAGTTTGGTAGATGATGTGGCTGGGTTCGTCCCAGGAGTATTCCCAATAAGATGTGGTAGGTGAGCATACAGAACTGCCGGAAGAGAAGAGCGGGACACGAACACAGCAATAAGATGGGCTTTAGCTGAAGCTTGGCTTCCTGCTGCAGTCTTGATGGTCGGAGAGCCAAGATTTCCAGTTCTTGGGGCAGCATCATCTGTGTTGGTAGTTGCATTATCTGGCGTGTTTGAACTCTCCAGGCTATCTAAGTGGGAAGAGTTCTGTAGAAGACGTGTGATACTGTTCAGACCTACCACAACAAAAGGAGAAATGTCTGGTGGTGGTGGCGGCGGTGACGGTTGGCCGTCAGCAGGGCTTGGGTCGCCCTTTGATTTGGCATCCTGCAGCTTTCTCTTTTTACTACGTCTCCCTTTCGACGGTACAACGTGCTCAGACCGATGTCTTCCGATGGGGGAGAGAAGACTGGGAGACTAAGTCAGTTGACATTTAACTGAGGATTGTTCTCTTGAAGTTTTGTTGTTAGAGGGAAAGGGAGCGGGAGTCAATACCTGCAGAGAAGTTCAAGTATGGTCTCCTGATCCCGGCCGGATATTGTGGGCCTGGAAGTCTGTTAGATTCTTAGATTGGACGAGTGCCCATGACTGCATACCATTGAGGTGTGGTAAAAGGAGAGTCAAGCTGAAACACCATCTTTGGTTTCCGCTCCATGTTGACTAAGGTGTTTGAGCGTTTGTTTGACTCTTGGTTGAAATTGGCCAGTTCGGACTGATGCTTAAAGTGATGCAGAAAGGCAGGAGATGATTGTTTGTTGGGTTTGTTTACCTAGGTGTATAGATGTATTTTTTGGGAGGGATTTTGCCTGGAATTGGGAAACGAAGGGCCGATGCTCACAACGATAGAGCAGAATGAGGCTGTCGATAGATTTCCTCAATGATTGAGTTTTTCGGAATGCGGAGATACTCTGGCTCCGATTGGCTGGGATGATGCTGGGAGCTGTGTAGCTGTGGAGGGGGTGCAGGGAGGGAGGGATGACGGCGCTGCTGCAGACTCACAAGCCAAGAAACCAAACATCAGCTGAAATCACGTTTCCTTTGTTGTGTTGTGCAATCAACCAATTAATCAACCAGCCACGTCACATGTTGTAGGGCTTCGTGCTGAGGTTGTCAGACGCCAGAAGTCAAAGGTCGAAAGTCAGAAGTCAGAAGCAAAGAATCTCGTGGGACGCTACACCAAGCCAGCTTAGCGAGTTCCCCTTTGGGTTTAGCCTCAGAGTCTTATCACACCCAGCTTTCTGCCCCACCGATTGGAAAGTTGAGCTTGTGGTTGTGGTTGTGGTTACAGTAGAGTATGGTGATAATATATCATTACCATCTCGAGATCTATCCATCAACCCCCCCAGAATCTTCGAACTCGCGCCCTGTCACTTTGCCCGCAGATACATTACACGCCCTGGCATCGCCCTTTGACGCGTCTTTACTGCCCTCTTCCACCCGTTCTCTGCCCTTCTCCCTCTACACGCGCGCCCGCCCTGTCACCTATGACGCCGGAGCTTGTAGTGTCGCCTAAATCCCCCCATTGACATCCTCGTAGCCTCACAACCTCAAAATCTCCCCTCCTCCCTCCTCCTCCCTCCTCCCCCCTCCTTTTTTCTCCCCCCATAACCTGCACCTGCAACTTGCACCTGCATGGCAATTCTTCACCACCACCACCTCCTCCCCTTCTTCATGCGATCCTTCTAGCTTCTTGCAAGCTCCTCGGCTTAATCTGCGGCTACGCTTCTAGCCACGGCCACGGCGAACGGCATCTCTGGTCTGCCTGTCTCTTCTTTAGGCAACTAGGTCCTTCCTCAAGCTCCCCGCTCTCACCTGTTCTGCCAAATGGACAACGAAGCCGCCGATTTGACGTCGCGAGAACGTGCGGCCTCTTCAGAGCCTTGCTCCACCCGACCTAATCCTTTCGACGACGACAGCATTGCCTCGTCCTCCCGCAAACGCCAACGAGTCTCCCGCTCAGCTTCGCGGAGCAGGTCCGTTGACACTGCTAGAGCCACCGATAGTCTACCAGACGCCCTACCCCAGCGAGACGAACCACAAGACATTGACATCGACATTGACATCGACCTCTCTCCTCCCCACACGCCCAGCCGCGCTGAGCTTCAGCACCAGCAGGCGGATGCTACACCTAGCAAGTTCACCATAAACCTCCGAACTGCGCGGAACCTCAACTCCATACCTTCCTCTCCGCCATCCCCTACCACCCCTTCCAGAATGCTCCCACCGGAAGAAGACAAAGACCCAAGGCAGAGCTTGGATTCAGAGAGTGATGCTCTGTCTACAGTTCCCGCCATGGAGACCCCTTCGTCTTCCCCATCCGCCATGGGAAGCCCGCAGATTGAGATAGTAGCAATGAGTGATGATGCCGAATATGTGACGAGGAGCCCCCCTCTAGCTATTATTGAAGACGATGAGGTCCTCATTGATCCCATGTCTGATTTTCCGTACAACGAGAGAGACGAGCCACTGACAAATACGGTCACAAGGCTGAAGAGACATCTCCAGGGTGGTATGTTCTTCCACCTCTGCTTTACTTGTTCGGGTGCTAATTTTTGACCCTTAGATCCTATCGATTCTGATGATTGCTTTCGAAAACTTCGAGACTGGTTCCATAGCTATCTGAGCTTCACCCATGACAATCCAAGCAGCTGGCACGAATCATACACACGAAATAGAGACTTTTGGAATGCCCTGCCTGACCTAGTCCATGCGCTGAGTCTACGACGGTATGGCCCCCTCCCCTCTATCGCGAGGTTTTATTGACTTTCCTAGGACCTTTTTCGGCCCATTTCTCCGCGACGATGATGCTGGGCGTCTAGTTCTCTCCGAATTCTTTGGAGAATTTGCTCGTCTGGCGGGCCGATTCGTTGCCATGGATGCCCGAGTGTTTGCTCGACACATTGCCCAGAATGAGAAAGACCTAGAACCGGATCTTGCCTCCTACAAGTACCTTTACGAATACAGCTACCTCCTTCGAAAAGACGAAAACTCAAACCAGCATATTGGCCGCAACTTGGAAATACATTACGATTGGGACTGGAACCTTGATGTAAAAAACATGACGAAGGGTTTCCTTTCTGAAGGAGGTACCATTGCGAACCTCACAAAGCTGGCCAAAGGCTACAAATCACTCCTACAGCAAATGCCGAGGATGATAGATTCTCTACTGGAACCATGTCGACTAGCCTATAGGATTGTTTTCGAGGCTTCAAGGGCCATAGACGAAGCTGACCCGAAGTATATCGACGCAGCACGCCGTTACGTCAGTCAAGGATACGAGTTCTTTAAGGTTACAAGTGCAAGCCTTGATTTCATCATTGACAAGCACGTAACTTCACTTCCCCCCCTCGTTGCCGCCGAGATGATTACCCAGTTGACGGATATTCTGTTGGCGACTTTAAGCGCCCATGTTGGTGCAACAGAGGAGCTTTTTGCCAACTTGAGGAAAAGAGAACCAAAGTTTTCTGAAAACTACTACCCAAAAATTATTTCCGCGGAATGGCGCTTCTCGATACTGCATAGACTCATAATTTCTACACAGATGCAGTTGCGGGTTGTTGGTGTGACTACAATGTGTTCCGAACTCCTTGGCCTCCACAACAGTTACAAGGGACTCGAACCATCCCACAACCCATTCCTTCTTCACTTTGCGGACTTCATCATCAAAAACAAGCTTATCGAATACATCGTGGGCATTGGATCACATCCTGAAATCATCAATGAAAGCAAGAATATTCTGGGATTCTTGGTTTCTACTAAAACCTATACACCTGAGCTGACGGATATCATCTGGAAGACAGTCATGACAAGTCAAGATCCTAGAGTCGTAGAAGCTATCGTTCGTCAGATGGTCAAAGGATGCCTCAACATCTACGAATACCAAGGTCTTCTAGATATCTGCAAGAAAGTTAGCGAGCTTCCTCTCGAGGCCTTCAATTCCGTCCTGCGCGAGTTCTGTGAGGACTTGATTGGTTGTCTAATACAAAAATGTCGCCAACCCAGTCTTCAGAGCATCGATGCCCCGCCGTATGAGCTATGTATAAGACTCATCCGCGAATCTTCAGTCATAACACCTGATCGTCCCTTGGGATACCCTGACATTCAAGTCTTTGCTACCCAACGTCTTCGATCCCTGCTACCCTTTGGACCAGCCTCCGAGGTACGAGATGCTTTGTACCTGAGTTGCATCAGTGATATATCTGCAAGATCCCCTACTACGCCCGGCAGTGTCTGTGCCATCAATTCTTTACTGAGTCAGAATCTGGAAGCTGACCTTCGGACACTCACTACAATGCATGGTTTCACAGAAATGATCATCGAGGATTTAGAGTCTAGCACTGAACATGATGCTACATCTACAGTCATTGCTAGTCCCGCTAGCCAAGCACGACGAGAGTTACTGCTTCACATAATCATGCATCAGCCAGAAACAATATCCCCTGAAATGGGCGTGCGGCTTTGGGATGTCTTGGTAGGGAAACGATCAAGAGGTGTCCAGGGACGAACAAATGCTTGGCAGGTCTTGAACAGTGCTGTCAAGCAGTTTCCAGGGTTCAAAAATGTTTTTTTGGCCTCCTGCTATCAAGAATACCTCCCAGACCTACCGCCAGACTGTTTCACGCTCGGAACATTGGATTTTGCACGATCCGCCGTTATGGCATGGATTTCTCAATTGCCTCATGGCTCATTGTGGGAGGACCAAGCTTTCGAATCTCCGGCGTTGGAGCAGCTGTGGCGTATAATTCTTACGGCACCACCCAGGAATATTGATGCCCCAGCCATAGCTACCTTAGTTGAGGTTTTTCTAGAAGCTCGGCCTATTCTCACTATGCATCGCGCCAAGGCACGAATCATCCACCTAGCACTTGTTAATCGTTGCCTGAAGCAACTTGCAGCAGCCGCAGCAGTCTTGAAGGCTTCCGATAGTAGCAACTCACAGTCGGATGATGAGGCGATGGATATTGTTGCTCCCGACCTTCAATTTCAGGAACAGGAACTCGTATTTGCTAGATCATTAGCGGTGCTGCGAGAATTCTTGAAGGCCTATCAAGGACGGCCACACTTTGCCAAGCCCAAGCAGACACAGCTAATTAGTGCAGCCAAAAGCACCGTGGAGGGTGAGCCACTGATAGTTAAGTATCAGTCCTTCGATGGCGATACACACACCGACGTCAAAGTCTTAACCCTTGGAAAATTGAACACCGCTGCGTCATTGCTCGCGAGTCTTCAGGAAGCTACTGGCTTTAAGACGTATAGAGTCTACCATGGCGGCAAAGAATTTGTGCCAGACGAGGTCGCCATCTGTAAATCGCTTGAAGACCTGAAGTTGAATGGCCTCGTTCTCGTTCAGCGGCGAGAAGATCCCGACAGCACATCTGACGAATTGACCGCCTTGGATACAACTCTGGAGGGTGAAATCATGAAACATTCGGATGAATTATGGGGATATCTCGGAATGCATGAGAAGGTAGCTCACGAAGTAAGTTTGACTGACTAACAACACATCGAACTGTACTGACTTCATCGACGCAGATTTATGTTTTTCTCATCAAGTTTCCGATATACGACCAACTCTTGACAGTCTTTGAGAGAGACGAAACTACCTACTTGGAAATATTTCCGCTTGGTCAACCTTTCAAATGTTTATACGCTGTTCATGCGTTGAGGGAATGTGTGTTAGCTGCTCAAAAGCGAGAGGCAAGTGATCTTCTAATACTACAAGGCGTATCTGACCTGATTTTCGTGAAGGACACCCGTGATGAATCTGCAACGGCAAAAGGCCTGAAGCATATCGTCGCGGCCATTTCAGACCCAGATGTTTTGAAGTCCTGTGAGGCTGAAAATCTTAGAGACGCTCTTATCATCAACTTGCTTGACTGTCTTGTAGGATTTTCACGAGGTGAGTCTCTCGGTGGCCATTTTATAAGCGCCAGCTAAATCTATCAAGATACTCCATATCCAGAGCTCGTGACATCATGTCTCAACAAGGCATTACTAGAGCGACTTCTCGAGATTCTGTCCACCCTGCGTCCGAAGCCTGGTTCCGAAAGTTCCATTCGACTGGTCTGCAAAACATTTGTGGCAGTTCTAGAGGTGACCAGTCACAGTCCTGCGCTGTGGGAACTGTTAAAAGTCAATCTGATCAACGGCCTTTTGAAAGATCTCATAGTTGCTGATTCAAGGCCTCTAATGCGAAGAAATATCGCAAGGCAGCTTATAGAGAGGTGTGCATACATGCCCAGGTGTGTAGTTCTATAACTCCAACTATTGGCATTTTACTAATCTGAGCAGCTCATCTATCACCCGAGACTTTCAGGACGTCTTGTGGTCAGTGGTTTCAGGGTTGATACCGGAAGCCGTAGCAAGTTGTCAATCAGAAGATTTGTTCTCGCTGGCATTACCATTATTCAAGCAGGTTTTGGAGTCGACGCCTAACTATCCTGGTATCATAGACCACATCAAAGAATGGGCTACTCTGCTATTATCCCTGGAAGCTAAAGAGGTATGAGTGAGCTGCTCCTAGATTCATGGTTCAGATACTAAGCAGAAGTAGATTGTGGGCCAAATGGAAAGTGTAGATTTGACGGTTCACGGCCTAGCAAACCTTTTGTATTACGCTACGATAACTGTCAAGTCGCTTCTTGCCGAAGCCCAAGAACCAGAGGACGAGGCATTAACTTCTATGTTTGGGTGAGTCAATCGTCACAAAACTGCTTCAAAAATTGCTAACGAGCATAGGACTATTGCTATAAGACTTTTTGAGAAGCACCTCTTCACGCCAGTAAATATGCTGCGCTTAGATGTGGAAGAAACCCGCATGGTCCAACATATTCCAGTGCTGAATACCCATACGCGCCGTGCAATTAGCGAGACAATATATCACCTTGTCAACGATAATCCTGCACAGTACCAAATTATTCTTGAATCGCTGGCACGACTCGTTCCATATAATTTAAGGGTTGAATGTAGGTAATGAAACCGGAACCAATGAATCTTAGCTTACTTTCTTGAGTAGATCCATACGATCTCGAAGTCTCCTGGAATTTTGAACGCATCAGAGCTGTGCGGTCATGGACTGGATATGTTGGCCTTCGCAACCTTTCTAACACCTGCTACTTGAACTCCCTATTTACTCAGCTCTTTATGAATGTCTCATTCCGCGACTTCATGCTTACTGCAGATGCTACGGATCGAGATCAACAGCGGCTCCTTATAGAGACTCAGGTCTTGTTCAGTAACATGCAGAACAGCCTCAAGAGATTTGTTGATCCTCAAGTCGTTGCAAGCTCAATTCGAACTTATGAGGAAGGAAACATCGATGTGAGCATTCAAATGGATGTAGACGAGTTCTACAATCTGCTATTCGATCGCTGGGAAAGTCAGATCACGTCCGATGCTGCCAAGCGAACCTTTCGATCGTTTTACGGTGGCCAGCTTGTTCAGCAGGTCAAGTCGAAAGAATGCGAGCATATCTCGGAACGATTGGAGCCTTTTTCTGCCATTCAATGCGATATCAAAGGGAAGAGCAGTCTTCAGGAAAGCTTACAAGCATATGTCGACGGTGAGGTTATGGAAGGCGACAACAAATACAAATGTTCTACCTGTGACCGTCATGTGGACGCTGTAAAAAGAGCATGCTTGAAGGACATCCCAGATAACTTGATTTTCCACCTCAAGAGGTTTGATTTCAATCTTCGTACGATGCAGCGAAGTAAGATCAACGATTACTTTTCATTCCCTAATACGATTGACATGCGACCATACAAGGTTGAGCATATCATGTCATCGCCGGAAGAGTGCCCGAAGGATGTTTTTGAGCTTGTTGGAATCCTAGTGCATGCTGGAACTGCAGAATCTGGGCATTACTACTCGTTCATCCGGGAACGACCTTCTCATACGGAAGATTCGTGGGTCGAGTTCAACGATGACATTGTGACACCATGGAAGCCTGAAGAAATGGAGAACAGCTGCTTTGGTGGCGCTGATTATCGTGGTTCGGTTGATCATAATACGACATGTTACGACAAGAATTACAGCGCATACATGCTTTTCTACCAACGTTCTTCGGTTCTGGCCGCTCAGAAGGAGGAACTGCAAAAGTCAGGGCAGCCTAGCCCAGTGCGCTTACCTCTGGCAATCGGACAATACAACCATATTATTGTGGACAATGAGTTGCTGATGCGCAAATACTGCTTATTCGACCCCTCGCATGCAGGCTTGGTCCTGAAGATGTTCAACAACGTGCGCCAACTCAATAAGGGCGTATGCTCAAGCACCCATGAGCTCGAGAAGTCTGCAATGTGGATGGCACTGAACTTCTTAGACCAGGTTGTTGCACGTACGAAAGACCTTCCTGATTACCCAGTGCTGATGGGAACCATACGTAGCATGTGTGATGATTGTGTCGAGTGTTCTCGTGATTACTTGGACTGGTTTTGCTCCCACCCGGAGACGATCCGATATCTCTTACTACGGAATCCCGAGGCTTTGGTGCGCACTGATATTTCTTCTTCAATCTTCTCAGCGCTTCTCAAGATCAGAGCGGAGGCACCATATGCATATGGTATCGGAGATGACAACGATAGTGATAAATCCAGCGACGACCCACAATTATTACCAGAAATCGTGAGGGCACTTGCAGCACTATGGGATCAATTCCATACCAACACCAGAGCTTGGCCTGAATATTTTGGCCTGCTCTTCAATATTTCCAAACTTGGTGATGCTGAAGCCGTCATCCTGATTGAGCATGGCTTCCTCCGCAGGGTCTTGGAGCTCATCACTGCAGATCCAAACCTACCACAAGACCCTCAGTACAACCGCATGCTTAACATTATCTCCAAGCGGTTGAACACCCGACCAGTTTCATATGAGAGTGTCATCTCACTGTTATATCGCCTTCTTACTGTCGTTGATCGTGATGCGGAAATTGTATCGGATCATGCGATTCGGTCTGGAGGGATAAGCAGAACAGAGGAAATAAGCGTTCCTCTATCATCGGCCGAGCATAATATTGTTGTGCAGCATTGGGTCAATGGTGGTGTACACATCCTTACAGAGAAACTCTTCATCGTTCGTCAAAACGAGGTTGATTCAAAGAACGTCATCATGCTACTTTTACATTGGCCTGACAACTTGGATCGAAATATCATGGCAGCTATTCGGTGCGGTATCAAACCTGGACCATCATTCGCCCCTTGCGGGCCGTTTCTTAGAGCAGCACTCACATACTGCGAACACTCGGAAAGCAGAGCCAGCATCGAGAGGCTCGTAAAGCACATTGCACAAGTTGCACGTAAGCTTGACACGACTTTGGACGGCAAGGATTTTCTGAAATTCTTCGCGGAATTACAGCATCTGCCATCGAATCTGCATGAAATCTCGCGAGATGACCTCTTCAAACTGTGTGCAGCTATGCTTCCAACATGGGGGCCTGGTCTCCTTGCACAAGCTGACGGCCATGTCAGAAATGCGACCACCGAATACATTGGTGACTTCTTTTTGAAGTCCAGCCCTGATGTTGATTATGGTCCTACAAGTGAACTAAATGGAAAGGATATGATCATTGTGGCGACGGCACAAAATCTTGGTTGGCAGTGCATTAGTTATCTTGAAGAACATCACCTCCGGCCACAACGCGAAATTCTAACACCATGTTTCAATTGTGTTTTTACCATGATGGAGACCTGCGAGAGATTTTTTGACGAAGAAGACAAGGAAGATCAATTGTCCGGACACAAGTTTGCAGAAGAGAAGAATGGTGAGTACAAACTTTGTAAGGTCTAGTCCAGATGCTAATCGGTTCACAGAAGTTGCTGCTCAGATGAGAAAACTTGTTGTTGACGAAGCAGATGATGAAGTCTCAGGTACGGGCATGTCTTTCTAACTTCGGAACAAAACTAACGAGTTCCAGAATGGGATGGCTCAGATGATGTAGGCTATTCTTCATCGCAAGCTGAATTGACGGATTTGAACGAAATTGAAGTACAGCTTTGATTAGCTCCTCGCCACGACTTTTATGAATTTTGCTTCTGTTATCCAGCGAATGGCGTCAAGTGAGAACACTCGGGGCGCTAAACTATTGCATTGAAAATATGCAAGGTAATTTGACAGGGCAGGGGAATATAGGCGCAAAAGGTCGGCGTTCACCTGATGATTGCTCAAAACAAAAAGACGTGCTCTGGTCTTGCAAGCGAAGATGGCATACATTTCAAGTTTCTATGTTTTTCATTGAGAGATGAAATGGGTTCCTGATTTAAATTGGTTGGCATATGGGCGTGAGAGAACTTGAAGGTTCTCGAGCAATAAGGTCATTCAGATGGCAAACATTCATAGATGGAGGTGTTTCTCTATTTTTTTTCTTTTTCTGGTCGTTGGACATGAGCAAGGTTTTCGTGGTAGACAGAAACGAATCCGAACATGTTTGCCAGGATATGTATGTGTTGTGTTCTTGTAAGGCAGTAATTAATTGAAAGGTGAGATGGCGTCGAATCTCAAAGGATCAACGTGCTCAAGATGTCGTAGCCTTGGCCCAGTCGTCCCATGTTTCTTTTTCTTCGTATTTGTTCATTGTCGCATTGATGCCATCGATGGCTGAGTTCAAAGCCCCACCTTGGCTCTTCTTCTCTTTGACTCTTGACTTACACACCCAAACTCTTAGAATCTCTTCTTTTGCTTTACTTTACTCTACATACGAGGGACTTGGACTCCGTAAATAAACACGATGTGACTGTGGCCCGTGGCGCAAGACGTCCAGGGCATTACGAAATCCCAAAGTTACGAGCTCTTAGACATGTTCTTGGGCGCTCCGTTAATCTGTAAGCATGTCAATGCTGGCCATGCGTAAGGAGGTGTGTTTTTTTTTTTTTTTTTTTTTTTGAAACGTAGGCAGGCAGTCGGTGATGAGATTGATGAGGTGAGATATTTTCGGTGGCGTCTGGCTGCTGGCTTTTGACTGTTGGTTGTTGGCTGTTGGCTGTTGGTTGGTAGGTATATCTGTCTCGGTAGGTCCAGGACCAGCCTATATTCTCGTGCTTTGTTTTCACTACTGTAGTGTGATGTGATTGCGAGATTATTGTTTGGTTTGGCGCTGGAGAGTCTGGCGAATGACGGACGGACGGTGGGGGATCATCTTGCTATACAGCAGCAGCCTCCTTATCACCTCGACCTCCCCCTTCACCTCCATCTCGTCCCGCGCATAAGCGACGAGTTATTTTTGTCCCGGCGCCCCTCGCCCTCGCCCGCGCTTGGGCCAACGCATACAGCAGCAGTAGCTTAAATCTATTCTTGATAGCTTTCCCCTCATTCTGCACAGGGGTGTGAAGAGGTCTGGCCAATGGCGGCCCCTGGAGTGGAGAGCTCAAAAGGCTTGGTGGTTCAGAAATAGCATCTGGGAGCGCTTAAACCTACCCTGAGCTTTTTATTTTCTTGGTTCGTGGAGAGCAGGCCAGAGGTTGATATATCTTCATGACGCTACCCCGCTGAGTGAGTAGCTCATCGAGAGTGTAGGCTCTTTCTGCCTTTTTTATATTTCTTATATCCTGTCATCGATCGATTGATTGATCGCGAAAGGAGTCCTGAGCACTGCGGCATTTTTGGGAGCATTCAATTCGATTCTTAAAAGTCTGGTGTTTACTTCCTTCGTCTCCACCCACATCTTCTATTATCTATCTATCGTCAAAAGTAGAACAGCTACAATTGTTACTTGTTCCTTCGATATCAACCGATGCTTATATCCTCGTCCATCTCCTCCTCGAGCTCTATCCATCACATCAAAATTCAACCATGCCTTCCATCACCAAAGACCGCATCTCGTCACCCCTCGAAGCAGGACCCTCTCTGCTAGACGTCAAACAACTCCCACCCCAATTGACTTCAGCACTCGACTATGTCTCGAGCCGTCTAAGCCGGAAGAGACTGCACCTCTCTCTGATCGTGATCCGGAAAGACGTACAACTACCCATCTCACCACCAGCGAGTCCACCTCTACCGAGCAACAACAACAACACCACCAGCTCGAATTCCACATCCACATCCACCTCTACATCCACGTCTCCCGCACGATCGCTCTTCACACGCCAACTCTCTAAACACTCAAGCAATGCATCGCTTTCTTCCTCTTCAGCTTCCACGCCAAGCTCCTTCTCCAGAACCATCTATCCCTCGTTACCGGCGTCGCCTAAGTCTCTCATGAGCACTTCTCCCGTCTCGTCGACGTCGTCAGAATCTTCCCTCTCGCCGTGCACCTCGCCAGAACCGCCGAATCCATATGGGATCTCGCTGCTGCACGCGACGACGCTGACGCCCAAGGCGGAGAAGATTCTACGGCAGACGATTGGGAAGGCGGAGAAGAAATTCGGGATTGGGTATGTGATATTCGTCTTTTCCCTCTCCCTATTTACATCGGCGTGAAAAGAAAGAAGAGGAGAAAAGAAAAGAAGATATACTGACACAAACAATACAGTTCAGGATGGCTCTCCTCGCAACCCCTCAGCACATCGTCGACGTGCGCCCAGACCAACGACCTGATCCACCGCTCGCTGCAGCAGAACGAGACGCTCTTCTCGTCGGCCGGCCTGACGCTGTACGCGCTGGACCACATCTACGTCTTCAAGTGCTACCTGCACGCGTACTCGCGCGAGCTGACATCGAGCACGCTGACGACGGCCGTCGACGAGCTGCGGCGGCTGGTTCTCGCGCAGCCGCAGCCGCAGCACGGCAGCATCTCCAAGGGCCAGCTCATGCGCGCGTACGCGTGGCTAGGAATCTCGCTCGCGGCGCTCGTCGACGTCAACGAGGGCTACAAGAAGACGTACGGCGGCGAGGCGCGCTGTAGCGGTGTTGATGTCTCGCCGCCTCTCTCGCCATCGCCCACTTGTCTTCCCTTGTCGCTCCAGACTTCTTTCATGCTCGTCCAGAGACCCAACCCTAGACGTCCCAAGCTCTCGCTCGCCCTGAATACTGACCCCGAGAAGGAGATCAGAGTCGGCGAGTCCGCGAGAGGTGTCGAGATCGACGGTGCTGAGCCGCTTAGTCCGACCTTGAGAGGCCTCAGAGAAGACCGTGGACCGCATCGGCGCGGCCCCCAGACGCCCAATGGGTTTGAGGATATCACGCCCGTCACCAAGGGCGAGTGGTGTTATCTGATGGTTGGCGAGGGCTGGAAGGGAGGACGGACCGTGGCGGTCGAGACGTGTTGATTTTTTGTCTTCTTCTTTTCTTTTCTCTCTCTTGATATGAGAAAGAAGGAGGAGGGATCCTGATGGATGAGTAGCCAAGGAAACCTTCGATTCGATTGTATATATTTACACCACACTTTTTTCCTATCTCTCTTCCTATCTTTCCTTTTCCTTTTTTTTTTCTCTTTTCTTCTTTTACCTGCGGAGAGAGGTGGGAGGTTGCGGTGAGAGTTGGGGAGTCAAAAATCAGCGGTGTTGAAGAGGAGGTGGTGGTGTTCAGTCTTTGCCCTTTCCTTTTTCTTTTTTCAAAGACTTATGATAGACATGAAATTCCAACGAAAGATATGACATACATTGATTACTCTGTTCCTACCTCTCAATTCCCCGTCCCAAAAAAAAACAAAAAAAAAAAACACACAAGACTTATTTTCTCTCGGTGAGAAGAAAAGCCACAAGGTCTGATTACTCACCTCTTGCTACTTCCGTAGGTAGGTTTTTAGTGTGACACGAAATAGACAGGATGTTGAAAGAGGAAAGAAAACCCAGGAGAGGGGTAATTTGCAAATGCAAATGCAGATGCAAAAAAGAAAAACAAGCTCATATGATCCGCATATTACTCTTATGTGTTGTGAGGTGATGTGATGTACCTTGTCCAAAAGCTTATGCTTATCCGAATCGAGCGACAGACGGCTGATTTCGTCTCTCCATCTCCTCTAGTCAATAACAAACGAAGCACCCCCACTCTGATTACCCACCTATGTAGAAATAGCATGTGACGTTGCAGAGACAGATGCCGAAAGGAGAGAAGAGTACAAGTGTGGCTGTGTCTTGTTCTGGGGAGAAAATAAGAAGAGGGGGGGCGGGGGCGGGGGATATAATAAAAACAAAAAGCGTGTGTGGATGATAGACAGAACAGCAAGAAGGATCTATATCTCTTTTGTGATTTGCAAATCCCCGCTGAATATCAGGTATATAGAAACCATGATATGGTTATCAACTGCTTTTCGATTTGCAAGTACCCTTTTCTTCAGCTGCTGAGCAAGTGCCTTTTGATCTGTGGTTTTCTGAACTATAACTGAATGCAGCTTGGGTATTATGTACTTTGTCTACTTGGTCTACAAATTTTCACATGCTTGTGAGGTCTCAGGTGCTTACTCACCCACGATGCTCTCCAGGGCTTGGGTGGATGCAAGAAGAAGAGGGTGGATTGGACAGTTAGAAACCCGTGAGTGAAAAGACAAACAGTGTCAAATACAACTCGAATAAATTATCAATCAAGATACAAAGCACAAGTGCACATCAGTGTGGTAGGTATGTTCGTTTCATAAAACTCTTAATACAGCGTATTGTTTACATTACAACCCCCATCATCATCCCATCACTCCATCAAACATCCACACAAGTATAACTCGACAGCTTACATGTTAGCAGCGAAAGCTGCAGCACCACCGAAGAGAGCAGCAGCTCCCATAGCAGCAGTCTGGTAAGCGGCTCCACCGGAGGAAGAGGTGGAAGTGACGGTCTGTCCGGCCGAGTTGGTGGTGGTAACGACGGTTCCGCCAGTGGCAGAAGAAGCTCTGCTGCTAGCAGACGAAGCTCTGGATGAAAGGCTCTCGCTGACGGACGAGGCACGAGATGAGAGAGAGGATGCGGCTGAGCCGGTGGCGCTGGATGCCTCAGAGGCAATCGACGAGCTGAGGGATGATGCGTCAGATGAGATGGACGATGCGAGGGATGAGGCGAGCGAGCTGGCAGCTGAGGTGGCCGAGGCGATCTCAGAGTTGGAGGTGACGGAGCCAACGAGGGAGGTCAACGAAGAGAGAGCGTTGGATGAGGTTTCTTGGGCCTGGATGAGAATATTAGCTATGGCTTCGACAGCATCGTGGACTCAGAACATACAGTGACAGCGGAGGCAAGAGCCAATATGACGATGTTCTTGAATTGCATGATTGCGGTGTTGTTATGTTGGTTGGTGAGTGAAAGATTGAACTTTAATTGCTGAATTGGAGTATGAAATGGATGAACGTTTTTGAATGAAGGATTGATATGAGGGAAGAAACAAGAGGGATCGGATATGCTTATATACCTCAATGAGCTGCAGTTAGCTACACTAAGAGGCTGGGCGTTGCTATGGTCAGATTGGCAACAAACACAGCAGCCACTGGCCAGACAGGATCTACGTCACTAGACATGGTCTGTGTACGAAATGTCATTGGTGATTCCGCATTGAAGAAGCTAAAATGGCATCTAGCCGTTCACCATCACTGGGATGAAACCATGCTGCGGACCGTGGAAGTCAGCCTAGGATATTCTTGCTTCTCTCCAACTTTTGATGCTATGAGGGGCTTGGAGAGGGCTTGGAACTTGGAAGCTTGCCGGTGGGTCCTGCTCCAATGGGCATAGATTCCTATCCCGAAGACACCATGGACAAACGCGGGAAAGGGCTCCTGAAATCTCGCGCACTAATCTGGGGTAGCCACTGCCCTCAGCGCCCTGTGAACTTTGAACAAAGCCATTCTGGCCGACACAGTCAGGCATGTGCCGCCGTCTCACTGCGTAAGTTGTCGACTGATCTCGTCAAGGCGCTCGATATCAAGACGCAAGGATTCATAAGAGCGAGAAGGGACGTCAGACCTCCCGCAACCGAGCACAAACGGAACGAGTACGGGCAACGTCAACGTCGACAGCTCTTGGCCGGCCGTGGTCTTCGAATTCTTCCGACTCCCGGGCCTGCTTTTCGTCCCACAATTAAGCAATGGATGAGCAATTCAACATGCGAAAGTGCAAGAGCTGGTATGCAAAACCCTTGCGTGCCCGGCCAGGTTGATGACATAGATCGACACTGGGATGCTACCCGGCGCCGACACCCCATACTTGGCGGCACTCGTAGCGCGCTTCAGAGTGTGGGCTATGATGCATTCCGCTCCAGAATCCAGATCCAATCAGGGATGTAAACGCTTAGCCCCCCCAGCAGCCCACCGCTCGTCATCAGCTAAAGCATCATTTTGCGTAAAGTAGGCAGCCAGGCAGTTGGTAGTGGGCACAGTCAGTTCTTGGTCAATTGGGGCCTAGCCACTCGCAACTGCAGCTTTAGGAAGATTCATTTGCAATAGTTGAGTAATTGTATCATACTCCGTACGTATCACGTCCTCAGTGGAGCCGCGTGGTTTTCTGGCCCCCTCTCTCGCCACAATCTCACTTGCCGCTAACCGGGAACGAATACTAAAAGTTGCTTTCTTCATCAAGGTCGTGGCGAGGTCGTGTGGCTTCGCCCTCGCATCTCGGAAGACCGGGCAATGCTGTGTGTGTTTCATGCATATTACTGGTCGATGCAGATTTTGGCTGCAGGTACCAGCGACGGGTTCCACATAACATCATCGCCAGCCTGGTACGGGCAGATAGATGATGATGATGATGTTGTTGTTGTTGATGATGATGCCGGGTAAAATCAATCGCAACCATGCTGTTCATCAGATATTGTGATATGGCGAGATCCCCTTCTTGATCTCAAAGACAATCTCCGCAGCCTCGTCCGAGCTCTTGGCTTCAAAGTCATACCGCTTCGACTCATTGGCCTTGTACACAATCACCTAAAGCATAACAATTTAAGCTCTTATGCAATAAGCATTGGTAAACCGTTGTCACGTACCTTGAAGTTTGCCGGGTGTCTTCTTGACACTTTACAGCCGACAACGTTACTGAAGTGTACCGTTGTGGTCTTTCCCTGGCCCTCGAACATGGTCTTGCCTGTTGACGCTGGCATAATGTGCAGATACTCACCATCAATTGCCAACACGCGCTCGTTCATTCCCACGAATCGCATAGGCTGCTTTCTCCAGACCGCGTACTTTCGGTAGTTGGCACTACCCAATTCATCCTGTTTGACAGCTTCCTGTGCCAGGGGGTGAGCTCCCATCATTGGACCTTTTCTAATCTTGCGAACCCCCGCGCCATCTGCCATCATCGCCGACCTTGGCGAGCTGCTGGTACTGGGCGAGCCGGACATTGTCAACGGCCCATCCGTGGCGAATCTCCGACGATACAGGTCAAGTTCAGTGCGATTACCAATGGATTCTACAGTGCGATCAAGGAGTACTACCGTTCCTGACCCAGTCAGTTTCAGCACGTGATTAGCTTTCTCCAACTGTCTCTTCTTGCAGACGATATCCAGAACATCTGCTAGATATGTCTGAGTCGTAACATCCAGGGTAACCATCTGGCCTGGCGGTGCATCTGCTGCGTGAATGTGGATCCTTAGAAGTTTGTGAATCCCTCCTCTCGCAGTGGTTGGAGCCACCGTGGCAGTAGAAGGCATATCCGCCAAAGCCGAGTTCTGTCGAAGAGCTGTCATTGTTGTCAAAAGAGGGTTCTGACGGATCTGAGTCCCTGCTAGCACTGCTGGTGGCGGCATAGGACTATTCTTAGGCGTCAAATCATCGTCCATGGGCTCAGACGCTACTGCTTCTTGCTTGAACTGTGGTGTAAGTGTTTGATTCTGTTGGAATTGTTCCTCGGTTGCCTCAACAAGAGCGAACTCGTCGAACGGTTTCGTGTTTGATCGTGACCTCGCTGCTCGATTGTTGGCAGTCGTGAATGCAGTGACTGGCTTGTTTCTCTCCAATGGTGGGAAGTCGTAGTCTACTTCTTCGTCTTCCACCAAACGAAGAGTCCACCAGTTGACATTCAACTTCTCTTGCGGAATCGCTGGTTCTAGCTTCTCTTCCGCGTATCTCCAAAGACTGAGACCAATGAGATCTCCAACTGTGACTTGTCGATTATTGGCTTCATCCTCTTGAATACTTCGTCTAATCAGTACTTCGTAGGGTTTTGTGGAAGACGTTGCAAAAGGTGCCCAGATACGCAGACATAACGGATTTGGCTCTGCTTGTCCTGAAAGTGCAGCAAAACTCTCGAACGGCATTGCAGCCTTTGATCGTTTTGCTTTGATGGCAGCTGAAAGGAGACTCTTTGGCTGTATCATACTAATCGGTCGTGGTGGAGGTAGTGCTTGTAGAACCGCTGGTGCTGGTTTGGACTTCCTTGGAGATGACTTGGAAAGTTCTCGAGGTAATGTGCCAACTATGTGAGCAGGTGATCCGCCCATAGCAACGCCCACGCTGTCCAGAATAGAAGCAGAATCGATGCTCTCTGCAAAAGCCGAGGACATATCTGATCCATCTGAGTCTTCCTCGTCCTCTAAAAGATCGCTTTCCTGTCTCTTCACCCCCAGAATAGGATCACTTGAAGTGGCTTTGTTTAAAGCTCTAGCAGCTTTTGCTGCATTCCTTCCTGCGTCCCGCTGCCTCTGGAAAGCAGATGCGTCAAATTCCGTTTCTGAGGACATCTCGCTACTCGTGACTGTATCTCGTCTTGCTCGCTCCTTGACCGCTTCCAGAGCCGATTGAGAACCTCGCCGTACTTGTTTCCCCGAAGACTTCGTAGGAGAACTTAATGTAGACTCCTGTCTAAGATTTGAACCGCGAATAGGAGATGAACCGGCTCGGCTTCGTACGGGCATCTTCGCGAATTTGATCTGCTGGGCTGCTCTCTGGTCCCCATCATCATCACTATCATCGCTCAGATCACTACTGTCTTCCTCCTCCATTTGTTCCCGTCTGCGACGTCGCTTTGTTGCGATACTGGGTCCAACCGTATCTCCCGCCCCTCCACCTCGAACCATTCCGCCTTCCTCAACCTCATCATCGCCATAAGAAGTCAGGCCTGCTGAGCGAGGGGGCGCTTGGAAATACTCGGATGCGATAGCTGTAGGTATCGGCGGTGAATGGGTGCGTTTTATATTGGCGGGATTGGATCTCCATCCTGCGGCCTTGAAGCCGGCCGTATTTAAAAAGGCGTCATTGATCGTGATAAGTCGTTCCCCAACACCATCAGCGATCGTACTGAGGTAATTCGTTCGTAGTTGGTATGATACCAGACTGAATCCATCAGTTACAGTCACACATGTCATTCACCCTTGGTCTTTGTACGTACTCTTCAACCTGTATAACAGACATGATGCGCTGTTGTTAATTGTCAATCGTCAGATTCAGCCAGCTGAAAGACGATAAGAATTTGTTGTACAGATTTGAAAAGAGAAGGTATAGCAGGAGCGCCGTCATGTAAACATTGAAACTTGAGATCGTTCAGTAGTGGATGAGGTTCCCACTGTTGTACTCTACTGTTGCTCAGCCTTGCGACAAAAGTGTGGGGGTTGCGCTAGTCTCGCTCGAGAAAATAACGTCGACAACTCAACTTTCGATACGTCACAAACCCATCACCACTAATCCAACCATGGGACTCGTAGATTATTCCGACTCTGAAGGCTCAGATAACGAGAGCCCTGCGCCTGCCCCTACATCCAAACCTACAGCGACCGGTTCCAAACCTGCTTTCCAGAAGGTTGTTGATCGTTCAAACCCAGGCAAGATCCGAGTCTCTCTGCCCCAGACGGGCGCGAATCCTATAGTTGCAAAGGACGACGGCCCACCTGCAAAACGAGCAAAGACCGGAGGAGGTTCTTTCGGTGGCTTCAACTCTTTTCTCCCAGCACCCAAACGTGCAGGAGCAAGCGGCAATGCGACTCTAGGTGGCGGGCAGGCATCGAAGAAAGGTGGTTTGGGAGCTGGCGTCAACCTGAAGACTGGAGCAGCGCCAGGATTTAGTCGGGAGCCAGAACCAGAGAGAGAATACAATGCGGAAGAGAGTGAGGATGCGCCTATAAATGGGGGAGGTGGATCAGGTCTGAGCTTGCCGCCACCAAAGAGCTCGTTGGGGAATATCGAGCAAAAACCTGCTGAAGAGGTCAAACTGGTTGGCAAACCATTGATGTTCAAGCCTCTCTCGGTGGCAAGGAAAACGACCAAGAAGAAGAAGACTGTTCCAGGATCCGCCCCTGTATCCGCCTCTGCTTCCTCGACGAGTCGACCCACCACATCACAAACACAAATAGAAGAGAGACCTGCTCCCAGGCCGAAGGTTTCATTATTTTCAATGGGCGGCGAGAGTTCGAGTGCTGCAAGCCTAACAGAACGCGGGGAATACGAACCTCTCATGTACGAACCAGAAGCAGCCGCAGAAGTAGGAAGCAGCTTCAATGAGCCAACATACGAGGACTACACACCTACAAATTCACAATTCTCAGCGGCTCCACCAGCCGTCCCCACGCCGCCTGTTTCACAGTCATTATCAGATATAGCTGGAGACCTGAACTTGAGTGCGGCTGAGCGCCGCCAGTTATTTGGTCGTCAGAAGGGAGGACAGCAGTCCCAATCTTCTGCGACTAAAGTTATCAATTTCAATACTGATAAGGAGTATCAGCATAACGAGGAATTACGAGCTGCTGGTGAGCAAGTCGTGCATAATCCAGTCAGATCTATCGCTCCTGGTAAGCATAGCTTGAAGCAGCTCGTCAACGCAGCACAGAGTCAGAAGGACGCTTTGGAAGAGAGCTTTGCCAAGGGGAAGAGCAATCGTGCTGAGGCTAGCAGCCGCTATGGTTGGTGAGCTATAAAAATTTGTAATAGAAATGTATAGAGTGAAAATGATACCCATGAGTCACAAGAATTTCTATATCAAGCAGCTGTTGACATTTCCTACTGGTTTTCTGTCGAACTTCCCGCCTTTTCACTCGATGTCATTGGGTTGGATCGACTTTTAGCAGCTTTATTCAAATCTCCAGAACATAGCTCCTAAGTGAATCAGACCAAGCATTGACTCCCGTGCCGTGCTAGGTAAGATTCGAGGTGGCTTATCTGCCAAGCCATCAAGTCGATACCCCAGGATAACAACGTGCAAATACAGGCGCACAAGAGAAAGTGACCATTCCATCCCTATTGCCTTCCAAACAATTATCCACACCTGTTCCCCACCATTTTCGCGCCGCCAGTTCGATACGATAAAGATACCAGTAAAAGAAATTGTAACGAGGTTGAATCATGCGTGCCATGTAAGTACGTACTTTCAACAGAGCTATCTGTTTAAGCTAATTGCACAGATGTTACAGGTGACTAGAAATCACGGAACAGGGCGCCATGTCTTCACAAAATTAGTTCCAATCTTAAATCGTCGCGAGACATTACTTACTCGTCTTTTCCAGTCTGGCCATATTGCTCAGTTTCCTCGGGATACTTATCAAACTGGCTAGCATCTCCAACACCAGCCTTAACAGGCGGAACGTATGGGGCATCGATGTCCTTCTTTGCAAGCCTTTCCCAGGTAACCTCGGCAAACCATTGGTGGTTTTTAACATCTTCTGATCCACCGTGGAGATTGCCCAATCTTTTAGTCAGGTCTGCAGTGATGAGACGCTGGAGAAGATCTTGGGCGTCTGGGTGAATATATGGGGGGTACTTGACGCGCCCTTTGAGAATGTTCTCGTATATTTTCATCGGCGATCCTCCGTCCCAGAATGGAGTAAATCCGCAAAGCATCTCGAAAATCAAGATACCTAATGACCACCTGTATTGATTGTAAGTACTGGAACACTTTGACTTCCAGCAAAGGGGGCTCACCAATCAACTGACTTGTTGTACCCTTTGCTGGATACTACTTCAGGCGCGAGATAGTCGGGGGTGCCGCAAAGCGTCCAAGTAATATCGGGAACCTTTTTGGCGAACCCAAAATCAGTGATCTTGAGATGTCCATGTCGATCCAGGAGCAGATTCTCAGGTTTCAGATCACGGTATATAATTTCCTTCGAGTGAAGATATTCGAGCGCTAAGGTTACCTCAGCAGCATAGAATTTCGCGACGGGATTCGGAAATCGCTGTTCAAATGTCAATATATTTCCATGGCCATAAGAACGATCAATAAATACCTGCGATTTTCTAAGAAGCGAAAACAACTCGCCGCCCTCAACAAAATCCATGACCATGTACAGATTCTTGGAATCCTGGAAAGTTCCCCAAAGCGTGATCAAGAAGGGATGTTTGACTTCTTGAAGCATCCTCCTCTCATCATTGGTGTGTTCTACTTGTTTCATCTTGACCACCTGGGTCTTCTTCAGCACTTTGACAGCATAATATCGCTGGTTATGTTTTGATTGAACAAGATGTACGCGCCCAAAACTTCCAGTTCCCAAGGTACGCTGAATATCAAAGTCCCCTAGAGAGTATTTGCCCTTCGTCTGCCTGACTACCTGGGGTTGTTGGGATTGCTGCGGCATCTGATATGGCTGCTGCTGCTGGTTATGGGCTTGGGTGCTGCCCCCATTTGAAGCTGTGGCATTGTTGTTGGTAGCCATCTGGGCAGGGTAGGATTGAGAGGAGCCGTCGGTTTGCGGTGGGTTGATAAGGTTATTGATGCTCGGCAAGTTCTGCTGACCTTGCACTGGGGTTCCTACGGTGCCTGGTGATGCTGCTGCTGGTATCCCATATGGCTGCTGCTGCTGATGCTCGTGGGACACCCCTTGCGTCATTGGCTCCTGGTTGCCCGCGGAGGCGGGACCCTCGACTTTTGAACCTGCGGATTGAGGGGGGCTCTGGGGAGCAGTTGATTGTGTTGATACTGAGGCGGCCAAGGGATTGTCAAAGCCCTTGGAGGTGGTGGGGGTTATGGGACTGGTCGTCTGGCTCGAGATTGAGGTTGGTGAGGCTAGGTCTTTCTGCAGAGGACCCGGCGACTCCTTCGTCCGCTTCTTCTTCAGGAATCCGAGAGTCGGCATATGAAGATCTGGTGATGAGGAGGAGGTTGTTGCTGGTCGTCAAGCTGTCGACTAGCCTGTGGCAGGAGTCAAGACCCGATGTCAGGCCGTCAGAGGAGGAAGGATGCAGCAGTGCTGAAAACAAACCGCAGCCTTTTAGCTCGAGGAATGGACAGGATTAAGGTTTGCGTCGCAGTGATGGGATGAAGAATGGGGATTGCGGGCAGTGAGTGATGAGGCGGTGATTGAGCTGTATTGGCGTGCGCGAGGGCTGGCGATGGAGAGCAGAGAGAATATAGGGACGGACGACCTCAATTGATGACATGGGAATATGGGGGACGAGGTTGAGGAGCACCGCGACAGACCAGACGCTGCTGGTACGCTGGTAGTCCAGAGACGGCTTGCGCTGCTTTACCCCGCCACGGAATCCTGTGGTAGCGTCAAAGAGACGACGACGCTATGTATGTGATGTGATGAGATAGAGAGAATGAGAGCCCTAAAGCCCTGAAGCCCTGAAGCCCTGAAGCTCTGGAGCCAACTGGAGGGGAAACGACAACCAGGACAGCCAGAACAATACTGCAACTGCAACTGCAACTGCAACAACATCAGTAGTCGACCAGACGATGCTTCGCTCCGGAGCACAGGAGAGGAGCACACATGGCTCGCTTTGCCTGTCACAGAGTTCTGTACACACGGACGGGCTCATTGACTTCAGCCGGATAATCACACCTGCTTTTCTGTTGGCTTGGCTACACGTGTAAATGAAATGTAATGTGATGTTGAGGATTGATTGCGATGCGATTCATTGTCGGATTAGCAAGGTCGTTTGGCAGCCACGATAACAGTGCACAATATAGTCCATATCGCATATCATGAGCTCCAGCATATCAGCCGTCATATGAAAATCATCTTCCCCAGTCGTCGAGCCTGTCCTGTCCTGTATTGTAAGGTCGTGGTCCATGACAACCTAGACTCGAGCCAGCCAGGGGTTGTATATCTGCGTGACACACACAGCCAGATAGCCAGATAGCCAGCCAGACCCAGCTATTTATGTCCCTGTGCAGTGTGCAGGCGACATTGTAATGACCTGCATGTAGTCATGTAGTCCGTAGCACTCAGAGACCCCAGTAATGGTTCCCCATACCCCAGATTGCCATTACCAATTTCTCAAGTGGAAAAAAAAAATATGCTGGTGGAACCTTTTGCTCAAATCCATCCCCTTTCCCAAACGCCTTCGCTATGAATACCAGGTGCCAACTCCATAAAATGCTTCAAGTCTTTTTACTCCGTAAGTCAGACCACATCCGATCGATAATCTGGAAGACGGCCGTTACTGCTTGTATCACAGCCTCTTCCACATCTTGGCCCCCAAGTTTCTGCTGGATCTTATCTGGATGCCAACGCACTCTCTCCAGCTTGAGCATCTTCCCGAACTCTGTTTCTGTGGGTTGGCCTGCACTCGGCGCATTCAAAAAGAACCGCTCGATCGATTCCAAGCTAATGTCTTTGCGCCTCCCACTTTCCACAGGCCAAGGTATTGAAGCAATAGCCACTTTTGAACCACCTTTACCAAGATCTTCCCATTTCTTGGTATAGTGCTCCCACTTCTCTCCCCAAGCTTTACGGCTGCGCCTTTCTTCTCCTCTCCTGAGGCTCTCTTCAACTTTCTGTCGGAATTTATCTGCCTCTTGTCTCTCTTTACGCCCTTCCCGCATGAACGCCTCCCTTTCCTTCTGGGCCTTTTCTCTGGCCTCGTCTCTTCGCGCTTTCTCTTCGAGTAGATGTTGATGCGTTTTTTCGTACATTTTCGCCCGTACAAATGCCGTGTATTCCTCTTCCGTCATACGCTCTAGTTCGCCTTCAGGTGTCTCTTTGACTGTCGGGTATGTGTGAATAGGCTGGCCATATACTCCTTCCCAGAATTGTGCGCCTTCATCGTCTGCCATAGCATCGAATAGACTCTCCCTAAAAGCAGCATCCGGGTCCAGATACTCTTTTGAAGATGCATTCGGTAGATACGTATCGTCGTACTGTGAGGGATCATCTGGAGGCTGGGTCACTGAAGGTGATCGTTTGCGCCGCTTGCTTCGATGATGGTGATGTCGGTGACTTCGCTCTCCATCTTGAGAAGAGCTCCGAGGTTCATCACCATGGCGCGACCTCCGCTTCGACGACTTCTTGAATCTGAATTTGGAATTCTGAGAGGCTCTGTATTCGTCCTGGTCCTGATCTTGATCTTGAGAGGTTTCTCGTTCTGTTGGTTCTGCGAGGCGCGACTCGAGATCCCCTTCCGACGTCATCGTTCGAGTATGTGCATTACCATCTGCGCTGCTTTGTATCAGGATGTGCAGAGGTCAAACCCATCAGACTGGCTTGTGCAAACTCTAGTAGAATAAAGTCATTGTGAGATGCGGCGGTGATGCAGGTGCAAGGCTTAAGCAAGGCTGGATAAGAAATTCTTATCCACTAGCGCCATTTACGCTGATTTGCCCCCAGTCCCGATTTCCTAGCCTCGCGATCGAAACAACCTACTTCATCACCTCTACAAACAACTTACCATGTCAGGCAAAGGCTTATCTTACGGGCTTAATATCACCAAAAAGCCGTTAGGCAGTAGACCCCCACCAGGTAAACGGAAGCCGATATTCGACGAGGACGACGATTCAGATGGCGACAATAACAAGGACCAAGAGGTCGGGGTGGAAGAGATTGGTGAGATAGGTGGACTGTCAAAGCCTCCTCCACCGCCACCAAAAGGCTCTGGGAATGGATTTACAAAATCAGCGATTACTGGAAAACCGAAACCTCCTACTGGCGCATCGAAGAAAGCGCCCATTAGCATGTATGGCGATCTCTCGACGACGTTCACTTCAAAGAAACATGCCGACACAGCAGAGGAACTTGATGCGAATATCTACGATTATGATGCAGTATATGATTCTCTCAAGCCACAGAAAAAAGCCACCCAGGAAGATAAAGAGCGCAAGCCGAAATACATGACCAATCTCCTAGCAGCTGCTGCAGTCCGGAAACGCGATGCGACGATAGCAGAGGAGAAGAAGCTTGCTCGAGAGAGAGAGGCCGAAGGCGAAGAGTTTGCAGATAAAGAGAAGTTTGTAACTTCGGCGTACAAGAAGCAGCAAGAAGAGAACCGTAGGCTAGAGGAAGAAGAGAAGATACGAGAGGCAGAGGAACAGAAGAAAAACAAGGGGGCTGGAATGACGAATTTCTACAAGAACATGCTGGAGCGCGGAGAACAGAAGCACGCTGAAGTTGTCAAAGCAGCAGAAGAAAGCATCAAGAAGGGACCGAGGGAGGAAACAGAAGACGAGAAAGTTAAATCCGAAGCAGACATCGCGCGAGAAATCAACGAGAAGAAAGCTGGAGCGATCGCTGTCAACGACGAGGGTCAAGTTGTTGACAAAAGACAACTGCTGAAAGGTGGTCTAAATATTGTTCCTAAGCCCAAGGGTGCTGCCCCAGCAACATCTTCTCGAGGAGGCGCATCTATGACCGATCGCAGCCGTGGATCAGGCTTTGTAGGCGCTGGTGGTGGAAAACAAGCGATGAGAGAGCGTCAATCGAGGATGATGGAGGCTCAATTAGAGCAGGCGACCAAGCGAGCTCTCGAAGAAGAAGAGGAAGATAAGTTGAAGGTAGAGCGCGCAAGCAAGAGCAGAAAGACTGAGGGAGATATCATGAGCGCCAAGGAGAGATACCTGGCAAGAAAAAAGGAAGCTGAGGAAGCCAAAAAGAGAGGAGAAGTTCCTTAGATACCCATATGTGAATGAAAAGTCAAACAATGTGCCCTTCTGCGGCGTTAAATATTCTATAAGACAACCATATGGTTCGATCTTGATAGATCAAGAAGTTGCTTTGAGTTCAAAAGATCTCAAGTTCACCAGCTATGTGTGATACTAACAAGGAGAAGGAAAAACTATTACTCCGATTGTACCCCTCTGCGTTGAACAAATATGTCGGCTGTGTGAATTACCACCCTATAGTTATATGACAACGAGAATACGAATTGCAACCGGAGAATAAATGATAACCGGAATAGTGTAACAACTGAAATAAGACATAGGAAAGAAGCCAGACGACATATGAAGATATAGGTTTAGGCCTGTTTTCTCAAACTCCATTGCTGACGCGATCCTTGTGTTCTTTCTGAGATCTTTTGAACGCACGTCAAGGTGAATGGAATATCGTTGCGTGTTACGACTCTGGGGCTGGTGTCGAAATTTCAATACTTGTATGATTTGCAGTCTCTGATACTACGTCATATGGAGCCTTTTGTGTTTGTGATGAAGTGAAAATCCCGTATGTCGACAGCAACGCTCTTCAAAATCCTAAACAACAACTTCAAACCATATACATAGGTAGGCAGTTCATTGATATATTTTCAACCTGGTAATTCCTTAGCCGTTTATCTGTTCTGAATTACTCTTCTGATTGGTCCTCGCTTAATTCACAACTTCTCCCCTATTTAATCCCAAATCAAGCTACCTAGCCTCAACATACAATCTCCTG
Source organism: Pseudofabraea citricarpa (assembly GCA_029641185.1). Lineage (NCBI taxonomy): Eukaryota > Fungi > Ascomycota > Leotiomycetes > Helotiales > Dermateaceae > Pseudofabraea > Pseudofabraea citricarpa. Next base: position 1,802,812 of record JAPWGK010000004.1, read on the forward strand.
GGCGACTCCATCAGATGCCTGTTTCTAGAATGTATTATCAATCACTGACTCACTAACTCCCAACAGTCTTTCAAAAAGAGGTAATGAGTGGGCGGAAATTTGTGTGGTGTATTTGGAAGGTCCAGACCAAGACAACGGGTATGGTTCAATTTTACCCTGAAAATGATAGCTAATTCTTGTGTAGCCCAGACTGCGTGTATTAAGCATAAGCATAAGCATTGTCTCCAAGCCAAACCCGATAAAAATCTACGGGACGAGGTAGGAATGTGCAAAAATCATGAACACATCTACCAGTCCTCTACTTGGATAAATACTCATGATAAGAGAGGACAACAGAGGACAACCTAGCAACCCAAGATCATCTAGCAGCATGAGGATATTTAGAGTTTCAAAAGTATAATAACAATTAAAACCACATTTTCCCGGTCAGAATTGGTTGGGATTTCAGAAAGCAAGCGGGGGAAATGTGTACCGGTTTGCTCATATGAGAGTCTTGTTTTGCTTCTTTAGACCTAGAACTTGGGATATAAAAAGTTGGCATTTTCTTGCACTATCCTGTCTATGTTTATAACAAAATTGTGTAATATAGGAGGTAAAGAGTTAAAACTTGTGGCTCGTCTAAATGTCAGCTCTTGCGACTATGTATCCAACTGCTTATATTCTTGTATGATCAGTAACTTTCCCCACCCTGTGTAATGATTTTGCTAACACCTTTCAAGCCACCCTGCTAGGTATCATTTCCCTCTATATTTTGAAGTATAATCAAGATTATGGTGAATCGTTTAAAGAAGGAAAATAGAGTCCAAAGGAGAGAGGAAGTGAATTTATAAGCCACAAGTACATCTTTTTCTTCGCAATTTTAGTATAGATCAATGTGTTATTATTACTTGGAAGACACATATCAAATGCTATAACATTCGAAGTATAAACCAGATCCTCTCCCAAAGAAGGAAACGCAGTCAGGGAAGAGTATAAGAAGTGTAAGCTGTAGATTTTCGAATTTTCATAGTAAAAGCATCTTATCCGGGGACGATGCCACAAACCATCAGTAGCTGTACCTCAAAACATCAATCCAAGTAAAACTCCTTTCATCACTTAAGAAGAAATACCGCTGCCACACTCCATAGCCTACCCTTAAACCAAAACCCCGCTTTCCAGTCACTTTACCTGTTCTGTTTTCCTTTTCTTTTCTTCTCAAACCCAGCCACCAAGAATCAAAAGCCAAAGAAGCTAGAACATGTTTATCGCACGAACCAGCACACAAACCCACGAAAAGCGGTAAGCTAAAAAATGAAAGAAAACAGCTGATATAAACTCGCTTCTTGCCCTTTAGCGAGCCAGAGCCAGAGCCAGAGCCAGTCCAGATAGCCATTACATGCTAATTCTTACTTAGCTTAGCTTAGCGTATAATAAGGGAAATTTCTTTCAAGAACGGGTAGAGAGGCTAGCTCGCTAAATTTCTTGCTGGACCATAGCCTAAACCTCACTTCAAGTAACCCAACAAGTGTTTAGAGATGAGATGATAAGATCTAGGAAAGGTTTGGAGATCTACTTATTGAAGCACTAGCTATAAACCAGGAAAGAAACCGCTGTTATCTCATGTAAACGCGCACTTAGCACCATACCAAAGGAAAATATTATCATTGTAGCTACCTATACACGGTAAGCTAAGCTAAGCTAAACTATCGCTCGCTACCAGCAACGTAAAACAATAGGAAATCCAGAGCAGAGCCGAAAAGGCATCTAGAGAGAAGAAAAAGCGACAACAAACTAAACCGTAGCGTGCTAAGTAATTTAGGGTCAAAGATAATTTTATAAAACTTCTCCCAGTGTACGGACTGGTTCTGTTTGTTTCCTCTTCTTCAGATATCGCATCTCGACCTCGGGTTAGCTACTTTCTCTTCGACTTCGGTTGACTTTGACAGACGGCAAACCTATTCAATCTGACACGCATACTCTGATTCACCAAACCGCAACGCCTTTCAACATCAACCCTCGACAACATTTTCTCTAACAACGCCTATTTCTTTGTCACCCAGTTTCCGACACAACCTCGTTAGTCACACTACCCTCATCATACCTCGACAACTGCCTGACCGTCTAGATAAAAACAACACTCTCGCCTTCTTTACTCTCAGCAATGCCTTCACAACAGATCTCTTACCTCTTCCGTTCAACCTCAGCACAAATGGACTACATCCGACAATGGGAGAACTTTCCCGAGCTGGGTGCCTGTCCTTATAAGATCCAAGGGAACAAGCGAAAGCGGGAAGAGGACGACGCCCGCGAGCAAGACGAACTCGACTTTGCCAATGACAACGAAGAGACAACAGACAAAGAAAAAGAGCCCTTCTCTGGCTCTGAAGATGGAGACGAAGACGAGGCAGAGTTCTCTTCTGGCTCTGAAGACGAAGGCAAATGCATGCCATGTGACCCTCTCTCACCTCCAGCAACACCACGCCTGGTGACCAACTCAAAGAACCCACAACCACGCAAGGTTCGCTGTATCGACGGCGATGAGTTCTCAAATCCCTCATCACGATACCACATCATCGACAAGCCACACGAGACGTACGAGCAGAGGCTCTACCCGCTGCGGCTCACAGCGCAGGAGCAAGAGCGCATCATAATGCACTGCCACGTCAAGGAGCACGGGTCAAAGAGCTTCAAGCTTGGCTCCATCCGGAGTCAGAAGGAATTGTATGACAAGATCGTCGAGTGTTATCCGAAACCGTTCTGTGGCGATCTTAGGAATATCGCTAAGGCGAGGTTTACTGATTGGTGGGTGCATTCTGATGAGAGAACCGCCGGGGTCATGTATACGGGATTTGATAGATGGAGCTGGAGTTCGCCGCAGCTGAATAAGATCTGGGAGAGTTTGGAGCATGCCGTTAAGGAGGGCATGGTTGATACCAAGGTGAAGGATACGGAAATCTTGGTTGCTGAGGTGGAGATTGATGTTGTTAAGGAGTTTTCTTAAGGAAGGGGAGTTAAGATGTGATGGCTTGGAGTTTGGGGGAGCCCGGGATGGATTATGCGTTATGAAATGGTTTTCTTTCTTCTGCACTAAAGCTAGAGGTTGAGAGCAAGAAACCGGCTGGATTGCCGCCTACGATAATAATCTGAGATTTGATCTCCTTTCAAGATATCCAGACTTCAGAATACCCTAAAAGTCTTTATGCTGATAAAATTGCTCCATTGCTCATCAAACAAGTAGCAAGTCTGCGAAGAGAAAACATAGTTCATGGTAAATAATCATCCAGGATTACATGCACTGGCATGTTTGCTTGAGCAGGCACACTATGCCACCCTGCATATTGAGATAAAGAAATGCAGGCACCACCTAGGCACCTTCAACTTCAACTTTCAGCTTCAGGAAGGGTCCGGATCATGGCAGTTTCCCTGGATAGAATCCTTTGTCGTTGTCAACATATAAACCTGTTGCAAAGCTGCAAAACCTCAACAGCATTGCAACCACAGCAACCACAGCAACCACAGCAACCCCAACAAATCGAATAACCACAACCATGACGACAAATGGATCAAGCACTGATCGTCTTAATGGCCTGGGCTCGCCATTCCAGAGCTCGCCATTCGAGGCTCGTCAATCTCCCACGCAATGGTCTACGACCTCTGGAACACCTCCAACACCTTCAAGTTCTCTGACAGTCAAGCAACGCGAATCTACCATCTTTCTCACATCGATTTCTGAACAAGGACAAGAAGGTCTCCACCGATTCGTGCCTTTCGACAGAGTCTCTGACCTCAGCCAACTCTTCAGAGTTTGCGAGACCCGCTGGGGAGATCGTCTCCAGGGAAAGAAAATCGAGAGGATGTTCTTCGAGATCCCTTGCTCATACTTGAGTGTCTGGATCGAGATGCAGAAGGGCATAGGTTTTGACTGGTGCGAGTTTATGAGAGCTGTGACATGGGCCTGGAATCCTATTGCATCAACTCCCAATGCTATGCTGTATGTGAAGTTGCTGCTGCTGGTCGAGGAAGAAAAGAGTGAGGAGGAGGCTGCAGATCAGGACATGGGAACGTGAGTGCGGTTGGCTGTACGGTATGATACAGCGGGGTTTGGATGCTTCCAGGGATTGGTTGAGGAGAGAGATTTGCAGAGGACAAAGATTGACAAACGAGGCTCTGGGACTTGCAAGGCCATGATCGCATTGTGGTTAAAGATGATTATTCTTAGGTCAAGCCTCACTTGGGATAGAGACAGCATGGATTCGAAGAGGGATCTCTAGATGCACAGAGGCAGCTTAATTTGATTCTGAAATTCTGAAATTCATTAGCTGCCATTACTCTCTTCATGTTTCTGAAAGCAAGGCTCAGTTGAGTACCTACCTGGTCACGGAAAGTCTAAACAGAGTTGTGAGAATACGACAGCACAAGGATGATGCCGATTGCTAGAGTAAACTTAGATGAAGCCCCGCCGTCGTACAGAAGAAGGGAGGATATTCGACATCGTTCGGGCAGACCGAGGGTCGCAATTGTGTGAGGAGAATGGATCAACAGTGAGATGATGAAGTGAGTGGTAGTGAAGGCAACTTGAGTTGAGTACCTTAAGTTGAGTACCTAGGTGGGTCTAGTATTAACATAGTGTTGCCGCATTCACGTGCTGAAGAGTGTCAGTACTGTATGCGAACTCCGTCTTGCCCCTCGAACAACCTTGCAAGCTCGAGATGCCGCTCCCCAACGATCCAACACTTCCCTCCTCCTAACTTCACTCTACCAATTGACTTTGAGCATTGCCGCACTCAATGCACTGGGCTTGCCATAATGCCATCCTAAGTGCGCTGCCACTTTCTGGAGTCCTGACCAGCTATATTACTGGTGATTTCCTCCTGCCCTTCTCTCTGCTCTGTCGGCTTCCCTCTTCTCTTTTCGCCCTTCCCTTCCTATTGCGTAGTGAGTGCCCCGCTGTACGTAGCTCTCCCGCAGAATCCTTGTCGGGATTGCTTCCCTGTTATCTTTCTTTCCGGTCGAGCTAGCATCCTCCAGCAAATCCAATTGATCTCCTCGGCCTTGGAAGAGGGAGACAGAGAGAGAGAGAAAGAATATTTTTTTTGCTTCAGAAGGCGTCCTTCATGCGCCTTCCCACCACGTTCGAAAATGGCCACCCTCATTGATACTGCGACAGTCACAGCCGTGGAATCGAAAGAAAGTGGATCCGTCCAACGATCAGGCCATTCACATGTGAATGGGAAGAGACACGAAAATGGGAATGGAAGTTTGAAGACCAACGGAACCAGCAATGGCACAGCGAAACCCGTGCAGACCGCTACCACGCTCGAGGCGTATGCGAAGAAGAAGTATAGGCATGTCGCAGCCGTGCATTCGAGACCCAGGACTTCTTGTTTGAGCCATGATTCTCAAATTGCCCCCAGTTTCCTCGGCTTCAGGAATCTTATGGTTATTGTGCTGAGTAGGTTCTTGCAGATTCCTAAAGAGTACATTGGCTGATAGGTTCTAGTCGTGGGTAACTTGAGGCTTATGATTGAGAACTTCACCAAGGTTGGCCCCCTGAAGAGGAAAATGAGGGGTTAGGCTAATAGTTGGCAGTATGGAGTTCTTATTTGCATACGATGCCACGATTATCGAAAACAAGACCTTGTTCTCGGTGCTGCCCTCTACTTCATCATTCCGTGCCATCTGCTGGTAGCTTTCATAATCGAGCTTGCAGCTGCTCACCAAGCCAGACAATCATTGAGAGCGAACAAGAAGAGGGAAGGGTCCACAACACCTACAGAGGAAGACAGGCGTAAATTCCAGTCGGCCTGGAAAATAATTGCTTGGTTACATGGATTGAATGCTACACTGTGTCTGCTCATCACATCAGTGATAGTATACTTCTTCATCCACCATCCCCTCATTGGGACGACGTGCGAAGTCCATGCCGTCATCGTTTGGCTGAAAACCGCCTCTTACGCATTCACAAACCGAGATATCAGACATGCATATCTTCATCCCTCGAAGCGGGAAGAAGATGCTCTACCAGAGATCTACTCGGAATGTCCATATCCGCAAAACATCACGCTCAGCAACCTCACCTATTTCTGGTGGGCGCCAACCCTGGTCTACCAGCCCGTCTACCCGAGAACAGAGAAGATTCGCTGGGTATTTGTAGCCAAGCGAATGACGGAACTTTTTGGACTCAGTGTGTTCATCTGGCTAGCAAGTGCCCAGTATGCAGCACCTGTGCTTCGCAATTCTCTCGACAAGATGGCCGCATTGGATTTGGCATCGATTTTGGAGCGGCTCATGAAACTCTCTACCATTTCTCTGGTCATTTGGCTGGCTGGGTTCTTCGCACTGTTCCAATCTTTCCTCAATGCCCTGGCTGAGGTTATGAGGTTTGGCGACCGCGAGTTCTATACTGATTGGTGGAACTCTCCCAGTGTTGGTACTTATTGGCGCACGTGGAATAAGCCAGTCTATCAATTCATGAAGCGTCACGTCTTCTCACCTCTGATTGGCAGAGGTTGGAAGTCTGGACATGCCAGTATTGCAGTTTTCGTCTTTTCGGGTGTCTTGCATGAGCTCCTTGTGGGAATCCCAACTCACAATATTATCGGTAGGTCAAACCATATATCCATTTTAAAACATGTCTAATAAGAGATTGTAGGCGTTGCATTCATCGGTATGGTCGCTCAATTGCCTCTCATTGCAATTACATTGCCATTGGAAAAGATGAAAGGAATTAATGGGCGCATCATTGGTAATTGCATCTTCTGGGTCAGCTTCACGCTCATCGGACAACCTCTTGCAGCTCTCTTGTACTTCTTCGCTTGGCAGGCCAAATATGGCAGTGTAAGTAAGATGCCGCGATATGAACATACTGCCGTCAAGGTTTAGGTGGTAAACGTACGGTAATATAATAAGAGGGATTTGGTTGGGCTAGGTTTAGGTTGGGCTTTTGGCATCGGTATAGATAAGTAAGCTTTTTGTCTCATACGACATAGTCGACGTGTAAATTTCTTGTTTGCCTGTTGGTTGTGACATGCTGTACTGCAGCTCTTACACACTGATGATTACTTATATCCACATGATGAACGCCTGTCTTATCCTACGTGCAGAACGCCTAGCCCAAACAAGAATCAAGTAACCTTACCCACAAAACGGAATGCCGACCCAAGTTCTCTTCCTATAAGACCGATACTCGTCCCCGAAGAACCCGCACAACAGTTCCTCCTCGCCGCTGATCCTGCTATGGAAGAACTTCCACAACACAACCGCATAGCCCAACAGACAAATGACATTGCCCAGCATGAGCTGGGTCCCTATCCCCCACCAGAAGAACCCAAAATAGCTCGGGTGTCTCAAGACGCTATAGATGCCGTCGGTGACGAGGCGGTGCGTCGGGTTATGGCGATGCTGGACGATATGGTTGAAGTTCGTGCCGGCTTGGCACATGGCCACGGTCCTGATACTCTGTCCGAGGATAATCAAGATCAGACCGGCGACCGTGATTGGTAGAGGGAGCGAGGACGTGTTGGGGATATGTAATATATTGGAGAGTAGGCATTCGCACAGCGCAGCTGTGTGCGCGATCGTATATGCTGATCCGTTGGAGGATAAAAGGAAGGACGAGATGCTCGCCGAGGGTGTGTTGTAGTGCGCCGTCGTCAGGAACTCGAGAAAGTGGAAGAGTGACAACAGGGATAGGAAGAATGGTGCGCGCCAGAGGGGCGAGGTTGTGCTGAGCAGGAGATAGAACGTTGCTGTGCTGGATAGGGCGAGGGAGATGCCGAGCAGGAATGAACGGCCTGCGATGCCTGAGAGGGATTTCTTCTGTGCAGGGAAGTATTGTTTCTCGAAGAGCGTCAGAGCTTCGTTGATGCTGGGTTGTTCTTGGGCTTGTGAATGCGAATTGTTCTGGGGGCCGGCCCCGAGTCCGCCATTCGAGAGCTGTCTGAATGTAGGTCTTGCTGTTGAATGGTGTTCCCCCAGATGGCTGGATGAAATATCTTCGGTTGAAGAATCCATGGCGGTGTGCTGTAATTAGAGGTTGGTTACCTGTAGAGAGATTGTGACATGCTTGAGAGCGGGAAGAGTGGGCTGGACCGAGGAGAGCCTTGGGATACTCTTTTGGTTTGCTCTTGTCGTTGTGTCGAGACGAGGCTGAAGATGAATAATAATAACAAGAGATTCTGCCAGCGCTAGTCTTCTTGCATGCCACACCGCCCAGCCTTGATCCCACATTTGATCGGTGTCTACTTATCAAGATGGTGTCACATACTGTCTTTCCATGTTGTAACTATCAAACCAGGGTATTCTTGAATTTCATTACATCCAAACTAATAGACAATATGGATAGTACCAACGGAACCACAGATGCTATCAACGAAACTGTGGCTGGAAGTGTGATAAATAGCCAAAACGGGAATACTGCAGCGATTGACGAGCAGGAAAATGAAGCCCGAATGCTGAGGGGACGATTGTATTACGCTTTCTTGCCAGGCCTCACTGCCAAAAGAAATCGGTGTCACCACGCTTGTCATCGCTTCAACCAGGCTGGTGAACAGCCTCGTAGGAGGCTCGTAGAACTTTGGAGGGAGTGAGTATTAAAGTAGCATTCTTTATCTCGTTACCCTGCTCCTATATTTCCTTAACTTCTACTTAAAGACAGTCGTGTCTGATTGTTTTTCCAGCATCGTGGATGACCATTCCCCTCTCCCACCACCTGGAGTTAATGATGAGGAGGATTTTACACTCCTCGCCGATGAGCCTTATATTGATGGCCCTATTAGAGTAGACTATGGAACTAATCTAAGGTATAGCTTTCAGGACATCCTTCCCTAACTCTGTACTCATTGTGACTAGGTTCGGTAAAGGAGTCTACATTAACTTCAACAGTACCTGGTTGGACACTTGTTTGATAACTGTTGGAGATCGTACCCTCATCGGGCCCAACTGTTCCTTCTATAGCGGTACACATCCCGTTGATCCAGATTTGCGTAACGGAATCAAGGGGCCTGAGTTAGGAAAACCAATCATAATTGGCAAGGATTGTTGGCTTGGCGGCAACGTGACTGTGCTTCCAGGTATAACGATCGGTGATGGGTCAGTAGTGGGTGCCGGAAGTGTCGTCACCAAGGACGTTCCCAATGGCGTTATTGCAGCAGGAAATCCTTGCCGTGTGATAAGAGGAATCACTAGGCAAGGCGATAACATCCGGCCTCCTTCGTAGGAGTGCGCTCAGTTTTCTGTATAGGATTGGTATTATTTGGACGGCAAGACGTAGATTTCTAGAGCGCATCTTGAATCGAAAACGAAGATAGAATCAAGACCAGGACATTGATCATTGCCCATATAAAAGGAATCCATGTTGACATCTTGAAGTAACCCGCGTTGTATACTGCTCCGAGTCTAATATAAGGTCAGTACCTTAACACACGAATGATTGAGCATCTTCCATATCATGATGCACTTCGAAAAGATGCTTCTCTTTCAGGGACATAACCAGGTACACTTACATCAAGCCAACGAAGCTTCCAGCTAACAAAGCCTCAATACCTGCAAGTATAGCATAGACCACGGGTATCAACCAGACATATTTCCAAGCTGATTTGCCCTTCCCAAGCTGCATGGCAACAGCGAAAGCCGCTACGACCATGTGGAAACTTCCAAAGATTATCAGGGTCCATAGTAAGGTGTACCGCCAGATATCGCGAGGATAGTACAGGTAATTTGCAACGCCGGGAGCTGCTCTGTAGGGCCAATACAAGCCAGGAAATACCGGGGTCGAGTAGTCCAAGGGTGCAGGATTCGAGAGACGTGCACTGTAGATAGAATGAGTATGGTCCATAAGGCAGATGTACACAGGGATGAGCTTACTTGAATGCCATGCTGGCAGAGGAAACTAGGGAGATGTCTGCTTGTTGATGTGGAATGTGACCAAGAGTCAGCCTTGCGAAGTCGAAATTAGGTGGTTGGAGAGCTGACCGCCGAAGGGACGGAAGGCTGAGAATGCCTCGGCTACAACCTCCGAAATACATCACAAGCTGTCTTGGACGAGTACAACTTCATTATAACATGGAATATTATTGCATTTACAACTTATAATCATGCCGCCTGATCGCCTGCTCACGACAGTGCTTCGTGCATACCAAGGACCTCCCGATCCATCTCAGACTAACAAGATCTTGTCTACCACGACTTCACTCCTCACAACTCTCTCGAACCCACTTAATGTCACGCTCCTTACCTCCCAACTTCTGATCGCGCCGGCAATATGGGATCAAGTAGACGGACTTAGAACATGCTTGCGCATAATCAGCATCTTCAATACCGCAGCAATAACTGTTCGTAAACACGCATTAGAAGGGAAGAATGTCATGCAACCAAGACAACTACATGGAGGCGGAATCAGTTGTGATGATTGGGCAAGAGCAGTGGTTAAAGGTGCAGATGATCGGTCCCGGAGATGGCAACACGTTCTAGTTATATGTGGAGTGCTGCTCGGTATGGAAAGCCAGAATAGACAAGGCCTCTCCCATGGCTTGCGGACGACGCTCGAGGATGCTATGGTCACCGCAGCTAACCTGGCGCTGGAAGAATCTCCATCGCACGGAGGACTAGAGTCTGATTCTGTGGTTCTGGCTTTGAACCATTCATTTCCAATTTTATCGGATACCATCCGAGCCGGACTGGACTATGATAGACTGTTGATGGTTACGGTCAAGACAATCACATCCGTCGAAGGATACCAAGAAGGCTACTTTCTTGAGGCCATTGACTATGATGTTAAACAATACCAAGAGAGCAAGTTTGACTGGTCTGCAAAGTCGGCGTCGTTCTTTCAGATGCAAAAGCTTGCTACCAAGCCGCTCATAACATCAATGGGTCCATTATCAAGGCTGGTGGCTCATGCAGTTGAAAATGCAAAGAACCCAATGCTTCTGGTCGAAGTTCGCCATCACCTCCTTGAGTTTTCAAACAGGCTTCGAACTGGATGGCAGCGAAACAAACTTTCTGAGCTTGATCCTTCAGAAGAAGAGACGTATCTCACACCTGATACACAACAAGTTACACTTCCTGTACTGTGGCAGGTATTGAAATCAGCCATGTTTGCCACAGTTGTGATATTAAGAGCTATTATCGGAAGAACATTAATTGACCCGACGCTCTCTGGTAGGGACGTTGTCCCCTGGACAGCATCACAGAGTTTGCTGATTCTGCAAAACATCCATTTCATCTCTTCAAGGATGGGATCAAATGCTTTTTCGGCATACACTTTTGTCTATATGACCTCAATTGATATTCTCTCACGATACCCTGTGGAATCGAGGGAATATTTGAAAACAGTTATCCCCGAAGCAGCAGGTCACATCCCGGATCATCCTCTTCTACGGAATTCAGACCTGTTCTATCTCAATACTGCTGAACACTTTACTCTCATTCTGTCACCAGCAGATAACGAGATCCTGATTGCCACACCCGCTTCGCCTTACCTAAATCCAACTGCCAACAAGAACCTCCTTGAGATCTTTGAAGCTGCTCACAGCGCCATGCTGGCAGTTTTTGCTGCTCCGCAAAATGCAGATCTCACTGCGAAGCTGATACCTTTCTATGTCGACTCCCTTTTCAGCTCCTTTCCCACAAACCTATCTCCCAGACAATTCCGCTTCGCTTTCAAATCTTTACTACAAATCACCACACCACCATCTCCTCTTTCAGCCTCGCAACCACAACTATCGGAGACACTCTTAGAACTTCTTCACCACCGCGCTCTCGGTGCACCTACAAACCCCCTACCACCTGCTTTATCAATCAAAAGTTCTGAAGACGCCCAAGCACAATCTACTGCACCTCCACTTTCCGAACAAGCAGTACTCGCCTTGACACTATTGGACTCAATGTCAAATCTTCCATTGAGTATATTAGAGGAATGGTTGTCACTTTCAGCAGATTTGGTGAATACCATTGAGGATGGAACAACGAGAGAGCACTGTAAGACGCGCTTCTGGGAGATGATGGAGAGTGGAGAGATGGATGTTGAGAGGAGCGCTATTTGTGTAGCGTGGTGGAGTACTAGAGGAGGAAGGGAGCAGGTGCTTTGTGGCAGACAGAAGTTTGAAGGTCCTTTCATGAGTGGCGGTCTACGGAGCAAGGATGGAAGTAGGTTATGAATAGCATGAACGTGGAAAAAGATATGGTGGGTTAGGAGTCAAAATGGGTGTTTAGGAAAGGGGATTTGGTGATGGATGTTGAGTCTTAAGCAGCTTTACGTTAGGGAATCGCCGGAAAGATATTTACATTTACCATGTGTATGAAAAAGTCTTTGTGTTATTTTACTTCAGGGACTTTTTTATTTATTTATAAGTTTTATATTTGAATTGTTATTCGAGGATGACAAGATAATGGATATTGACTCAATAATTTGCTATTTGTTGAACACAGGAACCTCAAGGTGAGGTACCAAATACAGAATGACTCGGTCTTCGGCAATATATTAATCCATGACCGCGCTAGTACTTTCTCCTCGTGATCACGGCGCGTCTCCCATCATTCTCGCTCCGTGACCGACTCAAAATCCATCAAAGAATGACACGAGCCTAGAATGGCATACGAACAGCGCGATTTTGGTGGGGGAGGTGCCGGCGGTGGAGCTGGAGGGTTTGATGGAGGTGGCGGAGGCGCCCCTGCTGGTGCTGGAAGGGGAAGAGGAAAACGTGAGCAGTACTTTCTTACCTTGTTTCTGGATGATGTTGTCATCTTCGATCATATGCTTCAAGTGAGGCTCTGGTTGTTGGCTGATTGTCTTGTCGTTTTGAGTGGCTTGTTGGCTGCTTTGCTAGGAAGTCGGCTACGCTTCTGTTTGGCGCTGTGTTTTCTTCAACTGTCAAGCGACAGCACCTTGAAGATCATACCTGAGGTATTTCCTTGACGAAGAACTTGGTCTTATCTGTTGCCTGTTGCCGTATTTAATAAGAAGGAAAAGATATCTCTCATATCTCTCACATCATCTACCCTGGTTGAGGCCATTCGTACTAACATTTGTCACTATGTAGGTGCGGTCACTGATTACAGTGCAACCATGATACATTGGATGCGAAATAGACAGCCAAGATGGAAAGAAGTGAAAGGAGAGAGAGAAAGACCGAGTCCAAGTTATATTCAAGATGTAAGCTCAGATCTAAGACAAGAGGGCGTCAGCTGACAAGATTCAGATGCTTCCACCACTAGCAAGAAAGAATAACCCTGCAGATTCTGTACCAGCTAAACATTTACATTCATCACTTAACAAAATTAAGCATCCAGTCAATGTTGTTCGATGGACACCAGAAGGACGACGGTTACTCACAGCTTCAAGCAGCGGAGAGTTTACATTATGGAATGGCACGGGTTTTAACTTTGAGACAATTATGCAAGCACATGATGTTGCTATTCGAGCTCTACAATACTCGCATAGCGATGACTGGCTTTTGTCAGCAGATCACGATGGTATTATCAAATACTGGCAGCCTAATTTCAACAATGTCAAGGTCATCCAAGGGCATAGTGACCCTATCAGAGACTTGGCCTTCAGTCCGAACGACTCCAAGTTTGTCACAGCTTCAGATGACTCTACTCTGAAGATATTCGACTTTGCTGGTGGTGTTGAAGAATCAAGTATGACAGGGCATGGTTGGGATGCGAAAAGCGTTGACTGGCATCCTCAGAAAGGATTGATCGTTTCAGGATCTAAAGATCATTCAGTCAAGTTGTGGGATCCTCGTACAGATCGATGTCTCACAACACTCCATGGCCATAAGAACACCATCACAAAGGTTCTTTTTGAACGAATAAACGGACAGTGTCTTGCAACGGCAGCTCGGGATCAGACAGCTCGAATTTTCGACCTGCGTATGATGAGGGATGTGCTCCATCTCAAGGGCCATGAGAAGGATATTTCTACTATGACATGGCATCCTATCCATCCTGGATTTCTCAGTACCGGTGGTGCCGATGGTTCCTTATTCCATTACCTACTCGACGAACCTAATACTCCTCCTGATCAGCCGCCATCTCTTGCACCGTGGGATACCGCAGACCCTATGAACGCAGCAGCTCAAACAATCTACCCAGCTCACAAAGTCACTTATGCTCATGACTTCGCCGTCTGGTCTTTGGACTGGCATCCTCTTGGTCACATTCTCGCTTCCGGGTCCAATGATCGTGTTACGCGATTCTGGACTCGTGCTCGACCAGGCGAGTCAGAATGCTTTCAAGATCGCTATCATCTTGGTGAAGCAGCCGCCGAAGCACAAGGTACATGGGATCGACGCGGTAATAGACGACAAAGACAAGAGGAAGAAGAACAGGAAGTGGAAGATGAAATGGAAGGACTCGTTGACCAGAAAATGCCTGCGAGATCATCTGGCTTGCCTGGTATTCCTGGTTTACCTGGACTAGGCGGTGCAGCACCAAACTTACCAGGTCTGGGCAATGCTGCAGTTCCACCACCGCCTCCCCCAGGTTTCCCGCCCATGGATCCAACCAAACTCGCTGAGATGTTCAGATCAGCAGGCTTATCAGGACTACCTCCGCCCCCTCCACCTCCTGGAATGCTCCCCTTACAATTCTCACCTGGGTTCATGCCTCCTGGCAATGTTGCCGGGCCACCACCTCCACCCCCACCACCTGTGCAGGAACCACCTTCAACTGGTGGTGGTTCGATTCGCAGAAGAGCACCTCTGCCGAGTCAGCAAGAGAGCCTGGAGATGATTCAGCGGCAGGGGCAGTTCAAGCGCGCAAGATGAGGACCTAAAAAGGCTGTAGGAATAGAATTCAGTGACTTGGCATTTGCGAAGGAGTTTGATGGAGTTGATTATTGGTGGTGGGAGCAATCGAATTGAATCGCATCCGATGTATGAAGTAGATTATAGCATTGAAAAAGAAACCGATTTTTCCTGAAATGAAGTGCCTAATGTGAAGGTGATGTGCCGGCTGCAGATGCTCTGAGAACTTTATTTATGAGATGCACTTTAGTTCTTGACTGAATTAAAGCAAGCAAGTGCCTCAATAAGACTTAGGTCATGTACTTTCAATTCAAGACGATAGGCCTCCTGGCCCTTTTCCCACTCATGGCTGAGAAAATATTCACGTAATCGCGTCAATAAAGCAAAGTGAGATCCTATTATTTACCTACCTAGGTACTCTATCAGTGCATCAATCAGTCAACCAGTCAACCAACTCCCATCTCCGAATTATCCCTTCCAAACCCCCATAAACACCTCCCCTCCTGCCTCTCTTCTTTCCTTCACAAAAAGAAGTAGCAAGTCGCAAGACAGCAACGCCTTCAAAAACACGTACATACCTTCCTCGTCGCCATTTTCCATCCGGGCATTCCATAGTCGTGCAGACGACGAACTCGTCCTTCAACCCGGTATTTTATCTTACGATGGGGATTTGGGAACGGGAGAGGGGAACGTTGACAACCGAAGTAGGACTGACAACGGTATGGTTCTGAAGGTGAATTTTCAGGGGGGTCTGAGCGGTTCTAGGAGATGAAGAACGGGGAGGTTGTGTAGGATAGGGAGTTGGGCGTGCTTGCTTGCTTGCTTCATGCGACGTGGGGTGGCGGTTGCTCTTTTGCTTCGCAGCTCTTTCTCTACCTCTGTGGAGGAAAATGGAAGAATGGAAAGCAGTGAGGGGTTGTTTTTATAGGTTTGGGAGGAGTAGCAAGGAGTGGGATTGAGTCGGCGGGAAAATCGAAGAGAGGGGAATCAGAGGTGCCGAGAAGAAGTTAATGTGAAGTACAAATTGTTGTAGGGTATGAATATCTAAACGATTATTGGTTGTTCTCTACCTGCGCCCGCTCGCATACATGCTCCGTTCTGATATAGGTATATATACAGTATCGAGACTTCTGAAAATGCCCAAGAAATACAACGCCATTCCCATGATTATTGCTGAACCCCTTTATGATGCTAATAAGAACATTGTGCTCTCGCGAGCTTGATCCTACACTTTATATGACCACCGTCGCTCAGCTCTTACAGATTCGAGTTCCTTGGGCTTGTTCTTGTTGGTGCTGAAAGTTGTTTCGGCTCCTTGTTAAATGCCTTCTGTCTGTCCGCATACTCCTTGATAACCAAAGAGCAAACGGTATCAGTACATAATCTCTTTCGTCGCTGAATCGGTAATTGTGATGCGAATTCCAACCCGCTCGCTCTCTCTACCGCCTCAACGGGAACCTCAAAGTCCGTCAAGGGCTTATCGTTTGGAATAACAGCATTAGGCAGAACAAAAGCTCCGACGGCTACAGGTCCTTGTGCGGTTCCATCCTCCGCAAAGATAACCTTGTAGAAATGTGTTGGGACAGCAATATTCGGTGGGTTGCCAATAACTTCGTAAGAGACCCTCCACTTCCCATCGTGGTCTCGCTTCGGTAGATATAAAGGTCCAGTCACAATCCGTACACTTGGATATCTCGTCGTAAGTCTACGGCAGAAATCCTCAAAGTGTGCCCAGTAATCCCTGTTGAAGCCCTCCCCAACCTGCGGACACATGTTGCTTAGGTAAAAAGTATCGTTCATGGCATCCTGACTCCATTTCGCATCGGCAGCGGGGACTTGATGTCCTCTGTCATAACCTGAACGGAAGTAATCCTTTAACTTCCCCCGGAACTTATCAGGGATGGATGGATCTTCCAAGAACGAGCTGTGTTTGCGGTCTCCGTTGGACTGTGCCAGCGATGCTGGGGTAATGTGTTCTGCGACCCACGAGGGGTTCCTTAGACGTCGATCGTAGGAGGAGACTAAGGCGTTTCTGGTTGCAAGGTCGGCAACTGGACCAGGGAAGCCGTACTGGAATAATCCTGCAGGGTCGACCGGAGGTATGATGCTCTTTGCTGAGAGTATAGGCGCTGAGCCTGGATATGGTGCGGGAACTGCGGTTGTGGACGAGGCAGAAACTACAGTTGACGATGTTACAGCTTGGAGCTTCCTTTCGGAGCGCGTTGAGTACATGGCCGCGGTAACAGCAGCGCCAGTGGTTGCACTAACGGCAGCAATAATGGCAATGGTGGTCTTGGACATGGTGAGGGAGGGGCTCCTAGAGCTGGATGCGGCGTTGAGATATGTATTTGTTGAAGTTGAGTCGACTTGGCGCGTGGGTTGATCAGATATAAAAATTCCGGCGCGTGCAGCTCGTCCAACATCAGACGAAACTAGAGCTAGAGCTGCACGTGTCACATGATGGGGCTCTAGAAGTGTCAGCGCCCAGTCCCGTGACCCGTGACTTGCGTGGGGTGTCGCGCAGAGCCGAAAGACGTTAGAGCGAATCGCGTGGGCGGGTGATTATGATTTTCGGGAAGGATGTTGCGCCTGTTCTTTTCGTGCAAATGCAAATGCGTACCTTGATGGCTCCCTCCAAGCTGCTTAGTACGATGGCCCGAACCATTGGCCCAGCTCAGTATAGAAACCAAACCTTCTTCCTACCCTAATGAACTTCTTTGTATTCGTCTTCTTTCTCCTGTCCTGCTAATTCCTTCGACGTCTTCTTGTTGCTATCCTTTATCCCTCATCTATCTAGATCGCTACGCTACGCTACGTCACTTTCCGGGACCTGCGCACGCCTTACAGTTCCCGCGAGACATACCCCAACCAGCAGACCTTGACCATCTTGGGCGTTTGACGCGGCTACCTACAGCATCCAAGTCACCGCGGAGGCTGAGTGGTCATGGAGGTCAGCGGCATGGACAATGATACTCGCGGCTGGATAATGACTGTGGTCAGCGGCATAGGTAAGAAGACTCGTAGGGGAATGCTCTTTGTTTACCTACTGACTCTGGACCAGCATGTATCATTGGAGCCAGTGTAATCTGCGTCGACCTGATCATTTGCCGCTTTCCAGGCAAGAGGAACTTCAAGATACAAGAGAGCAACGCGTTTCTTGCTTCTTCCTTGAGCCTCAGTTTTGGTGTTATGGTATGTGGGCGGCTCTTTCTCCGATGGGTGTTTACTAACTGCTGCAGCTATTTACCTCGCTGTATGGCATGCTACCATCCTCGAAAAAGTATCTCCTTAGTGGCGGGTTGAGCAAGTCGGGCGCAGCGTGGACCGTAGTCGCATGCTTCGCTGCTGGGTTCGTGGGAATACAGGCCGTCTCGAGACTACTACACTCTTGCATGCCGTCGCATGTTGTAGACTGCGACCATGACCACAACGATCCGACTTCTCGTTCTCATAGCCATGGCCACAGTATAGCGCATTCGCATAGCGGCCACGATAGAGGGCGCCATGCACATAGACATCAGGCTGTCGCAAATGGCCATGCTACTGAAGAATCACCTCTTCTCTCTGCCGATAGCGGAAACTCAAAGCGCCAAGCCTCACACCGCGGAGAACCCGATACGGAATGGAGTGGACCAAACATGTCCCAGACCTCTCAAACTTTCAGTCGGAGGCCGTCGGTATTCGAAAAGACAAAGGGCCGGGTCCTGTCCTTTGTCAAAGACACGAAGAGCAATTGCGATTCAACAGGTCCGTGTTTTGGATACTCAGATCCTTGTGGCCAAGAATGTTATAAACACTTGGATACAAAATTGGCAACACACGCTTCCCACCAAAACACCAATCTTCGGACCGTCACTGGAAACTGGCTCAACCGTAAGCCTTCAAACAACCTGTTGGGAGAGCCACTTAATGAAGCAGAGAACGAATCAGGTAGTAGCGATACCGTGGAAGAACATTCTCCACTCAGAGTGACTAAGGCTCATCATCCTCGAGGCATTGTCAGCGACGCGAATTCTGTTCAAGATTCGGGGGATAATTATTCTGTTACATCTTCGGATCTCGAAGCACAGCACCATCATCACGTCCCTAAAAATGCATTTGCTTCCATCGGTATTCAAACTTCACTAGCAATCGCTCTCCACAAAATACCAGAAGGTTTCATCACCTATGCTTCTAACCATGCTAACCCTAGTCTTGGTTTCTCCGTCTTCATGGCTCTTTTCGTTCACAACATAACCGAAGGTTTTGCCTTGGCGCTTCCTATATATCTTGCTTGGAATAATCGCATTCAAGCCATGATTGCTGCCTTTCTCCTTGGAGGACTGAGTCAGCCAATCGGTGCAGGCGTGGCAGCCATTTGGTTCCAAGCTGCCAACCATGGTTCGCATAAACCAGGAGAGCGTTTCTACGGGTGCATGTTTGGCGTTACAGCAGGTATCATGACAAGTGTTGCTCTCCAACTTTTTGTAGAATCACTAAGTCTAAACCACAACCGAAACCTCTGCATCGCTTTTGCCTTCTTGGGAATGGCGATCATAGGAGTAAGCAATGCTCTTACAGCATAAAAAATGGATTCGTAATACGCGATTTTAAAGACAATGGATGAGGGAAGGATGAGAAATGAGCAATAACGATGGGTGTTGGAGTTCTGGGTTAAATGCATGGTTTAGGGTGTTTATCAGCATGATGCATTTGCTGTACTTTTCAGCCTTGTTATTATTCAATGGTTTGGGATACATTTGCTTGCGGTACCGTACTGGATCCGGCGAGCTTGGAATGATTGTATATGCATTAGAAATTGGTTGGCGCTACATCGCGATGGGATAGGGCAGAAGCAGAAATTATAGATACCTGCATCAGTATGTATTACTTTGAACTAGACTTTCGTAAATGGTTGTCCATTCGCTTCTACTAGTGTTTACTGTGATTAACTACTGAGATGATTCCCAAGGCAGCTGAAGGTGTAGAGTGGGCACGAACATACAGATATGTTAGTAGTGATACTGGATATGATGTATATATCAGCAACTTTTCCCTCGCCAAAACAACTTTTCCTTTTTCATCCTTTTTATCCTTTACATTCTTGGCCCTTCACCTGTCCACCAAGCTCCAAGGTGTTGAACCGAATAGTACCTACCGAAGACTTCAGTAAAACTCATCAACCGTGATATACAAACCCCCCAGTCGGCTTCAATGTAAGGTCTCCAGGAAACCTATCCTCAACAACCTTCAGTCTTCTAATTGATGACATTCCTCGCATAATGATAGAGGCTTGGGGCGCGAGATTGACGTGCAAAACAATCTCGAACCGAACAGAGATACGGTTTTCTACCTTTCGTCACTGACTAAGGCTATGGCAGCTAGCTGCTATCATTGGTATTCTCGTGGACAAAGGTCTTCTCGGATGGGGTGTACCAGTGCACGATATCCTCCCTGGGATGACACGAAATGCTTGGGCTCTGCAACTGAATGGACCCGCCAACTTAATTCTCGACGCTATCTTCGCGGAGAAACCTTGGGATGATTATGTTTTCCTAGCACGAGCGAGGGGACGGCCCGGATGCACAAATTCCAAGAGGGATTATACTGTCGTCGTATGCCTGGCACTACCCAGCGTCCTCTGACAGGTAGCCTTACAGGGGACGACATTAAAACGCGATTCACAACCGGGTCATTCAGACTTATGTCTCCTTTGATGCTCTTCGCAAGGGATTTGAGGTGAAATCCCAAGCCAAAGAAGCCGAGCGATATCATCTTCGACATAACCACTACGACATCTTCCTTTTTAATACGTCTCACGATGATACTGTCAAGCGGGCTCAGTACTGTCGACCAGCCAGCTGCATAGCATAGGATATAATTTGAGTAGACTAGAGGAGAGAGCGAGGAAAGAATCACTCAGCTGGGATTGAGAAACAAGTTTTTATGTCTGGCTAGTTAATCACCAATTTATGATGCAAGCTACGCTTTAATTCTCTGCCATTAACGATAACTTCACAGAAGCCGAGGATTGAAGAGGCTCATGAAATGTATCAGTTCTCGCTATCGGCCAGGGTCGAGGAATATCCGCAGTTGCTTTAACTCTGAGGGCCGCACCTTCTTGATCTCTAGCTTAATATTTGAAGCTGACGCAAGAGGGCGAAAACAACCGGGTATAAAGAGGTAAGAGGTATATTTGGTGCTGAATATCTACAGCTTTCGTCGCCGCGTGACTGGTAGGTCCTCGATAGCTCCATCGCTTATTTTACCCCCCCAAGCAGTGACTCGCTTCGTGGTTTCGTGCAGCTAATCAACTGAGCTAAGTCCCAAGCATGAAATCAAGTAGGTAGGTTTATACTAGATTACGCTCAACGCTACGACAGGCTCGTATCGCTTGAGAGGATAGGAGAAAAACAAGAACAAAGTCAATACTATGGACCGGAAGAATCACTTTTGATTACCTAGGTAGACAGAAAAGCTTAGTAGCCGACCTAGCAAGCTAGTATACCAAGACATAACTATAATCTCTTTTCAATAACACTAATACAAAACTGCTTGATTTCATCCTTGTAACTAGGCTTGTTAGTAGTAACAAAGTACGAAGTGCGTTGCCAGTTTAAGGGATACCAAAGGGAGGGCTTGATGAGAACGCAAACCCATATAACTTATCAATGGAAATGCAACATATTTTGAACAGGAAAAAAATACAATATCATTCGTTCCCTCCCGGTCTTCAAGTCAAGTACCTAGGTAGTAGTCTTGAATCAATTCGACTTTCAGGGCTCGGGAATTTTCTTCTCTCATGTTTACACTCTCCAGAAATTTGTTCATCCACTTCACACGCCATGCCATATTTTCAAGTCTTCTTTCTCATTTCTCTCTCTCTCTCTAGAATCGATGGCTTCTCTTCTGCTGCGTTCTCCATGCCGTGTATCCTACGTACGCACCGCCACAGACCAGACCGAACATAATAATCTTGAAGAAGAACCAGGTCCAGCTTCCGCCCTTCTTCTCAACGGGGGGTCGGCGGTCCTTGCCTCTGCTCGCGGTGCTCGATCCAGACGATTTCGCGCCGTCGCGGTTGTTGGTGTTGTAGAGGTTCTTGGTCGTCACGCTGATGATGTCGTGGTTATCCGAGAGCTCGCCCGTCTCGGCAGAGAAGCCGAGGTATGCGACCGACGGGATCATGGGCGGCTCAAAAGTCTCGAAGCATAATTCCCACTGCTCCTCGGCCTTGTACTGAAGCTCAAGTCGGAGCGACTTGTCCTGGAAATACGTCAGGCGCGCCTTGGTCGGCACATGGGCGTTGCGAATGCCACGCGCGCTGCAACCCATGAACTCGTTCGCCTTGCCGTCGTTGTTCTTGTCGTAGACGGCGTGGCCGTCGCCAATCATCGACATGACGTACGGGAACACAGTGCCCGGGCGGTTGTTCTTGTACGTATCGAAGAAGATGCCCAATCCCTCGAACGAATCGACCGAGCCGAACACGGGGCCTGGTGATGCGCGCTGCTTCGTGAGCCACATGGCGAAACCGTCGCCGTGGAGGTTGCCGTTTCCATGGATCTTGAACTCAACTTCAATCTGGTGGTGCGCAGCTCATGTTAGCCTAGGGTTTCCTCTCCTGAGAGCTGTGAAGACAGCAGCCGTGTTCCTATTTACCTCCCAGTTCGTTGCCGTCAATGGCACGCGCGAGAATATCCATCCTTCTTGTGATGGCCGATCTGATGACAATCTTATGTACCTGTTTGATGCCCAAATCAGTGACTCTCCTACTACCGCACGCCCCCCCCTCTCTGGAAATAAACGTACTTGTCGGCGCGCACAATTGTGTTTCCTCCAAAGTCCCACCATCTGCTCTGCATAGCAGAGTCTAGATACGGCTATGTCCAAAAGTCAGCTCGGGGGAAGCTCATGCATAGTTCAGAAGAGTTGGTGCGCACCGAGGCCAGAGTATGTGTTCGTAGCTATCCCAAACAAAGCCCCATTAGCAAAACTGTCACTTCGGTACTGGGCGATTGAATGTGTATGTACCGGTATGCTCTTAATTCCATCCGCATCCACATTGGCCTGTCCTGCTGCCAGGCCAATGCCATAACCACACGCCAGCGCCAAAGCCGACAGCGAAGTAGAGAACCACATTGTGTCTGTTCCTCCAGTACCCTCTTCCGCTCACTCAACTCGTGCACGATCTGTCGCGAGGCAGGGCAAAGACGCAAGCCGCTGCTGTATAGACTGGAGCAAAAGCGAAGACGGGAGCCGACGAGAAGGGAAAACGGGATGTGCACGAAACGAACGGGCAGGCAGGCCCAAGGAAAAGGAAAAGGGTAAGAAACTCGTTCGTGGGTATTCGTAAAGCTCTGGGCGGGCGAGAAAATGAAAGATCAATAAGAAGGGGAGTGGGCGTAAAAATGGGTTCGGGCGAGAGAGAAAGGGCAGGTAAAATAAAAATGGCTGCCGATGCACAGTTGCCCAGTGACAGTGTCAAGCTGGCCTCAACTTGAAGAATCCGGGGTTTTGAGGTCCTGAGCCTGAGTCCTGAGTCCTGAGGTGTTCTTTAAGGACCCGGCCGGGAACCCTGCGAGACCCCTGTAAGTAGTACTACAGTATTACTATTACCACCACTACAGACACTACAACACACACTAACTAACACATCATCGATACCGACACGGGAGCTCCGATAAAAAATAAGTTAGAAACTCAATACTCTACCACAACAACACAAACAGCCACTCTCGACTCAACAGCCAAGTCTAGCCGTCCTTCTTCCACATCCACATCCACATCCACATTCAGTCATTCAAGATGGACAGCGTCAGCAACGGCCTCGGTTTCGGCGCTTCAGCAGACCCCAAAGCTGCCGTCATGAACCAAGTACGGCAAGAAGCCGCCATGACCAACGCCCGCCAATTGATCGAGGTATACATCTCCCTCGCTCCCTCCCTCCCTCTTCGAATTGCCGCGCATAGAGAACTGACAATATCCCCCCGATGCAGAAAGTCAATGAGCATTGCTTCGAGAAGTGCGTCCCCAAACCCGGATCCTCTTTATCCAGTGGCGAGACGACTTGCTTCACCCAGTGTATGGAGAAGTACATGGCTGCGTGGAATACCGTCAGCAGACAGTATATTGGCCGGATACAGCAGGAGAGTGGAAAGGGTGGAAATGGGGGTATGTTTTAGGGACAGAGATGGATGCCGCATGGGACGGGGAGTGTAAATTAAGGCTGCCCTGTTGGTTGGCTTGTATCATATATTTTGTCGTGGACTATTGTATGAGTAGGTATGATGATTTCGGTGTGGAAGAAAACCTGGGCTTTGGTTGCGATTGCTTGCAGGGAGTCAGCGGGAATACACATCGCCATTTCTAGGATGAGGACGGAATTATAGAAATATCCTCTCTTCTGAATCTGGACCCTCGGCCTCGATACTCCGAATATTTTATTGTGGATGTGGCAAGTCGTTGTGTTTCTTTCTCTCCTGTCCATCTCCGGAGTTTGGCGGTACGTATGTTTGATGGATGATGTCAAATTCTATGCTTACCTCTTGGTTTGGTCTGAGTGGACTGATACAAAGCCACAAGAATCAAACAGTTGTTATTTTCTAGTTATTGTTTTGGTAAAACTGGATATTCTCCTATTGTTACATTGCAAAGCAATAAAACACTGGCTTGGGTGGGTCACTACATAATACCAAGAACCATGGTTATTGCCTTACACAGTTTGCCAAATCAGTTGTATCCCAGTTCACAGTTTAAGTGGTCCAATGCATGGTTCAATCCATGGCCACAAGAATCAAATGGGGTTTGGCTTTGAGTTGGTGGTTTGAAGGGTTTGGTAAAACTGGTTATCCTCTTGTTGCCATATATTGCAAAACAATAATAAATGGGTTCATGTGGAGACCTAGATGGGTTATTCCTTTCTAGGATTTGTAAAACCGGATATTTCCCAATCATCACAGCTTGAGCAGGTCAGTTCGTATTCACGAAAATCAAACCATTTTTGCTTGCTTGTTGCCTGTTATTACTCTAGGGACTTTCTAAATTTGTTTTCTTCTCATTATCATGCATAGAAAAGCTACAACAAAGTTTGAGCTTGTCCAAACTTTGTAATTTCTTAGATTCATGTTTTCCTTGATCAGTTGTTGCTGTGCTGATTTCCAGATTTCCAGATTTGCAGCTTTACTGTAAGATGTTTTCATGTGGATATCATGTTATACGGGTTAAGGCTTTGGCAGATCTAACATGCCAAATAACAAAGAATCTATATGTTTTCTCTCATAAGCTGTTTGTAAGGATATGTTGGCGGTTTCCCCTTTGACTTATAAGATTTATATAAGGACAAGTATCTTATTATAGCTTAAGTATTCTCCTTTGCAATATGTTATCTATATCTTATCTACTTCATACAACAACCTAGCTCCTGTGCCTCATATGTTTTGAGATACATTGCAATCTATTGGGTTTCTTATACATATCTTTATGCAATGAAAATTCATTCCCTAAGATCAGGTATTAAGACAAACTCAGGTACTGTTTTTGGGATCATATATTATAATCAGGAACTGAGCCTCTGGTATTACAATTCCTTTGGTAGTACTTCTCCTTGTAGCAGCTGGTTGTGTTTATATGCACAAGTTCTTTGATTTATAGCACTTTCTCGATACTTAGATTTCAAGTATAGTTACTTTTTTCTGTCTCTCTTTTATCTTCAATCATTTATGATATATTTTATTCGCGGTATCTTTGATCATTTACGCCTCTACGCAAAAGAAGTTAGTAAGTGAGTTCGTCAATCGATTCTGATTTATAGTTCTTTTACTTATAATATATTTATTCATAGTATTTCCATTTCTGGCATCTTTGTCCTTTCATAGCATCTTCGTTTATTCATGGCATCGTCGTCTATTGACGGCATTGTCGTCCATTGTCAGTATATTCGTTATCTTCGTCATCTTCGTCATCTTCGTCATCTTCGTCCATTGACAGCCATCTACGTAAACAAGTTCGTGAATAAGTTCGTGAATCGATTCTGATTCACCGCTATCCTCATAAACAAGTTCGTGAATCGATTCTGATTCACGGCCATCTGCGTGAATCAGTCTGTGAATCGATTCTGATTCACGGTATATCAAAAGAAAAATCTATTTAACGACCGAAATTTTCAGCCTTCCTTCCTCTTTCTTTCCTTACCAACAAGTATCTTCGTCTTTACAGATACACCAGCCCTTATTGCTCCTTTCTCTCAATCACCAAGCATCTTCGTCTTTACACATACACCAGCCCTTATTGCTCCTTTCTCTCAATCACCAAGCATCTTCGTCTTTACACATACACCAGCCCTTATTGCTCCTTTCTATCAATCACCAAGCATCTTCGTCCTTAAACATCCACCACAGTCTTCGTTACTCCTTTCTCTCAAACAACAAGCATCTTCGTCCTTAAACACCCACCACAAAACATCCACCACAGTCTTCGTTACTCCTTTCTCTCAAACAACAAGCATCTTCGTCTCAGACGTTGGTCACAGCAGTCAAAAGGTGTAAGTACGTCTTTTCTCCTTCGGTTCTTTCTACCTACGTATTCACAGTTGGTTATTCCTGCTGACATTGCTCTGTGCAGCATTCACAACACATCCAGACCAATTGCCTAATTTGAAGATGGCTGGAAAGAGAAAAGACGGACCTATTACTGGTCCTTCCAAGAGATGTGGACGGTGCAAAACTGTTAAACCGATCAATGAGTTCAGCGCAAAAGTTAACAGTACCGTCATGGCAAATACATGCAACAAGTGCCGGAGATACACTAAGGCATATCGCAAGGTAATAGAACATCTCACCGATATCGAACTTCCTATGCTAACTTTTCCCCGAAAGAAAAAGTCGAAAGTGGAAGACAAGGAAGATGACGAAGAGGACGGAGATGACGGGGAGAATGAAGATGACGGAGAGGACGGAGATGACGGAGAGGACGGAGATGACGGAGAGGACGGAGATGACGAGGATGACGGAGATGGAGATGGGGGAAAGGGAGGACAAGCAACCCAGCAGAGTGTTGCAGTAACTGGATGAAAGACAAGGGGAAAACACTGAAGTTCAGCAAGATTGGAACAACAAAAAGCTCAGGGATTTAGCTGGAAAGGCGATGATTTAATATCTTACTTTTATTTGGAAGAAAGAGTCGAAGGGGGAAGACAAGGGTGAGAGCGGAGATAGGGGAAAGGAAGGGCCGCCGACATAGAAGAGTGTGCTGAATTCATAAAACATGACAATAGCAAATCAGATGACAGCAAGAATCTAAGAACAAAAGGGGAAAAGAAGGGCCGATGACAAGAGTATGCTGAATTCATAGAATATAACAATAACAAATCAGATGACAGCAAGAAGCTAAGAACAAAAGGGGAAAGGAAGGGCCGATGACAAGAGTATGCTGAATTCATAGAATATGACAATAACAAATCAGATGACAGCAAGAAGCTAGGAACAGAAAGTTTAGAGGAGAGAGAACCAAGCGGAAGGAAGAAGTTCCAAGGCCGAGCCTTAAACCTATTCTTTTAAGCGTCGCAAATCCTTCGTCCAAGCATAAAAGAAGGTCAGTAGCATGAGGAACGAGAGTACAGTAATATCAAACACGTGTAACAAATGTCAGAGTATGCTCGCTTTATTGTACGACGGACAAAGAAGAACGAAAAGTCTAGCGACGGGTACGACGTGCAACAAAATATCATAGCGAGGGTAGAAGCAGCAGAGATATCCCATTCACCAAAAAAGAAGTCTAGCGACGGGGTACGACATGCAACAAAATATCACAGCGAGCATAGAAGCAGAAGTGATACCTGATCAAAAGAAAAGTCTAGCGACGGGTACGACATGCAACAAAATATCACAGCGAGCATAGAAGCAGAAGTGATACCTGATCAAAAGAAAAGTCTAGCGACGGGTACGACATGCAACAAAATTCAAAGGAACGAGTATAGAAGAAGTAGCAGAGATATCCCATTCACCAAGAAATAAGTCTAGCGACGGGGTACGACGTGCAACAAAATATCACAGCAGGTATAGAAGCAGCAGATACCTCCTACTTTACTGAAAAGAAGTCTACCGCTAAGGTATAACATAAGACAAGTTTCTAAAGATCGGGTATAAAAGTAGGTAGCAGAGATATCTAGTTCGATAAGAGGGAAAATATCTAGTGACGAGGCATGATATAGAATAGAACTCTAAGAAACGGGTGCTAGGTGTAGAAGTAGCAGAGACATATAATTTATTAAGAGAAAGTCTAGCGATGGGTATGATATACAAAACTCCAAGCAAAGAAGAGACGTGCAACTCACTGAGGATAAGTCTAGCGACGGGGGTACGACATGCAACAAACCTCCAAGCAAAGCAGAGATATAACTCACTGAGAATAAGTCTAGCGACGGATACGACATGCAACAAAACCCCAAGCAAGGCATATACAACTCACTCAGCAAAGTCTAGCGACGGATACGACATGCAACAAACCTCCAAGCAAAGCAGAGATATACAACTCACTGAGAATAAGTCTAGCGACGGGGTACGACATGCAACAAAACTACAAGCAGGGCAGATATACACAACTCACTGAGAATAAGTCTAGCGACGGGGTACGACGTGCAACAAAACGTTACGGAGCGGGCGCAGAAGCAGCAGAGATATCTAATTCACTACCACAAGACTGATAAAGATAACACATCTTATCATGTACTCCCTATAGCCCTTACAAAGCTAACAACCTGTCAAGAAGAATGAGTCCAAGAAGGAAAACGTTCGATAGCACAACCACCCACTAAGCTGAGTGAGATACAGGAGACCTTCGTGGCTCACTTGGATGCCCGAAGTCTACGAAAACCTGGCGCGATATAGTTACCGCGCAGCATCGCCACAACAGGAAAGAGGAACAACGCTGAAACCCAATCAATCAATCATTCTTCCAAGAGAGTAGATGCTGTAGAACGGCCAAAAAAGAGACTGAATTCAGCATGAAAAGTGATGGAGAAGGATCAAGGACTTGTGATGAGTGTTGGGATTGCAGAAACAAAGCCAGCACTTGAAGTCATATGTCGGCGGTTCTGGGTGGAGTTCGCAAGGCCGGATGTTTTGGTATGAGGACAAGTATAGGAACTAGGAGTTGGTGGTAGGTTTAGGGAAAGGTTCCCCTCTCTCTATTGCCTCCTCCTCCCAATTGGATTCATCTATTCCATTTGTTCGGCTTCGATGTCCGGCTCCTCTCTGGACGCCCTTCCTACTCTCCCCTCGTTCAAGTTTCCTGAATTGCTCTCCTATATCACCCCCCTTTCTATCCCTCAACAAATCTCGTTATTTTCCCCTTCAGTCCTTGTCCATTATATGATTTTAATCTCAATAGGAAGGAGGTTAGTTTCAAAGCAGTTTAGCGATTCAGTTTGTACTTATAGTTTGACTTTTATAACAAGTCAATTGATAAGAGTTAGATAATCGGAAGTTAGGGCGTGTTTAGTAGAGAATGTACTATGGATATAACCTGATTCAAAGAACAAGCTTATGCATAAGTTCGTATTAGCTTATATAATGCTATATGTAGGTATGTAATAATTCGTATAGTATCATATAGTGGTACCGAAAGTAGGTAAGAAAAAGTAAGTTGGTATTATACGATTCATATAGTACCATATGCGAGAACCGAAGGCGCTTTTAGTCTACCTACCTTAGATATGCTAGTGAACAAAATTCTCTTAGGTATAGGTAATTATACGCTTTTGGGTACTTGGATAGCTTTAAGGGTCTGAGTGCTCTCGTACCCCAACTACTTTTAGGCATCTGGTTTACTTTCAAACCTAAGCTAGTTTAAGTCCTCGAAGGATCTCTGGGACCGAAGTAAGCTAGGGTTTTATAAAACATCTAGATCTGAACACTTTAATCACCATGCATGGATCCGAATATCAAAGAAGCGGGTAGAATTGCTCGAGGAAAAGTATGCATTTCTATCATTGTGACTTATTTTTGCAAACCCCTGAAGCTGAGAAGCGAGCTTTTCAAGCATAGGTAGATTTGTCAATTTACATGTACTACATCTACTCCAACGGTGGAAGTGCAATGGCCTCTACCTTGGCCCTTTCCAGCCATGCCATATCACCATTCGCAGTAGCTTTCCGAATATTATACAGTTCGTCAATCAGAGCAGGGACGAAAGTCCCAGGTCCCTTGACATCCTCCCTCACAGCTGCAATCTCGGCTGCGATTTCATAATGTAAAAGCCCAGCGATGGTGGCAAGTAGTTTGTCATCACGAGAGATAGCCATAGTAGCCGAGATGATCGTACCTAGAACGCATCCGCTACCTGTAATCTGGCCGAGGAGTTCGTGACCGTTTCGAATTGCAAAGGTATATTCGCCGTCTGACACGTAATCGACAGCGCCGGTCATTAATACAATATTTCGCTCTCGTGCGGCTAGATCTCGGACTAGAGTGGCTTTCTCAATTCCATCTGAAGTACTGGCTCCACTGTCTACACCTCGTTGCTGAACCACTTGTCCAAAGACGGTCTTGATTTCACCCTCGTTCCCTTTGATAAGATCGAAATATCCAGCGGCCATCAAAGTCTTGACTGCGCTTCTCCGTATAGCTGTGGCACCTGCTCCAACAGGATCGAAGATCACAGGACCTCCAGTGAGATTATATGCTTTTAGTGCTTTTTGAAAGTTACCGAGACCTTCTCCTGTGGTTGTTCCCATGTTTACCACGAGAGCTCCACCAAGCTGGGCCAGATCTGCGGCTTCGTCACCATTGTTAGCCATAATAGGAGATGCGCCTATTGCCAACGCGACGTTTGCAGCGAAGTTCTGAACCACCAAATTCGTCATGTTATGCGATAACGGTGTCTTCTGACCAACTTTCTTGATAATAGCTGGCACTCCTGCAGTAACGGCTTCGACATCTTGGGCCCTGTAAGGATTTCCCAAATGGTCGGCAAATGGGGCAGAGTACTGGATTAGTTTGCGAATCTCAGATGCGGCTGCTTTTGGATCATCCGCTGCGATGATGGCACTAACAACGGCAACCCCATCTAACGTTTTCTTGAAGTATGATGATTGGTAAAGAACTCTCTGGATTGTGGCTGCGTTTAAGCCACCAATACAAACTGTTCGGACGGCTTTTCCCGTGTCCGCAATTGCTCGCAGTATTTCTCTAGTGCCGGCCGTGCCAATAATATCTTTTGTGTTAGTTTTGCTGCTGAGAGTGAGTAACATTCTTACCGAGGCTAATGACTGACTACTTACGTGGCGGTGGAAAACACAGTCCCAATCCCAAGATAATTGGCCCCGTCTCGACAAGCAGCTTGAGCTTCCTCAATAGTAGACACGGTGACCCCAATAATGGCATCTCTTCCCAGAAGATCCCTGGCTGTCTTTAGATCTGCTTCGCGTTAGTCATCGCGCTTCACGACTGAAATCCCGAGAACATACCAACATCATCCTGGCCAATATGAACACCCTCACATCCGATTGCGAGGGCAACATCAGCTCGGTCGTTGATCAACAAAGGGATCTTGTACTTCTTTGTTACTGCGTGCAGTCGTCGGCCTACTGAAACAAGGGTGCCTGTGTCGCTGACTTTGTCTCGGTATTGCACAATGGTGACACCACCAGCTAAGGCAGCTTCAACCACATCGACAAGATCTTTCCCTCCAAGGATTGCGGGAGTAGAATCGGTGACCAGATACAGAGAATAGTCCACATTGCTTGGTGCCATCATAGAGTAGGCCATGACAGCTACTGAGCTGGGAGCGAGCTGGGATCCTGGGGACAAACAAGACAAGGAAACCTGTCCTACCTTTAGAATACTTGTCTGGATGTGATACAGTAGGGGTTGGAGCTTTGTGGTCACCTTTGATTGATCGGATGAGAAGGAGGGGATCTCCCGTAGCACAACCTTAAGTATAGCACGGCGTCCTGCGTACTCTGTACTGTACCTGGGTAGGTACCGACGGCCAGCGAAACGAGACGGAGATGGGACCGGGGCTTGGGTGAGGCTTTGGCTTTGTGGTGTTTGTACTGTAGCAGAGTACGGAATGTTAGGTAGAGAGGTCAGCTGTACGGTAGGAAGCTCAAGTCCTTAAGTACCTTGAGGTACAGCAGACCTCAGAGAGAGAGAGAGAGAGAGAGCGAGACAAGAGAGTTCGTTCTTCGGCAAGCCTCACTTATTTACTAGTTTAGTTTCGCCCTGGCGTCTGGGTCTGGTCCGAGGCAGCACGTGATCGCCCACTTTTCGGCAGCAACGTCTGTCTTTCGTTTCGCCCCGTCCAAAGACACAAATCGAAGAAGAAAGACTTTGTTCGCACACCCACCACTATTTCTTCCACTCTCACCACTCTCACCACTCTCACCACATCAACCTCCTCCCAACTCCCAACCAACATCCGCAATCAACCCTCCTTGTACACCACTCCTCATACTACCCAGTACCATCTTACAGAGGACAGCCGCCCGCCTCAAACAGAGCGAAACCCCTCCGTCTGCCGCAGACGCCTTCGAATCCCCCCCCCCAAGGAAGGAAACTTCCCTAGGAACCTCCAACAAAGACCATCACACGTGAAGTGATACACTGCGTTATATGTATTTCACACCCGACGCCAACGACCTCAGACACCAGCCGCCTCTCGAGCTGCAACCATTTCGCATACCGCGGAAGCCTTGTAGACCATATTTCTCATCGAACGGCTAAACCTCATCTACGCTTCCGTATGCTTTGTTAGCATCTAGCACTATCCTCAGTCTCGTCTCCTCTTTGCTCCTACAGTCTGCCGCCGCAGATTCATGTCGTTGCGCCATCCTCAGCCTTACACATAACCATCGTACCATTCTCCAGACCCCACCACAACCGCAATCATGGCTACCGTCAATATTCGTCGCGATGTCAGCGACCCCTTCTACCGATACAAGATGGAGAAGATCCAGTCCAAGATTGAAGGAAAAGGCAACGGCATCAAGACCGTCATCGTCAATCTGACCAGTGTTGCCCAGTCTCTCGCACGACCTGGCGCATATGTTATCAAATACTTCGGCTTCGAACTTGGAGCACAGACCAACTCCAATCCAGCTGACGACCGTTGGATTATCAATGGTGCCCACGAGGCCTCCAAGCTACAAGACCACCTTGATGGATTCATCACTAAATTTGTTCTCTGCAAGAAGTGCAAGAACCCCGAAACCGAAGTTGTCATCAAAGATGGTAACATACTGCTGGATTGCAAAGCCTGTGGTCAGCGCTCAGATGTAGACCTTCGCCTCAAGCTCAGTGGCTTCATCCTTAAGAACCAGCCAAAGAAGGGCAAGAAAGACAAGGCAGCCAAGAAGGAGGCTCGTAGAGCAAAGCAGAACGGACATGCCAATGGAGATGAAAATGGACATGATAGCCCCGACGGATCCGACCAAGGCTCTAACGAGAATGGCGATGTAGCCCTTGAGGCTGGCAGTGATGATGAACTTACTCGCCGTATCCGTGCTGGTGCAGATGAGGTCGAGACTCCTACTGAGGTCAAGGATGATGAGTGGACCGTCGATATGTCCGCCGAGGCTGTCAGGGCTCGTCAACAACAACTCTCTGATGACCTCAAGCAGAAGCTTGTACTTGGGGGTGAGGACGATGATGAAGATGGTGAAGGTGGTGGCAACTCCGCCTATGACCATCTTGGTACTTGGATTATTGCTGAGGCCGAAGAAAATGGAGGTGTCACTAATGTTGAGGACATCGAGATCTACAAGAAAGCCAAAGAGTACGGAATTGAGACCAAGCACCGCACTCTGTTGGTCCTAGTCCAGACCATTTTCGACGATGATATTGCCAAACAGATTCCAGCTCGTGCTAGCATGCTCAAGAAGGTATGTCGCTATTTATTCATTTTGAACTCCTCACTAACAGGGAACAGATGGTCACTTCTGAGAAGCATGAAAAGGCTTTACTTGGTGGAATTGAACGTTTCATTGGACTTCGTAGCAAGGACAAGCCTGACATCTACAAGGAGACTCCTAAGATTCTCATGGTACTCTACAATGAAGATCTCATCAGCGAAGAAGTCCTCACCAAATGGGGTTCTCGTGCCAGCAAGAAGTACATTGATCTCTCAACCAGCAAGAAGGTCCGCAAGTCGGCTGAGCAATTTCTCACCTGGCTCGCTGAAGCCGAGAGCGATGATGAGGATAGCGAGTAGATACTCGAATCCTATCCCAACCATGCCAATCTCCTAGGTTGTGTAATTGAACGAGGGAAAGCGGATATTGTATGCATTGCCTGGATTTTTTCGAATCGGCTTAGGGTTTAGACATTGGCATTGGCCGTTGCTCTTTTTCTCTTCAAAGTGTGGAGAAAGTCTTATTCCTGCATTTTTGTTTTTCGTGTATTTGTTTCGTTTTTGTTTTACCAACTCAACTCCTTCCTTTCCCCTTCAAAAAGAAATTGCATCATGGGATGGATGTGCGATGTGCGATGCGAGAAGCGCGAGACCTGGGCGCACAAAAAGCTCAAGAGAAAAAAGTTTTGCCTTGTAAAGGGTTCGCAGGGCAATCGGTCTGATTACGTTCATCCTTCCTTTATGGATTTATTATTGCGTTGTGCTAGTATGGAAATACATAACTCATTCATTCCCCTCTACTGCAATGTACTTCCTGTGTCCGTCCATGCATTTATGAAACCAAAGCAGTGCTCAACTCGACGAACCTCCTTCCTTGAAAATCCGCCGGTGTCTCCCTCGTAGCCTTCTCCCTCCCCTCTAGAAACAAGAATAACCACACAGCATCCGGATTCCCGACCTGCAAAGCCTGTCTCACATCCTGCCTCCGCATAATCAGATCCGCGCCCAGGATCTCCAACATGTCGGCAAACATATCCTCATCGACGCCAACAAAGCGCACAATATCCCTCAGCAGACCCACAAGCGCATCCCAGACCTGCACACTCTGGGCATACCTCCCTCTATCCTTCGCGCTCCTCTCCCTCTCCAACTTCGCCTTCCTACACACGCGCACAATAGCGTCCCAGGCGTCTGAGATGCGGCTCGCGAGGAACGAACCAGCCGCCACGCAGACCGAGGACAGCGCGTCGCAGGCGGCGATCAGCACGAAGGATTCCGGGTCCTGCAGCCGCGTGATCAGGACGGGCCAGAATTCGTTCAAGAGCGGCAGGTACGAGTCTTCGTTGCTCGACAGGGCCATGGTGGATTTGCTGATGAGTGACAGCAGGCGCACGCGCAGGTACGGCGACGACGTGGTCAGGTAGTGCTGCGACAGCGACGTGATGGAGCGCAGCATCTTGTAGGTTTTGGTGGGTTCTGCTTTGGGCGGTTCTGCTGGTGCTGAGAGGTCTTGTGGTTGTGCTCCTGCATCTTCTTCTTCTTCGTCGTCTTCTTCTTTGGACAAGGAGAGGAGAGAGGCTTCCCGTTCGGAGAGAAGCGTCGCGGCTGATTTCCAGGGCTCTCGTGGGAAATCGCCCTTTTTTGATGATATGTTGGTGATGGGTGTCTGTTCATTGGCTTTGCGACGTTTGGTTAGTATGGATAGAATCGAGGAAATGCTGGGTCCTTCTTCTTTGGCTTTGGCCTTTGATTCTATTGATGTGGAAGTGGAAGTAGATGTAGTTGATGAAGGGAGTTGTAGTTGATCTGATTTGGATCCAACATCTACTATCTCACTTAATACCGAGAAGAGCAGCTCTACTAGACGTAGATAGCCGTGAAAGTTGTCCAAGGCGGCAAAGATCGATGCTACGACATCGTCGAGATAGAGTAAGAGTGTAGGACCAGTTAGGCGAATCATCATAATGAGTACTTGTGGTGCTTGTGGTGAGATGTCGAATGTATTCAAACGTAGCGAGATGGCGTTTACCATATAATCTACATTATCGACGATCAAGGCGCTCGTGCTGGGGTAGTTGCAAGATGAAGCTAGGATGTTGAGGGTGGTGATTGCGTGGGAGCGGAGATCTGGTGATGATGATCCGAGGAGGGACGTGATCGGGTATAGTGTATCAATAAGTTCTGTGCGAAAGGATTCTTTCATTCGTAGAGCTGTACTAGCAACGACTTCTAAGGCAATAGCTTTCATTCGCCAGTCTTGGGGCTCGCTTTGCATGTCGTTGGTTTCTGAGAGGTATGATACCGAGTATGAAAACAATTCTTGATCCACGACCTCTTGGTCATCTGAGAGTGTAAGGGAGGATTCGAAAAATTCATCTAGATCTGCATTCGCAGACGAAGCAGCTTGTAAGAGATGAAATGAAAGCCAATAGGCTGATAGAAGACTCGGCCCTTGTGATCCACGCATATACTCTAGCATTTCACTGGCCATCTTGATTTGTGACTGTCGAGTTCCAAGGTCTGATAAAAGTGTCATTAGTTGTGACCTGGTCTGTTTCTGACTCTCTTCTGCCATTAAAATTGGTCGGAAATCTCGAACTTGTGCATTTTCAGTTGCTAGAGTGGTTAAAGCTTGACTGTTCAGATCAAAGGGTGCTTCTTGTAAAGCTTTCTTCGAGGGGCCTCCTGGTTGCAGTAGGGTCGTTATGCCATCTCTGAGTGATGCTGCTAGAGTGTCTTCTAGTATTGATGATTCCAAGTTCAGTGCTGTGAGTAGACCTTGGGCTTTTGATAGACGACTTAATGATCGACGCTTAACTGACTCGTCACTTGCTTCCATTGATCTGGGAAGACTCGTCACCCAGTTGTACGTTGTACTTTTGATCAACTCGCCAATATCTGTATGAATAGTTGCCAGATCCACAAGTGTCGTCTCTTTGTGAAGACTGCCATCCATTTCGCTTTCTGTTAAGATCATCGCAGTCTCTACGAGCATAGAAGCAGACTCTACAAGTGTCTCGTGGCACTCATCGAGTAAAGTTAGACAAAGCCAGTTCAGAGCTTCCCGTACCTCGACAGCATCGTGATTTCGAAGCTTGATGACATTCGTAAGTGCAAGTTTGATCTGGCCACTTGTTGCCTTCAACCAAGGTTTGGTAAGAGTCTGCTGCTCTGTGCCAGGTGCAGGGTCCTTGTCTTTATATGATCGTGTCCTAACATCGCTCAAAATAGACGTGAGAACCTGCTGCAGGACTTTGATTGAAGTAACAAGAGTTTTCCGTGACCTCCGAGTCCCAGTAGTAGGTATTAAAGATTTCGTTAAAGCAGAAATGGTGCCGGGGAGAAAAGTCGACAAGGCTTGTTGGTCTCTGATACATTTCCACACTGAACCGAGGGCCTGTACTGCCTTGAGTTGTGCCTCAACAGATGGGCCATCCGTGATACCCTCCAGCAACACCGTGACACAATGCCCTAACGCAGGAATGGTTGCCGTATCTGTCAAAGAAGCAGATCCTTTTGGCGTATTGCCTAAGGCTTGAAAGAGGGCTTCCAAAGCATCATATGCCTCGACGATGAGTTCTTCCGGGGCGGGCTGTGGGTCCTGACCCGGCACACCACCGGCAATAAAGGTCAAGAGCAACAGGAGTTGTTTTGCGAGCTCCAAAGAGACATTTCTGTTCCAGCCGTAGCGTAGGAGAATATTCAGACATTTGAGCGTCAGCTCCGTCAGCTGGTTAGAGGCCGACTGTCTGCGTTGAAGAATCAGCGACAACGGGAAGAAGACGTAATCCGCCAACTTGTCATCAAACCCGCCGTCATTCCGTTGGCATTTCTGCTGCAGCAACGCGAGAAGTTGTCGGATGGACACTATGACGGCCTTTGCGGTCTCTGCGGTGCCATCGTCTTTCCGCGCGAGTTCACTCAACTCGATACAGCGCGGTCGAAGCTTTTACGATGTTAGCTAGTGGGTATTGTGATGCTCAATGAAATATGCTGACCTCTTGAAAGAGTTCATTCCGTGCAGAGCGACCTCCTGTATCCATGGCATGTGTTTAGATCGCAGCATTATTTGCTTTTTCTCAGCCTTGCATTTTGATGTTTCTGGATTTTGGAATCGCTCCGCAAGGCTGAGATATGCACTTTAGTAGAACTTAAAATGCTTGGCGAATGGTACGAGAACGTTCTGTGAGAATTCGGTGAATAGCTCAATAAATTCAAAAGATCAAGTATAGTATGGTTGAATTTTTGAATAAGAAAATTATATTCATGCTAGGACAATGAGAATTTGGATAATAAGATTCGCCTCACGTGATATATTCTTGCAAAATGTGATGTACAATGGGCATAAATGAGACCAATTCTTAATCACGCAATCACATCCCGAATATTAAGATAATTCTCCATGTTCATCATTCATTTCTTATTGATTCGGACGATCATGAAATTATTACGAATACATAAGCGTGTGAATGATCAAGTCATAATATCATCGCTACCTATCACCATCCTGAAACGTCAATAAGAAGCATTAAGTTTCCTCCCGGGGTATATCTGCTTAGTAGTTGTTGTCTTTGTTACCGGATCCATATGAATCCTGGTTGGAAGAGGAATAGTCATCTCCTCTGCCAGCGGCATCACGCTTGGCAGCTCCCTTCTCTTGTAAACCCTCGTTCTTGAATAGGCCGCCTGCCTTCTCCAATAGCTTGCCAGCTGTGGAGTCATTCTTCTTGGAAGAAGAGTTGTTGTCATTATCCCCATAGCCACTGGAGCCGGTGTTGCCAGACTAGGAAGTCTTAGTGAAGGGCTAGTAAATAAAAATGTACGAAACTTACAGAGTAGCTATCATCACCAGTCTTACGATCGCTAGATCCATATGTGTCGCTAGAGTCATTGCCGTAGCCGGAGGTACCGGTCTTTGATCCAGTAGTATTGCTCGAATCATTGCCATAGCCAGAGCTTCCAGTATTACCCGAAGAGTAGTTATCACCACCAGTCTTGCGGTCGCTTGAACCATAGGTATCACTCGAATCGTTTCCGTAGCCAGAGCTGCCGGTGGTACCGGTCTTCGATCCATAGGTATCGCTAGAATCGTTGCCGAAGCCACTAGATCCGGTGTTGCCAGACTGACAAACAATTAGCTTTCATTCTCAAATATAAAAGATGAGCGAGGTATACCGAGTAGTTGTCAGACTGTCCACGACCAGAGCCAGTGTTGCTCGAGTCATAGTCACCACCGCTTACACCACCAGTGCGGCCACTGGATCCATAGGAATCATTGTCATCCTTGTTTCCACCGTAGCCGGAGCTGCCGGTCTGACGATCAGAAGAGCCGTAGCTGCTGTCCTGGTTACCAGACTAGAATTCGAGGTCAGTTTCAACTTCCAAATGATGGGTATGTGATCAAGTCAAAGAGAATGAACTTGATGATCACAATATGACGTACGCCATAAGAATCATCGCCACGTCCAGTTTGACGTCCAGAGCCGTAGCTGTCATTGTTGTTGTTGTCACCGTAGCCGGAGCTCTGTCCAAAGAAAAGTCGATCAGATAGAAATTCAATTGAACTGTGTAATGTGTAATAGAGAACTTACTTGGTTGTTATCGTTGTCGTAGCTAGACATGATGGAAGGTAGACTGATGTTATATACTTTAAAATAGTATATAGAGTGAATTTATAGTTGAAGAGAGATGAAGAGCGAGTAGATTGGAGATGACTGTAATGAAGAAGAAAGAGAATCGACAAGCCAGAGGGAGAAAGAGGGGTTTATATAAAAACGAGGCTTGCCGTCCACAACAGAATCACCTTGCAATGAACCACCACCCACCACACACCACACATGCCGTAAATGATACCATCTCACAGCTACCACACGGCATCTCCCTGATCTGGTAGCCGGGCAGGGGAGTGGAACCTGATAGCGAGCTGGATACACAGGGTCTCTCAAAGCACAGAAGCGCCCCCGAATGCGTCATTCCCGCGGTCATCAAGACTCTGTTCCAAGCAGCAGGCAAATGGGAATCGTCGTCCCATCCCGTTTGAGCGATTCTGACAGCTCACAGCGCCCATGAAACAGGGCAGCGGCCACGATCTTCGTCCCAAAGAAGCAACGGCCATTGGAATGGGAGCACACATGCAAGCTGATCAAGAAAACCCAGCACAACTGAGGGAATTACTGTAGCTGGCGCTGTGTAGATACGGTAGCTGTGCGAGCTCTTGGTTCCAGGCTTCCAGGCTTCCAGGCTTTCAGGCTTTCAGGCTTTCAGGCCTCAGGTCCAGCCATACAGGGGTTCAGATGTTCTTCATCACAAAGGTTAATCGATTGCACGACCCCGCTCCTCTGCTTCTGAGAAGCTTGTTTTGTGCTGCCCCTCTTCAGCCGGGAGTCTCGTTGGTGGGACGTCATCTTTTTTTTTTGGGCCTCCAGCTGGACGTGGGTGGTGAGAGGGTGGGACTGGTAGTTGAAGAAATGTCGTTTTCGGGGCGGCCGTCATCGCTGCTCGCTGCTCGCTGAACTTCTCCCAACCCCCTGTAGAGCTCGATCTGTGGCGTTAGCATGTCCAATGGCCCTGGTTACTGAGCCCCGCGTTCGTCATACCATCCTTACCACTAATGAGCAGCTGCGAGACCACATGCTCTTGATGTTTTTGCTTTGAGTAGCGTACATAGCAATGATAGTGTTGCAGGTTAAATTGTTCAGGGACCTGCCTACTCAAGATAAATGTTTTGATCACGGGTCCGGCCGGAAAAGCTTTACTGCGAGGTAGGTACAAAACTCAACTTAAAAAGTTCCAAATGAGCTGATACGATTGCTTGGTTTGGAATGTAGTACTTGTTGTGAAACACCTAGCTTTACAAAACACCGAGAGGCTCACCTGCATCCCTGGCTTTAATGTCTAGGCGTGGGATTACAAGACCATCTCTCTTATCATGTGTTGGAGAAATACTGACTAGTCATCCCTCGCCTACCTACGAGAAACTTGGTACAGCTGGCCATGAGCTTCAGCGGAAATGCTCCTCGAGCAAATGGTTTAGGGTTATTCCTGCTAGACTATAAAGAGTATCCGAAGTGCAGGGTTATACAGTGTATGCATTTGGACCCAAGAGATAAATGTGAAGCATGCTGTAATTGTGATTGGTCCTCGGTATCACACCATGCTGTAGGATGTCGGAGTATAGCTTTCTTCCAAGCCCATAGGGCAATCGCTGAGATTCT
This sequence comes from Pseudofabraea citricarpa, assembly GCA_029641185.1. Lineage (NCBI taxonomy): Eukaryota > Fungi > Ascomycota > Leotiomycetes > Helotiales > Dermateaceae > Pseudofabraea > Pseudofabraea citricarpa. The sequence goes on from JAPWGK010000004.1 coordinate 1,843,583, forward strand.
CCAGCGAATCGCAGAACTGAGGAGAGAGATATAGTTGAACAGAAGACAAGCCCAGAGACGGATGGCAATGTCTAGAAATGACAAGACAGTCTAGACCTGCTGCATCATTGTGGTCTTATCTGCGATTTGAAAATTTGCTGCAACAACCCAGCGATATCTAAAGTCTGTAAACAATTTTCTAATTGTGTGGCTGTATAAGTGATATCTGGTCAATCTTACACGCTTTCCATGGCCTGAGTGAACGCCGCCGGAATATTCCCATGAAATCCTCGAGTAATCCAACGCCATAAGCAAATGCCTTCCATCATCTTACATATTTGCTATACAAATAAAAGTCAGCATTTGATCAAAAGTAATGCAGAGCTGGTGATCTCTCAAGTCGGTTATAACTAACCTCATAAAGCGCTTGTGGAAATCCGAGCGTAGAAGATCCTGCATTGGTGATTAGTATGTATGAAGACTACTTTGGGCATTGCAGTAAGAGTCAAAGAACTTACGTTGACGAATTCTGGCTTTCGCTTGCTATCAGTGCCACGAGCTTGGTTCTTGAAGATCACATCGTCGTCCCATCTATTTGTTCTATAAGTGATTTACCCCATATATCAGAGCATTCGAAACATACCTTCGCTTGACATTGAAATCTGACTTGTTCAGCAAGGGGTTGCCGAGAGCAATATCATGTTCTTTGGCAGCTTCTTCTTCAGCGGCTTTTTCTCGTTCCTGTGGTCCAAAATTAGCCATGCCGCAGCAACCAAATAATACTAATCCATACCTCTTGCTCTCTCTTCTCAGCTCTCTCCCGTTTAATCTTCTCTAGTTCGCGTTGTAGTTCCGCAGTCTCGTCCTCGTCCTCATCACTATAGCCTGTCAGAATCTTCCCATAACTTTCCATGATAAAACCAACCTATCATCTTCACTACTGTCGTCTTCGCCTGCATCATCAGAATCCGCGTCTATGTCCCGCGTCTCCTCTAATATTCGTCTTCGTTTCGCATCAACGTCTTCCTCATCTCCCTCCGACCCATTCTCCAACTGGCGTTTCGAAGAGTTTGTTGCTGGTTCTTCTGCAGCTATGGCACTCGGTGGAGGTCCTCCCTTTGATTTTGCGAAATGTGCAGCTTCTGCGGCAAGAAGTTCTGCTCGGAGGTCGCGTGCGTCAGGGTCTGCATCTCCTCCTTGGCCAGGCTTTCTATCATATTATAAGTATCCACATCGTAGAGAGGCAAACCCAGAACGTACCGGACTTTCAGTTGTGTATGGGCAGGCAGCAAGCGCTGGTGATATGCTGGTCCTCTCTGTGCCTCCTTTCCAACGGCCTGTATCGCGTCAGTCGCAAGTTGATTCTTAACGTATAATGGAGGCTTACGGGATCAAACGTGGGTCTATGAGCTGTATGGTGTCAGTTTTCGTGTAATCCAGCAAGTCTCACGAGTACATACCGGTCGTCATGATTTCTGTGGTGTTTTGATTATGGAGTGACGGCGATCTCGAATCTCGAATTCCATATCCAAAGAATCACAATCTCGCGGCAGCGCTAAACCAATCCAGGCTCACCGCCTGCAATTCTGCCAGTCTAGAACTCATTATTTTTGATCTCGACGACCAGGGCCCAAAACAACCCCTCCAGCAACAAAAGCCTCCGCAAGCAACAATTCGTGACCAATCCAACCTTGCAAGCTGCCAAAAATCGCCGAAAACTTACTCTTAGAGCTTGTAATCTACAGATCTCTGAAACACATCTTACCGATCCACCACAATGCCTCGCGAAGTCGAGCCCTCCCAGAACGAGAAGCAGTTCTTCACCAAAGCTCTAGAAGAGAACATCCGACTAGACGGGCGAGGCTTCGATGATTTCCGGGCACTGTCCCTAGATTTCGGTGACGAGTATGGCGTGGCGGATGTGCGATTGGGAAAGACGAGGTAGATAAAATCACATCTCTGGACGGTCTACAAGAAGATAACTAACAGGTTCGAAAAAGGGTGCTCACACATATCACTGCCGAAGTGACGTCGCCCTTCCCCGATCGACCATTCGATGGATTATTCACAATCACCACTGAATTATCACCCATGACCTCGCCCTCTTTTGAAGTGAATAGACCTACGGAGACGGAACTACTACTGTCGCGACTGCTGGAGAAGACATTACGGCGTTCTTCAGCTATAGATACCGAGTCATTGTACATTTTTCCAGCTGTTACTGATCTCCAGCTTTCAGAAAGCTAATTAAAAAATTAGATGTTTAATAGCAGGCCAAAAAGTCTGGTCCATACGTGCAGACGTGCACATCCTCTCACACGACGGCAACCTGATAGACGCCTCGTGCATAGCGATAATCGCGGCCCTCCAACATTTCCGCAAGCCCGATACGAGTACTGAAGGCGAGAGCGTAACTGTAATTTCTCCCCTCGCTTTCCCCTCCTACATACCATCTTTCCTATGCTAACCCCCAAACCAAATATAGGTATATACCCTAGCCGAGCGTGAACCCGTTCCTCTAAGCCTGCTGCACCACCCGCTGTGCATCACATTTTCATACTACAAATCCACACCCGCTTCATCCGACGACGAGGAGGTAACGCTGATCGATGCGACGCACCTCGAAGAGCAGCTCCGCGAGGGCAGCGTGACCATCAGCATGAACCGCCACGGCGAGATCTGCCAGATTGCCAAGTTGGGCGGGATGGCCATCGACGCCGTGACGCTGCTGCACTGCACGAACGTCGCGCTGGTCAAGGTGAAAGAGCTCTCGAAGTTCATCACGCGCCGGCTGGACGAGGAAAAGAAGAGCAAGGACGAAGGCGGTCTGATTGCGGAGCTGCTCAGCTCTGAGAATTCCAGGATACCGGGGTAGACGAGTAAATGAGCGAGCATTAACGAAACGAAAGAAAAAAGGAAGATACCCCCAGAGAGGACTTTTGTCTCTTGACTTCACTTGCTGCCACTCAACGTGACTTGACTTGACTTGACTTTACTTGACTGTTCTGTTTATGCCTTGTTCTGAAGTTTTCAATTCATTTCGCATCCATTCTTATTACCAACAAGAACTCGCCGTAGCTCTACACTTGTTCTTCCCTCATCCGGACAAATTCCATTGCAATCCAAGACGAATTCTCTATGCTGATATCCAGGCTCAAGGCCCACCATGCACGCATGCAAGCAAGCAAGTACATAAACAAAGCCAGCGGGCAAGAAAGAAGCAGAGTACCAGAAATGCCCTGCCCAAAGAAAAAAGAAAAAGAAAAAGGCCGCTGATCGACCCATAACTCAATACCAAATACAAACATGCCCAGGTGAAACGATCGCAAGACAGAGGGTATGTATAGCTCGGTACGTAGGTGCGGTAGTAAGGTATGCAGTAGCAGAACGCTCCGTCGGGCGAGGAAGAAACCAGGAGCAAGTAACAAACAGGGGGCAGGATCGCTAAAGCAAAGTATAAACAAAACGACTTCTTTAGAAGCCAGCTACAGAGAGAGCAATTCAGTATCCCAATCAGTCCTTGCAGACCGTCTAACTATATATGAGAAAAAGAGTACTTGAACAGAGGATTTGTAAAATATCCACGCACGCACGCATGCACGCACCACACCCAATCAATGCGAACCCTCGGATTCTTCCAGCCCGCGCATGTACTTGACAAACGTCTTTTTGTGCGTCATGCCGGCGTATCTACCCTCTCTGGTGACGCAGACATATCGCAAGCCCAGCTTGACGAAGCATTCATAGACCAGATCCATTGGACTCCTGATGTCGAGGGCGACTGGTGCCGGATCAATATAGGGTGTGAAATCTGTTGGGTCTGTTGCATCTTCGTCATCAGAATCGTTGAAGCTTGCTATGCTCGCCATCAAGCACAGGCTTCGCTCTTCATCCTCCAGACTATCCAATGCGAACTCTAGATCTGGCGCTGGGATAAGTCCAACAAGAACCTCGTGTCTTATGATGGGTAGCCCGCCGTCGACTTCACCGGCTCGGTGCAGAATTTCAAGCTTTTGCCTGAGTGAAACTGCAGAGACGAGAGGAGAGCTCGAAATGTCGATTATTCGCTCACGTCGAACCCGAGGAACAATGTCTGCAAGATCCGACGTGAAAATCGGCTTATGCTTGTTATTAAGGAAAGGGTATGAATTCATGTTGGTCAAAAGATCCTATTATCTGTTAGTAACGTGCCTGGATAGACTGGTATGTATAACATACATAAATACTCAACGGCTCCATAAAGTCGCCGGTCCATTTGGCAACTAGGATGGCCAATGAAAAAGGAAGAACGTAGTCCAAGCTCCCAGTTAATTCAAAAAGAATGACTACAAGGGTTACTGACAACCTAGTGACACCGCACATAGTCGAACCTGCAGCGATGAGAGCATAGACGCCGGGGGTGATGCACGTTGATCCGCTGGAATGGGCGGCACAATCACCAAAAATGGTCGCAGTAGGAAAGCGAAGTACAACCCACTGGATCAAGTGGCCGACGATACGACCACCAAGACCACCAACTACCATAGATGGTACATAGATTCCAGCTGGTACTTTCTATATCCATAATTAGCAGTCTTGACATGGTATTTACACATCGCTATGCATAGGAACACAAGACAGCTTGCTTGTGGAAGAGCTTTACTTACAATACCAAAAGTGATAATAGTCAGGATGCCTTTGATCAGGAAAGCCACGGTAAGGTTCCAGACGATCCCTGAAATTTCATCGATGCTCTTCGGGCAGAGACCCATATCATCCAAGCCATTAACATCACAAGGTTTAGCCAAATTGAAAAGTAACTTTGCAACCGGGGGCCTGGTATACGGGTTCCAGTAGCTTACGAGTCCTGTAAGTAAAGCCACAAGAACTACCTCAACCAAAGGCCATTTCTTGACGACTTTAATCTTGCGGAATGACTGAGCCCAGAGCCGAGATGCCTTGATGAAGATGGCGCCAGTAGCTCCACCCAGGGCTCCGACAAGAACAAACGTAGCGAGTTCAAAGTAGGCCCAGTCGGTCACATAGCGTACCTCGAAGATAACAATCTTATTATTACCATAAGGATTGAGAAACTTCAAGGTCAATGCGGCCGTAATGCAACAGAAGAAAGTACGGAACAGGGTTTTGGCTGGGAAGAAATAGGCGACCTCTTCCAAAGAGAAAAGAATTCCACCAATCGGTGCCCCAAACGCAACAGCAACTCCTGCTGCGGCAGCTGCTGAGAGAACCTCTCTTCGTTTGCCATCATTGTTGTCGTATTTTGAGAATAGTCTGCATGCAATGTTGCCCACACAAGTAGCAATATGGACGTATGGGCCTTCTTTGCCCAAGCTCATTCCCGATGCCACACTCAAGACAAGAGCAACAGTCTTAATCACAAGAGTTTTTACGCCCAAGAACCCGTGCAAGACGAAGCCGCTGAGGATCACCCGAACTTCTGCGACACCACTGCCAGCAGCCGAGTAGTAAACCATCGGAGCTGCGACTTCTGGCTCAATCTTTGCCTGAGGGCTTACTGCTTCATCTTCATCTTCATCGCCAATCAATGGTTGCCGATATATTGCCCCGAGGTTTTCATCAAGGGTTGAGATATGGTACGTCGAAGGTACTACGGTTTTGGTGAGAAGGGTAAGTAGACACGATAGTGACGCGAAGGTTACGACCAGGCCGACGTAGAAAATGAACTCAATCACATCTGGGTTGATATGAGGTGTTTTGGCAATCTTTGACCAGCTTTCCCATGCATCGCAACTGCCTCCATTTGGACAACATCTCTGTTATAATGTTAGTAGATGTTTTTATTGGGGTATATCTTGCCCCTGTTCATAGGGTTCAGAAATTATCGATTACTAGTTAAAGTATGCAAAGCTGAGAGATTAATCAACTAGACCCAATGTTGAAATAAACCCTAGTAAACTGACAGAGTGGTAACTTGCACTGTGGTGGTAGGTAAATGCAACCATGGTGGAAGCTCAACGAGACCCTGCCAGTTCGAGAAAAAATAAAACGAAAGAAAAATAAGAAAAAAGGGTGGTAAAATTATTCGACAGCTTACCTTTTCACTGATAAACCAGCCATCAGCACAATACCCATCCTTCCAATCGAATACGGGTGCCTCGCTCACGTTGACCACATAGGCAATTGTCGCGACGATGCAGCCAACAAGAGCGCTCAAAATCCATCCTTGAGCACCATCAAAGAAAGCCTCAACCTTTCCGCGTATATCCTTCCTACTCCGGAGTGCCTTGACTCTATGCGCGTCGGCGATGCTGTCGTGTACCCAGTCAGTTGAAGTAAATTGATCATACCAGACTCGTTCGTCCGGAAATAGTGAAGAGTGTTTGGATTCCCGCATGGAATCGAGGCCATGGCTAGAGAAGGCTGACGCAAGTCGCTGCCCCAGAGAGCCCGCACGACTATGATGTCTAGGAGCTCGCAGACTACCTATAAATCATGACATATTAGTATAAGCTTGCATGCTAGTACGGTGCTTCTGGCTGTACTCACCGTTCCCGCTTGGAACCCGTGAGAGTCGAGGTTGTTTCGCTGCAGCATCCAACCTTATCCTCGACCTGCCCGATGCCTTGATCAGCGGTGTCCTCTCATCCGCTACAGAACCGCTGCTTGACACCCTATGCAGCGTCGGCTGGGAGCGTGTCAAGGTAGGAGACGGTGGATATGAACTCTGTGGTGAATCCGGGGCCGACAAGGAGGGTATTGAGGCCGACATGGTCAGGTCTGCGTCCCCGTCCCAATTCTTTCGAGATGTCGGCATGATGTAGATATTATCGAGTCATGTCTATGGGCGCGACCGAAGACGTGCGAGAGATATTGTACAAGCTGCCAAGGCGATGATGGCCAGCCAGAGGGAGGTGGTCAGCGGGGCAGTGTTCGTGTGCTTAAGCGGAAGGCAATGTCTCAATTTCTTGTGGGGGAGCAAGATCAAGTCCTGGAGCAAAAGGCAAAGAATCAAGCAATTCTCTCTCCATCCCAAGGGAATCCTGAAGCCGTCAGGAGATTGTGAGACTCGGCGTGGTTCAGTATGGTGACTAAATGCTTCCTGCGGTGCAAGGTGCCCCGATTAAGACAATGTTGTCAGCCTCGTCAGCCACCAGCATCACGTCCTCCTGGTACAGAGATCACAGGATGCGGTATTACGAGAATGGGTGGAATGGGTGGAGTTCCCAGATTTGATGCTCTGCTTAATGAGGAACCGGTAGTGCCTATAGCATCTTCATACTGTAGCTATCAAGACGCTGTCAAAATACCCTCTGCGCTGCTACAGGCTTCTGGAATGTGACCGTTGCGGCAACAGCGCCTGCTCGGCCCAAAGATAAGATGGAAAGCTTAAAATGGCGGCATAAGAGACCCCTAGAACGGCAGAATCCGGGTAGAGCATGCCTAAACAAGCTGCCAAACACGCTAACCAGAACACGCTGATCTGCTGCTGGACACTACGAGTACTGCGATAGTGGAAGCCAGGGGCCTAGACGGGCGGTGAGAGTCACTATGATGGCCATCTGCAACCCGGCTCCCGGCAGTCCGTCTCGTGCAACATCAGACAAGCAAGCAAACAACCAATCACGCTGTTAAAGGACGTCTCCCCTCCTCCCCCTCGTCCCCTCCTTCTCCCTGCCCTCCCCCATCCCTCCAAGATGCCTGCCAAGAAGTATCCCCAGTTCCTGTTGTTCGGAGATTCTATCACTCAGAATTCAAGTCACCTTCAGTAAATCGCCTATTGCAAGTATTACTGTTCACCATAGTTGACTATTGTCATAGCGATGGCTTCTCTTTTGGGGCTGCTTTACAAGAGCGTAAGTGACCCAACAACTACCCACGGCTCTCTTCTCAATTGACTCACCTATCCCGGACGACTAGACTGCCAGAGACGCCTGGACGTTATCAACCGAGGTCTAAGTGGTTACAACACGGCGAATGCTCTCAAGGTTATTGAAGATGTCATACCTCCTACTTCATGTGCCCAGATGGACTACCTCGTAAGCCCCCCTTATCCCTTAGGGAATGTCACTAAATCTTCTAAGCTGGTGGCATTCGGTGCAAATGATGCAGTCCTGCCCGGATTTACCGGTCAGCATGTTCCTATAGAAGAGTACAAGAAGAATACCGAGGCCATCATTAACCATGCTCTGGTTCGAGCCCACAATCCTACCATCATCCTTGTAACGCCGCCACCTATTGATGAAATGGTGTGTGAGGTGGGAGATAAAGCGAAAGGCTATGCAGAGGTGAACCGGCGACAGAAGGTTACGCGCCAATACGCAGACGCCGTAAAGAGAATTGGGGTCGAGGGTCAAGAAAAGGGACAGAAGCTGATCGTTGTGGATCTCTGGTCGGCTATGATGAAAGAAGCTATCAAGCTTACCCCGGATTATACTCCCGATGTGACAGGCGAGGATCTGCTGGGCACGCTGGAGAGTGGTAAGAACGAGGGCTTGAGAGAGCTACTTGTTGACGGACTCCACTTTACAGGAGCTGGATATAAGGTCTTCTTTAACGAGCTTGTGCAGTACGTGGGACAGAGCTGGCAAAATGAGCCAGCTGATAATCCCAACTGGGTATTCCCACATTGGTCGATAGCACCGAAGATCTAACACCTTTGGTACAAGTGATTTCTTTTGTTTCTAAGGAATAGCATGGCTCATATAGGTCCCTATCGCTTTTGGAACCTCCAAAGGATTTTGTCTTCGCTAATCAAAGACATGCGTTGCGGTTTCCACTGCTTGAGGGTATCAAGACAACAAGCTCTGGATAAAGATTAGAAATAGACGGCCTGCCAAGTAATTGCAATACTCTAGATACAGGAAACTAAACATAGAAGCATGCATACTTCCTCTTGACCATGGATGCGTTTCACCCAAGATGTGATCACATGATACTTGCTTCCGACGCGCCAAAACCTCCCCTGTTGTCCTCTGACCTGGGGAAGAGTGAGTTCAGGCTAGCAAGTGCATGACCAACTCAACCTCACTAGACATCACGAATGCGAATTCTACCACACGGTCTCCCAGCCTTCTCTGCCTACAACGCCCCAGCTGACTCCTCTAAAACCGGCTTTGCTGAACAAAGAACACCTCGCGAGAATATATCTGTGCAACACTCCACCACTGACTATCCACCTCTCTTCTCCTTGACTCGACACCGTTTCGCAATAGCATCGCCCTCCTTTGCCGACACGATTCCTTGGCTACAGACATCTTGAACCTCTCGAGACACCTCTGGTGTTGGGTACATTTCCAGCAGGATATCTCGTCTCCGAAGTCTTGATTTCTACAGACATTACTTGACCCTTCAGGCCAACCCCCCGCAAGCTCTCACGGCGTCGACATCTCAATAACAAGCCCCCCATTGCATCGCAAGCCACTTTGCTCGGAGTCAAAAGGAATTGTGGATAAGACACACAAGGACCTGCGGTCGTGCTGTCCGATGCGGGCGGGGGAGGAGGCCAGGGTTACACTTTACAGATAGGACAGAGGTCGAGGCGGCGTTGTGCTGAGGGAACCACAGTACCTACAAAGTGGCCTCTAGATTGGAGAAGGGATAGCATATCCGGATTGCTGGACCACATGGTCGACGACCATCACGACTGAGACGCTATACCCTTTGACTTGATCTACATTACAAGCATTCTTGAAGATACCAGCACACGCCAACCCACCACCCCTGAACATTAACGATATCTCGAGACCTAGCCACCAGCGATTCCAACTAGGACTTACTAAAGACTCACCCAGCCCAAGGTTCTTGTGGGCATGGATTCGCCATTTCCTGCAGCCACCCGAGAAGAATTATATCATGTACAGATGGAGCTGAGGCAGCTTCAACTTGTCACGTCGAATCACGGAGACCGTCTTACGAATGTAGAGAAGCGCCAAGCTGACGATGCAGCTTTAAAGTCTGTCTGGAGCAATCCAACATTTCCGGGCATCTTGAGTAGTACACCTCAGCAGGGTAAGTTTGTGTTTAGGGATTTTCCAGCTACTGCTAACCGTTCTATCTGTAGGGCCAGTACCAAACCAGCCAAACGAAGTCTTTGAAGACTTCGATGACGAGCAGGAGCATAACATCCTGGGCGCTTTGCACCTTGATGCCGACGAAGAACCAGTAAGACGTGGTGCATCGAGAGCAAACAGCGTGCGATTCGACGTCAGTGCTACTCAAGGCTCAAATTGGGCGCATAGCACACGAAACTCTGGTGATTTCGGTCCGGTACGACCGAATAGTGGATTTGGGAGTCATCCCATGGCAGAACGCTCTTTGTCACATAAATCAGACGGCAGACATAGTTCAGCTGGTCATTCAGTGCATTCGGTGCATTCGGCTATCTCAGGAAGAACAAGCAGCCTAGGCTTGGATACAAATTTCATGATCGGGGGTCAGGATGATGATTCACCCATCGATATTCCACAGCCTCCCCCTGGCCTCTTCATCCTTGGGACGGTACCTTCGATCATTAGGTGTTGGCTAAGTACACATTTCTCTCACGACTCGCTGCTTTATGCTGTGGTTTGTACAGGTTCTCAGAGATCCCATCTCGATTACGCGCTAATCAAGGAGCTCGGCTTACTGGATCATGTGCAGAAGGATTCCACTGGCCGACATACCATTAGGCTTCCTGTCTATCTTCCTGAGGCCCTCATAGCACAGCCCGTCTCTAGATCTAGCAGTCCTGCAGGCCAACTACCTGCTATGACAGTTGATTTTGAGGTCTTTGGCTTTAGTCGTCAAAAGTCCGATCGTAACGCCATCCGTGTCTTCCTTGGTAGTGATACCCTCCGCGCGCATAGTGCCGATCTTCTCTTCTCGCAGAATCTCATGACATTGTATGGTGACGATCGCAACAAGTATTCCGTGTCCTTCGTCAGACCAGAGGATGACAGGTTGTTCAAGAACCTATGTACGGCCAACATCCCGCCAGAAAGGAACGAGTTAAAAGCGACTGCAGCCCCGTTCCGCCCCACTGAGCAGCGTGTTAAGGTGGATTCCGCAAGTGAAACTGGTACAGCCGCGTCAGAGAATGGGCTCGACCAAGTTGATAAACTAAAGGATTTGGCAAAATCACAATCTTCTACTAATGGTTCTATGGACGCCCATGATTATGATAAGGATGTGAGCAGCATGGAGAATGGCACAGGCAGCGACAATAATCGCCAAAACCCCTCGCAATCTGGCGCACAGGATCATCTTTCTTCGGAACCTACTACACCAGCCGATCCTTCAAGACGTGATTCTACTTCTGGGCCCTGGGGCTCCTGGCGCCAAAACAGTATATCTGTATCAGGAGTCAGTGCTTTAGAGATCAACGAAAGTGCTTACTCGCGTCGTGGTGGCCGAGGTATGAAGGTGCTTAAACCATCGAAATCCATCACTGCTGCAACTTCCAACTCAAGCCGATCTTCCTCTGCTGCACGTACAGGAGCATCATATGAGCCGGCCGCACCTCCAAAATTCTCGAGCGAATCAAGGAGGAAGAGTCTTGTTGGTGGATCAGGTACCGAAAATGTACCTACTCCATCCCAACGCTGGGAACGAGGTATGAGTGAATCGAAGCGAGGAGCTACTGATGATCCCAAGGCTCCGAGGATTGCCACCATCCCCAGATCTAGCAACCCGGTCGGAGGAGCTAGCGCGTTTGCGTGGATGAATCCAGCAAACAACAAGAAGGGAACTACCGCTGCGGAGTAGATTTTCTTTTTCTTTTTCGGTTTCTTTGAAGACATAGAGGCGCAGGCCACTTAGGGCGGATCAACCTGGGTTACACAGTCAGCAAAGTGAGGTAGTAATGAAAATTACCCGAATTTCGTCTTGCGTGTTTTATTTGATTCGTGAGATTATGTGTTTGTGCTGCTATATAATCTGGATATAGCTTTGCATGTGAGTCTTCGTAATAGCAAGCCAGCCCTTCACTATGGGCAAGTGGGTTTTATATAACAGAAAGATATCCCGGGTGTGCTTGTATCCTTACAGATTCAACCAATTAACTACTGAGCTCGTGAGCATCAAACACGCCTGGCTGAGGCATCTGCAAAAATGAGCTCAAACGATATCGACGACGAGTGTTAATTTGATAATAGTCGTTAGAAGGACTTTAGAGAGGACAATGAGTTCGATACGGGTTTCAATAGCTTATGCTCACCAGCCTGGAACCACTACAAGAACAAGAAGACATCCCTGCGGGGAAACCTTGCTGCGAACTGGTGTTTACCAACAAGCGTCATGGACACAAAGCGAAAGGCAAGGCGTATCTTCCATCCATGGACCAACGAACAGCCCCTGGTTGTGTCCAGTTCGTGGATGCACACCGGCCGGAATTTGTTTGCGCCGCAGGTAAAGGAAGGGGGTTTAATATCTTTTCGTGAGTTGTTATTCGGTTGTCATGTATATAGTCTTGTTGTCAGGTTATCTGTCTCCTGTTTTTTTGATAGATAACCGGCCGGAAGTTATTTGCCCCGCAGGTAGAAGGAAGGGTTTTTATATCCTGTCGTTAGTTATTGCTCGGTTATCATATCTAGTCTTGTTATCAAGTTATTTGTCTCCTGTCTTCTTGATAGATAATCGGCTGGTAAAAGAAAAGGGGGTTTTAATATCCTGTCGCCAGTTGTTATTCGGTTGTCGTGTATTATCTTGTTGTCAGGTTATTTGTCTCCTGTTTTTTTGATAGATCATCGGCCGGTGTGAAGTTTAACCCGATATGTTTGCACATGCTAGAGTATCAACGTAAGGAGGCATACCGGCTTGGACCACTTACGATTTTCAAGGGGAGACGGACGGCTCTTGATTCTGCGCAGTGCTTACTACCTTCTACCTCTCAGAGGAGTTAATATTGGAGTGGTTATTATATAGGGGCTCTCATTTCGTTCTTCGCTTGTCTTTGGGATTGATGGGCATGCTAGATTCATACTTGCTCTTGCCATTGATACCAAGCAGAATCATTCAAGAGAGTAGTAATTGGCGGATAGATGATATTTGGGAAGGTTTGTGCTATGAAGTATAAACTCGAATGATATCCCACCAATGACATTATATATGCATGAACCAAGACGTCGTTTCTGGCAAGATATTTGCAGAAGCTGCTAGTGTCTCAAATATTATCTTTTCAAAGCATGTAACAATTACCCAGTCAGAGCCTTTGAAGATATAGAACACGGAAGAAAGGTCAAGATGAAGTGGTTGTCTTAAATCTAAAATAGAATCGAATGTTACGTATACATGTATCATATTTATATTTTACTCAATAACGTCTCCAAGGTGTTCTTAGTGGTAGCGCTCGTTTCTTTCACTACACCAGCTATTCCCCTGAATCTGGATACTACTTAGCGGTTGCTCGGATACGAAACCGAGAAAACTTACTCTGGAATGCTAGCATCTCCCATACACTCATACAAAAAGCTCTCGCTAGTTGTGACAGTGGCACCGGCCGCTCTAAGCCTCGCCAATGCAATTGGGATCTCCTGAGGATTGCAGCTGCTTACGCCATCTGCCAATATATAAACCTTGTGTCCGTTTGCTAAAAGATCCAGTGTGGTCTGCGTGATGCAAATGTGTGACTCGATTCCTACAAGGACAATCTCCGAGGGCGTCGAAGAAGAAAAGTGCTTGGAGATGGAAGGAATCCACATGCTAAATGCGGTTTTATCGACATGTTCGACGGCACTGGGGATCGAGAGCTCGCTGCATGTTTCTCCTAGGCGTGCTCGGTTTTGTGTCGTCGCGAAGATAGGAATGTTGAGGATCTCTGCGGCCTTGATCATCTTCTGGGTCGTCGAAATACTACCAATTCTTCATTAGAGAGGCTTTGCCATTGGGGGAAACACTTACATCTTCTCATACTCCCATATTGGCTTGCGGAACTTCTCCTGAATATCGCAGATACTGAATTCGGAGTCAACGAGTCATCCTTTCGGCCGGTCCTGCTCATGGCGGGGTCAAACGTACAAAAGCGCTGGCCTATCTGTATAGCTGCTTAGCAAACTCGTCGTAACTTATACATTTGCATGTGCAACTTACTGAGCCTTCTTCCAACACTCTCAGGCATGATTTCGGTGTCTGGCTGATCGTAGATAATGATGTCAATTCCGTTATCTCATCTGGAGAAATTTTGGTGGGGTTGCCGCGGAGAGATGCGCCGGAGAAAGGGGGATGGATTATCCGACGTCACATGTAAAGGTTCCGCGTCCCCAGCTTCTTCGTTACATTCGTCTCCCTTCCACGAGTTCTCCTCACGTCCATCGTTCGTTGTTGGCTGTTTCGACTATTCTCGTATCTCTGCCTCGCCATCTTGCGACTATTGACGCCGCCGCCATGTGCCGCACAAAGTCCAATGCCACAGTGCAGACCTCAAAGCGACGACAAGACAAAGTCGGTGCTGTTGCCTGGACTGTGGTATACGCGTTCTGACCTTGTGCTTTGGCAGTAGTCTTGACATCTTTCATGGAGACGGAATCGAGGATAAAAATTTAACAGGAGATAAGCAACATTTTACATAGCAGATGCCAGTTCCACAAAGTGGCCTACCACCATTTATCAGGAACCACACACCCAAAGACTTCTTTAACCGGCCTGTTGCGGCCTGGATATCAATAACGCGCGTCTTGCGAGCGTGGCTTACGATCTGCGCGCTCCATATCACGCATCAACACATCGTTTGTTGAACCGTCAATCAGGTCCGCTTGCTCGGTCCGGCATTTTGGTCCGTTCATTTTGTCCGTCGCGTCAATTCTCATCGCTAAACCAGGAGATAATCAAAATATACATTGGTTTCAAAAACTATGGCACAGCGGCCAGCACTGCCCTTTTGCTCCGATATGTGCATGGATATTATAAGGCTCTCCTGCCCTATTTCGATACAGTTTCAACGCCAGTTCAGACCATTTCAACGCCATCTAAATCAGACTTGTCCTACACGGGTGGTGGCACAGCATCAGCAGCTGGGATAGAACCCATCACACCTCCTTTAAAAGAGGCGGCCGGAATGTTGGCTGCTGCTTTGGCTGAAGCTGCCTTGTATGCAGCAAAGGTTCCGTTGGCACCACTAGCAGAGCTTAGCCTACGGACTTCCAGACAGGAGGAATAGACTCACGCGTTGACGGCCATGACCATTCCAAGTTGGCAATGAGGACCTTGTGCACAGTATATGTACATCGCTTGTGTGCTGTTCACAGGGACATCGAAGGTTTGCACGGTCGCCTCGCCTGGGCCAACAGAGATAAAGCCGCTGTTTAATCCTTCCGCCATCGGCGTACATGGCTCGGCAAAGGTTGACTGCGTCACGGTGTGGTTCATCATGGAGAATTGAAATTGCAGAATATCTCCAGGCGCAGCCTGGACTTCACTTGGCGTGAAAGCGAGTGACTTGTTCCTGTTGGTTGATCCGACAACGATCTTGATAACTTTATTTTCGGGAACTGCTGCTGCTCCAGCACCCCCAGTTGGCGATGGTGCAGCCTTAACCGTTGCGCTTGCAGACTTCGAAGCACCAGCTCCGGCACCTTTACCGGGTTCGTCACCTTTGGCTGGTGTTCCTGGGAGATGTCAGTCACAACCCTTGTCAAACACTAAAAAGCCGAGAATGTCATAGACTGCAGTGGATGAGCACTTACTACCCGAAAGAGTACTTGCTAAAGCCGACTGGGAAAGTAGCCCAGCCGTAAGTACGGCCAGAAGTGAGAGATTAAAATGCATGGTTAAAAGAAACGGAAAAAGTATATACACGAGAATCGAAAGTAAGTAACTGCAGCATCTCAACAACGGACGTATGACCTTTCTATATAAAAGTTCAATCTCTGCACCGTGTCTGGGCTATGCAGTTGTTTCAAGTGTGAATCGAGAATGTTGAAGCATGATCGAATGTACACCAATCAACGAACGATAAACACTTGCCTCTGAGGTCACCACTTACCAATTTTCACTTTGCAGAGGGTTTCAACTGACTTGCGAGGCAAAGCATGACCTTTGATTGCAAGAAAGGCCAATTTTCATTGCGAGTTGCTTCATCGGAATCAAGCAAGGCTCAGTGAGTGGCCTCTGCTGTAGGTCATCGTCTTATTTTTAAGATCCGTAGTCGTTGTGCTGTCAGAGTTCTTGGACTCAGCCTCCAAAGAGCTTGTCGAGTGGGTAATCAAGAGATGTAAAGCACAGACATGAACTCGCGATCGTTTTTCTCATGGCAGTAGTCTCTACCGCCAGGGTGGTATTTGATCTCGTCGAAATTGAATCGATATTTAATATTCTAATTTCTGGGGAATGGTGTAGCAGCCACGTGCTAGCCATCACATATCCCTGAAGCTTACCCATATGCGCTGAGAAACCAGTACAAGTTTAAAAAGGTCTGCACTCGGGCGCAAGCTACAACAAGCCGAATCACCTTGGTAACTTCGTTCCTTGGTACGATATTCGGTTGATCATATGTATGTATATCTGCAAGATTGCACTCCCCGACTCGAAATGACAGACGACTAGCACTTCGCCTGTTCGAACCTGTCATATCTTCATACCTGCATCTTGACACTTCAGATTCGCTCTCTCCTATGATACCGAAGGCCGATGCGAGTGATTCGGCATCCGGACGAAATTGTTTCTCGTTGAACAGGCGGGATGAAACACAGAGAGCTGATGGTGTTGCATAGATCCGTTCCCCACAAACTTCACAGTGGGCCTTCTTTGGGAACTGCACCGCAGGCGATCCGACGTTTCTGTCTGTGCAGATTTTGACGGACTTCATTCGATGTTTTAGAGCCTCACCCGCACTGTTGTGGGCTGTGACTTTGCGAGCATGTGTATGCGCCACGCGGTGTTGCGAAACAACTTAGCCAGGGGCCGAAGCGATCAGCATCGCATCGCATCACTTAGTTTGAACACTTCTTTATCTAGTCTACCTGGCAACCTCGAGAGCGGACGATTGTCTTTGACATTCACGGACAACCACCAGTCAAGATGAGAATATTGGCTGCATGCGCAATGGCGTGGGTTGCAGCCTGCCGAAACTACTCTTATACAAGTTGTGCTCAAGTGGAGCTCTGGACTGTGTGGAATGAATATATAAGTCAGGCCTCGCATGATTAAGAAGTTCCTCATTCCACTCTCATCTCATCTACTCTTCTCAACAAGATCAAGACCCTTCTTAAATAATCACATCTTCGAAAGAAACATACAAAATGGACGCCGCAGCCAACGGAAGTGGAAACGCCAACGGAACATCCAACGGCAATGGAGCAACTCCAGATATTGCGACTGTCCGTGGTCCTCTAGGGATTGAGTCTGCCAGTCTGAAGGGCAAGGTTGCGCTGGTCACTGGTTCAGGTAGGCGCTTTTGACACCAATGGTGAAACAATTTCTGACAAGAATATAGGACGAGGAATCGGAAAGGAGATGGCACTTGAGCTTGGACGTCGTGGTGCAAAGGTCGTCGTCAACTATGCCAACTCTTCAGAAGCTGCCGATGCGGTAGTTGCTGAGATCAAAGCTTCGGGCAGTGATGCCGTCGCCATCCAGGCCAATGTCTCCGTTGTCAAGGATATCATCTCTCTCTTTTCACAAGCTGTCGCTCACTTCGGCGAGCTCAACATCGTCTGCTCAAACTCTGGTGTCGTTACTTTCGGCCATGTTAAGGATGTCACCGAGGAAGAGTATGACCGCGTCATGAACATCAACACCAGAGGACAGTTCTTCGTTGCACGAGAGGCACACAAGCACTTGTCAGTTGGTGGAAGACTCATCCTCATGGGAAGTATCACTGGCCAAGCCAAGGGCGTCCCAATGCACACTGGTAAGTTTCCATTCTCCCTGTTATTTCATTAAATGACACTGACATCTTTCCCTAGTCTACTCCGGAAGCAAAGGTGCCATTGAGACATTCGTCCGCTGCATGGCCATCGACTTCGGTGACAAGAAAATTACCGTCAACTGCATCGCTCCCGGTGGAATCAAGACCGACATGTACCACAAGGTGTGCAGAGAGTACATCCCAGGTGGATCCAAGCTCAGCGACGATGAAGTTGACGAGTATGCCTGCACCTGGTCGCCGCTTCACCGTGTCGGTCTCCCGATTGATATCGCTCGTGTCGTCTGCTTCCTCGCCTCGCAGGATGGCGAGTGGATTAATGGAAAGGTTATCGGTATTGATGGCGGTGCATGTATGTAGATGGATAAATACCCAATGAGGGACTTGACTAGAAAGGCCTAGCTTAGCTTGAGGTGTTTGGTAATAGAATATTATATCCTTGGGAATCCTCATTTTTGATTTGTGTTTGACGTATGTGTTGGAATGTGGTTCTTTGTTTCTTGATCGGGAGAAGTTCAAATTGTAGTGCTGAATTTCTCTCTTGCTACAAAGAGACCACCAATCAACACTTTGGGGGTTCCTTCTCCTCGAGAATAAGTATTGCAACCGTCGTATCTTGTCAACTTGCTTCCAACCTCTGGTTTGTCATTGCACGATACTTGATCATTGCATCTTCTGGGTTTTCCAATCACTGTCCATCTTGATACTCAAGGTCTAGCGAAGTTGCTTTTGTATTTTTCATTTTAGGATGGAGATTACAGAGTAGTCTATTTCTTCGGGGATCTTTTCTTTTCTTTTCAAGTATTTTCATTTCATTCACATATTATTCATTGTTCTGTGTCAATAGTGGTACCTTGACCTCTAGTGAGCACTCTAGAAAATGATGTATATCAAAGATGAGAGATCAATCAGAGTTGGAGTATCATGGTTGATATTGCTGTGCTAATTAATAATGTCGGATGTTAGATGGGCCTCTGAAGTTCCTCTCTTGAATGGATGAGCACGGGCTTGAATGTCTCCATATTTCTCTCGCTTTGACTCTGATTGGAACGTGTTTTTTATTATCAGAATGGCTCAGGGGAGTTTTTATATATACATCCGTGGAACTGATCCGTGTGAACCTCCTTCCTCGCCTCTTGTTACATTGCTGTACCGACCGGGTGAGACTAGCTGACCCTTTCCCTTTGAACTCCAACTATCTACCTGCCCTTCTTTTTCTGGGATAGACTGCCTCACCCTTCTTGAATTCTATCTCTACTTGTACACTTTTCTTCAAAGTGACCAGATCCCAGCTGGGCTTGTTATGCTAATAATGCCTTCAGCATATGGATGCTGGTGATAACAACTGGGGATATCTGCTGCTGAGAGCATGGTATATCATGGTAATAAATCATGATTTTCGGCTAATTAGTAACTTGAGTGCTCTCAAACGTCTCGATCGAAATCGCTTGTGATGCTTGACGGAATGATGTTCGTGCTCTTCACCACCGACAGATGGCGGTGAATAAAAGGGATCGTTCAGAGCCCGACCTGAAGCTTAGCCCAATTCGTAGCCTCGTCCCATTCCTTCCCATTCCCAAGGAGGCTCCCAGACAACTCCTCCACAAGTTTCTTTCCAGAGTAATTCGCCCACCAGATATCACCCACCTGGTCGAGAAGAACACCCCAGTGCATGAAGATCAGAAGTGCCATAGAATTCCGCTTCCGTAATTGATTCATAAATTCCTCTCCAATCATGACTAGCCATGGTATACCCATCGTCTTATCCTCCATAAAACACTGGCCAAGGTGCCTGATGGCATGATCGTACACCTGATGCAAAGACTGGTTCTCAGTCGTGACAGAGTCATTCAGAGCCAGCAGACGCTTCATCGGAGCTTCCATCCTGGAATCATAAGGGCTGGATTCTTTCTTGTCTTGTATGAGATGTTCAAAAGGGCCACGCTCGAGCCATGGCCGGCTGATTTCGACAATCGTCGTGATACCTTTAATAAAGTCGAACAGGAGCGAGATACTTTCCGTCGGCGAAGTTTTGTGAGGGTCTGTATTAGGAATGAGAGGCGAGACAATGGTGCAAACCATTGTTAATATCGAAGCAGCGAAGATGGCATCACAATTTGAGGGCGTGATCTGGAGCAAAGCTGTCCGTAAAGCCGGTACCGCATTAGTCTGGTATTGTAGTGCTGTATTGATGTACGGTTCTGCGGACTTGGCATCACTCATCTCACTCGCTATGTGGAGAGCAGCGAGAGCAAGAATGGACTCCATGAGATATTCGTGCTTGAGTCCTTCCCGAACCACATAGCCTTGGAACACGTCCGAGATATTCGGCTTGAAGCCACGATGGGTCGCCGTGCACCAACGATGCATCAGTTCTACATCTCTAACTCTCGACGCTGGTGAAAGAGGCACGTTACTGCAGGCACTCGCACTCGGTTTCGACCGCATGCTGGCCTCGACAGAAGATTGCCCTGCACCGGAGACAGTTTTGGCTGATTCGGTTTGGGAAGAAACCGACGAAGGACTCTGGGAATCCGTATTGGGCACCAGTCGGCTCACCATCTGTGTGGCAGGGGTTGGGTATTCACATTTTGTCCCACGTGTGCCGCAATTGGTGCATGGCGGACCGATCTCATCACACTTCACACGTCTTTTCTTGCATTGCAGACAGCCATTCCGTGATTTCGTATGAGTCCGCCTTGGTGGTGCCATCTCGTCCTGAGAAGGTGTTTACTGTAGAAGATGTTGCTGGAACGTCAAGGTAGGAAGCTAAGCTTCAGCTTCGAATGCACAGGCAACTATGGCGGACGGATCGGATTAACGTTTCGCCTGGATCAGCTCGGACGATCTATCGCCCGCAGAGAAGCTCGCTGCGACTTATATCCTCTCTTCTGGAAAAGTGCGAAATGTGAGGAATGTGGTAAAATAACTTTGGATGTGTAGACGTGTGGGTGGTGGCTCAGTAAAGCTCGTTCTCGCTGCAGAGCTGTCGTTTTCCGTATCTCGTACTCGCTCCCTGTGATAGATCTGCCCAGTGGCTGGCACCTTCGTACCGTACGGTAGAACGAGAAACGAGGTACTTTAGCGACAAGGCTGAAATGAATATCAACCCTTTTTGCGTTTTCCACAGCCTACTCTGTCTTGGCAGATGGGAAGTATAAAAGTTCTCGGCTGCTCCACTTGCCAGAACGACTTTGAACGCTGAAAGCTCGGGGTATGCACATAATTATGCACGGCTTCTAATATTGTATAACTTTGTGACCGAGATATGGGCGATGCATTTCTTGGTGCTTGGAGCTACAGGTTTCATATCATATCTTGACCTTGCTCCGCTTATAAATCTGACTTTCTGTAGGAGGCTGCGGTGGTATTTTCCGTGAAACTGCAGTTCAGCACGGTCATAGCGTAACAATCTTCAGCGCCAACGCTTATAAAATCTCTCCAAATCTTCAAAAAAAACGAAAAGGTCCAATTAGTCCTCGGGACTTTGGATGATAATGAAGCGGTTAAAAGTGCTTCAGAATGCGGCGCTGGCGCTTTCGTGTGTTTTGCTGGACCAAACATTTACGAAACTGGATGGGTTTGTCACGTACATATTTTGATTGGTTTCATCAGAGGAGAGGGCTGACTAATGTTTTTAAAAGCCCATTGCAGAGCATTTCAAATCTTTCATACCTAAGCTGATCCATAATGGAATCAAGAGATTTTTCATTCTCTCTACACCGTCATATTGCGACCCTTCCGACTCTTTCTCGCTAAAATGGGCCTCCAGAACTACACTTAAAAGGCTATTCAACTCGTCTCGGCATCGGGGAATGAATGGAATGAGTATTTGTATTGCATGCTGGGAAATTGAAGAACTAGAATGGACGATTTTTCGGGTCGGGAAACCCACGCATGGCCCGGAAGGAAAAGTGGAAGCAACATATCTGGGAAGTGGGAAAGATAAAAAATCCATCAGTCGGAAAAGCATCGCTAGATGGATATTGCAAGAAGCGATGGACAATTTCTGTGTAGGGAAAGTTCCTTATATTTGCAACGTCTGATGTTGTTTTACATTTATGATTAAATGGATGAGATAATGTTTAAGCAGTCAGGGGAGGTGGTTATCAAGAAAGAAGGCTACTGCTAAGTTGTTCATCATGTAAACCACCAGGGGATGTAGTTATCAAGATATCAAGATAGAAGGCTACTGGTGAGTACTCATCACATTTTCAAAAATTTAAAAGAATTTGACGGTCTTAATTCATTAATACTAGCAGGTTCTCAATAACCATGAATCATGAAAAGGGATGACTAAAACAACCAAACAGCACGCAAGAAAACGCCCAATACTCAACACCAGGTATCCGAATCAAGCATCGGAAGAAAAAAAAACTGAAAGTTCCTATTGTCGGCTTTAACCCTGCAAGTTGCTAGAGCTAGCAGTCGGTGGTAAAGTTGTCAAAATGCAAGTGTTGGCAGGTTTCCGTGAAATTGACTAAAGCCATGGCCAAAATCGAAACCAACTACCACCACGAATCCCCATCGTACTTCCAGTCTGAAACTGCATCAGATGTCATTGCATCCATGATGTCATTGACATTCTCGCTGTCAGTATCGAACTGAGTCGGATCCAAGGACCGTAAAGATACGTGCTCTCTCGGACTCACGAAGTACAGAGTGCGTTTTGAGTGATCCGAGTCAAACCTCAAGACTTGCTTTGTCTTGTACATGTCAAGAGCGCTAATCTTGCAGCGCGCAACCGTTGGGCAGTCACCGTCTCCCAGATCCTCTTCGTCCCGAATAGACTTTGCGATATCGTCAAGTTCGTACCACCCAGCCTCTCTGATACGAAGCATCCATTGGTATTCGGTCTCCCCCTTGACAGGTTTGCTCTGGATGTATGCAAGTTCTACCTCCTTTTTCTTCAATTCCTCCTCATCCAA
The DNA here is from genome assembly GCA_029641185.1 of Pseudofabraea citricarpa. Lineage (NCBI taxonomy): Eukaryota > Fungi > Ascomycota > Leotiomycetes > Helotiales > Dermateaceae > Pseudofabraea > Pseudofabraea citricarpa. The sequence continues at coordinate 1,866,287 of JAPWGK010000004.1, forward strand.
CAGCATGCCCTGCAGCTTCTCATTTGCGTTGTTCGTTGATCTGACGAGGCCATCGTTGGACTCTTTGAGCTTTCGAATAACCTTGTTTTGTTTCCTGATCACCTTGGCTTGATGTAAATTGACCCGATCAAGGCTTTTGATAATTTCTAGTAGCCTGCAGTGACAGTATTAGCATTCTGAACATCAATAAACATAAGAGACCTGATAAAGACTTACTGCTCCATGGCTGAAAGGGGTTGCGAATGTGGATTGAATGTAATTGAGGATGTGATTGAGGGTCTGTAGTTGCGTAGGAAGAGGTGTGTGGAACTTGTGTTATTTCGTATGGAAGTGCTTGAAGGATGGAAGCGGTTGAAGGACAGAAGAAAGATGTTGGAAGTTGGAGGAATCTGGGGTTTAAATAATTGGGCAAGAAGCTAAACAAGCTAGGCGAGCTAGTTGATCAGTCCTTTCCATTGTGCCCATTTAAGACCATCAAGCTAAACAATAGGCTAAGCGAGCCGGTCAATCAGTCCTTTTCATAATGCCCATTGAAGCTAAACAATAGAAGTGTCACGAACAGTGTCAAAGAAAGGGCGAAGGTGAAAGCATGTCGATTGTTCTCAAGCCTTCGCTACTATCCCTTTGCTCGCCGGAGCGATATTTAGCTTAAACACGGTCTGCATAGATCAGAAAACCCCTTGATCCTAATATATTATTGGCTCTAATCCTTGGGACGCTAGATGTCGCACCCGTCGGCGAGCGAAAGGATAAGTACGTGACTATCTAGGGTCACGTGTTTTATGACATTAAGCGAGCTAGTTTGGTAGCCATTTTCATAATGCCCACTTATCGCTAAATTATACTACCAATGTTCCTGTACCACAGAAACAATTAGGTGGATTTGATTTTTCAATCATGTTATGCTCCTTAATCTGCTAGAGCGAGAAAGCAACCACATAAATAAAGTCAATATTTATGTTAAGCGACACGATGATGCCTTCCTGCTCAAGAATAGTCAAGACTTCAAATCATACCATTGAATAAAGTTAACTGAATCTGTAAAACACAGAAAGTTGACCAGGGTATAGCCTAGGGAAAGACCAAATCCAGGAAAGCCTATGATGTGGTTTTGGAGGCACCGCGTCGATTTCTGCAATGATGGCCAAGATTCCTTGGTACTCTAAAACTTACTAGTGCCTTGAAATTTTGGTTCCATGGATCAATTATGAGCCTAGTGAATCTTGAATGAGTCACACGCCAATGAAGCACCAAATAAAAACGAGTTTTGTACGGAGTATGCGTTATAGAGTTACCAAACTTTCATGTGATTCTAAGGCATGAAATTAATTCATCTGAGTATTTCATCTGCCATCGTTTACAGTAGCTCTCTCAATTATAATGGTTCACTAGCGATCCCATAAACTATAAAGAATTTAATGTTTTTTGTACTTTCAGAATGAAAAACGCAAAGTATTGTGATACACGGAAATCATGGTCAAGATTATCAACGACGGTTGATAATCCAGTCACCTCTAATTCAATCACAAAAGCTTTACCCCCTCCGCCCCCTTTCCCCCCTCAGAAAATTCTCATCTTCTCAGTATCGGCTCATCTACGATGAAGTTTTCCAGCCCTGTGGAGGCTTGTGCTTGGCCTGGCGTCCCTTTGCCCAATTATGAATAGCGTCAAAATTTCGACATTGTTTTGTGACACCAAAGTTCGCATTGAACGCTTGCTTCTCCGTATTGTATTTCAGAGACATGACACTCACGTCTGCATGACAGAGAGCTGTTTGCCAGAGATACCCAAAACAATGATCGTCATGTGCCTGATGTAGTCGTGCAGGTTCGTTATCATCGTTGAAAGTGCTATTATAGAAGCGGGTCCGCAGACGATTCTGATTTCCATGTCATTAGTAGTTATTCAGAGATGGTCTTATTGAAATTCTTACTAGGCAATGAAGTTGATGAAAGACTTCTAATATGCCAGCATAACCTTCCTCGCCGCCGTACAGGTGAGCGGTCGCGGCAGGCATACGTTTCATTTCTTCTTCCGTAATGGCAATAACACCGACATCCAGCAAAGATGACCATGCAGCATCTGTAGTGGGGCTAGATGGTCCAAAAACATCGGTGGCAGTGCCATCATTGATGTCCACTGAACTTTCGAAAGTACCTATAGTTCTTGTCAAAATCCCCAGTATTTTGAAAACAGGCATCTGGAAAAGACCCGAATCAGGAAGTTTGACTTACGATCTTCCCACACGATTGGAGGATGAAGAAGCTTATCTGCATTGTAACAATTAGCTCCGAATATCAATATATTCATCTGAAACTGTATCTTACCATCGAAACATTGCGGTTCTGATCTAGGATGATAATGGAATGTGGTAATCAAAATCATGATGAGGACTTGAAAGGTCACCAAGAGACCCCATACCAGCATGTAAGATATCTTTCTTGACGGTGTTGTCCTAACTATGAGCTTTGGCACAAATGTACTTGTCTCGGAAATGCTACCGTCATCATCGAAGCTCTCCTCGGACTTCAATTTCGACCAGTGAACGGTCTCGCCGCCTACATTGGCCGAAGACATTTGAACCTGTCACTACAAAAAGAGAACAGTTTGTAGAAACCGCTTTTTCGGGGGTGATGATTGGAGGGAGGTTGAGATGCAATAAGAATTAGAGAAGACGGGGAGATGGAAGTAAGCCTTTTATTTCAGAAACAGGTTCGTGAATTTATATCAAGAGGTATAACTGATCCAGGAGCGCGAGCTGGAAATTTCTGGTTGCCTGGATGTAGGTGTCGTGCGCCCTTAGCAAGGATGTTGCTTATATGCATAGGCTACTCGTAAGAACTACTATCTGCATCCACTTTTGTGAGAAACTTTATATTCACGATATCTCGGTTAATGGAGGTTTCCAGGACAGGCTATCGGAACTTTGATATTTACTTACATAAGTGGACCTGGAACGATTACTTCCAAGACTTCTTTGAAGCGCTTCCACGTTAATGTCCCGCAAGTGCCCTGATACCTTTGTCTACATAGGCTATATGTAAATGCCACTTAATTATACGAGGGTTGTGGCTTGAATAGCCTACTTCGATGTTCTCTGTCCTTTGTCGTCTGCCTGAAATCTTTTTTTGCATAGCGAATTCACAGGTAGCATAGATTTATCTGCATAGGCTATTTGAAGTATGGAGACAACGCAGCAGAGGAAGTGTTATCAACAGCAATTCATATTCTTGATTCGATGCTTGTTTAATCTGGCGCTTTCTGCCTCATCGCAAAGAGAGCATCTAGAACGTCTGACAGCGTGATAAGCAGGATGTAAAGTGGAATAAATGGCGGGAACAGAATACACGCGAGAGTCTAGACTTAATGAATAAAGAGTATTTGAGCTATCGTATCTCAAGTATAAATCCTGCCTGTCCTCCTCCAACGAGATTTACAGAAACCACCAATCCACAGTATCATTCAATCCCACTACCATTACTACCTGCGCCATCAACCAAGTTCACTCAGCTCATCATGCATTTCTCACGCATTGCACTGGCAGCAGCCACTTTGAATCTCGCTATCGGAGCCCCCGTCAAGGAGAAACGGTCTCGCGAGATCGTAGCAGCCGAGGCTGTGAGACGTTCAGTGGCCAACAACCCATATTTGTTTGAACGCACCGAGGCTAGCGCTGCCTACCAGTACACCGACACGCCATTCAAAGTCCGAAGCGTGGCCAACATGATCAAGCGCAGCGAGGCCAGCGCTGCCTATCAATATACGGACACTCCGTTCAAGCGCAGCGTTGAAAATCTGGGCAAACGAACCGAAGCCAGTGCTGCATATCAGTACACCGATACTCCTTTCAAGCGCAGTGTCGAGGATCTTGGGAAAAGAACTGAAGCTAGCGCTGCTTACCAGTACACGGATACTCCCTTCAAACGTAGCGTTGAGGATCTTGGAAAGCGAACCGAGGCCAGTGCTGCCTACCAATACACAGATACTCCCTTCAAGCGCAGTGTCGAAGACCTCTCGAAGCTGGCTTAAGCTCGAGCCGCCTTACTAGGATTGGATATGTTCTGGGTGAATGGGAGATTGTCAGGATGGATATTGGAAAGCTGGGAAGTTGTTAGACACTCATTTTTAGTCGTGATTATGGTTTACTACAATTCCTCATACTATTAAACTTCTATGTTACAGATCATTGAAATCGTGACTGGCCCGGCCTGTTAAAGTGATTTGTTGGTATGATGTATTGGGGAACAAAGCCATCACCAGACGTTAAGGAGCAGCTCCTGAAGGGTGGCCACTGGCCATGACCTATGGACCAAACCTAAATGGAGTTGACAATTCATATTAAATGTGAAATTCTGGCCGTTGAATGCCCAAAATATCCAACAAATCCACCATTTGGCGAATGATAGGAACATGTTTTTCCAAAAGTACAAGTTCTGCCTCAGTAGCCTGCGAATCGTACAAAATGGATCGCAACCCAAGACTTGATGCGCCTTGAATATCCGTTTCAGGACTATCACCAACCATATAAGCCTCGGAAGCCTTTACACCCAAGAAGCCGAGGGCAAGTTCAAATAGCTCGGGATTAGGTTTGGCAGTACCTGCTTCTTCCGAAGTACATAAATAGTCAACGAGCGGTAGTACTCCAATCGCTTCCGCTTTGATATACTGATCTCGCTTCTGTCCATTAGAGATTATGGCGAGTTTGTAACCTGCTTCCTTCAGCCGGACGAGAGTCTCAATACTACCAGGAGTGGCTCTACGATTTGCTCTATATGCTTCCTTGTATGTCTCTTTGAAATGGGAAATTTCCTTCCGGTTAGGTTGAGGTAAACCAAGTTCTGCGAAGAAGAGGAGAACTTTTTGCACATCCTTCTCCTCATAGCTAATATTCCCTTTCAAGTACTTGTCGTATGCTTTTTGCAAGCAGTCATTATATACCCGGATGAGTTCTGTATTCAATCTTCCCGAAAAAGCCGGGTATTCTCTTTCTACTGCCTGGATACCACAACGCATTGAATGATAATGGTCGAATAACGTGTTATCAAGGTCAAAGAGCACAGTGCCTTTAACTTGGTGTGGATTCATTTTGGTAATTTAGAGCGAAAATATCGATGTAAGATAAATATGAGAGATGAAAGTAAGGTAGCTAGGAGAATCGATGATTTTTATGAAAGCGAGATGAAAAATCGGTCGAGAACTTGAACTAGGAATAAGACTTTTTCAAAAGATTTGAGGAACAGTTAGGATACACAAATATCTTTGGAACATAGAAGCTTAAGAAGTTAGCATGCTACTATAACGATTTAGATCAATTAGCACCTTAGCTAACTTTACCTCACGTCCACTAACATCGCTTAACTTTAGGCTACATCCGGACTTCAATAGGTTCCAAGTTTTCACCAACAGCAATCCGACCACAGCTTTAACAAGAAGGCTAACATTGGTAATGGGGACATACGTTGTGTTTGAATTTAATGTATAAGCCTGGATAGAGTCAAATATCTGAGTTCCTCCAGGTTTGGCCCTGACAATAGCTAAAAGATAGCTGCGAAATGTTATGAAAGATGGATAAATACAACTAACACAACCATCTAAGAGTCATCTAAGCAAGATTGGAAAGATTTTCGTAGATTCTCATAGATGTTTATGAAAGCTTCTATGAAATTATTTAAACAAAATCTGAAAAGAAGAAGTTACAAGTTCGTACATTAGCGGCAGTAAAGAATCCACACTGTCTGCTTGCACCAAGATTCAAAAATCCTTCCAAAACAGCCACTACAAAGAATTGAAAACCGCTACATAATCAACCTCCATCGCTACTTTTGGTCCGTCGATAGTGGCGTTATTAGGAGGACCGGGCCAGTTACCGCCAACAGCAAGGTTCAAGAGCAAGAAATGTCCCTCATGAGCCAACTTCTCCCAAGCCGGCTTATCACCCACGGTAGCGCCCGTCACGTTGAACACCAGTTCTCCATCAAGGAACCAATCGAGTCTCTCATCTTCCCACGTGGCGTTCTTCCCGTATCCAGTCATACTTCGGTCAACCTCAAAAGCAATGGTATGAAAGACGCCCAACTCGAAATCGACACCGCCGTTACCGATTCCATTGTACTCGTTACAAGGTCCACCAGGTGCAACACCACAGTGGATCGTCGAGTACATAGTCGGAATGCCGTTTAGAACCTCCATAAAATCCCACTCACTAGCCGCGGGCCAGTTCGTATAGTTACCTCTGAAGCTCTCACCGAGGGCCCAAAACGCAGGCCAGATTCCCTGCTGGACTTCTCTCGGCTCATCGCCCAACTTGATGCGCGTCTCAATGTATAATTTCCCGCCTTCGACAGCGGCGAAATCAGTGCGTTGCGTCTCGATACGTGCCGACGTCCAGGTCCCGTTCTTGGATAAGCGAGGCGTGATGCGTAGGGTGTTTGCTTTGGTGATTTCGACATTCTCAGTCGATGCTGTATAGCTTTGGAATTCGTTGTTTCCCCATCGTGGTGCGCCGCCGGGATACGAAGTGCCGGTACTGAAGATCCAGTTGTCGCTCGAAGGCAGGGTTCCGGCTTCCCCAGTAAAGGACTCGAATAATGTTGATGTATATCCGGCTTTGATACCAGGGCTGATGCGACGTTGGAGATGATGGTGGGCATGTGAAGGATTGTGTGCTTGGATTGTAGTCGCCAAGGCGAGGACAAGAGAAGATGAGTATGTGTACTTCATTTTCTGAATACTCCTTTTCTTAAAATGGAAAGTGAAATTTATTTATGAATCACGAACTGATTACCAAAAGAATGACAAGAACCGAACGTGACAAAAGAGTGACAGTAAAGTTTGATTAAAGGAGAGGAAATGACAGTGGGTTGAACGAGAATACAAGTTGGGAGAGATCTAGCTTAAATAGAAGCAGACATTTAGCAGACATACAATCCAAGGAGTGCCGGCCCTGTAGAAGCCCGCAATTCCTGATTACTTTCTATGGCAAACTTAACTTAACCTTCCAATAAATTGAAAAGATTACGATTACGAAGTTTTGACCATCCTTCCTTTTGAGCTCTATCTCGCCTGCGGGACAAGAATCAAGCCGTCAAGGAAGCATCATTCGGATCGCAATCTCCGGAGCAAAAGTATATTTTCAATTTGCGCTTGCCTCTGGGAGATCCGCACAATGCAGAAGTAAAAAAAGAAAACTATGTCCTTACCGCCAATAAGGGAGAAAGAAAACCTGGTTAAGGTCTAGTATACACTATTCAGAAGGACCCTTTACCCTTCTACAGTAGAGCGTTTGCTGCAATTTTGTTCGCTTCTTGTTTTGGGCACCATGACTCTCGGCCGGCGGCACCGCGTTTGACCGCCCCTATTCTTCGGGTAGTTGCTCCAAACTTTGAATTGATAGAACTGGCTGTCGAAATCAAAGGTCGATAAGACGCCTTTTAGATAAAAGGGATCGTCGCTAGATGGATGTCATGCTAATCCTAATGCTGATGAAATTGATTGGAACTTTTCACACCCACGTCAGTCAGAGTTCTGGGTAAAATCACTAGATACGGCAAGAAGTTTACAATACAAGATAAGTTTATCACTTCGCCTTGCGGTCTGGAGAAAGTATAAGTTCCAATACTTCACACACCCTCACTGTTACATCTAAGATGAAAATATACCAGATGATATGTTGAGTCTGAGAGATTTGCTCCTTGTTCCTGAGTTTTACGCCCTTCCAAAGTAGAAACCTCGAGCTCCTAAAAAAGTAAAATCCCTCCGCCATTCTCAAATGGACTCCCAAATTGCTCGCGACGAGCCAGTTTCCAGTTCTTGTTTGAAATCTTTGTATTCCTTACTGGATCAACATCATACTTCCTAACGCCGACAATCAAGCCAATGAGCCGCCCGTTAGTTGTTCTACCACCCTTCGATCTCCTGCAATCGGAGCGGCATCCCCTTATTGGGTTTTGATGTTATAGCTCCAGCTGGAATGGGGACATAGTTAGGATCCGCCATCTCCATCTGAAACTTCCCACACCAGACCGCCAGAAGAGCTTTCAATTCCAACTTAGCAAACCTCTCGCCGATGCAACTTCTTGGTCCGTGCAAGAATGTCATAATGCTGTAGTTGCTTGCTACGCCACCAGTATTGTTTGCCCGACCAGTTTCGGCATCGATCCAGCGTTCTGGAAAGAATTCTTCCGCGTCTGGACCCCAGAGAGCCGGAGAGCGGTTTGTCGCCCATGGTGAGATGTAGACACGGGTCCCCTTTGGTACATGAGTTGATTGGATCACGGTATCACGGGTCGCTACTCGAAGTGTTACTGGAACTGGAGGGAATAGACGAGTGACCTCGCTGCACACTGCATTAAGATAAGGAAGTGACTCAAGAACAGCACCGAGGTCAAAATCTGCCGGTTGAGGGACCGAAGGTGATGGTAGGTTAGACCGAATCTCTTGTCGTAGACGAGATTGCACCTCTGGATGTTTTGCAAGAAGATAACTACCCCACGTGAAAGCAGAAGAGGTTGTTTCGTGCCTAGTTGTGTCAGTAGGGCTAGAAGATATGGATTTGGCTGGCTTACCCTGCGGCAAGAAATGTTAAGAGCTGGTCCACAATCATATCGTCAGCAAAATCGTTCGACTTTATTAACAGCGACAGAATGTCAACATTCTGCTCGTTTCGTGTTTTGATTAACTCTCTTTTGTCCCGAATTAACTGGCGACAGATGGTCCTCAAGTTACCAGTCGTTGTCATTAATCGTTGATTCAATTTCCAGGGCAATAATGAGACAATCCGTCGAGGCAGGAAGAGGTTAGTAGTGAAGAAAAGGGCCTTTTCGGTGCTTGGTTCCAAAATTTCCTCATAGTTCTTGATCAGTTCGTCGTCCGAGTTTGTCAAGGTCTTGAAATCACGCCCAAGCCCAGCAACACCAATTATGTCCATTGTAACTTTATTTGCCCAGTGGTTGACTTCCACCACACTCTGCGGTTGGAGTAAGGACTTTTCGGTGGAGGTTTCGGAGTTCTGGTTGATTTCTGCTGCTACACCATTGCTGAGCTCAATGGCTTTCGAGTAGAAGATGGGCAAAAGTTCCTTAACATGGCGAAAGCTGAATGCCGGCGAGACATGTTTTCTTTGGAATTTATGCTCTTCACCCTCAACCAAAATCAATCCGTCGCCGAGGACGATGCGAAGGAACTTGCGAAGCTGCGTTGGCTTTTCATAATCGTAGCTCTTGTGCACAAGCACGTCGGCGAAGGATTTTGGGTCCGTCAGGAGGAGCCAGTCGGCATTAAAGAAACCCGAAAAGCAAATAATGCCATCATTGGGCACATCTACCATCATCTTCAGAAATGCATTGCCAGCTGGTCTTTTAAAAACCACATCGGCATTTCCAAGGAGAGGCCATGCTTTCTGCAAAAATTAGCCCTTCATTATTTTGCCATTTCAGTGCTTTGCAAATAAACTTACCTTTGGTCGTGGAAGATGGCGACAAGGACTGAACCATACAGGGTATATAGAGATTATCCAGAACAACCACAACCCAAGTATAATGCTGTAAAATATAACGAAGAGCTTCGTAAGAGGCATGCCTGGGAAGACCTGTGGAAAAAATACAACATTGAGTAGACATGAAGAAACTGACACCAGCGCCAGTAAAAATGGGGTTGGGATATCTGCTGGCATGGTGAAAGCTTTGAGGGCGTGAAATACGTGCAATATTCAGATCAGAGAATATCTGCTGGAGCAGGAGACGATAATAAAGCTTGCGGAGCTGCGGAGTACAAGAGATCCGGCAGCTATATAGAGGTGGAAACAACTCCAAGAGAGCATGTGAAGTGAAGTGCATCATGTTTGAACAGATGCCTCGGTTTTGAGCTCTTGTTGTCGTTGTAGCCAGTCGTCTTGCTGTATCTCTGTCGTTTCAAAAGTACTAGCCTTGCGACTGGAGCTTCAAGACAGGAGGACCCTGCGTTAAGTTACCCCTCCGCAGGCCTTTTCTGGTCAAGCAAAGGCGGGGACACCCTCCATTATGCCTTTATCCGCTATCATTGGAAGACGCAGCTGTGGCGCAGGGGTCGCCATGAGTTGTCTCTACGTCACAAAATAAATCATCAGATGATCTGTGGAAGGGATATTGCTGAAATATGCTGGCTATTTTTGAGCTGTGCTGTTGAACGGATGACATCTCTTGCGAGGTGCATAAGATAAAAGCTAAAACCAGTGGGAGTGAGTCCATAGCAGGTGAAGTTTGGCCAACGAGGCGAGGAGGACCACGACCAACCACGTGATTTACCTCGGCAGCTGGGTTTACCTTTTGCTCCAACGCAACGTCAAGTGGGATAGCATCGCAAGCATTTCAGTATTCGTCCTGATAGAGCAGTCAATGTCAACGCTACGGCTACGAAAACACTCCTCAACTCTTGTCGAATGGAAACAACAGACAAGGACTGCCTGCCTGTGCGAATCTCCTCAGCTTCCCCTCATGCGAGTGCATTAGGCTAGTTGGCCAAAGGCATACTGATGCCATGACTTGCGATTTATTGGATTTGCCACTTTACACGTCAGCCTCAACTTCAGAGTGGGAGTTTTCCTGGGTCGAAGTCATGCCATCAACACACAAAACAACTTGGTCACTGGATCAAGTGATGAAGAAGTTGGCTCATACAGGAGTGGAATAGCAATTCGACGAAAGCTGTCAGGAAATTTGTTATAACTGTTGTTATTTTTGAGAAGCTAATCCCGCGTAGAACAACTAGAATCTAACAAAGTAGACGACGACGACCCTATCTTGTGGAATCATTATTAAGGAATTTATTAAGGAATTTATGGCCCACTGTAGTACCTTGAAGAATAGTCGCTCGGCCCAAGTTCTCCGGGTCAGAAAGTATGTTGATGGAAGTATTGATAAACTACAGTTTTCCCCTCCTTTCCGCAAGCCCAATTGTGGACTAAGACCGGGTGCAAAAATACCGAACAAACCGTTTCAACATCCTAATAGCGTGTTTTTACTAAGAAATACCAAGGTCCTTCGTATCGGCCTTCAAAGTGGTGCACACATAGATCCTCATTCACTTTACTAAAAGGAATAGCTAGTTCACGTGGGTGCCAGAGAAAGCACTAGCCACCTGCTTGTTAGGGATTTTTGGCTTAGGCGATCTCTCCGCTGGCTTGCAGATTTTGCGGTATTCCCTACCGTAAGCATATTTGGGCTTCTGGGGTATCATCCAACCCATCTTCCCAGAATCTGGGCTAGATCTGGTAACCTTGTCTTGACATCCCTCATGTACCTGACCCCTCTCCCAAGAGATCTCCAAACTTGGATATTGTTGTGTTTTTGGATGGTCGCTTGAACTCCGGGCTGACAGACAATACAGCCTTCTGTTATTTCGAGACACCCTCTTCTTGATTTTCCTGCTGCCTAGATTCTTCCATGCGGCTGCTGGAAGTGCAATGTGCTTACAACCTACATTACAAGTTGGTGGAGAAATACTGAACGTTTTTATCCCATGTCCTTGACCAGAAGCTACTATTATTATACAGGCGAGCCCCAAGTGAGGCTTTTTGAAGGTGCTCGTCTCGTATAGGCTCTAGCGGTAGACAGACACTGTACTGTAGGGGTTTACTTTCAGCTCTAGGCGGCCCGGGATTTTGGCCAAGCTAACAGTCCGATGTCACACCACCTCATGCATATTTGGCGAGAACATGTTCGTTCACTGTGCAACACCGTTGCATGGCTCTGAACGAGAAAGATATCAACTGATCGATGCTATTTTCGCCACTTGAGTATTGCCATGGGGTCCCCGCTTGGATTTTCGATTCCCATCGTTACTGGTGAAATTCAATACTCTTGTTTTGCAAACTATACTGCATGAGTCCGTCGAATTATTGATCAGCTAGCTAGTCTTCTTTTTCGATTTACCACACCCCCCATAGCAATTTTTTGGACTGAATAACAATAAGCCTTGGAATACTTATCGATCAACGCCTCTCAAATCGTTGCTTATGCTTACCCTTCAGACCAGGCAAGCACCTCGACTCGACCTAGTCCGTACCGACTCAGCGAGGCACTAAGTAACCGAAGGCTTGAGCTAACCTCGACCACTTCACCACATCACGCTCTCTAGGCTAAGCGATCAGATTATCCCGAGAGATGGAGCCGACCAGAGCTTTAACTAAATTCCTTTGGTAGGATTTCTAGCCATCTTGGATGCTATGCAGTTTCCTTGGTCCGTTCTTGGACAATGACAACCACAAGTTCGAGGCTTTTGCTCGGCCTTGGCAAGCCCGTCCCGCCCACAATGGAAGATGGCTCTCCATTGTACTGGACCCTGCAACATGTTTGTGGCGACTATTGTAGGATCCTAAGGCTGATGCACATTTTTTCGGCTTCAACGCAGCAGCTGACAAGAGTCCTCAGCTTTTGATGGAGGCTGGGCAAGCCGTATCGTGATTTTATATAAACCCAGGCTCACTGTCATTACAACGAGCACTCAGAGTGTGATAACTCAGTTGACTTTAACAACTCACCATCATGGCGCGGCTGTACAAAATCATCATCCTGCTTCTGCAGCTAAGTCTGGCAGCTGCAGAAACTCTCCCTTTCACAGTGACTGGGTTCTTAGATAGGTAATACCTACGACTACATAAGTTCATACTAGCAGCTGATTCGTATCATTAGTGCCTCAGCGAACTCAGGTAGCGCTCTGAACCGCGGCGGGAAGGTCTCCATCAGCGGATTTACCATCACAATACCAGACAACCTTCTGGTTGAATTTCCAGCTCTGATTATACCATTTGCAGAATTTGTCAACGGACTACACCCTGGCCCCAATGAAGTCTCGGTAAGTCATCACAGTCATCGCTCAATACAGGACTAACTGTTTTGCTCGCAGATTAATGGGAATATTGTCAATGGAGAAATTATTGCCGGGCAGATGACATGCTCTCAACTGGATCTCGCCTTCGCGACTGGCGTAATATCAAAACTTGGGGACGATGGCAAGATCACGCTTGCAAGTGGTCCAGTCCTTCGCATCAATGATCCAAGGGCGGTATACAGCGCAGGTTATACTGCGGTTCCATTCTTCACAGCAGACGATGAAAATCCCTCGATTACTACTTTTAGCGGCTTTCCCGTCTGCATCCCTCGAGGTTCAAGTGATTCTAAATGCCCACAATCTAACCGACCTACGGGTGTTACCTCTTTGTAAGAAAAGATCTTTAGCACGTGTTCTTGAAGCATATTTGCTGACTTCTCTAGCAATGTTCCCAATGCACTTCAAATGGTACCAATGCGAGTGGGCGACTTTATAGAGTACTCAGGCATTCAATATAACGGGGAGACAATTTGCTACAATATAGTTGTCAATATAGATGTTACCACAAGCGGGTCACAGCCTGGATTTGTAAGGGTCGAGGATGCAATTATTGGAGTATCTGACGCAGGAGCTAATGTTGAGGCTGCACGACATCGGGTGAGTATCACTTCAATGCCCGAGAACCAACACGTAACTAACACACCTCTAGTTTGTTGGGCTCGCTTCTCGAGGAGACTTAGCAGTTAGCATCTATGCCATTGACGAAAACCCATGCAGCGGCGAAGAGACAGAGCGGTTCCTGGGCACTGCAACGCTCAAGCCAAGTCAGCGAAACAAATGGGAGCTCGATCTCGCCAAAAACACGAACATCGGAAAGTACACAAGGAACTATCGCATCAAGATTGGCGATAACATCGTCGAGACTGCTGACGGGATCCGGGCTGGGCAATATATCCAGCCCGTCACCGAATGGATCTTCCCTGAACTCGTTACCCCAGGAGGAACCCCTCCGCCTCTTGACTTTAGCAGAATTGGCCCGCTGGCTGATGGCTTTGGTCCAATTGATGGAACATTATTTCAGCAGCTCAAACCATGGCCAGGAGCCTCCGCCCCAGCGCCTTCTGTCTCCATCTGTGCTGAGCCACCGCCACCAGTAACATCGTCTTCAGTCGCAGCTGGATCAGACGATACATCCACTGCAGTCACCAGTCCTGCTGTTTCTGGCACGCCTGCCACTCCCATCGCCAGCCCTCCAGCTTCAACAACAACCACACCACCGGCCAAAGTCTCAATCGTAGCCAACGCTGGTGTGGACCAAAGAGTGCTCGGAGGAGTATCGGTGGCCCTATCAGCCCGCCAAACTCTGCCAAATATCGATCCTGCATCTCTCAAATACAGCTGGACGCAAATCGCAGGGTCAACAGCCGGAATCACGCTTGCGGGTGCATCAACGTCTGCACTTACATTCGCCGTGCCTGTTGTAGCCGTGGGCGGAGCGCCAGTGGCGCGCGAGTTCCGAGTCCTGATCACACACACGGCGTCCGGTTCAACGTCGAATGATACGGTAGTAGTAACATCAGACCGAAGCAGCTCAGACAACAAAGCTATCAATGGCCTCACGTGGGCGAATCGCCAGAGCGGCACGGCCACCGCGCAGGCCAGTACGGATCTCGTCGACACGTCGGGCTCGATGAGGATCCTGTTCGGCTCGGGAACTACTGCCATCGAGAGAGCCATGACGAGAGTCTCGACCGGTAATGGGCGAGCCACTTATACGTTTAGTGCGCGCAGCATCCCGACCTATGCAGTCGCCGAAGTCAGGAGTTATATCAGTACGGTTCGAGCCCCAGGACCGGTCGTCACTTCTACGGTTGTCTCGCCTGGCTAAACGCTTCTTATTGAATGTTTGAGTTTGTCTTTTGTGGTGTTCGGTTGGGAGATGCCTTAGGTGGTTGGTTATATATCCTAGAATTCAATTGGTTTACGCATTGCGTGTGTTATAGAACAGTCCTCCATCGTCTATTTGAGGTTGGAACAACAATCCACTGCCAGAATGTACGATTGTAATCTTTACCTTGAGTTCAAGACTTCTTCTTTCGTTCTTTTCTCTAGTAACCTAGCGAGACCCTCCATTAGAATGGTTTACATATATTTGAGTCATCTACAAAGATTTGGTGTGACTAAACCTAAAACTCAGGTGCAATGGTATCTCCAAATTCCAGCAAAGAATGTACATGGAGAATGAAAGCGAAAGAAAAATCATCTACCTATCCCCTGCGAGGGATCTCTCGCTGTCTTTGACTTTAGCTCGCCTCAGGTGCTTTAGTCATCATGCCCGTCTCCTGTCATCATTGAGCGTTCCATGCCATAAAGCCTTCCAACTTGAATTTCCACTTGACGTTACTCTAGCCGCGATTGTGCATGGCAAAAGCAAGCAGCCTCACTCTCTGATCCAGCAGCCGGTGAAACCGACCTCAACGAGGGTTGCCTGATTCCTATCAATATCCATCGAGTCCATCAGGTACTGGGCGCAATGATCCGTATGGCCAGGGCTAGCAATAACGGCATCGAACGTCGGGCGGTCCTGGAACAGCACCAAGAACTGCTTCTTCCACATGACAGCGCAGTGGTTGACGTGATCGCGGACCGACGTGTAGTAGGAGTCCCTCTCGGACATCTCCTCGACGCTGGTGATCTTCTGCGTCATCTTCTCGTCGGCGAAGGCCGCCCAGCTGGCGTCGTCCTGGTACTCGTCGATGAAGTCCTGGTCGTAGCACTCGGCCGGCACCCAGTTGTTGAGCAGGATGTCGTACTTGCAGCCCAGCGCCCGCGCTTCTTGCGTCGTGTTGCCGCAGCTCACTAGTCGCGCGTTCGTCGTGATGTTGTGCCGGCTTTCGGCTTGCGTCGTATATTTACGCTGTGTTGATGGTGATGACATGGCTGAGAATATCATCATCCAGAGCAGCGACGTGACCAGGAAGATCAAGCCGTTCAATAGCAGGTTATTGCGCCGGCTCTCCGCGTGGTGATACTGGCTAGCTGCCGTGGGCTCATCGACGGCTTCATCATCGGAATAGTCCAAGAAGGGCTGATGCTCTGTTTCTTTTGTTGGGGAAGAAGACATGGTGTAGGTCAGCAACTGGCGAGGCTGATGTTTGAAGATGGATCGAAGCAGTGATTATAGTGGTTTCTGAGGGACGACTTTCCGAGGGGGAAAGAAACCTTCTACGGTACTAGGGATTTTGCGAGTTTTATTCTATTGTTCTAGCTAAGGTACGAACGATGTACTGTACTGTACTGTATGTGTGCGGCGAGAGGGCGTCTATGCTTTCTTACAAGGCCGACACATGGTCTGTTCCGAAACAAGAGATGTTGTTTCGTTTCGGCTGCGCAACGACACGCCCCACACATCTTCTGTTTCCAAACAAGAGATACCGTTTCAATAATGGGAGAACGCACTGACTATCTCGTCCACCTATCCAGCGGTGTCTTGCTACCCAATCTTCACATCATCAGCTGTTATTATTTCATGCTCAAGCCTCTTCCGGAACGACTGCACCCCCGCTTGGGAACTCGGACGAGACCCCTGGCGCATCTGGCAAGCGAAGCACAAATACAGCAACCGTAGTAATCATAAACAGCACAGCAGCGACCATAAAGGGCATGCCTATCCAAGCACCACCTAGCTCAAGGCCCTTCTTGAATGCCGAGGCTAGGAGTGGCCCAGCGAGGATCAGTCCAATAGTCTCGGCCATGGCTATAGTGTTGTACAACGTTCCCACAAAGTGCGGCTCGACGATTGAGGTGAGCAGACTTCGGATCACTTGTGGATATCCTCCACCCAACGAGAAGGAAACAAGACCTGGTTATTGTTAGCTTTAAATCTCCCATAAGTGCAACGTGTTGCATACCCATTGTCAGTAGAGCTGGAGTGGCTGCAAAAGCAATCAAGATCGCTCCTATTGAGAGAAGAATGATACTCGTGCGAGCAAGCCATAGATCTTTGCGGATGGCTGGAAAAGAGAGAGTCGTCACCAGAAAATAGCTGCATGCGGGTAAGACGACGAGGAGAAGGACGAGAGTGCTAAATGCACGAAGTGAGAGAAGATATGCTGCCTACAAGCGAATTAGTTAGATTGATCATCGGGGTAAGCGAGACATACCTTGGACCACGTCCAGCCGTATCTCTTAGTTGCATACTGCAGCAGCATCTCCTGGATAAATCTGCCAAATGTCGTGAGGAGAAACGTGAACAACAGGATCATGACGATATTGTTGCCCCAGATGAAATGAGCCGCATTCTTGAGGTTAGACAGCGGAGATCCGGTCAGGTGTTCTCGCGAAGACACGGGATCCCGTTCTTCCACGTCGTCGTTTACAACGACGGCTTCTGGGACGACTTCTAAAATGCGCAGACCCAGCGTTTCGGGCATGAGAGCAACCACTATGCCACAAGATGCCATAGTGACGAGTCCCATCGAAATAGATAGCCAGGGGTCGATTTCCATCAGGATTGCGCTCAATGGACTGGCGAGCATCTCGCCGACGAGGATTGAAGCGCCGAGGCGGAAGAAAACAGTCGCTCTATTTGACAATTAATTTTCTCTTCAATGAAGGACATCTTTCAGTATTTACCGTTCCGCATCAGGTACCACATCGGCTACCATCACATATATCATCGAGGTGAAGACAACGCCGCCACCGCCAATGAAGCAAAAGAGAGACGCGAACAAGACCATCCAGATTGGAAATATGTTTGGGAACAAGCCTGAAATGCTTAGCTCTAGACTGGGAGCAACTGGCAGACCAGCTCTACTTACAAACAATGCTGTTAAAACAACAGCTGACGACAATTCCAACAAGCGACAGGGCCAGGACGAATTTGCGTCCATACTTATCAGCCACAATGCCGTACGGAATCGAGGTTAGCAAACCTTAATTTCTGGTCAGCTACCGAGTTGATAAGCGATCCGTTTACCACCTACTGGGTAGACAATCGAAGGTATAGGACCAGCCCCGAATAAAAGCCAATTTGCCTTGCACCTCAGTGCTCTTGCATCGCGCGTCATCCGGCACAAGCGCCTCATCCTGGTACATCTCGTGACATATTATATCTTCCATCACCTTGTTCAGCGGCGCTATCTGCAGATAGGCCCCGATCTCGAGCAGGACAATCAGGATCAAGCAGAGCGTGACAATGTGGCGGCGCATCAGTTTCTGCCAAGATGATATGACGGTCTTGGAGGGGCCGCTCTGGGCCAGCAGAGGCGACTGCTCATCTTGGATATCGTGCGCCATGGCTTTCTCAGTATATAGAAGGGTGAGAGAGGGATCCTTCTCCTTTTCCGAGGGTTGAAAAACCAGACCTTTTTGATGTCGAAAGTGGATATGGAGATGTGGCGCGAAGTCCTTGATAAGCTGGAGATCTGCTGCAGGGATTCTTCTGATGCAGGCCGCTCGGATGCTCGGGTACCTATCGGCGTTTCTGCAATAGGCAGCTCATAAGCTTTTGACAGCTGCTGGATATTTGGTTCTGGGAAGACCAGGTAGTGGGTACCGATGGCCTACCTAGCTTCTTATATAACTATACTTGTTGGCTTAAGAGGCACCGTTGCCAAAGAGCGCTATTCTTAAGTTAAACGATCCGAGACCATGACAACGCATCGGTGCGACCACCTTGCATCAAAAGTATTCACCATGTAGAGTCATTGTCTAAAAGACGTGCAGAGTCATCTGTTCAGATTTGAGTTTCCGTGTCTTCAAACAAGCTTCTGGGTGGTCAGCCGGATGTGCAGTACGCTCGGTCTCAAAAATGAGATTTGATATGTTCGAAAGCTGCATCTTGCTCTTGAGCGGGGGCTAATTCTCGAGATCCAGAACGGCCCCCCGAGGGGATTCATATTTTTGGAGAATTGCCATCCAGGAAATGGGCAAACCCTTCGGCCAATCTGCTACAGACCGTTGCAAGGCTTCGTGACCAGTATGACATGTACACACGCGTCCGCTCGCACAATCGGTACCATGGACCAATAGAGTTTATGTGCATTCCCGAAACGCGGGTTCCCACGTGTGGCTGCATGGCATCCTTCAAGCGAGCCAGTTAACCAGAATCGAATTTTCTCGAATGAGCCCTGCATGCTTCAAGAGTGGGATGACATTGTACGGCTGTACGTGTCAGGTTGTATAAATGGCGAGTTGTCAGAAAGCTACTGTATGAAACATAGCCGATGGACCTTAGTCGAGACACTAGTTGAAAAAAAAGGCGCAATTGCAGAGTCGCAGCATGGCTCGAGTAAATCCGGGTCTCTCTTCAGTTTCTCCAAAGGTTCTGACTCGGTTTCTTTTTTGGAAAGTAGCTCGTCTTGTGACAGCATCTGATAGCGTGCATTGAGTTGTTGAAGGCTCTAGACTTAACAAAAGTGTGAGGTACAAATTCATAAGCCTCTCTGGCAGGTGGTTTCTGCCTGTTAATCAGCTTACTCGAATTGACATTCAGTCTGTATCTCTTTTCATCTTTGGATAGCGAAGAAGTAAAAATTAAACAACTAGAAGCTCGTAGTTCCTTAAAGCTGCTATAAAAGTATTATCCAACAGCCGAGCGATTATACACAACCAAAATGGCCATGAGAACTGTTGGAAGTCAGTGAAACTATCGTTAAACCAAACGCGAGTAGCCTTCTCCTTCTCGGCTTCGTAGTCATTAGCTTCTTGCTTTTTACTACTGCTAGGCATGAGTGCTGGCCGCGTATGCATCAGGTTGGCGAGGATGATAAAGAGAACATCAGGCTGTAGGATTTCTCGAGGGGCTTCTGGCTGTTAAGACAAGCCTTTCCAACAACGTGCCACGATACGATATAATTGAAAGATACTCCGTGACTCGGCTTTGAACTCACCTATGCCAAGAGACGTCATCTTAATTTAACGCCGCACCCGTAAGGCCGTAGCGACTTCCGTAAATGTCCTAAAGCCCTTCCCTCCTTTTCGCTTGCCTACTCTTTTGTTTCTACCTACCTATACATCCTACATCTACTGCCCGAAAAAAAAGAAGAAGAAACAATAGTTCCTTTAATTCTACGAGGCGAGAATGGATTCCGTGCCTCTGGCTACTAATCTTACCCGTTGGCGCCTAACCAGCGACCTTGGTGTTCATCATTGGCGTTATTTGGACGAGCGAGAAGCGCGCGAATCCGAGCAGAGCGACCTAGAGCGATACCTTCTAGGCCTTCCGTTGAGCTTAAATGTATGCTTCAGCAGCTTAATCAAATCTAGGTCTCGGAAACTATTGAACTAATACACAGATAGGACGATGAGAGACTTCAACTCGAACCAGATCTGCATTCCAAAGTACCCGCACGCGCTTTTGCTGATGCTGCCCGAGATGGCTTCAAATTCTACACTCGGCTTCAGCTATCTGAGGGGCACTGGGCTTGCGACTACGGTGGGCCTAGCTTCTTGCTCCCGGGTCTTGTATTTGCAATGTATATCACCGATACCCCAATTCCAGACGAATGGAAACTTGAGATGTCGCGGTATCTTGCCAATCACGTCAATGTGGATGGTGGCTGGGGTCTGCATCTAGAGGGGAAGTCGACAGTTTTTGCGACCGGCCTATACTATGTGATGCTTCGACTCCTAGGCATAAGTCGAAAGCATCCACTAGCAAGCAAGGCACAAGAGTGCCTCCTCTCTCTCGGTGGGTTCTTCTCTCCTGTCTAAAACTCACTTTTGACAAGACATCTAGGTGGAGCAACAGGGATCCCTCAATGGGGTAAGATATGGCTCTCCTGCCTCAATCTTTACAGCTGGGAGGGTGTGAATTGCATCCCAGTCGACCTCTGGTTCGTTGCAGACAAGTCGCGAAAGTTGGCTGTCAACCTGCTAATTACCATATAGGCTTCTCCCAGCTTGGTTGCCATTCCACCCATCTCGTTGGTGGGTACAGTGTCGTGTTGTATATCTTCCAACATCATACCTATGGTCAAATCGCTGCACTAAACCTCTGACTCCATTACTTGCTGAGATACGAGAAGAGATATATACTCAGCCATTCGAGAAGATCAACTTTGCAGGATGTCGCAACAGCACTGCTAAGTCCGATAGTAGACGCTCCGTATCATCGCTACTCCTATATTTCTTCTCCATTTTTACCATTTGGTGTAACCTCCTACGGCCTCGATGGTTACTCCGCCGTGCCAACCTCAGAGTATCCCAGCTAATGCGGATGGAAGAACGCAACACCAACTATGAATGCCTTGCCCCGGTTAATAAAGCTTTTCATATGGCAACCGCTTGGTTCGAGGATGGTCCAGATTCCGAAAGAGTACGGCTACATCGCGAGAAGGTCGACGTATATCTCTGGATGGGCCCCAAAGGCATGACGAGCAACGGCACAAGCGGAGCTCAAGTCTGGGATACCGCATTCAGTATTCAAGCTGCCATAGAGGCAGGCTTCTCGGAGGATCCTACATTCAGAAGGATCTTGAATAAAGCTCATGGTTTCCTTGAGAAGTCCCAGTTCAAAGATGACTTGCATGACCCCTTTCGCCAGCCTCGCAAGGGAGGTTGGCCTTTTAGCACAAAAAGTAACGGCTACATCGTGTCCGATTGCGCAGCAGAGAGCTTGAAAGCGGTTCTTATGCTCCAGAAGGAATGGTAAATTTCAGGGTTCTGCATCTTCCAAAAAGTCATACTAATCCGACACAGCTCGTATCCTCAACTAGTTAATGAATCCCTGCTCAAGGACTGTGTGGATACATTGCTAATAATGCAGAACTCCGACGGAGGCTTTGCAAGCTATGAGAAGATCCGAGGTAGCGAGTATCTCGAGTTGCTGAATCCAGCCGAAGTCTTCGACCGTATCATGGTAGAATACTCGTACCCTGAGTGCACAACGGCAGTACTAACAGCGCTATCCTTGTTCCGCCGCCACTTTCCTGACTACCGTGCCCATGAAATCCACCAAACAGTCCTAAGAGCTTCCAGATTTATTGGCAAAAGTCAGAGGGAAGACGGTAGTTGGTATGGAGCTTGGGCCATCTGCTTCACATACGCTACTTTCTTTGCCTTGCAAAGCCTCGAGGCCATTGGCGAGCAATTCAAAGACAGTAGAAGGGTTAGAAAAGCATGCGATTTCCTCCTAAGCAAACAGAAGGAAGATGGCGGATGGGGAGAGCATCACTCGTCGTGTGATGAAAAGAGGTATATCCAGCATGAGAAGAGCCAGGTCGTCAATACTTCTTGGGCTGTTCTGGCACTGATGCATGCTGGCTATCCGGACCCTACTCCTATCCAGAGGGGACTTGAGGTACGAATCCACTCAATATATTTGGGAGCTATCCTGACTCGGTAATAGTTGATTCAAAGCCGACAACAATTGAATGGCGAATGGCTGCAAGAAGCAGTCGAAGGTGTTTTCAATCAAACTTGGTCAGTTGCCGACCCTCTATAACAATTCTAAGAACACACTGGTTAACTTGACCTGGCATAGTATGATCGGCTACCCAAACTACAAGTTTTATTTTCCTGTCATGGCTCTAGGTGCATATAACAGGATGTATCTCCCCAAACTCAACATGACATAGCGACATTATACCACTACTTCAAGACAGATGCCTCTAGTCATCTGTCCGTGAGGAAAAACCAACGTCAAGATATCACTCAAGTGCTTTTTGTCGCAACTTGGACTTTATGATTGTCGGATTAAGTTCGCTGTCTTTATTTCTCCTTAAACCGGGCGATCCTAATCATTGAGCAGTATAGTGAGTCATTCGAAGAGAACCAAGATGACTTAGCCTTGAAGCTATAAGTTCTCGAAGAATTATCATTATGACGACAAAGAGAAAGGCCGTAAAAAGAACAAAGTGGATTTTAAGTCTTCAGAAAGATACATGTAAATGCTCTCAATTTCTTTTCTTAACGATCGCGGTTCGAAGATATAGTCACCCACCCAGTATTTGCAAATTTGCAGATGAGAACCAGACAATACAGGATTTATTCAAATTGTAAGTAGAAATAGTGAGGCCGGAATGCTAAGAGCACGAGGTATGAGGTTCAATTAGAGTTGCGCTGGGGGTTTTGTCGTCCATGCGACACAGCATCAAAGCGTGGAATCGAACAAATCACGACTTTCATCCACTCTAGCATCAAAGAAAATCTCCAACTTTCTACCATCTGTAGGAATGGAGGACTGACTCGCGCCACACAAGCTCAAGGCAGTGTCGTAGTAAATTCAAGAGATCAAATCCATCGCAGCCAGCCCACCGAAGAAAGAGCGTTCGTTCATTAGAGTTTCTGCTCCCACGCGATTCTGCTTCAGCTTCAAAATCAAGAAGCTCATGCCGCTTCGTGCCGTGTCGTCGTCTTAAAGTGTCGCCGACTAAGACCGAAGCGGAGCGGGAATGCCAACAAGCGAGGGCCTGGCCGATTGATTACGCGACGCGAGCGGGAGGGGGTGGGGGACGAGAGGACTTCGGACTCCAAACTTCAGCTAATGCGGACGTGTCTCC
This sequence comes from Pseudofabraea citricarpa, assembly GCA_029641185.1. Classification (NCBI taxonomy): domain Eukaryota; kingdom Fungi; phylum Ascomycota; class Leotiomycetes; order Helotiales; family Dermateaceae; genus Pseudofabraea; species Pseudofabraea citricarpa. The sequence goes on from JAPWGK010000004.1 coordinate 1,889,596, forward strand.
GGCGCTATGTGGATTTCGTGGCGTCGTCTCGAACGAAGCTGTGCGCCTTCGTTTGGGACCCTGAGCGGCTTGTCGGTGTATGAATGTCAATGGCCTGGATCGAGCACCGAATCGAGCACTTTATGCCGAGGGCCCAAGGGAGGGGGGGTTTTGTGATCTTCGACACTTTCGTTATCATCGTTATCTTTCCCGCCATGATTCTTTTGTTTTTTTCTTTCTGCTCCTTGAGTTGAGAGATCACGTATTATCGTTTCTACTTTCAAAAGTCATCCTCCCCGACAAGCACGATGGATGATGGTAGACAGCCGGCGGCGCTGTATGTCGTTCCCATACTGATGCTTTCTCTCGCTGTGGTGACAACAGGTCTTCGTTGCTGGGTGCGGAAGGTGATTATGAAGAGTTTTGGGCTGGATGATTGGCTGATGGTTTCGTCGGTGGTAGGTTATTTACACTGGAGGAGAGAAAGGGCAGTTCTGGATAATAAAAAGCCACGACTAACAAGATACGCAGGCCTGTTTTATTGCTCTGGTATGCATCGGCTTTCGATTGAACAAGCTGGGGTTGGGCCACCACATCACGACCTTCACAGCTGACCAGCTGAAAGAATTCCTTTTCGTGCGTGTTTTCTCTCGTCCCCTTGGCTTCGCGGTCGAGCTTCATCTCCTTTCTGGAATCGCTAACTGAGGATTCATAGACCTGGATGCTCGGCCAGCTGCTGTATATCACGATGACCATCGTGCTCAAGATGTGTATTTCCGTCTTCCTGCTGCGCATCGCTGTTGGTCGAGTCTCTCGCAACATCATCTACGGCACAGCTGCGACGTACTTCGTCCTCGGCCTCTTCTTCGGTATTAACATCATTGTGCAATGCAAGCCCGTGTCTTATCAATGGGACAAATCCCTCATCGGAGGAGGTAGCTGTAGGTCGGCGTCGACATTTGCAATGGCCGCCTACGTCAACGGAGCCATCAGCGCCGCGACGGATCTGATCTACGCGCTGCTGCCCATCTACCTGATCTGGAACCTGCAGATGGACCGGAGCACGAAGATCTCCGTGTCGATGATTCTCGGTCTTGGTGTTTTGTACGTTATATGATCCTTTTGCCGCTGTTCTCCCTGAGGATGTAGAATCTTTGCTATACGCAAAACTGATAAATGCCAAATAGCTCCAGCTCCGTGGCCCTCGTGCGACTCAAGTACGTAGGAAGCCTCACGCGCACCGACGACTACACGCACGAGGTATCCGGGATAGCCATCTGGACGACCATCGAGCCGGGCGTCGGCATCGTAGCTGCGAACCTAGCCTGCCTGCGGCCGCTGCTGCGCGCCGTGCTGAGCAGGCTCGGCGTCTCCTTCTCGTCGTCTAACTCTGTCAAGTCGAACGGGTTCTACAAGGCTCCCGTCAGCAGACGCAGGCCCTCTGTCGTCTCCCGCGACAGTACTGAGATACTGCACATGGTAGATTCCAAGCCGCCGACTCACAGCGTCAGAGATGTTGAACTGCTGGAGCAGGAGGCTTACTCGGCTAAGACTCGGACGAGGCATGCGCCTCGCACTCGGAGTCGGAGTGCTAGCCAGGAGGGGATCTTACCCGGCAGGATTTAGTATTTAATTAGCTAGTTCGGGATGTAGATCCAATGTTAATATGTAATTGTAGTATCTATCTAGTATTTTGTGTCAGTATTCTGATTTCGGGATTCATGTAATGGAGAATAGACTTCTGCCCCACCTTGACAGTAAACCGAAAGAGTAAATATATCTTATCTATACTCTGTTTGCTTCGAACGAACAATGAAACCCTTGCCCCTGAACCAACTCGAGCCAAAGAGTACGATTATGAGTAGGTAAGCTCAAGCAACGCAATCGCGACTTTACCTACCAACCGAATTCCAAAAGAAGAGAAAAGCGGGTAGGTAGGTGGGATTTCACTCTCAGCTTTATTGTCAGTCTTCTATCCATCCTCGATTCCTCCCTCTTACCCCTAAGGCCTCGATCCCCTAATACATGAAATCTCCGCCCTACCTATTCTATACGCAATCCCAAAACGGTACACTCGCTATGTACTCTACTTACAAGAATCCTCAAACCTCTAAGTCGTCGTCACCTTTTACTGACGAAGATAGAGACAAAAGCAAATTACTCCGTTCCATCCATCCAAGTATACCACAAAACCCCAATACATAGCCAGTCAGCAAAGCAAAGCAAAGCAAAGCAAAGCAAAGCAAAGGCATACTCCAATATTATCCAACCCAGACTTAGTTAGTTAGTTAGTTAGTCAGTCAGTCAGTCAGTCATCTGACATACTCGACATACTCGACCGACATTGACGCTAGCCAATCAAGGTGAGAATTCGACCAGATGAAAGATGGCTAAGGTACGCAGGCAGGAGATGGATGGATGGATGGATGGAAGGATGTATCATGTTAAAGAAAAGAAGATATCTTTTGTTGCATATGGCTATTTTCTACATCTATATCTACATCTTCTGCACTTGTATGAATCAAATATCTTCTGTTATCTATATATCGCATTTTCTGCTTTCTCGTCCACCTATCATTAGGTAGGTAGCTAGCTATTCATCCATCTACAAAACTTGCATACTTGCCATTGAAAACTTGAGATACCTTATATCTTGTATGCTCTCTCTCTCTCTCTCTCTCTCTCTCTCTGTCTCTCTCTCTCTGCCACTTCCCTTTCGTACTTATCGATCTCCCACCTTCCTCCAACCATACCCTGCATCCACACACACACACACACACACTCTCTCTCTCTCACACACACTCACACACTCACTCACACACACCTCTCCATCTCTTTTAATCCATCTAATGTTCATTTTCATTTCTACCTACCTAGGTATGTATGTACAGTACATCCCAATCTGATCGAGGAAGAAGATGTAGAAGGTTCTATGTTTGTTTGTTTGCTTTCTTGCTTGCTTTTCCATACAGTTGCATCTGTACCCCATCCATCCATCCACCCATCCATCCGTAGAGGAATATGGTTTCTTTCTTATTCACCTTATCTCATCTCATCTCATCTCGCCATGGTATTTTATTTGTATCGCATCGTGTCGTATAACCGACCATACGTAACATACGTACCTATGCATGTATTGTGTGACATTTACTCATTTACGTCCCCTCATAAACACACACAGACGCACGCATGCATGTACACACACACACACACAGACACACACACTCGAGCTTCAATCCAAGCCCACCTATTTTTTGTTTCGTTGCCTGTCCTTTCAATTCACCCGACTCCAGACTCCACCCCACTGTACCCTAACCCGATCCAAATCTACTAAACGCGAACTCGACGTGCACGTATGTCTAGTCTACGCTGACGCCTGCGCTTACTTCAGACCCTCGCCATCCTCGACATGGATTTCCGTTGCCGGTTCCTCGAGATCGTCCTCGAGCCGAGAATCGTCAACAGTAACATTGAAAGCAGGTTGTGACATGGCTCTCTGGTTTGTCGATATGAGCCCGTGTAGTTCCTGCAGATCAAGTTGACCATCGTCGGCCAGATCTGGGACGGGGCTGGGATCCTCCCAAGGAACCCCGCTATCAGACATTGCACTTGTGTCTTGAAACTCCGTCATTCGAATGTCCCGCTCTACGGATCCCGCAGAGGAGTTGTCTTGGACTATGTCACTTCGATTATCCTCGTTGGAAAAGTTGCTGTTGACGTCCATGTCGGATGTTGTTCCGGATGGCATTGCTCCACGGTTGTTCCGCGAAGGGCTGTTCAGGTTGGCAAAAGTCCAAGTGCTGTTAGGGTTGAAGTGCGGCTTATTGCCGTACTCAGGATCACTCATATCTACACCTTCATCCTCAATACTATTCTGCAACCCAAGCCCGGTGTTCATGTCTGCATCAGGTAGAAGTAGAGGTGCACCGTTGTCGTTCTCAAGATGTGATTCGTAATCAGGGAGAGCCTCAAGATCCTGTGGACTTATTGTCCTCATCTCGTTGCCACTTGAACCATTTTGTTGAGGGAGAACTGCTCCTACTCCTATCAAAGCTCTCGACGACCCATGTTGGGAGGAGTTTCCGGCGAGAACTTGACCTTCCCCCGATTCGGCTGTTTCCTCTTCGTCAGATGATTCGGGTGAGGCGTTTCCATGTTCAACAATCGATTTAAATCGAGGCCCACCAAGGGGTATCTCAGATCGTCTTCTGTAGAAGAGCAGATAAGCACTAGGTGACACAATTTTCGAAAGGTCAGTGGTCTTGGAGACAGAGGAGTCTAAATGTTATCAGTATTGTGTTAAAATTCGGGGCATCCTCATACTAACCATTGTACTCGTACCACTGCTTGTCGTTAAAGTTCTTGGCAAAAGCAGTGTAGTGGCCGCCGCCTAGCCCACCCCAATGATCATCCACGGCGATGAGATCGTAAACCTCCTTTTTGCCATCGGCCTTTTCGATCACTCTCGAGGAAAGGTCTAGGCCCTCGATGGGAAAGTCGACAAGTACGTCAAGTTTGTCTCGCCGTGATGCGCTAGAGCTGAAGCGCTTCAGATGCATGACAAGAATGTCAGGTGTTTTCCATAACTCAAACTTCTTGCTTGCTCTTCGATGCTCCTTGCAACGGGGACAGTACCAGGTATCTTGCTCCGAAAGAATCTCTTCTTTGCCAAACTCGTTAAGACAGTCCTCTAATGTAATGCCATTTCTCTTTCGGGCAGCGCGAATACTTCGTTTTCTAAGCAACTCCTCGTCTGGTAGATATGGGATCTTGTCGCTATCGACAGTTGACTGCCCTCGCATATGGTCTTCTTCACTGTCGGCATTGAAAAAGAAATTCCAAGCATCCCATTTCCAGTCAACAATGATGCCTTCCCCAAGTCGTACAAGTGGACCCTCCTCAGGCACTTCCGGCTCCACGTCTTCCTGAGCAGAGAGCCTTCGAATGGGCTTGTTCTTCTTTGAGTAAGTTTTTATATTACGGGGGCCGCGACGTTTAAATGGACCTACTTGAGCTCCGATCTTTTTCGGGGTCTTGGGGCGAGCAGGTAAAGCCTTGCGCGATGTTAATACAAATCTCTTGGGCTTTAAAATATCAAATGGATAGCCACGGAAAGCTCTTCTACTCACAATGCTGCTCGATCTAGAGAGCTCATCTTCCTCGTCGCTGGACTCTTCAGTCATTCGTGTATTTGAAGTGACTGTGCTGCTAACCAAAGTGCCTTCGTCGCTTGATACTGAGTCTCGATCATTCGCCATGGAATAGTCGGCGGGTGACTGAGGGCTGCGCAAAGAGAGTGAAGGGTAGTCCTTATCCTCGTCGATAGAATTCCAGCCAAGAGGAATAAGCTCCTTTGTGCCACTGTAGTAGCACATGTCAAATACATTCTGTAGCTCAGGGCTTAAAAATGATCCAGCCTCCATGAATCTTGGCCGGATGGTATTAAATTTGTGACGAGATCTATTGGAGAAATTAGCAGGCGTTTGGAAACATGATAGCTTGCATATGAACTCACGGAGTATTGGAACTGCTTGGCTGACTTGTTTGGTCACCAGATTTGTCTTTCACGGTAATATCTACCATCTCATCTTCACCATCAACAGAATGAGCTGCAACTTTGCTGCTACCAGAGTCCGCGTCAGAGCCGGTAGTGATAACAATGTCTGGATCCACGCTATCTGCAACACTTTCTGCGCTATCAGAGTCGAGGGAGTCGAGGTTTTTTGTTGTGAATGTCTGGACCTTTTCAAGGATTTTTCGGCGTATTGACTCCTCATCCCTCGCCTGTGTACTGTTAGGGCCAATACCGTGGAGGGTAGCGGGGTACTTACCTCCTGTGGAGTAAGCATAATTGTGTGGGTGACCAAGGCAAAGACGTTTGACTTTCTAGTATTACGAGGCTTTTCATTTTGATGCAAGGGTCGTCGATGAATGATTGGGACAACCATTTGATCCGCCATTGGACTATCCCAATTGGGAACATCCACTTCATCTGAATCAAAGCTGCTATAGCTAGACTTTTTACCGCGTCCCTTGTTTGCCTTCTTAGGAGGTGGCCAATTAGTGGGTTCTGCTTCTAGTTCGTAAACAACACACGTGTCGTTGGTCTGGATTTCTTCAGACACTGATTTCATGTCATCGTGGATCTTGTAAAACTTCCCCTTGTACTCTTCAACACAAAACAGCCTCTCGAACGGAACGCCAACCCTTTGGCCAACAAACTGTTTCATGGCCTTGATACTGCCGTGCTTATCCATGTCTACACGCACTTTGACAGGTGTATCATTCAAAGGAAAATAATAAATGTCGTGACTCCAAGCATTTTCAATGGGTAGTTGTAGTGTGAGGTTATTAAAAGGATCAAATGTGATGCTGACTTTGGTGCACTCGGGACAGACCAATGTTGACTTGTACATGCCTGTAAACAGATCGGCAATAACAGAGTCGTCTCGTTTCTTTGTTATATCCCAAACTTTGGCAGCCATCTCGCGAATAAGCTCGTCATTGTTGACCATCTCATCGGTCGAATCTGGCTTCTCAATATAAGGTTTCTTTTTAACGCGGCTCAAATCCTCCTGGAGACCATCAAGGAGGAAACCTAAGAATTCTTGCGAATCTTGCTGTCCATAGCCTGAGAACTGAGGTGCATATCGCCCGATGGTCTGCTTGAAATTTCGTGGAGTAATGGATGCCGGTGCTGGATCTCTGTGCATTTCTTTAAGCAGCATTCCATATGCAATGGCAACATTTCCATTGTTGCCCAGTGGATTGTCCCTATTCAACTCCTCGTCGGAGGTTTCAGTGAGAAAGTATTTTGTTAACTCTTCGACGCTGCGAAGACATTGTAGGGCAGAGTTCATGTAGCATGTATTTCCAAGATTGCTTAATCCAACGCATCCTAGAGTACGACCTGTTCTCTGCGTCCTGCCTCTAGTGACAGGTCCGGAGGGCGCAGGGCTGTTGCGACCGCTGTTCGCCTGGCTGTGAGCTTGGTTTGTGAGGCCAGTTGCAGTTGTCTTAGTTATTGCTGTCGAAGAGGTTTTGCTTGCTTTTGCTGTATTGTTCGAAACATAGTTATCGCCGGAAACGTGCTCATCTAGTACAATCGTTTGATCTTCGCCAAGTCCAGCCAAAGAGAGATCTAGGCTACCGTTGTACTTTTTGTTGTTCGTCTCGTCCGGAAGATCCATAACTTCCCTCTCTACGCCTTTCTCCAGCTTGGTGAAAGAGGCCACGTCAAGTAGCAGGTTTTGCCATGAGTCTTGTGGCGCCTGTTGGATTGCACCCACTGCAGCCCCAGCAGGAGAGCCAGGCCGGGAAGAGGGTGGCGTAACAGTGCTTCCTGTAGGAGCAGTCACTTCTGCTGCGGGTTGTCTTCTTGGTACCCTCCAAACGCGCACCTTTCTTGAGACATCAATTTCTGCCATCTTCTTGGTGCTCTTGAGAAAATCATTGTATCGCAAGGACCTGCTGGCAACAAAGACCGGCGCTGGTGGATTCTTGGCTTTAAGTAGTTGAGGGAGGGGAAATGGTGTTAATTCCGACCATAATCGATGAATGGTAAAGACAGGAGGGTGGAACTCGAATACTATATTCGGGGTACCATGCTTATCCGGATTTGTATTATGGGCATACCGAATAATAGGCAGAGTACCTGGCATCAAGCCATACCATGACATGACTAATTCCCAAGCAGTTTCGGGAAACATTTGGAACGATTCAAAGCCCAGACCACGCTTGAGCTGTACAAAGTCTTCACCTTCACCGTCTTTGAGAATCTGCTGAATGATGTCGGAGTTATCGACCGGGCCAAGTTCTCCCTCAGGTTCTTTACTTGTCGACTCTGTGGCTCGACTTGTTACGGTATGAAGCCAGCGTTCTGATATCAAGTACACTTTATCACCATCTTTCGCAACTGTCTCATTAAGTTCGCTAATTAGGGTCGTTATGGTCTTGACCTGGTAATCAATCGATGGGATCTCTGCAGAATGTTTGTTAACGGAGGAATAGACGTGTGAAAGGGATATGTGTACCTTCAGACTTCCGTGGCGAAGCGGTCTGCTGGTCAGTTTCATGGGCAGGCTGGTTATCTGGCAAGGAGTCCAGCATATCTACAGATTGTGCCCTACCGGCCAAAGGGGAAGATTTTAAAGTGCTTTGAGATTCAGGGTCTGACGCAGGCACGCTAATCATGTCAACATCCTCCGGCTGGCTTGTGGCTATATCATCTTCCAGCTCTGACGCAGGCCTCTTGAGCGGTGACGATGACCGTTGTGAGGCATCTGCAGCACCTCCCATGATAGCTCGATGCGAGAATGATCTCAAGGGCGACTGACTCCGCGGATCTGGCTCGTTCGGGCCAAAAGATGCTGTGCGTGCCTCGGAGGCTGATTGCTCTCTACCCTCAATCGACAGGCCGGCGTAGAGGGCGCTGGGGGAGCTGGCGGCGGACGAGGGGTATTCGATGGTAGAGAGGGTCGTCGAGCTCTGCAAATGCGAAGGGATGTGTGGAGGGAGAGCGGGTTCAGCACCAGGTGCGGTGGGCAGATCGAACTGTGGTACTTCGGCACTAGGAGATTGAGAGCCACGACCCTCCACCGACTTTAATGGAATGTCAGGGCTGTTATTGTTATTTGATTGTGGGGGAGAAAGCTTTCTTTTCTTTGCGGAAGACGTCGTGACGGTGAGCTGCCTATGCAGCTCTGGGGCAGTCGTGGGGAGCAAATTATGGAGCTAGAATAATCCAGAAGCACACACACTGCTGCTTATCATGTGGAGGTGGAAGTGGAGGTGGGCGGGTGTTGCGAGGCTGCGGAACGCGACAGACACGCAGGACGGACGGACTATGTAGGAAGATGCGACTGCGAGAGCATTGGGGTCGATGTGAATGCAAGCGTTTGGTGTGTGTTGTAGTTGTAGAGAGAGAGCGTGCGCACGACGAGTGTAGATGTAGTGGTAGGGCTGCGCAGTATGGTGTGCAGCGTGCGGCGAAGGTCGTAGGTACAGTAGTAGTTAGTTGTAGGGTTTTTCGTGGATTTGCAGAGAGACTGGTCCGGATTGGGGGGCTGTTTGGTAGCGTCGTAAAATTCGGCAGCCTGATGATGATGGGTGGACGAAACAAGCAGCGGCAACGAGGATCCATCCTCCAACACTAACTCCCTATATACTCACTTCTCAACTTCCAATTCTCTTCGCCGCCTATGGACTTGCATATTAAGGCTGTCTCATTCATTACCGTGGTTGGTTTTTATGCTGCGCCATTGTCATCATTCTCACCATCATCATCCTGACCCATAGAATTACAACCATCATCACTCAGGCAGCCTCATACTACATCTGCAGCTGACAGATTCCGAATTAAGCTGCTTGGGCATCACTTGTCTTGTCAGCAGAATAATCAAAAAATACATGCAACAGGATCAAGCCCAGCCCGTCGGGTGTGGGATGCACATGACCAGTAGAGAACGGTACTCGAATGCTCCAAGGGTTCGGTAAGTCATAATGGTCAAGTTATCCTATCGAGTATCTATTATATCCCAAGAGCACGGACGCCTCACACGGACGCCGTTCATTCCAAGCAACACAACAAGTGAGAAGAGTTTCGTTACAGCCATCATCATTACAGTACCACCACCCTTTCTCGGCTACGCGTGCACCATATCCATAGCCAACATACCTTTCGTTCTCACCCACATGAATCCTTAGTGTGCACTGGCAATACAGTATCGTCAGTTTTGGCCTGAGCTTGGTCGAGTAAATCGATATCCACCTTTTTGGTTGCGCTCTCGGTTGTAGCCTGCACCTCTTCTTCGGGCGTGATTTGAATTGGTTCTGCGGTCTGGCTCTCTGTGGGGCCATTCTTGCTGTCAAAATCCTCGGTATCTGCATCAGTGCCCTTGTCATCCTCCTGTTGACATTCACTTTCAGCCTCATCTACTCCGTCCATGATGACCTTAAGCTCCAAGCCATCATCTTTGCTGTACACCCGAAACCCAACAATACAGATGGCGTTCCAAGGCTCGGGCTCATCCTCATCATCACTATCGTATTTTTTGGGCTTGGCTGCATTTGGCCCATTCGTGTTTGTCTTGTGCATGGGTCTCGGCTTAAGAGTGGGATCATCGTCGCTGTACATGTTGTCGAAGTCGGATATGGGTGATGCACTTGACTCGCCCTCTGACGTTACATATTGTTGCCGAGGAGGAGGAGGTGGTGGTGGCCCTCGAGAAATCTCTCGGCGTGAAACTGCAGAACCCTTACGAGTCGGTGGTGGATAGTTTCTAGGCGGAGATGGCACAGGATGATGATTTGAAATCGGAAAAGTATGCCTTGGTGGGGATCCAGGACCAGGAATGCTCTTAGGCGTTTCCGGTGTACCTTGAGTTTCTGGTGAAGCAGACATTGCGTCCTTCTGGTCCCCCCTGTTGCCCTCGCCAGTAGTTACCGGTGTAGTTGTAGTATCCTCTCCGGTTTGGATGGATTTATCCTCCTTGCCAAGCTGAACTTCCCTGAATTCCTCAGTCTGAACAGCTTTGTCTTTTGGAAGCTTGCTTTCCCTCTCATGGGCTTCTGCAGCCTCCTTTTCTTCTTTCTTCTTCTGTTCTGCCTCGTCCTTCGCTTCTTTGCGTTCACGCTTCTCGCGGTTCTTCTTCTCCTGCTTCCTTACAATATCTCGGCTCATGTGCCTAGTTTCCCAATTCTTCTTCCTCAGTGCGATTCTAGCTTTCCTTGCCTTGGCGATGTCTTTCTTCTTTCGAATAGCCGTGACGGCCTCCATATAATCAGCTCCTTTCCTGTGGGCAATATCATATGACATCCCAACTTGGGCTAACTTGTCATTATCTGCCTTACGTCGACAATGTAACTTCACCACATCCTCCACAGAGGAAGAGCTGAGATCTCGGTCAGCCATTACCATGATGAAAACCGAGTAAGTACCAGCTCTGAGGCTCTTGAGTTCAGTAACGACACTGCGATTCATGAGGTAGTTGCCGTGGCTTCGAACAATGTAGTCATGATCACCCGGCGAATCGATTTCGTGCAATCGGAACTGTAGCCTGAAACTGTATTGGCCTTTGAGTCCGTCAAAGTATCTATCATCCAGTTGACTTAACATCAGAACAACAGGGGATTCCTTTTTGAGGACAATTCGGAACTTTTGCTCGAATTCAGCCTTCCAGGGAACATCGACTGAAACCCACTTTTGAGTCAGTCGCCAATCAGGAGAGTCCATGAATAGTCGAGTCCGATCAAAGTGTTGGTACTTCCGTAGCAGATCATTGTAAGAAATCCAGAACACACTATCGTTTCCAAACTTGTGGTTGAGTTCTTGCTGGGCTTCGGGTGTGAACTCTTTACTGCCATCAGACCACGCGCCTTCCCAATTACCCTTCTTCCCTTTGCCCCAAGGGTTTCGAAGCTTTAGTAGCCGTGTGCCATTCGATAACTCACGAGCCTCCATAATAACGTATGCGTGGCCTTCGGATATGCCCTCGCGATTACCATAGCCACCATCCAAAAGACCTGTTGAACAGCCAAAAAGAAACTCCTTATTGACTTTAAGAATTTCATTGTTCCAAAAGTCGTCCACATCAAGAATGTCTGAAGTCAACAGCTCCGTGGTTACACCTCCAGTCAGATCTTCAACACCTTCACTGCATCATAGTTAGCAAGAATTTTAATTATAATGAGTAAGCGTTGGTTACCCGATCCATCCTCCTTGTAGTGCTGCGTAATCACCATGCGCTTTTGCGTATGCCTTTTCGAGCAGAGGCAACCAGGTCTCATTCTGATCACGGCAGTGTGCGAAAAACAGGGACTGCGAACCAGTCTGGTAGGTCTTGCGATATTCCTTCTCGACGTCTTCACGATCAATCTGTTCTAGCAGATGCCGTTGAACTGAAGGCGAGTCCCAGTCTGGAGACTTGAGGTATAATTTATCATCAACGATAGAAATAACCCATTCACCATCTCGATGGAAAACAAAGCCATATATGCCGATTTTGGTATCATATTCAACACAAATCCGTTGGATACCCACCTCCATATTCGCCAGGGCCGTGAGGCTCGCCATCAGCCAACAGTCGCCCAGAGAGCCCTGCTTTACATCTGCCGGTGAAATCTTTTCCTTCAAGAAGGCCGGCCTGTCAAATATCTCGTGCACTCTTTTCACGGCCTTGGGCACAATTGAACTGGGGTTGTGGAACGCACGGCCGCCCATCTCGAACCTTGGTTCCCCCAGGCCGTTGAGACAGTGCCCCTTCTCCCATTTTAAGTCCCAATCAATATCAAAATCTGGATCGCGATATCGCATATTCACTCTCTTGCACTCTGATATGAGCTTTTTGACTTTTGCTCGGCATTCTTGCACCGCGCGCTCGAAATCCTCGGACACGAGTAGGTTCTGTGTCGCTGAACACGGCGGGATCGAGTCGGTTGGGACAGCTCCATTTCGAGCTGAGGGCGCAGCAAAAGGCAGGATGACTGTCGCTTTGCTGAACTTGGCCGCTGAGAATTTGGACCAGGTCTTGTTGATGCTCTCCTGCGGCGGTATGGGCTTTTTCTTCTTCTTGGGTTTCCGCCCATCTGGGAAGACTCCAGGTGGCTTGGGGGGACTCGGCCGACGGCTGTTGTCGCTATCGCTAGAGTACTGTGTAGACATATTGACTCAGCCCTAGAAAGCACTGTCGATCAAGGGGAAATGGCAGCGCGATGAGAAGTTTATCGTTCGAGCAGTGGAGCGGATCGAAGAAGTGAGAAACGGATCCTGTCTCTGAGGCTCCGAGGGCCACTTATATTGGTCTCGGGATCCTACATCCCACAGCCTTGCTGAGGCTGGACACCTGCCTATCCATAGGCCATTGCACTAACGAGGGCGCTGCAGGCAGACGGGGAGATACAACAAGAAATTTGTCGCGCTGACCGGCGGCTGCCTTCAGTGGGTGGGCATGATGTGAGAAACGATTCGCCGATAGGAAGCCGGGCAGTGCTGCATAGAGCTAAAGGGCCACGAAGAAAGCTTCAAGGCACGAGATGGCCTATGAGGGGCGCGTCAGCTGGGGCGGAGGCCAAGAGTGGATGCTGGTTGCTGGTTCAGCCGCATGGTGAGTTGGGTTAGGAGCTGGAGACTCGACACGGAGGTGCATATATATATGTATGTACAGTACTGTACAGTAGATATGTGCGGTGGGGGTGGTATGCTGCTGTGGCGAGCTGCAATTATGGCAGCCGTTATTGGATATGGCAGTTGGGCATGTACAGCATGTATGTATGTTGTTGAGTGTGAGGTGTGCTGTGTGAGCTGTGTGAGCTGTGAGCTGTGGTGGGGTCTGGGCCTCGAATCGCTAGAACCAAAGAGGAATGCGGGGGGGGAGCAACCTTAAAGACACCCCCCAGCACAACCAGCACAAGCAGCAGAATCCACTCACAACCTCACTCACTCACTCACTCACTCACTCTCACCAACAGCAGCAGCATGTGGGAATACCGCTACATGACCCCAAGGGGCTCTGGCTGGTCTGAACATCTGCCATGACATCACCAGGGCCATGTTTGTTTCTACTCTACTGTACTGCACTGTCCAAAGGCCACCGAGTAGCCCTATCGAGTCACGTCGCCTCTCATCCAAAGAAAAGCCTGTCAAGTGCCGAAGAGCTGTTCTGTCCTTGCTGCACCATGCATCACTATAGGAGCTATGACTCCATCCCCAGTGCCGGCCCATCCCGCACCGCAACCTGGTCCTGATCGGGATGTATCTGACTGTACAACTTGTTGTTGTTACTCTGCTCTGTCTGCTCTCTCGCGTCTCCAGCTGCTTTCGGGAAGTGGCAGGGGTCGGACTTCGTCTCGCAGTGTCCTTCGTTAGAGATCTCGAGTGTTTCTTGTTTCGAAGATCATATCCGCACCCTTCCCACCAATCGCAACTCTTCTCACCAGTGCCCCTCCATCTCAGACTTTCACAGCCTCAGAGAAATGCTCCACCATGAGCTGAAATTGAATTACCTTCAAACCTCAAGGGCTTTGTCCACAGACTCGACTGACTATGCCACGGCAATCATCGTCAACTCTTCATGCCGCCCAAGTCTTTAAAAGCCGCTGTGATTCCGCCTGTGGGTTGATGCCTCGTCTTTCTCTCTTTGGCCATTGTTAATCTCACAGTCCGAGACTGCACACATTCCTTTCTCCTTCTCTTCTCTCCCCACCCTTTTTAGAATTACAAGATTTTAATTTACCACCACTACAATGCATTTCGCTGCATTACTCGCCTTAATCACCCTTCCTCTCATCTCCGCACGATCTGTTGCGCCCCGTCAACTAGCGACATCCAGCACCGAGAATGACCTCACCAACAACTCGAGCTGCAAAGCCATGACCGTCATCTTTGCTCGCGGGACATCCGAGCAAGGTAACGTCGGTACTCTCTCGGGTCCCCCCTTCTTCGCCAACCTCTCCATGATGGTTGGGAACGAGAGTCTGGCCGTGCAAGGGGTGGAATATGCTGCGAACGTGCAAGGCTTCTTAGCCGGAGGAGATGCTGCTGGGAGCATGTTGATGGCAAAATTGGTCGCGGATACACAAACGAAGTGCCCAAGTACCAAAATCGTAATGTCTGGTTATAGGTATGCTGCTCTGCCCTTTCTTTTGGAGGGTTTCGCTAACGTCGAACCCAGTCAAGGAGGACAACTCGTCCATAATGCAGCAAAGATGCTTACGCCTGCACAAGCAGACAGTGTCAGTTCAGGTATGCCGAGAATGGAGAGAGATCTGGTGATACGTGCGTATCTAACATTGATTCACTTAGTCCTTATTTTTGGAGACCCGCTCAACGGCACGGCCGTTGCTCAGATCGCTCCAGCCAAGGTCAAGGTCATCTGTCACACAGGCGATAACATCTGCGAAGGTGGAAACAACGTAAAGCAGGCCCATCTGACTGTGAGTTCTATGTCGAGTCTCGGTTCGTGTGGGTCATAAGCTAATGGAGAACAAAATAGTATTCACAGAATGGAGCTGAAGCTGCGTCTTTTGTTGCGCAGGCTGGGGGAATGCAAATGTCTAATACGACCGCGACCGCTTAAACTTTTTAATGCCTCTTCTTCTTCTTCTTCTTCTTCTTCTTCTTCTTCACCTTTAAGATTTTTTTACCATTTGTAATTCGGTGGATTTTCTCTTCTTGGCGGGTTCTCTTCTCTTCTCTTCTTTTAACTTTTTATTCTTCTCTTCATTTTTTTTTAATCTTCTTCTTCTTCTTTTTCACCTTTTGAGATTTTTTTACCATTTGTAATTCGGTGGATTTTCTCTTCTTGGCGGGTTTTCTTCTCTTCTCTTCTCTTCTTTTAACTTTTTATTCTCTTCTTTTTTTCTTCTTCTTTTTAACTTCTTCTTTTTAACTTCTTCTTTTTAACTTCTCTTCTTTTACATATTTCATCGTATATACCTTAGCGGGCTAGCATTTAGCATATACCATATATAGAAAAAATATTAGACGTATCCTAGACATATCACGAAGACTTACAAAATACTAACGTGAACGATCTTGAAATTATAATCTAAATTTGCGTAATATTAGGCGAGCGGAGGTTAGGAGAGAATACAAAAGAGAGTTGAAAGATCAAGTCTCAACATGTAAGTATCACCTAGGATCTCTCTAAGAGAAAATAGAATAAAAGAGATTTATATAGCGGGCCAGAGCCTGTATACCCCAACAAAAGAAACCTCCCCATCTCTGCATCAAGTCTCCGGCCGATCCAGATACCAACAAACGACATCCCTCTTCTTGCCCGTCTCCCTATCCCTCCCCAGCAGGATATACTCCTGCAAGAGCTCTCCCCTCCTAGCACCAATCCGCCGCATAATCCTCTCACTAGCGACGTTCTCAGGATCGACCTTAGCCACGAGCCAAGCGACGTCCTTCCTCTGCTCCAGCTGCCAATACCAAGCCAGGAACTTCCTCACGGCCTCTCCAGCGATGCCACGTCCCCAGTACGCGCGGTTCAGACAGTAGCCCATCTCGATGCCCTGCGGGCTCGGGCGGTTCGTGCCGACGAAGCCAACCATGTCTGCGCCTGGTAGCATGATGGCCATCTTCTCGATGTTCGGGTTCGACGCGCTCGGTAGCGTCGTCGC
Source organism: Pseudofabraea citricarpa (assembly GCA_029641185.1). Taxonomy (NCBI): domain Eukaryota; kingdom Fungi; phylum Ascomycota; class Leotiomycetes; order Helotiales; family Dermateaceae; genus Pseudofabraea; species Pseudofabraea citricarpa. The sequence continues at coordinate 1,905,697 of JAPWGK010000004.1, forward strand.
CATCCATTCTTCGCTCTCGCCCTCGTCTGCCCTGACGCTCTGCGCTGACCAGTGCATGGTCTGCGGGTCGGACGCCATGGCGTGGAAGCTCGACAGGTGCTTGGCTATGGTCATGGGTTCTAGGGATATTCCCGACATGTTTTTTTGTTTATATTTTTTTTAATTGTCTCTTGGAGCTTCACTGTATGATCTTTCTGAGGAAGGAGGTTTTCTTTCTTTCTTCCCTTCTTTCTTGGCTCAAGTTTATTGAGATTTGAGCTGAGAGGTTTTGGGAGTCATACCATGCAGCTGCATCTATTATGCAGGCAGCTGCACGTGCCTGCAATCTGGGGTTGATAGTGGTCTGATAAGGGATGACCTCGGCTCGGGCCCCGCCAAATGGGAGGGAGCTCCATCACAACAACGACAAGTTCCTTCTTCCTTCTTCTTTATTCTTTCTTCTCTCACAACCCCCTCTCTACCTTACACAATGCTACTTCTAGGGCTCACGGGCTCAATCGCGACAGGCAAATCGACCGTGTCATCGATCCTCTCCAGCCCGCCATATTCGCTGCCGATAATCGACGCCGACGTGCTGGCGCGCAAAGTGGTCGAGCCAGGAACCGCAGGCTACAACAAGATCGTCGCGCACTTCCTACCCACGACGCCCGATCTGCTGGTCCCCGCATCCCCGGAGATCCCAGAGCATGGCGTATCTGGCAAAGGGCGACCGCTGAACCGGCCCGCGCTGGGACGGAGGGTATTCGGGGACAGCGAGGAGAGGAAGAAGGACCGCGCGGTGCTGAACGGCATTGTGCATCCGGCTGTGCGCTGGGAGATGTACCGGGCGCTCCTGACGTGCTACTTGAAGGGGCATTGGGCTGTCATACTGGATGTGCCGCTGCTCTTCGAGAGCGGCATCGATGCCATCTGTGGAACGGTCCTCGTTGTCGCGGTGCGGGATCCCGAGATCCAGATGAAGAGGCTGAGGGAGCGAGATCCGCATCTGAGTGCCGAGGATGCTGAGAATAGGGTCAAGAGTCAGGGAGATGTGAGGGAGAAGGCGAGGCGTGCTGAGGCTAGAGGTGAGGGTGCGGGCGTGGTCGTGTGGAACGATGGCGACAAGGAACAATTGAAAGGCGAGCTTGACAGAGTCATGAGAGAGGTCACGAGAACGAGTCCGAGGTGGTGGGCTTGGATGCTCCTCTTGTGTCCCCCGCTGGCTGGTCTCGCGGGTATCTGGAGTTATTACCGCGGGCAGGTCATCAATAAGCAGTGGAGGGAGCAGGAGCTGCAGACTAAGGCTAAGCTTTGATTGATCTGGACTTAATTCCACACATCTAAAGTAGATGGTTGAGATAATGTTGAACTTTACAGTTAGCTCATCGGTGTGAGGTTGAAGCTGCCTACCTAGGTCCCGTACAGCAAGTTGCTTGTACACTTCGACGGCATTTAGTAGTGCTAGATGGTCGATGATATATCTTCATCTTCGTGTTAGTGTCCACGTCACCAACCAAGGATCTGTAGCTCTGGTGAGCATTTGATATGAGAGTTTTTAGGCATACGTGCTATCTATAACTACACTGTTCAGGCATTCATTGTTACCTACCTGCCTAGCATATTGAGTAGCATTCAGAGCCGTGCACCCTTCCTTGCTACTTCTCTCCCATCTCTCACTCACCTCTCTGGTCTTGGGAGAAGTATTCCGGGTTTTCATTTTTGAGAACTGGAATCTTATCTCTGGGAGGGCAATAAAACGTGATATCTTTGATCCGCGGAGCTGTGATCTGGCAGCTGATAGCCTGTGCAATATACTCTGTCTCTCACTACACGACCTGTTAATGTCTTCAGAGTCGGATGAAATATTCTGCGTCTTAGTATTTGAAGACTGAAATCTTGTGTCTGGGATATCAAAAAGTGCCATTTCTGATCCGCGGAGCTGTGATCTGATGGTTAACAGCCCGTGCAATATACTCTGTCTTTCACTACTCGCCTCTCATCTCTCCAGCTCGGAAGAAGTATTCCACGTTCTGATAATCGAGAACTGAGATAGTACCTATATATGGGACACAAAACGCAATGTCTTTGACCCGCAAAGCTCTCCTGGTGTGGTAGTAGACTAATAGATTACCTATGTGAATTGGTTGAATGGGTGGTTGAAGAGAGAAAACTCCCGTGGCAGAAAAAGCTGCTCAGATGCAGGTAGTGGCTGTAGCGCTTCCCTACTCAGTCCACACCAGACATCTGCACCGCCAAATGTGGTTTTGATTTCCCGCGAGATTTATGACCTGTGCGCGCGAAGGCTACGACAAGGCAAGACAAGACGCGATTTCGATTTTCCGATCCGCATACTGACTGGCAGGCTTTCAGACCCCTGAAGGACAAACCGCTGCATCGATTGTCCGCACGCGAAAAAGTATACATCGTTCAGTCCCTTGGGTGCTTGTGAAGTGTGTCCTGACTCGTCATAGTTTCTCCGTGTCCGAAATCATGCCTCAGAAGTATCCTGGGTCGTACATGGAATGGGTTGTTGGTTCTCAGCGTCGAAATCTCTATCAAGGACGCTCTGCTAGGTCATCCGCTCCGGCTCCTGCTCCAGCACCAGAGCCAGCTCGAGAACCAGCTCCAGCTCCAGAACCAGCTCCAGCTCCAGAACCAGCGCCGCCTGCCCCTGAACCTGCACAGGCGGACCCTCCAGCTCCAGAGCCAGCTGTATGTCTTATCTTAATCCCGTGCTTGCCAGGCACAAAGAATGACGGGACAATCTTTAGGCGGCCGAAGCTGCCAAACCTGAAGCTGCTGCAAAGCCTGAACCTGCACCTGCTCCAGAACCAGCCTCAGAACCAGCTCCTCCTGCTAAGGAAGCCCGGAGACGTCGCAGATCCCGTTCTCCATATCGGAGGGTGGCGGTCTATGTAGAGACAAGCGATTCAGATGTCGCTACTTCCGACACTTTGAGTGAAACTTCGTCCGAAGATGAATCCGCAGTTGATTCGACGAGTGAATCTGATGTGTCTGAGAAACCTAACAAGAAGGTGCGCTTTGTAGAGCCTAAGAAGCAAGTGAAGAAAGCAGAGAAGAAGCCGCATAAGTCTGCACTGAAGAAGGACGCTAGCAAGACGAAAGGCGAGAAGAAGGTTGAGAAGAAAGTCAATCAAGAGTCTAAGGTTGAAAAGGTTGAGCAGGAAGAGGAGAAAGACCCAAAAAAGTGCACGTGTTGTGGTGGAGACAAAGAGGAAAATAAGAGAACCGAGCAAACTCAAGAGAGTAAACAAGCGAGCTCAACTAGCACGACCCAGTCGAAAGATCAATCTTCCAAACCCAACACCGTGCAACGGCAAAAGACATACTCTCTTCCATCCCAATTCAACTACAACAACAAAGGAGAGGAGATCAGAGCATTGCACCATCAACGCTACACAATGTCTCGCTTTATTCAACCTTCCAGAGCCGACGTGGTTTTACGCGAGGATGTGATCGAGTGCCCAACCGATCCGCGCCCGAATGCCTTCTACGACGCTCGTTCTGGCATCATGCGAGTCTATCATGGGCCTGTCTATGGCAATCCTTACGGTACCCTCGTTCCTATCCAACAAGCACATGTGCCTCTTGGCACCTTCGCCCCTACGGGAGGTCAATTCCAGTCTGGTCCGCCGCCTCCACAATCACCTGCTCATCAACCAAATCCCAACCCTCCCACTCCTATCATGGTCAGCAGTATGCCTCCTAGCAATACCATGCCCGGTGCTGGGAATGACGATACCAATAATCAGCCTACAAAGCAACCTTCGCCAATTCCCCCTGCACCAATGCAGGCTCCAGCCAACCAGCCCAATAACTCAGGCAGAAGTAACTCTGGTAGACACAATGGAGGCGGCAGCGTCTCGGGAGGTAATAATCAACGCAACAACAATTCTGGCGGAGGCAGAAACCAGTCAAATAAGAACTCGGGGGGAAGCAATTCAGGTGAATACAACAACAACCAGAACAACAACCAGAACAATAGCCACTCTAATACTCCTCCTGGTGGAGGATCTGGAAACTGGAACTCCAATGATCAGTCAAACAATAATGATAATTGGGGCACCAACAATGACACTAGTAATGACTGGGGCACTAGTGGCAATTCGAACACCAACAATGGTTGGAGTAATGATCAGTCAAACAACAATAACAACTCGAGCGGCGATGGTGGTTGGAACAATAATCAGTCTAACGACAATTCTGGAGACTGGGGCGGAAACAATGATACCGGAGCCAATGCGTGGGATACCAACAACAACAACAACCAGTCTGGAGGCGATGGAAATAACTGGAATGCCAACGGTGGTGATAACTCATGGAGCAACAACAACGATAACCAGCAAGGAGGGAACTCAGGTTCACATTATGGCAGCAACAGCACTCACGGAGGAAGCAACAGGGGCAAAAACCAAAACCAAAGCCAGGGAAACCAAAACTCCAACAGCCGCAACAAACAGAATAACCAGAACAACAGCAGCCAGAACAAGCCCAGCAATAATAACTCTGGATCTGGAAACAACAACTCCTCCGGAAATGATTGGGGTGCACCTGCAAATAAAGCATCCTGGTAAGTGGTGGCCATGATGACACTCGGGGGGATCGAAAGCTAACGTAATTTCAGGGCCGTTGATGTTGCACAGAGCACCCAGAACAACAATAACAACAATGATACTGGAGACTTGAGCTGGGCTACAAATACCAACTTGACGACTGGAAGTTGGGGTGAGGGCAGTGGACCAATTGGAGCAGAACAGCCAACCTCAGGCTGGTAAAGTGTCTCCTGGGTAGATGGCGTGATGGTTGATAGGTATCAAGGAGTTCTACTGTAAAGTCGAGTTAATTTGCTTTTGGCTGGGAAAATGAGAGCAGTGGCCGGACTGCCTTCCGGCATGGTTTGGCTTTACAGTACGTCGAGAACGGTCGAGTCCAGCAGGAGAAACCTGCATTATTAATAGAGGCGAATTGTGGAGATCGGGTTGCTTAGTCTTCATGCGCCATCAAAGCGATGATTTTAATTAGCTACATATTCTTCTTCCTCCATCTCTGCAGTGATCATGAGATTTTCTCTGAAGGATGCATCTTGAACGCGTAGCAGTACCGACACTAGATGATGTGCGGAAGGAAGCTGTAAGCTTACCCGGTGCCAGAATTAGAATAGCTACAGCACAGTATAACACCGAGGTACCTAGCTACTGAGACTCCCGATGTCAGGAAAGCGAGAGGATGGTACGGAAGTACAAAGTACAAACACGAGCTGATCAAGGTTGTCTGTAATGCAGCCTGTCCGATTGGGTTCCATCCGAGAGGACGAGGAAGCGGATGGATGGATGGATAAACAAGCATCAGAAACAATCAGACAATAATGAGGCTAACTGACGAACCAGCAAGCCAAGGGCTAGGTTGTTGGTTTCGCGGCAGTCGTCGTCGGTGGGATGGATGATACATGTAGACGATAAGCTTTCTTCGATCTCAATTCAGTCTGAACAGCGGAGCCGCAGGGGATCTAAGAAAAGAAACGGGAGTCCAATGAGAGAAGCTTGTTTTCGTCGTAGTTCTACAGGACTGCATTGTAGAGGTACAATTTGCGCCTCTAAAACGGATGACGTTTTGTCCGAGTCAAGCTCCCCCTCCCACTCGACCTCGACCTCGACCTCGACCCCCTGCACTCTATGACAGCTTCCCCACCAAAAAAAAAGAAGACCACCCCTCTTCTACCTACCTACCTCACCTGCGGTATCTTTACTTGATAAGAAAATCAATGCCCGCGCCAACGTCAACATCAACGTCAACTGAACAACCCCAGCAAAACCCACCCACGACATCGACGAGTATTTCTCTAACGACGACTCTAATCCTCACAGTGCTGCTCCTGATATCCTTCTTCCCCGCAGTATTCCACCACCTGTGGACGGTTCCACTGTCACTCCTACTCGGGTCAGCATCAGCATCAGCATCTACATCTTCATCTAAGCAGGGCAACAGGCACCAATACACATCTACAAGCAGCATGTCGTGGACGCAGAAGACGCTCTCGCTGCCCGCCCGGAGCCGCGGCTCGTACCTGATCACGGACGACATCGTCGCGCAGCTGCCCGAGCTGAAGAACTACAAGGTCGGCCTGCTGCACCTGTTCATCCAGCACACCAGCTGCGCCCTCAGCCTGAACGAGAACTGGGACGCCGACGTGCGCGAGGACATGAGCGACGCGCTGGATCGCATCGCGCCAGAGGACCGCAAGGGCGTCCTGTACCGCCACAGCGCTGAGGGCCTGGATGACATGCCCGTGAGTCCTTCATGACTTTCTTTCTTTGGGTTTCCATTCTGGGAGTTCTGGGTTTCTTTTAAGTGGATTCCTTTGTTACCCACGTATTCATTGGCCTACTGTGGTCGGGTGAATGCTGATGCTGATCATGTTGCTTGTAGGCTCATATCAAGAGCGCTCTGGTCGGTGCGAGTGTTTCTGTACCCATCACTAATGGACGACTCGCGACAGGTACGTGGCAGGGTGTGTGGTTTTTGGAGTTCAGAGCTAGTAAGCATACGAGGAAGGTAGTGGCAACGATACAGGGAGAGAAGGCTTAGGAGAGATGGAGATGACGGAGACAGAGATTCTGATATTGGATCTCGCCTGGGCTGTTAGCAAGACGACATGAGACGAGATATTTCGGGAACTGCCATTATACCATTCGATTGATCATTTATGCATTTGATCTTCTGCCTCATAACCTGCCGCGGGACATAAAATACCAACATACAAGAAACTGGTTTGATATCGAGCCTCCCCCTGGTTCATAGTTGGTCCATTTCCCCTGACATAGCTCGAATTGTCCCAAAGTTTTCGTTTTTGATTTGAAAGAAACCCCCATCTCGAACGCCTGTCCATGCATGTTTGCTGTTGAACTCCGAATCGAATAATGCGCCTTTATTCAATTGTTGCATCCTCGTCCTTCATGCCGTCCTCCTTCATCTCTTCGTCTCCTCCCGCAAGCACTATAGTCTTTGGTATGTATCCACCTTCTGGGCCTCCACCAGGTGTGACGGCAACGACCTGGCCCTGCTCGTCGATAAACTCGAAATTATAGCGTGATAGTAGATGCGGGATTGCCGAGAGTTGTGGACCGTATCTTGCTGTGTTATCGTATAGCTCAAAGAGCGGAACGGCCAGGAGCTTCATGTTCTTCGGGACGCTCAGAACCTCTGTATATGATTAGCCACAAGCTCCTCCAAAATAAGGCCATCAGAGCAGAGAAGAAGAAAACATACTCTGTTTCGGGAGCTGGATAAAGTACAGCTTCTTGCACTCCTTGGGCCGCGTAACGTGGGCGGGGATGAACGGGTACATGAAGGTCTCGAAGTTGGGCCGCCACCACTGGGCGAGGGTATCGCCAATCTCCCAATCCTCATTGACGCCCTCGCCGCTGAACTGGCTGCCGACGGGGGCGAGGCGCTCGTTGAGGCGCATCTTGAAGCCGCCGACCTCGTCGTCCTCGGGCTTGAGGTAATCGCCGGGCAGCTTGAAGAAGGCGTTGGCGATCTGCAGCATGAGGATGTGCGGGTGGTTGTGCTCGTGGCACACCAGGATGCCCTCACACGTCCGCCGCATGCCGTGCTCGACATAGTGCTCCTCCAGCCGCTTCAGCCGCGCCAGCACCGACGGGTCTTCCTCTGGCTGCGTCTCCTTCGTCCCGAACGTGTAGTTGCTCAGTGGGTACAGCCGGATCGTCTTGGGCTGGTTCGCGTTGAACGAGTTCGGCAGCAGCGGCGGGTACGACGTCTGGAGCGCCGTCGTGGTTATCGTCGACATGCTTGCGGGTTTGTGGGCTTGTGGGCTGCTTGTTGGCAGGTCGTGTTGAGTGAAGGTCGGCTGGCTGTCGCGGGTTGGGGATGGCCGTTGGAAAGTCGCGAGACGCTTGTGTGGCTTTGACACGATATCACGAGTTGCGGTTATAATGTTTTAGGATTTGGCCTTGTGGCTAAGGGAACACCGTTGCTCGCGCGCTTACGAGTCAGATTAGTCAGTGCAACTTGCTTGTTAATGGCATCCAATTGATAGGAATGATTTCAGCTGTTCAGAGTTCTTCAGCCTCGTCTCGGTTCTTGGCATGGATATATTGTTTAATGTCTCAATTAATAGCAAACATTATTTAGACATCAATCATCCAATTTGACGGGTCATACGGGTAGAGAAGCGATGGGATTCTCTTGCAATTGAGGTTCTGTCTTTCTTCATATGTACAATAACTACATTCTCTTATGCCTACATATCCTGACCTAGCTTATCGTTGACCAAGAGCCTCATCAGTAATGCGTTGCGATTCTGGGATTTCGGCCTCGTGGCCTTGTGCTTCTAATGGATAGGAAGTCGAGGGAAGGGACTCGAGATGAGCTCTGTGGTGCTCATTGGCCTGCTTCTTATTAGCTATGGGAACCGATCAAACGAACATATAGCCTTACAAAAGGAAGTCCACAGTATTCACACATGCAGATTTGTGGTTTGTCGAGATTGATGAAGACTCTCGGATGTCCCAATGGACCTCCACCTCCATCACACTGTACACTTCGCTCGTGCGTCCATCGAACTGGTTGCCTGTGAATCAAGTCGATTGCGGCGTGGGGAGCTGGCTAGAAGAGGAATTGAATTAGCGTTGGAAACGATGGAATATGATAGACGGGTACAGAAGATAGCTCTATAATTCAATTGCCCTTTACACACGTACCTGAAGCTCCATAATAGTCTGCTCAAATCTTGGCCCCGTCATAGCCTTAGCTCTTGGGTTCTGACTCCGCGACCAAATTCCAGTCCTGTTTGGCGCTTGCTGGACTCTAAACTGCTCTCCTGCCTCTACAGATTCCTGAATAGGCGCATCCTGGTGCGGTGTCTCCATTGGAAGCTCGTTCGTCTTCGAGACATTGGGGACTTGCTTCGGAGCATTGGGATTATTGATCTCCTTCTGGTCGTTTGCGGAAGAAGCGTAAGATCGTCTAGCAGAGATCTGAGCTCTACGTGAGAGCTGCCATACGGCCCTCGATCGTACAGTGGAAAACATTGCGTGGCCGTCAATTGCGTTCGGGGCAGTTTAGAGGTCGTCGGCATCCCTAGCACGCTCTCAAAAGGTTGATACCTTGCTTATCTAATCAGCAACCTTATTTCTGCGCGCCTCGCCCCGACCTTGAAATAATTTCGCCCAGACCTCGATCTAAATCGTCATAGCAACATTTATTTAAACAGGTCAACACCCACGCAGAACTCACGCTCTTGTCCTTCACCCACAACCGCCTGTGTGGCATTGTTCACACTGCATCCAACATGGCACCCAGCAGTACCAGCACGCCATCCTCTGGTGGGAAAGCCATGAGTTCCAGGCTTCTCACAATGAAGTTCATGCAGAGAGCTGCTGCTTCTTCACCGACCTCGATTTCACCGGCGACTCCCGATGAACCTTCCGCGAAACGTCGGAAAGTTACAGATGACTCGCCATCGAAATTCAGCGTCGACGCTCTTGCAGATCAACGCGCAATACAAGCTGCGGTGGCAGAGGAGGAAGCAAAACGACAGGCTGCTCTGGAGAGGCAAGGCGCAGAATTGGGAGACACTCGATGGGTCTTGAATTTTGAGGACGGCAGGAATACACAACCACCTCCCGCAACGGCTCTACGTGTTGTACAAGCAGGGTTTGCACATTTGGACAACACTCTACCATTGCACGTTAAGTCCGAAGACGCCGATGACCTTTCTGAAGATAAACCGGTTATTGTTGGCAGAAAAAGCTTCGGGAAGTTCAACCGAGTTCTAGAGGTGTGCTATCAAACCCATCCATCGCATTAACACGATATACTGACATTTTCTAGAAGCAGCAAAACCCAGAACTAGAGGATTCTTCGGATTCCGACTCGGAGGATAGCGAAAATTCAGGGTCAGACCAAGATTCGGATGATAGCGAGGGAGATGCAACCAGTGCACTCATCAGACAGTCGCGTCACGATGCCTCACAGCGCGCTAAGGCTGAGCGCAAGGCTAAGAAGCAGGCCGAGACGGCGGAGTCTCTGGAGCTGGCCAAGAAGCGAAAGAAAAAGGATGTTAAACTGAACAATCTGACTTCACTTACAGGTCGCCAAGACAAGGTTGATAACAGATCCTGCCACAAGTGCGGTGGGACTGGTCATATCCAGAAAGACTGCCCCAAGAACAAGAGATCGTTCCAAGGTGGAGATGATGGTCCTGTACGCAAGAACAGGAAGACAAGGTGAGGATGGACCAATTGTCTCGTCTTGGGGCTGGGATAGTAGTAAAGGGTGCTCGAGCTGTTCCCGGTTGGTGCAAGTTCCACTCTGGTGAGTTTATGCTTAAAGAAAAGCATACTTGCCAATGGCTGTAACAGATCACCCAACCCGATGTCACGTAAGAAGCTACGGTAGAAAGAGGTTACATCAACTGGGCAGGGCAGAAGGGCCGTGGCGCAGCCAGCCGACCCCGAGCACCAGAACGTTAAGGGGACTTCGGGGCTTCAACGTGCCAATTACCAATGAAGCATTGAGGGCAGCTGCAGAGCCACGACGCAGCGTGTTGTAGGCCGTCGCGCAGACACCGTTCGTAGCATCCACGATATGAAATAATCATAAACATAAACATAAACGGGCAGGGGGTACGTGAGCGTGTGTGTGTGTTCCAGAACTGTTTCTTGTGAAGGCGTGTGTTGTGTTGAAGTTGTTGACGGTACTGGGCTGGGCTGGCTGACTGTTGCTATCTCGCTTACTACACGATTACTACGGCTACGGCTGTACTGCAGACTGCAGACCCCCTTCTTTTTCTCCAGTGCGACAGGCACTCAGCACCTCGTGCATCCAACGCATAAGACTGTACGATCGATCCAGGCTCGCCATGTACCGAGTCAGGGGTTGTGATCTGGTGGTGCTTGTTAGCTGCAGCATTTGGGTGCAGCCAATGACTCGTGCGGGGACTCAGGCTCAGGGAAGGCTATCTTGACTAAGTGCAGGGCAAAGTATGTTTGATCGGAATGGACATCCGACTTCTCTCTTGTCTTCCTCTCTACTTTCTCGCACTCTCTCTCTCCGTCTCTCTCCTCTCCGTCTCTTGATCTCGTCTTTCGCATGCCCATCGCTTAAGGAAGGGTAAGCTTTTGAGATATATTGCATCCTCCGTCCCGCACCTACCTCTGTGTCCTAATCGAGGTGACCGACTCCGACTCCCACCCATTGGCAATCCGGCACCCACGCAGACCCCAATAAACCTTCGCCGCTCTGGAGGCTCGGACGAAGGAGTCGAGCAAGCAGAAGAGCATCCACAATATGCAGCTCTCAGAGTCTCAACTCTCAACGGTTGTGTTGCCAAGGGCGATTGCAATTTACCAGTTCAACCTCTCTTCCTCGGTCCATCTAGCCCCAAAGCAGCCGGTGATTGCGAGCCTGTCCGACCGGTTCGCAGATCGCAATAACTCAATGGCAAGTTGCAGCCGGTATTATTGACATTGCCATATTATGGTATCTGTGGTACACACATCCGGTGCCTCCCCCCTCGCCGGCTGAGTCGTCGTTGTTGCAGCTGCAGCGCCGTTGGCTCTCGTGTGTGTGTGTGTGTGTGTGTGTGTGTGTGTCTGTCTGTCTGCAAGTCAGGTCAAGTCAGGTCGGTGGTGATAATGCATGAGTTGTGTGTCACAGTCGGTGTGAATTCCATCATCCATCAACCCGGTTCGAGCCCCCGGCTGGTGGCCAATGTCGCGTGTCGGGAGATCAGATCAGCAAAGAGAAGAAAAAAGCTCCGAGGCAGGATGGATTGATAACGATGGCCCAGTATCGACCGGGGTTGGCATTATCTCCCTTTTTCTGCTTCTGCTTCTGCTTCTGCTTCTCATACTCCAGTGCTCCGAGCTGCTTGACCTTCCATGTGCAGAGGTGTGTATCTGCAGGTGTGGTGTAGTGTATCTGTTTCTGTATCTGCATCCCTCCCTGCCTATTATCATTATCATTATTACTTGCAAGCTTCCAGCTTCCAGCTTGTAGCTTCTAGCTTCTAGCTTCCAGAAGCCAGAAGTCCCACAGTCCACTACCACACTTCACCACAATCGTCCACTACCACTACGACGACACCACCTCTCCCACCTCTCCCACCTCTCCCACCACTACCTTGCCTACGGTACCGTACCGTACTGTACTCTCCTGTGCCTATCTGCAACTAGGGTCTGGCAGTTCACTCCAGGAGGCTACCTCTAACATACTCTCTCCTCTACCGGTACTTACCAGTCAGCCCAGCAGCAACATCTCTCTCAGCCCAGCCAACCATCCAACCATCCAACCATCCAACCAACAACCAACCAACTAATCAACCCAACCCAGTGAGCCAACCCCAGCCCAGCCCAGCTCAGCCCAGCCCAGCCCAGCCTAACCCAGCCGTCCCATAACCTCTCTCCTCATTTTTACGAAACGAGTCTCTCTTCTCACCTCTCTATTCTGACACCAGCTTCCTCTTGTACGTAGCACGTCGAATTACCCCCCCCCCTGCGAACTAAGAGTCAGCACCACCTCAATTGCCGGCGCCGGCTTTGTCATTGCGAGGCATATACGAAATAGCCCTCGACTTGGCTCATGACAGCTACCACCATATGCTTACCTTCTCATCTCTTCTCTTGCCTTCGTTCTGACTGTTCGGCTATCCCGTTCGTGGTGACTGCGCTGAGGAAGGTATCGACATATCCTTCCCGAAGCGCGACCTGGCAAACGCGACTTCTTTCTCGAACCCACTCGCACTCCCTCTGGACCTCTTCCCACGCTGCCAGCAAGACTCTGCCTCCTGGGACAAGCTCGTTGAGTTCCACTTCTGCACAGACTGGGCCTCGGCTTCAACCTTTTCTTCTGCAACCATCCACGAGTTGCGGGGTTAGTCAAATTCGCGCACATTCCTCGCTCAGAAGCGCCCTCAACCTGCGCTCCTGCTCATCTTTCTCTGCAGAGCCTCTTCCTGCAAGCCCCTTTCCAACTCCTAGAACTCTGCCGCGACGTGTGCAGTCGGTGGCCATGTCTTCCGTATCGCAACCCCAGACGCCTGCGACCTTCGGCAGCCCTCTACGAGAACATAGACATCGACCTGTGGAGAGACTCACAGACCGTCTTGAGACGCCGTCATTGGATGACAGGTCGTACAGAGTCATAAGGCTGCCCAATCAGCTGGAGGTTCTTCTGGTTCACGATGCAGACACGGACAAGGCTAGTGCGGCCATGGACGTCAACGTAGGCAACTTCAGCGACGAGGAAGAGATGCCGGGAATGGCACATGCGGTGGTATGTACATGACAAGAACACCTCCCCTCGAAGCTAAGATTCCAGGTTGCGTCGAGCGAGATAAATTGGCCTTCGCCCACCTAGCGTTTCACCTTGATTCCATCTTGCATCCACTAACGCAATGGTCTTATTAGGAACATCTTCTTTTCATGGGAACGAAAAAGGCAAGTTTTTCAGTACGTTGTGATATTCGGGAAGCTAACGATTGGCCAGTATCCTATCGAAAATGCTTACTCGCAGTATCTGTCATCGCACTCCGGTAGCTCAAACGCTTACACAGGCGCAACATCAACAAACTACTACTTCGAAGTTGCGGCAAAGCCTGCCGAAAATGCAGACCCTGCCGAGACAGATTCTTCGCCCTTGTACGGTGCCTTGGATCGCTTTGCTCAATTCTTCATAGATCCACTTTTCCTAGACTCAACATTAGAGAGAGAGTTGAAGGCCGTTGATTCAGAGAACAAGAAGAATCTCCAGAGCGACCAATGGAGGCTGCATCAGTTGGATAAATCACTTTCAAACCCCAAACATCCTTATTGCCATTTCTCTACCGGCAATTTCGAAGTCCTCAAGACCCAACCAGAATCTCGAGGGATCAATGTTAGGGAAAAGTTTATGGAATTCCATGCAAAACACTATTCTGCAAATCGGATGAAGCTTGTAGTTTTAGGGAGGGAGTCATTAGATACTTTGGAAGAATGGGCAGCTGACTTGTTTGCTGGAGTGCGGAATAAGGATTTGCCTAAGAACCGCTGGGAGACGGAACAGCCGTTGGGCGAGAAGGAACTATTAACTCAGTGCTTTGCTAAACCTGTCATGGATTCCAGACAGTTAGATCTTTCGTTCCCTTTTATAGATGAGGAAGGTTTATTTGAATCTCAACCCAGTCGATACATCAGCCATCTCGTTGGTCACGAAGGCCCGGGAAGCATCATGTCGTACATAAAATCGAAAGGTTGGGCCAATGGATTGAGTGCCGGAGCATACCCAGTTTGTCCTGGCACCAAGGGCATATTCACATGCCAAATACGCTTAACAGAAGATGGTCTTCTGAACTACAAGGAGATCGTCAAGGTCTTCTTCCAATACGTTTCTTTACTCCGCGAGAGCCCTCCCCAGGAATGGTATGGATTCTGCGCATGTTCGAGTTTAGTAGGCTAATTTTGAACAGGATTTTCCAAGAACAGAAGGGCATGGCAGATGTGGACTTCAAATTCAAACAGAAGATACCCGCAAGCCGATTCACTAGCAAGATCAGTTCTGTGATGCAGACACCACTACCAAGAGAATGGCTTCTCAGCGGCCACAGCAGACTGAGAGTCTTTGACCCAGCCAGAATTGAGGAGGGTATCGCTTGTCTACGACCTGACAACTTCAGAATGCAGATTGTGAGCCAGAAATTCCCAGGCAAGTGGGAATCAAAGGAGAAGTGGTACGGCACGGAATATACGTACGAGAAGATTCCGGCCGATTTTGTCGCTGAGATCAAGCGTGCTGGATCCAGTACAGCCAAGGATCGGTTGTCCGAATTGCATCTTCCACACCAGAACGAGTTTATTCCTACAAGACTAGAGGTGGAGAGAAAGGAGGTCGAAACCCCAGCGATAGAGCCCAAGCTTATTCGAAACGATGAGCTCGTGAGAACATGGTACAAGAAAGATGATACCTTCTGGGTACCGAAAGCAAACCTGTATATCAACTGCAGAAATAATCTGCCAAGTGTAACACCAGAAAACTCCTTGAAAGCCCGCCTCTACACGGATATTGTGCGGGACGCCCTAGAAGAATACTCATACGATGCTGAACTTGCTGGGTTGGATTACTCAGTTGGTAGTCATTCGAACGGCATCGAGATCATCGTTGCCGGCTACAACGACAAGCAGTCGGTCCTCTTGGAAAAGGTCCTAGTCACAATGAGAGACTTAGAAATCAAGCCCGAGCGGTTCGAAATTATTAAGGAGAGACTCTTAAGAGGATTGAAGAACTGGGATTATCAGCAACCTTACAACCAAGTTGGAGACTTCACCCGATGGTTGAACAGCGACAGGGGTTTCATCAACGAGCAGATTCTGGCTGAGTTGCCTCATCTTCAAGCAAGCGACATCCAAGATTTCTATCCTCATCTCTTGCACCAGATGTATGTTGAGACATTTGTCCATGGAAATCTATACAAAGAAGATGCCTTGAAGCTAGGTGACCTCATTGAAAAGACACTCAAGCCACGAACACTTCCCAAGGCCCAGTGGCAAGTCAGCCGAAACCTGATTTTCCCACCTGGATCGAACTACATCTATCACAAGACATTGAAAGATCCAGCCAATGTGAACCACTGCATAGAGTATCTGCTTTTTGTCGGTTGCAAATCGGATCGTGTATTGCGAGCTCAGGTTGGTCTTCTAGATCAGATGACACATGAGCCAGCATTCGATCAATTACGCACCAAGGAGCAACTTGGATATGTCGTCTTCAGTGGACAACGCCCAGCTGCGACCACCATAGGATATCGATTCATCATCCAGAGTGAGAAGACTCCCGAATATCTTGAATCACGCATTGACGCCTTCTTAACCCTTTTCGCCGATACCCTAGAGAATATGCCTGAGAGTGAATTTGAAGGTCATAAGAGAAGTTTGATCACAAAGAGATTAGAGAAGTTGAAGAATTTGGATCAAGAATCCGGCCGTCTTTGGAATCACATCGATAGCGAGGTTTATGATTTTGACTTGGGTAAGCTGATTCGAGGTTTTATGTCATGCAATTACTAATTTTTACCAGCTCAACATGATGCCAATCATATCAAGGCACTCACCAAGGCTGACATGATCAAATTCTACCAACATTTCATCTCTCCAACTTCGCCGTCGAGAGCCAAATTGGCTATTCACCTCAACGCTCAAGGAACTACAGAAGAAAGCACAAATGGCGTCACTAGTGCAGTCGAGAAGGGTATGAAGGTCTTGGGATTGGACAACGCGAAGGATGATACCCCGGAGGTTCAGGTGGCAGGTAACGGCACGACACCATTCGTCATTACCGATGTGCGAGAGTTCAGGGCGAAGCTCCAAGTCAGCGCCGGACCTCAAGCCGTCAAGGACATCAGCGAGTTTGAGGAGTTAGACTCAAAGCTGTAAGTACAGTACAGTACAACACATAGTTCAGTGCCTACCGAGAGAGAAAAGAGTCATCTCGAGTAGGTTTTACCTCATGCATGCATAGTTTTTTTTTTTGCCACTACCTTTTTTTCTTCTTCTTTGCGATGCATTGGGGGTTCTTCATGCGGGCTTTGGCTTGGTAAATAGGGAATGGTTTTTCATGGTCGTGTTTGTGTGTGTGCAAATAGATTTTATCCTTTACGTTCTTACTCACCTTATGTTCTCGAAGAAAAAAAGACAGAACTCTTTAATGCTATCCATCCCGGTCTATTGCCGTTTCGTTTCTATCTTTCTGCCTATCGCTGAGAATGATGAGTGAAGTGAAGTGAAGTTTGTTGTTGATGTGAATGTACCTGCTACGCCCGCCCTCCCTTCGCTTCGGGATTCTTCAGACCCACAATAAGGGGGTCGTCGTCTCTTAGTGAGCGGACTTCGGAGCTCTGGTTTCTTTGCCTCATTTAGTCGCCGTCCGTCTATCTTATCGCGCTTTCTCTTCTTCTGATCCCTTCTCTCGTTGCTTGCTTGTCTGTTTCTTCTTCTCGGCTGTCTTCTCCTCTCTTCTGCATATATATCTTACCCGCCTTTTGGGGGTTCTGTTCGCTTCAACTCTCCTCGATTTGATACTTATCAAGAGAAGAGAGGAAAGAAAAGGAAAGGAAAGGAAACATGGCAGAGGCACAAGAAGAGAAGTCGATTCCAGCATGCTGTCCCAGCTCTGCCCCGCCCATCTCAGTATCGTCTAGTTCCGGTTCCGGCTCCGGTTCGGGATCTGAATACGTCCCTCGAGGTAGTTTTGTAGATATCGATGGTTTGAGAACTTGTATGTCTTTCTTTCTTTTTTTCTTTTCTTCTTCTTTTTTGGTTCTTTGTCTTTTTTTGCTTTTTTGCTTCTCCGTGTCGTTGATCGCATCCCGTAATAGATGTCACTGGTTCATCATCACCTGCGGCCAAGTTGACAACGCCGAAGAAGGCCCTCGTCGTCATCTATGATATCTTTGGCTTCTCGCCTCAGATGCTGCGCGGTCTGGACGGGCTCGCTATGAACGGGAGAGGAGAAGGGGAATATGTCATCCTCGTGCCGGATCTGTTTGAGGGCTCCCCGGCTGATGGTTCTTGGTTCGTTCTCTTTTTCTTTTCTTTTCTTTTCTTCTTCTCTCCTTTTTTTTTTTTTTTTTTGGAAATGCCGAGAGGAAGAGATTGTTGATCGATAGAAGTTAAAAACGAATAGGTACCCACCGGAAACTCCCGAGCAGCTGCAGAAGCTAGGGGACTGGTACGCGACGAGAACCCCCCAGCTGGCGGTTGAGCGCGTCCCGCGCTTTGTCGAGCATGTCGAGGCTGTTTATGGGGTGAAGGAGTGGGGGATCTTGGGGGTTTGTCTTTTTCTTTCCTTTCTTTTCTTTCTTTCTCGCTTTTTTCTGCTCTTGTGTTTGTTTTATCTTGCTGCTGGTGCCAGTGCAGCTGCTGATATGAACGGCAAACAGTATTGCTGGGGCGGCAAAGCGACATCCCTCCTCACCTCTTCCGCTTCTCCTTCTTTTGATGCCGCGTTCGCAGCTCGCCTCAACGTCGCGATCCAATGCCACCCAGCACTCATCGACCCCGCCGAGGCGGAGCACATCACCATCCCGACCTTGCTGCTTGCGTCGAAAGACGAGGATCGGCATCTCGTGAGGGCGTATGAGACGAATCTGAGATCTGACGCCAAGGAGGTTCGCGTTTTTGCCGATATGGTTCATGGCTGGTTGAGTGCCAGGGGCGATCTGGGGGATGAGAGGGTCAGGGGGGAGTTTTCGAGGGGGTATGAATTGATTGGGACGTTTTTGGAGAGGTGGTTTTAGATGGGAGAGAAAGCAGGGAGGGGGATGATGCGAGGTTGGAGGTTCGGGATGTGGTTTTCGGTAGTGAGATGTATTTTTTGGTGGTTGCATAAGTTTCTGGTTACCTAGTGTTTCTTTTCGTGACTTGGTGCTTTTTAATGATCACATACTCTTGAACTCTCGTGTGGGTTTTTGTTCGTTTATAGACTACTAAATTATCGTTGTTGTTTTCCTGCTCGATGAAGAAGAGAGGCTGTTCAAGGGGCTAAGCGAGCAAGTATGCGAGTAGATCGATCATCTTCAATACTGAGGCATATATTTGCAACCCATTTGAAGAACCCTCATTCCATATTTACTTAGATAAAATGATCACCTCACTCGCTGTCATGGGGTTAGTCTTCCAATCAACGAGGCGAGTCAGATCCTCTCCAAGTCATCACCTTGACGGAAGAAAAAAAGAGGTCCCGTCTCCAACAGCAAGTGACGGCTAGCTCTGAACCGCCACTTCTGAGTATCTTTCCCATCTTGAGCAACTATCTCTATTCAGAATCCCTCTTTGAGGAAAAGAAAAAGTATATAAACCAACTCGACCCTTCATTTCCCTCCTAATCCCGACCCTCCCCCTCCCCCCCCCCCCCCAAAAAAAGACCTCAAGAACCCAAACACAAACGCAAAAAACATGGATCCCCGTGATCTCCGAATCGCAGACTATATCTTCGACCGCAGCCGTGGCTTTTCTGGTAGGGGAATGTTTGGTGGGGGCGTTTATGGGCAGGGATTTGGTGAGTTTGGGGGGGATGGCGGCAGGTTTGGTGGGGTTTAGAGAAGGGGGGGAGAGGGGCTATGCGCTCGGAGTTTGATGCTTGGATGTGCTTAAGCCTTAGAGTGGTGGGTAGGTAGGTCGGTTTGTAAGGTAGTGCTTGTTGGGTGGAGAGTCGATGAGTTTATATATGTGTGTATTTACATATTTGCACTTGTGATCTGAAGTTTATTCAAGTGCAGGGAAATATCAGGGTAGGTTACTAGAGGTTGTTATGCCACTAGATGTTACAACAGTATAGCAGCGTACCTGATCTCAACCGAGCATGATAAAATGTCATGAAAACTCGCCATATAGATGCAAGCAATTAAATATCTTCAAGGGCCAAAAGGTTATCGTTTTGTTCTTTCTCTGAATTGAAATTGCAGATTTGACTGCTTTGATTTCTATATACATGCTAAATGTGTATTCTACTGCCTGTGTATCCTGCTTCCTGTGCCTCGGTTAACTTATTGTCTTTCCGTATTTGGGTACGAATAAGTAGGTGATCAAAATACTTTGCATAACTTTCGTTATTTCGAAACTTAGTTTACAACTTAACCTACCCTGGATCCAAGAGCAGGTGATTCACAGACTATTGATTTTAGAATGTGGTGCAAATCAATCCTTAGTCATCAATCAAGAGATGTTAGCCGAGTAAAGCAATCTGACTCAGTGAATGATTAACTTATTCTATCAAATACGATCTACTCATACCTTCGCAGGAGAAATCATATAAAAATACCACAAATCACTCTATCGTAATCACATCTTCCTTTTCCACACAAGAAAACGTCAGAAACCAAACTCCGAAGACACAGTTCAATAAATCAAAGTGTTCCGGCTACGTCATGAACCCTCTCATTGGAGATCCGTATGCAAGAGCAATGGATGATCTTAGAAATCTAGTCGATGGAGGAAGATTCGGCAGTGGATTATATGGTAGTGGGTGGGGTCCCTGGGATGGGTATGAAGGCTGGATTTGGTTGGAATTATAGATGAGATGTATTTTGAATGGGAAGTTTCTCCAGGTTGGAAGATGGTATTTGGGATATGATTGAGTGTATCCGAGTGTTCTTTTAAGAATGGTAGTGCTACTAGGTAAAATTCGAATGTAAAAGTCGTTATTTATACGCCTGAAGAGGCAGAGCTCCCTGCTGCTAAACCGTTGTTGACTCCGTTTGAGTCCTTAATATCCCAAGTAGTGGCTTTGGGAGAAATTGAGGACTGAAACAAATTTCTACTCTCAGTAACAAGATTTCCATTTCTTAATAAAAGAGTGGGACGTCATTCACAAATTTTTGGTAGATCGCTCCAACAAAATTTGCTTGAGCTTGACGGGCCGTCGGCCGCCGACACATCGGCATCCTCAGAATTACGGCGAGCGCACCGAGAAATACAGACATCAATCAGATAGCGAATCTATGCTCGACCTCTTTTTATGATTAGTAGAGTACCATGTCAAACCCAATACTTTCCGCCACAGAATGTACCCGGAAAGATGCCCCGAGACTTCCCACGTGATACATCAACGTTGGGAGTCTATAAAACGGCTATAGGTTGCTGCAATGAAAATTTAACTGCTCTTTTGTTCCCTAAGATTTATTTCTGTGCACAATAGACTCACTTCCACAGATACAAGCATACCCTTTCTCTTAAGCCATGGCACAAACTCAATTTGGGCCAGCAGACTTAGTCGCCGTCAACACCCTCCGGGCTCTTTCCGTATGTGGTAACATCCCCAGCAATAGAAGAGCAAAAACTCATAATACTTTGCTAGGTCGATGCCAGCTTTAAAGCCCAATCTGGTCACCCAGGTGCACCTATGGGCCTTGCTCCTGTCTCGCATGTTTTATTCAAACACATGGTGGGTGACATTTGCATGTCGAATTTCGTGCGATGTTACTCACAAAACTTAGAACTTGAATCCTAAGACGAACAAAAGCTGGATCAACAGAGATCGCTTCGTGCTCTCAAATGGTATACCCGTCACTTCCAGTGCATCATTTTCAAAGACTAACTTCTCAGGTCATGCATGCGCGCTTCTCTACTCACTCTTGCATTTGTATGGATATATATCTATGGATGATTTGAAAGATTTTCGCGTATGCTTTTAATTCTCCAGTTTTTTTTTCAAAGCGTTTTTGACGTTTTGTTCCAGCAATTGGGATCTAAGACCCCAGGCCACCCGGAAGCACATGATACACCTGGAGTGGAGGTCACAACAGGACCTCTGGGACAGGGTCTAGCCAATGCTGTTGGTCTTGCAGCTGCGCAAGCTCATATGACTGCTGTTTATAACAGACCCGATTTCGAGCTCTTCTCCAACAACACTTTTGTCATCTTTGGCGACGGGTGTGCAATGGAAGGCGTCGCATCCGAGGCAGCATCGTAGGTTATTTTCCGTTTTCAAATTCGTATTACTGAAACTTCCGACAGTCTGGCGGGACATCTCCAACTTGGGAATCTGATTGCTATTTATGACGACAACAATATATGCATTGGTTAGTCTTTGTCTACCAAAAGTACGATCTTTGGAAGTTTGACTGATGAGTGCAACAGATGGCAACACCAACTCTACATTTACAGAGGATGTACTAAAACGGTTTGAGGCCTACGGCTGGCATACTCAGCATGTTCACGACGGTTGGTCTTATGAAAACTCTCAGGCAGTGATAACTTCATTGACTATTAGCTAGGAAATACTGATCTAGATTCTATGGACAAGGCAATCGAAGTAGCTATTTCTGTAAAGAATAAGCCCTCTGTCATCAAGGTGACCACAACAATTGGATATGGGTCATTGCATCAAGGCACTGGAGGTGTTCATGGCTCCCCACTTCAGGCAGACGATATCAAACAGTTTAAGGAGAAGTTCGACATCCCCCCAACGCCATTCTTCGTTCCAAAAGAGTATGATTCCAAAGCTCGTAATGATAGATTTCTAATGAATTTAGGATTTATGAGATGTACCAAGCCCGAGCTGAGAAAGGTGCCGCTGCAGAGGCTCAGTGGGATGAACTATTTAAGAGGTATAAACTAGAACACGAGGACTTACACGCAGAGCTTTCCCGACGTCTTTCTGGCGAGCTACCTAAGGAATGGCAGAAAAAGGCAAGAGTTTTCACCCTAAGTAAGCAGCAGAACCTAACAGTTCCAGTTGCCAACATACAAGACTACCGACACGGTAAGCATCTTCGTGAGAGATTCGAAGTGCTAAGGTCAAGTTCTCACATCAAGCGCAGGTCCTCGCTAGCCGAAAGCTTTCCGAAATTGTCCTAGAATCTATTCAGAGCGTTATGCCAGAACTGATGAGTGGTTCGGCAGATCTAACATCCTCTAATCTAACTAGATGGAAGAATGCAACAGACTTTCAGGCTTCGAGCACAGGCATTGGACAAGAGATAGGTCGCTATCTGCGCTGGGGAGATAAGTTCCACCTTTCCTTTTTAATGCAAAACGCACGAAGTTGACATTCAAGGCACTGAGAGAGCATGCAATGTAAGTAATCATTGGACAAAACAGCTTCGAGATACTTATGTCAAATCTCTTAGGGGAGCCGCCATGAACGGAATTGCTGCCTATGGAGCTAACCTCATCCCATGTGGAGGAACCTTTCTTAACTTTGTCTCCTACGCAGCTGGAGCAATTAGGCTGTCAGCCCTCGGCCGCCACCGTGTCATCTGGATTGCAACACATGATAGTGTAAGTTATATAGCCACCCGCTCCCACAATTGTATTCTAATGCTTTTAAAAGATTGCGTTAGGAGAAGATGGTCCAACTCATCAACCGATCGAGACTCTAGCACACTTCCGAGCAATGCCGAATCTTCACGTTTGGCGACCAGCGGATGGGTACTACTTCCATATATCCTCAACCTATAAGTGCAGATCACTGACAAAGGTCCACCAGAAACGAAACCAGCGCGGCTTATTTCATGGCCTTGTCAGCAAAAGAGACACCCAGCATCATCGCTCTCACTCGGCAAGGCTTGCCCCATCTAGATGGCAGCACAATAGAGAAAGCATCAAAAGGTGGCTACGTGATTCTGGAGAATATGGAAGCCGGAATCACACTGGTTTCGACTGGTTCTGAAGTCGATCTATGTCTAGAAGCAGCACGGATCCTCCAGGAGAACAATATCGTAGCTAGAGTTGTTGTCAGTTATTAATCGCGGCCGAGATTTCCAATGGAGCGCTAATCCACCTGCCACAGAGTCTACCATGCCAAGAAATTTTCGACATTCAGACCAAAGAGTATCAGTTGTCTGTCCTCAGATCAGGCATGCCGATCCTATCAGTTGAGCCTTTGTCGACTCTTGGCTGGGAAAGGGTAACGTCACTTCCTACTTTTATTTTCGGGTTACTCTAGTCTAACAAATTACAGTACTCGCACGTCCAGTTTGGAATCAATAGATTTGGCGCAAGTGGTCCTTGCAAAGCGTAAGTAGCATCAATACTGCAAAGGGTTTTGGCTAGAGGCTAACTAAGACCTAGTGTCTTTGAAAAATTCCACATGACGCCTGAGGGTATTGTTGAACGTGCTGTCAAGACGATTGATTTCTACAAGAACTCAATTGAGATTCGCTCGCCGGTTGATCGACCGTTTGAGCAGATTGTGTAGACTAACTTTCTATGGAGCAGGCATATCATTTTGATACAGGGCTTGGAAGCAGTAAGAAACCAGTCTTCACTTAACTATTTTTTCTTTCTAGATAGGCCTTTGGAGGGATTTTTGAATCCTTCGTCTGTCGTTGGTGAATGCAAGCCCTCTTTATAATCATCTTTGTCGTTAGAACTTCCCATGTGACGATACTCGTGTAAATTTATATGGCGCTCTTGGCCTACTTGACTCGTTTGAGCATCGCCCCCTTTCTCGTTCTGCGATGGACACTGAAATAGGTTTCGACAGGGTATGCCAGTGGAAGGCTAGATGGATTTCATCCATGTAAAAGGACTGGGGATCCTGAATTTCAGCTGAATAAATCGAACCCACAGTTGTTAGCAACAAGTTCTCTGAAAGCCAGATGATTTCTTCCCGTGCCTTGAGACCGGACAAGCGAGAGAGCTTGTTGCAAACCCGAAACATTTAGTTTCATGAGAGATGACCCAAAATTACAAGTGGGCAGATGCTGAACTATTCTTAGAATGTTTACTACTCTTTCCTTTCAAACTCCGAAATCTAAAATGATGATAGCAAGAAGATGAGAGTCTAAGAACTCTGAATATACTAATCATAGCTATAACATGACTCGTAAATATCACTTCTGATTCGATAGACTTTTCCAAGATGCTCTAGTCAATGGCTGGATCAGATGGAATCTATCCAGTCAGATAAATTAGAGGGAGAATAACGTAGAGTGCCCAAGTCTGCCTTCGTTGCAGTCACTTACTCTCTCAGGGTTTCTAGACCATTCGTTACAGATCGCAGCTATGTTTGAAAGCAAGGGGCCGTGTGGCATACAGCATCTTAGCATAGACCAACTCGAACAAAAATAATGCATACATAGGTAAGTTAGCAAGCGGAAAAAGTATCGGCGGATAAATAGAGATCGTTCATTAATTGGCTAGGACCACCAAAATTGAGCTACGAATAGCATTATTTGAAGTAAATTTGTCTTGTGATTCATGACAGATCACATAGTGATACCATCTAGCCTAAATCCTCTCCATTTTGAGCCCTACTCTCATGCCACATACTCATGTCTAGACTCCACAGCAACTTTTTCATTAAGCTTAAGTCCATTCTGAGCTTCCTGGGCCGCATTCGCTAATTCCTCTTCATCAATACGGACATATTTCTCAGGTCGCTTGACGGAGATGGCATCTTTATCTCGGAAAACGAAAGTCTGAAGTCCGTCCTGAAACATAGTATCGATATCTTCTAACTTGCGATTCGCGGTCTCGGGGTAGAAGAGATATAGGATAGGAATGGAGACCCAGTTGAAGACGAGCCAGATGAGGTAGAACTTCCATTTCAAGTTCTGAATACCGATGGGAGTGATTTGGACGACCATGTAATTGACCGCCCATTGAGCTGCTGTACCGGCTGATGCACCCTTCATTCGCATGTGAAGGGAGTTGATCTCGGTATTGTAGAGCCAGGCTGTACCTTGCCAGCCTGCACCGAAGCAAGCATAGAACAGGAAGATGATAGCAACCGACGCGTCGCCGTACGACTCTTTGACAGAGCCAGTGCTGAATTGATTGTAGCGAACCAACACAGTTAAAGCGAGGTAGCAAATAGCGCAGCACGATGTTCCTATATATCGATTTAGTTTTAGAACACAGGTAGTCAGTCATTTGAGGGAGTCGTACCTAGAATCATAGCACCTCTTCGTCCCCATTTATCAATCATCATCATTCCAATGAAAGCGAAGAAAGTGTATTGGACACCATTGACGGCAGTGAGGAGACGAGCCTTTTTGTTCTCAAAGCCAAGAGATGTGGTCAAAACTACCGGGAGGTAATATGAGGTTGCATTGATGCCAGAGAATTGAACGATCATTTGGGTGCCGACACCAAGAAGAAAACGCCTCAGCGTTCCGGGCCCACTCTGACCAGTTCTCCCACGGAGAAGGTCCCACCATCCAACACCAAACTGTTTTTCAGCTTGGTACATACGCAGGATTTCGTTCCTCTCTGCAAGGACAGTCAGGCTCTCTGGAGTTGCGTTATCACCTTCTAGGTCTGCAATGATAAGTGTCGCTTCTTCAACACGATCTTTTGAGATCAACCATCTTTTTATGTTAGCTTTGGTTTGCCTTTACCAAGAGTTATGGACTAACCGAGGGGATTCTGGTAGCCATGGAACCGTTGCGAGAATCACAATACCAAACAACAGCTGGAGAGCAAGTGGAAAGCGCCATGAAATACTTCCGTCCAAGTATGAAAAGCCAAAAGTGACCCAGTTAGCGAGGCAGAAACCGGCAACGTTCAAGACAAGGCCCAAAACAACCAGCTTTCCCCGCCAGCTTGCCTTGGTGGTCTCACTCTGCCACACAGGCGCAGCCGCAGTATTGAGGCCATTTCCGAGTCCTGCTACAATACGGCCAACGATCATATGAGGGACATTGTATGCAGAAATCTGGAGAAGGGCTCCAATCATCATGACGATCGTTCCGATCATAATTGACCATTTTCTGCCAAGCTTAGATTCGAAAGCAATGCCGGATAAGGCGCCGAAAAAACACCCAACATCGTAGATGGAAGTGATGGTTCCCACGAGATTTGCGTCTGGCTGATTCATTGTCTGGAGGAAGTCTGGCGTCACGATAACGCCGCCTGAAGAGCCTTAGATAGGTTCACAGCTGACAACGATAGGAGAGCAAGCTTACCAAAAACAGCTTGATCATAACCAAACAATGTCATTGCCGTGGCGCAGGCAACTGTCACCCAAAATGTGAGCCATCCCCCGGTGCAGCCAAAGTAGCGTTGCATTGTGTTGAAATGTTGTTGCGGTACGATAGATAATTTCGTCCACACGAGAAGGGTTCGAGGGAGATAATGATTCTAGACGACGAGCCATCAGGAATGTATTTATGTTTAAAGGCGATCTCACTGGTATGTTGAGGGCGGCCCGTCTGGACTCCGCATACGGTACCTGAATAACTTCACAACCACACCACCTCGGTTACATGGGGTATATGCGGGGCCCCGCCCCTGAGTTGCCAGGCAAAAGCGTACGTTCTTGCTGTTCATCCCACCATTCAAACCCCGCCAGTCCCCGCTTAAGCCTCAGAACTCTGAAGAGGCTCTCGGGTGTATGGCGGAGCGACACGGCCCGCAACCCAATATGAATGTTGAGGTCAAGATGTGAGGCTTTGCAAGCACATTTAAAACCGTTGTGACCCAAGGGGCTTGGGACCTCGTTCACACGCGTCTCGATAGTCTTTTCTTTCTGATTCACCGTTTTGCTTGTGCTCGACTCATTTGGAATTTTGTCATCATGCCGGCCTCGACAAAAAACACTCTCGAACAGGAGATCTCCCGGCTCTCTCAAAAGATTTGGGGTATGCGTTTCAACCCTTTGATGAATGATTTGCCATAGTAACTGCTGCCTTTGCCATCTAGAGCGCTACCAGAGAGTCCCATCGACCGAAAGAATCCTCATAGGCATTTCAGGAATTCCAGGTTCAGGTTTGTGATGAACGCACTCTTTGAATGTCCAGCCGTTGACAAATTGGCTTAGGAAAATCGACACTTGCAGCTCGCATGGCCAGCAGCCTCAACGATATGTACCGCCGGGACCGAAACCAGCATCTCCCGAACTTTGCTGTTGACATCCCGATGGACGGGTATCACTACTCAAGAGCACATCTTGCAGCCATGCCAAATCCCGAAGAAGCTATCCATCGACGAGGAGCTGCTTTTACCTTCGACGCAGAGAAATTCTGCGAATTGGTCGGTAAACTTCGCGAGCCGTTGACTGCAGAGTCGAAAACCATCTATGCACCAAGTTTCGACCACGCCGTCAAAGATCCAGTGGCTGATAGCATAGCGGTTTCGGCGAAGTCGAGGATAATCTTTCTAGAGGGGAACTACATATCTTTAGATCGCGAACCGTGGAAGTTGGCAGCGCAGCTGATGGATGAGAGATGGTTCGTGACAGTCGAGAGGGACGTTGCCCGAGAAAGATTGGCGAAGAGGCATGTGGCATCCGGCATCGTTCCTGATACCCCAGCGGCGTATTACCGGATTGACTCGACCGATGGTTTGAATGCGGATGATGTTTTGGAGAACCTGTTAGAGGTCGACGAAGAAATCCCGGGGGGTGGATGATGATGCAGCGGAATGGAAAAACAATAATTGACTTGCATCACCTGATAACCAAACCACTCTCCTGACTCGGGTGTATCACGTGCCAACCAACCCACGGCCCGTCGCTCACCGACGGGCCATCTTCCTCCTCGCCCATACGACATCATTATGTCTGCTCACCACACACGGTGCAATGTCTGGAACGTCAACCCCAAATTCAGAAGCTCTACCGACGAGTAAGAGCGTGTATGTCCGAAGTCGCTGCTATATGATGGATGCTTGGTAATAACCCCTCTCTTTTAGTTGTTCTGTCTGCCGTCAACGAAAAGTCGCCTGTGACCGTCGCCGCCCTCGCTGTGGTCTTTGCCAGAAGCACAATTTTGAATGCGAATATGCTTCGACCGAGCGGAAGCCAGGTCTGCGTGCCGGATTTGTATCTCAGCTAGAGCAGCGGTTGGGTCAGTTATACGATTCTCGGAAAAGAAACTGAATCATACTAACCCCGCTTCAGTTGATCTGGAAGCTAGAGTCAAAGAACTTGAGTTGAAGGACCATACGCGAAATGATCCTATGGATGTTGGCGATACCTACATGAATTCGCAGGATGATACTGAGCTTCACGATGGGGCCGCAGCATTGTCTGCATTTGCAGCCTCGTCTGCTTCAGCAGCTCCATCTGCTCAATCAACAACATCTACCCCACCTGCAGAAACCACTCCAATTGCTGTGTCCAGCCCTTCAGATCCAGTGGTTCCATCTATTGAAACAAATGTACAGCTACAGACTCATGTCTTAGACTTAAGCAATTTTCGGACAGACACAAATTCACATAACAACGAATACGGCAACGGAAATGATCGCAACACATTCGACCCTTTATCCTCCAGCATCGTCACAGAGCTATGCACGGTATGGTTTGGAAAATATCATCCGTGGTTTCCCATTCTCCACCAGCCATCGCTATTCGAAGCCCTACAAAGGTCACCGACTATTCAAGCCTGTGACAGATACCTAGTCATCAAAGCCATCGTAGCCGTCACCATCCATGACTGCCAGTCTTGTGCCTCTACTTTAGAAGAGCGAGTCCAATGGTCGGAAACCATCAGGGATTCCGTACTAATAGAGGCCACGGGCAATGTATCACTCCAGTCAATACAGAGCCTGTTGATTTTGTCGAATAACGAGTACGGCTGCGGGACAATGGGGAGGTTTTGGAATTTCATCGCCGTTTGCAAAAGGTGATCCTCCGCTCAACTCTTCCCAGTAACCCTACATATCTGACAATGAATAGGTTGAGTCTCCAACTAGGTTTGCGAGAACTTGTCGCCAACAAAAGTGAGCACTTCAATAGCACGGCAACCGTCCCACCTCGCATCCTACCTCTACCCAACACAATTGTCGATCGAGAGGAACGGATTCGAGCATACTGGATGACAGAGATGTTGGATAGCATGTCCACTCTAGGAGCCGGCTGGAATGTTCCCATGATGCCACCTTCGCCTGATTTTATCCTGCCATGCAGTGATTCTCTATGGGCATTTCACGAGCACATAATTAACATATGGTCATTTGGCGACTTCAAATACTCATCAGCATTTTCACTGTGCAATATATTGGTTGCAGGAGAGCTAGGAGCTGTGCATACATTCCTGAGAAAACCTTTGAGTTTGAGCATAGATGATCAAAGAGAGGCATGGCAAAGCGAAGCGCAACAACTAGATGAGAGGTTAACGAATTGGAGGGAAGAGTTTGTAGCTGCGGTTTTTCGTTTGATCAATGCAGAATTTGCTCAAGAGGAGCGTGCGGAGATGGATCCAAATATTGTGCTTACTAACTGTCTTTTGAACACGTACGTTTTCAGAACACTTTATATCTGACTCTAAACTGATAGTCTTACGAACAGTGCTGTGATCGTGCTTTTTGAACGCCTAGCACCGTATCCGAAAGGAATAGAACGAGACTATGATCATGTAAGCGACCTCGATCTATTGTTAACAAAGCTGACTAACTACTGCTAGTGGGCATATGCTACTAACCGTTGCGTCTATGCATGTGATAATATGGCAGCGAAGATTCGACGTGTGAATGATGACGAGCTTCGGATATGCAACCCACACCTCGTACTATCCATATTTACGGCGGCAAGATTCTACATCGGTAATATTTATTATTTACTCAGAAACTCTATTAAATGCTGACTTTCAATCCAAGTGTACTCAAAAGCCCTCGACGCTAATGTGCCGACCAACCTATACTCCCTAGCATACGCCTTGAATATATGTAGCAAACGTTGGAAATTGGCCCGGAGATACGAGATTATATTACGGACAGCGGTGGCAGAACATAAAACGGCAGTTCAAATGTCGTCGCTCCCGATTCAATTCTTTGATCTCAGATACCCTGCAATCGATCTTGAAAGTATATTCGATTCGTGGTATGCGAATCTCCTCCCAGATATTGCAGCGCTAACGGGGCTTTCGCCACCTACACGCCCTGAATCTTCAAGTGGTTGAACAAGGAATTCCCAATATCAATAGAGGAACGCCTCGTGTAAAAAAAGGAGGGTTGTGGGATATCGATCCTGCGAAATGAAAAGTTAAAACTGAATTCTGGCACTGAAAGATGCATTTAGCGAGAGGCTACTTACGGCAGACCTGCCGGTCACTTTTTCTGACGTTGTGTTTAGAGATTATTGTTTGAAATCCAAATTCAGTTTTGGATATGTGCAAAGATACAGTTTAACCTGATGGTGTGGTATGAAAAAAAGTACGAGGATGACAACCCTGGTAGGACCTATATATTTTCACGGAGGGTCTAACTGCGTCATCAATGATGAAAGATCTATTCGAGTCCGTCGTCTCGAACAAAATCGAGAATCTAGGCTGTCCAGGCCAAACAAAGAGTAAAGAAAAGAGTCAAAGAGAAACCAATCCAGAAACCCTTGCTTATAACAAGAGACATAAACTAGCTCATCTCTTCAAAGTATGTGATTGGAGTGTTTTTTGGCTTCTTATTTCATAATCATAATACCAGCAAATATCTAATGCAACACTTTGAACTTTTTAAACTACTTTGAAGTAGCCTGAATATCTAAGCTGTGTCTCTCAACAGGAGTGCTTAAAATTTATCTGCCGCACATTCGTGAAATGTAATATTAACTGCCGTGTCTAAGTCAATTCAGGATAGCCATGGTAGTTATTGCTAGTGTCATCATAACAGATAATTGAAATGCATTTTATAAGCGCTTATAGAAAAAATGCCTAATGAGCAGAGATGTATAATTAAGAAGGCCTTTACCGCTGGGACATAATTCGCATCTTGCCGACTTCTTTACTAATCATAATACTTCTGATGCACACCCGCAATTATCTCTGACTCGCGCTGCTGCTCCACTTTCGTTCTAAATCGATGATCATTCGCAATTCTAGCTCTTGCCCATTCTAAACCCCCATTAGCACCATAATCTGGAACAGAGTTCGAAGCAAATTACCTTCTGCAGTCACGCTAACAAGAGATTCGGCAATCCCATTTTGAATACCCAGGCGTTCTAAGAGAGGACTCTTCACTGGTTCCAAAGTGATGGCTGCTTCCGGCCTTGCAAAGTAGATCAAGCTTAGTCTTGGTTTGCTTGTTTGGTCTTCCGGAGCACGAATTACGCGATGAACTGTCGACTTCAAGTAGCCTCCACTAAGAAATTCTAATGCATCGGCAACGTTGACAATTATCGAATCGGGGTTTGAGCGAACGTGTTTCCATCCTTCTTTGGTCTGGACTTGTAGACCGGCGACGGGTTGATGGAAGAGAAACGTGAGCGTGTTGTAATCCTATTAGCATTAGATAAATTTCAAGAGGATGTGAATTATGGAAATTTACGGTGTGACCCCGTGCCCAGATATTGTTCAGCTTCGAGTCTTCCTCAGCCGTGCGTGGGTGATACAGCATATACCGTAAATACTCTAGCCCTTTAGCTTCGTAGCGATGTCTATTTACAAAATACTCCTCGTCAATTTCCAACACGAATGCGAAGAGTCGAAGAAGTGGCAGCAGAATCTTGTTGTGGATGTGCTATAAATCATGAGCAGTATTCAACATAAACTGAGTGTCGAAAGTATTACCAGAGAAAACTCTTTTATTTCATCATAGTGCTTCAAGATGATATCTGGATGTGGGCGTTCATGTTCGGGCGTGAACTTTGGAATGTTATATCTCTCATCGTTGTCTTTCGATGCAAGCTCTCCCACGGCTTGAGGCTTGTACCCTCGAAAATCTCCAGCTGCTGTATTGGCAAGGAATTTCTTCTTTTCCTCAAGAGGTAGTTTGAATAGCTCAGCCCCGATCGCATACTGACGTCTGACTTGTTCATCAGTAAGGCCATGGCCTTTCACGTAAAAAAATCCTAGTGAACGTTAGACAATTTTATCATCAACACAAAAATCCGAGGCTACCATTCTTGTCGATAAAGTTCAGAACTTGTGTGGCTAGCTCTTGCTTTCCTCCAGGTTGATCAAGCAGAGATATGTCAAGGAACTTCAGATCAGCCCATTCCACTAAACAAGTCAGTCGTCGGAGTATCATCTAGAGCATGGCATTTACTCACAGTTTTCCTTTGTCTGTGGAGGATATTTATACTCCGGTAAGTCGTCATCAAGGTTCTTGTGGCCCGTCATTTTGAGTTCCGTAGTCTGTAAGTATTGTGTTGTATAGTTCTTAGATATCAAGATCGATCAATCAAAAGGGAGATAATTATCACTTCGTGGTTCCCGACTTATGCTCCGATTACTATGTAAGCAACTCTGCTCTTGTACTAATATCGGATGTACTGACGCGGGGTTATGCAGCTAGATGTCTAGAGGCTACTTTATGTCAAGCGAAAGGTGGGCAGTCGGTTGGTGCAGCGAATCAACACGTCGCTTAATATCACGACTTTTCTCCCCGGAATGACAACATCGGGCTCAACCAAAAAAATGTGTAGAATACGTTGCACCGTTGTTATCTTTTCTCGGGTCCGTTCTTATCGGCAAGATAGCTCAATCTGCGGCACAGTGGCGGGTATACTAGCCAAAATGTCATGCAGTCCTGGTTCGGCCAACTTTGGTGCTGCCCGTTGAGATTTCCCCCTCACAAATTTTGTAATTCTAGTCCCTAAAAGCCATCGATGTATCCACTCTTGTCGAAATCTAAGATTTCTTTCCATGATGCCATTCATGATATGTTTGTCGTGATTCGGTAGCTTGCCAACGAAGAGATTGAACGAATATGAAAAGTGCTCTTCAGCCCAAAAAGTTTATTGTTGAACTTTCAGCACACCAAGCTTCTCGGGCCTTTAAGTAAACATGTCCCAAGTCCTCGAAAAGTCTGGGTACGAGGCTGAGGTGGTTTCGCCAGCGCTAAGTGATGTCGCTCCGCCGCCAAAGAGATCTCTTGGGAGCCGAGTGCGCGAGATCGTCTGGGACAGCTTGGATCGATCTCCAGAGGAACGAAAGTTGATCAACAAAATCGATTGGTTTATTTTGTAAGGCGATACAGCAAGATATGAAATTTCAATCTGCTAATCCATTGCCAGAACTTGGGCAGGTTTCACGTACTTTTCGAAGAACCTCAACCAGAATAATGTCTCCAATGCATATGTTTCTGGCATGAAAGAAGAGCTGAATGTCGTTGGTAATCAGTACCAAACATTTACAACAATGTGGACAATTGGTTACGTTGTCAGTCAGATCCCGTCGCAACTAATATGTACACGAATACGGCCATCTATCTGGTGTCCGTCCTGGGAGTTATGCTGGGTCATCGTAACTTTTTGTACTGCTGCTGTCCAAACACCCCAGCATCTATACGCATGTAGATTTCTTGTCGGTTTTGCTGAAGGCACATTCTACCCCGCAGTCCACACAATTCTTGGTGGATGGTATACGAAGCGAGAGCTTGCGAAAAGAGCTTCAATATTCTTTGCATCAGCATTTGTAGGGTCCATGTTCAGTGGATATCTCCAAGCGGCACTTCACAGTGGAATGAACGGCACGGCTGGATTGGCGGGTTGGAGGTGGCTTTTCATTTTTGATGGCATCATTACATTTCCCATGGCAATTTGGGGTATGTTGCCCAAGCCTCTTGGCTTCTTGTCAAGTGCTAATCAAAAGCTTAGCCTTCTACGCCCTTCCCGATCTTCCCGGCAACACCAAAGTTAAATGGCTGAGCTCTGAAGAGAAAGCTCTGGCTTTGAAACGAATGGTAGACGAAGGAAAGGGTGAAGATGTGCCTTTCACGTGGGCTGCTATCGTGCGAGTACTTGGGAAATGGCATTTCTGGGTTTATACCGCATATTATACGTGAGTTCTTTGATTCCTAGAATGGAACGGCCCAAACTAACATTTTCGCCAGCTTCTTCATTTGCAGTGAGAATATCGGCGGTTACATGAATTTATGGCTGAAAAGTCTTGGAACGTAAGTTTTCCTTGAGATCCGTAGGCAATGAAACTTCAATCTAATTTCTCTTAGATATTCTGTCTCAAATGTGAATACGTATCCTACAGTAACCAACGCCATCACGATTGTCACTACTCTTGCATACGGCTGGACAAGCGACGCCTTACAAGTTCGAAGCCCCATTGTGTATTTTTCACTTACCGTTTGTTTCTTTGCAGCGATGAATCTCGCAATTTGGGACGGAGTACCATTTGGACTGAAGTGGGCTTCATATTACCTGACCGGTTTTGCACAAGGATCTGGTCCGATTTTTCTCACGATGGTAAATGAGGCATGTGCAGAAGATACGCTTGAAAGGAAGTTCATTCTCGGCACGACCAACTCTGTAGCATATGCATTCAACGCTTGGATCCCACTCATCACTTATAACACAACCAAGGCTCCTAGATTCTTGGTGGGAAATTCGGTCACTGTTGGCTTGATCATATGTGCGGCATTAACCTTGACACTGGCGGTCTACTTGCAGAATAGGGATGCGTAAGTACTCAAAGTATTGTTGCAAAATGAGTCGTTGCTAATCTTGAGCAGAAAGAAAAAGGAAACTGGCGAGAAGTTCAATGGATCAAGAGACAAAGTGTGAAGAATCATGTGGGGATTTGAGTATAGATGGGTCGAGACGATATTAACGTTGTCCTTCAAAGCTAGATGTAATGAAAATAATATAAAAATGACTGGTAGCTTCAAACCATTCCAGTTTATTTCTCTCGAGTCCCAAGACAATTGAACTACAAATTTAAGTGTAATGATGTGCTATGTATGAAAAACTTGAACAAAAATTGCAAAAAAAAAAAAAAAGCCATGGATTATGTAATTATTCTGATACGCCCAGATAGACTGCCTCGTGTTCTAGCTGTACATAAATATTTATGGGGTATAGTGAATGGCGCTGAACATAAGGTCGTGAATAATTATTACACAATGCCGAGCTAACAAAACCTCAAACACGTATAAGACCTCCCTAAAATCTCTAATATTGTAGTATGGCATGAAAGTTTCCAGATGCAAGTCGGTGGTCGGAACTTAGCCAGTGACTTACTCGGTATCGGTTGATGCCGACGACCGCGAATCAAGCGATGACACAACTCGCTAAAGTAATGGTGTGGCAATTGAAGATGTATGCATTTGGTTATATTGCTACCGGGATGGAGGCTGATGAAAGTTGTGAAGTTGATAGACCTTCGATGCTTCGATCAAGATTTTGACATAGGCGGTACGCAAGAATTGAGAGGATACTCCGAAAGAAATTACATATAACATGCGCATGCCTACCTATCCATTTTTGACAACAGCAGAGGACAATCGGTCACTCTATCAGATGTCCACTATAGCATGCATTCGTGTCTCGAAACTCTTGTCACTGATTTCTACCTAAGTACGTACTAAGCCTCGTAGCTCTTCGCAATCCAAACGCAATTGAAACGGGAAAAGTGCTCGCTTAATTATATCCAAATTCAAATAATGTGGAAATCGATACTAGTAAGTTCCGATACCCGTTGCTATCGGTCTGCCAACGGAACATATAAATAGGCTTCCGGAATCCTCATAGACAGGATAATTAACTGCTCAGCATAATACCAAACGAAACAATGTCAGCACCTGTACCTTCCTTCGACAAAAGCCGCGGTCGTGGTCCTCGTGACCCAAAGAATGAAGATCCTCGATGGGCTGCCGTAGATGCATATACTCTTTCTCATCTTCATCCTTCTTCAAAGCCAAATCATGCACTTTTGAGGCAGACTTTAGAAAACTCAGCAGCAAAAGGGCTACCACCTATTCAAACTTCATCTGTCCAAAGCAAGTTCTTGGCTTTGCAGTGCCGCTTAGGGAAAGTAAAGCATGTACTTGAGATCGGAACCTTGGGAGGTTATACACCAATTTTCATCGCCACCGAAAACCCAGAAATCCGCGTAACGACCATCGAAGTCTCACCCGAGCATGCAGAAATTGCGAAAGAGAACATCGCCAACGCCGGTGTTAGTGATAGGGTCGAAGTTCTCGTGGGCGCTGCCATTGAGGTATTACCAAAGCTGCTTGAAGACGTAAATGCTGGCAAGAGAGATCGTTTTGGTCTTACTTATATTGATGCAGATAAGTTGAACAACTGGAACTATTACGATTTTGGCGTTCAGATGAGCTATCCAGGTGGCTGCGTTATCGTGGATAACATGGTTACCAGAGGAGACTTGGTTGCTGAAGATAGAAAGGATGGTCATCATGTCGTGGGCGCGAGAACGGTCATCGAGGCTGCTGGGAAAGACGAGAGAGTAGATGCAGTTGTCATGCAGGTCGTGGCTGAGAAGTCTTATGATGGCTTCTTGATGGCTGTCCTTAAGTAGGAATTGTTTCCAACCGGTTAAGGTTGACTTAGATTAGGCAATCAAATAGTTTGAACTATTTGCAGTATTATGTGATTTTATTGCGGAATGTGCACATTTATTTGTTCAGTCTTGATTCTTCACACAGTGATCTGATATTTTCTGACGTTGATCCGCTAGTAATATTTTGCAATGATGAACAAAAACAATGACTAACATTGAATGAATACCACATCAAGACTAGGTACACACAATGCAAAATGAGCTTGTTTTGGAGGTAGTATATGGAAGATATAGTTCCTGAACTAAATGCTAATAGTTACCCTTCAAACCTTTATAGCACTAGTGCTAAAGCAAACTCCATTCCATTTTCTCTGTAGCTGAAACTTTTGTGCAACATCTGCTGTCGAGTTCCAGACCTGTGCACGCACATTTTGTAGCACTTCAGCTGCATTTCCATGCAGCTGGGTCTGTTGAAGGACCTGGCCCGATGTATTTGTTGCTAGTGGGAAACATACAATGATTACGTGTCAACTCGATACCCGAGCTTGGTGTGTTGTTGACAAATTTGGTACCTGTAATTATTTCCGGTGCTTTGCCATTCTCAACCCAATCCACGATGCCAAGAAGTACATTATGCTGAGGATCCAGCGAGGGCTTTTTGTCTCCAATCTGACCAATTCCCCAGGCCCCAGGGCCACCTGAACAATGTTGCATGCCGCTGATGCGAAAATAGCGGTAAAATGAGTCTGGTGTACCCATTGTTGTGTTGACCATTCCCCAGTAACGTGCGCTATTGTCTGATGAGACCACAAAGTCCTCCATGCCATGGAAGTGAAGAAGCTTTCCACCGGCGTCTTTGAATGCCTGCAGGTTAGGGGAAAAGGAGGACACCCCAGCAATATATAAACTGATAGCTAGCTCGGCGTCTTTGGCTGTAAATGTGGCAATATCATAGTTAGCATCAGAGTAAATAACATTCCGAAACCAGTCAACTGGTATTTGAGCTGCAACCCCGTTATAAAAGACAGCGAAAGAGCCCATCTCGGCCCCTGGCTGCATTCTTGGAAAGATAAGCTGGCCGTTGGTACCGGTAAATGGCGACAGCAATGCTGTTGCGCGACGGAGTTGCTCTGTGTTTAGGCAAGCTGTGGCTGTGCCATTGTTACAAAGGAGGCCACTCAAGTCCGGAATACATTTGTCAGGGTCTTCAATTATGCTTCATCAGATCGTTAGTCAACAGCAGTAGTAAGGGCCGAAATAGACTTACCGGTCAACAGCCCCATCCAGCCCATCACACTGCTCAAGGATTTTTGAGTTGATGAGGGCCCTTTATTAGGTTAACCTAGGGTCTCTGTATAGCTGGCTACCTTCTGAAACAAATAGCACAAGGGCTAATAAGTACATACCATTTATCGGCCGTAACAAATCCAGGGTCAGATGAATTCAATCCGGCCGTCACAGAGGAATAGGCGCCTTTTGAGGTGAGTGCATTTGCATCAAGAGCTGGTGCACCGGCAACAACCCCATCAAAGTCCTCCGGGTACATCTGAATGGATTGAAATCCTTGTCGGCCACCGGTAGAGCACGCAAAGTAATATGATTTCTTATGTGCAGATCCATAGAATAGTTCTGTGGCCGTCTTTCCAAAAACGGTACTAGTATGAACACTGTCACACTTATTAGCTGATCTTTGTTTGACAACAGCTTAAAAATACGTACGAGCGATAAGACCAGTCTTTTATAACGTTATGTTAATAGATAACTTATAGGTTTCTTTAGGGCGAAAAAGAAAAAGAGATCACACCTTTGAACCCCTCTAGGTTATTCAACCATGAACCACCAGAAGTTCCATTATGGCCCCCATTAGCACTAACAGCCGCGAATCCAAGACCCTAAAAATGTTTTAGTCAAAGGACAAGAATAAGTGTAGTTCAAAACTTGCGGTAGCGTAAGTCAGCGCCTCGTAGACCAGACCTAAGAGAATTATAAAGCTGCCCTAATTCATCAACATATCTTTACTCACATCCACCCAAGCCGCCATTGCCAGTACTCAAAAATCGACCTGTCCAGTTCCGAGGAAGCCAAGTTTCCATAATGATGCCACTTGTTTGGGACGTGTTGACATACATCGCCAGTCGACAGAGATCGACAGGGGCGATTTGCGTGCTGCTGCTACCAAGGGCAAGGCAGGTTTCATTCTATGGTTAATAAATCCATTAGTATCTTGTGGCCCTCCTATATATTCTGAGTAACTAACCAAATCAGAGACATCTACCGTGCTTCCTGCTGCATAATAATCCAACTTGTTCACCGTTGCATTTGGAATGGTTTGTGCTATCTTGTCCCCAATTTGATAGCAAGAGTCTTCAAATGTCACCGCATTTGCATGTAGAAGCATAGTAGAATGCAAGGCAAAAGCTCCAAATTGTGTAATACGCATGATGGCTGGCAGAGACTTTGTTGACTTGGATACAAAAACAATAGGGTTCATTTCGAATTTCAGCAGCAGCCCTATACATACATATACTGCTATCAGTGGAGTTATTATTGCAAGAAAGAGATCAGCCAATTATCAGAAAGAAAGTTGTCTTTGTTTTTTTTTTTTTTTCTGTGTCTCCGATCTGAATACCTATTTTGGACATATTTTCGTTTCTGAATCGCCAATTCTACCCTTGATCCGCTCTCCATCCGGCCCCTTCAATGCGACTAGCTAATTAGACGTGTGCGCAAGACCCTGCCGACCTTTTATCTGACTTATTAACATTTGCGGAGGGGTTAGATGATGTGGTATTTGGAGAACAAGTGAGGATTAGAGTTTGCCAAATAAGGCCCATGTTGCCAAATGCTGGACCTGTCTCCGATCTGGTTACCCAATTCGGACTAGTAAACTCCGACTTCTCGAACGACATGAACATTCCTTGACTCTTCTTCCCAGTTTCCACCAAGAGACTCGATTCAATCCCGCTATTAGATTCAATACAAACTCCCCTGCATACTGATTCCAATCCACTATGGTGTTCTGCGGCAAACCTAGTAAAGCGTGCTCTTATTGTCGGCTCAAAAGGATCAAGGTAAGTTTTAAACTGTCTTAAACAATGAACTCAAAAATACCACTCAATTCTCATTCTTTTCTAGTGTGATCAGCTCGCGGATGGATGTTCCCAGTGTTCTCGAGCTCGCAAAATATGTCCTGGCTATCGGGATCAACTCTCCCTCATGTTCCGTGATGAGAATGCAAAGATAATTGGAAAAGCACATAAGCTTAAATATACAAGGCAAGCTAGTGCTCACAAAATGAACGGCAAACCTCATGATGGCGTTAACTTGTCTTCGAGCCCGCCCTCGTCTGAAGTTGTCACATCTTGTACCTCACTTAATGGACTGTCAATTCCATCCCTAGGTCTGGATGATACTCTCTCTGTGCAAAACTATCCACATCTTATCTATGCATCTGCCACAGCTCTTCATGATCAGGGTATCGATTTTTTCTTCTCTCGCTATGTCTCTATCACTTCACCTTCAACAAATCAACTTCATGCTAGGATGAAACCTTTACTAAGCTAGTATCTTGTTGAAAATCAGTTTATAAATGCAGTGTCAGCAGTAGGTCTAGCGGGTCTCTCTAACGTTACGAATAATAGCAGCCTCATGGTGTTGGCGAGACTCAAGCATGCAGGAACTATCAGCTATGTTAGATCCGCACTGCAGGATATATCGAAGGTCAACCAAGAAGATTTATTTAAGGCTATCATGATACTACTTATCTTTGAGGTAAGCCTCTGGATACACAATCAAAGTGATAACCTCAGCTAACAGCACTTTCAGGTGGTCAACGGCGCGGAGTCTATTTCAGCCTTCGGTACTCATACTGACGGCGCCGCAACAGTGCTGAGAGCAATCACTTCAGCACAGTCCAACAAACAACCAGGAAATCGAATGCTGATTCAATTTCAGTTCTTCATGGTGAATTTGTACCTCTCCTTACAAAAGAGCGACTCCTAACATGCACAGTACATTCAGTATTTTCAAAATGAACAGCCTCTTCCACCGAACTCCACTAAGTGGCTTCACGAGTCGCAATATTCTGACGACCTCCCTGCATATAAATTAGTCGAAATTGTCGGCCGCTTTCTTCGCATACACGAATTCAACAAAGATGCAAGTCTCTATGAGAGTTTTAATATTCTCAAAGAAGCCCTCGCGTGCGACGCTGAACTAGAG
The DNA here is from genome assembly GCA_029641185.1 of Pseudofabraea citricarpa. Classification (NCBI taxonomy): domain Eukaryota; kingdom Fungi; phylum Ascomycota; class Leotiomycetes; order Helotiales; family Dermateaceae; genus Pseudofabraea; species Pseudofabraea citricarpa. The sequence goes on from JAPWGK010000004.1 coordinate 1,946,549, forward strand.
AGTTGGGAGACACAACTTCCTGCAGGCTGGGAATGCACAACAATCTCTTTAAACAGCACTGAATACAACCTTTATAACGGCCAATTCGTTATTTGTCGCGATTTGTGGACGTTAAGTATTTGGAACCATTATCGGTGGGCTCGAATTCTTGTCCATGAACTTATCCTAAGCCACCTTGACAAACTCGCGACCAAATCCCTAGAACATGATATGCAACGGAGCAAATGCCTTGAATCCACCACCGAATTAGCTTCGCTCATTTGTGCTAGCGTCTCGAACCAATTTTATCGTTACAGCATCAAAAATTCTGAAATTCTGCTTATTCCTACATCGAACGGCATCTTCACCATTTTCCCGGTCGCGGTTGCTGGAGGGGCTAGAGGCGTACCTGATGAATTGCACACGTGGGTCGTCAAGTTACTTGAGGGTATGTGGTGCAAGATGGGGATTCGACGAGCTTTGCAGTTAATGCCGGTGACAAAAAGACAGCAATTAGACCTTGTATCATTATCATCATCCCATAGCCACCATACCACGACAGTACTCGGGAAATAAATATTGATGAAATTGCGCAAGCGCTTTTAACCACGACCTGTTTTGTCCGATCTTGAAGTACTGTGGTGGGGTTATATGCTCGATTTTATTACTTTCTTTGCTTTTGTGAGGAGTTATTACTGCCTTAGGTACTACTACGTGGGGGCTCTGCGAGTACTCTTTAAGCGCTCTAGGAGCTATATACGATTATTTATGCTTTACTACGATAGTTAATCAACTACTTCTTTTGCCTTTTGCCTTTACGACTATTAATTCGATTACTGAATATACCTTGTGCGTAGTTATATGTGTTATATCGGTTACCAGTTACGTTTATAGCACCGTGGATTCGGATACGCCCTAATATTTATCGCCCTATCACAGTACCACAAAGAAAAAGCAGCTATCGCAATGTAAGAACAAGAGCTCTTTTTCAAGTACTTGGCATCTGAATATTGATAATATCTAGCAAGAGCAACTAAGCTGGCGCTCGCTTACGGCACATATTCTCGAGTTTAGCAATCGAACGATTTTGGGTCTCAAACTCGAGAATCCTTCAATGCTAAGCTGAATTATTTTGGGGGTGTCGAGATAACCCAATTACCTCAGTCTATGCTCTTGTGAAAAGGCTTTTTCAGGCAACAACGGCTCGACTGAGTCCATTCACATCTGGACTTTCTATACTTGTATTAGATCAACCTGTGAACAGCGGATCTGACATTTCAAATATCCGCATGACTGCCATGGTAATCACCGGATCACCCATGATAACATCGTGCAAGCCGGTTTTCAATATCTCCTCGCGAACGACGCCATTCTTCGTACGCCACTCCACAACAGACCCGGCAGCACCGAGATTCTTCTTTGACTGGACTTTTCGCTCCTCAAGTGCATCGTAACTAATCCCTCCCGGTAACATGGCATTGACAGCATGCCAGAAAACTAGTTGCGTGTGATGCCACGGTACATCATAATCATCCTCAGCATGTATCAAAGTCAAACGATATTTCTCTTCGTTGGCTTCATTGGTTCTTACATATTCTGCGATCCGGTCATTTGTCGACCATTTATCGCATATAAAGCGTCCGAGATAATTGAAGAGCAATGGAAATTTGGCAAGCGGTGATAGGATGGGGATAGAACCTGCCACACGATATGTCGATACGAGTGTCGCTACGTTGACAAAGGGTGCAACTAGAACTGTGCCTGTGAACACGACAGGTGGAGATTGAAGAGCGAAATACTGCGAAGTTGCGATGCTTACCGCAGTGCCCAGAGATTGGCCGAAGAGAAGTATGCGAGATGGGGGAATACCAGCCACATCCATAGCCCATTTAACGGCTGCGATGGCATCAAGTAAAATGCCATTCTCAGAGGGCTTACCACTACTATGTCCGAACCCTCGATAGTCGAACGTCAAGACATGAATCTTTCCAGGCTGCCCTGCCGACAGCGCTCGATAATTGGGGACTCTGTAACCTGAACCAACGGTTCCAGCAGCTCCATGCATGTGGATGACCAAACGGGCATCAGGATCATCATGTAAGAGCTGGAAAGCATGGCGAGAAGTGATATCAGATACGAAGCCTACTGATTCCCCTATCAGGACGAGTTCATGTTTGCGATATAGCTCGACAGGAAGAATGTGCCAAGAGTATAATCGTTCTCCATCGGAAGAGTTGATGCTGAAGGGAGTGACTTGATTGCGCAGGAAGCCAAAGGTTTCAGGGACATCGAGATCCTTGAACCAAGTCATCTGGATCTTGTGTAAATAAACAACATGAGCTTGGACGGTTGGTGATGTCAGAAGTAAAAGCAGGCTTGCATACAGCCCGGCTACGACCGCTACTGAGACAGTGGCATACTTAGAAACCTGCTTGAAAATTATACCGGCTGCCATGAGAGGCAGATGAGTTGAGTCGCGTTACTTCACTGAACAGTGTTCCTTGAGAGGTCGTTGAAACCACCCCATGAAAAGCGGTAAGCAAATCCCAATCTACGAATGGGTGGTTTAAGCGATGCTTTTCCTGGATAGCAGGGCAGAATTAGAAGTCGATATATTTCTGCCTGAGGCCTTAAAGTCGTTGTTGCTTCAAAATGAAGAGGATATATATTCTATTACAAATCAGATCATGACACATACGACCACAGACTGAGGAGAATTGGGCATCCCGTCCGCTCTGCCATACACAAGCCTCAGATCGGTAGATTAGTAGTTGGGTGGGTGACCACCAGCGAATACCTACTGTTGTATGTTTTTGCCTCTGAAACCTCTCATTTTGCTGTCAGATTGGTAAATATTTTTTTTTTGAAAGACTTTGTCAGCTTCATAGCTTAGATTTCTAAACTGGCGCTTTACTTCTTCTTTATTTTTTTTAAGGTTGGATAAATATTAACACAGATATTATATTCGGAACCCCTCTTTAAACAGTCTCGGTTTCTCGTTTGAATTATACGTTAACTAGGTACTTAAATATAAAAGAAAACTACAAGAGAAGTATTTCTGTCCCTTATGTTGCCTGCCTAGTATTATAAAGAATAAATAATATTTAAAATTTGGCTCAAACACCTTTGTAAGTGATTGCGGATTCGAAACCTAGATTTGTTCGTTTTAATATAATAGCTATGGTTCAGTTTAATTGTTTCTACCAATTTCGGTACCATTTGAGCTAGACAACTGGAACGGGACAGTTATAATTACGAATTCTTCGCTTGATATAGGATAAAGTTCAAGCACCCCCTATTATATTATCTATCAAGAGGCTCGCAAACTATAATTACATTATGCAAACGACGACACCAAGATCTCGCTTACTATCAAGCGATCCTTCACCTTCCTGAAGACCGCAAGGTTTCGACGTATCATCGCATTGCCAATCGGATGAACGAAAGTGGCTATCATGCCCGGAGTTTTAAATCTATTTCCGTCGGATAGAGAGCAACGAACTGGTTAACCACAAACACGACGTCATATGCGATTCCATAATACCGAACCCTTGCTAATATCGTAAGGTTTGTATATGTATGTAGTCTTGTCCCTCTTCTAACCCTCCTCATCGATTAATTCTCCGAACTCCCCAGTCTTAGAATCTCGTTGTCACTCGCTTTGTCAATCTCTCGAAAAGGTCCCGTCTCGAAATCATTTAATTATGAAGTTCTTCGCTCCAGCTCTCCTGTTCGTCTCGGCTGTCTGCGCCGCACCCGCACCACCAGCGCTAGAGGCTCGAGAGGCCTTCCCTTGCCCGGCAAATGCACCATACGCTGTTTCGAGCGATGCAAGCTCGTTGTGGACCAACATTTGTTGTGCTTACAATGTTCAAGAAGTAAGTCGTTCCTTCCTGCATATACACGAGTTGTTTTCTTTATAATAACTAACTATTTCTCAGAACTCGTGCTGTAAGAAGGATATGAGCGTCGAATCACCCGTCGATCTTGCATTCAGATCGTGCGAGAACTTCACTTATTGATCCATCGTCACTGTTCGAGTCAGTCGAGGATCAAATGGGTTGTAAAAAATGTAATATAGTACAAAATTCCACAAGTACATGCCTTTGCACGGAATCATTTTATGGAATGTAACTGATAAGACACAATTGAGAAATTCCTTGACGTCGTTTTCGCGGCGCTATTCACAGTGTACAAATAAGTTAAATGGCATCTCTGTGCTCCATGCCTGATTATAACAATTTGATTTGAGTATGAAATAATTGATCTATAAACCCTCCTACACCTTTCTCGGGGGGGTTAGAAATGTAATGACTGACATAGTAAACAATCGCTTCCAATACGTGTACTCAGCCCTGTCCCAACAAACGGTCTCATTTCAAACTGAGAAGAGCAAGGAAAAATAAACTCTCAATTGAGAAGCCAAGCAATTGATTTCAACCCAGAACGACTCTCAAGATGACTATCCTCATGACATCCAAACAAGCAAGTCTGTCGAGGAGAGAACATGAATCTGGCAATTCTATGGGCATGTGTCGCCCTCCGGTTTGACAGTTCCTTTAACATAAGCAGCGGAGGTAGGACACCAAGCTTTTCCACCATCCTTCTTCTTTGACACTATGGCGATTTCTCTGGTTCCATTCTTGTCTACAATAGTTTGGATGGGGATGAATGCACACCTATTCCTCCATATGAGATAGATTGCAATGAATCATGGATAGTATACTAACATGGTGTGAAGGGAGATAGAATTGATCTTGGGTAAGTCGTGGCTTGTGTTTCTATAACATATATTAACAACTGTCAAGTGTCGCAGAAAGGGAAACCCACGCCTTACATTTAAAAAGCACTCTATAAATCAGAGCAATACAATGTCGACAGCGTGAACGATGTATGGAACTGATTCGTGTGCAGATTGTGAGGGACTTCTGGTTCTGGTTCTGGTTCTCGGACTGAACTAGTGGGCAATAAGGGGTTTATAAGTCCTATGGATTAGCATCATGGGATTAGATGGATGTCAATTCTTAAGTCCTCTGCCTTGTGTAACACAACACGAGACCGGAGAGAAAATGTTTCAGATAACCTTGCAGGATGCTAAAGGCCGATGGCTGGGTCATTGCATGCACCCACCCACCTCCTTTCTATTTCAGAAAGGCTGTCTAGGCATTCAACTTCATTCTTTGTGTACCGAGTCTGTCGGTAACCGCTATTGTGTTGCTTCTGAACACAGGGCGCTGAAAGCCAGCCTGCTCGATTCCAATGTTACACACATTCCTGAGTCTGCATCGACCCAAAACATAATGTGTGATCTCAGCCTATCACCTTTGGTTAGCCACGTTTGGCTCAATCGCTGCAAGCAATCTGTTGATTTCGCACACACATACCGACACTCTGGGGTGTCTTGGTTCTCCCTGCGTGATCGACTTCCACTTTTACGTTACAAAGATTCGCTATCAGCGGCTTAAACCGGTGTGAAGATCTTTCACGTTCACTGTTACTATCATCTCCTACGTTGTGTATGTTGCACTATTGGCTAATCATCCTCTGACCAACATTGCGGCAGTAACATCCAGATTCAACATGTCGTCAAGTGCTCAACAAGAAGCACCTACCTCAACTCCAGTGCCAGAAAGCGCTGGTTTAGCAGCCGATGGCAGCAATTCCACCGACAACACAACAAAAGGTGTTGACGACCGCCCGGTCTTAACTGTCTTCCGAGACCTACATCTACTCTTTGAAGTATTTGATGCAAGCCGAGAAATTTATCACCACTGCATATGGATCGTCCTGACCACTGACTACGTGGCTTATATGGGCCAGTCGAAGAAGCCCAAACTAGATATACCATTGAAGGAGATGGAGCAACTTTTGAGAAGAGTACCAGATCACGAGATCTATCCCAAGCCACCCAGATCTGTGACAAGCTTCACCGATAACATCGATGCTGGAGTCTACCTCAAATCCCCCGATCTCATGGCCTATGACAACCACAAGGGAACAGACTTTTTGGCCAGATTGTGCCGGTCAGAAGTTGACATTCACGAGTTGCTTAGGCACAACCCACATCCAAATATCGTCACTTACAATGGCTGCATAACTAGGAGAGGCCGAATCGTCGGCTTTGTCCTAGATCGATACCCAATAAGACTCTTGGATAGAGTTGAAGACCCAAAGCAAGAACATTTCAACATCGAGTCGTTCATGGAAGCTATTGAGTCGGGAGTTAAGCATCTCCACTCACTCGGTCTCGCCCATAATGATCTCAATCCCATGAACATCATGGTCGACGACTCCGATAACCCAATCATAATCGACTTTGGATCTTGTCTCCCATTCGGCAGTAAACTTTTGACGGGAGGCACAGCTGGCTGGGTAGACAATATGCTCCGAAATTCTGCAAAGTGTCATGACGAATCGGGCCTCAGCAAGATCAAAGCCTGGATGGAGAAACAAATGAATCTCAAGCAAGCCACACCTCCAATCAACGCAGCAAAGGACGAGGTATCTGATCCCAGTGAGGCTGAAGCCGACGCGGGCAACAAAAGCAAGAGCGAGGATGTTGGAGACAGCAAATGTTAAACCGTCTTTCCGTCTTTTCCTGCGGCGTGTCGGGCCACAAAACCATTTCATTCGCACACATGGATTTTCACGAGACGGATCAGGGGGCTATCCAGGGCCATGAGTCTGTTTTGGGCGAGTGACGATTTCAGTTCTTTTCCAACACACTTTCATTCATTCTTTGCCATCTGAGACACAGGAAACTTGTCCATCTCAGTAGCTACATTCTCTTCAATATATCAGTATTTACCTCGCATTGTCGTAGCCATCCATCGAGTGACTTTGCTTCCATGGAGCTAGCTTTGAGACATCTAACATGGCGCCTGAGCAGAAGCGACGTCGATCGCATGAGCGCAAGCGTCAACAACCCCGTGGCACAACATCCCTTTTATAAACAAATATCATGTCAGAAAGATCAAAAGAATGCATCAGAGTAGGAGGGCGTCTCTAAACACTTTCGCATATTGGCACGTAAAGAAGGGGAGTTATATTACTGGAGATGAAATCCACTCCGCGTGTGATGTTATGTGAAAGAAGATTTATATTCCTCTTGTGCCAACTCACTGACCACACTTGTATAAAATGGCATCGAACATGTATATATCCTCTAGTTCGCCTTTGCAAGATTCGGTTCTCAAGTCTCGAAATAGCAAGGAAAAGAAAATCGAAAAACCAAAATCGAAAACTCAAAAGAGGCGAGAGGCGAGACGAGAAACGAAAGCCGCAGGGCAGTTTATAAAACTCAAACACTTTTAAATCTACACATGACTATATCGCGACTCTACAAGATATATCTAAACCCGGGCCCATCATTCTCATCACCGACGACCAGGCCCTCATCGCCAGTAGTCCCCTTGGAGCCCATACGCCTGCCCTCCATCACGCCATAGACACGATCCAGCCTGCGATTCTCGCAGACAAGGAGACAGCGGAGGCCCAGAGCGAGGAGGGCATTGAAGAGCATGAAGCTGGCACAAACCCACATGCCGAGTCGATAGTAGGGCTTGTCGCTCGCCGGGTAGATGCGGGTGCCGAGGAGGGGACCGCACTGGCCGACGAGGTTCAGGATGGCGATGCCCGTGCCGCGCTTCGTGTCGGAGCCTTGGTTGTTCAGCACCCACGGCAGGATGTTCCCGATGCTGGGGAAGATGCCCGCTGCGGCCAGGAAGACCCCCGTGTACCGTGGCCCCGTCGCTGACGTGGTCGCTAGCAGAATGTAGCCCGTTGCTCCGATCATGGATAGGATCATGATGGTGATGCCGCGCTGCTGCGTCCGGTCTGCGATCCAGGTGGTGCCGATGACGAGGAGGAAGGCGAGGAAGTACGGAGGTGCTGATAGACCCTGGGCGTTGATGGCTGAGAAACCCATCTCGTTGAGGATGGTGGGGAGAAAAACTGGAAGAGACGAGAAGGAGACGTTGCAGGAGAAATACATCAGTGCTGTGAAGTAGTTCTGTGATTGTTAGTATAAAAATATCAAACTCGGCAAGAGATGGGTGGAACTTACTTTCAGATCGAGCAGAGCCGCACCAACATCTCGCCAATTGATAGACCCAACTCGATGAGCTTCTTCAGACCCTACCTGTCGAACTCCCCGTGCCCTCGCAACTAACTTCTCTTCCTTGGTCAGAAACCGTGCCTTTTCAGGACTGTCCGGCATGAGAAAGAAAGTAGCAAACCCAGCAACGATACACGGCAAGCCCTCGACTAAGAAGAGCAATCTCCAGTTCGCAACCGGATGGCCACTCCCACTCGTGATTCCATACGCCAGTGCTCCAGCAAAACATGTAGCGAGGGGAGCAGCACTGAGAAAGATACCACAACGGAGACCGAGCTCGTGGCGCAGATAGAAGAAGCTGAGTAGGTAGGGAATACCCGGTCCATAGCCAGCTTCAAAAAGACCAAGAAAAAACCGGCAGGCCATCATGCCACCGAATGTGGAGGTTACTGATTGCAAGGTTGCGGCAAGACCCCAGCCTGTCACTACAATAGCCGCCCAGACGTGAGGTGGCACGAGCTTCCACATGAGTGCGAACCATTCGAAGATGATGTAAGAGATGTAGAAAATGGTAAGCAGCCATTGGTATTGATCACTTGAGAGTTCGAGTCGTTCTTCCATGCCCGCAATTTTGGCATTGCTGTGATAATGTCAGTTACTAAGAGATTGAATGCATCAGGAAAAGTAAGATGAGGTTAGAAACAAGTATACTGGGGTAAGAATCTTAAAGCTTGACTTGGCATCCATTATAATAATAATTGCTGGGTATAATCTTGACCTCAAGAATTGATACTCTTGAACACCACTTAGTGGTTAGGATAGTGAAAAATTTCACGTGATTGATTTCCCAAACGTGGAACTTTCCAATGCAATGGCAAAGGCCATGACCAGTTTAGCAAAAGGCAAGATTTAACGAGGCAGAAAGGGGCTTTGAAATGTCTGAAGATCGCTTACCCAATATTAGAACGGTCAAGATACGCCAACAAATCTACTATGGTCAGCCACAACTCTCCGCAAGACCAACCAGACACGTACAAAGCCCCATGACAAGAGGAACAAGTCTCGTATCCATCTTCCGAACAACCCTCTTCTCCATCTCGGGAGTGATCCTGATGCCGTGGCTGGCAGTTTCACACTGAGCCTCGGGATCACTCTTCTCGGACTCCACGGCCGTCTGAGAGACGACTCCCGCATCAACAACGGTAGCGGGCTCACCCCTCCGAAATTTCGAGAAGCCCATTTTAACTCTTCTTGTCGTTACGTACTACAATAACAAAAGACGTAGCAGATTGAAATGAAAGCCAAGGGGCATTTGAGATGGCTGCTGGGAAATTCGCGAGGACAAGAAGCCAAGGGGAGAAGAAGAAATCAAGAGCAGAGCATTGTGGAAATAAGCTGTTCTCTGACGACGTGGAGAGTTTTTGCTCTGTTGATCAATACCTCTTCGGGGTTGAAGACTTCCCCGCGTTGATGGCGGCTGCACTGCTGCAGAGTGCAGAGGTGGGGGGCCATGATGTTGCGGTTGCTCGACAGTAGCTTCAACGGCAGTTGTTAGGTTGTGCTACCGGTCGCTTGACGCGAGTTATTCTTGCTTGGGAGGTGTCAGTTGACTCCAAGCGACAAGACAACCAATTTGTAAGAACAGAGCCTAAGAACCAAATAAGAGAAAAATGCTAGCATAGTAAGTCATTTAGATGGTTTCGATGCTACTGTAGCAACTTGATTCCTGCTCGCACTCGTCGCAAATGTACTCAGCTGGATTGAGTTGGGGTTGCCTGGGTTACCCAAGGACACCAAGTCTATTGAAACATCGTGGTAATGGATCCCCACGTCACACAACATATACCAGTACTGAGGGCAACGTTTTCTCCTGTGCCATGGCTGTGGAATGCACCCGACATAAAATCAGAGCTGCGGCGGTGGGCGTGCATGTGCAGCTCTTGTACTCTGTATCACAGGGAAATGGCCACGACAGCCACCCAGCAAATGCTACTCGGTCACACAGGTGGTTGTGAATGTGGCGTCCTGCAAGAAGGTTAAGCAGAGGCTAAAGTAAAACACAACGCAGCCACATGCAAGTGTGTAGCCGCCGGGCATCTGGCCTCATATAGATGGCACGACTCTCCCGGCTTCGGCATCTGATGGCAACTTGCAAGGGTAAGTCCGGTTCCTAGATCTCGTCATTTCTACTGTACTGTCCCGTATCCCCGTATCCGAGCCAAGCCTCTCTCTGTTCACGCGGCTGTCTCCACACGACGTCCACCAGTCCACAAGCCCACAAGGCTGACAAACGGAAACGATGGAAAGAGGGAGTAGGAAATAGGGGTGTAGCCGCTGTAAATCCCGACGAGAGACAAAGTAAGACCAAAATAGACACATGACAATAAATAATAGTATCGCCATTTTCCCTATTCCCTATTCGATCTGATGTTGTCGTCGTCTTCATCTGGGTGGGGAGCACAACGAGACTCTGCAGCCAATGATTGAAGCGACTTGAAACAAACAAGCTCAAGAGCAGCAGAAATGCAGAAATGCAAAAGGCTCAGCCTCACGCCAACACATCATCGCCGGCAGTGTCACTGTTTCCTCTCGCATCCGGATGGCCTGGCCTGGGCAATGTGACGTTTGCTTTTTGCCCTTCTCAGGAGATGCTTATGTAGGTACAGCACGAACAGAAGTAGGGGCCAAGTACAGACAGCTACTATTACTGGGGTCGTCAACTATACCTTCTTGCATCATCCTTCCAACAGAATATCCCCCTCCCTGTCCATCCTTTTTCACATTTCCCTCACTCACTCCACCAAAGCTACACTTCTCTTTGACCTTGCTCTACAGTACCGCACACATACTTCTCTCCGGAATTCTGCGGAACACCAGGGAACCACTCTTTCTCTTCCGTCCCATTGCTCAAGTTCCAGCTCTCCACAAACCTTCACGAGCTTAAGCAAACGCTACATCTACACGGCTCCACCACCACACGCAAGTGTCTTCGCAATACGCCCACCAGCTTGCGAAGCAAGGAACAACCTTTCCATCCTGCCCTTAACTTTTTCTATGTGTAACGAGTCAAGGCAACTTAATTAAGATGGCTTCCAGTAAGTCTCCAGAGAGACGTCCTTCCACACCACTTACTCCACCCCGTACGGCCTCTTCTACACATCGAGACAACTCTGCTCAGCAAGGCTTTGCGTTCACCTTCACTGTCACAGACGTAGATGCACAGGCAGGAGCAGCATTAGCATTAGCTGCGCGATCATACTCTGAGCCAGCGCCAGAGCCAGAATCCGCTGCCATGACAGAGAGTTCTACCGTGGTGCGCCGTCGCACCCGCCTGCAGCGCTTGTCTGCTCTGATGCCTTCCATTATTACAAAGTCAGACTCTAAACGTCTTCAAGACACGCAAGATGCACCATTAGTTCCGCGAAAGCCTGCACCAGCACCATACCGAGCAGCCGCCGACTCCCTCCCCCCGAGCTCAGCACCACCCGATCCCCCACAGCACGCAGGAAAGCTACAAAAGGCCGAACCACTTGCGAGGGCTGTCCAGGCACAGCCAGATCTTTCCGGCCCCCCTCCTCTCCCAAATTCACCCCAGAAGCGGACTCTTCGAAAATCACACTCGCCCGTCCGTCCTGACGTTCCGCCAAAGACACTCTCACCGGGTGCCTCACCGAACCTGCCCCCGAGGCTGAGAGGAGACTCGTTAACTGCACCGCCTGCTTTTGGTGATGTCTCGTCGGGCCGGACCGTTTCTGCACCGATTACGGGAAAGGAGAATGGAGGATCGAGCAATAAATTGAGGAGGAGTTGGCTTCCAGGAGGCAAATCCAGACAGGCATCTCGGGACATCGCAGCCGCTCAACCACATGCCTGGATTATATCGGGGGATGTGAGAACCGAGTACGATTTGAGTTTGCTAATTCAAGGACAGATGGTATGTCAAGCTGATTCGTGCAAGGGAGTGAAGCTAAATGTTCTTTCTGAAAGGTTCCGGAATTATGGGATGAGAATGCCGATACATTTGTCTACCTCTTTCCACGCAATACCAGCCCTCCTTCTTTCAAGGTCCCGTCTATGGTTTTATCATCCGCCAAACGCCTCGTTAATCTGATCTATGGAGAGATTGACGCTGGAAGAGCAGGCGGGAAGAGCCTGGATGGAAGAGGTACATTATCACTCGAGGATTCGACTCGAAATTTAGCCATTCATGGCCCAGGAACTCCACCATATACGCCCATGTCAAATCCCATGGATAATTTCTCTAATTCAGATGCTTCTGGCGACTCCCTCAGGTCCTTCCCGGACACCCCCAGAGAGATTCATCTATATTTCCCCATCAGTTTGACCACAGGAGCTCCCGGAACTACGCTTCCCCAAAACGACATTCAACTTCTGGTTGATGTTCGCAACTTATTCGCTTTTCTTAGTGGTCAGCCACTGGTAGCTACTCGGGAGTGTCATAGTCTCTTCAAGATTTTCATGTCCATCTCAGGATTGCTCCAGCAATTTGAATTCACAAACTCGGATGGGTCCACCTATGGCGAATCTGCGACCACAAGTTTCGATAATTACCAACACCAGCTGAGATTGGGAGATGTAGCACATAGCCGAGAAAAGACGCTGGAAGCGCTGGTTCTCGGAGAGTCGATGCGATCAACTGAGCTCTATACCGAAGCATTTGCTCACGCGGCTGGTAGATACTCGGCGCTCAGAGCAATTAATTCTCCTCTTTACAGCATGATCACACTCTCTACACGAAACCGTCTCGAGCGAGCCCATCTCGATCTGGGACAACGTCAGCAATCCGCGGCGCTGCGATTAAGCGATTTCGAGTTCCCGTCCATTTTCTCGGGGATTGGAGCTTCGACATCACGACCGGAAGCTAGAGCCGTCAATTTCAAAGCTTGGAAGGTCAGCTTCTTAGCTCTCAAGAAGGCCATCATTTCATACTACAAGCATTTGCACGGTGATTGGCCACCAAAGGCAAACCGCAAGAAGAACCACTCTGAAGAAGGTGGTCTGAATCGTCTGATCCTCAAGGGTCTATACAGAGATCTCTGCTGTCTTTATGATCTGCTCGTAAACCGAGAATCTCTCACCACGAGACATTACAATGCCTCTGACGACAAGGAAGAAGCTAATAGTGATGCTACCATCTCAGTCCTGAGAACGGTCTTGGGTGAGTATGATCGATCTTCGCCACCTGTTCAACCACCCATTCCATTCGATACGCCACGAGTGCCCACCATGGCGGCGATCGATCCGACCTACACCTCCCTGGCACCCAAAGATCAACACAAGCTTTCCACCCGCAAGCTCAAAGACTACGAGACGCTCCTCCTTCTCGCCAAGAGCCACAACATGGACAGCGATTTCAAGACGCCGTTCCTAGAGATGTACACGGCCTTCGAAGAGCGCGAGGCGAAAGGAAAGAACGCCCAAGAGCTCGCCGACCAACGCTACGGCCATTGGCTCTTCCTGTACGCCGTTCTCCAGGCCCTACCTATGCTCGTCGTCGACATCCCCGGTCTTCGGTACACGCAAGGGGTTGAATATTTCCTGTGTGAAGCACCCGTGGGCGACTTGCCCTGGATGGAAGGCGGATCCGGCGCCGGCAGCAAGATGGCATGGTACGGAGTGCAAGGCGGCGGCGGCGTAGTATCTCTACCTAGCGATGTTGTGGTTCACGGTGCTGAGGGAATCTTCGGGCGCTCTCACTGCTGGGTGGCGGCCGAGAGATGGATGTCGGAAACCAGGCCGTCCTACAACTCTGAGCCCGGCATGCCACCTGCGCCCATGGATTTCTCGACGGGCGAGATGCTCTCCCCGCTAGAACCACCACCGGGCCTCGCAGGCGGCGCGCTCGGATCCAGACCGAATAGCAGAGGTCGCGACAGCGCTACGAGCTCGCCTGGCCTGAGTCCGCACGATTACTACTCGGACGACGACCGCCGCAGCCGTTCGAGAAACAGCGTCGTTCTGGGCTTGGAACAACTCCCTATCCCCGCCGGCGCGCGTGCCATCAGTGATGATTACGGCGGCCGATCCAGAAGTCGATCACGAGCTGGAAGTCCCGCCATGCTACCGTACGGCATGATGAGACCCGGCACTGCGGGAGCGGGCGGTGCATTGGAAGGCGATAGCCCACCGGAGACGGCGACGAAGAACACGTCTTCGACTTTCGACGACATCCTCGGTAGTCTGAAGGTCGAGCCGGACAAGAAAGCGAAGCGGAAGAGTATCTTTGACCTGGGAGACTAGACAGGAGAAGCTCAATAATTTGTTTTCGTGCGTGGTTTGCAGAGCAGAGCGGGGATATCTCAAAGCACGTCATGTATATCCCGGAATCTTTATGTTTGGATATGGTGTTTTGTGGGTTTGAGCGGGATCTTGTTCTTTTTTTTTTTCTTTTTTCTTTTGGTGATACGTGGCGGCATGTATGGATGAATGGATGGATGGATGGATGAATGGATGGTATGCATGAGAGCGAGGAGTTTGATAGTTTGACAGGCTGAGAATAAAATACGGGGTTATTTCGAAGATATGAGAGATCCAGAGAGAGAGAGAGAGAGATGAGAAGGAGATGAAGAAGAGAGGAAAAAAAGAAATCATGTAAACATGGGACATGAAGTAGAAGCAAAGAATAAATATATTCAGAACCAAGAGAGAGAAAGGATATCGACTTCTCTTCTCATAACCAATCATCACGTGTTGTCAGAGAATACGGACTTCAAAGCTCAAAGCTCAAAGCTCAAAACAAGTAAGTAAGTAAGTACATAGATACATACATAGATAAATGTGTTAGAGACATATGGCTTCTGAATCAGGTATTTACATCTAGTGGCTAGGTCAGGTCTGGTCAGGTCAAGATACGTCAAGAAAGGCTGGCTAGCTGCCCGTCTACATGAAAAGTCAAGCGAGAGAGAAACAAATGTGAATTCGATTATAGGTGGTTCGTATCTTTAATTTTTTATCTTTCGAGGGCGAGGGCGAGGGCAGGGCCAGGAGCGGGGTGGGAAGATGATGAAAGGGATAGAAAAGATAGAAAGGGAGAAGAGATAGATAGGTGTACTTATGCTATATTCTTCTCGATTAGATTATATCAGGTTTGAAAAGAAGACTAGAGAAGAAGAAGAAGAAGAAGAAGAACTCCAATCTCCTAGCTTAATTGTCGCTTGTCGCTTATCGGTTAAGGGTTAAGAGTTAAGGGTTAAGGGTTGAGGGTTGAGGGTTGAGGGTTGAGGGTTAAGGGTTAAGGGTTAAGGGTTAGCTGTAATCAATAGATGGGTAGCTTAGTAGGTGGATGGATGGATGGATGCTCTTATAAAGGCAGTTAGGTCGGTAGGTAGGTGGGTAGGTGGGTAGGTAGGTAGGTAGTAGCCGATCATGTCATTTCTGTTGTTTTCTAGCGTTTAATCCCTTCGCCCTCTCTTTCTCTTCTCATCTTCCCTCTTTTATTATTTTTCTAAAACAGTAAAAGGAAAGAAACCAAAGTGAAGAAGAAGGGAAGAAATAGAAGAAGGGGAGATATATGTTTCCTCTTTTCTTTTTTTCTTTTTTTTGGGGGGGAGGTTGGGGGAGGGATTCGGTCTCATACTAAGATGATATGATACAACATGATGAAGGGAAAAGAAAAGAAAAGAAAAGAAAAGAAAAGGGGCAAGAGTAGAATCTATATCACGGTTAAAGCTAAAGTTAAGCAGAAGCAGAAGCCGAAGCCGAGCAAGCGAGCGAAGTAAAACAAGCGGAGTAAGTAAAGTAAAGTAAAGTAAAGTAAAATAACCTAGGTAAATAAGTGAGAGTGAGAAAGGAAGACGAAGAAGAAGAAGAAGAAGAAGAAGAAGAAGAAGAAGAAGAAGAAGAAGAAAAGAGACAGCAAGAGAGAAGAAAGTTGATACTCCCCTCCTCTCCCTCCCCACCTCTCTTATATTACATTCTATTCTATCCTATTCTCTGAAGAATAGATTCCAAGCATCGAGAGAAGCTGACAAGGCGAGAATCAGAGAACCCCAAAAAGAAGACAAGATAAACCTCTTTATCATAACCTCAGTATGTCTCCTCTCTTTTCTCTCCTCTCCCTTCCCTTTTAAAGCAAAAGCAAAAGCAAAAGCAAAAGCAAAAGCAGAACAAAAAAGAAAGAAAGAGAGAGAGAGACTTGACTTAATTTTTGATTTTGCGTCACTGTCACCCATCCTCTCTGATACTGGCATAAGCCGGGAGGGAGGGTAAAGTCAGCAACGTACAAGTAGATCAAAGGAAGTTACATAAGTGAAAGATAGCAAGTAGGAGGAGTAAGCCAGAGTTTTCATTCCCATTCATAACCTCGTCAAGACCCTGCAACCAACAGATTCGGGTTCTACGTTTTACGTATGCAATACATATATACATTACTCTCTCTCTCTCTCTCTCTCTCTCTGTGCGTAGTCCGACTTTTCTCTTCCTCCAGAAAACAAAAACAAAAAAAAGACACCAAAAAAAAAAAAACTCCCGGATCCTTGGTATATAAAACTCAAACCACAAACTCCCGTTCACTCTATTCCATTCCACCCAACTGAACCCAACCCGTGACAAACATCTAGACCATCTGATCCCCAGCCAGCCTCGCCACGCCCCTGCGGATAACCTGGTCCTCCCGGTCGCGCATCTCGAGCGTCACCATACAGCCGAGCGTCTCGAGCAGGAACCTCTCGCGATCAACCGAGCACTGCAGCGCGACGTCCTTGACACAAGCCTCAGCCAAATCTCTCAGCTTCTGGACGTGGACGCCGTGGGTCCTCGCGATGCGGGCGGGATCGAAGATGAAAGCCTGGGCCATGTTCGGGCTGGAGTGATCCCGCTGCTGGTTCGGCATCTGGTTCTGGCTCTGGTCCTTGAACAGCGCCTCGACGAGCGAGTGGTCCATGACGATGCGGTGGCAGAAATCCTCAAACAGCCCGAAGTCCTCGATGAAGCCCAGCAGCGAAGGGAGCGTCACCTCGCCCGCGAGCAGGTTCGTCACGGCGTCTGAAGCCTGCCCGTCGAGCAGGCGCCGGATGGCTAGGACGCCCTTCAGCTGTGTGAGCAGCGACGACTTCGTCACGAGCGCCAGCTCTTGGATCGACGGCCGCGTGTACAGGATGTAGTGGCGGAAGAAGTGGTTCGACACCATGGCGGCGGGGATGCATGGGAGCAAGATGATATATCCCCACCACTGCGTCGTCGTCAACAGGGCGCCGACTCCAGCGACGAAGCCCGTGATGCCGTAGAAGATGGCATGCCACGCCACTACCTGGTGTCGCTTGCGGAAGAGCCTCTTGATCTCGCGAGCGTCCTCGTCGTTCTGCCCATGGAATTCTTGCCGCACTGCTGCTGAGTGCCGCATGATCCTCTTCCATACGAACATGCACCACGCTACGTTCATCAGCCCCCAGAAGGCTGCGATCCCGTTGCCGATGTAGCCCGACAGCAGGTTGCTCGCGCGGTACACGGCGCGGTCTTCGCCATTGATGGCCATCAGCGTCCCGACACCTACGAGCAGCGCTGCCACGCCCATCATGAGGTCCATCCCGAAGCGGTCAGCGAGCTCGGTGCCGCTCTCTCGAAAATTGACATCGAGCCGGCACTCGAGATCGCGGTCTAGCACGTCCTGGCCGTGCTGTGCTTGCAGGTTGATGTTCCGCCGCTGCACGAACCACCGCTCCTGCTTCAGTAGCTGCACGTTGTTGAAGCTCAGCGTCGCGTCGTGGATGGCGTACCATGAGATGTACAGCGCGACGATGCCTCCGATCCCCATGAGCACTTTGGCGTAGATGGGCACGGGCACTTGGTTCCAGATATTGGCTGCGAAGTCGCATGCGTTTGCTAGCTCCAGCAGCCCGATCCCGAACAGCATGTTGTTCTTCAGGTTCCGCCGTGTCGATGTGCTGTATCGGTATGCGGCCGTCGGACGTTGGAAGATCAACGACGAGGGCTGGATCGTGAGCGTGGGTTCTGGAGAGGAGGTTGGCGACGAGGGACATGTTGCTGTTGCTCCAGTCGACGGAGAAGGAGGGTAAGGCTTCGAGTATGCTGATGAGGGGGAGGTGGGTGTGTAGGTTGGTGCTGGGCTGATGACCAGTTCGATCTCTTCTCCTGATGAACGGATCGGTATCTCGTCTTCTTCTCTATCTCTGTGAGTCGTCGTCGTTGTCGTCCGTCCCGAGGACGATGTCGTAGGTCCGTAATTCTTCTCCATTATGATCTCAGTCCTTCTCTTTCTTCTCTTTCCCTTTTCCGTTTCCCTTTCCTATTACGTCCTCCTCCAAGTCAAAGCCGTCGACGAATATCCACAGCACGAGAGCGAGAAGGAGAAGAAGAACGATTGAAGAACCAATTGAGGTTCGACCAAAGACATTCTCCTTTCCTTCCTCCTTCCTCCTCGGTGGGGTAGGTAGGGTAGGGTAGTTCGAGAAGCAAAGCACGACCCTCCAACTGGTAGAATAATTAAGCAGCCGAGATTCGATGTGAGGTTGTTGAGGCGGGCGAAGGAAGCGAAAGGAGCAACAAGCACAGAGAGAGAGAAGAGAGAAAGAGGATTGTCTAGTTAATTAAAGCCCAAGAGCTTCCCTTCCCTCACGGCAGTTGATTGACCAGTCAGCAAGCAACAGCACTTCAAGCAGAAAGACAAGAAAAAGATGAATCGGTACTCGTCGTGGTCCTGCAGCTAACTTTAGTCCTGCGCCTTGCAGACCCTCGGGACTTGTACGTCTTTTTCTTCTTTTCTTGTCCCGGCAAGAGATGACCTCATCGCCCGGCCTCTTCGCCTTCGAAACGTCGAAACAGCCACAGAGAGAGGGAAAAGAATCCTGGCGCCTCCTCGGCTTTCTGGAGTCTGAGCGTCGCGGGCGCCGGAATCCTCACACCCTGACCAATTGGACGCCGCATCCTTCCAGGTTTTTAGTGCTTAACATACCTACTAAGAAACCTCCCGATCTTCAATTAGATAGAACTTCTTATCCATCTCTTGCTCTGCCATCTATTTTTCTTGTTCTTGCTCTTTATCAACAAACGAATACATAATATACGAGGGAGAGAAGTATGTTCCGGGTCTAGAATCCAAGCTGAACATCCACCATACGATCCCTTGACCTTGCCCAGCTGAAGCGCGAACCATGAATAAGCTCATTCCCTTCTTATTCTCTTTTTCTTTTTTAAAGTTCGTGTTAGCGACTCGCTAAGTCGAATCCTACCAAAGCCAATTCCATCCACCCAGTCGCCTGTGAGGCTTCAAAAGCCGACCGACATTCGACGAGATGATGATATGGGCCGAGTAGCCCGACTCCTTGGGACACGGCACGCCAGCAACTAGTTAGCTAGCTGTCTTTGGTCTCACAATACATGTTTCATCACGAAAGACCATACGATCAACTGGAAATAAATCTCTATTTCGATATATGTTCCCCAGGATATCTTGAGAGCCGTACATGTACACATTAAACTTTCATCGCTACATAAAACTGATCCTTCTCTTTTAAAATGCCCATCCAAGAGTGAGCCGGTAAACTCTCTCCCACTTGGTCTCTGGCATGCCCTTTCTCGCGGCTTCGTTGGCGAGGAACTCGGCCTCCTCGGCGTCAATCTTGGCCTTTCCAGAGTACAGATCGGCCTCGTACGAGGAGAGGACCTTGGTCTTGGTCCAGAACTTGTATCCGAAGTACATGATAAGGTACAGAGGAATTCCCAAGTAGGTGGTAATGAAGGTCTCGTAATCGAACTTGTCTTGGCCAAGTTTCTTCCATGCAAACAAGGCGAACCCTCTGAAGATACCGATCAAGATACTGAAGATGAGAGCTCCCCAGGAACCCCACTTTCCAAGAGGTGCAACATATGGCATGACAGAATCCGGGATGTTTTGGGCCTTGCGTGCATTGACGAAGCAAATGTGGGTGATGAGGATGGAGATCCAGGTCAGAAGACCGAAGATGGTAACGAGATTGACAAAGTATCCAAAGACTTTAAGCGATGATTTAGCGACACCAAGGAAGGCAATCAGGCAGATAAGAGTGGAGAGGCCGAGAGCATAGATCGGAACACCACGGTTATCGCAGCGCTTGAAGATTTTGGGTGCCTTTCCTTCCTTAGCAAGACCATACAGGGTTCGGGAAGCAATGTAGAGATCTGAGTTGGCAGCCGAGAAAACGAAGATGAGAATGGCACCGTTCATGATACCAGGCAAGTACTTGATTCCACTGACACGGATGGCGGCAACGAATGGAGATGCGGAGGCACTGGTCGAAGCCTTGTTACCCTCGAGGAGCTCCGGAGAGTCATATGGGATAAGCATTCCGAGGAGGAATACAAGGACGACATAGAAGAGCAAGATTCGGTAGAAGGTGAGCTTGATGGCACGGGGGATGACTTTGCGGGGGTTGGCGGCTTCACCAACGGTGACACCAACCAATTCAGTACCCAGGTAAGCAAAGACGGCGGTAGTGAAGGTCGACCAGACCGCGAGGAATCTACCGGCGGCACCCTCCTTGATGTAGGGCTTGAACGCTCCAGGGTCTTTCCAGTACTTGAATCCCGTGGCTTCTCCATCGGGTCCACCTCCACAGACGAGAATCAGACTGAGCAAGATGAGGCCGAGAATCACAAGCACTTTGATACTCGAGAGGTAGAACCTGAATTTCCGTTAGCGAGGCCGAGGCAAATTGAAAAGCACAGCTTACTCAAACTCTCCGAAGAACTTGACACCAAAGTAATTGATGAAGACGATGACGACCAGGAAGACGGCAATAAAGACACCGGGATTGACCTTTTCTCGGGGAAGCCAGAACTGGATGACAATCGAAGCAGCAGTCAGATTGTTGGGCGTGACAATGATGTACTTGAACCAGTAATTCCAGCCGAGGCAGAAACCGAGAGCAGGGTCAGCGAATCGCGTAGCGTAACCAGTGAATCCAGATGACAATGGCAGCCAAGCGGCCATCTCTCCCAACGCAGCCATGACCAAGAAACACAGGAAGCCGACCAGCGTGTAGCCGATGAACAGAGGAGCCGGACCAGCACGCGCGAGGGCGCTTCCACTGTCATTGAACGGTCAGCCAACTCATTCCCGGGCCAAACTCTACCCACAGGGTGCCTCAGTACTTACGTTCCAATGATCAGACCCGTACCAATTGCACCACCGATGGCAATCATGGTGATCTGCCTCGAGCTGAGGTTGCGGTGGAGGTGCTTGTCGACCTCATCGTCGATGTCTGCGGAGTTCTCGATGATGGCCGGGTTGTGGTCGCTCACCTTGCGCTCTTGCGACGACGAGTCGTCATACTGGTACTTGTTGATGTCGGCCATCTCTGGAGAATGGAGACTGGACTGGACTTGGTGGAGGGAAGGGAGTGTGAGAGGTACCTAGCTTCAGCCTTACATCCTGAATCTGGGGAGTGACCTGCCTTCTTATAGCTGACATTGTACTTGGCCCATATGGGTCGGATCATCTCGACTCGCCCTCTTATCTCTGGACGGTGCAGTTGGTGTCTTGGCGCCCAGAAGGTTATCGCACCCTGGGAAATGTCGAAAATGAGGATTGCGGAGCTGTGCCTAGCCTGGCTTTGATAGGTTCGGCGAGGCTTGGTACTACAGCCACCTGTCTCTTTGGGAAGCCAGCAGTTGCTCGGCGTGCGCCCGAAGGTCTTGTGGTGGCTGTAAGCCTCGCGCGGACCGTTGAAGCAACAGAAGCAATAAGAGTCAAGAGATCAGTTGGCATTTAGTATTTGGCATTTGCCCCTCGCCGCAGCTGGCATCTCGGGCAGTGGAAGAACGCTGTTTTCTCTCTCTTTCTCCGCATGGGGAAATGAGCTCAGACATTCAGGATGAGGGTGCACAGGCTATCACACCAGCCGATGTGTGATTAGCCTGGCCGGTTGACAAAATACACAACGTTTTTTTCCTGGAGTTGGCGCAAGATGGTGGAGAGCGCACGACACCTACAGCGGGCCCCATGTCCTACTGTGCAGTACTGTACACACTAAACTCCAGTGCCCCAAGCCTGCGAGTCTCTGCGACCCAGGCGCTAGAAGCCGCAAAAGTATTCTCTGGCTTCGTCGTTTTGGGATCGTATGCCGATACGAAGCGGGGCACGAACTGCTATTGGGGCTTGGCTCTCGAGATGGTGTCTTATTAGCTGCTTGGGAGCATCTGATCCTCCAGCGCCGGCTGACTTTGGTAATGTGTCACTCGAATCGCTTACATCCCTCGATGGTGCCCGGGTGGCACAACCATAACCACCACTACCACACCACGAACTATCACGGATTTGACCGAGCCCAGGAAATAATCTAGCCTATCTACGCGGCTTGCGCCTTGCGGCTTTCTACGGGAAGGCTGACGGACTTTGGCACGCCAGAAACCTTATTAAAAAGCCGCAGAGGAAGGAGTCGGAATGAAGATGTACTGTACATGTATCTACCATGCACACACAGCTACGACGCCCTTTCGGCTCATTCTCTCAACCATTGGCTCGAAGGATTCGTCTGGCTTGCCTAGCACAGGACACGAAATAGGCGACACGGCTGAGACAATTGCTTGATTTGAGGCTTTGCAATCGAACCCGTCCCTTTGGGAGAGCTGGTTGCCTACGAGGCTGAATCTTGCCCTTCAGAGACATCCCTTCTGCGCAAGACTGAAAGCATCATCAAATTTATGTAAAGGAAGTGTCTTGTGACCTCCAGCTGTGTGTGCCTTGCAGATCTCTCCTTCCGTAACCACGTAACATAGCCTATGAGGAAGAATCCAAAAGAGACTTCTACTAGAGCCTTCTACCACTGCAAGGCACCTCGGGGACACGATACTGGTCTGCTTCTATTGCTCATGGATGGTGATAGAGGCAAAAGTCAATTTCACAGGTAATCAAGGGAAGAGAGCAAGATGGCGCAAAGGCCTTGGCGAGATGCGAGGCTTGAATGCGAAATAAGACTTTGAAGCAGAAAATCCTGACACACTAAAAGATTGGCACATTAATCTCCTTTGGTTTTCGTCTGGCAAGAGGGAAGTACTTTGCAACGGTTGTACCTTCGGGCTCTCAATCGACGTTGTAGAGAGACAGACAACAGGCTCGGACTTCAGAGCCTTGACTTTCTCCAGATATGCTCCCAGATCCATAACACAATTCCGAGCAATCTCACCCAAGCGACGGGCACTTACCAAGTTACCAAGTTACCAGGCCAGGCCTGCAGTTATCACTACCAACATAGCCAGGATAAGGTGGAGCCAGAGTCTGGCAACCCCACGTGCTCTACCACTCAGAAGCGTGGCCTGCAATTCACGATACGTAACCCCGATGTTGACCCCTCACTCCTTCAATCTACACAATCAACACAATCAACAAGCGTGCGAGCAGACGCAATTCTTTTGCGTAACGCGAAGCCTCGACCTGTTCGCGTCGACGCCCTTCCCCTCAAATACCCCTCGTCCCTCTCCCTTTTATCTCGTAACAAATATCCTCGCGCCCAAGCCTTGCCAGCGTCGCCAGCGTCTTTCCGAACCACGAAGACTCGCCCAGCTTCACGACGACCTCTCGTCTCCTTGGCCACCGCACCTTCTCACCGCTGCATCCGACCGAAATCCTTCTTCTTGACTCGACTTTTTCCTTCTGCTCTCATGCCCTCCATGGCCGCGCCTCGTTACAAATTTACCGCCTCGATGAGCTTCTCAAAACTGCAGTCTGCAGTCTGCAGTCTGCAGCTGAATTGAAGGTTAATTAATCAAGCGACTCTCGAATACAGGTAACGCGACGCGATGCCTCCAAAGCCGCGTGTACCCGACACCAGAAGACTCGCCTTCTTCACACCATATTCCAGTGTCACCGTTACAGCAATGGGGAGATTTTGGCATCTGGGCTGACACTGAGCCTGTCATCGCAATACCCCGCTGCGTGGATGCGTGAGGAATGATGGCTCTTTTCCCTCGACGCACAAAGGCTATGCTATGCGATTGCAACAAGAAAGAACTGTTATGTTGTATTCTTCCATTTCAGCTCTGCGCACCTGCCTACGTACTCGAAAGTCTCCTGGTGGCAGGAAAATCTCCTAAACTCGATCATACCATAATCGATCCCCGAAATTGGGTCGCTGGAAACGTCAGGAGAACTGCTTGGATCCTTTTTATCCATGGACCTCGCTGGAATTGGGGATTGCACGGCTAAGTGGTCGTCAAGGCGCGCGTGATGTGGAACAATACCAAAACATGAGGGTTTTGAAAGCTCTCGAAAGCAAGACTCATCTTAGTTGAGACGACGCTCGCTAGAGCATGGAGACCCCATCTCAAAGAAATCTTCGAGAAGGGCTATTCGAAGTAGTAAGTTGCGGTTGAAGTTGAATAGTGCAGGAGCTGGAAGGAATCGCCTCCCCTCGCTCACTGGGTTTTTCTTTCTTTGCTGTCGAAGTTTGAGACTGTGGTCAGAAGTGCAAGTGGCTTCTGTAAGAAATATCATATTTTTTATTTTTGTTTTTTTCCTCTTCACAGTCTGCTAGTTTTTCTCCTGGGTACTGAGCACGCATTCTGCGCGTAAGGTTGATATGTAGTTGCTAGGGAAACTGAAACAGCATACCTTTGGAAAATCAAAGGGCCGTTAAAGAATATTTTCTGGAGATTAGATTCGTGTTGATCCCTTTCGGCAGAGGCGCTTCACAAGGACATATACAAACTCCAAGCCCAGTTATCAGTGGGGATTGGAGCTACAAAGTTCTGGGCAGGATTCGAGTCGTCGCAGCATCCGATATCAAGTCTTCCTCTCCAATTCCACCGGCTAGTCCCGTCTTGACACGCAGCATGGTGGCGATGGCGATGGCGATGGGGCTGGCAGATTTGAAACTTTCATACATAGGTAGCTAGCAATCTACCGTACACAGCAAACATCTCTTCACAATCTCTCTTCCCCTCCCTCGCGCTCTCTGGATACAACTGCGGAAGTCCATCGATGTGACATGTCTGTTAACATGATAGGCTAGGCGGGTAAGATGCAGCTTACGTGATGCAACGAATATTTCGTTGCACGTCTGCACATGAAGATGAAGTTACAAATCAGGAATGGTGTCCTGTCGTGCTACCAATATCGACCAGGTGGAATTTGTAATAGGGCGGCGGATGTGATAGGCTACGAGGGAGATGCAGCTTACGTCATGCGTCATATCTTTTGTTGCATATCTACACATGAAGATGAAGTTACAAATTAGGGATAGTGCGTTTCCCTTGAGCTTGGACCTCTCTCTCCTGCGAGCCTCCTCAGTCCTGATTCCGTCCTGTCGTGCTACCAATATCGATCAGGTGAATTTGTAATAGGCCGGCTGATGTGATAGGCTATACACGTAGATGCAGCTTACGTGATACGTCAAAAGTTTTGTTGCATGTCTACACATCAAGATGAAGTTACGGATTGGGAATCGTGCATCTCTGGTGCATCGTTCAAGCTTGGGCCTTTTCATCCGCGAGCCTTCTGTTATGTTATGAACTGTATAGCAACCCCCCTAGCATCGGTGTTTTAGACCGATTAGGCAAGCGTGGCACCTTACTTATCGTGGGAACCAAGCTATGCTGCTTTACTTTCGCGAGAATACCAAGAATATCAAAACTTTTTGTTTCTTTTAATCTGCCATAAGAAGTTAGGAAAAATTAGTAAGTAAGTTTAGTTGATTATAGACTATAAAGTATAATATA
The DNA here is from genome assembly GCA_029641185.1 of Pseudofabraea citricarpa. NCBI lineage: Eukaryota > Fungi > Ascomycota > Leotiomycetes > Helotiales > Dermateaceae > Pseudofabraea > Pseudofabraea citricarpa. The sequence goes on from JAPWGK010000004.1 coordinate 1,972,254, forward strand.
CTAGATTTTATTTAATTATAAGTATATGCTTTAAAACAAGAAGAATATAAAGAGAACTAGCTTATTAAGCGAATTCTAAAAAGTAGTATACAAGAATACCTTGATCGCGTTAGTATATGCGCTTGCTCAGTCGGTCCAAAACACCGATGCCGGGGGGGGGGGCTGTACATACACATAAATCAGGTGATTTATATTTCGGTATATCACGTGGTGCATCAGCTTCTTTTGTTGCATGTCTACACATGAAGATGAAGTTACGAATCGGGAATCGTGCCTTTCGGATGTGTCGTCCAAGCTTGGGCCTTTTTAGCCAGCGAGCCTCCTGTCGTGCTACCAACCGTACACAAATCAGGTGGTCTACTCAGGCCGTTCAGCTCGTTTCGCACAGCCAATCAGGAAGAGGTACCTCTGTCTACACCAGATTTGTTAGCAAAGGGAAGTATCTCTTCCTACGGCATCTACTTGCTCGCCACCAACGGGTGCGTCATTTAGCGTCTCGAGGATTAGAGCCAATAAGATATCTACGATCAATGGTTTTTCTGATCCGTGTAGACCCTGCTTACGCTAAATGACGATCCGACAAGCAGAATATTACTCCAATCATACTCAAGTATAAATCGGTACTTCAGTTAACTAACAAATTTGGTGTAGACAGAAGTACCTCTTCCTGATTGGCTGTGCGAAACGAGCTGAACGGCCTGAGTATCGAATTACTTTGTTGCATGTCTGCACATCAAGATGAAGTTACAAATTGGGAATCGTGCATTTCATCATCCGAGCTTGGACCACCTTCTCTTCGAAGCCTCCTGTCGTGCTACCAACGCATCACGTGGTTTCTCGGCCGCTTTTGTTGCATGTCTACACAGAAGATGAAGTTACTAATTAGGAATCGTGCATTTTTCCTGAGCTTGGACCTCTGAGCCTCCTGTCGTGCTACCATTAGGACCTGCTGTACGTAGGTAGGTACGTCAGGTTGAAAAGGGGGGAAGGAAAGTAAATAATTCATTCTTGAGGAGTAGTATTCTGATACAGTGCTGGAATGGACTGTTTCTTCTGTTGTACGTCTGCAAGTGCTGAATTTTAGACATCCCTGTTGCTGTTTACCGACCTATGAAATACTACTATTACATTGCATCTACAGGAGTTCTCTTGGAGTAGCTCCTGGGACTACTCCCAAGAACTAGAATGCTCCCGAGCCTCAGGCTCCTGTGATCTTTCAAATTTCGTGACCCTGTAAGATCCTGTGATCGCATTCATCGCACTAATGCCACTCGGTACGACCATCTCCTCGAGCGCCTGCTCGGCTATCTCCTTCACCACCTCCTTCACCACCATTTCCTTCACCACCATTTCCTTGACCACCTACTTGACCACCCTCTCGACGTCTAGGCACATATGGAGCTACGGAGAATTGGGCATTGCCCCTCGCAGACACTCCCTTAGTCGGGTCATGATACATGACATCAAATACTTGCTGATTGTTGCCATTGTATACAGTTCGAACCCCTCCGATGGACAGTCGTGGATGTCCAGTTTGATAGGGTGCCCAGGCTGTCGACTGTCCCGGAATGAGCGGGTGATGGAGCAATGGCTGCGTTGCTCGCAATGGTAGAGGAATTCCTTGATTTAGGTAAGTGGAAGGGTATGGAAGGCGAGCAGTACTTGGTGCATTGGAAGTTTGCTGTCTTGCTTCAGCGGCATAGATCCATGTTTGGCTGCCGGAATGGTTCCTGTTCCAGGGGGTTCCCTGAAAATCGTACTGAGACTCTGTTAGAGACTTAAGCGTTCTGTTTAGATTAGGTGTCATGAGATAGTTGCACGTACATGAGAAGAGCCCGTTAGGGGGGGAACTCCTTCGCAATTCAAAGCCTGACAGCCGCCACAGGAGCAGACTGTACTAGAGCACCCGGAGCAAGAGCAAACAGAGCTCATTTTTTCGGAATCGGTTCTTGTGTCAGTGTTTTTGGACCGCAAGATGTGGAATTTGTTTTGGCGGAGCCTTGTGCTTGGATTTGAGATATGTGGTGAGAAGTCCAGATGCTGCAAGGACTAAGAAGTGGAAAGCAATCGATGGGCTGTGGTTCACTTCACATGGCGGTTGGGGGAGTTATGTTCTGTTTGTCTCATACCTCCATGAAAGAAGTGCCTGGTTTTGAATGCTGCAGGCTCCCGGGTGAGCAGCGCATTCCCAGGAGCAAGCAGTAGGTTACACAAGTTAGGCAATGAACGATGACTTACCTCTAGCAAGGAATCAAGGTTGTGGGTGCTGCAGGCTCCCGGCTGAACAGCGCATTCTCAAGAGAAAGTAGTAGGTTACACAAGTTACCTAGGCAATGAATGATGACTTACCTCTAAGATTGTGGAAATTTATTATTTCAGTGGTTGAATGGAGAAGAACTCTTGTCTCGCGCGCCTTCCCTTGCATTATAGCGCCTCCCGTTCATAACTATATGTAGGTGTGATGCCTTCGTAATTTTGAACGGCTACCCCGCTCTCGCTTTCCAACTTGGTGCTTCTTCATTTCTTCTTCCAGCTGCTACTGGGTCGATACTCCACGTCTACAACTCTGAAAACATGGATGTGAATCTGGAACCCGTCGCGACTCTCGAGCTTTCGGAGAGTCAACGGAGGTTTTTCAACTCGATCAAAACCTCGCTTCAAAGCCCACTTGATCCAGGACCAAAGGTTCAGAAATTAGCAGGCGATATCCAGCTGCTTTGCGACGAAGCGGACTCCCCACCAGTTCTTTCGGGCATGCTCGAGGAGCTCTGGGAACTATTGATGGAAGTGGTGCATCTGCTGCCACCCAATCATCCATGGCAGGACATCATTGTTGGGGCTGTGAAGAATCTTCGTGCACGAGATGGCGAGGTCAAGAGCAGTTACAAGGCACCACTTAGCGAGTTCAACAGCGGTTACGTGGCAAGTCGTACAAATCCAGCGAGTGTCATGCAGCTCTAGCTAATGTGTGCTATTAAGATTCTTTGGAAGGATCTGCCTGGCCTATCAGTTTGCCTGAGCAGTCAATGGCAAAGTATCTGTAAGCTCTTCCGATTACTTTAGCATATAAGTTATACTAATTTCATCGCAGACCCAATGACAGACTCAGATGCGAAACCGAGTTACAAAGACATGGATAGATGGATCAATTTCAATTCCTTCGTCGCCCGGCTTACCAGCGAAGACTTCGCCCCATGGCTCGAGTTTCCTATCTGGGAATTGAGAAATGCTCTTGAGGAACCACCGCTGAAAGGGGCCATGATGAAGTGCAAGCTTTACGCGGCGAGTGAGTGGATTTTACAATGTGGCGACGTGGTACTTTTAGAACTGTCTTCAGATGAAGCACTCAGCGAAAAGCTGGCTTACGCGCTGGCAACTGGTCCACTTTGTCTCGACACGCCGCCAATGAGCTTGAAGAGGTGGGCTTTCTGGAAGAGCAGATTTCTTGAGATTGGCGCGAGCCGCAAAACTTTGGGGCTGGATGATGCTATCTCCGGACGGATTGTCGATACTCTGTATCACATGACGGTTGTCGAGGAACAAAAGAGCCAATAGTCTTATTGCTTATGTCGGATGGAATTCGGCTCCTGGTTGCTTACCTACTTTTAGTGTGCGCTGTTTCAGAGTTCCTCAAGCTATCTAAGCTCTCGAAGCTCTGTAGCTAGCTCTCCACTTTCATGAAATAAATCTGTAACCTGCGTACCTGATGTTCACCATTCCGTGAGAAGCTTTAATGTTTTGTCATCTCGTGATTCTTGTTGTTCTGATTATTGTTTTTAAACTTGTTTGATTTAAGAATTTCAAGAAGACGTTCTACGGTTCTACGAGGTTGGTTTGGCTGAAGGCTTGCTACAGCACTATCATAATAATTAACGCTTCCTCTAGCAGTGAATAAGATGTTATTGATTCAAGGTAGATGTGGCACGTGACTCGAATGTATTTTGTTGCACGTCTGCAAGTGCTGGATTTTGCATCTCACAGATCTCACAGATCTCACAGATCTGACAGCTGAGTTTTTGAGTCCGCCGAGGTTAGACTTTTCATTTGTTCTTTGAGAAAAGCAAGAGATTGAAAAACAACAAAAAGACCTCTCTCGGAAGATATCATAATAATTTACTCTTTCTCTAGCAGTAGTAGATGAGGCGGTATATAGATCCAATAGATACATAATACGTAACCAGCGGGTGCTTTTATTACACGTCTGTAAACGCTACATTTATATCTACCATATATTATAGATCTACCGCTTATATCTTTTTAGTCTTCGGAAAATTGTTCTGCGTGAGTGAGCTTCAAGAAGTAGTAGATGAAGTGTTGTTGGTTTGAGGGATACTTTAACACGTGACTCGTCAACACTTTTGTTGCACGTCTATACTTCAAGAGCTGGATTATCCAGCATTTTTTGACTCGACCGGCGGAGCGGAGCTTGGGACTTCTTTCTCGTTCTGCGGCGGAAAACCATTCTCGGTAGACTTTAGAAGAAAGAAGAAGAAAACAAGGGAATAGTTTACGATAATTCTTTCCAGGGTGTAATAGTAAGTAATATGTATTCATCTTATAGCACTTATGTGTATACCTACCTACATTGTACCTACAACGTAGACAGATAGGTTTTGATTGGACAGATGCATAGCACGCGACTGTGCATTATTTTGTTGCACGTCTGCATTCAAAAAACCGTTCCAAAACTGGTTAGATAACCCACCCCTGCTGGATAATCCAGCTGAATGGATGCCCAGCTGATTTTATGAGTCTACCGGCAGAGCTTGACTTCTTTATTATTCTATAGGAGATTATTCTAAGTGAGCGAAGAGATAAATGAGTAGTAATGGTTTGAGGACAGTTTTCCTAAGAAGCAGGATAATTAGAAGTGTTATGGTAGGTCGGTATGCTCATATCACGTGACTTGCAATACCTTTTGTTGCACGTCTGCAAAATATCAACGTCCATCAACCAGACCTCCCAGACCTCCCAGCTGTTTTTTGAATGGGCCGGCGGAGCTCTTTGGGTAGCCTGGCGGAGGTTGCCTCTATTCTGCTGTGAGAAATTAATAATAGGTTCGTTCAGATAGGCACGAGTAATCCTCCTGTTTATAATAATAACTTTTCAGAAATATTATAGTAATCATGATGGTAAGCATAGGGACAATACAGCGTTGTGACCATGCTCGAAGTACCATTTTTCCTTATTGAAATATTTCCGCCGAGGAGGCTATTCACGTCCGCTCCGCTCCTGCTCACCCCGCCCCGCGCCACTCAGTCACATGATGTCCCGCCGCGAGCCAGGAACGTCTGACGCGAGTCTGAGCTGCCTTGAGCTCCATTGACGACAACAGGCACTCCAGCAAACCCCATTTCAATCCGCATCTCCCACCACTCCGATCTCCTTCCCAACACTCCTTCAGAGAAACCTTCAAGATGGATACCCTCGTAGCACAATACAGCCAGCCCGAGTTCGATAAGGAGTACTCTCAAGATGACCAGATGGAGCTTTATCAACCACAACCCAGCTTATCCCTTCGATTCGCTATGCCTCCTGTGGCCCAGGTACGTCTGCAGACCTTATTTGTAGTGCTCTCTAGAGCTCTGCTAGGCCTTCCCTCGATTTTGAACAGATGTGCTGATGATCTTGATAGCCCTCAGCCTGGCTCCGAGCCGCGACAGATGACAACGCCAATCCCAACTGCCCCATCAAAATCGCACACGGTACGACGACATTAGCATTCAGGTTTCAGGGCGGCATTATCGTAGCCACGGATTCGCGAGCCACAGCCGGAAACTGGATTGCCAGTCAGACCGTCAAGAAGGTCATCGAGATCAATAACTGCTTATTGGGTACCATGGCTGGAGGAGCTGCTGTAAGTTTCTTCTGTCTAGTGATGATGTGTTTAGGGAGGTTCTAACTCTGTTTGCTTGCAGGATTGTCAATACTGGCTCGCATACCTTGGAATGCAATGCAGACTCCACGAGCTCCGTCACAAACGCCGAATCTCAGTCGCGGCTGCCTCGAAGATCCTGGCTAATCTCGTGTACTCATACAAGGGCATGGGACTATCAATGGGTACGATGTGCGCTGGTGTCACGCCTCTGGAAGGTCCTGCTCTCTACTATATCGATTCTGACGGAACGAGATTGAGTGGCAACTTGTTCTGTGTTGGATCCGGTCAGACATTCGCATATGGTGTACTGGACGCAGAATACAGCTACGACCTCTCAGAAGAGCAGGCTTTGGAGCTTGGAAGAAGAAGTATCTTGGCTGCTACCCACAGAGATGCTTACTCTGGAGGTTTCATCAACCTGTACCACGTAAAGGAGGACGGATGGGTCAAGCATGGATTCAGCGACACCAACCCGATCTTCTGGGAGACCAAGCTCAACAAGGGAGAGTTCTCGAACGTCACCAGCGAGCTCGTGTAGGATGGATGTATTGTAAAGGGATCTCAGACGACAACTTTTTTTTTCTTTACGTGTCTCAATAGCATGGATTGGGGTGGAAGCGCGGGGGAAACAACCAATGATCTGGTTGAGAGGCGCAGATTTCACATGCTCGCTCTTTCACTACGAGAATTTGGTGAGTGAGTGAGAAGGGTGAAGCCGTGTGTGTATACTACTGCTGCTTTGCTTCGTGGATGGTATTAGTTACGAGGAGCTTTTTTCGAATAGATGAGATGCACCGGGCCTAATGCTACCATATACCAAAGAAAGCCCAAGAGATGTATCCGTGTATGCCTTTCGACTAGTATGTGGAATTCAAAAGGTGAGTGGCCATGGTATTTTGAAGAGCCTGGTGACTTGTCTTTCTCTTTTGTAAACTTATTTTCGAGAAGGTTTAGAGTAGGATTTTAAGTACCCGGCTACCATTCTAATGATTTATAATGGCGTCTTTCTAGGTTACCTACTAAAATGAATCAGTCCAAGACGGACGGTCTTTTTTCGTCTGTCGTCGGTAGGTAGGTTCCTAAGTATTAGTGTACCATGAACCACAAACCATAAACCACCGGCTCCAGTAACAGCTTAAATATGTTCTTTTTTCTCCCTCTCCTTCTCTCCTTTCTTGTTATTACTGCGGAATAGGTCAAGGTACGCTATAGCCACTACTAGGTATCTATTTGTATTTAACCTGTTTCTTCTCTTCAATCGCTCTTGAAACATCACACAACCTATTATACGCTTCTAGATCGCTGAACGCATCATTTTCGAGCGCTTCTGCATTCTTAACAGGTTGTGACCGACTTTCTATAATCTTCACTTCGCTTCGCCTTTATCTCCACCTCTCCTCTCCTCTCCTCTCCACCCGTACAAATACAGATTGGAGTAAAAGTCGCTCGGTACTGGTATGTATACTCTTTCAGATGGGCAAATAATTGTGGACTGACGTGTACATGGTGGATCTAGAAATCCGAGTCTCTCCTTACAGAGACAGGAGTGCGTAATATTCATAGCAACTCGGATGGAATCCTTCGCAATGAACACACCTGCAATTATGGATGGTGAGGCATGGGCTGCGGCTGAGTTTGGGGACTTACTTGATGTGAGTTTTCATTTATGTTTCTGTTTTTTTCTTCTTTTTTTTTTCTTCTTCTTCTTCTTCTTCTTCGATTAATGAATACTCTTCTGGTATCCAAACACCTACTAAAACCCTTTCCTTTCCTTTTACAGCAGCTTGCCAGCCCACAGCCCTCTGATATAGACATAAGCCCCATCTCAATAGCAGTCGACTTCTACATCATGCAACTACAACGCAAGAACCAAACCCTCCGCACGAATTACCCGTGGATTCGGGAGCCCTTGCACATCCAGCGGAATCTGCTTGAGCGGATCGCTGCCGGAGTGGATCTGATATGCGTGCAGTTTTCTGCTCTGGAGAAGGAGAATAAAAGGCTCCAGGAAGAGTTGGGAGAAGTGAGGAAGCAAGCGGAAGCGACGCAAGCGAAGCGACAATCCGACGACGACGAGCACGACAGTGAAACGGAACTCGACCTCGCTTTCCTCGAAGACGATAACTGCACTGGTGATGAGCAGGTCGATGACAATGGCAGATTTATGGGACTAGACCCACTCATAGATTTCCTCGAAGATGAGCTCTCCACCAACGAAAAACTTTCCCAGAACAACAGCAGCAAGGATGATGGCGATGACGAGAACCGCGACGCGACCTCCTCGGACGACGACAGCCAAAGTCAACCCCATCCTATCAAAAAACTACGCATGCTGCTAGAGCGACTCAACGAAGTGGATGCCAGCGAAGAGCAGGATGGGTTTCCAGCCCAAAGCCATGGCCAAAGCCACGGCCTGCTCTTTCCAGAAAAAAACAATTGCCCCTACCAGATCATCGCCTCGCAAGCCAAACAACTGCTCGCCTATAGGGACACCATCGGCGAGTTAGAGGGCGTCTGCGATGAGCTCGAGGATGTGATGTCCAAGCAGCAGGAGATCATCGCGACCAAAGAAATTTTATGTCAAGAGCAAGAGCGCGAGATCGAACTCCTCGATGCTCAGGTGAGAGTGCAAAATGGTTTAATGCGAGACTTGGATGAAGAATTGTTGGAGTTGCAGAGTGCCAATCGTGATGCTGGCTTAGGAGAGGAGATATTATCTCAGAGCGGAGAAGATGACTCGATTGCATCTGGGTTCGACGAGAGTGAAGGAATGCCTTCGAGGAAAAGGAAAAGAGAGATTGATGATATTGAGAGCGAGGACAGCGAAAGAGACAGTGAAGAAAGCCAGGATAATACTGAAGAAGCCAAGAAGACACCTTCTCACTTTATCCCCTTCATCCTGAACACCGATAACGACGTAAACGCCAACTCGAAATCCAATAATGAAAACGAGAACTCATCCTCTGGAAGTCTCACTCAAGCCTCCATCTCAGACACCGAGGAAAACAACGAGGACAACGAAGAGGGAAACGCCCGATCCCACTTAACGTCACAATGGCAAGACCCAACCATGGAAGACCGCACAGGCGGGCAGGGAAGAACGGTCCTGGGTGAAGATTTGAATCACAGCACGCCGAGGGCACGAACTCTGCCGATGGAGTTCACAAGCGAGGAACTAGAAAACTTGCAGGAGACAGTCACGGCAGTGATGGCGATGAGTACGGGGAGCCAGAACGCTGCACCTTCGCTCGCTTCGATGAGACGTCAGCTAGATGGGTATACCAATCCGCCTCGCCGGGTTCGACATGGCATTTCCTGTCCGTCTGCGAGAAGGGATAACCCTCTTAGAGCGTATGACGATCATGTTGTGTTTGCTCGGAATGGCTTCCCCTCAACCCCATCCGCGCCTTATCCATCTTCGTCCTTATCCACATCCCCATACCCATACCCACGGCCAGCGAGAGCTTCGGCGATATACCCAGCAACAGGACGAGGACTACCAGGATCACTAGGATACCAAGGTAGAATTTGGTCAGAATCGCCACCACCACCACCTGGACTACAAGCACAAGGAGGAATACGCCCCACACCATTCCCTACAACAGAGAGGCCAAACAGCCAGAGAGAGACATATCCACAACCAGCAGCAGCTCCAGCTCCGGTTAGAGGCCCAGGATTAGGATTAGTATTAGGACCACTAAGAAACCACGGTAGGTTTTGGTCAGAATCACCTCCACCTCCACCATCACCACTGGGACTTCAAGTACCAGCAGCAGCAGCAACAGAGATAGCAAGAAACCTGCACGGAGGTTGGATACCAGCACGACCACAACCATGGTCACCGTCAGCATCACCAGTCCTAGGACCAGGAGCAGGGCCAGGAGCAGGAGCAGGACCAGTGAATGCAAACAGGAACACACCCTCTATACAACCACTGCACATGTCGCCACCGAGCGTGAATATGAGTGAGCATTTTAGTCCCCATCAAGGCCGTAGCACTCCCTCAGTATTAGAGTCACCTCCATTACCAAGCATCCGCCCATATGGCTATACGCAAGCACAAGCACAAGAACTGATGTACGAGACATCACAACCGGAAGAAGCGGGTTATCCATTAGATCACCTCCTCAATTTTCACTCTGGCACCTACGGTCAATTCCACAGTCAACCTTACCCGTACCCGCAACCCAGCGCGAGGAATACTACCTATCCCCATCGAGGAGCCGCAGAAGAGACGCAAGCTCAAGCTCAAGCTCAAGCTTCTCGAGAGGAAGTAGGAAGAGAAGGAATAGGGATGTCATTTTGGGAACGTGCTATGTACGAGCATGACGAGCACCGTGTTGACGAGACAAGATATTATCGTATCTAGTGTAGGCAGCGAGGCGAGGCGAGGCGAAGAGGGATCTAAGAATTTTATTGACGTTTCCTCTTTTTCCTTTCTTCTTTCCTCTCTCTTTTATGTACGGCGGTGGTGATATATGTGCGTGCCGCAGATATACGCAGAGAGAATCGTAAATAGATGGATAGCTGTCTTTTTTTTTTTTTTTGGCGTTTGATATTTCCTTTTCTTTTCTTCTTCTTTCTCTTCCTCTTCTGGGAGGAGTACTATACGTATTAAAAAGGCAAAGGAAGAAATACCAGCCGGGAACTTCTGATCTAGAAAGGAATCAAGCACCTAATTGTCTTCTCCTTCTTGGGCAGGGGAGTAAAATAGACATGCAAACGTCGAAAGTACATAGGTAGATACCACACACAGAATCACCTCATCACAATCGATATGGATCACACACACGTCGTTGCCTCATACCTAACCCTCGTGAAAATGCATACCAGACAGAAGACCTCCAGGTAAAGATTCAAAAGAAAATATATTTGGATAGAAGACTAATCCTGAGTGTGGTATACGCCTCTTCTCTTCTCGTCTTGTCTTCGAGAGAGGAGAGAGAGAAACAAAACATAGGCTAAACAATCGCTATGCCGATATGCTATCCCCCTTCCCGTTCCCCAACGCCAAAAGCCCCATCCGGTCCCTGCTGCGCCTTGTTAAAAAAAAAAAAGATCCAAAAAATCCCAGTTCGGCACTGCCCAATGCTTGGTATGTTTCTATTCGCACAGTATGAACACAGCTCTCCCGCCGTCTCACTTCTTATCCTCGTCGTCGCTGTCTTCCGTCTGTACCAGCTTTCTCGATCCCGGTCGCTCGCTGGTGCTTGAGCTGCCGACGGTGGGACTGCTCTCCCCATCGTATAATGGATCGTAATCTTTAGAATTTAGTCTGAGCTCCTTGATTCTTCCGCTGCCGGTGCTGTATTGACGTTTGGTTTTTACGGCGTCCTTGGGTTTCGTCTTGCCTTCGGTCACTGCCGCGTCGTCTTCGTCTCCCGAGTTGATCTCGTCACTGCTTCCGCTGTGTGGGTCTTCGTATGGCGTCTGATGGTGATCCTCGAAACTGGAATCTCTATCTTCGCCCGGCAGTAATTCATGCTCGTTGGGCTTTTGGTTCTTGATAAAGCTATCAATGATGTAATACTGAGTCGCGTTCATAATGACTGGGAAGACCAGCATTACGAATAGCACTTGCAATAGTTCATTGCCTTCCGTCCATTTCAGAGCCCAATCTCCAACTCTCGAGATCCAAGGGAGGACCAAGAATATGATAAGAACGCAGAACTTCATCCCCATGAGACCAAGGAAGTAGATGATAGATTGTTTGAACCACCACATGGCTTTTGGAGGACTGCCATAATGTCCTGATTCGATAGATTCTCGAGGCTGGCCGAAAGCTGTCAAGGCAAAAAGGCCAGTAAGGATTCGAAGGAGCACGATTAGAATAGGGATGCCGATTGTAGTCTACCGGTCGTCAGATTGGCTCAGAAAAAAGGACTAGAAGAGAACTTACATCGATGGCCAGATTCAGGAGATAGAAAGAGCATGGATTAGGACTGTAATCGGCTGGATCCTTTGATTGCCTTCTCTGAATCGCTACCGTGGCCGGGCTCACCTTCAGATCAAACTGGCCCGAGGACATCATGGACATGAGCAGGTTGGCCATATGCACCAGTACCGAACCAACCACCTGCTTCGACACATCAAAGGACCAGATCTTGAGTGGCCGCTGCGGTCTCTCCCTCCATCTCTTATACACCAAAGCCAGCAACGCGCATCCTCCTAGAGCTCCCTGCACGAAGATGGCGAACGGACCGAGGAGTTCGCATTCGCCATTCTGAGGCGGCGCAGGGGGTCGATCGTCTTGTGGATAATCGCCATGACTCTGCGAGTTGGAGACAGCAGTTGCTGTCGCTACTATGGCAGCGATTGTCTGTGTCGGCGAAGGGATATCCACACCGACTGTGGCCATGGCATTCGCAATTGATGAGAGGACTGTCGGTATGGCATTCTCGAGAGCGCTGGGCTCCAAGCCCGGTGGTGGCAACATTAGCTAAGGTTGTGAGAGAGGAGGAGGCCTTCGAGGCTTTAGGAAGAGAAGAGCCTCAGACAAGGCAGTCGAGCAAAGGAGGATTCTCGAGGGGTTGGACAGCCGACCGTTTTGGCTTTCGTGAAGCAAGTAAGGTTATCGTGACGCAAGAGGCGGAGAATGATAGATTTCTAGGTTTGCACGCGCGCGGGCTGGAGGCTCCCGCAGTAAGAATGATCAAGCTGATGTGTTTTTCGAGGACCTGCTCAATATAAAGGAAGAGAAGAGGCTGAGGATGCAAATGATGATGACGAGATGGAACAGGCACACTGCTTGTTCCAGGTTGAGGCTTGGATGCTTGGGTGCTTGGGTGGTGAAGATGAAGGCTTTGGGGGGGCTTTGGAGGCAAGCTTAGCCGCTAATTTAGAGTAGTCGGGGGCCGAGGGGGGCAAAACAAAACGTGCCCAGACAGGATTGATTTGACCGTTGCATGTCTCAGATGCTGACGACTTTAAATCTCATGTGCCGATACTCGTACAATAAAGAAGTGTTGGCTGGGCTGGTCTGGTCTGGTCTGGTCTGATCTGATCTACTCTGTTACCATGCTGCTGCTGCTGTTTGTACTTCTGAATGGCCTCTCGTGATGTGCTTGCTGTACGACTCAGGTCCCCTCCACAAAGTCTTTGTCAGGTTAGCCTCTTTCTTTGTACGTACTGGATGTCTCATGTCATGACTGAGCATGTCTGGCCAATGCCGCAATGCCCTCTATCTCTGTTGCGAGAGCTGGTCTCGGAGACGGGAAGCCTCAACATTTCATCGCCTCCACATATACTCGTATATACAGGCTTGTCATCATCTTATCTCTTGCAATTTACCAGTTGATCGACGTTAGAGAGACAATGAAACAGGGGGAGTTGCCAACGGGAAGGTTAATGCTCGCTACCGAAGTATCCAAAACTCCGGAGAGCCGTTGAAGTATCTTCAAATCCCCATGGAAGAAAAGAACCCTTTCTTCAGGCCTATTCTAGCATTCCTGTTTGGGTTAAGACACTGGCCAGATCGCTTCTGGATGCATTGGGTGTTGATACGTGGAACATGGCAGAGTTGCTATACTAAGCCATGTATGATAAGGTAATGAATGTCATGCCAAATCAATAACATGGAAAGAACTCAACCTGGTCAAAGCCATTTTCAACTACCTGAAGGTACAAGTTTACATATCGCAAACCTTTTATTGCTTATACTACCCGGCTCTTTCACTCCACCAGCTCGCACCAAACTCCAGCCTCAAGCCCGTGCCATTATCTTAGCGGGCAACCCAGGCTTGCCTTTGCGAAGACAAAAGAGACATGGACGACTGCGATTCTTTCAGCCACCATGACCTCCATCGGTTCGCAAGATGTTTCTCTACAGCTGACCTTCCGGATTTCCTTGATGTCTGGAGTTGCGAAGACTAAGATTCCAACTGCCGAATAGTTCAATTGCCCCTCTCTACCATCAGTAGATTGGATAGCTATTCCTCTTCGGTGCAAGAAAGGGAAGCCTTTTTGATTTACGCCCTTGCTAATCCAGTAGCAATAGCTAACAGAAGTAAGCCAATAAGTCATCTGCGCATAACATAGCCATTCAAGTACTCGAACCATCTACTATCAAATTTTGGTGACCCACCTATCTGATCACCTGATCACCTTGGTCTGCACTCAAACCGCAGAAGACGAATCACAACTCACGATTTACAACTATTCGCAAAGTGCTTGCAGGTCCAAAGATTGGGAGGATATCCGAAGAAATCAAAAATCTCAATTCAGCTACAACCCCACCACCCTACCACCGCAGCAGTAACAAAGAATAACACAACTCCTCTCCCTCACACCCTCTATGCAACCAACCCAGACACCCCCCCCCCCCCCCCCCCCCCCCCCAAGATCTCATCAATCATAACCCATGACAACATCATCCACCCACCCAACCACCATACGCCTCACCCAAAGCCCTTATAACAATAACCTCACCACATCACACCACACCACAACCACAACCGTTATGCGAATTCAGTCGTGGCAGAGGCAGGGCTCCTAGTTTGGGCAAGACTAGATTTTGCACGACATTAGCCCACTCTCCTTCCAAGGTTCCTCGCACAGAAGAAAAAGAAGAAGCAAGTCCGTCCGACGAAGGAAAAAGAAGAAGAGAAAGAGAACGAGACAAACCTTTCCACAAGACCCACAAGTCTTCGAGCCATCCGACGCCGCACCACAAGAAGGACAAGCCGAGCCGTGCATTTTCTTTCTTTGTCTCGTTCTGGTCTTTGGAGGTAGATGGTAGATGAAGTTCAGAGGTGAGCAGTACGATGCAGTAGAAGTGATGGTAAGCAAGACAAGGTAAGGTAAAATGCCCGATTAATATACCCTCCCCTCCCCCTCACTGCTCATCATGCGATAAGAGAAAAAGAGGGGGAATCCCTCGACGGCCAATTACCTCTCACTGCCACCCGGCCTATCACCATCGGTCAATAGGAGATGAGCACCAGAGCACCAGTACAGAAAGTGTGCCACACCACCTGCACACCGAGTAAATTTAGGCCCCGCCTGAGCCTGGCTAACTGCGGCTTGGGCGGTGCTGATGCTGATGGTGGGCACGCGGCGGCTTGGGGATTGGGCGAGGCCTATTATTCTTCTCTTTGCATTCCTGCGCGTTGATTGCCGAATGCGGTGATTAAACCTTCAACTTGCTGACAGGTATCCACACGTGACTCGACATACCACCAACCCAATAATAGTATCATGTGACCACAGCACTCCAGTTAGTAACGGCATGGCCTCTGATTTTGGCAACTAGAACAACAGGTAATGATGAGAGGCCTAATGTAAGGATACAGATTCTAGCAGTCGATTACTCATATAGCGCCTGAGGCCGCTTGGGTAATTAGCCGATACTATATACTCCGTACTATCGCTAAGGAAGGAGAAAGAAAGACTCCGAGCAGAAGCAACAACTCTACTAATACACAAAAGGGTCTGAAGAGATGCCAAGTTCTGATAAAACAGCAATGGAAGCTTTAGCTAATGGTCAGCCTGGGGAGAAAAAAGGAAAAAAAGGAAAAAGGAATAACTGCAAAGAGACGAAGCCTATACAGCCTGCAGCGTGCTACAACAACTATGTAAAACCCATCACCCTAGACACTAGAGCTTGACTTGGAATCGAGAATCCGTGCGCAGCCTCTCGCCATAGATGTAGAACAACGCAGGGATAGGAACCATAGCCAGGGCGACGAAAGCGAGCAAGCTGTTGCCCCAGCCATAGCCCAGAGTGTCGTACATATGCAAAGCGAAGAGCGGGAACGTCGCGGCAAAGATGGAGCGCGAGACGGTGATGGCGGCCATGGCGGAAGCGGCATAGATGGTGAACGAGTCTATCAGGTAGTTGGCCACGGACGCCAGAATTATCGTGAGCCCGAAGCCGATGAGCAGGGTCCCCAGCAGAGGTACGGCCCACTGGACTTGGTATTGTGCCGTCCAGCCATAGATGAAGAGCCCTGCGGGGATGAAGGGCGCTGCGAACAGGGTCGGAGGGAGTCGATATTCTGGTTTTGGCCCGTCGTCGCCGTTCTTTTGGGCGAGATACTTCATGATCCTGTCTGAGATCATTCCATAAGAAAACATCCCTCCTACCATGCCGATACCAATTCCGATATAGGTCAGTCCAACGGTTCCCTGATTAAAGTTGTAGTTGTTCTCGAAGACGAAGGTAAAGGTAGTGAAGAAGATGTATATAATAGCGTAGACGAAAGCGTTGTACACGCACAACAGGCCGCAAATGGGAGAGAGGAACAGGAGCTTGGCTGGACGCACAATAGCCCGGATAAAGAGGTCCTTTGGAGTGAGTTCTAAGTCGAGCTTGGAGCGTAGATTCATATTGCCGGTTTCTTTCCGCAGCCGCCTTGTCTTCCTCTGTAGGAGTACTGATGGGTTCGTCTCACGCATGATGATGACGCCCGCAATAGATACGATGCCTGTCGCAATAACAACGAGCCAGAAGAGCCAACGCCAGCCTTCAGCTTGGACAAGAAAGCCACCAGCAACAGGACCTATCACAGGGCCTACGACAACCCCCATATTCCAGACCATGATGGCAAGCCCACGTTGCTGCGGCGGTATGATGTCCGCAACTGTGCCACCGCCGACGGTCATTGGAGCAGCACCAATCATACCGGCCAAAAACCGAAAGGCGATGAGCATGTTGAAATTGGTAGAGACGGCACAAGCGATGTTGAGAATGATGAACCCGAGGTTTCCCGCGTGGTATATGGTGACTCTCCCATACATGTCGGCAAGCGGTACTAGTACAAGAGGGCCACTGTGGTTTGGAGCATTCATTAGTATCAAGTGGCAACCAAGCATACAATAGTGGATAAACTTGCGTTACATAACCAAGAAGGAAAATGGACACAACAAATGTTGCTAACGTTTGATCGTGAGTTTGGAACTCGTCTTGGACTTGCTGTACCCCAGGAGCAAATATTGTAGAAGACAATGGGCTCATGATAGTGATTGCAGCTAGGACACCTATATTCGCCCATTTCTTCGATGAGGGCCTGTCGAAGTTATCGTTAGCTTCTCTTCCACGTTCATGGTAGTCGTTTTCTCTACCTACCAGTTCTTAGGATTGGCTGGATCGTCAGGACCATCCCAATCGACAATATTTGGATCTGACTCTTCCGATGGGTTTTGGGCCTTCGCCTCGTCTTTCGACTCTTGCTCAGCCTTTGCTTCATGTCCGTTTGGACCTCGTTCGACATCTCGTTCCTGCTTGTCGCTGAGCGATTCGCCGCCATCAGCGCTAATATTCGAAGCCATTCTGCTACGGGAATTGCTATGTCAAGACTGTGACTTTGTAAGGAAATGCTTGTGCTGTTAAGAAGAGGTGTATCCCAAGACAAACGAAAGCAGCAATTTCAAATTCTCGGTCTTCTTATTTGTAATGTTTCTCTCGCCCTTCGGCATTAAAATCAGATTGGGGGCGTATGTGTGCATTTATCTCCTCCGCCGTGATTGTCTATCGCTTGAATCTCAAAGACACCCACGAGTCGGCAAATAATCACGGCGGAGGAAGTAAGCGACCAGCACAATTCGACCGCCGCAACCCA
This sequence comes from Pseudofabraea citricarpa, assembly GCA_029641185.1. Classification (NCBI taxonomy): domain Eukaryota; kingdom Fungi; phylum Ascomycota; class Leotiomycetes; order Helotiales; family Dermateaceae; genus Pseudofabraea; species Pseudofabraea citricarpa. The sequence continues at coordinate 1,989,690 of JAPWGK010000004.1, forward strand.
ATGATCGCTAAGTGCTTACGGCTGAATTTTGAGCTTCCGCCGCCGGTCAGCTTTCTCCTCATCTCAACACTTCACTTCGAGTGAGCCAAGTACTTACTGAAATGTCTTCTCCGTGCGCGGCACCCTCGAATTACGTCCAATCTGAGACAAAGCGGAGAAAATTGCGGAAGGGTACGCACAGCTGCTGGGAATGCAAGAGGCGAAAGATGAAGTGTATATTTAACCCTCTCTCTGATCCCACCACTTGTAATGGCTGTCGACGACGGGGTATCGAATGTGTCAGTCAGGAGTTTTCAGAGGAGCCTTTGCTCTCCACCAACAAGACTAGTGATGGTACTTATGACAGAAGAGCACCTGCGACGCCGCTTAGTACAGATGGTAGAAGGGCGGACCATGGCATCGCCGCTCCGGTGCCAATAATCCCAGAGCCTTTAGGATACCTAGCCTTTTACAAGTCTTCCAAGGTTCGTGTTCCAGATTCCGCGATGATTGCTACTGACTGATTTCATAGCATGCCACTCTTCAATCCGTTACCCGTACATCAGCCCAACAAGGCAAATATGAGAGGCTATCTCGGTTTTTGCATGAATCGCTACCCTCGCGAGAAGATACGGAGAAGATATGCACAGCCAACCGACACCCTTCTGTCCTCGCCCATGAAATACTGACCGCGCCATACATTGCTGGTACCCTTGACCAAAACGGCATGGCAACGCCCAAAACCTTGCTGGACATCCCCGAACCGGATACTCAACCCGTCTTGATAGCGAGGCATATGCTCCTACTCGCCACCCTCATACAGCAACTTCATCCTGATGCTCAGAAAGAGATAAAAGGCCTGTCGGAATCGCTACGAGCCATAAGGGAGAGGCTAGTAGATCTTGCTGTTAGTCTTGTCACGACAAACGACGAACTTCTTGGTAGTATCGAAGGCATAGAGTGTGTGATGATTGAGAGTGTGTATCAGGCGAACATTGGGAATCTTCGACGTAGCTGGGTATCGAGTCGGAGAGCGATGAGTGTTGCACAGTTGATGGGCATCAACCGGTCAAATAATCAGGCACAGTTCAAGGTGCTTGACCCCAAGACGAAATACCATCCGTCCCATATGTGGTTTCGAATCGTCTTTCTGGACCGCTATCTTTGTCTCCTGCTAGGCATTTCTCAGGGTTGCCTCGACCGTAGCATGGCTTCCGACGAGCTGCTTGCAAAAGATACTCCCACGGGACGCCTCGAGCGAATACACTGCGTTATTGCCTCTCGGATTCTGGAGCGCAATGAATCCCACCCAAGCTCTCGTGACATTACTCTGACGCGAACCCTCGATGTGGAATTGCAGAGAGCAGCCAGGAGCCTCCCTAGCAAGTGGTGGTTAACACCGAACCTGGAAATAGACTCGAGTGACTCAGGAGTTTTGTTTTGGAACACACGGCGACTATTCGCGCAGATGCTTCACTATAACCTCCTTAACCAGCTCCATCTGCCATACATGCTTCGTTCCCTGTCGGCTGAGCGCAAATACGAGTACTCTCGAATCACTTGTGTGAATGCCTCAAGGGAGATGCTCTCACGCTTCATCGCGTTACGCAATTTTAACGGAATCGCCTGCAGCTGTCGCACCGTTGACTTTCTCGCCCTCATGGCCGCTATGACCTTGCTATTAGCCCACCTAGACAGCTACCCCTCGGAGGCGGAGAATCTCCTGGCTCACCAGTATCACAGCGACCGCGCCATGATCGAGCAGGTGCAGGAGAATATGGAAGAGGTTAATCGCCTCAATTCGGATGCTCTGAGTGCGCAGAGCGCCGACTTGCTGCGCCGACTGGTAACTATCGAGGTCAGGACAGCAGATTCACATGGTGCCAGGAAGGTGAGCGTGCAGGAACCAGGGACTGAGATAGCTCTACCAGATCAGGATGATGATGTCGCCGTGAGCGTGCATATTCCTTACTTTGGCATTATCAAGATTACCCGCGACGGTATGAGCAAAGAGGTTCCCAAAGCACAAGCCACTAATACAACAACTGATAGCCTAGCTCAGTTGCAGGTAGCAAATAAGTCCAATACAATCAGCCCAGAAACCCTCCATGCAGGAGCCCAGACACGTTCATCCAAACTTTCTGGGCCTAGCGAAGTTCCAAATGTTGAGGCCATGACACCGGTCGATACTGGCTATGGTCATGTTGAGGCTCCTTTGATGATGCCAGATACTGGTACAGAGACTGGTGAGCAACCGGGGACGTTCCCAATCCTAGTCGCTGGCGTGAACGATGTTGCTACACATTTAGCACCGCAACCCTTATCCGATCTGTTCTTGCATCATGCAGAGTACCCTGGGTTGGCTGCTGGGACAGACGACTGGGCGTTCCAAGGCGTTGACTTGGCTTTCTTCGAGAGCCTGATGAGGAGTGATTGGAATGAGGTTGCGGATTAGAATATGGGTGGAGATGTAAACATGAACAACAGGTTGTGAAAGTTGTCTACCGATGACTAGAGGCACATCAGGATCTTGCTTCACATGAGCACTTTTTAGTGGACGTGAAGTAGACCGAATCAAGATAGTGACAACAAGACACCATTATATATTGCGATGCTCATATACTTAGGATTATTTCTTTCTTTTACTTCTACCTTCTTCCCTTTTACTCTACAAGCCAGAACAGCGGCCGCTTTAACCTGAGCCGAGGGCGAGCATCTAATTGGCACATGCTGACTAACCGTGCTAGGTACCTAAGTACCTATGTATTGAGGATCTGAGTTGGCCTGCAGACCACAGTGAGGCTGAAAACTGGCCATGAATAAAGCCCTTCAAATTTCCCTCCTTCTCCAAATCCCATCGACAAAATGCAGAATCACATTTATCGCCACGGTCTAATGCCAAAGAAAAGCAGCGATGGCCGGCGATGGTTATACTTCCAGAAAGACAAGCCCCGTCCTCGATCTCCGTACGACTATCAGAAAACAGCAATCTACCATAAAGTGCCCCAGAGCGGCTGCTGCGGCTTTAACCACGCACCGTATAACTCCAGCCTCGACTTGGTGGATCAAGAGTCAGATGGAAAAGTTATTTTCACGGTGTGCACGACGGTAGAACATGTCAGGGTTGCCGCTGAGGTGTGCGAGTTTTGTCAGATCCTTTGGCTTGGACTTCAGAAATACCGCCAGACCTGGGAACCTAGATGTGGTGAGTATAACTATACCGACGGCATAGTCGACCGCATAGACGAGTTAAGTGAAGAAGAATATTATGCGGAAGTATATAACATATTGGCTCGGGAGGCTTGGCTTGCCATACATCCGGTAGATCTGGGCAAAATCATTTTTATGCTGTCTTCTAAAGAGAATAAAAGGTCTCTGGAAGTACGATTACTACTGGAGCCGCGAGAGAATAGCACCTGGGCTCGGATGCGAAGGTTGATGGTCTTAGACTTTCATACTATTGAAGGTATGTCTTTTCGCATTAAGAATAAGTGCCTATATGTTATCATTATTTACGTCCGCCTACTGTGAAGATGATAATGTTCTCTTGAGCACTTTCCATACAATGATTTTAGTGTTCTGCATCGGCTCGCTGCTAACATAGACAGGTAATCCAAGTAAGTGGAACGTGTTCGGGCCCGTTCCGCAGGTATGTAGAGAAGTCCTGAGCGACGAAAGTATCCAAAAGATATCAGGATGGATTGCAGATTGTGGTGAGCATCATGCAGCTTGCAATGCCATTGGCAAAAAAGTCCAGCCTGCCAGATTACTTCACGTCGAGCCGACCTCCAATCCGACCAGAGCAGCAGTACGTCTTCACCTCGCTGATCCTCATGTGCCGTACAAATTCGTCGCCTTAAGTCACTGTTGGGCGAACAGTAAACCAATCACGACCACGTCGCAGAATCTTCAGGAGAGGCTGCATGATATCGCTTGGGAAGAATTACCTCGCGTTTTTCGAGACACCATCCAACTATCCCTTCGCTTAGGTATCAACTACATCTGGATTGATTCCCTATGTATCATTCAGGGAGATGAGGTAGATTGGCTTGAAGAGTCGCCGAAAATGGGTGCCATATATGGAAGTGCTCACATCGTCTTCGCAGCGCACGGCCCTGACCTAGGTTTCAGCAAGGAGATAAATACATGCACAGCTGAAGACAACCACCCCAACACATCCCTTGTTGGGGACGCCAGTGTATTTGTGAGGTGTGAAATTGATCATGAAAACCTGGTCAATCCGCCGGAGGATAGGGATTCGTACTTTGGACGAGCATGGTGTTTTCAGGAGCGTCTTTTCGGATCTCGAATTTTACACTTTGGTGGCTCATGGGAGGAGATCTGGTTCGAATGTAATGTGCGGCTCCGGTGCGAATGCGAGAGGGTTAAGGAGCTAGAGGAAAATATGCAAAGCCGGCACGACGAGCTTAACTCCGCTTGGAATCATCAGAAAGCCAGCTTTTCGCAGACTTTGCAAAATGCCAAGAATCTTGATCCATCTGAATCGTCCGATGAAGTCTGGCGGTTGTATACTTCTCATTGCGAGACGTTTTCCTCGCAAGGACTGTCTAATCCGCAAGACACTTTGCTAGCTCTATCCAGCCTCGTCGACAAGGTGAGCCCTTACCTGGGCCGCTACTTTGCTGGTCTGTGGGAGCATAACATCCTGATCGGTTTACAGTGGGAATCTATAGATGGGCAGGACTCCAACCGGCACAGCCAATATATTGCGCCGTCTTTCTCCTGGGCCTCCAGGACCGGGGCTGTCGTGTGGTATATCTCAGATGAATATATCACACCCAATTTCCAAAAATGCAGTTACGCACAAGTAATCGATGTTCATTGTGATACGTCTCCTGGGGCACCATTTGGGCGGGTGACGGGCGGTTATATCAAGTTACGTGGCTACACCACTAAAATGCAATTCGAAGACGATGCGGGCTGCTATTCTCAAGGGCGCCTCAAGATTGTTGAACCTACTGCAGAGAAATCATTCTCAAATGAATCCGATATCTGCGAGCCCCTAAAGGCTCAAGAAGAAGAAGAAGAAGAAGAAGAAGAAGAAGAAGAAGAAGAAGAAGAAGGATGCTACGTATGTATGGACGCTGTTGAGGACATGCTCGAGGCCAGAGGCAAATTTGTGACGTGCCTCGACGTGATGAGAGACATAGAAGGAACAAATGGGTTTGTCTCCGCTCTGGTTCTCTTATCGGTAGATGGACAGCCGAATACTTATCGTCGTGTGGGTTTCTCTACTATGACCAAGGACTTCTTTCAAGATGCGGAGCTTACAAGTGTCACGATCATATGAGTCCTGGCTATAGTTCTAATCTTTGGGATATAAGTCAGGCTTTCTTTCTGTCACCTTGCACATTAGTGCAGAACTTCCTAATCGCCTTGGAGAATTTCAACAGATCTTTCTTATACCAAGGCATTGTATTATGTTAGTGGATGGCTATCGATATAGCCGTTTTGGATCAAAGTAATTCACAAGTAGCTTACTTCTATTCGATAATTTTAATCTTTTGGGCTACGTAGAAGCAATATATAAATATCGATAAAATCCACATTACTCGCTATACTAATAACAGTTAGTTCAACAGCTCATCAAGCATCAGTTCAGCGATTCTATTAAAGAAAACTCGGAATTGAAATAGAATCTTATCATCTGCATATATACAGACCAATAAAATTTTGATAAGAATCTTTCTTCATACAAACAATAAGTAACCGCGAGATTCAATCATACATATTCAGCCGGCCTCTCGCGGCTTTTTCTTTGGCTGGCTTTACCTACATGAAATAATTGGGTCGCGACGTCACGAGAAACATGAGTTGTCAGGTCAAAGGTCACTTGGGTCTTGGGTCTCATGGTCACCGGATCCGGGCAAGGCAGTTCTTCAGGCTCCACGTGGCTGTGACCTGCAGGCTCAGGCTCAGGCCTTAATGCTGGCTGTTCGGGCTGCAAGCTGGGACTGGCATGGATGGGTATCTGCACCCACCTCAGCTGCCCCATACCATACCGGTACCTAGGCACAGGCAGGGCTGCAACCTCTATTGGGTGTTGTGCATGTACATGTACAGGAAGGTAAGGGTAAGGCGGTTGATAGCCTGCGAGGGCCCGTCACTCTTCTTCCAAGCTTGGCTCTTCGATACAGTAAGTCCATCAGATTTCAGTAACAAACGTCAGTACCGCCTCACGAGGGCCGTAGCAAAGAAAGTGTTTGTTTATGTCAATTTCTACTTCTGCAAGTCCGCTGGCCGAGGCATGGAGGACATGCGAAAAAAGATAACAAAATCGATCAATCCCAATTTCTCTCGACCCTCGTTGAAGAAGTAAAGTCCCAGCTACAGAAAAAAGAAAGAGAAAAAAAAGAGTCGGAAAATCTGTGAAGGGGAGAAAGTTTGTCCCCGTGCCATAAACCCATCGTGAAATAATAAAAGAGGAAATGTCCCTTTCCTCGAGTGGAGGGCCGACAAAAAAACAGTGTCGATGATAAAATAGTGGCCCGGGCCGTTCATGTAGCCGTGCCATTGCCATTGCCATCCCTCAACGCCTTTGGAACCAAGCCTCGCACGAAAGCAAACAAAGAAATACGCCCAGATTCTCCTACAGTGTCCTTGTTACTAGACATAACGCGTGTCGACGGGCCCATGGGAGCTTTGATAGTATGATTGTTCGGCGAGTATTGTCGCTTCTGCCTCGGTCGCGAAGAGGGAGGAGAAGGAATTGCTTTGCGTGTCGCCACAGACCCGTCCAATTGTTATTCGATGCCATGCTGTTTTTTGAGCTGCTCTAAATTGTCCTTGCGCTCTTCTAGGTCTGCTTTCGATCGGACCATCTTCTCTGGTTGGTGGTATAGCACTGCGACACGGTTAGCCATGCCTCTTTCTGCGCTGCGCATCCCGTTTCCAAACTCACCCACGAGATAGCGATTCTGGAAGTTGAACCCGTTCAACTTGTCGCAAGCCTGTTTAGCATCCAAGACGTCCTCGTAGACGACGAACGCGGTTCCCTTGGTGTTATTCGCGATTCCCTGTCGGATTTGTCTGCTCTTGATATCAGCGTGCTGCTATGTGTGTGCTCGAAGGTACATGGTACAAACCGGATGGGACCGAATTTGCCAAAGAGGTCGAAGAGCTCTTCTGGAGTAACGTTGTAGCTGCAAGCCATCAGTACTTCCCCTTCCGCATGGGATATCCCCCTCCATCTATCCCGCGCTCCGTGAGACATGAACGAACCTTAGATTCTTGACGAACAAAGCTCTGTAGGACAACAACCGTTAGCTCTCCATTTGCCCAGCATATCCCCATCATCTACACCCCGGCCCCAGGGCCTAGGAAGGGCGGTATTTCAGGGCAGAAACTCACCGATTGACCTCGGGTGCAAGTTTACCGCCGCGACTCATAGCTTGGCTACCGGTTTAATGTATTCGTGATATTGGTGAAAGGAAGGAATCGATGACAGAGTCGTCGCGAAGGGTGGAGTCGGAGGGGGAGAGGTCGTCAATCAGATCGAATTGCAGATTCTCCGACTGCCCGTTGCGACCTTCGGCTACCTTTTAGCGTCGATGTCACGTGGGGTACAATCTTCGTGCAAGCACGCGAGCTTTCTTCTGCGGTGTTTGTTCAATGAGCAATGCAGAAGATGATGTTTGATGAATAGGAGTACAGTGGTTTGCGATCAATCTTGTGACGCGGGCGTGTTTGACTCGAATTCATGTGAATGTGGAGAATGGAGGAGAAAGTATGTCAATCGAAGATGATCGTGTGTTTGTACTCGTGCCTCGCTTCCCTGTCGACTCTTATTTGCCTTTGTACCCAGGCAAGAGCAATCAGATTGTTGGGACACGAGGTGTTTTCGATAAAACCAGACAAATCCGTTATTACTGTGTAGATGCTAGTTTCAGAATATCAGAAGACTGGTTGGAAACTCTGGTGGCTAGCATGTCTGTTTGTTTTTGATCGCTGAACTTAATGCTACAAAGAAGCCAAGCGGCGGGGGAAAAGGTTAAAAACGCTGGTCCCTCGTCTTGATTTTCAAATGAAGCAGAATATTGAAAAGCAGCTACCTATGAAGAAGCACGTGGCTATTAAAGGCTACATAATTAATAAACAGCATTTAACTATCCAAAGGCAGTCGAACAGTATCTGGTTATTAAAAGTATTCGACACGAAAAAACGCTTATCAAAAAAGAGAAGTGCTTAAAGTTACAAGATTATTAGAAAGTATTTGCGAACTAAGAATCATATAGTAACTGAGAGGCATACTATCTGTTATAGTTTATAATCATTCAAAAGCATATGAGTATTATGAAATATAATACTTATAATATTCGATGCATTTAGTAGTTTATTCTACATGTAAGTGCTTCTATGTTATTCCCTTGACCTAACTATTTAACAGCCTGCGATATTTAACAGAAAGCTCGTTAGAAAAACTTCCTTAAATCTGGGAAAAACTGACTGGTTGGCGGAAGAATAAGCTCAACCTTACGTCTGCCGCCTCCTCGATTATGCCGCTCTTATAAGTTTCTTCACGATACAGTAGATTTTTTTTTTCTTTTTCTTTTTTTGATATATCTAACGGCTGCTTACCACAAGAAGTTTAATGACCATAAGTTGGCGATCTGATGACCCGGGGGAAGAGGATGGATCGGGACGAATCATCGAAGAGATGAATTCTTAAAAACTGGAGCTTTATAGTCTTTTTCAAGGAGATGCCACAATCAAATTTTAGGGAATGCCGATTTAGGTTCTGGGCGTGAATTGCCAAAGCGCCTCGTCTAAGCTCCCTCAGATCCCGATAATTCATAAATAACGTTTAGGCTAACATGTCCTTAAAGATATCGTAAAGGATCGCTATCGAAGTCGACATCAAAGCCAAGACATGGTAGTATAGATGTCGTATCTCGGCCAGCTCAAAATATAATACTTCTAGCAAAAGCTAAAGTCTACAAGTATAAAGAGATGGTACTTCAGAGTAACCTAGCCGCAAGCAGCAGGAATGAAAGAAGCCAATTGAATATTAGAGAACGAACAAACATGCGAAATGTATAAAAAGAGAAAGATAACTACTCCAGTTACGGAAAAGCACGATAGGTATAAGATTTAAGCATGTAAACAAGCGATATCTAAAGCATTTGCCGAGAGCTTTTTTAGCAGCTGGCCGCTGGAATTCCTAAGACGAATATGATCACTACGTATAAGAGGTATGAAAGTATAAGGGTTATCAAAGTATTCTGGGTATTATCAAAGCGTTTTACCTGAATTTCTCTTTGATCCGAATGAATATATCTCGACAGCTAAATGTCACTTCGGCAGCGTCTCAAGCACGTGAGCTACTCGCCTAACGCCATTGTCGCCGATTCTGTATTAATATATTCGAAGATCCGAAGAAAGACAAAGCGCTGGTCTGCGCCTGTTGTTCCCGTCATCTTTCGACTGGCATAAGCTGTGGTCGAGTCAGCTTCGGGGCAACATTGGGTATCCCCTGCATATTACCTTCCCCATTCAGAGACCTACAGGGCCCAATTCCAACAAGCATGTTTCCATGAAGTACGCGAATTTGAGAACCCAGCCAGCCTGTTGGTGGTTACTTATTCAAGGCAACCGCCATGTTTATCATCTGGTGTAAGAAATCGCTCATTAGCTAACCTTTCAATATCCCTTGGTCGGAAGGACAATATTCGTGGAGTTTCTCGCCGAATCATCACCCACTTAGCTGTAATGGCGACGCTTTCACGAGAAGAAGCACGGGAAGTGGTGCGCCAAATACAAGAAGAGAATGGTTGGATCACGCCCGAAGACCGAGCAGCCTCTCGACCTGCCGTGCTGAGAGCGCTGGAGCACGTCCGCAGAAAGCTCGGTTCGGCTACAAAGACGTATGGTTCCCCTTTCATTAAAAGGGTATCATCTCTAGCCAATACATGCTAACATATTCTGTCAAGGCTCGCAACCAATCTCTATTCTAAGGATACGCGGTTCGTTTATGAGTTAGTCCAAAATGCCGAAGACAATCACTATACCCGAGCGGAAGAGGATGGGCAGGATATCTATCTTAGCTTCAGTATATATCCAGACAGAATCGTGCTCGAATCAAACGAAGATGGCTTTCAGGAAGAGGATGTTAGAGCGATATGTAGTACCGGAGAGAGTAAGAAAATTGCCCAAGGATATATCGGGGAGAAAGGTATTGGGTTCAAATCTGTATTCAAAGTTGCTAGGAAGGTACACATTCAATCAGGACCATTTTCCTTCGCCTTGGAGCACACAAGGAATTCTGATGATGATGGGCTTGGAATGGTCACTCCACTTGATGACGAGTACGATGATATGCCGGAAGGTATTCATACGAGGATCACTTTGACACTACTGGACCCATCAACGTTTGAGCAACGAGTCGAGGACATGCGCAAGATTCCCGAGGCACTATTACTATTCCTTACTAAACTCAACGTCTTGCATGTCAATATATATCCGAAAACGGGGAGTACCACCGAAATCACGTACACGCATACGGGTGACGAAGATGACGAAAATTTGGAATGTATTGCAACGACCACCACAGTTGATGGAGTGTCAACTGATACGACTCAGGACTTCTATGTGGTAAGAAAGGAAGTCGAGGGTCTGCCTGTCGATGACAGACGGACTCATCTTGGTCGTACAGATCAGTCGACTATTGTGTTGGCATTTCCAGTACAAGTAGATGAAAGTTATAAACCGATCATCGCGCAGCAGCATGTCTTTGCTTTCTTACCACTTCGTCTTGCTGGGTTCACGGTACGTTGAGTCCCATGTACTCAAGAAAGGCCTCATAGAGGCAGTCGCGAATTTCAATTGCATCCTCTGCCTCGTATCCCATTATCATCGACTGCGGATTTGAGTGCTAATTCTATGTGCACAGTTCTTGATCCAGGCAGACTTCATCACCCAAGCGCATCGGGAGGATGTTTTCCATGACTCTAAAAGAAACCATAGGCTGCTTTCAGATGTAGCAGAGACATTTCGCGATGCTGTTCTCAAATTTTGCGATCATCCTTCTCTTCAATATCAGTGGATGCGATATCTTCCTAGTAACTCAATTTCTGACGAATTCTGGAGAAGTCTTCGGCCTAAAATTATAAATCTGTTGAAGGAGACTCGTTGTGTGCGGCCGTGGAGCGAAAACTCGCTGTGTTTACCACGACAACTTCACAGGGTGACTAGGGAGTTCAAGGATAAAGATAAAGGCGGCGAGCCTCTGTTCGCAGATTTAGAAGAGGAAGCATATTTGTCTCAAAATTACACTGTCGAAGATTCCAAAAGCCTCAGACATATTGGAGCCCCCACCAAGACCTTTTCGATTTTGATTCCTAGAATACGAGCAGATCTTGCAAAAGCTGGTCCTGATTCGAAGATGAAAGCCAGCACTACTACAGAATTTTGGCACAGTCGAGCTGCGGAACTATTGTCGACAATAGTCACAAAGGATCTAGAGGATACCGCCGAAGCTCTGAAACTTCTGGAGCTGATACCTTTACAAGACAGCCGGTGGGCATCTCCAAGGAATTTACCCCTTTTCCTACCTAATACAGGAGATGTTCCAATTCCTACAGATCTTGGTCTTCATCTCGTCCAGCCAGCCGCTGTCCTGAACGCCGCAAGAGAAAAGTTCTTCCTACATTTCGGTGTCAATAGAGCTCATTCCAGCGATGTGATTGCCATGATAATCGCTAGATACAGTAGTTCCACCGCTTGCACCAGAGCAAACAGTATAGCTCATCTTCGCTACCTTTACTATAACCTCCCCGAAGAGACTTTGGAACTGGACAAGAGGATATATCTCGCGAATCAGAAATCAAAACGGGTAAATCGTACGACCGATCTCATGGAGTACATGTACTTCAAGGAACAAGATGACGAGTATGGACCTCAACAGCTCTTCCAATCGACTCTCACCGATAATTTGAAGGCCCCAGGTATTAACGTACACTTCCTGCATTCGGATTATCTTGATGCGGTTCCAGCTGAGGAAATCCATTGCGAGAGATCGTGGAAGCAATGGCTGGTTCAGTTTGCTGATATCAAAGTTTACCCACAACTCAAAAATCCAAGGCAGCGCACACTTTCCCTTGAGTTTGAATATATCATGCAACATCGCCCAGAGAAACTTGTTGGGCTGCTGAAGCGTTATTGGACGTACTACGAATCGGAGATGAATGCTGCTATCGTTAAGAAAATCAGAACATGTTGGGTGCCTTCAGAGACGGACTTGGCGGCCTGTAAACTCGAAAGCACATTCTTGCCTATTCCGCGATTAAAAGCGATCGTTAAGCAACTAGGAATAACTCAATTCCCCTTCTTAACAATACCTGAGGAGGTTAATGACGAAAATTACTACGCCTGGCAGTTTTTGAAACAATTTGGCGTTAGATCTAGTGGCGGCGACGACGATCTCCGTTTCTACCTTACAGTTCTGAGCAGAATTGCCGAGGAAATGAAAGATGGATATACTTCGGATATTCTAGAAGCATTAATCAAAGTCTATAGTGAGATTGAGCGAAATTGGTCTAGCTCAGATGATGTCTATGTTCGGCAAGTTGCTATATTCCTCGCTCTGAGTTCTTGCTAATTTCATGCAAGTGAGTATTTTAAGAAGAGTAAGTTAATATACATCCCTTCAAATACGGAGAAAGACTCAGAATGGGTCAACTCTGAGGCTTGTGTCTGGAAAGCCCCCGAGTGGCTTAAGTCCAAAAGCCGGCTTGAAGGAGTTTTACAGTATTTAAATTGCGAACATCTCTTCCGTCTTATTCTTAAAATAGGTGATGCAACTTGGAATCATTATCTAGAGGATCTGAAGGGCCTGAAAGAACAAAAGCACAACAATTCAGACCGAGTGATGGATATCTATCGAAAACTCTGGCGAGAATTCGAACACGATTCAATTCCAGAGAAGATACGGTGAGATATTTCGAAGACCCTATAATTTGAAGTATACTGATTTATGTTTATCCCAGGACTGTATTCAAAGAGTCAGAGCTTGTGTTTGTGCCTACATTGAATGATTGGTATCGTCCTTCTTCTTGTATATGGGCTGAGGACCATATTCGGATTGCTCGAAAGGTCTCTTTGAAAACGTCTTATACAACCCTCGAGGACTTCTTCTGCAGGGTTTTAAAGGTACCGACGCCAAATCTTGAAATGCATGTCCGGGCCCTCAGAAAGCTGGCGGGGACTCAAGCTACAACATCAGCGTCAGAAATTAAACAAAGCATTATGCTTATAAGCTCGATGAGTCCTACTGAAGATGATGTTAGGGACCTTCGAAGATCCAGGATTTTCTCTGTAAGAGCGAGAAGTGGCCAGAAGTCTTTCACGGATGCGACATCCGATTTCGCCATCGTCGATCGCTCGGAGTATGGTATTGCATTTACTGGCGAAATCAATATTTTGGACTATACAATTGCAGAAGTGCGCGCCTGTAGGTCCCTTTTAGTTGCGTTAGGTTTAGAGAGGCTACATCTTTCGAAGCTTGTGGAGGAAACAACCAAAGTACAAGACGGAATCATAAACAATGAACTCACCAGGAAGTTTCGATCAAAAGCATATGCTCTGTTTCGGTAAGCGATACCAGTTTAATATCTTATTATTGCGTTGCTCGGCTCACCTTCTCTTACGTAGTTGCACTGCTCATTACAACAGTCAGAAGAGTCGAAATGGAAATCATTCCCTATATGATCAGCTTCTTCATGCTTCGGTCTATGCCAGCGATGGCATATATAAGCCAATTAGTATTTTACAGTATGGTGAGACGGTAACGGTCCAGAACAGCCGCGCAAACTTTCATCTTGATGAGGTAGCCAATAAGCTGCGACTTTACGTTCCAAGAGACGAAAACGCCCGAGAAGAGTGTTTCTTCCGACAACTTCCAAGGCGGCTAATGGCACATTTTGCAATCTCTGACCCCGCTGCAGAAGCCTTGATAAGTGGAATAATCGGCTGCAAGAGCCTCATCGCAGTTGATGGTATTCTAATGGATGCGGGTATCGCTGAGGTGGATGGAATTGAACAGCCCTCGGAATTTGATCAAGGATTTTACCAGTCAGATGAAGATGATACTTCCCCCAATGACACCACCCCGGAAGTTAAGGAGAATCAAACTTCTCGGTCCAGTCGTCCAATGCTAGTTTCTACAACAGAGGTAGTTGATACGGCAATGGAGGCAGGAGACGATTCGTCCAATATCCAAACCAGGATCCAGTCGTCAGTACCGAGTGACCCAGCTCTTTCTCCATCATCAGTATCTACTTCCCAGGCGGTACCAGTGGTCAATGCGATCCTGAAGACCGGATACACTTCTCTTCTACAGCATGTGATACGTAGTGCGCAAAGCATGATAATACCCGAAAGAGAAAACGTTTTTCTCGAAGATATGCCTCATCCAATTCCTCTAGGAGCTCCCATATTCGAATCGACCTTTCCAACCCGTTCCTGGGAAAGGAACAGTAAAGTCGGCGCTGCTGGAGAGTTGCTTGTGAGTACATTAGCGTTACACGAAAGACGAATAGTGATTAACAAGCAAGCAGATCTTCGAAATCCTCCGAAACCTAGGTCTCCGAGACTTCTCTGAACACAACTGGAAAAGCAAGATTAGAAAAGAAGTCCAAGTTCACCCTCGATATCGGAAGTTGGAACCTTGGACTGGCCGTGAGACAGCTGATATCGTATACCAAGACAATCACAGCGAATTAACGAAGCTCTTAATAGAGAAAAGATATTTAGATATTAAGGTCTGGGAAAATACGTGCCCTGAATACTATCTTGAAGTCAAGACCACCACAAGAGACTGTGGCGAGCAATTCTATATGAGTAAATCTCAATACAACCGAGTGAGTTCGACTACCAGCATCTTCAAGGGGACTTCACTAATCACCGGTAATATCAGATGAAAAGCATGAGGTTATGTCCAGACAGAGCCGAACTCAAAATCTATGTCATTTTTCGCGTTTTCAACCTAGATGGAAGAATTGGTCTCCGCGTTTATCTTGATCCTGAATCTTGTCGACTTAATGGAGAACTGGACTTCATTGAGGATACTTGGGCGGTGACACCCGCAGACAATCTTCCACATTAAAAGTGTACATCACCAATGAGAACAATCTTTGCTACATCAGATTCCGGTTCTTCTCCGAAAGAAGCTCCATTGGACTCGCAATTGACAGGGGTAAACCATCTGCCTTCAAAGCGGTATGAGTCACGAGGTGAGACCGATACTAATCACGTCAGCATCTGGGGTATGCTGTGTTTGACCGCCAATGCCATCGTCAGCCATAGCCATTTGATGCAACTTGCTCGGTATACCGGCTTAATCCAAAATAGTGGCATTGTGCCCAAACTGGCTCCGGCTCATCAGCAATAGATGGGCTTCGATATAACAGGAGCCGAAATGGTCACGCAAAAGACCAAGAGGGAGCGAAAAATCAGTCTTCAACGCCTAGTGATGTTAAGAACACATGGGGAGATGGTCTCAATAGTGTTATATGAAGGAATGCTCTGGACTTTCGTATTACTATCCGGAGTGATTTCAGTGTGAGTACAAAATTTCAGCTTGGTCTGAGTTCGAATAGGTCGACTTGATGTACTTTAAGCCAAAGTGGTTCGAATTGTGTCGCTACAACCCGGGGGCCGGGTTGCTTTGGTTTGGAGCAAAATAAGGCATGTACGTTATCTTGTAGTATGTGAAGGTGTTGTAGTTCAGACGCAAGCATTTCGAAGTATGGTATTGAAAACTGGTGTGCTCGCAATCATAGTACTCCGAATACCAAAATAGCTAGGGGTCCAGAAAGTCTCTTTTCCCTAAATATAGAACGCCCCCTGCACTGTCTAAGTCCATTACAAGTGGCAACTTCTATTATCGGTTAATTCAATGCGATTTCAAAAAGTGTGGTATTTCCTTAGAAATACCCAAGGTAACGCTACTATGTTACCAAAATTAATCTTCCTTGAGATTGAACGATGTATTTTTAGGGGGGCCTTTTTAGGGTCTCGAGGAGCCGACTTAAGCCCCCTAAGCATAGCCGTGTAGAGTTGACAAATTTCACACAGTAGAACCGAATTATAAGTAAACTATAATTAGTCACTAGAAGGAAGAGCAGGAGCGTGACTGAGCAACCTGAGTAGAGGGTGAGGCGAGGGTAAGTAGCGCCTGAGCAGAGCAGCGACACTAACTAACCGCATTAGAAGCGAATGTGAAGAAATATTGTCTGAAACTTCCCAAGTATTATTCGCCGTTTTATACTTTATTACCATCAGATATTAAAAGAATTTCCTAATAAACAAACTGCCTTAAGATTTTATTTTCGTGTAATTATCTAACTGCTTTGTTTCTACTAAATATCTCGAGGCTTTTGCTTCGCAACTTCCCCAAAAGCTTTTATGCACCAACTACACTTATTATAAAAAAATAGCTTTAGTACGCTTCTTTCAAGCTTATTAGAGGTACCTAAATTTAGTCACCCCTGAAAGTTTACAGAGAAAAGCAAATGAAAAACTTGAAAAAAGGTTTTCTTCGTAGATAATCACCAAGCTGATCCAAATGTCGCATCGCAAACTTCCGGGTTAACACTAAGAATAATTCATAGTGATATCTGCAGAAGTGCTATAATATAATACTGCGGTACAAGAATTTCAACAACTGCCGTTTGAATATACCTCTTATAGTCGCCCAGCTTCTAGACTATCAATCAGAACTTAGAAGGCATACATTTAAGCGAGCCATTTCTTTTTCATCCTTCGGTTTAGTCACATCACATCACAAGCGCAGAAATAAATTTCCCGTTACAAAATCATTGATCTTTTGTAGACTTTGACTTTAGGAATGAATTACATACACCTCCACGGATCCCAATCTCTGCCGTAAGCTCTATGAAGCATCGTGTTGTAATTTATCTTTTGATGTCTTTTTTAGAGCAAATATAGATGACAAGTATCTGATTTTTGATTTGATTATGTTAAAGAACACCTCATTAAATAGTATACTTCTATACCAAGGTGTACGTCCTGTTGATTATTATTTATTCCTTTTGGCGTAAAACATGCGCCCGAAAAGTATATCACAACAGCCCGTGAGGGTTATTTATTTCCGATCATTTATCAGCTAAGTTGATACTCACTTAATTTGACCATTTTCATGCTGTTCTTAAATCTCACTTGGAACATGGGTGACACTTGCAAGTCTTTTCAGGGCGTTAAGAGGTGAACGCTCCACTATAATCCTCGGCAACAAATCCTACGTTATTAGCGGAACCATCTAGAATATACTAGGTGATCGGAATACAACGCAGACCGTTGGATTGGAAGATTAGCAGTTTATAAAGTTGAAAACTCTAGCTGGTATACCTATGTGCCACCAAAATACCACTGAATACCGCGGCGAGATCCATCTTCTATGCGGCTTGTCTGGCGGGGAAATCTAATACGTATCCTGTAGGATAGGCTCGATTTAATAAAAACCCCTAGATGCAGTATCGCTATCAGTGCTATAGGTCATAGGATCTACATATTTGGAGGCGAGGGAAATGAAGAAGTAGATGCCGATCTTGCCTTTAATGAGATGGAAATGTATAGTACTCGGACAAACTGTCGACCAAAGTAGACATGTAGGGTGTAACATAACATGGCGCTGCTTAATTGTCAACCCAAACAAGTATTTTCTATACACTTGGTGGTGGAAGTCCAGATCTCGGAATCACCGACATGGTTTAGCGTTTTATACTGGGGAAAGATACGAGGAGAAGCGATTAGTATGTACAATATTAGTGGTAATAGCATTGATTAGAGAAACCTCATGATGACCATTCATACCAGGTCAAGCGGCACGTGAATACTGGTAGACGTCGCTGCTCTCTCAAGTACTTTCACTAGAACACAGCTTCGTACCATACTTCTTTCTCGTTTTGAAGCTTTCCTTATTCCGTCCGATATTCGCATACATCCAATATGTCATTTTATAATGTAGGAAGAATCTCTTGCTAGATCTGTTATTTTATTTTATTTTATCGCTCAAATATAAAAGCAATGCTCCTGGCACTTAGTGCGACCGGAGATGATAGAAAAGGTAACCAAGATACTGGAACTGGGGATCGTAATTTTGAGCTCCATGCATCATAAGAACATGCAGATCGAGACGCAGAGCTATGTGGGTGGGAGTTAGGTTCAAGCTTTTCGAATTTCAGCAATTGATGAAAGGAGTGAAAAAGGCAGCTCTATCTCTAACTGACTTGGGGTAAAATATCACCGTTACTCGGGTATTATTCTTTCTTTCTGTCTTTCCACCAAGCCAACGCTCCTCGTACCATCTCACAGCATCTAAATTACTCTCTCCAACTGACACTATCTACCTGGCTACCTAATTGTGATAGTTCGTGTTCAATAGATGTCGTTATCGAATGAACCACGCCACTAAGACTTGGCTCTCGGTGTCTTTTCCTTATCACCATCCTGAACGGTCAACGTTTGAAGGCCGCCGCTGACTTGCACAAGCGACGATAGTCTTCCGATCGTAAGCGTGTGAGCATATTCCAGAACCGGAGATCCTTCTTGGCTCTCAGCAGACTTTTATATCGATTAAGACCAAGGGAGGATGCCGAGGAAGCGTGATGGTAACGCCGAATCTTTGCTAGTCTTACCCCCCGTACCGATCATTGGACAACGATGCTGTACGAATTACGGGCTCAGGTCAGCGTTACATCTTCCGATTCTTAAACCCAGCTGCTTTGAATTCTTGCAGTCTGCATTCGATGGCCCCACCTCCGCATCTCGTACCTTCCTGAATGAGCACACTAGCCACCGCCCGGGTCTATACACCCTCCATCCCGGGCTCGGCAACTTTGGCTCCAATCAAGCGACGGGGGGGGAATATAGAAAGGCAGGAAAGAAGGTGTGTGTGTCTGGGGGCGTGCATGCGTGAAGTAGACCCATCTAGGAATAATCGGCGATCTGGGGACGGGAAGGGCGTGAAACTGCCACGAATTTGGAATTGGGATTGGAAACTCCAGAAGTTCAAAAGCCCAAGCTCCAAACTCCAAGCTCCAAAGCTTCGCGATCAAGTCGCCAAGTGGTGATCTCGCTATCGTGAACAACAGGTGATGCTTATTGCGAGCTTGGTGCCATGGCACGGAGCTTGATTAGCAGGCGAGCATTTCTGCTGGATTACCAAGAACCGACAAGAGCTGTGCCACGAGCTTGCCACTCTACCCACTGTCCTTCCACCCTTCGTTTAAAAAATGCCAATTGTGTCTCGCCAAGATAAGATCGGCTCAGTTTCCTTATCGTTGTCATTTGATTTATCCTGGGCCGGGCTTGCTTACAACCACCCAACCAACACCAAAGTATAATTAATCCACGCATCGGATATCGCAGTTGCGGTGGTTTAAGCGACAAAAGTCGACTTTCTGCTCTGCGGTTCAGATCGAATCCAGGTGCAGGTACGTAGGGCGATATGCTGTACAAGGTCCGTAAGCATGGGAAGGTTGTCAGTTGTAAGATATGCAGGAATTCAGCAAGTTGGTTTTGAATGGAGGACAAAGTGATCACAATTTATCCCCGTAACGTTGCAAGAAGCCGCCCGGACTTATTTGACAGCCATTGGATAAGACTCCAGCAAGCAGGGTGCGAGGGTCGTCTTGGCTACATGACAAGGAGCACTCAGAACTTCCAGAACCTCGTTTTCTTCTGCAGCATGGAACCTCCTCCTGCCTCTTGTAGTATGAAGGCTGTATGGGCTTAATTATTCCCTCAATGATCGACCCGGTGCACGCGGTTCTACCATACCACACGACGACCACTATATAAGATAGGGCTGGCTGCACCTGCACTGGCAGCTCAGGTCATTCCCACCACCACGACCACTTGTCAATTGAATTGATTGTGTGTGATCGTTTTAGACACGATGGGTTAGTTTGACCTGGTTGGCTTCGATTGATTTAGTTGACATTTGAATAGTTGCCGAAAACACCACAACCGATGCCCAAATCATTCTTGGGGCGGATGCCAATCTGAACATCGATCGGAAAGGCTCTGTAGTGTCAGCCACCATAGATGCCGAAGGTCTTCCTACCACTCACCAACCTGGCTACCCGACCGAAGAGGAGAGAAGGACTCTTCGGAGAGTAGCAGGCAAGTTGCCCACCGTCGCCTACTTCATCTGCGCCGTCGAATTTGCTGAGCGTGCTTCTTACTATGGCGTGACGCCGCTCTTCTCTAACTTCGTCAATCGAAAATTGCCTGTGGGCGGGAACGGCTATGGAGCACCTCCCCGTGGAGATCAGCAAACCGCTGGAGCGTTGGGAATGGGAACAGTGAAGGCTACGGCTGTCTCTCAGTCGTTTTCCATGTTGGCTTACTCGCTGCCGCTGCTGTTCGGATGGATCGCCGATACGAAAACGGGTCGCTTCAAGCTCATCTGTTGGGGCATCGTCGTTATTGGAGTCGCTCACGTCTTGCTAATTGCCAGCGGAGCTCCCAGTCTCCTGGCAAATGGAAATGCTAAAATTCCCTTCTTTATCTCCGTGTACGTTTTGTCTATTGGATCAGGTATGTCTTTTGAAGATCGCTTTGCTCGACTACGGACTAAGTCTTGATTAGCCATGTTCAAACCGAATATTTCTCCTACCCTTCTTGACCAGATGCCACACACAGAGCTGTTCGTCCAAACGCAGAAGTCTGGCGAGCGCGTTATTGTTGATCCTGAACATACTACGGAGAGAGTTATGTTGTGGTTTTATCTCCTGATCAATGTGTAAGTGAAATTCTGTATCATTCTATTTTCCTGTTAGACCAAGACGATTTGAGATTGGAAAACCACATTCGTTATCCTATATACCGGAGATTCGTCTTTTGGACAAGATTCTTAGGGGTATCCGGGTGAGATACTAAACCAGTACATGCTCGCTTGTCTCGAATCAGTCGTTTCTTTTCGTTATTACACATGCCGTGAATTGAAATGCTGACAATCATATTAGTGGCGGCTTCTGCAACGTTCCAACTTCGTATACTGCAAAATACGTAGGATGGTACCTCTCATTCCTGCTCCCACTTATTCTCTACTTCCCTCTTCCAGCCTTGCTATGGTATCTCAAGAAGAAGCTCATCCTGTACCCACCAGGAGGGAGCGATCTGGGAAACATCATGCGTATCCTCGGAATCTGCTTCAAGCGCGGGGGCTTCAAGAGGATCGGACGGGGAGGATTCTTCGAGCCGGCCAAACCGTCCAACATTGCGAAGAGCGGCAAGCCGATAGACGTTCCATGGAACGACGCCTTCGTCGACGACGTGCGGCGCACGTTCCAAGCCACAGGCATCTTCTGCTTCTTCCCGCTGCAGTCGCTGAACGATCTGGGACTGGGCAACAGCTCGAGCGCGCTGAGCACCATGCTCACGACGAACGGCGTCCCGAACGACGTCATCTCCAACTTCAACTCGCTCAGCATCATCGTCATGGCGCCCGTGCTGAACTACGGCCTGTACCCGTTCCTGCGAAGACGCAAGATCCACTACGGGCCCATCGCGCGCATGACAACGGGCTTCCTCATGGCCGTCTGCGCCGGCATTGGATATACGGTTATCAACTACTACGCGTATAAGCGAGGGCCTTGTGGGAAGTTCGGATCTTCCCCGTCTTGCGTCGACGAGAACGGCGTCTCCCTCGTCTCGGACATCTCTATCTGGTACACGGCAATCCCTATCGCCCTCGGCGGCACCTCTGAGCTCTTCGTCAACGTGCCCGCCTACGGAATCGCATACTCGCGCGCGCCCAAGAACATGCGCAGTCTGGTGTCGGCTCTGAACCTGTTCAACTCGGCTATCGCTTACGCGGTAGGTCTTGCCTGTGCCGGCGTCATCAAAGATCCGTATCTCACTTGGGACTTTGGCGCTCCGGCGATCATTGGCTTCGTCGCTGCTGTGGTCTTCTACTGGACCTTCCGTCATATCGACAAGGAGGAGTATCTCCTTACGCAGAACGGCGATTACCACCAGCATCTCCATGACCAGAAGGTCGAGTCTGACCATGATGCTGGCTCGGCTTCGGGTGCGGGTGCAACGAATGAGATTTCGGAGAAGACCGACTTTGCTTCTGCTTCTGCGGAGCCTGCGCAGCCGAAGGATAAGGAGATTGGGATTTAGATCTGTTTTTGACGTTATACTGTGGGATAGGAGGCTGCTAATGTGGAGGATGCATGAGGAATGCCAGGGACGGGTAAGATAAGAAGATACTATCTCAATTTGAGAAATCTATTTGGTGTGATTGGGAGTTTTAAGTATAATCATGTACTATACCCAAAATGCCATTCACTCATTCATTCGTCCTTTCAGATTACTATAATAGGTGCATAATTGAACCCCTATCTATAAACCGATTGACGTTGTTATTCCCCTCTGTTTTCTCCATTCAAAAGTATCTATTAGGCAGCGAGTTTCGCCAAAAGCAAACTGGGAGAGTACGAGAGTACTTAGTTAACCTTGCTGATTCCGAATCTCCATCACGTATAACTCTTTCTAGATATTCAAGAGAAGAAAAACCAGAGGCGGAAGTAAGAAAAGACAAGAAGAAAGTGGAATCAAATACGGCCCCAAGATATATATCCACAACAGTGTAGTACAAGAACATGGAGAAGAAGAAAGCAAATCGACAATCAATCTATCCATGTTTATACCAACCAAAGAATCTACCATTTATCGTTTATCCCGCCCAAGGAATTTCATAAAACATAAGCATGATCACATCGCATATCCCCATTTTCCTGCTCTCCTACTCTAACAAGCCAATCTACTCTCCTGCACCCCCAGCACCATCTCCATCTCCCTCCCCCCTCTCCTGCAGCCCTTGCCACCTCAACCCACTAAACCCCACCACGGCATTAAACGCCTTATCCCTCTCCCTCATATTGCCAAGGATGATTCTCCTCTCCATCTCTGAACTTGCCCCAACCACGCGAAACCTCAGCTCCAATTTCTTAATCTTGGTCATCATATTCAAGCTCGAATTCCGCTTCGTCATTTCCAGCAAGGCTGCGAATGGGAAATCAAACGACTCGGTTTTCTTGAGCGATGAGAGGAGGGACGAGGCTTGGAAACGGAGACCCGTGTTGGAGAGGATCAGCCGGCCGGGCTGGTGCTGGTACGTGCAGCCGAAAGAGATGAGGTCTTTTTTGTTGGATCTCAAGGCCGGAGGAGAGGTATGTGCGGTGTTGAAAGATTCCGCGTCGGATTCGTCGCCTTCTTCTTCGGTAGAGTCGGGAGGTTTAGTTAGGATGGCTTCGCGTGCGAGACTTGCTCGCCGTTGAAGATAGCCAAAGGACCACTCGGCGTGTGTGGGAATATCCCAGAAGATCCATCGGATAGGGGATACGAGGAGTCGGTATTTAGGGTACAAGCTACTGATGGGCCAACAGATGAAGAAGACGAGTCCGATGATGAGCCAGAAGACCTTGAGTGAGAACTCGGCGGATGTGATAAGAGTAAGGAGGAAGACAGAGAAGAGAAGAATTAGTGTACAGATGCTTGCGAAAGGGTTTTCAAACTGGTAGAAGCTATGGGTTTGATTGTTAGTATGGGTATGAATAAGCGAGGAGAGAACCTAAGGTACTTGTAGCAGATCTCGAGAATGTTGGCAAAGTCTGCAACCTGCACTTGGATATATGGACCCAGCTACAAGTTGTTAGTAATTTACGAGGAATTTCAGACCAGATAATTTACATCTTCCATCAATGGCTCAAGCCAGTCGTTGTTACCATGCTTATCCATCAACTCGCCGATCTTGAAAGCTGTTGCGCCTCGATCAAGCGATCGTTGAATACCATCGCGTAGGCTCTGGAGTGAGTTGGGATAGTAATAGTTTTTGATGACCATGTATATGACCGATCCATACTATATATCGTGAGCTTATAATCGAGGAAAGAATAAGAAAAAGAAAAAAAAGATTTAAAGGAAGAAAAAGAAAAACTCACAGCGAAAGTCATAATGTGGGATATTTTCCAGAGGAAGAAATAAACAAACATCCATTTCGCCGTCGAGACGGGACAATCCCATCGATAAATCCGTCGAACCTCAGAAATAAAAGTCTGAAATGGCGCCGAGACAATAATGAGTCTTTCTAGATGCCTCCGAAGGGTATCAACATCGAAAGGAAGTTGTTCAAATTCGTCAATGTACTGAGCTGTGAAATTGCGAGACACATGCAATAATTTCTAACAAGATTGTTAGTATTCGCAATTAAGACTGCCTTCGGATTACCTACACAGGCTAGCCATCTCCCCCACTGGAATTCCACAGCACCACAATCATCGAGCTCCTCGAAAATGTCATCCTCGGGAAATGGCCCTGGATCTTTGTCCACAACTCGGACTCTCTGAACATGTCTTCCCGTGATCCACGCAACTCTTATGCTCTCTCTCTTCCGCTCAAGATCGTCTATCTGTCTCTGCGCCTCGTTGATATCACCATCCCTCTTGGCAACTCCATCTTCATCGTCGCTTGCAGTTATCGACTGTTCCACCTTGGTCAGATTATCATGAGCGTTCAAGAAATCCAAATCCGCCTGCCTCGAAAGATGCGGACGACTCTTAGCAAGTTTTCCAGCGGCCGTTCGCGTGACTTGAGCCTTGATTGATTCCTTTGGGTTGGTGATTATCTCGACGGTTCCTTGAATGAGAGAGATAGCCCGCTCCGTCTTACTCGACGTCCCTAAATTTTTCTCGTGGAGGAACTTGGCAGAATTAAATGCGGGACTCTCGTTGATCTCTTCCAGAGCTGCATCGTGAGCAGTCCTATTAGATAGATCCTCGAGACCTCCGAGACTGAGAGCCCGTCTCGCCCTGGCTCGGAACTTCTCATTGGCTGACTGGAGCCTGGTCCGTTTCTGGAGGAGGCAGTTTTCTTTCATGTCGTCATGTTGGATAGGGAGGCCACGAGTGTGTGGCATGCCGCCGAAATGTTCGAGACGTATCCAGATGCAGATGCTCTAGCAGCGGCCACAACCGCTCAAACTATCTGATAACCCTCCAGGTTGAACGTAGAAGAAACCTGCCACGTGTAAGGTACCGCCAACTGTCAGGCAATGGTTGGTTTCAGAGGCAGTTGATTAAAGTTTCTGAACATAAACATGTGTAATATGGCTCGCATATGCGTTTGGCTTCAAGGAAGCTGCCGGCGACAACGGGATGATCCTGCAAGGCTCTGGGATTTACGTCAATCACGTTGCCTTTGTTGATGAGGCAGCCACAGTTGATTTTCTTTCAATCTCCTTGATGCACTTGTAATAGATTCATGAAGGGGATCGTGGGAAACACATGCTTAAGCAGGCGTTGGCAAAACCAGGTTTCTGAGGATTGTGGATCCATGGCAGGAAAAGCATGTGGTATGTGGCTCTGTCTGTGGCGGACAATGACAGAGGGAGAAAACATCATAGGCTTGTTTAGTGCAACGCATCCATCGTCTGCCGTGTCTCTAAACCAGCTGAACTTCATCAGCCACAGGCAACTGGCAACTGGCACCTGTCATCCAATCTTTCTGCCGGGGACCACCGAGCGGACATGTCGCCGCACACCCCTAGAAACTTTATTTTTGAACCTCATCTCCATCGCGACCTAACTCCATGTTTACTTATCCCTTATACGCACCACGCAGCATCCTCCACCCAGCTTGATGAGGCCAATATGTCTTGTCATCAGGCGCGCGTATGCCAATCCGAGGCCATTGTGCAAGTCCTCGCACACACGAACTCTCCTTACGCTAGCCATCGAGACGTCCTGCGACGACACCAGCGTCGCGGTCCTTGAGAAGCACTCGAATAACTCGGCCACACTACATTACCATGCAAAAGTCACGTCGGACAATCGAAAATCCAAGGGGGTCGACCCTCTCGTGGCACATATATCCCATCAGAAGACGCTGTCTGGGTTGGTGAAAGAAGCTCTTCAGCATCTCCCACTGCAACCACCAGCTGCTGCACATCTTGGGAACACTCTGCTCGTGCCAAATGAGAATGGTGCCGAGCCGAGGAAGAAACCCGATTTTGTGACGGCGACTCGCGGGCCTGGCATGCGCTCGAATCTGGTTACTGGAGTCGATACGGCGAAGGGACTGTCTGTAGCATGGCAGGTCCCTTTTCTGGGTGTCAACCACATGCAAGCCCATGCGCTGACCCCACGACTTGTTTCTGCATTAGAAGGAGAGGTCAACGATGGATGCACTGCGGAACCCAGACCGGAATTTCCATTCCTGACTCTCCTAGTATCTGGAGGTCATACCATGCTGGTTCACTCGCGCGGCCTCTGCGACCACGAGATCCTAGCCTCGACGACGGATAAACCGATTGGAAATGCGGTAGATCACAGTGCGCGAGACATTCTTCCGGCGGCGATCCTCAACTCTGGGAAAGACGTCATGTATGGGAGCACGCTGGAGAAGTTCGCGTTTCCGGGAGAAGATCCCAATTACGACTACACACCCGTCATCAGCATGAAAGGGAACTTTACTCGGAGACCCGATGTTGGTTCCTTCCAATCTCTCAACGTGCCGCTGACGCAGAAGCCGACGGACATGAGCTATTCCTTCTCGGGTCTGAACAGCGAAGTAAGACGATATATGGAGAAAGAACCGGACATGGCAGAGGACAAGCGACGCATGATGGCGCAGCAGATGATGCGCGTAGCCTTCGAGCACCTCGCATCTCGGGTCCTTCTGGCTCTGAACATGCCCGCGGTCAAGGGGGTAAAAGCCCTGGTCGTGTCGGGCGGGGTCGCCAGTAATCAGTTTCTGAAACATGTACTGAGGACGGTCCTGGACGTCAGAGGGTATAAAGAGATGGATCTCTTGTTTCCGCCGCCCAAGTTCTGTACGGATAATGCAGCTATGATTGCCTGGACCGGAATGGAGATGTGGGAGGCTGGATGGAGGACAGAGCTGAGTGCGCTTGTAGTCAATAAGTGGTCAATCGACCCGAATGCTGAAGGTGGCATTCTTGGTCTTGATGGCTGGGTTAATATAACCAAGTGATGCTTGGATCTTGTTGACGGTTTTTTGTGAGCAGTCGTCAATGATACAGGACCCAAAAAAATCAAGCTCCTCTGGTTCCGTCCAATTCGCCTTCTCACCTTGCCAATATCCAGCTTGTGAAGCCCAATTTACTCCTGTATGGGAGTTTTGCTCTCGAACATCGCCTGGCAATATAACTCTTCCAAGATAGCCTCATATAAGCTGGCTCTCCTTGACCAAAGCCATGCAATCACCATAAAAACATCAGATCCTCAACAAGCGAAGCAACAGGGGTATCAAATTTGTGCACAACCATTTTTCCATAACCATCTCCCTTTCCCTTTCCCTTTCCCCTTTCATTTCCTTCCTGCCCTGCCCATTTTTCTCTAACCCAAGAACGTACAAATCGGCAACCGATACTCATCCAGGGTCCAATACCGTCTCCTCACGCCCTCCCACTCTCCCTGCCTCTCAGCACCCAAGTCCCCAACCGGCACATTCACCCACTCCGTCTCCAGGCCGGCCTCGAGCAGATCCATCTCGACGACTCGCGTATAGACATCATAGCAAACCCTGCGATCGGCACCGAGGCCATTGAAGAAGCCAAAGCGGCCAGCGGGATCCAGCAGCCCGACGACAAACTCAGCAAAGAACAGCTTCAGCTGCGCGTAGTCCTCGCCGAATGTATCGAAGTAGATAGCGTCGTAGACCTCACCGGCCTCGAGGAGCGACGTGCAGATATCCTGCCAGCGGCCCGCATGCACGACCGTGACGGCTGGGTCGGCGCCGATTCCGAGATCTGCCGCAGCGTCTGCCCCTGTGAGGGTTGCGAGCACGGCTGGGTGCGCTTCGATGATGTGGTGCTTGGAGGGTTTCGTGGCGGCGAAGAGTCGGTCGATGATGCCCATGCCGAAACCGATGTTGAGGATACGTTTGCCGTGTGCTGGCTGTGCTTGTTCGGACTCTGTTTCGGGAGAGGCAGCAGGGAGGGAGGGTAGCAGGAGAGCTACACTCCGTTCCATGATCTCCGTCTCCCACCGCATCATGACCCCGTTGCCGTCTGCGTCGACCAGCTTATCCTCTGAAAAGGTCAGGTCCGAAGCGAGGTAGTCTTTCGAATTGACATCTTTCTTTTCCTTCTCTTCTTCTACCACCACGACCCCCTCCTCATTCCCGTTCCCATTCCCATCCACATCCTCTCCATTTTCTTTCTCTTCATCCTCCCCCTCCTCATCATCATCAGAACTACTCAACGCCTCGTAGCCCCCCATAAGGTTCATCAACATCTCAGCCCTCACTCCCGCTTCCACACACATCTCATAAAGCTCCTTCAGCTCCAGCCGCCATGCCATACACCCGGGCGTTTCGTTCTCGGCCGTCGAGAGATCATTCCAGATGGCCCCGCTGAGGAACAGCTCCCTGATCACATCTTTGGCCTTTGTTAACTCTTCGGGCGACGTCTCGCCCTCGCATGCTGCTATGCACGCGTGTAGTGGTGAATAGCCCGTCTCGGTATCTTGCACGCTCGCTGCCCCAGGTGTGCGCAGGAACGGTTTTAGCGCCGCGAGATCATGTTGAGATGCATGGAGGAGAATTGTTTGCGTCGTGATATCTGTTTCTGGCACGGCGAAGGCGGGATCGTCCATTTTGAAAAAAGGTACTTTAGAGAAGATGGAGGGGTATTCAAGCGGGGTTGTCTGGGAACTTTTTTTTTTGGTGGGATGTCTTGATTAGGCATAGAGAGGGCGGTCTGATATGTCAGAATATATGTGCATCACATGATTCTTCTGCGCTTTTTCTTTTTTTCATGAAGATCTAATTCGTCCCTGAAACCACGAGCTACCAAGATACACCAGAAGGTAGTTGGTTCCAAGTATAGTCTCCCAGCCAATTGGCTACTATCAGCTCCATCATGGCTCATAAAACGTCAAAAGGAGTTATCTACTTGAAGTTCTCTGGGTGGAGGATACCAGCCATGTTACCTTGCTTGACACGCTTCAGGGTCAAAGCGGCAATTAAAGCAGCACCTACACCGGAACCATCCTCAGCAGCCAGGATCTCGATTGGATCTTCCTCCTTTGAACTCTTCTTGGCTGGCCAGTCGAGAATCTCACGAAGAGCGACTGCTCCACGAGCCTTGAAGTGAGGGTACTTGTTGAACACAGATCCATCAGCACCAACGTGGCAAGTCTCGTAGCCTGCCTTCTTAGAGATGGCAGCGACACCACAAGCAGAAAGTCTTGCGGCACGAGTTCCGATGAGCTCGGCAAGTCGGCGAATAAGTTCGAGTTCTGGTCGAGTGGCTCTAAGGCTGAGCTTGTTCTGGAACATGTCGGCAGTCTCGGACAAGTTCTCAAATGGATCTTCCTCGACAGCAGACAAGAAAGAGGAGTCGAGTGTGTATGCCTTCTTCAGCTTTCCAATGTCTTGACCCTCAAAGATGTGTACGTTCTTGTTCTCGTGCAAGTCAACGAGAACCAGTCTGAAAAGCTCACCAAGGTAAAGACCAGCAATCATCTTCTCGAATGCTTGTTGACCAGGGCGAGGAGAGTCTTTATCAATGATGATGTCGTAAGGAGTTCGGGGAAGGACCTTGTGCTCGTTATCGAAAGCACCCCATTCGCAGTTGATGGCCATTGGCGTATCGGCAGGCAAGTTCATGTGGGCAAGCTTTGGAATTTCGCCGACCTTTTCCATATAAGCAGCATTGCAACCAGTTCCAAAAATGCAGCCAATCTTCATAGCAGTATCCGTGTAGGCCGAGGCAATCAAGGTACCAGTTGTGTCGTTGATCAAAGCAGTCAGCTTAATTGGGACGCCCTAACCCTTGTTAATGGTGATACTATGTGCAACGATATTTTACAACTTACTCGCTTGGCGATGGCAGCCTCAAACATAGGGACAACGTTCTCGCCTTCAACTCCAGCGATGTCGAAACCCTTAGTCCATCTCTGAAGAACACCGTGGTCTATGTAATCCTGAGTAGCTGGGTAGGAGAAAGTGAAACCTAGAGGAAGGTTCGTAATCTTCTCGCCAGCGTGATGAGACTCGATGAATTGTTGAAGACAGTCTGCAATGTACTCCCAGAGCTCCTCGGCATCTCCAGTCTTCAATTCCTCGGGCATACGGTACTTGGATTGAAGAATATCAAACTCGGACTTTTGGTCGGTCAAAATAATCTCACAAACTCTCAGATTGGTTCCTCCCATATCCAATGCCAAGAATGTGCCAGTTTCGTTACCATCTGGGAACGACATACACCATGTTGGGTTCATGGGCTAGAACATATGTTAGCATCTTTCAAACAGAGATGATTCTTGATGTACTTACAATACTTCCACCCTCAACAGTAAGACCTACGAATGTCAGTTATGGCCCCCATGGTTATCGTGGGACTTACCCTTGGTGAGCTCAGAAACAAAATGGTCGGTGATAGCCTTCAGCTTCTCTTTTGGGACCGTGAACATCTCCTCGAGTCTCTTGATCTCGTCTTGGAGATCCTTTGGGACATCCGCCATGGATCCTGCATTGCTTTGTCAGTCATCTGCATATACTCGGCGACCCCCACGCAAGCAATTGCTAAGAAAGAAAAATGCACGTGATGGCGGTGTGGGATGAAGCCGGAGCTCAGGAATGCATTTTACTGGTCTGGTAAACCAAAAGGTTTGCTCTAATGTAAGATGAGCTGGCCAGCTTGACTGCCCGGCAAACTTGCATGGCGGCAGGACGAGGTACTTACTGGGAGGCAGATCTGCGTTCTGGAGGGGATGTACAGCCATGATGAAAAGTGTAGTGGGTATGCAAAAGGTGTAAAACAGTTGTAGGAAGGGCAGAAAGGACTGTGTTGGGGTGTGATGTAGTGTTTCAGACCGGCTGATAGTATGTTGTTGGAGGAAGAGTTGAGATTTGCGGATGTGGGATCAATGACCTCCAAGAACGAGGCAGATAGGAAAGTAGCACCCGAGTGAATTACACTTCCGAGAGATTGGAAAGAATAGAAATGAAAATACGCGTAGCAGGTAACTACTACCCATTGAAGCAAATACCAATTCACTGGTCGAGGCTCTGCAGGTGCCAACAAGCAACAAGCAGGAAAATTACAAACAACTCAAAAGCAATAGCAGACAAAATATCATCAGGCAAGGCAATTCTGCATAGCTTTATGCAACGACCATGATAGAGACTTCAAACAACCGAAGTGAATACAAAAGGATACGTACCCTTTCGGGACGGCGGCTTTCTTGGACCAAGACCAACCATCTTTGCGGATTTGGGGAGTTTTGGCTGCGAGAGAAGTGGGAGAGAGAGGATAAAGAGCTAGGTTGACAGCCAGAGAATTGCAATGCAGTGCTTGTTCGAGCAATTGGAAGCAAATGACGTGGATCTTGAGATTTTATAGTGTCGAAAGGTTCAGCTCTGTTGAGGAGGGGCACGGCACGTCAGCGTGGGGCTTCCAAATCATCCTTGCCCTCTGCCGCTGAGCGCCTTGGCATAGATTACGTTAGACGCGCGTGTAGTTGTACAATAGACGTGGACAGGGGAAGCGAGCATAGGATGATGATGATCGGGAGGATTTGCTGAGTGCATGTTGAAGATAAATTTAGTCGAGCTGATCTGATCTGACAAAGTGCTCAGACATAGCTGGGTAATATGCTATGCATTCTGGCTGTTTAATAAACAGGATCGGCCACCAAGTCGGGTTGCTGCTGCTGCTGATGTTACTGCTGCATCTCACTGTCTTGCTTCCTCGCCAATCACAACGAGCGGGGCCGGGAGTCCCTGAGCTACTCGGGACCGGCTGTACGTTTCTCCGCCCGACAGGACAGGTTGTTGATGGAAACGTAAGCTTCATGAGCTTGATGTCTAGAATTCAAGATTCTTCTTGCTAACTTCCGCCTGGCCAATTGACGGCTTTTTTCTCCTTCAAGCTCGCCCGACTAGACCTGAGGTTGCTTGTATATTTTTCATCATGCGCTCCGTTGCGTTTGCGGGCGCTGTCCTGTCCTTCGTCTCGACAGCTCTTTGCGCCGACCAGTCGAATTTAACAAAGCCACTCACATCGCGATTGATCCTCCCGTCAGCCTTCAAGCCTCCTCAGGTCTTCAAGAACACAAACTTGGTCCACATCATCAACCTGGAGAAGAGCTATCCGAAGGAATCGATAAATGTGGTGATTGAGAACACGGCCGACAGCCCTCAAGATGAATACTACTTGCCGTTCACCACACGGCAGATGGAGACGGTTGGAGCTCTGGAAGTGAAGGACAGAAAGGCACCGGATGCACCTTCGTTCGAGGTTGAGCCAGCAGAGATTGATCCGGAGAGGTAATGCAATTCTATGGTCGGCATCGAACCAAGTAGCTGACTTTGCAGTGATACCCAATACTACCGAATTCGTCTTCCGACACCTCTGGCACCCAAGGGTCAACAAACTCTGGGAATAACCTACTCCTACTTGTCAGCTCTGAATCCTCTCCCAGCCACCGTCAACCAACAAGAGAACCAATTCCTTGTCTACACCTTCTCAGCATACTGCCCTTCCTCCTATGTGACCTTGAAGCAGAAGACTGAAGTTAAATTCCTAAACACAAATGTTGCCGAGCATACCATCATTCCAGGTGTTGGAAAGGAAGCCGAGTCTCCCCAGAAGCAAGGAACCAAGTTCACATACGGCTCCTTTGGAGAAGTTCCAGCTGGCGCGTACGAGCCCGTCAGAGTCCGTTACGAATTTACAAAGCCCCTTATCCATGTATCACGTCTTGAGCGTGACGTCGAGGTCAGCCACTGGGGAGGAAATGTAGCTTTTGAGGAGCGATACACCCTACATAACCGAGCTGCAAACTTGACAAAACAATTCTCGCGAGTAGAATGGGCTCAGCAGCAATACTACAACCCACCTACTACTGCCATCAAGGAGCTCAAGTTCCCTCTTCGTGTCGGCAGCTTGACCCCATACTTTACCGATGTCATCGGTAATGTCTCAACCTCCCGATTCAGAAGCAACAAGCGCGAGGCCAACCTTGAGATCAAGCCTAGATACCCTATTTTTGGAGGATGGAACTATCCTTTCCGTGTAGGATGGGATGCTGATCTCAAGAAATTCCTACGAAAATTGAAGAATGGCGATGGTTACGTCTTGAATGTGGCTTTCCTCGAAGGTCCCAAGCAGGCCGAAGGTATCGAGTATGAGCAGGTCGAGCTTCGCGTTATTCTGCCAGAGGGAGCAATGTAAGTTTCTGCACTTATCACAGTGGCACATTCGCTAATAGTAGTACAGCAACGTCAAGTACAGCACCACTGTTCCAATTGTCAGCTCTCAGGTTTCCTCCCACAGAACATTCATGGACACCACTGGTCGTACCATGCTCACCCTGAACGCCATCAACATCGTTGACGATCTCCGCGATCGCGAGATCATCGTCACCTACGATTATCCTCTCCTAGCTGGTCTCCGAAAGCCATTGGTGATCTTCGGAAGTGTGGTGGGCTTGTTCTTCGCCGCGTGGGCGATCGGAAGTGTGGATGTTGGTATCAAGGCCAAGTCTTCTTAGTGTGGGGTTTGTTGCATGGAAAATGTGTATATCAGATATGTAGAACATGGAATACAAAAGGCAGTTTTTCTTCTTCGATTTTGCTGGAGCTTTCCAAACGAGATGAAACGAGCGGTAATATTGGATAAGTAGTTCTAATTCCAATTGCATTAAGTGTTTCATTAGTATCCTACTTTCTCTCTTTTGGAATCATTCCATCGACCAATCAAAAATGGGTTCTTAAGAAAGGAATAAGTGCATGACTTCTTGGGACTAGTATTTCCACCCCGTGAGAGCTTTTTTATTTTTTCATTTTTTCTTAGAGGCATAAGTGAGGTTCAAAGACGTTTGGTATATGCTCTCAAGACATGTACAATTGAAAAGTTGCACAAAACATGATGTAGACTCGCTTAAGCGAAGATGACTTGATTAACAGCCAAGAATAATTCTGTGATTTTTTCGGGAGTACTCTGTTGATTCTCGTATTGACATATGTGTATACTCCAGGTGAATAAAAAAGAGCATTTGTTACTGGTCTTGCTGACCGAGCAATCGTACCGATCTCATGAGTCTCCTCAGGGCTGCCATTTCCACTTAAACCACTGATTCCAGCTGGAAGTCCTCACAATCCACAAATCAGCGAGCTCCCAACCGGTCGAGGTTGCTCATTAGTCGCCGCTCCAGACGCATAGAGATTCGCCCAATCTTGAGCCTCCCTATCCAACGCCGGGAGATCCTCACACTTCAGAGGCACATAGCCATCGATTTCCTCCTGCAGCAATTCCAACACCCAGAAGATCCACACCTTGCACGTCACGCCCGCCCTGTTGACCATCGAGTCACAGCTCCGGATTCGCTGATCGACGCGTGATTCGAACCCAGGTCGAATATCGGCAATCCGAAAGAGCCCCACGAGCAGAAAGGCCTTGAGCACCCCCGCCGTACAGCCGTGTTCTGTAATCCATCCTGATCCCGATCCTTCTGTCTTGATGTGGTACTTCGTACCGCCGCTGCTGTTGTGCGCGTCCTGGTGTAGGTACAGAGCCCAGTGGAAGTCGTCCGTCTGTGGTGGATCACCCCGTATAAAAAGCATGAAGTAGAGACTGTTGGGTTGGAGAGTAGCGTGGGACATGGTTTCTGGACTTTGGTCCGCGAAAGAACTTGGATGGTAGTATGCGTAACCGAGGAGAAGCAAGCAATGCAGCTAGCGAAGAGGTTCTGAAGTAATGCGTGCGGTGGGAGAATCTTAAGTCGAGTGAATTCAAAAGTTTGAAAGGGGAACGGGCCGTTTCTTTTTAATCTGCTGCCTAATTTGTTGCAGGCTTCCAAAACAAACTTACTCTTCATTGGTCTCATTCTCAAATTCATCACCTTCATCTCCCCCGCTTGATCCATCTTTCACCGAGTAGGTTCGAATCTCTGAGCTCTCTATTGGATTTCAAGTCGTTTCCTACAAGACTTCACCTGAACTGCTCTCATACCCCTCGTTCAACCGTCAACTTATATCTAACCAATACCCCAGCTCACCAACTTGTTATTGGCCAGCGCTGGTTCATTTTACTTCAGAAGCCTTTCATTGTGTTGCTGATGTTGGGGACATTTCAGAGACATAAGAGTAGGTGCTTTAATATAATTTCTGGATTAGATATCTTGCTATAAAACAAACTATTCCAGATCTTCTAGCTAGCAAATACATTAATCCCTTTTCAAACATCCCGCCACCAACATCTTCAACCTCCGTCACAGAGAATCCTTTCGAGAGAGGAAAGAAAAAGTAGCGGAAATCAAGAACAAACCCACTACCTGGCATGTTAGTCTACAGCGCACAATATATAACCCAGTGTCGACCACCTCCCTCTATCTTCTTTCTCCAAAGCATCTTATCCTTCTAGGGGCAGAAGTTGCATCTATCCCTACTCCGACCAATAAGCGAATAATTGAAACAGATAATTGAGTTTAAACTTACCATGCGAATTATCAAGATATCAGAGGCCACAAATCAGGGAAGCTCCAACAGGTCGTGGCTGTGCGTTACCAGCTGCTCCAGGTGCATATATATTACCCCAGTCATTGATCTCTCTTTCCAAAGCCGTGAGGTTATCACACTTGAGGGGAATATATCCATCATTCTCCTTCCTCAGGAGTTCCAATGCCCAAAATACCCAGATCACACAATTTACTCCTGGATCATTGATCATTGATCCTAGAGTCACACGTCCTAATTGTCTGATCAATATAGGACTCCTGTCCCGGAATAATATCGACAATCCGAAAGAGCCCAATAAGCAGAAAGGATTTGAAAACCCCGGCTGTAGGGCCGTGATCAGTCATCCATCCAGAACCCTGGCCTTTGATGTGATATTTGATGCCTCCTCTGAATGCGTGCTGGTGAAGATAGAGGCCCCAGTGAAAATCGTCCTTCTCTGGTGGATCATCCCGGATGAAAAGAATGATATAAAGACTATTGACCTTCAGGTTATTGAGGGACATTGTTGATGGTGATGGTATTGAAGATAAGGATTTGTATGAGTGAAGAAATGGAGCTGGTAGGACTGGTAAAGAAGTGCAGAAGAGTGTGCAATGCTGTAAAGAATGAAGTGAGACTTGAAAGAGGCCTCAAAATATATTTATATACAAAGTAATCCGAAGCATTGGACCACATTTAATCCACATTCGTTCTTGCATTTTCTTTCAATGACAGGCAGCGGGCGCGTAACGACATTGGAAACAGTTCACCAAAAACTAAAGGTCCACATAAGTGGTTCGAGGAGGAAATAGATTCCAACAATAAATTGAATTTCAGGACACAGGATCACGAAGATGTGGGGCTCAGAGGAAAATGTTGGATTGTCTCAGAGAAGACGAGAACGGCGGCAGAAAGGCAGAATGATAGGTAGAGCGTACTGCAACTTCCAAGCAAGCATAGACTGTGCCGTGTAGCCATCTGCAAGGCTTTGATGGGAAGACCACCATAGGCAAAGGTGGTATATTCCAATCAACCTAGGTACCTAATTGAGACGAGGATTCCAAAAGAGACCGTTCTTCCAGCTATCACGTGTCGGGCCATCGGCGATTGGCTCCGCGGGTCAGAGAGTAGAAATGAATATAATTGGCGCGCGCCTGGCCTTCTCACTTCTCATCACACTGCACTTCACCCTTCTCGACCTTAGCAAACTCAAATGGCCTCTTCTTGGATTCCACGCTTCCTTCTTCCGGATTTTACCTGGACTCCACGAAAACCCGCCTCTCAGCCAGCAACCAAGATCCCCCTGACGCCCAAACTCAGCCATCCTCTCACTCGGCGCTTCTGGGGCATTGTACACTTCTACTTGAGAATCGTTTCTCACTACTACTGTGGCTTAGTAGGCTATCCTTATGACAATCAGATCATCCCGCTTCCATTCGGCCTGCTCTTGAAATGGTCAGATGGAACCCGGCACGAAGAAGTCCTAGCAACCGAGGTGTGCTATGCTGCTGGACTGCCAGCACCCAGAATTATTTGCTATGGCGATCATCCAGATAGCCCGCACGCACCGGTGTCGATAATTATGACACGCTTACCAGGTCGCGAACTGGGAGAAGCCTATGAGTCTCTTTCCCCCGAGGCCAAAGGAACTCTGCTCAGCGAACTGAAACATTATTTGGCTACGATTCGACAGTGGACTAGCCCTTGGGGCGATGAACGAATTTGCTCAATTACTGGTGGCGCGATTCGAAGTGTTCGGGTTCCTAGTCATACTGTTGGTCCTTGTGAAACTGCTCAGGAATTTCATGAGTATCTACTAGCACCAGCCCGGGACCCCTCTCCAGCACGTTTTGAGGAAAGACTTCAGCGGGCTCAACGGCTTCAATTGCTCCAACGTCCTGGCGTCAAATTCACACATGGTGACCTGAAGCACCACAATATCCTCGTCGATGACCAAGGTCACATTACTGGATTAATAGATTGGGAGGCGGCTGGTTGGTACCCGGAATTTTGGGAATATACTACAGCTATGCGCTTTGTACCAAAGGGGTCTTGGTGGTATGACTTTTTGATGGACCTGGGGGCTGACAGGTACCAAGAAGAGTCAGATTGCGAAAGGGCATTGACGGGCTTAACATCCGATTCTTGGTCTTGGTAATGGCTCTTGGTAGCATTAAAGCTGCTCGCTCGACGTCTCTTCCTGCTTAAAAATAGTGGCCTGCGATTTTGGAAACCGATCTGTGGGCTTAGGTCTTCGAAAGATGAGTGCAATGACGCTGAATTTCAAACATGGTAGGAAGTTTGTGAAATTCAAGACTCAGTAGATAGATGGTTGATAGAAAGGTCCCAAGGCCAGAGAAAATTTGTGATACGCAGGGATTCCTGATACTATTATTACCACAACCTATAATGTTCACCCCCATCTATTTCATGCAGCTATACCGCATGTTTAAATAGATTTTCAGGATTTCTCAGATGGAAGAGGCTGCAGAAATAGTCCTATCTTTTAATACAAGAAGTCAAAAACAAAAGGAAAACCCGTTCTGATACGTAGCCTTAGTCTTAGAACGTCACTGCGGTCATCCTCAAAACCAAATAACTTACTGCAAAGATCACATCATGAGCCAACATCTAGGGAAAATTATTGTCATTGAAAGAAAGAAACCAAATATTCTAGCTGGCATGAACATGCAGAGATTCTTTTCCAAATAGCCGTCACAACATACATCCAAAGTATCCTTGCGAGAGAGAAAGCGGACAAAAGAAATCCGAGTCTGAAAAGTTCAACTCTCTTCACATGGCATGCTCATACTCCACTGTATAATCCACCCGCTTCATCACCCCAGTTCCCTCAAGTTCGTGTAGTTTCATTACCGTCTCTTCTCCAGTTGCCGTAACGGTAGATCCCGAAACGGTCGTCTTGAGCTGGATCTCCTTAGCCTTCCCAACAGCAGTCCACGGATCAGACTTCCCAACGATATCCTCGCGATCCCCTTCATATGGCCCCTGAAGAATAATATGCTCCTCACTGCCGCCCTCCAAGTCGGGGCGTCGCACCCGCTGAATCTCACGAACCCCACCGCCCCGGCTGCTTCCCCACGTCGTCGTCTTGTTGAGCGACGAGATCCTGCTGCGGCCCGTACTACTGAGATACGACGACGACGACACTGTGGAGCCGAGCGTGGATTTGTAAAGTGTCTGGAGGGAAGGAACGCTGGCGCAGATGATGCCCATGTTGATCTCGAGGTTCGTGACGAGTTCTGTCGGTGCCCAGTTCCAAGAAAAGTCGGGGCCGGTGAGTGCGATGAAGTTGTAGACCTGCCGCGCGATGGTTGCTGCAATTGTCAGGATCCCAGCGCCGAAAACAATGGCTAAGGCGATCTTCTTGCGTTGTGAAAGTTGGAGTGTCATGAGGACTGGGATTGGTAGGACGGCGAGAAGGATGTCTGTCAAGATGTGGAAGGATGCGTTGAAGTAGTTGAATGTTAGGAGGTTGATGCAGTGCATTGGGAAAGTTGGCCCCCAGATTATGGAGACTGGAGAGCACATGTGTGCCGTGATCTGATTTTCTATCAACTAAGTCCTTAAGGGGCATTTTTGATGGACTCACTACTGAGATGATAAGGCCGTGGACCATAATCAATGCACCAAGAGTGTAAAGAACTGTGAGATGCAAGCGGGAACTGACGAGGCGGATGTAAAGAGCGACAATGCTGCATTTGATAAATCTATGCATCGGAATCAGTCACAGATACGTATTGGCTCCCAACAATGAATTACTCACGCCAGAGCAAAATAATAGAAGATCTGAGATATCCATGCTGCCTGTAAAAATGAGCATCATTCTCCCGTGATGAAACTGCATACATACCTGACGTCCATAGAATATTTCATAATCGGTCAAGGTGCCGATGTGTAAACCGATTCCAAGATTGAACATGAAAGGAACGGTCACCACGATGGCAGTAGAAGAAAGCTAAGCAAAACAGTCAGAGGTTTGTACTACTCAGTTAGAATTGCTGCATTCGTGGACTGACCGCTGCAACGATTATCAAATAATCATCCCAACCTAGCCAACCGATGAGTCTAGCACGGGTGTAAAGCCTACGAGATTCATATTAGTTGCACAAGTCATGTGGATGGAGTGTCGTGTATACCTCAGTCCAACCACTGCCATAGCCATAGCGTATATGGCATAGCAACCATACTGAAGCGATTGAATAGAGCCAGGCCTAGTCAATGCAGGTGGCATTGGTGCAGACATGATGACAGACTCGAGTTTGGTGTTGGAGGAACAATGGGCAAGTAAGGATAGGAGAGAAGTCAAGAGACAAAATGAATGAGGACCCCGTCTTGATGCAAAGCCAGGACCGAGGTGAGATCTTGCCCTTTCATACTTTCTGGCTTGTCCCCAGACCCAACCACCACCAGAAACTCATCATTTCAAGCCCCGAAGCGACCAAGTCCGAAAAAGTGATATGGGACTCCGAGTCAGCGAACGGATAGTTTGAAACAAGCTACAAAGACTCGAGATTTTGCTAACAGGTAGTTTCCTGGTATCATTGGAGGTGACTAATGTTGCAGGACTCGTTTTGTATGGCTGGGACATAGGACAAGGATCTGAGCCAACCAGCCCCAGAAGAAGAAAAGTAACCTTGTTACTCTGAACTCGACATTTACTTTGCCAGCTTGCAAGTCTCAGTTGATAATTATGGAATGTCCGCTCTGATTCAAGGAGTTGTTTCCGCTCGCATATGTGCCTCCGTAGCGGCTTTCCCGAGAGACAAAATAATTTCAGGTCCGTCCTCCCGAACCCGAATTTGCCATCTCCTAACTTTTCAGGAAAGCCCCAACTTTTGGAGCGGGAGTCAGTGCGTGACATACATCAATTGCGGTCGAGCTGGCCTTGCTGCCATAGTAGTTCTGGATTTTTGACAGCATAACACTAGCCTCTGCAGATCATGGATCCAGGGCCATGGTTCCTATGACACAATGACCTGCCTAGCAAAAGGCAAATTTCCGTTGCTGGGAATAAATGATGAAATTTAAGCCACATATTGGATTCAAAGGCTTGTTGCGGCCGTAGATTTGATGAGAGGAAAACAAATCAACAAGCTCGAACAATTTCCACCCGCTGCGCATTGAGAGGAATCAAAGGGCTGCTATAGCCCGAGAAAATATGGATTCAGTCTTATCTGATTACTTGAGTACTTCAGCAATAGACGGCTGGCGATCTATGCGAGTTGGCTAAGGTTTGAAATGGTGCTTTTGTGGAAGAAGGAAAGAGTGG
Source organism: Pseudofabraea citricarpa (assembly GCA_029641185.1). Taxonomy (NCBI): domain Eukaryota; kingdom Fungi; phylum Ascomycota; class Leotiomycetes; order Helotiales; family Dermateaceae; genus Pseudofabraea; species Pseudofabraea citricarpa. The sequence continues at coordinate 2,030,476 of JAPWGK010000004.1, forward strand.
AAGAGGGAGAGATGAGCCATATTTCTTTCCAATCGTACACGTAGGATGGCGATCCAGACTACAAACTAACATAACGCTTGCGATCTAGCTAGCTGGGTATAGCGAAGAGATAGCAAACTCACTCAAGCTCAACTATAAGAAAAAGGAAAGCAGAAGACGTGAGAAGCATGGTCAAGCGATGAAAGCCAATGAATATGTAGCGTACCGAACTGCTAGTCGCTTGTAGCGGGTGTCGTCCCGGTAATTAGTCCCCGGCAACCTCGTTCTGACCTCTCCCTGTTCTGTCACAAAAAGAAAACTTCCGGTAAATCGCATGTGGCTTTTCTCGGTTCTAGGTCCAGTACCAAAACATGTTTTTTGAAGCATGTAAGCGTCTCGTTTGGTCTGCATGCATAGGTTGCATCCTATCCATGCCAGTAATGCAGAGGTTGCATCGGAATGCACAACGGACTTGATTTGGTATTTTTACTGCTCCCCTTGGTAAGATAATCTGCGATACATAAAAATATTAGCCAAATTACTAGTAAGTTGTAGTACCTATACCCGTTTTGGATGCTGCACATGTTTGACTATTAATTGTTTTCACAATTTATTCCCTTTTACTCCCTGAATTCTCCGCAATGAGTATAGAATCATGAATAATTATGTACATTTAGTAACTTTGCATTATTAACTTTATCATTCCCGCTGAATAACCAAATAATATTAGAAATACCATTGCAAAATCTAGCTATAAACCAGCCAGTCTTCTCGTTTCCCTGGGAAGGTACCAGGGTACCAGAGGCCTGGGTTCTTGGAGTTTTGCATATGGATGATATCCGTCGTGCATGGGAATTGGTCGAGGTGCAAGCTTATTGGCGGGGTTGCTCCCAAAACTATAGCAATCATACGATCTACTGCAGAATCAGACTTCCCCACTCGATTCTACCTTATCTGGCCCGAAGTTCTCAGCCTTTCGTTGTAGTACAACGGGAAGGTTGCAGAAGCTGACCCTTTCTTCCGAGACCTTTTTTATTGGTGTCGGGATGCTCCCTCTTCTGATCTTATCGTCGCTCGGCCCTGAAGATTGCTATCTTGACAGCTTCTGCAGCCGAATTCAGCTTTTCACTGTTCCTCACATTTGGAGTTTCAACTTCAGCTAAATTACTTGCCGCTCAAAAGATTGAGAAGACTGTTTGTTCTCTTACTTCGGTACGTATATTCGAACCCTGCAGTAACCATCAAGTATCCACAAAATGGATGCTCCCAAGGCATATCTTGGGTTTCTCAACAACCCCATCTACTACGCACTTGCTTTCGGAATCTTTTCGGTAGGATGGGTAATTTACCAACGCTTTATCTCGCCCCTTTCGGATATCCCAGGACCATTTTGGGCATCCATCACACGATTCTGGTACCTCAACCGGGTCATTGCCCAGGATATGCATCATTACACGAAAGCACTTCACCGGAAGTATGGTTAGTATTTCCATATTGTTATATTTGCATGTTCGAAAGACACTAATGGTAACAAGGACCGCTTGTTCGAATCGCTCCTGATGAAGTCTCCTGTTCTGAGCCTGAGGCCAAGGATATCATTTATGCTACCAATAAAGGGTACACAAAGGTTCGTCGATTCATTTTGGTTGAAGATCAGTTTGAATAACAAATTCATATAGACAGACTTTTACATCACTCAAGCCCCGAATATTTGTTAGTTACCTTCTCTAATTTTATCCATACTTCACTGACGACCCTCAGCCCCCCATGGAGATAGTTTTACACAGTTGGACGAAAAGAAGCACACATACAGACGCAAGATGATCAACGGAATATTTCGCATGGAATCAATTTTGGAAAGTGAAAAGTACATGGATAATGTGACTCGGGCATTTTTCGCGCAGATGTCTGAATTTGCTGACACAGGTGCCTCCATCGATATGAGCGAGTGGCTCCACTTGTAAGTCTACATTTCAAACCCCTCAGCAAAAAGAAGAAGAGAAAAAGAAAGCTCATACTATGCAGCTACACCTTCGATGTCATTGGAGAACTCTTCTTCGGACGAATGTTCGGTTTCGTTGACGAGGGAAAAGACATTGGTGGTTACATAGAAGCAGTTGATACGATCTTGCCACACGCTATCAAAATGGGTGCAATACCTAAATGGCAACGCCATTTTCAGTTCCTGATGATCTTCTCGAGCAAGTTCCGACATGCTATCAGATCCTTCAAAGCCCTGGCAGTTGCTTCTATTGGCCTTGTTGATGAAAGAGTACGAGAAAAAAGCGAGCGTACTGAGTATGTGCATTATTTCACCCTCACTCTGAAATATTCAAAACTGAAAGTCGTCTAGCATGCTGAACAAGCTACTTGACCTGGCAAAGGAAAAGTCGCCAGAATTCGACATGGGGGATGTTTACACCGAATCGTACGCTGCTATGTAAGTATTCATGTCTGTTTGGAGGCCTGGCCTTAACTTCCTGTAGCTTTGCTGGCAGTGATACCACCGCTATTGCCATGCGGTCTACTATCTATCATCTTTGTCACAATCCAAGCATATACTCAAAGCTCGAGGCTGAGATTGACGCATTTCATGTCCAAGGTCAACTCTCCTCCTATATCACTTATGCAGAGGCAATAAAGCTGCCTTATCTGATGGCTACGATCAAAGAGGCTATGCGCGTTCACCCTTCAATTGCTCTAACATATCCAAGACACATCCCTAACGGCGGAGCAGTGATCAGTGGAAAGTATTTCCCTGAAGGTGTAGGTTCATCACATACCTTTTCGGGCCCATTAATAATCATGATTTTCAGTACCGAGTCGGAGTAAACCCATATGTGTTACACTATCAAACTTCAATCTTCGGCGATGATGCAGAATCCTTCAATCCTGACCGATGGTTCCGACCTGAAGCCTCAAAGATGGACCGGTATATGTTCCAGTTCGGAGCAGGGTCTCGTGGTTGCATTGGTAAGAGTATTGCGCTTTCTGAGTTGTACAAATTCATTCCGCAGTTCTTGAGGGCCTTTAAAGTTGAATTGGTCGATCCTGAGAAGGAATGGGTTGAACATAATACGTAAGCCATCAGTTTGATATTTGCTCAAGATTCATTGCTGATGTTGTTTGAAGCTGGTTTGTGAAGCAAACAGGCATTGACTGCCGTGTTAGCAAGAGAGAAATCATTCCCAGTGTTTGGTAGTGGTTTGGAAACTTGTACAAGATACAGATATCATAATATTTGTCATTCAGGAGCTTTCTATGGGAATTTTGATCGTCTTGTCCAAAAATGTCATATTTTCGCAATAATCAAACTGAGGAATGCTGAACTTCCACCAAATCAAAGGTATCGATATAAAATGCATCTGGCCCTATCCTATTGGAACAACCACCACTCAATGTTACTGAAAGCGTCTTCGTGGTGGCAGTGAATTCAAAAAGTGAGCGAATCCACCCCGGTGACTCGTAATCATATACCAGTGCTGTACCCGAAATAGTAGCATCCGAGGTGTAACTATACACGCTGCATCCCGAAGATAAATAATTGGCAACACGGGAATAGAACGAAAATTCGTATGTCGTTCCAGGATATATGAATATTGTTTGTGTCATCGAAAATGATGTGCCATCACTCGCAAGACAATACGTTCCACCATGGCACGGACTATCATCAGCCAGGGTAGTAGTGACTGTGGTGCCTGCGTCTACATCCCATGGGGCTACATCACCAGTCTCGAATCCTGGATTATCAAGCATGGCTGTAAATTTCGGAACAGAATACGAGACTGCACTCGGCGGTGTTTCTTCTTTGGCATCTGTGCCTTGGGCTAAAGCAGAAAAGCTATCTGCATAAATCTGGAATTCCTCATCTGTAGACGAGCAAGAAGTCCACACATCCAGCCTAAAAGCCGTTTGGTTGGCGGTAAATGTCAAGCTCATCGGAGTCCACTCCAAACCGAGCTGGTCGTAATCGTAAGTGTCGGACTTGATCCCATAAGAAGGCCCCGCCAGATATGTAGCACATCCTAATGACTTGAAGCTCGCTAATCTCGCGTAGCCCTTCACTACATATGTCAGACCTGGACAGGTTGCAAAGGTCTGTGAGAAAAAGTCCCCGCCTTCAGCACCCCCGGCGACACCTAAACAGTTATTTCCTGTTCGACACGGAGTCTCGGGGGAGTTAGATACGATGCTCAAAGGGGATTCTTCGTTATAGGTAATCCATGGCGAGATGTCCGATGTTGACTTTTCGAAGCCTCCATTCACCAATGGACTGATGTCGGTACATGACGGAACGCTAGTTGCTGTAGGTTTCGGAGCCTCAGGTAACCCTGGAGCACTCAGTTGAAAATCATCCATGTAGATCGCATATGGTCCATCCAAAGATGTACAATATGCAAATTCGGAAATGATATATGTTTTTCTTTTCGGCGTAAAACTTAGAGAACTCTTTATCCATCCCAGCCCAACCTGATCATAATACACGGTGTCGGAGTAAGCAGTCGGCATATCTAAACTATTTCCGTAAAGATAAGATGTGCATGAAGATGAGCCGGATCGTGCAAGACGAGTATAGACCGATAAGTTGTAAGTCACGCCAATACAGGTGGGGATTAACCGTCTAATTGATAAAGCCATGGCTGCACAGTAAGATCCTGTTAAACATGGCGTGTCGGAAGAATTTGAAATGATAGAAAAATCTTGATATTGATAATCTTTAAGCCACGGGTTGAGATCTCCAGTCTCAAAGCCTGGATTGACGAGCTGGGAAGGTGCACATGGTGGAACTATAATAGACGGGCCGGTAGGAGAACCAACTGCTACGACAGATATGGCATCTGCATAGATCTGAATGCCTTTTCCGTCGGCTGAACGCGAACCGGAAAGGGATATTGAAATCGTTGCAGACTTCCGGGCCGCTTTGAAGGTAAGTGTTGTTTTGATCCATCCAGACCCCTCTGTGTCATAATCGATGGTGTCTGCATAGACAATAGGGCTAGATGCGTCATACTGAGAAAGGTACGAGGAGGTTCCGTCACGCAACGGATCGGCAATACGGGTATATGCCGTAACGTCGTAGGTCACACCGGGACATGTAACGAATGATTGAGAGAACGCACCATTTCCATCCTTAACCGCAAGACAGTAGTTACCGGTGAGACATTGCACGGCACTCGAATTAGCAACAACGGCTATACCAGTGTTGTCTTTAGTTACATCGATCCATGGACTGACCTGCCCTGTCTCAAAATCGCCATTTATTAATGGACTGGTAAAGGTACACGATGGAGCTGAGCTCGTTGTCGATGATGATGATATCTTGGTGGTGCTGATTGTAGATGTTCTGGATGTTGAAAATGTAGAAGTGCTACTTGATAAGGAAGTGCTACTTGATAAGGAAGTGCTACTTGATAAGGAAGTGCTACTTGGTAAAGAAGTGCTGCTTGATATAGAAGTGCTACTTGATATAGAGGTGCTGCTTGATAGAGACGTGCTGCTTGATAGAGACGTGCTGCTTGATAGAGACGTGCTAGATATTGATAACGTTTTGCTGGTTGATGTAGAACTGCTGCTTAACGTAGAGGTGCTGCTTGACGTAAAGGTGCTCCTTGATGTAGATGGACTTGCTGATGTAAGAGTGCTAGATATTGATGAGGTCTTGCTAGTTGATGTAGAAGTGCCAGCTGGCGTAGAAGTACTGCTTGAGGTAGAAGATTTAGCCGTCGTGGTTGTAGAAGAGGAAGATTGTGCCGAGCTTAATGTTGTACTGGTGGTAGTGCTCGTGGATATTTTACTTGTACTCATACTTGTACTCGTACTTGTACTTTTGGTACTCGAGCTTGTTGATGAAGGTCGACCTGAAGATGTTGTGGTAGAGCTGGTGGTAGTAAAAAAAGAATTTAATTTTGTGCTGGTGGTTGAAGATCTTGTAGAACTAAGCGTCGTACTTGATCCCGAGGTTGAAGTTGGTTTATCTGTAGATGTTGACATGGAACGATTTGTAGTTGAGGACGATGTTGTGGCCGTTGAGGATTTTGTCGTGGAAGTCGACCTTATGGTAGTCGAAGACGTTGTACTTGAAGTGAATTTCGTGCTTGATGTAGATCTTGTGCTCGATATTGTAGTGGTTGAAGATTTGGTAGTTGTAAAACATTTGGAGGGATCTCCTGAAATCAAGACTGTCACAGTGTCTGTTAAGAATACAGTGGATGTAGCCGTGACTACTATTGAGAAGATGCTTGTAATAGTCCTCGCACAGGTACTGGTAGGTGAGGCATGACGTGGGAAGTTGTTTGCATAAACTGTTGGGAGCATGAAAGTCCATAGAAAAAAGAGTTTACACCACATATTGATCTTGTTCTGAAACTGCTATTTACAAGAGTCAAAGTAAATAAGGATTGAATATAATGGAAATGACTACGAATATAAGGAAAGTGCTCTGTTTCCACAAGAATTTGAGTCTCTTCCAGGTCAGTTCTAGCCACGGACAGTCACAAATATTGTTCTGAAAACATGCATTCAAGCCCAGTTTAAGCGAGGGGCTTGCTTTGTGAACTTCAGCCCTGCGCCACACATTATGTTCGCTGAGGTTTAGAGATCTGCTTTTGATAACTTGGCAAAGACCGTGTGGGACTAGACTCAGGAGATAGTCTCTCAGCTATAAGGTCTTGAAGAGCCTGATAGAAAAGCTCCTTGATCCAGGCGTGACCGAAATGTCCCGCCAGTCTGGATGCGAACTCGTGGGCTTAAATTAAGGTTCATGTCAGTCAGCTTTCTATCACCAAAATACGCCCAGGTTCCGCAAATGACAAAGTCTCCTTGGCGAGGCTTTGAACCCACCATCCCAGAGCATACTCTTCTCTCGCTGATGACTTGGATGTGTGATAACCTCTTGCCAAGTCGTCTATTAGCTGCCATACCAAAGCTTGTTGCTCGCTTTATGATAGTCGAAAGTAGAGTTTATCGTAACGGAAAAGGGAGAAAAAGTGCTCCATACTATGAGTACAAGGAATCTAGTTATTGAGATTATATTTTTAATTTCCTGGCCGGAGGATAGGCCAGCCTTTCCAGGGTAGTCTTGATGTAAAGTATCGACGTACCTAAATCATCTTTAGAATCAAGATTTTTGCGAAGAATTTGCGAATTAATGCTAACCTTAATCTTTCAGGCATGGAACCCGCCTTGAAGTCTTGAAAATTTTACCCCAACCCATCTGTTGAGTCTCTGAAGATTATCATCATTTATTTAGATTGATTCTTACAAATACGGCCTCTCGACCTTTTTGATAGCAAGTATCCATAAATGGATTAGTCTCTCTGATTTGTGAGTGTGAGACAGAAACGACTTCTAATAAATGTGATTGCCAGGACGTTTTAAACTGTATTAATGATGAAAATTGAGTCAGGTCTTGCATGCACATGCGGCTGCTCGATTATAAGCTTTCTGGTATCATGGTAGTATGTTATCTTTCAGCTCTCTTCCTACACTTTACAAAATTCGATCTAAAATGGCAGGGTATATACCTTCGGTATTAAATACATCAAGTAGAGCTTGCGATTTTCTGTCGAATCAGCTTTAAGTAAACTACTAATTATTTTCTAAATTCATTCCAGCCATTCTTTGGAGTTCAAAATAAATTAAAATTAGATCTTTTACTCCTCCATCGCAATTGCTCCACTCGAATATATGCCTAACTACGACTTATGGCAAAACATATCCCCCGTCAATAAGCACATCACTCCCGGTCATATACGACGAAGCATCGCTAGCAAGATACAAATACAGTCCCTTGATCTCCTTCACATGTCCCTGCCTGCCTAAAACTGCCATACGGTATGCTTCATTAACTGCCGCAGGGCCCGCACCCATTTTTGTATCGAAAAAGCCCGGCGACACGATATTCACGCGTGCAAAATCGCGCCATTCTCGCGCCAGTGACTTTCCGAACTGGGTTACGAAGGCTTTGCTGCCGTTATAGACAGGTTGGTCGACAGGTACGTTGACGATATGGGCGCTTATGCTTGAGGTTATGATGAGGTTGCCGTGGTTTTGAGCTTTGAAGATCGCGCCGGCATATTTAGAGCAATAGAGGACGCCGTCAACTTTTTAGGGAAAAGATATGTTAGTAGCATGTTCTTTATTGTATTTTTCTTTTTGGGGAAAGGTGAGGTGGATGGCACGAACCGTTGACAGACATCTGTTTTCTATATTCTTCTAGTGTTTGTTCGAGTATTGGCTTGGAAATAGACATTCCTGTTATTCGCCAACCAGATTTCGTTAGGTTTATCTTTTCCAGAACAAATAAGGGAGAGAGTATCGATAATAAGATAAACATCATCTCCATACCTGCATTGGCGACGAAGACGTCAATCTTCTCGAAGTCTTTGACTACTTTTGCCATAGCGCTTTCCACGGCTTTGGGATTTGATACTATGGAATTGGCTTTCATCAGGTTTTGGTGACTGAATAACGTGAAGCTCTATGGTTCGCTAGGTTAAGGACTTACCGTCAACCTGGTAGGCGGAAACTTTTACATTGTGTTGTTTCGATAAAGCCGCCGCTTTGGCGACTGCAGAGTCGTTGCTATACGCACACGGGATTATATCAGTATATGATCTCGATCGAGTTAACTTAAAGGTTTTCATGCCATGTTTTAACTTACGAACTATACCACATCGCCACACTAGCTTTTGCCTCTACCATGGCTTCAACAACAGAAAATCCAATCCCATCTGCTGCACCAGTTACGACGACGACGCGGCCATCGAGTTGGAATTGTTCTAGGACGTTGGTAGGTGTTGCAGGAAAGGGGCGGGGGAATGTATCTCTGACGACGGCGCACTCATTGAAGGACATAGACATCTTGGTGGTATGTTTCGTGATAGGGACAATCAAAAGTAAAATAAAATAGGAAGATTGAAGTTGGAGAAAGTTGGGCGAAGAAATCTTTATGTAGCGTGTTCTCAAATTCTCAAATATTTTATATGCCTTTCCCTGTCTTTTCCTTCTGTTCTCTTAAGCTACTCTTTCCTTTTAGTACACAAATGTCAGATGACTTCAAGCATGTCGTCGTGCGTGTTAGTTTGATTTTTGTTGTTGTAAAGCTCCACCAGGAGGGGGCCGGACGACAGCGCTCCGTGTCAAAGTTGTTCTGGGATATTCGGTAGACTGTATACCGACATAGATACGTGTGACAAAAGGTAGATTTATTGATTAGGAATTCAATGATCCGGTACTAATGCCGTCTATGTCAGGCGCTATGTAGAGCGGTGAGTGAAAAATGGGCCGTTGAAGTTCACTATTCTGTTGTGCTATGGGTGCTCCATGTAGACTTTCCAGTAGCAGGACACGTTTGACTTGTGCAGGTTATGTTTTGATCAATAAGCAAGTATATACTATGGAAAACTGGAGCCTGCCTGATACGGAGTGTGAATCTATGATGTGGGCCGTCAATGTGTATCTAAAAGGTATAGCGATAGACTTCTGAAGGTAGCAAGTTGCAAACAACAATTGTTCGTTTCTAATATTCGAGATTCTATAATTTGAAGTTCATGGCTGGCGCAATAACTTTCTCCCACATCTTTGTTCTACTACTCCTGGAGAGGAGCAAGCTCAAAGTTATTTCCAAAAACATAGTCAAAGGATTCTTCCTGGGTATTAGGAAATCCCTCGATCCCATAGAATAAGTCCACCAGGCTAGGTGACTGGAGGTATGGTTGTAGTGCCGGATCAATATTTGCGGTGCCATCTAGATTCTGGGTGGCTGACGGCTGTATTGAGTAATCCGACGAGTCAAGAATGTTTGTCTGGCTTGTTCGCAAAGCTTCTGTTTCTGTATGATCGAGGATACTTCTTTGACGTCGTTCTCGTAGACGATCAAGTATGGAAACACATCGCGTAGCAGCTAGTGACCATTTTTTCAGATGGTAGAGACAGCGCCTTGCCTCTGATAATGCATGATCCCAAGCAGGCGCAAGATCATCATCCGAGGCATTTGTGAGACCAAAATCCAAGGCAAGTACCGCTTGAAATTGGAAGTATATAGCATACCAAACAACGTTTGGATTTAAGCTTGACGAGCTCTTGAAACAGAAAGATGTGATGGACTGGACAACCTCTACTGCAACTTCCATCCGACGATATAAAATAGTACGGCTAATTTTTCCATCTCTCGTCTGTTGGACTCCGCCCCATATTATCAGGCGCAGATTTTGCTCTTTCCAAAATACGATGGCACGCGGCCCGTAAAACCAGTCAGGTAAATCGTAACTACGAAAATAAGATGGAAGTGTCACCTTCCAGGATAGCAACTTCTGTTCCATATCGGCAGCTTTGTTCATTGTCACTCCAGTGCTTTGAATCTGTGCCGAAAGCAAATCGCTGTATATCTCATTTGCAGCTATGGCCAATTTGGCTTGAGCAATTGCTGATGAGTTAGTCGTGGGGTGATCTACCTCCATCTGAGCTGCTGAGTGTAAATCATCTGACGCACTCTGTAAATACTTTTAGCATTAGTCACTTGGCTGAGAAGAGTAGAAAAAATACCGTATCGTCGATATTTAGTGGAAAGCGGGCATCTATAAAAGTGTTCGATCCAATCGTGGGACGCCCCATTGTAATACTGAAGCCGGAATCAAACATAAATAAAGCCCACCATATTCTGCGTCTTATCTCATGAAGTTGTGTGTTCTCACATGCTTCATTGCTCCTTGGCTCACGATGTAAACCCAAACCAAAAGCCATTCTCAGCGCAAGTCCGATCATATTATATCCAGTATTTGGACGATCCCGCTTTTGCAAGTAGTTGCCCTAAGCAGTTTCAATACACGAGATGTAATCGGTGGTTGTAAGCTTACCATTAAGAGGAGTGCTTGCACACCATATAATGTTCCAGACTCAAGAAGGCGGGAGGTCATGTGTGACCTCGCCGCTAAGTAATAAACAGAATCAGCATAATCAGACTGTGAATTAAGTATCCATTGGCCTATTGCCAGAGCCATCATATGTACCGTGTGCCAGCTAGAGAATCTACTTATCTGATCTCGCCGTTGCCGTATTTCTCTGAAGCTTGGCTCATGGAGAATAGGGCATGAGATGTTGTATGTTGAGAAGTAGGCATCTACAAGTCTATCTGAGACAACAGAAGCAGCAAGCTGATCGGCTGATAGTAAATCATGTGCTACCAATACGTTTGTATCTGCAATGTTTTGTGGCTCTTCGTCTAAAGTGACATGTAACAGATCATGGTTGTTGACAATCGGACTCGACGATAACATCTGTAATAATGTAGATCCAGATCCAGGTCCTAGATTTTCTTATTAGTATCATTCTCATAATTGTGGCCAATTTGCGTCATGTACCAATATAACTAAGCTTGGTGGTCTCTACTGAAGTATGTGCCGAAAGGCTCTCGGAGGTCCCTGCCATCGTCTTCTGCTGAGAGAGAGGAAATTCTCGCCACTCAAACTCGTGAAGGGCGGCTAAGGTAGAGTCTGTTCTGCCTCCTTGCTGTTCATCACCCGAATGTTCGTGCTCATATGAGTCATATCTTGCGCCCAGGTGGTTTTCTTCATCAAAAATTGTGGAGATGTCCACACCAGGTTTTGCCGACTTCAGTGCCTGGGTTAATTGAGCACACCGACGTTCTAAAGATTCAAGATTCCTATCTGTTTGGTTAATTCATTGTGTATCCAGGCATCCTTGTTCTATTTCTATCGTGTGCCATTCAAATAGTGATGTCATACTTGCGTGTTAAGGCCGTTCGGGCACGACGAGCTTGATAACTGCATTCTCTTTTCGTTTTCTTGCAGAATTCACAAGGTAGTCCTCCCGAGCACTGACTTGCGGTAAGTCACTTGTCAAGATAGGGCAAGTCGAGCTTCGGATACAAGTACCTTTGTTCTACGTTGCTGAAAATGGAAAACATGTCAGCCAAGAGAAAAATGCCTCCTCGAAAAGGATGCGTGGATATAATTGTCTCTACTGAATTTAAGAGCATCATACCTGGCATGCGGCGCACTGTGGGTAGTTCAATCAGCCATCTGCCGTGGTTTTGTAAGGTGCTAAGCTTACTGCATGGCTTTGCGAAGCTGCTCTAGACGTCGAAACCGATGATGATCATGACTGGCGGCGCATTGTGTTCGAAATTTATCAAGTTCGTTGTTGTTCCGAAGAATAATTTGACAATTCGAAGATAAAGTTTCTACTCAAGTGACTACGGCAGGCTTACTAATGGGCGAACTTCCCGCATCATAACAGGTATCTAGCTGGTAACAATCGTTCAGCCGTATTTTGATTCATCTAAGGAAGAGAACACTTCAACAGATTCCCATCTCTTCTCTGTTTGTTGCAAAGGCAATATGTTCCTGTTACAAGAACCAACTCATCTGATAATTTCCATATTACTGTCAGACAACCCTCGTAGCGAATGGAATATATTCTGATCTGAGCTTATAATCTGCCATGGTATGCTTCTTTCTGCTCAACACACAGCTAGCCTAAACAGAAAAAAGAAATCCCAATTCTCTTATTTGATTGATATTTCTGTGAACATATGTACATCAGGACGTGCAACGCTAATCACAAGAAACAGACAGACAGTGAGTAGCCCCAGACAAATATATTTCTAAAAGGATTTTTCTTCACACAAGCATAAAAACAACCTGTCAAACGCTCAAGGATTCTGCTGGTCCTCAAGTCATATTTTAGCTGCCCAACCTGCCTAAATTGCAAGCTTTGCTGTCCAAATCCAACCAATTAATTATGAACGCCTCGAATGAGTGTCTTGATTCCTTCTCCTTTGGCTGTCGTCTCCCAGGCCTCGATTGCCTTTTCAAATGGAAATTCTGCAGTAATCAATTCCTTGACCTTGATGTCACCATCCCGAAGCAAGGCGAGAGCTGTTTTAAAGGCATTTGGGCCATATCGGAAGCATCCCACAATTCTCAATTCCTTCTCCGAGGCCAGTAACATAGGAAAGTTGATCATTGCTTTTCCTAATCCTCCTTGAACAAATGCACCGCCTTTTCGCAGAGCATAGATTCCCATCTGTATGCAGGACTCTGCTCCCGTGGCTTCAATTACAACATCTGCTCCACGACCAAAGTCAAAAGTATCACAGAGCTTCCTTGCGTTCTGTTCGCTAGAAAGACTGGCATCGGGCATGAAGGTCCCTGTCGAAGCAAATCCCCTGGCAAATTCAAGTCTCTTTTCGTTGACATCGACACTAATCACTTTCTTTGCACCAAATGCCTTTGCCACAGCAGCAGCCAGCAATCCCACAGTACCTGCGCCGAAAACAACAACGCTGTCTCCAAACTTCACATCGACCAATTTAGCCAGCTGCACTGCAACAGCCAAAGGTTCTATAAGAACCCCCTCTTGCAAGGTCACTTCATTTGGTAGTGGATAGCAAAAGTCACTCGGAGCTACAAAGTATTTTCTCAAGGTTCCATGAGTTGTTGGGGGCGCGGGATCAGCCGCGAACAACATGTCGGGACAAAGATTGTAATGCCCAGTGAGACACTCTTCGCAGTAGCGACATGGAATTCCGGGTTCAATGGCAACGCGATCGCCTGGTTTCAAAGCAGTTGCAGCGACGCGCGAACCTACTGAGACGACGGTCCCAGATGTTTCATGGCCCATGATAACTGGGTTCGTGGCGGATACTTTATGGGTCATCCCGCCATATTTCCAGAAGTGAACCTGCTTGAGATCAGGAAAATATCATAAACAAAAGAGGGCTGGGATGACATACGTCGCTACCACAAACTCCAATGTATTCAACCTTGATAAGCACATCGTGTGGATTTTCGATTTTGGGTATCGGCGACTCTTCAAATCGGGCATCTCCAGGACCGTAAAGAAAAAGTGATGGATTCTAGATGTATGATTACCATTGATTAAGTGAAGTCGTTATGAATTCAAGTGGCAGTTTACAAACCTTTTCGGCCATCACGATCACAAATAATAGGAAAGTCCACAAATGGTAGAGAAGGATTTAAGAATGTGTAAATGCGCATAGGCTTAAAGATTTTAATGATGCAAGAAGTCAATCGTAGGGGGGAAGTAATATGAATGATGTTCTGCGGGGTAATGTAATCCATTTGACGATCTATGCATGACAACTGTCCCACCCATAATAGGACTCTCCGTCGGAGGAATTCGTGGCCGATTTTGATACACGACCTCAAAAAACAAATAGATTGTTTTTATATTAGTATACTAAGAGATTATACAAGTATATCGGGCTTGGAAGGCACATAATAAAGTATTAGACTGTAAATGTAGTATTCTAAGCTCGCTTATCAAAACCAGCCATGAATTCCTCCGACGGAGGCACAGGGAAAAACTTGACAATACGACAATAGTCTTATCAAGATACTCCACCATGCTTGAAAACCTTCCGAGCCTGATTAAGGAACACTACAAGCGATTCTGTCAGCTACATGGTCAAAATACTTTGTTGGTACAAGTTTACACTGTCGGACTGCAGTGTTCCGACGACTCGAACTTGGCTGACCACCACCAGATGAAGCACCAATGGGATTCAAAGAAACCCCCATGCAGGGTTTATCGTATTCAGACCAGTCATTCGTCGTATTCTAAGACTATCTCTCCAGGAGAGAAATATAATCAGAATCGGAAGGTAAAGCGAGAAGTCGGCTGCGTTACGCTTTTAACTCTCGACATCAATTATACTCGGTATAATTCGAGTCATGCGAGCTCACAATTCACTTCCGGTCCCGCAGATCATCCAATTGATGGTTTAAGTTTCCATCGGCCAGGACTTTTAGGAGGTGGGTACTCACATAGACATCGGGGAACTATGCTCCGCCCAGACTTTTATCATGTATACTCCGAACTGAGTTATCAATTCTATCTTCCACCGGCTCCTATATCATGTATTTAGACTACTGAGCCCTGAATATGATGCGGATAGCATGTTTCCGCACGTTCTGACACGCGGAATCAATGTCAATAAGATGGACTTTCTCCTTGAAGTCAACGAGCTTCTCTAATTAATACTTTTATTTTCTGCATTTACAAAGTATGCCCTCACATTAAGACACAAACTAATGTCTAATTATTCCTACTAATCTTTTGAGCATAGATTTTTTTGATAATTCAGAATATCCAAGGATGGAACACCAGTCGGTGCAATTAGATTTTCCCTTTGTACATAAGCTAGCAAGAGGACATACATAACGCTAAAGAAGTAACTAAATTGTATCTATGATACTTGCTGAGACTCGTCCCACCGTTCATCTATACTAAGCTGGGACAGTCGCGATTTGATGGGTTGCTTCATTTTACTCCCTCCATTTGACATCTAATGCGGATCCTTTGTTATGAGTTAGTCAGTGCAACTTTTTCGGCTCAGGAGATAGATATTCTGTGAGGTGAAAACTCTTCTCGGGGGCTAAGACATCTAGGTAATATATTCACTTGTAACCTCTCCTGCAGATAGCTATCGGGAAGACATGAATTCTTTCTATATCCTTGCTTGTATTATTCGTAGTATAGACTGTATTATGGTCAAGTGGGTAAGTATTTGATGCTTTGGGATATTTCAACCTCGCTTAAACCACTTTTTACTCCTTTAATTCTAGTAACCTGCCATGTCGAGGTTATTAAATTAGCTTTACAATTAAAGATCACACTGTTAGAATGAGACTTTTGTAGACTAGCAATCTTATATGAGTGAGTGAGTGAGTGAGTAAACATAGGCAGTCCCGCATAGTATTTATGTGAGATTTATCTTATCAATCACCTTAGCAGTCAGAAGATCAAATGCGTTGCAACTCTTGAGAGTTTTTATGTTATTCAGACAGTTCATTGAATCAAATGAAAGGAACCATTTCACTTGATATCAAAGAATCGCTGGGATTTGATCTCAATTTGCGGAAGATAGAGACATCAGGGCACGTGATGTAAATTTATTCGATGGCTTATTTCACGACCCAATCTAGATTGCTCCGTACACATCATACAACTCATCATGATCTGCAAATTCATTCCCTCTGAATTTCGTAACAGCAGTTAATGTCTTGAGAACGTGCATCATCTATCATGCGCGAGCCCTCAAATCCCGTGGTCGCGACACGGCAATTCCGAATCGCCAACAAAGTTGGCCGACGGGAAAGGCATAATCTTGGTATCCACAACCGCCAAAAAACGGCCGATCAATCCCGATGAAACCCGGCATAACGATCAAAGATGGGCTCGAGGGAAAGGGAGAGAAGAAAAAGCATGACTTGTGCTAAGGCATCATCATCAGCATCATCCCATTTCTGTTGAGCAGAAAAAGGAAAAAAGAGAAAGAGGAGGGAAAAGGAACACGAAAGAACGATTATATCTTCACCGACCGTCGTGCTTTTTTGCGCGAGAGAAAAATGGCTCCTTTGTTCTTCCTCTCCGTTTTGCCTCTCATTGGCCTCGCCATCTTCTTCTACACTCCTCTCCAAGCAATCTTCCAGGACCTCAGCGATTCTCTCCCTTTCTTCTCATCAGCACCACAGGTCCGTCTTTCACAAGGTCTCGTGATCGGTACGATCCTCAAGAATGATTTCCCTGAGCCCGTCGAGGCTTTCTTGGGTTTCCCGTATGCGCAAGCTCCCTTGGGCGATTTGAGATTCCGCCGTGCACAGGCTCTTCCGGAATCAAATGCAACTTTCATTGCGAAGCAATATGGTAGCGTGTAAGTCTTTCGGTCCGTTTGTTTGGTATCAATTACTGATGAGACTTTTTACAGGTGCCCAGGAAAGCAGCTTTTGAAGACTGCAAAGGTCAATCCTCCAAGTGAGGATTGTATGAGCGTCAATGTTTTCAGACAACAAGCCAGTAACGAAGGGGAAAAGCTCCCTGTTGCAGTGTATATTCATGGCGGTGCTTTCAATCGTGGAAGTTGTAAGTCACGTTTTTCTCTCTATTCCAAGCAGATCATAGTAGAGGACATTTGAAAAATCCTCAAGTTGAAGATCAATCGTCAAAAGTGTTTTATATTGAATTTCCAATCATTGGTATTGTTCTACGGTGGTGTTCGTATTCATGCACAAATGGAATACAGCCATGAGATAATTCTTTTGTACCGAGGCAAATGATAGATATTTCTTAAACATCTACGAGATGAAACTTGCTGATCTTTTTCATAGCAATGATGCACAATACAGCTTCAATGGTTGGCTGGTCAGAGAAACCCTTCATCGGAGTTAGTTTCAATTACAGGTAAGGCACCCATATCGATACCAATGAAGCCCAATTAACAATCATCAGAATTGGAGCACTTGGATTCCTACCCTCTAAACTATCTTTCGAAGAAGGAATCGTCAACATCGGTCTCCACGATCAGGTTTTCCTTCTCCAATGGGTCAAGGATAACATTGCCGCTTTTGGAGGTGATTCCAACGACGTGACCATTTTCGGTCTCTCAGCAGGAGCCCATTCAGTAAGTTCTTTCCATCTCCACGAACAGTCTTCAAGATTATTTAACGAAGATTAGATTGGTCACCATATTATGAACTACCAGGAAGGGCAATCCTCACCACTTTTCCACAAAGCAATCATGGAATCTGGTGCACCAACCTCGCGAGCCGTGCATCCCTACGATGCACCGGTGCACGAAGATCAATTCTCTCTCTTCCTCGAGAAAGCCAATTGTGCCGATGTTGCCAGAGACCAAATCCTAAGCTGTCTACGTACGCAACCGGAAGAAATCATCACAGAAGCTCAATCGCACGTCTTCTACAAGTACAATCCGTCGCTCCGGTGGGCATTCCAGCCAGTGATTGACTCAGAACTCATCCACCACCGACCCATCGACGCGTGGCGAAGCGGGAAATGGAACCGCGTGCCCATCATGACGGGCCATACGACCAACGAGGGCACATACTACGTCCCGCCCGCCCTCGCTACATCCGACGAGTTCACGGATTTCTGGCACACGCTCCTCCCGCACTACTCGCCCGCGGATCTGAAGACCATCAACAGATTATACCCCGATCCCAGCCTGGATGAGAACTCGGCCTATACGGAAACGAGGAATATGACGGCCCTCGCTATAGGACCGCAGTATAAACGTGTCGAGGCCGCCTATGCACATTATGCATACGTATGCCCCGTACGGCAAACGGCTGATCTGGCATCTTCTGCTTCAGAATCTGAACCGCCCGTTTTCGTGTACCATTGGGCTTTGAATCAAACAGTCAAGGGCGGTGCGAATCATGGTGATAATATGTGGTATGAGACGTATGGCGAGGACATCACATCGATCTCCGAGGCCCAGAAAGAAGTTAGTGGTGTTTTGCACTCATATGTCACGAGTTTCATTACTGCTGGTAATCCAAATGCGATTAAGGGACGGTATGCGGACAGACCCTCTTGGGAGAAGTATGAGAGGAGTAATGAGAAGGCTATGACGTTTGGCAAGGGAAATGATGAAAGAGCCGGAGGAGAGGGCAAGGGAGTTGCAGCACAAATGATTGGGAACGAATGGGTGAAGGAGAAGTGCGAATTCTGGTGGGAGAAAAGTGCTGATACTGAAGAGTAAATGTAGAATGGAGCGGTCATAGGGCGGAAGTATTTGTGGATGTCTATGTACTCTATGTCTATCTATATACATGATTCAATCGTTCAATTCCCTCTAATTTCCATTCAACCGTCCCCAAATATCCACACTTGACAGAACCGTGCTAGTGACCATGATAGAACCAAGGATATCCGGACGCAGTACTAACCATCCAACCGATGTAGCAGGAATGAACATATCACAGACATCAACGATGATCTTCCGCGCAAAATTCTGTCTCTTGGAATTCCACTCCCGCACTCTCCTTTCCGCCAGCTTCTTCTTCTCTTCTTCCTTTTCCTCTCCCACAGCAGGGATTGGAATCTCCTCTCTCCAAAGTTGGTAAAGCCCAACCAAACTCAACACGAGCGAGAAAGAGAGCGAATAGAACCAGAATTTCATGGCTTCGAGAAATAATCGAGGTGCCCATTCCGTACTCCAGATGCCCATGGCGTCCATCTACTCTCGAATCAATTCCTACTCTTCAATTTGGGGGAGAGCAAAAGCCAAAGAAAGGAAGATACATACGATGGTACAACTCTCCAACAGAAGATACACAGCCAAACAACTCCATTTGCCCACCTCCAACACACTCAACACGCCGCTCTTCTCTCGAAAAGCCGTCGATGCAAAGGTGAAGCAGTCGATAAATTTGGTAAAGCGGAGATATCTCCTTCCTAATTGTCTTTTCGTTAATAAACATTTTTCTGTGCACATATTCTGCCAGAAAAAGAGAAAATATATACCCAGAGCTAACTGTTTCCTCGCCTGGTTCCAACTTGTCTTCTCGATAGCATTGTAAGAGATGATCAGGGTAAGCGACTGCAATAATCGAAGCGTCTTTTCGAGACCAGCTATTGAGGAGAAAAATTAGAATTGGTTTTTGCTTCTTATGGAGATGAACAAAGGAAGAAGGGGGGAAACAGCATCATCATGCCTAGTAACGATCAAGGTAGGGTGAAAAAAGAAACAAAACATTACCAGCATCATTCGTAAACCGCGAAACGTTCATCACCTGACCTAACGGCGAGAAAGCCATTTTGCGGAACTTCAACAGTCGTGCACTTTTTGTTTTTCGGGTTCCTTAACAAGCAAACTTGTTCCAAAAGCGATATTTTTCAAGTATGTAAAAAAAGAGGTCTGTTCTTTATTCACCGCAGAATCGCAACCTAGCCCACTCTTGACACGCGCGCGTTAAATAAAGAAGACAGAAATGAAAGAAAGAAGAGGGAAAGGCGCGGGATTCGGTAGTGGTTGTGTTGATAAGCAGAGGCAGAGATAGGGGTTTCAGGGGTTCCAGCACTCGCTAAAGGGAAGGCCGAGAAGGCATGGTGATGACGTGCTTTTGGAGCTGAAGGCATTGAGAATGTGTGTTGGCATAATACGGCAATAGAGTGTAATAGATCAAGTAAATAGCACCGTCGTAGGGTTTTATACTTATTTTCCTCAACTATTTTATTATATCATCCCTACTTGATAGATTAATATAAGTCCGCTCCTTAGATAAAAGCTAACCTTAGTACGCATATTTAAAATATCTGTAGATAAACAACATATAAGCATCTTGTATAACTATATATAATATTAGTAGATATAAGATAGTTATATATAATATAGTTATATATAATACTATCGTTTATAGTACGTTGTATTTATTGTACATGTATTTAGTCTAGTATCATATGATTAAACGGTATTTAATATATAATGAATACTATGTTATATATAACCCGATATATATTATCCTCACTTTATATTAATAATATTCATTCTATTCTATAAAATCAATTCTTATAAAGCAAAAAAGTACAATTCCTTAAGACAAAGTCAACAGATCAAGAACTCCCATAAGCTCCTTTCAAGGCCTGGATAGTATCTTTCACAAATTCCTTCGCCTTATCCAACTGCCCATCCCAATGTCCAAACGGATGGCCCACCCCTTCGTAAACCTTCAGTTGACTCTTCGTCCCAGCTTTCGTCAGAGTCTCATGATAGGCAATACCCTCACTAGTAAGTGTATCGACACCAGCGACGTGAATGCTCGCGGGAGCGAGATTGGCATGCGAAGGAGCAATGATAGGCGACGCGTAGAAGTGAGCGGCGCTCTGTGTTCGTTTTTCTTTATGGGGTATTAGCTACATAATGTCCAAATAAGAAGAGATAGAAACAGGAGGAATTTACCTATATCGGTCCCTAGCCAGAGATTATAAAACCACCTCAGCCTCTGCAGCGGCAAACACGGCGCAAACTCGTTGACCACATAACTCGAATACGGCACGACCTTCGGATCACAGCTTCCCTCGAGAGGAATCCATCTCGCATCGACCGCGGGGACAATAAGCAATTGCAGAGCCAGCGGTGGGAGAGATGGTTCGTCGCGCGCCATAATAGCCAACGAAGCAGCAATCTGACCTCCTGCCGACAGCCCTCCGATGCTGATTCTTTTATCGTCTATCCCTATGTCCTGCGCATGCGCAAATACGTATCTCAACGCATCCCAGCTATCCATCAGGGGCGTGGGATGTGGAAAGTCCGGCGCGAGTCGGTAATCGACATTTACGATGATACAGCCCACCGCTTCACAGACTTGTCGACACCACGGTTCGTCACTTTTCAGGTTTCCTATAACCCATCCGCCGCCGTGATAATTCACATGCGCGGGAAGCAGCTTCCCCTCGTTATTGATGCTTGACTTGGGCTTGTAGATCTGGATCTTGATGGTCCCTGGAGGAGATGAGACGGGGATATCTAGCAGGGTGATGCTGCCGACATCTGGAGACGGCCCGGAGGCTATGCTGAATGTGTAGAGGGAGCGATTCGCGTTATATTCGGCATAGGTTACTTGATCGGCACGAAGCCGAGGAGCTTTGTGAGGTATTAGTTACGGGCTTCTTTATAATATTTCTGCTGGGGGATACGTACCTTGGTACTTAGTATATATAGCTGCAAATTGAGGGTCCATCCTCTCCACGACCGAGGCGTGGAGGGGGTTAACCAAAGCTTGTTCCTGTTCTTGCGCCATGGTTTCGTCTGTAAGAGGAAGAGATGAAGAAATAAGGACTATACTCTGAGTACCAACGGTGAAGTGAAGGAAGAGACGAAGAGATATACCTACCTAGGTACCTTTGGTCTATCAGGAGCTGTCCCACGCGATAGATGCTGAAGCAAGCTTTCCGTTCGAATCCGCTCTTCAACCACGGAGGGTGGCTCAAAAGTGGGTTGAATCTTATCAACGCGGGGTCCTCCAGTTATGGGAGCCAACCAGCATAGGTACAGTACTGGTCATTCACTCTCAACGCCCATAGAGGCGCGTTGCGGATAACGAGCCTCTTCCTTGTGAGCCATAAAAGATGAAAAGCAGTTGTGTAGTCGTGTCATACACAACCGGAACATCGAGATTCCATCTCGGCTCGCTTCCGTTGAACAGGGCGGAAAAGGGCGGCGAGGCTCTTGGTATCCGAAAACACCTTTATTTGAGACGATACAAACCACCGAAACACAAGAGGCATTATCCAGCTCTCCCTCTATTACATTTAGCAATGAAAAAGTCTAATCACTAGAGGAATTTAAAACAGAAATGTATCCGCAAGTATGTATAGATTTACTGCGTCCTAAAAACCTAAGCAAGTCAAAGACTTTTCTTTTTGTACAGATATCCTCCGCCTCCCACAAACTATGCTACACAAACAGAGGCTCCAGCAAATAAGATATGTAACAAGGGTTAATTAGCTCGCTTTTGTCCCTCCTTATTAAAAATAACCTCTTTCCTTTAGTTCGAAAACACTGTTCAGGATAACAGCGACAAAAAGGGCTCCGCAGAGTACAGTTGGCCCAAATTTGTCATGGTACTTGATGGCTTTCCTAGCCCTGATAGCATTACTTCTGTACAGGTATATAGCAACACTGTACAACAAACTCATGATTGCAACAATTGAAAAGGCACCGGCGGCAACAAATGAAATTTTGGATGGCTTGGAGCCAAAGTTGAGGAGTGTGGCAGCAATCGTGCCAATATATATAGAAAACTCGAGCTATTACGGGTTAGCAAATATAAATATAGTGCAGATGTGAAAAACTTGCCCATGCCAAGAAAGTACGTTCTGCGGCAAAGTAGACCTTGGGCTCTACACGCACTGGTACATGAATCTTCTTTCCCTTAGGAGCCTTGAATCTCTTGCTTTCAATCTGACCGGTGCCAAAAGCTTGCAATGCACCGTTACTCCTTGGAATTTGAGTAGGTTTTGGTACAGGATTGATAGCATGTAAAGCAGTCAATACATGCTGACCAGTTAGTTTGGCATGTTTCTGTAAAACCTTGGAATAATAAGGCCAGCCACCAACTTGTCGTGCCTCTTCGAGCGCATTCTCTTCCTCATCTTCATCGTCAGACTCGTAAAGAGGATAATCATCGTTGAGTGGCATCGCAGCTAGTTGCTCCTCCACGTCAAGGTTATTCCCACCAGGATAATCTTGTCGGTTTCGCACATCCTGATCTCCCTGGCCCTGACGAAGAGGGCCAATATTCTCATCAGAGCCTGCGTGGAGTGTGGAATTCTGTGATTCAAATTCTTCATCCTCATCTGAGTCATCGAGATCATCGTCACTAGTTGAAAGGCTATGACCAGGACGTTGAATTCCAAAGTGTTGAGTGACTGGTTTCCGAATGTCGGTGCTCATTTGTGGCATCCAGAAAGGAAGAAGCTTGATACGATCAGGGAACAGTGTGGCAGTTCCGTGAATAAACTTTGAGAACTTTGGGACTGCTTCAACAAGATGACTTGCAATAAGCTCGCGAACCCATTCCGGGGGTTCTTGGCCAGCTTGTGTTTGAAGTTTGACTTCTAGCACTGCGTATGGGAAGCGTTCGATATCTTCAGCAGGAAGTTGAGAGAACGGGTAATCAATACCAATATCCATTCTTCGCCAGTTGTCTCCCGCCCTGGTCTTGCCATCCAAATTATCTTCGCGGACCATGGTGAGTTCTGTATCTAGCGAGATTCGGACTCTGGCATCGGCTGGAAGTTGGAAGGCAGTACGATTATAGAATGATCGGCAAACAGGCTTGTATCCCTTCTTTAGTACAGAGTATTGGACTTCTT
Source organism: Pseudofabraea citricarpa (assembly GCA_029641185.1). Taxonomy (NCBI): domain Eukaryota; kingdom Fungi; phylum Ascomycota; class Leotiomycetes; order Helotiales; family Dermateaceae; genus Pseudofabraea; species Pseudofabraea citricarpa. The sequence goes on from JAPWGK010000004.1 coordinate 2,054,119, forward strand.
TGGCAAGTCTCTCATCCTCAGCGATGGCCTTCTCAGACTTCTTGCCATCCTTCCGGGCCTTTTCGAATACCGCGGCGGGGAGAAGTTCGCCCTTCATGAAAGAGTTTACGTTCTTCTCCTTGATACCGAATCTAGCCTTGACAGACTTCTCACCAGTCCAGTCTTCACGGTGAGTCTTTCTTTCAACAAATATCTGCTCTGTATCCATCCCACCATACCATCGAAGTCGGATAGCTTCTGCGCCCTCAGTTTTCTTGAGACGTCCCTCATACAGATCCCAAGTATCCGGGTTGTCGTAATAGATGGACGTGATGGCCGAATCCTTGGCCTCGAATTCCTTGCTCGCGTTGAATACAAGTACAGGCAAGTGCTGCAGAATATTAGCAAAACATCGCCTTATAGGAAATATATCCATACCTTCAAAATGATGAGTTTCAGCTCTGTAATATTGTCCGGGTGCACCCAGTATTTTGTCGTATTACGAATGAAGCTTGCCTGACTCCCACCAGCAGCACTATCACCCTTCACCGGGTTGCCTCTCGTACGCACGATATCGTACAGCTTAGAAAGTTTAACAATATCCGCATCGTAGTTGTCTTTGAAGAAGGGTTTTGCCTTTAGCCGGGTTGCAAAGACCGGCTTGAGGTGCCATCCAGTTTGTTTCTAGGCGTGAATCAGTATAACTTTCTATCCCTTTCATTATTGGTCACATACGTCGTGTTTCTTGATGATTTTCTGGAATCCTGTATAATTCAATTGGACGAACTTCGCCAGGTCGTGAACATCCGCGATGATATCGCTCAGATCTTCCTCCAACAACAAGAACTCCTCTTCGGTCGGGCCATCACTCTCGCCGGGACCACGTTGGTCCAGCCGCGATACAACATCGTTGACCTCCTTTTCTGAGCTGGCAATTCTTCTGCCAATCTCAATGGCTTTGACCTTTTGTTTGGTATGAACCTTGTCAAGCTCCTGCTCCATTCGGTCGATGAATGAGCCTTCATTCTCCTCGGACCACTCTTTCTTTTTCCCTTTTTGAATCTTCCCTTTCGGACTCCTTTTTCCGGGTGCCGGTGGGTGGGGGGACTCGTATGTAGTCTTCAGTTGTTCTTTCAATTCGTCGTAGGCAATATAATACCATTGGTATTCCTTTATAACGCTCGTACGGAGCTGTTCGCCGAACTTCATGACTATTTGACCGGGCCGGATGCGTTGATGCCTAGATCCGCGGCGACGTATACCGCTATTATCTTGATCCGTAAGATCTTGTATTATCAGCATGTGTGTGCGGGTCATCAACTGCATCCAACGTGACAGAGACTTGGCTGGGGATGCAAGAAGCAGAGACGGCTGCAGCGCAGAGGGAGGGTTCTCACCAGATTGATAGAGCTGCGCAGATGAAGAAGGTAACAACAATCAAGGTCGTGCCGTACTGTAAGCGGGTCTGGTGTGTCACAGCAAACAAGCTGGGATTGAGCTGGGAAAACGTGAGGTTGATTTTCGAAGCTTCAAGGAAGCAGCATGGACGTCAGAATTGGCCAATCAGCAGATAGCGCTCGACCACGCCGCGTCTCTCGATAAGGTTTCTTATCATGCAATCACGTGGCCGTTGGTTGGACGACCGGACCGTCAATTTTGCGACTCTATTGCCTTCTGCATCAATTATCTGTTCGAATAAAACGGACTTAAGGTAGATAAATATAGGGAACCTGTATTCGGCATTGAATGCCGTCCAACTAGCATTGAAACCAGGGGGCTTAGCTAAAGTATGTCAAATCAATACCTGATTTTGAATACCAGTTAGACGGTGTTTGATACCAAATAAGCTGTCGTGTATCACGTGAAATGCAATGTGAAATTTCACTTGATACTATGGAAGAGCATAGCCGTAAGGCTATATAGGGAGGAACTATACTAGTTAGGGAATCTCCATCCCTTTTACACCTTACTTTGACTTACCCTTGCGTACTACTGTCTAACACTGCTATATGCCTTTAAATATATATTCCCTAATTATAATAAGTTAAAAGGGTTCTCTAGCTTAGATATTATAAACAGTTATACTACTTAGTAAGTAGATAATATTTATATATTGTTGAATTTTTAAATTCTTTCAAGTTATTATTCTTATTTAAGTTATTAAGTTATTTAGAATTATTTTATATTTCTTAGTAAATAAATAATTTTTAATTATTATTATTATTTAAATTATTAAGAACTTTAAAATTATCAGGTATATTTTAGTTATTATTTATATTTTAGTTAATTCTTATCTTTCAAATATTTTTAAAATTAAAGTTATTATTTATATTTTAGTTAATTCTTATCCTTCGAATATTTTTAATATTAAAGTTATTATTTATATTTTAGTTAATTCTTATCTTCCGAATATTTTTAATATCTGAGTTGTTATTTAATTTAGAATAATTTAATAATTTTTAGTTTTTAGAATTTTTTAAATTATCATTCAGTTTACAAAAACCGTCTGCTTTGAACTACTTCTTAGAATTCTGTGTAGCGTTGATAAGGTAGATGAGTGCTAGAACAGGAGCGAAAAAAGAGAGCGGGAGGGGGCCGGTTCACCAGTGTAGTCTATGCCTATCAACTGACTTGCTAGAATACCATTCCACTCTACAGTAGTTCTATCTAGAGTACTTACAAGGGTTTTCACGTAAAGTAAAGCCTTCGGTCATTGAAAGTATCACGACTCTAACATCAACTGCCTAGAGTGTCGGTAGAATATAACGGAGATGTGAATAACCTTATCCATAGCTAGCTCTTTTCAATATCATGCTACTCCTACACGGCGAATGCACGCATCTTTCTGACACAGATACTTGATGACAACGAAAACAATTCTTGATATTTGCAAAGCGAGTATTAACCGAGTAGCCACCCTCATAACTCATCTGACCTCAACGCCAGTCGTCATCACCTTGATCCTTGATTACAATCATAATACATATCTTCTAGCAAAAATCATGCACCTGTACCGGTTACTCTTCTGATGCTGCGCCGAGCACCTTCTCCCACAACCATGATGCTTCCCTCCTGCTCCAACATACGAATTGCATCAGCAAACTCGCTTCCATCAACTTGCACGGAGCTCTGCTCCCCAAGTCGTCGAATAACCTCAGTATATCTAGCAGCCTGTCCTTGTCGAGTCATATCATCCAGCAAGGTCAGCACAGCAGTCTTCAAGTCCTGTAGTCTGCGTCGTTCACTGGCGCTTGTGCCCTCAGTAAGCAGGCTCATATCAATCAGACCCGTCCGAGCATCTGTGGCAGCTTGTTTAAGAGCAGATTTGATCAATCGTACCGCCTCAATAACATCTTCTGCAGTAACAACTTCGGAAAGACGCATCTTCGCATGTGCTTCAGAGAGTCGGATCATAGATTCAAGTTGTCGAGTAGTAGCGGTAATTCTTCGCTCAGCGGCTCGAACATCCTCTCCAAGCTTTCGCATCTCCACGTAGGCATTGACAAGCTCCTTGGAGGCCTCGGGACTAATTTTTGGTTGACAAGTAGAGCGGGCGTATGAAATATATGAAGTCAAGAACTCAATGGGCTATAGTCTGTTAGATGATGTATCTCAAGATGAATTTGTAGAATCTTACCAAAACCTCTCCGCCAGTAGCACTCTGAGGCTTGTCATCCAGATACATGCTGAGCAGATGTCTAGCCAAACGTCTATCATTGGTCTCATCAATCCGATCAAGAATGAGGTAGACCAAGTCGAATCTTGACAGCAGAGTTGGTGGCAGGTCAATGTTCTGCGGTACGGGTAGGTTTGGGTTATACTTGCTACCAATTGGATTGGCAGAAGCAAGAATGCTAGTTCTCGCATTCAAAGTCGTGATGATGCCTGCTTTGGCAATAGAAACAGTCTGTTGTTCCATTACTTCGTGCAGTACAGATCGAGTTGCATCTGACATTTTGTCAAATTCATCAATACAGCAAACGCCTCCATCTGAGAGGACCAAAGCGCCAGACTCAAGAACGAGTTGGCGTGACTCAGGATCGCGCGTGACATATGCCGTCAAGCCCACAGCTGACGAACCTTTGCCACTCGTATATACACCTCTGGGTGCAATCTTGTGAACATATTGAAGGATTTGAGACTTTGAGGTTGAAGGATCACCACAAAGAAGAATGTTGATGTCACCTCTATACTTAGGGCTTCCTCCTTTCTCGAAGGACTTGTTTGTGCCACCAAAGAGTTGTAGGAGAATCCCTTTCTTAACATCATCCATCTCGAAAATGCTTGGGGCGAGAGAGCGAGATAGAAGTTCGTAAATATCGGGTCTTGCAGCTGTTGCTTTGATCTTCTCCTCTTCTTCCTCGGACACCTTCCTAGTTTGTTCGATGTTGCTAGCGAGTCCGTCGGAGATCTCCTCCTCGACAGTAGACACATCAATTCCCATACGCTTTTTGTCGACCTTTTGGATGTGAAGGACATCGATGTATGTCTTCATAATGCTTTTTAAGGTACGCTGGCTGGGATTAACTCGAACTGGCATGGCTTTGAAGATGCCTGTGATCTCAACTCGATCACCAGCTTTGCACATGTCTACCAACTGATCGTAGGCACACATAGAAACGGAATGAGGTGTCTGTCCAGCTGGAACCGAATCGGGAGTTTCTTGTAATTTGATGACTTGCTTGTCTCTGAAGCTAGAGCGATTGTGCACGATTTGCATAGAGTTAGGTGATTTGCAGACGGCTCTTGGACACTCTGTAGGCTCTGCGATTCTACCACGATCGATGTCTACTTTGACGGTATGATTGCAAACTTGGCACTTGAAAAAAGCAGCATCCATGTCAGGCATGACAGGCGTTGTGCGAATAACAAGACCCTTGATTGCGATGATCTTATCCACATCTAGTCATGATCAGTATAAATCTTCACCTTGTATGGAGACAACATACCTGAAGGATTGAGATCTCTCATATTAATGGTGGAGTCAAGTCCAAAGGGACGAACAGTATAATTCCGTCTTGATGCTTCTTCAGTGAGATCAATCTGCTGTTCTTCTGGTTGCGGTGTTCGCTGTGACTGAGGTTCACTAAGCTCTGAACTTGGTACAGGAGGCTCGGAGCTCATGACTCGATCTCGTTGTGAAGTATGTCCAGCTGAGCTCTGTGATGCTCTCTGCTTAGCCATTTCTGCCTCTGCAATCTCGAACATAACATCCTTGATTCCTTGGTCCATAATGGCCACAATCTCTTGGGGATAGTCTTGTGCTTGCTGCCACAGCTTTCTAGTTGGGGGGTATGCCTTAAGATTGCGAAAATCAAGGTTCAAGCTGCTGATACCGAGGGTCAACATGTTCTGCATCATGACAACGTATTCCTGAGTGCTGGCATCATCATCTGCCATTGTCTCATCCTCGGACATTCCATCAGCCCACATGCGGTACTTCTTGGTGAAGTTCCTTAGGAAGTCCTTGAACGAGGTTAAGGAATCTTGCATCGAGACATTAGTTCCCCAGATGCACAGTGTAGAGTTTCCACCCATTGCCTGGGCATCAGACGTTGTAGGATCAACATTAGAGAAAGTCGGGGCTTCGGAATTCTCGCCAGGCACGTCTGAACGAACAATTCGTCCGCTCTCATCCATGAAAATTCGTCTTCGACTGCGTGGTGTATCAACGGCATCCGAGCGGATGTCAAGTCGTCTGGGATTGTTCACAGTTGAGCCAAAGCCTCGAGAAGAGCGCACAAAAAGGCCACCGCTGCTGTCGCTTCTGAACTCGCTTGGTTGACGATTGCCTGGTATATCGCCTCCAATGGAGCTTGATGCGTAGTGGATTGGGGAAGAACCTGTAATAATCAGTATGAATACGATATACGTATACAGTGATGGAACCAACCTCCAAGAAATTGCCCACTAGCCCTCGGGGTGCGATCCCCTTGGGATTGAGATTCTCCATTCTGTTGTGTTGTCTGACTGTTGGTCATCTGTCTAAGCGGCGAGCTGACATCGCGAATCCCTCTGTTTGTGTCGCCAGGTGACGATTCGAAGAACATGGGTGATGACATTGGGGGAGCTGCGCGATTGTTGCGAGGTGTTTCATTGCGCTGTGAAGAAGAGGCTGCTTCCTCTTGGAGTTGGTCAGAGGGGTCGGGCGGGCTGCTGGGTGCGAGGGATCGCGGGGCTCTTCTTGGTGTTGACTGGGAGCCGCTCCCACGCTGGCGCCGCTTCGATGGTGACGACATGCTATCTTGCGTCAAGTCACTGTAAATGGATCAGTGACTGAAAGGTAGTTGTGTTGATGATGAGGCGAGGGTGACGATTTGTTGATGTTGACACTGGAATAAGTGGGAAGGAACGAAATTGAGAAACGCGTCGCGAAAAGAAAGGGATGGGGACAGAACGCGTTTGAGCGCGTAGAGTGGCAGCCGCAGCTAGTGTTGATGGTCCCGTGACGTCCCGTGACAACGCTGAAAACTTGTTCCGGTGTCTTGGCAATTCAGTCGCTTGGGAATTACTTGGTTGCTGGAAGCTCCCTTAGCCAGAGAGCCCCTCGCACTGCCTGCGTCCTTGACAACAGCTGAAACTTTGTGAAGTACTAGTAGCTCAACATGATGAAACTTGACAGCACGTCGTGCATTGACAACAGAGAGTACATTGAGAACAGGTAGTACATCGATAACAGGGAGAGTTGACAACAGGTTGTACATTGACAGCAAGTGGTAACTTGACAACAGGAAGTGGGTCAACAACAGGAAGTGAGTTGACAGCAAGAAGTGAGTTGACAGCAAGAAGTGAATTGACAGCAAGAAGTGAATTGACAGCAAGAAGTGAATTGACAGCAAGAAGTGAATTGACAGCAAGAAGTGAATTGATAGCAACTTACCTCGAGGACTTTCTTTATCTACCAGGATGTCGCAACCGCGAACAAGAAAACAACCAGCCTAAGATAAATGGTCAATCTCATGCTAGTAAATTGGACGGACTTTTGGGTCCGTCATGACTTACAACACGAAGATAACCAGGCACTGGTTATCAAGGACCCTCTGGACCCGGAACACCTTCCGTCCGAAGGCCGCCTTGTTGGCAGCAAGCCTCTACCTTTCTGCCGGAGAGGCAGCAGCAGCTTTCGCCTGGGCCCACCAGGATAGCCAGAAAAATACTAACAAAACAGGTAAGTTTAATATCCTAAAATAGTCTCACAATGCTGTGACTTACGCTGGTATGACCGCCAGCCAAGGGTTCTCGAGGCATACCTCGAGGTACGCCTCGCGGCGAAGTACCTCCATTCTCCATTCTCGCTCCTTGCGAGTGATCTCCGACCTCTCCTTAGAAGAGGAGGAGGTAGTTGCCTTGGCAATGGCAAAATGGTTCTCGTCGAAGAGGCGAACGAGCCTCCTACGCTTCTTCTCTTCCTCCTCTGTCAACCTCTCTTCCGAGGGAGGGGGGGGGCCGGTGTTTTCCCGATCGTATTGATCGCGGTATGAGCACTGCGTGGTGCTATGGCGTCCGCTGGGAGGGTGGTCTCGACCTCGAATTGACCGGGCAGGTGCTGGCGATCGTCGTCCAGCTTGAATATTTTCTTCGTGTTGGTTACAAGAGAGGAACGTGAGGCCATCTGGGAGTTTATCCTATGACTAAAGTAAACTGCAGGTACTGTTAGCGAGAACAGCGTAAAGGCTATCGCTCTTTCCTATCTTAAGTAACTAACGTATGTTTGATCATTCACTCGGCTATAGTTACTCAATACTTTATAGCTATTGAATGCTTTTCAGTTATTAAATGATTTATAGTTACAGAATAAATTATAGTTAGTAAACGAGTTATAGGTATTAAATAATTATAATTAATAAATAACTTATAATAACTAAGAGATTTATATTAACTAAAAAATTTAAAGTTATCAAAAGACTTATAGTTACTAAATAATTTATACTTACCAAATAATTTATAGTTACTAAATAATTTATAGTTACTAAATAATTTATAGTTACTAAATAATTTATAGTTACTTAATAATTTAGGGTTACTAAGAGGTTTAAAGTTATTAAATAATTTATAATTACTAAATAATTTATAGTTACTAAATAATATATAGTTACTAAATAATTTATAGTTATTAAATAACCTATAGTCTCTAATTATTACCCTAGTACTAATTACTTTCGAGCTTCTGCATTCTTCGTATCTAGCATGATTCTTGATTTGTTACATAACCTTCGCACCATTTCTACCCTTATGTTGTAAATGTATCATCCTCTCTTCTCGGCCCTTGGTTCGTTCTTGAACATTGATCGCATACCAGTTCCAGTAAAGTGTTTCAAATGCACTCCAGAACGCTTGTTGATGGTGCCCGCGGGATTCGACTGCCTGGTTATAAAATACCTCAAGGCAAAATTCTGGGCACAAATGAAAACGCCCGAGTTTTTCTCTAATCAGGGCCCTTTCTGCTGATCCAATCTCCGGTAATGACGTAGTATCTCGTCGTTCAGGGGTATATTTTAACGGTATTGGGAGGTTATCAAAGTCGCAATTAGGCCATGGCGTCCCAAGCACCACGGTTGCTGGGCTGTCTGGGTGGCGCACTTTCAAATTGACAGTTCCCTTATCGATTTCTTTCTTGTGAATAGCCAAGAGGCGAAGTTCTTCGATCCAACATAAACAGCAAGGGTCATCGTGTATTTCACATGGTTGAAGCCTGCATCTATTCCACAATAGCCTCAGTGCCAGTGCGGGAGGAATGCTACGCACTTCTTTCCACACACGAGACTCTTCGTCATGAGTCCAAATCCTGTGTTTAACCTTTTTCACTGAAGACGAGGTTGATGCCGGAGCTGAGCTGTCGAAATCTTGTGCCGAGTCCTTCTTAAATCTGGGGTTGAGCTCTAATCTGGCCACTATCGCATCCAGTTCTTTACTTTGCTGCTCTAATTCAAACGCTCGATCTTTCAGATTTTCGGCCGCAATGTCGATTACTTTGCATCGATTATCCAAAGCCTTCGATTTCTTCCGCAGCTCACGTTCCCATGATCCGAGTTGGTGTGCCTCTTTCCACTTGCCTCGGAGGCTGGAGAGTAAAACTCCCATTTTGCGTTTGACCTTAAAGTTTAAAGTAGATGATCTGAATTTTCGATTCTGGAGGCTGATGACCTTAACTGTGGAAGTGTTTTTCTGTTTAGAAGACTATTTTGCTTGAGTATTCATATAATCGCGGCTAGAAAAATCATTTTATAGTGTTGAGAAAGTTAGGTAAGGACGGCAAAACCCTAAGTTTCACGCCTACTTAGATTAGTATCTATTCACTGCACAACAAAATTCCAAGTATGAAAACCCTCAATGCTCTCAAACTAGTAATGTAAGTTAGATGCTCATATGCTAACAATATACAATGGTTTAGATAGGTAGGTACAAATCATAGGCTGCCTGCGACCAGTTACCTAGAATTATAACCATTTCTGTACTCAATTTCCAGCTTCTGGCTACATATTTCAATCAAAACATAAATAAAATTTACTCAATATTCAGAATTTGACTTGAAATAAAATTACGTCTAATCTTAGCACTAAGTTTTGATTCTTTGTCTCAATTTTTCCATCCGGTCTTCTCTATGATCAATGCGTTCTGCCATGTTCGTCCGTAACCAGCTCCAGTAGTTATATTCAAAATCTTCCCAGAATTCCTGCTGGTTGCGATAAACAGGCAATCTCAGTGCATTGTTCAAGAACATTTCGAAGCAAAGTTCTGGGCGTAGATTGAAGTGACTGAGTTTCTTTCTAATAGCAACCTCCTCGGCTGCTGCTAGAGAAATCCGAGTAGAGAAAGGGACTGAAGTAATCATTTGTTTGGTTGGGAATGGACGCTTCTCATCATCCCAAGGCCATAATGTTCCAAATTCCAAGGTCGGAGGGTGGTCAGGTAAACGCACCAGTTTGCTATCGTTTGTCACGATTATACCTCGTGCTTTCTGCCGTTGGAATACTTCTTGACGACGAAAACGCTCTATCCAACATAAGCAGCAGGGGTCATCGTGTATCTGACAGATCTTTTCCGCACAGATATACAGCAAAAGTGCGTGAGCTGATTTATGAGGAATGGTCTGTAAAAGTTTGCCGATGCGCAGGACCTCGCTCTCAAACATACTCTTGTGCGGATGTTCTTCTGTTGGAACTGATTCTGCAGGCGAATCAAGTTCCGCGACAGAACTAGCTGGCGTATATCCTGTATCAAGCTCTAATTTGGCAACCAACTTATCCAACTCCTCGCTCTGCCGCTCCAAAATAGTTTCGAATCTATCCGAATGATACCATGTTTTGTTGTCAAGTATCTCCAATCTTCTGTCTACTGCTTCTTGTTGTTTTTTCAGCGATAGCTCCCGGGTTTGGAGTTCCTCCTCCAACTGTTGTAGCTTTCTCTCCTGTTCTTCGAAATGTCCATTTTTAAATGTGCGGATCTGAACCCAGAACCAACTGAAGTCGAAGGAAACACAAACCATGGTTGCTGTTTTCGAGTTGGTATATGAATGTCGAGACGTATCTGGTACTTGATTCGTCGTGATGAATTGGGTGATTGTTCCTGAGATCGGTATTGTTTGTGTGTCAAATTATACAGTGAAAGTGGGTTCGCGATGTCTGTTATATACCCTGTTAGACCAGACTTTTTGGCTATTTGGTACGCTAATAGTTCCGGCTACTACTTCGAGATAGACGATGTGCAGATCATCGCAAACTTTTTTAGGGGCTAGCTTTTAGCCCCTGAATAGTTAGTATTTTGGATTTTCTTTTAGTGGCTGAAGGGGATGTCGCTTTCACAATTTACACAATAAAACTCTCCCTTTAGCTGCTACTTGATTTCGTATTTTATTCCAATCAAACATGCTTACAGGCATGATATCAGCTGACTTTAATATAGCACTTGGCTAAAATATAGATATCCCAATGCAGGGGATGAGATAAATGATATTGGGTTTCTTCTGTAGATATACTGAATTAGTTTGAGAACCCCAAGACTCTTGGGGATTCACAAGGTATTTCAAGTCTAAAGTCAAACATTGAGTGACTGTCACAAAAATCTTGAGATGCTATACGAGTAGGCTGTATACTAGGAAGGAAGACGAATAACCAGCAATGAAAAAATGACCTTGAGAATACAAAGGACTTTCTTCAGTAAGCGAGCAACAAACTTGGCCGACCTTGCCTGTTTGTCGCCTTTCGAGATCCGAATGACATGGGTTTGACCCTATACTGCAACTTTGGTAAGCTTACGTGTTTACTTAAAGTTCTCTCTTTGCGAGATTCGTTAGGTGTGGTCGCCTAAGCTAGAGTGTTTTAGTGTTTGCGACAAGCGGTGCCGGAATTGACGCCTTAATTTCATGCCTGTTGCATCTTGACTCCGGAGGTTAATTCAGTATAGTGGAAATATCAAACTGGACAGCTGAGCGGATCCCAACAATGCCAATAACTTCAGATATTGCTCAAAGATGACTCCAAATAAAATGATCGACGGAAAATCCGGGGTTTATCTGAGGGCTGGCAGGGGTCAAGGTCTAGATGTGGCTTCGCCTCCGCATTGGGCCCTGAGCCACACTCGTCATTGACATACTGGTTCCTGATCTACGACGCAATTGCTTTTAAGCTTGAATATCCCTCAAAATTCCTCCTCTTCTCCCAGACAACTTCAATTCACATCGACGCATCCAATCGATTTCTCCAAAGCCACTCAAAGTCCAATTTGTACCACACCACCCGAACAATGTATATTCCATCTGCACAAAGCATCCTCACCGCAGGCATGGCCCTGACTGGTACCTTGACCAAACGTAAGCAGCTTACTTTGCCCCGCATCTTGGGATTTCATCGCAGCATTTGCTGACAATCAATTCTGTTACAGCATCGGAGGTCTCGTCCGGAAAGATCCTCGATTTCGCCGTCGAGAAATGTATCGATGGCGATGGCAATCAACGATGCAGCAAGCCTTTCATCGTCACGAAGTCGACCTGTTACGAGATCAAGTGGAATACCGAGGGAACGGTGTCGCACACTACTGTTGAAGTGAGAGATGCTGGAAGTGACGAACTTGTTTATTATCGTGACACAAATGGGGAGTGGACTCCTGAGAAGGGCGAGGTAAGTCTTATCCACACAGACTTTTATTGAGATTCGTGCTGATAGTGCATTACAGCTGGTCTACCTTGACTTCAAACCAAAGATCTGGAAGACTGGTAATGATACCGTTGAATATGAGGTCAAGACTTGCGAGTAAACAGTTACGTCATACGGTGATGGAATAACCAATACTGTATAATACCAATGTCATCAAGGGATTAGGCGCAGGACAAAATGGAAAATAGGCTGGCTTTCAATTCTTAACATTGTAATACAAGAGTTCCAAAATGATTTGTCCACTGTTCAACTTGCATTGTCTCGCATTTACCTTGCTGGGTTATACCAAACTCCAGTAAGTTTAGTCTCAACCATTTACAAAAGAGTAACGTAGAATCACGTGACCCCATCTCACATCGTAAATCGACCTTCGATACTTGCTTGATCGGTGTAATTCGAACCGAACCTATCTCCACCTTTTAAAGTTATACCTTTCGTCTCGCCCTTCCTCAATCTTGCAATACGATACATCAAAACTTTGTTCCGGCTTCATGTGTGTCGGATATTCCCGGTTTTGCTCAAAATAGTCGGATCAGGATTGTTACGAAATGGCCACATCCAGATTTTTTATAATATACTGTCAGTTAGGTGATCCAGTTGGATATGTGTGCGCTTTTATTTACAGAGCTTGACCATATGGGAAAAGTATATACAGAAGTGAAAGTCGATACAAGAAATGAATATTGAATCAAGATAGTTCCGAACAGAAGCTGGATTTGGAAAACATCTTGATCAAGACGGGCTTCTCTTCAAGCACAGCTTCCTGGGATTCCAGCAGTTGTGTTCTTGGAGTACGTGGTCAAGACACTGTTACCACACATCACACCTTTCATGAACTGCTGGGCAATCATAGCCGACCCTGCCGGACTTGGATGGGTATGGTCGACCGGATAATAGCCGTTGACAACAGTTGCACCCAATGCCTTGAATTGGTTAGCGACATATAGGCCATGGTCAATGAATTCGTTTCCGGAACCAAGAGCTGTGGCAACACTTCTTGCGTATCCGGTGAAACGAGGAGCAGTGTAGCTGAAAGTTCCTGTTTCCCAAAGGTTGTTTGGGGTAGGCGAGGCGAGTATAACGTGTGCGCCCTTGGCAGTTATAAGCTTCCTATAATAATATCCATTAATATTTGCACATGCGGAAGTCTTGTTGTAGTTGATGTACTTACCCTGCTTGAAGAAGATAGTAGACATATGTGTAGACTGTCTCTCCAGTTGTTGGCGAGATACAAGTCTCGGAACCACCTCCAAAGCAATCGGTGCGTCCATTGTCTGTGGTTGATAGAGAGCCTCCATCATTGTGTCCAAACTCACTACACATGATGTACTTAGTAAACTGATTATACGCCCGAGTATCAGAATACCTACAATAGGACATAATCTCCAGAGACAACCAAATCGGCAATTGCCTGGAACCTTCCTTCATTCCAATAAGATCTGGCAGATCTACCACCGATAGCCTTATTGACTATATTGATGTTCTTGAGACTGTACTTGAGGAATTCGCCAAATCCTGTTATTCAAAACAAGTTAGTACGCATCTTGAGGTTTGAAGTCAAACTGGAACTAACCTTCAGTACCACTGCCTCCGCCACCCTTGGCCATTGTCGAATCGCCGGCAAGATAGAGCGTCACAGCCCATGCTTGAGCCGCAAAGACAGGAAGAAGGATAGTTGAAAGCTTCATTGTGAATTACTAAAATGAATAAAAGAGGGAAAGATGGACAAGTGCTCTGGACTTCTAGACGACTGGAAACCAGTCACTGCGAGCGGTTCTTATATGCAATCAATTTCCCGCACAGCCGGATGCAACCTCAAGCCAAGAGAAAAAACAACGGGTAAGTTCCTGACTAAAGCGAGGGTATCCCCACTTACCCCAGATGAAGATGCGAATCAGAGCTCTGACCGGGGAGGGTCGAGGAGCATATTTCGTTCTTTCTTACCCCGAGCGGCAGGTCAGCTGCGGGATCGAAATGAAGCTTTAGATGAGAAGTACCACCAATGGCTGTCCGGAATTGCCTGAAAACATGGCAAAGCCGCTCGTATCACAATCACAATCAATTTGAATTTGAACCCTGGAGGGTGAGGTGTCAGAAGACTCGATTCGGCTAAACTGCCGGCGTATTTAAGCATGTTTTTGTGTTCCACCAATGATGGGTTGCGCCCAGACAAAGTAAGCTCCTTAGACTTCCCTCGTATTGATTTGGCAAAGTCTTGGGGAAAACGCATCGAAAGCCGACGTGTTCCTTGTTCTAGGTTAGCCTGGTTCATGCAATGCTTGATAAATTAAAATGCTGCTGCAATGGTATTGGATTGCCGAAATTGGTCGCTTAACTGCCGTGATATCATTTTTCATCACATGACGTGCTTTCATTTTGATCCATAATGTATCCTCTCATCCCATTTTTTGACTCTTGCTCCGAGATTTGGGATATGAAATGAAATAACTACATCAACTATTGGCAACGTCCTTACCAATTTTATGCATAATGTTACTTGAAAGAATTCTTGTAACAGGATTGGGGCTCCATGCTCGCAGGGTGTAGAGAAAGCTCACAGGTTGTAGATATTTTTAGCAGAAATATCGGAACTTTTTTCTATAACCGCCTCGCTATATTTTTAACTATATAATATGTATATGCCCCAAAAATGTATATGACGTGTATGCGTAAAAGATATATGCGTAGTATATACGCATATGCCCCGTATAACCCTCGTATATTCGTAGATATACTTAATATAAAATCTCTTATAATTTTTAAATATCCCTTAAATGGGAGACTCTCGCCGTCCCCACGGACTAACCCTAACTAGTCCTAACTAACCAGATTTCTTTCTTATGTATATTATTTTTAACCTCCGAGCTTTCTCTACAACCTCCGAGCATAGACCCGACAGGATTGATAGGCGCCACGAAAAAGTGTAACGAGTACCTGTCTGTGGGGTAGTGAAGTGAATTCCAACTTTAAATGTAGGTAGCTCCTGAAATACAGCTTCTGAGGGGTCCTCAACATCAAATTTACTTCTCCAGAATGTATCATGTACTGTTAGTATATTTAAAAATGTCAGGCTATTCTGCACCAGACTGTTGTTCGTATAGGTGATTGAACGAACCCGTTAGTATACTCACTCATCTTTCACGTTTCATGTCTCATATCTCATGCGAAACTTTAACATAACCATGCTAGGACAAAGTTGCGTGCTAGCTGGTCACCTAACCCAGAAAATGTGTGTTATGACAAAATCTAAGGCGGTAGCTAAATTTAAGCTCGGGATCGGGGTTCTTCTAACTTTCTAGCAGCCTATAGTTTTCAAAAGTCTAGCAAATAGTGGCTAGGAGATAATGTCACTTTACTTAGTGAGCCGAAGTCAGGTTAACGGCTTCCTTCTAGAATGGCCTCATGGAACACCGAATGTGATTAATCTTTTGACTTGCACCAGTTCACATGATATCACAGATGTTACGTCAGAGGTGCATGCTCCAAAATTCTTTAGCAGTTGAACCATAAACATATTTATAAACGTGCCTGTCGACATTTTTACGGTGGGGTATTTTGCTTCATTCAGAACTTTCACTGTAACATGACCTCGATTTTCTCCTTGAAAATATTCTCAACATTTACTGGGCGTCTTCATCAAGATGAGTGTCATAAATACCACTCTATCCCAATACATGAACAAATCTACGATGAGGATATCAGTTCTATTGAAGTACAAACAACGTACAACTGTTCTCCAAGTCAGCCTTCTCTGTATTACTTTCTATGCCCTAAGCTACTTCGCCGTTCGGACGATCGACCCTCCCCTCAACTTCCGACAATCTCTCGGGCTTGTCGGCATGACACTCTCCGCCATAATTGCAACTGTCGGTATTAGTCTGCTTCGAAACCTCATGAAAGCCGGCGAAAGTCATTGTATGGAAAGCCCTGAACCAACCACACAGAGTCCTTGCATTTGCCACAAAATGACAAGACAAGGAATTGTCTACGAGACGATTCGTGAACAAGTCATCCGAGAAGTCGCGCCTCAAGTTGCTGCATCATCCTTGCGAGCTGCTTTGAACGCTGTCGAGGAGGTTAAGGATGGCATGTTAAAGGGAGACTGGGCCGAGAGGAGAATGAGAGAATCAAGAGAAGCTAGAGATCGTCTGGCTGCAGAACAAACAGATACACAAACATTGGATAATCTGGAAGCTGAGGAATCAGAAAATGGCTTGTCGGATGAGAGCTGGGTTATGTGAACATGCTATTGTCGGAATGGATTAGATCAACAATTTCGAACAAAAACTGCAGATATTGTTGCTTTCTGAAAGAGGTGGCAATATTCAATTATCAATACCAAATCTCTGAAAGGATAGTCACAGCAATTTAAATGGCGCAACAAATGAGTAGATAATCAACTGTTCACTACTCTTAAGAAATTCTCTACTCTCTATACTGTCTAAATAGCTCGCTATCAGAATATACATTTTTCTTTTGTTGCTCTTACTGAAGTAGAGGTAGTGGTGCCTGCAGATCTTTCTTCGAGAGAGAAGCGTGGGCCTTTTTCTTAACCAGACCCAATTACTCTTGCTCTCCTCCGTGTACAGTCTCCAGAGCATCTTGAAGGCTAGCAAGCCGTAACTTTTGCGCGATTCCATACTAGAAGAGTTGTGAGTTCGGCTAAAATTTAAGCCTACCAAAGATTCGTGATATCCAGATCTCAAGTCACATCTCTTCTGAGATATAATCGAATTTGTATGCAATTACATCGACTCTAAAAACTGGAGACCAAAACCTTCCGTTCTACTGACTTCATCCTGCTTCAAAGTTATGATGTGAATGAGGAAAAGAGGAGTTGATTTGCAAGAGGCAGATCAGACAGTCTAGAAGCAGGTTTCTACTATTACTAAGCTATTACTAACTTTATTACGTGAACATCAAAACTGGTGAATATGTCCCCGAGGATGGAAGCCGAACGATTATCTTCAAAACATAAATCAAGCACGCATGATCATTGATCTCAAACAAACGACTCACAAATAGTAATTAAACAAATAGCAAAAAATCAAATACTTGCTATGCTCAAACCGACTTATCTACATGACAAGTACCAAAACATTCGTTTCTCAAAACAAGCCACGAATCATATCATAAAACATACTGTTCTCCAATTCCTTTCTCTGCATCTACCACAAATCGTATCCCACTGCAGCTAATATCATGCGATTATCGACAGCCATAAATAAAATTTCTGCCCAGGCTGGGTGGTTGCCTCCTAGATCTCATATTCACTTATAGCTTAAATAACGCTCCCCGTCTCCGCGTTGAATCTTGCCTTCTCCTCTTGGCCCTCTCTTCGCTCCTTCTGCAGCTTCTTTTTGCGTTGCTCATCAGGGTTGAGGCATTTTCCTCTCATGTCAACGCCTGATAGTTTGGCCTTTGACCTGCCAATCCATGCTTCGGCGAGTATAAGCTCTCTTTTACTGAGCTTACGATAAAAACCTACTGCTAAGTACGAGCTTAAATAACGGTTTAAATAGTTAGGTTAAGCTCATATTTAATAGAGTATAGAAGTTATCGGTAGTCTCAGAGGCTACTATAAAGAGTCTTGTATGGCTTTTTAGAGATTATTGTTTTATTCTTAAGTATTATCGGAGATAATAATATTACTTAAGAAAAATAATATCCTTATATTCTCTTTATATTTCGTATATTTACTTATAAAGAGTTATACGTAGGTTTCTTACTTTTACTTATTCGTTCGTAAAGTTGTCGAATATTTCTTTATTATTATTTTAGTAAGTATAAACTTTCTTTTACTAAACTTATAGTAAGAATCTATTACTAAGTACGAGCTTAAATAACGGTTTAAAGAGTTAAGTTAAGCTAATATTTAATAAAATATAAAAAGTTATCGGTAGTCTTAAAGGCTATTATAAAAAGTCTTTTATAAAATTAAGTTAATAAGAGAAATAAACCTAAATTATTAGGGATCCTAGGGGGATACTTATAAATTTTTGGAGGTTACTGTTTTATCCTTAAGTATCGTCGGAGATAATAGTATCACTTGAGAAAAATAATATCCTTGTCTTCTCTTTGTACTCCGTGTATCTACTTACAAAGAGCTATGCTTATGTTTCTTCCTACTTCTACCTGTTCTTCCGTAAACTTGTCGAATATTTCTTTGTCGTTATATCAAACTAGGTATATGGTTATTTTATTACTCCAAGCGATGAAAACTATTCCAGGTTTGTCAAAAAAAAAAAAAAAGAAAAAAAAAGGAAAGAAAAAGTATGCAAGAACCTTCTGAACCCATGCACGGCTTCTCTTTGATGCCAGCAGGTCTTGTTCTTGATGAACTAGCTTTTTTGTTCCTCTAGATTCGGAGCCGAGCAGGAATAAGTCGTACTTTCTTTTCATGCACAAGACGATCAAGGCTGTTTGTCACACCACCCCGTTACCCACTCCCTGAGAATTTCACCTAGCGGTTGGCTCAGAAAGAAATTTCAACTCAAGTGATCTAGCGCCTGAAAGAAGATACTCGTCTCTTGCGAAGACTCTGCGTCTTTCAGATCACCTCTCAGTCTACTCCCTTCCTGAGGACTAATTTCGCCAGAAGACATGTCCGTGTTAGGTATCCCCTTCATTTTAACCTTCGATCATCAACAAATCTCCATCGCAAGCGGAAGGCAGTCGATCTCAAGCCTCGTGGCGCTCCAACCCTATCCCGCATCCACTCCACAGTCTCGGAGAAATCTGCGGCGTTCCCGTTTAGCTGCGGGGAAGCTAAGAGATGCGAACTATCGAATCCAGTCATGCAAGCTTCTGTCACATCCAAACATGACCAGACCGGAGATAGTGAGGGGAGGAGAGATGCAGAAGAAAATTCATGGTATTTATTATTTATCATACATTAACTGTGTGCCACTCCGGGAATCAAATTACTCCATCGCTAACCGTCATGCCTCATTAGTGTGAATCGTTAAGCTACAGAGATGCCAGCGCGAGCATCACTCCTCCCACCACACTCAGCACCTTGATTCTCGACGCGTGTAGCCGGTTCTGTCCGCTCTGAGACGAGGGTGGTGTTGCGGAAGCGGGCCGGGAGGACGAAGTGGATGTCCGAGGCGAAGCAGTTGTAGAGGCCCCGTTGGTGCCTCTGATGGAGGTCAGCCCAGAAGCGGTACCAAGGGCCAACGTCGTGCTGGGCGGGGACACGGCCATAGTGGAAGCCTCCGCAGCACCCTCTGTGAGGAAGTGCGACAGGACTGAGGTTGTCGAGACGAACAAAATGGTGCCGACTGTGACGGCCGACTGGGTGGCGACGATGCGATCGAGGTTGATGGTGGATGATGAATCAAACAGGCTCCATGAATCTCCAGACCCTTTGATTTCACCGGATAGTGCTTGCACTTCGCACGATGCTGTGCCGCCCGTCGAATCGTCCGTGAAGACGTATGAGCACTGCTGGCTTTCTGAACTCGCATCTGCTGGATTCGTGTATGATGATGATCCAGCTTCGCACAGGTTGACGGTGGAGCCGCATATTGAAGTCCCGACGATTGTGCTCATGCCACAGACGGTGACAAGGCAAGGCCCTGTGAGGGAGGCTGGGAGACCGTATTCAATAGACATTGCTGGTGAGAGGGTTGGTTGATGGAATGGAGCTTATGGAAGTGAGTTTGCTGGTTAAACTTCCCTGGGTAGGAGATCACCATGTTGTATTTGTACAGATATGCTGGGTTCGAGAGCGAAACAACCTTAAACCCCCGAACCTGCTTTCGTTCGTGCCCCAGAAAGTTACTGCTGTGTTCGGTGTTCGTGCTCTTGATCCAAGCCACTTCGTTGTGACGGGTTAGTAGCGCGGCTAGCCCGACGCCGCTGACTCCGCAGATCAGCTCTCGCCTACCGTGTTAAAGTTTGAGATTCAAGAGTTGATTGGCACTTTGAGCAGTCTTCAATTCTAGATGAATGAAAACAGAAGTGATCAGCGTGGGAGACTTTGGTACCTGGTTTGTCCTCTACTATGGATGATGAAAGTGATTGAAATCGTCCAAGTCTGAGGTCTATCTGATCTTAAGCGAAGACTGTCTGCTGGAAGAACTTAGCGAGGGCGCGGCATCATCTTCGTCCGAATAGGTACTTCTTGAAAAGGACCAAGTCAATAATAATGACACCTGAACAATTGTGCTATTCCCTGTTTTCTACTGGTTATTTTACGCATGTAGGAATGGTTTTTAAGATTTGTAATCGTAGATTCCCCAGGATTTGGATCAATGCGAGGATATCCATAGCTTACTTGCAAAAACACTTCAGTGATCCTCGAGTGTGTACAGTATTGATCTAGATTCTATGTGATGATGACCTTTCAAAAGTTAGATTCTCTCCTCTGAGTTTGGAAATTGATAGTAAAGTTCAAGGGTCCTACTCTATCTTCCGCTGTCAACTCCATGAGGGGTACCAATCTAAGCATCTATTAGATGTAGATCGCAGGTCATTGATAGGATGCTAACAAATTTTGAGTAGGTAGATCTGGTCTGAAAACGATTAGAGTTGCATGTTGTCGACACCTTTCCGGCTCTGTCGACATTGTTCCCCGTCTCCGTCAAACGGCGAATCCGACTCGCTAAGCTCATTCCCACGATGCATGATGGTTTCAAGGCAAGATGATTCTTACAAATGGCTATTCGTTGTCTAGAACTGATTTTCACTATGTTATATCCAGTATAGTTTATGAATCTTGTTTTAAACAGCGACATCGTTTCGAATAAAGATTTAATCTATGTATCCTCAAGTAATATAGTTCAATTCGATGGTCATGTTGGCTGTAGAGCTGCTAGATTTTGTACATATGTGTAAGCTGACTGGATGAGCGAAAGTAAAGAAAGGATTACTAAATGAGGGACTGCTGAAACTTGCTGAGTGCTAGTCAAGGATGTACATCAGTATGCCTACTCCGAGGTCGGACACTCGCAGAACACCACAGAATAGCTTTGTGGCTATGAACAACTGCATAATTTTCTTCTTATAACTATTCGCTCGTTAATCGTCACCACCTTCTTGGTACCTACTACCTACATATTCCCTGAAAACCCCACGTTTTCCAATGATGAATGGAGAGTTCCATGGGCTAATCTCTAGCACATGACTGGCAAGAGCCGCGCGACCTGATCATTTGAGAGTTTAAGCACATCAACATAAGCCTTTGAAAATTCCGAGCGTTATTACTCACTGGCTTTTTCTTCCTCAGACGAAAGCGAAAAGGACAGCAAAAGTCGCAAGCGGAAAGACAGGAGTTGGGGAGGAAAAGCAAAAAGAAGATACAAGTTACAACCACAAAGAGTCATGCTCTCACTCACTTCCCCTCCGAAAAGAAGCATCAAAAGAAAAACAAGACTCCCCCCTTCAAGTCTCTCTCAAGAGAGGAGAAAGAGGTACTATCTCAAACTGATTAACCAATCACATGCAATTGCGCGGTGATCAGGGGTGCATAGATAAGAAGCATCGCCAAAGCAGACTCCCCGACTTACTTTATTAAGCATGTCCTCGCGACGATCCAATAGCAACGATGCGCTTCCCCACAAAGCTCTGCTTAATGACCAGCTAGAAGTTCAGTCTGTAATAGTTGAGAGAGGGTTCATGAATGATAAGGTGCCTGAGATAAGAATCGTTCTGTGTGACGGGAGTTGATTTTTGTACATCCCACTCTTCTCACTGCGGGTGTATCTACCGAATCGTTTTGCAGCGTGCGGGGAGATGTATAAGTAAGTTGGATGGGTCTCGGATGGCAATAGAGAGGTGTACTGTGCAAGTATCCTTTTCAACTTTGGCTCATCCATTCGGGTCTTGAATATGCCATCGTCTTTAGACATTGAGAATACTAGTGCTCCCACGTATGCAGAGCAGTTCCCGCCTGGAACTGTCTTGCTTGAAGATGGTAAGTCATTCTATTCTTGCGCTGTCCGCAGATATGTGGTTACTGACGCATATATGACAGCACGGCTCTCAACAGGACACGGCGATGGCCATCTAGTGTTCCAGCCCCAACCATCAGAAGATCCAAATGATCCACTAGTAAAGTCAACATATTCCAATGAAGCGAGCTTTTCTAACAGAGCAAAACTCAAACAGAACTGGACAAATGCACGGAAGTACCTGAACTTCAGCATCATCTCCTTCTACGCACTTCTGATCTTCACCATGTACGCAAGCACGCTCCCATTTCCCTAGCATGCTTCCAAGCTCACCCAACCCCCCTAGTCTGGACATCGGGCCCGTAGTGTGGCAAGACTACGTGTCGGAGCTGGGGTTGAGCTACGACCAGCTCAACGACACGTTCGCGACCAACTGCGCAGGGCTCGCCGTCGGCTGTATCATCTTCATCCCCTTCGCGTTGAAGTACGGCCGCAGACCCATCTACCTCGTCAGCACCATCATCACGTTCGCCATGGCCATCTGGCAAGCGAAGCTGAATACCTTTGGCGAGATGCTCGCGACGCAGGTCATCTCGGGCCTCAGTGGCGCCGTGAGTGAGACGCTGGTGCAGATGACGGTGGCGGATGTGTTTTTCGTTCATCAGAGGGGGACGATGAATGGGATCTATCTGTTGATGGTTAGCACGGGGGTAAGTGATACGTTTTCGTACGTTTAAAGAGAAGAAAAGAAAGAAAGCGACAGGGAAACAGACAGAGAGAGTATATGAGTTTTAACTGACTTGGGCTCTTGCTGCTTGTGCTAGACCTTCCTGGCTCCTGTTGCGTCGGGTTATATTGCCGACTCCCAAGGTTGGAGATGGCTGTATTGGTGGTGCACCATCTTCTTCGCTATCAACATCCTGCTGTTCTTCTTCCTCTACGAGGAGACCAAGTTCGTCTACCACACCATCGTGGGCACCTCCGTGTCTTCAACCCATGTTGGGACGCAGGAACCAGACAAGGCGACGACGGAGGATTCGAAAGCACAAGACTTGAGAACCGTCACCAACACCAGCACCACAGGCTATGCACCTCAGCAATCTCACATCAACCACTCGATCCCACTGAAGACGTACCGCGAGCGCATCCCATGGACAACACCCACGCCGTCGCCATGGAGCAAACTCCTCCGCCACACGTACCAGCCCTTCATCGTACTCTTCACCTTCCCAGCCGTGGCGTACACGGCGCTGCAATACGGCTCGATCCTAGCCTGGTTCTCCATCCTCGCCACGACCGAATCAGCCTATTTCTCCGTGGCGCCCTACAACTTCACGACCATCGGGATCGGGCTGCTGAACCTGCCAGCCTTCATCGGCTGCCTGTTCGGTGCCGTGTACGGCGGCTGGATCTCGGACAAATCCATCGTCTTCTTCACCAAGCGGAATCGAGGCATCTACGAGCCTGAGATGCGTCTCTACCTCTCTCTGTTCCCGGCCCTCGTCGGTCCCGCTGGCCTGTTCACGTACGGCTACAGCGTCGCGGCTGGCATGCCGTGGATCATTCCCTGCGTCGGCGCTGCTCTATTCGGCTTTAGTCTCACGGCTGTAGGCGACGTCGCCCTGACTTATCTCTCTGATTCGTATCGTGAGATCCTTGGGGATGCCCTCGTCGCCGTGGCGTTCGTCCGGAATCTGTTTGCCACTATTGTGGTCTTTGTCTTGACGCCGTGGATCGATGCTCTCGGACTACATGATACCTTTACTTGTGTGGGTTGCTTGTGCCTCGCGCTGAATCTTCTCGTCGTGCCCATGATTGTTTGGGGGAAGAGGTTCAGGACCGCGAAGGCGGAGCGGTATAATGAGATGGCGGATAGGCAGTTTGATCCCAGAGATATATGAGGGGGTTAGTTTGAATAGACTTGGATGTGATGAGTTGGACTAAGAACCCTGAGCGAATTATCGAGCGGTTGAACAAGTGGAAGATGAAAATGAGAATGAAAATGGATATCTATCGTGGCTTGCATCTAAGCCAAATCTAATACTAAGACTATGTTCCACTGAGGGTTGATACTGCTCTAATTCCATACTCCAGCAGACCCCAAGCAAAACCAGACCAGCCCAGACTATGAAATCTCCAAAGACTTACTCTTTCCCTTGCCGACAACAATATGACTCTGTCGCCCATCATCACCGCCCATCCGCTCCTGCGCACGCTCCCGCAAGTTCAGATTCAAAGTGGCAGCGCCATTCGCATTGGCACCGGCATTGGCAGCGGCACGGGCGCCTCTAAACCTCGGTTTCTGCCTCTCGCCCGACTCGACCTGATGAGCATAAGTACTCGGTCTATTCATCTCGGCCGTATCTCTAGCGACGTTATACCTCTCAAAGACCTCATTGACCAGATCCTCGACATCATCCTTCTCGTCCTCGCCATCCTCGCCATCCTCATTACCATCAGTATAGCCACCCGCCTGCACCGCGAGGCGGCACTCGCACTGCTCGATAAAGTCCTGCACCTTCCTCATCTCAAACTCATCCTTGCGCAAGCGATCCGGCAACCCCTGGCCCTTGAAGAAGGCGAGGATCCCCGCGAGGCAGCTGTTCACGATACCCAGGACCGTAATGGCGCGCGGGTGCAGTCGCGACAGCGGGCCCAGAGATGCGAGCGTTGCGCCGATGACCAGCTGCGCCAGCAGCGCCGCGTAGTATAGCGCTTCGATCAAGTGGTATTGCAGCAGGAACCGTCGCTGTGCGTTCAGCACCGTTCGGTAGATGCCCGACGAGTGCCGCCGCAGCGAGTGCACATCGCACGGCGTGATGGACGTCGAGTGTGTGCTGTTGATGCCGATGGCGATGCGGAAGCGCGTCAGGTCGCTCGTGATGGTGATGGGTGGGATGGCGACTTGAGGCTTCGGGTTCGGCTTCGGCGGAGGGTTCGAGCTTGGACTCGTCGTTCGGCTCGGCCCGTCTGATGACAGTAAGGGAGTTTGTTCGTTTGACATGGCCCTTCGTCTAATTCTTTGAAGTGCTCTTTTGATGGCTTTGGAAGAGACGGGGAGGATCCTGGGATTCTCGAGTATATAGTGTATAGGTAATTAGGAAGGAATGCTTGACTGTGTCTCGATAACCCTGAGACAGAAGCCACGAGACGGCGACGCGTCGCACAGGGCAGACAGCTCGGCAGATCCGCCGCATTGCTCGCATTAGATAAGATTGGAGATAAGGAAGCGGCGATCATCACCTGCATTGATCATGTTACAGTTCAATCCCTGTACTGCATATCAGAGGGATGACTTGAGATAGAGTATGGAAGGTAAGGGCACCTGATCAACTATCAACTAACTTGAAGAACTTGAGCTATCTCGGCTTGCATTCCTGTCTTCACTATTACCATTCTGTGCCGAGTAGAAATTGAAAGAAAGAAGAAACAAGGAACAATCTTAACGAGGAGCTCGCTTGACTTTGTGTTGCAGCAAATCAAGTTCTACTTATTCTTTTACTCTAAATGGCTAGAACAGTTGGAATCAAGTAATCTATCCATATGGACACTTCAATAATAATCGAGACATTGAAGTATTCAGCCTAGCATTCTAAAGTCTTGCAATCACATCCTCGCCCTTCTCCTCCTTCAAAACCTGCCTAAAACTCTCCTCGACATCATGTTCATGAATCCAGGACGGATCCCCTCTGCCCTTCGCTCTCCGCCTCAACTGCTCATCCTCCTCCTTCACCCCCACACCCGGAGGTGTACCGTTCAGCTGTTTCTTATCCATCTGATCCCTCACCATCATCAGGACCTTCGTCGCATGCGGTTTTCTAGTCCTCTCATAAATCCTCAACGCCTTGCCGATCTCTTGCGCTGACGGTTTGCGATCGAGCGGTCCGGGGAAAGATGAGGTGATGGCGAGGTAGAATGCATATGCGTCGTCGATGGCGAGCGATCCTCCGGCTGCAAAGGCTCCCCCGTGCGTGTGTGCTGCGTCTCCGATTAGCGTTACGCGGTCTTGGAAGACCCAGGTTGAGAGGGCTTGTCCCGCGACGTTGGGATGCAATCTCGTTGATGGAGTTGCTTGGACGAGTTTTTGAATCACGGGATGCCAGTCCTAGATGGTTTTTATTTTGTGTCAGCTCTTTTCTGACGTCTTTCTGCTTTTTTCTTTTCTTTTTTTCTTTTTTCTTTTCTTCTTCTTCTTCTTTTGTTAAGCAGAGGACCTTGAGATGGAATTTACCTTGTAATACTCTCTCAATAGTGCAATGTCTCCTTCCCCATCCCACTTCGCATCTTTGTATATAGCATTAGGATTTCCCGGATCATCATTGTATCCACCGACGATACAAAAAAGGTCCTTCCCTTCATAAGTCCATCAGATGCGGAAAACACAACAGAAGAGAACCGACAAGTGAGGGGGAAATGCATACCCAATCTCGAAGCAAAGAAATTCCTATCCGGCCCCCACTATACCACGGCGAGTTTCAGCATATCCTCGACTTTATTACCGATAACGAGATCAGATGGAGAGCAAGGAGAAAAATAACATACCCAGTGCGTCGAATCCTCGGGTAGATCCTCGATGCCCTCGACGAGCGAAGCGTCAAAGACGGAACGAAACGGCACCCAACCCGTCCAATTAAGCTGATGTTCCGGGACGAAATTCTTCCTTACTTTCTAGCATTCTCACCCCATTAGCCATTTCACGTTCTTTTCTTCTTCTCTAGAAACACGCGCAGACTGGAAGCAAGCCCCTTAAAACAATTTAGAAAAAAAAAAGAAGACAGAAAAAGACTCACGGAATGAATCCCATCAGCACCCAACAAAACATCCACCTCGATAACCTCACCATCCTCAAACTCGACCCTCACCCCCTGCTCGCCAACAAGCACATCTCTCGCCCTCTTACCGAGCGAGATTTTGTCCTCAGGAACATGTTCCAGCAGCGCCTGCTGGAGGTGCGCGCGGTGAAACCTGGCAGTGCGGTGTTTCCAATCGGCGACATGCTGATGCTCATCGACGCTCAAGATCTCGTTTGTTTTCCAATGCCTATTTTTTTTTCCCCATTCATCAACACCCCTTTCTCTCTCTCAAAAAGGAAAACACCAAAACAAAACACCGAAGAAGAGAAAGAAAGAAAGAAAGACATACCGATAGATCATAGGCTTCCCACTCGGTCCCCGAAAGGCTATCTCAGGCTCGAGGGCATTGTGCACGCCCAGCTTCTCGAGCGTCCGCAGCCCGTTCGGTCCTAGTGCGATGCTGGCACCTATGGCGCGCAGCGATGTCGCTTGTTCGTAGACGTGCACATCGATATGAGGTGCGTGGTGGTGCAGGAAGGCGATAGCTGCAGTGAGGCCACCGATTCCAGCGCCGACGATGGCGATTTTAAGTTTCGCGTCGGCCATCTTTTGGATTTATAGCTTGTTGTGTGATTTTGGGTTGACGGCAGAGAAAATCTAAAACTCGGCGTCTTTATGTGGTTTGTCGTTTTTTCTTTCTTTCTTTCTTGTATGTGACTTCTTGCGTTGCAAGAGTGGAGTCGACGGATGGCGAGTTGTCGTCTGATAAGCACGCAACCCTTCTTCTACCTCTCACCTCGTCGCTCGCTTTCTTCTGTTGCCGAAGACTCTTGCTTCTATCCTTCCAACTCATTTGGGTGGCTAGCACCCTCCTATCTATGCCTTCATCGTTGTTCTTCACGCCCATTGCGATTTCGATTTCTACATATGAGATAATCCAATGCCGTTCTTGTAGTGAGAGGAAGAAGTTTACGGTAGCGTCATGTGACTGTCTCCATGCGATTTTCAATTGCCTAGAAGATGAGTTGAATCAGACCTCTTTAGCAAGTTATTCGCAAGAGAATATTTGCTGTGATCCAAGGCTTTGTGTATGATGAAGTCTACCCATCACAAGTAAGTATGTTTGGGTATAACAAAATTATTGTCAAGGGTATGTCCACTCGGTAAACTTCTCAGAGACGAGAAGGAAATATAAATCATGACGGGTCTCAATTATATACAGGAAGCTGAATTCGGCCACACTTTGTAGGTCAAATCCTAAATTTCAGACTATCAATCCAACTGGAGCGCAAATCCATCAAAGGGTATATCTTGCAAACGCCAATCTCTCCAAGTCCAAGACGAGATAGCGCCATCCACTCAGTTGAGCAGCACAAATAACAACACCGAAAAACAAACTTCCACGAAATATACGTGTCATCGGATCTTGAAAGGTTCGATGGATCCCAGATATTCAGAAGATCCAAAATCCTTTGGACCCTCGCCATCCACTACAACCTCACTCCACCTCCCTACGAGCTCCTGGACGCCAGCTTCGGAGAGAGCATGCGGGCAGACTTGAAGGAAGACATAGTATTCATTCTCCTGCCTCAGAAGTGCACCCAAGCCGGGGTACATCTCGATCAGAACCTCGCCCCCTCGAAGACATTCCACTTGCTCGATACGCATGTCTTTCTCATCGTCAATGTGCCCATTCCGAGTAAAATAGCCTTGGAGGATTCTTGGTCGGAGTAGCGTCAAAATACGACTACCATCTTCCGTACTGAATACTGCCTCGCTATCTCTGTCGTGCGATGGCCTCGTCGCCGCTGCAAAGTCTCTCCCCTCGACAGCCTTGTAGTTCGGCCATGGCACAGTCCAGTCCGCCGCCCATGACGGAAGTGGTTTTAGCTTCGGCGGAGATTTGATCAGAGAGAGGAAGAAACCTGGACCGTGATGCTGTATGAAGAAAGCCGAGTAGTGCTCATAAACCTCCGTGGTCGTCATTTCGTAATCGGCCTTCGGCTCCGGAAACATGCCTCTGTCGAGGTAATTTGCGATACTCAACACACCAAATATCTTATCACGAGCATCGCCAGCTTCTCGCTCCCGTGTCTCGATGAGGACGTCGAGGAGGTGGGATTTCTTGACTTTCACCTTCTTCCTGAGCAAGACGAAGATGCGAATCATGCTCCCAGCTGACTCCTTATAAATGAGAGACAGGGCGTGCAATGCCCGGATGGCACTTGTAGACTTCGTACCACACATGACGGTGACATTGCGGAGATCCGGCAAGGAGACTTCCTGCAAGACCCAGACGCGCTTGAACCATCGGCTGGAGAAAAACTCCCTGGCAAGTTCGACGAGTTCTGGCTGAGAGATGTCGACCTTGTTCTCGCCTGGCTTGCTGAACAGTGCTAACAAGCGCTCTTTGCCGACGCTCCAGTACTTTTCGAGGCTGATT
The DNA here is from genome assembly GCA_029641185.1 of Pseudofabraea citricarpa. Lineage (NCBI taxonomy): Eukaryota > Fungi > Ascomycota > Leotiomycetes > Helotiales > Dermateaceae > Pseudofabraea > Pseudofabraea citricarpa. Next base: position 2,083,382 of record JAPWGK010000004.1, read on the forward strand.
AACGTGTCGACTGCAAGGTAGTCCCAGTCCCACTTCAAGAGGATATCCAGGTCCTCGGTTTTCAACCCATTCAGCCAATCAAACAATATGTCTGTCTGAGGTGTGCCCTCGCCGGGGTATACCACCACACGACGTGCGGCCATGTAGATTTTAGACATCATAGAAACCTGGTAGGTGCGTTCGGTCTCGCTGGATTGATTGATACAGATGGCATCGATCCACATCCACCTCTTCTTGTCCGAAAGCCGAAGACGACGCATCGCAGCGGCGCAATTCTTCGTGATTTGAATCACGCTGCGCCCCTCATCGCAGAGAAACTCACTTGATCTTTCGGCATCGCCTGTGTCGTCAGCCCACGTGTATGAAAGAGCTTCGTATGCTGGCCGACCGGCTCCAGAGAATTTGGCCATGATCACCTCGCCATTGAGTGCATTGTTGAACGACCCGGGTGAGATGATGAGAAGTCTGAACTCATCGACGCCGTTGAGGTGCTGGTACTGGTATGGCTTCTTAGAGCCTGTAAGGGGACTTGGGAGAGGTTGGCTCGGCTCGGGAATCGTATTTTGAGCCTCAGCATCACCTTGTTCTAAAGGGAGGGAAGTTCCACTCCACCGAGCTTCAGTAGGGTTTGGTCGCTGCACATCCAGCTGTTTTGCCCTGTCAGGACGGTTTCGGGCACGAAGTTTTTCCTGCGTTGAAAATCAGCTCTCGGGTCCCTCATCTTGCCATCTCAGGTCTGCACGGACATTTTTATCATTTTTACCTCTGCCGCAGAATATAGTCCAATGCTCTGAAGTGAAAACAAACGGGGCTACGGTCACGTTGACGATCAAATGGGCTATGCCTTTTACCGTTGATATGGCTTCAGACGGCCGTAGGAGTATTTTGACCAAGCCGAAGATTATCAACACGACCCATATAATCGGGAGTAAAATCAGTACAATAAAACATATAGTCTGGACAATAAGTGCCGACCAGACGGTTGGCGTGTAACGTCCTCCCATTTAAATATGGTATTTTGTGTAAGATGCTTACAGCTCTCAGCCTCACTTTCTGTTGCACGGAAATAGGTTGGCCGCTTAGGTATCACACTAGCCGACTTTAGTTAGCTACATTTACCATGGTTCCTCATTTTTCATCTCATCTTAATCCTTGCTAATGCATTTATGCCTGTTTCAGTAATAAAAGGTTTGGTGAGTACTAACAACTTTTGGACCTTTTACAGTTTTGTTCTTTTCTTTTTGTAGGGGTAAACAATCAAACGTGATATACTGTAGTGCGGGGTAGAGCCAAAGTATTATGAAATGACATTGTAGAAAATTTAAAAAAGGAAGGCTTTTATTTAACAAATGTCCATACATAACAGGAGCTGACAAGTTTATTTCCCATTTAAGCGAACATGAGATAGAACATAAGTATATGCTCAAGTATGCATCGTATAAAGCCCGTTTTTCTCTTCTTTCAAATCTACAATTACCCTGTCCATCTAGATCTACAATGATCCAATCAATACCCTTACATGCTCTTTTTATAACCCCCAATTTCCAATCTCTACAATATCCGTCTCGCTAATACAAGACCGAACGCCTCCGGTATTATTTTTGGTACATCACGTCTCTCCGACCCAGCTACCATCCTTCATTTTCCCCTTCGCTTTCCCACCTTCCTCAATCCAAGTCTCCGCGAGCCCTTGCTTGGGGTCCTCATCGGGGTACCCCAGACTTTTCCTGACTTTCAAAACTTCCTTCCGGATTCGCTTTGTGACTTCGACCCGCAAGGCGACAGCCTCCTTGCCGTACTTCAATCCATCTGTGAGGTCTCCCATTTGAAAATCCGTGTCTAAACCCTTCTTAATCAAAGCCTCCTTTTGTAATTGTACAAGCTTCTGCCATCGCGTTCGCAAGTCTCCGAAGATTTTTTCCCCATCAACTGCCTCGCCAAAAGCAATCCTGACATTCTTGCCAACTCGAGGAAGAAAGCGTGGCCATTCGCGGAATTCCGGCATCAACTCTTGATTTCCATCGATGAACATGGGTATTATATCTGGCATGGGTTCACTTTCAAGAATAAGACGTGATACACCCCATTTGAAATAGCGCAATGTTTTGTGCGGATGTTGATGTACTCGCCCTTCCGGAAATATATGAACCCAGCTGTGTTTTCGATTTGGGTATGCGGATGGTGCAGGGAAAACATCGGTTCCGGTGGTGCTGTAGGAAAACTCACCAGTCGTAAAAGGGTCGATTATATCGGGACTCGTAGGACTAATTGATGCAGAAGTAGGTGCTGGGGTGGTGCGTGTTGCGAAGGGCTGGGAGGATAGAAGTCGTATCGCTTGGGTCATGGTTGGTTGGAACAGACCACCATGTAAAGGGGAGTAGTTCCCGCGATGCGTGGGGAGGACTTGGCCGAAGGTAAAGAATGAGGAAAGAAATCTGCGGAGTAAAGGTCAGTGGCTTTATTCAACAGGAGTCTAGTCCGCTTGACTGACTTATTCTTAAAACATATATCATAGCTTCCCAGACTCCATCTATGGTTCTCCGGACTGAAGGAATAGCTAGAAGGAAGAACACCCCAGATCAATGGATCGTCAAGTCTATAAAAATAAGTATCATTCTTTCGAATCCGTCTTTGGCGCATACATACACGCTTACATGGTTTGACACTGCACGGCGCAAACATTAGTATAGATGCTCCCAGACGCCATGCGCATTCTTGGACTATACCGGTAATGAGACCTCTCTGTCTGCCATCAACATCCTTCCTCTCATCCAATTTCTGCAGAAATCTCTCCAACCCCACCACCTCCATATTGTTCAGCCCGTACAAGAAACCTCTTGAGAGGGAAGCCGTGAGGCCCATGATGACGGACGACGTGAATCGCCATGGCAGACTCGGGGAAGAGGGGGCGGGGGTAGTGACAGACATGGCGCAAATGCGCTTTATGGAATGTCGAGCATGTAACGGGAACAAGCAGAGAGAGCCATGAAATAAAGGTTGGGGTTCTAGCCTTTCTGCTCGGAAAATGGTGACGTCGGGAACGCTACACGACAGGGGAGTTAATCCGTGCGGCCGCATTAATCCGACGACGCGTTTGGGGTATCAATTTTGAGGATATTCTTCTCTCCATGCATTTCGTCCAGCAACAAACAACCATTCGCTATCTGCATCTCATCTACAAGTGATCATCAAATCAAAGGCCGGTAAACAACATAGATAGTTTCCAAGAAGCACCATTCGGATCCCTTTGGTGAAAGCTCACCAGTCATTTCGAGCTGCTTCACCCGCCACATCTCCAAACTGAAGAATTAGCTTGTACTCTGTAGCTGCAGTTTCCATCATAACCCATTCTTTGAGCACGTGTTATCTTCAATCGCTTTGCTATAGCTTCCATCAGCGGGTTGATCACGTGAATATCACCTCTTGAGCTCAAACGAATCGTATATAAATTCATTCCCTACCATGTCTCACAGTCAGTCTCCCCACCCCTTCAAACAATCCCACATCTGAACAAAAATGCCAGGCAAGCGAAACACGTCTCGCTCTGTATTCACTTCCTATGAGAGATCTCTTGCAAAGTCCGCCTGGAACTCAACGACGGCCCGTCTCTCACGAGACTCATTTCTACCTTTTGCCTCATGCAGATTATGTCTCCAACCGGCACAGACTCCCGTATCCTGTTCTCACGGTGATATCTTCTGTCGAGAATGTGCACTGCATAATATTCTGGCACAGAAGAAAGAGATCAAGCGTTTAGAGAAGACACGCGAGAAAGAAGAGCGTGAAGCGGAAGATGACCAGAACCGCGAAGAGGATGAGGCCAAAGAGCGGGCAGTGAGAGAGTTCGAGAAGATCCAGATGGGGTTGGAGAGTAAAGTAATTGGGGGCGGAGGGAAGAAGATTGTCGGACGTGAGAATGGCAAGGTGGTCGTGGAGCAGGAGATGGAGGGCGAGGCGGGTAAGAGAGGTGAGAAGAGGAAATTCGAACTCGATGAGGATGAGCTTCTCAGAATCGCAAGGGACGATCGATCGAAGGCCCGAAAAGCGATAGACGAAGAGAAGGTAAGCTTTGTCATTCAACCCAAACTCAAACCATTCACTGACTTACCCTCCTAATCTAGGCCTCTAAAACAACGCTCCCCTCGTTCTGGGTCCCTTCTATAACACCCTCATCTAACACCACCAGCACACTGCACAACATAACCAAAAAGCCCAAAAGCTCGCCAATCTGCCCGGCCTCGGCACCCGACAAACTTCACACTTACTCGCTCCACACGCTAATCACAGTCCAATTCACCGAGGAAGAAGCATCTAACTCTTCAAAGAGCAGCACCAGGCAGCGAATCTGTCCTTCGTGCAAGAAAGCGTTGAGCAACACATCCAAAGCGATGCTCGCCAAACCCTGCGGCCACGTGCTGTGCAAGAGCTGCGTGGCCAAGTTCATGACGCCAGCCGCGAAGCATGATCCACATGCCGAGATGTCGGAAGCCGAGCAGAAGAGGGTCTTGTGTTATGTGTGTGAGGCGGATCTTACGGAGTCGAAGAAGGGTGGAGACAAGGAGAAGGAGAAGGAGAAGGAGAAGATTAGACCTGGGCTGGTGGAGATCAAATGCGAAGGGACTGGGTTCGCGAGTGGTGGATCGAACACCGTTGAGAAATCCGGCGTCGCTTTCCAATGCTGAGCTATCATGTATATATAGAGAGAAGGGTGAGGTTGGGCTGGGGGCATGAGGAACTTGCAGATAGATAGATCATATTACATCTCGTGTATAATTAGCTAGCTAACTTATCCGCGTCCTCGGCCGGAACCATACACAATTGCGATTTCGAAACCCCAGAACCAAACCAGAGCTTACAACTAGATTCATGTTACAAATTTTAAACCTTCCAAAAAGCGACTCAAGCAGAGAAAAGAAGACAACGCCTTATCGAGAAGGATTCAAAAGTATACAATTTACCGAACTGGTTGGCTTATTAGTCCTCGTTCTTGACCCCAGGAATCTTCCCACCAAGCATCTCCTGTGCATTGCCCAAGAGATGCCCGGCCTCTTTGCTCGCAAGATCATTCATCTCCTTAGCCGCTTCGGTGGCATTACTCCCCACGACGCCTGCCCTCTCACCAGCAATGCCCGCTTGTTCTTTTCCAGCCTCGAGAGTCCCGCCCACGGTTTGCGAGACCGACGTATACGAAGCCTGGAGTTTCTCACCAGCACCGGAAACGACCTCGCCTGCCTTCTCGCGCGCATCACTTACTAACCCACCGGCTTTACCACCAACATCCTTCACCGTCTCGGTTGCCTGGGTAGCTAGTTCGCCAGCTTGCGTCTGTATCTCCCGTCGAGACGGTACATCACCTAAAGTTTTAAGAATGAAGAAGTACAGCTGGATAATCACTTTATGCACCGCTTCCTTGACGAGCATTGTGATGCCATGGCTAAAGAACCCCTTGAAGATCTCACCTTCCACGCCCTCATAGAGTGCCGCGAGACCTTCTTGCCTATAGATTTGCCAAATGGCCGAGAAGACTGTGCTACGTTTCGCAATCCGGCCAGCGTCCCGTCCCGCTTTCTCGGCATCGCTCTTGCTCGATGCTTCTTGCGCATCCGAAGCCAGTTTAGAAGCCGAGTTGGGATCGACGGGTGGTTTGGATGACGCCTGAGCGCGCGCTTTGGCTAATGCGAATGGGTATGTTACGGTACTGGCGATGGCTTTGCTGACCGCTGCCATGAGGAATGTCGTCCTCGCACCTGGATCATCTCTTTTGCTGCGGGGTACTAACGTACGCTTGAACAGTTCATACAGGAAGAAAGTCAAGCTGGGATTGAGAGTCAACACCAGACTCGCAGAATATCCCGACCAGAATCCTTGGATCCCCTTCGTCTCATGGATCTGGCGTACAATCTCCCCAACCGACGGCGCAGGCGATTTTGAATTCGAGCGCGACGCAACAAGAGAAGCCGTCTGCTTCCTCGTAACGATATTCGAGATGGGCGTAGTGAAGAACTTTGAGCACGCTCCCGCAAGAGCCCCAACGCTTAACTCATCCAACATGGCTAACTTCTTGCCATTCTTCTCGATCCTCTTGGTGCGCATGTAGTTATAGAACAAGAAGAAAAGAAACGAGTCCGTGATGCTCTTCCCCGTATCCTGCAACACCCCCGTGTAGAAGTCCGTGATGCCGCCCTCATTGTAGATCCTGCTGAATGCGTCAAGCACGCTTTTGTATTCGCCTTCGTGTGGGACCGTGGATTCTTGTCGCAGTGATCGCTTGACTTGCAGTCGGGTTACTATTAAATCGAGAGGGTAGATGGCGAGGTTCGCAATGGCAGTCCCGGTGGATCCAGCAAGTGCATGTCCGAGTGCTGGGAGTGCGGGCCCAATTGATGGGGAAGGGGCCGTTTCTTCTTGAACTTGATGGTACAAAGAATACGCATCCTGGGGAAAGTTAGCATTGGTTGTAACTTTCGGATGGGAAACATGGGACGAACGAGTTGGCTATTGTATATGTTCGCCATCATGGACGTGTGCTCAAGCGGGGGCAGAATTTGAGAGGATTAGACAAGTTTCTGTATCGATTAGAGCTTCAGAACTTGAAATTGGGGTTCGCTCAATGAAATCGGGAGATGATCACTGAGGGGTTGTCGTGAACTAAGAGTTTGTTGTTGCGGTGTCGTCATAAGAACCTGGGATCCCTGTTTCCCCGGATTTTCACGAGCTGCATGAGCCGAGGAGCGATAAAAGTTGTGAATGCACGCACGTGTCCCATGTATCCCAACGCAGGATAAATCTATAACAACATTTCTATAAAGAACAAATGATAAATCTCTTATAACATGTTGGAACATATAACTCTAATCTGTCTGTTTACCAATCCATTTAATTCCTCTAGACACTTATCAATTAAATAGAACAAATCTCTAATAAATCACCTCGCATTTTCCCGATCCATTTGTCCACTAATTTATTTAATGTCCCTAGATACCTCTCAACTACCTACGTACAGAGAGTAAGCATCTTATATACCGTTTCACATTTTCCCGATCCGTCCGTCCATCAATCTATTTAATATCCAAACACCTATCAATTGCATAGAACAAGTCTCCAACAAACCCATTTGAGCGCAGAAGCGAACGCAGATACTATCACAGCAGGTGTATCTTAAACCTCCACCTGTAAACCAGGAACCATCCACACCTTTATAACGCCTAGCCAACGTAGTCTTGACGTATCTCTCTTAAAAAATCGTGCTGTTGTCAATCGTCTTACTGCGGCCGAAGTTCATAGACCTCGGGAATGCTGTTTTTAGCCAATCGGATGACGACTTCACTCCGATTGTGTGTGAGTATAAGACTAGCAACAGAAGAGCAACTGACAATGAAACGCTTCAAAATGCTTAGAGCACAACTGTTCTCCAGGCTAGTATATCTGGGTCTCGTATGGTATCGCAGAGAGCATATGAGATAATCAGAGTATACGAAGTAAATCGGCGGGGCAGTCGGCTATTGTATGATAATCGCCGAGCAAACGACCGGGGGATGTGTTGCCTCAGCCGGTTCGAGAGAAAAATAGGCACGTGCTTCGGCGCTGGTTGCCGAAGTCTACATCTCGTTTCGGCGCTTGTCGCCAGAACTCCATCTTTTGGCCAGAGTCTTGTCAGCTCAGAAGATCATCCAGCATTGAGTTCCATATCTTGCACGGGAGATATCTTATACGATGTCCGAATCCGGCTCCAATAGTCGTCGCCGACCTGTCGATGACACCAACGAAACTCCGACTGCGGACTCACCTCCAGCAAAGAGGCCAAGGAAGCATTTCTCTGCATGCCAGAGGTGCCATGCTCGAAAAATCAAGTGTTCAGGCGAAAAGCCTTGCAGAGGCTGCATAGCCTTGAGCCAAGGCGATACCTGTATCTATTCACCCCGTGATCGTAAGATCACTGTCTCTGAGAATTACCTTCAGCAAGTCTTGGCAGAAAACGAGCAGCTGAAGCAGAGCACAACTCCAGCAGTACAACCTCCCCCGGCGAATCAAGATACTTCTCTACGTCAATTGGATCAATCTTCTGATCCAGATGCTGATGTTCGAAACCCACTGATAGAGGATCGTGCTTGGTTCGTCACTGTTCCTTGCACGTCCTCTCTGCCTCCAGTTTACATCGGCGAAGCAGCATGTACTGCCTTTGCAACTCGTCTCAGGCAATGCCTCGACCAATCAGCTGCAACCCATAGACCGAGGACAAGTTATGTTAAAGATGATGAGATTCTTCTGGCTGCTAAACGAGATGTTTCTTGGCCGACTCGGATGCAGGCTCAATTGCTCGTCAAAATAGCTCTCGCACATGTGGGGAGATCTTATCATTTAACTCTTGTAAAGAGTACCCTAAAAAGACTTGATCAAGTATATCAAGAATCAAACTTCAATGATCCAATGTATACTTGCAAGTTCTTTGCATTGTTTGGCTTGGGTGAGGTGTATTCGAATAGAACCCCTACACATCCCGAAGACATCGTTCATGGGTTGAGGTATTTCCTGAAAGCGAGCAGTTTGGTCCAGATATATCCTGAGAGGGCAACAATTGATCACATCGAAAACATGGTTTTGCTCGTATGTCGCATCCTTACACATCGAATTATCTACTGACTCAACCCAGGCATTCTTTTCGTATACCATGAACCGAAGAAACTCAGCCCATCACTGGCTAAGCTCTGCTCTTCGTTTGAGTCTAACACTTGGACTACATCACAACATATCCGAGGCTATTCTCGTTGATCCAGTAGCTCGGCAACACCGAATCCGTACGTGGTGGACCATTTATATATGCGATCGGATGTGGGGTTCAAAGATGGGCCATCCTGTTGGCATCCAAGACGATGATATCAGCGTTGATAAACCTTCCGATAACAATTTAAAGGATGTTGATCGCGAAGAATTCTCGCCATCATCACAATATGTTAATGCAAGCATCAAATTGGCTCGCATATCCGGCAGTATTGTAAGTAATATTTACAGCAGAAGGAAGAATGGCCCGCCGTTTGTGCAAAGTGTTCAAACGATTTTGAGAGATCTTAAGATATGGGTTGCTTCACTACCAGAAGGGTTGAAGCTTGATCAGAAAGGAATTGGAACTGGCCGGCCACGCAATATTGTCTCTTTGCATTTGGCTTTTAATCAGGTAAGTCATTCCAGCAAAAGGTTTCCTTCATACTAAACATCCACAGTCCGTTATCCTCGCAACTCGACCAGTTCTTCTCCATGTCTTCAAACAGTCTGCACAAAATCCAGATGCTGAAATAGGCACTCCGAATGGCATTGTCTCGCCAATGACTGCTGTACTCGGTGAAGCTTGTTTACATGCAGCTCGCCACTCTAATAGTATGCTTACACAATGTTGGATTGAAGGATCTCTAACCCTCTTCGGATTTCTCGATGCCCAATATCTCTTTTCTTCTGCACTTATACTTGCAATATCCATCATGTCAGGTGGAACCAAGTCGGATATTGACGGTTTCGAAACCACGATACAAATGTTGCATGGGTTGAAGCAGAGCGGAAATCTGTCCGCCACTGACTTCGCCGATCATCTAGACGAAGTGAAGAAAGAGATGGATCGATACCGTGCCCGTCATACTCCACCACAGAGAATAAATACAGCAGAAATGAGTATGCAGGCTGGGACGAGTCAGGAGTCGAACTCGGGGTTTGGCAGCGTGGTTGGATTACTCACAACCGAAATGGCATTACTTGAGCAGCCAATGCAAGACTTTCTTTCTCAGCCTGATATGTCTGGAGCATTTCCTAACCCAATGGAGTCGATCGACGATCTCTCTCTGCTTTATTCCTGGCCACTCGATTGGAATGTAAACCAGCAACTGCCTCAGTGAGAGCTAAGAGACAAAGTCTGGATTTTGGACAAAGTATCTTCCGTGGCGTTTTGAGATATCTTACCCGGTAACTCTGAGCCACATCGAGAACCGGCGATCTTGATTCTCTTCATTGAGCAAAAATATTCCGATGGGAATCACTCCTTTGCCTCTCTTTTCAATCTTTTTTCAACCCAAGTCTGCATATCCAATCCATGTTTGGCTGTCGTCATGACAAGTCCACCAGCAGCGAGAGACAAAACGACTCCTATGGTATCCTGATCAGTATTTTCCAGATGAAGCTATATCCAGACTTACCTATCGTTGTTGCAAGACCAACACCTATCGACTTAATCAGAGGCAATATGCTTGCGCTACTTCCAGCACAAAACAAATACTGAACCAAGTATTTCCCTGTAATAACCTCAGTTCGTTTTGCAGGAAGGACTTCTATGCTTTAGTTAGTTCAAAATCTGGCTCAGTCTGATGCACAACACGTACCGCTGCAATAAGTATTGAGGCTACTGAAAGCAGCCATCAGGCCAAACCCGGCCCAGAATATCGAAATGATTGGGAGTGCCAATCCACCAACGGTATATTGCAAACCCCAACCATAAATTAGACTTGCAACTGGTACCACAACCGCAAATGCCAGTAGTCCACTATTCAGTCTATCCTGGGGTAGACGATAGCCTCGGATCTTGATGCGCTTTCGGACTGTCATATCCGCGAACTTCCCACCACAGATGGTACCAGCAAGGAAACCTGCACCAGGAGCAATGTAGAACAGACCTGATACAAGTGGTGTGGTGAGGTGGAATCGGGGATTGATGAGTGTACGAGGAGCAGTAAGCAGGGAGTATTGGCTCCAGGAGAGGAACCCACAAGCAATATCCTAAACACCAAGTTAATACAAGATATAAAGATCAGAGGGGAAACATACAGTCAGGATGATGTTGGGATATACAAATAACCGAAGAACTCTCAGAGGATTGAAATACCCGACTGCCTCAGCCACATCAAGTTTTCCTTGTCGGAACAATTCAGCCTTGCTAGTGATAGACGGCACGAACAGTATAGACAGAACGAAACCCAATCCCGTCATGGCGCTCTGCAGCCAGAAGATGGCTCGCCAGTTCGTGAAGGTCACCAGAATGCCGCCAATACACGGCCCAAACGCCGGTCCTATAACAGTCCCCGACATGAAAAACCCCACGGCCGTCCCGCGGTGAAGCTATTGACACAGATCAGCACTCGGTTCTGTTTCTAAACAACCCAGCATCAGAAGTAAACTCACCGGCTCAAAAATATCAGCCAGGATAGTCGTCCCCGCCACCATGAAATACGTCCCCTGCAAGCCGCCAAAAAGCCTCAAGGCGATGAAAGTCTGAAAATTAGGCGCGAGAGCAACTCCGACGGACGAGGAAAAGAGGAAGAAGATGGCAAAATGATAAGCGACTCTCCGTCCGACAATCTAAACCTCGCCGGAAAAGTTAACCCTCGCTCATTTTTTTTGTCTGTCTTTTTTTTTTGCGTCTGGGAGAGGAGAGGAATCACATACCTTCGATACGGGACCCCAGATCAGGCTCGACACGCCCATGGCCAAGAAGGTCCCTGCATTCGTGATGTTCAACACCTCGACCGTCGTGCCAAACTCGGCTGCGATCTCGGGCGCCGCGGGGAACAGGGCCGTGCTCGAGCTCGCCGACGAGAGGGCGATCCAGCTCGTGACGAAGACGATGAGGCTTTTGCGCCATAGCGGGTATCGATGCGGATCGTTGACGATGAGGTTGTTGGGCATATTCGTCTCGGGGTTCAAGATGGCGATCTCTGAGCTGGGTGTCTCGAAGCCGGACTGCGAGCCCTTCGAGAGGGTGATGCTGCTGTCTGGTAGCGAGGCGAGTGGGATGGCCATTTTTTGTTTTTTTAGCTTTTGGCTTTTCTGCAAGATCTAATCCAACCCAATCCAACCCAATCCCGTTCCAGGATTCGAGCCAAAACCAAAAACGCAGAGTTGGTGATATCAAAAAAAAGTCAAACACTCTTGTCAACGAGCAGCCAGAGACCAAAGATCAAAGTCAAAAAGAAAGCAACAAAAGAAGGCTCTGTTATGCGTTTGACAAGTAACTCGAAGCATTAAAATAAGAGCAAGAGCCAGAGAAGCAGGGGATTCCTCACCTCTTATCTACTACCGTACCTCCTCCTGCTGACCATCTTCCCCTACCTACTTAACTCCCAAGTCTCCGAAGCACGGCAAACCTGCATCACAGCCTGCAGAGTGTCGTCCGCAATCCAGCATGCATACAACAGGGGGAAGAGAAGACCAACGGCCAAAGTCAAGACCGCCGCTGTGCAGCCGAGCCGGTGCTTGATTTCCAATTCCGTGCATTCTGCTCGTCCATCTTCGTGCATCGTCATTCGTCGACGGCGACTTGTCGATATTCGCCGAAGCAAAAAAGATGCTCTCGCTTAGAAGTTAGAAGTTAGAACCTGACCTCTCATCACTCACCTATCTATCTGCATCCAAAGGAGAATCATCACGCCAGTCTTGATATCTATTTACGGATTCCATCATGTGTAACCAGGCGGGGATTTTAAACGTGCAGAAGAAGAAAAAACTCTACCGCCACCCCATTCTCGAAAAGTCGGATGCCCGAAGGAGAATAATTCGACATGATACCGTACTCCGCCGTCAGCGAGGCTAAAGACGTAGCGCCGCGGCGAACGTGGAGGCCGGTTTGAAGGGCCGAGTATCGACGAATATATGCAATGAAACAGTAATTCGTGCAGTGAATCAACCAGCGCAGTCAGACATGATATAATGCTATATATAATGCTGAAGATTTGAAAACCCAAGGAGCCTAGAGCTTCACAAAAATGAAAATGTGGCGAGTCAAGATACAAATCAGGATCAGATAAGATAAGTCAAAGGGCTCATCCCACAACAAGGAAAACCTCATCTTTAGATTCATAGCACCTAGTATCCATGTCTCTTGTGACGGTTCGACGGTCCAAGGATGAAAGGTCTTTAATTAGATGGGCGATGATGACCTATCTATTATGACGGTGGTAGTTTTATAACCACCAACTACCTTGTGCCCCACCAACTCCTCCTACCCATTCAAAGTATTAGTATTTGCATGAGTTTTGTACTCAGTCGTCTTCCACAATCTTGTTGACCTCTGCTCTGGCTTCTTCCCAAGTTTCCTTGTTCTTCTTCGCCCATTCGATCTGGCTCTTGGCGTATGCAAGCTACACACGAATTAGCACGATCCAGCACCAGATAACGACAAAACCTACCATGTACCGCCTCAGGTCGTCTTCCTTCTCAGATTGGAACCGCTTCAAGTCCTTCAGAATTCCAGCACTCGCATTTTTCACATCCTGCTCAGATGCCTTCTGGGCTAGTTCTAGATGCTCAATGGACTCTCGTGTCTTTCCAATCAGATCCCTGCGAGTTCGCTCTGGATCGACGTCCACCACCCCATGAACAGCATGACTTATTCGACCAAAGATTTTGTTGGTAATGAAATTGCCGCTGGCACTCTTACGATGCTGCGGCGAAGCTTGGTCCTCTTGGGGCGCACCTTGCGTAGCGGACGGAACTTCACCGTGAGTAGGTGGGAAATCGGAATCGATCGAAGCTGTATCTTCTTGAGGGGTGTCTCGACGGGAGTATGGCGAGTCTCTTGCAGATGAGGTTGAGCGCCTTGGAGTATTGCCTGTACCGCTATGATTTAAATACTGATCAATTCGTTTCGCTTCAGACTCGCTTCTCTCTAGAGATTCAAGGAGCTGTCTCTTCTTGATCAGTTCATCATTTGTCATCTCTTGCTGGACTCGCTTGAGTACACGGTATCGGAGAACATTGCGCACAACCCCAGCGAATTGAGCGCTCTCTCGCATTGGCTCGGCAAAGCTGGCGCCTAAAGTACCAGACAATTCTTCTGTCGCGATATATGACGAGTCTGCAGCTTGACCGATGCGCTCAATTGCAGCTGCGAGGGTTTGTGAGGGTTCGGACAAAGAAAAGCCATTAAATCTAGCCCCGAGTTCTGCTAAGTCGGCTGATAATGAAGAAAGGTGAGTGAGCGTGCGACGATTAACCTTCTCCATTGGCCCAGTCAGAAGCAGTTCCAACTCTTTCGATGCCGCTTCGAAATTGATAAAGTAGGGATCGAGGTCTTGCTCCGAAAGATTCTGAGTATCTGGTGGAAATCGGCCAAAAAGCTGAGGGCCAGGGACGGTATGTGCAGCGGCTGAAGGACTAGCCATATACTCCGAAGGTTGATTAGGCATCCCTTGGGCATTTATGGTAGATGTAGCTGCCGACTTGAGCTTGGAGGAGGCCGCAGGTATAGGTAGAAATGCGTGCGCTGGTGAGGGGTTGGCGGGGTCAAGAGGGGGAGCTTTGAGAGTTGATTTTGGGATTGATGATATAGGATGGGAGTGTAGAACCTCACTCTGCGACCAATTAGAGAAAAACCTCCAGTAAAGATGCAAAACTTACCCAGCTTGCGTTTGGGTCCAGGAATCTCCACCAGACACCGTCAGCTAGAACAGCAGGCATGCGCCTACAGCGATTTAAAAATACCGCCAGCATGCGCTTTCGCAGATCAATAATCTGCTGGTCTTGTTTGGCCTTTGTGGGATTTGCAGCATAATCTGCCATCGTATGCTTCTCGGGAATAGGAGGGATGATTAAGGTAGGGTGTAATCTTGTAAGGGCCTCGCGCAGAGATGCGAACTCAGAGTAGCGGCGTCGAACTTCAAGATCCTGTTAAAAATCAGCACAATACATAGACCAAGTACATATCGTGCAGCTCTTACACCTGTGCGTATGGTATACACAATGTACTTTCCACCGCTCTCCACACTCTTCCCAGCGTCCACAATGATGATGGGGAGGTCGGGATTCTGGTAGAGAATCTGCTCGATGCGACTATCATATGGGCCAGCCTTCCTTGGCGGCCCTTGCTGTGCAGTGTATTCCTCATTGCTCTCTCCGTCACTGGTATCATCATATCGCTCTGGGGGAGAATCGCCGCCGCCTGGGTGTCTCTGAGGCTCGTCGCTCACAGTTGACGGAGTCCGAGGCCCACCATAGCCTTGTTCTAGAGATTCCCACTCATCATCAGTGTCTGTAGCATTGTCTTCTATACAGATTGAACCCATCATCCTGTGAGCCGCGACAAGAGCAAGAAAGGAAACTTACGAGAGCCTGGGGAGCCTGGCTCGGCGCTGTCGCGACGCTCAAAGCCGGCGCTGTATGGGTTATTGTCCTCGTCGTTCCACATCATGCGCGGTTGTCTGCTCCGTCTGGAGCTTTCCGCGAGAAACAATCAATTTGGGAGTTGTGGTGGTGAATGCAGATAGGGATAGAACTGTGGAGAGAGGGGCGTCAATGGATGGAGTTTGGAGATGTTGCGAGCTTGAGGGTCTGGCGATGACGCCGAGCTGGTGGTCCGTGCTTGTTGATATTGAACAGCTGCCACGCACGCCAGCGACGAGTATACAGCCAGCTTGCCTGGCATTTAATAGGTGTGACTACTTCAGGTTACTTAGAGAGGAAGAAACTGATGTGCTCTTAAATCCAACCAATTTTGAAGCATCGGATTATTTTGATAATGCAATTTACCCGTGCCACAATATCAATATCTATTCCCGTACCCCAGCTTATCAATATCCAAGCTTTGGTAAAATAATTCTGGTATAGATTGGGGTATAGCCAAGTTGAATGAATGGAGTCCCTTTCAAGTTGCCTGTCAAACTGGCATGGCAATACATCTGGCTATCAAGCACTTGATCCTGATTCAGCTACCTACTTGTTGAGTTTCTTATCCTGACAGAATGCTTTTTATTGCATATTTATTCTCTGTCTTTTTAAGATCAGCCAACAAGCCTCAAAGAAGAAGAATAAAAGAAGAAGGGAAGAGGGGAAAAGAAAGGCAGAAGTGCTTCTCTGCATTATACCTATATCTTTAAAGGTGTGCCAACAACAGGCCAGAAGCCACGTGTTTATCTGACAACTGTAGACAAGAGTCTCGAAGTGAGCATAACAAACAGCTCAACCCTCACCAACGAAACCATCAGCTAGAACAACTCGAGTATTCATCAAAGCATCCATCAAATGTGCCTAGCCATTCTCCGCACGTCTGTTCCCCTTTCCCCGCCTTGTCGAGATCTCCTCTCCTACCCGACCGCAGATCTGCAAACCGACAACCACGGTTGTCGGTTTCAGCCTTCTGCCATCTCATCTCATCTCACCTCATCTCACATCCAATCCCGCCAAGCGATCATTATGCATTATCATCATGCAGACGCCCTGATTCTCACAGAGGATCAGCAGACTCACCTTGCTACTGCAGATCTCGCCTGGGCGCTGGAAGAACAACGCTTGTGATTTTTTGCTCGCTATGTTTTTTTACTTGCTATGTACAGTAACGCCCCCAATTGGCGGCGGGTCAAGACGACCATATCTCGTCCTCGGCTGCACGAAACACGTCGTAAAGTTGCGGAAAGCCATGCGTGCAGCTGGAGGGAGGACTTCTCTTTCTAATTTGTCTTGGAGCCACAGCTCAAAGTGTCATCCCTATCCCAGTAACAACACCCATTTATCTTCTTCCCGTTCGTCTGCTGCTCTTTCTACCTCCGATTGTGGCGTGGTTGCTTGATTCGTACCCGACAGGCGACAGATCTCTTGGGATGATACGAGGTGGATAGTAGCCGTCGTCGGATTCGTCGTCTGAATAGTATCTTCTATCTCTGTCTTGATGGCGGTATCGTCGGGAGGATTCTGACGAAGTGCTAGATGACCAGATCAGTATATTTACTGGCAGAGTTGGATGAATGCACCTACTCTCTGCTACGGCGAGCCTTGTCTCTCGTCTCTTTCTTGTCTTTCTTGTGGTATTGACCCCATCCGCCCTTTGGCTCTATGAAGCATATGACCAGCTCGGCAGCCAATACATAAAGCGTCTTCCACTTTGCACTACGACTACAACCTGGAGATTCCTCACGCTTCTTCTTCTTGTGGCGATTTGAGCGATAGTGACGTGGTGGAGATGGTGTTCGTTCCATGCGAGGTGGAGAATATCTGATAGAAATTAGTTTCTCGTTAGAAAGTTGAACCCAACCCAGTTGCGGCGGATGATCAGACGAAAAGAGATGTTTTGCGGAGAATGTAGCTCACCTTCTTACGCCTCTATGTTCAACGCGTCGGGCTACTCTTCCCCTGCCTCTTGGTCTGTCGATGTGATTTGCTTCAAGCTCGTAGCTCTCTTCATGCCGATTGCGTCTATTATCCGCCATTGCAGTTATGCTTTCGGGACTAGACGCGGGACCGTCGAAGTTGGATGGTCTTCCGTGAGTGGGTGTTGAGGGAGTAGAAGTCAAGGCTGGACCGTCGACGTTAGATGGTCTTTGAGTGGCTGTTGAAGAAGCAGAAGTAGAAGTAGAGACCAGAGCTTCGAAGTTGGCTGGTCTTTCTTGAGTGGCTGTTGAGGGAGTAGAAGTCAAGGTCGGACCTTCGATGTTAGATGGTCTTCCGCGAGTGGGCGTTGAAGAAGTAGAAGTAGAGGCCAGACCTTCGAAGTTGGATGGTATTTCTTGAGTTGGCGTTGAAGGAGTAGAGGTAGAGGCAGGACCATCAAAGTTGGCTGGTCTTGTGTGAGAAGACGTGGAAGGACTTAGTGTTGGCGAGATAATGTTGATTCTTGGAACTGCTCGTAGTGACGTTCGGTTTGCTGTATTAGGTGTGTGATCCGCGGATGCTCTGCGAGCTGTTCTTTCCCTAAATCGCTGGGAGGGTGTTCGAGAAGGTGAGCGTGGGAAGTCGCCCCTCTTCGCACGAGATCTCTGACTTCGAGAGGGTGTTGGGGCAGGTGGAATGGAGTATGCTCTGGTGCGGGTTCTCGTTCTCGCTCTCGCCAACAGATCGGGCGAAAGCGATCTAGGACGTGGTCTGAGATGCGGTTGTCTTCCAGAATTCCTTCTTCCCATAGGTGTAGGAGAGGGTAGAATTGGACGTGCTCCGGCGTGCGTTTGTCTCCGTCTAGAATCTCTTCTGCTTAGAGGTGTAGGAGAGGGTTGGATTGGACGTGCTCTGGTATTAGATTGTCTTCCAGAAGTTCTTCTGCCCGAAAATAGAGAATAGGGTGGTGGCGGGCTGTCTCTAACGAGCGTCTGCCTTCTTCCGGAACGTCTTCTGGTATTTCTTCTTGGTAAGGAGATAAGAGAGGGCGACCTTTCGCGTATACTCTGTTTCCTGTGTTTTGCTTTTCTTGCCCTCTCTCTCTCTTTGCTTTTCCTCTCTCTCTCCTTTCGTTTCCTCTGTGTCCTAGAGTGGCAAAGCCAACAACCGAGCGCCAGTCCCCATAACCAATTCCCACCTTGGGTTTTTTCTTTTTTTCGATAGCGGTTTCGTTCTCGTGCTTGTTGTCGTGCTCGTTCTCGCCGATACTCACCTCGCACTTGGTCAATCGATCTTCGTCTTCCCCGTCCCGAGCGCGATCTCCAAAAAAGGAGCGCCATCGTGGGAAGTGAGAATCCACCGATTGCTATTATCGTCCCAGCTTTCTGAGCGGTCGTCTAGCATTCAAACTCGCAGCAATTGATAGATGATCTCTTGAACGTCTTAGAAAGACGGGAATGGCGCCATCTGTCTGCTCTTGTCCGAACCGGAGAGCTTTGTTGAAGTTGAACATGGTAGAAGTATAACGATGCTCGCGTAACCAAATAGGCAATAACGATTCCAGGTCACGAGATCCAATATCTGTATTATCGGCTGGAGGAAGATAGATAAGCTTATCGGGATCCTATCTTGTGAACTGGATATTATAAGTGCTAGCATATATATCTTGAAGTTCAAATTATACTTTTTTATCCAGGCAGGCGAATTTTTACTGGTCACTAACGTGACTTCTACTTAACAGCCTATCGAAGATACAACAAGATTACCTAGGTAGTATATTTTAAGATAATTGTACTTGGCATATAAGTTGTACCTAGCTCTTTAGTCGGGAAAGTGTTTTCAAATCACAGCACCTGGTATCTGTATAGATAGCTTCACAATGATACAGCACGCCTCTTAGGACTATATATCATTATTCAAAGAGATTAAGTTGTTACTTGTAAGCTGAGAACAAAAAAGAGTAGTGATTTAAATAACACTTATATATCTACAAGCTAGGCTTGTATAGCCTGTTCAGCAAGAAAGAAAGGATGATGGCTAGTCATATGGGCTTATATCTTCATTACCCATCCACCTTACCGAAACTATGTGGCTTAGATCGAGATCGCAGATTTTATTTACATGACCAAATTTGATGCCTTATTTATGCTTTGAGACACATTCTTTGCTATGATTTCCGTTGTTCTTACTCTTATCCTTTAGCGACCAAATTTTCCAACGTCACAAGATTATTTCCAAGAAAACACCAACGTCATTTGATCACCCTTAAAAACTCAACCAGTGGGAGTAGATGCCCAGAGGAACCCATATGTTCATTGAAAAGCAACCACAATTCTCAAAAGAAAAAGAAAAGAACACACATGGATTTGATTGTGACGGCAACTGCCAAATGTCCCTATGCAGCATGTCCCATCCCCTTCAATGCCCTTGCCATGTATCTTCTCCCATATACCCATTTCATCCCTCCCCCCATTCGCCCAGAGCCAAGGCCAAATGCAAGTAAAATCAAGTCCCAGCAGTATTAGCAGCCGTGGAAGCAGCCTCAGCTTCTTCAGCATCCATAGCAGCCTTAACCTCAGCCATCCTCACAGCCTATCCATCGCACGCGAGAAGCAACCAGTCAGTCTATGCGAAGCTCAAGAGTAATAAACAGCAGAAGCGGAAATGCACGTACCCATTCTCGGACGAGCTTCAAGCAGAACGCGAACAGCGCGCACACGGCGAGGAAGACTATGAGCACGATGATGCCAATGGTGGTGTTTGATGCCGTCATATTGTCTGGGATATGGTTCTCGAGGTATGATATAACCGTGCGATATGACGTGTGGTTTGAGTTGTTGTTTGGTGGATTTGTGGCTTGGGCTGAGGACTTGAAATTGCGATCTTGGTGATGGAGATGAGTTTGATGTCTTCTGTGATCGATTGAGGTTGCGCTTTGAGAATATCTTGTGTGGCTCAACTTCGCTTTCGAATATGGTGTCTTGAAAGGGAATTGACTTTGTGTTTGGAGGGTTTGCTTTACAGATTGATCCGTTATGGTTATGAGAATGCGCAAATGGGAGTTTTGAGTCTTTCCCTCCAGTTAAGCGAGCTGTCACAACCTTCGGCACATGTCGCTTAGACAGCACTTGAAAGATTTCGAGAACGTATAGAAATTAGTAGAAATATACTTATTTAAAGCCATACCATGCTACACGGCTTGTAGAAACTAACAACGACAATGAGGAGTTATACCATCGCATAACTCTTCTATAAACATATAGAAACCAGCACTTATTTGAGCCCAGCCACTGCTCAACTACATTACAAGCTCCCACGGCAACCAAACAACGATTAACAAAGCAGGATGGAACACGTCTATGGAAGGTTTCAGTTCTCCTTGTATTGAGTAGAAGTTGCCTCTGTAAATCTGTAGAATAGTTCTACCGCGTACTCTAAAAAGAAGCAGGTACATAAAGTGCAACAAGCCACTGAAAACAAATAGAAATCCCCTTAATTGCTAATAACCTGAGAATTCTGGCGACTGGGCACCAGTCTAAGACAACCGTGACCCGCCTTCTTCTGGCCTCGCGCACTCGTCAACACTAGAGGCGGCACACCCAAAATTTCATGTAGCAAGCTCTCATGCAGCTGCTTCTCCGTACTGAGGAATATCAGCGTGTCCAGGCCATCCCTGATCCTATCAATTGTATCTTCCTGTATGAAGAGGTGCTCTTTTGTGTGGATATCAGCTGCATCTCCGGAAAGCTCAGACGCATTATATCGCGCTTGGTATCGGAGGAGCGCTTTTGCGCATATGATAATCCTCATGCATTGAGCAAACACACTTGGTTTTGAAGTCCAACCAAGTGGTCCGTCGGTCTTTGTTACGAGAGTGTTCAAGACAGCCAGGCCATCAAGGACCCAGGTTGCAAGCAGAGCGACACTCCCCGACCAACTCGAGTGTAGCCTTCGTTCGAAGAACCAACTCCAGATCTTGGCCTCTCTGATTTCATCAACGAACAAATTCTGCTCTTCTTCCACGAAGAGAGAGTCATCCTCTGCCATAGCCTCGGCAAGTTGAATCTCGGCTGAAACGAGGTGCGAGAACTCAATCTTGGATGCAGATTCTTCATTTCCAGTCATGCGGCAGATGACATTCCATGCGAAGTACCTCGAGGCACCCTGGGAGGTCCACAGATATTGCAGAAACTCCTTTGCCGCTGCTAATGGGACAAGTGATTTGCTAAGCATGAACGATACTGTCTCGGCACCTTGATCTCGAATTTCATCATCGTCGTCGTTTAGAGTATCGTATAATGCGAATAAGGAGGGCAGAAGCACAGGGGATGGCTGTATCTGATACTTGTTGTTGTAAAACGAGCTAAGAGCTGCACCTGCCGCGAATCTGGTTTCAAAATCCTAACAAATTAGCAAAAATTGAGAAATTAATTTTGAGAAATTCTTACATTCATCGAATCACCTGCTGCGCTTAGCATCTCGCCCCAAGCTTCGAGTCGCTGTTCAAGAGCTGCTGTAGATTCTGCTATTGGAACTTCTGAATGGCAGTTTGGTTTTCGTAGTTTCAGAAATCCAAGTAGAAGAATGGATCCGCTAATTCTAATGCCCGCATTCGAGAGATGCGGACTCTCCCGGCAGCCTTGCAACAGGGCTGCTAGATTTTCAATTTCACCTGATGTCAATTCCAAAACTTGATCTGGTGCTCGAGAAAGTTGATCCAGGACTTCAGCAAGATCCTTTAGAACAACTGAACGCACCTCAGCAGATTGCGAAGATTTCAGTGCTGAAGCATAGATCTCGCATAATCCTTGTAATATTTGAACAGAAGTATGGCCGTGGAAAGCTTTGGGAATAAAATCCAACAACGTAAGTGTTGTATCAGTATCCGATGTAGAATTTCGTAAGCCTACTCCAGCTAACTTTGTATCTCCGGCTAAGGCTGCAAGATTTACAATCCTTCGAGCAACGGCAATCCTAAGCAAAGCAGACGTGTTTGCGAGACTGGCGTGATCCCGGATAATTTCGTTACAATGATCCATCGAGTCCTTAGGTAAGAGACCATCAAACTTTACTTGCATGTTCTTATAGTCTGAATTGACGTTCTGGGATAGGAGGGTCTTCTTTAAGGAATTCAAAACCTCAAAGTAAGCAGCCAGTAATTCAGGACAATCACGAATAACCGAGTTTCGATGCAGAAGTGGTGTGAGGGCTGAGAGAAGTTGAAGCAAATCATCTGTGCAGCGTTAGCAGGATTAAAAATGGGATTAGTTCTCAACATACCTGGTCTTGAATTTAAACCTAAAGAAAGACGTCGCTCCAAGAGAAATCTAACAGCCAGAAGCACACCATGACTTCGATTGGCCGAAGTCCCACAGCTCAGAATAAGCTCGGAGACTATTTCCAACCATTCGTCATGAAGCATCAGAGTGCATATCGTTCGTGCAGCTAATTCTCTTACATGCCAAACTTTACTACTAAGGTGCGTAGAGACAGAGCTATATATCCGCTCTCGTTGGGCTTCAGGAGGGCCCGCACGACGAATTATGTCTAGGGCAGGGAAAACAGACTCCACAACACCAATTGTCGGTACACTGACTTCATCTGAGCCGGCAACCTCTGTATCAAGGAGTTTGAGGAGTAGTTCCGGGAGTGCTGGGTATTTATCGTAGGAGAGTCGAATTGATCGCCCATCCCAACCAGCTTCAGTTATAATTTTGCTTTCACTCGTGCCAAATAGGCAATCAATTAGACTTCGTAATAGCAACAAGCCACAGTTCCTTATCGCCCAGCTGTATACTAATTTAGTGATCGAAACCCAAATGTTATGGTAGAGGTACTCACATCTCAGCGGTCAGGCTATCAGCTGCTAACTGTAAACAATCTGTCATGTGACTCTCTGCTCTTTTACCAAGAGCTGCACTCTTGAAGATTTCCTTCACGCAATTCATGGCATGAACTTGAGGTAAATTGGTTTCATCCGTCTCTGAAAGTTCCACTTTTTGTCTTGCAATACCCTTTAGTTCTTCCATCACATCCAGGAATGCTGGACTTCTAGAATTGGCTGATAAAACTCCTGTTAGGAGCGCAGGAATGCCTGCCGAACGTCTAGTTGTTGAAGCTTGCTCGTATATACATGCTAAAGCTCCCTTGGATAACCGGTTAGATGTGATTGAGAAATACAAAAGAAGGTTAACTCACTTGATACCATTGCTCAAGAAGATTCATCTCTGCCATTTCTTCGAGTGATTGATGCTGGGCCAATTGACAACATCTGGCGAATGTTAAAGAAACAGTTGAGAATGCTCCACGATGGCGAAGGCTTGCAAGCTGATTGAAGGTCAGGTTGCCAATGTCGGCAAATAATCCAGCTGGTAAAATAGGCGAGCCATCCTGCCATTGTGACTTGATCTTACTAATCATGGTTCGCATCAAGTTGCTACACAGCATCGTCAGAATTAGATTTCAACTTCTGGTTTTCAAGATACATACCTGGATTCATGGGTGGCGCGGAAGCTATAACTCAAGACATCTTTGGTATCGATATCATCAACATCATCAAGTTCTAGAGGCAAGTGACCCTCGGGCGAGTCATTGCAAAGGACATCTTTTATAGCTTCCCAAATACGTGAGCAAGCGGATAGAATCCTCCACTGAAGATCATCCCATGTTCTACATGTTTCTTCAATAGTATTAATATCCATTGAACTTCGTCGTGATACCTTAGCATGATCAACTACTTCCCATACAAAACTATTCCCAACTGTTAGCGCTACGATGATGAGGGTCGTGTGGTACTTACTTCAAAGCAGCAAGTTGTCCATGGACAGGAGCGACAAGAACCGCCCGAGCAAGGTCCTTCTCTGCGATAGAGACCTTTCTTTCTAACTGATTTACTAAATCATCTACTAAACCGATTCGAGCCTCGTCAGTGTCCATCAGGCCATAAAGAAGCTCATATGATCGGGCGACACCATCCGCATAATCTGCACGCCCTGTTCTCTTGGAAAGACCTTCCGCACGAGCGACAAAGTCCATCAGAAGCCCCAACGGTCTTGAATTCCAATGCTCTTTGGATTCTTTAGTGAAAGCCTCCAACATTTCAGCCTGACTGGGTCTACGGCGAGGCTGTTTTTCGAAAGCTTTATCGGTAGAAGTTCTCCTCGATGAGGATTCATGGCGACTCGATCTTCGGGAGAGTGGTAGAAGTGTGAAAGCATCGCGAGAAGCAAGTTTTAATACTGTGGTGGCATTGTTTCTTACATCTTCGAATGGATCCATGAGGAGGTCCAACAATAACCTCATGGAAGCGGAAGTGAAGAACTTGATAGTGTACGGCCAAACAGTTGAGTTGTCCATGACCTTCGCAAGCTTCAAACCCGAGCTTTGCTCAAGTACACCCGATCGCAAGAACAGAGTGATTGCTTTAAGGGCTGTTATATGACGTTGGTATGAACAAGTAGGTATGAGTTCCCCCAAGAGAAAATCCAGGTACCACTCAATGAACCTTTCGTGTCTCGATAACAACTTCCGTCCATCTTCCACAAGCTTCAGGTTATCCATTTGGGGATTCAGCTCGCCAATCCCTGCCTCGCCACTCGCGCTGTGGTCTGTTGGCAATTTATCCAATAGACTTGTAAGATTCTCAATCTCCCTTACCATCGAAGAGATAGCTCCTCGCATTCGCTCGACTAGCTGCTTCGTGCTACTTAGTACTTCATTACGGAACTTGGCATCCGTATCAGCATGAAGAGTGCTCAGATTCCTTTGGAGGATGTCTAAAGCTGTAGGACTAAATGGCCGAATGCTAGAAGAGGATGATACTAGTACTGATAATGCAAGAGAACGAATAGAATTGGACGCGTGCGTCATAACCGAGCCAATAGCATCTTCTTGCAAGATGATGCTCTTGTTTGCCTTTTTAGGTGATTTTGAAAACTGAACAGTATCTGGTACAGTTAGAATACAGCTCCGAAATGTTAGATTTTCATGCGTACCTGGTTCCTCCACGAGACCTGCCTTCTTACCAGCATCGAGAGCAGCTAGTTGTAGAAAAGAATGTGCACTGAGATCTAGACTATTGAGTTCTGACATTGATTTCTGCCTATTCAGGTCTTCCAAGAAAATCAGAGAACCAGGACGGTCTAACTTAAACAGAGGCGGAAAAAGATAATACTTGATATTTTCGAGCGCACTAGGATCTTTTCCAAGGCCATTTCGTATCCAACGTTGCCATAACTCTGTATGTTCTGGATGCTCGGTACTGTTGCCAATATCAGACTTCTTGAGCTCTCTAAAGAGAGTCACCAAGAATTTGCCAGCAGCAGGAGCTATATCTGGAAGAGTCATCCAGTCAAAGACTTCCGAAACGAACGAGTCCCATGATTCTGTAGGCAGGGCCGCGACAGAATCGCTGCTAAAATTCACTACGGAATTCGTTATCCGCTTGTAGCTTTGGCCAACATCATGTGCAGACAGTGTCCCTTTACCAAGGAAGCACTCCAACGCCTTAAAGGCTGGTTTAACAAGAGGCTGCGAAGCCTGATGTGTGATGATTGACAGCAGCCTCTCAAGAATAGAGCTTTTTGTGGTCTTTGCAATTGACTGATCGGAGTTGTTTGAAACTAACGAAGCAAGCAATTCCAAGACTTGGCGCATTGATCTGTTCTGATTCTTCTCGTTCCACTCAATGAAAAAATTGAACAAATCCATACATGTCCTCTCGGAGGTAGCAACAGCCTGGATATAAGAAGATTTTGAGCTTTTGCACTGCTCGATAAAATAACATAACTTGATGCATGCATTGCCAGATGCATGACGAGGTTGTGCAGCTTGGGCCAAAAAGTGGTTAAACTGCTCCCTTGCAAGTCTAGTCCATGTTAGCTAGCGCACCCGAATATTTATATAATCTACCAACCGTGCCTGACCAATAGGTTGATTTTCAAGCCATTTAATGATTAGCTTCTCGTCCTTTGGACACTCTTCAAAATTAGCTGCATCCTCCACCGTTGCTTGACGGCCAGAATCCGTCATATCGGGAAGTAAGCTCTGACAGAACTATATCCATGGATCAGAAGATTGCAGTGAGCTAGCAAAGACGAACCGAGATGGTCATGACCGAAAGTCAGTCGCAGGCCAGGTCGTGACTTGGGTCGCATATGAAGTTCGAAATTTCCATTTTGGGATCTCAAGTTAAGGCAAACTTTGATGTATACACGTGATGTGGAAAAATGTGGGACCGAGCGTCGCTCCGTATTAATTTTTTGGTTCCGACTTCGTTGCCATCATCATACCGGCCCCAACTCAATCCAACACTACCAGAGACCCAGCTTCACCACTCTCATTACCGTGTCTTCATCGCTCACCTCTCCAAAATGTCGATCTGGGACAAGTTCACCGGGAAGAAGTCCCAATCCTCTACCTCTACCGCATCCCCGACGTCAAATACTCCCTCCGATACTTTTTCGCCGACTCCTTTCGACCCCCAAGAAGCACAAGATGTCACATCTTTCTTGACCGGTCCTTCTATCGCAGATCCAGCCCAATTACATCCTCTTGCCGGATTGAACCAACAGACGCTTGATTATTTATCGCTCGAAGACGCTTCTCTGTCAGATCTTCCTGGTTCGCAGTCAGCACTCCCATCGCGCGGATGGTCCGATGATCTTTGTTACGGTACTGGTGTTACATACCTGACAGCTTTGACTGTAGGAGGCGCATGGGGTCTACAGGAAGGTCTGAGAAGGTCTGCGGCGCAACCCCCCAAGCTGCGGCTCAACTCTGTTCTGAACGCCGTAACACGACGAGGACCCTTCTTGGGTAATTCTGCTGGTGTGATTGCCATGGTATACAATGGTTTCAACTCATTTATTGGATCGGTGCGAGGAAAGCATGACTCTGCCAACAGCATTATGGCCGGCGCGTTGAGTGGAATGATTTTTAAGAGCACGCGCGGTGTTCGTCCTATGATGATTTCTGGAGGTGTTGTAGCTTCGATTGCCGGCGGATGGGCGGTATGTGTCTCTCTTGGTATGCGCATTCGACTACTTGCTAACGCTCTATCCAGGTGACAAGAAAAGCTTTGTTCTAATAAACTCGATATTCGCACTCTTAACCTTCCGCACCCTCACTAAACCACTCCTACTTTTCCCGCGCGGCGAAGTCCGAAAAGCCTTGAGGCTTCCCAGCAGATGGAAAGCCTCCTCATGTACCAGCACCAGCACCTTCACATTTTGTCTGATTACTATAGATTCCTTAATTGGCGCGATTGCATGAGCGACGGATGACATCTCCTCTACCTTGGGCATTTGTAAATATAGATGGGCAGCAAAAGGCGTGGCAGGCGTCTGCTGTCTAGAAGAAATAATGAAATATTACTACCAAGAGTTGGTATGAATTTTTTATCCTGACAATAACTGTCGACCAGATTTCTATTATGTGACGACGACAGTGCTAGAATCCTGACGGCCGGTAGGTGTGATGGAAGTCACTTGCGCGTATTTCTTTAAGTGGTTTACTTCTTGTTTTATGCCATCGTAATAGTTGGGAGAACTGCAGCATAGTCACAGACACAACAAGTCGTAGCAAGTACGGTCGGTAGTCAGCCACGCTCCATGTCGCGTTCACCTGAAATATTCCAACTTCCCAATTCCTTCACAACCAACACAACTTGTGCTATTACTTCCAATCATGGCTTGCCCACCTACAGATCCCAAACTTACCGCCTACGAGTTGAAAGAACTACTTATTGAGCGCTATGAACTTTCACACTTAGAGGATATTATGAGCTGCGGTTCCCGTGATCCTATCGATTTTGATAAGACGTACCACAATCTTGCGGTACTGGATCTGGACATGCTTGATATCTCTCGAATGCACCCCCAAACCGGTAATGATATGGCCAGCACACATTGGAACCTTGCTATAGAACACCAGAAGCTCAAGTTAGGAGATTTGAAGTGGATGCAAGCAATGCAAGACCCGAAGATAAGGGACGAGGTGATACAGCTGTTAAATGCCGAGGTGCGAGCATGCAGGCCAGACCTGGAAGGGGAGATTGAAAAAATGACTGGAAGTACCAAGGTAAGCCTTATCCTTCGATGTCCCATAAGTCAGGGTTTAGAACTAACAAGATCTGTTAGATTATCCGCATCATCAACCATCGCCTAGAGAAAGGCATCGTGCGCCTTCCAAGACCCAAAAGGTCGAAGACCAAAACCAAAACCGAGTTCCATATTAGCCTTACCACCTTAATCGATGGCGATGGTAGTTCCTGCCGCTCAACCGAGATGCATATTAAAGCAGAGACCTCCTTCGAGGAGTTTCTCAACACTCTTCGAATCGAGACACAGTACTGCCGAATGCCAGAGGCATATCCACCTCCGTTCGATGACAGTGATCCTTTTGAAGTTGAAAATTCCAGCACGTTGGCGCTGGGATCTAGCTTTGGTGGGGAATCCTCGGATCAAGGGAATTCACAAACTTCATTCAGAACTGCACCAGAAATGTTTGACTCTCAAGACACATGGGTTACTGCCGATACCTCTCACACTCTTGAAGGGGATGACATCAATCATAAAGCACCTCGTCAAGTTCCAGGATTTACCTTAGCTGATGGACCGTGGATGTACTTTGTGGCATACAGAGAGGAGGGAAAAGTAAGAACTGCACTCAAGCGATTAGGAAGTGAGGATGATTACCGTGAGATGGTTAACCATCTCACCTTGCCAGGCACTGAAAACTGTGCTGTCATTACACACGTAAGTTTATACTCCGGTCTCACATTTAGAATCAGGATAAAAACTAACGACTCATTGTGCCAGTCCAAAGAATGTGAAAGACAAAACCTATGGAAGAGGGAGCTTGCTGAAGAAGAAGCTGACCAGGCCCGCATGAGACAAGATATTAGGGGGCTTGACCCTTTCGGTGATGGAGATGAAGAGGATGTCGGGGAGGATTACATGATCGTCATGAGGAAGAAGAATAACCGCAGTGCTGAATTATGGACAGGCCGTGTTTTCCCCCTGTTCTGAAATAGACTGAATCAAGGTGATTAGCTTTGATCCTCTTCAATATGCTTGCGCTAGGAAGCACCACTCCGTGTATGGATTCTAGAGACCGTAGCAGTTTATAGTCAATCCAATATGCTTAATGAAACCTGGCATAATGATTCGGTCTCGGCGAGTTGTCAAAAATGGCCTTTGAACTAACTACGAAGTACCTTCAAAAGAACGAGTAGCAGAAAATGAGTCATCTGCTGGATAGTAATAGGGAGATCAGTGAATCTGGTCATGCCAGAGTGCTATTGTCATCTGCCCTCGCTTGGAAGCAGAGATATGCGAAGCGAAGGCTCCTTCCATATCTGCGTCAGATTCACTTCACAATTCCGAGTCCATCAAACTGGCCTTCTCCAAACATCTGAGCCTAAAGTACTTTCAAACTCAGCGCTGAAATCCAGATACCATGTGCTGGCCATACGCAGATCTCTACGTTGAAGAGGAAGAGCCAGCGCCTAGGAAGAAGAAAGTTGAGAAGCTTGTCTGGGTCTGGGATCCTACCGTTCGAGGTCACGTTCTAAGAGATGTGAGTAACATTTTCCAATTCACTGCAACCTCTTGCTCGCTGTTAGCGTTATCTTCTTAAACTTCTTAAACCCCACTTGCGCTTGAGCAATACCACCACCACCACCACAACATCCAACCTCGAAGACAGCCGCATCTTCATCCGCACATCTGGCCATAGCTACACTTCAACGTACATGTTGACGAAGCTGCGCAAGTTTGTTCACAATTGTATGCAACGACCTGTTTGCAACTGCCACTGCTGCACACGCACCAAAATGCCTGAAGCCGAACAGAACCTCCAACCCCAGGTTGGCGATGCGACCAATGGTCCAATTCGACACTCCTATATCCCACGATCTGACAACCCTCGCGATCCCATCATTCTGGTCAATGGACAATACTATGCCCCGGTTGGTTACACTGGCCAGTATCTTTACCAACCGCCCACTGTACTGACTCCAAAATTTTATTATCCTGGTTGCGCCTTGTACCCCTACGTTACTGATGTTGGCGCAAGTCTTTCTTGTTTCTATCTTTATCTAAGTCTTGATCTTGGAATGCTAATATTGGATCTGCTTTTCTAGTCTGGTGTTGTCAATGCCGGTAGCCCTATCCAGTTCAGCTCTGGTCTATTTCCTTCCTACCAACCCCCTCAAAGCATCATGCTCCAACATCCTGCCCAGGTTCCTACCCAGGTTCCTACCATGCCGAACTACCAGACATATCCATTCATTGGCCCAGGCCAACCATTCATTCAGCAACCAGCCATTGGTACAATTGGTCTTACTGGCACCGAGCTCCTCAACCAACAACTCCTCACGGCTCAAGGCCTCGATATGAACAAGAAACAAGATATGAAGCCAGCCGATGATGACAAGCTTCGTGTCTACTGGGTTCGCGAGCTTGACAACACTTGGACACAGCGCAACCGAATCACGATTGATTCTCCTGAGTTTGGTTCCACTCGTTGGTATGCAATTGATGGAACCTTTTATGCTGTTCGCTTGCCAGACAACTAAGGAGTACGTTATATCTTGATTTGACGTGTTTGGAACTTCACTGATCAGTTACCTCTAGCGCTTCGCTCTGATTTCTGATTTACTTGCGCATCTCATCTCATAACGCCAATGTTAGATCGAAGACTTCCCGTAGCAAACAAGACTTCGGATCGGACGAGATGTTCAAAGAACTATGCGATAAGAAAGAACAGAATTTGGGATGACGTGCTTTGGGTTACGGACGACTCTGTACATGTAGGATTTACAAATTTCGCGATGGTTCTCCAAACTTTGAATTGGGAAACGGATATCAATGAAACACCCTTCTTTCTTGAAGATGGATTGTTTTCATTTGCCTTTTTCCAAGTTTGCAGAGGGTGGAGGAGATAGCGGTCCCTTGGGGATCTCTGGATTAGGCGAGGAGCATGGATTTCACTTTGTCATTGGCAGTTCATGACATCATATTCCACGTTTCGTCTCCCCTCCGCCTTTAGAATAAAAAACTAGTTCTTGAAGATGAGATGTGTCTCTTTGATTGTTTGAAAGTGTTTTTGTGATGATTTGACATGAGAAGAAAAGAAATAAAAGGCACTTTTACCCGAAGAACACGAAGGAGCAGCCTGAAATTCTCAGATAGCACCGCCTCGACTGAACTTAAAAGATACCACGTAGTAGTCTTATAATACCCCTAATATAGTAGTACTGTTGCTCTACTTAACTCACCGACCCTCTATTTCTTGCACATACTTTCTCCTTCTACGTTTAGTCCTCGGTGGCCTTCTACTGAAGCTTTATATATTATAATTTAGCCTTCTGTTTCTTTCGTTTCAACTGAAAGCGTATACTATTATATGAGCGGTTAAGGAAGGTCAGATAATGCACAAGGCGGAAAGAAGGGTCGAAACGCGAAAAATGAGATAAGGAGATGAGAGAATAACTTGCCTGGAAAATAAAAACACCTCACGTTTCACCTTGGAACCGGACATTCAATTTACTGCTACGTAAAAGTATTATTTAAAGCGCTTAATTACTTAGTCTCTAATAGATACTTGTTTTCAATGTATTTATACGTATACTTATATGGGTTTATATATTTACTGCTAAAGGCTCTGCGTCGAGAAACTAATTCGCGTGAAATATTAGATACTACTCAATATCAAGATATAATAAATGGGGAAGTGATGAAATCCAATAAATTAAATTCCTTTCGAGTAAATACGTTCAGTATATAGTTATAGTATTAATATTTATGAAAATTATACCAGAAATGCCACCCTTATAGTAGCAGCAAAGTAGATTCGCCACTTGGAAGGTGGCACCTCAGCTGTTTGCCATTTATGTATACTAACCAGCCAACTGGTAACCTATTGGCATCAATGTCACAATGTGAGCCTTGAGTTCGCCACCACTACCAACTAAAGTCCATCAAGGCCGGCAACAACGTTGGGCTTCCACATGCTACTTCATGCACAGTGATTATTCAATGCGGCTGCATGGCTGCCGGGTAATCTAATTTGGAGCAGTTACATCCTGCATTCACACTTTCATGCACATAAGTAGCAGCATGGCACAATCTAGCCTTGTTTTGCATGCTTTTCAAGATCGGCATTTAAAAAGTGGTGTGCTCAAAACACATCTGTCCATGGAATTCCATCAGAAGGCCTGTTGCGTGACATCCCCAAGTTCAAGGGTTCTGATTAATCCGCATATTGATTTCTGCAGCTTTTCATTGGCCTTTGGCCTCGTAAACAAGAAAGAGGGGTAACTGCACTCCCCAAATAAAGTCTCAGATGGGGTCTGAGAGAATGCTGCAATTCTTGCTTCTATGCTTGATCATTTCTTTCTGCAGATACTCCTGAGAAATAATGTCGTACTTTAATTCTGTTGTCTTGTTGTCGGCTGTGGTGCTGCTCCTTGGGTGGAAACTCGCCTCTCGGATGGTCAAGAAGAGCAGCCTTCTTCTACCGCCGGGCCCTCCAGGTGAACCTATCATTGGCCACATGCGTCTTGTAGCGAGGAACAGGCCAGAGTTACTTTATATTGAATGGGGGAAAGAATACAGTCTGATGCATCGAGGAGAATGCTTAAACCTTTTACTGATGATTTATTAGATACCGACATTCTCTACCTCAACCTTCTCGGCACCCCTACAGTTGTACTCAATAGCGCTCAAGCTGCAATCGATCTACTCGATAAAAGGGGCGCCAAGTATAGCGATAGACCTGGATTTCATTCCCTCAAAGAGTGAGTACCATACCTTATTCGTGTGGTGCTATTCTAACATCATTTCATTGGAGGCAAGGATGGAGTGAAAATTTTTCCTTGTTTGATGTGGGACCGCAGTTTAGGAAACATCGGAAATTATTCCATAATGCCTTCACGCCAGCGAACTGTATACCATACAGAGCAGCGCAACAGAAGGGGGCTCGCAAACTTGTCAGCAGACTCATTCAAACTCCAGAGAACTGGGAATCGCATCTCGTTACGTAAGTTAACCAGTGGTTTTCAATTACCCTTGGACTTTACAGTGGATGGGGGTTTCTTAAAACGCAGTGATTGAAAGTGCAAAGCCACTCAACGATATCGAAATCGAGACAAGAGATGTAAGCTAATTTGGAGTCTCTAGATTCGCAACATCGATTATTCTTAGTATCACTTACGGCATCACGATTGAAAACGACGATGATCCCTGGGTCGAGCTCGCTAAAAGAGGCTCCTACGCATTAAGTAACGGTGGAGCACCTGGGGGAACACTGGTCGATGTATTTCCTCTACGTACGTGCATCTAACCATCATCTCCTAAACATAAGACTCATATAAGACACAGTCAGAAAACTACCGAACTGGGTGACGTTCATACCATCGCTTAAATATGCTCGCGACCAGTATCCCACCATCCGGCAGCTCAACGATGAGCCATTTGACCTTGTCAAGCGAGAGATGGTAAGCACCTTAAATCAACATCCGGCGGTTCATTATTAGCTAAGCATGGCACTCGAACGAAACATAGCACGAGGGCATAGCCAAGCCGTGTTTTATCGAGAAAATTCGCTCTGAAATTGAGCACAGGAAAGATTCTAAGGTTGCTGATATTGACAATGTCACAGATTCAGATCTCAAGGGTGCAGGCGGGACTATGTTTATAGCTGGTCAGGATACTGTCAGTCTGATGATTTCATTCTTCCTTATTTTGTTTCTCCCTTTTTCTTTCTCTCGTTCATGCTCCTTTGAGTTCGGAAAAGTGAGCCGAAGCTGATCAGAAACTAAAGACTTGGGGCACAATCTCGATCTTCATGTTGAACATGGTGTCGAACAGCGAAGTGCAGACCAGAGCGCAAGAAGAAATCGACTCGGTCATTGGCACTGATCGCCTACCTACTTTTGCTGATCGTCCAAATCTTCCATTTGTGGAGTATGTGGTGCAGGAGACCTTCAGGTAAGCCACGAAACAAATAACTCTTTCCATTGTATATTGACCAAGCACTAATTTTTTCCAAAGATGGCATCCTGTCGCGCCAAGCGGTAAGGAGCTAGATCGCCTTTCAAAAAAAGATGCATTGGTCAATTAACTTTTTCTTCTTCCTCATACAGGAGTTCCTCATAAGTCATCAGAGGATGACTACTACAAAGGCTATTTCATCCCCAAAGGTACATTCATCCTCCCCTCGCCGTCAATCTTAAGCTTACGAACCACCACAGGGTACCCTCTCCACCTTCTTCCCTCACTCCACTCCACTCGAAATTTTAACATCCATCAAACAGGACGACCGTCATAGCGAACGCGACCGCCATCCACCACGACCCGGCCATCTACAGCTCACCCGAAACCTTCGACCCAACTCGCTATATCCCTACCTCACAAGGCGGCAGAGGCGAGCCGTTCCCGATCGCACACTTCGGTTTCGGGCGCCGCATCTGTCCCGGGCAGCATCTCGGCGCCGCGAGCGTCTGGATGGTCATCGCGACCGTGCTAGCAACGCTGCGAATTAGCAAGGCGAGGGACGAGCAGGGTAGGGAGATCACACCCAGCGGTGCTATGACCACCGGAGTTACGAGGTGCGTTACCCTATTCTTATTTATTCTTCCTCCGGCTATCGATGCACATGTAACGAGAAGGAAGATTGTTTGGTTAATTGGACTCTTTCGTCTTCCAACCTCGCTCTTCTGAAAATAAAAAAAAAGATGCTGGCTGACTGTTAACTTTCACGAAATCATAGTCACCCTGAACCATTCGCCTGCGATATAAAACCTCGATCTGACAAGATTGCGAGTTTGGTAGCTCAGGGCTGAGCTCGAGGATTGCTGAAGCGAGCAAGGTTTGCAAAGTAGTTGGACGACAGTGGACAGTAATACATCATTGACGGTTTCCTTTTACTTCTCTCAAGTCTTTCGCTGCGGCTGAATTTATTATTGTGTCGCAGTTGCGCAGCAGGGATGATGACGTTGGGCTCATCGCCGAGAAATGGTTCGGATAGCGTGCCAGATTTTGGCAAGGAGGTACATTTTCCTGCTCCAGCAATGCTCAGGTCTTTTTGATTTCTTGCTCTGTTTATTTTCTTTTTGGCTCTTCCCCCCAACGTTCACTCGATACCTAGGGATATTACAGATCATTAAAAACAGGCTCCATTTAAGATCCCTGACCTTGAATTTCTTGCTCGCTTAACTTTTCCCCAAACGTGCCTGGCTTGCTTTGCTACATGCATAACACGCACATATTTTGTATTCAAAAGCCCTGTTAAAATGAAAGAAGAGACAAAAGGAGGAACTTAATTAAAACCATACGCAAGTAGTATGAGATTGTCATGACATTTTACATGCGTCAATCTGTTAAAAGATAAAAGAAATCACTCTTCACAAGGCTTGAAACTCAGACGTGAGCCTTGCCTTCCCAAACCTTGACCAGCTCGTCTGGTAAAACCCGTCTTCCTTCTCCAGCTCGCCTAGTTACGAGAAGAGGGCCTTCCCCGTCCCAATATACTTCTGCCTTACCATCATCCTGATCTAGAACGACATCGATGATACGCTTCACTAGCGCATGATATCTACCCAGAACGTGTGAGGATTTGTCTTGCCAACCAAGAACATCAGTGCGGACGTCCTTGACTTCAGGTTTCTCGAATAATCCAAATTTATGATATGCTAGAAGAAATTTGCGTGTCTGGTTTAGCCAGAGGCGCGGAAGGATCTCATCCATATCATAGATGTTGGTTGAAGCCCGAGTTTTGATATCAAAGATGTGCTCCTGAGCCACCTGCTCACCCTTCACCTCAACCATAACCTTGCTTCTGCTGCCACAGGATGGATCGTCCAAAGATAAGCGTGCCAGGGCACTGTCCAAATCGAAAGGTGGCGCAATAGGTGGTGTGTCATCGTGAACATAGCCATCTGTCTCTGTGCGCACAAGAAAATGCAAGCCGCCAAGTTGATACTTTATGATGCGCTGATGAGAACATGAATTCCTAACATCGTGAACCCAGCTTGTGTATCTTTCTGGAAAAGTATGGCCATAGCCTTGGAGGTCATTGATCGTCTCAGTTGGGGATTTCTCCTTTCGAATAAAGAAGACTGTACCACCAACAACGTCAACATCAAAGCGAAATGGCTTCGATTTTGAAGCAGCAAAGCGCAGCAGATTTCCCAGTGTACTACCGCATCCCACCACATCTATCGCTCGGCAGTCGAAGTCCGGTTGCATGGTCAAGATTGATCGAACAGCCGGCTCCATAGGATAGCTGGGAAATCGTGCAGCGTTGATGTCTCGAAACGGAGTTCCGCTATCAGGCTTCAATTGGTAGTCCTTATCTGGAGGACTCCATACTCGGGGGCATCCTGTTGACTTGTCAGAATCTGCGCCAACTGTGCTTGAGAAGGGCAAGAACGAAAGACTCACCTGGCACAAGGACAACTGCAGACCTCACGTCAAGCCAATTATACGATGCAACATACTGAACATCTTCAATCTTTGGCTTCTCAACCTCTGAAATGAGAGTATTGAGATTGATGGAGTCGATTGTGAGGCCTAGTGGTGCTGGAGGAAGCAATAGAGAACGTTCGCGTTGGTGCACTTGCGCCTCGGGCCGTCTCATGCCCCGGCCACGTCCCCGCCAACCGCCTTGCTGAGTTGTTGCCGACATCACCACACGAGAAGAGCTGAATCAAGCGAGTTCAACAAGTGTGGAAGAGCTGTGACAGTGCCTGGCCTTTGCTATGGATTTGTTGGAAGGTTATCCCTATATACCCATACGCATGGTCCTGATCTCAAGATCCAACATGGCCCCAGCCGCCTCTCAGCCGTCACCCGCTGCAAGGCTCCGTCGTGCAGATGCCCAGGTTCTGCCTTTCATAGGCTGTGAAAGCCAAGGCCGATATCAAACGGATGAGGTATGCCAGGTTTCTGTCCCTCTTTCGTGGGGATCCAGTAATAAGATGGCCAGCTCCATAGGCTTCCAGGTGTCAGAGCCCCTGCAAGGATTCCTCCGCCAACTAAACTGAATAAAAAGATCAGACAACAGAGAATCTTCCAATGACAAACAAAGCAGTCCATTCAACGGCTCCCTTGATGCATGATCTAGCTTCATTCTGTACTTTCTGGAACATCCACGATTCTACTGTCACTACTTTTTGACGCTGGTTTCTTCCTTTTATCTGACCAAAGTTGACTTGCGTTAAAAGGTTGATGAGGTTCTCCAAATATCATATCCTCTTCATGAACATTGTCATTTGCAACATTATTGCCACATCTAACCAACCACCGGATTCTGATCACAGTATGGAACTCGATTCAACATACCTGATATTCATGCTAATTAGAGCTAGATGGTGCCGCCTCTTGACAATGTTAGGCTTGCCCGCCTCAACAAGCTGTTCAACGAAGTCCTGCTTGGGAAGAGATTGTTGAATACCCCCCGCGATGGAAAGAACTTCATCGAGGCCCTATGTGCCCAACCGCATGCACCAGATTGTGTTCATCGAATAAGATCAAGCCCATCAGGCTTGATTGCATTGCAAACGGCCATGCGCCTTGACACATCTGAGAAATTCATGAACGAAGACGTTGTGCGGCTACTTAGCTACATTCAAACACCCGAAATGAAGGCAATTGGTTCTGGCTCAGTTTTATACCAGATCCTAGAGTCCATTGTGGAACCTCCATTCTTCCTGGACGCTTACACTACTGTATTCCGAGACGGGCTGCTATGTACCGAGTCTTCCAGAGCATATGCCTTGCTCCTGTTGCACTTACTCAGTTTACCAGAATCCCCAAGACCACGACATCTGACGC
This sequence comes from Pseudofabraea citricarpa, assembly GCA_029641185.1. Lineage (NCBI taxonomy): Eukaryota > Fungi > Ascomycota > Leotiomycetes > Helotiales > Dermateaceae > Pseudofabraea > Pseudofabraea citricarpa. Next base: position 2,121,274 of record JAPWGK010000004.1, read on the forward strand.
TGGCTGAAAGCTCCACAATTCAAAGTGCCATCTTCAAGTCATCAGATGCTGAGACACGCAACATTGGACAAAGCATCGAACAAATGCTCTCTCTGGACCTAGAAATAATCTCTGCCACTGATTCCGTTGACGTTTCAGGACCTGGAGGACGGCATAATAATGACTCAGCAAATATCAAGGAGATCTCCATCATGCCAACCCAAGATGAGCTGCTATCCAGAGAACCTCCATTTTTACGACTGTCTGGATATTTGAATCAATTTATGATACCAGCACCATCGAACGAAGATGCGTCTATATTTCTGGAATTGCATAAGGATAACCAATTTCGCCTGCTTCGAGAAGATATGCTGGGTGGGATTCGAGAGGAGCTTCAGAAATCGGCTGCCGGTGATTCAGAACGTCATAAAGGCTTGCTATTTCAAAAACTTCAATTGGTCAGCATAGACTGTGGCACCGAAACATGTTGGCACCCTTGGGCAATTAGCCTCCAGTGTCAAGGGCCACTTCCACAGCTGAAAAATGTCAAATCCGACCACGAGAAATTTCTTAGAAAACACACACACATACTGAGGCACCAGAACATGGCATGCTTGTTCGTTGATGATGAAATCGTGGCTTTTTCAACAATCCATCGAGACATTCAGAAGCTCATAGCTACTCCCGCCAGTATAGTAGTTGAAATCGACGACGCTTCTGTCAAATCGGCTATGATAAAATTAAAGATGGGTGAAAAGATCAAGCTTCTTCAGCTAGATACAGCAACATTGTCCCACGAACCATTTTTGCGCCGACTTCAGAAGCTCAAAAACATGCCGCTTGCCCAAGAACTTCTCCTATGGGAAGAAGGTCAGCCTTTGAAGTCACCATCATTTAAACCAACGAATGTCATAGAGAATCTTAGAGAAGGGAATGAGTTACAACACTTATTAGGAACGAAAAAGCGTGTCATATCAGATGAATATGAAATACGCTCTCTTCGTGCAAGTCTATCTCAGCGTGTCAGTCTTGTACAAAGGCCTCCAGGTAAGACTAGCTTCATACCCCGCCCTCAGGCTGTGTATTCAGAGAAACAAATTTTCTTTCTATAGGAACATGGGTATCTCAACCAAGTGAAGTGGCTTACATAGTGTGACGGCCAGAAAATTTCTACTTGTCAGAACAGCTTGGTTGATTCTAACTACTTCTAGGCACTGCTAAATTGATCATTGGTACCCTCGTCGCAAAGGCCCTCCATGACTCAACATCTGAGGTTATCCTTGTGGTTTGCTGTACGAACGATGCCCTCGATAACTTCTGTGAGGATCTTCTGGACATTGGCATATCTGAATCTGTGATAGTCCGTTTTGGAGGCCAGTCGACTGACCGGATCAGACCTATCAAACTTGAGCAGGGACCCCGTGCCAGATTTACTCCGCTGCAACGAAATCAAATTAATCAAGCTAAAGTTCGTATACAAAAATGGAAGGATCAGCTTGAAGGGGCCTTTTCTCGATTCAGCTCTGCCAAAGTCCAAAAATGCCAACTACTTGACTACCTGGAATTCTCAGTCGAAGAATTACCATTCTTTGAGACTTTCTCTGTGCCAAAGTCAGAAAACGGTGAAGTCGTCATTGGGAAGGCCGGTAAACGTGTTACAGAATTCTATCTCCTAGATCGCTGGCTGCGAAATGAGGAAAACCCAGGCGCTTTCCAGCATATCATGCCAAATGGAGCATCGAAAGTCTGGAACATGAGCCAGGATGCGAGGCAGTCTGCCTTGTCACGCTGGCAGAATTCCATACTGGAGGACCTTGCCGAGGAAATATTGACCGTTGGGGGCAGATTCAACAAAGATTATGCTGAGATACAACGCGTGTTGAGTGAAAAAGACATGGCGATCATAAAAAGCAAAAGAATAATTGCTTGTACAACGACAGGTGCTGCCAAACACTTTAACTCCATACAAGCTGCGTTCCCAAGCGTTGTTTTGGTTGAAGAAGCTGGAGAAATTTTGGAGTCTCATATTTTAACTGCCCTTGGGCCATACACTGAGCAACTGATTATGATCGGAGACCATCAGCAGCTTCGACCAAAGTGTAGCTATAAGCTTAGCGTAGAGAGTGGTGAGGGATACGATCTGAATCGGTCCCTTTTTGAGAGGTTGATACTCAAGGGTTTTCCCCACATAACCTTGTCTGAACAGCATCAGATGAGGCCTGAGATATCCTCTATCATTCGTCATCTCACATATCCTCATCTCACGGATGCCGAGTCGACTCTACGGCGCAAAAATTTGCGTAAGTCCAAAATATTTTCCTCTCCTATTATTTCAACGGTTTGTTGGTATTCCAATAATTCAGCTAACAAGTTTAATATCAGGCGGCTTTTGGACAAACGTGATGTTCATCAATCACACTGAACTAGAAACCGAGGTGACAGAGAGTGTTGAAATTCGCGAAGACGCAGGTCACTCGAAGCAGAATCACTTTGAAGCTTGCATGATCCTTAAATGTGTTCGTTATCTTACGCAACAGGGTTATGGATCTGAGAATATGGTTATCTTGACTCCATACCTTGGACAATTGAAATTGCTTTGCGATATGCTTGCCAAAGATAATGATCCAGTCTTGAATCATTTGGATAGATTCGATCTTCTCCGCAGTGGTTTGTTAAAAGACCTTGACTCATCGGAGTCAAAACCCCCTTTAAGAATATCAACAATCGGTGAGTGCCCATTCGTATCACCTTTCATTAATTATTCTCGGAATACCGTTGGCATGATCAAAATCGAAATAAAAGTATATTAGGATTGAAGCTTACAGAAGGTCGCAGATAACTACCAAGGCCAGGAAAGTGATATAGTCTTGGTATCATTGACACGAAGCAACAAATACCACGACATTGGTTTTATGTCTGCACCAGAAAGACTTAATTTTTTTGTTTCTCGAGCACGGAATGCATTAATCATGATTGGAAATGTGACCACATTTATGCAGTCTCCCAAGGGAGCGCCTACTTGGAGCAAATTTCTAGACTTCCTTAGAAGTGCGAAGCAGATCTATGAAGGATTCCCTACTAAGTGTGAGCAGCATTCTTACCAAGCAGCTTTATTATCACATCCTGACGACTTCGATAAACGTTCCCCCGATGGAGGTTGCAATCTGCCATGGTATGTTATTATATCCCAAAACGATGATGTGCAATACTGACCCCATATTCCTAGCGGTGCTCAATTAAGTTGTGGTCTACACATCTGCTCAAGCAAGTGCCACTCGCTTAGTGATCATTCTGGGGTACTGTGTAAGGCTGCTATTCAAAGGCAGTGTCCAAATGGTCATGTACAGACCTGGAAATGCCACGAAGGAGCTCCCAAGATCTGCCAGGCTTGTGAGAACGCCGCAAACGTTGCCCAAGATGAAGCTCAGAAGGCGGCTGCGTACCAGAAAAGAACGGATAAAACAACCAAAAAGCATTTGAAAAAAGCCGCGCGCATCAATGAGGCGATTGCAAAGCTTACACGAGCCGAAGAGGGCGCAAAGATATGTTTTGAGCAACAGACTATAGCAACAAAAGATTTTGAATCGATTAGCGAGCCACGCCGACCCCAACCATCAGGCGCCACTCCAGAAAACACATCTGGACAGTCACGAGAGAGCGTCTCAACGGTATTACAGCGTTCAGCAAGCCAAAAATCTAATTTAAATAATGAAAATAACCCTCAAGTTGCTTTGACATCCCCCTTGAATCATAGTCAATCAAAGGCTGGGAAGGAGTGGCAGCGACAGAAGGACCAAGAAATGGCAAAAAACGCAGCAATCGATAGAATCATGGAAATGATTGGACTAGAAGAAGTTAAGGATCAGGTCCTGAAAATCAAGGCGAAAGTTGAAACTTCGAAGCGTCAGGGCGTTGACCTCAGAAAAGAACGCCTCGGCGTAGTTCTTTTAGGAAACCCCGGAACAGGCAAAACTACTGTTGCTAGACATTACGCAAAAGTTCTGGCTTCTCTGGACGTGCTCTCTGGCGATGGCTTTGTTGAAACCACTGGCTTTCGTCTTGCCTCTGGGGGCGCACAGGAAATAAATCAAAATGTTGCAACGCTAAGAAAAAGTGGCGGCGGTGTTTATTTCATCGACGAGGCTTACCAACTTGCCGAAACTCACGCCCCTGATGTTAAGATAGTCTTGGACTTCTTGCTCGCTGAAATAGAGAATCAAGTTGGAAAAGTTGTGTTCATATTTGCCGGATATCGCAAGCAAATGGAGAAATTTTTTGACCACAATCCGAGACTCCTCAGCCGCATCCCTTATACTCTACATTTCGAAGACTATGTCGATGCTGAACTTCTGGAAATGCTACAACACCATGTCCAAAAAACTTTCGGTGGACGTATGGTTGTCGAGGATGGCATGGGTGGATTGTACATGCGCATTGCCATGCGTCGGCTTGGTAGAGGGAGAGGGCGCGAAGGCTTCGGTAATGCACGTGCGTTAGAAAACTTGTTTTCTCGGATTCAAGAACGACAAGCTGATCGTCTAACAAAAGAGCGAAGGGATGGACTATGTCCTAACGACTATTTTCTCTCTAAAGAGGATCTCATTGGACCAGATCCATCAACGGCCTTACTAGTATGCCCAGCCTGGGAGAAGCTAAAGAAGCTCACCGGGCTAAAGGCTGTGAAGGACTCTGTCAGCTTCATGCTTGATATGATCCAAACCAATTATAAACGAGAACTTCAGGAGAAAGAACCAGTCGCTGTATCCCTCAATCGAGTCTTCCTAGGTTCGCCTGGAACTGGTAAGACAACTGTGGCCAAGCTTTATGGCCAAATCCTTGCAGCTACTGGTCTTTTAAGTAATGGGGAAGGTATGACAACACTAAAAGTTATTTGGGACTCTCACTGACATTTCATTGCAGTCGTCGTCAAGAATCCCAGTGATTTTGTTGGGAAATATTTTGGCCACACCGAAGCCAACACAAGAGCCATTCTCGAAAACACAATCGGTAAAGTCTTGATCATAGATGAAGCGTACATACTATATTCTAAGGACGATCGAAATTCATTCAAAAATGATGTCATTGATACTCTGGTGGCAGAAATACAGAGTGTTCCAGGTGATGATCGATGCGTGCTACTTTTAGGATACGAAGATGACATGGTTGAAATGGTAAGTAATTACCTAATTTTAAATGTTTATTTGAGGTTGCTGATAGTTCTTAAGTTTCAAAACGTAAATCCCGGCCTAACACGGCGCTTTCAATTGTCAGATGCGTTCCGATTTGAGGACTTTACAGATGTCGAACTTGAGGAGATTCTGCGGATGAAATTTCAGGATCAGGATCTAGGAACCACTGAAATGGCGATATCAGTTGCTATCGGTTGTCTCAATCGTGCACGCAATGGATTGAACTTTGGCAACGGTGGCGAGGTGGAAAATCTTATTGGAAAAGCCAAGGCAAATTTTCAGAGTCGACAATCTCTTCTACCAGTTGACCAACGCTCTGTGGACTTTATTTTTGAACCAGAAGATTTTGATCCAGACTATGATCGAGTTTTGAATGCAGGTACCGATTTGCAGCACCTCTTTCGTGGTATGACCGGCTTCGAGTCCATTATCTCAAAGCTTGATGGTTACATAAAAGCTGCTAATGGCATGCGCGCCAAGGGCCTCGATCCTCGAGGTCATATTCCTATGAATTTTGTATTTAAAGGACCTCCTGGTAGGTGATATAGGTATCTTTCTATTCATTCCCGACTAAACTTTCCGTAGGTACTGGAAAAACAACAGCAGCCAGAAAGTTCGGTCAGGTTTTCTACTCACTGGGCTTCTTATCAAAAGTGGAGGTAGTTGAGGTATCTTCTTCGGACTTGATTGCCGAATACATAGGGCAAACCGGCCCAAAGACATTAAAGGCTTTTGAAAGAGGTCTTGGAAAAGTTCTTTTCATCGATGAAGCATATCGTCTCGCGCAGGGCAATTTTTCCCAAGAAGCAATTGACGAGATCGTTGACCTCATGACGAAGCCAAAATTTGCCGGAAAGATGGTGATTATTTTAGCCGGTTACGACAATGATATGAATACGCTTCTACGCGTCAACGAAGGTTTGAGCAGTCGATTCACCACCGACATCAACTTTCCAGCCTTATCTCCCGACCAATCTCTTCAGGTCCTTGAGGAGGCTCTAACCGAGAACCATGTCACTTTCCCGACCTTAAAGAATCCCGATGTTCATGAAGAGCTACGACGTTATGTGCTGAAACTCTCCAGATTAAAGTCCTGGGGCAATGCACGTGATATTCGAACTCTTGCAAAAAGTATGTCTGCAGCTGTCTTTCAGGACATTGCGGCACAAGATGAAGCTGCAGTCATTTCGGAAAAGAAAGCGTTCATGTGTGTTCGAACCATGCTCAAAGAACGCCAAGAACGAGCCGACACCAGTAGCGAGAGTATCACAGAGTAATACTTTCCTGATCATGCTGTTCGAACACAAAATTCGCTTGGCCCTTCCCCCACAGCTAACCCCGCACCGTCACAATCCTCCACAAATGCCTCTCATCCGTCAACGATAAATTCATCGCATTCACCCCTGGCCAACCTCCAAACCTCCTTCCGTGATACCGGTGTGTCAGATGCTCAACTTCATCGGCAGTTTTCTGATCAGCTTGAACTATCTCGGCTATTTGACGAACTAACCCAAGAACGAGAACTCGTATTCAAATCAGCTAAGAAAACCGATGCGGAATCAATGGTGGAATCTGAGCAAAGTAACGCCAATCCCTCTACGCAAGACACCGACGATTTCCGAAGGCGCGAAGAAAATCGAAAACGTGCTACCGAGGGACGCAGATGCATTGAGAAGGAAATCGCAGAGGCTCGAGCTCGAAAGGAGCAGGAACTTGTGCACCAGAATAAGCTGAGAGATCTGGGATTCTGTATGCAGGGGTTTCCGTGGATCTAGAAGAGTGGCGTATATCGATGTTCTGGAGATAGTCGCTTTGCCTCAGATGCGCAATTGGGCATCTGAGGGATTTGGGTTCATAGCAGATAGATTATTTCGATGGCGTGGCTAAGTATTAGTTAGGGAACCATTTTGATGTCCCTCATTTTTTGTCTTGATTCAACGGGCTTTGCGGCTTTATTGTGAAGATTAGAAGTCGAAATTTGGTTGACTTGATTCGAATCGTCTGGTTTTGCCGTGCTTCCTCGCTTAACTTCCTTTTCCCCGGCCATTTAAAAGCGGTATATATATAGTCTGCCGCGTTAATTTACTACAATTTGATGGTGATGCGACATTTGGATTCTTATGGAGCCGACCGATTGTTTGAGAATCACAGGCTGCGAGGGTCAAAACTTTGTATCTGCACTTCCTCTACATGTAAATCATGTTCCCCACTCTCGCTTACCAAGAAAAGGGGTTGTCGACTAATAATCGTCCGAACTGGTGTCCGTGTAGGCAACAATGCTGTTGGGCCCAACGTTGGGAATTCATAACGAGGGACCCAGGACAAATGTAGCTGGTCTTATGGTAATATATCTTTTGAGCTTACAACGATGTCACGAGAAAAGGTGCTGCGAAACTAATCAGCAGACCAGGAAGGGCGAAGCCACATGTGTGCGATCTCGTGCGATGGAAAAGCATCATAATGGATCAGTACTAATCTAAAAGAACGTCTGTACTCCGACCAGTATCCCAAGAGCCGCTGTTTCAAATCCCAGCCATAACTCCACCTCAGTCATCCCAAGTCCCATTACCAATCAATTATCAGCGCGAACGATGGACCCAACCACTTCAGATTGCATTGGGGCGTACACAACGAAGGATTCGCGGGGTATTCTTAGATAACATCTTCCAGGCCCGGACAATCTCAACTGTCTGATTGTGAGGCTTTGTAAAAGTAACCACAGTACCAAAGTTCAAGCTCTGGATGCTGTCCGCGATCTTAAACATTGAGACGCTCTTATTGCACCTAGGAAGAATGCCCCAGAACTCATCATTTGTCTTGACCTGGTGGCGTTTGCTAAAACACTCTTCCATGGGAAACATGTTGAAGATAGCATAGACACCCTCAGCATATCCACGGCTATCGATTCTGACGACGGCATTGAAGCCAGTAGTGTCCCATTCTTCAAGCTGGTCAGCATCCTCCTTTGATTTGACTTCCTTGCCAAAGTTGAGCATCTTGCCCTTGTCGTCTGTAGGCTCATAGTACTCAAGAATGCCAATTTGGTGGAATGTAAAACCATCTGTATCTGGTCCTGTCGAATAGAACGGCTTGGTTGAATACTCGGATCTGGATGTCTTGTGAACACCAGAGGGCTGTGGGAACATGGGACTGCAGTTTGTATTTACACCAAGAATGTTCGTGCTGTAGGGACGGATGTTGACGGCTGCGTTATCATGGTGAGGTTGAAGATCGTAAGCCTGTATTCAAGTTATTAGTCTTGATTCGGTTATCTTCGTGAGAAAGAATTCACCTCAGGATTGATGCGATAACCAATGCCAGATTTTTCATGGCCGACATAGATTCTGGGACGATGATCGCGTTGCAATAGACCACAGAGCTCCCTGAGACTTTTATCGTTTGTGAACCGCATCGAACTTGTAAAAGAATCAAATAGTTAGCATTATCTCAAGGTGAGATTCATAGGATCATACTCACGCGATCTTACTGATGATTTCAATGTCAGTTGGGCACTTGAGTCGGTCTCCCCACAGTGCTTTTGTACTTCTAGCTGCCCATTCATACAAGGCTTCCTGGTCTGCCTTGACTGGAAAGTGCTTGTCTATCTCCATGCTCATATCAGTAATCATCCTGTCAAAATTCTTTGAGCAATGTTTCTCAAAGCGCTCAAAGGCTTTGTCTGTGGCAGGCATGGTGACAGGTCGAAAAGCGAATGAGGTAATATGGTGTGCTGGCTATGCCGGAGCGGACGACGAACGCGGTTCTGCGATATATACCTTTTGTTTGCTCGCTACGGGGCCGCGCTAACGCATTCTGGTTAGCACAAGAGATAGTCATCCTTGTGATCGAATCACTAGGAATCATTATGAAGACTTAAACTTTGCAAGATTGTCTAGATTCTTTCCATGTTTGATTTACTGCCTGTAATTAAGTCACTCCGGAAAGTCTGATTAGATTATCTGGCCAATTAGAAACACGGACTGAAATGTCTCTTCTAATTGCACAAAGGTTGCCATGCAAACCCGTATCTTCACCTGGATATCTTTGGTATTTGCTCTGATCATGCATGATTTGTTCAAACTCTCTGTTGATGTTATGATTTTTGATTCTATTGTCTGTTCAGCTGGAAACACACACTCAGATGTCTCTTACAATCACACAGTGGTATCCAGGTAAAACTGTGCTGCTATGATTGCATGCAATTTGACACAAGATGCTGGAGGATAAGTACCAAGGTCCCACATCTTGTGTCTTGTATCTTCTCTTGCCATCTGCCCATATACTACCTCCTGTTGATTCGCATGATGGCTCCTCTGAGATTTTTTAACTACATGCCAGCAGAACTACCAAGGCCATCTGACATGCAAGCCCATCCTACCAAGTATTCCCACAATCTTTTTCAAATTGCGAGATGTGCCCAGTGTCTTACTACAGACTGTAATTTATTCTTTCAATATGGAAATGGTGTCCTGACCAAAGAACTGCACAGCCAGCCATCTGAGTTGGAGCAACGATGTAAGTATTAGATCACTATCGCTCCATTTATGAAGAAGAGTTAGCCGGGTTGCCCATGTTTTCGATAATGCTCTACCAAGCGTGCTTGAAAACATGGAAAGAGGCTGACCTTTCACCGTGGCCTTTCCTTGTCTATCACTTAGCCCTTGACACTTTTGTTACTAACATTTCAACAGTAGATCTCCTTGCGCGAGACTTTCTCCACCAATGGATGTTTACTCACAAATCCATGCTTCTTCCCAAGTTCCAAGAGTACAAACAAAAGCTCCCACTCAAATTGATGCTTACCGAGGGTGAAGTCAAGATAAATGGAATCAGCTTCACTCCTAAAACCATGGAGGAGACTCTAAATTTTGTAGAGAAGTTTCTAACCAGAGCTCAAATTGAGTGCAAGAAAGTTGAGAATTTCGCTAAAACCCGCTGGCCGAATCATAATTTTAGTGTTTCCGCTGGTGCACCAATACCAACTATGCCAGCCAGGCCACTACTCTATCGATTGATCCTCAACCAAGATGTATTCAAGAAAGCCATTCTCAATGACAAGATGCACGCTTTGAGTAAGTATTCTGAATCCCACAGTTAATAAATCTTGGAATATATCTTGTAACTAATGTCTGTTTTTACTGCAGATAACATGAAACAAATAGTGGGAATCACTTTAGACATTCCCGACCAGAAGTTCCCAGATGGAACTCCTAGAATGTATTTTCTCTCAATTTATCAGGTTGAAGATACTATTGAAGTCGTGCTTGGTGGTAACCAGGCACATTGGAAGGACTTCAGTGAATTCGAGGAGATGTCTGAAAGAGAGCGAAAGGAGCGGTACAAGACATATTTGCCAATGGTGGACCAGGCTTTCAACACCCTAATGAAATTTGAGGAACAAGCAGCACCTCAAACTGTTGGCATTGATAGCAATGACAAGGGAATCACTCTGGAGAAACGCAAGGCGGCCATCAAAAGAATGCGGAATGACCCATCGTTTCTTGGCCGATCGGAAGAAGTCGGACAAGCTTATCGCCATGACTTTACTATGTCTAAGTGTTGTTACTGGTGCTGCGGCATGATGGGATGGAAGATCGCAAGGGACTATGGACCAGCGAAAAAGATTTGGAAGGAGAGCGATCTGGACAAATACATTATCAAAGACAAATGGGAATACAAGAACGGCATTAGCATCTGGTGTGCAGAAATGGAGTGTTCTCTGTACAGCGCCATATATCACTTCAAGTCAACCAATGATGAGAACTCCTACCGAAAATAATTCCTGTCGACTTGCGGATTATTATTGCAAGCACACCACGTCCTTGCTGCAAACCACATCGTTCTTGCAAGTAGCTTCCTTTTGCTAGTCATCTTTTCAGAACTCCTTCTTGGTCGAACTCCCTTTCCACCTTTCTCACCTTTCTTATTTTTCACATCTGTTTTGCTTTTCACATCTGTCTTGCCGCCACGTTCACTTCCACAGCCAGGTTTCCTATTCCAAGGAACGAGTGGTAGCATAACCATGCATGCACATGTTACAGATCAGTTTTGGCATTCACCTTTTCCAAGTTATTTCCCTTGTCGGTCGTCTTCTCTTTCTCACCTTTCTCATCTGTTCTGCTACCCCCGTCACTCGCACAGCCAATTTTCGCCTTCTCAAGAACCAGAACCAGTCCCAGCAAACATGCATGACCTTGCACCCTTTACAGGTCACTATTGCCAGGAAATAAGAGAGGTTGGCATCACTTCTACTATGTTTGGATAGATGCGAGGAGGCAAGGAAAATAGAAGGGAGTTTTTGGAAAGAGCGGTGGGAACTGCCGAGCAGCAGTAAACACCAGCGGGCAGAAGCGGGCAGATTTTCTTGTATTCTAGGAGGTTGCCTATGGAATGGAAATTCGTGCCTGGCCGTTGGTTGCATGATAGGCGATGATTTCAACAGGTTAACAAGACACAAGTCAAAAAGCTAATGCGTGTTCTAATTTAGTTATTCCAGATATCAAATCATCCGAGGTAGGTATTTCTATAGACCTTCGATTAAAACAAGCTGACAAGAGAAACCAAATACTTATATAGCTATTTTATTTTATCATAATTATGATTTACATCTAACAAGATTTATCATTCGAGGGGCACTATACACAAGTATGTCTGCTTACCTGCCTAGGTAGGAAGACATAGCATGACATAACACAACACAGTAGTAGAACACACAACTTAAACACAAGAGGATATTTTCTCTACCTAGAGTTTGTAATATCAGAATATACACGAAAAACCCCCCACCCAAGAACACCCTATGGAAATCTCTTGATCCATATTAGAATACGCCCCACCCAATCCATCCTTTTCGAGTTACCCTTCCATCCATTCATCCATTGCACGCTAAATTTTCGGCACAAGAAAAAGAAAATATTATCAGAGTTCCTTTAAAGAGGACTCATCTTCCCTTCGATATTTTTAAAAAGACGACGACGGTGTAGGAACCGCCTCATCCTGACTCTTGAAGCTGTAAAGCCTCACCTCATCATCCATACTACCGGTACAGATCCGTGAATCACTAAGGCCAATACAAGTTACTGGCCCCGCATGCCCAGTAAACGTTCGTTCGCATTTCCCGGTTCTCGCATCCCACACTTTCATCATGCCATCTTCAGCACCAGAGACAACGCGAAGGTTATCACCGGCGAGGGCCCACACCCCCTCGAGATGGCCGAAGAATGTCTTGAGGCATCTTCCCGTGTTGACATCCCAAAGTCGGACTGTTGAATCCAAAGCACCTGTCAACATATAGCGTGGAGGGCGAGGACGTGTAGATGGCCAAGCATCACCCTCGAATGTGTTGTCAGGTGAGGGATCGAAATCAATAGAAAGACTTCTGTCCGAGCTTGCATCTTCATGATCTTCATCCTCGACTTCCTCGGGCTCATATTCAGCAGGCAAAAGGATGACTTGCTGGACTGCAGCCACGTGGCCTTCATAGGTCTTGATGGTTGTACGGCTATCCAGATCCCAAAGGCGTACAGTGCTATCATCCGAGGCGGAGAATACCGTTCGTGAAGCTGAGTCAACACGGACAGCGTTGACAAAGTCCTTATGGCCGCGAAGACTGAACACGGAGCTGTCCTTGAAGTTCCAGATCTTGACAGTGCAGTCCATGGAGCCAGAGGCTAGAATGTTGCCTTCAAAGTTCAGACCGATGATGCCTTTGCTGTGACCCCCATAAGTCGACAGGCATTCACCGGTACGCCAGTTCCATACCCGGATGTTGTTGTCTAAGCTTCCACTGATAAGTTTGGTCTCATCGAATTGTAGTGTCCTCAGGCCCGATGTATGACCCCTTAATGTTCGTAGACACTCTCCCGTATCCATGTCCCAGATCTTGATGGTGGTGTCATATGATCCAGTTGCCAAGATGTTGTCGTCGAATTGCAGACAGGTTACTCCATTCGTGTGCCCACGGAACACCTTAGTAGAACATCTACCATACTTCCAGTTTGTTCCAACCTTGAACCGATCCTTGTAGACATCCTTCCATGGTCGATACTTTGGTTTGCTGAAATATGATTCAGCCTGTTCACCGTTGACACCTTTCGTACACTGTCGTTTCGATAAGGCCTCTGGAGAGCGGGCTGATGATCCATCGGAAGATATCGAGGCAGAATTTCTTTTGGTCGATGTAGTCAAGGCAGACACTCGAATCAGATCCGTACCCGCACTGTCCTCGGGCATCGGCGTCAACCTTGGTGACCATTCGTTCAGGCCTCTTCCCGTTGCACGCAGCTGTTGTTGTCTCTTCCAGTCTCTCAATCTCTTCCGCTCCAACAATGGTAATCCCCATCCGCATTTTGTACACTTCCTATCGATATGTTGCTCGCACATTTTATGCCATACCACATCATCGTCCGCCAAGATTCTCCATTTCTGACTCACCTGGGCTGCCTTACAAAGGGATGTAGTGTCGAGGTAGCAAAGGATCTTGTAAGATATCTCGGAGGGTAGAGCAGCGAGGAAATCGATCTTGATGAGGTCGCGTACGGAGGCTGAGAGGTACGACAGCTGTGGGAAACAACATTGTGATAAGATGCCCTGTAGCATCAGGTTTCTGTGTTTTGCCGGAGCGGCAGAGAAGAGGGCCCAGACATGGGAGATTCCTTGTTGATCGGACTGTGAGAGGGACTCGAGATCCTATGCACGCGTTAGTCTTTGTCAAAGACACAGCGTCGATGGTACCTACACCTTGTAGCTTCTCCATGGTCGGCTCGTCGGCCGTCCGCCGACACAAGGAGTCAGGTCGATGGCGATAACAGTATTTGGTGTTTGGGTTCTTCTTGGAAGGGGTGGCGGAGAGCGTTGTTGGACCCATTGCTGCGTACTGCGCTGGTATGTGCTTTGCTAAGAAGGGAGCAACAGTTCGACCTGCCAATTTGCTAGTAGAGGAGATAGTTATTGCGGAATCGTCGGTGTTGTGCTTCCCATTGCAGTTGTCCTGAGACGGTGGCTCTCCATCGACGTCGACATCTGCTCCTTCGCCTGACGAGATTTTGATAGTCATTGCACGGTCTTTTGTCCTTTGCTTCGCAGCGTCCTTGTCGGGGCAGATGGTGTGCTCTTCAATAGATTGGCGCAAAGACATCGAGTCGGTCTGGGAAAACGCCATGACGGCAGTCCGGAGTCGTGGTCAGAGCAGGGAGGTGTCAGCAGCTGGCGGGGGGAGCCAACGTTCAGGGCCTATACGATTGCTGGAAGGTCGCGCGCATGGGGTAGGCTACCCAACAGCTTGTTCTGGGATGCGCAGAGGGTCAAGGGTGAGTGTCGCAGGAGATTGAGCGATTTGACTTTGGATGGCGTGCTGGGAGATCTGATTGACGAGATCTGGCGCAAGATGAGTTGTCGTTTGCAAAATCGCCGTGATGAGCTTTCCACAAAGTCGGTCTGGGCTGGCGGGGAGGGGAGCGCAGCAGTGCCGAGGGGAGACGGTCAATTGTTGGTGGTGGAACAGGAGCGCAGAAGAGGGCGATATATATATATTCTTAGTCGCAGTGGAAGTGGAAGTGGAAGTGGAAGTGGGAGTTCGCGATGGGAGGCGGCTGAAGGATGAAGGTGTGGGGGTTGCCTTGCTCTGGAAATCGATGGCGTGCGAGAATCACGTCGGCGCACGTGACCGACATGGTGGACTGATTCTCGTGCTTTGTCAGAGAGGATCGTTGCAGAGCTGGACTGAGTGACAATCTGACTTTTCGACTTCTCGCTGAAGCCATCACCGCCACCAGCATGTCATTCTGGCTCTTGTTGATGTGATGCTGGGCTTGATAAGCACTGCACTCCGGGAGAGCAAATATGCGATTTGGCAACCCCTGCCAACCCCGGATATGCCTGACATGCGCCAAAACCAGAACCTTCATGCCGGGACAGAGCCCCCGGTAAGCGCCGCATGCCAAACACGGTAGCTATTTCGGTGGGGAGCTCAGTCGTGAATCCGGAGTTGGTACATTCGTTGGTACTGTACAGTATTAGCTATTATTGTGTGTTTCCCAACAACCAAATCACCTGTCTTCAATGACTTGACTTTGACTTTGACTTTGACTTTGTCACTAACCAAAAGTTTCTGCTAAGGGAGTGATGAAATAAGTACTGGCAACTAAACTAAACATCTGGACAAACAAGTACAACTCCCCCGGCCAATCATTTTATCCGTAGAACTAGCCCGCCCACTGCCAGCCTCGTCGGTTCGCTGACGATGGCGAGCCGAGCGCAGTTCGTCAGGCAGACCGACAAACCACCAAACAACCTGACATCTTCCTGACGGCACCGCTGTTTGCTGAAACGACGCTGCTGACTGCTATGCCAAGCTAGGACGACGGCCTGAGCTCACCTCAATAACATCTGAAATGTCGTCTTCATCCCCCAACCAGGAATCCCTCTCCCTCTCGCAGGCCTCTGCTTCTCCAGCAGACTCGACGCATTCCATGTCCAGGCAGGATGTGTCCCTCGAGACCCTGGTCTCATATCTCCTTGCCTCCAAACGATCGCTGTCGTCCATCAACACAGTATGGCGCGCCAACGAGCTGGTGCAGTCCTCCCGCTCCGCCCTCGTAGAGTCGGTCGTCCTCTCGGCGCGAACGGGATTCTTGCAGTCCGGCATATCAGAGCAAGTCAAGATACTGCGCAAGGTCAAAGGCGGCATTGAAAATGAGTACAAGGAGGGCCAGCGGGAATTCAAGGTATGCAGAGTGCGCGGCTATAAGCTACAGGACTGATATTGTTTAGGCGGTCATCCGGACTTTGGATGCAGCGAACGCCCGCCTTGAGTCGACTATGGAAACCCTGCGCTCGACAATGGTAGAAGCAGCTTTCCGACCTGTGGGCGAAGAGCCACGGAGTTTGTTGGATTTCGTCGATGAACAAGGAGTGGAAAACATGCGTGATGCGTTGAAGGAATCAATCAATGAGTCGAGGGTATGTACACATTTTATCACCTTCTTCACAGCTGTCTAACACATAGTATAGGAGGCACAAACAGAGTTCGATACTGCAATTCTGTCCTTTGACGATGACTTGCGAGCTCTCAAAATCGCAATGACGACATTAGATAAGCTGTCGCCCTCCCAATCACAATCCGATATTTTGGATGGAGAAAGCCCTATCCCTGCGGACCTTCAAGAGCTCGAAGTCCATGCGCAAGAAATGGCACACCTTCTCGAATCATTGGTTCAGCATTTCGATCTCTGCGTTAACGCAATCAGGCACACGGATGGTGGGTTCGCAGCTGTGCGAAAAGCTGCCTCAAACCCCGCTCCTGGAGCAGAACCTGTGTCCGTATCAGGCGTCATGAACCCCGAAACAGAAGCTGTCGATGAGACTCCAATCACCGAGGACGAAAGAATCGAAATGCTTGGTGTGCTTGAAAATGATGCTGCTCAAGTTGAGGATGTCGTGATGGAGCTACGCGATCACTTGGCAGAGATGGAAATAAAACATGAGGCTATCCTCCAACACGTCTCCTCCCTCAAATCGGTATACGCTTCAACCACAGCTGTATATGTCTCGCTTGAATCTGTCGGCTCACGCCTTCCTACTTATGTCTTGGCAGCTCAAGAGTTCAGGATACATTGGGAAGAAATCAAAGAAGTTATGGCGGTTCAGATGGAGGAGTTGGAGCAGATGCGTGTCTTCTATGAGAACTACCATTCCTCGTACGACGGTCTGATACTTGAGGTCGCAAGACGAAAGAACTCGGAGGACAGAGTGAAGAGCATATTGAAGAAGGCAATGGACCAAGTCAACAAGGTCTGCGAAGCTGACACGGCTGAACGGGGAGCCTTCCGAGACGAAGTCGGGGAGTATCTTCCGGTCGATCTGTATCCACGTTTGGTGGACCTACCCCCTAAATGGGGAGTGCAGGTTCTCGAGAAGAGTGGAGAACTGGATGCCGCTTCTGGTGTTGGCAGTACACCGAGTTTAGCGAATGAGGTGATTGAAGCTGCAGATCGGAGGGCTAGAGAAAGGAGAAGGGGTGTACAACGGTGATTGATCTGCTACGATTGGACATATCAAAAATATGTAGAAACTTTATCCTACGAGGTCTGGCAACATATTGTTTATAAGCCTAAGAATCTTCCAGCGCCGATGTGTCTAGCGTGGAACGGATAAATCATCTTGCGTCGCCGTAGTATCAATGCATGTCACAATTCAACTTGGTCGTCCCAGTCGTTACGAGGCAAAGATATTCTTACAAGCTCTGCAAATCATAGCACTGGAGCTTATCTGATGCTGTTACGAGAGAACTCGGACTGTTGTCCGACACCAATGTCAGACTCGGGAGCGCCCGGACAAGTTCAAAGCGCAATCTTCGTCATACAACTGATACAAATGACAGTAGCCTGTCAGTTGATTCGATCGCAAAGACAGCAATTTTACACGGAGAGTTCCTGCACTGGGCTTCCTTTGCGATTGTCCGCAAACAAGTACGAGCCACTCGCTCAAGCCTCAACTCACACTCATCAAAGTCTTGAAACAGTCCAAACAGGTGGTATGGCAAGGCTTAGTCTGAAGATTGATTTTGCGACTTCATCACTTCATATTCCTGCCTACAGTACAGTACAGTCAGTACTTTATTATTTGCGACGAAGTGTGGTCTCATGGCTATCCTGGACGCTTGCCGTGGTTTACCAACGACGAGCTCTTTATCTCATCTCATCTGCTCAATAACGGCGAGAGAAAGATAGCGTTGGCTTTGACATTCTACAGTAGCAGCCTAAAACTTGACATGATGGTCTTCTCGCGCTTCTTATTCAATACTACGGCGCAGCCCTAAACTAAACCTTAGCAGAGCTGGCCGTGACGCCGCGGGTGCTCGCCAAGTCAAGAACACGGTGATTCTCATTCCTTGTGCCTCACGCCGCCCACGCCAGGTCTTTTCCCCTCCGGTAGCAAGACATTGCGAAACCGTGAAGCTCTAAAGCTAGGGCTGCTCCATATAGACTTATAATACGGGCGGGAGGGTTCGTCTATGCACCGTTTATGCAAGCAAGTGCTCTTTACGTCAGTTGTTTCGACTGCTTCTCCCGTCGTTGGGGATTTTGTTTCTTATTCGGCCGACTCCCGCTCGCGAGAGTCGTGTTCCGGGTATCGCATCAAATCCACAGAACCTCAGAATATCATCTTGTCATTTTCCACCTCGGCTTTCTTTCTCCTTTTTCATTTTCCGTCTGCAATATAAGAATGAGTGATTTTGGTGGGCCACCTGGCTTCGGAGGAGGCGGTGCATTTACCAGCGGAAGTGCTCCTCCTTTCCCAACGAGTGCCTTCAGTGGTTTTCCTGGATCAGGATTCGGAGGGGGGAGAGGAAGCGCATCGGCCAGACCGACATCAACGTCGATATCAACATCAAGCACCAACGCTGCAGCATTGCAGACCTCTACACCAGCAACAACACTAAGCGAACAAGCCCGAGCCGCTCGCGCAACTACAAAAGCCGCTGCTGTCAGCGGTGTCCTTGGAGGATTGTTGTTACTCATGCCGCTGGTCTACTTCCTATATCGACGATGGAAGAAGAAACACCCAGACGAGGACAATAATGGCAGTACAGGTGGAGGTGGTGGAGTTCTTCCCACGCCAGCGAACGAGCACGCGCAGAACCCGAACCCGAACCCGAATCCGAACACGACTCTATATCGGCAAGAGAAAGCACCGCCGAACGTGAGGACTGTATCGACAGACTCGGGGGTGGGCGTCATGAGGGAATCATTACGAGCACAGAGGACTGCTCCTTCAGCTGGCAATCTGATGTCTGGTGGACGCGCACATGCACAAGCACAAGCACGTGCGCCCGTCGATCCTTTCTACGACGTTGACGCCGATAGGCCTCCTCATCCGTACGAAGGCCGCATCCGGCCCGGGATGGGAGTGCAGAGGAAGAACTCTTATGATTCCGTCATGATCGCGGCCATGGTTTGAATTTTTGCTTGCTTGCTTTCTCTTGCTGTGCGGCGCCTGTTTGTCGCTTAGATGTGAGATAATCAAACGCAAGTTCTGAGGAGATATATATGACTTGTAAATGAATCAATGAATCAATGAGTCGATTAGTCTATCTTTTTCTTTTTTTTTCTTCTTCTTTTTAATCTTTCTCCTTTTGGGTGATTTGTCTGTGATGCCTGAATGCCTACATGATGGGTTGTTGAATTGGTCAATTCCTCGTACCCTGCTGCTGATACGTACACTCAGGCTGAGGTTGTTATTTCGAGTCAAAAAAGAAGCGATCTCGGGATGAGATCCAACTGAGTAAACAAGATCGGTAGCTCGAGAAAGTGATAGAGAGTAGCTCTCTTGTTTAGAAAACACTCGCGTATCTTACAAAGATTAAATCCGGATGATAGTGGCATATATGGATGTACCCCGCAAGCTAGACAGTAAAAACATATTTTAACTTGAAGATGATATCCTCATGTGAGAGCTTTTAATTCTCCGTAATTTTGACAACGATTTTGCGGATGGAGTGAGGCGGACAGCAGTCACCTAAGGTACCTGACTGAAGTCAAACAGGAATAAATATCTAACTTGATTTTCTTTTTTTTTTTTTTTTTTGCAGATATACTCGTTATTTGAATGTCATGGTTGAAAAACGTGAAAACACCTCGGGCGATAAATTGAGACCTTATTAGCAAGATCATCAAGCTGAGAGAAAACCATTCGCATGATAAAGATAAAGATTGTAAAGGTATAATTCTGAGGATACGAACGAGCGAGGTGAATAGTTGAGCTAAGCGACGGAGTAAAGATTCAAGCGATAAGCGACCAAGCTTTAAGATATTTGTTTATCTAAGCTATGAAATGAAGGAGCGAGCTGATAGCTTCTTTAAACTTGTACCTCTTACGACAAGAAGCTTAGTATCGCAGTTTTAATATGCATGTTTTCTATTTCCACCCTTAGCCTTAACCAGTTCCTGCTCTGATCTAAACTGCATCGTTGCCCCGAGTAGATTGATTAGTCGGGTGGAATATATTTAGGAATCTTCTCCTTACCTTGTTTCTCTCTGTATTATCACTTTCTTCAAAGCGGTCGTTTTATGTCTTTTCTTTTCAAGGAGAGATTTTCTGTTTGTAAAATGTGTTTCCTTTCTCAGACTTCCCTAGAATCCGACCCTGTTCGCTGATGGGTTCTTGCTACTAGATACTATTACCGCTCAAGGAATCAACAATTTCATTTTCTAGATAACTTTGCTGTTCGCCTTTTCTTTCTGCCCCTCTTATTTATATTCTTCATTTTACGTCCCTCTAACTTAAGATGCTGGATGATCCAGACTTGTTGCGAAAATTCAGATCCACCATCTCCCAAAAATGGCGCGTCCTTCCCACACGACCTCACCGATAATCTTTACCACCTGTAACTGTGACTACTTAGGTATCCTCCGAGCTCAGAAAAACTACGCATCTAACCCGAGAAGCTTTCTCTTTAATCGTCTTGTGCTTCATGCTAAGCGAGAAGCAGGAGCAGCTTTTTTCTTCGGAGATGGATAGTTTGATTGATTAGCTCCTGGTTGCTGCCTTTTCTTCTTCTTTTGGCAGCGCAGAATGGTTTGCTGGTTTGATTCACTAACTGGCGTCACCGGGAACGGTATTATTAGCGCAGAGAGTGTGATATTTAAGGTTTAGCATGTGCCTTTTTCATAAGTTTGCTTCTTCTAGTTGTATATGTGGCTAGAATTTACTTGATTGATACATTTAAAGAGCGCCGGGAATATGTCATCCTACAGGAGAAGAATTCATAAGGTGCTACACAACCAGGGGTTTTCTCGAGCACGAGATTGTGAGAAGAGAGAAGAAAAATAAGTCAGTAGGACATGTAAGCAGGACTCATGCTAGCACACTAGATGGTCATCAGCTGCTGGGGTCTAGTGCTTTGCTGTAAATCTCATGAGTTTTAGAAAAATTTGGGTTTGATCGAGGTTTGATATGCCCCCTCAGAAATCTCCGTCAATTGACTGTGACCAATGCGTTGATTAGCATCACATATTCAATTGAACTGAATGCCGTTGTCGAAGGCTAATGATTTGCCTGCGGAAGAAAGAGGATGACTACAATAGGGTGGCATGCATAGGAAGTAGTCGAGGATATGGTAGTACGTGACTATTAATTTCATAGTCTTATTTCCCCTGCTTTATTTGCTTGCAGATAAGAATAAAAATATGATAACATGTGTTGATCTAACTCGGTGCCTAGGTTCTGTAAATATTCACTGTTAAAGAAACCGTGCAAGGAGTGAATCTTGTATTCAAATCTATTGTGATAAATAGATTCAGTTTCTTGCTCTCTCTCTTAGAGAGAGAGCAACTAGCTATTTATCCCTAACTTCAGGTATTCAATAACAAGATCAAGAGAGCTAGTAACAGGATCTGACTTCGTACGAAACTTAGGATCTGTTTGGTATTAGGATCAACAGCTTCACTTGATCCTCTATTATGTATCATGTAATCTCGCACGGATCATGTGACCTTTGGTACACGGGCTGAGTTCATCCCGTCAACATGAGTTTAAAGAGTAGACAGAGAGGTTCAAATATGCGCATTTCTTGCCGACCTAAGATGGACAGTGTAAATCTACAATAGCTTTGCTCAAAAAATATATTTTGATCGTGTATTCAACCCAAGTCCCGTAAACCACACTGAAAAAGAATTATTACCGATAGATCAAACATAAGATTCGACCGTTCCATCGCAATTTGATCGGCCATGTCGTTACCCAGTGGGTGTAAAACATCTCGAGGGTTTGAGATCGATGGATATCCAGGTGTCCTTGAACAGAGCTGAGCGGTCTTTCAGCCTTGTTAAGATACAGGAAGCCCTATCCATGGTGGAGGTGGCTCCTTTCCTGATTTGGATTGGCTTTTTGTTGCTTTCTTCTGTTCTGACCATTCACCGAAGTCAACATCAAACTGTTGCATTGCCTCCAGGGCCCGCAAGAGGTCGACATCCGTCATTTCACGTTGCTCCGCCCTTGCAAGGGCATACCCGACGCGAACAATGTTCTTGATCTCTCGGCCGTTGGTCTCCTTCATGACGAGTTGGGCGAGAAATTCTGTCGTTAGCCAATCTGGTGGTTTGTCGCAAGTGGCTCTCAAGATTGCACTGTTCCATAGCTCGCGTCGAGAATCTGCCGATAAAGGAGGGTAAGCTATGGAGAGATGGATGCGAGACCTAAAAGCAGGGTCAATCGCCTCGACACGATTTGTGGTGAGAAAGAGAATGCCTTCGTAGTACTCTAGAACCCGAAGAAGTGCTACAACAGTCGTTTAGTAGCTGGCAATAATTCTTGCAAGAAGCTTATCCAGGACTCACTTGAAACCAACGAGTTTGTATGTATATTGTTCGGTGTTCTTTCTTGCATGAATACATCGGCCTCATCCATTAGCATAATACTGTTCCACCTGGTTGACAAGGAAAATAAACGGGATAGTTCTCCTTCTATCCATGGTGGAGGTCCGTTAAGTTCACCGGAACTGATTTTTAGTAACGGTCGACGATTATGGTCCGCTATGCTCTCTGTCGTGTCATTTAGTACCCTTGTTATGTAATCTAAAATGCGACGCCTGATACGAACCTGCAGTATACGTTTTGCCAACTCCAGGAGGCCCGTGTAGTAGGAAGATGAGCCCTTTACCTTTTCCTCGGATGATATCATCAAAACCGTTGTCTCCTTGGAACTCTTGATCTCTCACAAGTGACGAAATGAGTTTCTTTTTCTCCTCTTTGAGAACCAGGCTATGGAACGCCCGATCATTGTAGGCAATTTCTTCGATGTGATCGAGAGAGAAAAGACCCCACTTCTTGAGTTCCAGGGAGAAACCTGGTACATAGTGATAACAAGTCATGGTTTCTTCATCCGAAAACTTTGGATAAGATTCTGCCCCCGGCAGAGAGCTATAAGTATTTGTTCGATAAACAAATTTTGGGGAAGGGATTCTCGCCACATCGTCGCTATACTGTTTCATATCTACCACAACTCTGTGTCTAATCTGTATTAAATTAATATTAGTTTAGGCAAAGCTAACGACAGGGCATATGCTAGCTAACACATACATATGTCTGAAAACTTTTGTCACCGTGAGGTACCATCCTGTGATGCATATACGCTACACCATTATAGGAACAATGATGAATCCCACAGAGAGAAATAAATCTCCGGCCACGCTCTAGAAGATCATGTCGGATTCTCTCGCTTTCGGGGTGGAGGTGGAGAGGAACGACTTTTAGCTCATGAATAGGCTTGCGTCCATCGAATCGCTCGATTTCAAGTGTGTGGTGTGTAAGACCAATGTCACTTCCGATAAAGTGAATGCGTTCAGTGTAGACAAGCCATTTCTTTATCTCATAGGAGCCACCTTCCTTTACATCGTGTATCGATCGAAGCCGCAATAGGCTCTCGATGCCATTTATCTTCTCGTAGACCAAACAACCCGGCCTGAACATCAGCCACAGGTGGCGATGATCTAACTCTGGGGACGAGGAGTCTTTCGGCACAGATGATTGAAGTAACTTTATTTCCTGATGCAACGTCTTTTCCATGTATTGGAGACATAGTTGTAGGTGCGACTTAAGTTGCTGGTTGTTTGACACCTCGGAATACTGTCGGAGCTCATGTTGATAGTGGAAAAGACATCTCGGAGGCTCTGGAATAGTGACGGGATTCGATGTGAAGTCAACACCATCGTAAGTCCCGATGACTTCACGCAGAGCTTTTATGATATACCGGGATTGGATTTCCAGATCTGTGTAGTTCAGTTCCTGTGGGTAATTATCACTGTAGTGCCGAGTCAACACAAGGCAAGCTCGGTGACTTTTACGTCTGGGCGGCCTGATCTCAGACTTTGTACCGGCTCGTAAAACAACCTCCTCTCCACGAGTGTCAAATCGCTGCTCGTAGACGTGCAGCTCAGAATCCTCTCCACCACTGTCAGATTCCTCATCTGGAATGACTGAAGCAAGCTGCTCTTCCAGCGCTGGCGGTTTCTCTTCTTCTAGATTTGACGCTTTGTCTTCTTCAACAAGAGTGTCTTGGTCTTGGGCTGTTATTTTTGGTTTTCTGAATGGGAGTCCTGATATCCCGAACCTTTGCGATTTCATGTTGACGCGGAAGGGTGGCTGGCGGTGGACGTCGAGCAAGATAATATCGAAGCGAAGCCTTTATGACAAGAACAGATTATAAAATCTTCTGGATATTTAGTGCACGCATGATATATATGGTCGTGAGTTGAGAAACACTGTAAATTCCATTTCGTACACAGCTTATAGAGTGTAAAAAAAGGCTACCACCGATGCCAACGTGAACTGACTCAGCCGATCCGTTTAGGATATCACTGCATGAACCCCCAATCAGCTGATGGCCTCTCAGCCTCCAAGACCTTCAAATGCAACAACGCGTGCATTGATTGCATCATGCCTATTATGAGTTGCTCTCTTCTTCCTCAAATACCCATGAGCCAGCCGTGGCTTGGTCACTAGTTGTTTCCACTTGCTGCCCAACCTGAGCCTGAGTCGTACCAGTTGATGAGGCAGACCGAAAGGCGACACTTCCGATAATGTGGTATGGCGACTCGTTAGGCGGCTCATTCATCCATCTTTCCAATGGCGTAAATGACTGATAACCTTTGGCTGGCACATGTCTCTTAAGGGTACGTTGCACAGGAGCATAGGCCTTTGTGGGTGGCTTGATTTTCTAAGCGGAACAGGCGACCGGGAATTAGTGACATTTGCTTCGAAGAAGTCGTCAAGTTCTAGTGTATCGACAATAGCTTACCGTGTTGGCAATGCGTGGAGAGGGAGACATCATCCGCTGATTACTGCAAGAAAAGTTGAAACGAAAACAAGGTGGAGTTACTATTACAGAAGTCCGATATGCTTTGCAAGTTAAATATCAATTCGATTTTTCACTGTCGAGTTGCTGTTGTAAAGACATCAAGGAGATCATCATTTATATCATATCATGGTCAATATGAGGCTGCTCTTGCTATGACATTGATCTTTGAAGGTGCTTTTGGGAACTTTGTTCAATAGTTCGGATTTGTTAGCAAACAGATAGTCAATTGTCAGCCTCATATCGTCACCACGACACGTCGCCTCATCATCACCTTGAATGTTGACATGGAGTTGTTTGGGTTCTTTTGGGATCATTTGCAATGGCTGTGAGAACCGAGCAGCGGATGAGGTGGTTTGCTGCTGGAGTGCTTCCATAAATCATGACCTGTGCGAGATCTTTTGGGAACTTTGGTTTTTTTGAGGTCACCCAAGACACAGCTGCCTGGATAGAAAAGGTCAAGTTTATACGTCATATGGTGGGGGAGATTTGTGTTCCACAATCGCCCGATTGCTGTAGTGTTGCGCTCTTGTGCAGGGTTTAAATGAGAACTTTTGCTGACCTTCAGCACTAGTGACCGCTGTCATTATTAGTGAGACTGTGAAATCTCACCACAAGCCACTAGGGCAACTACAACTAAGGCTGTGTGCTTATTTATACCACTCGGCCAGGCATACAACATTTAAGATTTAACATTTGTGCCTCGCAAAAATACTTGCTATCAGTCTAAATCACCTAGGACGTGGCCATGGACTCCTCACGTCAAGATTATTCTTCTGCATGGGACGGTCACGGATCTGCTTACAAACAGCAGGTTCATGGATTTTCTGGAGAATCCTCGAGCAACCAACATGCCTTTAATTCATTCGCCTTTGAACCATCATATGAACAAAATCCATTTCAATCCAATACAGCGTACAGGCTTCCCACTATTACTGATGTATCACCACCAGAAATCAGATCTTCTCGGAGGGTGAAATATGAACACCTTGACTGGAAAGCGCACAAAGCTACGATCCAGAGCCTGTACATAGACCAAAATAAAAGTCTGTTTGAAACCATGGAGAGTATGAAAAGCCTTCATTCTTTCGATGCATCGTAAGCAAGCATCTCTATCCCTCCCTTGTCTGACGTCTTGTGTTACTGACCACCCAAAGTCCAAAGCTATATAAAGCCAAATTCAAAGAGTGGAATTGGCAAAAGAACCTATCCGTAGAAATGGCTCTGTTTATGAAAGAGAAATCCAAACGAAGGAGGCGAGAAGAGGGCAAGGATACAGTCTTCTCTTTTGGAGGGAAGGTCTGGGACAGTAACCGGATCGAAAGCACTGCTACCAGGGGAAAGAAATCTAGGATCAACCAAAATATGGAAAGTAAGTCACAAAGTTTAGACTGCTGTTAGATCCAAAGGCTGACTGGTTTCAATAGATGTTGAGACGCCTAGTGGTGTGAGCTACAAGACACCAAAACCTCTTGTAGTTTCACCCTTTGCCACCAATGTAACTGAAGATTCCGATGTTGGAAGCACTGAAACTTCAGATGATAATTCCGAGGATGACTTGGACAAAGGTGTTGCGGAAACCAGACTCCTGAGCGGAAGCAAGCTTACGCTTACTTGGCGTGGTCACTCAAGAGGTGACCTTCAGGATATGTGGCGCACGGCTCGTGACTACCGCGATAGTGGCAGATATGACGAAGCCGAAGACATGTTCCTGCAAGTATTTCTCGGCATGTGTCATATCTTAGGAAGCACAAATCAGGACACCGTCAAGGTCGCATACAATCTTGCTGATTTGTATGCGGATTCTGGCCAGATGGGCGATGCGATTAACTTGATTGAGAAGGTCATCGAGAATCATATTAACAGGTGGGGCTATGCAGACAAGAGGACCCAACAAAATGTCTTGCATGCCGTTGAGCTTCTAAATGGCTGGAATAGGCAAGCTGACGCGCTAGCCCTCCTTTCGTTGTCAGATGAGTTGTTGGACTCTGTTTCTAACTCTCACAATCTGCCAAAAGCTCGTAATAAAGCCACTAAGAAGGGCAAAGAGACAGAAAAATCAGATTCTCGTCACGACCTCGTGGGAGTTGCCAATTCCATCCTCGAGGAACCAAGTTCTGCCAGAGTTGACTACGGGCTCCGAGTCGCTCGCAGTCATATCGCGGCTAAGGATCAAGCAGCAGAAGGCCTTGTTATTGCCATGATATCTCAGTGTAAAGAAGAGCCAAGTCTTGCGGTGCAACACTTGAAGGCCCGAGCTGAACTACTCAAGCTTTACGATAAGTTGGGCGCAGCCGACGAGCACAAAGATGTATTTGAAGACACCTTCGAATCATTGAAGAAGGCCTGGGAAGCTTATAATTGGGAAGATAACAAGATTGAAAGTTTGGACTTCATGGAAGCGGCACTACAAGTAGCTGCTAACATGCTCAAATGCAATTATCGAAGTGAGGCTAGGCGTTTATTTCTAAAAGCATCAGAAAAGGCATCGGCGGTTTTTGGATCCGACGATGAGCGAACAGTGTGGGTTCTCATCACCATAGGTCTGGTTTACCAGACGTATATGACATGGGATGATGCAGAAGACTGGTTTGAAGAAGCTTTCGCGGCGGCCCTCAGAAACCAAGACTGGGGCCCGAAAGATGGGATTGTGCTTTCACTCCAAAACGCCATGGATCATCATCATTTCTCATACGTCTCGGATGAAGGGAGGCCGTACAAGACAATTTTTGGAGTCTCTGGTATCAAAATCTCCCCTGGAAGATTGCACTTCGAGTGAGAGATGAGAGCTTTCCAAACCCTATCCGTCGCTTACAGCTAACTCAACGTCGCTTAAAATTGTATTCATTTGGTATAGCGCTTTTGCTGTGTAACTTTGATTTCAAAAGACTATGTGTCTAGTGTTTCACTTGAATAAAGCGTGGAAATTCAACTTGATCTCAATTAAAAGATATTGGTCTACCTAGGCGTTGTCTTGTAATTACTAATCTTATGACCTTTTCCCCCACTATTGTGCCATCTTAGGTCTATGCTTGGATCATAGACCTCTCGCTCTGGTTGCTTGGAGATTCTTCTTCTTCATCTGGCTTGCCCACTACTTTCATTATAAAGAAAACCAACAAGCCGACTTGAATACCAAAACCAGCTGCACCTAGCCAGAAACTCAAAGCGCCATTCCAAGCTATCGCACCACGATGCACACAATGTACGCCCAATGCCGGATAGAAGGTGAACGTAAGTCCAGTCATGACATATGCAACCCAGTGTGGGATCAGAGGCTCAGCACGTCGGTCTGCCACGATTGCACACGATATTGCTAGGTCCTGGGCAATGAAGGGGGGAAAGCCCATGGAGAAAGCAAACCATGCTGTATCGCTAAGCATTTGTGTCAGTACCGGATCTCGGTCGAGCCGATAAATTGTTGTAGCGAAAAAGATGGCGGGTAACATCATCGAGATTCCCCCAAGTGATCCACTAGCGAGTTGCGCCCACAAGATCATCGGGTTCAGCCCTGGGATTCGAGCTAGTCTAATTTTAACGCCTTTTGTATTAGCTTGTGTAGGTCCAGCTGAAAATGTGGAGTACGTTTGTATATCGTATCATTGGAGAAGGAGATTAACGTACTGACGGTTGACTCCTGCGCAAAATATGGGCCAAAACAAAGATGTCAGCATCATAAGAGAGATTCCAGCTTTCATCCCAGTCTCATTTCTGCGATAATGTGCTGCTGTCGTCTCGGGTGAAAATGATGGGCTTATAGGAGGCAGTAGTCTCGAGGAAGGAAGAAAAAGAAAGAAGAACATCTGCGCGATTGGTCCACAGAAAATGGCGAGTCTGCTAAGGCGGATGTCTGACATTCTGTACAATGGTGTTTCCCTTCCCACTTGTCTACAACCTATCTCGTGCGTACTTGAATGCTGGTTGAAATTAGCCATGGCGATTAAGAATTTGGTTGCTGATTTAGTAGATGAGGGACCGAGGGTGATACGAAGAATTGAGGTGTGAATGTTGAAGCTCTCAGCCTTGAATTCCTACAAAATCTTAGAAGATCACTTTGCTACTTAAGAACTATTTAAAGTAGTATTCTGTAAGACATTTCGTTAGAAAGTAACAAGTGTAGTTCATACAATTTACTAAGTTGAAAGTAGACAAGGTAAGCTTCATTCCTAGCTTCGGTTGCCGAGCTCCGAGGTCGGGCTCCGTGCTAGCGCTTATTGCTTCATCACCTTATCAACATGCATGACATCTAAGGGTCTACCCGAAGCAATGCATATCAAGGAGGGGATGGAATTTTCAGCCGCAATAGACTTGTCATCTGAGAGCGGGCTGGGCCGTCCTACGGCCTTGCGGATAGATTTACCGGGTGGCTTTCCTCAAAAGCAATGTTGTCATCCTCTCACCTCCCGTCTCTGTTTTGTTCTGTTGGTATTATGCATCATGAATTAGATATATTGCAATATCAAAACAACCAAAAGATATAATTATAGCGAAACGAGCCTTTCTGTAAGCTTTCGTAAATATTTATCCGTTACAGTGATACAAGTGGTACAAGTGGTACAAGTGGTACATCGCTACTTATTTTAGTTTGGCTAACTCAACTTATACACAAGCACAAAATCGAGTAGTTTTACAGCCAATGACACGATTGTACCACTTTAGCGGATATCTCGACAACTTTAAAAGCTCTGAAATTAACGTCTTTGAACGGTTTCTTAATCACCTATCAATCTAGTGAGGGGTAACCGATTGTCAAATTAACCGGCCGTATTAGCAAGCCACAATGTTGCTAATAAAGCCACAAAAAGAGCCACTGTGTGATGTGTCACCAATTTTCATCAATAGGGATTGGTTGAATAGGTCCCTAGATAGCCACTTCGCAATGCGAGAGGTTCGTGTCAGACGTTGTGCAACACAGTTGTTATGCGTAATCTGCCCGTTGTGAGATAACACTGCTGGTAATCGGTGAAAGATTAGCGAAGGATTGGCCCACATATGCATGGTTGGCCTTCCTGTAGCCATAAGCTTACCACCCCGTGCGGCCCAGCTTCAGTTTATTGTGGCAGCCTAGATTGCAAGTAAAATATTCAGCTGAACAGCCTTGATTTAGGGAGGAAGATAATACTCGCAGTTCTCTTATCTGAAGCGACGTCAGAGGCCTGGTACAGTGTGAGTACCCTGGGTACCAAAACGCGGCCTGTGCTACTGTTGTTGTTGTTACACTTAACATATAAGTCAAGATTCAATACTACATTTGCATTAGCAAATTTTCGTTCTTCCGAAGATCATCATGACCTTCCCAGAGAACTCGGTATGCATCTTGGTGATCTCAAGATTAATTAGGTATGCATGCATGAGCTAACTGTTTGTTTCTAGACAAATTCCTTGTTGCCCACACCGGAAGTGGCCTGTACTCGTTGCCGACAGAGAAAGATTCGCTGTGGACGCGAGAGACCACAATGCGTGAACTGCACAGCTGACAGTGTGGACTGCGAATATGCTGCTCCCGGAAAAAGAGTGAATCATGTCAAGTTATTGTGGGTTGGATTCTTTCCGTTAAGAACTTGATAGCTCTTGCTCTCTGATCGTATACTTACATTTTGTCTTTCGTAGATGCAACAACGTTGCAAGTCTCGAAAGCCATTTAATAAACATGGAGTGGGAGCTTTCACAGCTAACGACTTTTGTTAAGGGTTGTGGAAGCCGTGCATCATCTACCGAAAGAACAGTAGAAGATATATTTCCTGGGCATTTTATAACAGATGACCCGCTTATTGAGGACAATGCGTCTCTCTCATCAAATGGTCGCTATATTGTCCGCAATAATTCTATAGATCGGTACCAAGGCCCTGGAACTCTATTTGCTTTGTGCAACAAGTTTCGTGATACCACTATTTCAGAGCAGCTTCAGCGAAGCAAATCTTTCCTCAGCAACGATTCTAACCAGAGTGATACGCAGGACACTCTAGGCGATGAAGATATGCTTAAAAGTCTCCTAGATCGCATGTGTACCGAGGCCGGGCCAGAAAAACCTGCTTTGGATCTTTCATCAGATCACACCCTCATTCGACTTCCTCCAAAACAGTTTTTATTACTGGCCCAATCGCAATTTTTCCAGCAAGCACATTATGCAGTGGCAATATTTGTCCCATCTAAGTTCCGGTCTAATGTTGAAGCGATTTACAATCGACCTTTCACACAAGGTGACGAAGCCTGGGCCGTCTGCTTCAAAACAATCATTCTTCTGGTCCTGGGGTCAGATATGCTGCAGCAAGCCCACGACTCAAATTTTGGATCGCAGTTCGCCCTGTCATTTCTCTCAACTGTTCGGACAGCTCTTAGTAATCCCGGGTTCTTGATGGCACCAAAATTGATAAATGTTCAAGCTTTGGCACTTCTTGTGAGTATCTTCAGATCGATCTACTCCATTTGACGGGACGTGGGTTGATTTGACTCCTAGAGTGTTGCAGCGCAACGATATTACCAACCAGGTTTCGCCGAATCAATTTTAGCGCAAGCCTGTGTACTTGCTAGGACCATGGGCCTCCACCAGACCAACGCAATACAAGAAGGGATCGATCCAGAAGAGACACGCGAGCGTTTCAAAGTCTTCAGATCTCTGTATGTTCGCGATAAGAGCTTTGCAATCTCACGAGGGTCTGTCTGCTGGTTATCTAGCTTTGATTGTAACCTGTTACCAGGGATCAGTAGCAGCGACTCTATAGACTCTAGCTGGACAGCGAGGATCCAACTTGCAGCTTTGCAAGAAGAAGTTTACCGCTTACATCACTCTGCGGGTTCTCAGAAACAACCTCCAACAAAGATAAAAAACGCAATATCGCGTCTAGAGCAGAACCTTGAAAGATGGGCTACTTCTCACGATATATTTGGGGCATCTAATGCAACTGCCAGTGATATTGAGCTGCAATTGGACTTTTTAGCTACTCGTATTAGCTCCTTCTCTGGTAGTTTGGAACCAAGTCATATTGCTCGAACTTTGAACGACTCCAGGGCAAGTTGTGTGTTACTGCTGAGATCCTGTGGCAAGAGCGACCAGGCTACAACCGAGAGGCTCGAGATTTACTTACCTTCCAGCCCCTCGAAAGCTGAAGAAACAAATTCAAACGATCGATCAAGGAGAAAAAATGGTATATCTGTACCCAAGAGAACCGAGGAAGGCTCAGCTGAATCTATTTCTCTTCAGCTTTACAGTCTTTTAGATTCATTTTCGGTTCCTGCGTTTTTTCTGTTGGCAAAGACTTCTATATCCGAAAAATCAACTAATGATGGGCCGCAAGCAGAAGCTGACCTTGATATGTTGCGGAGGGTATGCGACTGTTATAAGGAATTCGGTCTGAAATTTCAAACAAACAATCACACCAACAAGACCGGGCGGACCTTCGAAAGACTTCTTGCAGTTGTTAGCTCTATCAAGTGCCAACAATCTCCACGATCTCCACGGCAGTCATACGGGAAGCAGAGTAGCAGCCTTTGCAGCCCACTGAACATGCAGAGCTCGTTCGCTGAAACACCAGACCTCGGCTATTTTCAAACTACACCCACACCCACACCCACCTCGTCGAGTTATGTTACATCTCTAGTGTTGGATAAGTTTACAACCAAGAGTACACCGATAGCGACATCGATTAGTATGAGCATAGCTAATTCCCCTCCAATGCTTAGTTTAGCAGGGCCTCGACTTCATCAACAGTGCATGAAGCCACCTAGCCAAAAGCGGCAGTTGGATGTGAGCGTGGACGATGATTCAGATTCCGGATTATTTCCATGGTTTTTTTGTGCACAGGATGGCGGAAACACTGGACGGTATAATACCGCCGGACAATTCTCTTCCAATCCTCAAGAGCAGGATGTACGACCACCCAGCAGGAGGCGAAAGTTCTTAAGCGAGATAGATATGTGTATGGATGATGATCCTGATTCTAGATTGCTGTCTGACTTCTTAAATGATGCTCCTGACGTGTCTTTTGACTTTACAGCTTAGAACGCGCTTCTTAGCCACCTGTAAGTTCCGACGTCTTTCATGTACGGGACAATTTATTGGGGCGAATTGCTGTCAAGTAGAGAGAATAGAATTTATTTCTCAATTTTAACATTTTGATGGCCGACAGATAGGCAATGAGATTCGTTGAGTATGAATAACTCTATATATAACCAAGTTTATTTACACTCTTTGTTCGACTACCCCCGAGTCGAAGTAATTTGGTAACGTTATGCTCTTCGAGGGCAGATAACTGGGTGTATTTCATCGACGCTGTTAGACTGAAGAAAGTATTATTGCATTTGGCAGGTCCCGGGCGCAAATAGGATTGAACCAGGAGAATTGTTCGTATCGACAGTATCATGATTCCTTTTATTCGCATATCGCGCTTGCTAGGGTGAATAAAGGGGTGGCAGTTCAAGGTCTTTAACGTCACTTCCACGTTTCACAGACTCGGCGCCCGAAATCCACTTCGGGTGTTCGGTGTTCGGATTTTAGGGAGCAGCCACCAACACCGTATGCTGTACTTCCTTCCTTATGTGTTAATGTGGCTCGTACTCCAAGCAGCACAGCAGCACGGTACTCGGGACGCGAGATTGAACCATTCATTTTGAAGAACATCACGGATTGCTCTTGATATATATATGTATGATGCACAAGATTATGCAAATATTGTAAAGTGAAAGTGAATGTGCAGCAGTGATCATCCAATTATATTTTGTTTTTCGGCTGTTATTTCCAAAAGAAATTTTAGTGTGAGCTTCTACATAGCCATCCTCAAGATCTACAGGACAAAATGTCTATCCCGGAAAAATGTGCTGTGTTGGTGATTGGTGGTGGACCAGGGGGTTCATATGCAGCTTCAGTGCTGGCACGCGAGGGAGTGGATACAGTTGTGTTGGAGGGAGATATTTTCCCGAGGTGTGTAACAATATTTCCTCTGTAGTTTCCTCGCTTATCAGTGGTCCCACTGATAACTTGATCAACGAATAATCACTCGAAATCTGCAAAATGGCTATTGAGACTGAATCTTAGTTATTTTTCATACTTTGGCTTAGAGAACCGGCAAATCTAACAGTACTAGATATCATATAGGGGAGAGTATGTTGGCATCCATTCGACACTTTCTCCGATTCATTGATCTCGATTCGACATTTGATAGTTATGGCTTTAAGAAGAAGGTGAGTTCTTGGGCTTGAAGTCTAGCCACTGATTGGTTAATATAATGTCTAAGGTCGGAGCAGCGTTTAAGCTTAACGAGAAACGTGAGGCTTGTAAGTGCAAGACAGGCTTCATAATTGAACCAATAACTGCTGACTGAAACAAAGTCACTGATTTCATTGCCGCCGGAGGTCCAGAGAGCTATGCATGGAATGTAGTTCGTTCTGAGGCTGATGAGCTCATGTTCCGACACGCTGGAAAACAAGGTGCAAAGGTATTTGACGGTGTCAAGGTCACCGACGTTTATTTTACGCCTTCGCCCGAAGGTTACGTTCCAATCGACACCAAGGCAACAGATACAGGGCGTCCAGTCTCTGCAACTTGGTCACGAAAAGATGGAAGCTCTGGTTTAATCACGTTCGACTATCTTGTTGATGCAAGTGGACGGGCAGGGGTACTATCTACCAAATACATGAAAAATCGAAAGTTCAACCAAGGACTTAAGAACGTTGCAAACTGGGGCTACTGGAAAGATGCAGGAACTTATGCCGTTGGCACCAAGCGGGAAGGCTCCCCATTCTTCGAGGCTTTATCAGGTATTTATATAAGCTATCCCAAACCTGCGTCTCGTCATTTGAATGCTAATACAAAATTTATAGATGCCAGTGGGTGGTGCTGGCTCATTCCCCTTCACAATGGGACCATGTCTGTCGGAATTGTGATGAGACAGGATCTTTCTATCGCCAAAAAGAGAGCTATGGGCTCTACGAACGGCCTTGAATTTTATAAAGAATCGCTCAAACTGGCACCCAGCTGTTTGAAAATTCTTGGTGATGCCAAGCTTGTGACGGAGGTCAAAGCTGCGTCTGATTGGTCTTATAGTGCAAGTTCGTATGCAATTCCCAACGCACGCATTGTGGGGGACGCTGGATGTTTCATCGATCCATACTTTTCTTCTGGCGTCCATTTAGCATTCGCAAGTGGACTTTCAGCAGCAACTACAATCCGCGCGTCGATGAATGGCGACTGCGACGAACGTAGCGCTATGCAATGGCATTCTAAAAAGGTCACTGAAGGATACACGAGATTCTTGCTTGTGGTTTTGAGTGCGCTCAAGCAGATCAGGAGGCAAGATGAGCCAGTCTTAAGTGACTGGAATGAGGATGGCTTTGATAGTGCGTTTGCGTTCTTCAGACCTAGTAAGTCTTTTCTATCAGACCGTTGAAACCATGCTGGTGTTGAAACCTCTCAGTTATTCAAGGCACAGCAGATGCTGATGTCAGCGGCAAACTCACACAAGCCGAGATCTCAAAGACTGTCGACTTCTGTCTCAATGCGTTCCAGCACACTGAGCCAGAAGAGCGCCAGGCCGTTCTCACGAAGCTGGAGAACGTCAAAAACAACTCTTCAGACCCTTCTAATACACAATTGGATGAAGATAAACTTTCCGAGGATGAATTGCGAGTCTTGCATAATATCCGTGCCAGGCAAATGTTGCGTACCGAGGACACTTTGAATATGGATCATTTTGGCAAGGATGCCATTGACGGACTAGTACCAAATCTACAGAGGGGAAAACTAGGTCTTGTCAAAGCCACAATTCATGGTAAGGGTAATGTTGAGGCGCCTGTTATTGATTTATTTGCTTTGGTCAAGCCTGAGGAAGCGAGCGTTGTCGGCGAGAAGGAGACGGAGGCTGCACCAATCGAAGTTTACTAGATTCTGTCGTGATTGACTGGACTTTGAAAAGAATTTCACAATGCTCTCCTCTTTCAACAAGTGGTTTGAGATGATTCAGCCTGGTTGCAAGGTGGATGAGTAATATGAGAAAGATGGAAGTTTTGGCTTTTTGCGTCCCAATTATTTTTTGACAAAGTAACTAGGAATAGTGGGAATGAAATTTCAACTGGTGCAAGTAAACGTCTAAGTAGTGATAGCTAAATCTCAACTCATGAACAATGTATGTTTTATCTGGGCAAGGAATTTTGGATGGAAGAGTAAGAAATCTTCTCTGAATGTAATTCTATTTCCGACGTCGATTTAACCTACAGTGTGGCACTGATTTGGTCAATTCATATGAAACTTACAATGACCCAAAAACGATAATATTACTCAGATAAATCGGAACAACAGTCGAAAACTAATTACATCGGCCACTGCACTAGAAGGAGCTCATTATACCAGGTTGAATAGTTTCAAGAATCTCCCCCAGTTCAGCCCAAAATTTCTTCTGTGCAAATGCTCCATCTTCACTTCTCACAAATGACGACAGGTTATTATTAGCAACTTTCCCATCCGTCATGTATGCACCGTGGCTTCTCGAATCTGCCAAAGCAGCAGCCATAAGTGTCCGGCTTCCGACCTCGGTGGAACGAGCAAACATGAGTTTTAGGAGCCAAAGAGTCCAGCCAAGGTCCCGAGCTAGCTCTGAGTGGCAAAGGCCGGGGTTCAACATATTGAGCACAACTCCGGAGCCCGAAAGCCGAGGGGCCAACTCCCGAACCGCGAAGACTTCCAAGAGTTTAGAAGTCATGTAACGCTCTCCCATATCGGCAGTTACCTTGTCATTCAAGGCGCCGAAAATGCTCTCGGCTTTCCATTCTGGGAACTTGCTCCAACAGTGAGTCTCGCTGGTAACAATTGACAGATGTGGCTTAGAGGATGGGAACTCTTTTGCCACAGCTTTAAGTTTAGGGAGGAGCAGTATGCCGAGGAGGATGGTGCTAATCACATTGACAGTGATGGACCGTTCGTGACCCTCGGCAAGGCTGAAGGCTGACGTTGCTATAGCGGCGTTCTCCACAACAATATCCAGTCGTGGAAGTTCAGATGCACGAGCAGCGAATGCCTTCACAGAATCGTAAGATGCGAGGTCGAGCTCCCAGACTTCGCAGGCTCCTGGTCTCTGAGTCGATGTCTCAATTGACTGTTTTGCTTTCTGACCGGCTGGCAGGTTCCGTACAGCAAGTATGACTTTACTTGCATTGAGTCTTACAAAGTGTCGAGCTGCCTCGTAGCCGAGGCCAACGTTTGACCCGGTCACAATAACTGTTTGGCCCGCATAAGATTCGGTGGGGTAAGCTGGTGTAACAAAGAGTTGAGAATAATACCAATCCATCTTGAATCTTACGAGTTGTACTGTTCAGATAGAAAATGTGTATACAGAATAGGTGAGGATGTAGAGGAAGAAAAGTTTCAGGCTGTTAAAAGCCGTTCAGTCGGAGTCCTCGTTTTTGAACCCGCAAAATTAAGCGACGGGTAAGATGACTTTACTGCGGTTGTTGGCTGCCACTCCGAAAGCATCAGCTCCACGGCCTTCGGGCGCCGAAGCCCCTTATAGTTCATGTAATTATGTTATTAGTGAATATAGTTATAGCATACGCTATTTCAGGACATGTAGTTTGTCCACCCTTGAAAAGCATTTTGGCACTTTACACTAGAAGACCCCAATCATCATCATCCGGGCTGCCGTTTTTAGCGCCAAGATAACCTGTTACAATGAATGCCCAATTATCCTCAACTGATTCAGGAATGGCCGTCTTATTGTTTGGACCTCACTTCCTCTCCTTCGATGAACATTCATTTGCACGACTCAGAGCCACACTGTTGAACAAGGCAGGAAACCAATGGATCATGCAAACACTTAAAGAACTCCCAAGTCATTGGGAATTTCTGTCACAAGCATTTCCTGGATTCGAAATAGTACCCGGAGTAAAGTTGCTGAGAGAATTGAACGATTGGGTGGAAAACGGGACACTCACAGAGTCCTCCTTACCTCTCCCAAACGTTCTTCTCACTCCGCTTGTGGTTATTACCCAGTTGACTCAATATTCAGGATACATCGATACTACTCATACTGCTCAAAGTTATTCCAAAGACGGTGGAGATAGAAATGAAATTAATATTTCATTCAGGAAAACTTCCGAAGCAGTGGGATTTTGCACTGGTCTTTTAAGCGCTCTTGTCGTGGCTAGCTCTTCAAACAAGGCTCAATTCGAAACCTATGGTGCAAATGCTATACGTCTTGCTATGCTCATAGGAGGGCTGGTGGACTCTCAGGATAGATTAGTTGGTGCAAATGGTGGGGAGTCAAAATCATTCTCCGCGGCATGGCACACCCCCGACTCAAAGCTCGAGATGACAAAGATACTGAGCCGTTATCCTGAGGTAATACTTAACCCATCAGATCAAGTTTACTGGCGTTAATATGAACGTAGACTTACATTTCTGTTTTGTACGACGAGAAAAGGGTCACAGTGACGACCTCGAAAAGCACTATGCCTTCATTGTTGCAACAGTTGCGAGCAACTGGTATTACCACGGTTGATATTGGCATTCGGGGCCGCTTTCACACTAAAAACCATCGCCATGAAGTGGAAGAGCTGATCAGATTTTGTGACTCTCAGCCAGCATACCAATTAGCTGATGCATGTACGTATATTATACAAAACCCTTGTTTATGTTGTTGATGACAGCTTGTAATATTTTATTTAACAATATAATGATCCTTTTAACTGTGTGTCAACTGACGATTTATTTCTAGCTGGACTTTTGATACCAACTCGAACAGATTGTGGAGGAGAGTACATCAAATCAGGCAGCCTCCATCATATCGCCTTAAAAGCAATTCTGCTCCAACAGTCGCAGTGGCACAAAACCTTTGCAGAAGTATTGTCATCCCGGTTAGCCGACAAAGGATCTTTCCTGGTCTACTTTGGGCTCGACAATTGCATCCCACCTAGCCTCATACGCACACTTGGCTCGCGGTTGATCAATGCCGCTGACAACAAAAAGTTGGCAACTGAAGTTACTACGGACACACCTGAGTCGAATCCAAGATTATACAATGAGAGAGTCGTGTTGGAAAATGATATTGCGGTCATTGGAATGGCTTGCAAGGTCCCTGGCGCGGACGACCTCGAAGAGTTTTGGAAGGTTTTATGCGAGGGCAAGTCGCAGCATGTCGAAGTTGGAGATCGCTTTAGCTTCGAGACAACTTGGCGCGAAGATGACCCAAAAAGAAAATGGTTCGGAAACTTCGTCAATGATCGCGATGCTTTCGACCAAAGATTCTTCAAGAAACCGCCACGTGAATTAGCCTCTATGGATCCTCAGCAAAGGCTGATGTTACAAACTGCGTACCAAGCTGTGGAGCAGT
The DNA here is from genome assembly GCA_029641185.1 of Pseudofabraea citricarpa. NCBI lineage: Eukaryota > Fungi > Ascomycota > Leotiomycetes > Helotiales > Dermateaceae > Pseudofabraea > Pseudofabraea citricarpa. The sequence continues at coordinate 2,160,608 of JAPWGK010000004.1, forward strand.
CAGGCTACTTTCATTTTCCAGACCGCGACAAACACATCGGAGTTTATATCGGGGTTAGCAACGTCGACTATCAAGATAATATTGCTTGTTATCCGCCAAATGCTTTTTCGGCAACAGGCACTCTTATGAGTTTCGTTGCTGGTAAGATCAGTCATTACTTTGGTTGGACTGGTCCTAGCCTTAGTATTGATACTGCTTGCTCTGGTTCTGCCGTAGCAGTCCACCATGCTTGTAAAGCCATCCTCAGTGGCGATTGTGTAACCGCAATTGCTGGTGGTGTCAATGTTATAACAAGCCCTCTCTGGTTCCAAAATCTAGCCGGAGCATCCTTTCTTAGCACCACTGGCCCTTGTAAGCCTTTTGACGCCAAAGCTGACGGCTATTGCAGAGGTGAGGCTTGTGGTGCTGTATACTTAAAGAAACTTTCAGCAGCTGTTTCAGATGGCGATCAGATTCTTGGTGTTATCACTAGTACAGCAGTTCAGCAGAACCAGAACTGTACTCCAATTACTGTTCCAAATGCTATATCGTTATCCAACCTCTTCGAAAAAGTTATTCAACAAGCTCAATTACACCCACGGGAAGTCACAGTTGTGGAGGCTCACGGAACTGGCACTGCTGTCGGGGATCCAGCTGAATATGAAAGTCTCCGAAGAGTATTTGGTGGAGTTCGCTCTAGGACTCTGTCACTGGGCTCTGTTAAAGGACTTGTTGGCCATGCCGAATGTGCGTCAGGAATCGTTGCTCTTATTAAGGTCCTTCTCATGATCCACGAAGGCATTATACCACCACAGGCCAGCTTTGACACAATAAATCCCGCAATTGAAAAATTACCTACGGATAATATTGAGATTTCAACCACGCTAAAAACATGGGATACTGACTTCCGAGCCGCTGTAATCAACAATTATGGTGCTTCAGGTTCAAATGCTTCAATGTCAGTAATACAAGCGCCAAAAGCTCATACGAAGGGCACAAAAGACTCTCCAATGCAATCTAAAACGAAGTATCCGATTTGGTTTTCTGGATTTGATGACCAGAGTCTCCGGTTATATTCTTCTAAACTTCTCTTGTTTCTAAAGTCGAAAGTCGTATCCTCAAAGGATGTCTCTATTGCAAATCTATCGTTCAACGTTTTCCGTCAGTCCAATCGAACACTCAACCGTGCTCTGATATTTAGTTGCAGCTCTATCAGTGAATTAGAAAACAAACTGACAGCGTTTACGGATGGACAAGACAAGAGCATTTCAACAACTGGTAGCCAACTTTCAAGACCTGTCATACTTTGCTTTGGTGGTCAGGTGTCAACTTTTATTGGATTGAACAGACAGCTTTATGACAGCGTAAATATTCTACGAAGGTACTTGGACCAATGCGACACTATTTGCAAATCCATTGGTATAGATGGCATTTATCCAGAGATATTTCAGAGGAGCCCAATTGCGGACACGGTCAAATTGCAGACGGCGCTTTTTGCAATTCAGTATTCTTGCGCCAAGACCTGGATAGATTGTGGTGTACATGTCTCTGCACTTATCGGCCATAGTTTTGGCGAGTTAAGTGCACTCTGCCTTTCTGGTGCCCTGTCTCTTGATGACGCTATTAAGATGATCACCTGTCGTGCGAGCATTATTAGAGATTCCTGGGGTTCCGAGAAAGGATCTATGATGGCAATTGAAGCCAATCTAGATGAAGTTGAGAAGGTGCTGGCGGAGTCAAGTCAAATCTGCAATGGAGAGCAGACAGCCACAGTCGCGTGCTTCAACGGTCCAAGGAGTTTCACGCTCGCCGGTTCGGTCAGGTCGATTGAAGCTGTTGCCAAAACCTTGGCCGACCACCCAAATCCAGCATTGTCTTCCATAAGATGGAAAAAGCTCAATGTAACTAATGCCTTCCATTCTACTCTCGTTGACCCTCTTATGAACGACTTAAAGCAAGTTGGTCACGACTTGACTTTCAAAGAGTCAATGATTCCGCTCGAAAGGGCTACTGAGTCCGAGTTTGCACCCAAGCTTAACGCTAGCTTCGTGGCGGAGCATATGAGGCTCCCTGTATACTTTAATCACGCTGTACAACGACTTTCCAGGAAATACCCCTCTAGCATCTGGCTCGAGGCTGGATCAAATTCCACTATCACGACGATGGCTAGCAGAGCGCTTGGTTCACCCAGCACTTCTCACTTCCAAGCAATTAATATAACCAGCGACAACAGTTTGCAATCGCTCACGGATGCTACCACTAGTCTCTGGAAGCAAGGCTTAAATGTGACATTCTGGGCACACCACTCCTCGCAAACATCGCAATATGCTCCTTTGCTCCTGCCACCATATCAGTTTGAGAAGACTAAACACTGGGTAGACCTTAAGGTGCCACCGAAAACATACGCCGATTCTGTGCCCGAGTCAGCCAAAAATGATGTATCCACAAGTCTATGGACGTTTGTTAAGTACCACGACAGGGAAAAAAGGTCCGCCCGATTTCGAGTAAACACAGGTCTCAAAAAGTATGAAGAGTATGTTTCTGGTCATACTGTTGCTCATGCAGCACCTCTATGCCCTAGTACTCTTCAACTTGACATGGTTATAGAAGCACTAAAAAGTCTACGTCCTGACTTCAGCTCTTCGAACATCCAGCCACACCTCCATGGACTTGAGAATCATGCGCCGCTATGTATGGATAGTTCTCGGAGCGTCTGGATAGACGTCGAAGCCAAAGACGAATATTTCCATTTCTGGAATTGGAAAATGATAAGCGACGCCGGTCAGGAAGGCTTGAAAACAACTCTACACGTCTCGGGTGCAATCATATTTCGATCTGAGGAAGATGCTTTGATCGACTTTGCAAAATATGAGCGTCTTGTCGGACATGACAGATGCCTACGCCTCCTCAACGGCACGGATGCTGATGAGATTATGCAAGGCCGCAATATCTACAAAGCCTTTGCAGATGTCGTGGACTACGGCGAAGTTTATAGAGGCGTTCGAAAGATTATGGGCAAGAACATGGAATCCGCAGGACACGTCGTCAAGGCATACAGTCGAGAAACATGGCTCGATACCCCGCTTTGTGATTCGTTCTGCCAAGTGGCTGGTATTTTTGTCAACTGCATGACTGATAGACCAGACAAAGATGTTTGCATTTCCAATAAGATCGAGGGCTTGATCCGTTCTCCCAAGGTTCATGAAGGCGACTCACTCCCAGAAGCCTTCGACGTCTTCGCTACTCACAACCACCCATCAGATAAATCTTGGATCAGCGATGTTTTTGTATTTGACCCACGCAATGGTAATCTACTAGGGGTCATCTTAGGAATCCATTACCAACGAGTATCAAAAGCTGCTCTGGGAAAAGTGCTGTCAAGGCTCAATACGGAAGCGCCCTCGAACGAGGTAGCTGCGTCAAAAACAGAAGAAGTGGATGTGATAAAGAACAACGAAGCATCTACGCCACAAGACATTACGGAGAGGGTTAGAGATCTTCTGGCCAACGTCCTCGGTCTTGAAGCCAGCGAGATCAAAGATGACACCGCTCTTGTTGATATTGGAATCGACTCTCTTCTAGGCATGGAGCTTGCTCGTGAGATTGAGACCGCCTTCAAATGTACGCTGGATACAAACGACCTTATGCTCCTAACCGATTTTCGAAGCCTCATTAAATGCATTCAATCTACTTTTGAGACGCCATCCGAAGAGGATACGCAGGATACTCCAGCATCAGGAAGCGATGATTGTGCAAGTCAAAATGGCGGTATGTATCCAGTGGCTTCGACACCCGATACCCAGAAGAAGAATTTGGAAACTGGGCAAGCTCGAGATTTGAAGATTTCCCAACCCCTTGACATTGCAGCTCGTCAAGTACTAATTGATGACTATGTCAGGAAATACTCCCAAGGATTTTCTGCCCCCATCCGATCAGAGAAAATCGACTCTCTTGGCTCTTTAGACCAGTGTGTGTTGTTGACGGGGGCAACTGGCAGCTTGGGGTCTCACCTTGTCGCAAATCTGGCTCTGTTGCCGAATGTCAAGACAGTCATCTGCCTGAATAGATTCAGCAGTACAGACCCCAATCTTCGGCAGCAACAAGCAATGGAGTCAAGAGGCATGTGGCTTGATAAGAATGCACTGTTAAAGCTGAAAGTATTCGAAACTGATACTTCTAAACCAAACCTGGGCCTACCTGATGACGACTATGATGTCCTTGTCGATACCGTCACTCATATCATACACAATGCATGGCCGATGACCATCAAGCGTCCGCTCCACGGCTTTGAAAGCCAATTCCAAGCCATGAGGAACCTTGTTGACTTCGCCCGTGAGATATCCTGTAGGAGACCGCAGGGCTCAAAATTAGGATTCCAATTCATCTCATCTATTGCTACTGTTGGACTGCAGCCTGTTTGGAGTGGCCAAGCACTCGTACCAGAGGAAATGGCAACTTTGAAATCCGTCCTTCCTTCTGGGTATGCCGACGGAAAGCTTGTCTGTGTGAAGATACTTCACGAAACATTAACAAACTTTCCTAACTATTTCAGGCCCATGGTTGCACGTATTGGGCAGATCTCTGGCTCACGTATCAGTGGATACTGGAATACTGCTGAGCATCTCTCTTTCATGATCAAATCATCACAGATATTGAAGGTGCTTCCTGATTTCCAAGGAGTACGTTCATCCATTTTCCCTGCTAGTCCATAGGAAATTATCTAATCATTCAATGTAATAGGAACTATCCTGGCTCCCAGTTGACGATGTTGCCGCAACTTTGAGCGAATTGCTCCTCTCCGACAATACCCCGTATCCCTTCTACCACATCGAAAACCCTGTCCGTCAGTCCTGGTCAGAGGTAATCAAGCTGTTGGCCAGTGAGCTCGATATCCAACCGAAAAACATCGTCCCCTTCGACGACTGGCTTGAAAAAGTGCGTGACTTCCCCGGATCTGACGCAGACAACCCCGCGAGAAATATACTTGATTTTTTTGACGATCATTTCCTTCGTATGGCTTGCGGTGGATTGATTTTGGATACGAATAGAAGCAGAGAACATTCTAGAACCTTGGAAAATGCTACACCGGTTGGTTCTGAGCTACTAAAGAAGTATGTTCAAGCTTGGAAACGTGCTGGATTTTTGAATCAGTAAATCAAAGCCGGATAAATATTTAAATAGATACACTCATTTAGGACCTCTATGGATAATGCAGCTATGTTTCTATTCTATAATTCTGTATTGCAAATTATTTAGCGCCCTGACTGCATTGAAATCGCTTTACTTGACGGCTTTACGTTGCTGGACAGCGAATATGGCGAGAGCTTGCTGAGGTACAACATTGCAAGAGGTGGTTTGAGTATTGTGGGATCGATAAGGTTGATACAGACGTGTGACTCGGGTTTAGTTCTGACGTGCTCTGGAAGTCGAGTATTTCAGTTGCGTGCGGAAAAGGTACATATGCAAGCATATCCAAAGACAGTTAGTCCCGCCTGTATGTCATCCTGCTGCGGCAAGCCTCGTGAGATAAATGATCACATTCCCCTCACTTGTTATTCTTTGATTAATGCGAAAAGAAATCCCCAGAACCAGCTCACCCGATGCTTTCTTTGCTCAATTATCGGTTTTTTTTTGTCATGATTGTAGTGCTTAGGTCGCTATACGGGATATGTTCATCGTTTATTAATTTTTGTTCAAAGAGGTTCCTCGCGCGCAGCCTTATCTAGCACGAGGCGCCATGTCCTTTGGTTTCTCTGTCGGAGACTTGATCGCAGTCACCAAGCTCTGCTGGAATGTCGTAGAGAATGCAAGACAAGCATGCGGGGTCCATGATGAGTTAACGCAAGAAGTTTCCATACTACACAAGATTCTGAAGCGGCTGCAGCACGAAGCAGAAACCCCCGAGTCGTTGATCAACCGGCAGGATGATGGCCGCCGCGAAGAGCTACATACAATACTGGGTGGTTGCAATAGAACCTTGAAGGTCCTTCAACAGGTCTTATACAAGTACAACAATCTCTCAATTGAGAAGCGCAGCACCGCGAAGCTGTGGCAGAAGATCCGATTTGGGAATGGAGAAGTGAAAGACCTTGCAAGGATCAAGCAGGATCTTGCGACCTATACATCTGCGATGACGATATTTCTTAATCTGCTAGCGGTTGGGTCTCAAGGGAGGGTTGAAGAACATATGGAGGCACACGGAGAAGAGCTTCGGGAGCTCCGACAAGCTGTGAACTGGATAACGGCCTCGTTGCAGTCAAGCAATAGGCATCGAGAAGGCTCCATTCTCACCTCTTATGCCGAAGATGACAAGGCTATCTGGAAAGAGTTTCGCCGCGAATTGATCAAGGAAGGCTTTTCGAGCTCATATTTGAGCAGGCATAAATCCATCATTAAGGATTACGTTTTGGAACTCGGAGCACGAGGGGCTCTTGATGATCCTATCAGCGAACAAGACTCAACAACAGATGATGAAAAGAGTGACGAAAGTGCGAACGATGGAGATCGGCTACAACCGAATTCTCCATGCCCTTCAACTCCAGAAACGCATAGCAATGCCGCAGTGCACGAAGATATCGCACCACCTTGGGTAAACAGAACATATTCTGAGGGGGTCCCCAAGATTGAAGAACCGTCCTCTGTCGAGTACCATTCCCCTACTAGCAAGACTCCCTCTGTTCAGGATCCTGACGGCATAAAGGAAGATTTGTTTGCTGTTCATTCCCCCATTCCTCTCAATAATACCTTTTCAACCGATACTATTCAAAGTTCGCTAGACACGATAGCTCAACCGAACCTCGCAGCTACACGGGCGCCACAGGTTGCTTTTGTGGAAGAGGTTTTGGATGAAGACTTTATGCCTGGAGCGCACCCGAACTGTGGTCCTACAATAGGCGAACCACATGGGAAAAAAACACCAGATATGCCTGTATTTGACAGAATAGATAAAGAAAAAAAAAGCGAGGAAGCTCTTCCCTCGCTCAGAATTCCTCCGAGGGAGGTTTCCAGCACAAATCAGCAGCACAAACACCAGTGTCCAAGTGTTGTAACCTCGGTTGACAGCGGTAATCTCAGTATGAGCGACGACGACAATAATCTCAGTATGAGCGATGATGATGATAATCTCAGCATGAGTGATAACGACGATAAACCAGACTCATCTTACCGATCTCCTAATTGGATAATACCACTACGGCAAATATCCAGAATAACCTACCAAACACATGTCATAGACGCATTTGGCTTTGACCCTCGCGATATGAAAAATGTACATCGCAGCAGGCTCCCCAGCTCCAATTCCATGCACAACCAATTTAATCCTGTTCGTCAACCACGGCGTCGGCACATTTCTCGACAACGAAAACCAAAAAAAGTACGGTTCAAGATACCTAAATATGAATCGACCATCTCGACATCCAGCGACAGCATGGAAGAAAGCCCTTATATATACAACTCTCATAATCGGCAGAGGACGGATTCTACCACGGCAGTATTCAATGGAGGATAACGTACGGACTTAGACAGAGCTTTCGCAGTTATCTTGAGCCTGGCACATCTTCATACCCATCAAATGCCCGTAGCAAGGTATTCGTAAGAATATACACTATCGCAAAAAGAGTCAAGCAGTCAATAAGTCGAAGAATAGCCTTCTATTCCTAACTTGACCAATAGTTATAGTGAATTGCCTTGTTCTGTCACTGGCCTCAGCTGGCTGGTTTTTGATCACATATTATTACCGTTGGAATCAAAGATGTTTCATGCTCGTGGGCTCAATTTTCATAATGAACAAGAAGCACGTTAAGCGTCCATATGGAATAGCCAGTGATCCCATAAGTAGTGTTTCGCCGGTACAGGATCCGTTTTGCGCCTAACTTAATCAAAGCCATTCAGCGCCGATCCACAATTCCTACTGCCAAACTGCCTTGTTTTCCTGGGCAAATGTATCAAATGTCTTTGGTGGTCGACCAGTGACTTTCTCAACCGCATCATTCATTCTGTCTTCCATTCCACCTGCAGTTCCGACTTCGAGGAAGGTGTAGAACTTGGCGAAGCCTTCGGGCATGCCGAATTGGATAAGGCCCTTGAGTCGGTCTTCTTCGCTGAGTTTGACGTGGGTAATTGGGCGGGATAGAGCATCGCTGAGTTTGGCTACGACCTAGAGATAATTCGTTAGCATCTTGCAAGTGTATGAGAAGAATTTCGAACGAACCTGGTCATGTGTTAAGAGCTCAGGTCCTAAGACGCGGTAGTCGCAATTGTGGGATTTCTCGTCCGTGAGTGCCTTGAATGCAACGGCAGCGATATCATCGGCGCTCACGAAAGGAATTTTGCCGTCTCCACATGCAGTATAAATCGTGCTCTGGTCTTTGATCAAAAATCGTTGAGCCTCTTCAGAAAAATTCTCTGTCGTATCAACGTTAGTATTCGATTTGCATCGTGGAGAATGAATAAAGGCTGGAAACATACCCATGAACCAAGTTGGGCGCAGAACGCAGTAGTCAATGCCAGTATCAAGGAAGTGCTGCCAAACCTTGCCAACACCCTCCTTTCCAGGCTCAGCAGAGCTGCCTGCAACCAAAACAAAGCGCTTGATGTTGTGGTTCTTGATGGCATAGTCGATGAAGGCAATCATGGAAGTCTCTGGATCATCAACAATTGGAACCATGATGTAGGCCGTGTCAATGACCTCTCCACCTGGAAATTTGTACTGAAATGGAGCTCCCCATGTTGAATTGTCGAGCCAGTCGAACTTCACTGCTGGCATTCCCTCTGGGCCTTTCGTATCAGCTCCACGGGAGGCAAGGAGGAAGGGAACTTTGGCATTTTGCAAGAGGCGCGCAACGCGCAGGGAGGTCTTGCCTGTACCGCCAGTGAGGAGAATTGCCATGATTGATGATGTGATGTTGTGGAGGGGTTATTTGGGGCAGATGGGATTCGCGAGGAGCTGAGTTGAGCTGATGGTGTGTTCGTAACTTAGCTAGGCAGGTACCTACTTACTGGTATGTTCAGAGGTTGCCGTTTGCTACTTATGCGGCTGCTTCTCATCCCTGTCTAGCCAGAGACATAAATGAATAGATGGATTATTTACCATTATATGGTATTATTACTTTATCTGGACATTTTACAGTGCTTTTTGCTCTAAGGAGGGCACGCCTCCCACGTATACAAACTCGTTATTCCTAATACGTCATGGTCTCATTCCCCCACACGGAGTTATGCTATCCACATTTCCACATGGTTGTACAAAACGGAGTTAAAGGTGTGGAGATACGAAGGTTACATGGGATGATGCAAGAGCAACCGAACTGGCGGGTCGGTTCGCACTTCGGCTGCCGAGATACGCGAGCAGATTCAATTTCACGCATCTCGGGCTCGTCGGCTACGTCCGATACATTTCACGTACAGTGACTTCAATCAAATAATGACATATATCATGAGAGTCCAGGCAACAGTGAAATCAGTTTCAGGTGCAGCCTTGTCTATCATCAATCATGATTATCACTCCCCGTTTCCACCTTCTTGAGCTGGGCGATCAAACATGGTGCCCAGAATGGCTGCGAGAATACTCCCACATGGCCCGCATCCAGATGTGGAAGACTGAATCATCCACACACGGGTCACCAGCCGCACAAGTCTGCGACATCCTCCTCGAAAATATCCCTGATGCTGGCTCGTTTACATTTATCGATTCCTGTGCGGGTGGCGGCGGTCCAACACCAATCATGGAAGCAACCCTCAACAAAAAATTAGGCACCCAGAATCGTGGTCCTGTGCGATTTGTCCTGACGGATCTTTACCCCTCTCTTGAGAAATGGAAGGCTATGGCAAGTCGCAGTGCAAACATCTCTTACATAGCAGAGCCGGTCGATGCCACGAAAGCGCAGAGGCTAGCGGAGCCTGGCAAGAAGGAGTGTAGGATCTTCAACTTGTGCTTTCATCACTTTGACGACCCGGCAGCCGCAACTGTTTTGCGGAGTGCTGTCGAATCAGCTGATGCTTTTGTGTAAGTACAGGTTCTAGACACAGACTTTTATCCATGCTGAAATAGCCGAGTATCTTCGAAATGACCCATCGGACTTTGCTGGCTTTCTTAAACATGACTTTCGTCGTCCTATCACCTCTGCTCACCACGCTCCTCTGGTTTCCATCTTCACCGCTGCATCTTTTCTTCACGTACCTCATCCCAGTCGTGCCTTTGTTTTTCGCCATCGACGGCTATGTATCCTGCATCAGAGGCCGTACACCAGAAGAGCTGAACAGCCTTTTGAGTCAACAGACCGATCTTAATTTAAGTCAGTGGAAGTTTAGCAGTGGAGAGAAGATGGTTTTGCCGCCCTTCGGCAAGATGTATTGGTATATTGGTACTAAACAGAAACAGTGAGGCGTTCTCGGTAAGGAAGGCTGAAGATAGGTGTCTTTGAGATTTGTTTTCAGCTTCATAGTAGCCCTCGGATCTGATATCGTAGAGGGGGTAAGGGGGGTAAGGTTGGTGGTATGAATATGTGGATGGCTCTAGCGAAGTAAGGGGGGGAGGGGGGTGTGATGAGAAGCTTTCATAAAATGATATATGTTTTATGTTTTGAATCAAAAGCTGAAATCTTGATCCTTCTGTCATGTGAAAAGTAATTAGGAGCTATCTAACACGTAGAATCAAACTTTCTTAATTCTCACAACTATACAGTGTCCCTGCCACTTCTGGACCGACCATACGGGGTATTAGTTACATACAAATCAATTGAGAACTTCTCAATTGAGCCTGAAATCTGTTAAGAAACATTCACACTGACTATGAAAAAAGGTTCAGCTTCTGCCTAAAGCTGAAGGGGTGATCGGGGCACGGGACCCGAACACACCTTCCGCATTCTTGGAAGCCGTCAGGCTGAGTTTTAGCGCCTCTGAAGCCGCGGTCCTCGACTTTGGTCACGAGAAGACCGAATTTTCCACTCTGGAATTATTGAATCCCATGTTGGGTACTAAAATTAGTAGAAACTAGACATTTTACTGGCAAGGTTTGTCGACTATTGGAGCAGATGCTGCTGGACGAGCACCTCGGGCTCGGACGAGGAAGTATAACGCCTTGGGCGCTGGTGGAATGGCAATGTCTAGACAAGCTTGATGTGTATAGGCTGTGGCTGACAGGCTTACTTGTTAGCATTGATATAAAGATGTTCCTGCATGACCAAGTGTATAGCCATCTCTATTAGCAAGCCAGGCTAAAATTTCGATACCTGTTGCGATTGCCAGGCAAATTTTGAGAGAGCATCATGCGTCTATTGAACCTACCTTTGCAAGCAGTTGCATTGCTCACTCTTGCACTAAATGTTCAGTCGTTTCCAGCTGATCAATTCTCTGGCAATGGCAACTTCGACTCTTTGGCACGAAGAGCTGATCCTCTCATCACCTGTCTTCAGTCTGGCATATCTACATTATCCACTTTCGAAACTGCCGATCATCCTCAATTCTTGAACGACAGCCTTCGATACTCCATTGTCAATAGCCCTTCGTATAGGGTAATTGTCAAGGCAGGTTCTGAGCAAGATATTGCAGCTGCTGTTCGTGATCTCCTCTCCCTCTACCAAATGTCTTCCCTTTCAAAATATATTCCCTACAGTCGAAACTAACAGAAATTTCAAATAGATCAGATGTGCCACTCAAACGAACACCAAGTTTTTAGCGACCTCGGCACGCCATGGCATCTCCACGACCCTCAGCAGCATTTCCAATGGTCTCGAAATCTTCACTTCGTATCTGAACAAGATAACCCTTGACACTCAGCATAACACCATGACGGCTCAGGGGGCGGTGACAATCAAACAGACTATTGAAGCTCTGTATGCTGTAGGGAAAGAAATTTGTGAGTGATCGAGCCCATATTTTAAGCGACAGATATAATGACTGTTTTGCGTACAGCGACCGGATCCTGCGATTGCGTTGGTCTCATTGGTGCTACATTAGGCGGTGGTGTTGGGAGACTGTCAGGGCTTCACGGGCTAGTGCTTGACTCCTTGCTTTCCGTCCGGATAATGCTGCCAAACACCACCATCGTTGAGGCTTCGCAGAGCAAGAACTCGGAGCTCTTCTGGGGCATTCGCGGAGCCGGATTTAACTTTGGAATTGTCCTGAATGCAACATATCGCATTTATGACGCAGTGCCTCAGGGACTCCATTTGAACGCAGACATGAAGTTCCCTCTTTCTCAGGCAGGTTCTTATTTCAGGAATTTAGAAGCTGCGCTACCTCTGCCCGCCCCGCTATCCATCATAAATACCTTTTATTTCGATCCGATTTCGAACCAGGTGAGTAGAAATCCCAACTAGTGACAATGGAAATTTGAACACTGACAATTTCCCACTTGCCAGACAGTCATCCTTGCCAACGCTGTCTATGCAGGGCGTGAGGCTGCAGGTCGCCGAGCTATCCAGTTTTTACTCGACCAGAGGCCTTTCCAGACGAATATCACCATGGTACCGTGGAATAAGTTGATTGCTGCTTCAGGATTCGGCCCGACGCCCGCGGCTATATGCTCGTATGGAAACCGCGAATCCGTCTGGGGCGCTGGCGTCAAGCGAATCGACCCCCCAACCTATGTCAGACTAGCCAGGTTGTTCGAGGAAATGATTACGAGATACCCGCAGACTATTTTCAGCAGCGTCCAGATCCAGGTCTTGCCATTACAAGCCGTGCAAGCTGTCCCGGTGGATGCAACTGCTTTCCCTTGGCGGAAACACGTCTCACATAAGTTTGTCTTTCCATTTCTCACTTCTAATTATGCAAAACAAAGCAATGGGTTGGAACTAATTCCCGAAATCTCTATAGCTTCCTCTCCTTCGTTTACACGGATGCAATCACGACTGATGAGATAACTGGCTACCCTCGTCGCATGCGCGATGTTATGGTCCCTACTGCTGGCACAAAAGGGCTTCAGGTTTACGTAAGCTATTCGCATGGAGACGAGACCGTAGAACAGCTGTACTCGAAGAAAAAACTGCCACGCCTTGCTGCACTGAAAAAAAGGATCGATCCGAGCGGGCTGTTCAATGGTTACCATCCTGTTCCTACTGCTTATCCGTAAAGGACAAAGGGGATATTTGTTTGGTCGATGCTGAAATGTGTTTCACTTCTTAAGAGATAGGTAGGGGAGGAATTTACCTTACTATTATCATAGCATTTTTCAATAAATTATCAATATACAGAGATTATTTTCAGCAAACCATCCTTGACACACAGAACAAATATCAATCTCATTGTGATGGAGTACCTTGCCAGCGTTGTCGCCAAATATAAATATTAAGCGACTCTACGTTTGTGTTTGCTGTACAGAGCGTTATTCACGCAAGCGCCGGGAATAGATACAGCAACAATTCAGCGTGCTAAGCCCTATGACAACTACCTTGAAGTTTTACGAGGAGACTTAGCTATAAATAGACTACTCAATTGCCATTTTCAATGTCTTGAGTCTTTTGTCACGGTTTGATCTAGCAAGTAGGTGACGAGTGAAGACCGTGGTGGATGATTAGCCCTCTCTGTGAATCGAGCAACGGTTCAAGTCTTTATACTTTAAAAAAAAGTGTAGCTGTAAGGTACGTAAACCAATTCTTAATGCACAGGTTCGATGTAAATAATGTATCGAATCTTGTATTCCGAAAACTCGGCCGAGTTCGGTCTCGGTTGATAACGAGATTCCGTTATCAAGACAGTGAGCAAGCTCTAGAGGAGAATTCTATCTCCAGGCAATATGGTTCCTTGCAAGACTACAGTTGAGTAACATAGAAAGCAAATACCCTTCACACGATGGACCGAGACGTTAGAATCACGCTTCATAACACCGCTCTTGTTTCGTCACCAATGTTTGATGTCCGGCCTTTGCCGAAAGAGCTCTCGAAAGAATCTTTGATAGGGGCTGAAATCGTGTTTAATAAAGACATCAATGATAAAGTCGTAAAGACATCTTCCTTCTCTCCAAATGATGTAAAGCTTCTACAGCAAGCGCTCTGGGAGCACTCAGTCTTGGTATTTAGAAATCAGCAGGGAATCGACCCGAACGAGCTGCCGAAGCTCGCAGCTATCTGGGACGATCAGATGAAATCCACGCATTCTGGGGGAGCAAAAGCCATGAAGAACGAGAAGAATATTCTTTCAAAGAACCGGGCGGAAAGGATCCCGCGGGCCCAGCAGGTAACTGTTATTGGGGAGGGAAATTTTGATGGGTATGAAGGGATGGAAGAATGTAGACTGCGTCACGTGGTATGTATCAAGAACTTCTTTAAGTACCCGGAAAGGGCTTACTTTGGTTTATTGATGTATAGAATCATACCGAATTTCATCATGACGTGCTTTCAGATCAGGAGATCGCTAATAGAGAAACGAGATTTTATCGCTGGCATGTTGATGCCCCTCTTTATGAATTCTTTCCGGGCAAAGCAACACTTCTCCATGCTGTTATTGTACCAGAAGCTCCAGCCCAGAAAGTGAAGTTTGGAGATGGGTCTCAACTCATATTGGATGCAGGAGCGACAGCGTGTAATAATCAACACATTTCCTTGAAATTTGTGGCAATTCAACAGCTGATTTGCTCGTAGTTATTTCTGGTGCCCGTGCATTTGATCTTCTCACTCCAGAAGAACAAAACTTTGCTTTTAATACAATCATTCATTATGCTCCGCGGGCGTATGAATGGATTGGGAATTGCAAAGCAACATCTGATGGGCTATCTATCGTGTCATCAGGGAGAGAGAAAGCAATAGAAGAGCTAACGCCTTTCGACATGGAAAAGGTCCAATCCCTTCCGGTAAGTCCAAACCGTCTATAGTACCCACACTCAGCTAACATCAATTCCCCAGATGGTATGGCGCAACCCGGGAAACGCCAAACCACATCTCCAAATACTTGGCTGCTGCGTGTACCAACTCGAGACGACTGACCCCATTACCGGTAAAAAGTCAATCATCAGCAACCTGGAAGAGGTAAGAAACATATGTCATGGAATGCAAAAGAGGACAATGCACCCGGAATATATCTATGTGCATAATTGGAAGGTTGGGGATCTGGTGGCTTTTCATAATCGAGGTGTTTGGCATAGTATTACGGGAGAGTTAGAAGGTACAAGGAGATTACTGTGGCAGTGCACTATGGCTTCTGATGTGCCACCGGAGAGGATAGAGACAAATGGGTAGTAAGTTTGGATGTTGGAAGTTGTTTGCTGGACATCGAACGAGCAATCTAATATGATTTTGCCATAAGTTTTACTATTTTGATTGCTAAAGGAAAAGCGTGCTAATAACCATACAATAGCAATTGATTGCCTGCATTCAATATTTCTTTGTGACTTCCGGTATCACCTCCCAATTAGTACCTTTAATTCCCTTCTTGAAGTCTGCCATGCCACGCTTCGATTCTGAACCAGTAGCTACCATGGCTACAAATGCATCTCGAGAGTTTTGGTACTGGGATTTCCCACCCGGATCTCTCCAACTCTCTTTAGCTAATTTCTTACACCATGAGCTTGCTACTGGTGCTGTGAACTTCAATTCTTGCAGCCATTGATCTGTGGCAGAAGCCAATTCATCGCGGGATGGCACGACAGTGTGGACAGTTCCGATCCTATGTAGCTCCTCGGGATGAATCTTCCTCCCACTCAGCATAGCCATCCTGGCCAAACCAATACCCCACTCGCGCACCACAAACTTCGAAATAGTTGCAGGACACAAACCAAGCTTGACTTCTGTTAGACACATTGTGGCATCCGAGACACAAATCCGAATATCAAATACAAACGCCAGGCCAACTCCACCGCCAAAAGCAGGTCCGTTGCACACTGCGATGGTTGTTTGTGGGCAGTTATCAATCGCTTCAAAAAGATCATACAGTGCCGAGAAGTGGTCGGTTGGGTCTGTCGGCCTCGGCTCGCGAAGATCCATTCCGGTGCAGAAATATTTCCCTTCCGCGGTTAGCATAATGCGGTAAATGCTTTTGTTGGCGCTAAGTTCCAGGAACAAGTCTGTCAATGCGGAGATCATAGCTAGGGTCAAGGAATTGCCCTTCTCCGGTCTGGTGAGAACTATTTTGACGCAACGGCCATGTTGAAAGACCTGGAATTCGGGACACGAGTCCAACTGGGTCCAAGTAGGTGCTGGAAGCTGAGATATTGAATCATTGGATAGAAGCTGATTCTTCTCCCATCCCCACTTGATCATTGATCCAAACCCAAAGAACCATCTGTCCGGCCTTACTATTTCTAACGCCTTCCATAACATCTTCTCTTTTACTATCTCTCGAAGTCGATTTCTATGTGCCGCTTTGATAGAGAGCATAAAATCATCACACTGTCGTGACACTTTAAGTATCAGGAATCATGGTCGCTTACACACAAAGCCCGAGAGTTCTTTACCGAGAGCTTTGTACCGGATCCGATAAGATTACCCTTTCAGATAGGAAAATGAAGCAAGGCCCTCCTGAGTCTCCGGAAAGGTAATCAACCAAGACTAGCGCCGGATTGAACTGGATGGCAGAAGTTCTTCCGGTTGAGTATTTTCCATATTTCTTTTCCGATAAACACACAAAAGTCATTGCTCTGTACATGCAGGATATACCTAGGTATAGTTTTCGGGGCATCGGTACAGGTAGGAAACAAAACAATTTCCATTTATTCATTTAATGCGAGATTATTCAGCAATGGATGTTAATTAATTCTTTAGATAATTATCTGGGTACGTACATATTTCTGACTGCAATGTTATTGTCGAGGCGAAACTTGGAAACAACAAGTACTTTCATCATGTTGAACTTTTAATTATTGGCTATGTAGCCAGACCACTTGAATGAGATGTAAAATGCCCCCGTCACTTTCATTGACTCAAGTAAACCAAATTTAACACATTTCAAATATTTTCTACAATTTCTGTTCTCACCAAAAGGCTTCTTGACGTATTTATGTAATGATAATTACTGTACAAAGTATGTTGATACCCCTGCAAGACAAAAGAAAAATCCCATCGATCAACTATCACATGTCTTTCGAGGCGAGCTTCTATAAGCTGTCATCTCTAAGTTTTATCTGCACCATCAATGGCGGTTTCTCCCACAAACCCATTGCCTTCTGATTCTCCCATGTTTCTGGCCCGTCAAGCTTTAGATCGAAGTTAAATAAGATGGTTGCAAGAACCAAACGCATCTCATGATACGCCAAATTCCGTCCAATGCAGTCTCTAGGTCCAGCACTAAATGGTTTATGGGACTCCCGATTATCGTTGAAAAAGGGTGATCTTGGATTTGTTTTAGCATCCGGCAGCCATCTTTCGGGATGGAAAGACTCTGGCTGGTAGAAATTCTTTGCTGAATGGTAAGCAGAAAAATGGTGTACTCCAACTCTGGTCTAACAAAAGATTAGTGCGGAGACGATTTGTGCTTCGGTTGAGGATCTTACATTTTCCGGAACCAACATTCCTGAAATTGGCGTAGGTGCACCGGGAAGAGTAACACGCTGGAACGAGAAGGGGACAGGCGGGAATATACGAAGCGCTTCGTTGAGGCAAGCTAACATATAAGGTAGCTTGCTAGCAGATTTAAAGTCGATATCTTCCACTTTCGCATAAGCACTTCGCACTTCTTTCGTCGCTCTTTCGAGTGCATGCGGAGTCTTCAACACGAAATAGGTAACGGCAGCTAAAAGGGTCAATGTAGTCTCGGAGCCAGCAATAATCATGAGATCAGCGTTGGAGACCAACTCTTCGTCCGTGAGTTCATGGGGCTCGCCTCTTGATCTCAGCATAGCATCCATGAAATCTCCTCTGTCCTTCTGGTCAGTCTTGTCGCGGTTGATTCTCCTCAAGGCCAAGTCCCTGGAGTACTGATAATGTTTTTCCTTCGACTCTCTAACCTGGCGCTTGGTCATAAACTGCAAGACTGCGCCTACTAGAGGAAATACAGTACTAAGTAACATTACAGGTGCTAACTTGCTTATGCCGGAAATGCTGTCTAGCCACGGATTGGTTTTCTGCTCAGCCAGTCCTTGGAAAGATTCGCCGTACGCAAGATCACCGATAAGGTCGAAGGTTGCAAGAGTGTACCACCATACTATATCTGTTGTTGGCTTTTCGGATACTGCAATCTCGCGGAGCCTTTGGTTTAGCAAATCGACATAAACCCGGATCAGAGGCTCCTGCATCCCCAAAGCTCGGTCAGAAAATGCAGGTTTGATTGCTCGGCGCATACGAAAGTGATCTGGCCCCTTTGCAGAGAGGACGTTTTGGCCGTTATATCCAACAGCAGGAGGGAAGTACTTTGGAAGCTCAGCATGTCCGTGAGAGTATATATCCAGCCAGGCCTGCGATGTAGTAAAGCTTAAGTCGTTGTCGGCAAATCGAATGACATCGCCATATACGTCATGAAATTCCTTGACCTTGAAATCCAACTTGCCACGCACCAACGCCACATGTCGCAGTATGGGAAATGCGATCCATAGTTTAGGCCCCGGAAAGTTTCGAAGTGGATGAAAAAAGAGATTGTAGACAAGGGCACAGAACCAATGTGTTATATTGTAAAGAGTGTATACGCCGACAATCGACAACGCAATTGCTGACCAGGACAGTTGCCGGTCGAGTAGACTGCCTAAAATCCCCGATGACATGGCGACCGAGATGTAATTTCTGACGACGACGTGGAGAACAACTTATGAAAAGGATGAGATAATCTTGGAAGATTCGCGCAACAAACCACACCTATATGTATAAAATCAGAGAATATGGTCTAGATTCTGAACCGGATAAACCCCTGATGCCATAAAATAGGATCATATCTACAGATGTTTGTCTATCAACGGAGTTCCAGGAACGCTAGACTGCTACCGGACTAGGATCCAACCAATAAAGCGAATTGCAAGAAGCCGGGTTCATGCCGAAATCTAAGCCGACCTAGGCTATCCGGATATCTTTATCGGCTATGAAGGTTCCTCGTCGCTAAACTTTAAACAGTACCGGATGAACCAGTCCGCATATTCCGGTGATTGATTTGTCGTGGTTCTACAACAAATTTCCCATATGCTTAATATCTCATTGCATATTCATGAGCACTAGTCGATGAGCAGTTGAATAGTTACCTTTTTTATTTTATGACTGTTGTCGCTTAAAAATGACGTTCTTTGGATCAACAACACCATTCGCTGAACCGTTGTGGTATTCCCGAGATGGAAACTCACACTATACTGATTCGCACCGCCGAGTCCGAGAAGAAGCGCGAAGCTACATTGATAAGGAAATATTGCCTTTCGTTGCGGAATGGGAAGCACAAGGAAATGTCCCCTCGAAGGTCTTAAAACGTCATTCAGAACTTGGCTACACAGCGGCGCTTTTCAACCCAGCTCACCTGGGAGTTCATCTTGGTGCTCAACGTCTCCCTGGAGATATCAAGCAGCAAGATTGGGATGGATTTCACCATCTCATTTGCAATGATGAGGTAGCTCGTTGTGGGTCCTTGGGCGTTATCTGGGCATTGGGCTGTGGAACATCTATTGGCTGCCCTCCTATTATCAATTTTGGCACCCCCGAGCAACGTGCCCGCTTTCTGCCCGCTGTGGTTCAAGGAAGTATTCGGTTCTGTCTTGGTATTACAGAGCCTGGTGGTATGTAATTCTGATTCTGCTCAAAGCTACATAACAACTAATTGGTCGTCAAGCTGGATCCGACATTGCTAGTATAGCTACAACAGCTAAACTCGACGGCGATCATTTTATCGTTGATGGAAGCAAGAAATGGATCACAAATGGCATGTGGGCAGATTACTGTACTGCGGTTGTGCGAACTGGAGATTCAGGGAGGGATGGCATTTCGCTGCTGATTATTCCCTTAAATGCCCCTGGTGTTGTCCGTACTCCCATAGCTACATCAGGTGTTGCTTCTAGTGGTACGTTTGCGAAATTCATGTTTCCACTGATGATGGTTTATCTCAAACTAACAAAATAAAAGGCTGCGCGATGCTCACTTTCGACTCGGTACAAGTGCCAAAGGAGAATTTGCTCGGTGAGAAGGACCAGGGGTTCAAGGTTCTAATGGCGAGTAAGTTAATCAATATGTGAATGGGGAACCTGCAGCTATGGAAGTCTTATTAAAGTATTTACACAGGTCTCAACAATGAGCGACTTTTGATATCTGCCAACTGTCTTCGACTCGCGCGAGTGTGCCTCGAGGACGCATATACTCACACTTTGACTCGCGTAACATTTGGTAAACCGCTTATAGCTCGACCCACTATTCGACTGAAGGTTACGCAAATGGGATCACAGATAATGACAGCCTTCGCCTTGCTAGAATCAATGATAGAGCTCGTTTATCAAGCTCGATTGCCAACATCTGACTTTGAGGTTTTTATACCTGGCAGCGATCTCGGCGGACTCTGTGCCTTAACCAAAATCACATCTGCTAAAGCTTTCGAATTAGCTGTGAGGGAATCCCAGCAAATCATGGGAGCTCTCGGATTCAGCCGAGAAGGATCAGGATCAAGAATCGAGCGTATTAGCCGTGACATGAGGGCACTTGTAGTTGGAGGAGGTAGCGAGGAGATTATGAGTGAGCTAGCCGTTACACAAGAGAGAAAGGACTTGTTATTACTAGAGGCAGCAAGTCAGATATCGAATGGTCTAGATGTAAATAGTTCTTAAATTTTGAAGCATTATTTCCAGCTCGGTTGCCTTGTGATTTATGTTGATGTGGAACCAACATATTTTCTTGGTAATGTCAAGGCTGTGAAATGATCATGTCTACTACTTCGAAACCCACTGGTACTTCCCGAAACTCGGAATCTGAATCCGGAGCGTCACGTCACGGAATTTAAAATGGCAATAAGTGTATGCGAGTAACTCTTCAATTTGCGGCAAATATCAATACAAATATAAAGGTAGACCATTCAGTAAAAGTGGATATAACAGTTTCATTACAGCTATAAAAAAAATGATAGGAAGGCATATCTATCTCCAAAGCTAAAAACAAACATGTCTGATGATCTAACTATTCTTAAAGAGAGCGCACGCTTAACCGCGCAACTATAATCCGCAACAAATGATTAGGGTGATCAAGCTCCTTCTCTATCTTGCCAATTTCTTGATCCAACTCCTGCTCTAACTGCTTAAGATAGGCTAGCGTATGGTCAAACGTGCCCGATGATCTCAACAGATCTACGACGTGAAGTTTCAGTTCCAGCGGAAGCTTCTGCTGGGGGGCCGAGTGATTTTGTGTTTGACGAAGGATGCCTAACACCTGATCGCGGTCATCAGGGCGACGGTTTAGTAGATGGACAATAGGATAAGAGAATTTTCCCTCGTCCAAATCCTCGAAGGCCCCCTTTTTCTCCTGGTAGTCTTCTGAGCATAAATTCATGTAGTCATCCCGGATTTGGAAGAAGCGGCCAAAGAGGCATAATAGACGGTCGAAGTTGACGTCTTTTTTCGTCTCTGGGCTCTCTCCTCTTACTAGGTCCAGGAGTAGCTTGAAAAGCTGCCCTGTTTTTCCATCGACGAGACTCAGATACTCGTCTTCGGTAGGACATTGCATGTTGTATTTATAGTATAAATCCCAGCTTTGACCAATATAAATCTTCTCGAGGGAATTAAGAAGAATGGGGACTGCCTGAGGGTTTCGTAACTTCACAGCTAATTGCACTGCCTCGACAAACATAAAATTGGCACTGTTGACTGATTGCGAGATTCCAAACAGAGTGTGCGTCGCCGGCTTGCCCCTTCTCAGGAGAGAATTATCCTCAATGTCATCTAGGATCAAAGAGGCATTGTGGAGAAGGTCGATGAGGGCTTTGAGAGCGGACATAGATGTGGGATCTATATCAAGCCAGGCGTTGAAAGCATCAATAAGCATAGCTCGTACACCTTTGGATGGTAAAGACATGACATAGGTGGCTGGTAGGCGCAGAACATGGTCAGAGGTTGCTGGAAAGACAGATGACGTTCCGTCCATGATCTTGGGCTCTTCGCTAACTCCAGATGTACTATTCTCCTCGTCGACACTTGTATTAGTTGAAGCTAGATGATCTGAAGACGAACGATTGGTCAGATCATCATCTTCCTGACTTGAACTTTCTGCAAGATCCACAATCGTCTTTTCGTCTTTCAATGAAATTGTGATTTCCGAATTTGCCGCAATATCCTCACGATGTTCCTTCCAGGCATGATGGCGAGCAGCTGACGAAGCCCAGTAATGACTGCCTGACAGAATGCAGCCGGCCTGCTCAATCCATCGCACCAATTCAACAGAAACCCTGCGGTGTTGTTGGTAGAAATCTTCTTTTCTTCGCACATACTCTTGCTCGCATGCAATGATGCGATTCTTCACCCACTCGCAGGCGTCTGGGATAGATAGCTCGTTGACTCTTCTGATAACATCTACGGCGTTCACCAGTCGATTTCCAAGCTTTACTGATTCTTCGTATTCTCGCTCCCAGCTCCAATAATCGTTTGTCAACATGAGGGCCTCCTCAATAGGCTCGAGAAGGTCCTTGATAGAAGCATTCTCTGACTCAGAAGGGGCCCAGCCCATGCTAAATTCAACCATCGGCCAGAACGCCCTAAGGAATATCAGTAATCAGACAGGAAGAGACGTTACTTCTAGAGCCCATACCTAATTCCGAAATTATCGCTCCGATAACTCAGATATTCTTCGAGAGACGAGAAGTCTGAATCTCGGCGCTTCTCCACAACATGAACCCACTCGCTGGCATACATATCCATCATCTTCTCTCCACGCTCTTTATCAACTGCAAACGAATCTAAAAAGAGCTTGGCGACAAGCTGTTTCAGTCCGAGAGCTCGGGAGTTTCGGCTTGTAGTAGTCTGCTGACTGGGTTGGAGGTTGAAGGAATCCTTAAAATCATCGTGCTGCTCGAAGGCATTGTCTTCTTCTGCACCTTCAGTAGCATCTTGATAAGGGATGTTAGCTTAAATGTGAAGATTCTCTACGAGGAGTTAATATAGACCCACCATCGTGTAACAGTCCTAAATCAGTCATACGTGTGACAATGTTAAGTCGTTCTGGCTCCGGAGCCTCTGGATACGCAAATGCACACAAATTTCCAAGAGGGCTGATTGAAGTCAAAGACATTCGATCCTGGCCATCGTGAAGAAACTCTGCCCACTCGCTCAACATCTGCCGACTAGCGGCATCAGCAGCATCATTGCGTTTGTGAATACGGACTGGAAGTGTCGTGAAAGAACCTGACTTTCTGACTGCATCTGGTGAGACCTCTTCAGAGTGGACGAAAACATCTGTATACTTCTCCATGCTTGATAGTAGTGGTAAAGATAAAGGTAAAGAAGGACTTATGAAGGATGTTTTTAATTCTCTTCAGATGGTAATGATGGTCACTATGTATTTGTTAATCAGAAAAGTGCGTACTTATCAGCGTTGGTGTTTGGGTCATGACTGAAGTGTTCCAGCACCGGACCGGAATCCTGTACCTTGCAAAGATATCGCGACCCGCAGCTTTATGCGATCATCCGGTCTTCTGTGCTTGGCTTGTGATTTTATTAAATCATTATAATTAGGCTGTAAAACCTCGTGGCCGGCTTAGCAGATCCGGAGTAGCTATCGATAAACACCGTGTCGCCTATCTGTAGGATTGTTATGGCTATTCCAAGAACGAATTAAGCCCACAATCTAATGATAATTTAGTAATTTACTTAGGCTAATAAATGCAGTAACTAGCCACCATGTTCTCTTGAAGTGCTAAAGCAGAAAAAGTACCAAATTCTTAAATTATTAAAATCATGAAATTCCGCCACAAACTTAAGATCCGGAAACAATCCTCGCAGCAAGCGTTTGATAAAAGCTTTTACGGCTAACTAATTCAAAAGCGGTCCGCCCGCTTAGATATCCTACCTTCCTATAGTTTAATGGGATTCACTTTACTTTCTTTGGATATCTAGACTTCCAATAGTGCTACTGTAACTGTCATTCATTTTATTTTCTTTGGAACGGTATTCTGGGCATATAGGGAATACAATCAAGAGCAGCCGTCCACTAACGACATTTCAATGGCTTCTGCTATCGACGAAGAATCTCTAAGGCGATTGTGGGCATCGATTGACCACCATACCATCTCCTCAAATCCACAAATCGTTGCCTTTCTCATCATTTTGTTCTCTTCCCTTGCTTATTTCTCTATCGCTCGCGCAGACAAATCAGATCCGCCTTTATTCAACAAGCCTGGGGGATGGAAGGTTATCAATTACCAAGTCGAGGCCGACTTTCGCAAGAACGGTCGAGTTTTATTTGATAAAGCGGTTAAAATGTACCCGGAGAACCCTTTTCGCCTTCTAACAGATCTGGGAGAGGTGACTATCCTGCCTGCAAAATTTGCCGACGAGATTCGAAGCGCTCCTCAACTCGATCCATCCAAGTTTCTTACCAAGGTGAATCCCCGCTGGCGTGAACTTAAACCAACTTGCAATATACTGATTCAGACTTTTTCAAGATGCTTCCCTCGTCTCTCCCGGGCTTTGAGATCTTCAGAGAAGGAACATCTGAAGCTCATATGGCAGTAACGGTCACGAGGAAGAAACTTACTCAAAACTTTGGTTTGTTATGACTCCTGTCAAAATACGGCTTAGAACTGGAGGCTGACTTGATTCGAAAAGGGCGAGTCACTGATGCGGTATCCCAGGAATGCGCATTCGCATTGCCCAAAATTTTGAGCGAAGACGAAGGTATTTCAGTTCCGGCGAATGCGATGAATATTCATGTGTTTAACTATTTCTGTGGCAGAATGGCACCAGATTTCGGTCAGAGAATCTCTCTTGCAGTTGGTTGCTCGCTTGTCGTCTCGCGTGTTCCTTGGTCAAGAACTGTGTCGCGATCAGGAGTGGCTTGATATCACGACGCGCTTTGTGACTGCCGCCTTCGGTGGTGCTTACGTGCTTCGCCTCGTTCCTAACTTTCTTCGGCCGCTCATATATTACCTGGTCCCGGTTTTTCGCAAGGCACATGTTCTATCGGTCAAGGCTCACGAGCTTGTCACACCGGTCGTCGAGAAGCGGAGAAGACAAAAAGCAGAATTGCGTGCGCAAGGAGAAGACCCGGATCAGTTCAATGATGCCCTGGAGTGGTTTGAACATGAAGCTCAATCACAGGGTTACGAGTATGATGCATCGCTCACGCAGCTTATTATTGCAGCGGCCGCAATATTTACATCAACCGATCTGATTACTCAAGTGCTCCTCGATCTAAGCCAGCATCCAGAAATGATCGAGCCCCTTCGCGCCGAAATATCCAAAGTGTTTGATGGTGGTGAAGTTAATAAGCAATTAATCCATAGCTTGAAATTACTAGATAGTGTCATGAAGGAGAGCCTAAGGCTCAAGCCAACAAGTCTCGGTAATTACCATGATCTCTTCCCCCATTCCATTACAAAGTTCTCCCAGAATAACATTTGCTATTAGCGAGTATGCGACGAGGTGTGGTCGAGAATCTCACACTTTCCGATGGAACATTCTTGAAAAAAGGCAGCCTGGTGGCCGTGTCTGCGCAGAAGCTACGCGATCCGTCCACGTATCCAGATCCGGATACCTTTGACGGCTTTCGATTTTACCGCCTGGGCTCTGAGAAAGCCGGCCAGGAAGTCCGGAGCCAGCTCACTAGTACCGGACCTGATTACCTAGCTTTCGGCCACGGCCAACATGCGTGTCCCGGCCGGTTCTTTGCTTCGGTCGAGGTCAAGATTGCGCTCTGTCATATCCTTTTCAAGTACGATATCAAGCCCGTTGAGGATTACGAGCCAAAACTTCTGTATTTTGGCCTCAATATCTTGCCGGATCCTAAGGCAAAGATATGGTTACGTAAACGGAAAGAATAAAGCATCATTGAGAGCATATATATAGAGAATAAGCTAGCCCAACTTGGAATATTATAAACTTCATTTAATCGTCTTGATGAGTATCGTGTATGTTTATACCGTGTCTATCGCTAAATAAAGGGAAGAAAGCCAACTTTCTGAGTCTCTTACTTTTTTTTTAATAGAGGCAAAATGACAAGGCATATGTGAGGTAGAGCTGCAGCACAAGACAGGATGGGTGGCGTTCGGAGGGCGATTGACCAGTGCTAAACATCTCCACTTAAACCCCACCCGTTCTAGCCCAGACCCTCAGTCTTGTTCAAGTGGTCCTTAACCAAGGCTAAATAATGATTACATATGTGGCTCAGTATCTTTCCACAGTTCCTGGGCGATTTGATTTAATTGTAATATTTCGGGGAAGCCGATGTCCCAGTCAAAGGTTGTAGCAAGGCGGCCATACCAGCCAGTAGCCATCGCCATCAATGGGATATTCTTTGCGATTCTCTGTGAATCTCGATTCTGCATCATGTCTTTCAATAACATCACGAACGAAATAAGCGGCAATAATATATACTCCCTGGTAAAAGTCAGTCAATTGAATTTCACTCTCAAGATCAGACGAAGAAGCTTACCAGTTCAGATGCTGTGGCTCACAGTCAAAATGTGGGGTTAACAAAACAATGTTCTGCGCTGTTTCCACACATAAGTCTCCTCTGCGAATCACCACATCAGTTAGCATAATTCTGAACGAAGAATATGTCGGGCTTACCCTTGAAATATAGCAAGAACTGCCTTGTAATGATCGAGGGTCAGATGAATTGCCTCGTGCACTTCCTTTTTTGAACCGCTTAAGTTCGTCGTTCTGGATTGTTTAGGCAAGACTTTTAGACCCTCTGGTAGTGAATCTGCCCATTCTCCTAGAACTTCATACATAGCGAATCTATCTGTGCTCAAATTTTCCATGTCTTCCACCGCGGGATAGCTATACAAGGATTTAATTATCTGGGCACATACTTTAGCGTAGCAAATGCTAGCTATGAAATACTGTGATAGTTTGGTGTTGGAATCAGAACATTCACTCCTGTCAATGACGGGTGGATACTCGATAAATGAGTCGTCAATCAGCTAGAATAAACATATTAGCAAAATTACTGAGAAATTCAAACACCTCATAGCACTTACCGAGTAACGTCCAAAGCTCAACGCTAATGTTTTTTCAAATGAGTAGATGATCCAAAAGAGATTCTTGATCTGGGTCGCAGTCGTCATGCCATTGTCGGCTAACGCAAGTACGCTACTTAGTCGATTCAAGCGGAGCTCAAGTGCAAGCTGCACTGCATTGCAGACAATTGACCAGAGTAAGGTATGGTCGTGAGAATTCGAAAGGTATATACACTAGATACCACGTAAGTTAATATTCAGGTCATATTATCGTCAAAGCGCATACCATAACTACTAGTGTCTATCGAAAGCGGTCAGTTTTTTGGCCTTGGATCAAGGGCGCAGCAACGAACCTGTAGGTTTTGAATAGAAGGACGTCTTATAATATCATCTCGCGCCGCGAGTGCGTATTCAAAACATTCCTCGGCGTTAATTCCACTTTCTGATGTGGTTAATTTCCCTTCCAGTGCCCCCACTGCTACGATTGCATGAAGTAATGGGCCATTCGAAGGCAACGACGTATTATCAGAGCCAAGATATGCCTGCATCCACTGGGAAACCCTTTTAGGTGACAAGAAGATGCTGGGAAATGTTAGGTATGGCATTCCCCTAGGAACGTAAAAGCAGCGAACAACGTTACCTAAACTTATGTTCAAAAAATGCTACCATCTGTTAGTCCTTTTCTTCTTCTTCACTCACCCCCAAGATATTTTCATGGAGCTCTTTACCATCTATGCTTGATTGCAATATTGCCGGTGAGATACTCCTCAGAGGAGGATTGCTTCTCGCTATTGCCGGGTCCGTGGCCACACACTTCCGCTCTAAATTCAACAGTTTCTTCAATAACCGAGCGCAAATCGAATTTAACGAGCGCTCGTACTTCCTCGGATTACATCCTTCAAAACAGTTCGGGCCTAGCGCCAATAAGAGAAGCGACGAATCTGCTGCTAGAATAGAAGTTAGAAGATTATGCGTTTTGATGGATGGTAGGTGTGCACAAACAATAACGTTGTTTCTTAGCATTTGTGCGTGCCCCATCAATGTCAAGACGATACCTGGAGGTCATGTCTGAGTGATAAGGTTGACTCTGTTGTGCATAGCCAGGAAAACACTGTTCGAGGTACATCTGATGCTTGACATCTTTCGTTGGTAGAGGCTTCGGACTGCTATCATCCTCGGCCGGGTTGAACGAAAGGAAGCCCATGTCTAGGGCCCATGCATCATCTAAAAGGTATGGAGAATTATTTGATTCGTCGGGCGGATGCGTGCCGGGGGGGTCCAGAATCATGCTGGTGTAGTGGCTAGTGGCCGACGCCAAAATCTCATCCATTAACATCTCGTCTGTTTCCATCCGGTTTTTGCTCGAAGGATCAGAGCGAGAGTCATCGGGTATTGTGTTCGTCGACAATGACGTTGGCGTTAATAGTGATGTTGACTGTGGCTGAAACAAATCAGAAGTTGTGTTCACGGACTCTTCATTTGCCGCACATTGGCTTGTGTTGAGAAATCCATTGTTAGGGGTAGAAGGGGATATCTGTGCCGACTGTGACTGTGGTGACCAAGGCTGCGTTTGAGGCGAAGGGTCAAGTGTACGTCTAGTGGACAATGTGGTTGCGGCTGGCGACTTTTGAGACGAGTAAATACACGAGGTGCATCGGGCTTTCTAAATAAAATTAGTTACGACATGTGCATGATGTAGAATAGATAAAAGACCTACTACACAAGTGGAACATGTTGGCCTGCGACCATCACCTAAAAGACCTGATTAGCCGATTGCCAATTCTACGGGCATCTCAATATGCAAGCTATACTTACAACGGGCTTTTTTTTGCTTGCATCTGGTACACGCCCCGCGGCGGCGGAACGTCTTCTGAGGGTAAACATCCATGTGGGCCGTTCTGAAAGAGAATAAATCAAGAGTTCTAGATAGCGGAAGATAGAGGCTTGCAATGGCAACCAGATCTCTTCTCGATGGAGTTTCTATTCAAAGTTGGGAAGACATCAGATATACAAAGTTCCTAGTGGTTTACTACTAAAGTCTAAACGCAACAAGCAAGCTCCATAAGACCCACCTTCGTACTCGCTCGCGCGTATCAAAACGTGCCTGAGTAATCAAATAAGCGACGCATATACACGTGCGGAGGAGGGAGTGTAGGCGTTGAACGACCAGTTGAAAGGAATCAAACTCTCTCTATCGCCATTCGATGAAGTGATTATTCTCAAATACTCGTTGCATGCCTTTCTCCTTTGAATAAAATCACCATAAAATCACCTACCATACTGTGATCAACCAAAACCAGGACTAATTAATCTAACTTAATCTAGACAAACAAACAGGTGTCAATGGTTTTTTGGGTATGACACCGATAACCAAGCCTGATATCTGGATTTAAGTTCTGGAATTCAAACACAGATTTAGATCCCGAAGGATTTCAGTTTGGGAGACACTTCGGGCCTCGCGAAACATTTATGCTTATTGGTTCCTCTATCACAAAGAACCTTGAAGTTCTCCGAGGAAAACGCCTTGAATTTTTATGCTTCAGAAGATCAGACGGTCGTTCATCGGGTAGGCCAACAGAAGGTTGCTCGGTAAGGCCTTTTCGTGTGGCTAGTCAGTCGACGACTTAACGATGCTAAGAAAGCATAACCTATTATCACAGACATCTAGAAACAACACTAAGATGAGAGTTCAGAGAGAGTTGCGGGAGAAGAAGCGAGGGATTCTAAGTAGCCAAATCTCTCTTAGAATACAGGTTTCTGGTCTTGATCGCTACCTAGCCTGAAATAACAAGCGAGGCCGACGATTTGCCAAGGTTGGCCGTTTACGTTTGCACGAGCTTGATCGGCCGCTACTCGAGGCGCCCAATGCCCACAGATCTCCAGAATCCGTATACGAAGAACGCATTTCACCAGTTTACATCTAGGCTTGAACATTATGACTTATGTAATGCTCAACCAGGTTATCACATAGCTCTCGTATTCGGGACTTGTGAACTCTGGGCGATGATCACGAGTAACGCATAGCCGAGCTGACAAAAGACCCTGATTTTAATCTTAGCCTCATTACCGTGTGAAGTCGAACTCTCTTTAAACTTAGTTTTAGCGTTGTTCCATTTGGCTTAATTATGAGAAGGGTCCAACAGCAGGGAATCACCAAGCAAAGTATTCAGGAACAACAAAGTGGGGGTAGTAATCAATTTGTCGGATTCTGGTCCGAATGCGACGTACGGATCACAGATAGTCTTTTTCTGCTGACCGTATTCCATACAATATAATCATTGGCGAAGCTCGCTTACGTGGTCATGTTGGATTGGCTTGTGACAGACGACGATTTGATGTCTTGTTTTAGTTTGAATGGGGAGACTCAGAGAAGAAAAAGATGGAAAGCAAAAAATAAGCTTACAATCAGACTTAAATGCTTTATCTCATAACTTGTAGTATATTTCGTATAAATTTTGGTCGACTATTTTAAAATCTGTTTCACAGGCAAGTGTCCTTTCTCATGAATCTCGGTTTGCAGAATCTCGGCAACGGCCCTCATGCCCGCAGCCGTCGGATGATATGACGGCGTCACTCGCGGGTCAACGACGAAAGCAGTCACCCAGGGCTGTGAACTGCCAACACCGTGTTCACGACTCGCCTGAGCGATGGCGACATGGCGGCACCAGCCCTCGCGGCCCAGGCATGCGTTGGCTGTAAGGTGCTCCAGCTTTTCGGCCACGCCCCGGTGGTACTCAACCAGGTCACAGGATAACGGCAAGTCGACACCAGGCTTTACAGCGGGACCCAAGACGGTCAGGTAGTCCAGCACCAGGACCAGGGCAGCGGGAGCCTTGGTGTGGATCGCGTCAAGCACTTCACCATACCGCTGTGCCACCACCGTCGCCTCCACTGCTGTAGCAGGGCCAATCCGTCCGGGGCACCCCAGGAACTGCCAGACGCGTGTAATCAGTCGACCGATCCAGTAAGCACCCACGCTGTCGTGCAAAAGGCCACCGCCATAGCCCAGGTCGTTGCCGCCGCTCAAGACCAGAACCACGTCAGCGTCGTGGGGCAGGGCATCGATTTGAGGGGGGAATTCTTCCTTCCATAAACGTTGCGAGTCGCTGACGATGTTTAGCAGCGTCGACCCGGAGATGCTGCAGTCGGTTAATTGAGCGTCCAGCATGTGGGCGAGGAGATGGGCATAATTGGCACTCGACCGCATCGCCATCGGGGGGCCACTAGGTTGTAGAATGCCAGGCCCAGCCGCGAAGGAACTGCCCAGGCTGGCGATGTGGAGTGCGGGGGACATTGAGAACAATGGGAATTGCCCGGTGAATACCCCAGATAGAAGCCAATCACGGAGCTGATCAGCATATGATGACCTAGTCCGAACGATCGTCGTCAGTTTAACGTTTCGGATCCTTTCGTTAGCAGGGTAAGGGTGAAGTACGTACCTGATACTAATGTCAGTGCAAGATAGATGTGCCGTAGAATGCTGATAGATATTCCTGCATCTTTAAGTCCTCTCCTTATTCAATCCTTCCGCAATTCCGAGTCGTCTTTCCGGAGCCCCACGTCAAACCTACTTTCCCTATTTTCCTTCCGGCTAGAGCACATCTACATCATGTCCATCATGCTGCTGGTGCAAAACGAGTCACCAACTGTGCCAACGGACCCTCTCTTAACCCTGTACTATGGCTACTCTACTCTCAGACGCACAGCTCGACCGCTACTTTGAACGCATTGGCTTCTCCCGGGAAACATACGACCCCTCCCAGCAGCTTAGCTTCTTGAGACGTCTGGTCAAATTCCAGCTGGCCCATATCCCGTTTGAAAACATTCATCTGCACTATTCCCAACATCCCGCTATCTCCCTCGACCTCGATGAAATATACCAGAGAATCGTGGTGGATGGCCGTGGCGGCCTGTGTCTGGAGGTGAATGCCTTGTTTGCGCTGGTCTTACGCAGTCTCGGCTATCAGCTGTATCACGGATGTGCCCGAGTATTCACACCCTTTGAGTTAACTGCTTGGTACGTCATCAGATCCGTTCAGAATAAAACAAATTCAAAGCATGGCTAATTTCTGTGTCTAGGCATCATCTGATTTTGTTTATCACCATAGATGAGCTACGCTACCTGGTAGATGTCAGCTTCGGCAATGGAGTTCAACTAGAACCTCTTCTTCTCGAGGAGAACAAGACATTCGCCGCTATGGGCGCCGGTCGCGCGAGACTGACATATCAAAAACTCGAGCAGCATCTCGACTCAAAGCAGCGTCTTTGGGTGTATTCCACGCAGGAAAAAGACGGGGAACCGTGGAAAGAGCAGTATGCGTTTGGCGAGATAGAGCACTTTTATCCGAATGATTTTATTCCCGTCAGTCTCTGGGGAGCTTGTGCGCGCCAAAGTTATTTTACTCAGGCATTGGTCGCATTTCGAGCAGAGATGGACGAGAAGACGGAAGACTTGACAAGCCTGCTCATCATTCACAAGGAAAACGCCCTACGTCGCTCTAATGATGACGGCAATGACCGTATGGAAAGTATCGAAACATTTACTACGGAAGGCCAGCGTACAGAAGCTCTGGCAAAGCTTTTTGGCATTCGCTTGACAGCTGCGGAGAAAAAAGCCATTCGGATGACGGTCACAGGGTTGAAAGACTAGTGCATATTTACTATGATGATAAATTGACTAGATCCTTACAGCCTTATCACCATGAGCGAATTTTATTGGTTGCCTATCTGTTTACATATATTCGGCCATTTGCTATAGATTATGTACAGTAGCGAAGATTTTGATTTTATTTACAGTACCACAAGACTTGATACATGTTAAAACTGTCTGATGTACTGCAAAGGGCCAATAATATCATAATAAAATTGTGAACTTTTAAATAATCGCGAAGTAATCATATGCAGTCCAGTGGCTACCAGGCAAATTTTTTATTTTGTTATCGAAAACAGATAATTGGTTTGGAATTTGAGGATGTCAAGCACTCTTAGCTGCAGATGTGTTGAAATTCGGCTGTTGATAAATTCCGACTCTGCGACCAGGCAGTCATTAAGTCGTTTCCTCCTGACAAAGAAGAGCAAATATTTCCAGACATGCTCATATTCCACCATTTCTTATACTAGAATACTGTCGAGAAACCATTGTTATAAATTAGATGGAGATTATACCGCGTCAACGGTTGTAGCAGGCTTCGGGCTACCTATAGCCTAGCTATGGTGAATGTTCGGTTCCAATCTGATTGCCGGAAGCGAGTTAACTCCGGCTGCCCATAGCCGTTCTTGTTCTGAATCCCTATTTTATCTAACAAGAAAGATTTAACAAGTGCTAGCAATCCGAGAGATCTCGTCATCCTTAATATTTGGTGTGGTAAATAAAATTAAAAATATTCCTTTTCATTTCTTCCTGTTCATCTTCTCTCAACTCAGTATAACAACAGGAAACCATGGCAGGAATCTTGGGACAGATCAAGGGGCTAGTCTCTAGACCTCAGTATCGAAATCCTAATCTAGGAGACACAGTGGTACCTGTACCGTTACTAGATGGATCGTGGATGATCAAAGCTATGGTGATGAGTTGGAGTATGCGCTTCGATCAAGTTCTTGATGGCGAGATGTTAAAGTCATCTTTGGAGGAGTTGATTGGCATGGGTAATTGGAGAAGACTAGGCGGTCGGTATCAAATGAAGGTAACCTTCCCTCGGATGTCTATATTCGTTGAACTAATTATTCACATGCCATAGAAGATTTGCTAACATGTTGAATCTGAGTAGGCCGACGGACAATTAGAGCTTCATATCCCCAAGGTATTTAGCCCAGATCGACCAGCTATCCGATTTACGCAAACGTCGTTGGAAATGAGTCTTCGTGATCACGAGCTTGATCGCACAGTACCCACGTCTTCGATTGACTCTCGTATCATCGATATTTCAGAGGAGAACCAGCGTTTGCTACGCGGTCCAGACTCCCTGTTATCTTTTCCTGAATACCTGTCTACTGATGTAGCGCCACTTGCGTTGCACATCATTACGTTCCAAGACGCTACCTTCGTCACGCTAACATATCCACACAGCCTGACAGATGGCATGGGGAGGAGAGAACTGGTGATAAACTGGTGTAGAACGCTTGCGGGACAGAAGGAGGAGGTCCAGCCGCTGGCGGATTTTGACGACGATCCAATAAGCAGGATCATGAAACGTCCAGCGTCAAAAACCACGGAGACTCCTCCTCCCATACACAAATCCAAGCAGCTTGTGGGTCTCTCATTTCTACTTTTCGTGCTAACAAGCATCCTTGATATGATATATATGGGGCGGAGCCGATCCAGAACTCTATTCTTGTCGGCTACCGCCATGGCTCGCTTAAGGACTTCCGCCATGGAGGATCTGGAGATGATAGAAACGCAGGAAGCGATATCGAAGGGAGGAGCAGGCAAGGACATTATCAAAAATCCAAAATCGCACCACCTCGGCGACAGCGACATTTTAACGGCATGGTTCATCCGACTTATCAGTCTGGCGGCCCCACCTCGTTCACCACGGCCATTAGCAATAACGTCACCCGTGGATCTGCGCTTGCGTCTTGACGAAAAGGATCTCGACACGGGAAGGGCGTATGTTCAAAACCTGCTCAAGTTCATGTGGGTCTATGCCGATACGGGTGAGGCTCTTTCAAGACCGTTTGGATATTCGGCGAAAAAAATCCGTGAATCCGTGCAGGAACAGATTAGCGGCAGTCCTGACATTCACGCCTCAATTCGTGATACGGGACGCGCATTGAAAGCGTCCGGGATGACTCCTTTGTTCCTCACACCGAACACTTTCATGGTCTCCATGTCCAATGTCTCAGCGGCCAAGTTCCACCAAGTCGTCAATTTCGCTCCCGCAGTTGTTGGCGCTGCCTCTCAGAGTTCCAAAGCCAAGGATGATAACAACCGTATTGGCAGACCAGTATGGCAAGTCAGCTTCCCGCAGATGACCGTTCTTCCGCCGTGTCTCATCCATGTACAGGGAAAAGATCACGATGGCAATTACTGGGTACAGATGAACGTTTCCCGCTCTGTTTGGAAACGAGTTGAAAAGGAAATTGCAAGGTTATGAATGCACGATTTGCTTTTTATTTCTTTTTTTAATTGGATGCACAGAGTTATGTGTTCATTGGCAACAATTGCAGCACCGGTCTTGATGAAATATCATTAGCACGTCGCTTAAGATTGCACGCATACAGTGGTCAAGTGAAAGTCTATATTCCAGGCAGACAAGTGCGGTGTGCAAGAAATTAAATTTTTACTTCAAACTCGAGGGGAAAAAATATCGTTTTTTCTTATCTTCTTATCTTTCAACAAAGTTCAACAAAAAAACCCAAAAATATGCCACAAAAGGAAGATTCTTGGCGATAACCCTCCTCTATCTGCTGCGTCGTGTAGTGAAGCGTAGGGAAGCAGGGATAGAACTAACCTATCGTTTAATATACTCTATGGAACTTCCGTAAAACCTTCTTGATTTAAAGCGGACATAGCTCTGACTTAAGAATCTGCTGCCTATAGTTCCACTTTTGGTAGCTAAGCGATGCCAAGCCGGCAGCGGTGAACTTAGAATTTAGAATTTGAATCCTTCCGCTGTGAGCTAGGCTGCGAAAGGCAAGGCCTACGGGCACTAGAAATTATCAAAAAGCTCTTGATCAGGGTAATATATATAGTTTTATAGTAACCAATTAATCCACGAATATACTCTGCAGGATCCGTATATACCTTATACTAGAGCACGAGGCGGCGTAGAAGAGTAATATAATCGGATTATAGTTATTAGAATACTAAATAATTTAGGGAAAACTAAACGAGCAAGGGAATACTTATATTATAGTACGTATATAAGCCAAGTATTAAGGAACTTAGAAACACGATAGAAAAGTCAGGGAATAAAATATTTATAAGAAAACCTAGAACGGGAGTAATACTACGAAACGTATATAAGGAAACTAGAATAACAGAAAGAAGCTAGAAACTAAATTAAAATATCTTAAGGTATTATAGTACGAATTTAAGGGAAAAGGTATTTAAGACTAAAAAGAATAATAGTTATTATTATTAAAACTATTAAGTTATAGTACGAGCCTAGTATAAGTAGATACTAAAGCTATATCCTAATAATCTAGATTTTCACTACCTTTATATCTTTTTTCTTTTATTACCTTTTTTTTACCTTTTACTCCTAATCTTATAATCTCTATTATATCTCTATTATTATTATATTTTACTAAGAGGCTTATAAATCCTAGATTAAAAGCAGATAAGATATTTTCTCTAAATAAAGAGATTAAGTAGAAAATATTACTTTTATTATTTGTTATTTAGTAATTATTACTACTAAGCTTTATAATATTATCTGCTAGCAAGATCGTAAGATATAACCCTAGCGTATATAATAGAATTATTTCTATATTATTATATAAAACTAAGATAAGTGAAATTACTAATAAGCTCGAATTTATAGTAATTTATTAGTTAAATTTAGAAAGTTTAGATTAATAGATATCTCGTATAAAAATACCTTAGAACTAGAATATTAATAGCTCTTCTAAAATAATAATATTAAGTCTTTTATAAGACTAAATTAAGTTAAGGAAAATAAGTATAACTATAATAATTTCTATTAATATCTTAATTTTTAAAAGAGATAATAATAATATAAAACTTTAGCTAAAGTTAGCTTATAAGTTATATATTAATCTAATAAGAGAAATAAAACTAACTCCTAAGAATATAAATAAAAATAAAAGAATTTACTTAAGAGTAATTAATAAAATATAAGAAATAATATACTAATATTATTATAATATAAATAAGAATATAAAAAGTATCTAGTTTATATTTAAGTAATTAATAATAGATCGGTTCTAAGAATAAGTATATATAAAAATAAAACAAGTAATATAATAATAATTATATAACCTTAAGTAAAAGGATAAATTATTATAAGAATATATTAATAAAGCTAGAATAATCCGAAAGCGCTTAATAAATAAAGAAAATAAAGATATTACTAAATAATTTATTTTTAGGCTAGCTAATAATATAATTAAAATAAGTATAAGAGTATATTTTAGGTCTAAGAAAGTAAGCTTTAATAAAATTATAAAAATTATAATAAAAGTATTAAGAATTTTAGAAAAAAAAATTATAACTAAATAAGAGAAAATAAAAACCGAAAATATAATAATAATTATAGAGAAAAACTTAGTATTATTAAAGATTATTATTAAATAATAAAATATATTCTAAATTATATTAAGTTTAGTTAATAAGATATTAGGGGAAGTTATTAGCTTTTTATAAGTATTATAACTAATAATAGATAATAGCTAAGAAATAATATATTCGTAGAATAATATAAAAAATTATAATATAATATATATATAAGACGATAGAAGTAAAACTTAGGAGAATAAATATTAATAAGATAAACCTAGATCTTATAATCGATTATCTCTAAGAAAGTAAGAATATTACCTAAGATAATATAAGAATCGTTTATAAGAATAATAAAATAACTATAATAATAGTAATTATAATAAATAAGAGGGAAGATATAAGAATAAAAGTTATATTAAATATTATAAATACTCTAAGTATGATTATTATAAATTTAAATATCTTAATTATAATAAAATTATATAAGAGAATAATTAAAAGAAAGTAAATAAAAGCCGAAATATAATAATAAAATATTATTATAAATAAGCTAAACTACTAAGTAAACTAATATCTAGATAAATAAAAGTTATATAAGTTAGCGTAAATAAAAGCCCTAGAAGATAAATATTTTACTAAAAACCTAAGGTAATTAAGTTAGATAACTTATTATATAATATAAGATATATATTAAAGAGTCCTAGAATAATAAATATAAGTATAATAAAAGTATATTATATTATTAATAATAAAAGCTTTAAAAGAATAAAGATTTATATTACTAAAAAGCAAAAGTATCTAGATAATAAGATAACTTCTAGAAATACTAAGCGTATTATTACTTCTAGTAATAAAAAAGATATTTTACTTTATAAGATAAAAGTAATAAAAGGAATAAAATCTTATAATATATAAGAGAATCTTTTATTTAGTAAAGCTAGGGAAAAACCTAATATAAGTTAGCTATAATTTTTCTCGTTTTATTTATAAGCGTAAACGTAAATAATAATAAAACTTATACTCTAGGAAATAAATAATAAAAAGAAATTATAAAAGATTTACGAATCTTAAGGAAGTAAAATTACTAAAGAAAAACTAAAGAAAATATAAAAGGTTTTAATTATAAATAATATAAAGGAAATAATAATAATATTAGTTATCTTACTTAAGCTAAGAGATATAATTCTTAATTTTTATATTATAATTATAATCTTATTATCGTATAATAAAATTATAAGATAAAAACTTATAATATATCTAATAAATAAAAGCGCGAGTATTAACTTAATAAATAAGAAAATTATAATAACTTTTAATTATAAGTTAATTAAGAATAAAGTCTTTTATATTAAGGTTACGAATAAAAGTAAGATTTAGTTATAAGGTTATATTATAATTAAAATTAATATAATAGGTATTATCTATAAATAAGACTTTTATATAATTAGAGGTAATATTATATATAAGGTTTTACTTAAACGATTATAATTAAAATAAGCTAGTAATATTAGGATATATATAATAGACGATTATTTTATAATAAACGAAAATAAACTTTATAAGCTACGAAAATTAGAATATTTATTACTTAGGCTATTATAAATAATTTTAGTTATAATTATTACTTATAAGGGATATAAGCCTAAAAGATATATCTTTAAAGAAAACTTAAAAGAAAAAAAAAATTATTCTAATAAAAAGTAATTAATTAAAGCCTTAAGAAAATTAATTATAAAAGTAATAAAAGAAAAAGCTAATAATAATAATAAAAAATCCTAGAATAATAATAAGTTAAAACTAAGTAAGCCTAAGAAATTAGATAAAAGAAAAGCTAAAAGCTTATAATTATCCGAGATATTATAAGTAAAAGTATAAGCTCGAATATATTATTAATAAAGAAATTAAATAAGTAGAAAACTTTCTTTAAAATAATAAATAATATAATTATAAACGTAATATATTCTTATAATAAAAGAATAATAAGATAAGTAATAAGAGATATAAGAAAAATAAGATATTATAAGAGTATTATATAAAATAAGAATATAATTATAAAAATAAGTTTATAAAAGATATTAACTATTATATTATTATTATTAGAATATCTAAGACTAAAGAAATAAAATATATTTATAAAGAAATATAATAAGCTTATAAGAGAAAATAAAGAAAATTAGGAGAATTATATATATATTATAATATTAAGTTTATCTAATATATATATTATAATATTAATATTTACTAAAACGAAATAAAAATTATAATTAAAATATATAATATAATTCACAGATATAATAAAAGTTAAATATTTCGAATATAATCCTAGTAAATAATAATAAAATATACTAATATAATTAATAAATTTAATCTAAGACTTTAATAAAAGAATATTTAGTAAAAAAATATTACTTGATTTCTTTAAGGTTAAGATTATATAAAAACTAAAATAGCTAGAAGTATAATTAGTTAAAACTAAGTAAGAGAAAAAAGAGAATATATATATAATATTATTAAATATACTTTTATAAGAAAAGATAATATTAAAACTAAGTATTAAAGAAATTTAACCTAAAGATATAAGAATATTCGATAAAGTTATCCTAGATAAACTAAATAAAAAAAAAGAAACTATTATAAATATAAAAATAAAATATCTAATAATATATAAACCTAAAAAATATCGTAGAAAAATAATTATAATATTAGACGAAGAATATAAAACTTAGGTTATAAAGTATCCTAATATAATTAGTAAAATAATCCCTAAAAACAAGAGAAAATAATTAATAAGAATTATTTATACTTAGAAGAATATATTTATAGAAAATATTTATAATATATTAATAATAAATATAATCGTATATAAAATACTAATATTTATTAATATAATTTTAGTTATAATATTAGCTATAAAATATATTATAAAAGAAATAAAATAATAATAAGATAATCTACTAGTATTAGTAGATAATAAAATATTAGAAATAAGAATTAACTTATAATTAGCTAAAATAATATATCTAAGAAAAAAAAATAAGTTCTTAAGAATAATTTATATATATATCCTAGTAAATAAGCAGATAATAAAGTTTAACTACCTAATAAAATATATTAAGATAATATTATAAATATTATTATAATAATTTATAAAAATCTTATTTATTATAAATATAAAAAATAAATACTAGATAATAAGATTATATAAATCTTATTAATATAAAATAAGGTTTATAATAACTATTAGATAATTCTATTATAAGAGAATACTAATAGGTTTTATAAGAAGTTATAATATATATATACGACTTAAAAATATTATAAGTAAAATAATTCCGAAGCTAAACTTAGAGCTAATATTAGAAGATATAATACTAGGGCGAGTAATATTTGCTTATTTCGTTAATAATAATTATAATAAAATAAGTAATATAAACTTATTAATAGAATTCTTATATAAGTATTATTTCCTAAGATTAATATAAGTAAAATTAACTTTTAACCTAAAGAAAATTATATTCGGATTACTAGTAATTATAATATTAGAATATAATAAGTTAAGCGAGGGAATTAAATTATTATTATAAAAGCTAAAAGACTTTAAAGAATAATTAATACTAATAACTAAAAATTAGTTATAAAAATTCTTAAATTTACTCTTATATTTTAAAAAACTAATACTTAACCAAGTAAATTTATCAAGTATATTAAGACGTATAATAATATATAATAAGAAGATAATATTAATTAAAAAAGGAAAAAATAAAAGTAAAATAATAATATAATATATTATCTTAAGGTTTAACTAAACGAATATAAAATAAGAAGTATTTAATAAGCTAAAGAAAAAAGTTACCTAAAATATAATAATAATAAGTAACCTAGAAAGATAATATTATCTTATTATAAATATATTAATAATAAGAGAAGAAAAAGTTCTTATATAACTTAAAGTAACCTCGAATAAAACTTTAGTATCTAAGAATATAATAGAAAAGTTTATTATATTTATATTATTTTTATTTATAAAAATATAATAAAAATAATAAATTATAAAAAGAGAAATATTTATACTTATAAAATATTTATAGGAAGTTAAATAATTAGTTATAAGATCGAAATATTCTATTATTTATTATACGAATTATAATATTATTATTATATATATAAAAAACAAAGATATATATAAGAAAGCTAATAAGTAATAAGTTATATTATTCGAGTTTAACTTAAATATTAAGTATATTCTAGGGCGAGAACTAATAATTACTAATAAGCTCTTAAGAATATATAATATTAAGTTAAGTAAAATAAAATTACTTATAAATTTAATCGAAATAACAGAAAAAAAAGATAAATTTAACTTTCTTATATATATTATTAAAACGCTTATAATAGAATATATTATAATAAATATATAAGATATAAACTTTAAAAATAATAATAAATAAAAAGATAAATAAAATACGATTATAAGAGGCTAATATAAATAACTAGATAATTCTAATTATTATATAATTATTTATTATCGGTTTTATAAATACCTCGAACCTAAGTATAAAAAGATATAAATTATCTTAAAGTATAAATATCTTTATAAAATAATATTAAAGTTTAGA
Organism: Pseudofabraea citricarpa; assembly: GCA_029641185.1. Lineage (NCBI taxonomy): Eukaryota > Fungi > Ascomycota > Leotiomycetes > Helotiales > Dermateaceae > Pseudofabraea > Pseudofabraea citricarpa. The sequence goes on from JAPWGK010000004.1 coordinate 2,202,371, forward strand.
TTATATAAAGTAAATATAAACGCGTAATAAAGAAATTATAAGTAAAAAATAAACTTAAAGTAATTTTAATTATTATTCTAAGAGTTAAATAAAAAATAAAGTTAATACTTATATAAGAACTAAGCTTATAAAATATTACTCGAATTATATAATATATATAAATATTTCTTAACTAAACTTATAAAAGTATAATATATTAGATTATATTATTAGTTATCTAGATAAAAAGATATTTACAAGTATTATAAAAAATACTTTAATTATTAGGCGATTAAAAAACTAAAGCTATTAGTTAGTTTACTTCTAATAATATATTTATAACTAATAGATATAATCGGATTCGATTATATAAGACTAATATTATTAGTTTTATTAAATAATATAAAATATATCTTTATTATTATTAATTATATTATATAATAAATATAAAACGCGCTAATATAAGAAGTAAAATCTAGAATATTAATATATTTTATAAGAAATAAAATTATTATTAGAAATAAGTAGGTAATAGATTATTAATTAGTATTATACCTTTTATATATAAATAATTATATAATTATATATATTTATATATATAATACTAGAATAAATTAACTATTAATCTAGGAGATATATATATAGTTCTTATAATCGTATATACTTTATATCCTTTATAATTATTAGTAATAATACCTTATTATCTATTATTATTTATATTACCTTTTAATAAGTTATAAGCCTAATACTTAGGTATTATAATAAGGCGATAAATATTAGAGCGTATCCGAATTTATAATACTATAAATATAACTAGTAACTAATATAATATATATAATTATATATAAGATATATTTAGTAATCGAATTAATAATTATAAAAGTAAGAGGTAAAAGAAGTAATTAATTAACTATAATAATAAAATATAAATTAATTATATATAACTCTTAGAGCGCTTAAAGAGTACTTATAAAGCTCTTATATAATAATACCTAAGATAATAATAACTTCTTATAAAAGTAAAGAAAATAATAAAATTAAGTATATAATTTTATTATATTTATCTCTTATATAATAGCTTTTCTTATAATATTATTAGGTATCTTTTATCTTTAATAAATTAAAGTTAAGGTATAAGATATATATCTCTTATAATTCTAGGCTATTATAATTCGCTCCTCTAATTATCTCCTAAAAAATAACCTTATAACTCTTAGATTACTTTTCTCTTATAATAAATAAACTTATATTCTTCTAATAAATATTCCTAATAATTAGTTAAGTTATTCTTAGCTCGGATCTCTTATAAGAATTATTACTCTTAGTATAAAACTAAGTATTTTAACTATAAAAAATCCCTTAACTTAAGGTATAAAGCTATAATTCTTCTTTCTCTTCGTTTAGATATACTATAAACTTTAATATTTATTATTTTTATCTTCTAAAAATTAATTTAATATTATACTCTTTCTTTTAATTATAATTATAATATCTATCTTTTATTATATAAAAAAAAAGTATTTTAGCCGAATTACCTTTTACCTATAAATTCTTTCGCTTCCTTTATTCGAACTAAAATAAAATACCTTTATAACTCTAACTTTATAATACCTTACTAAGTTTTTATTATTCTCTTCTTTTAATCTCTAATATATTTACTTCTCTTTTTTTAGACCTAGTAAGTTTTTTTATAATCTTCGTTCCTAGTTCTTAAATTATCTATTATTAACCTTATTATATAAGTTAGTAACACGTATTAATCTACCTTTATACTAATTATTCTTTATATTATAATCTTAATCTAAGTATAAAACTTTTAATCTTATTCTTAAGAAACCGGCTATAAATTATTTTAATATAATAAGTTTATTTTTTTTCCTCTTATTATCTTTTATAAGAGCTTAATAAAGGTTTATATAATTAACTATAAGCGCTTATACTAAATATAAGGACCTATTATTATAATAAAAGATAATATATATACTAGTATTCTTTTATATAAGTTCTTTATTTTATCTTATTTTACGAAAGTTTTACTAAATTATCTTATAAAAGATAAGTAATATTTTATTAAAGTATTTTATATACTAAGTAATTATAAGAATACTTATTATTTTAAACAGGTATATACCCTAAATTATTATATCTAGGCTTAAGCTAACTCTTATATAAATTATCTTTATCCTAGAAAAAAAGATAATTATAAATACTAATAAGTTAGTAAATATATATTTTAACTTAGTTCTAATATTCTTAGATTTTATTATCTTATATAATACTCTTAATAAGCTTAAGAATAAGTTTTATCTTATTAAATAATAAGCTATTTTTAAGCTAATAATAAAGTATTAGTATAAACTTTATATAAAGCTAGGCTTACTTAAATACCCTTTTACTTTTAATAATTCGGTTATCTCTAATAATCCTAAAGATACGTAACCTATAAAATAAGAGGCTATTAGTAAAATAACCTAGTAATAAGCTAAGACTCTTATAACCCTAGAATATAATTACTTTTTATTTAATATACTTAATAATAAAGATAAAATAATAGCTTTTATCTTTAAAGTTTTATATAATATATTTCTAGAAGAAAACTCGCTCTAGATATTAAAGAACGTATATTATAAATTAGGTTTATTTAATAATACTCGAAATCTTTTACTAAAATATTATAATTATCTAATTATTATTTATAAGTTTTATTATATTACTTTTATAAAATTTACGCTTACTTTTATAAGTTCCCTAGCCTTATTATTTATTATCTGGTTATTAACTTTAGTCTTAGGAGAAAGTTCTAAGTTAGAAAAATAAGAAAGAAATTATACCTAATATTTTATTTAACTTTTTAAATAAGAATAAGTTAAAAGTAAGAAAATATCTTTATAATCGCTTAAAAAAGATCTTAGCTTTATAAAAGAGCTTTCGTACTAAGAAATAAGAAAAGGAACTTTAATTTATTAATTATCCTCTAATAAGTTTATCCTTTTATTTAATAAGATTTTACTAAGTATTAACTAAGTATTTATAAAACTTAATATATAATATAAAAAACTTATTTTATATTTATTAAAAGAAAAAGATTATTACTAGTAATCTTAAGTTTATTTAAAAAAAGCTTTTAAAGTTTATAAATATTATCTTAGAAGATTAGGTTTATAATTTAAAATAATACTTAAACTTTATAGTTAAGAAGATTATTCTAATAACTCCTAAGTTAAAGGATAATTAACTATTAAGTAATATAAGCTTTTTATCTACTAGTATTTTAACTTCTAGTTACTAGACTCGATTATAAAATCGGGCTTTAATTTAGTTTCTTACTTCTAATACTAGGATTATATTACTTATTACTTTAACTAGATTAAGAGAAAATTAGTCTAATATTCTAGTTAAGAAGCGTAAGTAATTATATTATTAGGTTAAGTTACACTTACTTTTATAAGCTAAGGAGAAAGATAATAAGGCTATAACTTTAAAAGACCTAGTTATAAATCTAAAAGATAATACAAGTATTTCTAAGGATATTATTACTTTTTTAGTTAATAAAGATACTAACCCTTTTAATACTAGCGACTTTAATTATATTAATAAAGCTATTAATTAATAAACTAAGAATATAAGTATAAATATTAATAATAATTCCTATAATAAAGATAATAACTAGAAAGAAGAAGAAGAAGAAAAATCTCTTTTTATTTCCTTATCTTATAAAATATACTCTTAGTAAGGGATCCTTATATATCTAAAGAATATTTTAAAATATTCTTTTAGTCCTAATAATAACTAGATCTTTTTATCTTTAAAGCGATTATATTATAATACTTCTAATATTACTTTTACTTTTTTATTATTTTTTAGAAAGCTAAAAGCTCTTATAAAATCGTTCTTATATTCTTTTTATATTAAGAGAGCTTTTTTTACGCCTATTATACTATTTAATTATTCTTATCTTTTAGGTAATAAATATTATTCCTATATTATTAGTTCTAATTACTTAAAATATTATATTTGTATAAGTAATTTATTTCTAACTTATATAACCTTAGCTAATATTATCTTAGCCTAAGTATCTTAATAAGTTAGATATCTTTATTCTTAAGATTCGAAATAAGGTATTTATATTATATTACTTTTATAATACTAAGAATAAAAAAGATAAAATAACTAAGAGACTAAATAAATACTTAAGTAACCTCTAGATTTTAGTTAATATTATATATAGTTTAAAATAAATTATACTAGTAATTTATAATCGCTTTTATAAGAAGAACCTTTTATTATTTCCTAAAAGTTACTTAGAGTTTTATAAAGCTTATAAAAAGTATAATAAGACTCTAGAAATCCTTAAGAAAGCTAATCGTATAAAGAAGAAGCTTATTACTAATACTTTTATTATTATTATCCTTATATCTACCTTTATTATTATCTTTACTAAACCTAGTAATAATAATAATTAAGATAAGTTAATCCGCCTTTATAATAACTTTAATAAATTTAAGGAGTTTACTAAGAAGATTTTATATACGATCTAAGAGTCCTAATAAGAAATCCTTTTATATTTTATTCTTATAAAGTTTTTACTTAAGCGTTTATAATAATAAATTATTTCTAGGTTTAAAGTTCTTATTTTTTAATACCTAGTCTTATATATAATTATACGTTTAGATAAATAAATAAATTTATACTTATAAAATTAAAGTATTATTTTACTTAATAATTTATAATATTCGTATCTTATATTTATATAAATTTTATTTAAAATTATTTAAAGAATTACCTAGGTAAACTTATTAATAATATCTAAAATACTTAATATATACTTAGTAAGAACTCTTAGAGTCTTATTATAACTTTTAATCCCTAAAAGACTTTTTATAATTTAAGAACTTTCTTCCTTTCCCTCTTATATACTAGTTATCCCTTAACTATAAAAAAGAAATTTAAATAAAGAAATAATACTTAAATTAAGAAAATAAAATTAAACTTAAACGAATAATATATAAAAATAATAATAATAATATAAAAGGAAATTTATTAGTAAAATATCAAATAAGAGGAGTTATTAAAAGATATTTAAACCTTAAACCGAATATAATTCTTTCTTTAAAATACTAGGTATTAAAATATTACGAATTAGGTTATAAATAAAAAAGATACCCTAGAGAGGAGCGTCTTACTCTTAGTCTTTTATATATTATTATTAGTATATTATAATTAATTTCTTATTTTATTATTATTATTAGCTTTTTTTTATATAAAATTAATTCTTATTATTTATTAAGTTCTTATTATCTAAAAATCTCTTTTATATAGGTAGCTTATATAATTAGTTAGGATCGTATAATAAAAGCTTCTTCTAGTACTTCTTTTTTAATATCTTTAATAATTATATTAATCTTATTATTATTAGCTTTCTCTAAAGAGGTTTCTTATATATTATCTTACTAACTTATTTTAGCTAGTACTTAAGAAGTTAGCCTAGGATTATTAGACTACTCTTATAATTATATAAGTATTTTTAAAAAACTAGGTAAATTACTAGTAAGCTTTACCTTAGGGCTTAGTAAAAGCTTATTAGAGTCTCTAAGGTCTAAATATATTAGTATTCTAATAATAATCTTGTTTTTAAAAGGCTTAATATTATTAGTAGAAATATAAATACTTTCTCTTTAAATAAATTTCTTTAATTTATATCTTATATAAGTATTATAAAGGGGAGTTATATTTATTTTACTAAGCTAATAGATACCTTTAAAATTATTAGCCTTTAAAATTATATATAAGTCTTTTTATCTAAAATTAAGCGCTTATTATTTTAATATATTAGCTTCTTATATAATATTAAATATAAGAATAATATCTCTTTTAAGAAGTAGTTCTTTTTATAAGATATAATTATAATTAGTAGCTTCTTTCGATTCTTAGTATTTATATTATTTTATTAGTAAGACCTCTAATATATATTTATTATAAATTTTAAGTTACTTAATATATAAAATAATTAAAAACTTTTTATTTATCTTTTTAATTAGGTTTTATCTTAGATATTATTATATTAGATACTTACTTTTAATAATAAGTATAATCTTAAAGCTAAACTATAAATAAAACGTAATAAGCCTTATAAGAGCTTTTATTATAATATTATCTATAAAGTAGACCTTCTTAATATATCTTAGTTAATTCTTAAATATTCTATTTATAATCTTAAAAAGAGTTACTTTTATATTAAAATAATTTCTTTTAATTAAGCCTTAAGTATAAGAATTATAAGTACTTACTTATATCTTAATAAACTCGAGCTTAGATATAAGATTATTAAGACTTTCCTAGTTCTTAGGCCTTTTATTAATAATAAGAATCTTAAATATACTATAAATATAAAGAATATTCTTTTTAATAAAAGTAATAATATAAGTAAAATTTACCTTAGAGATAATATATCTTATAATTATACCTAATATCTCCTTATATATATTAATAATAAAAGACTTCCTTATATTTAATAAAAGATTAATAATATCTAGATATTATTTATAATATATATATAATATTTTAGTTATATAAATTATCTTATAAATAATATTATATAACCTAAATTAATACTAGAGATATAATATTACGTATATCTTTACTTACTTATAATATCCCTCCTAGAAGTAATATTTTATTACCTTTATATATATTACCTTTTATCTCTTATATATCTTTTTATTATATAAGTTCTTAATAATACTTATTTATTTTTTTAGATTATTAATAATATATTATTTATACTTACTTCTAGTAAGTTTTTATTATAATATACTTTAGTATACTTAGAATCTTATAATATATTATTAAAATACTAATTATTCTTCGTCTTTAATATTAGTTAGTCTCTTAAGAGTTATAAGAAATATTATAATTTATTTTAACTTAAGGCTTTACTTATTTTAGAGGATAATACTTATTTTAGTATTTAGGTAAATATAAGATCTTAAAACAAGTATTATTTAAAGAAAGCTAAGTTAGAAAATAATATAATTATTAATCTCTTCTTCTTACTTTTTATTTTTAAGTTTCTCTTTTATAATAAGATAATAAGATAATATATTTATAACTTTATTCTTCTTATTAGATATATATATAATCTTAAAGTCAAATAATCGAATCTAAGTAATCTATCTTATTAATAATATACTAGGTATATTTAAAGTAATATTATTAAGCTAAGTAATAAGTATATTAGTATTTATCTTAAGAGTAAAATATATCCTAATAATATATTCTTTTACTTTCTTAAGTATCTTAAGAATACCTTTATACTTACGTTTAGTAATATTATAATTACGCTTAGCTAGATTTTATATCTTTAACTTATATTTACTTAAATATTTCTTCTTATTTTTATTATCTTAAGAAAGTATATCTCTCTAGTTATTTAAACTTATATTAATAATAATATAAATTATTCTTATTCTAAGCTTATAATTAATTATAATAAGATAAAAAGCTTTTACTAATATCTTAATAAGCTTTAGTTTAGCCTTCTAATATCTTTTATCTTACTTAAATATTATATTCTTTTTTAATAAATTATATAATAACTTTATAATAAGTATAAAAGTTTCGATCTAAATACGATAATATATATAAATCCCTAAGAAGATACGAATCTTTTTTATATTAGTTAGATTTAGCTAATTAATTAGCTTTATAATTTTTATATTAATAAGCGATTTACTCTTAGGCTTATAAACGAATCTAATAACTTTAATACTCTTTATATAAAACTTAGACTTAAGACTAATAATTAAACTTATTCTCTTAAGCTTAAGTAATATCTTACTAAGGTTTTATATATATTTTATTATAAATTATTAAACTCCTAGAAAAACTTTTTTATTATTATATTATAAATAAGATCTTTTAATACTAATATTATTAAGAAATAATTTAGTAATATAAGGATTTAAGGAAAAGAGTATTTTAGATATAATACGTACGAACTAAGCTACTAAATTTATTATATCTTATATAAGAGTAATAACTCTTAGTAATCTAATATTATTTATAAAGAAAGTAATTAAGTTTTTATTTTACTTAGCTAATAAAATCTAGTTATAATTAAAAAATAAATCGATTAAGCTAATAATCTAAAGATATACGAATTCTTTTATAAAAGAATCTACTAATAGAGGAAGATTAATATCTCTAATTATTATTATATTATATTTTATAATTATACTTATAAGTTTATATTTATTCGGCTTTTTTTTTATAACTAGGAATTATAGGTTTTTATATAACTTATAATAGCTTTCTAGTATATTATTAGTAATACGCTTACTTATTATCTTATATATAATCTTATAAAGTCTCTTAGTAATCGGAAAGTTTTATACCTATTATATTTTATATAATATTATTCTAATTTCTTATAGCTTAGTAACTTCTAGCTTTATAAGTTCTTTTTTTAATTAATTAAATAAAAATACTCTTTCTTTATTATAAAATATCTCTTAGAATATTTCTTTTTCTTTTAAGGTTAATATATTACCTATAAATAAGCTTTATATTCTTTCTAGTATAAGTTTTTAGCTTTTTAGAAATTTTATATATTAAGGCTCGAATTAATTATTATAAAAACCTAGAATAACTAGTAGCTTTTCTATTAACTTAATAACTTCCTTCTAGTTATTAAGATTAGATAGCTTAACTTTTATATCTTCTCTAAGATTTATAAGTCTTATCTTTTAGGCTTTTTACTTATAAAAAGTCGAGATTTCCCTTTTATATTTTATCTTAAAAGGAGGGAATATTATATTTTTATAAAATACTTATAACCTTAATAATCTTTTAAGACTAATAATATATAAACCGCTTTTTAGGAAAAAAGAATTTTATAAAATTATTCTTATTATTTTTTTATTCTTAGGTATCTTAGGCTTATTTTCTAGTATTAAGGTTTCTAAGAAAACTAATAAAATACTTAGTAAGCTTCTAGTAAGTACTTATTAAGCTCTCTTAAGTCTTAGAGCTTTAACTAAGAAAGCTTTCTTAAGCTTATAACTTAGCTTAAGTATTCCTTAAATCTTCTTATATTTCTTTTATCTTAATAATAAATATAATAAAATATTAGCCTTCTTATTCGCGTTTATATTTATAAGTATATTATAACCCTTTATTATTTTCCTTATATTAGGCTCGTCTTTTTTCTTTTTTAGTAAAATTCCTTATATATATTTAAGAGGTTTATTTATATATCTTTTAATTTATTTCTCTTATAATAAATTAATACTTAGTTTTCTAAGTTACTTCTAGAATTTAAGTTATCCTCTAGATCTTATTATTATATTATTTAAGTCTTAAACCTATAAATAATAATATAAAAATATAAAAGCCTAATCCTACTAATATTATTATTAATTATAATTTATATCTTATAATTCTTTTTTAAGTCTTATTCTAAGCTCGCTTTTATCTTATATATAAATAACTATCTAAGTACTAAGTTATAGCTTAATTATTATATTATATAAATATATAAGGTTATTTATATACTACTAATATCTAGTTATATATTATTATAAATCCTAAGAATTACTTAAGACGTTTTCTTATAATTAATAATTATAAGATTCTTCTTTTTCCTAATACTAAGGCTAGCTTTTCTTTAGATATTATAAGTTATAATATTAATCTTAGTACTTATATTTATTATATTTATTACTTATATTAACTTCTAATTATTATAATTATAAATAATAACTAGTAAGTATAAGTTATTAATATAATATAATAGAATATTAACTCTAGTAATTATACTTTATATAAGGAAGCTTATACTTATACGAAGTCTTAGCTTTTTAACCTTTAGTATATTAATTTAAATTATATTATTTAGAAATTAATAATAGCTAATTTTTATAACTTAAGTTAGGTTTATTTAATTAAAAATAAAAGCTTATTTATATATAAGTATAATCGTCTGATTTATAATTATATATTATATTTTAAGTATCTTAGCTTATAAGATATAAAGCTTACGTTCCTTTTTCTTCTTAGCTTTAATAATCTCTAAGATTTTATTATTATCTAGGCCTAGTTATATTAAGTCCTTAATAAGGGTTTCCTAAGTACTTAGGAGCTTTTTATTATACCTAGATATCTTAGTATTAATTAGTTTATATTAGTAAAATACTTACTCTAAAGTATTTAAATCTATAATTCTAGATACTAAAATAATAAACTTAATAATTCTTTTTAGCTTCTTAGTATTCTTTTAGATACTTATACTTAACTTAGTTTTCCTAAAGGTATTAGTAACTACTAGGGTATCTCTTAGACTTATAAGCGTAATAATAAAAATATTAAGTATAATTTACTTAATCTTATTATTTTTATTTATTATAACTAGTTATAACTAATAATAAAAGTCTAGCTTTTCTTTAAATTTAATAACTAGTATTATATACTAGAAAGCTATAATATTATCTTATATACTAATAAAGCTAGTTATAATATCTTCCTTCTTACGTTTATAAATCTTAGTAAGCTTACGTTTACTTATCTTAATATTAATATTAGATTTAATTTTCGTATTTTTCTTAAGCTAAAATATCTTAAATCGATTATAATAAAAGATCTTATTATTATTATAATATAAATATTACTTTTTAGTAAGAATACCTTAAGGTATCTTAGCTTTCTAAAAAGATATTAAACTAGATCTTATAAGTCTAGAATATACCTAATTATTACTTTTATCTTTATAAACGATTTTAACCTTTATATAATAAGTAAATATTAGGTAATTACTAGAAAAGTAAAAGCGCTTATTATAATACTAATAAATACGATCTTAATTTATAAAATTAAATTATTAATAGCTAATCTATAAAATACTAATATAAATACTAGTATTAGGATTTATATCTATTATATAACTCGAATTATACTTATAATTATACGCTTCTATTATATAATATATCTTATTAACCTTTTCTTTAATATTATAATTATTATATTACTTAAGTAACTTTAGCTTATTATTATAAAACTTAATCTCTAATATATTAACTCTAGTATTACTTTTACTAGTAATAATAAGTAACTTATCTTTCTCTTTCTAGTACTTAATTATAATAATCTTAAAAGTAATACGATTTTCTAATAATATCTTAGTTATTATATTAGTAATATTATTAATCTTATTATAATTAGAAGTTATTTTAGAGGCTCGTATTTTTATAATTATATTACTAAGTATTATACTAAGGGTTATAATAATTTATATAAGGTTATTAACTACTAGTATAAAGAGAGTAATTAAGTTAAAAGTCTTATTTAGATTATTATATAACTAGAGATCTAATAGCTTATTAATAATAATAATATTATTATTATCTTACTTAAGTAAGTAAGTAAGATTCTTTTTAGCTTAGGTATAAGTCTTAGTAAACTTATAAATCTTAGTAAATATAAAAGTTCTTAGTTTATTATATTTAATCTTCTTCTTCTTTATAATAATAAAAATATAATCTTTAGGAAGACTAGAAAGAAGCTTATATACTTATTTATAAGAGCTTAGTTAACTATTACTAAGTAATCGCTTAGAACTTAGCTTATATATTTTTAGGAATTTTAAGATTTTAGTTATATCTTTCTTTAGATAATTAACTAAAATATTTAAGAACTTAATAATATATTAAAGTTACTTAGAGTTATAATTAGCTTATTCTTCTAGGAATATTTCCTTAAAAGTAATCTAATTTTTTTACTTAAAGTTATCTAATACTTTAGTATAAAAACGAACTAATAAGTAATAATAATTAGGGTATCTAAGAACTAGCTTTATATTAGAAAGATCTCTATTAAGTATTATTCGTTTATAATATTAGATAAATTTAATAGCTTTTATCTTTTTAAAAAAAGAAATACTAGTAAAACTAGGAAAACGAATCTTTAAAGCGACTTATATAATTTTATATATTATCTTAGGCTAAATAATTATTTATTTTCCTTTCTTACTAGGAATACTTATATTAGGTAGGGTTTCTAAGCTTAATAAGTCTAGAGAAAATATTAAGAGCTTCTTTTTCTTCTTTTATTTTCGTTTATAAGAAGAAATAAGTAAAAGAAAAGAATTAATAATAAGAAAACGTTCTTAAGATAATATTATAATATTAGATTAGAGTTATATAAGCTTAAGTTAAATACTAAGTAAGTACTAAGAGAAGATTAAATAAAATAATAAGAAGTTATAAATTATAAAATAATTAGAAAAACTAAGTAAAAGTTTTTCTAGTTAAATATCTAAGGCTTTTATTTTACTTAAACGTTTACCTTTTATATATATATAATATATAACTTTAAGAAGTAAGTTATAAGATAAGATTAAATCCCTCTTAGTCTTATATTATTAAAATATTAGATATAAAAGAAATAACTTAGAATTATATATATTTATTAGTATAATCTAAATAAGAAAGCCTTACTTCTAAGTTTTTATTATTTACTTTTATTATATATTTCTAGAAAAATAAAATTAATATTATAATTAAATATAATATAAGATTTACTTTTTTTATATTAACTTTCTTAGAAATAAGTAGCTATTATTCTACTACTTTTATACTCTTATTTTACTAGCTATATTATACTCCTTACTTACTCTTAGGCTCTTCTAAGATAACTAATTTCTTATTTAAGTATTCGAACTTAGTTTCGTTTATATTCTAAAGCCTAGGTCTTAAGTTTTAGAGAGTCCTAGTATTATATTTTTAATTAGATACTAGATAAGCGAATAATTTTAATTCTTATATACTCTTTATATTAGACTTATTATTATAAGAAACTTAGTATAAGTAAGAAGTAGTTAGAATCTAAACTTAAGAATATTATCTTTTTATTAAAATATTATTATAATAAATATAATCTTTATAATAATCTTAATAAACTAGAGGAATACTTATATTAAATTATAAGTAATATTTATCTTATAAAATTAACTAGAAAATAAATAATAATATAAATAATATAAATTTTATTAACTAACTAAATAGAATAAACTAAAAATAAATAAAAGGACGACTAATTAATTACTTATCTTCTTTCTAATATAATAATATATTACTTCTTTTATCCTCTTATATTTTCTAGCTTTAAGTATAATTTATACCTACTAGTATTAACTAGAAGCTCCTTTATTATAGCCTAAGCTTTTAGTAAGGCTTTACCTAGTCTAATATAATTACTCGTTTTATACTTATACTAAGGTTAAGGTTATTTCTTAAAATTATTATTTATAAATAAAAGTACTAGAGTCTTATATCCCTCTAGTTTTTAACTCTTAGGGTTTTCTTAATACCTACTATTATAATATCCCTTTTAATCTTTCTCTAACTTTAGATATTATATTTTTCGTCTAAACTAAGGCTTATAAAAATATACCTTTATTATTCTAATAATAGTTTTAATACTCCTAGTAATATACGTACTTACGTACCTCTAGATAACCCCTAAAATTATATATTCTTATAATTATAATTATCTCTTATTCTTTATAAGTTCTTAATCCTCCTAATATTCTTATTATTCTAGTTATTTTATCTCCCTAAGAATTTTAACCTTTATATTATCGTATTATTCTAATTATTACTTATTATTTATTATAAGTTCCTAATCTCCTAAGTACTCTAATATTATCTTTTATATTTATTATTAAGTATCTAGCTTATAAAATAACTTAGATTAATATCTTATATATTTGATAGTCGATTATATTTATAAGTTTTAATATTTCTAGCTACTTTTATTAATAATCGTATAATTATATTTTAAGTACTTTAAGAGCTTAGCTTATTATTAAAAGTTAATATCAAATAAGCTTATTATATTAATATTATAAGTTATAATCTAATTTACGTCTATTATTATTTAAAGTCTCTACGTAGGTTACTAATATAATAAGGTAATAAATATTAGGGCGTATCCGAATTTATAATATTATAAACGTAACTAGTAACTAATATAATATATATAACTATATATAAGATATATTTAGTAATCGAATTAATAGTTATAAAAGTAAAAGGTAAAAGAAGTAATTAATTAATTATAATAGTAAAGTATAAATTAATTATATATAACTCCTAAAGCGCTTAAAAAGTACTTATAAAGCCTTTACGTAATAGTACCTAAGATAATAATAACTCCTTATAAAAGTAAAAAAAGTAATAAAATCAAGTATATAATCTTATTATAATATAAGTAATTAATCTTTTATATTAGGTCTCGATCGCTTATTAGTATATAATAATAAAATAAGAAGTTATATTATATATTTATAGATTAATATTATTAATAAAAGAATTATATTAACTCTTATTAAAATACTTTATATTAAAAAGTATATTATATTTATATACCTATAAATTAGTTATTATTTATTATAAAAAGAATATATTATCTTTTTTCCCTTTTTACCTTTAAACTTAACTAAGTTTAGAATATTATAATAAAAAATAAATATCTTAAACCTTAGGTTACTTTATAATAACTTATAAAAGGAATCTCTACTAATAATTAATAATATAAATCTCGATTATCTCTTAAAAAAACGCTTTATTAGTATTCTTTCTTAATAGAACTAAAGGAATTAGTTTAAATTAATAGGATAATATTTTAAAAGAGAATTACTTAACTTCGTACTAAAAAAAATAAGAGAAAACTATTATATTATATAATACGTGTTTATAAAGCTAATATATATTAAGTAAGATATCTCTAAAAGTATTAAGAACTTAAACTTTTAGGATAATATACTAGGGCTCTTAATAAACCTTAAGCTTAATTATAATAAGCTAGAAAAGTTTAATATTATCTTATTAAAAGTCTATTATATAATTTTAATTTATATAAATAAGTTAGATAATAACTTAGTTTATAAAATCGAATTAATTAAGTTATAATAAGAAATATTAAAAGCAAAGTATAAGAGAATATACCCTTAGATAATATATAATAAACTAATAAAATTATTTAACTTTAAGCTAGAATCTAATATTATTATTAAATAAGTATAAACTAGACTCTAAGAATTATATTATTATATTATAATTATAAACTTGAATTTTTATTTCTCTTTCTTAGAGAAATAATTATTTAAGATTCTTTTCTTAGGCTTACCCTCTAAATATAAGATTACTAGAATTACTTTAGACGTATATAATAATCTTATATTAGTAATTAATAAGCTTTCCTTTCTTTAATATTTTAAAGACTCTCTAATAAAGTATTTAACTAATACTTTATATATAAAGGAAAAATTAAAGGAATACTTAACTAAGAAGTATAAGTTAAATAATAAGTTTAACTTAGATTAAGATTATTTCCTAAGATATCTCTTATATAAGGGTAATTATTAGGCTTTTTATTATTTTTTTTATAGTATTATACGCGATTTTATATAAAAAGAAATAAAATAAAATAAAAGAAGATATAATAAGAAATATTTAAAAGATTAAACTTTAAAGAAATATAATTATAATAAATATACGTATAATTATATTATAAATAATTTAATAAACGATTTTTCTTCTTCTAATTTAGATAAGAAAAAAGAATATATTATTATCTTTATTAATATTATTAGTAAGATCTTATATTCTAAATAAGTCTCTAATATTAGTATTATATTATATATAACTAATTAAATCTAACTCTTTAGAGGATTACTAATTATTATTAGGTAATATTAAATTAAAATTAAGAGAGGAATATTATAGTCTACTTATATAAGTATTATAGAAATATATTTAAAATAAGAAGGCTTAATATTATTAAGTAATATTCTTTTTATACCTAAGTTAAAAGTTAATCTTTTATTTACTTAAAAGATTTATATAACTTATAATATAAGAGGAGTATTTAATAATAAAAGAATAAGTTTTTAGTATAAGGAAAATATAATTATTAAAGCTATAATTAATAAAAGTATTTATATTATTTCTAAAATTATAATAAGATTTAAAGAAATAATATTTATTATATATTATTTAATTAAAACTAAGCTTTTAAGATAAGAATTATTAAGTTACCCTAAGGTTATTATTATTATAATATAACCTCCTATTAAGTCGAATCTTAATCGACTTTATAATACTTATAATAAGATGTTTTTTTCTCTCGCTTAATAAGGAAAATTAATTATAAATATAAATAAAGATAATAAGATTTATAATTAAGCTAATAACTTAGGAGATAAATCCGACTTATTAACTAGGTCTAAGAATACTAAGAGATAATAAAAATAAGTTATTCTTAAGAAATATAAGAAATAATATTATTATACTAGATATCTTAGCCCTAATAAGATTTATAACTTATATTATATAATTATACTTAAGAAACTAATTAAGATCCTAGCTAAGCTACTAATTTATAAGATATATAAGATTATAAATATAAGAAATTAGTATAATAAGATTTTATTATTATAAAAGAAGTTAATATTATTCTTAGTATATATTAATATTTATAAGTTACTCTTAACTTCCTTTTAAGATAATTAATATTTTATTTAAATAATCGATAATATATTATATTAATATTAGAGGATCTTAGCTAAGGATTATATTAATATTATACTTAAACTTAAAGCGTAAAAGATAAAAAAAGAAAAAAGACGAGTTTTACTCTTATAATTATATAAATTAATAATATTATAAAGCTATAAGAATTACTTAAAAATTAAAGTAAAAGTAAAAGTATTAAATTAAAGCTTATAATTACTTATTTATTATAATAAAATAAAGCTACTAAAAGAGTTATTTAGATATCTAAAAATTATACGTAAGTTATATTAAAAGATATAAGCCTTTTAGTTAAATTCTAAGATAAAATTATAAAAGCTAGAAAATATATATAAAATTAAACAAATATTAGAAGAACTTTATATAAGAAGACTTTTATACTAATTAAGACGTATACTAGAGAGAAACCTAGTATTAATTATATTTATCCTTTCGATTATAAAATATATATATATATTAACTTTTATTTCTTTTCTAAAAGTAATTATATAAATAAATTAATAGATAAAAGAAGAATAAAAGTATTTATAAGATATATTAAGGTAATAATAACTTAATTTAAGGTATATTTACTAGATCTTAGTTATATAAAATATAAGTTAATTATTATATAAGATAAGAATATTAAAAGAAAAGATATTAATCTCTAGATATAAGAAGTAAATTCTTAAGATATTCTAAATATATTATTAAATTATAACTCTTATAATAAGCTAAAGGAATTACTTAAGATAATAAAATTACTCTCTTATAAGTAACTTAATAACTTTAAAATTAAAGTTCTTATAATTATACTTGATCCTTTAACTTATAATTAAAAGAATACTAGTACTTAATAACCGTCTAATTAAGATAAGAACGTAAGAATAAAAAGTAAGACTAAAAAAGAAGATCTTATTCTAAAAGGAATAAATAAAGCTATAATTAAGATAATTATACTAGTTACTAAGTCTTTTATAAAATTATAAGAGATCGACTCTAAACTAAAGTCTTACTTTTTATATAAAAGAAAAAGAGATATAAAAGAAGAAATAAATAATAATAGGAAAACTAAGATTATAAAAGTAATATTAGCTTATTATACTTATATTATTATAAAAGAGAAATTACCTAAGAAAAAGGAAATATAAATTATATTTTTTATAAGTAAAATCTTATATAATAAGTATAACTAAATTAATATAAAAAATAAATTTGAAATTCGTATTTTTATTAATTATAAGAAAGCTATAAATAACCTTAATTATAGTTAATAATAATAGGAGATAATCTAAGAGAAATTAGTTTCTTTTATATATAATAAAATATAATAAAAGAAACTAAAACCTAAAGATATTAATCTTATTAATATAAAATAAGTCTTTATAATTAAAATATAACCTAATAAAATACTCGAACGATTTAAAGCTTAATTAATTATAAGAGGATTCTCTTAAGTTTATAAAATTAACTTTAATAAGACTTTTATACTTATAACTCGAATAAATATATTATAAATATTCCTAGCTTTTATTATTATACGAAACCTTAAATATTATTATATTAATATTAAGAACGCGTTTATAGAATTATATTTATAAGAATATATTTTCCTAAAGAAACCTAATAATATACTAGTATTATATAATTATATATTATAAGTTTTATATAACCTTTATAAGCTTAAATAAACTACTAGGGATTAGAATTTATTATATAAATAATTCTTAATTAAGATTAAGTTTAAGTAAAGCCTTAGTAACTTTTATCTTTTTATATATAAAAAGAAAAAATAATTAATAATATTAATTTATATTAATAATATTATTATAATTACTTTATATATAAAATAATACGAATAATTTTTTAATACTTTTTATAAGTAGTTTAATACTAAAGACCTAGGGGAAATTAAGATATTTTTTAGTATATAAATTACTAGAGATATAAAAAATTATATTATATATCTCGATTAAACTTAATATTTTTAAAAGATACTAAAAAGATTTAGTATTTTTTATATTACTTATAAAAAGAAGGTAATTCTAATTATAAACGTAAATAATCTATAGCTCTTATAATCTAAGAATTAATAAATCGATAAGATTATCTACTAATAGTAAGTAAGAAGTTATATATATATTATAACTTATATACGTTTAGATATAATCTAAGTACTTAGATTCTTAAGCTAATATATAAGGAATCTAAGTAAATATTATTTAATTATTATAAGAGAAATAAAATAATATCTAATATTAATAATCTAATATTAATTTTATTATAACTCTTATAAAACCTTATTTAACCCGCTTAATAAGATAAATTAAGATTACCTTATATAACTAAGAGAAAGACTAATATTTTACTTTAATATAAATTAAGTAGGTTAAAAGAATAATTAAAAGAATATATTCGGATATATTAAAATACTTTATAATAAACTTATTTACTAGGAGAGTAAGAAATAATAATTAATAGTAATATTAAATATTAAATCCGAATATATATTTATATTAAATATAATAAAGATAAGCTAATAAGTAATATAAGTATTATAAGATATAAGATATTAGTAATATATTAGGAACGACCTAATAATAGTAGATATTTATAAAGATAACTAAGGAGTTATAGCTTTAATTAAAAACTTATATTTCTATAAATAATTTAAATATATTAATATATATTATTATTATATTTACGATCTCTAGGAATAAAAACGTATTAATATAATATACGTCTTAACTAATAAGATACTAGTAGATAACTTTATTAAAAGATTATAAAAGATCAAATATACTAAGTTTATTAACTAGCTAGGCTTATCTATAACTAAGGGCTTTCTAGGCCTAAAGGTTAAGTTTAAGTAAAAGTCTAATAATATTTAGATTAAGATTATTAAAAGTAATAGAAGTATTTCTTAGTATAATTATTCCTAGAGTATAATATTTACAGTTTAATAAGTTAATAAAAGTATAAGTAATTAATATTATATTCCCTAAGTAAAAATATTAGAAATAAGCAGGTAATAAACTATTAATTAATATTATATCTTTTATATATAAATAATTATATAGTTATATATATTTATATATATAATACTAGAATAAATTAATTATTAATCTGGAAGGTATATATATAATTCTTATAATCGTATATACTTTATATTCTTTATAATTATTAGTAATAATATCTTATTATTTACTATTATTTATATTATCTTTTAATAATTATAAACGTATTCGAATAACCTATTAGCGTATATATAAATAATAAAGTATATTTTATAAAATTATTTAAAGAATACTTAGAAAATAATAAAATAATATAAATCTTTATACTAATAAGTTATTTTTTATTAGTAAAATTAAATAAATATATTATATTATTAGTATTATAAGGTTTACAAGTAATTTTATAAGAAGATAATAAATTTATTAATTACTAGGATTTATTTATAAAAGATATAATTAATAATATTAAGATAAAAGATCTTAAGATATATAAATTTATAAGATTAAAATTAATATTAGGCTTTTAGGCGTATTATATCCCTAAGTAGCTTATAAGTCTTAATATAAAAATAAAAATAAATTTCTTAAAAGATCTAAAGGAAAAAAATAAATAATTATTAGTATAATATAATTATAAAAGTAAAAATATAATACTAGTAGTAAAAGATATAATATAAGTCGAGCTAAGATTAATATAACTAAAATATATAATAAAGCTAAAATTACTAAGAGATATAATAATACGAGCGAATCTAAAAAGATAATAAAAGTAATTTAATAAAAAAAATACGAAGTTTCGAAGCTAATTATTACTAAAAAAAGAAGTATTAATATTATTATAATAAATAAGCTAAAATAATTAATACGCGTATAAACTAGAATTATATTAGGAAAACTTATATATAATTATAAAGTTATAGAAAAGTAGAAAAATAATCGAGCTTAGTAATATATATACGAGAAAAAAAAAGAAAAATATTATATTAATAATACTAAGTTATTTATATTATTAAAAGATAAGAAATAATAAGAATACTTTAAATTAAATATAAGAGTTAAAAGAAAAGTCTTAAAGAAATAAAAGAAAACTAATAAGAAATTTATAAGAATATAATAATAAAAAATTAATAAGAATATAATCGTAAACCTAGAGAAAGAATTATTATAAATATAATAGAATAATAGCTTAAAAGTAATAGAAAGTTAGTTTAAGGAATATATAGATTTTCTAGTAGATATTATAAACGAAAAAAATCTTATTTATTAGAGTAAAAAGAAAGTAAACTTAAGGAGTTTATTATTATAAAGTATATACTAGTAAAAATAAAACCCTAAGTATTTTATTTAAAATATTATTTAAGGGAGATATAAGAGATAAAATATAAAAAATAAAAGAAAAATAAAGCGATATATAATAATAATAATAATATTATTAATTAAAGATTTAGAAAAAAAAGTAATATAAAAAGTATAAAACGAAATATAATATATATATATTATAATATATAACCTAAAGAAAAAAATAAAAGATAAAAAAGCAAGAATATAATAAGATATATACGTATTATAATATATAATATATAAGAAATATAATATAAATAAGACGACTAAGATAAAAGATATTAGAGATCTAAAGGTTTAATAATATATATATTATATTATAAGAAAGAATAATTTAGAGATAAAATAAATATATATTCTAATAAAATAAAAGATTAAAGGATTATTATTTATAATAAATAAAAGAACTTATAATATAAGAAGATAAATTAAAAGAAGAAAGATCTTTTATATTAAAGAGATTTTTTCACTTTTATAACTTTATAATATTAATAACCTTAATATAACCTATTATATCTAGGAAAAAAGTAAGTTATAATTATTTATAAACGTAATATATTTACCCTAAAGAAATTTAAGAAAAGTAAAATCTAAAGATTATTTAATATTTATAATATTCTTATATAATAAGAAGCTTATTTTATTAATTTTATATAATTAAGCGTAACACGTATTTTATAAAATATAAATTACAAATATCTAAATAATTAAATACGTATATTATATAAAATCGAAGGTAAATAAAAGTAATTATTATATATAATAACTTTATAATTAATATTATATCTTAATAAAATCGATATTATTTCTAGTATAATCTTACGCGCGTAATTATAGATTTATATTAATTAAAATAAGTATATTAAGAAAAGTAATATAAGAGGCAAAGAAAATATATAAAAGGAATATTAGAATATTAGGAGTTATAAGAAGATATAAAAAAAAAAATATTAGTAGGAATATAAGAAAGTAATATAAATAATAATAAAAGAAAATAAATAAGCGAGTATAAGTTAATCTTAAGTTATAAAACTAAAAGTATAAAGTTAGTAAAATAAGTTATAATATATATATAAGATCCGAAAAATAATAAAAATATTAAGTATAAGATCTTAGTAATAATACTAAAGTAAATAGAAAATAATAAAAAAAGCGAAATTATTATTTAGCTAAAAGCTATAATAACTAATTATAAACGAAAGCTTATAAATATAATAATCTAAGTATAATAAAAAATATTTTTATAAATCTTAAATTTATTACTAAAAGAAGAAATAAAATAGCTAATTACTAAATTAAAATTAAAAGGAAAAAAGAAGTTAAGTAATTATCTAGTATAACTAAGATTTATATATAATTCGTAATAAAAGGTAATAATAATATTTATATAAGATAAAATAAACTTAATACGAGTATACTTAATATATATAAGATAATAAGAGAAAATAATATTCTTATAATTATAATAAGCTAAGTAAAGTAATAACTAAGCCTAAAAGAAATAACTAAAGATATTATTAATAAATATAATTCGAAGGGAACTAAATTATAGAAAGAATAATCCGAAGTTAGATTAATTTATAAGTTCCTAGAATATTATAATAAAAAACAGAAAAATAAAAGAAATAAAATAAAAAACTTAGAATATTATAAGAGAGCTAAAAATTAATATTAATACGATAAATATATTTAAGGAATTAATATAAGAAGATAAAAATAATAATAGAAATCTTATATATATTAAGTATTATAATTATAAAAGAAAAATAATTAAATAAATAATTCCTAGATTATTATTAAAGAAAATCCTAGGAATATAAATAACTCTAAGTATTATTAATTACTTAGTAAAAAGGTAATATACTTATAAAGAAAAGAAAAAAACACGAATCCTAGAAAAAATTAAGGAAAAAAAGAAAATTATATAACTTAAATAAAATAATCGAGTATATAAATAAAAAGAATAAAAGAATATAAAAGATATTATAAGAATAACTAAAATCTTAATATCTTATAAAAGCTAAATAAGCGCGATTAAAAGATATTATAAAACCTTATATATATATAACTACTAAGAATAATTATATAAATACTTCTAGTAATTTATAGACTTAAAAGATAATAATAAAAAGCTAATCCTAATAAAATAAAATATTAAGCGAGTCGTAAATAAGTTAAATAATTAGTATTATCTAAAGATAAAATACCCTAAGAATATTAATATTAAAGAATAAATAAAAGAAATCTAAAAGAAATAAAAAGATACTTAGGATAAAAGAATAAGAAAATTTATTATAAGCCTACTAAAAACTAAGCGAGAAATAAATAAACTTAGCGTTAAAATTATAATATATACTTTAATCGCAGAGCTAGATAAATTATTTTCTATAAAATAATTAGTAGTAAAAGACTTTAATAAAAAGGCGTTTAAGTAAATAAATTCGTAATTAATTAAGAAAAATATAAATATCGTATATTAAGAAAGAAAAATTATTAAAGCTTAAGATATATTTAAAGAAATTATTAAGTAATAAATTAAAGAAAAACAAGAAATTATATAAAAGTATATAAAAAGACTTAAGGAAAACTATAATAAACTTTAGGACGATAACTAAGAGATATATAAAGATTATATAAAAGAAATTAATAAGAATATTAATCTAAGGTATAAAATAAAAGAACTTAAGGTAAAGTTATTATTAGCCTTAAAAGATATTAGATTTATAAATAAAAAAAGAAAGAATAAATAAGAAATACTAGAAATATATTATTATAATCTCCTAAGGAATACTCTTAAAACTTTATATTTCCTAGAAGAATATAATTATATAAAGTATATAAATAATAACTTAAGCGAAAAAGAAGCTAATAAATTTAACTCTAAATAAAGTAATTAAAATATTAATACTAAAGAAATAAAAATACTTAGTAAAGAGAGTAAAATATTATTACCTAAAGAATATATTATATATCGCTAATAATAAGATTTATAGGACGAAAAAGTTAAGGATAATAATATTATAATAAATATCTAGAAACAAAGAAAGATCCTAAGTAAACGAGTATAAAAGCTTATAATAATATTTACTAAAGATCTAGTATTAGTAGACTTACTTATAAATAAAAAAGACGATAATAATAAGAAGATTTTTATAATTATCCGAAGAAAGAAGATATAAATAAATAATAGGGAGTTTAGTTAGTAATAAAATAAAAGTTATATTAATTAATAGTAAAATATTAAGAGTATATATTATATAGATTTTAGCAAGTAATATTAATTATTATATTAAAATATACTAAGGAGTATAAAAAGTTATTATATATTACGGTATATATACGAAGCTAGAAAGAATATTAGGGAACTAATATTAGTAGATATATTTATTATTATAATAAAAGCGGAGAAATTATTATTATAATACGAGGTATATCTATAATATTTACTTAGGGGAGATACAAGGGATAATATAAGCTAGGCTACAAAAGGCAAGGCTTACGGGCACTAGAAATTATTAAAAAGCTCTTGATTAAGGTAATATATATAGTTTTATAGTAACTAATTAATCTACGAATATACTCTGCAGGATCCGTATATACCTTATACCACCTGAGATTTTTTCGTATTTATTATTTCATATACGGTATCGAGGGAGTATGCTAGAGCCTCGCCGGAGAATTACCGAGCATGTTAAAGTGTACGGACCATAGAGATTACCTAGGTTAATAAGCGAGGCGTTGATTTGCCGTACTACGTACTCCGTATTCCTGCATTCGTCATTTACAGAATATGATTGGTTGGGCGTGTATGTTCCTGTATTTTTGGTTGAAGAATACGGACCACCGGGTCTCCCTACGACAAAGGGAAGCTTTGCTGTACCGTTAAAGCATAATTAGTTAAACACAGTAGCGTTCAAACCTACTATTGAGGAAGCATAACCTTGATGTTCTAAAACTTACCTGTGAGAGTATACCCGGTTGTTACCTAAGATCGAGTGGCAGCGGTTCTCTAGATTCCCGATCTCATAGCCTTATTTACCGGCTATGCTCACGAGATCATCCCATTCCTTTTGTTTTACCGGAATCCAACTTCCGGATCAGTTGGTATTCTTCAGAGACGTAGTGTAGCTTAGGTCACCAGAGATCCGCCCGGCTGCGGTATCTTATCCTCCACGATTAATAATAGGGTGTTAAGGTCTCTTTCATTCAACGAGGTACTTGAGAGAGGCTCATTGGGTGGTCTCGATCCATTTAGACCGACTCCTGGTACTGATGGTCATGTTATCTCTTCATTATCTTCCGTAAAAAGAGGCTAAAATCAAAAAAAAATCACAAAGCCGGGTCCTTCAATCTAGAATAATTGAGTTAACCGTATGACATGTGAGCAGACAACATTCCTAAGGTAGGTAGTTCGGTCTGTATGTGGATAGATATAGATATAGAGCATATTACAAACCAGGATCGGGCTTCCTATTGTTGAAAATTCTTCGTTGAAAAATACATTGAATTATATCTCGAATCCGGCACGTGGTAAATGATACCTTATATAGTAGCACCAAAGAAACTCAGATTCTGTTTCTCTTAACATGACATCTCTTGCATCACCTTCTATACCTGTTCTAAGCAATATCGGCTTCTTCTTCGCCATACAGGCCCTGACGCTTCCCTTTCTAAGCTCTAGTAGCACCGTCGTTTTGAATATCTTCATCCAAGGATCAGTTTTCCTTATTTATCAACTCACTGCATAGTTGAAAACAATAAAATCATATTTTTTGCATACGTAAAAATTTCCGACGCGGCTATTATGACCAAGCACAACGAAGACGAGATCATGAGACGGGTAAGCTCTTCGTATATATTCATTCTCGACTTTGGTAATTGTTGCTGACTTAAGTTTGAACAGAAGATCCAGGATTTTGTGTGGAGAGAGTTCAATTTCTTCATCCTACAATTGAGGGGTTGTGCTCCTATTCTTGCCATTTAATGGTAGGTATGTATACCCCATTTGTGTTTTCCCTCCTTCCTGAGTCCGTTTACTGATTGTAATTAGCTTTCATGAAGACCACAACATAATGGGTTCACGTTATTTCTTACTATCCTTAGTTGATGATTATGGGCGTCTCGTTCTGGGTTATAACATGAAAAGTTTGCATCCATTTTTGGAGCTGAATCAAGTGCTATCATGATTTTGCTAGTTGTTGAGATTTCTGAAGTTCTTCGGGCGTAGGCAGTATTTTACTATTTTATGAAAACTGCAGAATATGCGAGAGAAAAACAGATGAAAACATATTTTAGCGTAGATACAAGGAAGGAGTCTTGGTGGTAATGAAAAAATGAAGCTATTATCCGTACATTGATGCCCATCAGGCATTTGATTGCATGAGGGCATAAGTCGAATAATCAAGTCCAAATAAACTTACGCAAGTGTCTAAAAAGATCTCACATTTCATTTCAAGTATAAGGCTGTGTGGAGTATGAGATCTTGCACTTTGGCAAGGATCTCCAACGAGCTGGTATTCAAATGGAAAGCAGAGGGTTTGCAACCACGCCCATGAACAACAAAATTCACACAGATTGTGATAGTAATCATAGACTGAATATTGAAATATCTACACGAAAACCGATTTAAGATGCAGATTGACATAAATTGTCTCGCACTTGCAAAACCCCAACGTTATCTCAAGGAAACCTGTACTCTACCTGGGTTCTCTTTCCAATGTTGTAGGACCTAGATAATACAGTGGTCGGAAAATGCAGCGTTGCAGATTTGGGAGCCGGGTATACATTCCGGACCTCGCAATTACACCGGGTGAAAATATTCAAGGGCTCCGGCAATTACTATTGCATTACGGTATTGTAGACTGGTTGTTTTTCGAAGACATTCCTCTATCAGTCTTCATTCTTGCATGTCGAGGGAATTTTGCACGACGAAATAAGAACACTAGCCATAAGAAAGAATTCTTATTTCCAAATACCAGCTTATGACATCATCCAATTGGAGCAGCAGGTAGAGGCACAGTTTTTTGCATCACTCTATTTATGGCTTATACGGCATTTTTTGATGCAACGATGCAAGTTCCTGCAGGACTTACGACAGCAAATCTTGTCGTAATTTTGCTAACTACTGTAAGTAACATCTGGCTTCATTAGTTAAAGCCAGGAAAGTAAAGCTAATATAATACTTTATCTGATTATTAGTTGGGCGCTTACATAATTTGTGACATTATATACAACCTGTATTTTCACCCGCTTGCCCGTTTTCCAGGGCCTTTTCTTTGGCGCACGACACGGCTTCGTTTTGTGCTAGCACTATTAAAAGGTAGTCTCGGGTTTGACGTGCTGGAATTGTATAACCAGTATGGCCCAGTTGTGCGGATAGCTCCCAACGAGCTGGCTTTTAGCGATGGCGAGGCATGGAAGAACATATATGGCTATCGCGGCGCTGGAGGAGAAGAAATGGAAAAGTTCCACCTGTTCTATCAGATACCTGGTGTTGCAAGGTCTTTCCTGAACGAGAATCGCACAAATCATAATCTTCTGCGCAAAGCAATGTACCATGGCTTTTCGGATCGGGCCCTCCGCCAACAGGAGCCCATAATTAATGAGCATGTCGACAGACTCATTGAACAACTTCATCGTCACTGCAAATCGGACGACGGCAAACCAGCAGTACTTGATATGACAGCATGGTACAATTGGACGACATTTGATATCATCGGTGACTTGGTTTTTGGCGAACCTTTTGAGAGTCTAAAAAAGGTCCACTACGATCCGTGGGTGGCAGCGATTGGTGATGCCGTTGCAGCAAGTGCATACATCATAGCTATGAAGTATCTTGGTCTGGGCTGGGTTTTGGCCTGGCTGATCCCGGTTGCCCAAAGGTCTCGAAAGGAAAACAACAAACAGACTCAAGCCAAACTAAATAGAAGGATGGCGATAAATGTTGAACGTCCCGATCTGATTGATGGCATATTAAAGATGGTATGTGTGCACAATGTTGAATGTATCCAGTCCTCGTGGTTACTTCTTCTGAACTATACATTACTATTCTAACACCCAACTAGAATCTCAACATGAAAGAAGTGCGAACGAATGCCAGTCTATTGATTCTTGCTGGATCAGAAACAACAGCAACTCTTTTGTCGGGGCTGACTTATCTGCTGGCAACTAACCCGCAAAGCTTAGAATCCTTATCTCAAGAAATACGGAGCACATTTGAATCAGACAAGGAAATCAATATGAACTCAACTACCGAACTGAAATACCTAAATGCTTGCTTGCAAGAGGCATTAAGACGCTATCCCCCAGTTCCTATCGGAATGCCACGGGTTGTTCCAAAAGGTGGTGCAACCATTGCTGGGAGTTTCATCCCAGAAGAAGTGAGTAATATTCAATGTCTCGCATAAGCCCCGAAAGATGATCAAGGGACATGTAAGCATGTATCTCTAGCTAATTTCCCTCGGTAGACGGTTGTTTCAGTATATCAATGGGCAGCACATCATTGTGCCCGCAGTTGGACAGACCCATTCAGCTATAAGCCGGAACGATTCTTACCTTCGAGCCCTGCTTACGATAGATTTCGCGCTGACAATTTCGACTCCATGCAACCTTTTTCTATGGGCTCACGAAATTGCCTAGGTCGTGGTTTGGCATTTGCTGAAATGAGGCTGATCATGGCGCATATTGTTTTTAATTTTGACTTCGAATTGGTCAACCAAGATAACTGGCTGAACCAGAAAATCTACTCTATGTGGCAGAAGCCACCACTAGAGATGCACTTGATTCCCCGCAGAGTTGGGGCGTATAACGTAGATGATTAGAAAATTTAAGTTCTTTGTAATATTACAGAATCGTTCACAGAAAAAGTTAATGTACGTCTAGTAATTCCATGTTCAAGATATGATAGGGAGTTTTGAAGATTATGGCAATTTTATATTCAATCGGGATGATGAATTTACTCTTTATAAATCCCTCTTGCTTTGAAATATCTGCTAATATAATCATATATCTATTACAATTATAACTAATAAGTTTATATCTAAATATAATTTTTAAACTAAAAATTCTACGTTGTCCATAATTCGACGTTGGTTATTATCTTAATAACATATTACTTTATATATTTATCTTTATACAAGGTAAAGCAGTATTATTTGAGCTAATTATTCGAAGTAATATTTCAAGAACTTACATTATAATAGCTAATCTCATTACGAAGTAAATATGACACAATTCACTTGAAATAAATTCAAATTATATTACTTTAATCCAAATACAACGGGTCTAGCGTGAAGTATTAGATCAGATTAGCTATTAAATAAGTTATATGAAATTTAAATAAAAAGTTTTACTCTTAAGAATTAAAGTGATTATATCTTCTATGCCTAATTATAAGTAATTCAAAATTATAATAGTAAAAATATTTTTAAAACAAAGTTAAAATCACCACTTTTATAATCTGAGATTTGAAGTTTAATCTTATTACTTAAACTTTATATTTACTTCTCTTAATAAATAAAACTAAGTAATATTTCAATTTTTTAAGTAAATAATTAATCTAATAAGGCAGGATAAAACTAACAAAACAACTAAATTCAAATTCAAAGGTATTATTATAAATATAATATATAAATTTTTTTGAAAGAGTGAGATAAACAAGACTAACATTTGCTTTTAAGGCTAATTATATCATATCATAAAAAGAAGGTCTAACAGCTAGGACGAGATGCATCTCGGTTTATCTGATGTCGCCTAATCTTATTAAATATCTAAAGGAGAAATATCTGACACCTATCAAAATGAAAGTTTGCTAAGGCAGAAACAGAAAGGCTAGATTTATTAGTTATTAAACTTATATAAAATAAGACCTCTATTTCTGATTGATTATTCTTGATAGGCTTATTAGGCAGGAGTACTGCAACAGCTTTAATCAAGGGACTAAAACCTAAATCACAATTTGGTACGGTCTTTTTCATTCTAAATCATAGATTTTTTGCACACACATTTATACAACTGCATATAATAACTCGAGACTTGATTCAATCTATTCCTAACTACGTTGACTCCCCAGTCACTTCGTCAATAATTACCGGCTCCGGACTCTCCTTCAGGACATAAAGGTTCATCTCGCGTATCTGTTCCCAATTCTCACTTCCATACCTTAACAAAGAAGCAAAGGTGCCCGGTTCCATATCTGCCCTGTTATTCTCTGCACTGTCCCATAGGGTAGATAACCACTCTTTCCCGTTATCCTGAAAAGCATGAGAAAGCTTCATCATTGCTGCCGAGCTCAGAATATCTTGGACAAACTTGCTTGCTTCCTCGCACAACCCTTTATCGGAATCAGAATGAATTGGTGCCGATAAAAGATTGAACTGTTTTCGACCATCCCAATCTGTGATGTGCTGCGAGTAACCGATTTCTTGAAGGGCATCCAGCAGTATGATATTATTGTGAAAATAGTGAGCACCATTAAAGCCAGTTTTGGGATCCTTCAGGCGTCGCAGCCTCTCAAAGCTGAGAATATGGGACAGGTAATCAAGAAATGGACCAAGTTCCTTGCTAAATTTTGGCATGTCCTCGTTGTGTTGAAACTGTGGAAGAGGTCGAAGTAAGGGCTTAGTATGCATGCCTTCGTGGCTTGTAGAGCCTTCCCACAATGCGACATAGATATTATGCCAGTTTCGAATGAAATCATTCCCTTTCCTTGCCGCTACGAAGCCGTTATACGCAAATGGAACTCCTGGCGCTGACTCGTATAAACCCATGCAAATTTCATAAGGTGATTCCGGATCTTCCAAAGAATTCCAACAGATTGTGTCCAGGTCGCGAAATAGCATAGTTCCTATGTCAATCCAAACTCCTCCATGGGTTAGAACAAGTGGCAACCGCACAACATCAGAGCTCTGCGTTCCAACGCGGCCTGTCATTGTCCGATTGACGAAAGGAGCAGGAAATGATTCTATAGGTACAAAATTTGTGACATTATTAAGCGAACCATCAACCCAGTCGACAACACGTACGGTCCATGATGGACCAAGCCGACGAATCCAGCCAAGCACATTGCGCTGACACCAAGGTGGGGCTGATGAGAAACCTTTGTCCCAAAAGGCCCAAACATTCTTTTCAGAATTGACTGGTTGGAAAGTCTCTAATTTCTTAAAGATCTCATCATCAGGAAGTCGAAGGTAACTTGAGTCTTTTATAGGCACAGATAGTTCTGGTCGATGCAATAACATTTGTGGGTCGATGGGTGCCATTTTGTGCCAAACTCCGGGTTGTTAGAATGAAGTCTGATAGGTGTCTGTTGTGGAGAAACTTTTGTTAAGATGTATAAGCCGATAAGAGAAACAAAAACTAAATATCGAAGGTGCCTACGAAGAAAAGAGTAATATTGGTTTTGAACAACAAATTCATATATATTGACATTGTTAGCCTTTGTGTTTCGATCCAGGTTACCGGCAATCGATAGGTCGGGTGTCGGATCTATTAAGATTACTTGGGTAGGTAGCTTTGGCGGGAGATTTGATCGGAAAGTCTTTAATGTGCCTCTTCTCCGTAATTGCTCTTTCCTTTTGCGAGATCCAGATATAGCTATCCTTGTTCCGGACCGGTAATATTTTACACGGAAACCGTCGGCTAATTCACATCACGTTATCGGTAATGCCAACACCGGATTTCATACCATGTTGTAGCTTTTACTCATTTATAGAGTACTCGTCAATTTAACTAAGGGTTTCATTCTTCTATTAATGGCATTTCATGAATAATTATTGTTTACTATGAAAAGGCAAAGTGAAAAGGTTACTGTTAGGTTGTCGATATCATTTGTATCACGTGAGAGTTGTGTAACCTCCTTAAAACCAACATTACCTTAGCTGTAGCTTCATAATAGAATCACTACCTATCCATAAATGCAATCACAGTATATTAAGTATATATTGAACCCTTGAACCAATGATAATACGCGTTATACTCTCGAAGTAAAGCATACCAACACTTATATTGTCTCATGTATTCCAAACAGTGAAGCTCCAGAAAACAGTTACAAATCATAATACAAAATCGGGTTTTGATATTTATCTGCCACTCAGTGTATACATACTCGACACTAATAATCAGCCTTAGGGCCAACGAATCTCTCTACTTATGACTTGACCGATTTTCACTGGCGAATGGTCATTTTGACTGGCAGCCTGTAGCCAGACCATAACCCAGCTAAGCGAACATCGCGCTCCCAAAGAAAACTATCGGATTCTTCAAGTTCGATATCATATCTGTGTACGAGTCTTGCAATTGTCATCCGAAGTGTCTGAAGGGCAGACTCACGGCCAATACACGTGCGAGGTCCAGTCGAGAAGGGCTTATATGCAGCATTATTATCGCAAGTCCACAATGATCCTGGTGCATCTTTTGCCCCCGGCAACCATCTTTCAGGCCTAAATTCATCGGCCTTTGCCCAGTATTCAGGAAGCCGGTGCATGACACCCACTTCGCTATACACCTGGACCCCAAATGGCACCCACAGGCCATCAATCATGGCACCTGGTGATCTGCGACTCATGAATTTGCTAGCGATAGGAGGTATCATACGTAAGCTTTCTTGTACACAGGCATTGAGGAATGGAAGTCGTGTGCATCTCTCTGCAGTTATATCTTCTAGTGTCGAAAATTCGTTCCTGATTTCGTTCTTTAACCGTTGCATGACATCTTGATCATGAATCACACGGTAAAGGGCTGCGACTTGAGATACCTCGATTGGGAAATATCCAGCGACACTGCCTCTGGTTAATAATAAAACTCAAAATGCTAGAAGACTTTCAAGGTTCCTCACATGAAGAATGCGGCATTGCAGTAGATGTCGGTCCAGCTCAATTCTAAGCCGTCTTCTTTTTGGTGTTTACCTCTAATTGACGTCAAAAAGTCTTTCCGGCCGTCTTGCCGGTCCAAAGTTCTGTCAAAGTTAGTAACCGTTTGAAATTTATATGATAAAAGACCCCGCTTCAACTTACTCTCTGAGCTGCGAAGGTGGGAAAAAAGCTCTCGCCGTTATCCCAGGCATCATGCGGCCAAATACCGCAATGGTTTTCTCAATCCAAGGAAACACGAAAGTAACAATCTCCATGTATGGAAAGCTGCGAACGTAGAAATGCTGCAGCCTTCGAAAAACATCTACATTCATGTCGAACGTTATTTTCAAAGTACGAAAGTAAATTTTGTGGAAAGATATCTTTTTCAAACTCACCTCTCTTGCTCTGGATGATTGGTTCTCCAAACGCTAAATCGGAAACAATATTCCAAAGCATCTTAGATGTATAATCAGACAAGTCAATTTTCTCCCCATTGTTTACGAGTCTATCGAGCTCGGAAAAGACTTTGTCCATATGAAAAGTGAGAAGGGATTCCTGTTCAATTGTGGCCTTTAGAGTAAAAGCAGGCTGCATCCTGTTTTTCAATTTCTTGTGAACAGAAAGATCTGAAACAGTTCCAATTGTAGGAGCAGCAAAAACCAGAGACGTGAAAGTACTTTGTAACGTGCCATCTTTGGAAAAGTAATAACCCTTTTCTGATTTTTTAAACGGGACTTTGTAGATTATGTCGTGGGCTTCGAGACTAGTGAATGATAATTCATTGGGACCAATTCGTACTATTGAACCTATAATTAAGAAGTCAGACCATACTTCCAAACGCTTTTTGGGCTATCCATCCCGAGTAGATGACACTTACCATACTTTTGATGGAGCAGGAGCATTTCAGTACTCAAGTCTTTGGAATATAACACTCTTGCGGTCCACCACTGTGAGTAAGAGGTCAGTATATGTGGAATTATTTCGTAAAGGAGCTTACAGACTGGAATGATTTTGGCACTAAACGGGCCAGGCACTTTCGCCAGAGGATGAAGGAAATAATTATAAACAGCTTTGTAAATGATATATATCGAGACCTGGTACCAATCAGCATGTCCAGTGTATCAAGTATTAATCTCTAGGAGATTAGCTCACGAGCACCAATCCGAGATAGTTCAATTCGATCGGGAATCCCTCAAACTTGAACACCATAGTTCTGATACTACTCTTGTAGATCACCTGATCTGATCACGAGAAGATAGTAATGGCCCGAAACAAAGTTGTAAATGTTAGCAAACCAACGTTCAAAAATTTGAAAACAGACAACGTCCAAATGTTCCGGTTATCGAAGACATTTCTAAACCCGTGGGCGGAAATACATACCGGTAAAACATGAAGTATTTACAGGACTCGCTTATCCTAAAGAACTCCGGATCCGCAGCCGCCTCTTACTTTTAACCTTTCCGTAATTTGAGTACGATACCAGCGTCAGAGTCACTTAGAACGTGCTTAGATAAGGTTATACGAGAATAGGTAAAAACCATGGATGTCGAGTTACATTTTCTACCAATACAACGCAATTTCTTCCAATGAGGTGGTTTCGTCTTGTCCGCTCTACCAGTGATATGTCTTCAAGGCCCGAGTAACCCTAACCCTCTGATGCAGGTATTTTGGGGCGTATATATTTACAGTATGAATGGCTTAAACTTGTAGAGTAAATTTCATTTTGAATCAAACAATAAAATCCAATTAATTTCTTTATGGATCTTTCTATCCCAAAAGGCCGAGCCTCATGTAAATTATATTTCCCCACCCCCCCCCCCCCCCCCCCCCCCCCCCCCCCCCCCCCCCACAATGTGCAACAGCTTTGCCACAAAATCTTTCTTTTATCAAACACTAAGTTGTGCAACCGTAAAACCTTCTATACTTCTCATCAACACGGGTAAGGTAATATGTGCCTTTCTCTAAGCCCTCAAAACTTCCTGTTGGGACAAAGTCTGCCTTTCCGTACGCTTCTTCACGAAGCTTTAAGGCCTGTAACAACATGTTAGCTGAGAACGTAGCCTTTTGAATAATACAGCAACGTACCTTTCCATAATCATCTGGTGACCTTAAATGTCTCTTTTCCAGTCTATCAGTCAATTCCAAGGAGTTGCGCAGTTCCGACACGTCCCCAGCCACTCTCAGCGAGAGTAGTGAACTGGCAAGCCCAGACCCGTAACTGAACATTGCAACTCGTTTCCCCAGCAGGGTATTGGGTTCTACTCCTGATATGAGACTGATCAAACCACCGTACAAACTCGCAGTGTACATATTTCCACATCTAGATGCGGCCAAGCTCGATGCAGCAGCTCGTTCGTCATAAGATTTCTGAGAAATTGACATGAATGCTTTTTCTAGTTCCTTGCTCGCAAACGACTGTTCGTATGGTATTTTTTGGATGCTACCAGGGATATCTGCAAAACATTCGTCTTTTGGATTGGCCAAAAAGTCGTTGTACAGGAGTCTCGCAAACGACTTCCGCACTAATTTGCAATTGGGTGCATGGAAACAGAAAAAGTCAAACCCTTCAAACTCGCTCTTGGTTCTGGCTTCAAGACTCTTTCCATTGACCTCGGCATTGGTACCATTGATTCCGTTGGTGCCGTTTATTCCATTGGTACCATTGCCATGTTTCCCGTTGTGAGTGTGACCATTGGCAGTAGAGCCATTAATCTTCGCCGGAAGTTTTTCTTCGTCTACCTTCTTACTACGCAGGCAGTAGTTTGCATAGCAAGCATCCAAGGCGCGGAGATAACACTCAATGGAATAATGGCCATCTACAACTGGATATTCGCTACTCATCTTTGGCTTGTAAAAGTCATAGGCATGCTGCATGTAGTGACCACGCCTACCGCTCTCGAGAACGATGGGTGCGTCTGGGCCGATAAGCATAGCTACGGCGCCAGCTCCACCTGTTGGACGTGCAGGTCCTTTCTCGTAGATAGCAATATCACCTGCTACAATGATTGCATTCCTCCCATCCCAGGAAGAAGATTCAACCCAGTTCACAGCGTTAAACAAAGCGCTGGTACCACCGTAACATGCATTGATTGTATCGATTCCTTCGATATCGTGATTTCCATGTCCGGAGAACAGTTGCATTAAAACTGACTTGACAGACTTAGACTTGTCCAATAAAGTCTCTGTTCCAACCTCAAGACGGCCGATGGATTTTGGATCTATGTTATACTTCTCCAAAAGAGATGAAACTGCTGTCAATGCAAAGGAATAAATATCTGCAAGTTTCGAAATCCTGTATTAGCCTCAGAAATGGGATAGGCATGCTTTGTTTGTTGCAAATCAAAATACCTTCGCGGTCATCGCAAAATCCCATCTGGTTCTGACCTAGCCCAATGGTATATTTTCCTGCTGATACTCCATCGTGGGCTTCAAGGTCCGCTTGGGATATGTACTAGTAGATGTTCAGACATGATTTTATAGTTGCAGAATTAGAAAAATTACCTGATTTGGGACATAGAATTCCACAGCTTTGATACCTACTCCTTCTGGTCGAGTTGCGCCTGCCATTGTGTAATTATAGTTGAAGAGTGCTTCACTTGGTAGATAGACGCTGAAATTGATAATCACCAAGTATTGAGTTGCTTTTCGCAGGTAAGCGGGTTTCAAGTGAAATAAAAGGTTAGCATCGACCTTGTGATAGCCTACCTTGGCGAGAGTTATGATATTTTTCGGAGGACTATAGTACATAGTGAACGGCTAGCTATGCCGGACTTCGGTATGCCGGGTTTCTTGATCAACCGGACCGATACATAAATTTGCTCTGAATACCGGAATCGCTAAGCGGTAGCCGGCGGGCGAGCTACTTGAAGTTTCCGCTTTGTTGCCCCGCTACCTCGCTAACGAGTCGAATAGGCGAGGAAAAGAAGTTCTACTAAATTTTTGCAACAGTTCCTCCCTAGTCCGGAATGTGTTCCTCACCTTGGTTCTTATACGCAAGGCTATCTTACCTAGGTTCTACATAGTCGATCATCGAAGAGCGCTTTGCCCCCGATACTTGTGTTGTACTGGTTTACCAATATCTTTCTTTTGTTTTGGCTTAATCCTCCTGAGCAGGTCAAATGGGCTCCAAGATTGTAGAGTTCTTCTTTCCGATTGTGGATAGATCGGAATTTCCCCACAAACCGATTTGGATAGTACCATTTTATTTTGTATGTTATCCCTCTTTCACTATGTCCATAACACTGCAAATTTCCTACATACCTTTACGTTCACGTTTACATTTACAATTTTCTCTACTGTGTACTCTATCACATAGAAAGGGGAAAATGGCTCATTAACACTTTCTTGCAACAGACTTTAGCGGTTTTCTCGATCCTCATCCCGGCAGGCCCCGCTCGTCTCAGTATTGGAGGAATCTTATTAGCAATTATACTGTACGTGGCCTTTGGCACTCAAGGTACCGACTATGGAAACTACATGGACTGTACCACCTTGGCAGCAGTATTTCTTCGATGGATCGATCTCGTCATGTTTAATTGTCCAGAGAGAGACTTTTACAAATTAAAACGAGAGACTATTGATGGCAAGGAGAAGGTGACAGAAGAGAGGGCGCCGAAGGGAATTTGGGCTAAGTTGCTCTGGTTTGCGGAGATATTTTCATTTTATAGGTGCGTTCGGGCACCCGGGGCTACTCCCTTGTGTTCTTTGCGCATTCCCACTAATTCCCCGTTTCTTGACAGAGGCATTAGCTGGAACATCGAACCAAAAGGCCTCCCTGTCGCAGTCTCAGCCAATCATTTCAAACGGTTCACCCTACTAATAATATTGCGCAACTACTTTCTCTCGGATGTCTGCGTCACTCTTCTAAATCAAATACCCGGGGTCCAGACAACTCCATTCTGGAACATGCCCCTTTACACTCAAGCTCTGATTGTTACTCTCGGCTTCATAAAGAATTATGCTGCCATGAAAGTCGACTACGGACTCAAGTCAATAGTCTGCATAATTTTAGGCATAGGCTCTCCAGCGACCTGGCTGCCCCTATTTGGAAAGTTTCGGGGCAATGCCTTCACTGTGCGGCGCTTTTGGAATTCTGCGTGGCATCAGTTGTTGAGAAGGCCATGTTCAGAGGCGGGCAAGGGCTTCAAGCGTTGGTTTGGTTGTAAAAGTGGTAGTCTGCTTAGTGGGTATGGGCAGATCTTCGTGGGTTGGATTGTCAGTGGTCTTGTTCATCATCTCGGCGCATTCGTCACGGGTTGGGATGATGGGGGCAGGAATCAAGCTGCATTTTACTTTATGCAGGTTGTATCATTCATGCTGGAAGACTTTGCAATATTTGTTGGACGAAAGATGGGCGTCAAGGAGAATGGTATGTTACTAGTCTTTCCACCTCTCGACCATTCAGTTACTTCCTTACCCCTTTACTTCCACGGAATTCGTAGGCAACTGATTTGCTAATTCTTCAATTATAGCTGCGACCAGAGGAATTGGTTATATTTGGGTCATTTCTTGGCTTGTTTTTAGCATGAGATATGTATATGCCTCTCAGCCAGCCAGCGTGCTTCTGATTAGCTATCCTAGTCTACTTCAGTATCTTGGAAAAACGATGGGATTGAAGATGAGTGCTTAAAATTAGATAGATAAAAAATCACCAAAGTAAATGGGAATGAAGTGTATGTATTGCTACTGAAGAAGATAGTTCATATATAATTTATCAATAAATGACATGGAATAAAATTTTCCTTATGGTTCTAGTAATGACTCTCTCAAAGTCATTCGATACAACACGTCTTGTAAATAGAAGTTGTAAGAGAAAGGATGTAAAATTGAGAATGCTGAGCAGCCAGAACTAGATACAGGCCTCGGCGTCGGGCCGGGATAATTATGATCCATAGGTGCTTAAGGATCGTGTCCAACCTACCAACTCACTTAATGTACATCAACGTCTATACTTCGTCGACGCAAGTGCTCGATCAAGATTTCAAGAAAGGAACTGCTTAGAGTTTACCTTCTCACACTTCTGCTCTTGATAATTGATCTCTATATCTCTCAGAACTATTGATTATGTCCCTCTCCACATCAACTCCCTCCCATCGCGACACGAACCCCCCCTCACACCTACACCCTCAACGCCATTTCCCCCTCCTAGAACTCCCCTTCGAGATACGACTCCTTGTCTACCGCCTCCTTGCTCCAAACCTTTTTCGAGAAGACTTGCGGGTCGATCCAAAGGCCCTCCGCAACGACGGTCCTTGCTACCCCGCACTTCTGCGTGCGAACAAACAATTATACAAAGAGGTGTCAAATGAATTCTACGGGCAGGTCTATTTCCGGCTCTGTATTAACCCAAGCGGGTGGCATTTTAACGGCAACAATGGCATGCCGATCAAGGATCCGCTTCCTTCCGCCATTCAGCTTGTCAGACAATTGGACTTGTCAATCTATCTGGGGATGTATTCGGACAACTTCAATTACAAGAAGATATTATCAAGGTACTTCAAGTCAACCGCAGCACTCCAGAAATTACGGATACGCTTCATCATCAGCATAGAATTCTTTGATCGTCACCAAAATCGGTCAGAGTTGCTGAAGGAAGGGCTTGAAGCAGAATTG
This sequence comes from Pseudofabraea citricarpa, assembly GCA_029641185.1. Taxonomy (NCBI): domain Eukaryota; kingdom Fungi; phylum Ascomycota; class Leotiomycetes; order Helotiales; family Dermateaceae; genus Pseudofabraea; species Pseudofabraea citricarpa. The sequence goes on from JAPWGK010000004.1 coordinate 2,241,734, forward strand.
CACCCATTAAGAGAAGCTCGAGGGCTAGCACAAGTGATCGTACACACGGTTGATCACCAACATCCTACTACTGCTTATGGCCACGAGAAGTCATTCGAGAAGTCCATGTCGGCAATGCTTGCTGTGATGCAGGGTTACCTGGAAGATTTGGCGTTGCGAATGACCTCTTCAGAACACCTAAAGGATGTCGAACCTGCAACACTATGAGTTGTGATGAGCCTGAAGAATATATTTATTCATATGACCGATTATAACGATAATGTTTGGTGGAAACCTAACTGCCAGAAAACACCTGTAATGCCAAGGTTGATCTACCGGGCCAAGAGGCGTTCTTATATTAAGCTTGTTTCAATTAGTCGTTTATACCGAGCACCACGGAGAATCGAAAGGTTGTCACTCTACATGCCGAACTTGGCTCTGGATAAATTAAAATTTCTCCACAAGTTCATGGTTTATCTCCGGTACTTCATGCCCTTGGGTCTGAAAGCCGAGTTTACATGTACAAGAGCCGACACGATCTCTGGGCACTCGTTAATATGTACCAACGACCAAGGCACTGTGCCTCTTGGAAGGCCCGTTTTCGCATCCTGGAATTTTCCATCCGATCATGTGTTACATTTAGATCAGATCAACTGGGGTAACGAAACGACTTCTCTTCGCTTTCAGAAATGCCGGCGTGCAAGGCTCTCTATAAAATCGAGGTGGTTCCACCCAAAACGACTCGTTGTCATCCCATCGCGCATCTTTACTTCAATTACTTTCTTTAAAATACCGACTATGAAGTTCTTTACCCCTATCGTTCTTGCGACTTTGTATGAGCTAGCTCTATGTGGCGATGACCGCGACCTCAACGGTGATGTATGGAAGAATACTTTAGAGCGAAGACAGACAACCTGGAGCCCGCCGTCAGCTCTTGCAACACCGCTTCAAGAGGTATGGGACCACGAGTCCAAAACCTACAATAATGGAAACCTCCTCGGGTTCAAGAACTATGGCTATGATATCATCATGGCTGCTCAAGGGTAAGAAGTCACAGAGACACTGAAGAACATTTCAGCCAGGGTGCTAAATTTGGATAGCTCGTTGAAATTCTGTGTACGATGGGACTCCACCGCAACTGTGACTGAAGCACAACGGACGGCAATTGCATCTTCACTCCAGAAAAACGTCAAAAAGTGGACTGACAATCTTTCTGGATTCATGGGGTGGCCATATGATAATATTCCAGTCAGTGTTACCGGTTGGGCCGTCAAAAATACAAACCTCCTTCAAGGCTCTACTTCAGGTATTGATGTCTACACAACCACCGACTCTGAAGGCATCGCAGAATGTGATCCACGGTGCGGTCGCTTTTTTCATCAAGATAATAACTACAGCGCCTGCCCTGGCGGAGCTGCTCGACATTACGATGTGTCTCTTTGGCTCACTGCAGGAATGGAAGGAGGTGCAGGTGGGGACTGGGGTCAGCGTGTTGGAAGTGAATACTTCCTGTCTGCACTCGATAACCCTCACATCTGGCTACACGAGTTTGTATGTTTGCCCTTCTTTTGTGCCTAGCATCTTGCTGATTAATTATTTAGGGACACACACTTGCCCTTGACGACTTTTACGATTGGCTTCCAACTGGCCAGACTAGCTTCATCATGAATGCTGGTAGCTCGCAGGTCGTGACAGAATTTGATATCTGGATGATGCGCGACTTCTGGAGACATCTGGCCAGCCGTTACAATTTGAAAAAATTGAAGAGCCGAGCTATTGGAAACACTGATTAGGCATTCCTTGGAATATTTTGGCCATCTTGAATCGATCAAACTATTTCTCAAAAAACGAGGTAGGATATTTGAGGGGCATACGTTGCAGCGACAATACTGCTGGGGGAACGTTTTACTATATTTTCTTGTATCATATTTCAATTCTGTACATTCAATTCAATGCATTTCGTGCGATGTTCTTTTAAGCCTGTATCTCATTTCAAAAACTGTTTCGCGGATTCGCTGTATCTGCTCACCCCACTTCTACCCATGCCCCATGCGAGTTGATTATCTACAATTGCATGGAAGGTTCACTGCAGTTCAAATTACTGTACCATTTATAGTTCAAAGCCTGAGACTGACGGCCGAGTTATGTGGCAATGTTTTTTTAATGTCCATCTTGGTAGGTGTCCCTCTATGTCTACCCGGGCATATCATGGTCGTTCGTGTTCTAGCTTTGATCTTCAGTTCTGACCATGACCACGGCTTGCTATCATTACTGACATGATCCGGCATTGTGGTTGTTTTTGATTCTAGATCTTTCTAATATAGATGTTATCGTCGCATTCCGGTTCTCCGCTCTACAATAATTGAGTCCTTAAGTATCCTCCGTGATCCTTCTGCAAAAAGTGGCGTTTGTTATGAGCTTCCCCTTTAGGAAGCTCAATGTGCCAGCGCTTACTAGTACATAAATAACAAAGCTTGACCAAGGCAGCTGCATCTTCCAGCCAATCATTGTGCCAGTCAGGTTCAATGACCCATGCATAAAATCGCCCGAGAAGGTTTAAGCTTTGTCGGCTTTCCTCGGCACTTGGGGTCCTGCATCTCGATTTCACCTCTTTACCAATAGATTCGCTTTCCGATCATACAACACTCCATCATAAGCTTTGTTTATCCACCTCCTAATCTGCACATCAAAGCTTGCCGAAGCTTCTTTTTCTTTGTATACCTTCTCTAAATGGCTTGATACTCCACTCATTTCCTTCCAGCTCCCCCATTAGGTTATCCAGGTTTAACCATGGGAGGGCGGAGAAGGATTTGCCGACTGCTTGACGGTGGGCAAGAATAATAAATACTGCTTCTGTGACTCCATTCAGCTTTTCGTCGCATTCTGATCATTCAGTCCATCGTTTTCTCTCTTTCACGATGCAGTTTCACTACTTTGGTCTCCTAGCTCTTATTCTTCCAGCATTTACTGCTGCCCTGCCTGCATCTACGCTAGTCGAGTCTCTGAAGGACCACAGACCCGTGAAGCAACCTGATGTCGCATTGAAGAACAAGCGATCTTTCGAGGTGATTAATGGTGTTAACCATACTAAATTTGAGCACCGGGCCACTGGAGCTACATTGAGCTTCGTGACGAATTCAGGCATATGCGAGACCACGCCTGGTGTTAATCAGTACTCTGGTTATATCTCCGTTGGAACTGTAAGTAGTGATGAAGTATAATGATGGAACTTACTAATGCATCTTAGAATATGAACATGGTTTGTGGTCTGGCATTTATTATTTGTGCGTATACTGATAGGATACAGTGGTTCTGGTTCTTTGAGTCCCGAGACAGCCCAACTACAGCACCCCTTGCAACCTGGTTCAATGGTGGTCCCGGATGTTCCTCTATGATTGGTCTCTTTCAGGTACGAACTGCCTTCACTTTTAATAGAGAAGTACTAACAACGAGCAGGAGAATGGCCCCTGCCATTTTGTTAACGGGGCTTCCACGCCATCATTGAACAATTACAGTTTCAACGAGTATGCTAACATGCTGTATATTGATCAACCAATCGGCACTGGATTCTCGTACGGAACCGACTCGGTAACATCTACCGTGACTGCCGCCCCGTATGTCTGGACTCTTCTACAGGCATTCTATGCTTCGTTCCCAGAATATGAGAACCGCGACTTTGGGATCTTTACCGAATCTTACGGAGGACATTATGGACCAGAATTTGCTTCATATATTGAAGATCAGAATGCCAAGATTTCAGCAGGGTCTATTTCCGGAGAGAAAATCAATCTCGTAGCTCTAGGAATCAACAATGGTTGGTTTGATCCAGTCATTCAAGAGAAAGCATACGTGGATTATAGCTATAACAACACGTACAAGCCTCTAATAACGGCGGCACAACACACCTCCTACCTAAACACTTATACTTCCAAGTGCCTGCCAGCTCTTCAAAAGTGCTCTGCTTTAACAGGCTCGAACTCTGCTTGTGAAACTGCAGAAGATACATGCTATAATGACATCGAAGGACCTCTTTCATCAGTGGCAGATTATGATGTGTACGATATTCGATCTCCAAGCAATGATCCTAACCCTCCTGAGACCTATGTTTCGTACCTCCAGAGCTCGAAGGTCATGACTGCCATTGGTGCTAAGAGTACATATGCTGAATGTCCTGATGCACCGTACGAAAAATTTGCATCAACTGGTGATGGTGAGTATTTGAGACCTCCAGCGTTTCTAAAAAAGAAATATCATTCTGACGAGGAATATCGAATAGATGCTCGGTCTCTCCTATCAACACTGTCTACAGTCGTCCAATCAGGAATCACAACTTTAATCTGGGCAGGCGATGCTGATTGTAAGTGATTATTGATCAAGTAATATTAATTGCAAAGCTAACATGAAAAAGGGATTTGTAACTGGTTCGGTGGTCTGGCTTCAGCCAATGCGATTACGTACTCTGGATCATCTGCATTTAACGCGAAGGCCGAGACTCCATACACCGTCAATGGCGTAACCGGTGGTACTTTCAAAAGTGTTGGAAATCTCTCTTGGTTGAGAGTTTTCGGAGCTGGCCATGAAGTCCCTTATTACCGTAAGTATTCTACGACAAACTCCAAACTTGGCAATGGGACAGTACTGATAAATATGGATAGAACCTGAATTGGCTTTACAGGCCTTCAAACAGACCATGCAGAAGAAAGCCATTTCTTCTACCTAAAATATAGCGAAGTGATTGGGTGGAAGCAAAGTTAGGAAACATTCCTAACATCTTTTAATTTCTTGTACATATCTACGCATTCATTTATGGCGAATGGATGACTTCCAACATGAACCAGGAAAATTCATGTACCATTCTTGAAGCCTCAAATTGACTTTTCCTTCATCACTGCCACCTTACTCTCGTGATGGTGTCTATCTCAACTAATCATGCCTGGCTCATCTCTCTTTGATCAAGCAGAGTCAACTCATTGCCTACAGCTATCTGTAACTTCGCCAGATCCACAAACTTTGCATCTTCAGCACTTTGTTTCAAATTATCCGGATCCATCAGAAATCCTCGTACAGATTCCCAACTAGCATCGAGAACCTTGGCGTTAGCAAAATCTTCATAAAGATAAAATGAAATTATATCAAATGCGTACTAAGAATGATAGAACATCTGTACCTACTTAGGAAATACCATTGTAGCTACCCCATCACAGTCTATCAAAGGACCTGGTCCGAAGAGAGAATTAAAACTATCGCGAGACGAAGCTGGGGTATGTTGCTAAGCATAGGAAACAATCTTCGTTAGCTTTCCAAATTTTTCTTGACGTAAAGATTACAGAGAATAAGAAACTTAGAGTTCAAGATTGGGACTTGGATATAATATCATACCTGGCTATAAGAGATTACACCATGTCTTTTCATGACAGGAAGCAATGCGGCTGCATGTACATTACTCCAATGATTCCGGAACTCAGTCTCGGAAATCTCGGGATTTCGCCACGTGAGAAAGGTTATCTTGACTACTTCTTTAAGGGACCCCATTATTATCCAAGGGTTAACGCAAAAAGTGATTTATCGGCAAAGCAGTGCAACCAAAGACTGGTAACTATACGCAGGTCGTTCCAAATTGGAAATGTCAAATATCTATCTATTCAACTTGAAGCTCACACCTGCTGTTCTCATGTTACATTTAGCCAAGCGATTAGTAGGTAGATCACGTCTATGACTGAAAATCTTGGAATCTGACATGCATCAATAGCGTCTACTCACTCGGAGGCTAGATCCGTGTTGCCGGGTTTCGATTATGCGATGTGATTATTTCTACACGGAGGGTGAGTATTGGCTTACAAGTGCTTATTCCTCTCATCTACAAAGAAAATTCACCTTAACTTCAAGGCTCAAAAGATATGGACAACACGGTTTTGTAGGAATGATATTTGATTGATCACATTGAGGTATAAACTTTGTGGATGTGGTATAAACTTGGGATCACTTGATAAGACTAATGTTAATTAATAGACTGCATAAATATTCGCCAGTGTAATATCGTTATCCTTTATCTTAGAATCGAAATACTGCTATCTGCCTTTACCCTACAATAGGTCTAATCAGATCCACGAAGAGAAACATGTAATCAATCTACCGATCTAACTTCTTCAAGCCGTAGCACCCTCTTTCACTTCAAGCCTCTCCTTCAACCTTTCTAGGGCGGTAATACCCAACATCTCAATCGTACCACCATTCAGAATCTCCAATGTACTAACCTCAATTGCCATGGTTCTGCGCAACCAATTTCTCAGCTCGATTGTCACCAAACTGTCCACTCCCAAGGAGCTCAAGCTTTTCTTGACATCCAGTTCCTCAGCCGGGCGTAACATGAACCTGTAAATACAGACCCCAATCTCATGTGTTAGCAATTCAAGACCTTCTGAGGTATCGAGAATGGATTTGTCTAGCTCCACAGAGGTAAGGAAACCAGCGAGCTGACTGTCTACACCGGCACCGGCACCTTCTGTGGCTCTATCTTCCAGGTTACGGAGGATATCGACGCGTTTGTCTCGTTTCCAGATGACACGATTTGATGGATCAGACATGGATTTCGTGGCTCGCATGCCAATTGCAAGTTGGCTTCTCTCCGTGAAACCTTCGGTTTGTGAATAAGGTGCGGTAGCTGGCGATGATTGCTTGATTGATAGATGCAATGCATCCACTAAATCCTTTTCTCTCATGAACCACATTCCTGCGCTTCTGAGACTGTCTTGAACAATTTGGTTCTGTGTGACATAACCAATATCATCCATCGCACCAACATCGAGAACTGAAGCTGGTAGACCTAATCTGTGACGATATTGCACAATTGCGTCTTGGAATGTATTCCCTGACGCATAATTTGATTGATGGGCAATGCCGAAGCAACCAGATACAGAGCTGAATAAGACGAAGAAGTCCAGATCAGTATCCTCAAGGGCTTTGTGAAGATTCCAAGTACCATCAACCTTAGGATCCACCGCAGTCTTCCAGTCAGTATGGGACATGTCAGGGAGTTTTCTATCCTGCAGTACCATTGCTAGATCAAGAACTCCAGCAATTGGCTTTATAGCGCTTTTGACAGCATTTTGCACGTCTTCCAGGACCGTGATATCACCTGGTATTGCCTGTACCGAACACCCCTGAATTGCCAATTCATGGAAAAATGCCTGGTCTTCTTCAGTCTTTCCTGCTGATCTGGAGATATAGATGATATGTTTTGCTCCACATTCCACAAACCAGGTAGATATGGCAGTGCCGAGACCTCCAAGGCCACCTGCGAAGAGATACGAAACATCTCCACGAAGTTCCAGATTTTGTGGAACTGCAGTTATGGGCAATTCAGTTTCGTCCTCTGGTATCTTGACAACTATTTTGCCAATATGTACGCCTTGTTGCATGTATCTGAATGCCTCTTCCACTTTGGCACCCTCAAATGCCGTGATCGGTGAGATTGGTCTGATATGTCCTTGCTCATACAACGCCACTGTCTCTTTAAGTAGTCTACCGCTGTTAGTCGAAGTCTCTGAGTCGCTCAAGACAGCTTACTCGTTATACTGATCTGGTAGAGTTGCCAAGTCGATGCCAATAAAACTTCTGTTTGCTTCAAAGAGATCCATATCAAGCTGTGCACGGCCAATGAAATCTCTCTTGCCAATTTCGATCATCTTAATCAAGTCAGCACTCGGCTACAAATGGTTACATATAGAGGCGTACCTTTCCGCGGATGGCAACACATTTCCAAGAAGTATGTAAAAGCTCACCCGACAATGAATTGAGGACAATATCCACACCTCGATTGTCTGTCTCTCGCATCACATCACGCAAGAAAGAGGCATCGCGAGAATGGAAAATGTGATTACGAGGGATGCCGAAAGTTTCCATAAGATATTTAACCTTATCATCGTTTCCAACCGTGCAATATATCTTTCTTTTGTTAGTTTATCTAGCTATATCAGGGAGGCCACTTTACCTTTGCGCCAACCATCTGGCAAATTTGAATTGCAGCAATTCCGACACCACCACAAGCAGATTGAACCAGGATTGATTGTCCTTTCTTGATATTGGCGACTTTTAAAAGTGCATGTATGACAGTAACATAAACGCACGGCATGGTTGCAGCATCTTCGAAAGTTAGCGAATCCGGGATCTTGACGACGTGGTCTGCAAACGCAATTGTCTGCGTTGAGAAATAATTCTGGCCCATTGTCATAACTCGGTCACCGATTTTTAGATTTTTCACGGCAGAGCCAATAGCAACAACTACCCCGGAACCTTCAAGACCAAGACCGACGGAACCGGAATCAACAAGGCCCATGGTGACCAGGACATCGCGAAAGTTCATTCCCACGCAACGAGGAGCAACAATAACCTCATTAGAGCCGAGAGTTTCCAGAGTATATGGGGTCCATCTCAATGAATGGATCAAGCCGGGGCGTCCAACGTCAAGCTTCAAAGGCTGTTTACCAGTATTTGAACTCAATGCTAATTCTCTCGCAACATTCGTCCAGTGATAACGACCAATGTTGATAACATCGTCCTTAAGAACATACTCGTAGTCAGGCTGAACATCAGAAACTGTTGCCTGAAGCTTGTTGAAGACTTTGACTATAGCATTTACCGCGGAAGGACCAGTTGAATCTAGTTCAAGTGTAGCAAACGGAATCGATAATTCAGAACGAATAGTCCGAGCAAGTCCCAAACATTGACTAAAACGAGGATCTTCCGGTTCAATCTGTGAAGAACGTGTGACCCAGAGGATACTGGAAGACCCAATGTCTAGTAAAATCTCTTTGAGATTTTCCAAGCCTCTAGAATCGAGTCCGAAGATCATAGGGGTTTCAAATTCAAGGAGCGAGATGACGTCTTGAGATTGGGGAATCGGTTCTCCAAGAGCACAACGGTCTACAAAGAAACCCTCATCAAGTAAAGCGTCTTCGATGGTCTGCAGGTGATCAGAATCTGTTTGAGAATCGTGGTAAAGTAAGGTGATGGCTCTGAGATCCTCGATAATTCTGGCTGGATGGGCGATAATATTCATTCCAATATGCTTCTCTAAGTCGGGATCATCGTATACAACAGCTTCAATTGGAGCAAAACCAGCTGCTTGAAGTTCTCTATCCCATCGCTCGACCGAGACGCTCGGCGCCATGGGTCGATTATCTGCCTCGCCTAACCACCAACCAGGCAATATTCCCATGATGAGATTATTTAACTTGGAGGCAGAAGGAGCCAGCTCTTGTAGGAAGAATCGTCCACGTGGAGCTAGAAGTTTTCGGACATGAGTCAAGGTGTCTTTCAGTACTGCAGTGGCGTGGATAACATTAGAAGCGATTATGAGATCGTAGGTTCCAAATTGAAGGCCTTGCTCGGATGGGTCTTTGCTGATATCAAGCACTTTATACTCTATTCCCGGATATTCTTCAAATCTTTCTTTCGCAGTGCCAAAGAAGCCAGAGGAAATATCGGTATAGCTAGATTTCAGTTAGCATCCCCAAAAGATAAATTTACATTAGTTGCACTAACGTATATGAGGAGTACATTCTCTCGCCGTTAATCGAGGTAAGTGCCTTAAGTGCTATGAGAGAAGTGCCTCCAGTGCCGGCACCGATCTCTAGAACCTTCATCGTCGGATTCAAATGACCAGTCGCAACAAAGAATGGGGTTGAATTGACTCTGTCCGCGGTGAGATTGTACACATTAGTCAAACCACCATCTCTAAGATATATTTCAAGTGCCTCCTTAGTACCAGAAAAGCAACCAACGCAGTTGTCCAAAAGTCGAGAGATGAGTTCAGCTGCTGGGGCGAATTCTTGAGTCTCTAATTCCACTCTCATCTTAGAAATAAGTGACTGGCGTTCTTCTGGTTTCAAACTGACTAGATCTCGTGCATTGGAAAGAAGCTTGTTCTCGCCTGCACGTGCTTCATTGGCATGACCGTCCAGCCAGCGGCTGAATTTTTTCATGTGCTCAGCAGAGAACTTCCCTTCAAGTTGGCTTATCTGGTGCTGAATCTCAGCAGTGCAAAGAAGGGCGTATGTTTCCACTGCTTCGATGGCCTTTGGGTCTTTCTCGCCAACGATCATCAAGTCTTCTAAGTTCATGAAGTCCATGTCAGGTCGCCAGTTGAGTCGAGCACCGGCAACAGTATCTGTCTCTTCGATCCCAGTTTCATCTTCAAGCGGAGAGAATTTTCCACCTATAAGAGACAACAGTAATTCATCATTTGCTATTAGTAAAACCTCTCCTCTGATTGTTCCTATGGGATGACTGGCTACCGCAATTGCTTCTGCACGAAGCTCAGCTTCGTGGTTATTAGCTGAAATGTAGATGTGCTCTATCTGTGTTGGCACGACAAGCTTGGTAAATTTGCGGATAACTCCCTCGCATGGTGCAAACGCAAAAAGTTGAAGACCTATACAGAGTCAGTATTCTGATTTTAGTCTAGAAAACAGATAAACTCACAATGGTCGATGGTGGTTGGATGTAGTTGATAGAAGGTTTCTCCTTTCAAAGTAGGCGCCAATGTGGCAACTGCAGTATTCTTACCAGGCATGGCAGAGATGTTGCTCAAGCCCTGGAATGCTTGCCCATAATTTAGTCCTACCTTCTTCATTGCCGAGTATGGAGAGGCAACTTTCCTTGGAAGTGGTTCAATATTATGCCCGTGGCTGTGGATTTTGTATTGAATATCTTGTCCAGATTTCACTTGGCCAGTGCAGTGTTTTGTCCAGGCAATACCGTTGTGGGATGAGATCGAGAATTCATACCATGAGCTATCCAAGGCAGTAGTAAGTCGAACTGGTCTTAGAGTCGTGATTATCTCGGTATTATGGGTGTCTTGAAGGACCAAACCAGTTTTGATGATCATATTACGAATACTGTAATCATTTTCTCCGGATATCTGTCGTATCGCCTCGCCAACCATTGCAATATAGCCTGCGCATGGAAATACAATGTTCTCTAAAACTTTGTGGTCTTGTATCCAGGGAACATTTAGCAGGCTTAACAGATTTCGCCAAGTTGGTTCAAACTCGTTGCCTTCCAGAATTCTAGATCCAAGCAGCTCATGATGCGGAAATTTGCGAAATCTCCTACGATGATGTTAGTATTCATTTCAATAGCGGCGAAGAATAATTCCACGCATAATTCAACGCACCACTCTTTTGTTATTCTGCTCTCGCTCCAGTAAGAGGTATCGTGACGCCATGGATAGACGGGTAGGTCTGTTAGGGTCTTCCCGGAGGGGTTCAGCGGCTGAAAATTGATAGGAACTGCGTTCAGGTACAGTTTACCAATCGAGTTAAGCATACTACCCGTAGAATCCTTTCCACGCACCAATGTTGAATTATAGATAAGATCTTCTTTATATGCAAGTGCCTTAAAGATTTGTCGAAGTGGACCAGCAAGAGCAGAATGTGGTCCAACCTCCAAGAACAATTGGTCACTCGATCGACCATCAACACACGCTCTGACGGCAGAGTAAAATTTGACAGGAGATTCAAGATTCTCACGCCAATACGATTTGCCTAACTCAGCAGCATTGATTCGTTTTCCTGTGACGCTTGAAAAGAATGGTATGGTTGGTGCCTGTCCCACAACATATGGCTTAAGAAGTTCTTCATAGGTTTCTCCTACTTCGACCATATGATGTGAATGATAGGCCATGCCGCCTGTTTGAATACGGCGTGCGAAAAGATCCGGATCGTCGTACTTCAGCTGCGCAATAACAGCATCAACCTGGTCTTCGTCTCCGGATAAGGTCACACTAACAGGACTGTTTTCACAAGCCACTACCACACCCCTTTCAAGATAAAGGCTTACTTCAGCCTTGCCAAGTCCAACTGCAGCCATAGCCCCTCGTTGCTTGCAGTTCTTAGTAATGAATCCACGATAATATGCAGTAATGATAGCTTCGTCGGCTGTAAGAGCATTGGCAGCATATGCTGCCGCGATTTCACCACTGCTATGACCCGTCACAGCAGCAGGCGAAATTCCCAATCTTCTTAAAAAGTTGACTAGAGCGATTTGAATTGCTGTGAGCAAAGGCTGTGCATAAACAGCATCTTCAAGATTGCTTTCCGGCCCAGATTTAATTAATTCTTCTATCAAACTCCACGAGGGTGGCTCGGGCAATGTTTCCAATGTTTTTGACAGAGCCTCAATATTGGCCTTGAAGTCCGGGAAGTCGTCCATCAATTCTTTCCCCATGGTTGGCCACTGTGCCCCTTGCCCAGTAAAAACAAAGTTTATCTCGGGTGTCTGTTTAGATTTTTCGGCAATGTTCAGCTCAGAGGGGGACTTTCCATCAGCGATAGTAAACGCTTTTTGGGCAAGATTCTCTCTACGCATGCTCAGCGTATATGCTATATCCTCAAGGTGGTTTGGGCTTTTCTCAAGATAATTTTGGATTTCAGCCGCACTCTTTTTGAGGGTCTCTCCATGGCTAGCAGAGAAAAGAAGTAATTTGGGACGAGGGTCAGTATGCCCATTCGCTGTGGTCTCATTGAGGGCGGAAGGCTTGCTTCCTAGCCCGAATGATGCCGCAGAATCGATGATAATATGGGCGTTAGCACCGCCAATTCCAAAGGAGTTGACGCTGACACGTTCAGGACGATCTTGAGGCCATGGAGTTGGTTCCAATGGAACTGTCAAATTATCTCTCTCGAAGTGGATCTTAGGGTTTGGTGTTTTAAAATTGACGTTAGGCGGGATAGTTTTGTATTCCAAAGCCATTACAGCCTTGATAACACTTGAAACACCCGAAGCACCTTCCGAATGACCTACGTTCGGTTTGATGCTGCCTATATATACCCCCTTTTGGCCTCCGAAAAGTTTACCAATAGCTTCGATTTCAAGTGGATCACCAGTTTGGGTACCGGTTCCATGACACTCGACAAAGGGAGTATCGGTAAAGTCTTCCAAGCAGGCTGTTTCGTATGCTCTTCTAATTAGTCTCTCGTGTCCTTCTGGTCTAGGATTTGTCATGCCGTTACTTCTTCCGTCACAGTTGCTAGATGTCGCTCGGATCACTGCTCTGATAGGGTCATTATCTCGGACTGCGTCGCTTAACTTTTTGATTAAAATTGCATTGATAGCTTCCCCTCTAGAGTATCCATTTGCTGATGCGTCAAAAGTTCTGCATTCACCTGTTGGTGATAGAACACCAGCTTCAGATTGTGCGATAGTCATTGTAGGTGCGATTATGACATTTGTTCCCGCAACAATTGCCGAGGAGCATTCTCCACTGGAAAGCGCTTCACATGCCTATAAAGAGTCAGCTGCGATGAATCTTAAGAAGGTTTATCTTTTAAATCCATATCCGAAATGCGAGAAAATATTCAAAGTTGCTGATTACTCCGAATTCTTTAGCTTACCTCGTGGAGTCCAATCATAGAAGATGCACAGGCCGCTTTAATGGTTAAACTAGTGTATAGTTAGCGTTAAAAAGCAAATTGAAATATCCCTATTCAAGCACAAACGTTCCAATTATACTGATGGAATCCCTTTCGCGCTCACCTTGGGCCTTTGAGATCATATTCGTAAGAAACCCGATTAGATATCGCAAAGTCACCAGTACCAGTGATGTTGAAAACACCAGCTCGTTGAACATCTTTCGCTTTCAAGTCTAGCCAGTCCTATAAGGTTAGATTTTGATATATTGAAGGATCTGATCGCTTACATCGCCCCAAGTACCAACATAAACACCTGTGTTTGTACCTCGCCAATTCTTCTGGCCCCCATTCTCCATACATTCGAAAACAACTTCAAGTAGAAGTCTTTGCTGTGGATCGAGAGCCTCTACTTCTGCTTTACTCATCGTGAAAAATGATGTGTCAAACAAGTCCAAGCCATCAGTGTCGGAGAGATAGTGCCCTTGTTGGAGACCAACACTTCCTGCTTGTTTTGACCCACTGTAAAATCCATCAATATTATATCTGTCGGCTGGTACCGGACGTCGAGTTGTCCTTTTTTCTATAAGGAGTTTCCAGAGATCTTCGGGCGTGTGTATGTCTCCTGGGAGACGAAGTGCCATGCCCACAATGGCAATTGGTTCCGGAGCGGTCTTTTCTTGAGTCGGAGGGTTGTGGCCATTGAGAATTTCGTGCCTGCTTCCGTTCTCTAAGTGTACATCTAAGTTATTCCCGTTTTTCTTTTCACTGAAACTGTTATTTGTTACAGGAAACCCATTAGTTTCTTCTGTCACTGGGACTGCCATGTTGAATTTGAAAAAGTCGCTAAAACAGGCGCTGAATATCTCTATACCACACCCGAGGAGACAAAGGATCTTTAGGTATCTATATAAACAATCTGGGTTATGTTTCTGCTACTCGATGTTGTAGCAGACTATTCCTAGTGGCAGCCTTACATTCGGATCATTTTCACTCACTTTCCAGTGAGTCCTTGTCTGAATCACAACCTCGATTGCGCCTCACGACCACTGGCACTGGTTTGACTAACGCGAGCCACGTTATCCCAAATAGTCGACGGAGTGGAAGCATCCGATTAGTGAGTACATGGTTCGTTGATAATCATGAAGAGAATCCCGTCTGAGGTGAGCCTGAAAGTCCGCCGGTCTCTGTAATCAAGGAATCCATGTCTGAAATATCGAATGTGCCATGGCGACATAGCAGAGCTTGTGAAACAGGCTGAATTAAAAACTGAGGATTACCTGCAGGGTTGGCTTAATCAGTCGTCGCGGCAGGCTCATCATGTGGAGTTGTGAGGAGACAAGTCGAGTTACTCCAGGGTATTCTGCAATTATATCAAATGCTAACCCGATTTGTCGCTGGATCCATGTCTATCTTGATAACGGAAGATATGGATAGACTTGGCAAACAGTTCCCAGCAGCTTGGATGGAAACTTTGCAGCGGGCTTGAAACTTATAACCCATGAATATATCACTCTTGTTTAAGCGACTGCAGCTCGAAAGACTGAAACAGACGTTCAGGACTTGGTAGGCTCTTTGGAATAAGATTGATTAGGATTCGTTTTGTACACCAGGGTTACAACTAACAGAATGGTTGAAACGAGGGGTACGAGATACAAGTTAACGAGCAAGCCGGACATCCGTTAGCGTACGCCTACCGAACCACGCCGCCGGAGCTGCAACCCGTCTGTAAGCATGAGTTTGGGGCAGCAGAAGGGGAACAAATAAGTGTTCCTGCATACATTAGGAACGCTATGACGCATCATGACATCTCGTTCTGGGCAAGGTCCTGACACAAATCGTAGTCAGGTGTTTAGGATCAATGACTGCACGTGACATAGTCGAGTAGTGAGTATCATGTGACGGATAGAAATGTAAATTACTATTTGCTAGTATCTACCAGCCTTCAAAAACTCTTACTCGCACATCCAATCCATTCACTGGACCGATGGTAAACCCTCCAGCAGTCTGAAGTTTGTTCACATCCATCTCGGATTTATCGTTCAGCTCAAATTCAAAGCGCCCAACCCAAGCCGCCAGCAGGCAAGCAAACTCAGCACGAGCAAAGGCTTCCCCAATACAACTTCTAGGTCCATGCAAGAAACTCATCACTCCAAAGTTGCTCACAGCACCCCCGTTCGTGACTCGTGACGATCCAGAACTTTCATCTGGCATCCAGCGGTCTGGGTTGAAGTCATCAGCATCTTCGCCCCAGATGCTTTTGTCTCGGTGAATGGCTGTAAATGGAAGTACGATCGCCGTGCCTTTGGGTATTGGCTGTCCAAGTAGTGAAGTGTCTACAGCTGCTTCTCGTCGGGTCCAGACAAAGACGTCGTAGTATCGTAATATCTCATTGCAGACTGCTGTGAGATACGGGAACTTGTCGATATCAAGAGATGTAACATCGCTAGCACCTGCGGGAGAAGGCAAGTGAGTACGAATTTCGGCTCTCAGCTTTTTCTGTACATCTGGATATTGACATAATCCATAGCATGCCCAGGTCATTGATACCGCAGTAGTTTCATGGCCCGCGAGGAGAAAAGTGGTAATTTGGTCGATGAGAGATTCTTCCGTAAAACCACCACTTTGAATAGCAACTGAGAGAATATCCAGATCAGACAGATTGCCAGTCTCCAGTTTCTCTGTTTTTGATCGAATCAGTTGCCGACATGTATCACGGATAGTGGTCTTCGCCTGTTCCAGCTCCGTGTTCTTCTTCAATGGCAGACAGTGGACAAGCCATCCAAGCCTAAACGACCTCAAAAAGAAGACTAGGGCTGATTGCCAGCCAACTGCAAACATTGTATGATATGCCTGCACAAGTTTGTTGTCGTCTTTATTTTTCCGTGCCTCAAAATCCTGACCCATTCCTGCGATCCCCATAATATCAAGAGTAATGGTTTTGAATATTCTTACCACATTCACCACAGCTTGATCAGCGTCAACTGGTTGTTCCACCCCATTCGTTACTTTTGCTTTCCCTTTATCTCTCTCGATCTCTCCAGAAACTTCATCAACAAGTTCTTTGCTAAATTTCCAAAATACAGGATACAGCTCCTTGATATGCCTGAACGCGAAAGCGGGCAACATGGTTTTCTTTTGATGTCTATGAATATCTCCTTCTACGAATGGCATACCCGCGCCAAAAAAGTAGATCAGTAGACGTGCTGTATGTCGAGGCTTTATGAAGTCGTAGCACTTTATCACAAGCATTTCTCGTAGTGCCGCTGGAGATAGAACCAAAACTCTTTCCAGATTGAACATGTCAAGATAACGAATCAGTCCCTGATGTGGTATCTCTCTTGTCCTACCGTTATTTTAGCTTATTTTATCCCCGTGGTTAAAATTGTTCTGGGTCGGAACCTACCATTGTCGTATTGGAAGACCAATCTTTTCGGAGCTCAGTTTTGAGTATTGTCCCATAAATATACTGTTATTCTGTCAAATTTAGTTAGCAATAATACTCCTCGAGTAGCCAATAGTTCTACAAAATCGTGTATCGATTTCTATTCACTAACCTCTGGCCCAGGAAGATGCCTCAGCGGGCTGAAATACTTTGGATATAAGAGCACTGCATAAATCAGATAAAGACATAGTTGAAACAACATAAATTGTAAGAAATCGCCTGTATAGCTCGGTTTAAAAAGCAGCAATCGGTAATGAGGCGGTCGAACATTTGACAGATAGCTCATAAGCGTAGCAACTACAACGATTTGCTTCAGTGGTGGCATTTTGCTCCCAGTATCAAACGAAGGTCAGGTAGTAGGAATGCCAGATTAGTAACAAGAAAATAATTAAAGCGCAGATGAGTATGGAGATAAATTTTCAACATCTGCGTTAGAAAGCTTCACACAGGTACGCAATCCCCGCATTAGTTTCATTAGATTGGACCTTTGACATATGCGAGAAGCTGTCCTGGTATTCCATCCTTGTCTCTCGTAGCTACCCCTTACCAATATGCATGTCCAACTGGGCCAGATTCCACGGAACCAGATGGTCCGTCTAAGGTTTTATGATAGATTGAGTATGGTATCTTACGTTGGGACTAAAAAAACGTCTGATTACTTTTAACATGTCATCTTGTCAGCTTGTCCAAGCATCCAATCACTGCAATAAGCATTCGGAGAAATCCTCATGGTCGTATGCATACTACTGCACAGCGGAGAACTCGGAAAGATTGCAGGATCCAATACGATTTCTAGCATTGGTTTATCTACATCCCAGCCAACCACCTCCACTGTGCCACATTTTGTATCAGGCTTTTAACCGGGTTTAGTTTGGCCTTCCTATATCTTGCAGAGCGGCGAGAGCACTCGGCCAGCAACGCAGATCATTGTAAAATCGGGGCTTCGTAAAGCATCTGACTGACCGATCACCACTAAGCCAGATTTCCAGCACTCCTGCCAACAAATTTCGACTATGTGAATTTATCATGAACAAATTTTATCTTGCACTCACTTCTTCATGATGGCGAAAAGCTATGAGGATATTACTTTCAAGACTCTGGACGGAATTAAGTTGAGCGGGTTCTTGTATTCTGCTTCTAGACGAGGTCCAGCAGTCATATTAACTCCCGGTGTAAGTGAAAACACCCTTACATTCCTTGAGAATATGTGTTCTCATTCTCGCCAAATTATAGTTCAACTGTATCAAGGAGGACTTTTATCCCGGGTTCTGCGAATGCCTTCAGAAGGCCGGAATTACAGCACTTATTTATGATCCCCGAAATACTGGGACAAGTGGTGGCTTCCCACGAAACGATATTGATCCGATCAAACAAGTAGAAGACTACTCCGATGCCTTCATATACCTCAGCACATTACCAATTGTTGACCCGTCGGCCATCATATTTTGGGGAGTTTCATTTACTGGTGCGACAGTTGTCGCTGCTGCTGCCATAGACAAGCGTGTTGCGGCTGTAATTTGTGTCGCGCCCATTCTTCAATACTCTTATGTGAGTGATGAGTATGTCGATACGGCGATCAGCAAGATGATTCGAGATCGCGAGAATCAAATTCTGTACGGCAACCCTCCTTTCTTTGTATCGACAACCGAGTCTCGAGGGCTGGTACCTGCGAACTCCCACATCGATGTTAATCCCAGGGAAGGAGAAGCTCCGCTTACACACAATCGTGGTGGAACTACCATTCAATCTTTTTATCGGTCCCTTCTTTGGCAACCCGTCCCTCTGGGGGTGATGCACAGAATTGATCCAACCCCGATCATGTTTATGACTCCGGAGCACGATACTATCTCCCCAACCCAGAATCAGATAGACATTTTTGCGACACTAAAGGGTCCCAAGAAATTTCACCTTGCGTTGGGAAGAGGACATGTGAATGTTCTTATGGGTGATGATATGGCGATGTTGGCAAAGGTTCAAACAGATTTCATATGGCAGGTTGTCAAAGGAAGATTCAAGAAAGTGAACGGGGCGTTAAAGAATGGCGCGAAGGTCGGGCCCACAAATGAAGCAAGTGAGATAAATGTTTGATAAAGATCTTCATTAGACAGCGAGAACGAACCCCTATACAGAAACCGTAATCGTATAATGAGAAGCAAATCACCATTCTCATATGAACAAAAACTATTGAAATTCGTACCGCAAGTCCGACGAAGCCGTCATCCTCGCTTAGCGTCTTTCTGCTGAAGGTCAGAAAGATTTCGTGCTTCGGTGCAAAGAATACAATTTACGAAAGTTACTCCGTAGAAGGCCAGGTGGGGTCATCTGCGGGGTTTCTTGCGGCGGGGTACATAATCGTAATACAAGGGGACAATGCTACAAGCATCTTGTTAGCTGCATATCTTCTGCATAGGCTAAAGTGATAAAACGTTGTCCCTAATATCGGCTCACCGAGACGAGATCCCGTCGTAAGCTGGAATAGTGCTGAGAGTATGCACGAATGTTTAGCCTTTCCTTTCTAAGATTAATATTCCGGCTATGGAGCAGCATGGCTCGTCTGACAAGCTTTGGTCATGCGAGAGTGATGAGTCCGCTTACTACCGTATGCTCTCTGCCAAATTAATTTGAAACTGAAGTTTTTGGATGACAGCGGCACATGATGCACAGAGGAAGATGACAAAAATACCAAACGGAGGACGTAAGCACACAAGCTTGAAATTCGCGACAATTCAAACCACACGATTTATGATGCGGCTTCTTCATCCAACTACTTTGAGATAGTTCCTGCATGATGGTGACTCTTGGAGTACCCAAATCAAAGCTTGGGGTACATTTGGAAGGCATGATTTCCAATGATTCCGAGTTTGAGAAAGCTCAAGCGACCATTTATGATTCTCTCAAACAGAAATTAGCTGGACTTGTTGGGATCGATTCAAGTGAGGTAAAGGATACTATACCACTATCTGATGTTGGGTTGGATTCTTTCCTAGCCGATGAACTACAAAGTGTAAGAAAATTCAAATCTTTGGTGTCCTTTTGCTCTACCTTATTTTTTGAATGACTCTAAATCTGACCTATATAGTGGATAAATTCAACTTTCGCGGTTTCCACTGAGATATCAGACATATTAGATTCTCCTAACCTATCTGAACTTGTGACTTTAGTGACAAGAAAATCCTTGTCGCCCAAAGAACCTTTTACACGGACATCAAACTCTTGCTCGACCAATGGGGCAAAAGTGCCCTCCAGGATCGCAATTCGCGAAAAGGAAGCGCCACCATTTAAAAGACTTCCAAATTTACCACTTCCCGCACTTTCGAGTACTCTAAATACCTACCTTTCGTCTGTTGAGGCGATTGCAACAAAAGAAGAATTTGCCCACACGGAAAGGATAGTTTCTGAATTTAGCAAGCCGGGATCGATTGGACAAAAGCTTCATAAACGACTCGAAGAAAGACGTGATGATCCCAGAATCGACTGCTGGCTAATCGATCTCTACAACGATTCGAATTTTCTTGGTCGAAACACGGCACTAGCTCCGTTTGGTAGTTTCTTTTACACGCATCGCTTAAGCAATTTCCAACATGGTCAGGCAGAAAGAGCGGCAGTTATCACAGTCGCTGCAAGGACATTTAAAAACTTGTATGAAGCTGGGAAGATTAAACCGGAACAGTTGAATGGCCAAGATACATGTATGTCATCTTTTCGGTGGCTTTTCAATACTCATCGGAAACCATGCGTGGGTCCTGATCGCATGGAAAAGTTTACCGACGGGGACTATATTGTGGTTTTGAGACGAGGGAGAGTATTTAAAGTTCTTCTTGGAGATGATGATGGAGATGTCTCTTATTCCAAACTGAAAGCTACATTCGAAGCAATTTTAGATAAAGTTGATACAGAGACATCATGGACTGGTATATTGACAGCCGACACACGAGATTCTTGGGCACAGGTAAGAGTTCATTCCCTTTGGGAAAGAATAAGCTTACATTTAATCAGATACGGTCCAATTTAGAAGGAAGTGGAGAAAATGGAGTGTGTCTTCGCGTCATAGAAGCTGCGTCTTTCTTGATCTGTCTTGATGATGCAAGTCCCAGCACATCTGCCGAACGTGCATACCACTTCCATTTCGGCGATGGATCAAATCGCTGGTGGGATAAGGGAATGCAGTTTGCAATCTGCTCGAATGGAATATCTGGTCAAATAGTTGAGCATGCTATGATTGATGCTTCGACGGTATACCCACTTAATGTCTTTATGACGAATGAAATTATGGCACATTTGCCTGATACTTCATCCTCATTTAGTCCTGATGGTATCTTCTTTGAAGAGTATGCATTCACTAGCAACGAGGAAATCGACTCGCACATCGACAGAATCCGCAAAGAATACCAAAAAAGCTGCGCCGGTTATGAGCACCGCTTTCTTGATTATAACGCCATGGGTGCTTCACTACCACGACAAAAGAAATTTCCTCTCAAAAGCACTTTTCAGATAGCAGTTGCCCTGGCATCTCGTATCTATTTTGGCTACAACCCCGCTTTCTGGGACGGAGTCTCCCTCGGATCTTTCTATCGCGGCAGAGTGGAAATAAATCAGGTCACTCTTCCTGCGGTCGTCTTATTCTGCGATTCTGCATACGATGACTTGATTCCTGTATCTCAACAACGGAAGTTGTTCTATAATGCGGCTAGAGTCCATGCTAATTCAGTAACCCGAGCCGTGAGAGGTCGAGGTTTTGACAGGCACATGACAAGTCTTAAGCAAATGTTGAAAGACGACGAGCCGGTGCCGGAATTATTTACTGATCCGGTCTATCTCAAGAGTAGGCCCAGAAAGATTATGAGTCATTGTCATGATACGGGTATGTTGGAGAAGGGGTTTGCATTGCGTGATCCAGATGCTGTCTGGGTTCACTTTGAAGTACAAGATGATAGGTAAGTGCATATGGAGTTCCTGCATTGTCTAGATACTTAATTTTCTCCAGTGTTCGTTTTTCAATCACAGGACGGACAGAAAAGACACTGTCATTTGAGATAGCATTAAAAAGGGCTTTGGAAACGGTAAGGAAGCTGTTAAATTTGGAGTAGTATGACGATACTTAGTATTTAAATATATTAATAAGTTGGTTGCTAGTTATCTCCTACATCCTAGAAGTTAACAAATCTATGGATATCATATTTGAGCATTTAACTCACAGCCACTGAAAATGAAACACTTGAAGTCAAGTCCAGGTTATCCCCAAAAAGCTATTCAACGGTCCTTTCGAATTAAGCTCCGGAAGAACACCCTAAAAAAAAACAGTCACACTTCATCTTAAAATCCAAGAAGTTTGGGACTATATTTGTGGGCAAAGTTTTCTTAAATTATAATAAAACGAAAGTCTAAATTCTAGAATGTGAACTATCATATTAAATCCGCTAAATATTCTTGGTCATAAAATAAAACGCTAAATGAAAGGAAGTTCTCCTCCGCCATAAACACCCTTAATCTTGATGGTAGTCCTTGCTTGCACCTCACGCGTCATTCGTTCTGCCGGAGCCGACAAGAGCATCTGAGCATGATCAAGATCTCCAAACCAGATCAATCTGAAATGGTCATCGTATGAGTTCCACTCACTTCTCTGGGCAGGTTGCTTCATGATATTTCGGTACCACTTACACCCTTCGCTGTCGTCCCATTCAGGGAATTCTGGACATGTGAGATACGCAGCAACGGCCTCTGCATTTACGATGAGGTCGAGTCCAGAGATAGCTACTGTGACATTACGCATCCTGCTCGCTTCGCCAGCGTATTTGCCCGGCCGGTAGAGCAGATCATCTTTCCAGACGATGTTTTCGTACCAGAAGAAATGGCGTGATAGAGTGCTGGAAATTCCCATATCTCGTGATGCAAAATAAAACAGTTCGTGCTCGTTCGCCATGGTGGGTTTTCGGCAAACCTGGAAATAATTAGATGATCCTGTAAAGGTAGAGATGGTCTTGACTTACAAAATTGTAACCAACATCCGGTAGGTAAAGAAGAAGTGTTACGGGGTCCATCATGACAAGGGATGTTATACGAGATGATATTGGCGAATATTGAAGAAGCTGAGAAGTGAGGACCGAGCCATATCTTGATGAAATTAGCTTCATCGCGGAAAGTCATTGGGTGCCCAACTTACGAGTGTGATACTAAGGTAAAGTCTTCGATTCCATGAAATGAAAGAATTTGCTCCATCTCAAGACAAAAAGCATGAGCCGTCAATACAGGAGAACACATCCGTGACATGATAGGTAATATCTCAATGGCGATGATGGCTGGGCAACCTTCCCCTTCCGTTTCTTCCTTGCCCAACCCACTCAGCAATTTGAAGTAGGGTCCTAAACCAATACCAATCCCATGTAAGAAGACAATGGGCCTTTTCGTTGATGATGTGTCTGGTCGATACCAGTACGTTAATTTCGCGCTGGGTGATTTGTACTTAGCGGTGAAAACTTGTGGTCGGGGTGGGAAATTATGAGCAGATCGGAGTAACGAAGATCGGTGGTATTGATACCCTTGATATTGCAAGTATATATGGGTAATTAAATCCAAGGTTTGAATTCCCATGTAAAATATGAAAGGGCGATGGAGCATGGGGACTTCGTCGAGGGTGGGGCGGAGACATTTCGCCGTTCCAAACCCGGGTTCTAATTTTCGTCCTATAATATCCTCCATGTCGAGTATTGCTTCTTCTACTTCTGGCTCTGTGTCTTCATGGACCTCTCTTGTGTTGAAAAATGTCCATCGGTAAAATTGCTTTACGTTGTCCCGCTTTATCTGCGACAGCGGTGCATCGTTGAACCATTTTGTAAGGAACCGATCAGGATCTCCAATCGTGTGTATACAGCGTTGAAAAAGTGCTCTGCGCTCTTGACGAAAGAGAACAGGTGGATGTTGTGCTGGTAATTGAAGGTAATATTTTCGCGGTAGAAAAACTCCCAGATAAAACAGCACCTCTATGACGGGCTGTATAGAGATGTACTTGGATGGTTGGAATCTGTATGGAAGAAGCAATACGATGATGAGATATAAAAATGATAAAGGAGTGATGCTTCGTAAAATAAAAATCGCTGTTCGAATGAAAATGAGGTTCCTTCTCGTTCGTCCAAGAATCATGGTGACGGTTTGGTATAAAAGTATAATTACAACAAGTTTAGGCTTCGTAGGTCTTGACAGTCTGGCTCATCAAAACACAATTGGAACGATTTGCACCGGCGAAAAAAATCACTACTCACGTTTGGAAAACACGCTACAATCTAGTTCTTTCTTGGACTTTAGAGGGATGGATCTAATATTTATCTTGGCTGTTGTGGCTGTGGAGAAACATCGCCAGGAGCTTGGACTCTACGGTCGCATCGCTTGCACATTAGATGTCATGAGCAACTTGACAGCTCGCATCACTAAAGATATTGTCAGTATGGATCTTCCCAGAAGAAAAGCCGTTCTACTGCTTGATTTTGATGAAACATTTTTTAATTATTGGCTGATAAACTTCGCATGATCTTGACACGGCCATCACGGAGAAGTGGCTTAACAGTAATCGGAAACATCAGCTCGGAAGAGCTTGGCTTGAAAGCATTGACTCCCGCTGTAACATACCATGTAAGCGACGGTCAGAGACTGCTTGATGAAAACCTAAATGAATACGATCACGAATTTGATCGGCAGCATATTAAATGTTTGGGAGGCCAATAGCAGGCAGGCATGGAGTGGGAAATAAATTTCACCGTTCTACAAGGTACCTTTCTCTTAATAGGTTTAGTTCATAGCCGACTTGAACTCAGTATGAAGCGAAGTAGGCAAATATTTCTTGCATTGATTCATTCTTGGTAAATGGATGAGAAATGTCACTTTTGACATGTGATTTTTTAACACTACTAGTAATAAAAACTATTTAACTACCTCACAAGTATCAACAAACTGTATTCGCCACAAATCTAGGTTTACATAGTATATTCAGAGAATCACATGTAGAGGGCTATCTGATGAGTGTAGTATTGGTAGCTTTGGAAAAGTGGTCTGCTACAAGATAATAAGAAGAGCAAGTTAGTACCTTTCTTTTTGAAATTTATCTCACTTCCCTCACTTTTCAACAACTCGTTGCTCAAAAATCAACACATCTATCATGACTTTCGTCCCGCACAACGGCAACGTCTTCCCGGCTGTCTACCACGGCAACGTGAACGTTATTCCCAAGAACATGTTACATTGGCCTATTGGCCTCAACCGAAAAATAGAGGCGAGCGATATTCCACGCGTGCAAGGCCGCAGCGTACCTACGGTGAGCATATCTTATAGCTCAAAGGAATCGAAACTGATAGCAATGTAGTCCGCAGCAAGCCTCAAACACGCGCCTCCTCTTCTCGGTTTTGTTTTCTGCCTTGCAATTGTAGGCGCCATCTCTCAGATCGCAATGTAATTCCTTTTCTTTTCAGGAATGCGTCAGCATCAGGAATAGATAAGCCAGAAAAGGTCTGGGGTATCTAGGAAATCATTTATACGCTCGGGACTTTCTACATTTCCGACAAACCCGGACGATAGCTTCCTCTAATCATAGAAGAAGAAAAGATTGTACACAAGACGGAGAATTTAGTTCGGACATCTGCATCGTAGATCTTTATATATAGGGATACTTCATGGACACTTGCACCAAAGCGTGTGGTGGTATTCAACATTTTGTCTGGTAGTTGCTAGAAAGAAATACAAATTTGAAACAAGAATCCAGAGAAGAAAATCTGCCTTAATATGAATTGTTCCAGCAGGTCATATCAACACGCAAACAGTAAATGATCGCTCCTGGTACCAAAGTGGGCGCCCGTCAAAATACCATATCTCAGTTACATGATTCAGTTTGCGAGCTCATCAGATCGTATCTTCCTACAAGACGTTGGTATTAGACAAGTCAATAAACTCGATCTTTTTTATACTAGGTACTCAATAGGACACTATGGAAAGTTTCACCTAGGCACAAAAGGACACAGTATGCATACTTTCAAGTACCTTCATGGTCAGCAACTAAATGATTCGGAAAAGGGCCGGAAGGGAACAAGCGAGGCAGCCCCCTTTTCCTCTTTTCCTCGTGAAGACTTGCTTCGGCTATATTCTATCCCGGCGCAATCTACCCCACCCTTTGCCATGCAACCAGTTCGCCACGATATGAACCTTACCCCGCGATGGCTGGCTCAACTTGGCAGAATGAAGGTAACAAGAGTTTTATTCACAAAGCGGGTATCGTCGTCGTAATTATCGTAAAAGAAGCAGAGCGGCTGTTGTTGTTATTTTCATTGAATCAGTATGGTTATCGAAACGCCTTCTTTTGATGCGTTGCCTCTGCAAAAAGATGGGCCAAGAGGTAACGCATGGGGATTATTTGGCAAAGATGACGAACTGGGTATGCTTAATCGATTGACACCAGAAACTACACTCGCCGCGACGAAGGAGATTGTTTACGGGATCCGAATCGCAACAGATTGGCCCATGGATCAACCGAAAACTCCTTGCTTTGCTCGTCAAGCATTCCATCAGAAGATCTTTCATAAAGAGCCGAGGACGGTCAATGATGATATCCTGACATTGAATACACAGTCGAGTACGCAGTGGGATGGATTTAGACATTTCGGTAGACTTTGGACTATCTTGGAGCTGTGCTTGATTACTGATGATTTAAATAGGATATCAGGACCATAAGGTTTACTTCAACGGCACGAAACAGGACGAAATCCATAATTCGAACAAAATTGGCACTCACGGTGAGTTGCGTCTTCTACCGTCAAAAAAACTGGAACTTATTGTTTCGCAGTTTGGGTTGAAAATGGTGGTGTGGTAGGTCGGGGCGTACTTTTGGACTACGCTTCCTGGGCAGAAGCGCAAGGCATGACAGTCTCAACTCACACATACAATCCAATCCCACTTTCAGATGTAAAGAAAGTTGCAGAGGCGCAAGGTGTGTCATTCAGACCTGGGGATATCCTCTTCATGAGGACTGGGTATATCAAGAATATGGAAGCATTGACAATAGATGAAGCATCAGCTTATGCTACACATGCTGGTGGTCCAGTGCCAGCCATTGGTGTGGAATCTGTAGAAGAAACGCTCAGATGGCTCTGGGAAAACCAGTTTGCTGCTGTTGCTGGAGATCAACCGGCGTTCGAAGCGATTCCTTTCAATAGCAAGACGCATTGGTTGCACGAGTGGTTGCTTGCCGGCTGGGGAATGCCAATTGGAGAGTTTTTTGATCTGGAAAAGCTTGCCGTGGAGTGTAAGAAGTATAATAAGTACACTTTCTTCTTCAGCAGTGTGCCCTTGAATGTAAGTGTGAGCCCTTCTAAGACGGTGGAGTGCTGCTGACTTGTCAAGGTGCCTGGAGGTGTTGCAAGCCCTCCAAATGGAGTAGCAATTCTGTAGTATGGATGAGTTGACAGACACAACTTAGATATTGAAGCTTTTGATAAATCTATTTTTCTATATCTATTAGACAGTGAATTTAGTCTTATTCTCTTCTCCTGCATCCTTGGCCGCCTTCTGCACAGCCTCTTCGCCTGCCTCGTGAAATATATCGAAGCCCCATCTAGCTGGGAAGTTGAAACGCTTGTGCCGTTCAAGTGCGTTGAGCTCTGCCATCTCCTCATCGGGGATAACAAAATCCTGAAAGTTGCTAGCTATTCTGGAGGGCGTTACAGATTTTGGTAGTACGACTGTGCCCCTTTGTACACCCCAGCTTGCCAAAACTTGTCCTGGGTCCTTCCCAAGCTTCTTCGCAACTTCATGTACCTTGGCATCGTCTACCGTTCGTGGCTCGCCAGTCTGGTTGTTGCCAAGTGGAGAGTATGCTTCTAAGAGAATGCCTTTGGACTTGCAGAAGTCGAAGAGTTTCGGCTGCTGTAAATATGGGTGGGCTTCGATTTGGTTTACTGCAGGAACGGTGGTGACCTTCGGTAGGAATTCTTCAAGTCGGCGGATATTGAAATTCGAAACACCAATTGCTTTTGCTTTGCCAGACTTTACCAGCGCCTCCATTGCCTTCCAAGTCACAGCTGGATCAACATCATCCAATTCGAAAACGCCATTCGAGTCGAGAGGAAAGAACTTATCGCCGGGTTTGAATGCACTTCGAAACATGATTAGCCAGATTTCTCGGTCATTAATGCCAAAAGGACTCACCAGGGCCAGTGCATCAGATATAAATCGACATAATCTGTGCCCAAATCTGCCAGTGTTTTGTCTAGACCTTTCTCCACGTCTTCTGGTCTATGGTTTGTGTTCCATAGCTTTCCAGTAATAAAGATGTCTTCTCTCTTGACACCACTCTTCTTTATGCCAGCGCCGACCTCGTTTTCATTTCGATAAATGGCTGCACAATCAATGTGACGGTATCCGGATGCCAAAGCAACTTCGACAGCTTTCTCGACCTCTTTGGGCGCTGCTTGCCAGGTTCCAAAACCTACGGCTGGAATCTTGGCACCAGTATTAAGAGTGAATGTACGACCGAGAGACATGCTGAGCGATGGTTCGAGTCAATGAGGGTGTGTTGGGTTCGTGGAGATCAGGGAGGTTTCTGGGTGATTGATGAGTTGTCGTAGGGCTCTCGGTGGCTCAGAGGTAACTTATGTACACCCATGATGGGCTAATTGGTTCCGCTCTCTCGAGATAGCGTTGTCGATATGTGGATAGTATTGAAGCACAATTGGTGGTGGTGGATCGCAGTTTCCGAGGGGACCGAGAATTGTTGCAGGTTTCCGAGACGAAGCGCTGAAATCCGAGGGTGCCCGCTAGCATTCCCCTCTTCCCCGCATGTACTTCTCTACTCCTCACCTTTGACACAATTACATGCTATTATTAAAGCATGCATTTCCATTTCCATGCTCCAACTCACAGCCGACACTCAATTCCAATTCCGAACCTAGTAAAGGCCTTTCAAGTTACATCGCCAATACTCTTTGTCACCTGACGACAAATCCGAAATCCGGGGTGGTTGCAGTCTCACCAGGTCATCATCATTGGACAGCAGCATGGATCCTTCTCCGCAACCCCATGATGCACTCCCCACTACTCAGGAAGGGAGCATGTCACACTCGTCTCACCTACACTCGCCAGTGAGCTTGTCAACAGAGGGAGACTCCTATAATCCCCGGAGTAATACTTCAGCCGGGATCAAGCGGAAACGATCACCAAATTCAAGAGTAGTTAGAAAAGATGAGAGGAAGAAAGTTAGCAGGGCTTGTGATGCTTGTAAAACGTAAGTTCAGTTTGTTCCTTGCCTTTAAATCATCATGGCCCTTCTTTGCTGTATATAATAGCGTGCTTTGCCTATAAAGCAAAGGTTTATGTGGTGTTGGTATGCTCTAGGCAAGCACTTCAGCTTGTCAACCCGGACTGATTGGTGACTCTCATTCCTGACTATGAAAAGAACCATAAAATAAATGCTTACTTACATGCGACCCCAGGAGGAAGGTTCGCTGCTCCGGAACCCAACCATGTAACAGATGTTCCAACCAGTCTCTCCCTTGCGAATACAATACAGAACACAGAAGAGGAAGGCCACCTACCCCGGAAATAGTTGGGCCCATACAACATAGAGATAGCTTCAGTACATTATCTCCTCAGTCGGCTCCTGGTCATCTGACACATGCTTCAATAGCATCACACATATCACATGTCGAACCACCTTCTATATCCGACGAGCAAAGAAAGTCTTCGCGGAGTTCGCAAGAGCCGGAAGAGACACGCTTTGAGGGTAATTACATTGGGCCCACCTCTGGCATTGCATTTCTTCATAGAGCACAAAGGAGATTTAAGCAGGATTTTGAAGCGACCATTTCAAATGAAGCAAATGCGAAAAGTCTCATGCAGACTTCAGTGTTTTCTTTTGGTGATGGTCATTACCCTGATCAGACCTCATCAGATCTAGTGTTTCCAAGTCGAGACCATGCGAAGCGTTTACTCGAAAGATATTTCGACTTTGCGATACCGACGTATCGTTTCCTCCATCGAGCTACAGTAGAAGGATGGCTCGAAGAACTTTGCGACGAGAATGAGCAGAAACATGGGGATGGGAGTAAACTTTCAGATGGAAAGACGGCAGTAGTTCTTTTGGTCTTGGCTACTGCTATGCTTTATCGGGAAGACCGCAGTGGTACATTGCAAGATGGGGAATCCAAAGATAAAGAGCAGAGGTAATTTTTGTCAAATCCTTCATTCTCGGTAAAAGCTGATAGTTCTTAGCGGAATATTCTTTACTGCCGCTGAGCGTAAATTGGCAACTGAAATTGGACCAGTACGACTAGAATCTGTTCAGGCAAGGTTAGCTCAGTGCTTATATCTAATGGGTTCTTCGCGTATAAATCAAGCGTGGTATCTGTTTGGAACAACCTATCAAATGATCATAGCGCTCGGGCTTCATCGAAAACGATTCTCTCAATCATCTGGTGCTGTTTCTGGCTTGGTGGAAATCGAGTGTCGTAAGCGAGCATTCTGGAGTGCTTACACTCTGGATGGTTATTTCAGCGTCATTCTTGGGCGGCCAAGGAACTTCCGTGACGAGGATATAGATCAGCATCTACCAGATAGGGTGAATGATTCTGATCTTACCTCGGATGGTACGCAAGCCAGGTCGGCATATAACCAGTGCGTTTCGGATGCACCGGTTTTCCATGCAAAGTTAGTAGAGCACTTTTGGAATTGTTATTTTCTTGCTAACCAAAACGTAGACTTGCTAGGATTGTTGGCAAGATATCCACTGATCTATACCCTACGAACAAGCCTGCAGATGCGGAATGGATTGGATTTGCCGAGCAGTACACAACAGAACTCAAAACATGGAAGGAAGCACTTCCGGCTTTTTTGGAGCCCACCAAGGTCGACCCATCCATTTTGATTCCAATCTTCCAACGGCAGAGCACGGTTCTGCGACTAGCGTATGCACATGCTCTCATACTCGCAAATCGCCAATCTCTTCTGAGTAATTTCGCAGACTTAAGCCGACGACAAGAGGCACCTGATGCAAGGGTTGAAGCCAGCTTGAAAGAATGTATCGATGCAGCATTTCTCGTTGTCGATACGGTGAACAGTTTTATAGAGCATAGACAATTGTTCAAGGCTTTCTGGTTCACTCATTACATCTCATTCTGCGCCATCGCAACTCTCTATGTTTACACGATCCAAAGAAGTATACCACGCCAGCGAACTGCAGAGCTTCTGAAGAATTCCCACATACATCATTTTGAAGCTGCAGAAAAATGTCAGCGCAAAATCGCGGAGACTACAGCGAAGACATCACCATTCAGAAGGTACAATATCATTCTTGATGAATTGAAGAAAGAAGTCCTTTTCCGTCTTCGACAGCCAATTCAAAATGAGGACAATCTCAGCAGATCAAGTTTAGCCCCTCCATCTCTGGTAGATTTGGTTCCCCAGCAAGGGACAAATGTGTCATCCGGACTATTGTCAGTCGAGAGATTGCTCACTGAAGAATCTATCCCGTTTTCAAGAAACCAAACTTTGGATGGCGCCGATACCGATGTAAGAGTTTACGAAACCGGAAATCTCTCGTACGGTTTCCAGACCGGCACGAGTACTCCGTCCCGCATGTTGAATGATCCAGTTCTGGATTTGAATCTCTTTGGATCTCATGGCGAACTAGTCGGATGGTCAGAATTCGATGCATGCGTAAGTCACTAATCGTCTTGATAAGTTATGTATTCTGACAAGCAACAGGCCATCGGGTGGCCGGATGGCTTTGATTGGAATTCTTGAACCCAGTATTCCACCAGGATTTGTCTTGTATAAAGGCTCGATAGCTCAAGAACTCAAAGCTGACTTGCTGCCATCAAATCGCATCTCTCCCCATGAATCTGTGGAACAATTTGAGAGATCGATCTCGAAAGAGCGTAAGGGAAGCTCTTCCGCTATATTCACTACCTAGAATCCAAAGGCAAAACATAAGAAAGCCTGTTGAAGCATGGCTGTTGTCCGAAAAGAAGAAAACCAATCCTCTGGTTGTATTGGATCAAGAAGCAGGTGTGACGATGGTCATTATACACTCGTTCTTGCAGAAACGTACAGCTAGATACGAGAACAAAGAATCTCTCCCGTCGCTGCTTACCTACCAGCAGACAAACACATCCGAGATTTCTTCCTTTCTCGTGTAGGGAGAAACCCGTTGAAAAACACCCCACCCCCTTCCGTTTCAGCAAATGCTCTTTGAAAATACGAAGAGGCCTTTTTCTCCGTGCGATCTCCTGTTTGATTTTCATCTTTGTACAAGCCCTAGAAAGTATGATGCACTTGCCAACATGGCCAACTCTTTTCTTTCCCCCTCCCTCAATCTTTCTCTTTTTCTCTTCTTGAAGAATCAACACCTCCACGACGAGATCTGGTCGTCGTAGTCCCCCGAGTAGCCCTCGCTCGCCTCGCCCAGGTTATACTCGTAGCTGAGCGTCACGCCAGGATCGTCTCCTTTGTCATTACACCCAACATATCTAGAGGCAGGGTGAAGCAGCAGTCAGAAAGAGGGGCAGGAAGAGAGAGAGAGAGAGAGAGAGAGAGAGAGAGAGAGAGGAGAGACATACTTGTAAAACTGACACACGCCGCCCGTGTTGGTGCTCAGCGCACTCACGCGGTTGTCGTAGATTTCAGGGATTGTTGGATCGGTAGCGAAGTCGAAATAATCGACTGTTTTGATCTTGCATCAGTCTCTCTCACACACCCTTACTACAAAAGGAAGAGGAACAAAAGAAAAAGAAAAAAAATACATACCACACCTCCCCGGCGGCGCGCCGAACACCAGGCACGGCTCCCGAAACCCGGCTTCCACGCACTGCACGACGAAGATGTTCGCAGGCGTCACGACGGTCCGGTTGGGATCGGGCTCGGGCTCTTGGCGCCTCGATAGAGGGACGTCTTCGCTGAAGAGCGCCACGTTGCTCAGCATGAATGCGTTGTAGACTTCGCTTGATCGTGCCGAGATGTCGGAGGAGATGGGGAAGAGGCTGTTGGGCTGGTAGGTTACGGTTGCGGAGGCTAGGTTGGAGGAGAGGAGGAGGAGGAGAGTGGAGGAGAGGGGTGACCTCATCGTGTTGTCTTGTATGTGTGTGTGTGTTGTGTTATGGGGTGGTTGGGGATGTGGGAGGGGTGGGATGGGAAGTGTATGGGATGGGATACTAAGTGGAGGAGCAGAAGAGGGAGAAGAGAAAAGAAAGAGCTGGGTATTATATACCATCTGTATACTCTACACTTCCCTTCTCGCGGCCTTTCTTTTCTTCGCCCTTCCCCTCTCCCTTCTTCACTTCTCCTGTACAAACATAAACAGATTAAAAAGAGCGAAATTAAAACCCTAACCTGCAATTTAAATACGCTCCCTCCGCACCCTTCTCTTGTGCAAGCATAAACACGTTAAGAGAAAGAGAGAAATTAAAACCCTAACCTGCAGTTATAATACCTCCGTACCTTAGCTCTTTTCCCCTCTCTCCAAACTCTAAGCCTTCTTTCAAGGCGGGAGAAACCATCACTTTCTGATTCTTGTTCGTGACGGCGTGTGATTTTACACATGGTCAAGAGAAGAGGCGAGGAAGGTTCGACGAACACGAGCAGGTACCGTAGGAGGGATCGAGAAAGATCCGAGGATGCATTTCTCTTCTGTTCACAAGCAGGTCCAATGATTCGAGCTCTCGGTTTGACGTGCCTCTCAACCTTCCCTCTCGATGATCTCTTCTCGTCTCTACAGCAAGTAACCATCCAGGTTCTTTCGCAGCAGCACAGGGGGAATCGAGGGAGAGAGAGAAAACTCACTCTTTCCTTTTTCCTTTTTTCCTTTTTCCTTTTTTCCTTTTTTCTTTTTATTTCTCTTTCTCTCTCGTCTCATGATTTAAACATCGCGACTTCTTATCCGGCGGCGCGTTCGAACGAGCCAGTCCCGAGTCCCGAGGGTACGGGAAACAAGAAGGCTCGGTAGCTTGTCCCGGGGGCAAGAAGTATATTATACAGTATTCTCCAGGCGAGAAGAGGAAGAGGGGGGGAGAAAAGAAAAGCCTGCCCTTCCGGCCCCTCCTAAGCGCGAAGGAGAAAAAAGAGAAGAAAAGAAAAGAAAAGAAAAGAAAAGAAAAGGAAAGGAAAGAGGTGGAGGAAGGGGTTGGTAAAGACGGCGCACGTACAAATACGAACACGAATCGCTTGTCTGTTTGTTTTCTACTCGTACATGTACATGTACATGTCTTCGCCTCATACATCATGTGTTCATATCCTGACCATCCGATTGATATCTCCCTCCTCCCCTTGGATCGTTAAGATACTGTACCAGTCGAGCGTACATGTACGTACGGTACGGTACGGTACGGTAAATAAATAGGCTTTCCCCCTCTCCCGATAACCAGCTTCTGCTGTACAGTGCTGCATCAAGCCAGCCAAGAAGCTCTCGGAGGCATCCCATCCCGGTCCGGGATGATCGGAAGGGATGGGATGGGATGGGACGAGAGAAAGAAAGAAAGGGGGGAAAGAACAAAGTTACCTATGGCGGTTCCCTCTCTCCTCCCCTCTCTCCTGCACGTGTCTTGTGCTTTACGACATGACAGGCAGCAAAGCACAGCAAGCGAGCGAGTGAGTGAAGAGGGGGGCAAGAGGAAGGGGTAAGAACACGAGAGGCCCCAAACCCAACAGGGTCCAAAGGGAAGAGAAAACCAAAAAAAAAAAAAAAAAAAAAAAAGAAGGGGTAGGGCATCTGGTAGATGCCAGCGCAAGACCTCTCTCTCTCGGCACCTTCGGGTCCAGAGGGAGGGAGGAGTCTTGAACACGAGAAGAAGGGCCAAAAAAAGAAAGAAAAAAAAAAAGAAGAAAAAAAAGAAAAGGGCGAGAGGATCGGAAAGAGGTGAAGGAACGATGAGAGAAAGGAGGGTGAGAAGAGACGGATTGGTGATGTTCTTTTCCTTGTCTAGACGTGCGCACGTCCTGATTTGATGCACGCACGGTAGGCGGTACGAAGAGTTTATTTAGCTGAGGGGTATATTCAGAAGGTCTGCATCCCCTCTTGTATGGTGACTGCAGTAGCCAACCAGGTAGACTTGGTCCTGCTGCCTCGCCGGACAATGTAGGTGGGTGGATGATCCCATGTGAGGTATACCAGCAAATGCCTTCTCTCTGTCTCCCTCTCCTTTCTTTTGTTGCTTTCTTCTCTCTTCCTGTTATCTTACGTTGGGTCAAGTAACAAGACGGGAAAACAAGATCCCTTGAGGAATAACAGACTTCTAGAAGCAAGCCGAGGAAACCAAAGCAAGAAAAGAATGAGACACTTGCTAGAACCAACCAACCAACCAACCAGCCATTTAGTTAGCTCTTACTTTTCACTCTCACTCTAAGGTAGTCCCTTCCCTCCCAACTCCTCCGTCACATCTCAACCCGCATCACACGAACTCGAGATGAAGAGAGCAGAAAAAAAGAATTATTATATCAACTTCACTTCCTCTCTAGCCTCTCTTACTATATCTACCCGCGCTCTCTAAGCCTCGCTCCCCCCACAAGCAAATCAAAGCGCCTTCCCAACCCCATTACTCGCCCGGCTCCCATTACTCATCTCACTGCCACTCCTGCCGCGGTTGTGGTCGGCCTGGACGTTGCCGACTTCGGCTTTCATGCTGTACGCCCTGCCCCGGCCGGGATTCGAGGGGAGGCCCATTCTGCCGAGCGCCTGGAACGTCGACGACGTCTTCTCCTTCTCTTTCCCTTTCGGCTCCGCCGTGATGGACGTCTCGGTGAAGCCACCACCGCCTTGCTCGGCGAGCCATTCGGCTGTATTCCTCACAGGTCCCCGAGGGGCGGGGAGCTGCATCTGGTTCGTCTGGCTGACGGACGAGGGGCCCAAGGGCGCGGGAGGTGGTGAGATGGCAGCAGATTGGTACGGAGCCGAGAAGGGGACTTCGTCGGTCCAGGCGCTGGCGTTGCTCTGCCGGACGGCGGCTTGGTAATCTTGGGCTTGCATCGTTGCGGCATCGGGACGCGCTGGGACGGGTTCGGGAATGGGGTCGGCCTTGGGGGGAGGACCGCGTGATTTCGTAGACGGATTCCGTTGGACCACTTGTACAGGTTTCTGGGCTACGATCTTGACGGATTTGGCCATTTCAGATGGCACGATGGGCTTTTCCATCGCCAGCCGGAAGACGCTCGCTTGTGGGTCGACCGTCCTCATGGGCGACTTGAGTTGTCCTCCTAGTGGCCCTCTTACTTTATCATCGGTCGGTAACTTGATGGGTCCGAATGGCGAGACGTCTTGGACGTTTAGCCAGTTATTTAATGTAGGTGCTTTGGGTGGCTTGTTTGGATTCCATGGTACGGATGTTGTCTTCAATCCGGGATCGTCACCAGCGGCCTTCTTTGGGAAGAGAGAGAACGAAGACTCGGATTGTCTTGTTGGCATACGTGATAGATCGCCAACCAAGGTAGTACCATCTTGCTCTGAGGGTGGTGGACCTTTCTTGTCGGCCATGTACTCGGGGTTTGGTGAGTCGACAATATCTCGTCGAGGGTCGGACCGTGCGCGTGACCGTCCACTTCGTTTCTCTTTCTTCTTCTTATGCCGCGCGATAAGGAAGTATATCAGGATGGTTATTAGAGCTGATGCGATGATGCTACCCACAATGGCGAGGGCCGCCTGCGTGGCAGTGACGGCTTGGATCTGTGAAGACTTTGCTTGCACGCTGGCTATTTGAACCTGGGAAGATGCTTGTGCCTATAAAACTCTTCAGCAAAGAAAAAACATCATAGCAGAGAGCTGCTGAACTTACGACGATCCCCGATACCGAAGCCTGTGCGCTTTTTGTCGCAAGCGCTGCAGCTGCGAGGAACGACGAGCCAGCCGCTGCTGCAGAACCTAGGGACCATGTTTAGCAGTCTTCTAGAAGATAGGTTTCAGAGTTTCATACCTGTGGCAGCTGCAACCGCAGCACCAGCTTGAAGTACAGCACTCGATGCTTGAGACTGCAAATCATAACTTGTCAGATATCATACCGAGTAGTGATGCTCGTTCTGAACGTACCTCTGCTGCTTGTGCTCTCGAGTTGGCCGATGCTATGGCAGCTGATGCTGAAGATGAAATACTGGCGACTACTGAGCTGGCTGAGCTCACACTTCTTGATGCGGCATCGGCTGCTTGACGAGCTGTGTTTTGAGCTTCCTGGATTCCCCTCGATGCGGATTGGGTTGCTTGCTGTATAGCTTGTGATGCGGATTGACTGGCTTGACGGATGGACTGATCGGCTTGTTGACTGGCTTGCTGGATGGCTTGAGATGCGGACTGATTAGCTTGTCGGATCGACTCTGACGCTTGTTGGGAGAGCTGTTGGCAATTCTGCCCATTCTGTCCTTGGTCTTGAGGGCTGGGTGAGGCCCATCGTAGACGTAGTTCTGGTGGTGCGGTGATTAATGGATCGTGAGCGTGTGTGTCGTCCCCCTTCGTACTTGATATGGTCTTGGTCGATATGATCTCGGCGAGAACGTCTGCCAGCCCTAGAGGATCCATGTGGGGAGAAAGAAATGGAGTCCGGTGCATTCCTCTCCCAGCGAGGACTTACTGCTCACAGAGTGGAATATTAAAGAAAGTATTATGAGGATATAAGAGAGCGCAGCAGATGCATCATGGCCGGCAGAGCAAGAGTAACAACGGCGAAGGAGGATGGAAGAGAAGACGGGAAGGAGACGAGCTACTAAACAATCTCCACGATGGCCACTGATCCTTCGAGATCTATCCCGTCACGGACCAGAACGAGGGAGGGCGGGCGAGGGGCCCTGCGACCGTGGTCGCACATCATCTTTTGGGGGTCGCTACCCGGGCTGCACTCGCTGGAATGCAGCGGACAACGGGTTGAGAACTCGAGAGGCATGAACCGTGACGACCAGTCTTAGACTTGTGAGCGGTCTTGGAGCTGCAGAGTCGGACGATCATACAGCACCAGGGCCCGAAAAAAGCCAGAAGGCCGCACGTTCGCATCCATTTGGATCCCCCAAGTGGTACATGGTCAATGGATTGGGAAGTCTCGCGGCGGATGACCAGTTTCACCGCACCAGGTAGCCGACAGCCGGCTTCATGCGCCAATGCGCGGATGTATCATCTCGTCAGATCATCTCGACTGACACCTGGTTGAGCCGATGTGTTGATGGGACGAAGGATGGAGAAAAAGTCAAAGACATTCCAATTTAAACTATGGTTCGAAGGGTGCTCGGCGTCATCGGACGAGCCAGAGGATGAAGAGGATGGATGGTGGATGGTTGATGGTTGATGGATGATGATGGATAGACGTTGAGACAAAGTTGTGAAGTAGGTAATGCTCGCTTATGGGTGGTATAGGTACCTCTGTACATAACATATGCTTGATGTGACACCGCAACAAGCCACAAACGTGAGAAAAACACAACCCCCAGAAGAAAAAAGCATAAGATGGCTCCTGTATGCCAATCAAGCTATGAGAGTCCCGTTGCCATTAATGGCCGATGTCTTCTGTGGTCGGCACGATCATGGCCATCATGACAGAATCTGGTACGCATTGTAGGGCATGCAGGGTTGTGGTTTCGGACCACCTCCGCATTACCAGGGCCACACAAGACGTCTGGAACTTGTCATTCGTCCCAACATGTGTCAAAGAGTGCCAATGGATCATAAGTTTAATATATAGCTACTTCTCCCCCTCTTATATGATTCTTACCAATGCCATTCCTCGTCATCAGAAGGGCATGGCGTGGCATGGCGAGGTTGAAAGTCTCCCCGGACCTATCCCACACCCATCTAATATCCCGCTGAATATCGAATATCGACGGGAGCCAGAACAGCTCGGAAACAGCCCACAGACAACAGCTGATCGGTCTGGCCTTCCATGTCGCTATCGAGTGGCTGCTATAAACAAGCTAATAAGCAACCACCACGGAGCTGTCGCTGCAGCCCAGAAACAAGTCCTCCTTCCCCATGTGTACGTCCACGTTGTTGCCATCATGCTGCTGAGGAACGTGAGACTCTTGCACCCGTAAAAACCAAGGCCACGAGCTCTGGGATGAACTCAAAATCTCAGATCATGCATGCGTCTGCCGTCCTTTGCGATCCTTAACACGGCCAGCTATTGCGTCGCCCATCGTTTTGAAGAACATCGCTCATGTGACGAGGTACGAGGCGGCGTCCAATCGCCGGCGCGAAGGTCAAGCCCCGGGTGTAGTTCTGAGTAACCTAAGCCAGCAGGGAAACATTAGTAATAAGTCCCTATTGTGAGCGTGTTTGGAAAGCTTGTAGGGCTCTTCAAACCGTTTCTGAAACTTGACATAAACTTACAGTGTACCCGATTCGACGAGTCGACGTCCGATCTACTCGCTGTCGCTCGAGGATTTCGCATCCATGTGCGGGTGCATAGTCTGCGAGCGCCAGCTGCTGCTGTGTCCGGAACTCAGAGCGTCGTCACTGTCGACTTCGGCCTGCCCAGTGACAAAGCCATGCGCGGCAGATTTCGAGGCCGCTCGCTGAGTGCCGTAGATGCGATGCTTTGCCTGCCGCTGCGGGGGAGAGCTGTGAGGGGATTCAAGATCCTCGATTTCCGTTTCGCGCTTGGGTTGCTTTTTCGGGCAATCGACACAGTTCTTGCAGATGGCCATGGCGATGGCGGTGATGGAGATAAGGTTTCTGCTTCAGGTCGTGCGCTTGAAGCTGGTGCTGCTGCTGCTGCTGCTGCTGCTGCCGCTCCATGGCCAACGACGAAGGCACTTCCTCTATATAATCAGCCATGTTTCTGGGGTTGTCGGCTGCCGTGTCGTGGTGGTGGGTTGGGGTGGTGTCATGATGGCCGAAAATCGAATGTTCTTGGACCTGTCAGCCTCGAAACTCAGCCCATTTGTTTCGCGGCCAGACCCGATTATTTCGAGGCTGTCGTCGCACGTGACGGCTGCTCTCCCGACGCGCGGTTGGGCGGTTGGGCGGTTGACGCGTCTATCAAATTAAGGGGAAGGGACCAGACAGACAACACCAACAATCCATCGATGCAGCAATTTAACCTTAACTCGACAGTCTACCCTATGCTGTACTGTACCTCTGACAGGCACCAATGCTTCAATACTCGCTTGCTCGGATCCTTCCAGTCCTTGCCATCTTGCGAATTTAATCATCGTCAAGTGACTGCGGCATCCATGGATTGAGCTGTCCTTGTGAAGTGGAGCTCCACGTCGGTATCTGGCAGAGTTGCCTGGTACCGGTAAGAGGGTGCAGCTTCATCGCTTGCACCTGGGAGCTCAATATTTCCTGCCGCAGCATTCCATCCACCTTGTGTGTGTGAGTGTGCTTGTATATTGCTCGGCTCCTTGCACCATGCCTGCAGAGAAGCATGCTGGGGAGACATGCGCTTCTTGGGGATGTGTTAGATCACAAGACTCGAGAGGTGGAGGATATCGCAAATTCGGAGACCGAGAACGAGTGTCTCTGAGGTTTCGCTCTCGAGTTATATGTATTGTACAGGCTTAGCAAGGTGTCGAATATCTGTGCACAATTCAAGTCAGTCACAGCATCCATGCTCCCAAATCACCATGACTTACCACATATCCACTGCACTCGATCTTCGTAAGACCCAGATTGATTGAAAAGGTATATATGTATTTGGTTTCTAAGCTAGCAAGCCCTACGACCAAGTCTAAGTATAATAATCATCGCTCATATCATCAAATCATAATCCAAAATGCCCAAACAGACCAGACCGCCCCCCCATCCCAAATTGCAAACCCCGTCCCCGATTAAGGCACCTAGCACGATCTCAGACCAAAGGGAACCTTGTACTCGCGTTGCTTGCTCTCCTCAAACATCTCATATCTCTCTCTCCTCCTCGACATGAGCACCTCACTACTCCAGTGCTGCCAGTCGTACATTCCGCTCTCGGGCTTAAATATATCCTCGTAGGGCAGCTCAGACATGGCGCCCATAAAGGTCTGGAACGGCTGGCTACCCCAGCTCTCATTCTGGAGGAAGTCGCTTTCCGGGTGGGGTTGGATGTGAGGTTCTGCACTGGGGAGGCCCATCCACGGCTCGTCGTGAAGGGCATCTAACTCTTCGTGTGGTGAACCGATCGATGTGGGACCCGACGGGATATGCTTCATCTCGGGCCACTGGTCATGACGGTCACCGAACGCTTCCGGATCTGGGTACTCTGAGAGGATATTTGGGAGGAAGGCGGGCGGCGAGGCTGAGCCCAGACTCGGGGCGGATATGGGTGTTGAGGGCAGCGGGTTCATCATGCGCTCCATCTCGGCCTTGTCGTTCTCACTCTTTCTTCGCTTGCCCGCCGTGGGCTTGTCGTCCCGGCTGCAGCGTCGCTTGCTCGCAGGACTCTC
The DNA here is from genome assembly GCA_029641185.1 of Pseudofabraea citricarpa. Classification (NCBI taxonomy): domain Eukaryota; kingdom Fungi; phylum Ascomycota; class Leotiomycetes; order Helotiales; family Dermateaceae; genus Pseudofabraea; species Pseudofabraea citricarpa. The sequence goes on from JAPWGK010000004.1 coordinate 2,282,918, forward strand.
GGCGGTATATGGTCTTCGGGCATTGACAATCTTCCCGTCTGCATCTCTCCAGAGGCGCTTGCGCGTGGCCAGGAAGCCCAAACCCTCTCCTCCCGCCTCGTCATCCTTTTCCTTGTGGCGCGCCATATGTCGGTCTGCGAGGCTGGTGGTTAGCGAGGCTGGCCAATCAACGCACAGCTCCCCGGCGAGTCAGACTTACCTAGCAGGTCACGGCGGCGGAAATGGGCGCTGCATCGCAAGCAGGTATTGTTGCCCTCCTTGTGATTCAATGCGTGGCGATGGAGATGTTCGGAGCGGGAGAAGGACTTCCCACACGAGGGGAAGCTGCACGAGAACTTCTTCTTCGCGGGTGTGGAGGAGCTGGACGACGAGGCTGACGAGATGGACGAGTTGCGGGAGCTGGTCGACGACATGGCGGGCAGCGGTTGTTGGCTTCTCGAAGCAGGCGAGGCGCAATTGGTGGTTGGCAGTGGCCGTGGCAGGTGAGGAGAGGGCGATCAAGAGGTGCGGTGGGTGAGTTATATGGGATCTGGGATCTGGAAGTGGGAACGGAGATGGGGATGGAGATGAGTGAATTGCAATTGCAATTGCTGGGGAAGTCATGGCATATGAACTGCAACGGCATCTCATCGCGCCCTCCGACACTCGGGGCGTGATGAACCGGCATGTCCTGGGGCATGGCAAATAAGGGGATCGTCACTTGTCACGAATCGAGGATAACGGGCAGCAGCAGTATCGTGGCACAAGCTCTGGGATAGTGGGAAGGCTCGCTCGCTAAGTGACTGGGTGCTGGCCTGTAAGTAGCGACCGTAACCGTAGAGGACTGACTGACTGGGCTGGGGGACGAGGGAGGGAGAGGGGGAGAGCGAGGGGAGGGGACGGAGAGAGGAGGAGAAGAGAGAGAACAGAGAGAGGGGCGCCGGTGCCGCCATGAGGTCAAGCCATCACCAATTGACAATTCCAGGGTCCTGAGTGGGCGCATGAGGAAAGATAGCTGCGAACTGATTAGACCAAAGGCGGGCACTTAGTATCGTGAGGAGGAGCAGTGGTAAGGGCAAGGGTGCCAGTAGTAGCAATTGTACAGTACATGAAGTCGCAATCTCGAGAGGGGTAGCTTGCAGATGCAGATGGTGTGTGGGTTGCGCTTGGCCTGGGTTTGCCCGAACTTTCGGCGAGAACCCTTCGTAGTGTAGTGTAGTCTCTATCGCCATGGCCTGCCCTGCGAGATATACTACTACTACTGTACTTGAACGTGCTTAGATCGGCCACGGCTGCGTAGTTGATGTCGAGTGCTTATCGTTGCCATTGCAGTATCACGTCTGGGTTGGGAGGCTGTGAGGGTCGTAGGTAGTGATGAATACCGGATATTAACTGATAGCGATAGCTACACTGACGGCAGTGGTGAAGCGACGCATAATCTCTATCACTATCATCACTGTATCACTATCATGTTTTTTTTTTTTCTTCTTTCTTTTTCGGCGGCTACACTTCCTTATCGCGGCTTGCGGTGCCGAAGCCAGAACACGCACAGAGGGGAACAATGAATGATGATGCTGCTGCTGCTGCTGATGCTTCTCTTTCTGACTGACTGCATTGAGACGCCGACGGGCCTCCGCCTAGGAACAGAGAGAGAGGGTGTGTATGGTGTGTGTGTGCATGTAGTAGTCGCACCCAATTAATCAGCAGGTAGAACTAGGCCGGCAGCGACAACGGCAACGGCAACGAACGGCAGCCCAGCGGCAGGCAGTGATGACTGGCAATGACTGGCAATGACAGAATTCCTGGCGTCAGTGCTTCGAGGCCGTGAGATTACCGGCCAAAACAGCGGTGCCCATCCGGCATTCTAGCCGCACATGGCAGACGGCATGGCATGGTACTGTATGGCTCGAGATGACATGGATGAGCTTGGTGGAGGGGTTGGGCGAGAGAAAGGGAGGAGAGTCCGAAAGAGAGTCTGTCTCTGAGAGTGAGAGTGAGAGAGATAGAGAGGCCGGGGAAACAAGCATCATCATATCATATCACACAGTATCAGACAGTACCGTATTCCTATACCCTACTGCACTGTACTGTACTGTATAGCACTGCTTACTGTTGTACACCACACACCATACACACACCACACACCAAGCACCAAGGTAAGCAAGTGTAAGCGTCCAGCCAAAAGAGCACTGACTTTTTTGTTTCTTCTTTTTTTTTCTTTTCTTTTCTTTTCTTTTCTCTCTCGTACGGTAGAGCAAACCAAAACAAACACTAATAACTCACTCCCCCATTCTCCCCTCCTCTCTCCCTCTCCCACTCCCACTTTCTCCCACCGACGTGAGGATATAAAGACTCTGCTTGAACCCTCTCCTCCCTCCGTCCTTCTTCCCCGCACCCACCCACCTCTTTCAAGAATGCAACCCCCACCCAGAACGTGTCCAACCCAACAAACACCACACGCAGCACACCAGAAGACGAGTCATATTTTTTTTCATTTCCATCTTTTTTTTTGTTTTGGTTTTTTGGCCGGCGCGGGGCAGGACGTTGGTTTCGTGCTCGCGCTCATCTCCGCCGGGCAAGCAGCGGCAAGACGACGATAAGGGCCAGCCGGCAGCCTAAACGGGAAGTCCGTCGGCTAGATACTCCTCTTTGGTCCGCGATGGGCGTCGGCATACCTGCTTGGAACTAGGGTCAAGTGGCTGTTTGGTCTAGTCGTGCTGCTGGCCCGCATCGCCCGCGTCGCCCAAACCCGACCTTGTCGAACCCCCCGCTTCGTGGATTGTGTTCGTGATGTGATGCCGCCGACCTTGAAATCTCAGCTTCAATCACTCCCTCGCAGGCTTCCATTGCACCTTATCGGCTGATGCGTTCGCCATGGAGAGCAATCGGGTCGAGAGGGTCGAGAGGGCCGATAGAGAGAGGAAGAGATAGAGCGACGAACCACTTTATCTCGAGTCTCGCTGCAAGCCCGAAACTGCTACGACATGCAAAAGTCTCGCTAGCCCTGGAACAGGTAAGCCGCGCTTATCGATATCCATCTCGGCCGAGCTTTCTTTTGATCTGTCGTGATCCGACGGACGGCTTAAGGCGGTTACGTTACCGTACCGTACGAGCTCAACCCCAATTGCTCATCTTCATCATCATTGCGCTTCTGATTGGCGGCGGTGGCGGCGACGACTGCGACTGCGACGGCAGGATAAGGGCGTGGCTATTCGGCCTTCAACGTCGTCTAAGTGGCCTTCAATAACGTGACATCGGGGCTTATATCGGAGGAAGCACGGCCTACTGTAATTTGTACTGTAATGGCTGCCACGCCTGTGTATTATAGGGTACCACTATTACTACTACTACTAGTATTATACCGTATCCCGTAACCTACTACCACGTAATTGAAGCTATTCGCAATAGCCTCCCCATATATAAGTGACTCTAAATTCGACGATCAGGATACCAGGCCGGTATCGATTACCCTAGGGCCTACGCCAGAAGGTACCTTCCCTACGGAGGAGGCGGTTGATTAACACCTTGGTAGCGATACTAACCTACTCGAAAGAGTAGATAAGATTATTCCTATCGCCGGCCCAGGGAAACGTACCGCTACTACTGAAAATAAGGCTACGGTATCGGAGTACTATAAGTTAGAATCACAGTTACCCGTACGATTAAAGGGCAAAAACCAAAAGAATAGCGTGGCTACAGCAGGGAGTTAATATGATCCGATTATATTAGAGAGCGATAACGACAATAGGATACTAGTAGTAGGCGACGACGAGGTAGCAGCAAAGGTACTCGCCAGGCGTAAAACACGTATAGGAGTACCCGTGGGATACGAATCGCAGTCACAGGAGGCTTACTAGTTATTATATGAGGAAGGCTACGTGCCAGAGTAGTACAGTGAAATAATATATCTTCATTTTTACGCATATATAATATCTGCGGGCAACAACAGTGGTATACTATAATACACAGGCGTGGCAGCTATTATAGTACAAATTACAGTAGGCCGTGCTTCCTCCGATATGAGCCCCGATGTCACGTTATTAAAGGCCACTTAGACGACGTTGAAGGCCGAATAGCCATTCCCCAGGATAAGTGCGAGAGCATGCTGCATCGGAGCCTATGTCTATGCAGGTCATGATATTCTTGATAGGTAAGAGGCCCAAAAGCATGGGGGCCATGGTTCACACGGTACGGTACGGGAGTCATGACATGACGAAGGAGGAGCTTGATGATCCCATCCCCCTGCTCTTTGCCACGAGAATGAGCAGGAGAGAGACATTCACTCATTCTTCCTGTTCTTACTTTCGGCTTGGGCTACTCCAACTCGAACCACGTAATGGAAGGAAGGAAGGAATTGCGGTCAAGGCCAGCCAGAAGTCAAAATCAGGGAACCCCCCTCCATGTTTGGAAATTAGTCATTTTGTATCTCTTCGTACCCGGAACAGAAGACACGAGGAAAGACCAATACTCTGGGGTACGTAGCACGGCGTAGCTCAAAGCCGACGCAAGAGAGAAACAACAAAAAAAGGGATTGAGGCTCTGGAACAAGAGAGAAATGCGGAGTTCGCTTCTTGGTCCGGACCCTTCTCTCTCTCTGCTGCTTACTTATTCCCTCTTTTCGACCCGTTGCCTACCGTACACCTACGTCGATGGCGCATGAACGGACGGCCGTGGATGATGATGATGGTGGTGGTGGTGATTATCCAGAAAGTTGGCCGATCAGAGATAAACAATCCGCCCAGAGAAAAAGGTTGACCGGTCGGCGGTAGGTAGGGGAGGATAGAGGCACCGAGGAAAGTCAAAACTGGGTGAAAGCCGACCGAGAGAGCGACAGTTCGCCGGTTCTTCTTCTCTCTGCTTCTCTCGTCCTTCTTTTTCTTGATACGTGCACGCGTCGTCCCCCGGGCTGCAGAGTGTCGAGCCAAAAGTTGTGCAGTGCAGCATTTGACAGCCGGCCGGCGAACTCTATCTGGCCTGAAGGTTCAAGCGACGCGATGGGATCCTGGAGGCTGGGAACTCTTTTTGGGGGTTGGGGACGAGGATGGGGACGGAGACGGGGACGAAAACAAAAAGAGAGAGACAGACTGGGACGTGGATTCCAGAGCTGGACCTGGAGCTGGAGAAAGAGAGACGGCTTTTCCGCTCCTCGGTGCAGGAGAGCCGTTGCATTACTGTAGCAGTTTTATACGACGGCCGTCGTACCCTACGAGGTAGGACAGTCAGCCGGCGTCGCTTGCCGCGGCGGAACTTTCTTTTTTTTCTTTTTTTCTTTTTCTCTTTCTTTTCTTTCTTCGCTCTGTACTTCCGGACTAGGCAAAAGCTATGTTGCCATCGAGATGCCGCTTGACTTCATCTTTATTCCTTATTCTTTGGTCTGCAGTCTTTGGTCTGGAGCCCACGTAAACCCACCTACTACACCCCAGCCGACCCACGTAACGTAAGAGAGGGCTGTTCGGTGCCGCACCGCACGGAGCTTCTCCGGACTATATCCATCCAACTCGAACTCGAACTCGAGCTCGACCCAACAACCTCGGCCGTCCTGCACACCAGGGCCAGAGTAGGTTCCCCGCATGTTAGAATGCTTGTGGCGATTTGTTATTGTTATTATCAGATAAGTCGAGCGAGCAGGTCAACCCCCCACAACAAATCCGATACGGTAGGGACTCCCGATACTGGTACGGTACGGTACTGATGTACAGTAGTGATGTATGCATGCATGCAGGGACTCTGGGCATATAGCCTGAATTCTGATGCGGTGCGGTGCGGTGCGGCGCGGTGCGTTGGGTATGGTATGGTGGTAGATGGACGTGGTGGTGATTGTAACGAGTGAGTTCAGAAAGGATGCAACGTTAAGTCTTTGTGTGATATGTGATGTGATGTATGGTTTCTGGTTTTGTTGGATTGCGTGTTGTGCTATGTTGTGCCTGTGCTGTGCTGTGTTGCCGAGTTCGGGCTTGGAGTGAGTCCCTAGCTACCTATACCTATCGTGAGGTCTATACAGACAGACAGGTAACCCAACTGACAGACGACATCGTTTTCCTTTTTTCCTTTCCTCTCTCTCTCTCTCTCTCTCTCTCTCTCTCTCTCTCTACGCGTGTTCAAGTGAAAGCTGCTAGTATATCTAACCCCCGAGATATATCCTCCTCGGAGCACCCAGCACCCAGCCCAGCCACACGAACCAGAAAAGGAAATTGGAAATTGGAAAGAAAGAAAGAAAGAAAGAAAGAAAGAAAGAGAAAAAATACACGTCCGAAACTCCCCTCGAGCCGCTGCTGTACTGTAAAGCCTAGAGAGATCTTCATCTGTTAGACTTTCCATCTGCCCTCCGCCCTGTGTGCTGCCTACCCTACCTACCTAGCGTAGCCTTTCCTGGGCTTCGGCTTTAGGCTTGGCCTCGCTTTGACTTTTTTTGTCTTTGACTTTGTCTCTGACTTACTATACCTTCGAGAAGCACGCGTGGAAGGAGTCGGAAAGGGGGAGGGAAAGGTAGAGTAGAGTTCAGGAAAAGACATGACGGATCCGAAGTCTAAATCTCCCCTTTTTCCTGCTTCTCTCGCTCCTTTCCTACTTGGTCGCAATCTCGGATGTGAATCGAGAGTTTTTTCTGTTTTTTGTTTTTTTTTTTCTTTTTCTTCTGGGCTGGTATGGTAGGTAGGTAGGCGCTGGCTGCGTGCTGTGCTGTTGCTATGCTATACTACCTAGGTATATATCGTGCCGCGTTCGATCGTTCATCGTGAGCATCGGTTGGTATTCTTGTTTTTATTCCTGGTTCTTGTAACGTGATCTCTCTACTCGCGACATTGTGGTTCAACGCGAACGAGGAGAGAGAGAGAGAGAGAAGAAAGGCTTGCTTGAAAAGTTGTCGTGCTTTGCCCTGCTGTGTCTATCGTATTATGATACGGAAAGGAGAGGAGAGAGTGTATAGCTCATGCCAAGGTTTAGGAGATGGAACCGGTTTGGTCATCTCTGATTTGATATTTCTGTTCTTTTCTTTGATGTATCTCTTGGGTTTGGCTGGAAGGTACAGTGCTGCAGGAGGGTGCTTACTTGATTAACCAACCACTCTTCTTGTTTTCTTTTCTTTTTTTTTTCTTTTTCTTTTTTTTAATTCCTTTTCTTGTTCTTTTTATATTCTGCTTATTTCTGCTCTGCTGAGTTGAGGTTTGAGCACTCTTGAGGACCTCTCACTCTCTCCCTCACTCTCTTAAAGGAAAGAAAAGATAAACTGGTTGAGGCAATTGGTTTAGGTAGAGTGAAGTATTGAGAGAGAGGTTAAAGCTCTTGCTGCTACCAAAAGTTCTACCTGTCTCTTCAGGGGTTAGATGCTATAATTTCCTTCTCAATTTTCCTATGTTCCTGATCTCGCTTTCGAGATTAATACACAGCGAGAGGGATTAAGAAGTCTTCATCACGATATCACAGACACGACCTAGCATCGCATTACACAACATCACACACTCCACCAGTCCAGGAGATAGATGATATTTCATTCGGAAGTGGTATACATATCTATCAGTAAAAGCCCCAACAACCCCTCCCAAACCCTACAAATCAGCCTTCCCAGTTGATCCCATGACATCCATCTGATACTCGATCAGTTCCTGGATCAGGCTCGTTCCCTTCTCCAACAGCTCCGTCAGCGGCACCTTCCCCGTGTTCTCGGCTACGTAGGCGCTGTACTTGTGCAGCACCAGCTCGTTCACGTTGCATCTCGTCATGCCGCCTTTGATACAGCCTTGCATTGTCGCGTCGGGGAAGGTATTCGTGCCGTGCAGGACCAGCTGGGCCTTTCCCTTGGTCGCCTGTCTGATTCTCTCGAGTCTTTTGTAGGGAGAGATGGTTAGTAACTTGTTCATTCCATGTACCGCAAGCAAAGCAAGCAAAGCAAGCAAGCACAGCAAGCAAAGAAACGAACAAGAGGAGAAACGAGAAAGGAACGAGAAAACACACCTCGGAAAATCCAGCTTGATATTCTCGATCCCCCCATAGTTCCCATGCACGTTCCCAAACGCCGGCGCCAGAAAGTCGATGCCCGTCTCGACAAACTCCAACGCCTCGGCCTCGGTCGTCAGCAGGCCCTCCAGATCGCCCGTGTCCTGCACGCCGTCCTCGCCGCCATTGATGCGGCCCGGCTCGGCCTCGGTGGCGATGCCTCTCGAGTGCAGGTACTCGGTCAGCCGCCGCGTCTTCTCGAGGTTCTCCTCCTTCTCGTAGTGCGACATGTCGACCATGATGCTGTCGAAGGCCTCGTACGACGCCGCCGCCATGATGGCTTCTTCCGACTGCGCATGGTCCAGGTGCAGCGCCACCGGCACGCTCGCGGTCGAGCACGCTGCTGCTGCGAGGTGCACCAGCAGCGGCGAGTATGTCAGCGACCATGGGAATAGCAGGATCTGTAGCGGCGACCGCTTCTTCTCGGCCGCCCGGATGCACGCGACGATGGTTTCCATGTTGTACTGTTTTTTGGCGGGCGTGTTAGTTTGATGCATACATAGATGGGGAGATAGGGAGATGGGGAGGACGTACGGATACCACGCCTATGATTCCATAGCCGCCTTCTTCTGCTTTCTTCAGCATGGAGATGGCCTTGTTGTCTTGCATTGATTTTACCATTTTGTGTTGTGGTTTTTCTTTGGTTTTAGTTTTGTTTTATTCTTTGGCTTCTGCCTTTTGAGCCTGTGAGGTTGGAGTACAAGTCAGGTAGTAGAAATCGACTAGGAAAGGTACACAAGACAGGACGGACTGGGTAAATGCTGAGATGTGAGAAGATGAGATTCAACCGGCTTGAAAGATAACGTAACCAAGTCAATTGGAATCACACAAATAGATACATACTCCCGCCATCATGCCCCGACTCGTTACATGCATGCATCTCGGTGCAGTAACATTCGGTCTTCTTGCCGGTATCAAGAATTTACCCCTCCACCCTGGGATGAGGGGCAGGTTCGGCTTATCGCTTATCCGAAAAGTGAGGGGTGAAGGTGGGGGATGTCATTCAACACTCCCTTACTCCATTGACAAGCAACTATGCAACATCAACACCATGTAAAGCTGTAGCTAATAATCAGAACAAAGAAAGTAAATAGATAAATAAAACATAGCAAGAATATACAATCAACCACTCTCCTTCACGCTATCCACATAATCCCGCACGGCCTGCTCAAAGCTGCCATCCCTCTTGAAGCCCAAGCCGTACGCGAGCGAGTTATCAAACTCGGTTCCCCAACTCCTCAGAATCCGCTCCATATCACCATCCGTCTCCTCCTTCAACAAACTCAGCTTATCCTCCCCGCCAACCGCCGCAAGCGCATCCATCATATCCTGGACACTGACGCCAATGCCCGGCAGGTTGACGACCCTCTTATGCGTCGGCAGCTTAGCCGAGTCGACACTGAGGCTGTAGACGAGATTCTCACACAGCGTCTTGGGCGAGCACAGCCATGAGCGGAAGCTGCGATCTTGCAGTGGGATAACGCACGGCACGCCCGCGAGAGGCTCGCGGATCATGCCGCTGAGGAAACTCGACGCCGCCTGCGTCGGCTTGCCCGGTCGGATCGAGATGGTGGGAAAGCGCAGCACCAGGCCGTCGATGAAGCCGCGCCGAGTATACTCGTTCACGAGCGCCTCGCACATCAGCTTCTCGGCCCCGTAGCTGCCCTCGGGCGTGGGCACCACCGTCTCGTCGATGACGGCAGGCAGCGGTTGACCGTAGACGGCTTGTGACGACGCGTATACCAGCCTGATCTTCTTGCTCTGCTCCTGCGTTGAGGGTGTCTTCCGCAGCTGCTCCAGTAAGCGGTATGTCGACTCCATGTTCACCTTCATCCCCAGCTCGAAGTTCGCTTCCGCCCCAGACGACATGATGCCGTGGAAGACGAAGATGGCGTCGAGGGGGAGCGATGACTCGATCAGGTTCGTCAGCGACGTGGCATCGCACAGATCTGCCTTGATCGATTTGGCGTTCCCTGGGTGTGCGACGGAGTCTGGGATTGGTGGTGCGATGATATCTGTCAGGATGACTTGGTTTGCGGCGTCGTTCAGGAATCGTGTTGCCATTAACTGGCCGATGAAGCCTGCGCCGCCAGTAATGAGAATCCGAGGCATGTTGGTGCTTTTCTCGTCTTATTCGTCTCGAGGATTATATGAGTGGAATCAAAATGTAAGGTTTTCTTTTTGTTTGATGTTAGATGGAAGGTCGGTAATTGATGACCTGTTTATTTGCCTCTTTATCTTTTGTTAATGTGATATATCAAGGACAGATGCGATTTTGAGTGGATCGCTTCGACTTGATATTGATCATCGTCCATCATTTATCGGCCGACCGGCCGATGTCTCTTGTCGATTTTGCGGGGTGATGTCCGAGAAAGACCAAAAGGTGGGGAGGAGGGGGTAAGTGGAGGAATTGACTTTTTCCGCCTTGCTCTTATGGGTGGAGGTGCGTTTACTTCTCATGTGACATTGATCTGGAAGTATTCGGCTTCTGGTTGACGATGCAGAAATCTTGTCGCTGATGTACTCTGGAAGATTGTCGCTATGAAGACTGTCTAATTCTGAAATGTCTCGTGACATCGTCTTTTTCTGCTGTACGTTGTAGTAGGAAAGGCTACTTCTGTGAGTAAACACATATAGACTGTGAGATGTATTACTTCTTGCATCTGAACCATAACTTTTCTGCCACCAAGCCACTCCCTTGGATCCGCAAGATGAAGATAGGGAAGAAAGAGGGAAAAGAGTAAAGTGAAGCGAGCAACTTGGCCCCACTTCGTTCTTTGTGTAAATTACGCGACGAGATGTGTTCTCTCTCTTGTTTGTTTGGCTTATTATTTCTTTCGGGTTGGAATTATCTATGGAAAGTGAACAAGGTTTAGAGCCGTATACTAGAATTAGGTTCTATGCCAGCGAGCTTACTTCTAAAACGGGATTTTCCTTTGAATTATTTTTCGATTGATTTGTGAATTCTAGCCATCATGATCCGAATTCGCACATGACACGAATCGAGTGTCGTAAAGAAATTTTATTCATAATCGGCAAAAATATAGTTTGATATCCAATTGAACATGTCATTGAATCTGAATTGGCATCTTTGAGTTGCGTGAACCAGCTGACTTTGAATTCTTGCAAGTCATCCATCTCTTAAGAGTTCATTCCCCCTTCGAACGATTGTCGGCGTTTAAACACGTTCAGTTTCCAAAAATGGCGATTTCATTTCTCGTGCGAGGGAATTCATCGCTTTATAAATCAACTCCAACTACACAGTTCTTCGTCATGCAAAACCTGGGATGTTTCCATATATCAATACGTCACCTGCGGCGAGATCAGACCACATGGGTCGCTTAACGATCGGTTATTCAACGGTCTCCTTTTAAATGGACGGTGAAGCATCCACTTCCCGCAACCCGTTCCACATCAACATCATCCTATCGATTAAGATCATGATGATCCATAGTAGACCATAAAATTTGAATGCGTCACTGCTATAGATCGAGAAAGAAAATCACGGTATATCATCTTTCGTTAACTGCTTAAACTGGGTTGCATTTGTCAACTTTTCGAAAGAACCCAGTCGGATTTTCTTACTTGAGATCGTTATGGAAGTCATCGGTATTCCAGGACTATATATTTGGTGGTTATGTCATGTTTTTCTGGGTCCTGACTCGAATTTCTTCTGGATATGTTGATTCCTCGTGCGGTATGACGGAGACACTCCCACATGATCTTTCATCTGGTCGTGACATCAGAAGCATGTCTTCTTATATCTAGAACTATCTTGTCTGTAGATATGCTCCTCTATTCACAAACCCATTCTCTCCCTCCCAATTCTCCCACTCTATAATACTAAAATCTTAACATCCATCATGTCTACCACCGTACCCGCGTAAGTTCCTCTAGCATGTATCTGATCACGTCCACTAACCCCAAACCCAGACCCGCCTACACGACAGAATACAAGCCACATGCCACCGAGAAGATGAAAGCCGCGCAGTGGCAGGGCACCGAGAAGATTGAGATCGGAGTAGTTCCGAAACCCACCATCACGGCACCAAAGGATGCCATCGTGCGAGTGACGCACACGACCATCTGCGGCTCCGACCTGCACATGTACGTCGGGGAGCTGAACGCCGCGATGGAGAAGGGCGACATCATGGGCCACGAAGCGATCGGCATCGTCGAGGAGATCGGGAGCGGGGTGCAGGAGATCAAGGCGGGCGACCGCGTGATAATCCTGCCCGTCATCGCGTGCGGCGAGTGCTTCTACTGCGAGAAGAAAGAATACTCGCTGTGCGAGCGCACGAACCCGTCCAAGGAGATGGAGAAGACGTACGGCCATCGCATCTCGGGCATCTTTGGCTACTCGCACTTGACGGGCGGCTACCCGGGCGACCAGGCTGAGTACTGCCGCGTCCCTAATGCCGATCTGACTTGCATCGTGGCGCCGAAGGATATCGAGGCTAAGAAGATCCTTGGGCTCGCCGATGTCACCACTACGGCCTGGCATGGCTGCGAGTTGGCTGAGGTGCAGAAAGGTGATGTTGTGGGCGTCTGGGGATGTGGTCCTATTGGATTGTCAATTCTACGCCTCTCCCTCTTTCGTGGCGCGCAGAAGGTCTATGCTATTGATGTGGATAAGCATCGGTTGGATCTCGCTGCGTCGTTTGGTGGTATCCCGATTAATGCATCAGAACATAAGGATGTTGCTGAGTATATCTTGAGCATGCAGCCGCGTGGTCTGGATCGTGGAATCGAGGCGAGTGGATTCCGAAGCACGAATACGTTCCTTCATACCGCTATGAGAGCTGTGGGTTTGGAGAGGGATAGTGGAGATACGATCACGCAGTGCATCAAAGCTACTCGGAAGGTAGGGAATATTGCTTTGATCGGAGATTTCTTCTTTGAGACAAATCAGTTTCCTATCGGAGCTCTGATGGAGAAGAGTATTACTTTACGAGGCGGCCAGCTGATGGCTCAGAAGGTATTTTGCACTCCAGATTTTGCCGATACGATGCTGATATCCGCGATGCAGTATTATCCATATCTTCTTGATATTGTCGTCAATGGAGAATATGATCCGTCTTTTATGTTTACCCACGAAGGTACGTGATATGATTCTTGAAAGGACGATGTTGCTAACACGATTTAGATGATTTCGAGAATATCTCACAAAATTACGCCAAGTTCAATTCGCATGAAATCCCCGGAGGGCTGAAAATCTGTTTGGTGACTGAATTTGGTCGTTCGGAACAGGCCAAGGAAGATCTGAGGAAGAAATGAGATCTGTGTAAATTGTTAGTATTATGTAAAGTAGTTTTGAGTGAATGTAGATTGATAACTTACTGAGATTCTACATTAGTATTAAGAATTATGCTTAAACTTTGAAATACCATTGTAATATCCATCGGAATGGTAAAAGAAGAACACGACAAAAACGAAAAAAAAAGTCAAGTCAAAACAAAACCATCAAATTAATAACCTGATGTCAAAATATTCACAATACACCATTTCCATCCCAATAACGACCTACACTCCGAAAATACCAACATACCAACACATATGACTTTTCAAAGCTTAACTTACATACGCAACGTCCTTAATTGCCCAAAACCATCGATCCGCCCTCGCCCTTCTCCAAATCGGCCAACTCCTTTCTCAGAATATCTGCCTTGAAGCCTCTGAAAGCTTTCTCGACTCTAACCTTCGTCTCCGGGTTGCCCTTGCGAAGCTTCCTCTTGGCAGCTCCAAGTCCCGTAAGCAGACCAAACTCACCGCCAACAAACAAGCCCGCAATGGAGAAGAATGCATACGTAGCATAGTCACCCATCCTAGTGGGCTGCAAATACGGCGTGATATCTGGGATGGACTCTAGAAGGAAGAAAAATGGTCAGCTGATTTGCTCTGAGAGAAAGAACAAAAAAAAAAAAAAAACGGACCAAGTCTTCCATCACCAAATTGCACGTGTGTCGGTTTCTCCATGGCGCGGAATGCATTGAAGAGCTTGACGCGGTTTGCACGTAGTTTCCATGCCAGCGCAGCTCCCAACCCCAGCCCCACGAGCGAGCCGATCAAGGCGTATCGCGAGGGCTTCTTGGCTGCTTCGTAGAGAGTTTTGCGATCATCTTCAGTGAGACTGTAGAACAGCTTATCAGTTTCTCTTCTATGTACTGGAATTGCTTCACGTACTCGTGTTGGAGATGCACCTCGGCAAGCTTCTGCAGATCAGAAGAGAGGCCCACGTTTCGGACGGCGGCGAATGAATCGGACGACATGTTGTTTTTCTTGTTTTCTTATTTTTCTTAATGTAGAGAGATGCTAATTTGGATTTGAGGGAGAAAGGTAAACTTTTGTTGGAAGAAGTTTAGCTGTTGATTGATATGCTACGGAACTGGGTGATGTCACGCCAGATCAGATGCCGGAGAGTGCGGAGAGGTGACATCACTCGTTAAATTCATCGTGATAGTGATGCCATTCTCTCGCCGTTTCGCCCTAGCTCAATAGCATGGCATTGACTACTGCTTTACTTGTACGAAAAGAACTTGTATCTACATAAGCCTGAAGTTACATAAGTTTTTCTTCTTCGAGATCCAATCCAAATTTCTTCCGTAATGCACAGCGTAGCACAACACCACTAAGCAGAGCTCCGTTTTTCTTTCATGTTTTTCTTTAACGTTTTTTAATTGTTTCTCTATTATAGGAGATAACTTTCTCAATAGCTTTTAAAAAGCAGGCAACGAAGATACTCTTCTGCCTGTTTTATGATAAAAATCTACTTTCCCCAGACCTCCTTTTAAAAACACCAAATAACCCAGGGTATATAAGAAAAAGCCCCACCAACGCCGAATTCCAATCCCCAATGATAGTTCAAACTCCATTACACCATAGTGCTACACAAGCCCAAAACCCCAGGGTATAACATCCATCCAACAAAGGAACCTCACAATAAAGCCCATCATACCACTCACCACCACCTCCTAGCACTACCCAACCCATTCTCAATCGGCAAAGGTGGTAATGGTTTCTCCAGCTTGAAACTAACCACCCTCTTCCTCTCTTCTTGGCCGGGGAGCGGAAGGGGCGGTAGAGGTTTATCGTTTAAGGAATTATAAAGTACATGGACGTAACGCGGCGGAGATTTTCCCGTATTACACTCATTGCAGGGTGTATAACTGCGGCGTTGTGGTCGTGGTGGTATATGCGACCGGGGGCGCGAGGAATAAGAATTATACTCGTATGCTTTATCTTCGAGGGTGGAGTATGGGTTGACGAGGGGTTTTTCTTCATCGTCATCATCGTAATCGTAAGATGAGATAGATGAGATAGAGAGACTCCGATAGCAGGTCTGAGAGCGTGGGCCGGGAGATGGTCGCTCGATATACGAGACCTCGAGGGTCTTTTCGTGAGGTGCGGTGAACATTTTGGCTTTGGTGCGTCTGCCTGTCTGAATTTCTTGAGGTAGTTGTATGGATAGAGACGGTGCAATGGGCGCCTGGAGGAAGAACGAGACACTGGCTTACTCTTTATATACTTCCTCACCTTACCTTTACGTAGCGGTATCTGGATCAAAAGATTCCAAGAAAACAGGTGACAAGAATAGTACTTGAAGAACCCACTACGATGCGATGCGACGGGTCTGCGATGGGCCGGTGAGGCATTGCGACAGAGAGGAAGAGAATGGTTCTACAAAACTGTTGGTTGATGTTGCTCTCTCGCGGCACAGCAAGAGAAAAAGTGGCGGAGTGCTGTGCTGAGCTCAGGCGTTCTCCTCGACGCTAGACCCAGACGAGAAGACCTGTGAATCAATTCAGCCTTGTGTTTTTCTTGTTGTATGACAATACGATAACGGCAACCAAGCCTTGATGATACAGTAAGAATCAATGATATCATTTCATGTTAGATATTATTTTGCTCAGTCCTGAGCGCATAGACCGGTACGGAGTATGTAGAATTGAATCCTCTCCCAATTGTTTTTGTCTCTCGCTTCCGACGAAAGTTTGATTGATTTCTTTTCAACTTGAACCCCGCCTCACCCTCGCCCCAACAATGAGAATGTTTTCCACGGAAGTTACATGTCAAATAAAGACCCCAGATAGGATTCGAGTTTTCGGACCGTTGCAGAAATCAAAGCTCGAGCACATGCAACTTGTGTGACTTGTACTCGATTCATTACGATACACATTGTACTTGGGATGCGTAAGGTAACACATCCGACAGATGACATTTACGTGAGATTTTTTGGTGGAGGGATTCTGTGTTTGTGAGATGTAAGAACGACTTAGGCATCAGTAGATGATGACGTTTCACTTGTAGAAGAAGATTTGGGCTATATGCTTGGATGGGGAAGAACATTGACAGATCATCGACGCAGGAGGACCGAGACCTGTCAGTAACTAACAGCATATGAGAGAGTATACCAAAAGTAAGTCAAAGTGTCAAATATCTAGAGATAGCATAGCTATTAATTTTTCTTGAAGCGACCGCGCCTCTTAGGAACTGCTTTAAGTAATCCTCACGTTATCTTCCGTGTGTTGATTTTATGATAATCAGAAACCAATCCGTCTCAATTTTTTAATAAGATATAAAATAACGATATAGATATCACAAGGACGAAAGAAATCTCATTGATCCATGGAGTCAGTAAGGTTTCACCCTTCATATAGCCGAACACCGTTATTGAACTTCAACAAACACAGCAACTTGGCTCCGTTGGCGCAATGGTAGCGCGCAAGACTTCTAAGATCGATCTGATCAAGCAAATCTTGAGGCTGTGGGTTCGAGTCCCACACGGAGTGCATTGGATGTTCATTTTTTTTATCTTTTTCTTTTTGCACTTTTCATCACTCAAAAGGATCAGATCGTTTTCGCAAATTTTTACTGACGACTGATTTTGATATCTTCGCTTAGGCTGCCATTAGAACGACAAACGACGCTATTATATATTCCCGGCTATCATCCGCGATTGTTTTTTTACCTACCGAAGTGGACGACCTGATTTCCTTTTTCTTCGAGTAAATAAGTAACCATAGATAGATAATATGGAAATGCTGAGTTATTTGTTGAAAAAAAGTTAATTATCAAAAGTCTAAAGTCTTGATACATGTAAGCAGCAGTAGGAGTTGAATATCTACGGAGCCGATTCCTTCTAAAACAAATTCCTGAGCCCAGCTCCTCTATCTATACTGGGAAAACACTTCTAACGATCTAAACAACTATTGGAACCGCCGATCTGTATACACATTCTATGTTTTACCATTCAGCTTCGCAGCCGACCAACGAGGGTCGATTCTGTCGGTTCGGAAATAGGGGCTTATGTCAGTTCCCATTTTCAAATGAGCCGCGGGCCTGCCGATTCCCATAAAGGCGAAACGGTTACGCTTCTAGACGACGGGTTTTGTTAGCGGGATCCTCTCTCTTATTTCTCCTGTATGTAGAGCTGTCTGTGTACTTACGTTCGAATAGCGGATATCCATATGCTCCCACCTGACAGAAGATACCATGTCCCGGAAGTGGAGCATGTGTCCGCTGTAGATGGCCCTGGAAAAATCAGTATGTCTCAAGCAGAATTGAAATCTAGTGGAGATTACTTCACATGGCCTGTCTCTTTGTCTGTGTACCTGAGACGATATTAGCCCGTACCGAGTGTACTGACTGGCGCTTCCTTACCAGCTAGGACAGTCCTGGCCCCACACGGACTTCTTGACCCAGAGTTGCGTGTGCTCATTGTATTCATCGGTCACGTCCTGCTTCGGGCAGAAGCTGTGTAGCCATTCACCTTGCATCTTCTTGATGCATTGCACAGCATAGTCTCCATGAGCGTCGAGGGATCCAATAACGCTACCGTTAGCGATCGGCCTAAAGTTCTTCATCAGCTATATCCCGCAGTGCCAAAAAGTGCATCTCTAACCAGTTGGGCCCCATGAAGGTGAGCCAGTTTGGCATGTCGGGACACGCGAGGCCGAAATAAGCCTCGGGGATTTTCTTCCACTTCTCAGCAAGACTGACGCCGTTCCGCCCAATGATCGGGAACTGCGGCCTCCAGGACGAGTCGAAGCCAGTCGCGCAGATGATGGTGTCGCACTTGGCAAAGGTCCCATCTTCACCAAAGACGCCATCTTCTGTAACCCTCGTGGCCGAGGTGAAATGAACGTCGACGTTTGGCTGCTGGATAGCTTCCGTATACGGATCACCCGCGAGAGGTCTTCGGCAGAAAACAGGAAACTTTGGCAGAGTTCCTAAGAAAAGTGTTAATGATTTACGTGACAAACTACGACTGGGATGGCTCGTTCACCCTCAAAGAGTGCGTCGTCCCTGAACTTTTCTCGCATGCGCTCAGTCGATTGCACCACGAGATCCTTCTGCAGTTTTGTGCCAACTAGGGCATGATCCCATGTACTGTTGAATAGTAGCTCTGAGTCTTTCATGTGATTTACTAGGGCTTCAGGATTACTCCGGAAGGTCTCCCGCTCAGGCTCCTTATCTAATAATGCATCAGTATATATATGCATAGATGCTCTCGGCTCGCTTCTCGACTTACACTGTCGAGCATGGCCTCCATGGCCTGCTATATCGATGAACCAACTGGCACTCCTGGTGAAGACATCCATGTGCTTTACATGCTTCTGCACAAATCATTAGCAAGCTCTGCCAACAGGAGGGGTTCTAGCCACGACGTGCCTGCATTTCAGGTATAACCTGCACCGAACTTGCTCCACTACCGATGACGACGACATTCTCGCCCTTCCAAGCGTCAGCCGTATAGTCATCCGGCCAACCAGCCGTGTGAACGACGCGGCCCTTAAAGCTCGCAAGGCCGGGGATGTCCGGAAGCGACCAATGATGCAGGATGCCTGCCGCGTGCAGGAGTATATCTGCCTCGTCAAAGAAGTGCCCGACGACACGGGCCGGCTCGGGCGAGCTCCAATCCTCTTTCGGCTCAACCATTTCAACCTTCACCTTCCACTTGCCTTTTTCCTCGTCCCACCAGCAGCCCGCTACGCGGTGGTTGAGCTTGATGTAGCGCCGCAAGCCACAGCAATCGGCCACGTCGTTGAGGTATTGAAGGATGTCCTTCGCGCCGGCGAAGATCTGTGGCCACTCTGGGTTTGGGGCCCACGGGAAGACGTACGAGTGAGAGGGGACGTCGCAGCTATCAGACACGCTTAAAACCCATTCCCCGAATTGAACGATAAGGACCATGGAAGACTTACGCACACCTGCGGAAAAGGGTCAGCGGGAGAATTCAAGATGGGTCGCTAGACTTTGCCAATTTCACATACCCTGGATAGCGGTTCTCAAACCACGTTCCCCCGACGGATTCGTTCTTCTCGTAGATCTGCAGATCCACGTTCTCGCACTGCGTCTGGATCTTGTAGGCCATCGTGAGGCCCGAAAAGCCCGTCCCGATGCCAATGACCCTGACATGGCGGTTGGCAGGGTCAAAGAGGGTTGTTGGCTGAACTTCGTAAGCGTCGTCGGCCTTGGAAAGGTTGTCATAGGAGCCCATTTTGAAAGGAAGATGCACGTTCGGTTTCTAAAAAGATGGGAGAGAAGCTGAATGATGGAAAGATGATGCAGGTAGATAATCCATTTGGCCTGAATGCCTATGCTTTATATTGCTGATGCTCTTTTGCACCGATCGATATATTCCGCCCTGTTAGTCAGTACGTTACGGACCATGTATCTCGGAAGATCCGCGTTAATATGCGATGACCGTTATGGGTTTTATTGAATCTTTTGATAATATCATTTCGTGTTTTGCGATTAACATGTCTTTTAACATATTTTGTTTAAACGCCCCGTAAAAGCAAATTGTCAATGGATTTTTAAACCTTTTCTCTGTCGAAAAGAATAAAAAAGCACACATCTAATAGGTTAGATTAGACAATACTACATGTTAAGATTAACGCCCCAAGAAGTAAACCCACCAAGTTCCTCTACATTTAAAACCCACCACAAAATGACTCCGATCTCCTCACAGTTGAAGAATTTCTTTTCTTTTCGTTTTTTCTTCTTCATATCGAGGCGTCCAACTATCCAGCCCGCACGAGACTCACGAACGATAGATGCTCCAGACCTGGAATTTCCGGAGGAGAGACTCCATCGCTCCTCCGGACGAGATGTCGCCAATCGACGGCACCAAACAGCTGGGAAACCTCGGCGGGAGCAGAAAGTATTCCGGCGGGCCGAGAGTTTCGACGCAAAAAGAAAAAAAAAAAAGAAAGGTGCGGCGGTGCGGCGGTACGGACCACGCATAAACTTCAGCTCCGGATTAGATCATCCCCAGCATTGTATAGTACTACTGGTGGTATAATTCCGCCTTCTGCTTCTCGCCGCGATTAGTCACCGCTCTCTCTCTCTCTCTCGCGCGCGTCTCAACTCACTTCGTAATAAGCTTAGAGAGAGAGAGGAAAGTCGAAAAATAATCAATGATGATGGTAATATAGGTTGGTAAGGTAGGTGTTCTGCCCTCTCCCCCCTTTTACTGACGTCATGTCATTTATCTATTGAGGGGAAAATCTATCTTCCAGTTTATGTAGATGTCTACTGACTATGGTAAAGTAAGAAGATTCAAATAAATCTACCGGTTCATATAAACATCGGATGTCAGAATTGCAAACTCCATTTATGCTTTTAGTGGAACTTTACGAATGAAGTCAAGGGAGACATCTCAAGTATATTTTCGAGTTCAGACAAAGACCAAGAATCACAATCACAACACCATTCACATTTTCAAAACGACCTTGAGATAATGTAAACTCAGAAATGTATAAACTCGATCTCTTGTCTACCAAAACCATAAAATCATACGTACAAAAAGACTCTAGCAAGTAAAACGCCCCGGAATACCACATTTACAAATGCTCATGATAAAAAATATACACGCTTGAAGAGTAACAAGCCCACCAACCATCTAAGCAGAGCTCAAGAATTTCAATGCTTCCTCCCGTTCATCAGCTGGCAACATGCTAAGGACTTGTTGAACTCCCTTCAATCCTCCCTTTCCGTTGCTGCGTAGAAGAGCTGCGATGTCAAATGCCACACCCTCTGATTTTAATGCTTCAATCTTCTCATGAACGACCTTTCGGTTCTCCTCATACCAAGTAGCAACCTCACGATCTGACGTTGCGAAACCTGGGATACCAGTCCAAGCAGAGAGTGTCTCCAAGTTGCGTGCACGAGAAGCGAGAGGGTTCTTGGATGCAGAAGCCATTCTCTTCATGATGTACTCCTCGTTGACACGACGGCGAACTCTCCAGTAGAAGAATTTTCTTGCCTCTCTCCACTTGAGTGAATCTCTGATAACATCCTTGGCTTTCATGCGTCCAGCTCTGTCGTGGAGATCGGCGAATTGCAATGAGACTTGCATGTACACTGGAAGGAGGAGTTGTTCTCGTGCAGTCATCTTGACCTTGATCTCGCTCAATTGCTCTTGACTCAAAGTCTTGTCAGCAGCTTGCTTGCGCAGAGAGCCATATTCTGGATCAAGGCGAGCCATTGTCTCGAGTTGTTTGTCGCGACGGTACTTGATGTTGACAATTCCTTCTGGCTCAAGAACACCACCACGAGCATCCTCATCAGCGTACATTTCCATGTATTCTGGGTTGATGGTAGGATCGACGACGACCCATGATCCACCACGAAGTTCTCCGAAAGGTGGAATGTAGACAAAGATTGGCTGTTCATATTTGACAAGAGCATCGACAATGTAGGAACCATATTTCAGGACCTCGTTGTACATGTCTTGTTGTCCACCAGAGAAACCTCTCCAGTTAGCGAGAATCATCAATGGCAGTTGTTCACCATTGTTGAAATCCTTGATGGCCTGAGCGGTCTTGAAAGCAGAGTTGGGGTACCAAACACCACCAGCTTCGTTGGTGATCTGCTCCATGGAATCTGGGTTGGCAGGATCAGCAGGCTTGATGTTCTCGACAGATCGAGTCTCAACAGCAATGACACCCATTGGGATACCACCAAGTCGAGCACGACCAACAACAACAGTCTTGGCCCATCCAGCAAGAGTCTCAACGAAAGAGTCCTTGTCAAACAGACCGGGCATGAATCCTTCATCGTCTTCCTTTCCGGCAATGAGCCATCTGACATCATAAGCTTGCTTAGGAGGTGGAGTGTAGACGATCTCACGGTCCCAGGTATCGACTGCTGGTCCGATAGGAAGTGGGTTGTTTCGCTTGTCAGGAACATATGCCATCCACTCAACAATCTTGGAGACACCCTCAAAGTCATCGTTAGCAGTCATGTGAGAAACACCGTTCTTGTACATGATCTGGGTACCACCAAGTTGCAAGTTGGAAGTGTAGACTTCACGACCGAGGAGCTTGTTAAGAGCAGGAGCACCAGTCAAGATGATGGGTTGACCCTCAATTTGAATAGCACGCTGTCCCAAACGGACCAAGTATGCACCAATACCTATTTGATGTTAGTTAAATAATGAATGAGACAAGTAGAAATACGTACCAACTGATCGACAGGTGACAAGAGTGATGGTGAAGATGTCCTCATAAGCTCGGCTGGTTCCACCGGCAATCAAACCAGATCCCTTCAGACATTCAACACCAAGACCATCCTCAGCACCAACAATAGTTGTGATGCGATGTCTGGTCTCTCCATCTTCAGTGACCTCTTCAGTGATGACATCCTTTCGCTTGCCATCCTCAAATCTAGCCTTTGCCTCGGCATTGAGGTAGAGATATTTGAAACCAGCTTCGGGACGCTCAGGATCATTCCAAGCAACATTGAAGTGAGGAATCAACTCATCAGCCATACCAATGCGAGCACCGGAGTTAGCAGACAAGTAGATGCGAGGAATGCCAAGCTTTCTTGCAAGCTCGGTACACTTGTGGAAGAATTGATCTTCCTGAGGTCCGAAACTACCAATCTTGAAGGTGATATCGTTGGCAATGATGACGAATCTTCGGCCACGAGGATACTCAGGTGTCTTGGCAGTCACGATCCATCCCACCATACCGTGAGTGTTGGTACCAGGTTCACGAACGACCTCAGCGAGGTTGTCCTGATCATCAAGTACAAGTTCGCTGTACTCGATGCACTCACCAGTCGGGGGCTTCTTCTCAGACAAGAAAGAGTGCTTGCCAACAGCCTTGGTCCAGCTGTTTTGGATAGCTTGTCTGAAAAGCTCTGGGAAATCGTACACGTATTGAGTACCCATAAGATGAGCCTTGTAACGCTTTGGTTGAAGCCATTCCTTAGTGGGGTATGGAGTTGAGACTGGTCGCAAGTGCATGGATCCAATCTTGGTAGTACCTCCAATGCTTTGGAAGACCCACTCGCCACCCTTCTCCGACTTGCGCTCGGCATACATCTCAACTTGAATGACATATCCGGAGGTGTTGGTGATAACAACACGAAGAGGGTATGGCATTCCGGTGTCGGGATCAGTACAGATGATACGGATCTCAGCACCAGTGACACGAAGTCTCCAAAGACGGCGACCGAAACGCTCCAAGAAACCACCAAGTGCTTGTTCAACCTCGGGTGGTTGCAGAGGGAAGACTGGCGAGAAGTTGATGAAGATGTGGTTAAGATCGGAGTTGTTGTTGCCAATGATCTCCAAGGCATCCAAGATGTCGTTCATGAGTCTGTCAGACTCAGAGATCAAGTACTCAGCAGTTGGGATCTCATCACGTAGTCTACCAGGTCTAACGACAGCGCGGATGAAGTATCGCTTATCACCCTCAGTCTCTTTGCCAACAGCCTCGTAAACGTGGATGTTGCGGTTCTCAGTGAAAACTGGCTTGATACGGAACTTGGAGAGTCTTCCCAACTCAAGTTGGAAAGCAAGTGCTGGTTCACTGTGACGGATGCTCTGGTCTTCGAGATACTCCGGCCCTCTGAAAGTGTAGTATCCTGGGTAAGAACCATCTTTGTGACCACAGATGAATGTGAGGCGGCGGATACGGCGTGCAAGAAGCTCATCCTTGTACTCCTTGACAATTTGGTTGATACGGGCAACAACCTCGTTATCATCGAGAGACTCGGAGTCACGGACAGCAACGTTGCAGACAGCAGTCAGTTCATCCTCGCTGTCAAGCTTAGGCTGTTGTGGCTTTCTCTTGCCGCCAAGAGCTGGCATCAGACCATTGGAGGCCCCCTTCTTCTTCTGCTTTCCTGCAAGTGGGAAAACCTCAAGAGCACGCATGAGGTATTCTTCAACCTCGTCCAAGTATTGAACGGGAACGATGACGCCCTTTCTGGTTGGCTCATGGTTGGATTGATTAACCAGGTATGACATGTCACTGATAGAGCTGACACGTTTGAATGGGTTGCCGCTTTCGGATGAAGGCGTTGCTGGTGTAGATGGTGCTGATGATTGGACTGGCATACCAAACTCAGATGCGCCAACCTTGCGGAGGACGAAATCCCAAGAGACAATGAAAGGAGGATCAGCAGTCTCATTGTGGTACTCGATTTGCTTCAAAGAGTATGCTCGGTAAGCTCTGCGGATGTAGACTTCTAGAGCAGCCAAGGAAACCCATGGATCTTGATGACCAAAGAAGATTGGCAAGACATCGAAGACGGTGTACTTGGAATCGACGACTTCCTTGAGAACCTCCAGATCAGGTTCACGATGTTCCCATCCTGTCTCACCGTATCTCGATTCGACAACGGATGATCGAAGGATATGCTCCATCTGGGCAGCACGCTCCTCAAGCGAAGGAAGAGCACATTGGATAAGAACCTCTCTGGCCTTGAGAGCAACCTTGGCAGTTTGACGTGACTCCAACTCAGTGAGCTTGCGAAGAGCAGGTCTGAAATGCTTGGCGAGGTTGCCAACATTTGGCTTGTTTGGTCTGTACTCATCAAGAATGGCGATGATGAGATTGTTCTTAGCACCAACTCTGCTGTGTGAGAGAACCTTGCCAATGACCTTGAGAACATCATCCTTGTTCTCATCTCTGAGCTTCAAGATGACTTCTTCGTCACGGGAGCTACGGCCAGAGAACAGACGCTCTACATCAGCGTATTGCTCGAGAAGACCAGAGAAAACATCAAGCTCGTGAATCTTTTGGCCCTCAGAGTATCGATCCAAGACTTCAATGAGAGGCTCCAAAGCCGCCTTGAGCAGACTGACATCGCTAGGAGCAACATTATCATCCAAGAACTTGTTCAAAGCCTTTGACAAGTTCTTTGCAGGGAATTCAGACTTGCGGGCTCTGGCACGGTCGACAATTTGAGTAAATTGTGCATCAAGCTTCTGCGGCATTCTAGCGTGGAGAGCTGAGAATTGGGCGTTCCACTCGCTGTAAGGAAGATCTGGGTCACGGAGAACCTCAATCACCTCCTTCAGAGTTTCAGCCATGATGACTGAATTGTCGAAACCGCCGAGAATGTTGACCAAGATGTTGTGGAGCAACAGGAATCTTTGCGATGGCTTTGTGCCAACAACTTGAGGTGGTCCAAGGTCTGGCAGGTGTCCCAAGAAAGGCTGTGCATGCTTGACTCTCGATGGGTCATCCAGAGCAAGTATACCAAGAATATCACCGGCTTCAAGAGTGGCTCCTGGCTGTTTGATGAGCTGTACGATACCGTCCTCGGCAGCGAGAAGAGGCATGTACATCTTCATGACCTCAACTTCAGCGAAGGGCTGTCCAGCCTTGATGTGTTCACCGTTCTCGACAGTGAATTTGACAAGCTTTCCAGGACTAGGGGTTCTGAGTTGTGTTGGGTCGTTCTCTTGCTCAAGTAGACAAGTCTTGCTATCGACGCTCAAACGAGTGGCACCAACTTCCTCCTTCCAGTAGACGTTGTGACTGCGGCCACTGAGGAGAACCAAAAGTCCACCATCACTGAGGGCACGAACACCAACAGAACATTTGGATCCGTTGATGAACAGGTGGTAGCTGTCCAAACTGGATCGGGTTGCTGTAAACTTATAACGGTGGCCATCATAGATGAAGTCGATGGGGAAAACAGTCTTGAGGATATCCTTGGCGGGCACCTGACCCTTCTCGAGACTTGTTCGGTACTCGGCGATGCATCCTTCGCTAGCGATGTGTGCTTTGCAAACCGCTCCGCAAACAACAGCAAGCATAGGATCAGGTCGCTCAGCAGTCAACTTGTTGGAGATGAGCTCATCCAACCAGCCGGTGGTGATTGTGTTGTCCTCGAACGCAGGAGTCTCGAGAAGTTTGATCAGGTACTCGACAGTAGTTCTGAAATCACCACGAATGCTCAATTCCTTCAGGGCAACAACCATGTGCTTTCGAGATGCGGATCTGTTCTCACCATAGGCAAAAATGTGACCAAATTGACTGTCTGAGAAACTGTGAATACCACCAGCGGTACCAACAGAGAAATAACCCCAGACATTAGAACTACTTCTGAAGTTCAACTCGTGCATCATACCACTCGAGGGCTTGAAACCTTCTCCTGGATCTTCAGAAGTGATACGACAGGCAGTGGTGTGACCCTTGGGCTTTGGTCGGCGTTGGGTCTGGGAGCTGTTCTCCTTAGAGAAATCGAAATCGATCTCGGTCTGAGTTTGAGGATCGGCTCCATACAGCAACCTAATATCGCGAATGCGGTGCAAAGGCAGACCCATTGCAATTTGAAGTTGTGCAGCTGGCAAGTTGACACCACTGACCATCTCGGTTGTAGGATGTTCGACTTGCAATCTGGGGTTCAGTTCCAAGAAGTAGAATTTATCATCAGAATGTGAGTAGAGATACTCGACGGTACCAGCGGAAACGTAACCCACAAGACGACCCAATCTTACGGCAGCCTTCTCCATAGCTGCGAAAGTAACGGGTTTGGCGATTGTGACGGGAGCTTCTTCGATAATCTTTTGATGTCTGCGCTGAACGGAACAATCTCGGCCGAAGAGGGAAATGTTGTTTCCATACTCATCAGCCAGTAATTGAACCTCCAAATGACGAGCATTTCCAGCCAATTTCATGATGAAGATGGGCGATCCAGGAATTTCACTCGCGGCTGCTTTGTAGAGCGCATCGAATCCCTCCTCGGAGTCAGCCTTTCGGATACCCTTGCCACCACCACCTTCGGAGGCCTTGATCATGACGGGGAACCCGATTTGCTTTGCAGCCTCGAGACCTTCTTCCCACGAGTTAACACAGCCCTTCATGTAGATATCATCCTCGACTGTGACAATTCCGCCCTCATCTACCGTCACCGTATCAACACCGGTTCCCGACCATGGGATACACGGAACCTGTGCGTGTTGTGCGACAATTGTGGAGGAAATCTTGTCTCCCAAAGATCGCATCGCTGATCCTGGCGGACCAATGAAAACAATCTTCTTCGGTGATGCGGCGAGGGATTCTGGTAATTTGGGGTTTTCTGAGGCATGTCCCCTGATGTAGCTGTTAGCCTGGTTCTGCAAGAGCTGCAAATCTTGCATCTTACCATCCAGCCCAAACGGCATGTACGCCCATTCGCTCAGCAACATCGACAATCAGTTCTACGTTGGCATAATTGTTGTTGTTCGTTCCTCCCGGGACCTCAACGTATTGATCCGCCATTCGGATATAATCTGCATTGGCTTGTAAATCCTCGGGCGTAGCCATGACGGTGAACTGGATAGCCTTTTCATCGCCGAACGTCTCGTAGGCCCATTTTCGTACTGATCGGATCTCCTTGACGGCAGCGATACCGTTGTTGGCAATCAGAACCTGCAGACGGAGTTAGTGTCCGAGAATCACCGAATCCTACAATTCACCTCTACTTACGTTTGTGATGACGGTGTGACCATCGTGGCTGGCCACAAAGTCCTTTACCAGCCCCGGCGCAGCATTCTCGAGCTTGTTGCCGCCAATAAAGTGATCTGGAATATGGTGCTTTGCAGCGTATGAGGTGGCACCTCGTTTTACGGGGACGGTGCCATTTGAGTGTGGCTTCACGCCGTTGCCATTGACCTCGACTTCAGTCATGTTGCCTTACAGCTCGTCGTGTACGAGCACCGTCAATATCGTCGCCAGTGTTGAGGGGGGGTGGAAGGGCGTGGAAGGCGGGCAAAACGGAGCTGATGGAGCACGTCTCTGTCTCTGGGTGAGATGGGGGCAGTCGGGCTCGGTATCGACTGAATGTGGAAGGCGGCGGGCGTTGTCGAGTGCGCTCACCCGTTTTGTAGAGCTCTTTCTCAAGTCGTGTCCGGGCAAAGGACAGCGGGTGGAGCAAGAAGTAAGAAGGGTATTATGGTATGGTATGGTATGGGGGCGGCGTAAGGTAAGCAAGAAGAACAAGAGAGAAGAAGAACGGAGCGGGTTGTTCGCTGACGATGGGGGAGGATTTATTTAGTACAAGAAGGTACAGCAGCACTGACGATGCGGAAGAAGAGCAACGACCAGGCAAGACAAGGGGAGGGAGTCGGGGTAATTATGGATGGATTGGATTGAGATGGGTTGGGTTGGGATGGGGATGAGGGAGGGAGGGAATTGGAAGAGGGAGGAAAGTCAAAGCAATTTGAGGTGAAGCTGTCGCTGTCACTGTCTCTCCCAGCTGGCTTTTCGCTTTTCCATGGCTTCGCAAAGACTCTCAACGCCAAACCTGAGCTCATCATAATTCCCCCCAACCGCTCGCTTGGGTTGCTCAAAGCGGTAAAGCGAGGGTCGGTCGGTGCATGGAGGCCTTGACGCCTGGAAAGCCTGGGGGTCAACCGTCAACCTCACGACCTGGAGACGTACAGAAGATACTCCGTCGATATGCTCTAAATGATTGATGGCTCTGGGTCTCTGGCTTGGTGGTGTCTTGGGCGTGACTTTGACTTGACTTGATTTGACTTGACTTGACTTGTCACCACGAGCCACCCACCATGACTATGTCAGCCACCAAACCACCTCCATCCGAGCTGCGACAGGACAGTATGAGAAAGCACTTTGCTTTGTGTTGTTAGTAGTAGTAGCAGTCTACTAGTAGCAACTGTCCCCCTGGTTGACGAAGCTGGTCTTGTTGAGTTTGTTTAACGACGGGTCCCTCTCTGCTCCACAACTACTCCCGAGTTCCCATCCCATCCCATCCACCATCCATCCATCCATCCACCTTCTTCCATCCACCCATCCAATCCAATCCAATCCACCAAGGCGCATCAACCTATCCGCACATGGCCATTGACCCTCCTTCCCCTTTTCTCCCATTCCGCATTTCCTCTCTTCTTTCTCATCTCGAGTCTCTCGTCTCTCGTTTCCCGTGCCTCCCCGTACTGCACTACACTACACTACGTAGCTACCGTGCATCGCATCTGTCGGCCCAGGTCTCTGACGTTAGCCTGCATGACGATCAAGCCTCACAACACTACTGTACGTGACCCCCCCAACATCTATGCTCTCGAGTGAAAGTCGCCGAAGAAAACAAAAGAGAAGCCCCCAATCCGATTCTTTGCCTTGGCTTGAGCCCATCCCTCCCTCCATCCATCCATCCATCCATCCACCACTTCTTCATCCCTTCCAGCTCTTTCTACGCCATGCCGCAAGACCAAGCCCAACCCAAGCCCATGGTCCAAACCAAAACCTCGGGGGAATACAAAAATCCAAAATCAAGGGAATCCAAGAACCAGATCAAGACTCGGAAACCACATACCCAAAAAAAGAAGAGGACGGAGAAAGCCACTTTTAAAGTTTCCAACAATCTGTTGACTGCCTCTTGACCCTCTCGAATCTCGACTCTCGACTCTCTTGTCCTCAGAGTCTTAGACCCGACCCACCCAGCTAGCTATCTCGGTTTCTTCCTCCCTTCCCCTCCCTCACTCTCCTATAACATGAAGAAATAAACACAAACAAAATCAAAATCAAAATCACGTAAGCGACCACTCATTTCCTTCTCTTTCCTTCGCTCCCCTTTGCCATCATTAATTTTTTTTTTAAAAAAAAAAGTTATGTACAGTAAGACGGGAGATGCCTGACGTGGTAGCGATTCTCCTCGCTAGGCGGGCCGCGGGTTGGGGATAGGGATGGGGATGGACAAATTTAAAAGACAAAAGACAGAAACCATCCCAGAAAAGAGCCGAGTGCGAATAGGAATGAATACGCACAAGTGAGGACTTCACTCTGCTCTGCCCTTCTCTCTCTCTCTCGAGAAAGAGAATAGCAGAGGCACGGACCAAGGAAGAACAGAAGCATCCGGGAGCATCAGATCTGATCTCTACCCCGTACTCCCGTCCCTCCGTCTGTTCCTACGACGATGCAGAAAAGCCTTGTCTCACAGATAATCGAGCTGAGGAAGGTATAGTAATCCATCTCACATCTCACATCTCACAAAACCCAAAACCTCCACCACATCAAACGAAGCCACCAGGGTCAGCGGGACATCACGCATCACGCTCACATACACCACCACATAGCAAGAATCCCACAACTCAGCTCAATAATAACAAGGCGCTTGATGGCCGCCATTATATTTACTGTATACACTTTCTCTCGTGCCTCATAAAAAAAAACCCCCCTCTCCCCCAAGAATGGATATTGGTCCCTGCAATCAAAACGCCCAAGCTACCATGCAACGCTGAAGCCAACAAATGCCATATCATGCCATCCCATCATACAATCATTCCAAGAACTAATACGTCTCGCCCACATCCGTTAGTTTGCGTGGGCGCGTCGGAGGCGCCATGCGCTCCTCGTTCTCATCCACGTCCCTCAACGCCGCGCCGCTGCTGGTTCGGCGAGGGAGCGGCGTCATGGATACACTTCCGCTCTTGCGCCGACTGGCTGGGACCGGGATCGCACTCCCGTTTGCTTCGAGGTCCGACTTGCTGAACGTGCTTCGCCGGCTAGGTGTCGCTAGGTCCGGGTCGCGGTGGTCGTCAAGGTCAATGTGGGAAACGCTCTGGGAGTGGCTGTGACCGCCATGCGATGCGTTGTAGTTTCCGCCGATGCTCGAACGTGGTCGTCGAGACTCGGCGATGGATGACTGAGAATAGTGTCCGAGCGGTGTCCTTGCGCCAGACATCGAGGCTCGGCTGCCAGGACGTTCCATTGCGGTACGGCTCAGCGGTCGGCTGGTTATGCTGGCACGGCTACTAGGCCGACTATCGCCATCTCGTGTGGGGAGGGGACCAAAGGAAAGTCTGCTGATTCCTGAGGTTGATAATCTGGGAACGTGCTTTGTCGAAGGAGTATCGTCCTCTGCAGCCATAGATGTAGAACTGGCCGAGCTTCCCGCAGCTCTCTTCCGACTTCTGATTGTAACGCTAGGGGGCATATAGTTGTGCCCCATGGCTGATGAATTGCGAGGGGACGCGCGAGGTGGGGTGTGGATAGGAGCGGGCAGTTTCGACCGTGCAGAGTGTACTCTCTGCTCGAGTCTCTGCATTTGCGCCGTGAGACTTCGTATATGTGTGAGAGAGGTCGAGTTTGGTAGTCCGCGCGTGGCGGGCGCTTTGCTTTTCGCATTTCGAATGACGGCTGGTGTGGCATTCCTGTTGCGAGATGTTGTGGTTCGTACGGGGACATTAGGTCCCTGGGAAGATCGGAAGTTGGTAGAAGGAGCTCTGGTGGCCCTTGGCTTCGGCGTCGTGCTGGAGTTACTCGATGGGAGTTTGAGCTTGCTTGGGGGGTTGGAAGGTGTCTTGAGTAGCATATGTTTGGGATTCGTAGAGATGTCTGACATAGGAGGGGAAGGTGGTGTAGGTGTTTCTGATATAGTATCGACGGTAGAGAC
This sequence comes from Pseudofabraea citricarpa, assembly GCA_029641185.1. Classification (NCBI taxonomy): domain Eukaryota; kingdom Fungi; phylum Ascomycota; class Leotiomycetes; order Helotiales; family Dermateaceae; genus Pseudofabraea; species Pseudofabraea citricarpa. The sequence continues at coordinate 2,314,532 of JAPWGK010000004.1, forward strand.
TGACTTGGTATCTGGTGGTGTAGTGATCATGGGGGAAGATGCCGTGGATATTGGAGAACCCTCATAATTGGGAGAGCTGGGAGCGGTGATATCGGTAGTAATTGAAGAAAGTTGGCGTTTCCGCAGTTTATCCTGCAAGATCTCTGCCTCGATCTTCAAGTCGGAGAGCTCGTCTCGCAACCTTTGGGTTTCGATTCGCAAGCCTTCTCTCTCATTCTCTCCAATCTTAATCTCCTCTTCCATCATCACAGCTCGCTCGATCGCAACGTTGAACTTTGATTCCATGTCCTCGAGGGACGAGGTAGTATTACGCGCCTGCCTCTCAAAATCATCGTTCTGTACTTCAACATCACGTAGTTGGAGCTGCATGGTTCGGTTGGCATCTCGGAGAGTCGTGATCTCTTTCTGGAGAACGTTTTGGGCCGCGTTGGCTTCGGACTTGGACTGCTTATATTTGGCCTGGGGTTGTCAGCGGTTGAACAGCAAGACAGTATACGCGGCAGTAGTGGCAGATACATACCTTCCACTCATCCACCTCAAACCCCAGAGTCTCTGCCTTTTCTTTCAGTTGCCGTTCGCGCTTCTCTGCCTGCTCGACATCCTTCTCGAGCTCAGCCTCCAGCTCTTTGCTCGACTCTTGGAATTCGGCAAGCTCATTCTCAAGTTGCTCGTACTGAGCTTTGTAATACGCGATTGCATCCTCTGGAGAAGAGTGGTCCGTGGGAGGGGACGATGGTGGCTCATCCATGAAAGGCAATCCGGATCGTTACGTGCTCGTGTTCACTGTTTACTCACAAGTCGTTTGCCGTCCCGCTGCGGTTGACTTGCGCCAGCTTTATCAAGAGGTAGCAGTATCTTGTTCCGGATGGTAGTTTCCCGAATCTCGTGGATATTCACCGAGGGTGGTTCGAGGAGCGTCGCGACAGGATGCGGATAGTGGTGCCGTGTTTGTGTTCGTGGGTCGGTCGTTATGGGGATGTTGATGTTGATGCTGCGGGAGGTTGTCGTAAAGCTGCTCGGTTGCTCTGTTTCATGAAAGTGGCATTAGTGATCGCATGGGGAGGAATGTCGTTGAAGGGCGTCTCGTTGTCGCTTGGTCGGTCGTAGCTGTCGTGGTTGTCGTATGGGCGGCGGCGTTGATGGTGGTGGGTGGTGGTGTTGATGTTGTTCGAAGTTGGGGCCGTTGTTGCTTCTCCTGAGTGCATCTGCGTGCCCGCAGCGCCATGCCACGATTCTGACTTTGGCACCCCTGCACCAATCCGCTGATCTGGCAACGCGAACTCTCGACTCTCGACTGCACAAGCCCATTTCTCGTGTCAACTTTAAGTCTGCGCTGCGCCTATCACCTATCACGCCGCCGCCGCCGTCGAGAGATCTGGTGGCTCCGCTGGGTTCTCAGTGGCGCAGAAGACTCAAGGAGCTGGGAATACTATCCCATCTCCCATCTCCCATCATTACCCGGAGAATTTGCTGAGTTGGGCCTCTGGAGTCTGAAGTGCACCTGCAGCGCCTGCTGGTGGGTTCGTTTTCAGTTCGTGGGGTCACAGCGCGCGCGCGCGACATGCAGGCCAAGAAGGCTGTTGAAGAGGAACTGTTGACACTGGACCAACCACCGCCTCACCAGGAGACCAGCATGTGCTCGCACCGCCGACGCGCCATCGCTTTCCGGCAGTCAGGACATCAGCCATTCACATGGGCATTCCGTTTTCAGAACGTATTTATCAAAACATCTCGCTACTATCTTGCCTCGTGTCATTCTACATTACAGGAGGCTGGCTTTCTTTGGCCCCTAGGCTTTTACACTCTTCCCTTTCTCCCCCAATGCCTCTCCATCCGATGAGCTTCCTCGCGGTGGCGGGGAAGTCAAATCCAGCACGCCTTCAATCTGTGGACCAGAGAAGTGCTTCCGAGCCGTGGTAAACCATGTAATGGCTGCGATGAACATGATGACGCCGATGGCTGCCGATGTGTAGTTCATGTTCTCGCTGTTGACCGGATACACAGACGGGAAGTTGAAAGTGATGCATGCAAAGAGGAGGTATGAAGCGCCAATTAGGTTCACGGCAATCGAGACCGCAGGCTTCATTGCCCATGCCCCAGTGAGCTGCTTGTGAGTACCACTGAAGTGGGAGATGAGTCGCACAAGGAGCGGCATGGCATATGAGAGATAGAACCCCTCCGTCGCGATGGCAATGACCGTATTGAAGCCGGTGACAGTGCCAAAGTAGATGCTGTTAAAGGCCATCTGAACGACGGTCCCGAGCACGATAGCAGCCACCGGGACTTGGTGTTGAGACGCAACCTTGCCGATGAGCTTCGAGAAGGGAAGGCCATCGTCGCGAGCGAAGGCGAACAAAGAACGTGCTCCCTCGGCCAACAAGGCATTCGCTGCTCCCAGGTCAATCACGACAATCAAAGATGCCAATACGCAGGCGGCCGCATTGCTCTGAGTGGAGTCGAAGTAGATCTGGATGAGTGGTACCAGTGTAGACGTCTCGGCTACTGAGGTGATGTCGCCAATACAAAAGCATACAGAGACCAGGAAGATGAAGCCCGTCACGGCACCAAGCCAGACCGACAAGACCATGGCTCGCGGTGCTTGTTTGCTCGCATCCTTGATCTCCTCAGTCATATGAGCTAATTTCCCATAATTAGCAAACACCCTCCACTACATGTCCCATACTCCACTTACCAGGTGCATCATAGCAGCACATGCCAAAGGCCGGCTGCAAGATTCCGATAATGCCAGCCATGGACGTTCCAAAGCCCGTAAAGTTCTGGAAATCTTTGAAGACAAATGATGCCGACGACTTGTTCTTGTTGCAGGCTAGAATCGTGGCAATGGTTACAATAAACGACACGACATTGAACACCAAGGCCCCTTTCGAGATCTTGTCCAAGACCTTTGAACCCCAGAGGTTGACAAATGCTGCGAATAGAGTAATGGCCCATGCGACGAGAACCGTGTGCCACCTCTCAATTTCGTAAGACGGGTTCACGAGGTTTGCCTGTCCCAGGATGAAATTTGCACCAATGAAGCTATTCGTTGCACCCATCGCCAGAATGCCTGCAGCGGTGCCCGATCAGCTCTCGCTCAGATGAAATGCAGAAGCTAATAGAGGTTGCAGATGCTGCAGAAGTAGCTAGCACTTACCAATTATCATAAACCATCCGGTAATGTATGAGAACTGCCTCCGGATACTCTTTGGTGACAAGATGTACACCCACGAGTACTGTCCACCAGCAACAGGATACTCAGAACACATCTCGGCCATAGAGTATGCCACACAGAGCGAGACGCAGCTGATGCCAATCCAACCCCAGATCATCACTGGGGGGCCACCGGCATTGACGCCCGTGACAAGAACACCCCCCAGGGCACTCCAACTGCAGATGACCGTCAACCAAAGTGCTCCACGTTTTCATAGTCTCACAGCATGACCTACCAAGTGACAATGGAGAAGGAAAATCCAAGCATGCCTAGGAAGCCGAATTCACGCTTGAGTTCTGCATCTTCAGGTTAGCTGCGATGGATGGAATTGGCATTGCATGCACAGAGCAGGCGGATAGGGCTTGAGGGAACAGTGAGTAAGGTCTGCTGGAATCTACTGCACATACCAGGCTCATAGCCCATGTTGGCTAGGTTGGTATCCTCGGCGGCATGGCTCGAAAACACGTTGAGTTGTTGTTCCGCCATAGTTTAGAGTCTGATGTGGCGCGGATAGTCGTGAGGTGTGTTGACCAGACAGCTGGAGCTGGAGGTGGTGGAGGAGGGGTTGTGTCTAGCACGAAGTCACCGCGTGAGAGAGGAGCACTTGCCTAAATACACGCTCATGGTCGGTAGATGGATGCAGTTCTACTACGGTAGGTCGCTAAATACAATACAGTACAGTATCTATCCCTGCTTGAGAAAGATTGCCGTGACAAGGAGAGCTTATCGGGGATTCCAATCAAAGCTTGTCATTTGTTATCGAGGCGAGGGCAACAGCCCAAAGCAAAGCTGGGGAGACGCCTGCCGCTTGTGCTGACTTTGCGGCAGAGGAAAGCTTGTGCTTGATGTCGGGGCGCACGACACGGGCAAATCCTTATCGCTTGCGGGTCCCGGTTGTTATCTCGATATCGCTCTCTCCTCTCTTCTCTGATCAGCTCTTGCTCTTACGTACGGCAGCTGTAGGTATCTGATAACAGCCATCCTTATTTGTCTGCAGCCTGCATCTTGTGGTGTCGCCGAGATCGCATCGCATCCGCTTGCCCTTCTCGTCCTGCATGATCCATTATGGCTAATGATGCGCACCAAACAGCTCAGGAGGATAGCTACATCAGCCTCATCAAACTTCTACTTCCCACGCCTAAGAGACGTCACACTATCCAGTCACTCATCGAGAGACAATTTCAATGGGCCAGTTGATGCTAAATGAGTTTCTGTACTACCAAGCATAGCCCGTGTCACGAATCACCACATTCAGTTACACGCCGTAGCAAGCGATCTTGCAGCACACATCTCTGTGTCACCCTAGATCGGATGCACTAATGAATGGCCAGCCGATAATTGCAACTCACTTAGATGCTGTACAATAGGTGATATTGTGTCAGAGCAGAGCGTTGTCCTACAAGATGTCTAGCATACCTATATGCAGATGCTTGTCCGTACATGGCTACGTCTAACTTTTCTGATTGCTGTCGTTCTGCCTTCACTAGCGTAAAAACTCAACAGTATCCAAGATGCTTCTCTCAAGAGCGTAGAAGATATGGCGAGTTGTGATTCTTCCAGTAACGGTATCTTCGATCGCGTATCACATCAGCCATAGACATATTCTTGTGTGGATTAGATTGCCAGCTTTCGAGTCAGTACGGCGAAACTCCCCATCAAGCAGCGTCTTTGGCTAATGTGATATTGGATGTTCTGTTGATTTGGCTGCCTCGAATTTCTCATTTTGCAGAGAGCACATCCATCCATCCATCCATTTATCCATCAACAGAAGTGGGGAACTTAGAAGCTAGCCAGCGCACTAGCTCAAAACATCTTATCATGGATCGGGTCAGCATCAAGTCAGATGAAGCCCAATTCTCTTTCAAGTATCGGTTCTGGGCATGTCTACCTCAACTCAGACTGCCAAAGAGCCCACAGAAGACAGCTTCATCCTCGCTATCCAGCATTGAACAGAAGTTCCGCAACATCGCCAGAGGCCCAACTCCTTCCAAGAGTGGGAGGAGCGAGATGAAGACCTCTATGGAAGCTGTGCCTTACCAATGGCCGCACGACCACACATTTGATCCCAAAACCACGGCTCTGGTAATTATTGACATGCAACGAGATTGTGAGTTATTGCTATTTCCCTTTGCTACGGAAGTCCTCGTTTAATTCTCATTCGTCGGCTATGGAGTTACCCTATGACCTGTGCATTTGGCCCCATGCCCAGAGTAGTTTGCTTCAAGCTACCCGATTGAATCATTTTGCGTTGCTTGTTTACTAATCTGTATCCCATCGCCCAGTTTGTTCTCCCGAGGGCTACATGGGCTATCAAGGATACGATATCAGTGCCTCAAGAGAGATTATCCCGCGTCTTCAAACCCTGCTGGCTGTTTTTCGAGAGAAAGGGTTTCCAATTTACTTCACTCGCGAAGGCCACCGCCCGGATCTGTCAACTCTCTCATCTCGAGAAGCGTCTCGTAGCAAGAACAACGTTTCGGGCTTTGGAATTGGTGATCCGGGACCCCTCGGGCGTTTACTCATTCGAGGAGAGGTTGGCCATGAAATCATCCCCGAATTAATTCCACTTGAGAATGAAAATATTATCGACAAACCTGGACGAAGCGCCTTTCAGCACACAGAATTCAAGCTCATGCTCAGTGTGAAGGGTATCAAGAACTTGGTTCTTTGTGGTGTCACAACTGATGTTTGTGTGGCCAGCACTATGCGGGAAGCAAACGACAATAACTTGTAAGTCGAGTCACTGTGGCAGGAATCTCCAGCGAGCTGTACTTCTCAACACTTTTGCGCTTTGCTAATTCCGTGCGAAGCGACTGCCTCTTAGTTGAGGATGCCACTGCAGCTGCAGAGCCAGAGCTTCATAGAGGTGCCGTGGAAATGGTCAAGAGCGAAGGTGGTATCTTTGGCGCCGTTTCTTCCACAACAAAGATTTTAGCAGCACTTGGTGTCGCTGCTTGAAGGGTCGTAGTTCGCATGGCCTTGCACGGACTTGCCTGGGCTTATCATCTTTCTACGCTGGTTTCCCCTTCCTTGTTGTCCCATAGTCACTAATATTCATCTCTTTACACACTCGCGTCTTAAACGCGTACCGTGCCATTCACTCTCTGGAATTCTTTGTTCGGGGTACACCGAAAACAGAACATTAAGTAAGCGTTTTTTGTTCTTAGGCAGATCTCCAACTTTAATGACAAAGAGCGTTTGTGATTTATTTGATGCATATCAGGCACAGAACCTTTTCAAAATAACGGCAGTGCCACCAGCAGGAAACCCTATAGCACCAGGAGACGATTTAGAGATGAACCACAATCGCCTCAAGAAACATGGCATGGATAAGTTGTTCTCTGCGCCAACATTTCAAATGATTGTAGCGCGGAACGCTTTTGAAGTTCTTTCTCAGGCGCGCAATGATCAACCTCAGGATGTCGCCGTTAGAGCTACCAACAACACACCAACCAATCTAGCTCCTTGCTTGGACATCAGTGTACACGAGATTGTTCAAATCCTGCGCAGAAATAATGCCACTGGGAATTTGGAGGGGACCTGGCGTACAAGTACATACACGCGAGCCCGGATGATCGCGGAATTTGTCAACAGGACTAGGCAGCATCCACTTCCAAGCAGAGTTCCATACATATATGTAGCTCAGCATGACTTCTACGATCGGGACACCATCGACCGGCACATGGAAGTTTTCGGTCGAGAAAGAGGTCTAGATATGTGGCGTCGATGGGCTCTTCGCATTATGAGATACGCTCACAGCACGCTGGTTTTCTCTCTAATCGAGTACTACTTCATAGATGTATCGTTTCGACGGAGACCCGGAGAAGAGAATGCTGGGGAGCACCATACCTCAGTATTCTGCATATCTCCCGCAAATAAAACGATTGAACATCTGGATAGTAGCGATATACCAGCGGACCCTGAAATCTTCGATAACATTTTCTATCTACTAAGTCTATATCTTCGCTCCGAATTCGCCCCACATGAGTGGAAATTCAGAGTCAACGGATCTCCCAAGCAGAGACAAAGCTCAGACAGCGGCATTCATGCCGATGCTAATGTGATGTCGCTCTCACTCGGCTACGATCTTAACTACGACACGCGGCCTGGATACAACATCGACAACCGGCGGAGGCGACGCGCATGCGAGAACCTGCTCGGCCGGTTCTCAACGAGCGGCCCAGCAAGCGATTACTGGTATCCCATCGTCACGCGGGAGTTCCACCGCCAAAGCAGGTTCACCAGCGCTGCCGGGGCATGGAGAGCTATTAACAAAAGAACGCTGAGGAAACTTCCTGATATTATGCGCGCGAGGATGCTTGCCGTTCACCAGCAGCCGGAATTTCTTAACCTCAACACCAAGTTCGCCATCCGGGCCTACTGCCGTGCTCATCCTGGTATGTACCCAGGTGTTATCAAGGCATCCAAATCACGACGTGTATTTTTAACGGAGGTTGAGGATTGGCTTCTGATGCGGCACTTGGAGTTGGAGGAGACCAGAATAGGACATCGCTACCCTTGATTTATTTTGGCTGGATTCTATATGTTTCCGCTTGCAGATTTCCAATTGGATTTGATTATACTGCCTATGGGATGAATGCCAGGGTTGACGGCGTTTATTTGCTTCGTCGGTGGTTTGAGTAGGTAAAGCAATGTAACATCTGTACGTGGATATCAGACAGTAACACAAAGCCACCAAGTCTCTGTACTACCAAGGTGATTGACTGTACGTGAAAGCTTTCAGGGTGGCCTGATGATGTGCCGAGTACGTGAGAGACAAACGGATATTTCTCTTCAGCCGGACAGAGAAATATAATAAAAGAGTCTGGCTTGCGAAGATACCGCATTTGTCAAATATATGTTCTTATATACTTCCAAAAGCATACTCCAGCAACGCCAAGACTATCACGTACAGAACAGTCCCAGCCGATGTTATCAACAACCAAAATTACAGCTACAGAACTAACATCACACCAGTCGTCATCTCAACCTCCCCGGAGTCTTTTACATTCCAACCCATATGACATTTTATAGCTATCATTTCCTGCTTGTTTCAGCAACAAACCTTACACGCAGCCTTAAAAGTGCTGCCCGATCCCGCCACTCAATCTTCAGCCGAAGCGAAGAAAGAAAAGAGAGACAAAAACTCGAGAAGAAAACGCCACAACTTCCAAGTCCGACCCTTTTCTGCAAACAAAGGCGAACCTCAGGAGCGCAAAGTCCGGTAAGAAAAGAGACGAGCCCGCGTGAGCTGTTCTCGACCTCACCAGGTCAGTCGGGTAGTTCGACTGCATCTCGCTTCCCGGAGTCGGGCGGCTCGGGTAAGGGAAGGAGGAGGAGAAGGAATCGCTTAGCAAAGCTTCACAGATTACGCACCTGTCCCGGGGTTTCATGTAGATATCGCAGACGCATCTAGATGCCGCTGCAGCTCTGCCCGAGAAAAGTAATAAGGTTAAGCACCGCACGCGGGATTAGAGGGGTTCGGGACACCTCAACGCCCCTTGCGTATTCTCGCTGCTTTCGACCCCATGTGTCTCTGTGTGTCCTGTATTTGTGCTTTTTTCGGGCACTGAGGTGGAGATTAAAGTAGAGTACGGCACATCTTCGTCCTTAGTGACTAGGTGTGTGAGTTTGTGGCGTGAGATTGGTATATATACTTCTCATATCTTCGCTTTGAAAAGAGAGAGGGAGGTTAAGTTAAGTTCCTTCTTTACTTCTCTTCCCGAGTCTCTCACTACCTACTCAACTTCACTTCATTCGTTATCTTGTTTATTTGTTCTCCCATCCACTCAATTCAACTCACACTCGCTCTTGATCTTGCCACTGTTCTTGCTTTCAAATCAACATGTACTTCTCAACTCTCCTCGCTACGGCTTTCTCTGCCGCTGCTCTTCCACTCGCTCTCGGCGCAGCCCTCGCAGAGAGAGCAACATCCGGAACGGCTTCCTGGTATGGCGGGAATCTCGACGGCGGCTCGTGCTCTTTCACGGGTTATACGTTGCCATCAGGCGTCTACGGCACCGCCATATCGTCAGTATACTATTCGGGATCGGCCAACTGCGGGGCGTGTGTTTCGGTCAAGGGGCCAAACGGGAACACGATTACGGCGATGGTAAATCCCCTTTTCCTTACCCAAATCCTTTTTTTCTTTCTTTTTTTCCTTTTGTGTGTCTTGTTTTCTGTTTCTGATAGCTGATCAGGTCGTCGACGAATGTCCCGGCGGATGCAACGGCTACCACCACGACATGTTCCCAACGGCCTTCTCGTCCCTGGCCAACCCAGACGTCGGCGTCATCCCCATCACGTGGGACTACGTGAAGTGCCCCACGACGACGCCGCTGCAGCTGCGCAACAAGTCGGGCGTCTCGCAGTGGTGGTTCAGCATGCAGGTGCGCAACGCCAACCAGGCCGTCGCCAAGATGGACGTCAGCGCCGACAAGGGCAAGACGTGGCTCGCTACCCAGCGCCAGACGTACAACTACTTCCAGATCTCCAGCGGCACGGGCACTACGGTCGTCGATGTCAGAGTCACGGCCAAGGATGGCAAGGTCGTTACCGTTAAGAATGTCCCTGTTGTGGAGAATCAGAGTGTCAGCGCGGCTACGAATTTTGTTTAGATGGCTATTGGCGGGACATCTATCGCTGGTTTCTGCGCAGGTAGAGGCAGGAAGGGATTCAATTCGGTGTATATATTCACATACAGCATTTCAGAGGTCCAAATATCTATGTCGGGATCTTCCCAATTTGTGTCGACCATATCATTCCACGTGTGAGAGGTGACAATCCAGCTCGTGGTGAAGGTTTTAAGCGAGCCGAAAGTCTCGCGAGCAGCATCAGACTTATGTTGCGTGATTCGCCAGTTTGGTTGCCGGTCTTTATGGTAGTCATCAATATATACCAGCCTTGTTGATCAAAACTTTTTTGGTTGGCTGAATAGCCACGTAACTTTTATGTGCGATATGAAAACTTTGAAATTTGATACGGAAGGTTTTGGTTCGTGCACAGCTTGGGTATTCCATCCCGCCTCATTCACCATAAAACAAGGTCATAGAACCAAAAACCCCGGAGTTGTTTCAGACCAAGCAAGGAGATTGCCCAAAGTTATACAGTAAGGCATAAATGGTTTCTTCGCGAAGGGATCCTGATGCTTTCACGTTAGATTCATAAATTTTGTCTTTTGCACTGTCCAGCGTACACCAAAGCCTCTTTTTTCGTAGCAATAGTAATACTCTACGATTTTTTTTTTTTTGATTTTTGATTCTTGTTTTCTTTTAGTTATTCAAGCTCCTGCGAGTCACGCTTTCTATATGTGAAGTCTTGCTTGTGAGCCTCAGCAATGATGGTGGTCCACCGGTTCGCCTTCTTGACTTCCACCTTCTCTTCCGCATCGTAAATCTTATTATCCAACTGGAACTCCTCCAACTGCTCCCGCGTGATAAGATTATAAGGCAACTCTATCTCCCTGTAAGCTTTCAAGCCGCCCAAGTCTCCGCAGTGCTCATTTTCTACTCGCAATACCATCCACATTCCTCGTCGCGTCACCTCGCCTAATCCGACAAGGAAATTGACAAGCACCGAGACGGTGTTGTTGTGTGCATAAAGAGCGAGAAGGACCCAAGTACACCGAAGAAGCGGGTCGAGAATTGCGATGACGATATAGATCCTCTTGGATTTGAATGCACGTACGGGTCGGAGCGCAGGCTTCAATAAAGAAGAGTTTGGATCTAGGAGAGAGAAATCCATTAAAAGATCCCAAAGTGCTAAAGATAATCAGTGGGCAGGTCTATCGAGAGCGAAAGGAGGTATACCTACAGCTATAAATGGTGTTCACGATGCCGGCAGCGATAAGAATGATTAGGTTGGTGAAGTTATCATCCAATCGATAATAAGCGAGCATAACCACAAAGAAGAGAGTGATCACATACTTCCCAGCATTAACCAAATGCGGGAAGATGGCTTTGCTGTCGGAAAATCGGCGAAGGCATTGGAGAAGACGCCAGGTAGCTGGTAGACCTGCTACCAGACTCGCAGCAAACATGTGCTTGTTGTCACACGTTCTGTCGTCGAGGAAATGTATTCCATAGATGCAAAAATAGAAACCAATGTTCTAGCAACCCCAGTTAGCTTGATATGATATCTAATGGAGGAGAAAAACTTACACCCATGGTAAAGCCAAGAGAAGTGTACATATCACCAAGGAAAACATCTCGGAACTCGACAGGATTAAGGCCAGCAAGAAGTAATCGACACTATTCAATGATTAGCAGATGCAAGAAGAAAATGACAATGTTGTTGGAATACGAACATGCGAGAGAATGAGCCATTTTCGGCTCTTATGTGCCAAGATCGGAGCAGGAAAGAATATGACCACAAGAGTTGCGGCAACGAGAATGGTCGGCCAGTAGATAAAACTCTCTGCGCCGATATGGTGGAAGTTCAACCACATACAAACAGCAAGAAGCAAGAAAAAAGCGATAGGATATTGGCTCATCTCGGCAACGGGTAGAGTGTGGCGACAATTGAATTCGAAAATGAAAGGATAGTTGATGCGATTGTTTTGCCAGTATCGACAGCTGAGACAGAAGAGAATGAATAGGTAAACCATTAAAAAGTAGCCACCGTAGATTTGAAGAAGAAGTCTCGTCTTGAGGTGGACTAGTGGATCGGGGTTTTGTAGCATCTTAGTGGCGTTATAGATTGACTGGGTTAGCAGTATTACTGCAGTGCCTGACATCAAACCGTTGATGAACGAATCGAGAGTTCCATCGCTGAGCTTTTGAATGCTGGCTCGGAGCTTGCTTCTCGCAACTTTGTGATTGCCCTTCTCGAAGAACTGTGTGTATACATCTTCTGTTTCGGTGATATAATTGTCAACGACTGTAGATTGTACGAAGTAACTGTCGTAGATTCCTGTATCCAACTCTTTTGGGCAGCTTTGTCGGCCCGCAACCTTGGCAAACTTCTTATTGATCTTCTCAAAAGCTTTCTTGTTCAACGCTGCGTACTCCTTCAACATGTGTAGGGCGCCGTAGAATTCTTGAACACCGGTGCGAAGTTGTCGTTTGCCGAGATGGTAGGGAATCTTGTGTGAGTCTTGACGAATGTATTCTCGATTTTGTGATTGCTTGGCGCTCAGGATCGTGCTGGGCTTTCCAGATTGTTGTGGCTCGAAGGTTGGGTTGGATGCCACGGAAGTGACTCGTGAATTATCGTTAGACTCTTTGTCAACAATTACACCTCCATTCTTTTTTGTATGTCCCGTCTTCGCTATTTCAAGCTCCCGTTGAAGATGCATCTCTTGGAGCTGGTGCTTTAGCATTTGGAATCGTTGCCCCGCCTCATTCTCCTTGAGTTTGTAGAAACATTCAATTTTATCTCTCTCTCCTTCAAGATATTGGCGGAATTGCTTCTTTCTATCGCAAAATTGGCCGTACAGTTCTTGTGTTATCTTAGCATCCTGGTCTTGTGTTTGAGGTGAAGCGATGACATTCGTTATCCACTCTAGAATGATCGATCGTCGACGTGGTGGAGCATGTGGTAGAAGCGCCGTTTCTTCGTCATTGGTATCATTGAGGTTTCGGTCGGTAAGGCTACCCAAAGAGATGTCACCGGTAGCATCGACCTCATGTTTCTCGGTTTTGTCGAACGACTCGGTCTGATATGCAGGTGCTGGGGGTGTAGGACTGGCTGCGGTTTTGTCTAATCGTCCGATGAGTCCCGCTATTCCTTTAACGTGCTTTTTGCCCGCACGGTAGTCGAAATACTTAGGTCGCCATTCTAAAATATATTGTTAGAACCTATAAAGATGATTGTTATGATAAGCAATATACCTGGGACTAATGTGCGATCAAGCTCTTTGGCAAACTTCATAATCTATTAAAACTTATTTGATTAGGTACTTTTAATAGATTGGCATAACCTGCACGCTGGATGGTTGGTCGAAGATGAAAAAAGAATGTCACTGGGAGCCAAGTACTAGGCATTCCTCGAGTCCTTGGATCCCTATATATTTTTAAAAGAGTGGTCGTGCTTAAGTGTACCAAGCATTTCTGTGAGTAGCAGGTAGATGACCACCCTTTAAAGACCTGATGGCCTCGACTGAGGCGATCTTCAGACTAGGTGGAGTCTAACCCATTCCCTAGCATCGGTTTGGTGATAACAAGCATTCTACTCCCGCTTCGCAAAGCGAGTATTCCTGCTCGGACAACGGACACCGGACATCTCGGTTGGGAACTGAGTAGAATATCTCTCATGCCACTTTCCACTGCTACACGTAACCCACACTGAAGACAGAGCGAAGAAACTCTTGAAATCTCTGCCAAGAAGAAGCGTCATGGTTGTCAAACTCGCAACATCGGCAGCGCAAGAAGGCATATCTCTTATTCGCAATCCTGCAAGCATCTCGCTTGTCAGTCCAGCTATGAAGCGACTGTTTTACACTGCTCGCTTAATCTATAAATGCCAAGAATGGAAGCATTTTAAACCTTTGGGAATGTTTCATCCTTTCGCTTCCCCAACCAAGCTTAAGACACGGCCTCGTGTCAAAAGTGTATATAATTAGGAATTATTGTATGCAATGGTGGGTTTGGGGCTAGAGCTGCGCGTGCTACCAAGTCTCAACACGCTCCAGGCCGTCAGCCCTAAACTAAAATCATTCTTGAATGGTCATACAAAAACACATTCTTTGGGTAATGCGTTGTCCAAAGATCATGGTGATTCCAAATGCCAGTATGAATCTAAGTGTAATATGGTAAAGTAATGGACCTGATGTATAACCATCTGGAATGGGCTCGTACTTGGGTCTTGTCCAGAGCCAAGACGTGTGAGAGTCATCGCGTTTCCTCAAGAAATAAGAATTTCCATGTCATAGCCTCACAACTGACTATAGAACACGTGCCACTTCTGTTTCGTCTAATATCTGAGCTGACAAGTTTTCCTTGACGTGATACAACTTGTCGTCAGGATTAGCGAAGACCAGCAACATTCAGTTGACTAGAGCGTCTGAATCGCCTTACGGCCAAGAACATTTTTGTATGATCAGCTCCTTGCCCGATGGTGGCGTCGGATTTGGTGGGATGGTCTTCGATGCCGATCTAGAAGGCATCCATAAAACAGCCAAGATGCTCCTTAGGAGGTCCATCTTCACCCTAGCTGATCCTCTGTACTCGAGGTGCCGTACTAGATCTACTCGGACTCCGGCATCTCTTTCATTTATGAGTATTATTATAATGAGATGTCACCATGTTATCGGCGAGGTGAACACCGAGTGATGATTTGAGTCTCGAAACAAAGTGCGGGGATATAGATGTGAATACCGATGCTGAAGCACCTCCCCGATGGCTGTGTATTCACGTGTGTCCAAGGTATATGGTAGCATAGCCTTCGAGAACTAGCACTACGAATATTAAAAGTCATTATAATGATCGCATCACGATACTGAGATACGAACACAGAAGTTTAAATCATCAGATCGTACTTCGGGTTTGATCACCTCGTATTCATCGAGTCGGAAGGGAACAAAATCTTCCGTGGCTAAACTGATCCTCGTCTAAAATCAACCTTAAAATAACCACCATCTACTTTAAATACCCGAGAGCTTCCTAGTAGAGTGGTAGAACAGAACGCTTCCCATTGTCGTTTGCCTATTTGATTCGGGCATGTATAACGTCATGAAATTAACCTCTTTCTCTGAATCGATCCACAAATCAAATTATATTCGTACATGTTACTAGCCACCGGCTACCTTCTTGAAAACTGCCATCCATGCGGGCCCCTCATTAAACTAGCTTTTTCAGCCCCCACGGCGGTCTTCAACCCGTCCATATCAGAATGATGATCCGTCCTATCCTTCACCAGTTCATTAACATCCATCAGCAAAACAGCAAGCGGGCTCCCCTTCCAGGCACTAACGTCCCCTCTAATCGACTCGGAAATACTTAAGCCCAGAAATGCAATCGACAAAAGTACAAGTACAAATGGGTAAGTGATCCAACCCCAGCGCACATGAACGAAAACCTCACTAGATCGTGCTATACCACTGTACATTTCGGCTGACTGGTTAGTGGCTGCCATGCTGCGTACATTGTTGGTCAACGAAAGTGCAACATTCTTTATCCAGTTTTGAGGGTCAGTAGTCCCATTCCATATTCCTTGGACAAACTCATTATCTCCATAACCGTATGTTGCGCTAGACATGCCTGCCGTCACGCTTCCATTGAAGACCTTGAAGAGGGAGTTTGACAACCCATCAATTGCGATACCGCCAATCATGTAATTCGAATCCGGGCTTACGTTCATATAATCCGGTATATCGATGAAGGTCCTATTGGCTGTAAGGTTGAATGTGGGAGAATCCACAGATGCAACAGTGGACCAGTTATGAACTGTCCTTTGTGTTTGCACTGTATTCTCGACAGATATATTATAAGCCTCCAAACAGAACCAGAGCGCACATTCGGTTGCAGTGGTGTTTGTACCAAAAGTTGTTCCTAGATATGGAGCACCAAACATGTCGAACACCGAAAGGTAAGGAATAGTCTGATCACTTCTGTTGTAGGTACTGTTTCCAGTGTATAGTTGATTTACAACAAACGATGTTTGCAGGGAAAAGAGAGTTCGCATATCTGAGACTCCAGTTCCGGATGGCATAGTATAGTTGCATAAATCTTCGGTATCACTACAAGATGTAGTGAAGGTTTGAGGAGTACACTCCCCACAAACGGCGAGAGATGGAACAATTGGCCAAGTGCAGTTTCCCGATGAGCAAGATACTTCGATTGGCGTTATATTCTCTGTTAGCACACCGCTGTAGATGGCAGCCTTTGTCTCAAAGAGACTCTCACGTGCTATGAATATTAGTTACATGGTCAATACCTATCGAAGTTGATGCTGACTTACCTTGCAGTGATGCGCCATGGCGCCAGTAATTGTACCACTGTTCTGCACGAGGAACTACTCCAGCAGAATAAGAGTTCGAAGCCATTTCGTTGCTATCAACAAGTCGATATTGGGTAGAAAGTAACTGTTGCGTGAAACTATCAAATCCCAAGGTGAGGATTGTGATTGCGGCTCCAATAGAGACCAAATGACTTTCAAGTTAGCAAAGGGTTCCTGGCACTCTCAGAAGTTACTTACTGATGCTTGGTCCTAAACAATAACCTCAAACTACCCCACGCCCCTCTTGATGCATCATCGAAAGCATCTAGATCTGAAAGCTTGCTTCGACAGCTATTCTTTTGGTGTTCCAGGGAGAACCATATCCATGCTCCTTGACTGATAGCAGCTCCAACTGGAACCATGAATAGGGTTCTGCTGAGTGTAGAAAGTGCTGCTACGGCAGTATTGAGGGTTAATCTGTCCCATGATGGCTGAGGTTTGCCGTCATAGTGCTGTAGTAGCACAACAAGAGCTAGCATGCCAAACAACGCCCCAACAGAAGCAAGAATCTCAATACGCCACCATTTCAGAATAGAAGGTTTCGGATTGGGAGTGTATGCTGGAGGACTCTGGTCGACACTAGGTGAACTTGGAATACTCGAGGCATGATTAAGCTCAGTTTTGGAGCCATATTCATCGAGTTCCCTTCCCAGGTATTCTGTGCGCGAGTCAGGTGATGCGGGATAGGCCGTGCGGTCAATGCGATACATGATTTGGAGGGCCTTGGTACCTCAGAAGGTTGTCGCAATCATGAGTAAGTTGGCGATTCCGCACGCTCAGTAGTACACTGGCAAGAATGAAGGAATGTAGGTACAAAGAGAGTATAGAGCCAAGAAAGAACATCAGGAGAAAAAAAGGAGACCCCAAACGCGGCTCTGCTATGAAGGATTTTGGTGGAGCTAGTAGCTCGTATTGAGATGTAGATCTGCGCCAAGAGCAAGGTTAAAAATCATGCGAGCTTCACTGCCGGCGAACGAGCCGAGGAGCAATGTACATCATTGTACTGACCGCCTTCAGATGGAAATACCATGGCAGAATAGTCCTGAACTTCTCTATGGAGTAATCAACTACATGTATAGCAGGTACAGAAGCGTGGTGAAACAAGCCTTAGCATATTGCACGACAGAGAATCTCGTTACAGTACATTGGAATGGGGTCGGGAGGAGAATGACCGTACTCTGTATAATTTATGCTTATGGTGAATAATCTTAGTAGGAACTGGTGGAACTAAGTGTCCATCTTGTCGCTAAAAATCGCAAGCTGGTCTCGTGTGGCTCGGCATACAGATGACCAGCTTGTAGTTCCAACTCTACAAATCAGCTCTCTAAATATTATTTACAACGAGCAGCTGCACAAATTGAACGGCAATGCACTTCCATGGGAAGTCTTGGGTGCTGGACAACAATGCGACTTTTCGTACAATATTACAAGGGTCAGTCAAAGCCACCTGGGTAAGGAAAAGAGCTTGAATAAATGAGTTTGATCTTTCCAGGCTTGATTAACAGGGTTCAGAATATTCTACTCGTCAGCAGCTAAAACATCTCTTCCTGCCTTTGAGTTCAAGAATTCGTTCCTGCAATAATTGTTAGTCAAGTCAAACATATCTGTTGGCTATTGTACCTTTCCATAGCCCAATCCATCAATAAATATGCTGTAATGAATGGAGGTGCGACGTAGAGTACTTGGCCCTTGCATCGTCTCCATGTATTGAAAATCGCAGAATGAAATGCGCCCGCAAGAGGACGTTGTCTATTTGCTGAAATGGCATATGTTTGAATTCCTTTTTGCGGTCTCGCACCTAACGACAGAACAGCTGTGTTAAATTCTTGGGCTACGAATGGAAAAGTAGCTTATTGCTAACCGTGATCTCCCCACTCCCCCTTGTACCATCTTAAACCGTGCGAGTAAGCATATTTCTAACGCCCCAAGCATTAACTAGAGAACCAAAGGTTCAGGCTTACCTTGTACCAGGGACTCTTCCGCCATGGCCTCCCATTGTCAATTCTTTGGCAAAATTTTGATGAAGACAAAGGTTTTCGAAATTGGCATACTAACATTCTCAATCTCTTGCGGCAGAAGCTCATATTTATATATGATGGTATCGGCTAGCAATGAATAAATAGGCATCATGAGAATGAGCTAGTCCGAGATATGCCAAGATTGGAAATAGAAGCTGATCGGACTCGGACGCTTCGCAAACTCCGAAAATAGTATGGGTATGTCGGACGTTGTCCCTTACATGAACTATTCGAAATCTTCACAGGCTATTTAATCTGGAGGATACGGAAGAAACACCAAGCTCCAGAATGCAATTGTCCGTTCTGGACATCGAGTTGTTTTGTTGCCGACGATTTGACATAAATCACGTGATTATAAACGACTAACCGCTTTGATGTACCTATCAATTTTATATACAATTGATCTTCCAGAAAATGAATGTACTTAACTAACATGGTTGATGAGAAGTATTAACTGTCTACTTTTACTTTGTAAGTATGCAACCCGCCATTTTGGATATTTATGTCATCAATTAGTCGTCACGTGGAAATCAATTTGTCATGAAGTTGTGCGAGATTACTCCCTGTTATTTATGTAAAAGTGCCTCAGACAGCCTCGTAGTAGAAAGACAGAAGACTTGGTTTAGATGGAATATCCAGATACCCGGTACCAAACAATCATCG
Organism: Pseudofabraea citricarpa; assembly: GCA_029641185.1. NCBI lineage: Eukaryota > Fungi > Ascomycota > Leotiomycetes > Helotiales > Dermateaceae > Pseudofabraea > Pseudofabraea citricarpa. The sequence continues at coordinate 2,333,360 of JAPWGK010000004.1, forward strand.
AAGCCTCTCCTCTCGTGCCCATTGTTCATCTGTGTGACCATGTACGTTCTTCAGGTACCTGGTGAAATCGCCAGCTGTTTTGATAGCATCTTGAACATGCTCCCAAGTTAGCGTTTCATTTTTGAAATTTGCCAGTTGCCTTGCTGTCATCAACGCATTCCTGATTTCTCTCCCGTTCATCTCCTGATTGGCAAGCTCATCGAGATGCAGTTTGATCTCGTCTATGTCTACGTCATCTCCATCCTTTTGAAGGAGTTCGAAAAAGTTATGCCAAATTGTTCTTCGTGCACTGGGACTGAGTGTCGGATAGTGTAGTGCAAGCTGCATGCGTGATCGAAAAGCCTCGTCGAAAGTACCAACCCGGTTACTTGTAAGTATAAGAATACCTTCGTAATACTCAAGAATACGTAGAAAGACTAAATATTGTTAGAAGCTAAAGAACTCTGGATTTTTAAAAACTGACCAGAAACAAGACTATTCCGTTCCAAGTCATTAAGTGTCCTCTCTTCTAAGAACACATCTGCTTCATCCAGTAAAAGGACTAGACATGATCAGTCAAGTCCAAACAGTTTTCTTCTTCATATATCATACCACAGTTCCATGTCTTGGCTAGATACAAGACTGTCCGGAGATACTTCTCCACAGCTTCGGCATTCGTGCCCATGTCTCCGCAGGTAACTCTGTAAAGGGGCATTTCTGCAAGTTCAGCCACACTGTAACATGATTGTTAGCATAAATGTTGCAAGTTGTAAAAAGAGGATATCCCGAACCTTTCTACTTAGTAGTTAGTAAATGATCACTTTACGTATACAAAATCCCATACCTGCAGTAAGAGTTTTGCCAGTCCCAGGACTTCCATGGAGGAGTACGACCAACCCTTTCCCCTTGCCAGCTATTACATCTTCACGCTTTTTTGCCGCGGAAACTTCCTCGATGCTCAGTTTGCTCTTTTTGGAAGAAGCTCTGACCATTACAAGCGCCTTGACAAGATCTTTTGTTCGCGGTGGTAATACGAGTCGTTCAAACGCCTCTTTATTCCAATTGATTGAACCGATGTTGTCAACATATAGTTGCACTAGTGATGAGTCTCAGCATTTTGCAAAGAAAGTCTAAAAGAGACAATATGTAAAGCTCTTGAAGTGATGCTAATAACCTCTTCATAGCCCACAGAGCTGTCTAAGCGATGTCGCTTGATTTTTGGCCAAGATGTAGGTCGATGCCGAGGAGCATGATTACCTGAATCATCGCAACCATAGTCCCGAAAGACAATGAACCCGAGTCCTTCTTGCTCTTGCCGAGCATCGTCTAGATACTCCCCCACATCCGGAATGGGATAATGAGCCGAAAGATGGCGAGCTGTAATGCCAGAATCAACGCTTTTGTGGGGTATATCTTCATAAACGAGTGCGAAGTGTTTGTCCAGAGGCCGGTTATCGTGGCAGTCTATTCGACATAGAATCCTATACTGAAGAGCATGATTCAAAAGGTCTGACACTCGTTCCCTTCTCTGTTCAAGTGCGACGGGAGCATCTACAGCTTGTAGATCAACATCTTCGACAGAGCTATCATCTCCTGAATCAAAGTTTGAGTTTGTGTAAGAGCGATTGGAGGGCTTTTGCGTAAGATCGAAAAGCTCAGAAAAAGTCTCCTCGTCATCTGGCTTTAGAGGACGAAGAAGTCTTCTGGCTGCAGCCTAATATACAAGATGGAAGTTAGAGGCTGCATAACTCCCCTCGAGAATTTTGAAATAAGGTAAATTAGTTCATGAAAGATGACTTAAGGAAAGTTGTGAAGCTTACCTCCTTACGATCTAGCTGATCTTTATCATCGAGCTTTTGATTGTCTAAGCTCATAGGAGCACAACCCATTCTTACCTCGTCCTCTAACTCCTCCTGTAGTTGTTTTGTCCTATTGGCACTTGAACCAACTGCTTGCACTTTCTTGCGGGGCTTGAATCAGAGTCGGAAGAATACGATGAATATGAAGACCGCCTTGATATAGGTATGTTAGGTCTATGCGGCTGAACGATGACAGGTGGACCTCCACGACTCATGGGATGTCCATTTGGTGGTGGTGGTGGGGGGCCAGGGCCGTTTCTCAGCGCGAGAGGTGCTTCCATCACCCGATCCAAAGCTGTCAAATTCGATTCTTCGAGAGCTGATGCTCCCTCGCTCCTGTCTTGTGAAATTGTGGGATTAACATTATTCCTCGTGTCGGGCCCTACTGGCATTGCACCAGGAGGTAATGGCATTCCACGGCCCATTATGGGAGCGCGTTGTGCTCCAAAAGTCCGTGGGCCACCAGGTATGGGTGGTGGAGGTGGACGACCTCGCGCAGCCATTATCTTGTATAGTTGATTCTTATCGATATGTATCGCAAATATCAATAGAGTGCTTGAAAGCTGTCGATTTTGATAACAGTTTCTGTGCTTTGAGGGGCAGGAAAACCGGCGCTTGTTGTTGAACGATTTGCAATCTCTAGAGTATAAGCATTTCTTGAGAAACTATGTGCGACACAACGATGGAGGGGCACAGGCAACTATACTACTTCCGAATCTATGGTGGCTGCTGACCTTTCAACCCGGGGCTATGCAGGTTGTCGCATGTGGCTATGCATGTAATAAGGGTGGTAATGGGGGCCAAAACAGAGGTCGGAAAGAGTCCTTAGAGCCTCGTCAGAAGTTCAGGTTCACACGACACATAAGGCCTTTCTTATCTCTTTAAAAGCATAGCGAAGACCAAAGGTGCTCAACTCAACATTATGGAGGTGCTAAGAGCAACTCATGAGACCAGCATAGACACAGCTCGAGGCACTGAAATTCTCGATAGCATAGCAGAGATCCAGACTGGGAGAAGAAGCCAAGTAGTGCTAGCATCAGCTACTCTGCATGAGAAATGGGATGAGAACCACAGTTCTGAGCTCCAAACATGGTACAGAAGTGAAGGAATAAGCAGGTAAGCCAATTATTCGAGTACGACAAGCACAAAACAACTAATTCAATTCGGTCAGCTCATCACATGATATAATGGCAGAAGCCTATCGCAATGCGAAAGAGGAATTTGAAAAGAATCTGACCAAAGATTCATCTAAAGTAAAATGGCTAGATAACAAGTCATCAATCATGGATGTAGCAGAAGCGATAAAGACGGCAAAAAGCCGATACGAAAGCAAACCAAAATCCAAAGCTCGGAAATGGCTGAGCATATTTTCTGAAAGAGTATCATTCTATGGTAAAGTTTTTGATGTTCTGGTTCAACAATATCCAGAATATGTTTCATTGGCATGGGGTGCTATGAAATTCTTATTCACGGTCAGTGTCAACGACCCAATCGAAAGGTTAAACTCAACCATCTACAGGCTATCGACAACCAAGAAGAAAAAATAAAACAGCTTGCAAAAGCCTTCAGCAAAATAGCAGAGATACTACCGCGGAGTAATCTTGCACTGATTCTTTACCCTACCAAACTTATGAGGGATAGCATAGCCATTTTATACAGCAGGATAATCAAATTTGTACAGCGGGCTATGAAATGGTATAAGCAAGGATCCGTTTCTCATGCTTTGAGTTCGGTAGCAAAACCATGGGCATTGAGCTTTCAAGACTATGTCGATGAGATTGCAATACAGTCTCGTTACGTCGACAAGCTTGCCGAAGCAGCTTCGCAAGCCGAACAGAGAGATATTCATATGCAGGTGCTGGGGGCTCGGACAGATATTGAAGAAACCAAAATTCGGATGGAATACCTTGCCAAAGCTTTCGACAATAATTCCAGTCAAATCAACGATTTGAGATTAAACCAGCAGATCCAGATCGCCTTAGGTAAAAGCCATCAAAAATGTGGAACGAATAATATTAACTTTTCCAATAGCTAACAAAGCACTTGAAAATGCAAATGTTCTAAGGCTGGGTTTCGACACACAACAAAATACGACTCGAACGGTCGGGCTTTTACAATCGCCTGCTCTAAAAGCCCTTCCATCTGCAGAGGAGGCATTCGCTTACTGCGAGTCTTTCAAAAGGAGAAAAGGATTTCGAGGAAAGGTTAACCAGATGCAACTTCCAACCCTTCAGAAATGGGGAGATTGCAATGAGTCATCTGTCATTTTTCTACAGGGTAATACAAGGCAACCGGCGAAATATGTCTTGATTGATTTCATCGCACTGTTACGAGCTTCTAGCCAGCCAGTGATATGGATATTAAAGTTTGCGGATTATGGGGACAAGCAAACCTCCAGCATATCTATCCTTCAAACACTGGTAATGCAATGCCTTAATCTTGTGTCTCTAATTCCTTCCAAGGACTCCCATCCAATTACCTTGGCTCATCTGGATGATGCTGTAACTGAGGCAGACTGGCTTCGGATTCTCAACAAAAGCTTGACCGGGTTCAAGCAAATCTACATAGCTCTGGATTCTTCAATCCTGGCAATGGCACTCGACAACAGCAGATTTAGGGTTTCGGTATGGGTAGAGAACCTTGTTCGTAGTATTACGTCTACACAAGTCAAGCTTGTCATTCCCTTGAGTGATTTGGATGTTGATTATGTTAGGCGAGAATGGAGTCAAGATCTATGGGCAATTATTAAGACGGACCAAATCAACAAGCCGCGAAGGGCTAGGCGAAGAAGGAATCGTAGTACTATTGCTTTCAGATAGTAATCATTAAGATGTATTTGCACATATATGATAACACTGTTGCATAAATTATAGGCCAGGAATAGATTGTCATGAAATTGTATATCAGTTACAAATTACCTAGGTACACAACTAATCCTTGCCACAAGTTATAAAAATGACCATACATTAATTAGCCTGATTTAATACAGGCTATTGACAAATAATCCACTTACAACAACGTCTAATAGTACTATTTTGAAGAATTAATACAACAAGTTCAAGTTTGAACACGCATAGGAAGGTTGATCCTATAGTAATAGAAATCTATTCAGAGCAATCTAAATAAGCCATGAATAAAGAAAAGCCAATACCGTATTCACAGCCGCCTTATAAAACTACCACAATTACAACCTACGCGTTCAGTGGGTAATCGAAAAGACCTTCCCAGTTCCCTCGTCTTTACCGCTCTCGAACGGCTTTACAACTTTCTCAAAAACAAAACCGCCAACATCTGCCCTCGAAATGGTGTACCCAATCGCCTTCTTCGCAATCCTTCCTTCTTCAACATCCCACCTTACATTCTCCACCCCCTTGGCTAGTCCATTGGTCAGAAGGCTCGGCCTCACTATAAAGTACCTCCCAATGGATGCCGGCTTCGATGTAACCCCTTCAATTGCCAGATCCTCCATCTTCTTTTTATCCATATGCTGCGTGTGTAATAGTGAATAGAGGGGCTTGAACAGAAGAGGTACATCTCTGCCGTGGTTACTAATCCCCGTTGTAGATAGCACAACCAATCCAGGCTTAACAAGAGCAGGGCGTGCGCGCAAGGCATTGAGGACTGTAGTGATGCCATCTTCGCAGATGGTGGGATCTTCCACCTGTGGAAGCATGTTCCCTTTCTTCATAGCGGGATAGCTACCGATGCCTGAGATTATAATGTCGACTGACTTGTTTCCTCCAGTGGGGTTCGTTGGGTTGAGAACGGCTGGGAAGAGAGTTTGGGTCACTGCGACAGGATCTTTGACATTGCCGACGGTGATAACGAGGTTCTTAGAGATGAGATCGGGGGATATGGAATGCGTAGTTTCGAGGAGGGTGGTGAGTTTATCAGCGTTCCGGACGACTGTTCAAGTCGGGTTGTTAGCTGGGCTTTGTATTGCAAAGAGGAGGGGATGATGTACGAGCTACGCATGTATATCCTGCCTTCAAACAATGTACAAGACATGCTGCTGTACTTCCCCCTGTGGCACCAAAGAAATCGACGCTCTTGTAAGAAGACATAAGTTCAGGTATTCGCGTTATCCTCGAAGGGTTCAAACCGTCTGTCAAGCAAGAAGAAAGGTGATAGATCGCTCAGGTTGCCGATTGCTCTATAAATGCGTGTGGGATTGATGTTCTCCATGATGGCGATTTCCAGCATTATAAAAGTCTCCAAGTGGAGGTGGCACAGTTAGAAAGATGAGAGTGAAAACATCGTCGGATCAACAATGACAGAATGGCCATCAATGATGAATCGGCCAAATTGCCCCGAAGCCGTCGGGTGGCTTGAGACTCCCCGCTAAGCCCCGCTAAACTTTGTTTTCGGGCTGACTTTCGTACCTGCTGTTCAGACCATCATACCAGTTTACCATTTCCGTCCTCTTTACATTGTGGCTTTGCAAATGCCCAGCTACAATCACGTATGTACACGCGTCTTACGGGCGTATGGTTCTATAGGCAAAGTACCCAGATAATTTAATTTTAGGCATCTAGGACTGGATATTGAAGATCTGTAAGCTCGGTAACCAGCTATGTGGGAACGAAGAAGTTTGACATTTGAGCAATTCCAGGGGGAAAGGTTACTTGTCCTCAGCCTCAGCTCGCTTGCAATTCTTGGCCTCCCATGTCGATGTCGATTTCACGTACAGCATGCTCGGCAAACCCCTCATTTGACTAAAAGGCCAGGGAGTTGAATCTCAAGCGGAGCAATTCTATGTTAACGCCGCCTTCTTGCATCGTGAGGTTTCTGGCACTTTATCTTGGTTCTAGGATTTTTGGGTAGTGTCGCCAAAATTACAACACATGTAATATTGAATTCGAGTAGTATGTTCTATTTAAACACGGAGTCTTTCAGCTTCTGCCTATGAAAATGTTACTCGGAAATAATTAGCGATATCAACATCTTTCGTTTAAGCGGTAGATTTTGGTTATATTATCAAGACCATGCCCCCAAAAGAATCGATAAAATGGGTCTTGTTAGAGTTAAACTGTGTAAACTTAGCTTTCTTATATACGATAATATATTAGCAAAGAGAAGAGAACCAATATTGTTTGAACGTGGTCTATATTAAAACTGAACCAAATATCGCCACTAAAGAACATGCGTAATCATTACACCTTGATCCCTTCTCATAATCTCCATTTACTCCATGCTTTGTCGCTTAATTCCGATACAACCAGTTCCCAAACCAACCAAAAAGCCCCAAGAAGAAATTAGAACCGAAGTCGTGAGAGAAAGTCGGTAACACTTCCAGCGTTACCTGACGCCCGAGGATTGGTATATCTAGTGTTCATCTTGCAGAGTTGAAGCATGGTGTTGTTCTGTTGTGCTTCTGGCGAAGTGTCGCCGCGATTCAAGATCGAAAGGCGTTCAAAATATTCTTCTGCCTTAACGTAATCCTTTCCACTCATATAAGAACTACCAAGGAGCTGAAGAGTGGCTTTTGCTTCCCGGTGAGATTTACCCTTTCGTTCTTCCGTCCATCCAAGATATCGTTCAAGGTAAGGACACATTTCGGTGGACATCTGTCCACCATACGAGACGCCTTTACCTTTACCAACTAAGCAACCAATCATAACCACACAAGATATACTTGACGGGTGATCGCGGCCTAAGAGCTCTTCGGAATTCGCGAGAGCTCGTCGAAGACTATCTGATGCTTCTGTAAGTTCTCCCTCGAGGAGTTGGACTGTACCAAGTATGCGCAGGGCACGAATGGTAACTTGATTCTTCGGTCCAAGAACGCTTCTCAGATCTGCATATATCGGAGGGAGAATATTTGCGGCTTGTTGAACTTCCTCGGTGAACCGAGCCGTGTTTATAGTGTCCCCGAAAGCCGATGGAAGCATTACCTCAATCAAGTCAAGTACCGACTTGAACACCTGAATATCGGTATCGCCCAGTAGATTCTTAAGAGCATCTGTTCTTCGCTGCATTCGTGTCAAAGCATCCTTCTTTTGGCCCAACTCATTCCTCGTGTAGGCTAACCGCCGCTGGGTCTCCAAGGTGTCAAGATCATTATCTCCAAGACAATCTTGTTGACGAGCGAAGACTGTTGCACAAGCAACATCTGCTTCTTGGTTTTGACCCAACTCCTGCATGACTTCCGAGGTGAGACTTTCAGACTTCATGGTCAGACGATGCTCCACCCCAAGAAAGTGTCGGCTAGTGCTAGATACCCAATTACTCCATTTTGCAGCGTCTAGGACGAAACCCATTTCAAGCTGCGTGGATGCAAGATCATAAGCAGCACTCAAAGTGCTATGGTGTTCAGCACCTAAAGTACTGTGGTGCTCTTGAAATATCTGTTGTTCTAACTGTTTCGCCTGCTGCCAACGTCCCATATTTTTGTGATCGGCTATCAGTATCGACTTTGGGTCGTTCCCAGTGGGCATGTACTGAACACCTGTTACTTTTGCCTTCGGTGCGCTTGGAGGAGTGCCGGCATATGGAGAGACACCATGTGGACTAAACCTGGGAGGCAATGGAGGTGCGTTACCAGTCATGGTAGGAGGCGGAACGTATCCCTGCATTGAGACCAGGGCTCCATCCACCAGACTTTTGATGTTGCCTTTGACTTGTTTGTACCTTTGACCTCTGGTGCCAATTTTACACATAGCAGAATGATCTGCATCAAGTGGCACCACAACTTCGCGAGAACCGATGCCAAGAACAGCGGATTCTCTCTCTACCACCACCTGAACTCAAGTTAGTACTCAGATAAGCGTTAGAGGATGAGGAAGAGCCTTTTTTACTGACATGGCCAATGGAGGCAGGTCCAAATCCTCCCAGCTGCATCGGCTTGGTTTCAAAGAAACTCACAACCTTGTACTCTTCAAGTTGATACTTGAAATTCTCAGACATTTCTCGCGTAAAGAAAGAGTTATGTTTAAGGCAATCAAGGAGTTCGTTGCTTGCCGAACCATTCGAGACAAATTTTGCAACTTTTGCAGCGACGCTACCAAGTTCAACACCCTTCGCACCATGATGAGGGCAGCCAAAGAAAACAAGCCCGTGTGTTGCATTGCGTATTGCTGTGTATTGTGGATTTTGATGCGCATTGAAGAGAGCCTATTTAGCTATTGCGTCAGCATTCGGTTGAGGATTGGAAATGAATGAGAAATGAATACCTGTTTTATGACGAGGCCACCCAAGCTATGGCCAACAAATATAATTTTCGAAGATGATTGTCCCTGTGCGATTCATTAGTGCGAATGAAATGGTCATCCAAGGTCTCCCGCACCTGTCGTTCCATAGCTAGCAGATTGAGCAGATTCTCGGCATGATCCTTTATCCGGGAGGTTGACATGAACTCGGGATTTGTGACGCTCGAGTTGTATCCATAAATCAAGATTCGTGCAGAGGGAAAGTCCTCGCCGAGGAAGGCTGTTGGCCAAAATGCGCCATTTTCATGGGTCCAGGTCTCGAAAGGATGTTGTATTCGGCCTTTGGGATTCAGTCCGTGGACAAACACAATACTAGAGAGAATAACGTGAGCCTATCTTCACAGTATCTGTGGAATCTGGGATGCGAACTCAAGCTTGTGTTGTTCTGATGGCGAACATACTTCCTCCAGGAACGGGTATTCGAGATTATTGTAATCCTGCACGCTATTAGCATTGAGTATAAAGTACTTGTTGATTATGAGGCACTACCATGGATACTCAGTGCTAAATGAGTGCGAAATATCGTGAAGTGCTAGATTCAAGTCAACGAAAGTTGTAAGTCTTTGCGGGGGAAAGGATGGTGTGGCCGCTCGAGAGTACGAAGAACACCCCCTTCCCTGGGTGGAAGTGGGCCATCCCATCTTGAGTGCGCCTTGTCATAAGTTGTCTGGATTTGATAGGTTACGCAGGAGGTAAGTACGATCCTTGTCAGCAGTTCACGAGTTGATGGCGGAAGCAAGCCACATAACTTGGCTAGGCCCCGGCGCTACGGGACGGGCCATACAACTATCAAAGATGTTTGATTTTACAGTACAAAGCATAAATATTTAGTAAAGGGTAAAGCTCCTTTCGAGGATAACTGCCAGAGAGGATAAAAATACGTATGAGGCATATGATAATCAAAACAAAACAAAATAAACTGCAATTATTACAAAATATAGGTAACGTTACTCAAACCCGTATTTTCGAGACATAATACTGGAAGCATACAGCTAATACGGTGCAGAGAGTTGTGAAGGTATAAAGCAGCAAACGATTCTTTGCACGCCGTGAACACCCGTCTGCGACAGAAGCTTAAATGAGAGAGCGTGTTGCGGCTTAACGGGAGTCCCCGCTCTATTGCCAACTTCAAATAGTGATCATCGCCATATGGGCATACCATTTAAGGAAATTATAACGTGAAAAATAGATCATCCCACTCTCTCTATTTGGGAAAACTGAACCCTTCAAGAGTAGAGTTGCCTAAAGTGAATGCATACCCATGTCAGATTATGCTTCGCTGTTTTTCAGCTCTCATGCATTCCAAGGCCTCCTTCGGTTAATCCGCCATCCTACTGGTTGTGCTCCATGCATTGCTTTTTTGAGGCTTTGGCCTCGACACCGACACCGCGTATTTTGACCACTCACAATTCAAAATCTTGATCACGGCTGCTTCAAGACCGTATCCCGGGTGAAAGCTGTACTTCATCAAGGTTGTTTGTGTCACGTGTCTAAGCCTAACTCAACACCGAGTGCTCATAATAGTCGTCCATTTTCTGCTGCGCTGAAAAATGCTGTAGGCCCTAATAGTACATATAATCAAAAAATATCGGGTCCAAATCAAGTTGCAATAACCCAAACATAATCAAGGGAGATGCTAGAGATATCGCTACTTGAAGGACAACTCCCGGATAAGGAAACCGTGATGTTCCGATCACCCGCAGCAAACTGAAATCCAAGCTGGGGCCCTTGACCAATTGTATTGAACGCCACAGTCAGGTAACAACCCCTCAGGAACCGATTCTGGACCCGCGAAAAGAAAAATATCTCGTAGGTCACGTCAGGGCAGATCAACAGATTTGCATCTGTGGTTTCATAATCTGGGGCCCCGAGACATCTTGATTCCGGGCTGCATGAAATAGTGGCACTAACGCTTGTAGTGAAAAAGTTGGCGATGTCTGTGGTCCATGGGTTCATCTCAACTTTGACATAAGTTCTTGGCGTGCTTGTAGATGTGCATAACGAGGATGCGATTGCACTTGTCTTTGAGCCAATTAGGGTAATTTTGCTTGTGGGTTTGCTTGTTGTGGTATTAATTTTGGACGTAGTCGATGGACAAGCAGTTCCACTAGAACTTGATGTTCTTCTCGACACAGATTGCGTGGTTGCTAAGTTATCAGCTTCCAAAATCCCTGATATTGTAGTTATCTTCGAAACTTTATTAGTACTCGAACTGCTAGTTGACCTTGTCGATGTAGAAGATCTTGGAGAGGCAGTTGCGAGGCTATTAGTTGTAGTTGAAGAACGTGAGGTTGAAACGAATTGCTTCTTTATTGACAAGATATTAGTTATCTTACTATTTGATGCTGATGATTTTGATGTTGAGCTCTTATCAGATGATTTGATGGACGTTTTACTGGCCGGTGTGCGAGGTATAGTGATAGTCTTTTTTATTACGACAGTCGAAGAAGCTGTCTTTGTGGCTATAAACGATCTTGTAATCACTTTTGTACTCGTGGATCTTAATGTCTAAGTGCAGCTAATGTGAGAAGATTGCAAGGTATTATTGGTTGTCTGAAACTCACAAGTGTAGTTGACTTTGTCTTCTGGGGACCACCTGGGATTGTGAAGGTTGATATTATCGTCTTCGTGACAGGTGACTGACATTTATTTAGCCATGGCTTTGGAGATACCTCAAGTTTAAATTTGAATTGGTATAATTACCTGCAAAATTGTTCTTGTGGTTGTTTTTGATAATACCTTCGTCTTCGAGATTGTCTATTATAAACGGGGGATTAGCTATGTTTGGTGTGCGAACATAATTGACAACACTCGAATAAAATACACATAATATGTATATCTACATGTGTATACTTACAGAAGTGATGCTAGGAGCTGTGGTCAATACCGTACTCGTACTGATCGAAATACAAGAACAAGCACTCGATATTTTCGAAGGCAGATATGTACTTGCTATATACTTTGGCAAAGATACTGCTGATTTAAGTGCTTGCTCTTGCACATATGCGGTTACAGTGGTAGTGATCGTAATTTTCGCAGTTGTTAATGAGGTAGAAGTTATGCTCACTTCCCTCGTGCTTGTAATTGGTGCCAATGTGTTGCGGACTTGAACAGTTGTTGCATCTGGCAGTGAAACTGTTTTGGTCTGAACCAAGAGTTAAATGTTAGCTATACTCGATTACTTTGAAGTCGAACAACAATTAATGAATCTACAAGCTATTTATAAGAAGAAACATGCCTTGGTGATCTGCACAGCTGACTTTACTCCTCGGGTAACAACTACCGTTGCGATGTTCGTGGAAGTCGTTGAGGCAGTTACCCTAAGTCTCGTATTAGAATAGTCACACACATAACTGGTCTGGAAAAACGTACGTTATAGTTTTTTGTGGTACTATAGTACGTGTTTGTATTGGTACCTGGATATAAGAACTACAAAACCTTCGTGCATCTACACTATTTCGCGCATTATTCATCGTCTGAAGAAGCTCATCTGTGCTGCATGCAAATTTGCCCCGCTCTTCGTGTGATGCTGCGGCGGTGAAAGAGACAGTCGATGCTAAAATCAAGTACGCAAGCAACATGTCGACAAAGGCAGAAATATGAGAGGTTGCATCGTGTTGGAAAGCGGGGAGTTTAAAGCAAGGTCCTTGCCTTACTTCGGCTTCAATCTTCTTTGGACTGCCGATGAGAACTATAGAATTGAAAAGCCTGGTTTTGTTAAATGATTATAACATAGGCGCCGGTACGCTTAGAGTAGAAAATTCGATGCTACTTACCTAGTCTATCGAGCTATTTCGCTTAGCTGTGCTGAAAGCGGGTTTGACTTGGTCTAGAATGGCAAATCTAGATCCCGAAATTTGATAATGCGACTCGGATTTAAACTAAGTACAGATTTATTTCACAGCTGGGACTGGTCCACGGAACATTGCGATATGCTTGATGAATCAAGAATTATTCTTGTGCCTTACCACCTTTCACTTGCCCAGCTTCTTGCTCTCTAGCGATGGAAAGCTTCAAGTGCCTTATTTTCTTCGTCTCTGCCTAGCATTTGGCGCAATATTATGATAAACTGCCGCTGTCTATTTGTGCTTTATTTGTCATATCGTCGATTGGTCCTCGTGCAGGCAACCGTGACTATCAGAGGAATGTTCAAGTCCCTATGAAAGGAATAGCTTCAAACCTAAACTGAATCACAAGTTTAATACAAGCAATCAGTCTTTTGGATCAATCTCGACATCCTTCTGATTAATAGCTACTTTCCCCACCGTCAATCATGCTCTTGCAAGAGTTCACGAAGTCGGTCGGTCGCTTACACGATTCTCGTTCAACGAACCGACTTAATTATCCACCGCCACCAATAAGCCCAACATCACCAACCGTCTGAAAACTCGATACCGTCCAACCATTCCGCTCATTATATTCCTCGGCGAGTGTCGTACTCTTCAATTCCTCATAGAATACTGGCTCCTCACAACTGCCTGTAGCGACACACCTGGCAACCACCTCGCCGACCTCCTTGCCCTCAAAATACGCCCCATGAAGGTATCCATAGAACTCGGCACTTGTGGCTTCACCTGCAAAGTGGATTCTGCCAACCGGAGCACGGAGATTCTGATGCCCTTCGAGTGTCATTGCCGGCGGCCAGTTGGAGAATGATCCATACGCCCACGGAGTCTTACTCCAGCGGGGATACATAAAATCGATGGGTTCGGGGATAGTGGTATTGGGGTACATAGTCCTCAGCACGTCTATGATCTGTGCGAGTGTTTCCTCGTCAGATTGTAGGTCAACGATGAGTGATTGTTCCGTGACGACAGTGACGAAAAAGATACCACTGCCGGGGAAGAAATCTACATGATCAAGGGATTGGAAGACAGGGTAGTAACCTCTCTCCTTGGAAGCATACAGGTAAAAAGTTGTCTCCTTGTCCCAGAAAACGTCTTCCTGCTTGAACTGCATGAAGATCTTCGAGTATATTCCCATCTGGAACGTATTGATGGCAATCTTCTTCCAATCCGGCAATTCTGGTTCAAATGTCACATCTTCTGATTGAAGAACGCCAACGGAAAATGTCGTGATGGCATAATCTGCTTCGATGCAAGATCCATCTTCAGCATGTACAATCACACCATCATTAGTATACGTGATGTTGGTAACGACCGTGTTCAAAATCAGACGAGGATCGTTCTTCGCCAGAAACTCCGACGCCTGGCCATGAATAAAGGCGTTGAACCCCCTCTGATCGATAGCGAAATTATTAATCTCTGAAAACCCGTAGAAAGTTGAATTCTGTCGTTGTCAGCAAAACAAAACCTTCTTTCAGTTCGGTCAGCGAGTAATATACATAATTAGCGATGGTGAATTCTTGCGAGCACACATCCTGAAGGGTTCAAGTCAGCTTGATACAGAGGCACAGCATGTCAGGACTAACAGGTATTTGAGCATATTCATAGTCCATATTGAACCATTCGACAGCCATGGCTTGCGCATCCCCTTTCGGTCTATACCCAGCAAGATTAAAGCCGGATCTTATGCTGCGATCTTGTAAATTCTCTGTCAAGAGGACACCGGCATCATACTCGGCAATCTCGTAGCCAGCATCAAACTCCTCAAACTTGGAGCCAAAATCAGCTTCACCGGTATCATCAAAAGTGAGCAGGGATGAAAGATTCGTGAAGTGATTTGCGACGTTATATTTCTTGACCTGGAAATATATTAGATTTACTGTCCCTTTTGGGGGATTTTGCGAGCGGAAGCATGCCAATGTCCATATGGGATTCTCTGGGCCGCCCTCAGTCACAGTCCCTTGAATCTGCTCATAATTAGCAATTAGCAAGACTGAGTCTAGAGACCTAGCTTACCCAATTTGCACCAAGCTCAATTGTATATGGTTTTCCATCTTTGTCTTTCCCGAAAGCTTTATGTCTGCACCTCCCACCAATCTCCGAATTATACTCAACAATTACAAAATCCGATACCGAATTATTGCTCAGTGCTTGCTAGAGTAACATCAGAATTTTACCAATAGTAAAAACAAGTAGTTTTGGGGGAAATCATACAGCAGCAGTGATACCCGCCACGCCAGCTCCTAGAACGACGACTTTGGTTTTTCTGCATTGTCCACTTTCGTGAACGGTTTCATTGCACGGTTTTGTATATATGATTCGAGGTTCTGATCGCTTATGAGGTGCTGCATTCACACCATTGGAGAGATGGGACAACAAGAAAAACAAAATTAATGAGAGGAAGAAGGGATTCATATTCACAAAGCTAGGAGCCATTTTGAATGAGATACTCTTGCTCCAAAGCCTGGAAAAGACACCCGACATCAGAAAGGAGTGACAAAACCGGAAAGCAAACAAAGAAACCTTTTCCAACCACTTGCACTGGACTTTGCCATTGAAGGGCGTACCACCCTTGATAAAGTCGAAGAGTAAGCCCGCTTCCTTTTGCCAAGTCTCGTCTAGGAACGGGTTTCTGAACTCACACAATGCAAGGCACCGAGTTGGTCGCAAAGCGATGGGCTCTTCATTTCCCTATGGAATGGAGGTTTGATGATGAAAGACTCAAACCCACTGAAAGGTACAAAAAGGGTTGAGAAGAGTTCTCGAATTCCTGAGTAAACTGGTGATATGTTGGGAGCTGTATCGATACGTCCATAGTTACACAAACCACATATCTTCGCATTTAGCTTCTTGAAAAGCCTCACCTTTCATAATTCCATGAAGATAGCAGTCCCCAACCAAGATCCACTTATTGCCGCTTCTCCTAACCACAAGAGGTATTCTACCACCTTTAACGACAGCAAGCACATCCCCAACTCTAGCATCGTGACAAGCAAGGCCAAGATAACCGAGATTTGTTTTGAATAGTCGTCGATTGAGAACACAGGGCATGACTTGGTCAAATGGAGGATCAGGCGTCCAAAATGCCAACCAGAAGGTAAGCCGAAAGAGCAACCATCCGCCTTTAAGCACCATGCCCAAAACCAGCGCTACCTCAAAGAATGGGAAGGGTAGTCGGCGAACCCACGCATGTTTTCGCGAATGCTTTATCCACTTCTTAGAGAGATCTTGCATATATTCTGGAGTGACTTCAGGACCAGGGTGGTAACCTGTTATCAAGATATTCCAGTAAACTTCCTCGATATTCTCGCCAGTGATATATTTCTTATGCCAGAAAAATCCATCATTGAGGCCTGCAAGCTGTCGCCAATTATGTGCTCTACGTCGCGACTTGAATGCTTCAGCAATACTCTCTTTAGGTGTAAATACATCATCATCGCCCAGCCTAATTGGTTCAACCTCACCCAAAGCGCAGATTGTATCGACAACGAATCCAGAAAGACATAGCTCATTATTACTTTCCGCAAACCTTGGGTAACATTGACTGCTATTGGCAGCGTTGTAAAGCCGCGAATGTCGATAATTATGCTCCACGCCCATCAGTGAAACCGTCTGCCCTGGGATACTAAGATCTGGTACCCATGTTGGCAAAACAAGCTGAGAGGATATGTCAGAATTTTTAGGCACGCACAGAATGGCCGTTGTGTGCTCTCGCTCGAGAATACGCATTGTCAAGTCGCGATAAACTTCTGATACGGGAGCACGGTAATCAGGTCGAATCTCGAGTCCTTTACCACCACCGAATCCAACAGTGCCTGCATCAACAGCCATACCACACATTGCATACACTTTGTCACGCGGGTCTGTGACATTGCTGGACTTGTGTCGTAAGATAAGCATTAAGACTTCTGCATCCCATCCTTGCTGAAAAGCTAATCTTGTCAGAGCCATCTCACCGAGTCTTGTAGTCCCTTTTCTATCAAAGTCCGAGGCAATGCCCATATCGGAAAGAAAGACAAGACTTTTCATGAAATCGTCCCAACTGCTTGTGGAAGGGCCACAGTAAATTGTGATGTTCTTGGGCACAGCGACTTCTTGCACAACCCAACCACGCTGAAACCATGCACGCTTGAACAACTTAAAGTAACCCGGGAAGTCATCTCCATTTCTGCGATTAGGCAGATTGTAAATTGCTCCGAGTCCGGTATCTTGTAGATGCTGGAATGTTCTTTGGTCACCCGTTGAATTGCGCTTCTCATATGCTGCCACAAGTTTTGGTATCAAGGCGAATCCAAGGCGGCTATTTTCTGCCTCCTCCCCTAGCCATAAAACCACCTGTTCAGCGTTTTCATATATTTTGCGCATTAACGGTACTTGCGTATTCTTCTCATCGAGATCTGCTTGGTTGATACATATGGCATCTGCCCACAACGTGCGGGTTCTCGTTGAGTCTCGAAGACGGGCCAAGGCGAGGTAGAGACTCTCCGCAATGTTCAAATGTTCGCCGTCGCAAAGTACACTTCCGAATGGCTTTGGGTCGCCCCAGCAGTATGAAATAGCTTCAAATCGTGGTTGGTCGACAAGTCGAACATGCTTGATCGAACAGGAGATGCGTGCTGCACCAGATCCTGGCATTAGCTCAATCACGCGAATTTGATCTCCATCGCTCTTCGAGAGCGGTTTATACACGAACGTGTTGGCAGGAAGGTGGGCCATTTTGTATGTCAAGTCAACATGTGAGTTTGGTCAACATGGAAATCTCGCTGAAGGGAAAGAATGGGCAGTGGCCTGTCGAAATCAGCAGTAGGTCCGCGGATCGCTGCGGTATTTATAAATACCTGGGCCATGTTAGCTGAATGTTAACACAACACATTATATCACATCTCGCAAGGGAGAGTGGAGTGGTACAGCGAGTTGGGGCTGAAAGTCTTGGCAGTGGCCATTGTCCGGTCCAATACGAAGTGACTGTGCAGTTCCGTACAACTGATGGCAATTCGTGTGGCTGGGCAAGTATCATGACGCGAGACCAAACCCAATCATCTCAAACAGTGAGGCATGAAGAGGGTTGAACTTCATGTGAGGGACTAGGAGCTGAGATTTGAGGTGACGAAGCGGTTTGGTGGCCGCTCTAATGGAACCGCCCTGGGTCAAAAGCAGCCGTGCTATTGTAAAGAGTCACGAGTCACGAGTTTCTAGAGACAAATGAACATAATTGCACGCTGTATTACAAAAGAAGTATACGCTGTAGTGACACAGTAAAGTTATCTTAATACAAGAGTCAAATTAACGCCTCCGCGGTGCCTCCTCCCTTCATACCGTCGTGTCTATTTTTTATTTTGTATCCTGGCTGAATTATGTCTCGATTCTCCTCACACCCGGTATTGTGACAGCATTCGTCACCTTTCGATTGTCCCCAAAGTTATGCAGGCGCTCTCCGATGAGATACACCTCATCCTTGATCCGTTGTTTCCAGCCTCGCACAACACCAACCAGAGCCCAGCATGCTAATCCTGCCAGTGCTACAGCAAACATCATTGGATAAACATATCTGAAAATCACTTTGACCTCCTTCGCACTTGCCTCTTTGAAAATGGTTTTGCAAGCAACCATCGCAATCGCCCAGGGAACACTAAGGAGAATTCCAAGGACGACTGTGACAGGTAATATGAAACTTCTAGTTGCGAGTCTGGCATCTGGGTTCAGATACCCATCGCGTGTGATTGCCCGAAGGGCCTGAGCGGGACGGGAGTCTTCATACCAGAGAATCAGACGAGTAGAGAGCTTGACGTAAAGTAAACCAAGTGTCCAGCTCTGGACAAAATGAACGACGTGCGGTTCATCCGAAGCAAAGTATGTATGCATGGGTATGAGAAGATAGAACTCAACGAGTAGAGCCGAAAGGGTTGGAAGCAAAAACAAGAACGCCGCATATGTCCAGGCGATACGTCCGACCTGGGTAGAGATTGCGCCCAGGCGATTTAGAAGATGCTGTGGGGTTGAGCCGTCGACAGCAACCGCCCTACGAATGTATTTTGCAAATTGATGCAGATGCAATACAGTGTAGAGAAGTGTTCCAAGGATGTAGATTCCAATAGAGAAGGCGTAAACATCGTTCTTTCTGACATGAGCGGGAATGAGACGAGCGAATACTTGGCGTCCGAATACCAACGGAACGATGGTGATCCCAACACCGGTGACAGCAGCGAAGAGCCAAATAGAGAAGATAAAGAGGAAGATCCTCAGTCGAAAGTATGGTGGAACATAGACCTGTTTGAACTGCACATTTTCCCTCGAGTGCAATGCATCTTCTGGTCCTTCATCGCCGCCATCAATGCGGTCGTTGGTTTCCGTCACTTCTAGGAAGACGCGTCGATCCTTGGGAATTCTAACCTGATCGGAGGCCGGTGTCCTCACATATCTTCCATCTCGGACAAAATCCTCTGCTGCCGGATTGACTTCCACAGGCTGCTTGGAGAACCAGTCTTCTGCAGTCTGGCCAATGATTTGTGACCAGCTTTGGTCGATATATCGACCTTCTTCGTCCCTTCTTCTTTCATCAAACATAAACCATGTTAATCGTAACATTCGTGCGCATCGACGGAACCACCAGCTATACATGGTGTGTAACCCATCCGAGGGCTTGAAGAACCTGACTGCCAAAGGCATCAGGAAGTTATAAAATAAGAGGTCGATAGGAAACTCTAGCACTGGCTCATTTGAAGACCAGTGAATCGGCAAAACGCCTTTGAATGTAAATGTAAGACCCCACACAACGCCTCCCAAGCAGATAACCACGAGCGCACCGTAGACCAAAGCACTAAATAGGATTTTCCGAAGTTGTGTCGCAACATTTCGTTCCAGAACATCTCGAACCGGATGGAATGTCGGATCATCAGGGTCACGAATGAAGTCTAGGTATATTTGTTAGCAGAGGATTGATTAGCTGATGGAAGAGTATTTTCTTACAGAGAACCCCTTTTCGCATTATCTTCCGACACATGGATACGAAGAGAGCGAAGTGGAACATGTAGCAGGTTCCTACAAACCAATGTACGAAGATAGATGTTAGAGGCGACCTGAGTGTGAAAAGAATTCGGGACATGATGGTGGCATTCTCGAAGAGAGGTAAGAGAGCGGCATCTAGCAATAGACCGCAATATAATGGGAAAGCAAGCATCTCGATGCTGATGATCAAAATGACCTTCATAACCCCCCCGGCTTGGTGTAGTAAATCGATAATAGTGGCTTCCCATTCCCGTCCAACTTGTCCTTCGGAAAATGGAGATCCTTTATTCACATAGAGCACACCAAGAACACAGAGAGTTGTATAGCCAGAGAATGTAGCCCAGAATCGATCCCAGCTATCCCAAACGCTAAGCGCTGGATCTAGTGGTGTCGCACGCTTTGCTACCTCGAGACTGATGACCCATGATTCGGGTCTAAGTAAGAGTTCCGGGAGTCTGACAACAAATTGCCAGCTTGCAATCAGAACATCTTTAAAGGAGTAGAGTACGCCCCAGACTGTCAGGTGGTAATCTCCGGTAAAGACAAATCGAACATTGCTGCCGATTTCAGCAACAGAGACAGTCATGGCGGTTTTCAATGTCAAAAGAGACTCGTGAGATGCAGCAGAAAAGGCCAGAAGATCCGAATCAAGAACGTTGACAACACCATTCATTGTTCCGTGCATGCCGTGGTTAAATGCTGTGGAAGCAATATCCAATGCCTTGGTGCCAAGCCCAATAAAATCTTCAACCATCGGTTTGCCAGCCGAGTCTGTAAAGTAGAAAATAATTTTGAAGGGAAGGTAACTCAGGTATACAACAATGTAGACCATGAACCCCAGGCACGCTAATGCGGCATCTTGTAAAAATGCTGCACAGCCAAAGACTAGTCTAAGAGGCAACTTGAAAGCTGGGCCAGGATTTGCAGTGAGTAGAAGAGCCACTCTTCCGATATTGTAGGGAATCCAAACACCAATGGCGACGGCTAGAGCGAGAAGGAATGCACTAAACAACGCATTTTGAAGTAATCCGGGAAGAGGGCCTCTCATGCCTACAAGTTCCATAATGCCGTCGAAGTCTTCAGCATCATCTATGCCATCAGGGTCATTAGGATCTAATCCAGCAGCCAAAGCAGCTGCAACGACTTCGCGATCTTGATTCAAGAAATCAGGGTCGTTAGGCTGAGGGTCTGGCTCGTTGAACAAATCTTGCTGGCCTACTCCACGGTGTACGAACGGGGCTTCGGCGGCAATATCTTGCACAATCTGTTCATCATCGCCTTCTGGTTCTTCATGACGAAGTTCAATGCCAGGCCTTGCCCATAGCCAGTCGGCAATTTGACCTATGATTCCAGGTGGCTCAACAGGCCGTACTGCTGCAGCTGGTTGCATCGCTTCCTCCGCATGAGGGGCCTGTCCCACATCTATAACATGATCAACTTCAGTGTGATTCTCTGCCAAAACCTCATTCGAAGATTCCGATTCTGGGATAGGATTGTTCTCAAAGATCTCGTCCCAAGTTTGTGCGACAGCCTCGCTACCATCCTCTCTTTCTACCTGAATGAGATCAGAGGTTTCTGTTTGATGCGGCCGCGGTTCGGCAGCTGCGTATCTTTCACCAGGAGTTGTACTTGGTGTGACAAGATCAGCCTCCGCACGATCTGACTCGCTAGTCCAATCACTGGTTCCCCATGTCGAGCCACTACGTTGAATAGACTCACGCTGAGCCTCTCTGCCTTTAGCTATGGCTTTTTGAACACGGATGGTTTGCCCATCCTTCCATGCTTGATCCTCATTGCCAGCAGAAGAGTCGTGATGAATGTTTTTTGTCTTCTCTTCGGACCAAAGATTGGCTTCTGGAGTCGGCAGGTTAGAGAAAGACCACTTGCTCTGTGGATATAGGTTTTCTTTGTGTTCCGTAGTAATAGGATGTTCTGGGCTATCAAACGGTTTAGTCGCATCGTGCTGGTGTGATGGGAAGCGATTATCGAGTGTAGAAATTGCCGGAGGGATAGTAGATGAGATTTCTTGTTGCTCTTCCTTGCCTTTGCCCTTATCCCTGCGAGAGGAATCTGCCAGTGATGTTGTGTTTTGATATTGATCAATAGCACTACGTTGGACAGCATCACTAGATTCTAGCACGTCGATCCAGCTGCCGGAACTATTCTTGTCCTCTTCACTACCAACACTTAATCTGTTTTCAGAAACAGAGCTATTTCCTTGTACGCTCCAGCCAGAATCTGGGCTCGGACTTCGTGCGCTTCTAGATCGAAGATTAGAAGAACCGCGAGATTCATGAAGTAAGCCACCGTCTGGTATCTGAAGAATCTTCATTGCACTGACCCAGTAGGCCATTTGCTCGCTTAGGTTCTCCTGTTCAATGATGCGAAGAACTTCGGCAGGGTCTGCATCGGCACGTTGCCAGATGTTTAAAAATTCACGAGTCATTTTTGGTTCTTCGGTGAGCCTACGTTGCAGATCTGCAGCAGGATCGAGCGCATCACGGCCTGGAAGTGTTGGTCGATTCGAAACGGAAGGCTCTCCAGGCCCTGCATCCGCATCAGCCTCGGTGGGCAAATGCTGTACAGGCAAAGGTCGTTCCCGATTAAGCGCTGGCCACCCATTTCCTCCTATCCCAGGTTGCTGATCCGCACCTCTTATTCTTCGCCGTGGACGGATTATATCTCGTTGTTCAACTCCTCTCCCCTCCTCGACTGGCGCGGCTTCGATATTGGGTATGTTAGCTGCAGGGACAATACGTGGCTCTCGATTTCTCCGCCTCTCTGCTCCTGCAAACTCGGCATTAAATCCTGCTCCCATGTTGATGCCTGGCTGCTGTTGAACCACCCATTCACGAATCAAGAAAACCAGGATAAAAGAGATGACGACAAGAAAAGTGATGATATACCCTTCGGTGATAGTGATGGCGATAGAGTTAACTGTTTGGCTTCTCGTCATATTTTTAAGAAACGAAACCTCACTCAGGAGAGAAGCACGCGGGGTGGTCGGCGATAGATTCTTGAGGAATTGTAAAACCAGAGTCGTGTTGAATTGGCTATCAGGGACGGCGCTTTGGAACCCAAAGCCATAATAGAAAGACTTCATGAAACCTGCCATCAGGGGATCTGCTGCACTGATATTCAATGACTGTGAAAAGGGTATCAAAAATCCAGTAATCTTTTCCATCAAGGCACCGAGACTGGCCGAGCTGGTTTGGCTGGCCAGAAAAGGTGTTGCAGGTGAAGTACCATTTCCGGACATGGTTGCCATTTGTAGTTCTTGGGCGATCTCCAGCGCTCTCTCGGTCGTGACGTTGTGTGCGGCACTCATTGACAGATAGTTGGATGGCCAGCCTCCATCACTGAACCAGAATATGAACCTCCAAAACTGGCGTATGGCAAACGGAAGGATCCCTAGCCACACCGTCACCACCAAGCCGAGTCTCAACCACGTTGTAATATTCCGAACCAAGTTGACCGCCAGGTGTCGGAGGAAGACCGAAGCCGGTAGCTGCTGTGGCATGTGCGGCGAGTAGAGCTTGGTGAAGCGGAAGGGTGTCTTGCATAGCTCGCAGTGTTTCTTCTGTGAATGCGATAACCATTCCATGAGGCAGTCCTGGTGGACAAACTTAATGCTGCCGCTGCACTTGCATGGATAGAAGAGGGGTTCATTCTCAGCAGCCTCGCCTCTACATATGCGGCAGGTATCCGCATCGTTCATCCCGTCGTCGTCTGGAGGGTTGAACTCGGGGTCGTTCATGATATCTCGAGGGAACTCGTGTGAAGATGTGGTGTCCGCCATGATGCCTCGCATGGGCCTGAAGCCAGCAAAGATCTATCTCTCAATGGAAGCGCTACCAGTACGAACAACAAAGGCGAAGCCTCGCATTCACCCAACCCGGAAGACCATCGGACGGCGCAGGTTGTCGCGGATGATGGCGAATTCGTGCGTGTGTGAACAGCTCACCAGGTCTGCTCGTGTGCAAATTTTGTGGTGAGGCTCGAAACTGAGAGAGTGGTAGATTAGAGAAATGCTGGCTACTTGGAATCGCCAGTGCAACGTGATGAGGATGAGGTGCCCGATTAGGCCGGACCTCGGGTGAATGATTTCCCGGTATCACGTGCTGCGTTTTCTCTCCACCATCAGAAGCAGGTTCTCTTATCAAGCAACATGGTCTTCTGTCATCCTGGTACCTGGATCCCCTCGTTACCTTGTTCTTGATTAAGAGGGACAGAAGTCTCAACTGTGGGTGCTTCGTATGATTCAAATTCCCTTATCACAGTGACCAAACCAAGATTGTTGCTGTTAATGTCACTCCAGACTTGAGGATGAAACACTTACAACTGGATTGCCTCGCTTGAAGCGACTGTAGCTACAGTACTGACCTACTTACCTACTCTCTCAGTGAGAGAAACATCTGCATTGCGTGACAAGACAAGATTAACTCAAAGCTTGATTCCATTCTCAACTCTCCTCAGAATGGCCCATGTTACGTCTGCTCCCTGCGAATCACAAAGCCATGAGGCAATCTCTCACGAGTTGAGGCGTTAGCCAGACGCTCTATGACGTTACGGCCAACCTCTTGGCAGCTGCCTTTTCCTGCTTCCTGACAGGCCGGCAGCGACGAAGCAGCTACCGTCTACCTTAGGTTACTATTACTACTAGACACGGGAACTCCAAGGAATTCTGTCGACACCTCTCTCTGCTCCTTCTGAAGAAACCTCACGTTGAAAGAAAAAAAGCCATTTTCACTGTCGTCATTATCTCCGACCGTGCTGCTGTATTTCTCTCTTCACCAGCCCCTTCAAAGGACTCGGAAGTACCATACAAAGAAATACGCTCCCGACTCGGCTCCTCTGCTCCTCTGCTCCGTACGCTGTGACCTCACTGTTTCGCGAACCACCGGCGGCGACATTGGACGGAGCTATCTCGCCTACAGACCCCAGGCCAGGCTACAGCTTCAGCAAATCTGGACTGCTCTACTCTCACCAGTCGTAACTACACAACATCTCCAACCTCCACCATACCTTAGGAAGCTGGCTCCTTCTATCTAATCTTCACGAGCTTCAGGCTTAAGCAAGATGGCCGTCGAAAGTAACGGTCGCCCGGTTGAACCAGGCCAAAAAGGCAAGCTGGCAAATGGGCACGCCAATGGACACGCAGTTGGCCTTCCCATCAAGAAGTTAGCCACCAAGCGGAAGAGAAGTAGTTTCTTCAGCATCATCACTAGGTACGCCGCTGAGCTCCCCCATCTCCCATGGCCGGCAGCCCAATGCTAATTCGAACAGGCTCCTGACGTGGTACTCCATATACACCATAGTCTTTCAATGCCCGGCCACGGTCGACCTCCTCACTGACGAATCATCCAAGATCTGCAAGCCATACTTCCAGGTGAAATCAGCAATCACCCCTCATCTGACGCCGTACTACGACACCTACGCTGCTCCATATGTCGATACCGCCCGGCCATATTACGACACGTTAAATCAGCGGGTGATCACACCAGCCACGGCTTTAGGCCAGAAATACGCTGCACCGCAGTTCGCACGAGCGCAGGCGTATGGTCAGACTCAATGGCAGAAGACCCTGCAGCCCGAGGTTCTCAAATATCAGGCCCTGGCTAAGGAAAAATACGACCAGACTTTGGCTCCGCACCTAGATAAGGCAGTCGCTGCTACGAGTCCGTATGTCGATATCGCAAAGACCAACGCGCTTCAGACATATTATGGGCACATCTTACCAACATACACTGCCGTGCAGCCTTATGCCGTGCAAGGATACGGCCATGCTTCAAACTTCGCCGTCAACACAGGTATTCCATACGCAAAGTGGGCATGGGCAACTGGTGCCGTATTCATGGATCGTACCGTCTTGCCCAAGCTACGCATTCTCTACGGTGAAAACGTGGAACCTCAATTAGTTAGGATCGGTGAGCGTTTAGGACGATACCGCGATGGAAAGAAGTTGAAGGCTGCTGTGGCAAGCGTTGATAGGTACGTGCTCCCACCCAGACATGCCATTCCATGCTAACAAAGATACAGTTCTTCCTCCGCTTCCGCTGCTTCGCAGACTTTCTCCTCTATCTCATCTTCTGTAGCATCTGCCCACACCACTGAGGACGCAGCTACCTCTACAAGCTCTTCCGCTCCTGATGTCGCATCGCCTGCGCCAGAGGCCGGGAAATCTCCATTGTCAGAGGCCGAGCAGATCGAACAGGCACAGAAAGTCGTCCAGGAAGACTTGAAGACATGGCAAGCAAAGTTTGCAAAGGCTGCGGACGAAGGCTCAGATGAGATTGAAGCTCGCATTACGGAGATCACTGACAGACTTGTACGCAACCAAGTAAATCGGGTTGGCAAATCTCTCATCATCGAGCTCGAGGAAACCATTCAGTCAAACTTGGCATCATTAAAGTCGGAAATCCTCTCAATTGTGGAAAAGTCTGCTGGCAAAGAGGAGGAAGGCGCAGAGCAGATCAATGCTGCTGTTCGCAAGGCTGGTGTTGCGATCAAGAACCGAGCCCAGGCAGTTAGAACATGGAGACTGAAATACGACCAAGAGACAAACAACCTCATTGGCCAAGCTGCCTCCGACACATTTGAGATCATTGATACAATCCGAGATATGGGCTTGCAGGAAATTGGAATGCGCTGGGCATGGACTGACGGTGTCACTCACAAGGACTGGGCCAAATATCACGCGTTGAAGAAGACCTTTGATGAATGGCGAGCAGAGGTTGAGAAGGAAGCCAACATCCATCCTGGGCTTCAAAAGGCACGTGCTGGATCCGAAGAGATTGAGAGCCAGGCTATGGGTGAAGCTGAAGATGCTGCAAAGGAACTCGCTCGCATCAAGGAGACTGGACTTTGGAAGTTATCGGCTGGAGATGTCACCGACGACTTTTCATCCAAGATTATTCCTGCCAAGATTGTCAAGGCAGCCAGCGATGTCAGTGAGGCTATCGTCGGCAGCACATCTTCCCAAGGAACCGTGGAGTCGGTTGTATCTGTCGCCTCTTCCGTCGCAGCTTCACAGGCAAACGGGGCCCAGAGTATCGCTTCTGATGCCAGCGAGAGTATTAGCAGCGCTGTATCATCTGTTTCTGCTAGCGTTGTCGGTACGCCACAAGGAAGTGTGGAGAGTATTGTCTCAGTGGCTAGCGCAAGCGCCAGCAGTGTGGCTGATCAAGCTTCCAGCTCGGTGATTGGTACTCAGCAAGGTACTGTCGAAAGTATCGTTTCTGTTGCTTCGGCTTCAGCAAGTAGCATTGTGGATCAAGCTTCGAGCTCAGTTATTGGCACACAACAAGGTTCTGTAGAGAGCATTGCTTCCGTAGCATCAGATTCAGCCAGCAGTCTTGCCGATCAGGCTTCCAGCTCCATCATCGGTACATCCACTGGAACCATTGAGAGTTTATCATCAGAAGCAGCCGCTAGCGCAAGCAGCGTCTCGGCCAAGATCTCTTCTGGAGTTGTAGATGCAGCCTCTTCGGTTTCTAGTGTTATCCCTGATTCAAGCACTATCAACTCGGCAGCTTCCTCGGCTTCAAGCGCTGCTTCAAAGAGTGTTTGGGGTGGAGCAATGGCTCAACATGTGGAGGCACGACAGATCGTGTATGAAGATGTCGTTGATGACTCAGACGAAGACACCTTCAGCGAAAAGATTGAGAGCATCGCTAGCCAAGCTGGTGACAAATTTGCTGATATCACGAACGCAGTAAGCGAAGCCCTTTTGAAGCCAACCAGTACCCAAGGATCCGTGGAGAGTGTCACAAGCCTTGCTTCCGCACAGTATGCCAGTGCACTGGCTGCCGCCAGTTCTGCACTTTATGGGGCTGAACAAGGCACTGGGGAGAGTGTTGCTAGTGTTGCGTCCAGTCGCTATGCTGACGCCGTTGCAGCGTAAGTAAGATCCCCTCGTGCAATAATCACATTCTAATAAAACATTCAGTGCTAGCGCAGCCATCTATGGTACAACATTAAGTCCACTTGAGTCTATCTCCTCGGCTGCATCTTCAGCATACTATGGGCCACCTACGGGCGCTCTGGAGTCAATCTCATCTGTTGCAGCTTCAAGATTATCCGAGGGCCTGAGTATCGCGTCGGCACAGTTCTCTAGCGCAAAATCATCGATTGGTCCAAGCCAAACTCCACTCGCTCAGAAATACCTCCAACAGGCTGAGAATCAATACTACGCTGGAGTTGGAATGGCACACGCTCGGTACTCAGAGTTCATAGCGGCAGCTTCTTCTGCTGTCCTTCCTACACAAACACCTTACCATGAGAGTGTCTTGAGCAAGGCTAGTGAAAGCATCATTGGAACCGAGACTCCTTGGACAGAGTCCGTTGCCTCAGCTGCTAGTGAAAACTGGGAGGCTCTCGTTACCAAGGCCAGCGAACAAGTTTATGGAGCACCTACCCCATATTATATCACTAAGGGCTACGCTGTCCCTGGTAGCTTGTACGCCCAGGCCACCGATGGCTTCGTTGAACAATACGAAGCTATGCAATCACTCGTAAGCGAGCTGGTTTCTGGAAAGGAAGCACCATTTACCGAATCAGTCTACAACCGATTTTCTTCAGCTTTTGCTACCGGCGCTCCTGGGCTAGTTTCATCCGCATCTTCAGTAGTTGATGAAGCCTACTCTTCTGCATCTTCTGTCGCTGGCGAGGGCATATCATCGGTCAGCTCTTTCGCCGACGATACCTACACATCAGCATCATCAGTAATGGCAGCTGCTTTCACTGCTCCTCCAGCCATCGAGTCGATTCTTGACTCCGCATCGTCCCGCGTAAACGATGCGGTTGAGGCAGCTAGTATTCAATTCTATGGAAGTCAAAAGGGTACCTATGAACAGGCCACCTCCTCCGCCGCCTCTATTTACAGTTCAGCCCAGAGCGTTGCTAGCGAGAAATTGTATGGATCGAGCACGGGCTATGTTGAAGCAGCATCAAGCTCTATTTCAGAGGCGGCAGCCAGCGCCCAGAGCGCCATTTCGGAGGCTATCTACGGGACCCCCACCGGCACTGTTGAGTCGGTGACTAGTGCTGTTGGGGATTCTTATGCTTCGGCAAGCTCTGTCGTCGCCGAGAACGCGTCAGCCGCGCACGCCAAAGCCAGCTCGGCCATCTACGGGCCGGAGAAGGGGGCAGTGGAGAGTGCACACGCGCGATTGACTTCCGCCGTGGAATCGGCGCGGGTGAAGCTCTCAGCGTTTGCGGCTGCGGCTGGGGATGACGCTAGCGATGCGATCAAGAAAGCCAGCGAAGGCGTTGAGGAATTTGCCAGCAGCGTCAGCAGTGCGGTTGAGGCCGCCACGAGCCATGTGAAAAAGGACGAGCTATGAAACGGGGGAGGACCTTAGTTTAATGATAATGCACGAACAGATAAGCAAAGCCCAGCGAATGGATGGATGGGGACGTGGGGGGGGCCGAGGGGGAGAGAAGGGCGGGGTGGCCAACAACTGTATCAACCTTGTCCTATTTTACGTTGGTTTTCTTTTTATTCGTCTGGGAGATGGGATTCGTCGTACGTTGTACGGCTCTGGGTCTGGGCCGTGTTAACTGGTTGATTGATCTGACGGATTTCCTTTGTTCTTTTTTTGGCGATATCCCTCGTTGGGCACTACGCAGTTTTGTCACATTAACTTTACCCATTGGCAAGATGACGAGAGGCAGACGATGTAGCAATTATCCCGGATGAATATACGATATGATGTACATGGATGGTCTCTCGTTCCATATCCGGCGGTGGTGATCTCAGACGCGTCCGCGTATGATTTGGGGGCGATTTCATTGGCGTCGAGCAAGCAAGCAAGTGTAATACGGTAAGAACAATAATAATAAGGCTTTCCCATCACCAGAGGCGTCACAGGGCAACTGCCGTGGATTTCAGAAGGCCAGGCGGATGGAAGCGACATGTTGTTTCTGAGATGAACTCTGTCGCTACGGGTACGTACCGTTACTACCGTACCGCAGCCAGTCTCGAATGTCGAGAGCTAGCCACCGTAGCTTTCCCAACCCATCCGTGATCCAAGTCCTGTTGAAGCAAGACGTGTGTAAGGTTCAACTAGCGCACATGACCTCAGCTCGCGATCTGCTTGCCATATCTGATCGGACTAAGATGACTCAGCGGACCTCTTCGGATTTCGATCGATGGGGGAAAAGAGAGACAGGCGAAGGAAGAAGGAAGCGGAAGAGGAAGAGGAAAAGGAAGGGAAGAAGACCAGGGACGAGAGGAACAGGAAGGAAAAATTCATCCCAAGTTTTTTTTTTTTCTTTCTTCCCTCTTCGTCTCGACTCTCGTAGCGGGCCCCCGTCTCAGCGGCGCAAGAGGTCTTGGATGGGAGGTCAAGCTTTTGTGACAAGACGTGGAGTACTCCATGAAATTGTCGGGGGGCCTCTGGGTTTCAGCGCTGATGTGTCTTGGGCAGCACGTGCGGTTCTGGAGTCTGGACGGTGCTCGAGTGCCAATCATGCCATGCCATGCCATCGATCGGAGTCAGCCATCCATGATCCATCCATCGGACAAGCCTTGAGGCTGGCCGTGTTCTGGAATGATATGAGACGCGGCGGCCGTGAATGGCAATGCAGCAGCCAGCAGCCAGCGCAGAGCGATAGACAGACCGAGAGACAAGCAAAGCAGATCAGAGACTGCTCGGGTGCGGCAGGGTTTGATCAGCGGCTGAAGTTTCACGCGCGCGCACTGTACTCAGTACTGTACATTGTAATTGCGCTCGGAGGAGATCGGAAGCCAATGCTGTACCGAGTCCCTGATGAATGTACTGAGAGGCAAGGGGGTGGCGAGCGGAGTGTAGTGTAGCGGGTCTCAGTGGCAGTGGCATTGGCAGTGGGGAAGCACGCGTGGGAGTTACGGTATTGAGAACTGGGAATTGGGAATTGGGAATTGCCCGCTAGAGAAAGCCGTCGCTTCGCAACACTCGCATCGCACTCTAGGCACTGCACTCCAGCTGTCAGAGCCGCGCAGCGCAAACGGGGGTTTGGGGGCTGGCCCCCAAGAACACGAGCTGTCTATATTGATATGGTACTGTATATTTTCAACAGGACTTTCTTCTCTTATGGGGGCCAGCCCCCAAACCCCCGTTGCGCTGCGCGGCCAAGCAGAAGGATACTCCGTGATAGTGTATAGTAATAAGCATGGAAACCAGAAAAAAGACCGTACAGTAATATCGGGGTGGGATCCGAGTCTCTGGGAGTGGTTCGGTACCCGATGAACCCTACTTTGGCCCTGGAGCCCCCTGGAGCAAAGCCCCTGTGCCCACTGCCCGGGTCCAATGGTGGAGCGCGGAAGACCTGCCGACAGCCACTGTCAGGCCTTGGAGCCTGTAGAGCCCTGTGAACCCCCTGTACGCGTCCGCTAACGGCTCCCCGTTTCTGCCGCTACGGACATTGGACAGGGCGACGGCGACGACAACGACAAAAAAAAAAAAAAAAATGGATGAGCTGCTGAGGAGAGGAGGTCGTGCTGGCTGCCAAAAAGTCAAAAAAGTCATCTTTCCATACAGGAGGTGACTCAGTCGTCAGTATACCGCCTTCCCATTCGATAACTCTTCTCTTCACTTCACTTCACTCGCACTACACTTTACTTTACTGCACGACATCACTCCTCTACAACCACTGTTCGTCACTCACTCTCAGTATCTCGTTTTGAATTGTTGAAACCCCAACGAAACCCCATCACCCAAGCGTTACAGCCTGGTCCGAAAAGCCAATTTCAATCTGAACTTCTCGGGTCGATCAGGGTAGCTAGCCTGTCGAACCAACAAATCAACAAATCACCAGCTCCAAAATTGCAATCCCCGAGCTGGCACGACGAAATACAGGACAGCCAGCCTCCGCGCCGTGACGCTCCCTCCCGCACCACCCAACGACCCAGAGCTCAGGCTCAGGCTCAGGCTCAGGCTCAGGCTTGCTTAGGGCTGGCTGGCGGCTTCAGACTCCAGACTCCAGACATCAGACATCAGACATCAGACTTCAGACATCAGACATCAGCATAGTTCGACGCTTCCACGGCACCACCCCCCCATCCCCCATCCATCGTGTCGCGTCGTATTCCTGTTGCACCCGGCCACGGGACCATGTCAATAGTGGCCCGCTCATACCTCACCCCGTCCATATCATGTTGTGCTCTCTCCCCCTCCTGGGCCCACGAAAAGCCATAATTGCACCCCTCCTGTCCTCCTCCTCCTTCAAAACTCCCTCGCTCACTAAACTCTCTCCTCTCTCCTCGACCATGGCCTCCTACGCCAACTACAGTACCAATTCATCCGAAATCTCAACGCCCAGATCCACCTCACCCGCCTCAATGGTCTCGAGCCGTTCCTCAACATCCATCTCCAGCAAAAGAATGTCCATCTCTAGTGCCCGCCGCATGACCGAGCTGAACCCGCTCAGCACTGTTAACATGCAAGCTTTGGAAGCTTCCATGCAAGCAACGGCCCTCGATGGTCTGCGAGGTTATGCGACCAACAACTTCGGCGTCGTCAAGCAACACATGGCTACCGAGTACACCCCCCAGACCCAGGCCGGCGGCTACCAGGTGCTCCGGGAGCCAGCGTGGAATAAGGGTAGGTGCAATTGAGTCCGCGAGGGAAGGCGATGCTAACTCCCCTAGGTACCTCCTTCGGACCAGACGAGCGAGTGCACAAGAATCTCTCCGGCCTCATCCCCCACACCATGGAGACGCTCGAGACGCAGTGCATGCGAGCCATGCGCATGATTGACAGCCGGTCGACCAGTATCGACAAGTACCTCTACCTCTCCTCCATCAAGTCCACCAACACCGACCTCTTCTACCGTCTCTTGATCGATAATGTCGGACAGCTGATGCCGCTGGTCTACACACCCACCATCGGAGACGTCTGCTTACAGTACTCAACCTTATACACGCGGCCCGAGGCCTTGTACATTTCCATCAAGCAGAGAAAGTCGATCGCGACCATCCTGAGGAATTGGCCCTACGCGGACCCCTCCATCTGTGTCGTTACCGATGGCTCGAGAATTCTTGGCCTTGGCGATCTTGGGGTAAATGGAGTCGGCATCTCAGTATGTTTCAAATCCCAAAGTATATCGTGACCAAGACATCTAATGATCTTCAGATCGGCAAGCTTGCCCTGTACACGGCAGCAGCAGGTATCCACCCAGAGAAAACACTTCCCATCGTTCTCGACTGTGGTACCAACAACGAGACCAACCTCAAGGACCCTCTCTACCTGGGTCTGAGACAGAAGCGAGTCTCCCTCGAGGACCAGCAAGTATTTGCCGACGAGTTCATGGCTGCCGTTGAGGAGGTCTACCCCAACATGTTGGTTCAATTCGAGGATTTCGACACCGAGAAGGCCTTCGTCTATCTGGAACGTTACAAGCACCGCAAGATGTTCAATGACGATGTTCAAGGAACCGGTGCTGTGGTGTTGGCTGGGTAAGTCAGATCCGCAAAATTAATGGGCGTCGCTAATCTTATCAGATATATGGGTGCGGTCAACCTCTCCGGTGTACCGATCGAGGATCAAAAATTGGTCTTCATGGGTGCTGGATCTGCGGGTGTTGGTGTTGCGAAGCAGGTTATGGAATACTATACCCGTCGTGGACTTTCCGAGCAAGCAGCACGGGAGAAGTTCTACCTCGTTGATACTCGCGGTCTCGTTACCAGAGACCGAGGAGACAAGTTAGCCGAGCACAAGAAATACTTCGCCCGATCCGACAACAACGGACATCAATTCTCCACCCTCGAGGCCGTTATCGAGTACGTCAAGCCCACTGCCTTGATCGGTTTGACTGCTACCTTTGGTGTCTTCACCGAGTCGGTTGTGCGTGCGCTGAAGGTTTCCGTCGATGCTGGTGGACTGGGCCGACGACCCATCCTCTTCCCTCTCAGCAACCCTCTCACCAAGGCTGAGTGTACCTTCGAGCAAGCCATCACGTGGACCGAGGGAAGTGCCATCTTCGCTTCCGGATCACCTTTCTCCTCCTTCACCGCCAAGGTCGGTGACCACATCACCACTTACCACCCCAACCAAGGAAACAACGTCTACGTCTTCCCTGGTCTCGGACTGGGTGCTATCCTTGCCAAGGCATCGCGTGTCACGGACGACATGGTCTACACTTCCGCAGCTGCTCTAGCTGGATGCTTAAACCGGGAAGAGATCCAGATGGGACTCATCTACCCCAAGATCAACCGCGTTCGTGATGCGTCCGTCATCGTGGCTCGTGAGGTGATGAAGTGTGCCAGACGGGATGGTGTCAGCGAGCTACCCGAAGAGACTTGGGTTGAGTGGGAAGAGTGGGGAGATGTCGCCCTCACCAAGTGGATCCAGAAGCAGGTCTACGACCCAAGGTGGTAGCTCCGCCGGAGATGGAGAGTTGATGAACTACGAGACGAGATACACGACGTCGTCGGAGGGAGGTGGAGAGAGAAATTAGATGGTACAACCACGACCAGGCATCGGACACACAAAATGGGCATTCTTCTTTCGGCTGGCGTTGGCGTTCTTTGATACCATACCATTACCATACGATTATTTAGTACCCTTTTACTTTACCTCGCACCCGCGACGGTAAACTTTACATTAGAATCCTTAAATTATTACGAGATGAGCTGGATAGGAAGAGTGGGACAAACGAGAGGAGAGGACTGATCAGATATCCCTTGGCGATTGACTCGTCGAGGGTGTTTTTGTTTTTCGGTCTCGTGTGTTTGTTTTCTTGTTCTTGTTCTTTTTCTTGTTTTTGTGTTTGCTCTCTTTTATATATATAGATTGGGTATGGGAGCAAGGACGAAGGATGAACGAGGAGCAAAAAGATTCTTTTTTTAATGAATCGTATTCTACCTCTCTCGACATTGATATTCTTGACTCTTGTGACATTGGTTCGAGTGAGTGATTGTGAATCTCTCTTGATGTCTTCTCGGGTTTAAGCTGAGGGGAACAGAAACCGGTGAGGAAGATGGTAATTAGAGAGAGAAGGAGGAGTAACAGATTAACCAAAACGAAAATAAATGTATCTCCTTCTCTCACGAGAACACAAGAGGGCTGAGAATCTGGCTGGTACCAACCTGGCCTCTCTGAGTCGTCGCTCTTTCTCTGGGAGTTTTGATGTACAGGATGGTATATACTCATGCGAGGTGAAGAAAAAAGGAACAGCGAAGTAAAAAAAAATGAAAAATAGAAAAGGGAAGTGCTGTCAGACGCAGGTGACTCTGAAGAAAGAACACGCGTTGGTGCTGATTAAATTAATTAAAAAATGAGTATAAGAGAGGTATTTAAGAAGACGGAAGTCCAAAAGATAAGAGATGAGAATCTGCACGTTAATCTTGCGTGTGAACTCCTGACCTCTTTCTCTCTCTCTTCATCTTCATCTTCTTTCTCCCTTCCCTCGGTCGGATATTCCCACATTATTAAAAGCCCACGCTGAATCACCTCTAGGTGCACAACTCCTTTTTTCTTCTTCTTTTTTTTTACGACCCTTGTTTTCGTCATCGTCACCGCCCCCGTCAAGACACTCGTTTACGCACCTGGAGAGAAGGAAAGCAGAAAGAAGAAGAGAGAGAAAGAAAGAAAAAAAAAGATAAAGTGGCGAGTCTTAGAGAATGTATTTTGTCGTCGTCTTCCAAAAAAGAAAAAAAAAAAAAGAAAAAAGTAAACGAAAACGGGGAAAAGATAGGTGGAATTCCTGCAGCGGCCGCGCAGCGCTCCGGGGGTTTGGGGGCTGGCCCCCATAAGAGGAGAGGAAAGAAAAGAAAAGAAAAGAAAAGAAAAGAAATTAGAGGCGACAATAGATTGAAATGAAGTCGAGTATTATTTCTGATTGTTCTTTTCTCGCTGCGGCTGAAGAAGTTAAGCGACACAGATTTCTCTCCACAAGGCAAGGAGAGGTACAAGCACGACTTAGAACGAGACCGAGGATAAGGATCTTCTCTAATATGATTAAGTAAATGATTGCTCAAATAGGTAAATATAGTGTGGTACGTATAGTATAGTATGCTATGGTATATCCCGGCTCCCTGCCCTTCTTCGCCTTCGCCCTCGCCCTCGCCCTCGCCCGTCACACAGTCCCGTGAGAAATCCTTTCAAGAAAGCAACCAAAGATCAAACTCCAGAATGCTAGATAAAACAACCAACCATCCGGATTACCGCCCCAAGCTCCCAGTTCAAGCTTGAGAGAAAACGCCTTCGGAAATATGCATCCTCTCTAAATCAATATCAAGATCCATCCCCGCAAGATCGAGATCCAGGTCCTGCGCGCCACCGGGCCCGGGCCCGGCCCGGATCTCTGGAGGGGGTGCAGGCTGCGTGAGCGAATAGTTCACCGTGAACAGATCCTGTTCTTTCTTTCGTGAATTGTTGTGGCTCGTCTGTACGAGATCTGGGATCCGCTCCTCTTCGTCTTCGTCTTCGTCGTCGCGTGGTTGGTGGATAGAAAGGCTTTTGTCCTCTCTCCTCTGCATGTACACGTGTCCACCTCCAGGGAGGCTGACAGAAGACGCTCCAAGCGTCTCGCCGATATCTTGAAGTAAAACGTCCATGGGACAGATGTACGCGTTTCGCTTACGGGCGCTCCAGGCTAGAACATGACCACATGCTCTTCCTTGTTCGTTGTCGACTACCCACGCACCCGAATCACCTGGAATACCGATCCGACCCGACACAGCATATAGCTGAGCTGGTGTGACGCGCCCGTAAATCTTGACGCTCACCATTCCAGGCATGATCCGACCTGATTGCAAGCCAGATGTGCGCGCCATGCAGTGTACTTCAGTGTCTGAAAGGGACATGGTGGGTAGGACTGAGACGGGATATTGACAAGTGCTCTTGTAGTATTTCTTGTTCTTGGATATGTGGTTATGTGACGGTGTCCGACCTTGATTAAAGGTGAATAAGGCCCAGTCAATCTCGTGTATGATTCCATTGTCTTCTCGACGTCGAATACCCGACGAGGCATAAACCTCGCCTAAAGAATGCGAGTCTAGATGATCTTCATCACGTGTTTCTTCATCAGGATAGAAATCCGAATCGACGTCGTCAATGGCTGGCTGAGTAATGATGTATGAGTCTCCATCCCCAGCAGGAATTCCCTTGATATCTCCAGGTTCCCCCTCTTCTGATTCGGCTTCAGATTCAGCATAATCAGAGTCGGTCGTGTCTGAAATGGCATCAGATTCATAATCGGAAAATTCACACATGAACTCCTCGTCGCTATATACAGATGATTCGGAATGCGTTAAGCTAGGCATGTCAGGATAAGCAGACGAGGCACTTGAACGGAGGACAGGCAGTTCCGGTTCATCATCTTCTGCTTCTTCTGGTTCATCTAGCATATGATGAACGGTCATGCCATACGGTTGATCGTCAACCATAATCAATCCACCAAAGGATACCGGCGGAAGGTGTCTCTCGCCAACATACGCACCGATCGAAGCTCCGTTCGAAGGGCTTTCTTGATGTTCGGCATTAGCTGGTTTAACGTTATCTTTTGCCATTGACCTTTTTGTGTCATGTTTTCTTGATCGAACGACCTTTCCACGACACACTTTCAACCCATATGTCGATTTATCGTAGACGAGAGACTTCTTCAAAATGCTTCGGACTTTGTTGACGCTAGTACAGATGACGAGTATTGTAGGTTTTGTTTTCGATGCAGTTTCACCGACACTTTCTAAACTTATCTCTACCGACTCGGGATATTTCTTGTAAAATCCTCGAAGGACGTAATTAATATGCGGCATCAGACCTGTATGCCAGTAGTTGAGATGCTCTTGGCTGATTCTAATAGACGGGAAGGTTCGAAGTTTTGGCTTTTGTGCAGCTGACACGGGAGCTGGAGCTACGAAATGTAAGTACAAGAAACACCACTGATACCTGCCACACTCACCTATCTTCTTCACGACTGGCACTGGTTTCTCTGACCATTCTCTGCTATACATTTCTTCCTTTGCTGCGACTTTTGTTAAAGCAGAATGCACATGGGCCATGGTCCGATCAGTTTGGACCTTTGAAGGTGTGGATGGCAAAACCGGCGACCCTTGTTCATCACTCTCCTCTTCGGAAACCTCATCAATCGTACAGCAGGTGTCGAGAGCTTTGGAAACACGCCAGTATACCTTTTGATGCATGACATCGGGTCTAGCCTTTTGCGACAATTCATCCTCGGGCGCATGCCAACACGATTGAACAGCTTTAACATAAAGATTTCCACATCGGGATGCAAGCTTCTGGAAGGTACCCGCTGTGGTCTCGGGAATGGCAGATGCACTTGGGAAGATATCTTTCAAGGAGGTCCAAAGACCAATTTCGAGGAGCAACATAGCTAGACTGTACAGATCAAGCGATTTGCTCTCGGACGTAAGGTGGGTGTATCGAGTGGTTCGGGGATCGAGTGGGTGCCTATGAAGTAAAGTCGAGGTCTCGTTAGTGTCTTGGGTTGCATTATCAGAGAAGAGGTCGAAAGACGCCAAGTAGGACTGTCGCAGGTTGATCTGATCGGATTCGATACGAGATTTGCTGGCAGGTTGCTGCTCAAAAAAGAGAATATTGGAAGAAAATAAGTTACCATGCACTACCCCCTTGGAGTGCAGATCAAAGACAGCATTGGCCACGTTAAATGCCAGCCTGTACTTGATCTCGAGACTCGGCTCGAAATTACCACCGGAAAGCAAGTCCGACAATGTGATGATGGCTGGCATGGGCAAGCTGGGGCTTTCAATATCCACTGGTCCAAAATTGGTGGGCAACGCGTAAAGAAGGCAGAAGCGTGAATGCTCGGCTTCCTCAAAATAACCGATCAAACGAAGGATGCCTGATAATAGCTTGTTGGAAGAAATGTACGCCTGCGAAAGCCCAGAAAACAAACGCTCAAACCGTTTCATATCAGGGGAGATGCCCGTGATAGAGTAGATAGAATCATAAGGCGCATGTTCGAGAAGGATCGGTAGAGTTGGAGGTACTGACCCGATGGTTTTGCGAGAGATGGTCGAGGCTGTCGGTCGCCGCATAAAGACAATGTGCCTTGTCGCCTCCGAGGGCGGCAATACATTTGGGGCGATGCTCTTGAGATTCTTTGGCCATATCAAGGTCGCCGGGTCTATCTGCTGTGGAGCTTGCATGCGCGTTGATTCAAACTGTCTTTCCTCAGCCACTGGAAGCTTTGCTTGCATTGAACTACTCGACTCTGACTTCCTCATGCCTGACCTCCTGGCTGACTGTCTACTCCGCGACAGATCATAGAGCGTGTCAATGGACATGGTGAGATCGCGCACGAGATCCTCAAATCTGGACTTATCCCAGAGAATGAGACTCGGCTTTCGATCTACTGATTTCTCTGATGCTGGAGACTTGTCGTCTAAAGTCGCCCTTTTCGATGATTGCCATAGCGGCTCAGCCTCAGCTAGAATCTCCTTGATAGTTGACATGACGCTGCCAACCAGTTCACTCAGGCCGGCCTTGGAGATGGACTCGTCGATGTCAGGTGATTGCGATGGATCCGACCATTCTAGTCCCCACGACACCAAACGATCCTTTTGAATGCGCAGCTTGCGATGAAGCGCCATCAGCTCCGGGTCCTCTGCGCTCTGGATGGGCTCTTTGACGAAGTCGTAAGAGCTCTTGGTGTCGGTATACATCTTGGTGAGCCGCCGCTGGAAGGGCAGCGGAAAGCCACCGAGGAGCGACTCCATGCTGGACGACTATCAGTTGAGATACTGGCGTGTATTTATGTATGTATGTATGTGTATAAAAGAAAGAACCGGGTCCCGTGGGTGTTAGAGGTCGGTTAGAATGGTATGCATCAAGGCTTCGTATATCGGGTTGTCCAGCGTCTTTGTGCCAAGCATCTACAGTCTCGTGCGACAGCCGTCCAGTCAGCTGATGGCAAAGACGGTAGAAGACAGGTGATGAGTGAGTAAGTGAGTGAGTGAGTGGTGAGTGAATGAGTGAGTGGTGAGAGAACGAAAGATGAGGATGTTGGGCATATGATGATGATGATGATGATGGATGAGAATTACGGACGGTGGACTGTGGCACAACACACAATCCGAAAGGAGACGGCGCGCGGGGACACAACTTGGATGCCTAAGAGTGCTTGACGCCGTGAATCTCCCAAACATAGTTGCCTAAAGCCTTCGCGCTCGGAGCATCAGCCTGTGATTGGCGGCCACAGCCATTGCCCCATGTGGACCATGCTGTTCCGTGATCCTCACATCACGTGGCGCGGCCCAGACACGGCCACAGGCTCCAGCATTTGTTCACTTGCACTCACTTGCACTCACTCACTCACTCGCACTTTAAATATTATATCAGCCAGACCAGCCAGACCAGCCAGCCACGGCTGACTACTAGCGACCGTGTATTGCTTTTGTACTTCGTATCAAAACAAAGGGGAAGACGAGAGGAGCGGAGGAACATCTGATTTGTATGCTATGTAGTATGCACCACCTAGGTAATCATCCAACATCCCCTCCCCCGAATCATCTCGAACCTGCAAATAAGCGACAGCGACAGCGACATGGACTAGATCATCACACCAGATCAGCCAAGATGCGGAGCCCTCTCGCTTTCCGCCGACTCGTCTCGCAATACCGTAATGTGCCGCTCGCTTTGTACATGTCGACCACGTCTTTTGCTTCGTCTCCACCTCTCCAGAGGCTGCAACAGCAGATCATAACACGCTCGCAGTACCGTCCAATAGTAGCCGTCGCCGCCTCCCGGGCACCTATGAACGCCAGGCCAACCGAACCTCCCATGCAATAACTGCCTAAATGTCTAAATCCCACAATCCGCTCACATTCTGCGTTTAAGTTAGCCTCCCGGACCACAGAGCTGAGCGCAGAATCCAACATACCTTTCGACGGGGCTAAGGCCAAGCAAGCGCATTCCGTTGTTGAGAACAATTCGGGCCGCATCATAAAGTGCCATACGAGCTGTCATCAGCTCCTTCTCCTGTCCCATAATTCGGAGGTGATCATAACTGCTGCTCAGGATGTGACTCATCTTGAAGAGATATGTCAGAATAGTCGTGGGCTCCAGCGTCTTCAGAGTATTCTGAACAACGTCGGGATATTGCGAGATCACTCGGATGAGGTTCTCCGCGTGAGGCTCAGACAGCAGGCTGAGGTTCGCGTTCAGAAGATCAGCCTCGGGAATAGCAGCCTTCCGCGCAATCGAGCAAAGTCGAGCGTGCGCGTATTGCAGGTAGGGGCCGGTGTCTCCCTCAAAAGAGGTCATAGCATCCATGTCGAATGGGTAGTTGTTGATCCTAGAGACGGTCAGCATATGTCAAAGTTGGGGTT
This sequence comes from Pseudofabraea citricarpa, assembly GCA_029641185.1. Lineage (NCBI taxonomy): Eukaryota > Fungi > Ascomycota > Leotiomycetes > Helotiales > Dermateaceae > Pseudofabraea > Pseudofabraea citricarpa. Next base: position 2,374,554 of record JAPWGK010000004.1, read on the forward strand.
GGTATTACTAAGTACCTCTTCCCACTCATGTCTTGAACCATAACAGAGCTGATACCGAGAACGTCGGCCACGGCCAATGGGTTCTCCACCTGCTCATACTTGGCTTGATTCTTCTGCATGACTTCGTGCATCTTATCCGCCACATCTCGCAAGATGTCATCCAAGAACTTGACGGTACCCTTTCGAGTGCTCATACCTAAGACCATTCCGAAGTTGATGTGTTGGACCTTGGCAGCCAACTCTTTGTAGCCGATGAGTTCTACAATCTTGAATAACTGCTTCAGGTGCAGATCCTGCTGGGAGGCAACGACATAGATCATATGATCAAAGTGATACTTCTCCTCTCGCTGCATGATCTCGCTAATATCACGGGTCAAGTAGAGTGCAGTGCCATCCTTCTTCTTGATGATCGGTCTCTCCAAACTCTTTCCCGCCTTCCCGGGTACGTGCTTGGTGAAGTCCACAATGACAGCACCCTCGGAGATTTCTGAAATTCCCGTCTCCTCCATCTTGTTGGCCATAAACTCCATCTTTTCCTCCTTGACTTGACTTTCTCCGGAGTAATCGTCGAAGTGAATATTAAGACGGGCGTATGTTTCCTTGTAGCGCTTGATACTCATCTCACGGAAACGGGCCCATTGTGCAATGGCCTTCTCGTCCTTATCCACCATAGCTTTGAAGTAACGACGAGCTTGCTCATCGAGGCCGTCGTTCTTCAGCTCGCTTGCGTCTTGTCCTGCAGCCTCCAGCTCCTTAATCTTTTCCTTTTCGGCAGTCAAGTCCTTGTTGATAGAAACATAGATTTCATAAAGGTGGTTGATGGGGTCGGCCTTGAGTGCTTCTTCATTGCCGTACTTCTCAAATCCCAAAGCGAGGAGTCCATACTGCTTGCCCCAATCTCCCAAGTAATTAACGCGAACCACATCCCAGCCGGCTGCAGTGTACAGGTTGGACAAGAATCCACCAATAATGGTACTACGAAGATGACCAGCGTGGAATGGCTTTGCAATATTGGGAGAGGAGAACTCGACGATTATTCGCTTCTTTCCTTTGGACGGGTCTTCTGGGTTCTTCAAGCCATTATAAGGATTAGATCCAAAGTCCTTGCCACGCTTTATTATGGAGGGGATGAGGAGCTGGGCAAGCTTGTCGACCTTGAAGAAGAATTGAAGGAAGGTGCCGTTCGCAGTCGGCTTGTGCACGAGATGTGATTCTGGGAACTGTATTGTCACCATGGTAAGCATAAGGATACGCGGCGCAGCCAGGTAGATAACATACCTTTGCAATCCATTCCTCAGCCAACTCGGTTGGCTTCTTGCCCTTGATTCGGAGCGCTGGTACAGGCAGGACCATGTCGCCCTTCTCCAGCGTTTGGGTCCATTGCAAGGCGGGGTAGATGACACTGGCCTCGACGCCGGTGACTTCGGTGAGGATCGAGGTGAGATGCGATCTGTAGATGTCGACTGTGTTCACTTCGGGATGGCAATTAGGATATTTGGCTAGCGGGGCAGTCACACCCAGAGCCTGGAGCTTCTCTGACAGCGTCTCTACTGAAGCCGCCATTCTGCAGGGCTGCAGTCTCGAGAATGCGCGAACAGAGGGGATGCGTGATATGGGAAAAGTGCGCAGTGGCAGTCTGGGGATACACGGGCGTTTGATTCGAAAAAGAGTAAAAAGGGAAGTCTTCATTAAGTGTGGGAGAAAAGAGGGGGGGAAGGAGGGGCAGAAAAAGAGTGGCAGTGGCAGCGGAATGAGTCAAGAACTGAAATGCTCCTTCACTGTTGGCCCGAATTGTTTTTGCGGCAATGGCAGTTTGCGAGCGCCACTTTGGGCTCACCGCCTTTGTATGATCCTCTTCTTGTCACGTGCGCTGGCATACGGCGAATCTACCACCATAATTTCTCTAACTGAACTATTGAACTTGATTGTTTCCAGTTATATCCTCTGTATTTCGCACTATAAAGCTCTCATGATCTATATTGTGTCCCTGTCAAGCAAGCAGGGCAATTTCCATCCCCCTTTTGCTCTTTGTGAGATTAGTTACCGAGTGAATTTCATACGTGGAAGCAAAATCCTGTATTGTTACTTAAAATCTTGCACATAGTTGATAATATGAGTCGTATAAATCTATGGGCAAAGACATTAATCAGCGCTAAAGAATAAGTTCATGCCATCTATTATCATAACCGGAGACAGGTTGCTCGCTTAACTTTTGAGTAAGCTATTTACTCGAGTTCGCGATCTTATTAGTAAGTCTGTAAGGATGCTTTGAGTACCTAAAGCCTCCTGCAACACACTTATTACATTATATTTCAAGACACTGTCATTTGAAGTGAGCGCTCGACAAGATTTGGCAAAGATTGTAGTTGCAAAGCTTTTGTTATCCCGTCAATCGCAACTTATTATGGTAGTAGGAGTGTGGATAGACCCTGCCAGAGAGCCTTTGAGTATGTTAATTACAAAAATCTCAATCTTCGAGAAACATGCTATACATCATGTCATCTATATTTTCACCTTCCTCCCCCAGCTTCGAAGTTTCTAAAAGAAACTTTCTTGCCGTGCAAGCCGAGCATCCTGCACGGCAGTACTCTGCACCAGCCTGTGATAAGAAGCTAACATTCTCTTCTAGCTGTGATTCAAGTGCAAAATGAAGTGGAGCGTAGCCATCAACGTCCCCAGCGAACAGTTTAGCCCCTGCATCCACAAGTGATTTCAACGAAGCGACATTGGGTTTAGTTGCAGCAATGTGCAAAGCAGTCCGCCCTCGCTTTTCAGGAATATTAACATCGCAACCAGCATCAACAATGATTTTCAAGATATCGTCTCGACCTGCCCGTGCAGCCTCATGCAGTGGCGTGGATCCAGAGTTAGATCTCAGGTTCATGATTTTCGGGCCGGATTCGTGTTGGAGGAAGAGTTCGACCGACCGCGGACAGCCAGAAAGTACTGCTTCGTGCATTGCTGTACTGCCTTTAACATCCCTCAATTTCATCGTGTTCGTATCAACTCTTGGGAGTAGAGCCTCGATGGCTGAGACGCAACGGCTCTTTGCGGCATAGTGAAGCACGGTATTGCCGTATGGATTTTGATGAGAGAGATCGCTGACTCTAGGTATGAAAAGCTGCGCTATTTTGAGACTCTTGAGTGTGTTATCTGATTTAGTGAAATGATATGGTGCTAAAGCCGCATGAAGAGGGGTTTCACAATTCTTCGATGTTATCCTGTCACATGGTACTCCAGCTTCAACAAGCATCTCGGCAATCTCGAATGCTGTACCGTATTCTCCAAAACCCGCAAATATCAGTAGCTGGTACATGAGAGAACTATTTCCGAAAAGTGGCGCGTTATCTTCGAAGTCAAAGTCGACTTTGCCTGATTTTCGAAGGTCTAATATGAACTTAATAGGAGCTAGATGACCATGCCGAGTATGATGCCACAATTCCTCTTGTAATCCGTCGCATGGCCATTTTGTTGGCCCGAACTCTTTCATTTTTTCAAACAAAGGGACGGCCTTGATTGTCCCTAAGGATATGATAACATCCATTGGAGTACTGGAGATGGTATTACCATCCGCAGTTTGACCCCGGCGGTGCTGCTTTTCAATATTCGCTCCGAGATCTAAAAGCCTTTCCGCAGCACGCCACCGTCGCCGGCTCAAAGCGGTATCGAACAGCTCATCTAAGAGTTCAGTGCGAGAGGATAGCCTTTCTGGCACGTGTTCCATAAGATTTATCAAGAAAAGTTGCGTCTCCTCATTATCGTGATATATTGCCCCATGAAGAGGCAGTAAGTTACAGGTACTTTCGTGGAACAGATCTCCTCCATTAAAGATGAGTCTCTCAATTAATTCTGGAGATGAATAGGCAGCTGCTTGGTATAATGGGTGTTCGTCTACGTCGTTTGGTGTATGAATATTAAGGTTGAATGACTTATAGACTTCTATGAAAAACATGGTTGTATTGAACTGGTCGTTCATGGCGGCGAGCATTAGCGGTGTCTCAATGCGGTCAGTTGTTGAGATAACATTAGCTCCTGCTGTGACGAGTTGGCGAACAACGTCTAAATGGCCATAAACAGCTGCACAATGTAGTGCAGTCCAGCCAAACTTGCTTCGAGACTCGATATCCACGCCCTTAGACAAGAAAATATCCACGAGTTTGGTGTTACCTGCTTCGGCGAAAATATGGAGCCAAGTATGCCTGCCTGGGAACGTGGCAGAAATTGCCCACTGTAGTGTTTTCTCCTCGAAATACTGCACCAAAAACCCAGAGCTCAAACTGCTAAAATAAGGCTTGAGTCTCTCACGAGTAAGAAACCACTCGTGCCCATTTTCATCACTTCTAATCGTGATAATTCTGTCGTATAGTTGTGGGAACAGTAAGGCGGAGTGCTTCTTCGAGATTTTAGCGAGGCAATTGAGCGATTCGTCTGATAAATGACCGCATATGGCCATTAATAATTCCGATGGTAGTATGGCTAGACTCATTGTTGAAAATCAATTTCAATGTTGCTTTGTTTTAAAAAGGGTCTTGTAGATAATGTGTTTATTTAGAGGATCTGTCGCAAAATTATTCGCCTTTAATTCGACCACGGAGCTGATACTTGACGTGTCTCATAACGGCCTGTCTCACAAAATACACGTGCTGCCCAGATTTTTGGTAATGCGAATACGACAATGTGTCGAAGTACTTCTTTTCAATTTCAACTGGATTCGAGCTTTCAAGAAACAGCACGACATTTTCTTGGTAAGAAACTGAATTATTTACTGTTTTCAGGGACACCAAAATTCTTCGTTGGTAGAATAATTGAAGTTTCGTTCTATATTAGTGTTCATACATTGAAAGACTTTGCTGGCAGGGGACAGAAAACAGAAAATAAGTATAGATCTATACTATAGAATCATTCGCATCTACATTAAATTGTCTCTGTTCGAAGGGTCGGTTACAACTGCTACGAAAGTGTATTTATAATCTCTCACCCGGACACCAAACTTTAAGGAATAGAGAGAGATGATGTTTCTGAGTACGGAGTACAACTAAGAGTGATATCTCTTTGAATAATTACAATTATATTACCTTTCTCTCCTAAGCTAAGATACTTGATGTTACGGCTCCGGAGGGACATTTCCAAGGACTTTTGGCTCATTTGTTTTTGAGAGATATCAGCAACTTCTCCAAAACGTGAAATATTAACAGAATGAGTTATATGCCCATAATTGTAAAACAAATCAAAATTAGACAAAGAATGATGGTGTTGTTCCCCCCCTCTATCTTCACCTCTGATTAACTTGAGCCATGCTTACGTACCCTCGAATCGAAGACAATCGCTCGGCGATGATAAACTTTCGAGCACATTGTTTTATGTGAGTTGCTTCGGGAAATTAAGTGACCCCACCTTTTGTTTGATGAAGTCGGAAAATTTATGGTGATATCGGACCCCGATACGATATCGCGTGGGTTAAGGGTCTGAGCTTGATGCATGGTGTACTGGGTGCGAGCGAGCGAAATGAATTCGGAAAAGCAGGGACAAATAACTTCAATAAATGATATCAACAGTATGAAACAGAAATGATGAGATGATTAGTCGATGTAGCACTGATTTTGGGTGCACACCGTTTAAACACCATGAAGCACACACCAGAAAATTCACAGAGATAGCAAAACAGGCCAGTTCAAGTTCATGTTGATGTTGATATATTTCATGTGTCTAGCGTATGATTCCAGACTCCCCTCTCTCCCCTAAACAAAAAATGCTCATCTAATCCAAATCTATAAACTCCATCCCAATGCAAGTATCGCTCATCTATGCAGTCCACAATCCTAATACTCCTTCCCATGCTGATGCCGCTCGGACACCATATAAACACCTGGCATTCTCATAAATGCTTGATCAAACTCCATAATGTACAAATCCCATCCTGCCGGTCATTGAGATGTCCCTGGACACCCCAACCCGGTGCACCTCATTCCTGTGAAGCACCCATGTGGTTTGCCAGCTTCTCACTTCCGGTCAACGCTGAAGCGGACTTTGCCGCTGCTGCGGGAGGGAGAGTGCGATGACTTGGAAGATGAGGAGGAAGTGCTGGAGGTGTTTGATGAGGTCGAGTTGGTTCGGCGCGAAGCGTATGACTTGCGCTCGAAGGACTTCTCATCGTAGGAAGCATATGGGTTGCGGGAAGCTTTCTCCCAGTCGTATGCAGAGCGGTTGTCAGAGGTGGAGGCAGTCTTGGAGTAGTAGGTGTTGGAAGACATTGTTGGTGATGTGTGGTGGAAAGTGGGATGAGATAAAGCCGAAGTTGAAGTGAAGTTGAAGTTGAAGCTGAAGAAGAGTTGAAGAGCTGAGAAGAGAAGACGACTGAAGCGTGGTGATTATGCTGATGCGGTGAGAAGATGAGAGAGATCGAAGCTGATGAGGAGGATAGATGACGGGAGTCAGATGCTGCTTATGTAGATGTGCGGTGTCTACGTACAAGGCATATCTCTCGCGATAATAACAATGGAGATCTTTACACTTTCTTTGCGACAAGCGAGGCGCAGAAATCCTGCTGGGTCGTGTGGGTGCTGTTCGGTGGAGGCTTTTGGGATAAGCGGGTGCGGCGGGGTAACCGGACAGGCGTCGCTAGGGCATTGGTAGGGGCTGGTAGGGGCTGTTAGGGGCTGGTGGGCGCTGGTGGGCACTTGCGAGTGCTGGCGCCAGGCTTTCCCAGCGGATAAGCGACCGCTGATCAAACACATCATCCTTCCTCTGCATCCCATTTTTAACTCCTTTACGAAATGCACGCTGCACGACTTGAGCCTTGGCTGCAAATGCCTCGCCAGCGTCCCAGGATCAGCCCCGGACAGAAAGCTTCTCGAAGTCTGTCGTTTTGATCGTCCAGTCTCTCTGCTCAATGCCATGGAGCCTCTTCAGCCCTGCATCCCAGGCCACAGGAGCTCCTCTCCTTCTTCATCTCCCTAGGTAGATTGTCTGCCCTACGGGAGTGGGGGATTCTATGAAACGGGAGCAGGATTGCGCAGACCATCATTTGGGGATTGCGCCATCCATTACTTCAGTCTTCCGGCATTTCCCCTAGTTGCGAACCTCATACCTCTGCGGACTCTACGGAGAACAAGGAGGAGAGGGGACAGCAGCTTGACGAGCCTTGAGCACTGTATTCGGCACGAGAACGAGCGTCTGCCTTTCAGAATGCCTTTTGTTTCATTCCATTCCACCTGGTGAACGAACTCCCGACCTCGTTTATTTCATTCTCTTCGCCTACTGTATCCTTCGCACCTCCAGTTCTGACGTGTATCAGATTGCGGACCCCTTCAATTCCGGCAGTGAAGGAAGGAGAAAATGCCTCGAAGCTTGCCAAGTCGGCAACTTGGGCAACACACTATCTTTGGTTCTGCTATGAAGCCAAGGGGTTTCAATCATTGCCGACTTCTTGAATCTGCTCCCGGATTACTACCAATTGGCTAAAAAAGCACTCACCGACTATGGTGTTGTCGAACCTCCCAATCACACACCCACCCTCGTGGCAGCGAACAGCTCATAGGCCAACTCATTTTGCAATTTTAGATACTTCTCTTATCCAATACCGACTAGCTACTCGTCACGTTCTATGGGACGTTATCGACTCACCAATCTCTCCTTGACCCGCTTCATTTTCAACTCCCATAATTTATGCCAGGTCAAGGACTACTCGTCCGTGAAGTTTTCCCTCTGCCATCTCTTGAAAGACCTCGGTCAGTTTATCCATTTTTTCCAGCCTGAGATGAGTCTTCACTATCCCTCGTGCTGCAAGTTCGAGCACTTCAAGAGCTTCTCGTTGGCTACCAACTGCCGACCCAACAATTCTCAACTCATCCAATACCATATGAGATGGAAAGGCGCGTCCAATTGCTTCATCATTACCTTCTGGCATACCGACACACACTAAGGTGCCGTGGAATTTGAGGAAACTCAATGCCTGCGCATAGGCTTTGTTCGAAGCTGCACAGACGACAACGGCCGATGCGCCTCGGCCTCCCGTAATTCGTCTGACCTCCTCCTTGAGGCTACTATCATCGAATTTGGTTATGTCCAGAAACTCTTCAGCTCCACATTCTTTGACGAGGCTTTCTTTGCTACCATGATCGATACCGAGGACACGAAATGCCATTCCTCGACTCGCAATCTGGCATGCCATGTGTCCAAGTCCGCCACCAGCTCCTGATATTACAATCCATTGGCCGCTCTTTACCATCGATTTACGCAAGGCCGAATAAGCTGTCAATCCAGCGCAAAGCATTGGAGCGGCATCTGCTGATGCTAGAGAGTCCGGAATTGGCGTAACATAGCTAGCTGGCCCTAGTATGTATTGTTGAAAGGTCCCTGGATTGTAGTACCCTGAGACTTTTTGATGCTGGTCAAATTTGTCAATAAAATTACTCTTCTGGAGGAACATATACATACGTAGCAGACGCCATCAGCCCCTTCACGGCAAGGTGGGCAAGTGCCACAACAAGAAGCAATCCACTGGTTGTGTTAAGATATTTCACAAGACATGGATATTTTGAATCGAACCTTGATACCGACTCTATCACCGACCTTGATGTTAGAGCTTATCAAAGTCGGTCCCAATTTATGCACGATGCCAATACCCTCATGTCCACCAACCTGGCCAGCTGGAGTGGGAAAGGGAAGTCCAGACCAGCCATTCCGCATCACTCCCAAATCGGAAGAGCAAACACCAGAATGCGTTCTGAGGCCTTCGATGTCAGCTTCATATGGTAATGTCAATGTTTAGTAATTCATTTGAAAAGAATGTTTACAACTGACAAGCGAATAAGCAATTCTCCAAGCCCTGGCTCTGGAGTTTCTAGCTCCACGAGCTTTGTCGAAATTGCACCCGGATTGTCATAGATCAATGCCTTGTAAGTCTTGGGTATATCTAAAGTCATCTTGAATTTTAATATGGGTATTGTCAGAAAAGATAGGTTCGAGCAGATGGTTTGCTGGAATGACAGTTGCGATGCTATTTGGGTTCTGGCGATTGCGTCGCTTCTAGTGTTAGCGAACCCGAGAATCGGGGACTTTCCGATACGGCAATACCGAGATTTCTATCCAAACCTAGAAAGATAGATCCCCTTATTTTAGATCACTAGTATGTGTTTTTTTTAAATAGTAATTGCTAGCATTTTTTGTAATGTATAGTCAATTTATTTTCTCTGCGTAAAAAATGGCTCCACCTAGTGCGATTGACGAGATCTCCACTGTCGACCAAGAAACCTTCGATACAACAAATCTCACAGTCAACAGAATGGTTTTAGATAATTCAATTCTTAAGCACGAAGTTATTGGTACTGCGGATGTTGATCTATCTAATAAATTGGTGTGGACTTTCTCATTTTGTTCATTATTCGAATGAATGACTGACCTTGTCCGTAGATAGTCGGAAAGCCGAAAGCCAAAAGATGGGACCGTATGATATCCAAAAAAAAAAAAAAAGGAAATCCCAAAGAATTTGTCAACTAAGTGAAGCGCAGATATCTTGAGCATAGAGAGCTTGACGAGACATCCATCGAATATGAAACAAGCAGGCGAGTACATGAGCAGACCAGGTTTGATATCATTGGGAACTGGTCTGCCATCTAGCGAGTATTTCCCCATTAATAGTCTGGAAATCAGAGTTCCGTCGATGTATACGCTGGAAGAACCTGAAATCTCGCTCTCAGTCGGAAAACAAAACGGTTATGGCAATTACGATTTGTCGATTGCCATGAACTATTGTGGTGGTCCTGGCCAAGCTCAACTACTTCGCTTCGTGAAGGAGCATACCGAAATTGTCAGTAACCCGCCGTATGCTGATTGGCAATGTGCGCTATCAATTGGAACTACCTCAGTCACGGAACAGACCTTTCGTATGTTTTGCGAACGAGGGGATTACATCTTATGCGAAGAATACACGTTCTCCTCAGCTGTCGATACAGCTGATCCCTTGGGGATTAAGGTAGCTGGAATTGCGATGGATGAGCAGGGTTTGTTGCCTCTGAGTTTGGATGAGACTCTCAGCAATTGGAGTGTTGAGACCCGAGGAGCGAGAAAACCGCATCTTCTCTACACTATTCCGTCTGGCCAAAACCCCACAGGAGCAACCCAAAGTGCACAAAGACGTCGAGATATTTACAAGATAGCTCAAAAACACGATCTGTACATCCTTGAAGACGAGCCCTATTATTTCCTTCAGATGCAACCGTACTCCAAAGACAAAGTTATCCCACCTCCAAAGAACAAGGAAGAATTTCTCAAAGCTCTTGTTCCAACCCTGTTGAGTATGGACGTTGATGGGCGAGTGATGCGCGCTGATTCTTTCTCCAAAGTCGTCGGTCCGGGGCTAAGAACCGGTTGGATCACAGCATCAGAGCAAATAATCGAACGCTTTGTTAGACACAATGATTTCAGTACGCAAAATCCGAGTGGCGTTTCGCAACTTATTCTGTACAAGATTTTGGCGGAAGGTTGGGGACACGAAGGCTATTTCAAGTGGCTGATCAATCTTCGTCTCCAATACACCAACCGAAGGGACACAACCCTTGGAGCTTGTGAAAAGTACCTTCCTAATAGCATTGTATCTTGGACACCTCCATCAGCTGGCATGTTTGTAAGTTTCTATGGTGCCCTAGATAAAATATGCCACTAATCAAATTCAAGTTATGGCTCAAGGTAGACTGGAAGAAACATCCTCAAGCTGAGAATAAGAGTCTCGTAGCCCTCGAACATGATATATTTGTGGATGCAGTGGAACAAGGCGTTTTGGTTTCTAAAGGGAGTTGGTTTATTGCTGAACGGACTATTGTTTCTGATAAGATGTTCTTTAGGCTTACGTTCGCTACGGCCTCTTCTGAAGAAATCCAAAAAGCTGTGGAGAGGTTCGGTGTAGCGGTCAGACGGTCTTTTGAACTTGTTTGATCTGCCTCGAAAAGAATTTCTCAAATCATTCGCAAGTCTAGAATGTTAGAGAATTTTAGGCCACTATTATGCTGAGATATCATTGTTTTGTTTGGTAACTAAGTTGTCATCTAAGCTTACATATTTTTGAATTTGAATGAGGCTCAAATTAATTTGCAAGTAAAACCCAAAAATAAAAGGCGTGTTAGATCACGAGTCTAGAAAGCTTTATGTCTTTGAAATGTTACACTTCTTTTCATATCATTGTAAGCAACCTCAATTTCTATTCAATGACTTGTAGCAAGTTATTCTGCGTTCAGATTTTAGTATCAAAGCCCGAATGTTCCCGAAAAGGAAATTCCGACAGGGGTTCTCCGAACGTGTCAACCGCCGATGCCCATTGTGTCTCGGAGAGAAAAACCACATCCTTGCAGTAAAGGTAAAAAATGGCATCTAACTTCCGAGTAAAGCATTCGCCGGAAACTCTTTTTGGTTTTCTTTTGGCCTTTTGTGGAATAAAATAATACCTTCGGAGCAACTATTTCACACACATAGCACTTTATTCCTTAAGAGCATATATAGACTAAATTCGTCTTCAGTGGAATCTAGCCCATCCAAGTTTCGATTTATCACCCAGTTTTAGTCAAATTCAAGTTCTCTTAGGAACATGTCTGGACAGCAGTCCCAACTTCTTGGCTTGGCAGCAGATATTCTTGTCCGCACCAAAACCATTACCGACAAACTCAATGCTGGTGGATATTCAGAGCCAACATTTGAGCTGGACACTCCCAGAAATCTCTGGGAAGACTCTAATCTAGAATTAGATGCTACGAGATCTAGTCTAATCGAGGCTGCAGTGACCCTCATCAATCTTGTTAATGGTCCAATGCTTTTCATCCGAGAACTCTTCGGAAGTCACTTTGACATCGCGGCATTCCAAGTCATGATCGAATGTAAAGTTGTTGATGCTATCCCGCTAGATGGATCTATCTCTCTTTCAGATCTGAGTCAAGCAGTGCAAATTGATGAGGATCGATTGGTCCGAATGATCAGACTGCTAACAACCCAGCATTTTATGAAGGAAGTCTCAGAGAATCTCTTCGCACATACATATGTGTCTGCTTTGTTGGTCAAAGACAAAGAATTAAGAGCACAAGTTGAGATGCAATTTGATGAGATGCACAAAGCAAGTGTCGAGACTGCGGATTACTTCAAAGCCTGTGGCTCGTCCAAAGAGAGCCACGATTCACCTTTCAAGTTTAAGTGGGGAAAGCCTTTCTATCAGTGGTACGAGGATAATCCAGATAAAGCAGTCAGATTTGCCGATGCACAAGAGGGCATTGCTAAATGTAAGTCCACTCGCGGTATCATTGCAAGTCTGAATAAACGGTTGCTAATAAATTTGCTAGTTGACCGAGATGCCACCAGTATTTTTAACTGGGTGCGCGATGAAGCACAAAAGCCAACCACCATCGTGGATGTCGGTGGTGGAAGCGGTCATATTGCACTAGATCTTGCTCGGAAATTTCCACATCTCAAATTTGTGGTCCAGGATTTGTCAGAGAACATGTTTTCGGAGACTTCCAGAGGAGCCGATCCAGATCTTTTGTTACGGGTCTCATTTGCTAAGCAGGACTTCTTCGAACCTCAACCCGTTGACCTTGACGTTTCAGCGTACCTCCTTCGTTCATGCTTGCACAACTGGGGCGATGATGATGCTGTCAAAATCGTTAGAGGGTTTCTACCTGCAATGCAAGCAAACCCCAACGTGGTCCTGCTTATCAACGAAAGTGTTATTCCAGAACCAGGAACCATCAACTTGCACGAGGAAAGAAAGCTAAGACAGGGAGATATGGCAATGTTGGTTATTGCCAACGCCAAACAACGAAGTGAAGGAGATTGGAAAGCTTTGGTGCGTACCGCAGACGCAAAGTTGAAGGTGAGATATGTTTGTTGTCTGTAATATCCTGGACTAAAATAAACTATAGGTTGCGAGGATTCTAAGAGATAAGGGTACGATGGGCTTGATTGAAGTTCGATATATAGATGGAAACTAAATCTACTGGAAGATGATAGGAATTCTGGCAAGGTGGCTGAAAAGAATGAACTCAAGAAATAGAGAATGATGGAATAAAATTCACTTCCATCCTACTCAGATAAGAGACAAAGTTGGATATTTTAGTCATGTTTCGCATTTATAACTAAGTACTATGAAGTCGCACTATTCATGCTTACCATCAATATATGAGTGCTGCCCACAAAAGAGACCTTCTGTTATGCCCGGTACAGCTTTTTAAAGAGGTCTGATTGGACTTGCTGAAACTATTTACGAGATTAACTGATAAAAAAGTTTAGAGACACAATTATTGGTGATATGAAGACATATACTCGCGTTTATGTAATCAAATATATGGATCTAGATCTTCACCAATCAATAGTTACTATAGATATGGTATTTACCTAGCTATGCATCATTTAATATGGAGCTTCTTTTGTGAGTGCGATTCAAAAATTATTTTGACTTTATGTCTCAGCTGCTCGTTAACCAAATTACAATACCATAAGATTTCAATTATCCTTTGACCCCTTTGTATTAAAGCTTAATTTGTTATAACCCGCAGGACCCTCAGTATATGAATTTAAGACATGCTTGACTTGGAATTTCTTTTAGATTCTAGTTATAGAGAAAGATATAACAAAATTCCAATTTTTAGTCTAAACTTGTAATGATTTGAGTTCAAAATAAATTCTGATTCAAAAATTTGACAGTTGAGCTTCCACACACCTTCACTACCTTTTTTCATATATAGTAGTGCAAGATTACTCCTCAGCCCCCCTAATGGCAAACCTCCACACCCTTCTCATAGCTACGACTACTTCCTATATTCGAGAGCCGAGCTATTCAAACAGTTCGTTTTGTAAACTTGATAATAGGCCCATCACGAATGGTAGAAAAGATATCCACGATCTTATACTCCCGAATACCTTTATTCTTTAGTCGGGCAACATCTAATGCGCCAGAAATATGTTCCAGCTCAAATGACCATAGCATTCGTGCCAATATGATCGACACTTGAACATAAGCGAGGCGTTTGCCAATACAAACTCGGCTGCCCACAGAGAAGGGGCTAAAAGCAGATTTGGCTCGCTCAACTTCGTCATGGCCAACTTCACTTTCAAGCCAGCGCTCGGGCCAAAATTCAAATGGTTTAGTATGAAATTGTGGATTGTGATGTAAGGCATAGGTTGTGACTCCGATTTCCGTGCCTTGTGGAAAAAGAATTCGTTCGCCTGTTGTACTCTCGAAAATAGGAAGCCCACCTTCAAGCACTTCTCGGGGAATCACTCCAGCTGCTGGTGGTGACATTCGAAATGCTTCATCAATAACGGCTCGGAGATAGGCAAAGTTATCAAGTTCTGGGCCGGCCACTATACTCTCTCTGTCTGGGAATATGGCTCGGATTTGACGAGCGAGCTCCTTTTGAACGCGTGGATGCTCGGTGAGATAGAACGACAAGGCCGAAAGTTGGCTTGAGGTGGTTTCAGATCCTAAAAAAGGTAAACAAAGTAGACCTGGTAGTGCTATCGAAACATGACTTACCAGCTGGTACGAGAACGAAAGCTTCAGATGAAAGCTCTTCCAGCGAGAATGCAGGCTCACCCTTTTCGTTTTTGGCATTTTGATAGTAGCTAAAAAAGTCTTTCTCCCCATCTTTCAATTCCAGAGAAAGTCGAGCGGACAGTTGTGCCTTAAGATATTCTCCAAACTTAGCTCTCTGTTGCTTCAGATGTGGCATTAACCAGGCAAGAACATTCCAGTCTCGCAAAAAAGGCTCAACAGCTTCCTATGTGACAAGTCAGATTGTGAAAGATATCTGCATAAGAATAACTTACAATAATAACTGTGTAAGTATGTGCGTCCAAAAGGTCGGGGATCTCAGTTGTCTCAAGTTGGTCTAGCATGCCATAGTCTTTGGAGAAAGTCAACTCGCTGACAACGTCAAAAGCCAAGAATGTAGCCCATCTTCCCATATCACCCTGCCATGCTCCATTTTTGTTGCAGCCAGCTTCAATGATATCACAGAATTTGTTAACATGCTTCAAGATTACAGTCTCCATCTCTTTGATGCTCTTCTCAGAAAAAGCGGGTTGGAGGATGCCACGCTTAAAAGTGTGGATCTTCTTGTCCGTAGTGTGAAACATAGAATTTACGTTTGGGTTGTAGAAGCCAGACTTTTTTACATTTTTACCCATTCCATAGATTGCTAATTCAGGCAAATTGCATTAGAAATTATAGTGTCTATAAATGAGAGCGGCTGCCTTGGGAACTTACATTTGAGAGAATCTGGAGTGTCCGTAGAAATGAAGTTTGGACCGACTCGAACGTAAGGACCCAGAAGCCGAGTAAATACATTACTTCGATCTAATATGGCAAAAGAACGCTTTACTTACCATATTTCTCATGAAGTGTATGGAATGCGTAAGGCCGATCGCACTTTATGGCATGATACAGGTTCCATAAATTGGAAACTTTTGCTAGATACGGACCAGGGTACTTAGCTAGAGGATGGAAATACACCCTATATACTACCATGACCAAAATCTATATAGTCATCAGCATATTACTTAAACCAATGATATAGTTCTGGAGAAATTAGGTTGAAAGCTTACGTATGCGAGAAATAACAGACCAAATTTTGGTACTAACGCAGCAATCACTTCTAACGAGAGAAAACTAATGTCTGATAGAGCCATGATTGCTGTAATGTCTTGGTGATGTGAGTGTGAATTTGGGGCCTTCGAGACCAAACAGAAATTTAAGAAACGTTTTCAAGAAATCGTCGTGGATATTACTTGATAGAGTAGCTCATAGTTTCACCGCATTATAGGAAGTGTGCTGATACAGACGTGTGCCGAATGAAGCCTCGGGTTATCCTAAAATGTCACGTACCGAGCAATTTTGGCATGGAAAACCATGTGCAATCAACCCCGAACTTTGCATAGGTACCTACCTAAAAGATTAAATCTCGGAGCGTATTTATGTTTTAGTGAAAGAAGTTTAGAAACGGAAATCTGATCAAAGAGGCAACTTGATAAAGCACGGATTTATTCGGGGAGAGTAGAGTACTAGAGAAGGTCGGATTTTGAAATTTACAGCAGAATAAAGTAGTATAGTGGAACAAACTTTGTTGCTATTACTTTATTTGCTCCTATTATATCCCATAGATTAGAAACATTTCATTAGTATACGTAGATAGTTTGTTTTATTTGAGTTAGTTTATATTTTTAAAGAATTATAAACAGACTGTGGACCGGCTCATAACGTGCTTAGAAATTAGGTTTAAAATATATTTCAAGTATTTAGTTACGTTATATTCTACTCAGACCTTGGAATATGATTCAATTTGGCCAAATACTTTTCCATGAGAGTTGTGTTACAATAAGCTATAATACCTAAACATTTGTCTTGAAAGAAATTAACCTAACACGATCTGTGAGCTAAGATTTGTTACCAAGTCTAAACCAGGTGCTTAAAGCTTCCACCACCTGGGACGGACAGAGCGATCGAGTTTCAAAACTCTCACCCACCATGCCCATATAATCAAGAATGCACCAAGGAGAAGAAACGAGCCCCCAAACAATTGGAGTCCGAGAAACTTCTGATTTTCCACACTGACAAAAGCACCAGCAGCTGGATTGCCAACAAGAATACCGATCGCACCCAAAGCCGAACTCATACCCATCCTTGTGCCAGCGTAGCTGATGTCGGGGCATAGAGCCGTGACAATAACTGGAGGGAGAAGAGCAGCGTAAGCACCTGAGTTAAAGCCAAAACATGCACTGAAAGCTGCTAGCCCCCCAGCGGTATCAACCGCGATCCATGCATAGCATATGACCGCACTGAAGATCGTGCATGGAATTAGTGTATTGAAGGGACCAATCTGGTCAGCAATTGCGTTGAGAACAAGTCTGCCTAGAATAGATGACGCATTGAATATCGCTAGGAAGTAGTTGGAGAAGACGGCTGATGCGTTGACTTTGGTTTCCCCGTACAATGGAAGGAAGAAAGAGGGAATATCGTTGCCAATAAAAGCGACTGCAGTCCCTATGCTAAAAACAATGAAAGACAAGTCTTTGATAGCTGTCGGATCTAAAAATGAGCGAGGCGCTGGAGGCTTTAAGAAAGGCTTCATCACTGCGATGGGGATGCACAGAGTGGCTAGGACAATGAATGCAAGAATTCGAGTTGCCCAACCAAAACCGACTTGGTCGATGAGCTGTCCGAAGAGAATTGGATATATGACACCCCCTATGATACATGTTAGCAGAGCATTTTAGATGTGATTATTAGAATGCTCGCCTGTTCCTGTGCCGGTTGCAGCAATTCCCATGGCTAGAGAACGCCTTTTATCAAACCACGTAGCTACCACAGCAATCCCAGCTGTGAAATATGCTCCCATGCCGAGCCCAACAACAATCCCCTGACTTAAGAATATCTGGTAGTATTGGGTTGAAATACTGGTCATCATCATGCCAAAAACTACTACCACCGTTCCAATCATTATAAGTGGTCGTATGTGACCAAGATCAGACAAAGGGCCAGAAAATATACCGGACTCGACCAGGAGAAAACCCTGAACTGCGCCAATCCATGATATAGCTGAGGTGGAATAATCACCAAGAAGGTTTGTAGAATAGTATGATTGGTAGACACCAAAAGTATTGATAAGTCCCCTAGGTCTTGTTAGAATTGTACTTCGTTTTGAAAATTGTGAAACACGTACCAGGAATTAAAAAAAAGCATATGCCCGGCTAAAACCTGTAGCCAAGCCTGTAGTCCGCCATCAGGTGGGATTTGTTGCTCAGAAGTCTCCAGAGCCTCAGCACTGCCATTGTGGGACACCTTTTCTGATGATGGCGAGGAAGTGTCGCTGTTTCCGATTAGATCTGGCACCGGTTTCTCAGAATCAGCTTCTAATGGAACTGTAGCCGCAGTTGAGATATCCATAGCTATTCGATTTGAAGTGATTGTATATGGATTAAGAAATAAGTATTGCTATTGCTTGCCAGTCGTGTTTCTTATGGTTCAAAAAATCTACAGAGGAGAAATGGTTAGAACACAAAAGCCGGAACAGGATAAGGTTGGTACCTCACTCTGACTGCTCGGTTTCCTCGCCTCGGGCCGCACCCAATTGGGAAATGACGAAAATAATGAGAGTGGCGTGAGAACAGAAACAACCAGGGGTAGTTATCTCTATGCAGAGCAGTCTCCGACATTCAATTCGATGATTATTTCTTGTGATCGCGACCGTGACTGCGACTGTGCGAAAATCTCATTTTTGTAGTCCGCATCACTTCCTGAGAATTCCGAATCACCAGCCTGCTCCATTCATACAGAAAAGAATATTTCGTTTTCGGCAAATCTTTTAACCATGGCTTTTGACCAAAAATACGGCGAGTTTCAAATAGAACTCATGCTACAAAAGGCCGATTCGACAAGCTTACGACTGACAAAAGATTCTCGACAATGGGAGAAGGCTGCCAAAGAAGTACTTTCTCCGGCAGTTTTTGGTTATCTTTCAGGTGCCGCTGGCGCACATACTACTTTAGAAGCAAACGAAATAGCATTTCGCAAGTGGAGCATCATTCCAAGAATGTTGATGGGGAATAATGACCGCAGCTTGTCTATTGATTTGTTCGGCAAGCGAGTTCCATGCCCCATCATCATGGGGCCAGTGGCTCTTAATGGCATTGTAAGTCATTAATGATGGATTAGGAAAACAAAAATGTAATTCGGAAGTTATGCTGATTCAAAATAGTTTCATCAGTATGATTTTATCTGATCTAAATATTTGCTGTTGCTAAAATAAACATCCAGCGGAAAGGAGAATGCAGTAGCACGTGCTTGTGCAGACCAAAGGGTTCCATATTGCTATTCGACAGCAGCTTTCACATCCATCGAGGAAGTAGCCGAGGCAAATGGTTCAGGAGAGAGATGGTTTCAACTCTACTGGCCAAATGCAGAAAATAACGATATTACTCTCTCCTTGCTTTCTCGGGCAAAGAAGGCAGGGTATAGCACACTCGTGGTGACGCTGGATCTGTGGTCATTGTCATGGAGACCCAAGGAAATGGATAATCTTCTTTCTTATGCTCCTGGTCTTGCATCATCTATTGGTTTTACTGATCCTGTGTTTCGGACTAAATTCGAAAATGAAACTGGGCATAAGATCGAGGATGACCCAGCGGCAGCTAATGCTGCTTGGTACCGAATAATATTCTCCGGAAAAGCACGAACGTGGGACGATTTGAAGTTTCTAAGAAAGCATTGGGAAGGCCCGCTTGTATTAAAAGGTTTAGTACTCTCTCTTCATTGTCCGCTCCATGAAAGCTTGATGTAGCTGATTGATCAACCTTAGGTATCCAATGTGTTGAAGATGCTGAAAATGCGGTCAAACTAGGTGTTGATGGTATTGTGGTGTCGAATCATGGTAAACGTCATAGATGGCATTTAAAATATCATATAATGCTGATTTTACTTATAGGTGGACGTCAGTACGATGGTGCTGTTGGATCTTTGGATATGTTGCCAGAAATCGTTGAAGCAGTCGGCGAAAAGTTAACAATCATCTTTGACAGTGGCATCCGGAGCGGTGCAGATATATTGAAGGCCCTTGCTCTAGGAGCTAAAGCTGTGTTTGTAGGAAGACCAGTAATCTATGGACTCTCTTTGGGCGGAGAAAAGGGCGCCAGACATGTGTTAAGATGTCTCCTGGGAGTAAGTTAGACCCAAACCTCTTATGATTTGTGTCCGATTTCCATTTTATTAATGCCAATGTATTGCAGGATTTGTATAGTAATCTGGGGCAGATCGGGCTGTCTGCTATATCTGACCTATCGCCTAAGGTTCTGCGTAGAACTCCACAATAGTTTACAGCAAGTCTGAATGGTATTATTTTCTGAAGTTTTATTGCTTATACCTATGCGGATTAAATTCCTTCGTCATGATCCAAGTTAGTCAAACAGAGGTAGGGCACCGCTATCAGATTATTTTAGTGCTTGCAGAAGCAACAGTATTTTGAATGCAGAAACTCTTTAGCATATGCGAAGAAGATCGTTACTTCCGCAAGTTTTATGGTACATAATATGCTACTGTCTTTGGGGTTATATAACACTATAATTTCAATTTCAGCACGCCACGATGAAGCCGACCCGACCCCCACTTGCTCTTGAGCTTGCTAGCAGGCCACTTTAAGAGCGCACCACTTTTCTACCTGAAAGTAGCAGCTGCATGTCTACTTTGAAAAAGAATATATATATTTCAACAAAATTAGGTTTCCTGGAGTTGAAGATTTTCGAATATATCAAGCAAAAACATTCAATGTAGCAACTATGGGAATGGACGGTATATAAAACATATGGGGTGTGGGTGGTATTTTGTAGTCTACGTGTTGAAGTACACTTTTGATAGTGAAATCCAAAAAAGAAATTCCTGGATCTAATTTTTTGAATTACACCACATAATCCACCGCCCCTTAGACACCAGAAGTTATAGCTATTCTTTTGCTCAGGTTCTCAGTGCCTTGTATTTTATCCCAATCTCCTAGCTTAAACTTCTCCACACGCCTTCCCTTGAATCGATTATCCAACCATTCTTTACTAGTTGTGTCTGTTTCCACAACTCCTGGAGCGAGCGGTGGAATTGCATCGCATCCTTCAATTCTTTTCAAGTAAACGCTATCCAATGGACGACAGAAGTATCCCAACGAGTAGCGTACCGACGAAAGTTGTGGATACGGCGGGGGATCGACGCGATGAATATTTGACCGAAACAGGCCATTGGTGAATTTGACTAAAGCATCCCCAATATTAATAATTGCATGGCCAGGTTTCGCTTTCACCCATGGCCAATCGTGATTATCCGGCATTCCTGGTTCCGCGATTCGAAGCCCAGCAATCCGATTAAATAGCACCGTCACACTACCAAAATCGGTATGCTCGCCAAAGGCCGTCGAACGATCTTCCGTCTGCTGAGCGAGGCATCTGATGAAACGAATCTGATCTCCAGAAGGCTGTGAAATATCATGAAGATTCACAAGGCCTTCGGTAACCATGCCAAGTTCTTTTTCAAGACTACGAAGAATCGTGGTAGAAACGTAGTGGCAAAGTGTCATGAATTTTCGGACGAGGTCACGCCGAGAAGTGATAAAATCTGGGTAAGGATTCTTAGGCCCCTCAAGTAGGAAGTCATCTTTCGCAAGCTGTAAGCGGCCCAAATTAATTAATGTCAGCACTTGGCAGACCAAGAATACCCAAGAATGACGAGCTACGAGCATAGAATTCGTACCGTCCAAGACTCCATACGATCAAGTGTACCGTCCTTGTCAACCACAGAGCCACCAACTCCTTTGTAACTACTCATGCGAGTTAGTCACGTTGGAATGTAGATAATCAGATCAAGGAGGGAAAAGAAATCCTACCCATATATTCCAAGATCATACAATTTCTTTTCTTGATCTGGAATCTGGAACATTCCCTTAGAGAACTTGAACATCTGGGCTGCAAAATCCAATAGAGTCTTTCCGGTTTCGCTATCCTGTAAATTGAGATAGAAAAACCCATAAGCTTTACATGCTTCAAATAAATCTTTGATATCGTGTCCTGCCTCAAGCCTGCTTAGTGAAATCGTTTCCAGCTGCGCTACATTGAGCCCTTCTGGGAAAGGTGCTTCCTTGGCGAAATCATGAGCATTCATCTTTAACTTGCGATAAAAATGAAGGGCAAAAGAGTAATTGTAGGACAGTTTACAGGTTTGATAAAGAAAATGTAAAGGTTTAAGTTGACCGTATGGAAGTATCAGAAAGATGAAATAGCTAAACTACCCATTCCAATTCTTTAAACTCTGACTATATCCAGACCAACCCAGCCTTCATTGTTTTACTCTTTTTTGAAGTATCCCGAGGCCGACGAAGTATGTCGGCAATCCTCAAAACGGGTTAGACTCTAAGACAAGTCGTGTTTACTCTGCAAAGTTAGTTGAGACAAATGGTAGGTGGCCCGGTCAGCTTGCCGGTTCCGTGGGGTAGTTTTATTTCTGCCTAGTTTATTAGACAGCACCATTCCGGGAGATTCCCGAAGCCATTGCACTGCAAGTAGCACGTAAGATAACGCAAGGGGGCGTTTCTCACAAGTTACTGGCGACGGCTAGGGCTTGGGGTAGACCGTAAGCGAACATGGCCCTTGGCAGTCTCCTTTGTCGCAGCTGCATCGAAATCCCCTGTGGCAAACGGCGTAGCCGACAGCCTTCCCTTTCAGCTGGTTATACCGGTGATGTGATCATATGTTAAGAATAAGGTAGAAGGCCGTTTCTCGCCAGCAAGCTCTACTTGCCGAGCCATCTGACAGCTTGGCATACGCGGCAAATCTTTGGATACAACAGCTAAGACGTTCGTCGACGTTGTGGCGCTCGTTAGACTCTAAGAGCTACTTCTGGGGTCAAATAACGTGCTTGTGGCTGGAAATTCTCCGTGGTATGGGGTTACCTCGCTTGACCTCGCTTGACAGTTTATGTGGACGGTGGTTTGTGGACGAGTTATATTACGATAAGGGTTGCTATTTCTTTGCTGGTACAACGTGGTTAGAGTCATGTTCTTTGGTTCATCCCAGGAACTCAAATTTGCTTAATAGCTACTTGCACTAATTCACATGGTTGGCATTTTTGAATGCGTAAAGTCTTCGAACATTGCTAGTACATAGTTCTAGTGAGCCCTCTATAAATTTGAATGAAACCCAAATCTGACATTTGATACCGCTACTCTTATCGACAGACCCTTGTTTTGTAATCCGTGTCCGTAGGGCCGTATGAGCTGACCTCCACTCTCGTAAACAGATAACGGGTTAGATTATCTTCAGTCCGATTCGTTGGTTTCGCTCGCATCACCCCAGCTATGCAGCATTGAACTACGTGTTTGCTACCGCTTGAGAACGGGAAGCATTCCCATACCGTTAATCTCATTGTAGGACTGTAAGCCGAAGTTATTCAAAACCGAGCAACTGCCATTTCAGATTGTGTAATCTAGACCTGATCATCCACCTTATCTCGATCGTTTGGCCGAGAATCGTTGACAGCGTTCTCAAGTTCTAAGCACAGCGCACCTTCTGGAACAAGAAACGGGGCCCAATAACGTCGCGAATCAGAGCCCACGAGATGATAGGACTTGCAAAGGCTGTGCTTATTCTCCATGCCCAACCAACCCCATTCAATTGCACAAAGATCACCGTGCCTCCCAGCCGCGCCAAACCCCGGCTGAAGACATGAAGATCACTGTGCCTCTCAGAGGCGTCGAACCCTGTCTAACTACACGAATATGATTGTGCCTCCAAGCCGCGTCTTCAGGGCAAAACATGTGCCCGAGATTCAAAATGAATCGATGGCTTCCGGCAGTCAGCTTTTTGGGGCGTACTATTTTCACCTTTTACTCCAGAGACCCACCATCTCGTGCTAAGCTGTGTATTTGTCCGTACCTATATCGTCTTGGTTAAAATGTTTGGCACCTTCCGCTGCTCTGGTGACGACAATGGTCTTGTACAAACGAGCCATAAACCATTTCCTTACCCCGAAGAGCAAACGAAACCGCGATCCGCGTGTTTAAATTGTCGACATAAAAAGGTGAGTTGAATATGTGCTGTAGGCTCGATGACATCGACAAGATATTCAATATGATCTCGCCTGTTCTATTTCATGTAATTGTATTACTGACCTAACATTTAGCTCAAATGTATGGGCGACCGGTCTGGCTGCCTTCGATGTATTGCAAAAAAGATTAACTGCACCTATCCCCCGTCAAATTATAATAAATCGGCAAATAAATCTCAGTCCTCAGATCAGACAAGTCCTCCAAATTCATCACCAACATCCAAAGGCAGGGGCGATGATATTGGATCGGATGGTGTAATGGACTGGCAGGAGAATCGTCTCAGTGGAGGCGAAGAGGAATCAAAATCTGGGGGCAGCCCGCCTGTTCTATCAACAGCTTCACCGAGCCCTCCTTTAGTGGGCAGTGCGAGTTGCGAGGAAAGAGATGGGACGGTTGATTGGAACAATATGATGGGTGAGTCCGCCGGACAGATAGACATGGCATGTTTTGGATTTGGATTTGGTAATGTTGATGTGGGCAACACGGACCTCGGCGACGGGTTTGTAGACGAAGAAGGCCTCTTCGATTTTGTCTGGGATGCAAGGGAATCACCCAATGGGCTTTTCTCTATCTTCGATGTTCAAGTCCCGCAAACTACTGATACGGCCGTGGTTCTTGGACCTGACATCCCAGGCCCACATCAAAAGCTTACCGCAGTGCCTCAACCACTGCTCAAATTCCCCGGTACGACAAGTTTTGGCTCCGACGACTCCGCCTGCCACTGCATTCATAACCTGCTCCACATGAACGAGAGGCTGGAGATAACTCAGAACGGCAGCGTTGAAAGTAGCTTTGACCAGACGTTATCTCAAAATAAACGATTCATATCCCAATGTCAGGTAATGATTGCATGCGGACGTTGCAGCAAGAACTCGGCTCTTGTCATGCTGATGGTCTCGATCTGCGAAAAATTGATAGCATCATTCAAGAATCTTGTTAATCAACACCCGGAGGTTATCTTGGATACAGCGTCTCAAACCAAATCCTTGGATGAGAGTATCCGGAAACCAGCTGTCGGAATTGAGAGGGGAAGGCAGACTGATTTAACCCAGAGGATTTCGCTAGGGGATTACAATCTTGACACGATTGAAGAATCCTCTTCAGTGTTGAATGTTCTTACTGAGATCCAAATCAAGAGCTTTCAGTGCCTCTTATCAAACCTGGACTCTTTGATGACACTGCATAATTGGGCGTCACACCAAGCAAAGCTGGATACAATCAAATTACAGCTACGTATTATTAGCAAGGCTATGCAAGCTGTCCGCACCCAGCCGAGCTAGGTCCCAGCTTCCTGGTTACTGGGCACTGACATCCTTTCGGCACCTCTATATCAGTTCTAGTTACCTGTTGGCTGCATACAACTGCTCATGGGTCGCGAAAATATAGCCATCATCACGAAGTCACATTTGGTCATGCATTAATTACGTATAATATGACCTCTCAACACGGAGTTTGTTCAGAAATTCAAACGGCGAATATATGGCTAATACCATGGAGTGCCGCTGCTTCTGCGTTGAGTCCGAGCTATTTTTTATAATCGCTTTTCTGACTATACAAATACGGTTGTGTTATTCACTACGACAGGATCATGCGTGGCTACCTATCATCTCCTTACTGCATGAGTTACTACAGTGGTTCTATGTTTCCAATTAAATGACAGCACACGATGTCAAAATGCGATGTCAAAGAGCACGAAGCATTTAGCATGGTAGAGTAGTCAAAATTAGGCACAGTTTACTTGTTACATAAGACATGATGATATTTCCTCTTTTTGCTATTTCCGACCTTCTGTTTTCGTATTCCGGAGTGATATCGAGCTGGAAAGGGACTGGTTTCTTAAAATATATAGTTTAGGGAAAATTGCATCATAAAGTATTTCTTCCGTCTAGAGCATACAGCTCTCTCCATCTTAGCATAATTTTACCTGGGCATGTGTAATATTGATTGGAATTGTTGTAGCCAAATCAAAAGTTGAAAAGATATCTACCACAAGCTGATTTGTGAAAGACCCCACGTGCAATGACACATTTTATAGGTTATATATAAACTACGGTATATGAAAGTAAAAATCAAATAGGAAAGGAGACCCTTTAGTCATTAAAGACTTCATGGCACAGTGAAATAACTACCAAGGGAGCTCCCCATCTTTATTTGAAAATGTGCCCGTCGGCCCCTTTGCATCTATTGTAGATAGCCGTACAATGTTTACTGCAGCTTCCTGTACAGTTTGAAACCCCCTGAAGTTGTTCAAACTTGTGGCCGTAAACCCAGGACAGCAGGCGTTTACTTTCCACCCTCTCTCGGCGAATTTCTTAGCATAATACGCTGTCAACATGTTCAACGCCGTCTTACTACTCCTGTATGCCGGTACTTCAACACCCGAGTCGACATCGTGGGGATCTGCAATGAAGCTCAAAGAGCCCAGACGTGAAGAGACAAAAACGAGGCGAGGGGCTGCCGATTGCGATAGAAGAGGAATGAAAGCCTCAGTAACAGCAGCGACTCCGAATACATTCACGTCAAAGGTCTCGGCATACTGTTCTCGAAGAGAGGCTCCTGGGCGTCGTCCTTCTGCTGCAATACCAGCATTGTTGATGAGTATATCGACTCGGCCAAAGTCTTCCTTGATACGTTCAGCCGCCGAAGAGATTGAGGCGTCGCTTTGGACATCCATGGAAATAGGCGTAACGGAAGCGAACTGGGGTTCCGTTGCCTCCTTCTGAATGGAAAGAGCTGCTTCGGAACCAAGGTCCGGATCGCGACTGCCCAAGATGACATGGAAATCTGGAGAGAGCAGAGCCAGTTGGCGGGCGACCTCAAAACCAATTCCTTTGTTGGCCCCGGTGACGAGGGCGACTCTTGTTGTTGCCGTTGTTGTTGGAATCATGATTGATAGGTCACGTAGTTTTTGTGAATTGAACTAAATTCTTTGTAAGAAGATGGACGAAGTTGTTCACAAGATACAAGTTCAAGTTGTGAGAATTGAGAAGTCGATGCAGCAGTTGTAAGTGTAGTGTGCAAGTTGCACTACGACTCTTCCCCGATTGGATAAGCCTTTTCTTAGTAGTGCATTTAGGGCGGAACATCCTAGGAAAGTCTTGACGGGGCTACGGGAGTGACAGGCGTCAGACAAGTAGAATATGCCGTAGGTGCGATAAGCGTTCGAGACCCAGCAATCAATGCCCCCCCAGCTTACGACATCTAGGCCAAGTTGCGCCCCGGTCCGCAAGGAATGTTCGTGCACCCCCGCATGCATATACTAAGCATGCAAGGTAGTGGACTGCCTCCTCGGCCCCACGCCACCCCATGTTCGTCGTTGATGTTGTATTTTGCTCACGCTATTTGTATTTGATCTTTCCATTTTTGGCCGAGGCCGAGTTGCTCGGAACTTCCAAATACAGGGAGAGAGGGCGTGGAAATCCGGTATCTTATCTTTCCAGGGGTTACAGGTTTTAGAGCGAGTTATTGGATAAGCACTACCTTGTTTCAATTATTGGAATCATCGAAAACGGCAAATAGAGACATCAGTCGTGGCATCCAGACCTACCTGGAATCGAGCGTGTGAAATTGGTAGCAAATCAAAAACGAGAGAGGAGTCGAAACCTATACCTAAGTAAGATGGCTATGGATAAGTCCACCAATCGGAGCAACTGCATTTCAAAAAAACCGCTCGAGGTCCTCAGGCTATTTGGTCTTGAGAATAGGAAAAAGCAATCGCATTGGAACTACATGTTAAATTTCTTTAGCAACCGGTTGGATGGGCTTCACATTTTCTTGTTAACATCTTTGAGTAGCTAGCTACCTTATCTTTACATAGAGACATTATCATTGGGTTAGACAATGAAAATTCAACATTCTTTCAAGTACAATGATGATGTTGCTATTGCTATTGTATATATATAGTTACATAAAACGCGACTGAATGATGCCAAAAGAAGAGAAACGTGGAATGATGAACTTCAAATAAATCAAGCGACGACTCACGACCCAATCTCTTCCAAGACAATTGTAGTTAGCGAACCCACTGACACCGATTTGCCAAGCAATTCTAAGAATGGAATATCAACTTCGAAAGCTTGGAAGAACCAGGTCCGAAATTCAGCAGCAATCATACTATCCATTCCGTACGCAGATAAAGCCTTAGTGACATCAACCTTGTCCAGGGGGATAAGGATTAGATTGCTGAAGCGTTTGGAGATGTGGAACAGAACAGCCTCTTGGAGTGGAGTACCAGACTCAATAGCCTTCACGACCTCAGCCGGAAGATTTCCTTCCTGTCCTTTAAGAGTAAGATCAGTCTCTCCATCCAATGCCCGAGCAAGAATTGAAGCACGAGGGTCCTTGAGTGTTGGATTTGTACCCTCGAATCCTTTTTTGCGCAGTTCGATGAGACCTAGTGGCTCCAGGCCAGTCAGAATATGACTTTGCGCCAGAGAGTCATAGGCATGGGGGATGAAATCTCCATTGGAAAGAGAGACATCAATAATCTGAAGTAACTCGTCTTCGTTGATGGCCTGGATCCCTTTGCGAACGAGAAGAGCTTCGATCTCGGGATTTTCGTGGAGATATCCGACCTCCGAAATCATCCCTAGCCCCACCGCAGTAGCAGGCAGCCCAAGAGAATGGCGATACCGGGCAAAGGCATCAAGGAAATAGTTGGCAGAGCAGTAGTTTGACTCAGTTGCAGTACCAACACTACCAGAGATGGAGCTAGTCATCAAGAAGAATTCAAGCTCGGAGTCTTTGCCCTTGATAGCATTGTGAAGATTCCAGGTACCAATGACCTTGGGGTCGATGCCGGTGTGCCAGAAGTGGTTTGACATGTTCGTAAATAGCGCCTCCTGTAAAATAGTTAGTTTCAACTCGTTAGTCAAGTCGAGGACTCGATGTAAAAACCTACATTGAGGCCCATAGCCGCTTGCACAACACCTCCAATCTTACCGTCAACCCTCTCCACGACCTCTAAAACATCCTCATTGTTGCAGACGTCACCTCTGACGACATCGCAATGAGCCCCAAGTGATTCCAAATCCTCAACGAGACGTCTTGCGGCTGGTTTGTCAAGAGCAGTTCTGCCAAGAAAAACGAACTTTCTAGCACCTCTGCTCAACATCCACTTTGACATACTGCGACCAAGGCCTCCAAGACATCCAATCATGATGTAAGTTTTGTCGGCACTAAGTGTGGTGTTAAACTGGTAGGGCTTCACTTTCAAATTTGATTCTGGGTCCTCGAAATTTATGGCCACTTTGCCCATGCGATTCCGGGATGAGAAATGGCGCATTGCTTGAGTGACGTTTGAGACATCAAAGACTTCCAGGGGCTCTATCTTGGCGATTTTCTTTTCTCGATAAAGTTGGAGTACTTCTGCCACGAGATCGGCCCAGATTTTCTGGTATGCTGGGTTTTCATGGTAAAAGAGGTTGCTCATATCGAAAGCTGAAAATGTTACATTCTTCAAGAATTGTTCCATCTCCAGTCTGCCACAATCTGTCAGATCGCGCTTTCCAATTTCGATAAATCGACCAAATGGGGCGCAGCATCTCCAACTGGCATGCAAGAGATCACCAGTGAGAGAATTGAGGACAACATCAACACCGCGACCATTGGTGGCTTGAAGGATAGCTGGTAGGAAAGACTCATCACGCGAGCTGAATATGTGGTTCGATTCGATTCCAAAGGTTTGGACCAAAAACTCTTTCTTTGCCTCTGTTGAGACTGTGGTATAAATCTATGAATGCACACATTAGAAAAATACGATGGAAATATAAGAAATATTTTTACCTTTGCACCCGCCAGCTTCGCAATTTGAATGGCTGCAATTCCCACACCACCAGCGCCAGCATGTATCAACACCGTTTCACCCGATTTCAACTGTGCTCTTTGGTTCAAGGCGTAGAGTGATGTAGCGTAAACAACTGAGAGTGTCGACATGACATTGAATTCTTCGTCGTTTCGAAGCTTCTGACAAGCCCATTCCGGAACAATCTCATTTGTCTTGAAATGGCTTGGCGCCATTACTACGACACGGTCGCCTTGCTTGAATTTTGTGACGGCACCCCCTACTCTCTCTATGACACCAGAAAATTCAAGTGCGCAGGTGCTGTCTCGTGTGTCAACCTTACCGCCGAGAACGTAAAAATCTTTGGCATTGAGGCCAACAGCTTTAACTTCGACTTGAACCTCATTTGAATTAAGGATCTCTTTATTTGGCGTCTGAGTGAAGAATATCGTGTCAAACTGGCCAAGCTTTTCAATAGAAATTTGAGCTGGCTTTGCTTGACCAAGCGATATCTCCATGATCTCCGCACCCTGCTTTTGTCTAAACGAATCATTGAGGCTCTCATCAGGAACGAAGCGACTGACATGAACCACATTGTCACTCTGAATAAATTCAAATTCAAGTGCACTGTCGCGAGTTTGGCTCAAGATGGAGACGATATTATTTGCTGTTACTTGTGGTTCATGGTGGATATCATCGACGTCGTAGGTGAAGAACTTAAGAGATGGTTGCTCTAACATCAAGGCTCGTGAGAGCCCTGAGACAAGAGAGAAGTTCGGGTTTTTGCCTCTCAGAAGATCACCAGCGGTGACCCAAATTAAATTCGATGAGTTGTTTGTGATAATCTTCAGCTGCTTCATTTGCTCATCGGTGATCCCAGCGAGCAACGGATGTTCAGACTCAAGCAAGGAAAATACTGTCGTCCCGCGAGGGATGTTCTCCTCTGAGATCTCGCTCAAATGAAGCCGCTGTACTGGATACTTAGCAGCTTCGGAGAGTTTATCCTGAAGAGCCTGACTGAGTGAATTGACACCGGAATCGACAATGACGACATTTCCATCTTTCGTGTTGACAGAAAACTCGCTATCTCTGAAGAGATATGAGAAAATGATGCGACCCTGACCATTTTTCAGGTTAGACTGAATGGCATCGAACCCGTTTTCTGCTGAATGAAGGTAGCCGACAGATGGTGACAATGCCAGAAACATGCCTTTGCTGGCCATAAGATCCTTGATTGCTGCGAGCCTGGTACCCATATAAATGTCTGTTAAGTTAACATTGGGCAACATTACTAGATCGTAGCTTTCGTTGTCGACTTTTGGAAGATTATCAGCATTCTTGGGCAAGCCAGTCTCGAGATCTACGGGAGCAGCGAAGAGATTCCCGTCATCCGATATGTATCCTTTTGAATAAGACCCAAACCTTCTGAACGATGTAGTAGCATGCAAAAGACCCAACGCCGCTTGCGTGATATCAGGGATGTCGTTAGCAATTTCCAGGATTCGTAATCCAGGGTTTTTGTGCGAAAGAAGTGTCAAAGTCGCTCCAAGCTTCAGCAACCCCTCATCAGAAATCTCTGAATGAGACTCGGCAACGAAAGCATCGAGGTACGCAGTGAACTTCTCTTCAGGCATAAGCCCAATACCATGAATATCAGGCTTCCAAAGTACCCTCAACATTGGATGACGCTTTTCACCAGACTCTGTTTGTCTGGCGGCATCAAAGGGCGCGAGGCGAACATTCTTAATTTGTGCTTTGACTTGTCCCGCAGAGTTGTACAGCTCGGAATTGATCTGAGCAGCACCAAATCCAACTGGACTTGCTTCGGCGTCAATGAGCCACGAGTCATTTGACGGGTTGTCGATTGTAGCGTGGAAAACCCCAGAATCGATCATCACAGGGACTTTCGCACGCAGAGAGCTTGTGATACCTGCAGTCGTTGCAATGATAGAGCTTTGGAGCATAGCATCGATCGTAATTGGATGAATGATGTAGGGTGCGCCAAATTCGCAAGTTTCTTCCCAACTTTGCAACAGTGGAACTTTTGTAGTGCAATGTCTCACATCCTTTTGTCTTGGAACCTGGACTCCGGTAATAGATTGGAAAGCTTTCCCAAAGTTCAAACCCTCCTTGTGAAGCTTCTCATACCAGATTCTTGGCGCTGATGGTTCTAAAGTTTCTGGAGCGATTGCGAATCTTCGCTGAAGTGAAGAGCTACGAGTTGACTGCAAGCTTATCGATCCTGTTGCGTGTGTTGTAGAGGTCCCATCGGCAAATGACACAATGCTGAAGTCCCACCAATGAGTTGATACTGAGCTTGATGTAATAGCAGTAGGCCGAAGTGTGGTGAACAATTCGACTTGAGCTGTTTGCTCCGTGGATAAAGAAAGCGCCTTCAGAATGTTGACATGCCGTACGCGGTAGGCGCTTTCTTCAGTCGGTATTGATTGAGCAACTTGCGCTACGGCTTGGATTGCCATTGCAACGTAGCCAGCACCAGGAAAGACAATGGTCTCTTCTAATTTGTGGTCTGACAACCAAGCAATATCGCTCACCTTGACAATATTTCGCCAGCTGGTCTCCAACCCATTCCCACCAGGTATTTGAGAACCAAGAAGCTCATGCCTCTGGAACTTTCGTTGACGAAACTCTACACTCGCACGGCTTTCGTTCCAGAGAATACCTTCATATGTCCACCGGTATCTAGGCAGGTCAGGTAAAACCCTATGTCGTTCTTTGAACGGAGAGTCGTCTATTGCATTGATCTTATTGAAAAGAATCTCGTGCCCGTGCTGGTAAAGACGTCCAGCTAGTCCAAGTATACACTGTACACTATCCTTGCCTCGTGATATTGCGGTCGAATATGGAAACTTATCCTCTGAAATTCCGATATTTGTTCGTGTTTGCTTTATAGGCATTTCAAGAGCTGAATGAGGTCCAATTTCGATCAAGTGAAAGTCACCTCCAGCTGACAACTGTTCGACAGCAGTTGAGAACAGCACCGGACTTTCCAAATTGGCACGCCAGTACGCAGGGCTGACGTTTATATTCTGGATCTCGCCTGTTACAGAAGAGACGAAATTGGCCTCCGCTGGCATCTTTCGAGCTGGATCTAATGTTGATAAGGCCTGTACAAGCAGAGTCTCGTACTCAGCTCCAATTGCTTGCATCTGATGTGAGTGGTAAGCACGACCGCCGGTGTTTAACTTCCTTGCGAAAAGACCTTGTTGCTGAAATTGTCCTAGTATGGCTTCGACGGGCTTCGCATCACCTGAGATGGTGACACTTTCAGGAGAATTAACACATGCAACTCTGATCCCTTCCAGTCCAGCATTACGAATTTTGGAGTTTGCGTCATCTTGTGAGGCACCCACCGCAATCATTGCCCCTTGAAGCACACTCTTTCCCACGACGTAGCCTCGATAATACGCTATTGTGATAGCCTCAGCCGCAGATAATAGTCCTGCTGCAAATGCTGCGGCTATCTCCCCCGAGGAGTGACCAAGAGTTGCAGATGGTGAGATACCCCAAGAAGCAAGGAGTTGCACCATTGCAACTTGGATGGCCGTGCAAGTTGGCTGAGAGCGTGTCACATCATGAATCATGCTGGTAGCAGCAGGCTCGTTGATGGCATCATAGAGAGTCCAGGAAGGTGGATGAGGTAGTGCTTGCAAGACCATATCCATCTCTGTGATGCAGGAACGGAAGAATGAATACTCTTCAAACAGCTCTTTACACATCTGCGGCCATTGTGCACCCTGCCCAGTGAATACAAAGGCAAGTCGAGAAGGGGAATTTGGAGGCACACCCCCGCCTGGAAGAGTTCGAAGATTCTCAAGCGTCCATGCATCGGCAACGGAAGTTTGGGTTGCTGTTAAGAACCCACGATGGTTGAAATGTGATCTGCGAACACCAAGCGTGTAAGCCAGATCAGGGATGCTTACTCCTTGACTTGCGTAGGCTGCCATGTCCGTGACACGCGCTTCAAGGGCTTTTGAATCGGCTCCCGACACCGGAATCAAAAATGTCTTGTTGATTATAGCTGGCCTGAGTTGTGCATAGCCGTATCCGTAGGGAACATGAGCGTCGGCATTCTCGAGAATGCAGTGTGCATTAGCACCTCCGTAACCAAATGAGTTAATTCCAGCACGACGCACCGGGGCGCTCAAAGAATAAGCTGTAGCCGTCTTCGCAGGCGTCTTGGGCCATGGCCGTTGCTTGGTGACGACATCGAGGTTCCATTCTGCTGTCTTGATCTTGGGATTGATATTCCGAACGCCAACAGTAGCAGGGATTGTGGATTTCTCGAGTGCAAGAGTGGTTTTGATAATCGAGGAGATTGCACTGGCAGCTTCGCTATGGCCAAGATTCGTTTTGACCTAAGTTGCAAGACGTCAGAAGATGAAGATGAAGATGGCGGGGAGGGTGGAGATGCTGAATGATGGAGATGTGAGAAAGGGCAGTCACATGACACTTACCGAACCAATTAGCAATGGGCTACCTTCTGGGCGGCGAAAGACGCGAGATATGGCCTCGACCTCAATTGGATCACCGACCTACACCACTAATCAGCATCATCAACAAGCACATCATCATCAACGACGACTTACTGGAGTTCCTGTCCCATGGCACTCCACGTATGCTGTGCCACCCAGATCGAGCCCGGCCTTCTCATACGCCTTTCGAATTACAGCTTCTTGGCCGACGGCAGAAGGAAGGGTGATTCCAGGCGTCTTGCCATTGCTGTAGCGGGTCAGTGTTCAGGTCTTCCAACCACCCCAGGGACTACGAGTACGACTACGACTCACGCATTGATTGCTGTGCTCCGGATGACCGAGCGGATGGGGTCATTGTCTCGAATGGCATCAGACAGGCGCTTGAGATACAACGCTCCAATCCCGTCAGCTCTCCCGTAGCCGTCGGCATCGTCTGAGAAGGTATGGCAGGTCGACGTGCCAGACAATACACCAGCTTTCATGGTACCCAAGTGTTGCTCTGGCGACTGGATCAAGTTGGCGCCAGCAACAACGGCTGCATTGCACTCCTGGTTCTCAAGGGCGACGCATGCCGTGTGGAGACAGTAGAGAGACGAAGAGCAAGCCGTGTCGATAACCATGCTTGGTCCCTTTAGGTTGAATGCGTGGCTGATGCGGTTCCCTAAGATGGTTGTGCCCATGCCTGTAGCGCTGTAGCGGTGCATGTACTCCGGGTCTCTGGTCTGCATGACTTGGTAATCCACAGTGAAGTTTCCGACATAGCAGCCAGTGTTGCTTCCGGAGATGGCCGAGAGCGAAGCACCGGCACTCTCAAAACTCTCAAAGACGACCTCAAGAAGCTTTCTTTGCTGGGGGTCCATGTAGGTTGCCTCCATGTTATTGATGCCAAAGAATTCATTGTCGAATTCGCGCACATCCTCCTGGAGGAAGTAGCCGCCTTTCGTGTTCATACTTCCTGGCCGATCGGCACCTTTTGGGTGGTAAAACGCATCTATGTTGAAACGCGATGAGGGTACTTTACATCGACCATCCTTTTCCGTTGCCAACAGCTTCCAAAGCTCCGAGCTACTGTGAACTTCACCGGGCAGACGGCATGCTAGAGAACATCAGGTGAGCTAGTTTGTTCGGTGCAACAGGACATTTCTTAAATGCTCACCCATCCCAACAATTGCGATTGGCTCTACCTGCCGTTGAAGCAGGGGTGGCGAGGGACATCCACTGCCTGATTCTGACGAATCAGTAGGCGTTTGGATGGCTGACACATGATGGGGGGCCATGGCTCGAATCGCAATGAGAACGTAGACAAAGTTGCTAGTTTAGTCTGAAAATGAGCGTTGAGGTCTCAGAACTTTGTCAGTTGTTACTTCAGTTCATATTCTTTCTTTGAAAAGATCTCCTTGGTTATAATGAACTTCATGGCGAGGGCCATATCCCTTGTTCTCTCGATTCATCAGTCGCCGAAGACATATTTCTCGTGAGGCGGCCCGCTACCAATCTTGTTCAGCCCCCGAGGTAGAGGTATGCGGAGAGGGGATGTCTCGGAGATGCCTTTTTCTTCGACTGGCGGTTAGTTGAGTTCTTATTGCAAATTTCAATTTCAAACGCATGCAAGTCTATACCCCATTTCCACACTCGCCATTACACGCAACTTTCATATTCCCAAGTTATCATGGATTCGAAAAAAATTGCTTTAGTTACTGGCTGTGGGCTTGGTGGCATTGGCCATGCCTTGGTTCTACAGCTAAAGCATCAAAGTCTGTTCTACTCTGATTCTCCAATTCCTCTCTTTATGATTGTACACTAATCAATAAGATAATCAGATTTCTTCGTCATTGCCACCCTACTACCTTTTGAGAAACGCGAGCATCTTCAAGATTCCGAGATTCTCTGTGTAAATTGTGATGTGACAAATGAAAGCAACGTTTTGGAACTGAGGGACACAGTAGAAAAGATCAACTACGGTCGTCTTGATGTGCTTATCAACAATGCCGGTATATGTAAGTTATAGAATATGTCCTAACAGGTGACATACTCATATCGGGGCAGGCTATACTATGACTGCTGTGGATACCGACATTCGTGAAGTCGAAAAGATGTTTGCTGTCAACGTTTTTGGACCAATGCGAATGGTTCACCTTTTCCATAAGTTCATAGTTGAAGCAAAAGGGACTATCGTAAATATCGGTTCGGTTGGCGGGATCGTGCCATACATCTATGGAGGTACAACGTCTCACGATAATGAACTACGAATATTACTAACTCGCATATGATAGCCAGCTATAATGCAAGCAAAGCTGCATTGCATCATTATGGAAATACTCTGAGAGCAGAAATGAAACCATTCGGAGTGAGAGTCATCAATATCATCTCCGGTGAAGTTGGGACCAATATTCTTAAGCGTGACAAAGACAGCCGGAGAATTTTACCTCAAGGTCACCCACTTTTATCATCTCTGAAGAATTAATATACAATGGTTAAGTTGGCTGACATTTTTCTGTAGATTCGATTTATGGACCGCTTCGTGAGCAATTTGAAGGTCACATCAGTCGAACACCAGGTGGGTAACCTGTGGAACTTTTAAGCTAACTCGCTAAAAACATGCAGCCACCATAACTCCAGATGAATATGCGAAGAGGGTGGTGAAAGAGATAATTAAAAAACAGCCTGTTGCCTGGCTTTGGTACGGACCAACAACCTCTATCGTATGGTGGTGTGATTTACTGTTGCCACGAACCTTTTGGGTGAGTAGCATTACTCTTCCTATACTCTTTCAATGCTGAATTAATGCAGGACATGCTTTTCTGGAGGATGTTTCAAATGGACAAAATCGTAGCTGCACAGTGAATGACTCAGAGGGCTGTATTGGGTGTCATAAGCTTCTGAAGGTTAAGAAATACGATGTTTTGTAGTACCAATGTTAGTTTTCTTTCCAAATTTCACGTTTGCAATACTTGATGCTTGGATATCCGCCCATTCTGTCTCGCCAAGTGATTGCAGTCAAAATATGGAATGCCCGGCTCGGATATTACAGGCTGGGCATATCTTGTCTGTCCGAAATATAGCTACCCAAATTATTCCTGCCAAATTGGGAGAGGGCCGAGAATCCCAAAAGTAAATACAGACCAGGGGAATATTAGGTAACAATAAGCGACGTTTTAAGAACTCCAAATACTAATTCCGCTCAGCCCAACGATACTCAGCTTGAAGGATATCACGAAATCATGAACATCAACGGCTTTGCTCTTGTTACTGGTGCAGGTAAGATATTTCCCATTTGGTCTTATAAGTCTATATTAATGACTTATTTAATTCTAGGGAGTGGCATCGGTCGAGATTGCGGTATTGCATATGCAATTGAAGGGGCCGCTGGAGTAGCATTTGCAGATCTCAATCTGGCAGCCGCAAATGAAGCTGCCGAAGAAAGCAAAACACTAGCCACCAATCCAGAATACAAGACATTCGCCATTGCAGTCGATGTGTCTGATATTGAGAGTGTAGAGAGAATGGTGGCCAAGACTGTGGCTTCGTTCGGCCGGATCGATTATGCTGTTAATAGTGCCGGCGTAAGTTCCCACGCTTTAATTTCTCGGTATACCCATACGATGGCTATGTTGATATTAATTAGGTTGGGGTTCAAGACCCAAGAAATATTGCGGACGCCTCTCTAGATGAGTTCCAACGCTTTTTTGACGTCAACGTCAAGGGTACACTGCTATGTGTCCGTGCATTAAGTCGTGTAATGCGAACACAATCTCCTACTGTGCTTGATATCCGAAAAGGTGGATCACCTAGAAATTGCGGTCGAGGTGTTATCATCAATCTAGGATCTTGTAATTCCTACGTTGCAACACCAAATATTGTCCAATATACTTCTTCTAAGCACGCGGTTCTGGGGTTGACTCGCAACGCAGGTAAGTCTCTGTGATTATTTCCTACCCACTCGGTTTTTATTTTCTTCTTAATGCAAGTACTAATAAAGTATAGCACTTGACAATGCGCCATATGGAGTACGAGTCAATGCTATTTGCCCCTCTTGGGTCGAAACTCCTATGATAGAACGTGCCGTCGCCGGTGACCCTGGGCTTGGGGCAGTGATGACACGAGTTGTACCAATGGGAAGAATTGCAAAGATGCCTGAGATTTCTGATGTACTTATGTTTATGAGTAGTCCTCGCTCAAGTTATGTGACTGGTGCTGGATGGCTAGTGGATGGAGGTGCAACGCTACAGATGCAAACCTAGAGGATATATTAAGTTCTGCCAAACGAAATCAATTTCGAAATGCGTTTTTCGTATTATATAGCTAAAGCTGGTCTTGTGTTACAAACCAGTTCCATAAAAAGAGAAAATGTTATATAAATCTATATTCATCTTCCATAATAGAGAAACAGGAAGACTTGGAAGTTATTAAGTAAAAACACCACTTATCAGCTGATTCGTAATCGGAGATGCTAGATGCTTGTTTCTATATCCCTAAAATTATAGATTTAAGAATTTCTTACACGGGATCAATTAATTTTGATTTCGGTTTTATTTTAGAGAACATATATTCTAGGTATAAAGCGAATCAAATTAATATTTTCACCAATGGCCCTTCAACAGGTTAAGCGGAATATGTTATTGTAATAATATCAGGTTTTAGAGCACCTTGCCTAAGTAATCCAAACAATTCCGAGAAGGATCAAACTACCTTAGTCTGATTCAACAGTCATGTTAGTCCGAATTTGCACTGGCACATACATGTGAGGTTATTCCTGTTATGAACATCGCTTCTAGAAATCGCGGAAGTGCCAAATTAGGAACTGCCGGACGGTAGCAGTATATTAGAACAAAACGGTCATTTCACTATGAACCGCTTAATACTGAATCTCTATCTCTTCACAATTTTTTTTGAATTTAACTTTTGATTGAATATTATAGTTTTTTCTAATCGTACCTCGCAACTCATCACAATGGCAACCGAAATTGAATCTGCCCCAATTCATACCAAGTTGAATGGAACCAAGGAGGAATTGGACACTGGCCCAATTACCCGGTTTCCTGCGGACGATCTTCGAAACCCTTATCGGCTGATCACTACTCATAACGAAAAAGGACATGGGATATTTTGTGCCACAGACCGAGGGGACCACCACCGTGTGATGGTGAGAGGAAAGGGCGTGGCCAATATCATTTATAGTACAAATTCCAATCCTGTCGACCTAAACAATGAAGTTGACATCGAGTATGCTAAAAATAATGAGGTTTGTAGCTCCCGGGTACAGTTTGCAACGTAACATCAACGCTAACAATCAAAAACAGCCCGGTCTTCATGTGCACAACGGATCTGTCGTCAGACTCATTGACTTTGCTCCTGGCGTGGAGTCACCTCTTCATCGGGCAATGTCGATCGATTATGGCATCGTCATCGAAGGGGAATTTGAATTGACTCTTGACAGTGGAGAGTCGCGCATCATGAAACCTGGAGATATTTCAGTCCAGCGGGCGACAATGCACAAATGGAGAAATACTTCTCCAACCAAGTCTGCGAGAGCTGTTTTCGTTTTGTTGGACTGTCTTCCTTTGGTTGTTAATGGTCAAGGGGTTGAGCAGGATCTTGGCACTTTGGCACCCGAATATGCAGGGCGTTAAAACAACCCAAGTAGGCACTGCACAAGAAATCGGAGGTCACGCAATGTCTGTTAGTGGAATAAAAGAATATACTTCGTGTGAATCAATATCGTATTTTGCTCGTGGCTTTTTTAATGATAAAATTGTTAGCTAGCACTAGGTGGAAGAGGATGTGGAAATGGGTGGTGGGGTAATAGAGTAAAGTTTAGCGAGGTGATTGATTTAGCAAGTTCTTTTCAACACTTTCACTGTCGGGGTAAGTGTACATTTTGGCAAAACAGGATAATTAAATCATATATATAATCATTATCATGAAACCAAAATTTAGGAATGGAATTTCTAGAAAATTCCTGTTTGGAAGTGGTACGTTGTCCAGATTCTGATCCATTATAGCGGACGACAGACTCCACTTAGACCCAACTTTTCCTAACCCTTTTAATTAGTACGTCCTGTATCACCACCGTGATGAAATCTAAACACATCAAAGTGAAGCAATACCCTCTGAGCTCTTTTCTCGATATTTGGTGATATCCGTAGCATGGCGGAGTCGCGTAACATGCAGTGTATTACCCACTGGGATGGTGGGGCTAAAATTGCCAAATGTAGAAATACCGGACGCCGAACCCTCACAAGGAGACACCGAGCCATAACCAGAACAGCAGAGATTATCACTTCAAGTCTGAAGGAGACTCGCTATGCCATTGAATCTCTTTTTCTGTAGAGTGCTCCTCTGATCTAAACTTCTGTTATTCTTCAATCTGCAAATTGTTCAAAAGCATAGAACCCAAGACTATCCAAATAATTTTCTATACCACTCAGTAACGATGTCAATTCAAGATACTGTTACAGGATTTCCATTCCCTGTCAATCTATTGGTGCCTTTGGACAGACCACTGTGGGTTTCGTTGATTCAATTTATCGGCTTATCGTTATTTTTGGTATGCAAATCGCCCAGTGTACAGAATTAAACTGATATCTTTATAGATGGCGTCTTTGTATACTCTGTGGGCAGTCTATGCGATAACCATCCATCCACTTGCCAAGTTTCCTGGGCCTAAGCTGGCTGCCATCAGCAGTGTAATCATTAAATCCAATCTTCCCTCTAAAGCAGCAAGGCTTACCAGAATTTTAGTTCTATTATTCTCGTATGGCATTTAGTGGAAAGTTGCCGATGAAAGTTGCCGCCTTACACGAAAAATATGGTACTTCCCCCCGCGGCCCAACAAGAGATTGCATCATAACGAGTAAAATAGGTTCGGTGGTTCGGATTGCTCCTGGGGAGCTCAGCTTTGCGTCAGTAGCATCTCCAAAGGATATCTATGGCCCGACAGGCGCAAACACATTCGTCAAATCTGAATTTTATAAAACATCCGCCTTTGAAGCCTCGGATATCATAGGGGAATCAGACGTAGTAGTACATGCTCGTATGCGTAAAGCATGGGCTCACGGTTTCTCTTCTCGCGCTCTTCGAGAACACGAGCAACTCGAAGATCGGTATGTGGATTTGCTCATTGAGCAATTTTCAACCCACGGCAAACGAGCTGAAGGAATTAACGTAGTTGACTGGTTTAACTTTCTTACTTTTGATATCATCGGGGAACTAGTTTTTGGCGAATCCTTCGGTGCGCTTGAATCAGGAACTTCTAAATTTTGGATTTCTCTTCTTCTCGAAAATATGCACGGAGGTATGATAATCGACCAAATTCGACGATGGGGATTTTATGTTGGATTCAAGAAAATCTTAGGGTTAATTCCTTCCGAAAAGATTCAGCAGATGAATCAACATGTCGAGCTTACTCGGAATCTCGCTGCGAAGAGATTGTCGAGGGGCAAGGACTACGAGAAGAAAGATTTTCTATCCTACATGTTTGATAATGAGAAATCGAGTTCCGTGACAGTTGAAGAGGTCGCCAGTCAAGGACAGAATTTGATGTAAGTTTTGATTCTTTACATGGTAGATTGCTTTCTAATTGAGATGACAAGCATTGCTGGAAGCGAAACAACAGCAACTACACTTTCCGCCATTACTTACTACCTCCTAAAATCCCCGGAACATTATGCAAGATTGAAGGATGAGATCCGATCTCAAATCTCTTCGTATGATGAGATTACTTCTCACAGAGTTGCATCATTTCCCTTTTTGCACGCTGTCATAAACGAGGCATTGCGGATGTATCCACCCGTGCCTTATGGACCACCTCGTCTCTCACCTGGAGCATATGTTGATGGAAATTATATTCCAAAGGGTGTAAGTTGTTTGCTTATTTACAAGAAGCTCTTACTCACACCTACTCTCAGACCGAGGTTTCTGTGAATCCATGGGCGATTCAACGAAGCCCAAAATACTGGAGTCACCCAAATACCTTTGATCCAGATCGCTGGTTGGACAACAAATCGACTGATAATCGGGAAGCCTCTCAACCTTTTCATCTCGGTCCACGAGTTTGCTTAGGTCGCAAGTAAGAACTCTGCCTACAAATTACCATTTACATGAGCTGATAGTATCTTAGTTTGGCATTCATTGAGATGCGCCTTGTTCTTGCAAAAATGCACTATAGATTCGATATTGAACTGATAAACAAAGATGTCATCCTTGAACGTGATGCTGAAATGTATATCCTTTGGAATACGCCTGCAATCAATGTGCGATTTACAGAAAGGGAATTTTAAGAACTAGTTAGAGAAGTATAAAGCTATATTTGTCAAACTCTTGTGGTACCTATAATAGAGTGCATTAGCCGAGAAATTTCTAAATAGAACTGATTTTTAGAAATTATCAAAATAAGTAAACTTTATAAAACTATAATTAAATTTAGTCCAAACAGAAACCAAAAAGTTAAATAATTTTCCGAGTTTCAGAATTAAAATTACGTACCTGGGTAGTATATTAATAAATAAGAGAATATAGATGGAAGATTATTTAACCCATACCACTTTTCATTCAAGAGAAAATGGTGGCAACAACTATAAACTAGAACTTTCAATTGCCTTCTACTTAAAACGCAACCTTCGAACACAAGACCTAAATAACACACAAATGATTCTTCTCGTTACTAAAATAGAGTTAGTTGTGCGGCATTGCCTGAATAATCATTCATTTCCCACTTTCCGTTCCTTAATAAAAAGCCACTGATCCCAATAAATAGAAATCGCCCAGTTCTCATGTCTCCATGGGTTATTTTTATCTAAAGCCCGAATTCGAAAGTCTCGGAAAAGTTGAAGACACAACTTTTGTGTCTCCAATTGTGCAATATTCTTCCCAAGACAAATTCTTGACCCATATCCCCAGGCCAAACTATATTTCTCCATCTCTTTAGCTCTCTCGGTATCCTCCAGCCATCTCTCGGGACGAAAGACATCAGCGTCTTCCCCAAAGATCTCTTTGTTTCGATGGATAACATATGGATTGGCGCCAATTTCAGTACCCTCAGGAGCGAAGAGATTATTGAGATACATGCCACCTTTTGATACGGATCGAGGCATAATCATAGGTGTGGATGGTGAGTATCTCAAAGTCTCTTTAACACAGGCCATGAAATACTGCATTGCATTTGTTTCATCAAAGCTCACAACGGGGGAAGACAAACGACCCTCTTGTTCGAACGACTCAATCTCGGCCATGAGCTTGGTGTAGATATAAGAATCTTGAATGACGTTATTAACGAAAGGGCAGATGAACGCAGATGTGGTATCAGAGGCTGCTACCATTAGAACGAAACATTCTGTCTTGACTTCTTCAATGGACATTGGCGTGCCGTCAGCATTTTTGGCTTGTAGGAGACTTTATTGCACCTGATCAGTTTTTATGTTCCTCGAAACAAGTTTTCAACTTGCCTGTCAAGAAAATCATGGTGAGTTCCAGTAGCACCAATTTTGAGTCTATCTGCTAGCATGTTATCGCGATACTAGCCTTTTGTTAGTCACTCTCGGATAAGAATACATAGCAGGAAACATACAGCCATAATGCGACCAGTACCTGAGCTGTCTCCTGACTTAGGCATAAGATATCGCTTAGTCAGTGGATTTTTGAGAATGGGATTCAAGAGCCAAGGAAGCGCAGCCAGCAATCCAGCCATAGGAGCCATTTCCTGGAATGCAGCAATGAGACCACCAACATCATAGCCTTTCTCAACAAACCCGATGGGTTCGCCAAAGCCTAGTTGTGTAACAAGATCATAAACAAACCACCTATACAAGTTTCAGCACGAGGATCATTACGGGACTTAGAAGAATTTACTGAGCCCAGTTCGCGAAATCCAGCTTTTCCCCTGTTTTTGCAAACTTCTCTCGAAGAATGCTATTGAACTCAATGATTCGGTCATTCATGTTCGCTTCTAGCTTTCTCAAGTTGCTCATGGAAAACTAGTGCGTCAAAAGTTAATATTTGGCCAAATGTCATGTACCTATGACTTGGATAAAGAAGTGGGCTTACTGATGGCGCGACACGTTTTCTCTTCGCAGCATGGTCTGCATGTTTCAAAGTTTGGAAAGGTGGCGGAATATCCCCAAGAATACCAGTACTATAGAAATCTGTTTTGTCGACTTGCCTGTGATAGACCTGAGGCAAGAGTTTTGGATCATCAAAAGCAAGGAGGTTTGGCGCCACCCTAACAATAGGTCCTAGAAACTTTAAGTTCTTTTCACAATGTTACAAGTTGTATTTGATACTAACCATACTTTGAATGCATTTTTAGACCCATTGTATGCGCCTGCTTCGTTGCGACAATATATAACTTGTAGAAATCTGTAACACTTCCCCAAAACGGACCAGGGAATTTGGAAAGTGGATGAAAATATCTATTATAAACTCCTTGGTACACAATGGCACTGATTAAAATGACCAGCAGAGTTACAATCGCTTTTAAGGGTGACTCCACTAAGGTTCCTACGAATATCAGGGGCAAAATATTCTCGACTGTGGGCTTTGCCATTGTGAATTGATTTTTTCAACTTCAAGCGGTGATATATTTCTGTGAATTTCTTTCGTTCAAAAGTGATCGGTGTGAAAAAAGGTGGGTGAAAAATGAGTCTTAGTTTTGGAGCCTGTGCTGGCAGTAAAGATTCTCCTAAGGGAGTCGAAATGTTAGAGGGTAGCATTTAGCTCCGTTCAATCATAAACATACTAGAACCAAAGATCT
The DNA here is from genome assembly GCA_029641185.1 of Pseudofabraea citricarpa. Taxonomy (NCBI): domain Eukaryota; kingdom Fungi; phylum Ascomycota; class Leotiomycetes; order Helotiales; family Dermateaceae; genus Pseudofabraea; species Pseudofabraea citricarpa. Next base: position 2,419,188 of record JAPWGK010000004.1, read on the forward strand.
ATACTATTTAAAAAAAAAACTGTTTAAGGCGGACCAGCTGTGTCGGGTGTACCGATTGGGGTATATTTGACTCGGCTTTGACAGAATCGCGTAATCCCGAAGCGGAAAATCCTAAAAGATCAATATTATAACATGACAGTTTTCACTAGGCTCAGCGCCGAAATACCACTCGGCAACGGAGATTAATTTGCTTGTGTTATCTTGGTAAGCCTTTGCTCCCTATCAAGCGACGAGACTTTGCCTGGACCCTTCCAAATAATCAGTTAGATGTTTTGATATAGTCGGCTCGCTTAGAAATCAATTCATGTGGGACACCAAATCACGACGATATCTGAACTAGTATCTGTGCTCTGGAATTTATCTTCTGGGAGTCTTAGTGTATCTATTCTAGGAACTTCAAAAAATGAGTTTTAACTTGTTCATTTTGGAATAGAAGAGAAAAAATAGGACGAGAAAAGGAGCTATTTCTATTAAAGTTTCGTCGCCGTGTGCAAAGTATCTCGCAGCTAATCAAACTGTTTTATAGAAGATGAATGTGTGACATTATTATTTGCTTCTGAAACAGCCATGCGTGTTTCTTTTCGGTAGCTGTACTTGAAGCGTCACCTTTGCGACATCTTTCTAAACTATATAAATCTGAATATTAGTTAATCCTTTTAATATTTGATTAAAGCAGTAAATTATTTAACCAGCAGAGAAATGCAGATGAATCACAAATTGGAAGCTCAAGACAAGCTTTTTAGTCGTGCTTGCCTGGATAAAAGTACGCCCTTAAGCACTTTCTAACCAAAGGAGTTATCTGATAAATAAGGGCCCGGTTGGTAAAACACGAATAGTTGTCATTTTACTCCCGAATTAGGCTGTCAAATGACCTACTACTTAGTCTTGAAATAACCTACCATTTGGTTGCCGAAACCAGATTTCTTAGTACTTCACTTTTTATTAACCTTCCAAGCTACTTCTGTTTTTTTTTATATAAGCGCGCGTAAAAGCTTCTATATCAAGCAAATCGGGAAAACGAATTAACCGTATATAATCTCAACCTCCCGTAGGCCCTACTTTTCTCTGCTAAGGCTTATAAAAGTATTAGGAATATAATTATCTTATTAGTTTAGAGGCTTATAAAAAGTATAACTTGCTAGAACTTAGTTTCCTAAAGAGGCTTCCTTCTTATTTCGGATAATCTTACTTTTATTAACCTTTAATAGTATTCGGGCGAGGGGGAGGGGGGAATCTTTGTAAAAAAAATCGAATAATATAACTCTTAATTTTTTAATATTAATAGCTATCAAAATATATTATATCTAAGGAAGTAGAATTAAAGAATTCTTCAGATTCAGATTACAGAGAAATTTTAAGAGATCGTTTTAATAAAACTCTATATTAAACCTTATACTTTTATAAACCTTCTACTTTTATAAACCTTATTATAATCGTATTCGTATTAGCTAGAGCGAGCTCCCGTGGCTAGCTACTGAAAAAGCTACCGGCAAGTGCTCTGTATATCGCTAGTTAGGAGTAAAAGCTATTTTACAAAGTTGTGGTAGTTGGTTACGCGAGTGAAGCCTTATTTGAAAAGTAAAATAGGGCTCCATTCGTCACCCAACCGGGCCTTAATTTATTCTACTTTGGTATATATTACATAAATTGGGATTATCGAATTTTTCATGTTCTATAAATGATCTCGATCTTCTTGCACCACAATGTCAGTTGATGGCTATACACGGAACCGAGATTTCACTGAGCAATATCTTGTTCAAATTCCAAGAACGAGGCTTAAAACCGTGTGATTCTTCATTCTAGATAGCGTCAATAACAGGGCAGTAGAACTGACGCTTGACAAGCTATACGCATTAATTTGTTAAAGGCAACAGGCGACGCTGCTCACGTTAAGTGAGGCCAAAGGAAAATTCTCAGAAATGTTAGATATTTCCTCCTTCCAATCAACACCCACAGGATAACATTAAATGGTATGTACTTCCTGCTATAAAAAGGAAGAAGAGAACATGGTTATGATTAAGGCTCTTAGGATGAAGTTGCATCAAAAATCTAGTCTGACATCTCGTATTCTGGAAGCTCCCACCCCTTTACATTCTCCTTGAGGATCGATTTGAAAATATTAACCTTGAAAAAGGAGGCTACACCAAGAAGAAAATTGAGAATAGCAATGCCTAATGGCGTTGACATAATGATGTCCCAGCCTCTACCCTCCGATACCCCTTTCTGGACTTGTTTCATGAAAGGTTGGAACTTTTGTTCGTAAGCCTCGAGTGCGGTCATAAGACCATTCTTGGTATCTTCATCCATATCGGCGTTTTCTCTATCAGAAGGTCCATTGTGTTTGCTGATTTCGCCGGCTAGGACGTAAGCACCCACAATGCCGCAGGTAGTGCCCATTCCAGTATTTGCTGACGGACAATAAGCGGCGTCCCCAACGAGCACAACGCGACCGCGGGACCAAGAATCTAGCTTGACTAGTCCCAGGTGCTCGCAGTAGAAATTATCGGCCTCTTCTAGAGACGCTAGGATTTCTTCTGTCTGCCACCCTGCGCCCTGGAAGATTTCTGCCAAGACCTCCTTCTCCTTCCTGACGTCTCCCCGGGTAACACTTTGGAGTCGCTCTGGGTTGGCTGTACAGGAAAGATATACCTGGATCTCTTCTGAATTATTCCTTCGCGTCATGACTCCTTTCCCAGGAGCCATGTATAATGTGGCGATGTACTCCTCCTGCTGTTTGATCGGCCGAGGAATGGTGAAGTATGCTATGCAGTCGCCACCAAGTGGACGGAAACCATCTGCAGTGTCTGATCCTAGCATCATCTTGCGAGTGCGTGATCCTTGGCCGTCGGCACCAACCAAGAGATCAAATTGATCCATCTTGCCATCTGTAAACCGAACTTCGACAGAGGTATTGGTTTCTTTGAAGCTCTCGACAGATATCCCGAAAATGTATTTGACCTGGTCCTTGGTGGCGTCATATATGAGGTGACAAAGGTCTCCTCTCATAATTTCAAAGTCGGTGGTGAAGTTTTGTAGCCCTTTGCCAGATTTGTTCGCCGGGAAGTAGGCCCAACGTCTCCCCGAGTTGTCGACTACCTGTAGGCCCTGCTCCGGGGCTGCTTTGGAGCGGAAGGACTGTTCGAGACCCATCCTCTTCATGACCTCAATTCCATGACCGCGTAAGTCGATTTGGAGCCCTGTGGCCCGTAGACTCGGAAACCGCTCGACAACGGTGATGTCATGGCCGAGTTTTGATAGCCAGAAGGCAAGGGCGTTGCCAGCGATACCCGCACCGCAGATGAGAATTTTCATTCGTGCCATGATCGATTTCGTGTTTCCGGGGGTTGGGTTTCGACAAGAGATGTTTATCTATATTTTGACTCTCCATCAAAACAGAGTCACTGGGAGGTTGTTAAATGGTGCTCTCGGTATTTTCGTCTAGATATGACCGAGTATATCCGCCTCGGCCGAACCAATTTAGCAGGCCGCTCAATGACCGAAGTGTATCACGGGATATCTTAGAAGGTCGAGAATTCAACTTGTCAGATTCGTTCGGACGATATATCATCGCGGATATGGATTAAATAGTACATGGGTTGATTGGTGCTGGCACAGAAGTTAGAGACTTGTAAGATGTGTCAAGCAAGCATGTTTCTAGCTAGCTTAGTATTTCAAGAAAAGCTGGCATCAGGAAAGAAGAATTCCAAGTCCATGTCCAATCCATATCCTTCTTCACCGGTACCAAAGTCTGTTGATATGGGGTCCTCATGGTTAGAAAATAGTAACGAGGTAGTTTCGGCTCGTATCTTTAGCAGATCGTGACAGAACTCAAGACTATTCCTTGCACTCTGTGCGATCTTGAATTCACACAAACTGCCAACTTCTATTGCCTCGACTCGGGCTAAAATCATATTCAAGAACATGTGATCTTTGACGTTTGTCTCGCCTCTTTTTATTCGCTTTAAAGATATTTCTATCATATCGTTTATAGCTTGCTTGAGAAGCTCTATATGCTGGGAGTTCCGATGCATAGTTCCGTCGAGGCGCTGTGCCTCGACCTGCGCAATGAGATCAAGGCTAATGACGGTCGTTGCTAATCTGACCCCTTCTCTGAACATACCTCCACCGAAGGCCATAAGACGAGAGAACCCTTTTTCTGGCTCAGGCAAAATGATAGCCATAGCAGTGTCTAGGCTGACTTTGAGCGAATAGTGGAATAATGGGTTCGTCCGCGCTTTGGTGGCGAATGGACAGTGCAGAGGAATCAGAAACCGACGTATTAGGTAGTCAAGTAAATTGCGGTGAAATAGCGTCACACCAGAGTCCTCTTTGTTTTTCATAAAACTATTGCATGCTTGGTATTTCTTTGTGATCTCTGAACTTAGCGTAAGCACATCCAGATAAGAGAGTTCAGAGTGTAAGCCATTTAAAAGCTTCAGGATCTGAAGCCGAATTGGAAGGGAGTCAAGTAAAATTAGCTGTATCGACGTCGTAGTATAATGACCTTGAGGGTGAGGTTGGAGCGCGGTAGTCGATTCATCTATCTCATCGTCGCTGTTATTGGAAGGTGCCTCGGTGTCAAATTCGTCGAAGGAAATTCTAGGTGGCATCGCAGAGTCTAAAGATGATTGTACAACTAGTTCTAGTATAGTTGCCCATAGCCTCCTGCGAAGTTCGGCTTGCAAAATCGACATTGATGGGAGACTCTTAGGATCACGGTGTAGGCCTACTTGCATAGCTCTATGGATGAGTGACCCCATTGACATCCACACTAGATCGCCACCAATTGAAAAGATCTCTCGTGCTAGAATTGTGAGGCAGTGAACCTGAAGCCCATTGATCTCTAGACGGTCTTTTTCCAGTGGTCCGGAGAGCCATGCTTGAGCAGCATATATCCATTGATGAACCATATTTTGGAACTCCATATCATTATCTCCAGAGTCATTTAAACTTGATCCTATCCCAACCACAAGAAGTATCTTAAGCTGTAAGCCTTTTGTGATGCTTTCAGGATGGTTCCAATATCTGCGGTACTCGGTCCAAAAAGTAGGCACATGAAGTATCCGGTGAGTTGACTCAAAGGATCGCAAGTATAGATTTACCATCGTATCCGCAATCTCACGGGAAGGTGATACAAGCCCAAATTCAGGGCAAGATAGAAATCTGGTAGGTCTTCTTACTTTAAAGCACCTTCCTATATTTTTGCATTTTTGGAGGAGGTCACCAATCTGGATAATTATATCTCTGATTTCAGCGTCTTTAAATGAAGCTCCGCAATCATTGCTGCCCTCAGCGTCGCCAGCAATGCTAGGTGCGAATTTCCCGCCAGCTTCAGCATAACAAGCAATGATGGGTGCGAACTAATTTACGAGGTGATCAGTGTCAAGCATTTGGAGGATATTGACATAGGCTATACCTCTGGGGCCGTGCCCATCCAATGGCTCCATCTCAAGAGTCTCGTTTTATTCAGGATTATTTGCGAGTCTTGTAGCCCCGACTGGCGTGCGAGCACGATTTGACCAGGTCTGCTTCGCCCAGAGATGGAACTGGTTGTCGAAGACTCTTCGAGCGCCTGTACCCGTTGCAAAAGATCCTGGAGATCTGGTTCTGTGTTCGGTCGCTGGATGTGGTTGCCGCTCAGGGCATTGGGAGTTTGGTTGTCTCCTGTTGATGCCGTTGCTGCTCTGAATGGACGATTACCATGGTCTATGGTCGGTCTATTGGTACAGATCTGTGGTGCTTGATATGAAGGCGAGCCTAAAGGACTTGATCTGGGGTCCCATGAGCCGCCTTGTAGAGGTTGCTGCTGGACAACGGCTTCATTCCGGTAGACCTTGTAAACACACGGCGTCTTGGCGGATACACAGTGTGCACAAGGGTCATTTCGGTCACACTTGATCTTGCGGCGTCGGCACTCAAGGCACGATCGGGCTGGTCTTCGACGTCGGGACGGTTGTTCCATGGCGATGGTGGTCAAATTCGTCGGCCGTATCGCTGTGAAACATGTGGATGTAGGTAGATGTCATATCGCAGAGCCCGCTCGCAGTATTCGGAGGTAACGAGCCGAAGTAAGCGAAAATGCCGAAGTACGCCTCACCCGCTTACAGTCTTAGAACCAAGCCAACGACACCTGACTACATGGTATGGTGTTATGATGTTATGATACATTGTGTTGACAGCATATGGATTGTGATACCCCGTATCATTTGGAGATATGCTAGAAAATGAGTAACTAGATGTAAACCTTTTCTTTTCAGTAATTTTATTGCATAGATTGTTTATAGAAAGATTATTCAACTCAGTATATTAATCCAGCAAGTTTTATACGAGTTCATGTTCTCTTTTGACGCACTGGAGTTATTTCCCAGCTTAGTAGCTAACTACTTGCCTAGGTAGGTAAGGTCTCGGACTATTTGAGAAAGAGGGGCATGCGGGGGATTAGCCGAAACTTCTGCCCCGCATTTGCCCTTTTCTCTTCCTGTAGGATTCTGTGGGATTCCTTTTTCCATCTTATGATCCCTCTTCAATTTTAGATTTGGACGTCTTTGCCCATGAAGACCTGTTTATCTTTACTCTAAATTTCTAATGTTTGTATTAACTTAATTTATAACTATCTTCATTAAATACCCTTGCATATACTTTCTTGGAAGTTGACGGACTAGACGCATTTATAAAATCTTCGGTTTATTCTTTTTCCTAATTGAATAAATTGCTGTAGTGATGTTTTTTGAGTGGAACTATTACTAGATATATTTTTGCACTTGAATCTACTTCAGCTTCTAAAATTAGGGTTCAGATCCAAATGCTCCTTCTTATCAAGATACAAATTTCACTTGTTTCATGCTTCTAGAATAGCAGAAGCAACCCTCGGAGATGACAACGATAGTTTAGCCGACATGAAATCTAAGCGTTCTTGCTAAGGTTAGTCTTTAAATTTGTCATGCTGGATCTGAGCCGGACCGAGAGAAAGTGCGGCGCAAGATCATGGGATCTGGTGCCTATGATCTGGTGTTGTCAAGTATTGGAAAAGTGGGCCTTGCTGTCTTCAGGTACCCCTCAAAATCTATCAGTCTAACAGAATCCGTTTATTATAAGTCAATACAATGCCTCCAACTATTTTTCTTCGCATCATCTCTACCATATAAGATGAATCTCAAAAACAGCCTCCTTGCTCTGTGCATGGGTATTACATTCGTACAAGGGAAAGGACTTTGGTCAAGTTCACCGGCACCAGAAGATGACATCATTCGTCAGGCGTATCCTATTGGAAATGGACAACTAGGAGGTTGGTCTTGGACCCTTAGTGCAATTCTAAGTTTGAGTTGATGGCTGATATATGTGTAGCAATGCCTTTTGGGCCCGCAGGAGCTGAACAAATTGTTTTAAATATCGACTCTCTGTGGTCCGGGGGGCCATTTCAGAATACTGTAAGATTACCAACATATGAGGATTTTGAGGTGCTAAAGGCTATTTTAGGTCTATAGGGGTGGCAATCCAACCTCCGACAAGTCTCAATTTCTACCTGGCATCAGAGAGCAGATTTTCAAGGACGGGACAGGAAGTGAGTTAAAGGACCCGAGGTTTCTTAATCTTGCCAAGCCATGAAAATTAATTCATTGTACAGATGTGGATGCGCTACTTGGGGCCGGTGATAACTATGGGTCTTTTCAAGTCTATGCTTATCTCTCCGTAGTACTCGACGGTATATCAGAGGTATCCGGCTACAACAGGTCACTTGATCTCAATACCGGAGTACACACCACTACCTACACAAGTGATGGAAATTTCTATACTTCAACTGTTTACTGCTCATACCCAGATCAAATATGTGTCTACAATCTCTCATCAACTGGAAAACTTCCAAGGGTCTCTATTGGACTAGGAAATTCTCTCTTGGATTCATCGTTGTTCAACGTAACATGCGATGGGAAATTCACTCGACTCTCTGGACGTACCCATGTAGGATCCTCAATTGGAATGAAGTTTGATGGGATCGCTCGTCTCACAACTGCGACAAATATATCCCACTGTGATGGCACTGCGGCTGCACAACAGATAATTCCAGCAGAGGCTAGAATCCAGGATTTTACAGTGGTGATTGGCGCTGGCACGGATTATGAACAGAAAGCTGGAAATGCCGCAAGCAACTATTCATTCACAGGCACCGACCCTGCCTTTTTCGTAGAATCAATCACTGAGTCTGCTGCCTCAAAGAAAGAACCCGAAATTAGGGCAGCCCACGTTGCCGACTACCAATATCTGATGGATCAATTTACTTTGAATCTTCCCGACGCTGCTGGATCAATGGGCCGTCAAACGTCGGAAATTATTGCTTCTTACGATGCATGGAATGAAGGCGACCCATATCTTGAATCGACATTATTCAAACTTGGTCGTCATCTTTTCATATCGTCTCAACGCGACAACAGCCTTCCATCAAATCTTGCTGGAGTTTGGAGTGAGACACTTGTTGCAGCCTGGAGTGCCGACTATCATGCCAATATCAACACACAAATGAACCACTGGGGTATCGAGCAAACCGGCCTGGGAGAACTGTTTATCGCAACTTCCAATTACATGCTAGATACATGGGTCCCACGGGGCAGAGAAACAGCAAAAATACTCTATGGAGCACCAGGATGGGTTACTCATGATGAAATGAATATCTTCGGCCATACTGGTATGAAAGAAGTTGCGGGATGGGCTAATTACCCAATAAGTGCAGCCTGGATGATGCAACATGTTTACGACCATTACTCTTATTCCCAAAACATAACCTGGTACAAAGACCAAGGTTATCCATTGATGAAGGGAGTAGCACAGTTTTGGTTGTCTCAACTCCAACCGGATACTTATTTCAACGATGGATCTCTGGTTATTAACCCTTGTAACTCAGCAGAACATGGTCCTACTACTTTCGCTTGCACGCATTACCAGCAGCTCATCCATCAGCTTTTCACTGACATTTTCCTGTCAATTGAGTCGATTCCGGAACTAGAGCCTGACACAGATTTCGTCAAAAATATCTCAACTGCACTTGAGACTCTCGACAAAGGTCTCCATATTGGTACTTGGGGTGAAGTCAAGGAGTGGAAGATCCCCGATTCCCTTGGCTATGACGTTGAAGGTGACACCCATCGCCATCTCTCACAGCTTATCGGTTGGTTCCCTGGGTATTCAATTTCATCATACCAGTCCGGATATTCCAACTCCACAATTCAAGCTGCGGTAACCAAGTCTCTTCAGTCTCGAGGTATTGGATCTGGTTCGGATGGAGATGCAGGCTGGGAGAAAGTCTGGAGGAGCGCATGCTGGGCCTATCTCAATAGCACGGTAGATGCATATTTCCATCTTAAATATGCTATTGATGTGAATTGGGCAGGCAATGGTTTAAGTATGTATTCCAAGACAGACCCGCCATTTCAAATCGATGCCAATTATGGACTGGTTGGTGCAATGATGGCGATGCTTGTGGTGGATCTACCTAATGTAGACGATGTAATTCTTGGTCCTGCTATTCCTAAAATTTGGGCGGGAGGGAGTGTGAAAGGTTTAAGGTTGAGGGGTGGAGGAGTGGTAGATTTCACTTGGGACACAGCCGGAATTGTGCAGAGTGCGCAGATATCAAGTCGTACAACGAAATTGAGAGTTTTAAATAGAGAGGGTTTAGTAATTCTCGAAGTCTAGAATCTAAATATATCTGGCGTATTATGAGCTTCCTGCCTTTTTAAGAGTATAGAAAATTACAAATTCAAATATTTAATCTTTTCTTCTCGGAAAAACGGTTCCGCTATTATATTTCTAGGATTTGGTTTTCAAGACGGAGTGTTTCACAGTTGACAAAATTGCCCAGCTATAGCTATAATACGTATAAGAGATTTATGATAAAATAGTGCAGGAACAGGCTGAAATGGTGATGGGGAGTCTACCTGGCGTTGTGTGTCCTGGTATACACAAATACGAACGAATTACTTTCATATATCTAGCGCAGCAGTTTTCAGAAGCATTATCCTAACATTCTGGAAATTTTTGTTCCGACCAAGCGATTGTGCAATGCTAGTGCGTGGCACACATAGAAGTTAACTACTTCCCCGCCTTGCTCGGGAAGAGGGAAGGACGATAGGAAGAATCACCCCCGGTTAGATAGTGCATATCACGTGCCCGGTGAACAATCACGATGTTACACCGCAGGAACAAGTCCCGGCTTTTGCACATATAAAGAACATGTATTCTCAACATTAACTTCTTCATGGCTTTCTCAATTATCATATTCCCATCATCATCAAGACGGCTAACGCAATTCAACCACGTCGTCAAGTATAAGCAAACACGCCATATAGCAGTTGCCCTCCTCTCCCTCTCATATCAATTTCGACATCAATCAACCAACATGGCCCAACCAGAGACTCCTATGTCTAATCTAGACCTCATCAATGCTTGTGACGAGTAAGTACCCTTCCACTCTTTAAACCATAACCTAACTCACAACCTCAGCTTCCCACTCCCACAAACAGACCTCCAAACCTACCAGGAGAAAGTAAACAGCTACTACCACTTCAAAGTAGGCTCGCAGCCCTCAATTCTGGGCTTTGTTCTTCCCTCGGTCGCCGAAGTCTTCGCCCGCTACCCAGGCTGGGAACTAAACTCCAGCTCAACTCCGCGAACCCTCACGCTCAACGCTGGTAACACTGAGCCCTCGCGCTCTGCCCTTGTTGCTTCAACACTAAGCGACATGCGCGCCAAGAAAGACTTTGTCGTCCTCTCCAAATGGCGCAACGAGTTGAAACCCGCCTACGGACCTACAGGAGAGTTGCTGTTCTCTGTGGAGCGCGCAGCCATCACACTGCTTGGTATCGTGTCGTATGGCATCCATATGATGGCTTACACGCGATGCACCGAGACCTATGAGCCCAAGCTTTGGATCTCCAAACGCTCGAAGAACGTGGCCATTTATCCCGGCCTGCTAGACAACTGCGTTGCAGGCGGCATCTGTACAGGCGAAGTTCCCTTCGAATCCCTTGTCCGTGAGGCGCACGAAGAAGCTTCCCTTCCCGCCGACCTAGTCCGCGCAAATGCTAAAGCATGCGGCACGCTCTCATACCTCCACACCCGCAACGCCCGTGCAGGCGGGGAGATCGGATTACTCCAACCCGACGTGCATTTTCTGTTTGAGTGCGAACTGCCAGTAGACGTGGAACCGAAGCCATTTGATGACGAAGTGGAGTGGTACCAGTTGTGGGATATTGATCAGATCAAGGACGGACTGAGGATGGCCAAGTTTAAGCCGAGTTTTGCGCTGGTAATGCTGGATTTCTTCGTGAGGCATGGGGTGTTGAATGAAGGCAACGAGAAAGACTTTGTAGAGATTTGTGCGAGACTGCATAGGACTTTGGAGTTTAGCGTGGGAGGGGTCACCTTTTTGCAAAGACGTGGTGAGGTGAAGTGAAGATCTAATGGAAAATGTTGCAAGTTGAAGTTATCTTGCTGTTACAAGGCTGGAATGGGAGCCTGGAGAATTGAAATGACTATTCCATCTCTCTATCTATACTCTTCATTGTTATTTCATCTCTAATGCTCGTCGTGTTACTCTCGTCATAGTCGTTAATGCACTTCGTCATCCAGCTCCCACCTCTTCCTCCCTGTTCAGCCTCGCCGGTCCATCTCTCGTGTCAAAACTAAGCCTCCACGATATTGCTTGCCACCTCCTTGCCGCTTGCCACTGCAGCTTCTTGCGTCTGCCTCGCTCCTTGGGCATCAGAAAACGACCCATTAGCTCGAGGCACTATAGAGCTTGCAGGGGATGCAAAAGCAGCACCGAAATCAGAAAAGGCTTTGGTGAGGCCCATGTTGCCTACAGACCTGTTAGAAGACTCATATATGAGCAGTTTATTGTAACACCACGACTCACCATTCAGATTGATCAATTCAATGTATGAGATCGGGTGATCTTGGTTCTTGTTGAAATTTCTCTTTGAGTCACTCCCATTGCTGCCTTTCTGTGGATTCCCAGTGGGATTGATCATTGTATTCCGCTTTGACTTCACGCTCTTGGAAGGCAATGATGGAGAGTTTGCGGTTGGGAATAAATTTTGAAGATATTATGTTTGGATGAGCGGATCAAGCCAAAATCCAGTTTGCTTGTCTTGAAACATTCCGTGAGCACGTTTGCACCCCTCTTATATATCTTCCAACAGTAAGATAATGTTGAGCACCGGGTGTACCGCTAGCTATACCTCCCCTCTCCTGCCCAGCCGGTGAGTATGATAAAGACTAGGTGATTGATACGTACGGTGATCTGGAGATCACGACCTGGCCGGGCACGTGCCCGGCCTGGTGAAATGAGAGCGACTCAGAATACGTAATCTCGCTTAATTATCTTAATTAAGGCTTAACTTAGGTATATATTATTATATATTATTTATTTTTAGAGGCTAGTCATTAATTTCAAATTAACTACAATTATATATTTCTCTTATATAGTAATCTCTTATACGTATAATATATCTTTAAATTTTATTAGTTCAAATATATCTTTTTCTAATAATCTTCTCATAATATAAAATAATAAATAAACTTCTTATATCCAGGCCGTTACACGATTTTTTATATAAACGCCTTGTACTAGTACGAGATAACTTCTTTTTAGTCGTACCTCCTTCTAAGAAGTATACCTTCTTCTGAGAAGCAAAAGCAAAAATGATTTATCTTTCTTCTAATATGATACTCCGCCGCGCGACTTCAAACGACGTATCTGTTATCACATCCATCTGTCTTACTACTATGCCAACCACAGATCTCTGGTCTTACCGCTATAACCTCGCCTCCCAATACTCGTATGATCACCACCTGTTCACCTCTAAACGATTTATACTAAGAATCAATCCCGCAACCCGAGGGAACTTCTTAGTTCTCGTTATCGAGACGGTCAAAGATGATACGCCGGTTGTGATTGGATACGTTGTTTGGCAAGGCCCGGATGAGAACTGGGCAAGACACCTGCCTGGGTTGGAACTTGAATCAGCTGTAATACAAGACGATATTCTCCATAAACGTCACGAAATTCAAAGAACAAGTCTTAATGACACAGCACGAAGAGATGCTGATCCAGCACGGCTAGAAGTGTGGCGCGAGACTACGGCTCGCGTCAAGAAAGAGATCTTTGACACAAAATATGGTACGGGCCAGTTGGACTTGATCCAACGAGCTGTCCTGCCCGAATATCAAAACCAAGGTGTCGGCACGTCGATGCTATATTGGGGTATGCGTATAGCAACTGAGAAGGCATGGGTTCTAACTTCGATTGTGCCCCCGAAAGCATATAAATGGTACGAAGCGCAAGGTTTCAAGCTGTTAGCAACGGAGCGGCTTCAAGTCGAGGGACAGGAGCAGTCAGTGGAGTTTCTCGTGATGGGTGCAGAGCTAGTTTAGGATTTCTGTCAAGATTTTGTTAGCATATACACTTGTTCCTCAAATTAAGAAAGGTGCCACGTCTGTAGTCCTCCGCACGACCGTTTTTAATCTTGTTAAGCTCGCTCTCCTATTTCATCATGTCAAGTAACTCTCTTAACGAAGGCCTAGCCTTCATAAACGCCAAAAATTCCACATCCCCCGCCAATCCCGTACTTATAGTTCCCATCCTCTTCCTTGCTATAACAAATTTCTCCGCATCAGTCAACTCCCTCACCCACCACTCCCTCGCCATCTCCAGCACTTCTCTCTCCGTCCCCTCCTCCTCGCCATTCTCGCCCGACCTTCCTCGCGGCCACAATCTCCCTCTGGCTTTCACCACACTAGGGTATCTTCCGGACCATTCCGCAGCACCAGCCGTGCAGCGTCGGATACAGTCCTGGATCGCTTGGGGCGTCTGTCTGAATTCCGGGAAGGCGATATCGCAGTCTTCTTCCCTGAATATTTCGAGATTCAGACCATTATTGATTGCACCTACTGTCTCAAAGATATACCAAATTAGCTTGCCCAGCATGAAAACCTGTGCGCTCTCTTTCTCTTCCCTCGATAATACCTTCCAGGCTGTCGAATACCCCTCTTTACAAAATTTATATAGTTTCTGTTTCTGTTTCTCTGGCTTCCAGTCTGGGATATAGCTCTGAAGAAGCGCAGTGCCTCGGGCGCGTATCTCGGATGGAGTGGAGCTGGAGTCTGAGATATACTCTAGGTAGTTGATATAGTAAATCTCTGGTGGTACCCATGGGTATCGGCCCGTTCGTTGTTCAAAATCGATGATTACGGGGTGTATACCGCTGCCTTTAATGCGCTCTGCCATAACGATATTGACATGTTTGATGCCAGAGAAATAGTTATTGCAGTCATGATTGATGTGAATGATGCCTTCCACAATTCCTCTTGTCCAACATAGCTTTTCTTTCAGAGAAGGCGGAGGCCGGAGCCCAAGACTCACTGATGAAAGTGCGTCACGAAGTGTTCCGAACTTGTAATACTCGATAATAAAACCGCAAACACCCTTTTTGCCCCCAAAACGACTTTGCTTGGTAACAATGTATGCCGGAGTTTGAACAATGTTAGGATGGGGTCTTATCCTGCAAAGCATCCAAAGTTCATGATACATGTACTTGACTTCATCCAAAATCGACTTGAACACCCATTTCTTCTCCCCAGTAAAGCTTGGAATTGTAACAACACTAATAGCCTCATGTGGCTGCTCCCATAAACAAAGTTTGGAAATCTCAACCACCTCAGGGAGTTTAACAACTTCCCCATGAGCTGCCCATTCAGCCTGAAGATCTTGCTCAGATAGCCACGTCTCTTCAGTCTTATAGTTGGGTATCAAATGAAACTCCATCTCCCTCACATCCGTACATATTGACGCGACTGCAAGGTATGAACCAAAGGGCATGCTCCAATATAACTTCTCGAAATCCACCATCCGGCCTGCCCAATATTGTAGGGCGCGTAAGATATGTTGAGACATAGGAAGATTTCCAACATGTCTACTCTTGACACGTATTGCCAGTTCGGGTCTTAGCACTTTGCGAAGCTCGGAAGGTAGATCATATTCATCTTGATCAGAAAGATAGGCATCGATTCTCATAGGGGATTTGCCGACAGCAAAGCTGGGAAGTATGAATAGTCGATGGCCATCAGCTTGTGCACCGTCTATAAGCCAGGTAGAAGGTGTCATAGGAGTAAGACTATCCACTCGATTCTTGGGGTTTGATTGTGATGTCTCCCATGATGTTGTCACTGATTCTTCTGCGTTTGGATAAGAGTGTAGATTTTCCTGGGGTAGCATAGGAGTGAGGAATGCTGACATTGGGTACATGACCCTCTCGATCGTCTTCACTGTAGGCTCCATAATATCGATGATTCTACCTAACAGCGCCCAGAGGCAGTATTTCCTCAAGTGGTGATATCTGCCAATGATGAACACACTTCAACGTCCTTGGGATTTCAAGAGCGAGTTGGGCCTTGGTCAACGAGTATGGCCACCATACAAAGTATGCAACCATCCCCTCTTGTATACAGGCAACAGCTGGTACCACCACATAATCCAACCCGATTCCATTCATTTCAGCCCACGTGATGACGTGCTTACGGTGTTGCCGACGCATAATTTCCGCAACCAATAATGAGAACAGAAAGGACGCCCGGCTTCAGAGAGAGCAATCCCTTCGTGTGCATAAGATGAGAACATGGTGGGGAACACAAGCAGCGAGTCCAATTGAACACCAATCGTGTCAACTGATTGAGTATTCTGTTTCGGAACGAACGGTATCGCAAGTAATACCGAGCACGGAAATCTCGAACCCATGCAGATATCATATTTACACTGCATATTGACTCACCAACTTGTTATCACCTGGACAATGAGCTGTTCCGAATGCGCGAGGCTCTTACTCCGTGAGTGTGGGATGATGATGGGATTCTGGTATGATTGAGGCACCCACACTTCTCGCCCAGTTTGAGAATATATTAAGTAACAGTGCTATTCTGACATTTGAGACGCCTTACTCCAGCATGTACTCAATTCACTTGAGGATTTGAATAGTCCGATTCGTAACTATCCACCGAAGCAATTGACTTACGAAATCAACAAGAAAAGTTCAATCTGACAACATGGCTCTTGTCATTGAAAATGTAAAGCTTCCAGCAGGCTTCCACTTGGACATCCCAACTAGGAGCTTGCACCAAAGCAAGCTTGAATACGAGCCATTGAATACACTGCAAGAGGAGCCTGAGCATACACCTGGGTTGCAGACATTCAAGACGGCAGAGATTCCGCTGCTCCCCCATCTCGATGCTCCTCTTGTCTGGACCGGAAATGACTTCAAGTCGGCAACTGACTACACTTACACGTTAACCAACGATGAAGTGACCGAGATCGACAATGCTCTTAAGCACTTTAAAGGTAAGCCTCGTACATCAACCATTTTCATTCTTGCAAGATAAAGCTTGAGACTTATAACCCACAGCTCTCGGCCTACGTGGAAATGAAGTCGCCCCCACAAACTTCCTACTCCCAACCCTCGGCTCCAAGCTAAAGTCTCTATGCCACGAGCTCTTTTCAGGCCGTGGATTCTTCAACATCCGGGGATTGGAGCCCAAGAAATATACCTCAGAGGACAACGTCCTCATCTTTCTGGCTGTCAGCAGCTACCTCGCCAATCGTGTTGGGAAGCAGGACGATGAAGGGTTTATGCTTGGTATACACTTGCTTGCGGTACAGGTATCTTTAGTGACTTCGTGCTGACATTTTTTCAGGACACATTCGTGATTCAACCGAGTCTAGCACGAAGCCTGAGATGCGACCTTTCCGTGACTCGACTCTCCAGCTTGTAAGATCAAGCCCTCTTTCCCTAACACATAGAGATTGCATTGTTGATATGATACCAGACATTCCACACCGATAGCTTCACAGATATTCTCGCCATGCAGACTCATGGTCTTGCAGCTAAAGGAGGTGGTCAAGTCTTTACTTCTTCGTGGAAGGTATACAATGAGCTCCTCGAAGAGCGACCCGATGTCTTGCGAACCCTCGTCGATCCCCATTGGTACTTTGAGAAGTAAGTCCCTTATCACCACACACCTTCTCAATTTATATGAATTCATTACTCCACAGCCGCGGAGCCATTGAAGATGGCAAACCACGCTCTGTCATCTTTATTGAAGATGGAAAGGTCGCTATTAATTTTGTCCGCTATATGCTTCTCGGACGCGCTGGGCTTACTCGATCTGCCGATCTGCCCGCCTGCACCCCAGCACAGGTCGAAGCACTCGATGTCCTCGAAGCTCTCGCCAGGAAGCACCAGCTCATGATCCGCACACAGCCAGGTGACCTCACGTACTTGAACAACCTTGCACTCATTCACTCGCGCGAGGCGTTCGAGAACGACGAGATCCATGTCAGGCATATGGTACGTCTCTGGCTCAGAAACGAGGAACTTGCTTGGAAGACCCCGCTGGCTCTACAAAGGGGATTTAATAAGGTTTTCTATGATAACACTGTGGAAGGACGATGGAACATTGCTCCACAGCCAAGATTGAGCTTCAAGGTTCATCAGACTTTGGGCCCCTAATCAACTCCACGTTAGAGTGATGAAGTGCCCATCGCAAAAAGATTTCCTGCCCCTGATTTCGTTGTAACGATGACCGGGTGGAAATGGGTTTGTAGTCAATTGTCAGCTGTCAGTCTTCAATGACGGAAAACATTTCAGTGATGTCAAATAACATTTATCTCGCAATTATGATACTCATCGAAATAACGAAAAAAAAAGAAGAAGAAGAAGAAGAAGAAGAAGAAGAAGAAGAAGAAGAAGAAACTCTCCCACGCCGTGCAAACTGCAGTCTATCATACTTCCATTTTTCAGACGCGGCTCCTTTATAACTTATTGAACAGATGCGATAGTATGTTTTGGCAAAATCCAATTCAGATCGTACAGCTGAGAAACAAAGTAGTACTCATGATGAAAGAGATTCTCCTCCCGTACTTTCTTCATTGATGATTCTGGATACATCAGTAATTTAGAATAGTCCAGTCATGGTCGAGAATCCATACCTAATCTCTTGACTTCCTTTGCTGAGGAAATCAAGAAGCTCAATTGGTCGTCGTCAAGCTTTAACCTCTGGATATCACGAGGCGATGCGTGTCCAGTGGCGAAACACAAGCCACCTTTGTTGACATAGTGGTAGTATGTGAGAAGGATGCTAACGCTGAAGTGCAGCTCCTCTAGGACCGCAATGGCATGGTACTTGGCCTGGGATTGATCAGAATGTGTGACATGGCGACAGAGGAGATATTTAACTTACATGTAGCCGCAGATTTTTGGCTTTTTTCATAAAGTATGCTGTAAGCAAAGAACAATTATGCAGCAGAATGAACATAACCAAGTAAACTATCAACCACGATTCAGGCTTCTTCTTAGCGACCAGTGTCTCCAGCTGTAATCTAACCTCTTGGGTCCATGGTCGCACAATCAGAGCTTCTCTCAGAAGTGAAAGCTGTGCACTGATGACCGGTGGAACTGGAACCTCTCCATAGTCATGGCGATCCCGGTCAATTGTCTGTGGAAGAATGCCCAACTTCTCTTCACCGATGACCCGCTGAGGCTTGGTACCACGGCGTGCTGCAACCCAGAGGCGCAGAACATTACGAAGGAGAAACCTTTCCTCTTCAACCTAATGTATGTTAGTAATTTTCTACCCCGTCAAAACCATGATTCATACCTTGCTTGAAGTGGACAAACGAAATGCCATCCGGTACGTGTCGGCCAATATTTTATCATTTTGGTCAACGAAATGATTAATGAAATCCTCTATGTGGTTGTCTATATTAAGGCTGAGCTCCTGTGCTGTCTCAGTCATATTCATGATCGCCCAGGGCGCTGTTTGATGATAGAATCGTTCACCAGTCGCCTTCGACATCCAAGTTCGAGTTAATGAGTCTCCCGGAAGGGGAATAATCATCCGAACTCTGAGAACATCTTTAACCGACCCTACATCTTGCGTGAGAAGGATGGTTTTGACTTCTGACGACGCCCAGACGTCAATTTCCTTAACGTCCATTGTTGTCCACCGAGTCGTCCAATACGGCTCAGGACAGTCTTTTGCCGGCGTAAACCTCGCATCTGGAATTTTCTTTCGTAAGCATGGGATATTGATGATCGCAGAATCCGAAAGACATCTGGTGCAAGGCCCGTCCGGATTGAGGGGGTTTTGAACGCACTACTCGAGCATGAGAATCTGTGCTTCTTATTACTTTTAATTGGACTTACTCTACTTTTCTGCATTTTGCAGCGCACACATGACCCAGCTTCCCGTGTACAAGCAGTTGCAGCTCTCTCATCTAAGTCAAAAACTCGTCGTGACTTCTTATCTCGATAGATTGGCTTTTCTACCCTGGCTGGAGCGGTAGCTCGCGAGCTTAAGCTAGTCGTCGCTTTTGTACGACGGGCAAGCTTTTTCGACTTGGGAAAGCCTGGATGTGCATCTGAAAGTATTAGATCACCTTCAAATATACTGTGGATTTGTTGAGAAGGCCTAGTTGGTGTAGCACGCTGTCGATCTCCAAACTGGATATGATCTGAATGTGCGTTCGGGTTCGGTTGTTGGCAGAAACTGTGCATATTCTGCAAATCCTCATTGCTAATACTATAATCAGTGGCTGGAAAAAGCTGAGGTGTAGAGATATCGTTTTCCATAGCTTGTTCATTGTCAGACGTCATATAATTGGCTACGGGAAAGTTCCCTTCGACTGTCTCACGCAGAAAGTCTGACTGCAGATCGAAATTGAGCATATTAGAGTAACCATCTTGTACTTGGGACGAGTCCGATAACTCGACTCCAACCCAAGGCTCTGCTTGTGGTGAGGGATTTTGCAAAATATCACCGAAGCCTGACCAGTCCCAGTCGGTGTCGGTGATGTTGGGAATTTCAGCATTGCCACCTAGAGCTAGGTACTCGTATGGGATAGTAGAGCAAAGCCCTGTTAGGTGTTCAGGAACGTGATCGATATGCCGAGTTGATTGTAAAACCGAGCTCTGACTATTGGTCGACCGCGGGGTGATTATCACGTTAGAACTCGTAGTCTCGCTTGACATTGCCCTCTCGGCTAGATGAAGTCAGATCTCAGATGCAGTTAATTGATTATAAAGAATGCGCCTTACTAAGGAGAGCGGGATTGATGGTTAGAGAGGCCTTATCTAGATTGATACCGATGGCTGTCGGACGAGGATCTTTTGTGGGCGTACGAAGATTCAGATGCTTGGTAACAGATTGTGTTCCCTCAGAAGTTACAACGTTGCTTCTGGGTGCTGAAGGTTGGGGCTGGACGAGCGATGACAGCGCAATTAGGGCATCGGAAGGCATTTTCAAAAGATCTGCAGCAAGCTGAATGATTGTTTTCTGTGTCTTAGAAAACACACACGGTGCTATCTCCGTTGGTGGACGAAATATCGACTGCTGGTTTTGGAGCATGGTCGAAAACGAAAGGAGCACGTCGAACGACAAGCCCAAGATCTTGGCAGCATGTTCGACGACTTGCCGGTCATCAATATCGGACAAGGCTGGTTGAAATGTCTGAGCGGGAGGGTGAGAGTGGAGGGGGGCCTTCTCAGAGCCAGAGCCTTGCTGGTAGTCCATTTTCTTCTTCTTTTCTTTTCACTCTCTCTCACCTGTGATAGAAGCGATAAATGCAAGGACTGTAATAGAGAAGAGCCGCCTTTCGAGATTGGAATCGAAGAGTGAGATGCACGAAGAAAGTGCGATAGAGTAAGGATGAGGAAGAAAGGAATGGAAAATCAAACGTTGCATGAATGACAGCCAATCATCGTCAGTCGCCATATAGGCCAGTCAGCCCCGCTTTGCGTGAATGGCCATAATTAATCCAAGAGATTGATATCAACTCATTTCTTCGCAAATACCTACCATAAGGCACAATAAAATGTCTAATGCATGCTGTTATACCAGCAGATCCCAACGCCAAAGACCATCGGAAATATCTGACATTACGAGTTGCTCTACCGGTACTTTTGATGTTGGATTTGTTGCAAACGTTGGGGGTTGACAGGCCCCCTAATTCTATTTTCTTCCCGTGGCGAATTCTTCCCTTGGCTGGCAATTGATTGTCTTTGGCCATTGGCTTACTTACCTTACCTATAGTCTTATCGCGAGTTCCAAACAGCGAAGTGGATAAATTGACAAAGTCAATGTGCATGTTTCAGCATGCCTCTAAGTTTAGATCTAACTCTAAAGCTAAATTGTTAATCATTCCTGGTCTTTTCTTTTCTGACTTCTCATGAATACCTACATGTACTTTTTCTGACGAAGCTGAGTGCCCCACACTTGAAATCGATATTATCCTCTCTTAGATTCTGGCAATGTCCCTTCAAGGACCCACATCCCATGCCTTGGCCTGCTTCTCAAAATGTGTAAGTCCTGGCCTATCCCTTCCCATCTCTTTTGAGACTCCACTGTATGCATCTGCAACGGCAGTTTTCTACCAGGCCATCAATCAAGAATAAATCAATCGTGAGCCGTATCACTCCACAAAGTGGCCACCATAATGCGAGCTGTACGTTACCATGGAAACAAGGACCTCCGTGTCGACCAAATTAATGAGCCACGCTGTGGGAAGAGTCAGGTCAAAGTGAGCGCTCCACTGAATCTGCAAGTGATTCATCTCAAATCCGCAATTGCTGACATTAACCATTGTCAATCAAATTGCTCCTGCATTTGCTGGTATCTGTGGATCTGGTAAGTGAGCTCACTTATTTGCTCTGGTATTCTCTGAATCGAGAACACTGCCAGACATCATGGAGTATACAAAAGGCCCAGCGACTATCCCATTGGAAGTTCCGCATCTGATTACTATATTTCTCTATTAAGGGTTAGGAATAGAGATTTTTCTTTTAAAAAAAGTATTTTTTTTTTTTTTTTATAAGTAAATCCTTACTTTTATTAAAACTCGCAAGCAGGTTTAAATCAGATTTAGTAAAATCTAAGGATTTCTCGTTTTTAGGGAAGTAAATTCCTACTTTTATTAAAACTCGCAAGCAGGTTTAAATCAGATTTAGTAAAATCTAAGGATTTCTCGTTTTTAGGGAAGTAAATTCTTACTTTTATTAAAACTCGCAAGTAGGTTTAAATCAGATTTAGTAAAATCTAAGGATTTCTCATTTTTAGGGAAGTAAATTCCTACTTTTATTAAAACTACTAGGCTAATACTTATATTTATTATCTATTTTTTATTCCTAAGATTAAGAATACGGTTCGCTATTATAAACCCTAGACTTTTTAGATTAGGTGTAGATAATAATAATTAGAATCGCTTTTTCGTATATTTTACTTTAGGTTACTAGGCTAATATCTATATTTATTATCTATCTTTTATTCCTAAGATTAAGAATATAGTCTGCTATTATAAACCCTAGACTTTTTAGATTAAGCGTAGATTATATAAGAATCTAGTACCGATCTTTATAATAAAATTAGATTACTTTTAAAAAAAGTAATATAATTTATACTTCGAGCTAAGCTTTTTTAGCAAAAGTAAATAAGATATAAGTTTTCTCTTATAATTAATTTTTAATAACCTTTAATCCTAAAATACTTATAGGTTTTAATAATTTCTTTATTAATAAAAGATTAGTATAAATAGATTTTAAACTTAGGATTTATAGTATTTATAAAGCTAGCTTATACTTTTAGTATTATAATAAAAGGAGTATTTTTAATTAAACGTTATAGCGAATTTATATCTGATTCTTATAATAAAAAATATCTAGAATAAAGAAATTAATCTTCTAAAACCTAAAGTATACTTTATAATAAAATAAGATTTCCTTCCTAAGAGGATTAATTAGGTAACTTATAATATTAGGTAGTAATAGATAATAAGAATTACTTCCTAATTAGTTTTTACTAAGGAAAATCTAAGGATTTCTTATTTTTAGGAAAGTAAATTCTTATCTTTATTAAAACTTATAAGTAGGTTTAAATTAGATTAAGTTTATTATTTTATCTCTTATATATTTTCTTCTTTGCTTTTAAAGAGAAAGATAAAAACAAATAAGCTTCTAGTTATAAAGTATTCTTTCTTAGTATTATCTTTTAGAATATATAATTATAATAAGCTTTTCTAAACCTTAAAAGTTAAAGACTAATATATTTAAGAATAAGATATATTATATTCTTAGAAAATAAGATATTTAAATTTTATTTATTAAAATCTTAAAAAGTTTCTTTTTAGGATTATAATTTTATTATATAAATATTATTATATATTATTTATAACTTATTACTAGTTATAACTTATTATTAGTTATATCCTCTTATAAGCTTATAATTCTAAGTACGACTTTCTTCTTAGGCTTAGGATTTTTTTATACTTAGAAAAGAAAAAATATTTTTCTCTTATATATCTTATAATCCTTATCTTAAAAAATAAATATTAGCTAAAAATAATTATATATAAGTTATCTAATTTAAAAGCTTATAGGTTTTATTAATTTTTATATTAAAATATTATAAGCGAGTAACTTTTATTTATTTTATTATAATTATATAACTAAATAATTATTCCTTACTTAAATATCTAGAAATAAGTCTTTGTTTTTATTATTACTTAGGTTTCTTTTCTACTTGCTAGTATATTATTAAAGATATAAAGCTACCTTTTAGAAATATTTTTTTAAGTATTTATATAATTTTAAAACCTCCTTTTTTTCTTATTCTATTATATTTTATCGCCTAAACTCTATTACTTGTTAAGATTTACTAACCTAGAGTAAAATAACTTTTGCTATATATAATAAACCCTAGTAAAGAATAATCTTATAAGTAAACTTAAAGATTAGATCTAAGATATATAATCTTTATATTATTAAAAAATCCTTCTACCTTACTTGCTACCTTTTTATCTAAGGTCTTCTAATTCTTATAAAAACAAATAATAGGTAGTAGGCGATCTTATATAAGCTATTACGTATACTTACGTTTATTATAAGACTAATAGCCGTATAATACCTAAGCTTATTCCTAAGGTAATACTAATACCTTAAAGATCGTATTAAGTAAAGTTTATACTAAGGTTTTATATAAGTTTCGTATTAGTATATCTGATATTATAATAAGGTAATAAATATTAGGGCGTATCCGAATTTATAGTATTATAAACGTAACTAATAACTAATATAATATATATAACTACGTATAAGGTATATTTAGTAATCGAATTAATAGTTATAAAGGTAGGAGGTAAAAGAAATAGTTTATTAATTATCGTAGTAAAATATAAATAATAATATATAGCTCCTAGAATACTTAAAAAGTACTTATAGAGCCCTTATATAATAGTACCTAAGGTAATAATAACTCCTTATAAAAGCAAAGAAAGTAATAAAATTAAGTATATAACCTTATTATATTTATCCCTTATATAATAGCCTTTCTTATAATACTATTAGGTATCTCTTATTTTTAATAAATTAAAGTCGGGGTATAAGATATATATCTCTTATAATTCTAGGCTATTATAATCCGCTCCTTTAATTATCTCTTAAAAGATAATCTTATAACTCTTAGATTATTTTTCTCTTATAATAAATAAACTCGTATTCCTCTAATAAATACTCCTAATAACCGGTTAAGTTATTTTTAGCTCGGATCTCTTATAAGAATTATTACTCTTAGTATAAAACCAAGTATTTTAATTATAGAAAATCCCTTAACTTAAGATATAAAGCTATAATTCTCTTTTCTTTTTATTTAGATATATTATAAACTCTAATATTTATTATCCTTATCTTCTAAAGATTAATTTAATATTATACTCTTCTTTTTAACTATAATTATAATACTTATCTTTTATTATATAAAAAAAGGGTATTTTAGCTAAATCGTCTCTTACCTATAAATTCTTTCGCTTCCTTTATTCGAACTAAAATAAAATACCTTTATAACTTTAACTTTATAATACCCTACTAAGTCTTTATTATTCTCTTCTTTCGGTTTCTAATATATCTACTTCTCCTTTTTTAGACCTAGTAAGTCCTTTTACGATCTTTATCCCTAGTTCTTAAACTATTTATTACTAATCTTATTATATAAGTTAATAATACGTATTAATCTACCTTTATACTAATTATTCCTTATATTATAACCTTAATCTAAGTACGGAACTCTTAATCTTATTCCTAAGAAACCGGTTATAGATTATTTTAATATAATAAGTTTATCCTTTTTCTTCTTATTATTCTTTATAAGGGCTTAATAAAAGTTCGCGTAATTAACTATAAGCGCTTATACTAAATATAAGGACCTATTATTATAATAAAAGATAATATATATACTAGTATCTTTTTATATAAGTTTTTTACTTTATCTTACTTTACGAAAATTTCGTTAGATTATCTTATAAAAGATAAGTAATACTTTATTAAGGTATTTTATACGCTAAGTAATTATAAGGATACTTATCGCTTTAAATAGGTATACGCCCTAAATTATTATATCTAGGCCTAAGCTAATTCTTATATAAACTATCTTTATCCTAGAAAAGAAGATAATTATAAATACTAATAAGTTAATAAGCGTATACTTTAACTTAGTTCTAATATCCTTAGATTTTATTATCTTATATAATACTCTTAATAAGCTTAAGAATAAGCTTTATCTTATTAAACGATAAGTTATCTTCGAGCTAGTAATAAAATATTAGTATAAACTTCGTATAAAGCTAAGCTTACCTAAATATCTTTCTACTTTTAATAATTCGATTATCTCTAATAATCCTAAGGATATATAACCTATAGAATAAGAGACTATTAGTAAAATAGCCTAGTAATAAGCTAAGACTCTTATAATCTTAGAGTATAATTACTTCTTATTTAATATACTTAATAATAAAAATAAAATAATAGCTTTTATTTTTAAAGTTTTATATAATATACTTCTAAAAAAGAACTCGCTCTAGATACTAAAGGACGCGTATTATAAATTAGATTTACCTAATAATACTCGAAATCCTTTACTAGAATATTATAATTATCTAATTATTATTTATAAGTCTTATTATATTACTTTTATAAAACTTATACTTACTTTTATAAGTTCCCTAGTCTTATTATTTATTATCCGGCTACTAACTTTAGCCTTAGGAGGAAGTTCTAAGTTAAGAAGGTAAGAAAGAGATTATACCTAATATCTTATTTAACTTCTTAAATAAGAATAAGTTAAAAGTAAGAAAATATCTTTATAATTACTTAAAAAAGATCTTAGCTTTATAAAAAAGCTTTCGTACTAAGAAGTAAGAAAAAAAGCTCTAGTTTATTAACTATCCTCTAGTAAGTTTATCCTTTTACTTAATAAGACCTTACTAAGCGCTAACTAAGTATTTATAAAACTTAATATATAATATAAAGAACTTATTTTATATTTATTAAAAGAAGAAGATTATTATTAGCGATCTTAAGTTTATTTAGAAGAAGCTTCTAAAGTTTATAGATATTATCTTAGAAGATTAAGTTTATAGTTTAAAGTAATACTTAGACTTTATAGTTAAGAAGATTACTCTAGTAACTTCTAAGTTAAAAGGTAGTTAACTATTAAGTAATATAAGCTTTCTATCTACTAGTATTTTAACTCCTAGTTATTAGACTTAATTATAAAGTTAGGCTTTAACTTAGCCTCCTACTTCTAATACTAGGATTATATTACCTGTTACTTTAACTAGATTAAGAGGAGATTAATCTAATATTTTAGTCGAGAAATATAAGTAGTTATATTATTAGGTTAAGTTATAT
The DNA here is from genome assembly GCA_029641185.1 of Pseudofabraea citricarpa. NCBI lineage: Eukaryota > Fungi > Ascomycota > Leotiomycetes > Helotiales > Dermateaceae > Pseudofabraea > Pseudofabraea citricarpa. The sequence goes on from JAPWGK010000004.1 coordinate 2,445,962, forward strand.
CTACTTTTCTTAGTAAAAAAGAAGGATAATAAAATTATAGCTTTAAAAGACCTAGTTATAAATCTAAAAGATAATACGAGTACTTCTAAGAATATTATTACTCCTTTAGTTAATAAAGATATTAACCCTTTTAATACTAGCGACTTTAATCACGTTAATAAAGCTATTAATTAACAGGTTAAGAATATAAATATAGATATTAATAGCGATTCCTATAATAAAAATAATAACTAGGAAAAAGAAGAAAAAGAAGAATCTCTTTTTATTTCCTTATCTTATAAAATATACTCTTAGTAAAAGATCCTTATATACTTAAAAAGTACTCTAAAGTATTCTTTTAGTTCTAATAATAACTAGATCTTTTTATTTTCGAAGCGATTATATTATAATACTTCTAATATTATTTTTGTTTCTTTATTATCTTCTAGAAAGCTAAAAGCTCTTATAAAATCGTTCTTATATTCTCTTTATATTAAGAGAGCCTTTTTTATACCTATTATATTATTTAATTATTTTTATCCTTTAGGTAGTAAATATTATTCTTATATTATTAGTTTTAATTACTTAAAGTATTATATTCGCGTAAATAATCTATTCCTAACTTATATAATCTTAGCTAATATTATCCTAGCCCGAGTACCTTAATAAGCTAGATATCTTTATTCTTAAGATTCGAAATAAGATATTCGTATTATATTACCTTTATAATACTAAGAATAAAAAGAATAAAATAACTAAGAGACTAGATAAGTATTTAAATAACCTTTAGATTTTAGTTAATACTACGTGCGATTTAAAATAAATTATACTAGTAATTCGTAATTACTTTTATAAGAAAGACCTTTTATTATTTTCTAAGGGTTACTTAGAGCTCTACGAAGCTTACGAAAAGTATAATAAGGCTCTAAAAGTTCTTAAGAAGGCTAATCGTACGAAGAAGAAGCTTATTACTAATACTTTTGCTATTATTATTCTTATATCTGCTTTTACTATTAGCTCTACTAAACCTAGTAATAATAATAATTAAGATAAGTTAATCCGCTTTTATAATAACTTTAATAAGTTTAAGAAGTTTATTAAGGAGACT